>CM049434.1:114574001-117074001 GCA_026929855.1 Poa annua
TGGACCTCCAACTCCTGCGCCGTGAACTCGTGCAGACTCCATTCGTCGGCGAACTCGTCCTCCGCCGGCTGGACGGTGTTGAAGGAGGCCTCCTCGGCTTCCTTCAGGTTGGGCCACTCCTCCTCCTGCTCCTCCTCCGGCTCCATCTTCGGCTCGACGACGCGCCGGAACAGTGGCGACGGAGGAGACGCCGAGCGTCACTGGCGCGGCTCGCCGATGCGCATGGGGGCACGCCGGCCGGAGTTGAGGACGGGAGGGGTGAGCGATTGAGGCGCCGAGCGCGTACCTGGACCAGGCGCCGAGCGCGCGCCGGAGGAGGAAGAGGTGGCCGAGGAGGAGTTGCCGGCTCCCATCCGGCGCGGCGTCCAGGCGTTGGTCCTCGGCGGCATCGTCAGCCGGGGCTTGTTGCCGGCGGCGATGTAGTCGAGCACCCATTGGAGGGTGCGGTGCTCGCCGCCCCACCAACGCTTGCTGCCGAGCGTGTTGCAGTGGCCCTCCACCGGGCCGTTGTTGCCGTGGTCGGCGACGTCCTCGTCGTGGCGGCGCTGCAAGTACGCCGTCCAGAAGGCGGCGTTGCCATCTGGCCCCAGCGCGGCTGCGCGGCCTGCTCTGGCGTCAGGCCAGCGCGGACCTCCGCGATGGCGTACTCGAACTGCCGGACGGGGGGCACGGAGATGCCGCCCGCGCTCAGCTGCCACGGTCCCTGGCCGGCTGAGGCGCCGGGGACGCGCATGTCCGGCGGGTACCCCGCCTGGTACAGCACCCACGCCTCCTGCTTGCGAGGTGGCGGCGTAGGCCATGTGTGCTGGGAGAAGGAGGAGGGAGGCAGAGGCGGCGAGTGAGAGGAACGGCGAGTGTGGGAGAGACATCGAGGGTTCAGGGGGGGTGGGGGGGTTATAGCGCGGTGGCCAGGCGAAGGGGCGGTGGAGGACATTACTGCGCGCCGCGTGCCCCTTCGATTGGACGTCGCAGCCGCACCACGCCATTAACTCCGGCAGCCTTTGACTGACGCACTCTCACTGGCCGCCCACCACGCCATTAACTCCGGCAGCATTTGACCGCGCCATTTTCTCCCGCGTCGCTGACAGCGCTGGCCCGCGTCGCATTTCCCGACTCCCCCCCCCCAAGCCGAACCCAGTGGGCTGGGTTTCGCCTGGGTGCGCCGGCGCAAAATAACGCCGAAACGGCGCTATTTGGACTTCTGGGGGGCCGAGCGGTGAAAAAACAACGTTTTTTTTGCTTCCGCCGACGCTAAAAAGGCCTCTGGGGGCTCTTGGGGCGACTGGAGATGCCCTAAGGGCACCTCCAACGGGCTGCCGCATCCCTCCGAGGCATGTCCGTTTTTGTCCGAACGGACAAAACAGGCTCTCCAACGGGCCGGCGCAAATGGACACTTGTCCGCGCGGACAGCCAAACTGGACCAAACCTGGCCCAAGTTTGGTCCAAGTTTGGGGAGCCGCGGACACAGCGCGTGTCCTCCCCTTGTCCGCCCTGGCCCACGCGTCAGCGAGACCGGACGCTTGGCCTGGTCTTATTAAATGGGGTGGGTGGCCGGGGTCGCTATCCACACTCCACTCCGGCCCAAAACCTAGCCGCCGCCCCGGCCACCGCCACCACCACAGCCGCTACGAGCTCGCCGCGGTCCACGCGCCATGAGGCCATTCTGGGCGAAGGGCGGCCGGAATAACCACGAGGCGTCGAGCTCTCGTGGGCCGCCGCGCCGCCGATTGGTACCCGCCCCCGTGGCTCCACCCCGCGGTCCCGCCGTCGCCCGCGACACGCAGGCCGCCCGCGAGGCTCGCAACGCGCGCCGCCGGGCGCGCCGCGCCCGCGTCCAGTCGGACGTGGCCGCGATGTCCTGCCGCCGCTGCCGTGGGGAGATGTCCACCTCCCCGAGGGGTGGCACCTCAACCGGCAACGCGTCCCCGTGCCCCCCGTGCCGCGCTCCGGCCGTGAGCGCACGGAGGAGATCCATCGGCGCCGGACCTCGACTGGGAGTACGACGATGGCGGCGACGCTCCTCCTCCCGTGAAGGCCGAGCCGGAGGACGAGGACGAGCAGATCAAGCTCGCCATGGAACTGTCGGACCTGGAGGAGCTCGGCCGCTGGCCCGATTTGGCGGCCACGCTCCGTGCGTCCGCCGAGGCTGCGGCCGAGCAGGCGCACCTAGACGAGGAGCGCGCGCGGTGACAGGTTCCATGGTCGCCGTGGGCCGAGCGCGGCGAGGGCGGCGAGGGCCGGGCGTACGTGCCCCCACCGGCATGGCCTCAGGACCCCGAGGCGCCAGCCACGCCTCCACCTCCACCCGCGGCGCCACCGGCGTGGCTGTACTCGCCGCCGCCCTACATCATCCTCGACCCCTCCGACGAGGATGAGTAGGCGCCGCCGCCGCCACGACGCCAACAGGCCGGAGCCGGCGCCCATTTTCAACTCTGGCGACGCCGGCGCCGCCCTTCCCTGCCCTAGTTTTTTTAGTTTATATTTTGTATGTCTCACTTGTCACTGGGCCCTACCGAATTAAATATATGTTAATTAATTTTATATTTGCGCTGGACCGTTGGAGCCACTCTATCCCCAAGAGGACAGAGCCCCAAAACCTGTCCGCGGACAGCCCAAAGCGGACACAATCGGTCCGCTTTGCCTGCCATATGCAGAGGCCCGTTGGAGGTGCCCTAAGCATCCCGTAAATCTTGTTGCGTTGACAACGACTGCACGTTTTAAAATTAATAACGGCGGATCTATCGGCACCGCAATTTTCTCAACTACCAAAAAAATATTAAGTACAGTACTAGTTTTCCAAAAGAAAAGAAAAGGAAAAAAAGGAGAATGCACATGTACGAAACCCAGGCAGTCATTGGCTGGCTCCTAGTAGAAAGGAAAAGAAAAGAAAAATAAGGGAGAAAAATCCCCCACGATTTCTCCTCAAATGTAGCGCCGCGGAAACCAAATCGCGCAGCGCAAATTCCAGTTCCAGCACGCCCAAACCAATCTGCTGCGACAAAACGGAGAGCCCCAAGGGAGTCCAATCTCGAGATCCAGCCAGCCGTCCAGCCGCATTGCCGCTGCAGATCGACCCATGGCGCCGCAGCTCAGCGGCGCGCCCGGCTCCGCGGCGGCGGCGGGTGGCGGCGGCCCGGCCGTCAAGCCGCAGTTCCACCACTACCAGCACCACCGCCTGCCCCCGCGCCACCAACACCACCAGGCCTCGCTCCTCTCCAAGCTCGCCTTCTGGGCCGTCTGCTCCCTCTCGCTGCTCCTCGCCTTCCTCCTCCTCTCCCCCTCCGCGACCCCCACCGCCTCAACCACCGACTCCCCGCGCCGCTCCCTCCACGCCTCCCCCTCCACCGCCACCTGGGGCGGCGCCGCCTGGGAGAAGAAGGTGCGGGCCTCCGCGCGCGTCAGGCGGACCGGCGGTCGCGGCCTCTCCGTCCTCGTCACGGGCGCCGCGGGCTTCGTCGGCTGCCACGCCGCAGCCGCGCTGCGCCGGCGCGGCGACGGCGTCCTCGGCCTCGACAACTTCAACGACTACTACGACCCCGCCCTCAAGCGCGGACGCGCCGCGCTGCTCGCGCGCTCGGGGGTCTACGTCGTCGACGGCGACATCGCCGACGCCGAGCTCCTCGCCAAGCTCTTCGACGTCGTGCCCTTCACCCACGTCCTGCACCTCGCGGCGCAGGCGGGCGTGCGCCACGCGCTCGTTGACCCCATGTCCTACGTGCGCGCGAATGTCGCCGGCCTCGTCGCGCTGCTCGAGGCGGCGCGCGCGGCCGACCCTCAGCCGGCGATCGTCTGGGCGTCGTCGTCTTCAGTCTACGGGCTCAACTCCCATGTGCCTTTCTCCGAGCATGACAGGACGGACCGCCCCGCGTCTCTCTATGCGGCCACGAAGAAGGCTGGCGAGGAGATCGCCCATGTCTACAACCACATCTATGGCCTCTCGCTCACGGCTCTCCGGTTCTTCACCGTGTATGGGCCATGGGGACGCCCGGACATGGCCTACTTCTTCTTCACCCGGGACATCCTCGCTGGTCGGCCGATCACAGTTTATGAGAGTTCCGGTGGAGGCACGCACCAGACCACCATTTCCCGGGATTTCACCTACATTGATGATATTGTCAAAGGATGTGTTGGGGCATTGGATACAGCTGGGCGGAGCACGGGCAGCGGTGGCAAGAAGCGTGGGCCGGCGCCATTCAGGACATACAATTTGGGGAACACTTCTCCGGTGCCGGTGACACAGCTAGTGGATTTACTGGAGAAGATGCTCAAGGTGAAGGCTGTGAGAAGGATTGTCAAGATGCCAAGGAATGGGGATGTGCCCTACACACATGCTAACATCAGCCTTGCACAGCGGGAGCTTGGATACCGGCCATCCACTGATCTCCAAACAGGGCTCAAGAAGTTTGTGCGGTGGTATCTCGAGTACTACATGCCTGAGTTGGCTGTCAAGCAGAAGCAGCATGGTAGCAGCAGCAATGGCAAGGGTTCACGTGATCGGAATGGCAGCACGAGCAGCGCAAGGTGACTGACGATTCAGTTTCTGGATGGCCCTTTTCTGACGGTGTGTATCAAAGTTCTAGTCCAGTGCTTAATTCATCAGATTTTGAGAGGCTCATTTTACTCAGGGCCTTCTTCAAGTGAAATGAAACAGTCATTAAGTAGTTAGTGTTGAAAAACTGTTTTCTGTTTGCTTCCCCATAGCTGAGCATCACTCCCTAGTTCCATTAGTCGGTTCTTAGGGTGACACTGCTAGGAAGACTTCTCAATCATTATGGGGAGCAGACGGTGCATTGCAAAGACCACGGTAGATTCTTTTAGTGACATTTTGTACCACGAGAGAGAAGGAAGTATATCATGACTCTGTTTCTTTTGTTCAGTTGAAGTAGTTCTGATCAACATTCATTCTCTCTGAACCCCATATCGTACTTAAGTTCATGCTAGTTTCGTGTATGGTGGGGCATATTCCAAGCACCTTGGTATAAAACATGTCTTTGCCTTGTGAATTTTAAAATTTAATGTTTCTAGTAGTAGATATGGCTGATGTAGGTAAGCAAGTAAAATTTCAGGTTTTGCAATTATGGAACAAGATTATTAAATCAGATACTTGTTTTGCCTGGCCTAGTCCATATTACCATGATATTATCTTATTGGTTCGTTGTGAGTTTGTGATTGCTGTTGTATGCGGGTTTCTGGAGCGTGCTAAAAATGCTTTGCTTGTTGTTTGGTCACTGGTGTAACTGATTTTATTGCAATTGCAACGTACGTGCCCGTGTTCCACTGCTTGAGTTGTCTGATTTTTGTTGCTGATTATGAACCAGTAGAACTATTAAATGAAATACCAGTAAGTATTCTTTTGCTATGTGGATGGTTGAGTGCTGTAGTACAAGTGTTTTGTCTACCGAGGATCAAGGTAGAGTTTCTTTTTTTAGGATTTCTCCCTTTTCATCCATCGTCTTTGTGAAAGTATGGAATTCTCACCTAGAGCTGCGGAACTCACGACTCTATTAGAAAGTCGAATGACCAACTTTTACACAAATTTTCAAGTGGATGAGATCGGTCGAGTGGTCTCAGTTGGAGATGGGATTGCACGTGTTTATGGATTGAACGAGATCCAAGCTGGAGAAATGGTGGAATTTGCCAGCGGTGTGAAAGGAATAGCCTTGAATCTTGAGAATGAGAATGGAAACAACATTTCAGACGGGGTGAAGGTGTACGCTGGTGGGAACTTGGATGATCAGTGATCACTACTTGTTATTATAGCAGTTCAGTCTCTTTCTTGACTTGGGGCTTATCTTTTCTCGGACTTTTATTCATATTGCCTGACCTGTACTATAGCAGGTTGAGAATGAGCTTGTAAGTCCAAATGTCTACGTTGTAACCGCAATTTGCCAGTCTTTTTCTGGACTTTGGGCTTCACTTTTTGTTGAACTTTCATTCATAGTCTCATGGGAAAATGGTGATTTATCGACTTGATTGTCTAGTAGTCGTGCAGTTCTGGTTTGGTTGTTAAAGATTATTTATTAGTTCTTTGTACTAGAAAATGCACTGTGTACGCTGCTGATATCTTTTTGATGTTACGGTTTCATTATGAGTTTGTGACTTTTGTAATTGCTTACTGGGCTTCATTCTGCATTACCATTTTGATGGTTTGCCAATAGAGGTTAGCATCTTTCAATCACATTTTATTCAACTCTTAAAACTTATGGTACCTCACTACATTTAAGCATGTTTGATAGTACAAGCTCTGAGTTTGCACGCTCCGGCAGCCGAGTTTGCAAGGCTTCCATCTTTCGGACACATTTTATTCACCATCTAATACTTATGTCACCGCATTTTAGTATGCTTATTTACTAGCTTTGAATTTGCTTCATGTGCATGTGAAGGGATGAGGTGATGCGGCGTGTATTAGCAACTGCATGTGAGCAGGTCTAAACATCCAGATACTTCCTCCTTGCATGTGAAGGGAGTAGTATTTTGAAGGATAGTTATTTCCTGAATGGTTGACCACCGAACTCTTGCTTGTGCATCCTTCCTGATCTGTGCTGTCCATGTGCTTCCTCCTTTTGAGGAGTTTTCTTCGGCATGTGCTCTCTCTTGATTTTTCTTAATAGCCACCGAAGGTTTTTAAACTTCGACTTGCAGCCTGCGGACCATCAAGTTTGCACTGTGCAGCCATTTCATTTTGGTTGGCTCGCTCTAGCTAGAAATAGCAGTTCATGTTGAAGACTGTTCTTGAGATTGTCAGTCTCTGTCATCTCTAGTTGGGGATGTAAAAGGGATTCTGAAGCTGTTTTAAAGAATTTATATCCAGTTAGCGAGTTGTCGAATTTGTCTGTTAAACAACAATCATTTACATAGTCATTGTATGGAGTACATTGTTAGGCTAATACGTTTATAGGTTGTATGGTAAAGGTAGAAGTATGTTCTTTGAGTTTGGATCTCATTACCCTTTCCATCTATATATTATCGACTTTATAGACATTGACAATGTTATATACGTATTCCTTGCATGTATTATTATCAAGTGCATAATCGCCTAGCTCAATCTAACTCAAAGTGGCTCCTCGCCTATATGTTGGACTCGATTTTGTTCACGATTGCGATTTATCGATGGCTGTGCAAGCTAACATGAAAGCTTCAACACATGGTATAAATCATTTTGGACAAACAAGAAATGAAAATATGACAAGGAAACATGTCAATTGTTACATGATCACCGTGCAGTCACTCAACAGTATAAAACACTGGAGGGGAGATTTTTCGCTTCTTCACATGAATCTGAAGAGACATAAGATTGATCTATTCTACCATGGCTTTTTTCGCCTTGAAGTGAAAGTTATCGTGCTGAATTTCCACTACCTTTGGTGACAAGATCCCGGTCCGTGCTCAGCTTTGTAAGCCGTGGCTGTACCGGATAATTTTCTCGCAAAGTTTCGTTCATTCCTTTGGTACAATTCTCGCAAATGCCACCTTGATTTTGCCATATGTATGGCGTTTATAGATGTAATCTGTGCAGCGTGCACAAATGGCGCCTTTTGTTTTCCTGCCGTTTATAAGGGTCAACATGTCTTTGCCTACGATGATGGTGTTTATCAGCACCGTCTTGAACACTCTGGGTGTGATTGGTTGTTTGAGTGGATTTTTGAACTTTATGGGGCATGCCTCGTCACTCGTCAGGGACTGGTCTGACAAAAGCAGCCTCGGGGCCATGCCGTTTGGTTACGAACATCTCATTTTCTTGCATGAGCATAGAAACAAGAACCCCGACATTTTGTTGACTGCATTTCTTAATTCTGGTTAAGGCTAATACAAATGTTGGGTCTTTCGGGAAATTGCCTGCAACAGGTTTGATGTGGTAATCTTTTATCATAAGTGGTGAGGTTACCCAACAATCAGTCATCAATAACATAGACATATATAATATGCAGTTCGGAATCACGACAATCTTAGCCTATTCATGATGCAGTACGAGTTATCCAGCAATAGCTCGTGATGCATCTCAACTCATCACCGGAGTGGACAATATATACTACCTCCCGAAGTATTACATTCGTGCCATCAGTTTCGATCAAATACTAACTTTACCACACATCACCTTCCAAAAATATACGCGACCATCACTAGATCATGACCCCGTGGATGCTATGTAGTGCTCGCACAAATAGGCCCTAAACCAAGTCTTGCTGCTTACCTGTTACCTCTTTCATCGTTGTATACCAGATATGCTCAATTTTGTTGTCCGCATGGAAGTTCATAGCCTCAGTAAGCCAGAATTGTAGAGATTTTTAATGGAACATCCTTACGTGTACAGATCATCTTCATCTGAGCATACTTGACTATGGGGTTGTTCAAGAGCTCATCGTCCTTCAGGTGCACCTAAAATTGAGAAAACAATGTGTCAGGTGTGCTTGATATGTAGGCTATGATCATGTGAAACAAATAAACAGTCGTATGCTATCTCATCATGAGTTGTGAAATCAACTTGTCCTCCTCCATCATGATGGTCGTAGTCTCCTCACACCACATTTTTCTTTCAAAAGTTCTCTAAGCTTGCACAACCTCACCCACTTCAGTGTCCACTTTTCTTTATAACCAGCGCTAACTGTAACCCAAGTGAAGTTACGAACATCATTGCTAACCTTATTAATGTAATGTTGTCTGAAGCCTATTTCAAACAGGATCCCCTTTTTCACGAGCGTACAAACCCTATTCAGAATGAAGAGTGGTCGAGAAGATGATTATGTGATGTAAAGCTTGTGATCAGGTGCAACCGCTTGAAGCGGGACTGTATATACCATGTCATGCAAGGGATTCTAAGGAATCATGTCACATACAAGATTCTCAAGAACCATGTTATGAAAGGAATTCTCATGCACAATGTCATGCAACCCTGAGGGAGCATACAAATCGGAAGAGTTATGCGCCACAATGTCCTACGATATAGGGAGAACTAGACTTGCAGCGCGCTTAGCCGCGCCGGTTGCCAGCCGTTGTTGCCTAGCTTGTTTTGTGCTGACAAAACCGACAACAAATCATATGCTATTGAGAGTGTGTTAGCTGTCTTTTTTCAACAGAGTCAGCTTAATAGTGTCCACGATGTTCACTAATCCATTAGTAGTAGATAGCATTACCTATGATGCACCTATTTTTTACATGTGTGTACCATGTTCAAACTGTACATCCGGTGAGTACCATGTTCAAACTATACATCCGGTGAGTCATCTTGTTCTGCTGTAAGCCCTCATGTAACTGCATCAACATAATATATTGTATGTGTAGTGTTGTCACTATTTCGCTGAAAGAGTGATTGTGCTATTCTTGTCATGTATCAAATTATTGTACCAAAATAATCAAAATAAATCGTCGTTCACCACACCCATTCTCTCTCTTAGTTAAACCCAATGTAACACCTGGTTTTGTCTTTATAACCAGAAAGTTACTGACATCACGTTTACAGAAATATCGAGACAAACAAGTGTTCGGCCTTCTGCACACGTTTACAACACTAACACACATTTAAAACACTTTACCTAAATATGTTATACGTTCTAAAATAGCCAACCCCATGTCATTGCAGAAAGAACAGTCTATCTACAATAACAAAGCTGGAAAGTCGTTTGTCTGCAATAACAAAGCTGGACAGTGTTCTGTAAATGAAATCAGATGCCTCACAAAGCAGCATGTGATGCCCCCTGCACTGCATGCTTAACAGTAAATGCACTGCATGCTTAACAGAAAAGAAACCAGCACAACATAGTAGTATGTAAAAAGTAAGAATACCACAACCAAATAAAGATTAGATAAACCTATCTGATTACCTTCTAGTTAACATCGTCCAACTCTGATTCTTTGGCTTGCCAGAGTACCTAATTCCTTAGCAAGCCTTTATACTCAATGAAAATGTGTGAAGGACATTGCATCACTTCCTCAAGCAAAGTAAGAGCAATATGTTCCCGTTCTCTTCTCAATGAGCCATCAATATTCCTTCTCCAGCAATACGGTATAATTCCCCAAAATGGTCACGAACTTCGTTGTGGAAACAGTAGTTGATATCGTCTACATTATACCCAGTCTCCTGCATTTGCCGCATTAACTTTGTGCCAAGACTCTCCCAAGCATTTCCATCCAGCAAACATGGATCTCCATGATTTACGAAGGGTAAATCAGAAAGAGTCCTGTCTAGAGGGCAAGTCATATAAGTTGTTACTTTTCTTGATTAGCCGGTGAAGCCCTTCAGCATATAAACTCAAGCCCAATTGTTCAATCATGCTATGTGCCACTGCCATGTGAGACAATCGTATTGCCTACAGATATACAAATAAGTAAACTTAGCATACGATCAACCGTGAAGGCTTGTATCTCATGTAAAAAACGCCTAACTACAGCGAGACAAAATAAAGTGTTGACCCAGTTAGAGACTTTAAACAAAGCAATGTGATCTATATATTGCTAAAATTATGTAAGCAAAAAGAGCAAATATAGCAATATCTTCAGATTCCACTTCAGGATTGTAGTTGTAGTGTCTATATTCAGAAGAAAATCTTATTTACAGAGAGCCATTAAACATGTAACAACCATGTGTGTAAAGTAGCAACTAATATTATGCACTAATAATTCCTCTGAAATTTACATTTATCACAAGCCGTTGTCACAACATAAAGCAGAGCCACAGGGAACACAGACGCAATGCAATAACGATTTTCCGATCCAATTTTGCAGTACTACTGCCAGTATACTATTAAACAACACTGGCAGATCTCATAGATAAACAAAAATAACAGGGCAAAAAGAAATAAACGTTTGCCAGCCTAGCTTGCAAATCTGGGAGTCCATTTCTTCCCGTTGGTCTAGTAAGCATAGGATGGCGAATATCGCCTGCTCTGCCGAAAGCCCTTGGTGGCATGAATGCATCGCCATGCTGCAAAATATAGTCATTAGACATCAATGATTCTATGGAAAGCAAAAACATGAAGTAGAAAACCAGATGAACCAAAGAGAATCAGATAAGCAGCCAACCAGACCTGAGCGATATCATTTCATCGACTAAGACATGGAAGATAAGTCTATTCATTGTCAAAACAAATAACCTTGGAAATATACGAAACATACAATAGTGTTCCCTAGCATAGCATATTGTTTAATGGGAAAAGGAAGTAATGGGACATACTGCAGTTAGCAGATCACATTGTCGGTGGAACTGAAAAATGGTTACAAACAATTTGCAATGTTCATCTCATTGCCAATACTAAACTGTAAAATGGTTGCAAGCAATTTGAAAATTTAATCTAGCAGTGTATACCCAAACATCCATAACCTTCATAACATGTTTTCATGTGCATACATTTATCCATAAACATGTGTGCTGCTATCCATCTACAGGAAAAACCGAACAGAAATATATAGAGAAAAGAACTGGAGAGAGGGGGCTCACATGGGTGCTGAATTAATGCTTGGCATAGCTCAGGAGGCAGCTGCTACAGATTTGGAGGTGGGCGTTAGGGAATAAAGCAGACACGGGATAGGGCTAGTAAAATGTATCCTTACAAACTGAAACGGCTAGGACTTTCAAATGGACAAATGAATAAATCAAAATTTGATTTGAAAGGTAGTAAAATATATTCTTTCAATTTAGAACGATCATGACTTTTGCTAAAAAAGATCAGAACTCAACTATTTATGCTTGAAGATTATACACATATGTGGCCATGCAGCAATATTTAGCTATCGACATCCGTCATTCCAACACTCTTTACCTCGTACACCATACACTTTATTACTTACCTCTACATCACCACAACTATACTATAGGTTGATGCGATTGCAAATTAGTAAGAGGGGGATCCAACCCTGGTGGGTAAAATAACAATAGTGCAACATGGTACGTGTTGTACATTCTTGCACTGGAACATTTAGAAATCATGGAATATAGGAGAATCCTTAGGACAATACCTAGTGTCGGACGGACATGATTCTACGCAAACTTAATGAAAGGAAAATTGCACAAACAAAAATAGCTCAAGATCAAATCCAAATTAGAAGCAGGAATATCTCCATGAATTTAGGAAATGTAGGATCCTAACTGACAGCCACCCAGTGCACGTGTAAACCAACAAACAAATATGAGTTTCTTTATACAAAAGTATGGATCTAGGGCCTGATCTAATCCACAAACATCAGAGGAAGGAGAGAGAATAGTACATAGCAAGAGATGGAGAGAAGTTATTACCGAGGTGATGACGCTAAGGCTCAGATCAAGTACTTCCATCCGATCTCTCTAATATGAGTAGGCATTGCGGTGAGCAACTGAGCATGAGCATGGTCGTACAAAAGGACATGAAGGGCCAACATGCCAGTGAAGCAGCGCACATCTATTGGTTCAAGAAGCTCTATGGTAAAGAAGAGATGTAAAATGAACAAAGAGATAGCTCTCGCTGATAAACTGAAGAACAAAATATGCAAACAAAATTCTTTAAGTAAAATAACCATGTATTGATGAAAACAGAGCATCATCGCCATTACTACATTTACGCTAAAATGAGAATGGAGGAAGTGAACTCTAGTCAGTTCCCATACAATAATATATAGGACTAATAAACTATAGCCTTAACATATGAATGAATCATTATGCTCAAATGAATTGATATATTAATGCACTAACAACACTAAAGGAATACAATAGCCTTTTTGACAGTGCTAACAAATGCATCATTACTTCAAAAAAGTGAAAGAGAATTAAGTTTCTTCAGAATAGAAAGGCCTTAAGATGACTATTGTGGGAATAAATGAGCTACATATGCAATTAGATTCAGAAGAAAATGGTTCTACTATTTATTGGTTGCCTTAACTTAGCAAAAACAAATTGATATAAACCAAGCCTACTTACAACTTTAGCAAATAATTTGTGGTAGACATCAAAGATAAAGTAGAAAATAAGTCGGTAAGATAATGCTTTCTTAGAGAAGAAAGATTTGCTTTCGAACTGAATCTTGAGATCCTATCAAACTGAGCTTATTTTCAGCCATTTAAAGCGGGAAGATAAATTGAACACCAAGTAAGTTCTTACAGAAAATGCACACAAAGAGGAGAGAAGTCGTATGTACATGAAACAACATCTGACTGAATATAAATCATATGTTTTATTTGGTACCAACGTATGGCTGGGTATTGTCCAAATTCTTTCTGCGATGGAACAAGGTTGCACAACTATTATCTGTAGTACAGGTTTCTAAAGAATTTCTGGTAGCCACATTCTACAGCAGCAATAACAAAAGCATGTAGCTTCTTTTAGCCATATAGAATCATGTAACTGAAAAGAACAATTTAAAATCTATGTCTGAAATATATACCTGGTTACAAAGCCTTTCATCATCTCCACCAGATATTGGCATATCTCTTAACCACTTTAATTCCATTGATGTTCTATTCCTGCAAAACCAGAATGCTATTTACAGAAAAGCCTCCAATAGTTCATGGCAAGAAACAAATTGAAAATTTATAATGTCAACAGAGCCAACCCGAAGTGTTCCTTTGCAACAGATGATTTAACAGCTTAAAAAAGAGAGGAACCACATGCACGCTTGGACGACTCCAACACGGAAGGCAGAGAAACCAGAAGAGCCTATAAACACGTTCATCGCCGGACTTCAGCGACCAAGAAGAGGGAAGCCACGACCCTCTGTTGCCACGAACAGCCGGCCTATGGATCCATACAACATGGAACAACAGAGCAGCCACTCATGGTGCATGACGTCCTTGAACCGCCACCAGGACACCTCCGTCTCCGTTTGTGCACCACTCCGCTTGCAGTCGTGTGGACCTGCTCCCGCTGCATGGTTCGCCCACGGACTATCACCACGGTCCCCCACAAAGCAGGGCAGTCTGAGGTGAGGCACGCTGCTGGCCGTCGAGCAACCACACGGTGGACCAGACCGAGAGGTCGTGAGGAGCTGCAGCCAGCAAGCTACGGTACTGGCCACGGAGGAGGCCCGCGAGGGAGAGGCCGAGCCGGCTCCCGAAAGGAGTATTTCAGCGGCGGCGACGGGGAGGTCGAGAGGAAGAGGGCGACCACGCGCTCGCCCCTGACACCACGAGCTCGTGGTCGCTCGATTCCAGAGGAGGCGGTGCGGGGGCACGCCGGCGTTGCACAGGAAATTGGGGGACGGGGGCGGCCGACGCGCAGGCGTTTGGGAGATGGAGATGTCTCCTCCGGTGGCGCGCAGGAGGTTAGGAGGCGGGTGTCCTCCGACGGCGAGCAGCAGGTTGGGAGGCAGGGGGCTGCCGGCGGCGCGCATGAGGTTGGGGAAGGCCAGGGGCTGCCGGCGGCGCGCATGTTGGGGGAGGCGAGGAGCTGCCGGCGGCAGCTAACCCTAGCGATGCTGCTACGCGTGGGAGGAATCGTCGAGAAGGAGAGACGCGTCTAGCAGGCCAGAGGCAGCGGACCCCACATGTCATAGACCCCAGACTTGCAGATGCGTTGAGAAGCCGCGACGGCCTCTGAACTTATATCCTTAGTTAACTAGTTGAATGCCCGTGCGTTGCTATGCATATGTGCAACTTTTGTAATGTTTTGTCTATAGAATATATGCAAAAATGAATGTGTAAGAATAAAACATCCACCCGATATAAAAAAATAATAAGATTCCAATTCAATTGAAATGTATATGGAGAAAAAGGTATATTTTGACATCCTTTGAACATTAAATTAGCACCCCACTAATGTCTACTCATTCTCATTGATGCTAGCTAGATATTGCCGTATAATCTCAGGAATGTTGTCTTGCACTTCATTTTCTTGGTATTTGAGCAAGTGTAACATAAATTTCTTCCTCAACTTAAAAGCATCCTACACAAATAGTACATGTCATTAGCTTGAATAATTCATGTGGAAATAATAAAAATTTGTAGTGTAAAAACGCACCGTGCATACGGATGAACCAAGATTTTACCATTCCACGAGAACATTATGTAAAAAACAATATAACCAGATAAATTCCTGTAGATGGATGCAGAATCATTATTTTGAATAGAAATAGACAAAATAAAACACTCTTAGTTTATTTGGTAAGATAGTCACCTTGATGAGATTGTTGGAATACCAACTGATGTTCTACGTGCCCAGAAAAAGATATCAGAATCCCAACCGGGTTGTGCTATTGAAGTGAAAGAGATTCTTTGTAATTTCAATTGCATGCCATGAGTTCCCATCATTTTATCCTCCAGCGATGAAGATACAGAAAGAGGATCCAAAACGTATACACAAGATATGTGCTTGTCGATACAAAACAAGACGAAGTGGTCAATAGATGCATAAGGAAGAAAAACCTGCATATGGACAATCATTAGAAAGAAATAAAACATGACAACAATTTACAAGTAAAGTATTTTACCATTTTGAGAGTTGAGATTTTGTAATCTATCCCTGGCCAACTATGGAACAACGTTGCCAAAAACTGAACATTTGGCTTCACGCTCCACTTGCCGCCTCTTGTGGAATCAACCATTATCGTCTAACAAAAAATTATACTTAGAAACATAGTGATACAAATGATAATACATTATTATAACAACTTACACAAAACCACAGATCCATGTAATGAATGTCGGTCTCAACCAGCTGCAACAGTACGTCGCATGCCATTATGCGTATGGCCAGGTTGAAACAATCTTTACTATTAAATGGGAGTACGTTCTGCCGGATCGCTGCGTCGCGCGAAGTCCCGTCTGGCTCAACTCCCCGAGACCTCCCAACCCTCCCCCCTCCTCTACGCCACCAGCCGCCACCAGGAGCTCGGTACTCCGCACGCCGCCAGTCTCACATCCCGATCGTCCTCTCCTCCGCCCACACGTAGCAAAATGCCCGTACGTTGTAACGGGTGAAAAACTGAAATACAATTTGAAAATTATATATTTTATATTTCACTGTTTTATATGATATGTAATTTATAGCTTACATAAGCAAAACCACACTAAGATGTATTTATGATTTTTCTATCTAAACATACAAGCTATCCACGTCACCCACAAGATTAGCCACTCAATTGTCCATGTTATTTTCACTAACAATAATTAATGGTATATGGTTTGCTATCTATTTAGCCATATAATTGTCTATGTCTTAAATATTTAAAAATTCACACAAATTAAATATAGTTAATAGACGAAACATTTTCCAATAGACAGAACGCATGAAGCAGTTACAGACTTTCTTTTTGAGGTGCCAGGGTAGGAGTTCACCTACACATTGCAGGCTTTCTGTTCTGTATGTACACCAATAGACGAAACATTTTCCAACAAACAGAACGCATGAAGCAGTTGCTGACGTTAGAGAAGATTCGCAGGTTCTCCAATGACATAATGACATCACAACTACCCATGGCTCGCAGATCCAACACCGTCCACATAGATTACGAGTAAAAGCAATCAAATCTGCCATCTACGCCACCACAACATGAACCACACAAAGCAAGATGATGCACACAGAAACCTGTCTGCTGGAGACTTGCATGTATGCCAAAACTTACGACAGAAGACCAAAAAAACATACCACATAAGTATCGAACTTCACACACACAAGTCGGAGGGTCAGAGCTCAAGTGCACCATTTGCATCTTGGGCATTTTCAAACACAACTGGAATATCACAGTACCAAAAATATTTAAAAACAAAACAATCTGCCCATTCAAATACATTACTACAATCAAACAAAATTTGACATCACTCTGCATGAATAAAGTAAAATAGAGGTATGATGTAGTCCGGAAACAACATCGTCTAACAGAGGGAAAAAACTGCCCAAAACTTGCCATTCTAAACACATTAACTGAAACTCCCATCCCATCACTTTTCACTAAACTGCCCAAAACATGTAATCACCATTAGTATACTGAAAATAGCAATTGTCTAGAAAAAAATTAGGGATGAACACATGAAATTTATGGTATATACTATATATATTAAGGATTTCTGAGTAACAAGCTTTTTGGTACAAAAGCAACTACAAGGTCCTCAAAAAGGTTGACATGATCATATAGACATGAAAAAAAGTATCTTACATTCACTCTATTATTTTCATCCCCGAGAAGTGTAAGTTGTGCAGCAGATCGGTCCAATGAATACAATCAACTGGGCTGGAAATGGAAACATCAGAAAGGTCAGTGCAACAATCTTGGCATGTGCACCGTTTAGTGAAAATGTCAATAACACATCATAAAAAATCAAAATATGAACAACTTTCAAGAACACTTCAATATATAGCGGTGGGGATAACTGGCAGGACATAAACTCTTAATGATCAAATAAACATTATGGTGGCCTTTATATTCTCAGCAGCTATCAATAGCTTCCTGAATTAGCTCACCCATTGGTATTATACTCTTGCCCTCCCGAAGTCCTCCTCAATTTCAAAAACATTGGGCACATGTTGCCCAATGCCTCTGGAAGTTTGTATCTCAGAGGCTTGTCGGAGCCTTTTCTTGAATATTCTCTCATCTCCTAGCAGCTTTCGCCACTCGAGTTGCTCTCTCCTTTGCTTCTTCACCTGACAGTTGACAGTATCAGAGAATCGCAATCAGATTTGACAATGTATTAATCGATTGAGGGGTATAACACACACATTTGTTTCGAAACTTATGTTTACTCACGGAAAATAGATGAAAATTTCCGACGGTCCAAAAGGTATCACGAGCATAATATGGTATCCAAAAGATACCAGACACAATAGAAGATATCCTGATCTACTGCTTTTTCATTGAAAAGAACACTAAGCTTCAAGGTTCGGTTTAGAATTTAACAAGATTCAGCAAACAACGGACACTGCAGAATACCATTACAATGCAACTAGCTGAACCATGTTATCTTAACCGAAGATAGAAGTTGACGAATTGACTCACACCGATGCTAACTAATTTTCACAAGAGAACTGGAACGGCCATCAAATATATCTTTTTCTTGAAGTCAAGCAGCCCCATAAATAAAGTGAAGGAAAAGGCTAAGTAGTTGAAGGCTTTCAAAAGGTGAACTGTTTCAGAAGTAAAACTGGAACGACCAACCATTTTTCACATTTTCATAACAGCAACAGCTAGGATCACAAAGCTTGTGTTTGGAAGATAACTTAGTAATAGGAACTATCATTATAAATACTCATGCATCTGGATATTTGGCATCATGGCATGAAAAAACATAATTCAATAAAAGAGAGCTCATGCCTATTTACCTACACCGCTTGCACTGCTTACCAGAGATATTCTCTAATGAAAGGGCCCTCAACTTTGCACTATGGGACTTTGAGTATTCATGTTCCTGAAATTTACATCCACATGTGTTATGTGTTATGATTTTCTGTTGAGAAGACCTATTACTTTTAATAGCCAGACAGAACCTGATATGGCAAGGCACCAAAATACATGATTGCAGGTTTTCTGGCATAACGTGTGAAAACACCAGTATAGTGTAAAATGTACTCTTTAATGGCTGCTCATGTATCTGGATATTTTACATCATATAGGACAAAAAACACAGAAAATACAAGAGTATTTGCTACAATTGGACCATATGCTCCTACTATTTGTGTTAGAATTCAAAATTGAGCAGCTAGCGAGGACAGTGAGAGCAAGCTCCCAAAATGTACTAAAAATAACATTTGATGTGAGTATTCCCAAAGGTAGAAGCCCTCCCATCGAAACAGATTGCAGGCCTTGTAGAGCAAAACATAGGCATAGATATCGTACTATTATATCGTACTATTATGTCAACTGTATCGTTAATGTGAATAGGTTGCATGTAAGATATAACACCAACTCAAGTGGAAGGAACTGCACTCTTCCATAAGGACCATTAATTTGATTCATTGATCTATATGTCTATAACTGAGTGTCATACTAAACATTTATGTGTCAAAGCATAATTCGAGTTCCTTGAAACCTTAATTGAAGATTTGATAAGTGCATCAAAGTCATGTCAGTCTGTACCTGTCTCAGAACTTCCAAGCCTTCCATCACAAGATGCAAAAGGAATATGTTGACAATGTTTCCTGCCCAACCCTCCAGTTCCCGGAGTGAGCCGTCGGCAGTGGTCAACGATGCGTCGTTGTCGAGCTACTGCGCCGGCAGCGCGGAGGTGTCGATCAGCTGCTCTGGACCCGTGGAAGACCATGGACGAGCACATCAGCAGCTGGACTAAAGACTCAAGTGAAGGCATGGATCTGAGACATCACACCGGTCGCTGGACTTACATGGCCACAACAAGAGATCGGGGAGGACACCAGCAGAAGTAGCTCCGGCATGCGACCCAAGCAGGAGCTCGAGGAGGCCGACGCTTCAGATCGGGGGCGGGAACAGGGAAGGGCCATGGCGCCACCGGCAAGATTGGCGACGACCAGATGGGAGCGTATCTCCGAACGGTTATCTACTCGATGCAGTCAAGCAAGGCCCTCGCATGCCGCCGCCGCCCAGGTCTGGGTCGATGCGACGACGCCTCGTGACTGCGCGATGCCTCGTTGACGAGGCAGCGGGATTTTGCTGGGCTCGGCCCAATACGTGGGTGCGCTCGCGGGACGGAGAGGTATCGGCAGAAAATTTTCTGCCGCCAACGTACGAACTCCTATTTAATAGTAAAGATACGTGAACATGAACAAACAATGAACCATGTTAGTGATAGCAGATCACCTGACAACACATATATCATCTAACCACATCCGAAATCACACATACACAAACAATCTAGAAAGGCTACTTAAGAACAATGGTAAGCATGAACGAAATCAAATCAACCACATCCCTGATAAAAGATCTGCGAATCCATCAAAAGATTTAGCACATGCTCACAATTATAAGCTACAAGATCAAGAGTTAGAGGGATCTTACAGCCACCAGGGTTGTGGAAGGATGCATAACACAACTCGAAAACATGTAAGGAGCAGGCTTGCCGTCGGCGGCCGCCTCCGCCGTGCTTGTCAGTGGAGTCGGTGAAAAAGCTCCAGCCATTGCCATGGAGCTCGAAGGAGGACCGTTTGCGGTCGTTTTGATAGTTTGATGAGACCTAACGCGGCTTAATTTGAATTGCAAACTTGTGCTAAAATATTTTTTATGATTACAATTGTTATGTTTTTGTGCAAAATTATTAGAGCTTCAACTAGGCAATATGAAAATTTGACGAAATATTTTATGAGAAAATTGGCCGAAATTACTACATATGTTGGGCGCACCAGACATAGAAACTCATCGGAAGTAGTATTTTCTTTTCAAGTAGGCCGTGTGTAGTTCGCGGGAGAGGAATTCATGGGTACATTCAACAAAAGATTTGTGCCTACCACGTCACCAAAAGAAGCCACGCGCAAAGAAGCATCGATAGATCAAAGACAGGGCATCCTGTCGTTCCTAAAGAGACTGCATTTCCAGGTCCAGAGATTCGCGTGATCTTTGTGACCGACGATGCCACTGCAGCAACAACCACAGCGGGCGGCAGCGATCATCCATTCTTTTCTTCCTATCCCGAAAAGCTAGCATTGATCTTGATGATTGGTCGGCACTGAAGGTACGCACATATGCTAAGCAGAGTGGTGCAACATGCTGCTGAAGTGCTAATGCAGCGCCGTCAGACGATGATAGAAAACGAGACGTTTTCCTGGATCCTTTGCCTTTTTCACAAGGTATTTGTGGACCATGCTGAATTCATATATGCACAAGTGTTCCCATGTTCGTCGGAGTGGCGTACCCGTTCTTCCAAGCAATCCCCAGGTGGACAACAAGACAAGCTTGTGGGCAGAGATACGTAGCTTTCAGAGTCTAGAACCATACAAATGCTGAAGGAAAGATAAGATACGAACAAGTGTCATGATCGTTGCCCGCCGCAGAGAACTCTCCAGTCCATATGCTCCTTTCGTGTTTCATCTACCTACTGCTCGCATCTTCCTTTGTACAGATTATATCTCTATGTACCTAACTGCCTAGCCTCCAACTGGAGAAGAAGATATATGTTGAAGAACGACGAATGGAGCCTATTTGGAGGTAAAAAGAGACAGCGAATCTGAAAGAGGACCTGAATTAGTACACCGCTTCAGGCGTCGGTACTTCGTAGCTTCATGCTTGCAACAGGGATCATCTGGCTAAGTACTTCTATTTTAAAATCGTCTGAATGATTGAGTCTAATAATAAAAAGGTGAAGTAGATCGAGCAAATTCCTTGACAAGAACCAAACCAGAAACCGATTGATTCAGTGTACAAAACCAGAACAAGAACCAGTACAGACAGTAAGACTCGAGCTCTCTATATATCTTTTAGCTACGTAGCTAGCAGAACCTTTCATCTATGTACAGCAGCAAGGCATACAAACATACGTGGATGTGCAGCAACCGCCTGGAAGTCATATATGTAATTGTGTATATGATAGTATTACGTACACATACACGTACATACAAGGCAGAAGGTACACGATATGGGCGAGCGTATCGGGCGTGATTCAGGGCTTCCACATGTCGGTGAAGGTGGAGTGGTAGCTGGCGAGGACGAGCAGGAGGACGACGACCATGGCGACGCCCCAGGGGGAGCTTCCCTCTGAGGGGGCGCCCTGGTATCCTCCCCAGCGCCTCTCTGTGGGGTAGAAGCTGAAGTATCCCTCGAAGCTGTCGACGGAGGAGATCCACTTGATGATGAGGACGAGCGCGATGGGCACGCCGAGGAGGATCCAGCTGAACTGCTCCGCGGCGTCCTCGATGAAGTCCTCGTAGGTGAAGAACCACGACACCCCCAGCAGCAGCGCCACCATGCCCAGGATCAGGATCACCGGGTACGGCAGCGGCGACAGCGTGAACGCCTCCACGATCGACGACTCCCCCCGCCGGTCGTAGTACGACATGGCTGGCTACTTGGCTAGCTGATTCTTGGCTTGCGCGAGCTGGGGAAGAGGGAGAGGTGGGGGGAAAGGCCAGGGAGTGAGGAGTGGTGGGGATAGCTGCGTACAACTGCTAACGTGTTGTGGCCCTGGCCTGGCCTGGCGCGCGCGTCTCTCTCTTGTAATCTCTGGACATCCGTGTGCGCGCGCGTAGTAACGAATACTGGAAAGTTGGTGCGTGTGGACCTTTTTGTGTGGCTATATGAGAGCTTTACGTCGTACGGGACTAATCATGGAGTATGTCGATCGAGTGCTCTACGTTGGACGGATTCGACACTGTCCTCTTCAGCCAGATATACATCATAGCCGGTGGACATCTAATTTTCTTTCGTAACATACGTACATACCGAAATATGGTGTAATTTGCGAGTTGATGATACCGCATACGTGGTCGAGGGACGAGTAGTACATATAACGACCCGTCGAATACTCTATTCAGAACCTGAAAATGGGGCTTTATCGACTGTCTAGTCAAGTAGTATTCTACTGCCCCTTTTATAAAAAAAAACTATTCTACTGCCCAATAATATAGTGGCAAGTGCTCATGGATCATTCATTTTTCCTTTGATTTAGGCCTAAAGTCAGGGAAAGTGAAATCGACCTTCGGATCTTCTACATCCATACTGTTGTAACTCTTTTCCATTTCCGACCAAGCTATACTACTAGATGTTGGTGAATTGTTCTTTGCAAAGAGCTTTGGGAATATACAATGGAGTGACGTCAACCTTGTTTTAAAGACGCCATATATTTGGCATATAGAGAGGGTTGTCTTCTCTTTTAGCCTAAGGGACGGTCTCTTAAGAATTAAGTGAAAGCCTATTTCATCTGTTGTACCATATGCCCTCCCGTGTTAACATAATTCCACACTAAAATTTAATTAGTTCTCATTATTTACTAGAGATGACAATCAGATTAATAGTTATTGCATTCTCAAAATAACGTGGAGTGCGAAAAGAAGACACACCTTCCCTATCATTGTACATGCCCTAATCGTCGGCTCGGAGGCGGCTAACCCTGAATCTGACAAGGAGATTGCTTGCCTTTTGTCAGGAAAGAGTAAAGTGGAACATAAAAAAAGTGTCTTGTTGACTCTAGACTTTTAACTAACAAGTATTATATCATCGAGGACATAACCATATGTTTTTTTCATCTAGAACCTTTTGATGTTCATGCCATGTACCCCTAAGGTGTTGTGGTTAGTGAGGTATTCCTGGACGGCACAATAACACTAGATACTTTCTCAAAACTTTTTAGTAAACATGATTTTCCTCTTTGACCGTTAAATTTTTGCGTGTATCCGGATCTCGATTATGTTTTTCAAACTTCATCGTGGGTTACTTCTTCGTCCGATTTTCGGATTTCCATCTATCTCCTACCCTTTGGGAAGGAGGAGGAAGTTGAGTGGGGAAAATATTTGGTCCTCCATATATTGTGCTTTGTGGTTGTGAGCTCTAGTTCATTATATTCGAATCCAAATACCTTTGGGGGGAGATTGATTTGTAAAGTTTTGGGAATGAACTTGGTGTCCTATTTTAATAAGGCATAGGGGGGCCTCGGTGGCGGAGACCTTTGTAGTACTATTAAAACTTTTGTGTCTGAACCTTCCAATGAGGATGTACGATTGTGCCAACAATCTGAATCGCGTCTACATCCTTGTGTTTGTGAACCTTTCTAACCCTATCCTTGTAAGTTTATTTTTTAGAGTTGCAAGTTAGGAGTTCATAACAAAAAAATGATATGCCAGAAAGCCACAAACAAGCGCAACGGCTTTCCGTATCGGTTTCCTCGGCTCTATCACCATTGACTCAATTTATTATTTTGGTAAATCATTGTATCAAGATGTCAATCTTACATCTTATTTAAGTTCGATGCGCCCACCTACGAAACTCACCACTGGCTTTCGTCTCGATAGGTGTATTATTCCACATTTTCCTAAAAAGACACTCATTCATTTATTTCGTCCCGGGCAATCACCATATTCTTTCAGGGCAATTCCTAGTTGCCACATACCGCAGACTGAAGAAAGCTCCGCGCACCCCTCCGTGGATTATGGGCCAGGCCCAACGACCGGGGCGGCTAGAGGCGAGGAAGATGGCAGGAGGCGAGGGGGTCGTGCGGGAATATGAAGGCCGACCTCGCCGCCGACAGGGACGACGCGGCTGGCCGCGATGCCCCGGCGAAGGTGGGGGGAGGGGCTTACAGGGAATGCCGGCAGACGGCGGACCGACGGAGGTGGCGGCTTGAGCAGGACGGGGCGCAGAGACGGCGCGGCAGCGACGCCAAGCGCGGGCGGCGGGAGCAGGCGGTTAGGCGGTGGTGGGGGATCGACGGATAGCTTCATAGGTGTGTGCAGGCGAAGCGGGGAAGAAGAAGGAGGTAGGTCGCGGCCCACGAATCCATGCGGGCGGGCGGGCGGAGCTCTGTTAGCTCCGTGTGCCGCGGCAACTAGGAGTATGGATGGCACCCGCCGGGTACGGGGCAGGGTATGGCACCCCCATACCCGCACCCGCCCCCTCTACCCGCCCCCGCCACCCGCCAACGGGTATAAAACTCCCCCATACCCGCCACCCGACAGGTTTGCGAGACCCGGCGGGTACCCGCCAATACTGATATGAACTTTTCACAGCATAAAAATGACAGGAACACACATATATTTCAGCAATTCAGCAACAATTTCACAGTAATTTCAGCACCATTTAAGCACCAAACGAATAGCTAGCAATCTAAGCAACAACTTCACAGCAACAATTCATAGTTTCATAACAATTCAGAGCAGCACCTCATAGTTTTACAAACAACAGTTCACGAATCACACATTCACACAATAAACTCCAGAATTTTGAACTCCATCAACAAACAAGTTCGTGACAACAAAGACAAAGAAGCTCCAGCAAGTTCTTTCAACTTCAGCGAACTCGATGCCTAGAAGCTCCAACTCCAGCAAAGATGTCTCATATGGAGGTCATGCATGAGTCCTAGTTACAATAGAATTGACCAGAATGTAAGCTATTTATATAAAAAACAACATGCATCTATAGATAAAAACAACAACTATTTGTAGATAAAAACAACAGCTATTTGTAGATAAATAGGTAAAAACACCAGCTATTCATAGATAAAAATATCAGCTATTCATAGATAAAAACAGCAGCTTTCATATACTAACCTCATTCTCTTCTTGTGTGTCTTGAAGACAAGTCCAGAAGCTGCCTTCACCCATATGAGCATCTACACGAATAAAAATTTACGCATACAAGAAGATAAGCTCACAAGCATTAGTAAGAAGAGACATCAGCAATCAATGATAGAAAATGCATAATTTGCTTACCTTTGTATTTGTTTCTAAGCCAATTCTGATAGCACATCAATACCTCAAGCATTTTGGAAGTAAGGCGGCTCCTATGATCATTCACTATTCTACCACTTATACTAAATGCAGATTCCGAAGCAACCGTTGTGACTGGAATAGCGAATACATCTCTTGCTAACTTCCTTAGTGTTGGGTACCTTATACCAGCCACTTTCCACCAATCCAATACATCAAATTTCTCAGTATATGGTACCAAGTCATCAGCAAGCAAATGCTCAATCTCGCCTTGAACTCTAGCTGCTGCAGGCCTTTGTTGTGCTAAAATATCATGGAAGAAAGACATAATGGCCGGAGCTGGGGTAAAAAAACATCAACCTTTTCATTGCATTCATAAGAGGATGGCTCAATGCAATGCAACATCGCATAACAAGCAACCAACATTTGCCTCTTATATCTAGGATCAAGTAATGTCAACGGTGTAGCCAGGAATTGCTCACGCCCCGGGCAAAAAATTAAGGGACAAAAATCTTCCAAAAAATTGCCCCACTTTCAATGCAAACTAAGTTGGATAGATACTATGAATTGAAGTATGATATTCAGTTGGACAAATATGACAATGTATAGCAAGAAAATACATAAAAGATGGTACCAAATCAATGATTTGGTTGATCCGAGCCTCCCATGACTACATCTTCAATAGCTAAACCTTTAAATGTAAATAAAAAATTATAATCAGTACATAAACAACAAGTAAAATAAGCAATAATGGATGAAAAATATAAAACTTACTTCTATGACGAGGTAAAACGCCTTTGCGCGAGCGATAACCTTGAAACCTCTCTATGATCTTTGACTCTTCAATACTAACAAATATGTCTCGCTCAATGTAACATACCATTCGATGATTCATCCAATCATCACCCATCTTGTTTCTCAAACTAGTCTTGATAATGCTCATTGCTGAAAAGGCCCTTTCCACGGTTGCAGTTGCAACTGGCAAAATCAAAGCTAACTCAACAAGACGGTAAACCAAGGGGAAGGTTGTATGCATATCAGCCAAAACCATCTTCATGGCAAGATGACCAAGGTCATTACAGTTCATCAAATGTGGATCAGCTCTTGCTTCTCTAATGAATGTGTCCAATTGGTTCCTAAGAACAAAATTAACTTCATATGTGGAGAAGTCAGCATCATACATATTAGCAAGATCAACTAGCTTGTCTTCATCATAATTGGCAAATGAATTCTTCGGATCAAGACAAGCAATGCATCTCAACAGTTGAGTAGATCTTTCAGCAAAGCGGTTGTTTAACTCAACAATAATTTGATCATGCACCACATTGAATATTTCATTTTTGAAATAGTGATAGTAAGTCACCAATTCACCACCCCAAGTCCTTGAACGGCCATTAGAAGTTCTTGTGTCCTCCAGATTTGGTACTACGATATTGTATTTGAGACAAAAGTCATTTACCTCTTTAAGGAGCTCATCCCAACTATCCCGCCTAATCTTTTGAATATCCTCCAATGTGGTTTTAACCAATCCCACGGCACGCACAATATTCTGATTTTTCTTTTGCAAGCAATATGACAGAGTGTTAGTCTTGCCCAATAATCTGATCATAAGATGCAATATGAGAATGAATTCAAATGTCTCCAATTGCTTTATCAACCCCCCAGCCATGGTTCTTTGTGTAACATTTTCAGCATCACTAAACAGATTTTCTAATACCTTCAAAACTGGTTTCCACATTGAAACAAGTCGGCATAAGGTTCTGTGATGTGAACCCCACCGTGTATCACCAGGTCTTGCAAGGTTAGTCAATTGGTTTTTTTCCTTCCCACTAAGAAGTTCCCCTGCCTCTAGTTGGCGCACAATTTCATCATGTTGCTCTTGGGCCAATTGATCATGTCTTTTACATGAAGCATTAACAATGTTGACAGCCATGCTACTGTACTAAAAAAAATCCCTCACCGAAGAAGAACACTTTGCAACAGAAACAACAACTAATTGCAATTGATGGGCAAAGCAGTGTACATAATGAGCATATGGATTTTCGTCCAAGATCAATCTTTGCAACCCACGAAATTCCCCTCTCATATTTGAAGCCCCATCATAACCTTGCCCTCTCAAATTACACATAGACAAGCCCTGAGTAACAAACATACCATCCAAAGCTGCCTTGAGTGAAGCTGCCCGTGTATCCGGAACATGCTCAATTGCAATAAATCTCTCAATCACCTCCCCACCTTTGTTGACATACCTACATAAACATAAGACAAAGCAACATTATTAATATACAATAATTTGCAAGAAAAATACAAAGCATCATCTCTAGACTCATCAACAAGGCACCAACCTGAAACACATAGCCATCTGCTCCTTAATAGATGCATCTCTAGACTCATCAACAAGCAAGGCAAATTTACCATCTCCAATTTCTTTAATAATTGCTTTGGTGGTCTCTTCTGCACAAGCCTTGCACAAGTCCAATTGTATTTCAGGTGAAGTCATTTTATGGTTGTCTCCGACATCCCCAAGCAATGTTCCTGCCTTTGGATCTTTCTTCATGTACCATTGCAACATCTCCTTAAAGTTACCCTTATTCTTTGAGCTATTAGACTCATCATGGCCACGAAAAGCAAGAGCTTGTAGAAGCAGAAATTTGACAACACCCAATATAATCAACATACGGGCTTTGTATTTTTCTTCCCCACTATTGGTACCCCGATCAAAAACATTTGGAATATTTTGCCTCTGATTTTTGTAAGCCTCATAGTGCAATCTAGCTTTATTATGAGCACTATCATGTTTACCTACATGCTCATCAAGAATTTTAGGCCCATCCTTCCAATATTTAAACCCTTTCTTTGTGAATACTTCAACACCATATCTTTCAGCTCTTGGTTGCTTAAACAGGAAGCAATAAAAACAAAAGGCAGCATCTTTAGCAATGCTATATTCCAACCAGCCACGATGATTATTGTACCAATTGTCATGAAAGCTTCTGTAGCTTTTTCCTACCAATGTTCGTGCATATGCATGATCTGTTGGTTGGCATGGACCCCTATTAATGTACTCCCTTCTAGCAATATCTCTAATATCTTGATTCAAATCCTCAATTGGTACTCTCAAACCAGGGTCCGATTCAATATCACCAGGGCCAAATTCAGCTGTAACATGAGAGATAGTATCACTTGCTCGAGTTGAAGGTGCCTCTTCCGTGGAACATTCAGCAGTTCTAGGTTGTACTTGAAAAAAATTCGTCAGTTTTCTTTTACTCATCTTTTCTTCTTCCTGTAAACTATAAAACAAAGCAAGGACTTACTAAATCGTCTCCTACATTCTAAATAAACAACACAAATCAAGCCTAAACTAGTCTATCTAAGAGAAATAAAAGTTTTGGGAGAGTAGAGCAGCAAATGGGGGAAATTTTACCTAGGTCAGGGGCGGACGGCGAGCTCAAATCGGAAGGCGATGCGAGCGGCGGCGGGGGCGCGGGGACGACGGCGACCAGCGCGATTGGTGGCGGCGCCGCGGCAGGGGAGCAATGCCGCAGCGGCGGGGGAGCAGGCCGAAGGCGAGGCGAGCGGCGGCGGGGGCGCGGGGACGAAGGCTGCTCTGTGCCTCTGTCTCGCGTGCAGGACGAAGGCGAGACGAGACTCCAGGCTGCCTTTGTTCATGGCCGTGGGCAACTTTGTTCCTGGGCTATGGGCTGCCTTCGTGGGCTGTTAGGCCACGCCCGAGGCAGCATATAAAATCCTTCCTTTGAGTAATGTAGCTATGCCCATCAGCCCTTGGATATCACTCCAATATTTATTGAACTTCACTATCATATTTTCACACATTATTTGGATAACCAAATCTTTAGAGGTTGTCCACTGCCTAATTTTCATGTTGATTTCACAAACCTCAGGAAAGAACACATTGGCAGTGACATAATCTCTATCCGAGAACAATGTGGTTATCTCATAGAATAAACTAAGCCTAGGTACAACATCAGCAGCAAAGTCCCATTCAGCGGGGGTAGGCAAGTTTTCATATTGCTTGTCTACTACTTTGGCTCTTTCAAAATCAGCTCTATAGGGCAAAGCTGTGTTGAGCATAATGTAGACAAAATTTCACTGAGTCTTACAATCTAGTCTCATATTATTTGTGAGTTTTACTTTCTTATACCTAGCCATCTCTTCAAATTTCTCAACTCGCTTGGCTGAGGCAGTCCAATAGGCAACACTTTCTCTAATGCTGTGTGTAGCAGATTTCATTGCATCTAAACCATCTTTAACTATCAGGTTTAAGATATGAGCACAACAGCGCATGTGAAGCATTGTACCTTCTAAGGGCAGCTTGGACTTCCCGATTCTGCCCACCAAATTCTCAACTGCCTTGTCATTCGATGAACAATTGTCAACTGTCACAGTCATGAGTTTCTCATCCAAATTCCATTCCATCAATGTGTTGTGGAGCTCTTCAGCTATAACATCTCCAGAATGTGGTGCTGGCACATATATGAACCTACAACAACTATTTAACATACAAAAACAGCAGCTAATAAACATACAAAACAGCAGCTATTTGACTTAAAAATAGCAGGTATTTCACTTAAAAAGAACAACTATTTCACTTAAAAACAGCAGCTAATAAACATACAAAACAACAACTATTTCACTTAAAAACAGCAGGTATTTCACATACAATACATCAGCTATTTCACTTAAAAACAACAGCTTCTTAAAATACAAAACAACTGGTATTTATCAACAAATATACCCCATAAGAATGCTTCGCAGCTTACATGATTCATCAATAAAATGACCTGTAACAGCCATGTAGCCCTTCTTTTGGCTGTCAGCTGTCCACATATCAGTGGTGACTGATGCACCGGTGCGGTGTTGTTGGGAAACCCCAGGAGGAAAGTATGAAGTAGTGCAGCAGCAAATTTTTCTCAGTTATGAAACCAAGGTTATCAATCCAGTAGGAGTTGAATGCTCTTCTGAAAGTTGTTGGCGGCGCCGTTTACCATAACCAACGCGGAACCTGCACACAACACAATCAAACTACTTTGCCCCAACGAAACAGTGAGGTTGTCAATCTCACCGGCTTGCTGTAAACAAAGGGTTAAACGTATGGTGTGGAAAATGATGTTTGTTTGCAGATAATGAAAGTAACGGTTTGCAGTAGGTTGTATTATCAATGTAAAGAAAAGGACCGGGGTCCACAGTTCACTAGTGGTGTCTCTCCATAAATAAATAATAGCATACATGCGGGTAAACAAATTACAGCTGGGCAATTGACAAAATAAAGAACTGCATAATGATGCATGTACATGTCATGGTGTCTAGTGTGAGATTCATTTGGGCACTACAACAATATAGATAGACCGTTCCAACCGCATCTATGACTAATAATCTACCTTCCGGTTAGCGTCCGCGCCCCTTTCAGTATTAAGTTACAAGCAACAGATTATTGCATTAGGCAAAGTGTGTAATGTAAGTAATAAAATTATCCTTAGACAAAGCACTACTGTTTTATCCCTAGTAGCAACAGTACATTCACAATCTTAGAGGTTGCTGTCACTCCCCCAGATTAAATGAAGACATGAACCCACTATCGAGCATAAATACCCCCTCTTGGAGTCACAAGCATCTACTTGGCCAGAGCATCTACTAGTAACGGAGAGCACGCAAGATCATAAATAACACACACATAATATATTATGAAGCAAATGACATAGTACTCAATATTCATCGGATCCTAGCATTACAATAAGATGATCTTGATCATGATAGGCAGCTCACAAGATCTAAACATGGTAGCACATAAGGAGAAGACAACCATCTAGCTACTTCTATGGACCCGTAGTCCAAGGATGTAGTACTCACGCATCAGTCCGGAGGCGGGCATGGTGATGTAGAGCCCTCCGGTGATGATTCCCCTCTCCGGCAGGGTGCCGGGAAGAGCTGCAGAACCCTCCCGAACTAGGGTTGACGACGGCGGCTTTCGCCATAAACATAAAACAATAAGTGTTGCGGCTTTCAGCTTTCGCCATAAACATAAAAGATAACTGTTGAGTCTTTCAGTTTTCGCCATAAACATAAAAAATGCTAGGATCTATTTTATTCAGAAAATTAAAATAACAAAGCAAAAATAAAAGCAAACAGACGCTTCAAGTAAAACACATAGGATATGAAGGAATTAAAATATAGTTTCACTAGAGATGACCTGATAAGTTGTTGATGAAGAAGGGGATGCCCCTTGGGCATCCCCAAGCTTAGACGCTTGAGTCTTCTTGAAATATGCTTGGGTGAACCACGGGGGTATCCCCAAGCTTAGGCTGTTTCATCTTATTGATCACATCATATCATCCTCTCTGTTGATCCTTGAAAACTTCCTCCACACCAAACTCAAAGTAAACTTTATTAGAGGGTTAGTGCATAATAAAAAATTCTCATATTCTGCATGGACACAATCATTACCAATGCTGCTGGCATTAGCTAAAGCCACCGATACTTTATGGAACAAAAATATCCATTCAAAAACAGCAAAAGAGGCATTGCAAAATAAATGGCAGAATCTGTCAAAAACAGAACAATCCGTAAAGACGAATTTTTTCGAGGCACTTAACTTGCTCAGATCAGAAAACTTAAAACTAATGAAAGTTGCGTACATATCTGATCACGCACAAAAAATCTCAGGTCATTTTGATTTTTAGGTGAATTCTTACGAATTAAACGGTGGATAACAGAAAACTGTTTCTGCGCAGAAATCCAAATCTAGCATCAACTTCCTACTAGAGATTTTACTTGACACAGCTATGCAATAAAATAAAGATACAAAGGAGTTGTTACAGAGGTAAACATTCTCCTTGACTCAATAAAAATAAAAATAACATAAATAAAAAGTGGGTTGTCTCCCATAAGCGTTTTTCTTTAACGCATTTCAGCTAGGCACAGAAAGCAAAACTCAAGTGTTTCCAAGAGAAGAAGCATCAAAATTATAATTTGTTCGAATAATAGAGTCAAAAGGTAGCTTCATCTTCTTTCTAGGGAAGTGTTCCATACCTTTCTTAAGCGGGAATTGGTAACTAATATTTCCTTCTTTCATATCAATAATAGCACCAACCGTTCTAAGAAAAGGCCTTCCCAAAACAATAGGACAAGATGGGTTGCATTCAATATCCAAAACAATAAAATCAACGGGGACAAGGTTAGTATTAACCATGATAAGAACATCATTAACTCTCCCCAAAGGTTTCTTTAAAGCATTATCAGCAAGAAAAACATCCAAATAGCAATGTTCCAAGGGTGGCAAGTCAAACATATTATAGAGTTTCTTAGGCATATCATAAATACTTGCACCAAGGTCACACAAAGCAGTGCAATCAAATTCATTCACTTTTATTTTAATGATGGGCTCCCAACCATCTTCTAACTTCTTAGGGATAGAAGCTTCAAGTTTTAGTTTTTCTTCCCTAGATTTAATGAGAGCATTTGTAATATGTGTAGTAAAAGCCATATTTAGAGTGCTAGCATTAGGACTTGTAGATAACTTTTGTAAGAACTTAATAACTTCAGAGATATTACAATCATCAAAATCAAAATTATTATCATCAAAGGTAACGGGACCATTATCTCCTATGTTCTTAAAAATTTAAGCACTTTTATCAAGCATAGTTTCAGGCGTTTTAGGCATTTTTAAACGTTTTGAAAGAGTAGAGGAAACATTGCCAACACCAACTATGTTACCATTAATAGTAGGAGGTTTACTAGCATGTGAAGTAACATTATTTTCAGTAGTAGTAATAGTACAAACTCTAACAATATTATCCTCCTTAGCTAATTCTTTCTCCCTTTCCCATCTAGCATGCAACTCAGCCATCATTCTAACATTATCATCAATTCTTACTTGAATGACATTAGCAGTAGCAAAGGGATTATCATCAATATTTTCAGGTTTAGCAGCCATCCTATTAATCAAAGAAGATTGTGCTTCAGACATAGATGAAATACGGGTTTGAGCACTTGAAATTTTACCTTGCAAACCAGAGATTTCCCTATTTAACTTCTCCATTTGATAACTAATATTTCTCAACATAGCAGATTGTTCCTCCATAGTTTTAGTGAACACTTTATTTTGCTCATATTGAGCTTGCATGAAATTTTTAGTGGCTCTTTCAACTTCTAAAATTCTTTCCTCACTAGGCATTTTACCATAAGAATTAACATAACCATTACCATTATTAGAAGGATAGGGCTTGTAGTTATTATTACCATAATTGTTCCTATAGGCATTGTTGTTAAAATTATTATTTTTAATGAAGTTCACATCAACATGCTCTTCTTGTGCAACTAAAGAAGCTAAGGGAACATTATTTGGATCAACATGAGATTTACCATTCACAAGCATAGACATAATAATATCAATCTTTTCACTCAAAGAGGAGGTTTCTTCAACAGAATTTACCTTCTTACCTTGAGGAGTCCTTTCAGTATGCCACTCAGAATAATTAACCATCATATCATCAAGAAGTTTTGTTGCAGCCCCCAAAGACATGGACATAAAGGTACCTCCTGCAGCCGAATCCAATAAGTTTCTTGAAGAAAAGTTCAGTCCTGCATAAAAGGTTTGGATGATCATCCAAGCAGTCACTCCATGGGTAGGGAAATTTTTAACCAAAGATTTCATTCTTTCCCAAGCTTGAGCAACATGTTCATTATCAAATTGTTTAAAGTTCATAATGCTACTTCTTAGAGAAATAATCTTAGCAGGAGGATAGTATTTTCCATTGAAAGCATCTTTGCATTTAGTCCATGAATCAATACTATTCCTAGGCAATGAAAGCAACCATTCTTTAGCTCTTTCTCTCAAAGAGAAAGGAAATAATTTCTGTTTAATAATATCACCATCTATATCCTTATACTTTTGCATTTCACAAAGTTCTAAAAAATTAGTAAGATGGGCAGCAGCATCATCAGTACTAACATCAGAAAATTGCTCTTTCATAACAAGATTTAGCAAAGCAGGTTTGATTTCAAAGAATTATGCTTTAGAAGCAGGTAGAGCAATAGGAGTGCATATAAAATCATTATTATTTGTGCTAGTGAAGTCACACAACTTAGTATTCTCAGCAGTACTCATTTTAGCAAAATTAAAACAAAACCGAAATAAAGAAATAAATGCAAGTAACTATTTTTTTTGTGTTTTTAATAATAAAAAGGCAAACAAGACAATAATAAAAATAAACTAAGCAAGACAAAAACAAAATAAAGAGATTGGAAGTGAGAGACTCCCCTTGTAGAAGTGCTCCAACTCCCCGGCAACGGCGCTAGAAATTAGCTGTTGCAGGGAGATGGAGATTTGCTGAACAGAAGTGTTTCACCTCCCCGGCAACGGCGCCAGAAATTAGCTTGATGCACCGATGCGGTGTTCTTGGGAAACCCCAAGAGGAAGGTATGAAGTAGTGCAGCAGCAAATTTCTCTCAGTTATGAAACCAAGGTTATCAATCCAGTAGGAGTTGAATGCTCTTCTGAAGGTTGTTGGCGGCGCCGTTTACGATAACCAACGCGGAACCTGTACAAAACACAATCAAACTACTTTGCCCCAACGAAACAGTGAGGTTGTCAATCTCACCGGCTTGCTGTAAACAAAGGGTTAAACGTATGGTGTGGAAAATGATGTTTGTTTGCAGAGAATGAAAGGAACAGTTTGCAGTAGGTTGTATTATCAATGTAAAGAAAAGGACCGGGGTCCACAGTTCACTAGTGGTGTCTCTCCATAAATAAATAATAGCATACATGCGGGTAAACAAATTACAGCTGGGCAATTGACAAAATAAAAACTGCATAATGATGCATGTACATGTCATGGTGTCTAGTGTGAGATTCATTTGGGCACTACAACAATATAGATAGACCGTTCCAACCGCATCTATGACTAATAATCTACCTTCCGGTTAGCGTCCGCACCCCTTTCAGTATTAAGTTGCAAGCAACAGATTATTGCATTAGGCAAAGTGTGTAATGTAAGTAATAAAATTATCCTTAGACAAAGCACTACTGTTTTATCCCTAGTAGCAACAGTACATTCACAATCTTAGAGGTTGTTGTCACTCCCCCAGATTAAATGAAGACATGAACCCACTATCGAGCATAAATACCCCCTCTTGGAGTCACAAGCATCTACTTGGCCAGGGCATCTACTAGTAACGGAGAGCACACAAGATCATAAATAACACACACATAATATATTATGAAGCAAATGACATAGTACTCAATATTCATCGGATCACAGCAAACACAACATGTAGCATTACAATAAGATGATCTTGATCATGATAGGCAGCTCACAAGATCTAAACATGGTAGCACATAAGGAGAAGACAACCATCTAGCTACTTCTATGGACCCGTAGTCCAAGGATGAACTACTCACGCATCAGTCCGGAGGCGGGCATGGTGATGTAGAGCCCTCCGGTGATGATTCCCCTCTCCGGCAGGGTGCCGGGAAGAGCTACAGAGCCCTGCCGAACTAGGGTTGACGACGGCGGTGGCTACGGGATGTTTCGTGGAAAAGTGATCGGGTCCTTAGGGTTTTTCCGTCAGGGGGTATAAATAGGCGAAAGGGCAACGTCGGTGGGCGCCCGAGGGGCCCACACCACGTGGTGGCGCGGCCAAGGGGGGAGCCGCACCTCCACCAAGTGTGGCCGCCTCGTTGCCCCCCTCCGTCTCCTCTTCGATGTTCTGGATGCTTCCGGGAAAAATAGGGACTTTGGCTTTTGTTTCGTGCAATTCCGAGAATATTTCCTTAACAACTTTTCTGAAGCCAAAAACAGCAGAAAACAGGGAACTGGCACTGTGGCATCTTGTTAATAGGTTAGTCGCAGAAAATGCATAAAAACCATATAAAGTGTGTATAAAACATGTAGCATTGGGTATAATATAAGCATGGAACATAAGAAATTATATATACGTTTGAGACGTATCAGTGACCGCTATCCTTGACTGCAACATTGTCATGTACTCGATTGCCTTACTTTTTTCCTTGTCATATCTTCCTATTATATCTTTCCTACAAAACAAAATATAAAGTTTCTCAACATTCAAAACTCAAGACAATAGCACAAATAAAGAGTTACAACAAAGCATGAACAAACACAAACCTAATAGTGTTTCTTGTGCAAATGAAAAAGTGGCTGAAGTGCACCGACAAATCTCCTAAATCCAGCATGGTCCACAATACTCAACGGGTAGTCATGCAACACAATCATGTTACCAAGCTCTTCTCTAGCAGTATCTTGATCAAATGTATAGGTCTCCACATTCACCTTCCCATCAACTTGGGCAGTCAGCCTCAATGAAGATTGAGTCAATGATTTTCCTGTCTTGTTTCTCAACTTCAATTGTCTTTGAGTACATACCTTCAGATGGTCACGCAGATGTGAAGTGCCACTATTTGCTGATGCGCTAAGCGCCTTGTGACAATAGTTGCAAATGCCCTTCCATTCGCCACGCACAAACTCCTTCTTCATCTCTTGCCACACTTCAGAAGTTAGCCTGCGTCTAGCTGTTGCTGCAACATTCACCTCCACCACTTCATCATCATCGGAAATTTCATTCACCGATTCGGATGGGGCTTGGCTACTACAGCTTGTACCACTGAAATGAAATGAAAAGAACATGTTTTTAACATGCCAACAGTAGCTATGTGACATACAAAACAGTAGCTATTTCTTATTAACACACATCTATTTGATAATAAAAACAACAACCATTTAACATGGAAACAGTAGCTAATAAAAATTAAAACAGTAGTTATTTGAGATTAAAACAGTAGCTATTTCATATTAACACAACATCTATTTGACAATGAAAACAACAACCATTTAACATGAAAAACAGTAGCTACTTGACAGTAAAAACAACAACTATTTAACATTAACATGAACAAGAAAAACAGTAGCTATTTCACATCTCCATAACTAAAATGAATCATCTAAACAAGACCTATTTAACATCTATACAACTAAAATGAAACATCTACTGCAATACATATACACTACAGCTACAATACATCTATAAATAGCTACTGCAATAAATCTACAATACATCTAAAATACAATCTAATGCAGTTCACCGAGTCTTCCATCGGAGACTTGCCTTTTTCCGCTCGTTTGTTGCCGGCAACGTTCGTCCCCTTCTTCTGCACGGGCCCGTCGCCGGAGGATGAAGCTATGGGCTTCCGGCCCCGCTTCCGGCCCCTCTCAGTTGCAGCAACCGGCGGCAATCCTCCTCCCTGCGTTCCCTTGGAGCTCGACGATGATGGCTGCACGCCCAGCAAGAACCCTAGACGCTCCCCGCTTCCCGCCGGCGGAATCTTGAGCGTCGAACCTCCAACCGGCGATGGTGTGGGCTCGAGGTTTGGCTGGACCGAACCCTCACCGGAGCCGCTTCCCTCGTGCACCCCGAAGGGCTCCATGGCCGGAGAGGAACCCCACGGCCACAGGGACCGCGCAGATGAGGCCTTGCCGCCGAGGCGCGACGGCGCGGACGCGTGACGACGTGAGCATAGGCGGGGCAGGTGAGCGATAGAGGAAGGGAGCAGGGCGGGCCGGTGAGGCGAAGGAGTGGGAGGCTGGGAGCGGCGGCGGCGCCACCGCTGGTGAGGGAGGAGCGGAGGTGCGGCGAGTGGGGATTGGGGAGGGCGCGAGGCGAGCGGGGAATCGAGGAGGAGTGCGACGCGTGGGGAGGAGTCGAGGGACAGAGGGAGAGGTCGTGGGCTGTAGAGTTAGGGTTTTCACGTTCTATGACATGTGGGGTCGGATGGTGGTGGGATTTTAGGGTTTGCTTATTTTCACTGACAGGTGGGGTTGACGGGTTAAAGGGTGCGGGTATGGCACCCCCATACCCGTACCGCCAGACCCGCTGTGTTTCAATTTCACCCGATAAGTAGACCCGCCGGTATTATTTTTTACCATACCCGCCCCATTTAAGTTATCATTTAAGTCTGATAACGGCTACCCGTTGCCATTCGAACCCCCTTCTTTCGGCTGCCCAGCCAAAAGAATCCTGTGTGTGTATGGCCCAACTTGAATAATAGTTGCGGTCCGGGAAGCCCAGACTACTACCGGCCTTTGGTCATCCAGGATTGCCGAACCCCTTCCGCTCTTTCCCTGTCCTTTGCGAACCACACCACACAAGGCACCACCGCGAGCGCCGCCTCTGCCCCGTCCCCTCCCCTCCCCATCGGCCGATCCCCTGCGCCGCCGCCCGACCGCCTGCGCTCGTGAGGTAATCCTTCCTCCCCCCGGGTTTCATCCTCTTTCGGTGTTCCTATTCTCCAGCAGCTTGGGTCTCTTCCCATTCCCCCCAGAACTAACCGCAAAAAGCCGAAACCCTCGCCTCACCGCAGCAATGGCTGGGGAAGACGCCGCCGTGCAGAATCCGCTCAAAAAGGAGGAGGAGGATGACGAATACGATAACGTGCCTCTGTCGGTCTCTCGCGGCAAAAAGAAAGCGAGTGGGGCGAGTGCCTCCAAGGCCAAGGTGGAGGAGGACGATGCGGATAACACTCCGCTCGCACAAGCTCGGGCCAGAAAAGCGAGCAATGGGGGTATGAAGAAGGAAGTAATGGATGAGGACGAGGACGAGGATGACGACGACGACGAAGAAGACGACGAAGATGAGTACAACCCTGGTTCGCATACTCAGGGCAAGAAGGTTTGATTCGGATCTTTTGGGATATTTCTGTTGGTTGGCCCATCTTGATATTTAGGCATTTGTTCCATGAGCCTTTTATTTGTTATTAATGATTCATAAACGCATTGGCCACCTAGATTGGACATGTCTCTGGATGCGTTTTAAGTTAGATAAACATGGAGTGGTCGAGCTGAACAGAGATTCATGCATTTGTTTTCATCGCATTGCGAAAATATCTTGGACTGAGATGTATTAGCTTTAGTTTACTGGTTTATCCCAAACTTTCTTGCCTTGTATAAAAATGGCATTGCTGTATCTTGTAGGGAAATGAGAAGCAGAAAAGCACCCCCAATAGCAAGCCAAAGGTTTCTAAGGTTAAGAAAGAAGAAACTGGTTCTGATAATGACTACAAGGTTGCAGTTATTCTCCTCTTATTCCAATATTATCTATGCATTGCTTATGAAACTTTTGTGATCAGTGAGGAGTGGCATACACATTGGCCAATCTGTTTTTAGAGTTGGGAAAATCTTACAGATGTCGTTTTCAATTAGAAAAAAACATGGGGGAGTGGTCAAGCTGCGAACAGAGATTCATGAATTTTCTTATCTCATTGCAAAATCACGTTCAACTGAGATCTATTGGCTTTAGTTTACCGGTTTCTCCCAGTTGCTCTTGTCTTGTACAAAGATAACATTGCTGTGTCTTTAGGGAAATGGGAAGCAGAAACACACTCCCAGTAGCAAGTCAAAGGCTTCTAAAGTTAAGAAAGAAGAAACTGGTTCTGATGACGACCGCAAGGTTGCAATTATTCTCCTCTTTTTCCAGATTTATTTCCGTTGATTCTGTTGTTAACGTTAGTAGTTGCGAAATTTTCAGCCGAAATCGCAGAAGAGAAGTCCAGCTGTCACTAAGACCTCCAAGACTAAGAAACCAAAAGATCAGCATGATACCAAGGTATGCCATCTCAGTGATTTATGTTGTGCTGCTTAGTTGCTAAATTATTTATTTGATCCCTCGAAGGAAGAAAATAAAATAAAGAAAGAAGATGGAATAAAGGAAGATCTAAAGAAGGTGAAGAAGGAGAGGAAGGTGTATGAATTGCCAGGGCAGAGGCATGATCCTCCTCCTGAAGTATGACACTCGCCGCCTGATATCTTCTGATGCTATTCATGCGAGGAATAATTGTTTTTACTTTGCTGCAGAGGGATCCATTGAGGATATTTTATGAATCGCTCTATGAGCAGGTGCCAGATAGTGAAATGGCTGCATTCTGGTGAGATACTGCATCTATGCAACACTGTACATATTTCTTGTACTAGTCAAACTTGATGTAGTGGTAGCTTTCTGAAAACCGGGCCTAGTCTGTGTTTTTCACAAACTGCTTGGTGCAGGTTCGATATAAGAAATATTTAGCATGTGTTGTCCGGTTGTTGTTTGTGTTGGTTATGCTTTGTATGCTTCTGCCTTACTGCCTTGTGTCTCTTAGTTTTTTTCAACAAAACTAGTTCTGCTGCTTACAACTGAGGTGCTTTATCTTGGTTAACACGAGTGTCATGATTCGGAAATGGGACCACATTTCACCAGTTTAGTTTAACAAACCTCCATACTTTTCAGCTAGTTTTCAGTTTCCTGTCATTCCTATTTGAATCATACATTGACATAATGTGTTATTCTGGCACTAGTTACTTGTAGCTTGTGTTTTAATTTGTTATCCATTGTACAGACAATACTATTTCCTCTGATGTAAGCAAAATAATATCTTGAGCAATGCTTTGGATGTGCATAGGTTGATGGAATGGGGTTTGCTCCCAGAGGATGTGGCTGCAAAGGTCCTTCAGAAGAAACAGGGTCAGAAACTGAAGTCACCTGTCAAAACACAGTCTACACAGAGAAGGGCAAGTTCTCCCACCAAGAAGGTGCCATTGTTATGCGATAAGAAAACTAGCTCGGCTACAAAGAGTGCTGGAAAAACCACATCACAGAAGAGAAAGAGGGCATCTAGTGACACAGATGACGATGAGGATGATTTCATGCCTCCTAAGAAAACCAGCTTGGCTACAAAGAGCGCTGGAAAAACCACATCACAGAAGAAAAAGAAGGCATCTAGTGACACGGATGATGATGATGATGGTGAGGATGACTTCATGCCTCCGATGACGAAAAACAAAAAGCAAAAGGCCTCTAACTAGGTATCTGATAACAAGACTTTTGTTTTGTTTTTCATTGACATTATGCTAGATCAGGACAATTCTAGGGAACGATGAGAACATTTCTCCTTCCATGCACTGATGCCGTGATGTGTGTGAACACCCGTTGCAAAATTGTTGATGTGAAGCAGTACTCTGATTCTACATCTTCCAGTACCTATGCATTGTTATTTATTTATTTTTGCTTGAAATGCTACTGGTTAGAGGTTATCAAACTGACGTATAGATGTTGACTTTCAAGTTTCGTGGATTGGACTCTGGCACATCACGTTTTAGGCAAAGTTTATTGGTAATCAAAGCCGAATGTGGCTACCCAATTCAAATCGCCAACTATTTTCATTTCCCATTGACAATGTATTGAAGCCTTATTCCAAACTTATACATCAACCAGGCGAACAAACTCAACAAAATGCAAGGCTGCATCCCGTCAGTTTGCAACCAAGCAGAGCATGCCGTGGTCAGATAAAAAACACCGTCACAACAGCCGCTGCTTACAGAGTAGATTTATAGCCCACTCTTATATTTAACCTTTTTCATGTGCTTACTTCTTTACTGGGTGGACGAACTGGACAGTGACTCGTGGACGACGGTGCTGGTGGAGAAGAAGATCGGTTCGTTGTTCAGCCGCAGCATCACGGCCCCAAGGACCTCCGTCAGCAGTTGCTTGAATTCAGCTTCATCTACCGCCTTTCCGTCCTGGGCATCAACCTTTTCCAGAGCCTCATTCACTACGGCATCCACCTGAGTCACGTTCAAAACCATCAAAATGATGTGCAGTTCCAATCAGATCACGGTATTGTCACCTGGAAGTCTCGGGCCGGCTACAGCAAAAGTATTAGAACCTGGTTGACGGCGCCATGAGGTGGTAAGCTTGCAGCATCAGCCATCTTATCGAGGGCGACTCGCAGGTGCTCCTTGGACGCTTTCTTCTCGCCTTCTGTCGGCACGTCTCTCCACACAGAATCCAACAGCTAGCACACACACCATCATACACCATCGATCAGTAGTGCTGCTACCGAGCAAACCAAACACTGAAAACTATACGCATGAATTGACGAATCATTCCCAGTTTGATGATGTACCTTGTCCAGCTCGAACTTATTTGCCAGCAGCCTCCTGACGCCGCTCCCGTCGAAGGTGCTCTCCGTGTGCGCGACGATCACAGGCTGGTCCTGAAGGCGTTCTGCGATGTTTCCCAGGAGCTCCTTGAGCTGCCCCAAGAAGACGTCCCGGGACGCCGGTTGCTCAAGCTCATCGGTGGGGAGATGCTTCAGTGCCAGATCCACGACGTTATCTATGATCTGCCAATGTCACACAAATTTTAAATTTCTGTTCAGACACCTGACAAGATAAACAAAGTGGGAGTATTTCATTCTTTCGTTCACTTACCCAAGGGTCAGCAGCTGGTGGCATTCCATGGTCGACACGGAGCTGCTGAACTGCAGCTAGCAGGCATTGCCGGAGAGAGGCATCTTCAGAGCCAACCTGTGAGAAGATGGCAGCAGCTGCTGGTTCATACCTGGGGCCGGACACGAAGTCCCTGAGGTCCTCGCCGTCGATGCGCAATATCACAATCGGGTCCTTCTTGAGCCCGGCCGCCATGCCAAGGAGGATGTCGGACAGGACCTCTTGGAACTCTGCCCTGCTCACCTCCTCTTGGTTCCCATGACCATGGGTGAGCTCGCTCATAGCCTGCACATTCAGGTTTGTGCTATGTGTAAGACGGTGCCACTGTGCCATTTAGGCACAGCAGCAGAAAATACCCAACCAGTATATATATTTTTTAAACAATACCCAACCAGTAGTTGTCGGCCAACAGAACCAACAGAGAAAACAAGTAAGTCAGTGCCTGAACTTGTCTCATGTTTCTCATTCATAACCAGTGGAGACAATGAGACATCTAACGTTTCAAAAGAAGGAACACATTCTACGAGTAGGTCTGCTCCGGTCCTAGAAGGTCTCCATCGATGATTTCGTCTGAAGTTGAAACTTAGCAACTGTGGTTACGCGAATTTCTGTTTATCTATCTTTTTTTAGTATAGTTTACCAAACTCAAAATCAGGGCAGTTTCCATCAACGTTCCTGTTTATCTGTCTGAAGATGGACTTGACAACTAACTGATATTATGTGAATTCAGGCACAAACTGGTCTTGATTTCACAAAATAAGATTTTGACTAGAGACAATCTGAGGAAAAGAGGGATGCCAAAACCTTTAGAGTGTGAATTGTGCAAGGAAATAGAATCAGTTCACCACCTTTTCTTTGAGTGCTTAGTAGCTAGGAACATGTGGGATTTAATATTAGATGTTTTTAAGGTAGATATATCTAATTTTGAATCCCTAGCATCCAAATGGTTATGTACTACTAGATACTGGCAGTTAAACATTTCTACTGCCGTAGTACTTTGGAGCATTTGGATTAATAGGAATAATCTAGTCTTTAACCGTTGCTCCTGGATTAATCTTAAACAGGTGTGGCGACTGATGTTATATTTCCTGAAGCAGTGGCAAGTCCCATTAGGAGAAGTGGCAAGAAAAGAGCTGGAACACCTCACGGAGCTACTGCTCGCAAGGCTCAGGAGCCCTCTGACGATCGAGCCGGGCTGAGGTGCACTGATTTCAGCTGGATCAACACCTGGTCAACTACTGCCACCTCTACATACGGTGGCAAGGCGACTCTGGAGTACCTGAAGCTTCACCCGGAGGAAGCTGACGCTATCCATGTGGTGATGTGAAGGAGGGAAGAGCCGGCCGACAAGTTCTACTGATTCTGAGACTTTGTAATAGTCTAGTTTCCGAATCTTCCTTTTTAGCAATAGCTGCGCTGTTATTCGCTCGTTGCATGTCTCATGAACTTGTAGCAGTTTTTGGGCTGGTTTAGTAGTAGTGTCTGGCTGAGGCCATGAGGTGGCCGTTTTGGCGTTTTGGAATCCTTGAGATACCATGAACTTGCTTGGCAAGGTTGTAACACCGCTTTCGGTGATTTCAGCTGGATCAGCACCTGGTCAACTACTGCCACCTCTGCATACGGTGGCAAGGCGACTCTGGAGTACCTGAAGCTTCACCCGGAGGAAGCTGACGCTGTCCATGTGGTGATGTGAAGGAGGGAAGAGCTGGCCGACAAGTTCTACTGATTCTGAGACTTTGTAATAGTCTAGTTTCCGAATCTTCCTTTTTAGCAATAGCCGCGCTGTTATGCGCTCGTTGCATGTCTCCTGAACTTGTAGCAGTTTTTGGTCTGGTTTAGTAGTGTCTGGCTGAGGCCATGAGGTGACCGTTTTGGCGTTTTGGAATCCTTGAGATACCGTGAACTTGCTTGGCAAGGTTGTAATGGAACCGGGGAAGGGTCCCTGTTTATCTAAAACTGGTCTTGATCGTGAACAGTGTATTCCACTAACTCACGGGCATAGCCATATTGCTGGCCCCTGGCCACCACCGGCTGTGTATATCAGATAGATTGACGGGCTTCTGTTTTGAAAGAGATTGATGATTATATCGTAAATGATCGAGGACGAGATAAATCTTTGGATTGTGACGTCTTAGGTTCTGCTCAAAATCTCCAATAGGGTGCTTGAACTCAGGTTCAGGGCATCTCGACACGGACTTGTGGGCAAACGTGAATCCTGCATTGTCTTCTAAAAATCTTCACCGGCTAACGCTTTAGTGACTGAATAGCGAAAAGGACACCGCTAGTAACATAGTACCACCATCTGCTAAGTGCAAAGTATACCAGACAGCAGCCAGAGTTATTGTATCCTCGTTATGATGCCTGGCGTCTAAGCCATAGTACGTTCCTATCATCATCATCATCATCATCATCATGCTATATTCTTATGCGATATAGGATAACACCAAAATCATCCTTGGTTACAAACTGGTAATATCACAAAAAGAAAACACCAAAATCATATTAGTTGTGCTACTTAGTTGATCACTATGACGTGGTCTTCCTTTGGATTCGGGAAAACATTGATGCTTGCTCAAAGAAGAGTGACCATTTTCGGTTTATAGATAGACAAAGGGCCGAAATGATAGTTTGAAGTTGGCTGAAACTAAACCTAACTCTGAATTCTGGTTGGACCGTGGGTGAGGTTTTCACTGAAAACAAGTTCTTCTGTAATGTTCGTTGAATTTGTCAACCTTGCTGTTGAGTCTAACAAGGGTAAAGCGATTTTCACTTCGAAATTTAAGGTAATATAAAAGCTACTGACAAATTACCACACTGAGTAGTGAGCACACACCATCGATCTTAAAGAAAAGAACTGGCAGGGCTACTAGCTGATCAGTCGCGGTATAGGCGTATACTGACTTACTGAGCTGTAGCATGTCCGTACCTCGGAGTAGATGTGGTCGGCGTTGGGCGAGGAGCCCTGCGCGGGCAGCCCGAGGGAGGCGCCGATGTGGGCCACGGCGGGCTGCAGCTCCCGCACGGAGAGCCTTCCGTCCCCGTCGGCGTCGAGCTGCGTGAACTTGCTGTCGGCGAACATGCCGAACGCCTCCCTGTCCTCCACCAGGTCCCGTATCCCCGACCCGTCCACCACCACCTTCGCCTGTTCCTCCATCTCCGAACCACCACCCTTCTTCGCCTTCCTCCACCCGAACCAGCTCCTCTCCATTGCTCCCGCCCTCTATGTATATATAGCAAGTAGCTACTGCTGACGTGCAGCTATGAACCTAGGAAAAGTTGCACCGGCCTCGTTTCCCACTCGCGCGCAGATATATGACCAGGACTCTCGATCGCTTGGCGTCTCGGCGTTTGGTTCTGGCTGTGCGCGGGGAGAGCCGGCCGGGAAAGGGATAAAAGCACAAGGGGAGGGGGGACGGAAAGGAACGGGGCGGGGCGGGGCGGGGAAAGTTTGGGCGTTGTCGGCGGCGGGAAGATAACGCGCGTGCACGCACGGCGCGGGACACACGTTCGCTCCCGGAGGACGGCAGCCACTTGTTCCATCATCCCCCGTGATTTCGCGTCGGAGAAAACTCGCCGTCGACATTGCTATCACGCACACGCACGCATGCTCTTTCATCTGATTGTTTAATTCTTATTCTAAGCTACTCCGTAGATAGATTGATCGAGATTGACCTGTTTGTTTTCAGCGCTGGCGGGTTCCTTCTCCGGTGGGAGAAGGCATATCTCATATCATGGTCGGCGCGGGTGGTGGCCGGGCATGATGGCCAAAAGCGACGGCGACCGGCCGGCCGTGTACATCTGTCATCTGTGGCTGTGCGCAGCTGCAAGGCAAAGAGTTTTCTTGGGCGGAACGGGATATTGAAAGCGTTCGACAAAAGACGAGGCTATAGCTAGCTGCTAGCGTGAGCTAAAAAGAAAGAGAGCGAAGAAAAGGAATTCTCCTCTAGTCCTTCTCTTGACATTTCTCCCGGTAGCGCCTAGCTTTAGCAGTTGACATCTGCCCGGTCGACCGAGCTAATTTTAGCTTCCAAGCAAGGGCCAAGAAAATAATAGCCACACCTAACAAGCCTCTTATAAGCACAAGTTTCATTTCATCCGTCGGCAATTCGGCATACTACGGTCTAACATTTCCGCATCGAGCAATTCGTTGTTTTGTACGCAGCTATTCACGGATCAGTACCAGCATAAATACATAGGGTTGGATAGGTTTTATATCTTCCTGAAACACCAATGTATCTACATCAGCCACTGGGCATCATCAACGCTTTTTCTGGATTAAGAAAGACAGCCAAGTGTGTAAGCGCTCGTCTTCTCTACTTTCAGCTTTTTCCACAAATGACGATGTGACCAATCGATCACACGTGTCAGCATTGTGAATCGTGTGTATATCCATGGTTCGATTTTGCTTGCCGCAGAAGCTTCCTTAACTGGTGTTTGTTGCCCACACTGAACTTTAATTCTGTTGCTTTAGTTTACTTGCTTTTGGTATGGTTGTTCTACAGTTCTAGCACTGCGCCAAGCCACCGGCCTATCAGAGTTTGGGCGTTCATAACTTGTGGACACTAGATTTGGGGCGCGGCCTGCCGCGCGCCACCTGGTTTCTAAATAGTAAATCAGTAAAGGGTGAAACACCCTGTTAGCGGACTATTAGTCGAACACGACACACCAAGGTTGATTAGGAAGAGGGGGAGGGGGGTGGTTCTACACATTTATACAACATCATGCTAACAATGAAAGGGATAATTATAAAGTAAAGGGTAAAATAGATTTTAAGATAATTTATGGAATTCTAAGAAGTAAACTGGTTCTCAAGGTCTCAACCAATTTTTGTTTTTGCAGAATGAGCAACAAATATTATTAATAGCATTTATAAGAATGTATGATCAACAAATATTGTTTGAGACCTTGATTAACAATTGGAATTCCAAGAAGTAAACAAATAAATGGATGATCACCCTGTTAGTCAGTTAATGTTCCGACACGTCAATATTTATAAGAATGTATAACAGAATACCATGGTACAACACATGAATGAGCCATTGGGTAAACCATTATGTAGATCAGTGGAGCTGGGATACGTTTTCGGATACACAAATAGGTCTATCATGCTTAGATAGAAGCCTTTGACAAAAATCAGCAGTCAAAATGTGAAACACACATAGAAGAAATAAGAAAATATATTTACACAGACAACAATAGCTCGATTGTAAAGAAAGGCAGGTGAGGTTTGCAATGGGCCAGCTACTTTCTGGATCCTTTCTTGGAGGGTGGTCTGGTGACATGATCGTCAAGTTACTGTTTTGCAAGCGACGTTGATAGTCTTTGGACACTCTACAACATGGCTCATGGCTATAATGATTACAAACGGTATACAAACCATCTTGTCAACTGAAATAAAACAGAGCAGACATAAGCCAGGATGTCGCAGTTTATCAAGAAACCTCGTTCCATATAAACGTCCACTTGGCCAAATCCATTATTTGACTAAAACTGAACTGCAACGCAAGCTTCTCAAGTCTGCACGGATCCTAAAGCAAAGCATTATCAATAAATATAACATCTGACATGGAGAATCATGGAATTATGTGAATATACCATGATATTAGCTACTCCCTCCAGTCAGCTTTAGTTGTCGCGAGCAGTGTATAATTTAGTACTGGCATAGTACAGTTCTCGCGTCCACCTTTCCCGACCGGAGGTAGTATTAATTATCCATTCAATATGTTCAATCAAAACAATTATCCATGCGTATATTCACCACCAATTTCTCATCTGATCTACAACCTATAATTGTACAAAACTATCAAATTTAAAATCAAATTGAGAACTAACAGGGTGTACATGAATGCAAAAAGCAACCAGGCACACTCCCCTAAAACATCAAATGTAAGAAACAACCAGATTTCAAAACACACTATTAAGAAGAGCACTGCAGGCAGATATTTTAGGAAATCCCAGTGCAATGTGTTAAGTCTGATCACAGAAGGCATCAACAAATTTTGAAATTTACTTTAGTAATAAGCATAATGAATGAAGTAAAAAAAAACGTTGAGTTATGAGCTCTTATCCAATCTCATAACATGGAATGTGATATAATCTCACATCCCAAAGTAACCTGAAAAGCAGATTACTCTTATGTAGGTGTAAGCAAGGGGTTTAATTCGTTTAAATAAGCCCCAATGCCCATTTAATAGCTCTCTATTCCGGAATAACTTGCAAAGCGTGGTGCGGTGGTACAAAAACTTTCAACATATGTGCAAATTCATACAAAACGTACCAGGAGATGACACCCAGAGTTATGTCTCAAGTAGCATGAAGTAGCAAACTCACTAACTGCAACCAAATCAGGGAAATGAAATCAGTCATGAGAAATCACAAACAGGAGTTAATGTTCCCGAGAAGAAAGCCAAGGATTCTTAACAGCAGTTTAAGACGAATTTAATTGCTCTGAAATAAGATGTCGGGTGGAAAGAGGGGGCCACCATGGCCACAATAAGGTAATGATGTGAGGACCTCATGATTTATAATTAAATGGTTTTCTTTGAAACTGAATGAACATCTAATACCGACAAAAATAAGATGTGTCATAGAGTAGATAACCGAAGGATACATAATGAAGAAAAATCTCCAAACAGAGAGTACACCAATATTGTTGCATTGGGCTCTTCATCTTCACAACATCGAATAAAAGCTATCGTGAAGAGAAGAAAAAAGCAAGCCCTATAGAATTGTAATTTGGAAAATATATCATTTGACAATATTTTCTAACCAAAAATAGGAGGCAGAATTCACACATCCCATTTGCCGGAGATGGATAAAAGCAATGATACCATGGAAAGGTCCAACGAAAATATGGCTCATACACAACCCTTCAAAATGCTAACTGGTTGAACAACTTGCAAACTACTTTCACATACCAATAGTTCTAGATAAAAATAGCAAATATTCACATTTATTTCTCGTGGGGGCTACTACTGAAAATAGCACTTGTAGATAAAGATGTTGGCGTTTCCAATTTTAAAAAATTATGCTTCCAAAAAAATGTAAGAGAAAGCACCTCATAGTTATTCTGTGATCGGACTACCAAGCATCATAAATTGGTGTGATGCGGCTATTTACAACACCATTCACCCTATAGTCTATTCGAAAGCTGTGAAGAGAAGGAAAAAGCAATACATGATACTATGTTGTGCATTTCTACAATTGCAGGTCCTGTGACAGAAATGGAAATGGAACTAAGCTAGACAAAGAATACTATATACTCATATCTTTTATGAACTGGATTAGTTGGCATGGACCAACTGATTTCTGTAACAGACAAATTGCATACGAATATGATGCTTGTTCAACCTATCCAAATTTGGTCTTAGTTATAGACCAGCAGCTGCACATATCTCGGGGTTTTATTATGCAAGGTGTATATTGACTTACATTGAACTTGTTAATCTGCATTGGAAATACGCAACTTCCCTCTTTTTAAAAGGTGCATACATTTTCAAGCTCTTTAACAGATACCTCATTTATTTTGTCTTCTGTTCCTAAAAATGCAGAGTATTCCGTGAAAATATATAAACTTGACTTTTCAGACTCAAGTTTTAAAACTGCACTATTATTTTTATCACCAAATTGTTGGTCGCAATATAGACTTGTAGTACAGCGCAACATAATTTTTATCACCAGGTTGCTAGGATAAAAAAGAGCTAAATAACAGAAGGTGAACCAACATAAAGTAATATCCCTTAGTGTACAGCCAGTACCTAAATCAGCAGCCTGCCTTAACCACTCTCCAGAACACCTATCAACCCAATCATGCTACAGAAATGGGAAGAACATGAGCACCTCCAATCTGAAATCAAGCATGCACATGAAGGTGTCGTGAGGGTAAGAACCTGAAATGACACCACGAGCCATGGTCAGTCTCCAATCCATACATTGTTATAGAGAAACTAAAGGAATGAAGCTGAAAACTGAACACAAATAAATGCCATTTAATTTAGCAAATCATAATTAACAATACCAAAAAGGGAGAACAAATGCAAACTAATCAAAAAGGGAGAACAAATGGGAAATAACAATTGGTAATCATAGTAGGGACAAATCAAGTTGCAAGAAACAAAAGTAGAAGGGAATAAGTAAAAATTTTCGTACCTAGCGAATATTATCTGGATATCCAAATAGGCAAGTCCCTCTTCCCGTCTAGATTATGGCAGCATGATCATAACGAAAAGGGACATTCAGAAGGCCACAACAAAATAATAAGAGTAGAAAGGACCAAAATACAAAAATAAGAAAGCAACATCTGGCACATGATAAACCAGGAACTAAATCTCCACAAATGGCACATCTAAACTGAAGGAATATCATAATAGGAACTGTGGCTAAGGGGTTATGGCTATAGAGTTCCAATCTACTTGAGACGAATCGATATACCCCTAAGAAGCTTCTATGCAGGATGACAAATAAAGAATAGCAACATTCATCAAGAAACATATACATGGGAAGAGGAGAGAGATTTATGCCCCTTTTTTCTCATAAAAGCGAGACGAAGAACTTGATATGATAACAAAGATACTATCCTGTACCTATTTTCTAAAGAAACATTCCAGATTAATATCTTATCCTGATGTAGATAGAAGTAGTTATGATACTCTATACAGAGCTGAACATTATCAAGAGACTGACTCAATAGAAGAATATTCTTTTAGAGGGACAGAGACCATAAAATATTGTTAGACTTAAAGAACAACATAGATCAATGAGTGCGAGAATTGAACTAACAAACTGAATGTAACCAGTTGATATATGGGGTACCATCCATATATGGACAATGTTAGGCATTTAGAGAGAAAAAATCCAAGAAAGATATGTTGGCATTCAAGACGCTGAGCATTTCAAATCTGATGACATGTAAGGTGCAGCAGGAACCACATATCAAAATAAATATTCAAATGGATCATCTAACAATCGCAGGTATGGTTGACCAAAAACTTTATCAGATCTAGATACGGTAAAAGTTTTCTGCCCAAAGAGCATGGATAAGATTTTTTTTTTCCATTTAACCTATTCTTAGCATCTGCTCCCAAATTAAGTTGGCCTGCCATATGAGTGAATTTGAAAACAACATGCAAAATGAAAACTGGGGCATGAAATTAATAATTTGCAGAGACCACAAACACAACCAAATACAAAACAACATTCATGGCCGACAGGAACAAAGTAAAAATATGAATAAGGAGCAGAACTGGACATAGCCTGCATGCAGGAAATGAAAAACGTGAAGATGATTACCGTCCTTGAGACCAACATCATAGGCTGTCCACAGGCACATGGCCAAAATATACATATAAACGTGCATAAAAGAAATACAGATTCACACTTGCATGTAAAAGGCACCGACAGTAAAAAAGGAAGAGCGCAACCTGACAGAATGCTGCGGACAGTATGTAACAGCAAGCAACAGCAATGAAGCGTTCGAAACTCTTTCCTGACAAAAGACATCATTAGGCAGATATATAGAATAAGAACAGCAGGGATATAGAAGACATGTATACAAACATGAAGCAAAAACTCTACTACTCACCCACTGACCAATGGCAACTCTTGCACAGAACCGACAAACAATAATAAACCAAGCGACTCTACTGGAACCTACAAAAGGAGACTCTACTGGAACCTACAAAAGGAGAAATAGCCCGCAAGTTGTGTAAGGCAAAAGCCTCAAAACACACAAGTAATTAGAGACTGCCCAAAACTGTACCATGACCAGCAAAGAACAAAAATGTTCTAATCAGCTGAGCATAACACACAACCAAAACATCATAACCCTCATCAGCAAGCAAAACATCAAGTACTAAATGCTGAAGACCTAGGAAAACATTAGCAAGCAAGACATCATGTTCTAATCAGACTACTGACCAATTCAACACATCTTTTGTTTTGTAAGGATAAATTTAAATATCTATACCTGAAAACAAAGGCCAGTCATCAATAAGAGTTCCAGCACACAGAAATAACAAATGAACGTCTCACTTTCATTAACGAATACAAATTCTGTCATAAGGAATGTTCAGCTTCAGCAACCATCCATCGTTAGGCATATACATACAGTAGCAAGGACAGAGATACGGAAGGCGAACAGAAAGCATAAACTCGAATATTCACCTGTAGGCCAGCGGCAACTTGCACACAGAACCAAAAGTGGAACTCAATGAAGCTTCTTTCAGAATAAGTGCAGCGGTTGATGATGGGTACCAAACAAATAGTAATTTGTACCTGTAGAAGATAATTTGTAAACGTGTGAGAGAAAAATTGTTCTCTGGTAACCAATATTTAAGCTTAAAAACAAACACCACTTCTACACCTGTTTACTTCAAAGCGATGGTAGTTTCTTTGAAGCTTATTTGCTTTCATTCAATTGATCCTGCCAATAAGATAAAAAAGAATAAAAGTAAGCAGTACAGATAATGAGTGTCTTATTTAATAACCAATCTGGCAGCAAACTTGTAGGCAAAGCATCATCCAAAAACTGTTGTGTAAACTACATTAGCAAGAACCAAAGAAAAACTGAAGTTGGTTGCCTTCAGCTAAATATATTTGTGTTAGGAACAGACAGTTCATCAACCAATCTATTCCAGAAATCCTACCAATAGAAAACTTGACAACAAACAATAGTTCTTTCTTGCATTTCCATTTTAACATGAGAAGTAACTATAAGTCATCTTACACACAAAATTGGCTAGAAAATAATTCAATTTTCCCTCATTTTTCTGATTTTAGATCATCAAATGCTTGATCAATTTGTTAGATAAGCTAGCTTGTAAGACCTGTTGTGTTTTCTTATTGCACAAAATAGAAAGTGAAGGTAAGAGAAATAGGAGAACCTAAAGGCAACGAAAACAAAATAAAAAAGAAAAAGGATAACAAACTATATTAGTTGACTTCCATGCTATGAACACCTATAATTCTATGTGTGTTTTTAATTAAGAGGAAAACAACACTCCTAGCTAGCTTCAAAGTTACTTAGTTAATGATAGTGGAGCGGCAGAATCCACACAAAATTACGGATTATCTGGAAGTTGCACACTATATTCTACACCCAACAATGAAATACATCAATCAGAAAGCTGGACTAAACCAAATTGATTAAAACACAGACAGATAATAGTATTGCATGTACTGCATTGTTGGGTATAGTACATTCCAAAGGAGAGAAAGCAATAAAGGAAGAGGGGAGTCTGTTCTTGGTAATCATGACACGCACAAATAATATATTAGATATATGATAACATGAAAATTTTCTACAAATGAGGCACTTCCACACTGAACCATACATCCCAGTTACCTTCTTTGGCAAAAAAAACTCCTCTTAAGCATAAGAAATGAGCTAACTCTTGTACATCAGCTAGCACAAACTACTTTTCAGCTCATAATTTAGCTTTCCATGTCATACTAACTAATATGCACTGGAAACCCACTGTCAAAAAAATGTACTGGACCCCCTAATGCAGTGTTAGACTGTTAGTTTGTAGTTTTCATTCTTACTTTGAAACACCTATGTTACTCTATACATAAATTGTATACTGCACATGTCGGTTTGAACTGAACATTTATGTATTCTACAAAGCAAAAAGCATGTGCAAAGAAACAGAATTTGCGAGAATGGAAAAGGAGGATGAGTAGGGGAGAGGTGAATTAAGTAAAAATATTAGGAAGTAACTGAGAATGCAACATTAGAAACTTGGCTATAAATTGATTTCCGAAATGATACCATACAAAGGTTGAATGTGTGCAGAATTAATAGCAACACGGGCTTTCCATTTGAGAATTATTATCTGATGCGTTGGTCTCTAACAACCAAGCACAAATATATTTTCTAATGAATGACTCAGCTATTTAGCAAGTCACATAATCGAGAGAGTAAATATATTGTACAGTAAGTCATGTATTGCAGCTAAATTTCAGGAAAGATAATCTTATTGAGTTGAATGAATATTACATAGATCATTCTTCACCTGCAGCCCACTTGCCTTTTCATCGAACAACTTGTAGGCAAAATTAGAAATAATCTGGACAAACAAAGATAAAGGAGTAAGGGTTAAACCAAAAGAGGGTAGTGGAAGGGAGGGATATATTATATTGCATCATATTACCTGGTATTTTATCTAGCAGAAATATAACAACATTTGGAAAACTCCTAAAGCTAAACTTTCTAAAAAATGGTTGTCCTGGAGTGATGTCACTGATGTACCCTGGGAAAAAAGAACAAAATAGTGAATCTTTATGAGAAGTGAAATCAGGAAAATAAAAATGGCCGCTGCATAACAAACAATCACAGAAAATGTTGTTTCTTTCAAAAAGAAGAATAACCTAGAAAAAAGGGGATCGACCATCTTCTTAAGGTCAATCTTTTTGCATCGAAAAGCAAGTCTTCTCCACTACTCAAGTATCCATAAACGAATGTAATATACTTGATTTAAGCACTAAAAATGAACTAACAAAAGCTGGCAGCACACAACATTTCTCACCCTACCTTGCTGTCATATAACACAACCGCCAAAACTCAACAGCCCCTAGCTTGCATTATGGTTCAGATCTGAAAAAACTCTAAACATTTTCTGTAGAGCGTCAAGATTAGGGCCAATCTTCCGTAGAACTTCACCTTCTTCCATAACACACCTGGACAAAAAAAAGGGATAGAAATTAGAATACGCCATATCTCACAACAAATTAGGTATTACTCTCACTTCCCTTGCTCCCTGATACACCTAGCTAAAGTTCAAAAAACAACATCGATCACATTGTAGAGAGCACCTGATTCACTCTTGTGAGGGCACAAGGACAAAACTGAAAGCTGCAAAAAAAAAAGGGTACCAATTAGAATTCCAGTGGTAGCAATAGACATGAATCTGGCACAACCAATTAAGCATGACTAATTGTTTTGAACATACAGCGAAAAAACTAACAGGAGCAGCACGAATAACACGATTATTATTAGTTGTCCTCTTTTAGGATAAGTGTTCAAGTGTGCTGCAGAACTGGCACGACAGCAGCGGCCTGTGAGCCGGCCGGCCGGCCTCCTCGTTCCTCACAATGGCCGGTAGAAGAGGAGAAGGTGCAGGGAGGGAGGGTAGAAGGTGTAGTGAGGGGAGGACGGGAGGAGAGAGAGTACATGAGCGCTTGATGGAAATATGGAGCGCATTTCCCTGTGCTCTCCTACGGTTGCACATCGAGGAAGACAACGATGCAGAGAGGAGCAGCGCACGAACCACTTGTTCAGCTCTGGCCGTGAGGATGGAAGACGTTGTGCTCGAACTCCTCCCGCCGATGCGCAGCAGAGGGTCGTTGACATGGCCGACGCCAGCAGCTCGGGGAGGTCGTCGCCGAGCAGCCGGACCTCCTCCTCGCCTACTTTCCATCCGCCACCATCAATCACAGTGTCTGACTCATCACCTCACCGCCACCAACCCGCCTACGGAAGAGGAAGCGAAGGATTCTTTGGCCACCAATGAAAGTGAATCAAGAACAGGCAGCGGGGACAGAGAGAGAGAAGCTACCATACCAGGATCTCTCAGTGTCCGGGGCGGAGACGGTGTCGACGACGGCAGCGACATTTCCCACGGCCTCCAGTTGAGTTCCAAGGTGGAGCAGCCCGAGATCGACCGGAGTTCTTCCCCACGGCCAATCGGCGGCGGCGGGGCTGCTAGGAAACCCTAGATCGGAAAAATGAGCGTCTTAGGGTTCTGAGCGAGGGGGCGCTGGGCATATGGCCTTGAGGCGGCCGGCAGCGAGGGCAGGGGCGGAGCGGGGCACCGCCTGTAGCTCCCGTACCCGGCGTCGCCTCCCAGTTCGCCACGCGCGTACGGCCGTCGTCCCGTCGCCATGGCCTAGAGGCAAAATGACAATTCTGTCCAGACAGTTCGACCGATCCACGACCCCTGCCACCGCGCGGCGACTGCCCGTCCCGCATTGCACCGGATTTCCCACACGCAAAGCCGCTGACGGCTGGGACCCACGGGGCCGGGTTGAAAGTCAAAAGCGAATCGGACGGCTGAGATGGATCCGGAGCGAAGATCGGACGGCTAGGACGCTGAAAACGCTGGGAGGGCGCGGTGACCACCCACCGTTCTATTCTTTAGATGTGCACAGCATATTCAACTGCACTCTACGGCAGGAACACATGGATAATTTCCGTTTTGAGTAGCCATTTCCAGCATTACAGTTCTAATGTTTACATATAACGGGAAATCAATTTCCGTTTTGAGTAGCCATTTCCAGCATTACAGTTCTAAGGGTCTAAGATAGATGCATTTCAAGCAGTTGTATTCTGCAGACTGCAGTCCCTACCCACCTAGTCAGTAACACAGAGGATGCATGACCCATGAGATGTCTCAAGTACTAAGGGTGTGGTTGGTTTTAGAATGGGGTGGAATGGAACGGAACGATTCTGCACCTGGGGTGGTTCCAGTGTTTGGTTCTGAGATGGAACGGAACGAACTCATTCCTCAGAAGGGAATATTCTGTGAAGATGCGGAATACACCGGTCCGCCCGAATCGGCCGGACGGGGTGGAACGAGTGGCTAATCCGGACGCTAACCCTCTCTCTCTCTCCCTCGCTCCTGTCTTCCTCTCTCTCCCGATGCAGCCTAGCCGGCGAAGCAAGCCTCCCTGACGGCGGCCTCGTCCAGGCGCGCGGGCGGCGGCGGCCTCGTCTAGGCGCGCAGGCGGCGAGCTGAGGCGCGGGCGGCGACGGCCTCGTCCAGGCGCGCGAGCGGCGGCGAGCTGAGGTGCGGGCGGCGGCCGCCTCGTCCAGGCGCGCGGGCGGCGGCGAGCTGAGGCGCGGGCGGCGGCGGCCTTGTCCAGGAGCGCGGGCGGCGGCGGCCTTGTCCAGGAGCGCGGGCGGCGGCCAGCTGAGGCGCGGGAACGGCGGCCTCTTTGAGGCGCGCGGGCGGCGGCGAGCTGAGGCGCGACGGCGGCGGCCTTGTCCAGGCGCGCGAGCGGCGGCGAGCTGAGGCGCGGCGGCGGCGGCGGCCTTGTCCAGGCGCGCGGGCGGCGGCCAGACAAGGCTCGCGGGGACGGCGACCTCGTCCGATTAAATGAATGTTTAGACTAAATTAGAGAATGATTAGATTAAATTAGACTAATTGAATGTTTATATTAAATTAGGATCTAATTAAATGAATGTTTAGATTAATTAGATTTGGTTCCATTCCGTTGTTTCCAAACCAACCAAACACAGGAATAGAGTGGTTCCATTCTGATGGAATGGAATGATTCCATTCTATTCCACTCCATCCCAAAACCAAACACACCCTAGACGTAGCGCATATGCCAACAGTCTGTATATACATATGCCCAGCGTTATTTACAACTTCCAAGCACAGAAACGGCTAGCGAGAACCACATGAAGAAAGAAACGGATGCCAACTCTGAAACAGAAGAACGGTCGATTTAACCAACAGATATCATCCCCACCAAACAACTTGTGACAATCTAAAACTCAGGAAAAAAGAGCAACACAATGTGCAAGAAAAGAATGGTTCACGGCTTATTTCACGCAGAGGCCTCGGCGGTAGCACGCCTCCTCAGCTTGGCACGTGTCACGCGGATGGTCTCCTCCATTACAGTCTCCTCTTCTACTGCAGGATCAAGCTCTTCGGCGTCCTCTACAGCGTCATCAGCCTCATCGACGACCATGTCATCCACGCCTTCGGCTTCAGATGGTGGTGGCTGAACCCTGGGCTCAGGCTTTGGGACATCGACGTCAGCAACTGGAGCCGGCACTAGCTCAGCGGCAGGTTTCACCTCAGTTTTCTTTGTGCTCTCATCAGATTTTGTCATAGATGTTGAGGGGACGAGTTTCGTGGATGCCACTGGACCAGCTTTTGCAGATGCTTGACGCTTTATCTTAGGGGAAACAGGCTTGGTCTCCTGAGATTGTTGTGCCATCGCTGCTTGCCGAGCAGCAATAGATGCTGCTCTGCGCATAACAGGCGGTCCTTGTTTTTGTGGTTGCTGCTGCTGCTGCTGTACCTGGGCTTGTGGTTGCTGTTGTTGTGGCTGCTGTGGTTCCTATAGGAAATAAAAATATTCAATATCACTGCATTTGGATTTGTTAATAGAAAGAACAAACAAATATCATGTGAACTGAGAATTGGTTAATGCAACTTGAAGGTCTGAAACTGAGAATTGAGCACAAACAAATAAGTGCATGTTTCCAGGACTAGTCTGAAACTGAGAAGCTTCCGAGACACAACTAAACCAGCCCAAATTATCCAAAACAAATCTTCTGCTAACAACCATCCGTCATGCCACAGAACATATCTTATTGATTTCTTGTGCATTAGTCTGTACAATATACGGAAGGCAAGTTCAAATGGTACAACTTTCTGAGTTGGACCTAGGTAAATGACTTTCTGAGTTTAATATAAGTAAACGATGCAGCCATCATCCAGGATTGATTGTGATAATCTACGAGCCACCTTTTAAATATTTGAGTGTTCTGTTAATATTTTTCAAATCAGTTTGCATACAGATATACTGACATATGAGATGAAATGCCAGGGGACAACCAACCCACTTGGAAACAAAACATAGATTTTTGACGACCTTTTTTTCAGTAGCATTTTAATACGCAACACAACACAACGAAAATACAAACTGGTCCTTAAGATACTATCAGGCTTCTGATTTGAAATGAGGATAAAGTTTAGGCATTTGTTGGCAGACATGAAAGTATAAATACTTCTGAATTCACAAGAGGTAAGAAATTGGATAGTATACTAGCACGTTACCACCAAATAGGTTTGAACCAACTAGGGACATTGAATATTCTTGAAAAAATAGGGACAGTGAAAGAGGCTTCAAAGGTTTAAGCATATGATAGGTTCCGCATATGTTAGATGGGTAGTTCAGTGCAAAAAATTTCCATCAAATGCTAGCCACCATACACTAAACTCTGCTCACTTGCCCCATGAACATTGTAAAATCAGCATATTTAACCTCAAGAGAAATGATGCTCCTGCACCTTCCGCATCATTCTAGAAGATAGATCATTGCAACAGTTTGCACTCACCAATATTGATTTCAAAAGAGACGTGTTTTACAGAGTTGTAGAGAAGGTTAAACTGTTGCTAAACTACTCAGTAATTCAATGCTCACATATATTGTCTGTAAGCTTAGATGTACTTGCGGTGCCAAAACACTTACGTTGTCTCTGTATTATCACGGAAGTGAGATAATATACCTCACTAGTGTTAGGTGTAATAGCATCATATAACATGGTGAACTGCACTTTTATCATGCAATAAACAAAACAGAAAAAAGGCCTAGCAAGTCATGAAGAGGTTTTTAGATGATGATATCATCATACAGTTAAGCTTGAGGACTGTACCTACTAACAAGGTGGCATCAACTACTCATTACCTCTATTCATGAAGAGGTTTTGAGATGGTGAATTAGTATGATATCATTAAAAAATTAGAGCAAAATGTGTTCTTTCTATGTTCCTCTATTTATGGCAAAAGCATTCTAAGTAGATTGTTTTAGCATATAATAACCAATGCACCAGAACATTATTGGTTATTCGACTAAGAAGAACTCCACAGACAGATTTTGTCCTCAAATCAGAACTTCAACAAAATCAGATGAGTGGGCAGTAAAGGCATCATGCATAGAAGAGTATAACTGATGAGTATATGTCACTGTGTCAGAATTGATTTAGAAGCACAACAGAAACTTGACCTTTGGTGACTGCATACGCATTGTTGTATTGAACATTCCCAGGTGAAAAAGCATCAATTGGTTCAATAGTAAAGAACTTTGCCTGAAAGATGCAAAATACAGTCTCTACAATTCTCACCTGAGAACGTTGTAGCTTTGATTTCTGAGATGGTGACTGTGAAGCAACATACTTCAGAACATCAAAGAAGGTACTCTGTCCTACAGAAGCAGCCTTCTGGAAATAAACGACAACTACATCGCTGGCCCGAGTTCTCAACTCAAGTAAATTACGGTCGATTTCATTCTCATGTTGTGAAATATATGGCTTAAAGAAAGTGCCATAAATGTAGGTAGTTCCCTGCAATGAATGCACACATCAGTCAAATATGCATCAAAATCTGCAAAATAGAAGTTGCAAGGGACAGATAGAGTACCTTTGTCCTAGGGTACCATAAGTATACAAAGAACAACAACTTTGCTTCTGAGTAAAATGGCAGCCTTCAACAGCAGCACATGCACGATAAAGTTAATGTTAGGGACTGTTAACACAATTGATGATATGAATGCCACCCTCGGTAGTCTTACCATGATATTGTCAAATCTCCAAACCTCTCCAAAACCGTCATGAGAGCAACTAGAATCCTAGAAACAAGAAACAAAACAAAACTTGCAAGATTATGTATCTTGGAAAATGTTGTGAACTTCTGATCATAGAACTGAAGAAACCACCTTACCAGTACTGACACCAAAATATAAGCTGCTCGATCTCAGGTTTGTTCAGTTCAACAGTCTTGTAGCACTCATATGCAGGATATGCATAGCCAAAAACCAACCTACATACAAAATTGCATACCAAACACCAGAACATGGATGAAATGTCAGTTCTTTATCCTAATCCATGTAATGAACATAATGTCATGCTTTATTACCAAGTACTTTCTCACGAGTTTCTTATCAAGTAATTTGGACTTAGAATGGAAAATATTATTATTGTCTGCTCTGATCTAGAGTTATCAACAAAAGGGTGCCGCATTTTGAAAATGAACTTATTTTGAGCATCTCAGCAAGTCAGCATCCTTCAAGGGACAAAAATTTGAAGGCAGTTCCATGAAAGAACTAGACCTTCACCACGCACATACAAACAAGGCCTAATGCGGAGGCAGATCATGAATTAAAAAGATGTCAGATGACGTAATGTTGGTTAAATTTGTTGATCAAATCAAGCCTGACAATTGATTTTGAAATTAACTCGTGGAAAATCAAATTAAATTGATGTGTGAAAACAACAATCCCATTATCCGGTGCTAAGCATTTCTATATATTGGTTACCAGACAATAATCTTCTTAAAAAAAAGAATCCATGTGCAAAAGAATAAACGAAGAGAACAGTTGACCGTTGTGCAATGCATTGAAAATTTACTCCCATGCTCCTCGACCTCGAGAGCAATAAACATGTAAAACAGAATTTTTGAATGCGTCAGGTCCCCCATTTCACGCCGGGGAAGAAGGTTGACATATCGACACAAAGGAAGGATCTTCCGATTTGTTTGTTTTTTCAAGAAACATATAGTGTTACTGAAGAAAGAAACCAAGAAAAATACGCTAGGCCCTCCGAATGGAATGGACACCCATGCGTCTGATTTGAAGGAAAATCAGAACAAAACTGCATACCCATGCCCTCTGTCAGTTTCCAAACTGAAAATGCCAAAACCGCCAGGACCACATTTCAAAGATTCAGCGGCGCTTACAGGAGGATCCTGGAGAGGAAGCCGCCCATCATCTTGTCCGACCGTCTGCGCAGCCAGATCCAGAACAGAAATCAGACGACATGGCCAGCACCGAAAGGACACCGCAAGAATCAAAGAAACCGCAAGGAAAAACCTGGCTGAAGAGGGATCTGGACGGAAGGCGACGGGGGAGGCCGGTTCCACGCGAGACGGTGGAGACGGCCGGTTGCTCGCGCCTCCTCCCTCTGGCGGGCTATATCCGTCCTCTGCCGCGCCTAAATATACCCGTAATGCGGGAATGCGGAGAGGGAGAGAGAGCCGGAGGGGGAGAAGAGGCGAGGAGAGCACGTCCGCCGTCGGCTCCGCCTCCGACTCTAACCAACCCGGCCGCGACCTTGTCTGTCCCTTTCTCTTCTTTGTTTCCTTATTTTACCAGGTTTAATAAGTGGATGTACCTGAGACCATTTCTTTAACAAGTTGTTAGTGTCCCCTGTCTCACTCTCTTGGGTAAGGGTAAGCAATAAAATTCAACGATGCGTACTTGTATACCCGTGTATTATACCACCACGAGATTGTACTTCATTCTCCCCGCACGCACCTCTCTTATCCAACCGTTGCCAGTCCGCCGGCCTGTTCGTTACTCTGAAGCTTTCCCGGAGACGATTCAAATTCTGCAGAAGAAATCAAGGGAAAAGGAGGGTGATGTACAGTTGAGCGAGCCTGAGATAATAATTCACCCGTTTTATTGGTGGTGTAGAATCATCATGCTTCAACTAGCATGGATATCATATCTTAATGATTGATTGTCCACGGTTAATCATTTTCATAATTATTCAGATGCTTTCTCAAAAGAAAAACAAGAAATGATTCAACGGATGTGGTTCCACCGGCATTGCCATCTTTGAGCTGATAATCCTGTAGACAATCATGGTGCCAATCTCACCTCAAGCATTTTCAAGTGAGCTGTTGCATTGCATGGGATCCAATCCAAGCAACACATGGAGGAGGGATCTTTACCAGCTTTAACCTTGCGCTACGTCCGATCTGCAAAAGGCTAAAAAGCTCTCACCCTTCCTAGTGCCAAAGTGGTTAAGGGAGGGAGTCGGTAGAGTAATAAACAGAGCAGATCAGAGTGGGCTTTGGCCTTTGGGGGCACGGCGCAGATCAGAGATAGATGCGGTTGTGCGGCCGTACGCCGGACACACAGACAGCAGGGACACACCGGTGGTTGGCGGTCGAGCGATCGATCTGCACATACACAGCCTACACAACGTACGTGCCGCCGCTACCGGGACGTGACCACGCCCGTGTGCGTGCACATGCGGGCTTCGCGTCACCAATCAAATCCCGACGCAACCTACGCATGTACCGTTTGCACATGCGCATGCAAACGGCTGGGATGGTCTGCTGGGTGAAGGAAATATGGCTGGTGTTCCATCTGTCGGTCGAGGTAGTTTTTTTCCCCCGAGAAACATGGTACACGCAACAGTCAGATGTTCACATAATAGTCACACTTAACAACGCATTTATACACATAATTGTCTCTATGAGCATTTTTGAAAGATAGGTCTGATATAAGTGTGATTTTCTTTCGATTCATCGAAACCACCTTATCTGTGTGAGCACCTTTGAAAGACCATACGGTGGGTAAGATACGAGATTGCACGTAATAGTGTTTTGCCTTCGGTTTCTCGAAACCGTTTTGGAGAGTCTTGTGTTTTCAACTTCTTAATATATATATATTTAACCTATATATATATATATATATATATACCTATATATATATATATATATCTTTGTTTGACGTCGTTCTAAACCTCATTCTCTTATATCTACAATATCTGCATTTGAATGTGGATCAAGCCTAAATTTTGCACGAATTTGATCCCCTTGCCGGGTGGTTGCTACATACGGGACGACTCACTCCAGAGTATGCTGCCAATGCATTGCATGTTGCGACTCAAAATACTGCACGTGACCATGTTTTGTCTTTTGGATAGAGTCCCATGACTGCCGTGCATGGGCTGCTGTTTGCTTCTTCCGTCAGTGCTGAATCTTAGAAAACCTTTGGTGGCCTTGGGTTGTTCCGGAAAGAAATTATCAGCTAGCTAAACGAACATCTGAAAGTAACATATTACTATTGGATGTGACGATTTATGGCATTATACGATAGTGGTATGGGTTATTTTTGCATGGATAGTACAAAACCAACGTGCAACACATATTACCGATGGACCACTACAGTAGTAAGCAGTGACCATCTACTATACAGATTCCACATCTCTTTCATATTGGAGAGTAACAGCGGGCTGCTACGCGTTCTTTTCCATCATCTGTACGTTCTGGTAGTCTGATGCTCATCATTTTTGCTTGATAGACATTGGGCCTCTGGGATTGTGATGGGTAGGTGAGGGGTCATGTGGTTTAAGTGATACAACTCATCGACGTCATGGATGCCACTGACATCGACATGTTTCATTACCATTTAGCTGGCTGGTTTGTTCCTTAGTACGTCATCAACCTAGCCTACTTACTCTTTTTTTTGGAATGTTACCAGGATCACTGTTAAATCTTTTGAACAGATAAAAGATTGGTCCAATTTACGAGGAAAACGGACCTAAAAATCATACAACAATGTCTTTCGACTTACAACCAAGCATGGCATCATTTGTCTCCTCGAGTATGCAACGTCTGCGGGTCATTCATCTCCCGACGAAGGATGCAACAACCGTCACAACGCCACACCAACTCGTCCGCCCACCCACATCAACGCCGAGATTTCCAAACCACCATCGGGAGGATGTAACGCTGCAAACGACTGCGCCATTCATCTCCCACCCGGCCGAGAGCAACCGACGGCGATCCTCAGGCCTCCTGCCCAACCTAGCCACAACAGTGCACAGGCAGCCACATGATCAGTTCCTTGCCAGAGCGACGCCAACAGCAGCACACATGTAGTCCAGGAGCTCCTAGAGCGACGCCAGCCAGCGGCCCTGTGGGCCCAGATGGCCAGATCCACTATATTTGTTCGGGATCATCTTAATGTATGAAAGAAGTTAAATAGACAAAGCCAGGTAGTGGCAAGAGACAAGGCATGTGCATGTTACTACAAAGGGTTACTCCCACGATAGAGGACTTAGCTTGGTCCGCTTAAGATAAAGTTTGCCACAGGAGGTTAAAGAAGATACGGTGATGATTGCGTATATATGAAGGTCTAAAGGGGAGTCATTCGCATAGAACTACGACTTTACGTGCTAAATTCCGGCAAACTACCACTTTACGGCGAAATCACAAAAAACTACCACTATACGGTTGATTTGTTACAATGTGCGCACATTCGATTTTTTCTACGGATTGACAGCGTATCTGACAGAATGGACCCACCAGTCAGGGCTGAGGTGGCATCACGCGTGAACTGTTTGCTGAGGTGGCAGCACACGTGGACATGGGCCCACCTGTCAGATCCATAAAAAATAAATTTCTCCAAAAATAAGAATAAATATTTTAAAAAAATAAAAAATTGCTGGTGTGGATGGTGGGTCCCACCTGTCAGTGACCCCATTTCTTTTTCCCCTCTGGTCCTGGGAGCGCGCGAGGCAGGTCAACGCCGTGCTCTGCTCCGGGCCTCTGGCTCCGCCCGAGCCGCCACACCCCTCTCCTTCTCCTCCTTCCCCATTGGATCCGCGTCTTGCTCGGCGGCGCGTTGACGGCGAGGGCCCGCCGCACGCCGCGCGGGACCTCTGCGCCGCGCTGACCGCGTCCGTCGACAGGGCCGTCCGCCTCGCCGCCAGCGGCAACGGCAATGCCGGCTCGGGCAAGAACCACGGCCAGACGAGAAACAGCCCCAGGAAGGCGGCCACCGCGAGGGAGAGACGGCAGGTGCGGGTGGTGAGGGAGAGACGTGGAGCGCGCCGGCGCCGGCGTGTGGACCGCGTCCTGCTCCGCGCCGAGCAGATCGTCCGAGAGCGGGACGTCCTCGACTCCTACTGCCGCCTTCTCGACGACCGGGACGCCCTCTGCTCGGCGGTCCGCGCCACAGCCACCGGACTGCCCCGACGAGCTGCGGGAGGCGGCGGCAGGGCTGGCGTACGCCGCCGCCAGGTGCAGTTTCGGCAGGGGCTTCCTCGCCGATGTGCCGCAGGCTGGAGATGAGGCGCATCCGCTTCCCCAGCGACCTCGAGGAGTCGGCCGCGGAGTACGCGCGCGCGGGCGGCAAGCGGCAGAGGCTGGCGCGCACGGTATCCGGCTCGTCGTGCCTCGACGCCGTGGAGCGGACCGCCGAGCAGAGGGCGGCGAAGGTGAGGGAGCGGCCCGTGGCGGCGTCGACCAGGACCAGCGCGCAGGCGTCGGCGCGGCGGAAGAGGAGGTCCGCCGGGTCGGACGGGATCGGCGCCGCCAGGCGCGGCGAGCGGTAGATGCCGTCCGCGCGGTAGCCGGCGGTGGTGGTCGTGCTCGTCGCCATCGCTGCTCTCTGCTTTCCTCTGCGAGCGGTAGATGCTTTAGGATATTAGTCTGGTCAACGATAGAGAAAAGAGGAAAAAAGAAAAATGGGCCACTGACAGGTGGGACCCACCCTTCAAGTCAGCCAAAATAATTTTTATTTTTATTTTTGGAGATATTTAATTTTTTTATGGATCTGACATGTGGGCCCATGTCCACATGTGCTGCCACCTCAGCAAACAGTCCACACGTGCTGCCACCTCAGCCCTGACTGGTGGGTCCATTCTGTCAGATACACTTTCAACCGTCTAAAAATTCGAATGTGCGCACATTGCTACAAATCGACCGTATAGTGGTAGTTTTGTGCGATTTCGTCGTAAAGTGGTAGTTTGCCGGAATTTAGCACGTAATGTCGTAGTTCTGTGTGAATATCTGAAGAGATCCCAATATCAAGTTCTTACTTCTGTGAAAAAAAGGTGTTGCGGAAACTTGTATTCATGTGTAGGCAACCACATCGCGCAAAAAAAAGTGTTATCAACCAGCTTTAGGTCCCCTTTGTTTGGGCTTCGCTTCTGGATTCCTGGATTCTACACGTTACAGAAGCTGAATCCGAACCAAACAAGCAGCGGCGACCAGAGGCTTCCCTAGAATCAATTCTGAGAAACACGCACAAACCAAATCAGAAGTCAGAAGCTGGGAAAAGGATGATTCCCGAGATTCTACCAGCGAAGCGGTAAGTTTTCTTTTCTCCCCAGCCCCAGCCCCGACTCCTCTTTTCTTTTCTCCCCAGCCTCCAGCCCCGACTCATCTTTCTTTTTTCCCACAAACCTAGGGTTCGTCAGCGCCGCCGCCGGCCCTGCTCTCCGCCTCGCCGGCCCCTGCTCTCCGCCTCGCCGGCCCTGCTCTCCTCCCTGCTCCACGTCCGCGTCGGCCCCGTTCTCCGCCCCTGCTCTCCGCCTCGCCGGCCCTGCTCTCCGCCTCGCCGGCCCCTGCTCGCCGTCTGCGCCGGCCCTGCTCTCCGCCGCTGCTTGCCATCCGCGCCTGCCTGCTCTTCGTCCGTGCCGCGCAGCCGCCCCGGCCCGCCGCCCGTGAGCCAAGGTAAGGCAATGCTCTCCGCCGCTGCTTGCCGTCCGCGCCTGCCTATTTTGTGTCAATTGCTTGCCTGTGTGAATGGTCTTCTGCATAATTAGTTTTGTTAATACATTCTATACCTTGCATAACTAGATGTCAAAAGAAAAAGCAATCTGGGATGCAGAAGCTACTGCTATTTTTTGCAAATTGTGTGCTATTGAAAAGGAAAAGGGGAATAGGCCTCTGAAATTTCTGAGTACCCTTGGTTACAAGCATGTAGCTGCTGGTTTCTTGAGTGCATGATTTGTCATTACACTGAAAAACTCGGACAAAAACACTCACGAGTCAAGGACGTAGCAGACAGTTTACAACAATTACAGTTCCCAGAGCTGTCCAACAGCAGGGTAAACAAACAGATAACTTCTAATTCTCAGTTCCAACAGCAGGGTAAACAAACAGACAACTTCTAATTCTCAGGAATCCAAAATCACAGCTGATTCTCAGGAATCAGGATTCCCAGCAGAATCTCAGAATCCACAGCCCAAACAAAGGGGCCTTACTACACTGATCATGGATGTAATCAGCTTTGCGAGAGGGCCCCTCTCCCACTTAGCTATGTTAGCTGCTAATTTCGGAACGGATAATGGTACGTATAGTACGTGCTTTAGGCCGTTAGCCAGAAAAAAGATGGGGCACAACAGAGGAACTCGAGTACTAGCCCTGAAATTAGGACGCGGCTTGCTTATGCCCGCACATTCCTTACTGGAAGCAGAGCAGGATTAATCAAGGAAGAAACAGTACAGCCAATCACCCTCCAAGGTTTTTCCTTGACTGTCAGTTATGTACTGAAATATTCCAGAAACATTATTGCTTATCTTGCCTTGCACCAAAAAACTGTACTCCCTCCTTCTCGGTTTACTGAGCGCGCTTGAGGTTTCTCTGGGACCAAGGTGCCACGCGATTGGTTTTGGTTTAGTTAGGAAAGAGCAGAAAAATAGCTTCGGTTGTTAGCCAAAGCGCCTAAGGGCATGTACAATGGGGTGATGTAAGCATTCCCTTAGCATTGACACTTAGGATAATTATCTAGGTGGAAGACAGAGAATGAAGGGAAGGCTAAGAGATAATCTCTTACGAGAAGGCTAATTTACCCATTGTACTACTTGTCTTCCCTTAGTAATTTAATTTCCTACTACAAAATAATTACTTCTCATTAATTATTAGGGATGGTAATAAGAGACAATGCATTGTATCTCTACTATCTAATACGGCTTAACGACCGTACGTACGTCGCATCGCAGGGATTGCTCGTAGCACGCTTCTTCCGGTATCGCTCGGTCCGTGTCAAAGTGGTCCAACGAATCATGGGCCAGGAAAAAGCTAAACAGGCCTTGGTAAGCATCGCAAAGCTAGCGTACCTACGCCGAGTCGAACAGCCACGGCCATGGGCGCCTTAATAAATACATATACAGTATTGCTTGATCGTAATCTCTACTATATAATATGCCTTAAGGTGAGGCGTCGTACGTCGTGCCACATTTTCACTTTAGCCCCTCTACATCTGAGAAATCAACCCGCGGTCCAGATGTTCTGCAGTTTCGTGCCTCGCCGAAACGGAAGGGGAAAGCCGGAAAGGAAGCGAGAAGAAGGCGTGCTTGGAGTGGAAGAGAAGGAGGAGGTGGGAGGGCGAGATCGCGGCGCAGTGGTAGGGGAAGTGTGGGGAAGGGAGACGGAACTCGCCGTGCTCGGCGCCGGTGAGGGCGTCAACGAGGTATAGGCTGTTGCAGCGGAGGAGGGCGAGGTGGCGTGTGGAAGCGGAGAGGACCGTGGAGCGCTCCGCCGGAATGGTCAGGCGGTAGGAGATGGGCGGTAGGGCGGAGGAGGAGCAGCGGGACGCGCAGGCAGACCTGGAAGTCGCTCGCCCTTCCCCGTGTGAACCCCACCTGCACGCTGCCGCTGCCCAAGAGCGCGCGTGTGGACGTGCAGCGGCACCATGCCGCTGGGGGCGAGGTCGATGCGCCCCAGCAAGATGTTGCTCCGGCGACGGCGGAACCTCGCCGCGGTTTCCCCTCCGTGCCGTGGCTGCTACCGCAAGCCAGCCCACTTCTGCCACTTTTATTCTAGACGCAAATCATATGTGCCACTGCGGCATCAATCCCCTTCCCCTCCTGTGCTCGCGGCATCTGCTCGTGGAAGCGCTGGATGAAATCGGGGCATCAATCCCCTTCCCTTCCTGTGCGGTGCAACTTGCAAGCAAGAAGGCCAATGCCTTATCCTTGTGGTGGGGCCCATGATGCGCTAAAATGCAGCCAGATTTTTTTATTTAGATTATGCAGCAAGATACTGGTGACGCTTATCACACACCGTAAAATGGGCAGGTCGAAAAATTAAAATTACAAATAGATCTAAAATTTCGCATACCAGTTTTGAACCCAAAAAAAGAACCAATCAGGTTCTTCAAATCAGGACCGCCAGCTCGTGGTATGGCCACTCGTTGCCGTCATCGTGGAGCTCGAGTTCGTCACCATGGTCGTGACCGTCATGTGCTCGTCGCCGCCTGTCGTCGTGCCCGTGGCCACTTGTAGCCGTGGCCGTGCCTGTGGACGGATGAGCTAGCAGACGCAGACGGGGATATTTAATTTGCAGCGGGCAACACGTGAAAATATGGATTGACAATTCTTTCACGCGTGAATTCCGAATTTGCGGTGCTATGTAAGCGGCACACCAAATTTGCAGCGCGGGATAACGCTTGTTGCAGCGTGATGGATCGATTTTTTTGGGCGCACACTATTATTGTGCGTTCTCGCATGCTAAAAACCTGTTTTAGTGTGTCGTCGCGTCTATGGGCATCTGTTGGAGATGCTCTTAGGCACCCAAGTCTTTCATTTCTCCTCACATATTTCAATGGTGTGTGGGACCTTGTTATTGTGCTTTTACCACGTTCCATCACAAGAAAACAATCAAATATACATATACACCCTCGTGTTTATAACTTTTCCATCTTAGATATTTCCAAAAAGAAAAAAGGAAAACCACATAATTGGAAAATTTCTTTAATTTTCACCAAAAAAATCGATATGCACTCGTGCGATGGATGGAGGAAACACGCGTGAAACATGGATGGGCGGGACCCAGGGGCCGGATGGCGACATGGCAAAACCACGGCAGTAGGAAGCGGGACATGAAGTACTGGACCGGAAGGGAGATATTCAGGCAGTTAGATAAGGGTAGGGGTGGTTCGACGGGTTTTTCTCGGTGGATCGGTTTTTTCCTGCCGGGGCATATTTCCTAACCTCTTCATCAATGTCGCTTAGAATGGATGCGAGTGAGAAATCACGACTTCATTTGCCACCTATAGTTTCAGTTTCATTAGCTCCATCCAGTTTGTTTGTAGAATTAAATTTGTTGAAAGGATGATGCTCCCACGACACAAACTTGATTGTTAATCTGGCCTCTCCCAAGAGACACAAATTTCATAATCAAATGTTATGGGAAAAATGGGATATGCATTATTCATATATCATGTGTTATGTTACGAAAAAATTAATCGCCCGTTGCAACGCACGGGCATTTTACTAGTAACATATAATATTGTCTTCCCTAAATGACGTGGATGGTTAAGAGGAGGCGTGTCTTCTCTACCATTGTACATGCCCTAATAACTCGTGAAAACTACGTTCATTACTCACTCCGTCCAGTAACCGAACCGTCCTCGTGCATGCAGATGTGGAGACCGATTCCAGCGGATCGAGCTCGCCTTCCTTCTTCTTCCCGCATGTTTCGCTCCAAAACTTTCGCCTGCAAAAAGCTCCCGCCGATGCAGAAAGCTCCCGCCGATGTAAAAAGCTCCCGCCGATCTCCTCGCTCCCAAAATTTTGGCTGAATTTCGCGCGGCAGTCTGCCTCTTTATATACAACCATGGAAATAGGCAGAGGAACAGACACCTCACACCAGCTCTCTCCTTCCCGATCCAATGGCGTCGCCGCAGCAAGCTGGTGAAGAAGATCGCCAACCTCCTCCTCTAGGCCTGTGTGGCCTTTCGCGGATTGCTTTCCAACCGAGATCGCCGGCGCCCGTAGGTCTTCGGCCTCTTGGCCTAGCCGGACGTGGACCTCTGCCTTCGTTCTCCATCGGCACGGCAGGCTTCGAGCGCGCGCCTCCGTCTGTGTTACCACGGCAGGCTTCGACCCTAGTGCCCTCTACATCTTGCTCCACCATAGCTTCTTCTTTCACCACCACCACTCCTTTGCCCTCTACCTCTTGCTCCACCGCAGCTTCATCTTGTCCATCAACAGGCGCCACGAGCTGCTCCTCCGCGAGGCCTCCCTCGATGCTATCAACCTCCTGATCAAGATCGGGCTCCAACGCTTTGATCCAACCTTCAGCCAAAGGCCTGGGACCCCATGTCGGCCAAGTCCAACGTCCCTCCTCCTCGTCAGCCATCTTTCCTCTTTTCTGTGTGAGTGCCTGAGTTCTCCATCCTTCATTTTATAGCCAAGAAGAATAGGAACAGCCAGGGAGAAGAGGAGACGAAGAAGAAAGGAAAGACCACCACGCATGCATGTTGATTTTCCAACCCTGTTCACACGACTGCATGCAGTTTTCTGTCCGTTCACACATGCGGAAGGAAACAGAAAAGGAGAGAATTGAGGAGACTAGTACGCGGCAATTAATTGTCCAGTTAAGCCCAACGCGCCGTATTTCTCTCCCTGGTGGAAATGCATGGTATTTGAAGCGCGCTCAGTAAACCGAGAAGGAGGGAGTACATACCAGCCATATGTCATCAACCAAGTTTGCCATGCAGAAGACTGTTGCTTCGCTGACTCGCTCCATTCATTAAAGGAGATCTGGGAGAATATCCTGGACATAGCTTCTTAGGAGAAAGTAGAAAGGATTTCCGAGCGATCAAATCTTTGATCTGAAGGATGGACTGAGATTCCGGGAATGGGAAGCTCTTAACATTCATTTCTGACCAAGGAGGTGGAGATCAAAATCTCAAAGCGCAGGGAGATGGGAAGGAAGTAATGAAGCAGAACCAGGATACTAAGAGCATGCTGGAAGTTGTTATAACTGAGATGGAGGCGGCGGAGAATAGCCTCCGTGTGTTCAAGGGCGATGGTGATCAGAGAAGAAGTGCAATCCTGTAGATTACTGAGAAGGGTTCGCGGAAGGTTGGCTTTGGCTTCATCATGGAAGTGATAAGTGGAGAATCACTAGCGATGAGATGAGCAGCTGCGGTATCAGTTTAGCATTAAATGGAAGAGAAGGTAAACATGAGTCAATATTGAACAGCTCCAAGCCTCCAACAGGTCAGATTGTGATCATTTGCATCTTCTCGCCGCTGAACAGACTCAGAAAATAATCAAACATGAGTGGCACATACAGGATCTGAGAACAAGATTTTTTGCTACTTGCAGTGTATAAGCGCATCTATTATTTATTTACGCAGTTCCTTTTATTTGTTAGCCCTGTATTTGTGAAGGATCTGAAGTCTCTTTTTTTAACGCCTAAGGTGGAAGAGCTTGCTGTAGGGATAAAAGAAGTAGAACAGGAGGCTTCAAGATGTAAAGAGGCATGTGCGTTGGAGGTAGAAGCTGGAAAAGCTGCCATCAAAGAACTAAACCAGGAGGTAATTCAAGAGAAATAAGTTTGACATATTTCTCATTAAAATAGTTCCCTTGAGGTCATCAGAAGTGCATCTCAGGCTGATAAATGACAATTTGAGCATAACAGCATTTGTGTGTTCATATGATGTTCCTTCAAAGTAACTAGGGTACAACATTTCAAGGGATAAGCATGCCCAACTTCAATTTGTTCGAAAACTCATAAGAATCCTTGAGTTTAGAGTAACAGCAATAGGGAAAATATCCTCAAGTACCTTTAATAGTGCACAATATTGTACTCTCATTTAGTCCTTCATCAGAGTAGCCGTACATTAATTTTTAATGTGGTACCTTTTCAAGTGACCTTGCTCAGAGGAGAACCGCAAGCAGTAAAATCAGACTTAGATGGTGCAATCAGCAAGATACAGCTAAAAGAGAAATTAGCCGCCAGTGCAATTGCAGTACAAGCTGCATCAGATGCATGCCTTAAGCTTGCAGACAATAGGTTTGCAGGGCTACAACAAAGAATAGAAGATTTGACAAGGTAGATGGAGCAAGAAGATACACATACAAGAAAAGGGCGAGAGAGTTCTCAGAGAAGAATATATGCTGGCCATGGCAGCGACATCGCGTCATATCAGCATCCTCTCGTGCCAGGACATGGTTTATTGATCAGAATGGTAGATTATTACCAGCCACAAAAGCATTGCTTCAAATAACGATCTAACTAAGGACTCCCAATTTTCCTAACACCAGACATCCCTCCCTGCTACCCTATTTGCTATTTTATATAGGCATGCACCTTAGATTTTTGCAATAAGTTCATATGGTCTTGTCACTACTCACCTGATCTAGCTTGTCTGGATATTGCCATCTGGAGAAGCCATTCATCTTCCAGCACTTCTGCTGTGAATAATCCAGAAAAAAATACATTAATTCAACAGTAAAGAGATAACAGGATGCTGGGCACCTTACAAACACAAGCAAATAAATCATTTAAGAAATACTTACAAAAAGTATGTGTTTGGAACTTTTGATATTTACTGCACAAAGTTGTAGCATGCACTCATTCATTGACTTGAAGCCTGACATGTGTGTTATGAAAAAACTCAAAACATTCAAAAACCCTGGCAGTGCTAGCCATAGTACAACCATCCACCAATGTATTCCTCTTGTCTCTCTTAGATCATTTCTTTCCTAGCCACGGCCATAGTGCGTCATTATGGCCGGAAACTACTAACGTGTAGGAGGTGTCTACTTTGAAGGACCCATCTGTCCTTCATTTCCACGTGGGTTCCCAAGAAAACAGGATAAAAGAAACATAAAACCATTTTTTCCATTACAAAGGAACAATCACCAGCGCTACATATCACATATTGCAATTTATAATGTCTTTAAACTTAAATAGGTTGTTCCTCAAAACAGCCATAACAACAAATGATTAACTCAATGTACTGGATTGAGCTTTAAACATATGGCATCAAGAAAGTTACGAAGATAGTATTGACAACTAAGGATTCATCTTTTCCCTGTAAAATAAGGTAACATTTAAACTACTAACTCCGATCCAGAAAAAACGTCGGGAGTTGTACTTACCGGTTGAACTGCTCATGTTGATTTCTGCCGACAGTTATATCGGATTGGAGGGAGTAATTTAGTCAACAAAAATAAAATTCTAAGAGATGTAAAGTAAGTACAGGTTTGAAAGAAGTTGGAATAGGTGGAGGAAAAATACAGGGAATCAAATGGAAAATCAGGCTTCTACTGCACTTCAGAAGTAAGGATGACACCGGGACTTCCCAAATTAAATTGCCAATAAGCATTAGATAAATCCAACACAGCTATGCCTTTACATTTAGAAAATACATGTTGAATGGATGTAAGCAGTACATGGTAATAGAACCAGCCAAGGGGATTGTAAAACTCTGACTAGAACATCAAGCCAGTTCTGAATATTCAGATGGTTCATGCATACAAATGGTCACTTGGCCTTCTTCCGTAATGGCACTGAAGTAACAGAAGGCAGTTCCCTCTTCTTGCTAAAAGCGCTGGTTCTACTTTGAGGCTCATCATTATCATCATCGCTCGCCTCATTCACCTCCTCAGTATTTCTTTTCTCCTCCTCTGCAGACTTTCTCTTCTGCGCATTCACCTTTCGGAGCAATCTCCTCTCAACCGGATCAATAGGAGCTGCACGCTTCGCATTAGGTGCGACTTTAGCACCGAGACCAAGCCTACAGCACATTTGTCAGCCTCTTAAACAAATTATCCAGGAACAAATACTAAAAGAAGCACTAACGAATGATACCCCGATGGTCGACCCTCAAAATCCTTGTCGTTCAATTTACGTGGCTCCATCCCACTCATTTTGTCCACCCATGTCTGGGCCTGAGAGTAACATATGAAATGGGTGAGTACGAGACTATTCATTTCCATCGAACACTTAACAAATACGCTAAGGAAAACCTATACAGAAACATGCTCATGCAGGGTGGAGCCATCATAACGAGCAGTGGCATCCCCTATTACCTCATTCTGGCAGCAAGTTCTTATGAGATTCCTTTCTAGGTTTAGTTTAAGCTGACAAATATGTGGTAGTCAATAAGCAATGATAATCAGAGTCAAAGGGTACATTGGTGTAACTGGATTCTCGTAAGTGAACAACAAAATATATTGCTTATAACGGTAAAAATTTACATATACTCCTTCTCAATTTCTATCGTATACTCATTCTCCATTTTTTGTGCATATACTATTCAGTCTATGGTGTCGACTCTGCCATACAAAAATATTGATCCTTCCGCCCCCACTGTGGGATGTGGCCATGGCCGCGGATGCTTCTCAGCGCAGAGCATAGAGTCTTCCAAGACCTATTAATCACCTAAACTGAAACAGCATTCTATATGCTCCACCTAAGCACAAATGAACTGCATCGATTACCTTTTTGCCAGGAGAAACAGGGGAGTGTAAGGAGGAGGAAGAAGCGAGGGCGGATGACGCAGAGCTCACCAGCTTGAGGGCCTTGTTGAGCGTGACCACCTTCGGGAGGCCGGCCTTCTTCTCCGGCGGCGGCTTCTTCTCCGACGTTTGCTCGGCGGCCATCGGCGGCGCAGCTAAACAAGGGACGAGGGGGGCCGAAGCAGTCACGGGCCGGGAACTAACCAGCCGGGGTTGGCCGAAAATCTATTTTGGGCCTCTGGCCACGAGTATTTGCGGCTTGAAAGCGCATCACTCGACGAACACTCAATTGTACGTTTTGCATCCTTGAAGGCGATACCTTGCCCCAAGATTTTATTCACAAATAAAGAGTACAACACGTTACACAAAGGAGTTAAGGAAACCAAGAAATACAAGCAAGTCCCTGGAGTTTGTAAAAGGACACCCGGCTGAAAATCTGAAACGTGATAAGTTCCACTGAATCCGCAACGGCTTCACCTCGCCGTCGCTGGGGACGACACCAATTGGGGCGACAAGGGTGCCATGGCGAGAGCCATGACGACCAACCGGACAAAGAACGATCGCCCCTCTAGCTACATGAACCGGAGTTCGATTCCATCTCGTATATACACGTGACATCAACCCCGATAGCAATGAGGCAAAGTGAAAAGATGATACCCGTCTCGTCACTACTCAAGTTTGAATATTTGTAGTGCTTTGTTATCAGTTACAATATACCAGAAATTTTAAAGTAAGCTTTGGCCGTGGTCAAGCTTCCAATTCTTACCAAGATGACAAGAGCAGTTATAATTTCTTTTTGAGGAACTACAACAGGAGAGTCTCCTACAGCTCTTATAAATATTATTAAAAAGAAAATAACAGTTTCAGTATATTTACATCATGGACACCAAGCCTCTCTCCAGCAAAAAAAAACCACACTTTAATTGTGTCTAAAAATAACTCACACTCTAAATGTGTCTAAAAAGTGTCTCTCCACCGTAGGAAAAAGACTAGTCATAGTTAGAGTAACATGTGTAGTAACATAGATACTACGTAGGCAAAAATCATGATGTGACACGCAATTAATGAAGAGAGAGACAAATAAAGTAGCATAGCTAGCTACTGTAACATCATATTTTCTAATGTAAAATGATTCTACAAAGTAATAAGTGAATGCATCTATGTTACCACACATATAACACTTCCCACTATAGAGGGAGTAACATAGAGTAGTAACACTTGCATATTATTACCGTATGTTACTCCACATTATGAGCAATCTAACAATTGTTACCATGATAGTGGAAGAACTTGTCATTTCGAGGGGGAGGAGGCAAAGCTGAGTTCGGGCGCTCTTTATGAGTAAGGCACCTAGTTAGAATCTCATGATCGGCACTTCAGGTGGTTCTCGAAAAGGGGAACAAAGCCTCGGCCTCTGCATCGATGGACCCAGCCCAACTTTATAATTTGATTAACAATGTATATAATTTTGAAATTATTCAAAGGGTACGTGTTCCTAAAGGCGTATAACTTGGCTACTCATGATTAGTAACACAAGGTAGAGTCAATTGCTGACTTGTAATCTAAAGCGAACCAGATATACGACATATATATATATATATATATATATATATATATATATATATATATATATAAATTTGTTCAACAAAAAAATCTCTTTAATCAGACATGAATAGTGATTTCCAAAAGTCAAAAGAATGACATACATTGTTACATATTTACTGCAAAAAGGAACAATAACACGATACAAAACGATCAGATCAATCCAGACGGACACCTCCACCGAGTATGTAGAATCATTCTCAGATCAGATTCCTTACCATACTGTCGTTAGCCAGCAATGAGATCATTCAATCGTCGTCATCCTTGAACTCCCTGGTTGGTTGACAAAATAAAGATACCATCAGACATAATTTTGTTCAAGCTGCATCCATTTATATATTCGGGGTATCACCACCTGGCCAAAATATTGGCGCTACAAGAAAAAAAACTCTACAGCAGGAACAAACATATTCGATATATACTTAGCATAAAAAGCAATGCCTCCGCATGACAGGTTTCTAGATAATGTGACAAACACTTGGTCCACCTGCGGCTAAGCAACTTTGTCATCTCTACATCAAAGATACCTTCAGCATTATGACATGGTAATCATAATTTCGTTTTGGTAATTCAACAGTAGCAGCCAGAAATTCAGAAGTTGTTAAAAGCATGGTCATTCCACAGGCAAACGCATGATGCATACATACATGAACACATTTTGGGGAGCAACCCATTACCTGCGGTCAAGATAGCGTGGTTGAATGCCGCTACCTTGGCATGTGGTGCATGTCAACGAGCCAATACCGTCGCAGTTGACACACTTTGATACTTCAGATTCACCACTGCCGATTACTACAGTAACAGTGCCCGATCCGGTGCAAAACCTGCATACCTCTGGAAAATCAACGAGGAGATCAGGAAGTTTTATATGAACTTGTTCGGAGGCAATACAGTTGGATGAGTCGCCGACAGATAATGTTTCCTAAGCCACCTCCGAAGAAAGTAAAATTTTACAAAATGCAAACTGGTTGTTGCATCTAATGTGGAAAATTTTCAGCAGTTCATCTTATTTTACATGTCCATAATTGTATAGAATTTGTACACTTTGATAGTAGTGTACCATGCATATTGTGAGTTTGTGACCAACATTAAACTCCATTTAAGCATGCGCAGGAAAAATGTTTAGAAAGGTAAATTTGAATGAACTAGGACATAAATAAAAGGGCATAATCACGTACGCGCGCCAGAGCCGCTGCAGGGGAAGCACGGCTGCTTGTTGTCCCTCTTTGCCTGCATTGGCGGAAAACAAAATCATTTGGACCAAACAGCAAGGGCAAAGTCAATTGAGCTAGTAGGCTCCTCAGCCTGCTGCTCCTAGCTTTGGCTCAGTAATCTCCCCCAAGAAAAAGAAATCTTCATTTGAACAAACTAGTTACTAGTAAGAGAAACTAGGCACGTGCAGCATTCCCCTTTCGAAAAGAAACTAGTAAGAGAGACTAATTGTTCAGCAACTGCTTGTTCATGCGAAACAAGCAGCTGCATACTGGATTGAGTAATAATAACAAGCACTCACGGAATTATCGATTTGATTCTCGTAGAAAATCGGGATGCCTATCCCAGCGCCGACGCTGACGACGCCGACCACTATAGCCACAATCTGACACCACCAAGAAAACGCGCGTTAAAACTGTGGAGTGCGAACCTCCAGAGAACTGGTGGAGCTGGGCATTGTGGTTCTTTGACGCACCGTGTTCTGGTCGAGGTCGATGGCCTGAATACGAGGGTACCGCGCACCGCGCCTCCGCTGCCGCGGCAGCACCGCCATGGTGGTGGTCGAGCATGGCGTGGAGGAGAAGGTGGTGGTGAGCCGCGAGGAGGTGGTGGCCATGGCCATAGCTACGCCGCCCGTTGGAAGCTGCTGCTTCCTGCGTGATCAGGGGAAGCAGCAGGACACACACAACCGTTCCTCGCTCCTCGTGGCCAGGGTTGGTCTTTCGGATATGGGCATTATCCATTCTGCAAGTTTGGTAGCCTCTCAAAACTCCACGCTTGGATTGAGGTGGGAATCAGCTAGGTCGCTGATAATAATGCTAAAACAGATAAATACTGGGTCGCTGATCCGTCTCCTGGATGTACCCGAGCTGCAGTTTCTAGGGGCGCACACCTGGGGCTCTTACGGTTAATTTAACCATCCAACGGTGAGGAGTGCTCCTCAGAAACATCTCACATGGCCTGATCGATTAGAGTATCAGGTTTGACAAATATTCCCTCTGTTTCACAATAACAACATGTGAAACATCTAGACCAAGGTTTTGGTTATCGGTAGAATTTTTTTCCGAGGAGGGTCGGATATCCGGTTACCGTGGTGACCGGAAAATCCTAACCGATTACCGAACGACTTTGAAAACCGAAAATTGAACTTTTGAATTTTTGGTTCACAATATGACCATTTAACAAGAATTTTCATTAAAATTCAAAAAAATCAGGATTTTTATCGGTATGTTCATTTCCCCGGGGTGCTCGGGGTGTCCGATTAGCGATCGGTAACCGGATTTCCCGACCGGTAACCAAAACCATGTGTGGACCATAGGAAGTGTCAGACACTTAGATCCAAGAGGGTTGAACATATAGCCTCATGTTTGAAAGAAGTCTCTAGTTTTATGAGTGCCGACAAATCAGTTTTGGATACCCATCCAACGAATCGGTTTTCTTTTACCGTTCACAAAAAGTATTACTTTTACAAAAATGTGTAGTATTATATAGACTTTTAATATTGTGTAGTATTATATAGACTTTTAATACTAGCAGCATTATGCTCTGTTAGTAATTTTGTGGACCCTTTTGGAGAGCAAACAAAGATTTCCTTAATCAATGCAAGATAGTTGTTAATAGAAAAAAATACTTGCGAAAATCTAAAACTTACACCATTTGACCAGAGAGGCAACAAATCAATTCATCATTTCACAACATCATAAAAATACTATGAATCTTGGATGCTCATCAAGCTAGAACATGGGTTCTTATACACTAATGCACGCAACATCAAGCTAGAACATGTGGTTTTGAGTGTTGCTTTGCGGAGCCCCGCTTAGTCGACCTCGACACCATCAGGCATATCGCCATGATCATTGTGCTGACTAAGGCGGGGAATATCAAGGCAGTTATGCTAGGAAGGCAAGAAAATTTTGATTGCTCATGTTGAGTTCGAGATGATGGTTGAGGTGGAGTTCAGGATGCGATGATGACGTTTCTTCATAACCGTTATGCCATTGCAGTTTCGCTTACAAAATCGTACGCATGACGGAAGTGAGCCCGGTGATTGGTGATTTGCAGGAGCGGTCTCGGCAAGTGCGGGTGGCAACATTGGGTGATTTTTTGAAGGACCGAGTCTTGATTTCCTAGGTAAAAGTGCTAGGTCTGACATTCATTGGTTGTACGTAGCAATTGCAAAGTAGAAATGGCAAATCCTTGTTGAAAACATTGTCTGGAGAGATTGGACTTTCTTTAAGGTGAAAGCAGATAATATGGCCCTGTCTCTGGCTGATACTACAACGTTCCATCTGCATATCCACATCTTTCTCTATTGAGGAGATTTATGATCATGTATGCATTCTCGGTGGTTGATGCATGTAAAATGCATACATGAACTTTGCACTTTAGTACTTGTTATTTCATCATATTTGCATCATATATGGATTATATTCATGTTTTACATTGATTTATGGGAACATTCGCAGTTTCCCTGTTTTTTCTGGAATTAACCTTGCACATTCAGAAACCCTATTTTTCTATATTTTCACGTTTCAAGGACCCAAACGACGTCCAAATGACCTAAATTTTACGGGGATCAGCTTTTGGAAGGAAGGAAACGTATGAGCCAAGGATCAATAAAAGAGGAAGTCCGAGGACCAAACGAGCTGGTCCCACCAGACCAGATTCCTTGGCCGCGTGGGCCATGCCCGTTTAGGCCTCGTGGCTTCGATGTCGTCGATTCTCTTCTCCGTGGCTTCATCTTGACCTAAAACCAACTAGAAAAATAGCCACCCTACGACTTTCGGAAGTGAGCGCCGCAGAAACACAGAACCACGAAATAGAGACATGGAGTTGCAGATTGGAGGGGGAAAACTCCGGCGGGGCGCTGCTGATGGCTCCCAAGTGCAGGAGATCAATTGTAGTACCTTTCGAATAGAAAAGGTTGTCGAACCCACGAGGAGCTGAAGGTATTGGTTAGTAAGAATGATAGATAAAACAATGAAAGATGCAAGTGTTTTTGGGGTTTTTGGTTGTATGGTTGCAAATAAAATAAAGTTACAGAAAGTAAATAATAGCAGTCGAAAGCTCTCAATGAGAGAAAAGCCCAATCCTCTATGTGGCAAGAGGACAAGCTCAAGTGATGTGTGTCTTATATTTGGAAAACGTTCCCGAGGGCGGCATGGATATAACTAGGCATATAGATTTATTAAACATCACGTTGAATATCTTGTCAAGTTTTAATCTTGTTTAGGACGGAGCCACAACTTAGGTAAAGCTAAATAAATAAACTAAACCCTCTTATGATGGATCATGTGGCCAAGTAAATGACTGCACAAGAATTATTAAGACATAATGTCCCAGCATAGCATTACACTCTAAGGTCCCTGATATTAATACCCCATAATAATAACTTCATGACTCATTCTCAGGTTTCTTGTCCTCCCAAGTCTTCCTCATTTCATTATACTACGATGTTCTCCTATGAGCCCATATAGGTGAAGTGTTGTGCAGTCGACGTTCGCACAACATCATCATAGAATCACATAAAAAGATAAACACTAGACAAAATACCAACACATGTCATATATAAATCATTGCCAATTCATCCTATGCCCTCAGGAACATACGGGAACTACTCACAACGTGCAAACATGATCATACTCAGTGGCGTAGGTGGTACAACACAATCTGAAAATATAACTTCACCGCCAAATAATGACAAGTGCTCAATCACAAACATGAATAGTAGCACAAAACAAGTATCTAGGGTATAGCAACTCTCAAACTACGAGGGGAACGGAGTGGATCACGGAGATGATGATGGAGATGGTGCTGGTCTTGGTGATGGTGATGATGGAGAGGCCTCCTCCCCCGCCAAGGAGGAGAGGTGATGGTGGTGACGATGATTTCCCCCCTCTTCGGAGCTCCGGAGCAGCAGGATCTGACCCCCCTCGGAGGGAATCAGGAGTTTCGCCGCCACCGCGGCCTCGAATCATCTGGGGGAAAATTAGGGCGTAGGTTTTCGGAGGAGACGGGGGGTCGTGGTAAAAAAAACCCAGGCGAGGAAGTGCTCGAGGCTCAAGTTGGTGGGCCCCCCTCTTTTGGGCCTCGTGGCTCTTCCCTCTTCGATCTTTTGCCCACTGTCGTTCTCCTGGTGTAAAACCAATTGTGCAATTTTCCTTTTTCCATTTGGATCCCTGTAGCTCCTGAAACAGTAAAAACAAGAAAAGGGGGTTTTCTGCCTCCCAGATATTAAATACCAAAAATAGGGACTTTGTATGAAAGTCCCCAAAATCATCTAGAACATGTAAAACATTGATATAATAGTTCCAATAACATTCTAATATGATGATATAAGTTGTATAAATGATGATATAAAATGCACGTATCAACTCCCCCAAGCTTAAACCTTTACTCGTTCTCGAGTAAGTAAGGACATAGATCATTACATGCATCAATGGACTTATGGTTGAGAAATAAATACGTGCATAGTATCATCATCATGTTCAGTTGTAAAGTAAGATAAATGAACTAAAACTCATACACATGTGGGCAATATAAGTAGAAGCTCTAGCAATCAACCCCTTACTTTTGAACATAAAAACCCATTGTATGTTGGACAATTGAACTAAACTCTTATTCATACTCTTTTACCAATGCTTTTGCTCTCATTTGCATGCATCATACTCTTTTATGCTTTGCTGAAATTTAAAGACAAGATAAACTCTCATGGGATAAATAGTTAGAGGAAGACAAATGAAAGGATAAATATGATATTGCTTATCACCTTGCCTCTCTAGTAACTAGTACAAACTTAAGTCATGGATATTTCAATCAAGTTCTTATGCTCAACACAACCTTTGCCTAACACTTTCCATGGCTAACCGAATCCTCGGGTGCCCACCTTTTCATTCACTTTTCAAGAGCATAAGTATTGAAACATCCATGATCATTAATTTGCTCAAAAGATACTAAAGTCCAGCAAGAGTGTTTCATATTTCCTTTCATTAAGCTTCCCAAATATTTATTCGACAAGACCACATCTTTACTTTAAACTTTTATACTTCATGTCATATTTGACTTATTCTTTCACTTATTCTATTGATGAGATAATTCTACAAGTGTCCAACATACTCAAGTTAACCAAGTTCAAAGCAAGATGTGACTGAAACTTCTAAATATACCACGCACATCTGCATGAGTGTTACCCATAAATCTCCAAAACAAGAGACCCATGAATGACACCATACTTTAATATTCATTGATAAACCATAGGGGATACATGATAATGCTCAATGAGCTCACACAAGCCTAAGAGAGATTGATAACTAAACGATAAAAAGCAAAGCACACCATGACTAGATAGATATGATAAACAAGTAAAGATAAAGACTAGGTTGAACTCCCCCAAGCTTGAGGTTCTGTAGACTCTTTATTTCTCCTCTTTCTTGACTTCATAATAGTTGTCTTCAAGTTCTCCAATGACACTCATCATAAGATTGTAGGCTTGCTCAAACTGGTTTGTGGCATCTCCCAGCTTCTCCATGAGACTCTTCTCCCTTGACTCCTTGCTAGGCTTCCACTCCGGGCTTGGTACCTTGGTGTTTGGGATCTTGCGGTCCCACTGATACGTCTCCAACGTATCAATAATTTCTTATGTTCCATGCTTATATTATACCAATTGCTACATGTTTTATATACACTTAATATGGTTTTTATGCATTTTCTGGGACTAACCTATTAACAAGATGCCACAGTGCCAGTTCCCTGTTTTCAGCTGTTTTTGGTTTCAGAAAAGATGTTAAGGAAATATTCTCGGAATTGGACGAAACAAAAGCCAAAACTCCTATTTTTCCCGGAACCATCCAGAACACCGAAGAGGAGACGAAGACGGAGACAGAGGCGGCCTCACCTGGTGGTGGCGCGGCCCCACTTCTGGCCGCGCCACCACATGGTGTGGGCCCCTCGGGGCTCCACCGCCTTCGCCCTTTCGCCTACAAATACCCCCCGACGAAATAAGACCTAGAACCGAAGCCTTTTCCCGAGAAGAGTTCCGCTGCGCCGCCGCCATCGAAGACAAGTTTCGGGGTATAGAAGTCTCTGTTCCGGCACCCTACCGGGACGGGGAATTGTCCCCGGAGCCATCTCCATCGACTCCACCGCCATCTTCATCGCCGCTGCTGACTCCCACGATGAGGAGTGAGTAGTTCTCCACCGGGGCTGCGGGTTCTACCGGTAGCTATGTGGTGAAGGGGATCGCAGGCAGAAAACAAAAAATTTCCTAACCGCGATAACCAAAAACTAGCCAAGATCTATACTATGCAGATATAGTAGTACGCAGGGGGGGTCGGTATACACACCTCTTGTAGACCGAAAAGCGGGGATTACGCTCCCGCACAAGCGTTGACGACGTAGACGCCGTAGCCGACCTCAAGGTCGCGGAGAACTTGGCGCGACGAAGAAGACGATGGCGACGATGGTGGCGATGACGCCGGGCAGCAGTGCCGGCGATGAAGCCGACGATGACCTCAAGGTCGTGTGGAGGAAGCCGACCTCCAGCACCCCAAGTGTGGCACCTCGCAGGGAGTCACACACATACGGTGGAGACGACGGCCTCCGAAGCTCCAGTCCAGGACGAGCAGCGGAAGACTTGGACCGGAACACCAGCAGCACGGCAGCGGGCTATGGTGGAGAGAGATCCCCTCATCCTCCTCGGCGCAACTCCGACAAAGGGAATCACGAAATCGAGGAGAAATAAGAGAATTAATTGGATGAATTAAATGGCCAGGGGTGCCCCTTCTTATATAGGCTCCCGGGGGGGAGCCAACCTTGCCAGCCAGGCAATGTGGGACTATCCCCCATTGCCTGGTTCGGCTCAAGACAGCAGCCGGCCACCTGGTGGGCCTCTTTTGGCCCACCTAGGCCGGCCAATACCCCCCCCACCGAATTCCCTAGGGGATTTTCCCCCACATGGGCCTTCTTTCCACCAGAAGGCCCATTTAGAGAAATAAGCCTAAATAAATTCGAAAATAAATATATAAAATCATATTTGGACATTAATTACACTAATTAATATCAAACATATTATATATAATTTATTCTAGCTCCGAAAACTATTTCGTCGCTGCCCGATCTCCATCGGACCTCTCCCGGGACGTTCCCGGTCTCTCTTTTCCTATTTTTCTCTTCCGGTAAAATGTCGACTCCCCTTAAGTGTGATACCCTAGCGGTTCGATTATCTCACCAGACATGATCGAGACTCCTCTCCGATCAATGACTAATTCGTGGACCGAGGATACCCAGAATTAATCCCTGCGAGATAACGAATACTTTACCTATCGAACCTGGATGTCTGAGTCTTAAACCTTTTGCCATAGCGATACTTAGCGTGTCCGAGACTCATTCATAGATATCTCCATACCTAGTTTGATCTCGTTACCGACAACACTATCTTCTATAATCTCACCGAGTGGGCCCTAGAGTATCTATCCTGCTATGCGGACTGGCAAATCCCGCTCTTGATCCCCCGTCTCAACATACTCCTTTCCGACACCCGAGAGGGACACCTTTATTGTCACACTATATAAATATGACGTTTGATGCAATCAAAGTGTCTTCCAGGAATAGCAATAAGAGTAGATCTCACGGTCGAAGGTGTAATGACTACGTCCTACAAATATTGGGTATGTCCATCACATCGTTCTACCAACGACATGACTTCATTGTCAACTGACATAAATGTCACATGATCGGGAAACCTCGATCATCAATTGCCCAATGAACTAGTCAAGTAGAGGCTACTAGGGACCTGGTTGTTTATCTACCACACGTGTATTAATGTTTCCGCTTAATACAGTTATAGCATGGTATAAAACATATAATGAACAATTGGGATATGACTAATAAACTATCTTTATTAAGTGCCTCTAGGGCATATTCCCTTCAGTCTCCCACTTGCACTAGAGTAACACTTAATCTAGTTTACAACTTGGTAAAAGCTCAACACTCATAGCAATTTGTTGCATGCTTGCTTCATGGAAGAGGAATACAGTCAACAGATCTCACACATTGAGACCTATATGTGTTTTGCAACACTTCTATGTCACCTGGTTTGACATCATCCTGTATCTCACGATAACGGCGAAATATATCTTAGTCGATGGAGTGAGACTCAGTCCAATCATACCAGCTACTTCTGAAGTTGCCATATACTCCTATACCTATGAAGATTATGCGACAGTGCATTCATATGCGACTTTGCAAACTAACAATGTCTTTCTTCAAAACAAAGGACATCTCCTATATGAGATTTCTAGTCGTATGGGTCAGTGTCATAACTTGCATCCTCGTAACCGTTTTACGGCAAGTTTGTCTATCCACTCTTACCCTTTACCAGAAAACATATCTTCAGTTCTCACAGACACTGAAGAAAATACTTAACGTTTGTTCATTGATCCACACAAGGATCACTCTAGAACCCGTTCTTCAACCAAGAACATGGGTCACACTAAGTCGAGCTTTCAGTCTGATAGAATCTATGTCTGAGGCATAGAGGATGTCGAACATCATCAGCTATCACTGAAAATGCCAAGATAAACTTAATATTTTACCTAGTCATACAAGCAAGAACCTCTTTCTTCGCTCGTTCTATTCTGATACACTTCAGAATCTTAACCTAGGAAAACATTCCGACCTAATGTTATTAAGCCCCTCTTGATCTATACAATTATAAATCGGATGCCTAATACTCCTAACTTCATTCATAGAAAATTTAATCACTTAAATAATCCTTTATACTCTTCTAGAGGATCTGTGTCATTCAATATGTCGTTACATACAAAATCACGAATGACACCTAGCTCCCACTCAAATATGCCTTCCGCATATAAGATCAAGAAAAGCAACTTTGCTCCCACTCACTTCTTTGTAAATGCTAGTTTCTTCAACTATTTTGGACAACTCCAAAAATCCTTTGATCACATCATCAAAGTGAAGATTCCAGCTCCGATATGCTTACTTCAGCCCATGAATGGACATCTGAAGTTTGCATACATGTTTAGCATCCTCAGGATCATCAAACCATTTCATTGTACTAATTACAACTCTTTCTTAATCAGACCATTAAGAAACATGGTTTCCTTATCCATCTATCAATTTCTTAATTTGAAATTGTAGTAATTGCTAAACGACCCCGAATAGAATTAGGCTTCGCCACTTGAGACAAATCTCGTTGTGGTCAACTTTTGAATCTGTCGGAACTGTTTCACGACAAATTGATCCTTATCAGTGTCTATTCTCTCATAAAATTCCATATTCTGTTAACATCCTAGATGCCATCAAGAAGATCTCCCAAGTCAATACCTGGTAATGGTACATGGATTTTATCTCGGATCATATATGACTTATAGTCATTTCTCGGACTTAGGTTTACCATCTCTTCTTCGTAGTTCGTAGGCCCGTCATATTCCACTAATATGACCTTCATAACAAGATTATCATACCACACAATGTGGAACACAACCTCGTATGCCTATGTTCTCAGTATGAGCTCAGAGCATCATGATCTTCATCATTAGCTTCTTTTAAGTTGAGTAGCATGACACCGAAAAACACTTTTCGCTGCGCCACTCTGATGTCTGGAGAGAAAGTTCATTAACTTCGTCTTGCTCTACTTTCTTTCCCACTTATACCCTTGGACAAGAAACTATTTCTTTCGCAAGGTACATTCCGGCAACGATTTTGCCTATGTCGTGAGACATGTACCCAACTAACTCTTTAGGTACGGTATACTACAAAGATTAATCCATTTTAGGTTTGATCACATCGAAACACTAAATTGCTGAAACGACAATCTAGGCTAAAAGCCATGCCATCACTCATATGGTATTGTCTCCATGGATTTAAATGGTTTCCCTATTATCTAACGTGAGTGTTACGTTTCTACCATACGACTCTAATGATCACAATAATTCGGTAAGAGATTTATTTACCACACACTATCTGATAGGGTACGATTACGACATCATAACATACCATAACACTATGGTATTCCATGCGACGTAATTTGTGGAACTCTTCTCACAAGTATTCCAATGATATGCCAACATTATAACTCAAATCTTCATTTCCTCGATCTGTATCGCGGGAATTTGATTTTCTTGTTAAGTTTATTTCCTACTTCATTCTGAACTTGTTTGATCGAATCAAAATTTTCAGGCCAACATTCCCTGAGTGGATATTCATATATCTACTTGGAATATTCATGAAGTCTATGAAATAAACACTTCCACTTTACGTTAAAGTACTTCATTGATTCACATACACCCATATGCACGATTCTCAAAAAGTCATACTCAAAACGTTCAGTGAAGTTTACGAAATAAAGGTCTCCACTACCCGTCAATTACTTCATTGATCCACATACATCTATATGCATGACTATCAATAAGTTATATGCCCGTTTTCCGAAAACGGTGTCTTAGTTATTTTGCAAGTGTCAAAAGATCAAATCTAAAGACTTGTAGATCCATCCGTTATGGAGCTAATTCATTGACTATAACATTGACATGAATTAAACGGCAGTGCCACACATATGTGGTGTCTTTATTAAGTTTGTATCCTTTGGCATTGATATTATGAATGTGGGAGCTTATACCATCTAAATTCAAATCGGTCATATGATCATTACTTCATAAATATAGGACAACGATTTTGTCACTAACATATATGAACAGTCGTCTCGCTAGAGGAGACACATTTATAACGATCATGCTAACAGGCGATCATAAAAGAATTTATTCAAATGGTAAATCTAGAGGGAGAGTGTCAATGGCCATCACAACAATTTGTCTGCCATTATCAACACGCAATGTCACCTCATCTTTCCAAGCTACTCAAGTAGTGAATCTGGTTTTCATAAAACATGACTAGTATCAAAAACTTAGTCACTACTACGAGTACCTTTTTAGGTAAAACATTCATAACGTGTATATCATATATATACACCACCATCATTGATGACTTCCGGTGATCTGTTTCATCTTCTTGATACTTCCAACGTAATCAAGAACCATGAAGGTGAACGATTCCCCTTGCATGACATAGTCTATGACAAAGCATTTGCACCTGGCAACGTCGTCTGTCATCCAGTGATCGAGCGGAGTGAGGCGTCTCAATGTCATCAAGTATGACTAATGTCATCAAGTATGACCAACGTCATCAAGTATGACTGCCACGTGCTGCTTCAATGTGTGTATTCTCTTCCATCTTGGTTGAGAAGACAATCAGTCAACGTACTGATAAACTTCATCACCCCAACTTTAGGTGTACCCCGAGTTTAGCGATCATCTCATATGTTCGCGATCTAACAACTCGTACACATCGTTGGTTCTCTATGGAGGAGATCATAGCATACACTGGACTATGATGATATCATCCGCACAAAACCTGATAATCCAAATTATCTTTTGTTAGCGGAATCTCCGGGTTTATCTCCTAGCGGGTATTGTATCACAAAGAGCTAACGGTTTAAACAAGGAGTATCCTCAAGCTAAAGTATAAAACTATGAAGTTTGGACCCAACTTTTTAAGTTTCTCAATCGCAGGATTGCGCCTAATTTTTCAAAGAAGGCTATTACACTGGTTAATATCTACAAAGGTTTTGCAAAACAGACTTTGTTCATTATAAAATAGGGTTCAAGTTTTAATAAAATAAAACTATCAGAACTCCCACTCAAAACGACATCCCTCTAATCGTTTTAGTGATTACACGACCCCCATCCATTGCGCAACCCCTCATCGTCAGAGCCGGCAACACAACTTCAAAGGTGGACATCGAAATGTCGATCACAACAACTCTGTGACTCATGCTCGACCTTTCGGCCTCCGTGTTCCGAGGCCATATCTGCATATGCTAGGCTCGCCACAATAACCTTCAACGAACGCGCGTGCAACATGGCTTACACCCACTGTATGCGAACGACGATATGTCTGACACCCGATCGTCACGGCCTGCCTCATAGCGTAGAACTTTCTTGGTGGTGCACGTCGAAGGAAGAACACTAGTGGTACTTTGGAGGGATCATCTTATATAACTACCGCCGTGTAACTAATATATACTATATATATACACACAATATAAGATGCACACAAAACATCAAAATGTAATGCGATGTGACATGGTCCTTGCGCCGGTGGTCTCCTTCGCGCCAACAGTTCATAAACAATTTAATAAACCTACCTTGACCATATCACATTGCCCCTGCAAAATAAAGTTAGACGCTTCTACTTTATCTTTTGCATATTTTACGTGGCTTGGGGCTGTCGTAAATAGAACCGCTTCATACCTACGAACCTATGACCACAGCAACGATCAAATAATTGCATATTTATTCATCCCTTTCGGGCCCTCCATTGAAAATGCAAAGCCAACTAAAGAGAGAGAGACAGACACCCGCCAGCCACATATACGGAACCAGCCGTATGTCAGTTGTGGAACCAGTCTCGCGTAAGCGTACGCGTAAGGTCGGTCCGGGCCGCTTCATCAACTCGATGCTGCCGACAGTGCAAGTGCACGCGAGAGGGTAGCAAATAATAAGAACGATGTCCCCGTGTAAAACACGGGTGAAGCTAGCGCACAGCTATATCTACGCATAGATCGGCTCTGATACCACTGAAGGGGATCGCAGGCAGAAAACAAAAAATTTCCTAACCGCGATAACCAAAAACTAGCCAAGATCTATACTATGCAGATATAGTAGTACGCAGGGGGGGTCGGTATACACACCTCTTGTAGACCGAAAAGCGGGGATTACGCTCCCGCACAAGCGTTGACGACGTAGACGCCGTAGCCGACCTCAAGGTCGCGGAAAACTTGGCGCGACGAAGAAGACGATGACGACGATGGTGGCGATGACGCCGGGCAGCAGTGCCGGCGATGAAGCCGACGATGACCTCAAGGTCGTGTGGAGGAAGCCGACCTCCAGCACCCCAAGTGTGGCGCCTCGCAGGGAGTCACACACATACGGTGGAGACGACGGCCTCCGAAGCTCCAGTCCAGGACGAGCAGCGGAAGACTTGGACCGGAACACCAGCAGCACGGCAGCGGGCTATGGTGGAGAGAGATCCCCTCATCCTCCTCGGCGCAACTCCGACAAAGGGAATCACGAAATCGAGGAGAAATAAGAGAATTAATTGGATGAATTAAAAGGCCAGGGGTACCCACGTATATAAAGGGGCAAAGGGGCTGCCTCCCTTGCCAGCCAAGCCATGTGGGACTAAACCCCACATGGTTGGCCGGCCAAAGGCAGCACCGCCGGCCCTAGGTGGGCCCCTTGAGGCCCACCAGGGAGGCCGGCCTTCCCTTCCCTCCTTTGGGGGGGACTTTCCCCCCTCATGGGCCTTCTTTGCACTAGAAGGCCCATTTAGGGAAATCAGCCTTTAAAAATTCGAAAATAAATATATAAAATCATATTTAAACATTAATTACACTAATTAATATCAAACATATTATATATAATTTATTCTAGCTCCGAAAACTATTTCGTCGCTGCCCGATCTCCATCGGATCTCTCCCGGGACGTTCCCGGTGATCTCTCTTTCCTTTCCGGTTGTCTTGTCGAAACCCCTTAAGTGTGTTACCCTAGCGGTTCGATATAATAACAGACATGATCGAGACTCCTCTCCGATCAATGATTAACTCGTAGGCCTGGACCCCATGAATTAACCCCTGTGATATAACGAATGACTTTCATCTATCAAACCTGGACGTCGAGTCTTAAACCTTTTGCCATAGCGATACTTAGCGTGTCCGAGACTCATTCATAGATATCTCCATACCTAGCTTGATCTTGTTACCGACAACACTATCTTCTACTCGTCTATGATATTATGTCAGCTGGTGACCTAGTCACATGTTTGCAAACTCATTTGACATAATCTCACCGAGTGGGCCCTAGAGTATCTATCCTGCTGTGCGGACTGGCAAATCCCGCTCTTGATCCCCCGTCTCAACATACTCCTTTCCGACACCCGAGAGGGACACCTTTATTGTCACACTATATAAATATGACGTTTGATGCAATCAAAGTGTCTTCCAGGAATAGCAATAAGAGTAGATCTCACGGTCGAAGGTGTAATGACTACGTCCTACAAATATTGGGTATGTCCATCACATCGTTCTACCAACGACATGACTTCATTGTCAACTGACATAAATGTCACATGATCGGGAAACCTCGATCATCAATTGCCCAATGAACTAGTCAAGTAGAGGCTACTAGGGACCTGGTTGTTTATCTACCACACGTGTATTAATGTTTCCGCTTAATACAGTTATAGCATGGTATAAAACATATAATGAACAATTGGGATATGACTAATAAACCATCTTTATTAAGTGCCTCTAGGGTATATTCCCTTCATGTGGTTTATCTCTCTCTCCCATGGTGTGATCTTTATGTGATCATGAGCTTTGTAATCTAGTCGAATATGTGATGTTACTCTTTATCTATTATGCACTCTAGAGGTTACTTTAATATGAACTCCGGGGTTATTCACGGTTGTGAAGGTGACAGTGTGCGCACCGTGTGTGATTCCTTTATGACGTTGTGGTGTTAGTTTACTCAGACTTTGGGGGTGCTCTTGTAGCTCTACACAATGAATGGTGTTTATCATCCAACAAGAGAGTGTTCGAGAGTAGTATTTATTATTCAGCTTTGATGTCATTGTTGAGAGTGTCCACTAGTGAAAGTATGATCCCTAGGACTTGTTTCTAAACGTTGAAACACCGTTTACAACCTGTTCTGCTACATCTTTGCTTGCTGCCGTTTTTATTTCAGATTGCAATTACTACTTATAATCATCCATATTACTTGTATTTCACCATCTCTTCGCCGAACTAGTGCACCTATACATCTGACAAGTGTATTGGGTGTGTTGGGGACACAAGAGACTTCTTGTATCTTAATTGCAGGGTTGCTTGAGAGGGATATCTTTGACCTCTACCTCCCTGAGTTCGATAAACCTTGGGTGATTCACTTAAGGGAAACTTGCTGCTGTTCTACAAACCTCTGCTCTTGGAGGCCCAACACTGTCTAGGAGAATAGAAGCGTGCGTAGACATCAAGCTATTTTCAGGCGCCGTTGCCGGGGAGGTAAGCGTTGGAAGGTATCTCCTTTAGATTCTGCAATTTTATCTTTTTGTCTCTTGTTTTTATTTCACTAGTTAGGCTAAATGGAAAACAACAAAAAAATTAGAGATCTCTATGAAGTTTATATTGCATTAGGACATGATACTTTTGAAGAGAAAATTAAAAAAACCTATGGAAGTTAGTTTGCATAATAGTGGTAGTAATGTTATTAGTATAAATTCGGTAGACACCATTATTGCTAAGGCTATGGAAAAGCCTAAGCTTGGGGAAGCTAGTTTATATAAAAATAATCTTTTTTGCTCCTCAGCTTTGGAGGAATTATTTTGCCTTCATAATGCTTGCCTCCAATATGTGATAATTATAATGATGCTTGTGATATTCTAAAGCCACCTGAAGAAATAGTGCCATTTAAAATACCTATGAAAATTATTGATCGTGTTATGGATAACCGCTATGTAGGGGATGGAACTGTCCATCCTGGTGATCATTTGCTATTCTTACATGAATTATGCGAGTTGTTCAAGTGTGCAGGTATTTCAATGGACAAAGTTAAGCAGAAATTATTTTCTATGTCACTTGGTGGAAGAGCTGCGCATTGGTATAAATTGTTGAAGAATAGACACTCTCTTCGATGGGAGGAAATTGTATCTCTCTTTTATTCTAAATTTTTTCCTCCAAGTGAGATTCACCAAGATCAGAATTCTATATATAATTTCTGGCCTCATGAAGGAGAAAGCATTGCTCAAGCCTGGGGAAGGCTGAAAACATTAATACTCAAATGTCCTAACCATGAGCTTCCTGATAAAATAATTGTTAATAATTTTTATGCAAGACTTTCAGGACATTGCAAGGATTATATAGATTCCTGTTCAGAGGGCTCTTTCACAAGTAAGAAGATTGAAGCTAGATGGGATCTTCTTGAAACAATTCGAAACAATGCTGAAGATTGGGAGAATGACAAAGGTAAAGAATCAGGTATAAACTATGAATATGATTGCATTAAGTCTTTCGTTGAAACTGCTGGTTTTCAAGAGCTTAGTGCTAAATATGGTCTTGATTCTCATATTATTGTTGATTGTTCTAGAACCTTTGCTTCTCATATTAATGTTCCTAAAGAAAATTGGAACGTGTATCATGAACCTTTCAAAGACACTTGCATGGAAAATGAAATTGTTGTTAATGATTGCAATAGACATGCTCAAACTCTTGAAAATACTATTTCTTATAAGCATGTTAATTTTTGTGGAATACATAGACCTTGTGGAATTAATCAAATTGAAGATGAATATTGTATCCATCATAGGAATGAAAATACTAGAGCTTGGTATAAGGTTCTAAGAGATCTTGGTGAAAAAGTTTGTGCCACCTATCCTTTTATTTGTGAACTTTGCTATGAAGAGGGTCATTTCGAATTTCAATGCTCAGGTTCTAATAAGGATATTGCAATAGACTTTTGTGATAACATGATCACTCCTAATCAACATGATGAACTTACATTATTTTTGGGGTGTGAAGAGTTATGAAGAAAAACTTCTTTGTTAAATATGAGTGATATTGATATGAATGATGTGTTGCATGGATGTTATCTCTATTGTGTTAATAATTTCCATACTAACACCTACATACAAAATATTATAAAGGATGAGACTTTACCAAAGTATGACAGGACTAATGTGTGTTTTGAGCTTATTAATGAAAGAGAGGAATTCCCCCAAGTTTCTTCCATTGTCTCTAATACTAAACCAGGTTATGTGAAGAAGCTTCCTTTCAAGCCTCTCCCTCCTAAAGAGGAAAAGAAGAAGAAAAAGGGAAAGTGGAAGAAGAAGAAGAGGAGTAAAAGGAGAGAGGAAAAGGTATCTTCTCCCAAACTTGTTGCTCCTGTTACAATTAATACTTATAACTCTGAATTCGATGATTCTGAACTTGATGATGAACCTATGCCTGTTATTTATATTAGTGATCATGATTGGGAAAAGCACACTTCTTTTGATATTGAAGATCTCTGGGACACTAATTCTGAAAATGATGATGTTAATAATTGCTATACTATTAGTACTATCCATGTTTCTTCCCATGATGATGTAGAAAGCTCTGAGCTTAGGGATAAGGTGTTTGAAAATCCTTTTGCTACTAATGATTATATATTTGACACCTCTCCTTTTAGTAAAAATGATGATATGTTTACAAATGAACACACTTTCGAGGATAACTATTCTATTGCTTATGATGATACTATGCCTCCAGTCTTTGATAATTATAAAGAATACTATGACATAGGTTATAATTACAATTATCCTCTTGAAACTTGTCATAGTTATAGAGAAATTACTCAAACCAATCCTTTTAATATACAACTTGTCTATCATGTTCAAGTTCTTTATGATGATCCTGCTCCCCTTGTTATTAATGAGAAGAACTTTTCTTATGAGGGAAATAATGATACTTTTATGCATATGGATCATGATAAGAATGTTTCATGTGATAGTTATATTGTGGATTTTATCAATGATGCTACTGAAAGTTATTATGAGAGAGGAAAATACGGTTGTAAAAGTTTCAAGTTACTAAAACACCTCTCTTTATGTTGGAAGTTTTGAAGTTGCATTTGTTTCATCTTTCTATGATAGTGTCTTTATGTTTCAATAATTTATCCTATTACAAGATTCTTTTGCATAGAAAGAGGGTTAGACATAAAAAGTGTTTGATATTTGCCTCTTGATGCTCTCTTTGGTTTTTCAACTCTCATTTTTATGAGAGCATCATAAAAATCACTATGCCTATCTTAATGGCTATAAAGAAAGAGCTTTTGGGAGACAACCCAATATTTTATTTCAGTTATTTTCTTTTATTTGAGTCAAGGAACATGTCTACCTCTGTAGCAATTCCTTTGTATCTTTATTTTATCGCATTGTTGTGTCAAGTTAAGCCTCTAGTAGAAAGTTGATGCTAGATTTGGATTCCTGCGCAGGAACAGTTTTTCTGCTGTCCACCGTTTAATTCGTAAGAATTCACAGAAAAATCAAAATGACCTGGGATTTTTTGCGCGTGATCCTCAGATATGTATGCAACTTTCATTAGTTTTGAGTTTTCTGATTTAAGCAAGTTAAGTGCCTCGGAAAAATTCGTATTTACGGACTGTTCTGTTTTTGACAGATTCTGCCATTTATTTTGCATTGCTCCTTTTGCTGTTTTTGAATGGATCTTTTTCTTCCATAAAATACCAGTGGCTGTACCTAATGTCCAGTAGCATGTATAATGGTTTTGTCCATGCAGAATATGAGAATTTTTGATTATGCACTAACCCTCTAATGAAGTCTACTTTGAGTTTGGTGCGGAGGAAGTTTTCAAGAATCAAGAGAGAAGGATGATATGATGTGATCAAGAAGATGAAAGAGACTAAGCTTGGGGATGCCCCCGTGGGTCCCCCAAGCATATTTCAAGAAGACACAAGCGTCTAAGCTTGGGGATGCCCAAGGCATCCCCTTCTTCATCAACAAACTATCAGGTCCTCTCTAGTGAAACTATATTTTAATTCCGACACATATTATGTGCTTTACTTGAAGCGTCTATTTGTTTTTGTTTTGTTTTTGTTATTTTCATTCTCTGAATAAAATGGATCCTAGCATTCCTTTGTGGGAGAGAGACATGCTCCGCTTTTTCTTATGAATACTCGTATTCTTCACTTATATTTGTTGAGTATTCTTCTATGTTACCTCAATACTTTCTAGCTCTTGTTTTTCATGCATCTTTTATTTAGAGCTGTTAGTTCTCTTATGTTATACTCTCTTGTCTCATTGTTAAATACTTGGAGAGTTTATGTTTAAATAAGTTGATTGGTGTTTGGTTGGAACAGAAAATGTTCGATGTGGTAGATGGTATGATGAAATGATACATAATCTTGTAGATCATTAAATTGTGTCGCTTGAATCATTGATGTTGTTTTGAGATATTAATATGCTTAATGGTAAACATGATGGTTTTGTAAAGTGGAATGATTAATGGTTGGTCTAGAAGACTTGAAGCTGTGCCACACTTAAATATGCAGTTGATAGCATAATGATATATGATTTCTAATGTTAAAAGCAACCGTAATGACTTTGTGTTAAGAGCTACGGTCGGGGTCCCAACAGTGACTTGTTCATTTGCCACAGTCCCTCATGGAGTGATTTTCATTATGCCTTGTAAGATCATATTTCTAGTTGGAATCATTTTTCTTGTGAGTTCTAAGCTGCGGTTTTCATGGCAATTCCACCACCATATTTGCTAGCCTCTTCGGTACTTTGCATTGCCCTTTCTCACATTGAGAGTTGGTGCATACTTCGCGGGTACATCCAAAACTCGTGGGAGATCTTCATCATGTTCTCCTACACATAAGCCAAATATCTTCTTCAAAACACCCACCATACCTACCTACTACAGCATTTCCATAGCTGTTCCGAGATATATTGCCATGCAACTTCCATCTTACATTACATGACTTGTTGTCATTTATCATTTATATATTGCCTTGCATGATTCTTTACAGCTGATGTGTGGTTTTACCCATGTTATGCTAGATCATTGCATATCCTGCTACACTGGCAGAGGCACCGTTTCATAGATTATGTTTTATTCATTATGAGTTACTTGTCTCAAAAGTGTGTTGTCATATTAGAATGTTTGCCCCTAAAAGTGTAAAGAGCCATGGAGGCCATCGAAAAGAGAAACAGAAAAAGTAAAAAAAAAATAGAAAAAGAGAAAGAAAAAAAAAAAGGGCAACATTACTACTCTTTATCCACACTTGTGCTGATGTTATAGCACCTGTAGTATTCATAGTCATCATTCGTGCTCATGTTTAGCACCTTTACTCCATATGAGAGAGTTTTCATGTTTTACTTGCATAACTATGTGGGGAACTTTACATTATAGAACTTGGCTTGTATATTTCAATGATGAGCCTCCTCAAAAGTGCTCTAGGTCTTCATGAGCAAGCAAGTTGGATGCACCCCCACCAGTTCCATTGGAGAGCTTTCATACACTTATAGCTCTATGTGCATCCGTTGTGTGGCAATCACTACACCTTGCATAGCTTCGATTATAAGACTTCCTCTTGTCTAATGATCACTTTTAGCTTTGTGAGACTTTCTTCCGTTGGCCTTCCAAACCCCCCTTAACATTCTTTTAGCCACAACATCCTGGTACCAGGAACCAACGCTGAACGCTTGCTTATTTTTACGTGAACAAATAGAGAGATGATTTTCTACGTGCATATTGTTATTACTTGACTTGATCCTTTCCCAAAGTTGTCATGAGTGTTGGATGCATTAGATGATTATATTGTTATTCTTGAAGCCTAAATCATCTTTAATATCTACTTTGCACGGTTGATTGTTCTCTAGTATTAATTCATTAAAAGTTTTACATTGTTCTTCCTACTTGTTTACTCATTACGCATTTGATATCAATATAAACTACAGCTTTTATTCATTTGATCTCAATTTATATGCATTACATTATTATATGATCAAGATTGTGTGAAAGCATGTCACTTCAGAAATTATTCTTGTTATCGTTTTACCTACTCGGGACGAGTAGAACTAAGCTTGGGGATGCTTGATACGTCTCCAACGTATCTATAGTTTCATATGTTCCATGCTTATATTATACCCATTGCTACATGTTTTATATACACTTTATATGGTTTTTATGCATTTTCTGGGACTAACCTATTAACAAGATGCCACAGTGCCAGTTCCTTGTTTTCTGCTGTTTTTGGTTTCAGAAAAACTGTTAAGGAAATATTCTCGGAATTGGACGAAACAAAATCCAAAACTCCTATTTTTCCCGGAACCATCCAGAACACCGAAGAGGAGACGAAGACGGAGACCGAGGCGGCCTCACCTGGTGGTGGCGCGGCTGGTGTGGGCCCCTCGGGGCTCCACCGCCTTCGCCCTTTCGCCTACAAATACCCTCCGACGAAATAAGACCTAATACCGAAGCCTTTTCCCGAGAAGAGTTCCGCTGCGCCGCCGCCATCGAAGACAAGTTTCGGGGGACAGAAGTCTCTGTTCTGGCACCCTGCCGGGACGGGGAATTGCCCCCGGAATCCATCTCCGTCGACTCCATCGCCATCTCCATCGCCGTTGCTGACTCCTACGAAGAGGAGTGAGTAGTTCTCCCCCGGGGCTGTGGGCTCTACCGGTAGCTATGTGGTTTATCTCTCTCTCCCATGGTGTGATCTTTATGTGATCATGAGCTTTGTAATCTAGTTGAATATGTGATGTTACTCTTTATCTATTATGCACTCTAGAGGTTACTTTAATATGAACTCCGGGGTTATTCACGGTTGTGAAGGTGACAGTGTGCGCACCGTGTGTGATTCTTTTATGACGTTGTGGTGTGTGTTTACTCATACTTTGAGGGTGCTGTTATAGCCCTACGCAGTGAATGGTGTTTATCATCCAACAAGAGAGTGTTTGAGAGTAGTATTTATTATTCAGCTTTGATGTCATTGTTGAGAGTGTCCACTAGTGAAAGTATGATCCCTAGGCCTTGTTTCTAAGCATTAAAACACCGTTTACAACAAGTTCTGCTGCATGTTTGCTTGCTGCCATTTTTATTTCAGATTGCAATTACTTCTTATAATCATCCATATTACTTGTATTTCATTGTCTCTTCGCCGAACTAGTGCACCTATAGATCTGACAAGTGTATTGGGTGTGTTGGGGACACAAGAGACTTCTTGTATCTTAATTGCAGGGTTGCTTGAGAGGGATATCTTTGACCTCTACCTCCCTGAGTTCGATAAACCTTGGGTGATTCACTTAAGAGAAACTTGCTGCTGTCCTACAAACCTCTGCTCTTGGAGGCCCAACACTGTCTACAAGAATAGAAGCGTGCGTAGACATCAGCTTATACCTTTTAGATCATCAAGAGAATATCCAATGGCTGCTCGGTGAGCTTTCAATACATCAAGTAATTTCTCTTCTTCTTCAGCTGAAAGGTTAGCACTAATAATAACAGGATATATGCTCTTCTCATCCAAATATGCATACTTAAGATTTTCAGGCAAAGGTTTTAACTCAAAACTAGGATCCCCTTTAGGTGGTGGCAACACTCCTAAATTATCAGGTGGAATATGCAACTGTAATTATGGTGGTTGTTGCCATAATATTTGTTCTAAGGCATCCTTTTCTTCATCATTAAATGGTTCATCTTGATTAAGCATATAACGTTCTACCACATCCGTTGAAGCTACATCTATATGAGCAAGAGTTTCAACTACATCTTTAGCAAATGGTTCTTTCTTTAAATGTTTATGAGCAAATTTAGAAAAGTTAAACTCAAGTTTTTCTCCAGCACACTTAATAAACACTTTATCTTTAACCAAATTAATTTCAGCACCAATAGTATGTAATAAAGGTCTACCAAAAATGACAGGACAAAATGAATCTTGAGGACAACCAAGCACAATAAAATCAGCAGGATATTTTATCTTCCCAACAAGTACTTCAACATCTCTAACGATTCCAAGAGGACTAATATAATCTTTATTGGCAAGTTGAATTGTCATACCTGTCTCTTCCATAACAATAGGATCAATGTCAGGCTTGATTTCAATATAAAGAGAATATGGAATAACACTAATACTTGAGCCAATATCACATAACCCATGATAGCATGAAGTCCCAATAGCACATGATATAACAGGCTTACCAACCTTGGCCGAATTGCCTTTGATAACCTTACTGGCATCTTCACATAAATAAACATCAACAGGATCTTCTTCATTTAGTTGTTTGATAACAGAAATTTGACTTTTAACCTCCACCTGTTCATAAGACTCAGAACATTTTCTGTTACTCTTGTTAGTAACAGCAATAAGCAAGTTCTCCTTAATTTTGTTTGGATAAGGAGGTGTTTCAACATACTCTTCAATTGTCACAGATGATACCGGTTCCACCTGTTTAATAACTTTAGGGACAATAATAGATTGTTTAACAGGTTCAACATATACTTCAAAGCCAGTTTCAGGAAGACATAGATGCTTAGCAAAACCTTTAGATATTTCTACCATGATGTAAGGATCAAGACCAAAATTATCACTCAGATTTTTAAATAAAGTAGAAATGGAGAAGTGCTCTACACATGAATATCCATAGTCTAGATGTGGTTCATTACCTTTATAAAGATCCCAATGACCAGTGTTCTCAGCAATAGTCTCCAATAAATTTCATGCTTCATCTTCAGTATTATTTGTAAAACTTCCACCAGACGAGTTATCCTGAGTTTCCTTCTGATGCTTAGGCAGCCTCACATAAAAGTTTATCAGAATAATTTTCCTTGTAAGATCATGACAAGGATTCTTGCGAAGGAGCTCCTTTAATCTCCCCCAAGCTTGAGTAATACTCTCTCCCAAATGTGGCCAGAAATTAAATATATAGCAGCGGTTATCATAAGCTTCTTTAAGAGTAAAATATTTAAGAAAGAAAACCTTCCTCAGCACATTCCAATCTTCTTTAACTCCTTCATCCAAAGACATGTACCAATTACGAGCATTACCAGATAAAGACAAATATAACAGCTTCCTTTTTACCTGATCATCAGAAATATTAGTGAGCCTAAATAACCCACATATGTCTTCAATGTGTTCAATATGGTCCCCTGCAGACTTAGCTCCATCTCCTAAGAATGGATCCTTCATAACTCTCTTAACATGACCAACGGGAATTTTATATCCCCCTCTAGGTCTCTCAGGCACAGCAGTTTCCACCACTTTTGGAGTGGCATAAGCACTTTCATATAAAGCAAGTTGCAATTCATGACGATTCATAAAAGCCATAGTAACAATAAGATAACAGCAGCAGATAAAACTCAGCTTCCAAGCTTCCTTACCAAACTTCTTACCAATAGCACAACGCTCCCCGGCAACGGCGCCAGAAAAGTATCTTGATGGCTCCCAAGTGCAGGAGATCAATTGTAGTACATTTCGAATAGAAAAGGTTGTCGAACCCATGATGTCTACGCACGCTCTATTCTCGTAGACAGTGTTGGGCCTCCAAGAGTAGAGGTTTGTAGGACAGCAGCAAGTTTCCCTTAAGTGAATCACCCAAGGTTTATCGAACTCAGAGAGGTAGAGGTCAAAGATATCCCTCTCAAGCAACCCTGCAATTAAGATACAAGAAGTCTCTTGTGTCCCCAACACACCCAATACACTTGTCAGATGTATAGGTGCACTAGTTCGGCGAAGAGATAGTGAAATACAAGTAATATGGATGATTATAAGTAATAATTGCAATCTGAAATAAAAATGGCAGCAAGCAAACATGTAGCAAAACTTGTTGTAAACGGTGTTTCAATGCTTAGAAATAAGGCCTAGGGATCATACTTTCACTAGTGGACACTCTCAACAATGACATCAAAGCTGAATAATAAATACTACTCTCAAACACTCTCTTATTGGGTGATAAACACCATTCATTGTGTAGGGCTACAAAAGCACCCCCAAAGTCAGAGTAAACTAACACCACAGCGTCATAAAGGAATCACACACGGTGCACACACTGTCACCTTCACAACCGTGAATAACCCCGGAGTTCATATTAAAGTAACCTCTAGAGTGCAGAATAGATAAAGAGTAACATCACATATTCAACTAGATTACAAAGCTCATGATCACATAAAGATCACACCATGGGAGAGAGAGATAAACCACATAGCTACCGGTAGAGCCCGCAGCCCCGGGGGAGAACTACTCACTCCTCATCGTAGGAGTCAGCAACGGCGATGGAGATGGCGGTGGAGTCGATGGAGATGGCTCCGGGGGCAATTCCCCGTCCCGACAGGGTGCCGGAACAGAGACTTATGTCCCCCGAAACTTGTCTTCGATGGCGGCGGCGCAGCGGAACTCTTCTCGGGAAAAGGCTTCGGTGTTCTGGAAGTTGCCGAGAAAAATAGGGAATTAGGCTTTTGATTCGTCCAATTCCGAGAATAATTCCTTAACAGTTTTTCTGAAACCAAAAACAGCTGAAAACAGGGAACTGGCACTGTGGCATCTTGTTAATAGGTTAGTCCCATAAAATGCATAAAAACCATATAAAGTGTATATAAAACATGTAGCGATTGGTATAATATAAGCATGGAACATAAGAAATTATAGATACGTTTGAGACGTATCAACCCACGAGGAGCTAAAAGTATTGGTTAGTAAGAATGATAGATAAAACAATGAAATATGCAAGTGTTTTTGGGGTTTTTGGTTGTATGGTTGCAAATAAAATAAAGGTACAGAAAGTAAATAATAGCAGTTGAAAGCTCTCAATGAGAGAAAAGCCCAATCCTCTATGTGGCAAGAGGACAAGCTCAAGTGATGTGTGTCTTATATTTGGAAAACGTTCCCGAGGGCGGCATGGATATAACTAGGCATATAGATTTATTAAACAACACGTTGAATATCTTTTCAAGTTTTAATCTTGTTTAGGACGGAGCAACAACTTAGGTAAAGCTAAATAAATAAACTAAACCCTCTTATGATGGATCATGTGGCCAAGTAAATGACTGCACAAGAATTATTAAGACATAATGTCCCACCATAGCATTACACTCTAAGGTCCCCGATATTAATACCCCATAATAATAACTTCATGACTCATTCTCAGGTTTCTTGTCCTCCCAAGTCTTCCTCATTTCATTATACTACGGTGTTCTCCTATGAGCCCATATAGGTGAAGTGTTGTGCAGTCGACGTTCGCACAACACCATCATAGAATCACATAAAAAGATAAACACTAGACAAAATACCAACACATGTCATATATAAATCATTGCCAATTCATCCTATGCCCTCAGGAACATACGGGAACTACTCACAACGTGCAAACATGATCATATTCAGTGGCATAGGTGGTACAACACAATCTGAAAATATAACTTCACCGCCAAATAATGACAAGTGCTCAATCACAAACATGAATAGTAGCACAAAACAAGTATCTAGGGTATAGCAACTCTCAAAGTACAAGGGGAACGGAGTGGATCACGGAGATGATGATGGAGATGGTGCTGTTCTTGGTGATGGTGATGATGGAGAGGCCTCCTCCCACGCCAAGGAGGAGAGGTGATGGTGGTGACGATGATTTCCCCCCCCCCTCTCCGGAGCTCCGGAGCAGCAGGATCTGACCCCCGTCGGAGGGAATCAGGAGTTTCGCCGCCGCCGCGGCCTCGAATCGTCTGGGGAAAAGTTAGTGCGTAGGTTTTCGGAGTAGACAGAGGTCGTGGTAAAAAGCCCCAGGCGAGGAAGTGCCCGAGGCTCAAGTTGGTGGGCCCCACGCGGCCAAGGAATCTGACCACGTGGGCCCCCCTCCTTTGGGCCTCGTGGCTCTTCCCTCTTCGATCTTTTACCCACTGTCGTTCTCCTGGTGTAAAACCAACTGTGCAATTTTCCTTTTTCCATTTGGATCCCTGTAGCTCCTGAAACAATAAAAACAAGAAAAGGGGGGTTTTCTGCCTCCCAGATATTAAATACCAAAAATAGGGACTTTGTATGAAAGTCCCCAAAATCATCTAGAACATGTAAAACATTGATATAATAGTTCCAATAACATTCTAATATGATGATATAAGTTGTATAAATGATGATATAAAATACACGTATCAGCTGCTGGCATGGTCTCCATCTTCTCCAACGACTTCAGTATCGTCACCATGATGAAGAGGGAGTAGTCCACCCATGGACTATGGGTTTGTGGAACTAGCTTATGTATCTCTTATCTCTTGAATTTCATTGTATTAGCACCATATAAGCTACTTAACATGATTACGGTCACCGTTGTATTACCCTTTGTGGTAAATCTTTTTATGAGTTGATTCATTTATAAGAGTATATGCATATTATGTACCTCGTTCTTATTTACTTGTTTTGATCAAGCATGTTCATGAGGGCGTGTGAGTTAGTTGGAGTAACGGGGGGTGGCTAGTACGGGAAGCTGACAAATGAAATCTCGTGATCCACGTGGGTATTTTACCTTACTTTGTTGCCTCACTAGGGATAAATAAAATACCATGCTACCGGGCATTTGGTGTGACCATTGCCACTTCTCCATGATTTGATCTAGCATGTTCTTATTTTAACTTCATGTCGTAGAACTTAAGGTTATACTCTGATTTATCTTAATACTAGGGTGTTACATTTATTTTCCATCCTAATGGAGTATGAGAGAGATGAATAATCAAAACATTTCTATGTTAGAACGTGATGCCTATATAATTATATTCTTGACATAAACATTGTTGCAATTAAATATGTGAATTCTAGTGTTCCATTGTCCACCACTACTTTAAAGAGAGTGTGTATTTGTGAAATCATGAACCCGGTCCAATTTGAATTGTAAGAAACACCTTTCCAACACTTTATAATCACATTTCATTTTCATCTATTAAAAAAATCAAAAATATAAAAAAACACTTTTATTACTTGCATTTACAAACCAAAACCCAAAAACACAATCACCACCCATATTTACCATCCATGCATATTTATTTACCACCATTACATATTTATTTCTTATTTTGCATTTACTTAGTATCATCATACTTTACTCACACCTTCTGCTTGACAACCACTTGGTAAGGTTGAGGGGCACAAAACAATTCAACTTGTTTTGCAGATTACAAAGAGAAGAACAAGAAGATAAATCATTTACACACAGTTCCCTGAGAGTTCGATAATACCCTCGAGTCACCCTCGTGGGGAAACAAGCTTCCTATACTATACACTCTGCCCTTAAAATCTCAACCTAACTCATATTTTCTAAACGCAGGTGCTAAGGAGTTGCATCAAGTCCCTTCGTCATCTACGCGCTCATGAGTCATCAGTGGTTAGCTCCTTATATTTTTTTATAAAACAAGATCTCGCCCGTCGCTTTCATATACAGAAACCGCTATATTTATATGAGTAAAATCCAAACAAAACAAATAATGCCTCGTTTGTATGTTTGCATTGAGCCTAGATATTAGACATTCGGGAGGTTTCAGCCCCGAATATACGAAAAGAAAAAGTCTAAATTAAACCTTCAATTCGTAGGGCTTAGCTAAATCAAACCCCAAACTTTCAATCCCCGAAATCAGCACACTGAACTATACGGTCTATTTTAAATCTTAGGCAGTTTGATGGCAGGTCAAAATCCGGGTTGTTGACTTGGGCCCATTTGACATACTCATATATCAGTATGTTGACTCGGGACGTTCCCTGCTCGACATGCGTCTACAGCTCTGCCGGCAGGCGGGCTTTCTCTGCCCGGAGCCTGGCCATGGCGTGCCTCCACCGCCCCAGACCACATCTCACTGCTCTTGACGGTGAACCTCCGTCGTTGCTCTTGTGCTATAGCGCACATGTAGCTCCTCGAACGGGATGAAAGAGTAGAGAACGCCTAACGGAGGCGACGTACTCCGTTCCCTCCCCACCTCCCGCTCGCCGGAATACCAGCGGCCACCACCGTAGCAGGTGGCGCCTCCTCGTGCCCTATCACTGGGCTTAGCGGCAGCAGCTAGACGCGCTGGCATCTGGGCATAGAACCACAACGCGAGTGCAACAAAGAAGATTAGGGAGCGCACCAAATCGAGCTTTAATTCCAGCAGCCCAATCCTAGCGGTGGCGACCAGCCGAGGAGAGCTATCGGTACATACTAGGTAGCTGGCTCGATTTGGTCCTCTACCATTGTATTGGCCGCGTTAAGATTATGTTCATCAATTCGTGTCCAGCTTGTGTGCTAGCTTGTGGATTGATACCAAATCAATCGATCTAGTAGAGCTGGCTTCGTAGGGTAGTCCCGTCGCTGCCATCGCGGCAGCCGCTTCCAGTGCCGTGTGCGGTGGCCGGCTTGCTGTTCGTATTGGTCGCCGTTTTTTGGGTTGGGACTTGGGACATTGGGGACTTTTGGAGAGACCAGAGAGGAGGAAGGATATGACAGGTAGGTCCCTACTGTCAATGAGACTAAACAGTTTTCCCGGTCAGGATTTTTCTTTCCCGTTCCGCCAAACACGTATAGGGTTGAGATTGATCGGGATTTGAAAGTTCAGTGTGCTGATTTCAGGGATTGAAAGTTTGGGGTTTGATTTAGCTAAGCCCTACGAGCTGAAGGTTTAATTTAGACTTTTCTCTATACGAAATCAACTTGTTTGGATGTGCTGGATATTGGACCTGGGTATTCCTACGAAATATGGAGGCATCGCTCGGGAGGGCAATAAATTGGACCAGCGAATGTCGAGCCCCGTACCTCGACATCGTGCTATTTTCGCCTCGCTCCGCCCCAGTACCGCTTCGAACCCTCGGTATGCATGTTCTTTTCTCCCTCCACGACCTGCTCCTGCCTCTCGCGTGTGCGCACGACCTAGGCCGGCGGCCGACGCCCTTGAGATACCGATTGACTGGTCTCTTTCCCCTACTTCGCCACCCCTCCATTGCTGCAGTACATGCGTCGCCTGGTGCTTGCTCCCTCGTCGCCGGCTCGAGCAACTGCTAGCTAGGCTGGCCGCTATGCAGTCCGATGTGTGCATCTGGTCAACGGATAAGAGAGATCGAGTTTGGCAGGCTGTGTGGCTGCGACTAGCGAACAACCTAGTTATTAGTGGTGAAATTTGTAAAACTGGTAACTTAGTGCTGAAATAATGGTGGGGTTTGTGTATACATAACATATTAAGATTTGCTTAGTGTGATGTACAGACCAGATTTGCTTAGTGTGATGTGCTCAATTTTTGCAGTGTGTTTTGGTTGCAATGCTTGTAAAAAATTCGTTTATGATGTTGGTTACAATGGTTGTTTATGATGGATTATCTATTAACTTTGATATAATGTTGTTGTTGAAATATTGGAGAATATTATGTTTTTCTAGTTGTCAATACCACAATATGTGATTGTTAATTTTAGCATGAACATAAGTATATAATGCTCAATGTCTCGAAAAATTGCAATTCATTAATTTTATACCGTCCAAACAACATTTGACATTTAACCTTAATATCTTGTCTGGATCCGAATATCTAACACATCCAAACAAAAAATATTGACATTCAATCTCAATATCAATATCTTGGATATTAGACATTTAATTTTTAGCTCGAAGTAGCTCATACTCGTATCATAAAAATCAATCAAACAAACGCCAAACAGGACAAGAGATAACTATGGCGCATAATGCAAAATGACACCAAATTCTTCAGTTTCTCGGTCTATCAGATATTGTGGCCCGGCCATAGGATTTTTTGGGTTGGGACTTGGGACATTGGGGACTTTTGGAGAGACCAGAGAGGAGGAAGGATATGACAGGTAGGTCCCTACTGTCAATGAGACTAAACAGTTTTCCCGGTCAGGATTTTTCTTTCCCGTTCCGCCAAACACCTATAGGGTTGAGATTGATCGGGATTTGAAAGTTCAGTGTGCTGATTTCAGGGATTGAAAGTTTGGGGTTTGATTTAGCTAAGCCCTACGAGCTGAAGGTTTAATTTAGACTTTTCTCTATACGAAATCAACTTGTTTGGATGTGCTGGATATTGGACCTGGGTATTCCTACGAAATATGGAGGCATCGCTCGGGAGGGCAATAAATTGGACCAGCGAATGTCGAGCCCCGTACCTCGACATCGTGCTATTTTCGCCTCGCTCCGCCCCAGTACCGCTTCGAACCCTCGGTATGCATGTTCTTTTCTCCCTCCACGACCTGCTCCTGCCTCTCGCGTGTGCGCACGACCTAGGCCGGCGGCCGACGCCCTTGAGATACCGATTGACTGGTCTCTTTCCCCTACTTCGCCACCCCTCCATTGCTGCAGTACATGCGTCGCCTGGTGCTTGCTCCCTCGTCGCCGGCTCGAGCAACTGCTAGCTAGGCTGGCCGCTATGCAGTCCGATGTGTGCATCTGGTCAACGGATAAGAGAGATCGAGTTTGGCAGGCTGTGTGGCTGCGACTAGCGAACAACCTAGTTATTGGTGGTGAAATTTGTAAAACTGGTAACTTAGTGCTGAAATAATGGTGGGGTTTGTGTATACATAACATATTAAGATTTGCTTAGTGTGATGTACAGACCAGATTTGCTTAGTGTGATGTGCTCAATTTTTGCAGTGTGTTTTGGTTGCAATGCTTGTAAAAAATTCGTTTATGATGTTGGTTACAATGGTTGTTTATGATGGATTATCTATTAACTTTGATATAATGTTGTTGTTGAAATATTGGAGAATATTATGTTTTTCTAGTTGTCAATACCACAATATGTGATTGTTAATTTTAGCATGAACATAAGTATATAATGCTCAATGTCTCGAAAAATTGCAATTCATTAATTTTATACCGTCCAAACAACATTTGACATTTAACCTTAATATCTTGTCTGGATCCGAATATCTAACACATCCAAACAAAAAATATTGACATTCAATCTCAATATCAATATCTTGGATATTAGACATTTAATTTTTAGCTCGAAGTAGCTCATACTCGTATCATAAAAATCAATCAAACAAACGCCAAACAGGACAAGAGATAACTATGGCGCATAATGCAAAATGACACCAAATTCTTCAGTTTCTCGGTCTATCAGATATTGTGGCCCGGCCATAGGATTTTTTGGGTTGGGACTTGGGACATTGGGGACTTTTGGAGAGACCAGAGAGGAGGAAGGATATGACAGGTAGGTCCCTACTGTCAATGAGACTAAACAGTTTTCCCGGTCAGGATTTTTCTTTCCCGTTCCGCCAAACACCTATAGGGTTGAGATTGATCGGGATTTGAAAGTTCAGTGTGCTGATTTCAGGGATTGAAAGTTTGGGGTTTGATTTAGCTAAGCCCTACGAGCTGAAGGTTTAATTTAGACTTTTCTCTATACGAAATCAACTTGTTTGGATGTGCTGGATATTGGACCTGGGTATTCCTACGAAATATGGAGGCATCGCTCGGGAGGGCAATAAATTGGACCAGCGAATGTCGAGCCCCGTACCTCGACATCGTGCTATTTTCGCCTCGCTCCGCCCCAGTACCGCTTCGAACCCTCGGTATGCATGTTCTTTTCTCCCTCCACGACCTGCTCCTGCCTCTCGCGTGTGCGCACGACCTAGGCCGGCGGCCGACGCCCTTGAGATACCGATTGACTGGTCTCTTTCCCCTACTTCGCCACCCCTCCATTGCTGCAGTACATGCGTCGCCTGGTGCTTGCTCCCTCGTCGCCGGCTCGAGCAACTGCTAGCTAGGCTGGCCGCTATGCAGTCCGATGTGTGCATCTGGTCAACGGATAAGAGAGATCGAGTTTGGCAGGCTGTGTGGCTGCGACTAGCGAACAACCTAGTTATTAGTGGTGAAATTTGTAAAACTGGTAACTTAGTGCTGAAATAATGGTGGGGTTTGTGTATACATAACATATTAAGATTTGCTTAGTGTGATGTACATACCAGATTTGCTTAGTGTGATGTGCTCAATTTTTGCAGTGTGTTTTGGTTGCAATGCTTGTAAAAAATTCGTTTATGATGTTGGTTACAATGGTTGTTTATGATGGATTATCTATTAACTTTGATATAATGTTGTTGTTGAAATATTGGAGAATATTATGTTTTTCTAGTTGTCAATACCACAATATGTGATTGTTAATTTTAGCATGAACATAAGTATATAATGCTCAATGTCTCGAAAAATTGCAATTCATTAATTTTATACCGTCCAAACAACATTTGACATTTAACCTTAATATCTTGTCTGGATCCGAATATCTAACACATCCAAACAAAAAATATTGACATTCAATCTCAATATCAATATCTTGGATATTAGACATTTAATTTTTAGCTCGAAGTAGCTCATACTCGTATCATAAAAATCAATCAAACAAACGCCAAACAGGACAAGAGATAACTATGGCGCATAATGCAAAATGACACCAAATTCTTCAGTTTCTCGGTCTATCAGATATTGTGGCCCGGCCATAGGATTTTTTGGGTTGGGACTTGGGACATTGGGGACTTTTGGAGAGACCAGAGAGGAGGAAGGATATGACAGGTAGGTCCCTACTGTCAATGAGACTAAACAGTTTTCCCGGTCAGGATTTTTCTTTCCCGTTCCGCCAAACACCTATAGGGTTGAGATTGATCGGGATTTGAAAGTTCAGTGTGCTGATTTCAGGGATTGAAAGTTTGGGGTTTGATTTAGCTAAGCCCTACGAGCTGAAGGTTTAATTTAGACTTTTCTCTATACGAAATCAACTTGTTTGGATGTGCTGGATATTGGACCTGGGTATTCCTACGAAATATGGAGGCATCGCTCGGGAGGGCAATAAATTGGACCAGCGAATGTCGAGCCCCGTACCTCGACATCGTGCTATTTTCGCCTCGCTCCGCCCCAGTACCGCTTCGAACCCTCGGTATGCATGTTCTTTTCTCCCTCCACGACCTGCTCCTGCCTCTCGCGTGTGCGCACGACCTAGGCCGGCGGCCGACGCCCTTGAGATACCGATTGACTGGTCTCTTTCCCCTACTTCGCCACCCCTCCATTGCTGCAGTACATGCGTCGCCTGGTGCTTGCTCCCTCGTCGCCGGCTCGAGCAACTGCTAGCTAGGCTGGCCGCTATGCAGTCCGATGTGTGCATCTGGTCAACGGATAAGAGAGATCGAGTTTGGCAGGCTGTGTGGCTGCGACTAGCGAACAACCTAGTTATTAGTGGTGAAATTTGTAAAACTGGTAACTTAGTGCTGAAATAATGGTGGGGTTTGTGTATACATAACATATTAAGATTTGCTTAGTGTGATGTACAGACCAGATTTGCTTAGTGTGATGTGCTCAATTTTTGCAGTGTGTTTTGGTTGCAATGCTTGTAAAAAATTCGTTTATGATGTTGGTTACAATGGTTGTTTATGATGGATTATCTATTAACTTTGATATAATGTTGTTGTTGAAATATTGGAGAATATTATGTTTTTCTAGTTGTCAATACCACAATATGTGATTGTTAATTTTAGCATGAACATAAGTATATAATGCTCAATGTCTCGAAAAATTGCAATTCATTAATTTTATACCGTCCAAACAACATTTGACATTTAACCTTAATATCTTGTCTGGATCCGAATATCTAACACATCCAAACAAAAAATATTGACATTCAATCTCAATATCAATATCTTGGATATTAGACATTTAATTTTTAGCTCGAAGTAGCTCATACTCGTATCATAAAAATCAATCAAACAAACGCCAAACAGGACAAGAGATAACTATGGCGCATAATGCAAAATGACACCAAATTCTTCAGTTTCTCGGTCTATCAGATATTGTGGCCCGGCCATAGGATTTTTTGGGTTGGGACTTGGGACATTGGGGACTTTTGGAGAGACCAGAGAGGAGGAAGGATATGACAGGTAGGTCCCTACTGTCAATGAGACTAAACAGTTTTCCCGGTCAGGATTTTTCTTTCCCGTTCCGCCAAACACCTATAGGGTTGAGATTGATCGGGATTTGAAAGTTCAGTGTGCTGATTTCAGGGATTGAAAGTTTGGGGTTTGATTTAGCTAAGCCCTACGAGCTGAAGGTTTAATTTAGACTTTTCTCTATACGAAATCAACTTGTTTGGATGTGCTGGATATTGGACCTGGGTATTCCTACGAAATATGGAGGCATCGCTCGGGAGGGCAATAAATTGGACCAGCGAATGTCGAGCCCCGTACCTCGACATCGTGCTATTTTCGCCTCGCTCCGCCCCAGTACCGCTTCGAACCCTCGGTATGCATGTTCTTTTCTCCCTCCACGACCTGCTCCTGCCTCTCGCGTGTGCGCACGACCTAGGCCGGCGGCCGACGCCCTTGAGATACCGATTGACTGGTCTCTTTCCCCTACTTCGCCACCCCTCCATTGCTGCAGTACATGCGTCGCCTGGTGCTTGCTCCCTCGTCGCCGGCTCGAGCAACTGCTAGCTAGGCTGGCCGCTATGCAGTCCGATGTGTGCATCTGGTCAACGGATAAGAGAGATCGAGTTTGGCAGGCTGTGTGGCTGCGACTAGCGAACAACCTAGTTATTAGTGGTGAAATTTGTAAAACTGGTAACTTAGTGCTGAAATAATGGTGGGGTTTGTGTATACATAACATATTAAGATTTGCTTAGTGTGATGTACAGACCAGATTTGCTTAGTGTGATGTGCTCAATTTTTGCAGTGTGTTTTGGTTGCAATGCTTGTAAAAAATTCGTTTATGATGTTGGTTACAATGGTTGTTTATGATGGATTATCTATTAACTTTGATATAATGTTGTTGTTGAAATATTGGAGAATATTATGTTTTTCTAGTTGTCAATACCACAATATGTGATTGTTAATTTTAGCATGAACATAAGTATATAATGCTCAATGTCTCGAAAAATTGCAATTCATTAATTTTATACCGTCCAAACAACATTTGACATTTAACCTTAATATCTTGTCTGGATCCGAATATCTAACACATCCAAACAAAAAATATTGACATTCAATCTCAATATCAATATCTTGGATATTAGACATTTAATTTTTAGCTCGAAGTAGCTCATACTCGTATCATAAAAATCAATCAAACAAACGCCAAACAGGACAAGAGATAACTATGGCGCATAATGCAAAATGACACCAAATTCTTCAGTTTCTCGGTCTATCAGATATTGTGGCCCGGCCATAGGATCTGGAGTAAGCTTCTCTCATCACCATCTTGATCATCTTCACGCCATCTTCAAGACTCCTTCGTCCTTGAATTTTCTGCAAAGTTTCCCAACCTAGCATTAAACATATTGCACACCCTATTTACAACAACTGCAAGATCATCAAGAATTGTTCGATTGAAACAAACATCATTATTTGTCTTCCAGACCGTCGAGCAAAGTATCGCGTCCCAACTGAGTACCCATCTGCATTGGTACCAATGGTGAGAATTTTGTTTTGAAAACAAGCTAATTAAAAACTTTGACTTTCATGGGATCCTAGTCGCCAAAAGATATTTAAATTGAAATAGCCAAGTTGTCCTTAGCTTGACTTGCAACACTTTTTATGTACTGGAGGGGGTAGACAACTTTGTGTAAAAAAAAAAGAGTTAGACAACATCTAGCAAGATTTTCAAACTCTCAAGCTGAGCTGGAGTATCCCATAGAGAGTTCTTCTGGATTTTGGTCAGCCACGTCAGTTTTCCTTGACTCTGGTCACAGTAATCGCTGAAAGAAATATTTGATAATCCAGAGAATTGCACCGATATGGTGAATTGTTCATCATCCTCTTCTCAATTGTTGGAATGTATGATTAATCCTCATAAGTCTCTGCCAAAAGTGAAAACACCGACTACCCAAGGCCTAGGAAGTAACCTTGTTATGTAATAAATATACTCTCGTCGTTAGTGCCTTTAATTGACGCTCAAGAGTCAAAACATGTCATAATTTACAAACTGTTACAAAATTACACATGTAACACATGGCTTCTTCACGTCTATTGCCCCCTGGCGTGCCGTGGTAAATAGCGTACAACGAGTATCCAAACTCCAAAGAGTGCCCATTGTGTACAGCAGGATTAGCTATGGCCTGGCAGAGATCAGCCGATCACTCGGAGCTTGGAGGTCCCGGAGGGAAGCCAGCTGAACCACCATGACCCGCCGTAAACCCTTGCCCTTCCTCGCTGAAGCTCCCGGCGCCCTGATCCACGTCCGCCCCTCCCTGCTGCCACGCCGGGTCCCACGCTGGAACATGCCAGGCCGGCATCATCGGCGCCGCCGGCTGCCCCATCGGTGGATAGTAGTACGGCAACCCGGCCGCTTGCCCCCCTGCGCCGACCCCTCCGGCAGAGACGAACCCGAGGGCTGCGCTGCCCGGCTCCTCTTTGGCCTCCTCCCTTGGCACGATGTCGACGAGGAAGTCGAAGACGTCGGTGCGCGCGATGGCGGCGGCGACGTCGTTGCGTTGCAGGGTGCGGCGCTTGTTCTCCTCGGCGTGGAGCCAGGAGCGGATGGTGAGCTCGAGGATGAAGAGCTCGCAGGCTTTGGCGAAGAGGACGGGCGCCTCCGCGGAGATCATTCGCACGTCCTCGTCCGCCTTCATGATCTTCTTGATGCGGGCCAGCGGGAGCTGGTGATTCTTGAAGTCCGACGCCGACGCGCGCTCCGCCTCCTGCCGCTGGTACGCCCAGAACGCCTGCAGCTGGGCCTGCTGCTGCTGGAGAAGGTGGTGGTGCGGCACCGGCGGTGGTCCAGGCACGCCCGCCACGGGGGTTCCGGCCGCGCCGGTTGCCGGGGGCTGGGTGGTGTAGGGCAGCTGGTGGTTGTCCATTGCTAATGCTAGCTCGCGATTTTCAATGCTTCCCTGAAGTTTTGTAGCTACACCTGCATGGGAAAAAACCAAGATGATAAATTACGTGTTCGAAATGAATGAACGCTGCATGTTCGTCGATCACATATTCACGTAAACACAGTAGCGGACCCAGGGAAAATTTGAAGCCCAGGCAAACAGCTAAATATAAGGGTTATACTGCTAATTCTTTGCCTAATAGTCATAAAATAGTCATAAAACTAAGCTTGCCGGCCGGCCGGAAGCCCGGGCAGCTGCCGGGGCAACAGGGGCGCTGCGTCCGCCACTGCATAATCACATGTAATAACAATGGCTACTAGGCCTAGTTCAAGGATACATACTGGAAGTAGTGTAGAGTGTAGACGATGCGACGCTTACAAAAGAGATCGATCAAAACTTTTTTTTTCTGTAAAGCTAGGTGAAAGTCTGCATATTGAGGGTGTGTACAAGATGTTAGCCATTCGGAGCTGGAGACGATATTTATCAGCTGGGTAATCTAGTGGTATAGCTAAACATGTGAAGCGGATCAAGAGATGAGGGTGGGAGACTCCCTATAGGCGGCGAAGTGCGAGCATGGGGGCCTACTTATCAATTGCTAATCGTGCATGCATATTGCGCATGTGACAAACTCCTCCCTCACAAAATTCACCTCAACATTCACCGCGATAGCTAGACAAAAACAAGGATCGCACTGTTTCAAAATAGGTCAGATGTGATGTGTTCAGTGATGGATCAAACAGAAGGGAGAAGAAAGAAGCAAAATTACACAGATTGATAGACACAAGTACTAATTGCAGGCACCAGATCTGCATGGGTGAGATGGTAAAGATGAAGAACTGCTAAACAAATAAGATGCCACAAAGCGAACGATCACAGCGCTCGTATGTATAAAATCAAAAGCCTGCATATGCATCGCTTGAGCCATGAGGGGAATCTTGTACCTGGGCGTAGATCAGAGGAATCTCGTCCCTGAACTTGAGCTATTTACAGCTTCTATAAAACGGTGAACAGCTCTGCTGCGCAGTGAAACCGCATCAGATGCTTCAGCAGGACACGCGCAGACTCCACACCCTCGCGGCCATTGCGAAGCTAGAGGCTGAGTAGAAGTGGCCGGCTCTCCTTCTCATTCCATGGGTTCTTAATCAGTCCAATGAAGCTGAAAAGGATCATGTTGTAGACGGAGACGACCCTGCAGGCATCCTGGATATCTGAAGCACGCGCGTCATTTTCGGCTGCTTGGAAGCTAGCCAAATGGTAATTATCCGCTGCCGTTGTGCAGTTTCCGGTCCTTTAGGCTGTCAATTCTATGAATTCGGTATATCGGTCTGAATTCAGAACATGCAACAATAAAATAGTATGCTGTCCTTTAGGCTGCGAACTGTATGAATTCAGTATCTGAATTCAGAATATTCAACAAAAAATAGTAAGCGGTCCTCTAGGCTGTCAACTGGAATGCAAGGTTTTGCGCATGCTGCTATGGCCGGTTTCGAATGCGATTTTTTTTGTTTAAATTCGTTTCATGTGATTTTTCATTTGTATATTCCAAAACAAGTTCTAGACCTGTATGTTTGAATGAAAAGTGGTCGTCCCCTCGATCTGTAAGAACAATGATCACTGTTAAATTGGTCATAACTTTTGGTCAAGGCCTCAAGGGGATTTTTTACATGCACTCTGCATTTTGGCTTTGTACCTGAGGATAAGAAAAGATGGACAGGATATCCGGGAGAGCAGGCATTCGTGGCCAGGCTTGGTCTTTTCGGATATGAACATTATCCATTCTGGAAGTTTGGTAGCCTCTCAAAACTCTACGCTTGGATTGCGGCAGACCAGCTGGGTCGATCGCTGATCCATCTGCTGAATTGGCACGCGCGAGACTGTTACACTTTGGGTATCTTCAGTTAATGTAGCATGCATCCATTGGTGAATAGTACTCGTCGGAAATATCTCAACTGTGACGGTGACGCCATGGTCCATGGGTGGTCTCGACACATGGATCTTCTAACCGTATGCTGTGGCTTCCTTCTATGGAACCAGCATGTTGAGTCTGCTTGTCAGACACATCAGTGGCGCTCTCACTTTGTGTTATGGAGTATGAGCTTGATTTCACTGTTTGCGTCTAATCAACTGAAGAATTCATTTTTTCTAAACAATTATCGTGGCAATTTTGCTTCTGGACTTGACAAAACGATCATAGTTTCAGAGATACTCCCTCCATTACAAATTCTGAAATGTTTTGACCACTTTATTTAAACTAAATACGGACTTAAATTGGTGAATCAACACAAAATACGGCCCCTTTCGGAAACTAAAGCACTAAGATACGTTTAGATTCGAGATTCATTCGAATGAAGAAAAGCTTTAAAAAATTATATTTAGAAACGAAGAGAGTATCAAATACAAGCAAATTTGTTTCTCAAAAAAAAAAACAAGCAAATTTAATTAACATGGTTGAAGAGCTAGTTTAGGGGTGACAATACTATCCATGGTCTGGGGTACCCGTGGATATCCAGCCCGTTAGATTAGTCACAGTGGGAGTAACTAAGGTGGTAACATAGATACCACATAGGAAAAAAAGATGATGTGGCATGTAATTAATGAGTAGAGAGGCAAATGGAGTAACTTCGATAGTCACCATCACATCACAGTTTTCAAGAGAAAATGTGTGTATAGAGTAATAAATGAGACTCCATATGACATTACCTATATGTTACTTTGCACTGTGAGGGTAGTAAAATAGACTCGTAACACGTGTATGTTACTAGTTGAAGTTACTCCCCATTGTGACTAGTCTTAGATAGTCAAATATGGGTTGAAGTGTATCGTTTGTATATATATTTTTCTCACATGAGTACTGGTAACTTAAGGGTTGGATGTGGATATAAATTCAGCTTGACGGGTACCGTTTGACATGTGTAGTCCACATGGCAGTGACTCAAACCATGTATACAGTTCCCAATGAGCCAACCACTGTCACCAAAGACCAAATGTTAACCTCAGCCATCTCTCTCTATCCACATGCTCCCTCCGTTTCACAATATAAGATGTTTTTAGGTGTTTTACATGTTGTTTAGATTCACACTATAATGCGTGTATATGTATACTAAAACGTGTTTAGGTACACTTATATACACGTGAATGTAGAAAAGGTATAGAACATCTTATATTGTGTAATGGATGGAGTATATGTTTCGTTGCTCCCTATTTGCAGACTTCATAAGCAGATTCAGTGCATTTCATTTATTTATTTGCATAACTTATTATTTTCAATATTTAAATATATGTCTTATGCTCCATGCGTTATTTTGTAGTGTCTTCCAAAAGAAATTACATATTATCTTTTGGCTGCTAATAGTTAGTTTTGTTTTTGTTAACTATGAAAAGTAAGCTTCTTCAAACTGCGGTCTCAAACTATGAAAGTGATCCTTAATCTTTGGGTAGTTTTACATACTTGTTATAAACGTGCATGCTATATGTGTCCAATATGGCATGGTCATGGAAGGGAAAACACTACAAATACATAATCTTGGACAAACTCCACCGTTCTCATCCATAGCTTTCACAAAAAATGCTAGACATGGAATGAAAATTGTACATTAATGTAACTTTGAAAAATGACATCAATGGGTTCTCACACGATAGTAAAATAAATAAATTGTAACTGAAATCACAACCAAAATGATTTTAGAGTTATTGGTTGAAAGGTGAACTTTTGCTATAGTTCGGGTCGAAGTTTTGTTTCTCCTATCTCAAAGCATATTTTTTTTTGTAACATCGATGCATCACTAAGATGAGTAAATATTTATAGATTAAACTTGTTACATAAAAATTATAATTAGCACTCAGCTTGAAATTTAAAATGAAGGACAATGGTATATTGTGGATTTCAATGTTGTATAATTATATGCATTGCTTACATTACATACATAACTTATTCCAATTATCCGTTGCTTGCAACTTAATACTTTTTGGTGACATGCTGGATAGTGATCCCAATATATATTATTAGTCATAGATGTAGTTGGATTACGGGCTATGTACTTTGCTGTAATGCCCAATACTAAATGTTTCAAGTCAATCTTTGTCACAGCAGACTATAAAATGCTTTCATGAATTTGTCAATTACCTAGCTGTAATATGTTTACCCGCATATCTTTTATCGAAGATGCACCACTAGTGAAACTATGGCACTCAGTTCATCTTTTATTATATTGTTTACACCATTATTACTTGCTTTCGTAATCATTTGCTCGTTATCCGCTTTTCATAATTATCATACTATTATTCCACCATACATTTTACAACTTTGTTTTCGGCAAGACGGAAAGATTGACAGCCTTACTGAAAAATTGGGGCAAAGTGTTTTGATTTGTTTTGCCTATAGGTTCGCATCCACGTTCAAGTGCCAGAGGGAGAAGACATCGCGTTGTAACTCACCACTCCTCATGTATGATTAAACTCTGATTATTTAACTAGCGGAAAATTTACCATTATCTGCATCACCTTCGCTTGGGTTTTCCAACGACTGTTCGTGCAACATCAATTTGCTAACTATAACGTTCATGGTGATTTTGAAGAGTCCAACAAAAGCACATATACAACTCTAGTTTTAAACATGAGACTGACTACATGATGACCATGTGTTAAATTGGCTCGAAGCCCCGGATAAATGAACACGCTAATGTTTATCGTTTCTTATTGTTTTATTCAGTTTGCTGATTTGAACTAGCCACCGTTTATCATTCATACACTTAAAGTGGGCAATACAATATGGGTGTGGGTGGAATATTAGCCACCATATTTTTTGTCCCACTTGATATGTTAGTTCAGTAACTCCCTTTTGCTTTTAGATTTTTTTTTTTTTTTTTGAGAATAGAGCACTTTATTAATAGCTAACAAGCCGCCTCATTAAAAACCTCCCAGCCCCTTTCGGTACCCTGGTGAGGAAAAGAGTGCGTAGAAACTTGCTGCTCTGAGTTTACAGAAGCATAAGTTACACAAACGCCATCTGGCGGAGAAACAAACCACACATGCCTACCAACAGAAAGATAAATAGACTGCCTAGCTAGGTTATGTGCGTCTCCATTAGATCTTCGCTTCTCGTGAACGAACTCCACCATACGAAAATCTGTTGCACTGGACTTAATCTCCTTGACAATCTGACCATAAGCTCCCATCCCGTCGCCATGCAGGCTACGGACTGCGTTGCTGCTGTCGGAAGCCACCCGAAATCTTTGCAAAAGAAGATCAGCAGCTATCGCCAGCCCCTCTCGACATGCTAGTACCTCCAGAGTCTCCGGGTCAGTGACTCCGTCTATCACACATGAAGATGCGCCCAAAAACTGTCCCCCGCCATCCCGTGCAACAGCTGCAAATGCTGAGATCGACGAGTTTTTTGACGTTGCTGCGTCCACGTTTATCTTCATCATGCCCTCCGGCGGAGGTATCCATCTCGGTACAGGTATTGTTCCTGTAGCGATCTTCTTTTCTGGCTGCACTGTTACTAGTTGAAGATCAGCCAGAAATCTTTCAATAAAACAATGTGTTGACATAGGGCTCTGAAAAATCTCCTCATGAATTGCTTTCCTTCGGGCATGCCATATAGCCCACAAAGTAGTCACTGTCCTTGTTATATCTCCATGTGATAACAAGCTAAACGCTGCAGCTAACCAAGCCTTGGCGTGAGGTTCTCTTAACGTACTCAGCGTCTCTGTAATTACATCCGGAGCTAGTGCCCATACACACTTAGCCATCCTGCAATCCAGCAACGAATGATGCCAAGAGTCCTCCTCACCACAGATAGCACACACACTCCTCTCTGCCATGTTTCTATGGTGTCGCACGTCGCCCGTAGGAAGAGAAATCCGGGCTAGTCTCCATAGAAAAACTCTCACCTTCGAAGGTACTTTCACTTGCCACAACCTGGACCAATCCTTCTCCTGTGCTTGTGTATCAGATGATCCGGCAGTGCCCTCCATCCACGCTGTTCTCTTCTCGCGCGTAGTAACTAACATCTTGTACGCCGATCGCACGGAGAAAATGCCGCGCCGATCGTAGTGCCACGCCCAGAAATCATCCTGGCGTCTGCTGCTCAAAGGGATTGACTTGATCAGCTCCGCATCCATTGGGGTGAAGCAATCGTTTAGTTTCTGCATATCCCATGTCAGCGAGAAAGGATCAAATAATTCGCTCACCAGCATCGGAGGATCCTCCTTCAGACAAGCCACCGGCCGAAGCATGCCGTCTCTCGGTAGCCAGTTGGTGTTCCATATGTTTGTGTCCTCGCCTGTCCCTATTCGGCGGATGAGACCCTGCTTAAGGACATCCCTTCCGTCCACGATTGATCTCCATATCCGAGACGGATTAGCGCCAACTTCAGCTGACAAAAACTCCCCTTCCGGGTAATACACAGCCTTAAGAACCCTTGCGCTTAACGACTCCGGTTCTTGCACAATCCTCCACGCCTGACGAGCCAAAAGAGCAAGATTAAAAAGCTCGAAATCACGGAAGCCCAAACCTCCGAGGTGTTTTGGTTTCGTCATATCTTCCCACGCAACCCAGCACGGCCGCCTCTTTCCTTCCTTGCCGCCCCACCAAAAGTTTCGCAACAATCTGTTGAGGTGCTCGCACAAGCCCGCTGGTAACCTGAAACAGGACATAGAAAACAGAGGGATGGCCTGCGCCACCGATTTAATTAAGATCTCTTTCCCCCCAGATGATAACAGCATCTCCAACCATCCTTGGACCCTTTTCCACACCCGGTCTCTCAGATACTTGAAGGCCCCATTAACTGAATTACCGACGTCTGATGGCATGCCCAAGTACTTCTCACTAAGTGAGGCATTATGAACGTTCAACTCATCCATTATCTGAGTCCGCAAACTCTGCTGGCAACCTTTCGCAAAGTGGATGGATGACTTGTCCATATTTACTTGTTGTCCGGAAGCATCGCAGTAAAGTTTTAACACATCATTCACCTCCTTGGCACTCTCGATATTGGCTTTGAAAAACAGCAGGCTATCATCCGCGAATAGTAGATGGCTAATTGTCGGGGCCGACGTAGCCACTTTGATACCACTTAAGCTCGATGACTGACTTCTTGATTTTAACAGGCACGAAAGGCCCTCTGCTGCCAACAAGAACAAATACGGAGAGATAGGATCACCCTGACGAATCCCTCTAGATGGAATAAACTTATCCAGACGTTCGCCATTAAGCAAAACTGAGAAGGAAACAGTTGTAACTAGTAGCATCACTGTCTCCACCCAAATCCCGTGGAACCCTAGCTTTAACATGATAGCTCGGAGATATGTCCATTCCACACGGTCGTATGCTTTGCGCATATCCAATTTGAGAGCACAACACCGCTTATCTTTCGCTCGCTTGCGCTTCATAAAATGCAAACACTCATATGCCGTAATTATATTGTCCGTGATCAGCCGCCCTGGCACGAAAGCTGACTGCTCCTCGGAAATAATTTCTGGCAGCACTACCTTGAGTCTATTTGCCACCACTTTCGACGCTATTTTGTATATCACATTGCACAGGCTTATTGGTCGAAATAATCCCAACTCTTCCGGACTAGCCACCTTAGGGATCAACACGATAAACGTATCGTTAATCAAGGCTGGATTATCCTCTCCTCTTAACACCCTCAAAACCACTGAGGTCACTTCTTCCCCACAAATATCCCAATGACGCTGAAAAAAATATGCTGGGAATCCGTCGGGGCCTGGAGCCTTCGTAGGAAACATCTGAAATAACGCTTCTTTGATCTCCTTGCCATCAAATGTCTTCAGCAAACCTTCGTTCATCTCTGCCGTGACCTTAACTGGTACTGTTTGCAGAACTGCCTCCATATTGCATGTACCTTCTGATCGGTACAAGTTCTTGTAGAACGAAGTCGCCATACTGCCCATCTCTGTAGCATCTTCAGTTACTGATCCGTCCTCTTTTTTCAGTCTTGAAACTTTGTTCTTTTTCTTTCTTTGGCTTGCCCGGAGATGGAAGAATTTAGTATTTTTATCTCCTGCTGCCAGCCATTGAACTCTTGATCTTTGTTGCCACATAACCTCTTCACGATGATTTAATTCTACAATTCGGTCTCTCACTTTAATCTCTGCATGCGAGGGCCCCATCCTTGTAGGATCCGATTGCAGTCTCTCCAGCTCGCTCCTGAGTGTCCGAAGTTCACTTTGGACGTGACCAAAAGTATTTCGGCCCCAGTTTGATAATTGTCCCGAGACAGACGTCAACTTCTCTTGCAGCCCAGCCAGCGTCGCCACAGTCCCACCATCCTGCCAAACCTGCTGCAGCATTGGGGCGAAATTAGTATGAGTTTCCCACATCGTTTCATACCTGAATAATCCGCCTCCTCTCCCCCTTCTCCGACACGTCCGCTGGTGCTTCCAAGTAAGGAGAATAGGTCCATGATCGGATGCTGCCACGGTCAAGTTCTTAACTGTAGCTTCAGGGAACCTAGCACTCCAGTCGGCAGTGGCTAGAGCCCGATCCAAACGCACCCGACAGAAGGAGCCCCCGGTCACTCTCTTCTCATAAGTCCAACTACGGCCTTCATAACCCAAGTCACGGAGACCGCATACATCCACCACCTCTCGAAAGCCAGCAATCTGAGCATAGCTACGTTCCTGGACTCCAGCATGTTCCGAGCGGTGTAAAACTTCATTAAAGTCACCCATGCATACCCAAGGTAATGCCAAAGATGACTTGATGAATTTGATCATATCCCATGTTTTGAACCTCAAATGAGTCTTTGCCTCCCCGTAGACGCAAGTTAACCTCCATGGATCACTCCCATGCTCCGTTATGATTGCATCAATATGATATTGCGAGTACGGTAACAATTCAACCTTAGTCTTGCTTTTAGATTGGTCTTGGGAAACGTTCTAAGTCTTTTCGGCAGCTAGGAAAGAATTTGGCAAAGAGGCATGCAGCGTGGGATAGCAAGAGTACTCTGTGAGGCATTGCTTACGATTATATTGCTTGTTTTCTTTCAGTAAAAGGAAAATATAATCGTATGCAACTGACCAAACTCATATGTATGACTTGCGACACGTAAATAGATGAGAGAAGCAGTTCTAAAACGATGCATGGGCTACAATCAGTGGAAGCTCAAAGCAAACCCATTAAAAAAGATTATGGCCCACCTACTTCCTCAAGAAAGAGTGTTTATGTCTATATGACCGCCTCTGGATATTTAAATGTTATTTCAGAAAGAAAAAAGAGTTTATAATAAATCCACCTCCTGCGTGCGGTCCTCCCCCGCCGATCGTATGGTAGATCAAGTCTGAACTCTGAACTCTGAACCGACACAACACGTTCCCCACCCGTCAGCCTCACACTGCTTCCACCACAGAGGATCTGAAAACGATCGCGGACTCCTCCTCCAATCACACAACACATAAACTGGTTTCCGAAAATAACAAAATCACAGCACAAACTTGCTCCGTCTCCTCTGACACCTGGGCCCGGCACGTCGCCTCCTCCCCGCCCAGCCACGTCTCCGCATAATAGCACATGGTCGACAGGACCCCGCCTGTCTCATCCTCCTCTCCTCCCCTCCCTGCTCCGCACGACGCGAAACCCGATCGTCGCCCAAGTCGCCTTCGCCCGCCGGAGAGGAGGACGCCCCGGTCCTGCACGCGATGCCGGGCGGCGGAGGGGGCTGCCTGCCCTCGATGGATCTGATGCGGTCGGAGGAGATGCAGCTTCTGCAGGTCATCATCCCCACCGAGTCCGCGCACCTCGCCGTCTCCAATCTCGGCGACCTGGGACTCATCCAGTTCAAGGACGTAAGGCCCCCCGTCTGCTCCCTGCCATAAAGTTGATTTAGCTGTATGTCCGGTGGTTCCGGTGGAGGATCTGTCTGTTGCCTGTCCCGATGTGCCGATCTGAGCACCTTGGTCGTCGCTAAGGTTACGCGCTCCCGATTCTGTACGAATGGGCGGCGGTTCACGGATGACATTGCAAATTTGGGGAACTGACACAGTTTGCCGCACATAATTAGTATACCACTTGTTTATGGAAATTGTGATATGTTGATTTGCATTGCCTTTGTGAATTCCCCACCGTGCCATTAACATGAAATCGCACTTGATTAGTAGATCATGGAATTTTCTGGGTTGTAGGCTTAGGAACTGTTCTATATGCTGCTTGTTTACTTTTGGCTGCTTCATTTACTGTTAATCTCACATTCGTTTTTTCCCTCGTTCAGCTCAATGCAGACAAGAGCCCTTTTCAAAGGACATTCGCTGCGCAGGTACTTTGCTTGTCTTTATCAACTGTTTTATTTAATGTATGTTTTGGTATATCTGGATTATTATCTGCTTAAATGCTTTTCAATAGCAGTTGTTCAGTTTGTGTAAATCACGCTCTGCCCAATTGGCATGCATATCTATCAGTTTTGTAATATCCACGAGAGTATATATATCCATGTGATGTGTCTGATGTGGTCATTTATCACTGTTTTTTTGCTGCTCTGACTTTATTTCTTGTGTAGATCAAAAGGACTGGTGAAATGGCTCGCAAACTGAGATTTTTTAAAGAACAAATGTCGAAGGCTGGCATACAAGTTCCTCCCATGCAATCAACCGAAACTCCTCTGGATTTTGATGATATGGAGGTATGCCAATGACTATACTCATCATGTGCCAATTATTAAGTTTATCTTTTTAATACTTTTCGAGTAACAGATAAAGCTTGGAGAACTGGAAGCTGAACTAATTGAAGTCAATGCAAACGATGAAAAATTACAACGGACCTACAACGAGCTGCAGGAGTACAATACCGTTCTTCGAAAGGTATAGCTAATTAGGCCTACAGTTAAAAAAATCCTGCACACATTTGCATATTTTGCATCATGTACTTATTTTGTATCAGTTTCAGTTGTACAAGTATTTCTATATCTACTATTGTCATGTCAGCTCAAAATTACTTGAAGCTTTGGTTTAAAAAAGTTAAATGTGTCATAAATACAACAACGACAACAACAAAGCCTTTTGTACCAAGCAAGTTGGGGTAGGCCAGAGATTAAGCCGAACAAAAAAAAAATTGGCAACCAAAAATCAAAGAGAGAAAAAAGCAAGAAACGTAAATTAAGGTTCTAGGATGTGGATTTGCTGATTTCCATGCAGCCTATCATGTGCAGTATAGGTATATTCCAATCCTTCAATTCCTTTTTACCGCCTCTTTCCATGTCAACTTTTTTGGCCCGTGCCCCTCTTAATATTCTCTCTACCCTTTAGAATTCCACTACTCAGTGGTGCTTCAGAAGGCCTCTGTTTGATATGTCTAAACCACCTTAGTTGGTATTGAACAAGCTTCTCTTTGATTGCTGCCACCCCCACCCTATCACACAATACCTCGTTCCTTATTCAGTCCTTTCTTGCATGACATTCATTTGTTGGGTGTATGGTCTTTTAATGCGTTAACATTCTGCTCCATATAGCGTCGCAGGTTTTATTACCGACCTAGAACTTACCTTTTAAATTTTGAGGGACCTTGTCAGATGTTTTCCACCACTTCATCCACTTGCTTTGATTCTGTGGCTAACATCCTCATCGATACCACTATTGCTTGCAGCATTGGTCCCAAGTACCTAAGGGTGTCCCTCTTAGCACTATTTGTCCTTTTTAATGTTTTACACAAACTACCATTCGGTTTGTGCGCTAATATAGTAAGATCTCATGACCGGTAATTGAATAAGAAGTAGTATCTTTTTGGCATACTAAAACAATGATCAACACACCTCACCTGTGAGGCCTGAGAGAGAAATGGTTAGCAGGATTATTTCTGTGTGTGGATGTTGTGGTGAGGGGTGGATAAGCTGTCATGTCAACAGGAAAATTTGTATTTCACTTTCCCATTCTCGTGTTTCTTCTAAGTTTCCCTTTAACTTTCAGGCTGGTGAGTTTTTCTATTCTGCTCAAAGAAGTGCTGCAGCACAACAGACGGAATTGGAAGCAAATCAGTCTGTTGAGACTTCACTGGAAAGTCCTCTGTTGGAGCAGGTAAAATATTCTCTCAGAAACAACATCCTGCCTTGCTCCTTTTTTCTTCTTCTTTTCTCTTACTGATCACTGATATATTGTTGGTCATATTTACAGGATGTATTAACAGATGCATCAAAACAAGTAAAACTTGGTTCTTTGAGTGGTCTTGTGCCAAAGGAGAAGGCAATGCCTTTCGAACTTATGTTATTCCGTGCCACAAGGGGCAACATTTTGGTCAGACAAGAATCTGTTGATGAACTTGTCACTGATCCACAATCCGGAGAAAAGGTTGCTATTAGGTTTTTAAAGCACCCGTTTAGTTTTCTTGTTACTTGCAATATCAATATCCATCAGAGTGTTACAACTTGATATTTTGTTAGTACTTCCCCTTGAGTTTGTGCACTGATGAAGAAAGTACATTCTTTAAATGATCACAGTGTAACTGTTCATTTGTTCATTTGTCTGTACAAAATGGAAAAGCAAGCTTGGAATGCTAGAGGCTTTTTTCTTTCTCTAATCACAGTTTTATAGTGCTTTATGGATCTAGTGTCCCATGATGATTGTCACTGAGTACTGAGCTGCTTATAGATTTTTTTTAATTTCTTTCCAATGCCCGAGGTTACACTTGCTATTTTACAAAGCACATGTATCTGATGCCTTTTAAATATGATGCAGGTTTCTAAAAATACATTCGTCGTATTCTACTCTGGGGAGAGAGCAAAAGCAAAAATTCTGAAGATATGTGATGCTTTTCGTGCAAACCGTTACCCTTTTCCTGATGACCTTGCTAAACAAATGCATACTATTGCGGAGGTCAGAACGTGGACATATGTTATTTTAATGTCATACTAAGATTTTTTAATTAACTACAAACTATACCTTATGTTGGTATACTTCGAATCTTAGTTGGTGATACTGAAAATGATTTGCTGTCATTTCATTCTTGGTTGACCAGAAGCTGTGTATCATTAGGAGAGCCTTCTTGTTATGTGCTACACTGCTTCTTGTTCGGTCTGTTCCAGCCTCTAAAGATATAGCATTTACTGAAATACTTGGTACCGTGCAGGTAACTGGAAAGGTAAAGGAGTTGAAGGAAACAATTGACATGGGATTGACTCAGCGTGACAGTATACTCAAATCTATTGCATCTGACTTTGAGCACTGGAACCATATGGTGAGCTTCTATTGCTTGTACCTGCACTTGATGAGCTCTATTTCTTAAGACTAGAAGTGTTGCATGTAGCATGGTTGTTATTTTAGTAGTGTGTGGCGGAGTTATATATTTTTGTTTTCCATCATTAAATTGCTCATTGGCACTCAAATCTTCCAGACAAAGAAGGAAAAATCAATCTACCACACTTTAAACATGTTGAGCGTCGATGTGACGAAGAAATGCTTAGTTGGTGAGGGTTGGAGTCCAGTTTTCGCAACTAGTCAGGTAACGAAGTTCACTCCCAGCCTGATGCTTGATTATGTTATTGTGCATGCCTCCCTGGTTCTCTGGTTTCTCTTTGTGTGCTGCATGATTTACATTTTTTTTTGCAGATTCAGGATGCGCTTCAGCGTGCTACTCTTGAGAGCAAATCTCAAGTTGGCTCAATTTTTCAAGTTCTTAACACAAAAGAGTCCCCTCCAACATATTTCCAGACCAACAAATTTACTTCCGCCTTCCAAGAAATTGTTGATGCATATGGGTATGTCCTCAAGAGTACAATCAAATAATCTCGGACTGTTCTATACTTTCTATCCATATATCCACTCTCCATTATTGGTCTATAAATGAAAACATTGCTCGGGCTAGTCGTCTCTCTTAGTCAAGAACAATAATAGAGCTTTTGTCGCAAGCAAGTTGTCACTCTTAGTCACTCATTTTTCATGAATAGAACTGGGGAGATTAACTCCCTATTGACCTAAAAACTATCATCGTATGCATATTCATCAAAGCAGCGTTGGTATCTTACATTTATAATTGTGTGTTTTAACTTTCGTTTTTGGGGAGAATCTTGTAAGGGAATTATACATTCTGTGTTCCTCGAATCATCATATGCATAAGAGATCTTTGTGTTACCTTGGTGCAGTCAAATGTCTGATGTTCTGGAAGTGCTAACTTTGCCTTACATCTGATACAGGGTAGCCAAGTATCAAGAAGCAAATCCTGGTGTATTTACTGTTGTCACGTTTCCTTTCTTATTTGCCGTCATGTTTGGAGATTGGGGTCATGGAATTTGCTTATTACTTGCAACACTCTATCTGATAATCCGAGAGAAGAAATTTGCTTCACAGGTTAGCTCACTAGTCTTTTACAATTTGGTAAACATACATGTTTGTTTACTACACTATTATTACGACAAGTGTACCGGCCTCTTTAGACTTCATTCTCTTGTAACATATAATACTGATTCGGAGGAGTCTAGCACAAGTATTTATATTCTTGAGAACGTTTCATTAATTGTTTAGTGTTAAAAGCTCTTGTTTATACTCTTACGTTTGATTTGGAATACAGAAACTTGGAGACATAATGGAGATGATGTTTGGAGGACGCTATATCATTATGATGATGGCACTTTTCTCAATCTACACAGGATTTATATACAATGAATTTTTCTCTGTTCCATTTGAGCTTTTTGCTAAATCAGCCTATGCATGCCGTGATCCTTCTTGTAGGTAAGCAAAAGGAAGCTCCTACATTTTGTTGTTCTAAAGATGTTTTATACCGTTTCTTGATTGTCTTTTTTTGGCTATTAGTGATGCTACTACTGAAGGATTAATTAAGGTAAGGGAGACATACCCTTTTGGTGTGGACCCCGTGTGGCATGGGAGTCGTAGCGAGCTGCCGTTTCTCAACTCTCTGAAGATGAAAATGTCGATTCTTCTTGGGGTTTCACAAATGAACCTTGGAATTATGATGAGTTACTTTAATGCCAAATTCTTCAAGAACAATGTTAATGTGTTGTAAGTTTATCCTGCCGTCAACTTGCTTATGATATTCTAATTTGAGATGAGGATCTATTGTTTCTGTAAAGAAGCATAGTGTAGCTCCTAAATTATGCTTACTGCTGTTTTCTTTTGTAACAGCTACCAGTTCGTTCCCCAGCTGCTCTTCTTAAACAGCTTATTTGGCTATCTGTCCATGCTTATCATCATCAAGTGGTGCACAGGCTCAAAAGCAGATCTGTACCATGTTATGATATATATGTTCCTCAGTCCCACAGATGATATGGGAGAGAACGAGCTATTTCCATACCAGAAGTATGTGCAGCAGGCTTTGCTTGTGATTGCTCTGATAGCTGTTCCATGGATGCTGATTCCAAAGCCATTTTTCTTGAAGTGGGAACACGAGCGAGTATGTTTTATATAGAATTTTAATAATTCTATCACTGTTTCCACAATTCGAATTTACTTTCCTACTGAAATTTTCTGTTTGTTTGTCAGAGGCATCAAGGAAACCAATACACTATGCTTGAGGGTGCAGATGAATCAGTGGAAGCAGAGTTGGGGGTGCATCACGAAGAGTCAAACCACCATGAGGAGTTTGAGTTCAGTGAAGTTTTTGTTCACCAGCTGATCCATACAATTGAATTTGTTCTTGGTGCAGTCTCAAATACTGCTTCGTATCTTCGTCTCTGGGCTCTCAGGTACTGCTGGACATTAAGCACAGTTTCACCATTTTATTCTAATGGTAGCTAATCTTTAGACATGCTCTCACTAGCTACTAACAAGTAATATTCCTGCAGTCTTGCGCACTCGGAGTTGTCCACTGTGTTCTACGATAAAGTACTCCTTCTCACATTGGGGTAAGCAAGTCTCTCTCTGTGCTCATCATCATCATCATCATCATCATCCTCGTAGTCGTTTCTCACTGTGCATTGTTGTAGGTACAACAACATTTTTATCCTCGCTATTGGTGTCGTCATCTTCATCTTCGCAACTGTCGGTGTGTTGCTTGTTATGGAGACCCTGAGTGCATTCCTTCATGCCTTGAGGCTTCATTGGGTGGAGTACCAGAACAAGTTCTATGAGGGCGATGGTTACAAGTTTGCACCATTTTCGTTTGCACTGATCAGCGATGAAGAAGAGTGAGCTCGTCCGAATTCGTGTATTTATTGTAGCCTTTGTAATATTGGAGTGGCGTTTGTTTGTCAGAACAATCATTATTTGTCACGGAAAAATCATAAAACTCCAGCTCCTTGTTCAAGCAAGGGACGCTCAGCATCATTTTTCTTTAGATGTGGATTACACGGAAGATAGGATTTTTTTTGTGGAGGGTTGGCAACAAAACTCTTGTGGCATCACCCTTATTTTGGTGTAATGCTAATAATGAGTTCTGCACTCGTGGCTGCCGTTTGGGCGCTGTGTATTCTGGACATAAATAAGCATGTAATAAAAGGTTAATTCCAGTGTGGATACTGTCAATGTCAAGCGCACTTTATCTTTTATGGAATGATTGTTGCCACTTTTGTGCAGCATAATAGTTGTACTAATGAAAAGAGTGGTCAGGTGGCCTGAGTCGCTGTGTATTCTGGACATAAATAAGCATGGAGTATTTAGTTTTTGTTTTCTTTCCCAGAAGAACGACTGAACCGAGTACTACACATTCTGTCTGAAATATAAAAAAAAAGGACAAGGCGGATCAGCCTAATCTGTGCTATAATAGCAAGAGCTGGAACTGTTTTGAGCAACTGGGGAAAATGTGCAACTTTTTAACATCAGCAACACTGTACGCAACAAACTAGAAAGCGGAAACGTGTGTGTGCAGCTAATTTCGCAGCCTACCAAATCATTACTGAAGCTGCAAATAAATTTATTAAACTGCATGTTCTACTAACTTCCCGCTAAGCTATTTTTGTACTCCCATTGCGGCCCTAAGTTAAGCACATGACATGCGGATCCCTCTCCGCCCATCTCAACCCACATGCAGGGAGCAACATAATTAGAAGTGCATGTACGTGTGTATATATATATTTAGCCCTCTGAATGTCCTCTCGATACACCAAGAAACAAAGGAGCAGAGCAGAGTCCCCATCCAATTCAACATGGCCAAAGCTAGTCTGCGCTGGACGACGCTGGTGGCTCTCCTCCTCCTGATCGCCGTCCAAGAGGCCGCCTCCCACAACCTCAATCTAATCAACTACGATACCTTGCGCGCCGACCACGTGCCCGGCAGGCCGGTGCTCGACCGTTCCAACGACGCCGTCGGCAACAAGTACGCGCGAGGATGTGAGCACGCGGACCATTGCAGGGAGGGAAACGCCAGGCCATTTGAGCCTTAGTTTTTTTAAAAAAAATTTGAGCCTTAATTAGTTTCATCAAGGCCTAGCTAGCTTCACCATTTGTTGGAGCATTTCCTATGGCTCATGTCAACCATCTCTCCAATCGCATCATCTTTTTCATGCTGTCGAAGAGGAAAAAAAAGGAACACTTTGCTATGTTTCTGCAGGCCAGATAGCATCATCAGTTACATGATGTAGGCCATCATGTATATAGATTTTTTTTTTTTTTGAAATTATCATGTATATAGATGATATAACTACAGAAGATAATAGAACTTGTTCATCTAATTTCCAAAAGGAAAGTATTGTTTTCTCCTAGTATATCCCTCTCTTTTCCTGGGCAGTTACTTCTGGTCCACAAGAAAACTAATACATCCCCCATTCGCCAAGCCGTTTGACAAGATAATTGTTTCTTCCCGTAAAAAAAGATAATTGGTTCTGTGAATCATTAATTGGTGTAGAGGACATGGTAATAATGAAGTTTCTGAGTTTTTTAAATAGAAACAAAAAATCATAATATGTTATCAAAACCGCCTTTCAATATGAAACACCAACACTAGCAGATTTGGATATTATGCATGAGTGTCTCAGGCACTTACTCTTTGCTCACCACGTTAGTCACGCAAACGCTAGTCACTGTCACTAGCTAGTTGGTTCGTGAAAGAACCAAAAACTGCCTAACTGAAAGCTTGCATACCTTTGACCGGCCAAATAAACAAAGCATGACATAAAAAAAGTAAGGATCCATCATTGCCCAGTTGTAAACCAGAAAATTTAACTAGCAAGACGCCCATCATTTCATAACTAGACCGCCTTCAGGACATAAAATGGCATAGTGTGGATTGAAAGACAGCGCTGGATTGATTCTTTTTTTTTGTTGAGAAACACAGTACAACGCAAGCGCTCATATACACGCGCACACACTCACCCCTATGAACTTGAAAGTGAAACCCGTAAATTAGTCTTGCAAAGCTACATTGCCCAAATACTAAATACTAATTAACCTGCCTGTCATACTTGCTCGACTCTTTATTATGGCCAGAACCACGAGGGTGACTGTGCACTATCGCGGCCGGCACCTATAAAAGCCTGCTGCAGTCGCCATGGAAGAGAGACTAAATATATGAACTAACACTTAAACCGAGTTGAGACGTACTACTAGTCAAGATCAACGAAGATACAGTAGTATATACATATAGTACGATGCGTTAATGTTCACTAGCCCTGCTAATGGACTATTCCACGATACTTGCTCCATTTGGCAAGATGCACATCCATTCATAACGGCTGACGCGCGCACATTCGGCTTCTACCAAGCTCTTCTGGCCCATTATTCGGATTGAATTATCCGATGTCGCCTTCGAGGACATCGTAAGTCCAGTCTATGTAGGGTTTTGTAGAGCTTGATTACTCAAGGGCGGCCACATATATTCCAACATTGCCGTGCTAGACTGTCCAAGTGCAAACCCACTTGTGGAATAACACACTGTACGATTTTTGCGTCTTGGTCCACGGCGTAGGTACACGATATATATAGGAAAGCTGCCTCTTGCCCTCTCTGGTACTCTGAGTACTGTTAATTAACAAGAACATGAGAGATGTCTACATTTTCAACGCATCCATCTCCTTCCTTCTCATACTCTCCACTGCTCTTGCAAACGATCATAGCAGTAGCAGCATCCTTGCTAGAGGTTCCTCCATCTCCACCAAGGACGACACCAGTATCACCATCCTGGTGTCGCCCAACGGCGCCTTTGCATGTGGCTTCTATAAGGTTGCCACCAACGCCTTCACATTCTCCATCTGGTTCTCCGGCTCGTCGGAGAAGACTGTCGCATGGACGGCCAACCGTGACGCTCCGGTGAACGGCAAAGGGTCCAGGCTCACCTTCCAGAAAGACGGCAGCTTGGTCCTTCTCGACTACAACGACGCGCCTGTCTGGAGCACCAACACAAGTGTGCCTGGTGCCAGCCACGCAGAGCTTCTCAACACCGGCAACCTCGTCGTCATCGATCAGGGAGGCCGGCACCTCTGGAGGAGCTTCGACTCACCGACCGACACACTTCTGCCATGGCAGCCGTTGACTCGGAGTGCAAACCTGGTATCTGCATCAGCTAAGGGTTTACTTTATTCAGGGTTATATACCTTTTACTATGACAGTGACAACGTCCTGAAGCTTATTTACAATGGCCCTGAGACCAGTAGCATATATTGGCCAGATCCTTACAAAACCTCGTTGCAAAATGATAGGACTACGTATAACAGTACACGATCTGGGGTTCTGGATCAGAAAGGCCACTTTTTAGCTAGCGACCAGCTTAGCTTCGAAGCGTCTGATCTTGGTGATGAGAGGGTCGACATGAGGAGATTGACTCTGGATTATGATGGTAACCTTAGGTTGTATAGCCTAGAAGAGAGCAGCGGTAACTGGTCGATTTCTTGGATGGCACTTGATATAGTCTGCGACATACATGGTCTGTGTGGCCAAAACAGCCTCTGCAAATTTTTCACAACAAAGTTCCAGTATTGTTCTTGTCTCGAGGGCTTCAAAGTGAATGACCCGAGCGACTGGAGCAAGGGGTGCAGGCGCAAGGTAAACATAACAGCCAAAAAAGGAGGGAGCCAGGGCCCAAACCAAGATTTCTCATTTGTGAGACTCGACTCAACTGACTTCTACGGGTATGACTTTAAAATATTTACTCCAGCGTCATTCTTTGATTGTAGAAATAAATGCTTGGACAGTGTAGATTGCCAAGCTTTTGGTTACAAAAGAGGACAGGGCACTTGTTTTTTGAAGATATTTCTTTTCAATGGCAAGACGCTGTCATCCTTTGATAATTTCATCTATGTGAAAGTTGCCAAAACCAAGAAAATGTCTTCTTTACAACAATTAGCTTCTGGACCAGAACATGCTTGCAATCTCGCCGAGAAAGAGGCATATCCTTCATCACATTTGGTCCAGGGTGGCACTTCCAAATTCAAGTTTGGCTCCTTCCTCTCTTCTGCATTGACACTGCTTGTCGTTGAAGTAGTTCTAATCACTGGCGGCTGCTGTGTCGTTTACAGATGGGACAACAGACCCGAGAATACAGATGATGTAGGATACATGATAATTTCTAGCCAGTTCCGAATGTTTAGCTACAAGGAGTTACAGAAAGCAACCAATTATTTCCAACAAGAGCTGGGCAGTGGAGGATCAGGAGCAGTTTACAAAGGTGTTCTGGATGATGAAAGGAAGGTCGCAGTGAAGAAGCTAAATGATGTCATCAAAGGAGACCAAGAGTTCAGGTCTGAGTTAAGTGTTATAGGAAGAATTTATCATTTGAATTTGATAAGAATCTGGGGATTTTGTGCCGAGAAGACCCACAAGCTCTTGGTTTCTGAGTTTATTGAAAATGGTTCTTTAGACAGAGTTCTGTTTGATCATGAGGGATTTTTTCCTGTGCTCCAATGGCACCAAAGGTACAATATTGCACTTGGGGTAGCAAAAGGACTAGCCTATCTCCACCATGAGTGTCTTGAATGGATAGTGCACTGTGATGTCAAACCAGAGAACATACTGTTAGGTAAAGACTTTGAGCCCAAGATTGCAGATTTTGGACTGGTGCAGCTGCTGAAACGAGAATCAAGCTCACAAATGATGTCAAAGGTGCATGGAACTAGAGGTTATATTGCCCCAGAGTGGGCGCTAAATCTTCCAATCACTGGTAAGGTTGATGTTTACAGTTATGGAGTAGTGCTTCTTGAGTTGGTGAAAGGGATTCGGGTCTCTGAATGGGTTGTTCAGGGGAAGAAGGAGGTGGAAATGGCCGTTCGATGCTCTACTGAGATTATCAGAGAGAAGTTAGCAAGCGATGATCAGTCATGGCTTCTAGAGTTTGTTGACTACAGACTGGATGGGGAATTTAACCATTCACAAGTTATCATGGTGCTTAAGATGGCATTATCATGTGTGGAAGAGGAGCGGCGCAACAGACCAAGCATGAACCATGTGGTCCAAACTCTGCTTTCACTGACGGAATAATGTTCGTTACCGTAATTGCCATTGTTATAGATACGTGATGTTGTACTGTGTACAGTGTGAAAATAGTTCAGTGTGATCTTAAACGTACACGTAACTGCAAGTTTTATCAGCGTATACATTAGTAGTATGTAATACGTCTACGGACATGTATTCCCGTTACATGTGAGGGGGAGTGTTGGTGTATAAGTGGATTGTCTGCCCCTTTTTATAAGATCGATCTTTTGAAATAATGGTTAGCAAGGTCTTGAGTTTAAGTTCTGTGTGGCGTAATTTTTTCTAAAAATTGCCGATGCCCTTCTGTTCAGAGTTTTTTTTATAAATAATACGTATTTTGAATCGAAATTCGGGTAATAGCGTGCGGGATTGGGAATTTCGGATTCTAGCGCGCGGTCGGCACGAGTAATGCCGAAAAGTTTGAATCGGCATAAGTCATGCCGAATGCATGCGGCAGACGTGCGTCAGCCCGGACCCGCGACCTTTCGGCAGCACTGATGTCGACAGAGACATTTCGGCACGGGCCATGCCGATCTGGGCCGGAATAAGTGCAGCGTGACGCCGGCCTCCTTCTTCCACCTCGCGCGACGCCCGAGCACTCCTCTGTTCTTCCTCTCCCCACACAAAAGCAGTGCCAAATCTTGCAAAAAAAAATAGTTTGAACAACTTAGATTGCTAAGAAAGAATAGAGGAGGACTAGGGCATCAAGAATCTGTTCATGGGGTAGATTTTCGGGGAGGCGTTTTGAGGAGTGGAGGTGGAGGATTGGAAGCAATGGAGGCCAACAATGGTGGATAGCGGTGGTGAGAGCTCGTGTTGGAGGAGGAGGTGTAGTGGTGGCGGTAGATTGAGGCCGGCAACAGAAGAAACGGGATTTCCACGCGTCAAGGGTAAACCCTAAGTAATCACTAAATGAATCTTGTTTAGTGTATTTTTTATTATGTATGTGTTAGTTGTAGAATATTTTTATCGGTGGATGTGATAGTTGTAGTGTACAATATTTTGTCGGTGGATGTCGGTTCCTGTGTTAATATAATTGTATAAATAATTTTGTCGGATGAATGCGTTAGTTGTAGTATAGATATATGTTAAATGGATGCGTTAATTTTGTCGGTGGATATTTGTCGGATGGATGCGTTAATATAGTTGTATAAATAATTTTGTCGGATTGTAGTATAGATATATGTTAAATGAATGCGTTAATTTTGTCGGTGAATATTTGTCGGATGGATGCGTTAATATAGTTGTATAAATAATTTTGTCGGATGGATGCGTTAATACGCGCCTTCGCCACCGATGCCCACTCAGCGGACACCACCTCCGCAGCCAGTACAGCCAGACGACGAGCAGGAGGATGCGCCGTTGCAAGGCCGCGGAATGCGGCAACACCACGCTCCCACGCGTTTGTCACCTTCCAGGTCTCGGTGTAGGAGGACGCGGTACCGTCGTCACGTCGACGAGGAGTGATACTTTTACCTATGTACTATTCGATATTATGTACTAGACGTATTTCTATGTATGAGACATCTCTGTGTACCGTTCGACAGTACTAGACATATTCCTACGTACGAGACATTTCCGTAACGACTTGATTAGGTAAACATACTCGGTAGTACAAACACTACAACTTCAAATAAACTAATACTGAAAGTAAGATACAACACAACTCGAGTCCATACTCATCTCACCACATAACACAACACTCTACCTATCTCCCATCAATGCAGTCTGCACCATCCGCCGATTTAGCACCCTTGCCCTTGGACGAAGATTCTGCCTTTTTGCTTTTGCCCTTGCTCGATGCTTCATCCTTCTTCTCCTTGCCCTTGCGCAGTGCTTCAACCCTCCTTTCGTTTGACGTCGGCATGAAATCGTCGTCATCGTCGCTGTCATATACCCACAGATACGAATGACCGTACATATCACGGTCAGCTTCAGTTTGGTGGTACGTACTATTCGTAACTTTCCTATCAAACTTATCTACAAGACTCAGCATTTCTGCACGGATTTGTTGCGGGGTCCTAAAAGGAAACCCGTCGCGGCATTGCCTCGCCCCAAGCAAAGCGAGATGTCTCTCACTACAAATAATTTCTTCAAGTGGAACTACCCTACCATCTACCTTTAAATCGGTGGAAATCATAGCGAGATGCTCGGATGCGGCAATGTGAAACCCGGACACACACTTCTCACAGGGAACAATACACACCATGCTTGCGCTCAACTGAGTACCATGCCTAGCTTCCAGTGGGTTTTATAGGACAACTGGTGGCGGCATAAGGCGGGAACAAATCGGGCGGGAAACGGTGCCGGGAAGATGGCGGGAAATCGGTGGCGGGAAAGGGTGGCGGGAGAAAATAGGAGGCCGAAAATTGGCGGGAGTCGCGGACAGCGGAAAATGGCGCGGTACCGGAACCTCTTGAAGTGCGAAAAAGGGCCGCAGAGTGTGATTGGGCACTTTCGGCATGGCTAAATCCGAAATGTCCTCCTTCGGCATGGCCAATGCCGAAAGGTCATGTCGGCAAAAGCTTTACGCGACATGGTAGCGAGCCTCGTTTGATCATGCATCCGTCGGCATTGGGAATGCCGATTTGCTTGTTTCAGCACGGCTAATGCCGATATGTGGCAGTCGTCACGGCTAATGCCGATGGCTGCTCATTTCGGCATGACTCATGCCGACGGCGCGCTAGATTTGAAATATCTGAATCCCGCGCGCTATTTCCGTAATTTCGCATAAAAATTCGTATTATTAAAAAAAAACTCTTCTGTTCATGTATTGACCTCTTGAGTTATACCTTTGAGTTTACAAGTGTTGATTTGTATTCCCGTCACATGCGTGAGAGGGAGTGTTTGAAGTGTATAGGTGTATTGTCTGGCTCTTTCCATAAGATCGATATTTTGAAATAATGGTTATTGAATGAAACATGCCATGGTATCAGATCCCAGGGTTTCGAGTTTGAGTCCTGACTTTCACACTTAATTAAAAAAGTGCTTGTAACCACCCTTTTGGCCACATATACGTCTCTTGAGACCCCCTGAGTAATACACGTGAGTCCACGTATTGGCTGAGACGCGTTTCTCTGAGTTTTTTTTGCACGTGTTGGCCTGTCCCAGTCACACGTGAGAGGGGGTGTTACAGTACATGTAGATTGCACTAGCGCTTTCCATCCGTTCAGATTTATGGGATAGTTTGCATGAAACATGACAAGGACAAGAAAAGAGCTCTCTTTGCGTAGCACGAAGAAAATGCGAGGAAGGAGGGATACTTTTTGGGATATTGTCCGCCATCATGTTAGAACATGGGACAATGATCAATTGTGAAAGTTCATCACTATTTGGATCATCATGCACAACATGATTGTGAAGTAGTGTGGTACATGATCTTGATTGGACATCATGGACCCTCTAGTCGAGGCAGAACATGCACATTCAAAAACTTTATGGAGATGTATCGAAAACTTTATGGATAGATTAAAGAAACCAATAGTTTCATGTCCATGTGTTGTGGTGGACCATTTATCTAATTTTAGGATTTTATGTGTTTTACTGTTGTTTGAACTATGCTGTTTTAAATTATTGTTTAGTTAATACATGTGCTAAAAAAATATGTATCGCCAAGTATGTCAAACACGAAGAGAAATAAAAGTGGGCATATCCGCTGATAAAATGGAGATGCCCTTGGATATCACTGTATTTTCTATGCGGAAATTTGTACTGACAGCCCAAAAGGACAGGATATGAACCATAATCGATAATATTCGGTGATGCCTTAATATGTTAGACACAAATCAAACACTATGCAACCATGTATATTTCTGATAACAACGAAACGGTAAAATGGAGTAGTACTAGTTTTACCAAGTAAACTAAGAGTAGCATGACGGCAATTCTGCTAATTGAGCTCACAGTTGCACGAATTACTCATCGATCGTTGGGACGCTGCTGGCACTGCGCCTGGCGCTGCTGAATGGCCCCGTAACGGTCCGGCCGACGAACTTGCCGGCCTTGGTGATGCTGTTGCCGAACGCGCCGATACCTGTGCCCACCATCCCGACGCCCGACCCGGCCATGCTGACCCCCGACCCCGCCACGGCTGCGCCGGCCGCGACGCCCGTGCCGGCCACGTTGGTGACCGTGGACGCCACGCCGCTCGCTGCGTCCGCGGCCCCGCTCACGGCCCCCGTCCCCTCCCTCGTCTTCCGCCGCTCCTCCGTCGCCCTCTTCTCCAGCTCCAGCGCCTCCAGCGCCTCTTCCTTGGTGTAGGGGTGGTACAGAACCTGCATCATTTTATACACAGCTCGATCGAGTACTTGTTCGATAACAATGTACTAGTGTAAAACTTGAGTGGAGGGAATAGATGAGTTTGCTTGCCTTGAGGGTGAGCACGCCTCTGTCCTTCTTGTCCTTGACCTTGGTGGTGTCCAGGGACGAGAGCAGCTGCAGGTTGATCTCCTGCACTGTCTCGATTTCCAGGTCACTCAGGGGTAGCTTGGCGACGCCCAGCCTCTTGTCTTGCTTCAGGTTGTCCTCGTCGAACACCTGTAGGATGATGTGCTGCGTCTCCTTGTCCTCGGCGATGAGCTCGAACGTCTCGTTCCACTCCGGGTTCAGATTGTCGTCGATCACCCTAGTCTTCTCCTTGAACATGGGCCGTATGAAGAGCACCACGTACGGATCGGACTTGCCGATCAGCTCCTTATTCTTGAGCGACTCCGCTCGCACCACCGTCACCGTCACCTTCCCCTGGGGTTTTAGCTCCAGATCACTGCGCGGCAACATGCCATATTGTTAGCCAGCGACCATAACATCACCACAATACTGTAGTATATATAATCCAACTCATGATAAGGCTTTTTGTGAAAAATATGGAAACCTTATGTCGACGTCAACTCCGCCTAATGGGATGACGATTCTGTGCGGCCATTGCAGCATGTCAGTGATCAATGATGCCACGGTGTCCTACAGTAGAAAATAACCAAACACTTCTCATATCCATCGATACAGATAGTGCATGCAGCAAGAACTGACGAAGTGAACTCGTGGCATACGTCGATCATGTCTGAAAGTCCAGGCATCGCCGTCAGGCTCCCACCGACAGCCTTCAGTATGTAGTCGATTCTTGGTTTTGGCTGCATGTTATGCAAAGAAACGAATTACCATGGCATACCAGTAATGATCAGTGCATGACGGAAAAATTTAGAGTGGCTGAGTGATCGCTGTAAGGAGCATACCTCCGCCAGAAGAGCAACGACAACAGCGGAGATGCAAGGTATCTCGTCAGACAATTGGAAGACAACGCGGATGATGGTGAACACCTGGAGGTTCTTGAACTGCATACAAGCACAGTAAACATGGGAATCGTTTTATTATGTGCAATTTGATTTAAGTCCTTGTGCTACTTGCAGATAAATATTAGAACGAATAGAACTTGCAAGGTCAATTTTCACCACGTTGTTTGGACACAAAAATAATGATATACTCGCTGTCATGTAAAAAATACAGAAAAATTAAGCTAGGCCCGTGTTGTCCGCAATTTGCAAACCTGAATGGGAAGTGAAGCAACTAGTGTTTCAACTGCAAGGATGATATTCGGATCCCCACCCCACTTGAAGTCAATGTCCATTGTGATTTGACCTTTCTTAAAGCTCTGAACCCGAATGCCTGGACAACACACGAGCAGACATCATCAGAAGCCTTTAGAAGATCCTTAACTGCTAGCAGAATACTGTAATAGACTGACGCCACTTTGTTTCTGCGACCTTCAATTTTGGGTGGAACAGTTCCAAGTGAGAGTCTGCTGAACTTCAGTGAGGATATCCCTGCCGGCCGGTAATCGTCGAGTATAGGCTCCACAGAATCCCTGATAACCATGGTTGCTGCCTGTACACAAATGCAACTGTAGATCAGAACCGATGTTAAGAATAAAACCATTTCAGTTCTTGAACATAGGAAAGTTACTTGTGTGTACCTCCTCAACAAAGGGCCAGAGCTTGCTCAATTGTCTGTTTAGCCATTTAACCTGAAGAAGAAAATCAAAGTTCTAAGGTAAAAATTCAGAAGAAAATCCGGTGAGTATGTTTTGCTAGGAAAGTAGTCCTTCCTAGTTGATACCATAGCAAAGATAACTGAGTTGGAAAATGCTATACAACGTGGAGTCCTCATATTGGTTGGTACTTTCCGGTTTACATCTATTTCAGTGATATCGTGGTAATCATATATATATTGGTTGGTACTTTCCGGCTCATTTTGGCTAAATATTTAAAAGTTGGAGATCTGATACTTTTCTGGTATGAACTAAAAACCTCTACTAACCTCTACTTCTTAGCATCATAATTAGTTTTGAGAATCATCGAGTACAACTGGTGGACGCACACGTCTGCACACCATACGCACGCACGCTCGCATGCATACAATGCCTAATGAAAACGAGCCACGGATCGTGTGCTTGTCCGTATTTGATGTTATGATCCATCGTGCACATCAAAAGAGTGACAGTAAGCAGTACTTCACCTGGTCATACTCTGGGAATGAAATCCACTGAGGGAGATTTTCTCCACATATTTTCTTGACATCTTCACGGTTAAGAGATCCAAGTACATTGACATCAGCAGCCTGTTTCAAAGTGAATTTTATTCGGAGTTATCTCAAACTAATATGTGCACACGAAATGACACTTTGATCTGTAAGGTCCTTTTATCAACAATGTACAGAAATTAAACTGAAAGGAGCTCCAGAATGATCAACTCCAGCGCATCACCGTCAGAAAAAACCTAAAGACTTGGACCAATTTTCATTCCCAAGTTGCAACGTCAATAATCAAAACATTTGCAAAACACAAATAATCAACAGGAAAACATGGAACAAATGTTCTTGTCTAAGGCTGAATCTTTCTGGCGATTCAACGGAGGCTCCAGCCTAAACATATTTTCGAGAGGATTTCAAGAGATCAACGGAAACAGTGCAAACATCGGATGACCGGACGGATCAATCAATCTATAGCATGTGTAGGTGCACTTGCCTTGGCGCTGCGTTTGACGGCGCGGCGAGCCATGACGTGCGACCAGCCGGCGATGAGGGCGACGCCGACGATGAGTCCCATCATGATCCCCGATATGAACCCCATTTCTCCTCTGTCTATCGCGATCGCCCGGATCGCGGACAGGGGGTGCAAGGGAAAAAAACTCGTAGGATCCTCGATCCAAATTCTATTGCTGTTCGCTAACGCTCGGTTGGGGGCGAGTTTTCCGCGTGCAGTAACGTGCGATTGGTGGAGGTGGCTGTGATCACGCTTTGCTTTTGCATGGACGTCGGATCCGCGCACGCTTTTTATTTAGTTTTGATTTTGACGCGTCCGGTTGCCCTTGTAATCGATCAGCTTGATCGGCTCCAAAGGTGCGGAGGTAACGACATTGTAAGGAACGAAATTAGGCCAATGCACTGCTGACAGGTTGGGCCGTTTGAAAAATAGCAAATACTATTTCATCTCCACAAAAGGTTTCATTATTTTTAACAGAATGATCAAACGAACTCTTATAGGCATCATCAAGAATTTCCTCACCATCATAAATTATTTCATCTTCTTTGAGTAAACTGAAAATGGTGTTTTCATTTTTCTCTCAATCATCCAATAAGTGGAAAAAATCCTTAGTATTATTATCACCTTTTAGTAAGCATGTTTCATTGGATCTGTTAGACCAATATAACTCGTTTGCCTCATAGTTCTTCATCTCGTTTGCCTCACAATTCTTAAAAGGTTATTTTCGTAAATTTATCTCTTACCAAACTTACTAGCATATATATTTGAAATATTGTAAGGATTTCCCAATCCCCAAAGTGTAGTAGTTTTTTTTGCTTTTTTTTATTTCTTCCCGTCTCACATTCACTCCCCATCCTTAGGCATCATATAATTTTTTTTTCCATCAAGGCCTTCTTCACTATGATCTGAAAGTCATGTGCTTCATCCAAAATTTCAAATCCAAACTTTGTGAAGATTAATGATTAAAGAGAATAGTGATAAACATCCGTTTAAATTTTGTGAACCATAGCCAAAGTGAACACCATTGTGAGCTTTTACGTACTAAATCCTATCCAATTTTTCCAAAGTAGTATTGACCTAGTTGTTTGACCATGTAAACAAAACTCAAGCCACAACGAATTTTTGCAGCTCATAAAATCAATATCAGAATTAAGGCCCCTTTGGAACACAAGAAATAAAAATGTAGGGATAGAAAAAACGTAGGAATTGATGTGTCATGTTTTCTGAATTCTTACGGGAACCAAAACCACATTTTTTTTTTCAAAGTGTCGTTGGGTGTCACGCCGAAAAAACATAGGAATCATAGACATAGGAAGATTAAAACATGAGGTGAGACCTCATGTTTGTTTTCCTCTAAAAAAAATAGGCCCCGTTTGAAACACATGAAGTAAAAACGTAGGAATAAAAAACGCAGGAATTGAGGTGCCATGTTTGCTAAATTTCTATAGGAACTAAAACCACAGAAAAGTTTCCCAAGTGTCGTTTAGTTGTCACGCAGGAAAAATACAGAAATTAGAGACATAGGAAGATGAAAACATGAGGTGAGACCTCATGTTTGTTTTTCTTCAAAATTTCTATGGAACATGTTATGTCATAGGAATTTCAAATGAATATGAGATTCCTATTCATTTGTTTCAAACGGTGTCATAGGAATTTTTCCTGTAGAAATCCTATTTATCCGGATTTCCTTTGTTCGGGGCCTATCTCATAGAAATTTTAAAGAAATCCTTTGTTCCAAACATCATCCTAGGAAATTTTCCTATAAAATTGCTATCCTCCAAAATTCTTATAAAATTTCAAACGGAACCTAACATATCATCCTGTCTAGTGGAGTATAATTTTCCCAATCAGACAGACACAGTTTGATTAGAACCAACCAACTACCGTCATCTATGACATGTGACACTACCACATGCACCCAAGCACTATACCCGTCGTCCTGCGTGCATGCATTGCCTGGTTGGGAAGACGTTTGCTTTGCCATTTTTTAATGGTCCTGACGTTCGTGTATGCATGCTTTTGCGGAACCCAAATCCTACTATATTCTGTCAGTGGGATTACAACTTACATCAGGATCCAAAAGCTTAGGAGAACTACAACCAGGACCTGAAAGTTTACACAAAGGACCATGTGAAAAAACTGGAAAACTGGTCCGACCCTACTACTAAGTCTCACTACCGCCATTGTCATCTTCCTACTACTTCTTGGCCTGCTTCTTGGTTTTCTTAACAGCATTTTTGGCCGACTTTTTTTACCAGAAGCATTTTTGGCTGAATTCCGGTTGTAGAAAACTCTTACCTTTGCATCACGCTTCTCCTTCTGAATGTTCTCCTTGCCATTTGTGTTTTGAGTTGGAACAGAGTTCAGTGACCTAGGTTTCAGAGTACCCTTGGTAGTCACAATGGTATAACTAAGAGCAGCCTTGTCAGACTTCTTTGTTTCAAGTTAGTAGTCTACAGTGATCTTCAGCTTCTCAAAATCATCAGCAATATCATAAACCTGAAGAATGTCCTTGACTGGATTCTCCAATTCTGTTGCAAGGCCATGCCGGGCTAAGTAAGCCTTGAGTTCTTCTCTCATTCGATCCAGTGGCTGCATAAAACACAAACAGAAATAATGACTGATGATGCAATGAAAGATACTGAACATATCACAAATTATCAATCAATTGATGTTCACCTCGCGTTTTGATTCAAGAGCAATGAAGAAGCCCAGAGAGACAGAGTGCTTGGAAGCAGCCTCTGCAAGCCTAATCTGCTTGTCATCCAATATGAGATTGAGGACAGTGTACTGAACTTGCCTTGCTATGGACATGGATTCAAAAATTTCTATCAATACAATTATCCAAATAAGAGTAGATTTTGCAAGCAAGTAAATAGAATGAAATATAAAGGTATGCAAACATATTGTGCCATATAGCCGCAGCAAAAGTGCATTTCTAGAGTCTGTCCATTCACACTGCTCTATCACTAACATACCAATAGACACGCAGACCATCGCAGCCCGACAAACAAAAAAGGTAATAAAATAACAAAGAGAAGCAGTGTGGGAAGAAAAACTGCATGCTCACGCCTCTTGTTGAAATTCAGGGAGCCATTTCTCCCTGTAAACCAGGTAAGCACTGGATGGCATGCATTAAAAATGTCATGTCAAATTACAATCACATATCTCCTATATTTAATATTGAGAACGAATATGAGGTATATGGTTCAAACAAAGCACATGGCATTCAACCATGGAAATGCACAAAAATAAATGTAATTGGGCCACTTCCAGTAGGATATTACTTGATTCCAACACGCATAAGAACACAGGAAACCAAGAAACTCAACAATACTTTGAATTTGTAGTGTGAGAGGATTGGGATCAGGAGGGAGGAGAGAAATACGATTTGAAGCAGCAAACAAAATATAAAAGATAAGAATTTGTACAACACATGATTTACTCAAAGGTCCCCTACCAGCAAAAATAGCAATACATGCAGAATAAATTGCGAAATAAAATTAAAGGAAGAGAAGAACAATAGCAAATCAAGAAGATAGAAGGGTCACAAGCATTGAGGCTCTACCATCTGACACACTACAGAAGTAGATAAATGCACATACAAAAGTTCTCACGAGAAAAGGTTTCATATTGAAATGAACATGTCCATTATTTGGTTTCAAGAATCGCATAATCCATGATATTTCAGGAAACTTCTTTTTTCGATCTACTAAATCTCACAAAAAAAATAATGCAACGAGTCTAACTAAGCTGAAGTAAAGAATTAACTGAGATAAACTAAAGTGAAAATGATTTGGAAAAGGAAAAAAAACAGTCACTAAATAAAAAGAACCTCATTTTACTTGATGAAATATTTTGGTGATCCCCTGATCCTGCTTACCCAACATTATCCTCCTTCTCAAGGTAAATATGTTACCATAACAATTATTCGCATTTGTCGACACCAATATATATACATCTTCAACATTGGACTTAGTGAGCACAATCCATCGTTCATGGTGAAAGACGGGGTGAATATTTTGAAGGGGATCGCAGGCAGAAAACAAAAAAAATCCTAACAGCGATAACTTTAAACTAGCCAAGATCTACACTATGCAGATATAGTAATACGGAGGAGATCGGTATACATACCCTTGTAGACCGAAAAGTGGGGATTACGCTCCCGCACAAGCGTTGTCGATTAAGCCGACGAAGACCTCGAGGTCGTGTAGAGGAAGCAGACCTCCAGCACCACTAGCGTGGCACCTCGCAGGGCGTTACACACGTACGGTGAAGCCGACGAACTCCGGGCTCCGATCCAGGGACGAAGCAGCGGAAGACTGGGACCGGGAGACCAGCAGCACGGCGGTGTGCGTATGGTGGAGAGAACTTTTCCTCGGCGCAACTCCAACAAGGGAATCATGGGATCAAGGAGAAAGAGAGAGAGGAATTGGTTGTTTTTCAAAGGCCAGGGGTGCACCTCTATATAAAGGGAGATGGGAGCAGCCAACCTTGCCAGCCGGGCGGTGTGGGACTAATCCCACACCAGCCCTGGCCGGCCATGGTGGTGCGCCGGCCTAGGTGCGCCGCATGTGGCCCACCTAGGGCCGGCCGAACCCCCCCCCCCCCCCCCCCCCCTTCCCCTTTGGGGGGAACCTTCCCCCCTCATGGGCCCTCTTTGCATGAGAGGGCCCATTTAGGGTATTTTGCCTTTAAAAATCCAGAAAAAAATAAATAAAAATATATTTAACTATTAATTACATTAATTAATATTAAATACATATTACATAATTTATTCCGGCTCCGAAAACTATTTCGTCGCTGCCCGATCTCCATCGGATCTTTCCCGGGACGTTCCCGGTGCTCTCTTTTCTTAATTTTTCTTCCGGTAAATATGTCGACTCCCCTTAAGTGTGTTACCCTAGCGGTTCGAGATCTCACCAGACATGATCGAGACATCCGCTCCGATCAATGACTAATTCGTGGACCGAGGATACCCAGAATTAATCCCTGCGAGATAACGAATACTTTGTCGTTCGAACCTAGACGTCTGAGTCTTAAACCTTTTGCCATGGCGATACTTAGCGTGTCCGAGACTCGTTCATAGATATCATGATACCTAGCTTGATCTCGTTACCGACACCGCTATCTTCTACTCGTCCATGATATTATGTCCTGGTGACCTAGTCACACGCTTGCAAGCTCATTTGACATAATCTCACCGAGTGGGCCCTAGAGTATCTATCCTGCTATGCGGACTGGCAAATCCCGCTCTTGACCCCTCGTCTCAACATACTCCTTTCCGACACCCGAGAGGGACACCTTTATTGTCACACTATTAAGATATGACGTTTGATGCAATCAAAGTGTCTTTCAGGAATAGCAATATGAGTTTATCTCACGGTCAAAGGCGTAATGACTACGTTCTACAAATATTGGGTATGTCCATCACATCGTTCTACCAACGATATGACTCCATTGTCAAATTGACACCATGTCACGTGATCGGGAAACCTCGATCATCGATTGCACAATGATCTAGTCATGTAGAGGCTACTAGGGACCTGGTTGTTTTACGTATCACACGTGTATTAATGTTTCCGCTTAATACAGTTATAGCATGACACAAAAACGTATTATGAACAAATGAGATATGATAAATAAAACACTTTATTAATTGCCTCTAGGGCATATCTCCTTCATATTTGGCCCACACCTAATTTGTGAAGGAATTTATCAAGAACATATAAGTGTCAAGAGTGCATATAAAGGTGCAGATGGAATAAAAATTAGAAATACCATATCATCATTGGCGCCATTGGTTGTCGTGGACAACAAAACATCCGAGAAGTTGCTATGCTTGCCGCCGCTGTCATGAACGGTGTGTTTCACATTCATCCCTCGGTACACTCCCGCTAAACAGCCATGATGCCTCGTCGCCTACCACGTATCCATTCATGCTCACGCAGACTCACGCAGGTCACGGTAACAATAGTTTTGGCTCACCAGTCCAAACGAACGCACCGAATAGTTCACAACAAAAAAACAAGCAGTTGATATCACATCGAAGGGGAGGCCCGAGTGTGCATGTAGACAGCCACGCATCAAACTCAAGTATATATGCCTCCAAGATTGATAGACCCCGAGAAAAGAACAGCCACCTGCACTGATGATCACCGTGTGAAAAAAGCTGACCGAAATATCTCCACAGTCAGCAACATAAGAAAGAGCTAATCAACTGAACCTGCACTGGCTCACCACTTTTCATATAATCTTCAAAGTAGAGTAAACTGAATACCTAATATAAGAAACATGTTCAGGCAAAGGGCATGGTCGATAATGCATTGGTGTTTTAGCTTGCTAACTGATCAGATACTCATAAAGTCATAATCACTAGAGAGATGTTTTCTAAGTAGATGTATTCAGTGAATTGCCAATCTCACCTATTCAATTAAATCGATCAAGGTCAAGTCCTCCAGACCATTTTACTCCATCTAATTTCCAGTTAATAATCTATAGCTAGTGATGTGATGAAACACGTTGTTTTCTTGCATAACCTGCTGCACAAATCAACAATTAACAGTGATATACATCCTGTCGTGATCAAACCTGCGTGGATCCGCCACTAGAGGTCAAGACTGAGGAAGGAGCCGGCTGTCCATACTCCTTAGCACCATTCCTATGATGAACGGAATCTAGCCATCTGCGCCACCGTGATGCCCCCGTCTCCATGAGCACTGGGGAAAGAGGAAGGTAGGCTCCTTATCTCGCTGTTCGCCACCATCAGTTGCCTGCTATTCCGAGTTGCCTGCTATTCCGTGCTGCCAACGCTCGGCGTCCCCCGCCGCCACTTACAGAGAAAGGGGGAGGATAGGGCGATAAAGGAGAGAGAGACACACACCGACCTCCCCCTTCACCTACGCATCGCTGCCGCGCCGCTACCACCACCAGGGGCCAGGGAAGAAAGAAGAGAGGATGCCGCCTGCCCGCCTCCACCCGATGCTCCACCGCCGCTGCCGCCTCCAAGGACCAGAGGGAGAGAGAGAAGAGGACGCCCTAACTTGTCCTCCTCGCTTGCGCGCCCCGCTCCACCCGATGTTCCACCACGCTACCGCCAGAAGTGAGAGATGGGAGGATAAAAGATAGGGTTCTGGATAGAAAGACCCATCAGCACGGCAGGGAGCGGTGGGCGGGGGCTTGCGGCGGAGAGGTGAGAGAGCAACGAGATGCGGAAGTGGTCTTCCCGGCGACCACGAGGGGTGGTTGTGGACTGGGCGGCGAGGTGTTGGGGTGGGGAGAGAAAGGGGATCGAGAGGAGGCGACGGGAAGAGAAAGAGAGAAGGTAGTCCACGACACTATACCGGCGAGGGCCCACAAAACAGAGACACGGGGACTGCAAGTGCCTTGAGAATGCTCCCTGCTAGCCCGGCTTATAGTTTGAAGTAATTATCTCAAGAAAAAAAAAAGGAGAGAATTGCCACGATATCACTAGTCAAAACCGGGAGTTCCAAAACAACACTGAAAAAACCAAAGTAGCCAAAATGCCATCAACGTTAAGGTTTTTTTTGCCACAATACCACTGCCATGAAGTTTCACAGATTTTCCGTTTGTCAAACCGTGTGATGCTTGTCAGCTTTTTCTAAATACCAAATATGCCCTGAACTAGCTAGCCAAAATATCAGAGATTCAGAACGGATCGAGCAAAGCAGAAAAAGCCCCAATCCCTAACACCACCGACCATGGCTGCCGCCCGGCCGCCGTAGGCCTGGACGCCGCATCGGAGCGTCAGCGGCGACTCTCTCCCCTCTGAATCCCGACCTCCATCTTTTGTGCTTTCGTATGTGGAGACGGCTTGCCGACGAGTAGACGTTCGGCGACGCCTTGCCGGCGAGGAGACGTACGGCGACGCCCCGGCCGTACGGCGACGGCTTGCCGGCGAGGAGACGTACGGCGACCACCATGTACGGCGACGCCTCCGCCTGCTCGATTTTCTGCTCGGCTACCTGCAGTGGCGATTCTAGAACTAAATTGGAGGGTAGGCTTAAAATCTATGAACAAACAAATAGGGAACACACTGACTAACTAATCGATTACTCGGTATAAACGAGTCAATTGTAATTTTCTTAGCCGGTGTTGAATCTTTTTTTTTTTTGTGTTAGCTGGTATGAGGCTAGTGAAAATACCTAATAATGCACTGGCCAGTTTCAATACCTGCTCGTAGGCTGCAGCCAAGCAATCCAGGAAGATCGGCAGAGGGCCGTCGCCCTTCCTTGAGGATTAGCCCCGCTGATCATCGCCTTCGCCTGCTTGCTGATGGACAGATTGCCAAACTTCCGCCGCCGCTCCGTGCATCCTATCCGAAGAGCGAAACTGATCCAAGTTTAGCTGATGTACCTCTCGTCAACTCCCTAATAGGCTGTCTTAGGTAGGATCACTAATGGGCCAAACAAACCACAAAGCCCAGCTAGGAAAGGCAACACAGAATAACGGTTCGTTGCTTCCTTTATGTTTCTTCCTCTCGAGAACACATGAACTGACAGCCAGGAGAAGCTCTGATCCATAGCTAAATTACTGAGTATGTATATTTGATAAATCTTTCACAAAAATAGAGGGTAGGCTTGAGCCATGCGAAGCCTACCTGGTAAAATCGCCCCTGGCTACCTGGTTTCTACACTGCCGTGGGTATGCTCTTGCTCATACGTACTGTACTGTTTTCTGTTTTCAGTGGAAACGTAGGTGCAAAAAAATTCAGAGTTTGCTTTTGTGTGTTTCAGCGCTGATGATTGATGGAGAGTTGTCTGTGAAGAGTTAAGGGCATAAGTGGTATTGTGGCAATTCTTAAAAAAAAAGTACCTACTACTACCATACCATCCCGGCCCTCGTGCCCTCTCCCACCTTTTTTTAGGGTTTCGCGCCTTACTCCCCTCCCTCCCTCTCTGCCCCTGCCCCTGCCCCTGCCGTTCGCTTGTAGGGTTAGGGTTGCCCCGAGCTATCCTTCTCGCCGGCGGCGGCGGAGATGGGTGTCCCGGCGTTCTACCGGTGGCTGGCGGAGAAGTACCCGATGGTGGTGGTGGACGTGGTGGAGGAGGAGCCTGTCGAGATCGAGGGCGTCAAGGTGCCCGTCGACACCTCCAAGCCCAACCCCAACAGCCTCGAGTTCGACAACCTCTACCTCGATATGAACGGGATTATACACCCCTGCTTCCACCCCGAGGACAGGGTACGTACGCGCTCGCTCGCTCTATCTCTACCCCCTCGATCTTGAGACGTGCTGATTTGATTGGACTCTTCGGTTTGGTGCTTCCGAAGGCTGGGGGTGTTTGGGTGAGGGGTGGTGTAGCGTAGGTGCTTTATATACTTGTGATTGGATGCTTGATGTGTGAGGAGCTAATGCGGAGAAGAGATTTGGTTTGGAGAATATATCTGGATTTATTAATTGTCGGAGAATGAATGTTGTAACTAAAATCGAGCTTCTAAATTGTCCCCAAACCGTCTTGAGATGCCTGGAGAATGTTGCAGCTCAACTACTTCAAATTTGATGCTGCAGTTTTATTTCTATTATCCAAATCGAGTCTTCCCGTCCTCTGTCAAACTGCATTGCAAATTAATTTCTAAACAAGCGAGTCTGGCAAGAACAGTCAAGTTTATTTTAGTTGGGAGGCCTTGCAGATTGCAGACTCTGCGTGCCTACTTTATCAACAGTCTTAGGCCTTGTTTACTTCTAGTGTATTTTAGGGGATTATCTCGAATCCTGGAAGATCCGGAGTAGTCTGTTTACTTCTAGTGTATTTTAGGGGATTAGAAGGGATAGTCCCTAAATATCCCCCACTAACCACCTCATTTTTGCCCAGAACAAAACTCTCGCCCAGGCTAGTGTATTGTGGGGGAAGAGCATTTATGGGGATTGAGTGTTCACCAAATTCCCTCCCATCCCATCCCCTATCCTCCCATCCCCATAAAAACCCCTAAAGTAAACAATGCCTTAAGAAAGCTTATTGCTCAATTGCTATTAACTCCTGCGTTGACTCTAATAATCTCTGTGCTATTGTATTTTCTTGCCACAGCCCTCACCAACAACATTTGCCGAGGTTTTCCAGTGCATGTTTGATTACATAGATCGGCTCTTTGTCATGGTTCGCCCTCGGAAGCTTTTGTATATGGCCATTGGTACGCATTCCTTCTTTGTTATGGAGGGAATTCTCTTGCTGTTCTTATATCTTTCCCTATTCTAATGTTGCTTGAACTGATAGGGTTCATATGGTCACACATATATATGGTTTACTGGTAGAAAGTATGATTGCTCTGTATACTTAATTCTGTTTCTTGTTAGGTACTATCATGAAGAACATCTTATGAAGAACATCTTATATCTTATTATAATGCAACTATGGATATGCTCACACGATACTCCCTCCTTCCCAATATACAATCCATATAATCCTAAGTATAATGTTTTAAGTCAACCAAGTTTTCTTAAAAAATAACATTTGGAGTAGAACAAATTAATATTAGTAGTCACGCCATGAAAATCTGTATTTTTAGATATTTGTTTTGCTGTTATAGATATTGATATTTTGTCTGAACTTGTAAAACTTTGTCATGCTTTATATTTTTATGGAAGCAGGGGGAGAAGTTCGTCCTGATGTATACACTCTCATGATAGTCGTAGTCTTCCTTAAGAATGAATAGGCCCTTTTCTGAAAAATGACGACATAATCCCTTTACTGTTAAGCTTCTCTGTCATGGACTTATGTTAAATACTTTTTTCTTCATTTTGTATTATACTACAACGGCCTACAGATGGTGTGGCTCCTCGCGCTAAGATGAACCAGCAGCGCTCTAGACGGTTCAGAGCTGCAAAAGATGCAGCTGATGCGGTTAGCATTCTAGTCGAATTATCTTCTTATATTCAGGTTTGTATATTTTTGCAACCATTTATGATTGCACTCACCGGTCACTGTTGTCCTATCTCCAGGCTTCTGAAGAAGAAAAGTTGCGTGAAGAGTTTGAGAGGGAAGGCAGAAAACTTCCTCCAAAACTGCAGTCGCAAACCTGTGACTCTAATGTTATTACTCCAGGGACAGAGTTTATGGCCGTTCTATCAGTTGCGTTGCAGTACTACATCCATCTCAGATTGAATTATGATCCTGGATGGAAACAGATTAAAGTAAGCATGGCTTTTTTGATAATTTGACATGCATTACTTTTGTTAGCATGTTGTAGGCATATCTTCTTATGGTTCAGAAACGTGATAGATTGGTATTGGAAAAGTATCTATAAACAGTATATGTTCTGATTAAAATCTTCTGAAGGTTATTCTTTCTGATGCCAATGTTCCTGGTGAAGGGGAACACAAAGTTATGTCCTATATTCGTGGTCAAAGGAATCTCCCTGGATTTAACCCGAATACCAGGCATTGCCTGTATGGCCTGGTAAGTTCTCTTTATTCAATCTTTTATTTCTTGTTGGACAATTTTTTTTTTTGTGAACAACTGTTGGACAATATTTTATCTGTTAGTTGTCTTGCTAATGTAATGACCTTCTCATAAATGCAGGATGCAGATCTTATCATGTTAGCTTTAGCAACACATGAAGTGCACTTTTCCATACTGAGAGAGGTTATCTTCTCAAAATGTTGAAAATTTACACTTCTCTCTATACATACATATCATTGTTTTGTGCTAAGAAAAAGCAAATTGTTTTGTTATATTTTCCTGTTGTCTACATTACCTAATTTTTCTACCTTTCAAAATTTATAAGTTGTACCTTTTTTTCAGAGCATTTTTTTGTCTTGAACATTTTGTTTGACATTATGCTATGAAAGCTTATTTGCATACACTTTGTGTTTGCAGGTGGTTTTTACACCTGGGCAGCAGGATAAATGCTTCATATGTGGCCAAGTTGGACATCTAGCGGCAAAGTGTGAAGGAAAGGCAAAACGGAAAGCTGGGGAATTTGACGAGAAAGGTGATGAAATTGTACCGAAGAAACCTTACCAGGTAATGGCGATATATTTCTTTTGTTGCAACATAGTATGTGATGGGTTTATTCAGTGGACTTACCTCACTTTTGTTTCTTCCCAGTTCTTGAATATATGGACCCTACGGGAATACATAAGTTATGAGTTCAAAATGCAAAATCCACCTTTCGAGATTGATCTTGAACGTATCATTGATGATTTCATCTTCATGTGCTTTTTTGTTGGCAATGATTTTCTTCCACACATGCCAACGCTAGAGATTCGTGAGGTTTGTTTCTAATTTGTAGCGAAGAAAATATGCATTCTTACTCGCTCTGTTTTATTCTTTGAAAGTTCAACATGTTTTCATTTTCTGCTTGTAGTTCCCTCTCTTAAATTGTTGTTACACAGTGTTAACTTCCTTATTTGTCCGCAGGGAGCTATTAATTTGCTAATGGCTGTATACAAGAAGGAATTTCCTTCAATGGGTGGCTATTTAACCGATGCATGCACGGTATTTAAATTTCATTTGTGCAGGAGCTGATCCATGTGGCTTCTTTGTCAAATATCTACTTGATTTCAAACGACCCATACGGTTATTTCAGCATTTCCATGTCCTTTCTTCATTGTTGCAGCCAGATCTGAATAGAGTTGAACACTTCATTCAAGCAGTTGGTTCGTACGAGGATAGAATATTTCAGAAAAGAGCACATATTCACAAGGTAACCAATGATGCCAGCTTGATTTTGATCTTAACTTCAATAATACCTGGTATGCATATTGTGAAGAGCAATATGTCAATGTGACATTTCTTCTCTATGGATAATCTTTTGGGTTTTCTCTTGTTGGCAAGTGGCAACTAATCTCCTTCTTTCTACGATTGTATTCCACGTATACTTCTGTTTCTATTAGCTCGATATATAGTTTGGTATGGTGAATATTATATAGTCTGAAATTTTACAGAATAAGAAAAAAAACTTTCCATTCAGTGGTCTTCTATCCATATTTAGCATTGGAATTGAATTTAGTACGATGGAATTTTCATTTAGTTTAACACATTTTCTTGAGCCCTGTAAAATTCTTGGATCTAGACAATATATGTGACTCTTGAATGCAAATGATATGTGACCTTCTATACATTTGATGTTCAATTGTTAAAAGTGATAGAAACTAGTAGTGTGTGTTGTCACTCAAATTAACATTTACACCGATGTTGTCTTGTGTAGCGTCAAGCGGAAAGAGTAAAACGTGATAAGGCCCAAGCAAAGCGAGGTGACGATCTGGATCCCCATGTCAGGAATGATCTTATTGTACCTGTTGCACGTTTCCAAGGGTCTCGCCTTGCCTCTGGGTCTGTAAATTCACCCTACGAACAGAATGAATCTCGTAAAGGTAGTACAGAAAAGGGCAGTCGAGCTAAGAAAGCACATGTGTCAACATCAGGTTCCAGCCTTTCTGCTGCTGTTGTTGAAGCTGAAATTGGACTTGAAGCACAGGTACTTCATTTGATCTTGTTTAAGAAGATATAGTATCTGTTCGAAGATATTTTTATGGCTTCATCTGAATCTTGCTGCAACTTCCACAGGAACGTGAAAACAAAGAAGAACTTAAGTCAATGCTTAAAGATGCACTCCGTGAGAAATCAGATCTTTTTAATTCTGAAAATGCAGAGGAGGACAAGGTATATCTTATATCTTTGGTTATATATGTGCAAATCTTGTGTTGCTGCTCTATTGGTTTTTTGTGGTTGTAAGTTCAAGTGTTCAACAATACTCTGGCATATTGTCATATGATATTTTTAGAACACTGATCACAGTATGCATTCGTTTTAAGTTATAATTATATGATTTATAATACATTAGTTGCTTTAGGGGCTACGTAAGTGATCCTTTTGAAAGGAACAACACTTATCCCATTATCATTAAGCAATGCAATAATTAATAGGCTGCTGCAAGTCCTCTAGGCGGATAGATCAGGGTGACTGCGCTATCCTTGGTCTTTGTAGACCTTTACTACTAACCACTTCATGTGACACTGAGTTATTGAAGATATTTGTGACTAGGTTTAATGAAAGCCCACTTTCATATTTTGGATCTTAAATATAAGATTAGGCCCTGGCGGGGGATAGTGCATCCCTGTTCTTTGGAACTTTTGGTGTGTTGCATGCAACACTAAGTTAGCGAAGATATTTGAAACTTCATGAATTGGAAATATACTTCTATTTTTGGACCTTATGAAGCTCTAATTTTTGTATAGTGTTTACTGGTTAAAAACTTAAGTGATAACCTTATTTGTTAATATTAGATAAAGCTCGGAGAATCTGGATGGAGGAAAAGGTACTACGAAGAAAAGTTTGGGGCAACAACACCTGAGCAAATTGAAGCAATACGCAGAGATGTTGTAAGTATTGTGGAAGTGCCTATTAATTTACCACATTCATGATTCATTAATGACACCAGAGGCTGTTGCCATTATTACTCTATCTGTGCCAACTTCTTTTATAGAAAATGTCAATTGATCATCGTTTGGAAAAAATGCTCCTATAATCGTGTATGATCTTTTATGACGTCCTATATGCTCCTTTAGGTTCTCAAATATACTGAAGGTTTGTGTTGGGTAATGCACTACTATTATGAAGGTGTCTGCTCATGGCAATGGTGAGCTTGTCGTAATGGCATAATTACAGTTTTATTTGTAGCACAATTATCGACATTTCTTATATCATTCTCTATCCATTCCCCCAATATCCATTTCTTTCTAATTTCTCCTTACCATATGTAGGTTTTACCCTTACCACTATGCCCCTTTTGCTTCGGATTTAAAAGATTTAGGCCAGCTTAATGTAACTTTCGAACTTGGGTCACCATTCAAACCTTTCGATCAGCTTATGGGAGTTTTCCCAGCAGCGAGGTGAATATATATTTCCTTCAGTCTCATAGTTCATTAATGTGGTGTATTATTGATGGGTTATGTCACTATATTTCAGCTCGCATGCACTCCCTCTACAGTATCGACAATTGATGTCTGATCCAAGTTCGCCTATAATCGACTTTTATCCGATCGGTATGCTGATTTTGCGATCATGGATTTATGACATTCTCCTACAACCTTAATCCAATTATAATCCGTCTTCACCTGTGTACTCTGCAGATTTTGAAGTAGATATGAATGGGAAGAGGTTTTCTTGGCAGGTACGTTGATTTCAGTGAGCATAATTTGTATATCATATGTCAGCCATGTTTAAATAAAACCCATACTGCACAGGGCATAGCGAAACTGCCCTTTATCGATGAAGCTAGGTTGCTGTCCGAGATTAATAAAGTCGAGCATACTTTGACGGTATGAAACAGTTTCTCATGAGTGTATTATGTTTGTCATATATGATAGGAAACCTTGTATTAAGTTCATCATAATTTTCCTCATCTTTTGTGTAGCCCGAGGAAGCAAGGCGAAACAGTACCATGTACAATATGCTTTTCGTGAATGGCTCCCATCCAATTTCGCCTTATATCTACTCCCTCAGCAGCAAGTTCGGACATCTATCTGAGAATGAGCGAAATGAAATTAAAGAACAGCTCGATCCTTCGGCTAGGTAGCTAACCCTACCAGGATTCTTGATTGTCTGCAGACTTTTTTTTTGTTCTAGCGTAGTAGTTATTGAACTGATTGGCCTTCTAGATTCTGTTCTGAACACGCTGTTTGTTGGGGCCTTTCAGTAAAGTGAACATGAGTAGACTGCCATCTTATAATATACTACTAGCAAAAAAGCGCCTCTTGTATAAGCTACTATAACTAAAACTTAGCTGCTCTTGCTTATTTTGTGCAGCGGAGGAATGAACGGTTACATCTCACTTTGTGGTGGGGATCCAAGCCCGCCTGTCTTCAGATCACCTGTGGCTGGACTGGAGGATATTATGGACAATCAAGTGATGTAAGTTTTTCTGTATTATTTATACTCTCTGAACCCAAAAAACTGTCGCAAGTTACACTAGGAGTTATACCTGCCTCATTTATTCTCCCACGTCATTTAAAACGGATCAGAGGGAGTATAATATATTGGTACTTCAGTTCAAGATTATGACATTTGCCTTCATTAGATGTTCAATTTATAAGCTTCCGGATCCTCAGAAGCACATAGCACGCCCACCTGTTGGTGTTGTCATACCCAAGAAGGTACGGTATGATTTTGGTGTAACAGCAACATTATATCACTCCACCTGGGACGTGCTCATGGTTAACAGCCTTATTGTTTAATCTACTCTGAAGATTGTTGAAGCTAGTGATCTGAAACCACCACCTGTTCTGTGGCATGAGGACAGTGGCAGGAGGCCTTTTGATAATAACAACAGGAGGCCTTTTGATAATAACAACAGGAGGCATACTGATAACAGCAGCAGGTAGCATATGAGCTCTTTTGCCTTATTTTGTGAATTCTTGCTTCGACATTTGCAGATCCCAACCTACTTGTGAAATGGTTCAGGCAAAACCCTACAGGAGCGGTACATGGCCGCCAACTTGGAGAGGCTGCCCACCGACTAGTTGTGAACAATATGAACGGTCGCGGTGGCGGGCAGTATGCTCCGGCTAGGCCATATCAAACTATAATGAATGGTATGCATTATCCAAATGGAATGCCACCAAGGATGGAGCAGCCTTCTGGACGTCCTGGTTGGCATGTTCCTAGTGATATACCTAGTGGTCAGGGACCGTCCTATGCATTGCCATCAGGTCATCAGTATACTAGAGATAATCGTGGAAGACAACAACCATATGCAAGAGATAGCCACAACGATTCGAGAGGACACCACCAGAATAGTAGCCATGCATATTCATCACATCCTGCTCCTCCATCATCGGGTTATGGGCGATATGGGCAACCCCCATCGCACACTGGGGGTTATCATGGGGCCTACCAGCCTGCACCATATGCAGCAGCTCAGCAGTGGCAGCAGCAACAACCTCATAGTTCTTATTCTGGAGGTGGGACGCCTCCTGCAAGGCCTAATTCACGACCACAGCAGTCACAAAACCGCTATGGCACCTTAGATAGGAATTCAAACAGGAGACCACCAGGTCAGGGCCGCCACTAGCCCGCTTCCTCTTTGGTTCTAGCTCTGGTTTTGCTGTTACTACTTACTAGAACTTACTTCGGCTAAATCAGGTATAGGAATAGACGCATCATTTGCAAAGTGTAGTGATCTTCAAGATTCTTGGTTTTGGCATAAACGGTACCAAGGGGGAAGTGTTGTATACTAGCACTTATTGCCAGACCAGCAGAAAGTGGAGTACACACTGTATTCACAAAACCTATCGATCTTCAAGCTTCTTGGCTGTGACAGCAAAAAATCCAAGGGGGCAAGTGTTGTATACTAGGAATTGTTGTCTTATTTCTGTTCTTCCATTGTAGTCGTCATTCATGCAGAACATGATATATAAGTTCCCTGCGATCAACAAGCTGTCCAACAAGTTTTTTGTATTGTAGAAATAATGTATGTATCTGGATTCATTCAATTTTGATGATGGATAATAAGATACGCAATAGATGTGTGATTTTTCACTTGTAAACTAGTTCTTTCGACATGTCCAAATACATCTTTCATTATGCTATTACGTTACAATGATTGTGCCATGGCATACTTCAGAAGTTGCATTTGTTCCTGGTTTATTACCACCCAGAGACAAGACATGACGCTGTGGTGTGACTGCAAGCTAATTTAAATAAGATATATCTGGATTATGAGAAATGATTTTTTAGAGATTGTGAGAAATGCTTTTAGATGGACAATGCTTAGAGATAATGTACTTTAGTTGCATCAATGACTGGATGGGACCATTGGTGCAAGTTCCTTTGTATCAACATTGGGACTTGATACAGATCTTTAGATGAGATAAAGACCGTTGCCTTTGATATGGAACATGATAACGCATCTCGCCCATATGGCCTTCCTATAGATCTTTACTGGAATATTTGACATTTTTTTTGTCATGACCTAGTTCTGCTTTTCAAAGACTTGTGATTGTCAGCTAAAAAAGAAAAAAAGATTTTAGTGAAGATAAATTGGATCTATCTCAAATTAAATCCGTGATTATTACTTTTGCTACCTAATGGAATAGGAGCTAATAAAATGTAGATGAATCGGCCAATTTGCTTGTTGAGTGTTCTATTCAAAATCCTTACTGGGGTTAGCTGATAAAGTAGTCTTTGCTACTCAATCTGCATTTTGTGAAGCCTTTTTTTAAGAACAACACCCTCTATGTTTTTAGGGGAATCTCCCACTTTATTGGTCAGCATGAATGTTTAGAGGTACAATAACAGAATCATAAGGGGTACCTAGGTGTCTACCAACTCCTAATGAGAGGCCATGTTTGGCGAGGTCATGACCTCTACGTTTTTTTAGAAACACAGTACAGACGCAAACGCTCACAAGTACACACATACATAAACCCCTGTGAACGCACGCACGCAAGCCTTACTGATGACTCCCAAGTGAAGGAGATCAACTGTAGTACCTTTCGATTAGAAAAGGTTGTCGAACCCACGAGTAGCTGAAGGTATTGATTAGCAAGAATGATAAATAAAACAATGAAAGATGCAACCGTTTTTGGGATTTTTGGTTGTATAGTTGCAAAGAGGATAAAAATGCTGAAAATAAACAGTGACAGTGGAAAGCTCTCAAAGAGAGAAAAACCCAATCCTCTATGTGGCAAGAGGACAAGATTAAGTGATGTGTGTCTTATATGTGGAAAACGTTCTCGAGAGCGGCATGGATTTTACATGGCATAGAGATTTCTAAAATAACACGTTGAATATCTTGTCAAGTTTTAATCTTTTTTGAACAGAGCCTTTATTAGATATAACTAAATAAATAAACTAAATCCCCTATGATGGATCTTGTGGCCAAGTAAATGACTGCACAATAACTATTAAGACATAAAGTCCCACCATAACATTACACTCTAAGGTCTCCGATACTAATACCCCACAAAGTAACTTCATGACTCGGTGTCAGGTTTACATGTCCTCCCAAGTCTCTCTCACTCCATTACACTACGGTGTTCTCCTATGAGCCCATATAGGTGAAGTGGTGTGCAGTCGACGTTCGCACAACACCATCATAGAATTACATAAAAAGATAAACACTAAACAAAATACCAACACATGTTATATATAAATCATTGCCAATTCATCCTATGCCCTCAGGAACATACGGAAACTACTCACAACGTGCAAACATGATAATATTCAGTGGCATAAGTGGTACACACAATCTGAAAATATAAATTTACCTCCAAATAATGACAAGTACTCAATCACAAACATGAATAGGAGCATAAAACAAGTATCCAGGGTATAGCAACTCTCAAACTACGAGGGGGACGGAGTGGCATCACGGAGATGGTGCTGGTCTTGGTGATGGTGATGATGGAGAGGCCTCCTCCCACGCCAAGGAGGAGAGGTGATGACGATGACGATGATTCCCCCCTTCTCCGGAGCTCCGGAGCAGCAGGATTTGACCCCCTTGGAGGGAATCAGGAGTTTCGCCGCCGCCGCGGCCTCGGATGGACTTGGGAAAAATTAGGATGTAGGTTTTCTGGCGAGAGGAGGTCGTGTTAAGAAGCCGAGCACGAGACGATGCCTGAGGCCCAAGTTGGTGGGTCCCACGTTGGCTGCGTGGGCCCCTCTCTTGGCCCTCGTGGCTCTTCTCTCTTCGATCTTTTTCCCACTGCTGTTCTCTCGGAGAAAAACCACCTGTGCAATATTTTCTTTTCCAATTTGGGTTCCTAAAAGTCCTGAAACATTAAAAACAAGGAAAATGAGGTTTTCTGCCTCCCAGAAATTAAATACAAAAAATAGGGACTTTGTATGAAAGTCCCATAAATCATCTAAAACATGCAAAAATATTAATATAACAATCCCAATCACATTCTAATATGATAATATGAGTTATAAAATGATGATATAAAATACACGTTTCACCTACCCCTATGAGCATCTCCGAGAGACTGGTCCGGCAGGTTCTGAGGTTAACGAAGTCACCAGGGGCGTGTTGACAGGCACGTCACTTACCACTGAAATTTAAATCCTGGAAAATCCAGAAAAATGTGAGCACCCATGCCATATCTAGGACTTGAACCTGGGTGAGCTGGTTCCACTACAAGAAAACAAACTAGCTCAGTTGCTCTACTTTCATTTATGACGAAAGTTACAGGAATAAAAGCCATCGATCTTCTTTGAACTTCCCTTAGAGCATCTCCACCGGGGTCCTCTAAATGTGTGTCCGGCACCCCCCCAATTGGGCCTCCTTTGAGGGGTGCCGGACATGTGTCCGGTCAACATTTAGAGGCCGCCCACAGCGGCACTCCCCAAAGGCCCACCGCCCAAACGCGAGCAATCTGTCGAACACCTCGCGGGCGCACGAACCGCCGCCGATGAACAACACAAACGATGAACACAAATGGTGATGAACAACACAAACATCATTTAAACAAGATTTAACAAACTTACAATTTCGAATCTAAACGAGATTTAACAAACTAGACCTAGAAGGTGCGAGAGAGAAGGCCTATGCTGTGCTACACGCGCCGGCAAGGAGAAGAGATGCCGCTTCATGGCCGACGAGGGGGAGAAGATGCGAACCAAGCCAAGGAAGCAACGACGCTTCACTTCTGGCCATCGCTCATCACCGTTCCCATCGGCTATAACCTTTAGAAACGGTCCCGTAGCCTCGGTTGAGCCGGCCGAGGCTTCTGGCTTCGCGGGCGCCGTGTTCGATTCACCCCCGTGACATGCGGCGGGGCGTTTGATGGGAAGCCTCTTCGGCTTTCGGCGCCCCTTTCTTCGGTGACGGCGACTGATGTCTACGCACGCTTCTATTCTCGTAGACAGTGTTGGGCCTCTAAGAGCAGAGGTTTGTAGAACAGCAGCAAGTTTCCCTTAAGTGAATCACCCAAGGTTTATCGAACTCAGGGAGGTAGAGGTCAAATATATCCCTCTCAAGCAACCCTGCAATTAAGATACAAGAAGTCTCTTGTGTCCCCAACACACCCAATACACTTGTCAGATGTATAGGTGCACTAGTTCGGCGAAGAGATAATGAAATACAAGTAATATGGATGATTATAAGTAGTAATTGCAATCTGAAATAAAAATGGCAGCAAGCAAACATGTAGCAGAACAGGTTGTAAACGGTGTTTCAATGCTTAGAAACAAGGCCTAGGGATCATACTTTCACTAGTGGACACTCTCAACAATGACATCAAAGCTGAATAATAAATACTACTCTCAAACACTCTCTTGTTGGATAATAAACACCATTCATTAATTGCGTAGGGCTACAAAAGCACCCTCAAAGTCTGAGTAAACAAACACCACAACGTCATAAATTAAAGGAGTCACACACGGTGCGCACACTGCCACCTTGACAACCGTGAATAACCCCAGAGTTCATATTAAAGTAACCTCTAGAGTGCATAATAGATAAAGAGTAACATCACATATTCAACTAGATTATAAAGCTCATGATCACATAAAGATAACACCATGGGAGAGAGAGAGATAAACCACATAGCTACCGGTAGAGCCCGCGGCCCCGGGGGAGAACTACTCACTCCTCATCGTAGGAGTCAGCAACGGCGATGGAGATGGCGGTGGAGTTGATGGAGATGACTCCGGGGGGCAATTCCCCATCCCGGCAGGGTGCCGGAACAGAGACTTCTATCCCCCGAATTAGTGTTCTTGGTGGCGGCGGAGTTTCGGGACTCTTCTCTGGAAAACGACGATTCTAGGGTTATTTTGTCGGGGGCAATATATGGGCGAAAGGGCGAAGGCGGTGGAGGCCCGAGGGCCCCACACCATGTGCTGGCATGGCCAGAAGTGGGGCCGCGCCACCACCAGGTGAGGCCGCCTCGATCTCCGTCTTCGTCTCCTCTTCGGTGTTCTGAATGGTTCCGGAAAAAATAGGAGTTTTGGCTTTTGTTTCGTCCAATTCCGAGAATATTTCCTTAACAATTTTTCTGAAACCAAAAACAGCAGAAAACAGGGAACTAGCACTGTGGCATCTCTTTAATAGGTTAGTCCCAGAAAATGCATAAAAACCATATAAAGTGTATATAAAACATGTAGCAATAGGTATAATATAAGCATGGAACATAAGAAATAGATACGTTTGAGACGTATCAAGCATCCCCAAGCTTAGTTCTACTCGTCCCGAGTAGGTAACACGATAACAAGAATAATTTCTGAAGTGACATGCTTTCACACAATCTTGATCATATAATAATGTAATGCATATAAATTGAGATCAAATGAATAAAAGTTGTAGTTTATATTGATATCAAATGAGTAATGAGTAAACAAGTAGGAAGAACAAAGTAAAACTTTCAATGAATCAATACTAGAGAACAATCAACCGTGCAAGGTAGATATTAAAGATGATTTAAGCTTCAAGAACAACAATATAATCATCTAATGCATCCAACACTCATGACAACTTTGTGAAAGGATCAACTCAAGCAATAACAATATGCACGTAGAAAATCATCTCTTTATTTGTTCATTTAAAAACAAGCAAGCGTTCAGCGTTGGTTCCTGGCACCAGGATGTTGTGGATAAAAGAATGTTAAGGGGGGTTTGGAAGGCCAACGGAAGAAAGTCTCACAAAGCTGAAAGTGATCATTAGACAAGAGGAAGTCTTATAATCGAAGCTATGCAAGGAGTAGTGATTGCCACACAACGGATGCACATAGAGATATAAGTGTATGAAAGCTCTCCAATGGAACTAGTGGGGGTGCATCCAACTTGCTTGCTCATGAAAACCTAGAGCACTTTTGAGGAGGCTCATCATTGTAATATACAAGCCAAGTTCTATAATGTAAAGTTCCCCACATAGTTATGCAAGTAAAACATGAAAACTCTCTCATATGGAGTAAAGGTGCTAAACATGAGCACAAATGATGACTATGAATACTACAGGTGCTCTAACATGAGCACAAGTGTGGATAAAGAGTAGTAATGTTGCCCCCCTTTTTTTTTCTTTCTTTTTTTTCTTCTATTTTTCCTTTTTTTTTTACTTTTTCTGTTTCTCTTTTCGATGGCCTCCATGGCTCTTTTCACTTTTAGGGGCAAACATTCTAATATGACAACACACTTTTGATACAAGTAACTCATAAGGAATAAAACATAGTGTATGAAACGGTGCCTCTGCCAGTGTAGCAGGATATGCAATGATCTACCGTAACATGGGTAAAACCGCACATCAGCTGTAAAGAATCATGCAAGACAATATATAAATGATAAATGACAACAAGTCATGTAATGTAAGATGAAAGTTGCATGGCAATATATCTCGGAACAGCTATGAAAATGCTGTATTAGGTAGGTATGGTGGATGTTTTGAGTAAGATATTTGGCTGATGTGTAGGAGAACATGATTAAGATCTCCCACGAGTTTTGGATGTACCCGCGAAGTATGCACCAACTCTCAATGTGAGAAAGGTCAATGCAAAGTACCGAAGAGGCTAGCAAATATGGTGGTGGAAGTGCCATGAAAACCGCAGCTTAGAACTGACAAGTAAAAAGATTCCAACTAGAAATATGATCTTACAAGGCATAATGAAAATCACTCCATGAGGGACTGTGGCAAATCAACAAGTCACTGTTGGGACCCCGACCGTAGCGCATAACACAAAGTCATTACGGTTGCTTTTAACATTAGAAGTCATATATCATTATGCTATCAACTGGATATTTAAGTGTGGCACAGGTTCAAGTTTTCTAGACCAACCATTAATCATTCCACTTTTACTAAACCATCATGTTTTACCATTAAGCATATTAATATCTCAAAACAACATTAATGATTCAAGTGACACAATTTAATGATCTACAAGATTATGTATCATTTCATCATACCATCTACCACATTTAACATTTTCTGTTATTAACCAAACACCAATCAAATTATTTAAAAATAAACTCTCCAAGTATTTAACAATGAGACATGAGAGTATACCATAAGAAAACTAACATCTCTAACAAGAGATGAATGAAAAACAAGAGCTAATAGTATTGAAGTAACATAGAAGAATACTCGACAAATATAGGTGAAGAATACGAGTATTCTTAAGAAAAAGCGGAGCGTGTCTCTCTCCCACAAAGGAATGGTAGGATCCATTTTATTCCGAGAACGAAAATAACAAAAACAAAAACAAATAGACGCTTCAAGTAAAGCACATAAGATGTGACGGAATTAAAATATAGTTTCAATAGAGATAACCTGATAATTTTTTACGAAGAAGGGGATGCCCAAGGCATCCCCAAGCTTAGACGCTTGAGTCTTCTTGAAATATGCTTGGGTGACCCACGGGGCATCCCCAAGATTAGGCTCTTTCATCTTCTTGATCGCATCATACCATCCTTCTCTCTTGATTCTTGAAAACTTCCTCCACACCAAACTCAAAATAGACTTCATTAGAGGGTTAGTGCATAATCAATTTTTTTTTATATTCTGCATGGACACAATTGCTACCAATGCTACTGGATATTAGCTACAGCCACTGATACTTTATGGAACAAAAAGATCCATTCAAAAACAGCAAAACAAGCATTGCAAAATAAATGGCAGAATCTGTAAAAAATAGAACAGTCCATAAAGACGATTTTTTTTGAGGCACTTAACTTGCTCAAATCAGAAAACTCAAAACTAATGAAAGTTGCATACATATCTGAGGATCACGCACAAAAAATCCCAGGTCATTTTTATTTTTTTGTGAATTCTTACGAATTAAACGATGGACAGCAGAAAACTGTTCCTGCGCAGAAATCCAAATCTAGCATCAACTTTCTACTAGAGGCTTTACTTGACACAACAAAGTGATACAATAAAGATACAAAGGAGTTGCTACAGAGGTAAGCATGTTCCTTGACTCAAATAGAAGAAAAAGAACAGAAATAAAACATGGGTTGTCTCCCATAAGCGCTTTTCTTTAAAGCCTTTTAGCTAGGTAAGGAGATTTTTATGATGCTCTCATAAAAATGAGAGTTGAAAAACAAAGGAGAGCATCAAGAGGTAAACATCAAACTCATTTAAGTCTAACCCACTTCCTATGCAAAGGAATCTTGTAATAGGATAAATTATTGAAACATAAAGCAACTATCATAGAAAGATGAAACAAATGCAAATTCAAAACTTCCAACATAAAGAGAGGTGTTTCAGTAACTTGAAAACTTTTACAACCGTATTTTCCTCTCTCATAATAACTTTCAGTAGCATCATTGATAAAATCCACAATATAACTATCACATGAAACATTCTTATCGTGATCCATATGCATAAAAGTATCATTATTTCTCTCATAAGAAAAGTTCTTCTCATTAATAACAAGGGGAGCAGGATCATCATAAAGAAATTGAACATGATAGACAAGTTGTATATTAAAAGGATTGGTTTGAGTAATTTCTCTATAACTATGACAAGTTTCAGGAGGATAATTGTAATTATAACCTATGTCATAGTATTCTTTATAATTATCAAAATATGGAGGCATAGTATCATCATAAGCAATAGAATAGTTATCCTCCAAAGTGTGTTCATTTGTAAACATATCATCATTTTTACTAGAAGGAGAGGTATCAAATATATAATCATTAGTAGGAAAAGGATTTTCAAACACCTCATCCCCGAGCTCAGAGCTTTCTATATCATCATGTAAAGAAACATGGATAGTACTAATAGTATAGCAATTATTAACATCACCATTTTCAGAATTAGTGTCCCAGAGATCTTCAATATCAAAAGAAGTGTGCTTTTCCCAATCATGATCACTAATATAAATAATAGGCATAGGTTCATCATCAAGTTCAGAATCACCGAATTCAGAATTATAAGTATTAATTGTAAAAGGAGCAACAAGTTTGGGAGAAGATACCATTTCCTCTCTCCTTTTACTCCTCTTCTTATTCTTCTTACTCTTTCCTTTTTTCTTCTTCTTTTCCTCTTTAGGAGGGAGAGGCTGATGCACACGGTGGCGATGAGTTGGAAAACCCCAAGAGGAAGGTGTGAAGTAGTGCAGCAGCAAATTTCACTCAGTTGTGAAACCAAGGTTATCAATCCAGTAGGAGATGAAGAACACATCTGAAGGTTGTCGGTGGCTGACTTGGGCACGGCGCCACACCGGTGTCAGCAACAAACGTGAAACCTGCACAACACAATCAAGAAACTTTGCCACAACTCAACAATGAGGTTGTCAATCTCACCGGCTTGCTGTAACAAAGAGATTAACCGTATGGTGTGGAGAATGATGTTTGTTTGCAGAGAATGAAAGTAACAGTTTGCAGTTGGTTGTATTATCAGTTTAAAGAAAAGGACCGGGGTCCACAGTTCACTAGTGGTGTCTCTCCATAATAATAATAATAGCATACATGCGGGTAAACGAATTACAGCTGGGCAATTGATAGAATAAAGAGCTGCATAATGATGCATATACTAATGAAATGATGTCTAGTGTGAGATTCATTTGGGCATTACAACAATATACATAGACCGTTCCAACCGCATCTATAACTAATAATCCACCTTCCGGTTAGCGTCCGCACCCCTTTCAGTATTAAGTTGCAAGCAACAGATTATTGCATTAAGCAAAGTATGTAAAGTAAGTAAGTAACATCATCCTTAGATAAAGTACTACTGTTTTATCCCTAGTATCAACAGTACATCTACAACCTTAGAGCTTTCTGTCACTACCCCAGATTAAATAGAGACATGAACCCACTATCGAGCATAAATACCCCCTCTTGGAGTCACAAGCATTTACTTGGCCAAAGCAACTACTAGCAACGGAGAGCATGCAAGATCATAAACAACACACAACATGATATATTATGAAGCAATGACAAAGTATTCAATATTCATCGGATCCCAGCAAACACAACATGTAGCATTACATAAAGATGATCTTGATCATGATAGGCAGCTCACAAGATCTAAACATGATGGCACAAAAGGAGAAGACAACCATCTAGCTACTGCTATGGACCCGTAGTCCAAGGATGAACTACCCACGCATCAGTCCGGAGGCGGGCATGGTGATGTAGAGCCCTCCGGTGATGATTCCCCTATCCGGCAGGGTGCCGGGAGCAGGTTCTGAACCCTCCCGAACTAGGGTTGACGACGGCGGCGGCTCCGTGAGGAAAAGTGGAAAAGTGTTCGGGTTGTTTGCCTTAGGTTTTCGGGGGGATTAAATAGTCGAAGGGGCGAAGGCGGTGGAGCCCCGTGGGCCCCACCTCAGGTGCCCGCGCGGCCAAGGAAGCTACCGCGCCACCCCTTGAGGCGGGCGCCTCGGTGCCCGTCTCCTTTCCCCCCTCGGACTTCTGGAACGTGTCTGGAATTCTAAGATCTTCGCTATAAAAATTGTCCAATTCCGTGAATATTTCCTTAAGTGGATTTCTGAAACCAAAAACAGCAGAAAACAGGGAACTGGCACTGTGGCATCTTGTCAATAGGTTAGTTCCAGAAAATGCATAAAACAATATAAAATGTGTATAAAACATGTAGGCAATTGGTATAATATAAGCATGGAACATAAGAAATTATAGATACGTTTGAGACGTATCAAGCATCCCCAAGCTTAGTTCTACTCGTCCTTGAGTACAAATAATTTCTGGAGTGACATGCTTTCACACAATCTTGATCAAATAATAATGTAATGCATGTAAGTTGAGATCAAATGAATAAAAACTGTAGTTTATATTGATATCAAATGAGTAATGAATAAACAAGTAGGCATAACAAAACAAAACTTTCAATGAATCAGTAATAGAGAACAATCAACCGTGCAAAGTAGATATTAAAGATGATTTAAACTTCAAGCATAACAATATAATCATCTAATGAATCAAATAATCATGACAACTTTGTGAAAGGATCAAGTCAAGTAATAGCAATATGCACATAGAAGATCATTTCTCTATTTGTTCACACAAAAATAAGCAAGTGTTCAGCGTTGGTTCCTGGCACCAGTATGTTGTGGCTAAGAGAATGTTAATGGGGGTTTGGAAGGCCAACGGAAGAAAGTCTCACAAAGCTGAAGTGGTCATTAGACAAGAGGAAGTCTTATAATCGAAGCTATGCAAGGAGTAGTGATTGCCACACAACGGATGCACATAGAGATATAAGTGTATGAATGCTCTCCAATGGAACTAGTGGGGGTGCATCTAACTTGCTTGCTCATGAAGATATAGAGCACTTTTGAGGAGGCTCATCATTGGAATATACAAACCAAGTTCTATAGTGTAAAGTTCCCCACATAGTTATGCAAGTAAAACATGAAAACTCTCTCATATGGAGTACAGGTGCTAAACATGAGCACAAATGATGACTATGAATAATATGGGTGCTATAACATGAGCACAAGTGTGGATAAAGAGTAGTAATGTTGCCCCCCCTTTTTTTTTCTTCTCCTTTTCTCTTTTTTTCTATTTTTTTTGTATTTTTCTGTTTCTCTTTTCGATGGCCTCCATGGCTCTTTTCACTTTAGGGGGCAAACATCCTAATATGATAATATGACAACACACTTTTTGGTACAAATATCTCATGATGAATAAAACATAATGTATGAAACGGTGCCTCTGCCAGTGTAGCAGGATATGCAATGATCTAGCGTAACATGGGTAAAACCACACATCAACTGTAAAGAATCATGCAAAGCAATATATATGATAAATGACAACAAGTCATGTAATGTAAGATGAAAGTTGCATGGCAATATATCTCGGAACAACTATGGAAATGCTGTAGTAGGTAGGTATGGTGGATGTTTTGAGGAAGATATTTGGCTTATGTGTAGGAGAACATGATGAAGATCTCCCACGAGTTTTGGATGTACCCGCGAAGTATGCACCAACTCTCAATGTGAGAAAGGGCAATGCAAAGTACCGAATAGGCTTGCAAATATGAAGGTGGAAGTGCCATGAAAACCGCAGCATTAGAACTCACAAGAAAAAGGATTCCAAATAGAAATATGATCTTACAAGGCATAATGAAAATCACTCCACGAGGGACTGTGGCAAATTAACAAGTCACTGTTGGGACCCCGACCCTAGCGCATAACACAAAGTCATTACGGTTGCTTTTAACATTAGGAGTCATATTTCATTATGCTATCAACTGGAAATTTAAGTGTGGCACAGCTTCAAGTTTTCTAGACCAACCATTAATCATTCCACCTTACTAAACCATCATGTTTACCATTAAGCATATTAATATCTCAAAACAACATCAATGATTCAAGTGACACAATTTAATGATCTACAAGATTATGTATCATTTAGTTATACCATCTACCACATTTAACATTTTCTGTTCCTAACCAAACACCAATCAACTTATTTAAACATAAACTCTCCAAGTATTTAACAATGAAGCAAGAGAGTATAACATATGAGAACTAACAGCTCTGAACAAGAGATGCATGAAAAACAAGAGCTGAAAGTATTGCAGTAGCTATAGAAGAATACTCAACAAGTATAAGTGAAGAATAGGAGTATTCAAATGAAAAAGCGGAGCGTGTCTCTCTCCCACACAAGAATGCTAGGATCCATTTTATTCAGAAAACAAAAATAACAAAAGCAAAAGCAAAAACAAACAGACGCTCCAAGTAAAGCACATAAGATGTGGCCGAATTAAAATATAGTTTCACTGAGATAACCTGATAAGTTGTTGATGAAAAAGGGGATGCCCAAGGCATCCCCAAGCTTAGGCTCTTTCATCTTCTTGATCACATCATATCATCCTCTCTCTTGATCCTTGAAAACTTCCTCCACACCAAACTCAAAGTAGACTTCATTAGAGGGTTAGTTCATAATAAAAAATTCTCATATTCTGCATGGAGACAATCATTATCATGGTACTGGACATTAGCTACAGCTAATGAAATTTTATGGAACAAAAAGATCCATCCAAACACAGCAAAAGAACCAATGCAAAATAAATGGCAGAATCTGTCAAAAACAGAACAGTCCGTAAAGACGATTTTTTTCGAGGCACTTAGCTTGCTCAAATCAGAAAACTCAAAACTAATGAAAGTTGCATATATATCTGAGGATTACACACAAAAATCCCAGGTCATTTTCATTTTTCTGTGAATTCGTACGAATTTAACGGTGGACAGCAGCAAACTGTTTCTGCGCAGGAATCCAAATCTAACATCAACTTTCTACTAGAGGCTTAACTTGGCACAACAATGCAATAAAATAAAGATACAAAGGAATTGCTACATAGGTAGGCATGTTCCTTGACTCAATAAAATAAAATAACAGGAATAAAAATTGGGTTGTCTCCCATAAGCGCTTTTCTTTAACGCCTTTCAGCTAGGCACAGAAAGCAAAACTCAAGTGTTTCCAAGAGAATAAGCATCCAAATCAATAATTTCTTTTAAAACATGGCTTGCTCCATTAGGTATAGTATCCATGAAGTTGTACCAACAGGTTTATCAGCATTAAGCATGTTGGGAGGTTTTGGTTTAGGTACCTTAGGGATATAAACGAATTTCTGCTCTTTTCCCACAAAAGCCTTTTCTTTCTTAGTTTTGAGATAGGAAAAAGTTGAACTCAAAGTTTCCATGGCTTCCTCTAACTCACCGATCCTATGGTTTTGAGTATCATGGGTGTTGCTAGCTTCTAAAACAGTGACTCTATCATTAATATCTTCTATTGATTCATTAACCTTGCCAGCATTATCAATGAAGTTTGCTAAATTTTTCTCCATAGAATCCAATTTTTTAATAACATCTTCAAGAGTGATCTCAGTTTTAATATCTTTAGTAGGTGATGGTGATCCTACCAACCTTTCAATTAAATTGCAAGCTTCCAAAGCAGGAGTTCCCAGTAAGTTACCTCCTGTAAGAGTGTCAAGAACATACCTATACCAACTAGTGACACCAACATAAAAATTCCTAAGAAGGATTAAAGAGGAATGTTTTTTAGTGCACCTATGATGAGCATCATTTATCCTATACCGCATCTTTCAAATTTTCTCCTCCTTGTTGCCTAAACGAACGTACTTCAACTTCAAGACTTCCCATTTTAGCAAATTTAAGGACAAACCGAAATAAACAAATATAGAAACCGAAATATAAAAGACCAAACCGAAATAAAAATAACAATGCAAGTAACTATTTTTTTGTATTTTTGATATTAAGCAAACAAGACAATAATAAAGTAAATAAAATGCAAGACAAAAACAAAGTAAAGAGATTGGGAAGTGAGAGACTCCCCTTGCAGATGTGCTTCAATCTCCCCGGCAACGGCGCCAGAAATTTTACTTGATGCACACGGTGGTTGGAAAACCCTAAGAGGAAGGTGTGAAGTAGTGCAGCAGCAAATTTCTCTCAGTTGTGAAACCAAGGTTATCAATCCAGTAGGAGATGAAGAACACATCTGAAGGTTGTTGGTGGCTGACTTGGGCACGACGCCACACCGGTGTCAGCAACAAACGTGGAACCTGCACAACACAATCAAGAAACTTTGCCCCAACTCAACAATGAGGTTGTCAATCTCACCGGCTTGCTGTAACAAAGAGATTAACCGTATGGTGTGGAGAATGATGTTTGTTTGCAGAGAATGAAAGTAACAGTTTGCAGTTGGTTGTATTATCAGTTTAAAGAAAAGGACCGGGGTCCACAGTTCACTAGTGGTGTCTCTCCATAATAATAATAATAGCATACATGCGGGTAAACGAATTACAGCTGGGCAATTGATAGAATAAAGAGCTGCATAATGATGCATATACTAATGAAATGATGTCTAGTGTGAGATTCATTTGGGCATTACAACAATATACATAGACCGTTCCAACCGCATCTATAACTAATAATCCACCTTCCGGTTAGCGTCCGCACCCCTTTCAGTATTAAGTTGCAAGCAACAGATTATTGCATTAAGCAAAGTATGTAAAGTAAGTAAGTAACATCATCCTTAGATAAAGTACTACTGTTTTATCCCTAGTATCAACAGTACATCTACAACCTTAGAGCTTTCTGTCACTGCCCCAGATTAAATAGAGACATGAACCCACTATCGAGCATAAATACCCCCTCTTGGAGTCACAAGCATTTACTTGGCCAAAGCAACTACTAGCAACGGAGAGCATGCAAGATCATAAACAACACACAACATGATATATTATGAAGCAATGACAAAGTATTCAATATTCATCGGATCCTAGCAAACACAACATGTAGCATTACATAAAGATGATCTTGATCATGATAGGCAGCTCACAAGATCTAAACATGATGGCACAAAAGGAGAAGACAACCATCTAGCTACTGCTATGGACCCGTAGTCCAAGAATGAACTACTCACGCATAAGTCCGGAGGCGGGCATGGTGATGTAGAGCCCTCCGGTGATGATTCCCCTCTCCGGCAGGGTGCCGGGAGCAGGTTCTGAACCCTCCCGAACTAGGGTTGACGACGGCGGCGGCTCCGTGAGGAAAAGTGGAAAAGTGTTCGGGTTGTTTGCCTTAGATTTTCGGGGGGATTAAATATGCGAAGGGGCGAAGGCGGTGGAGCCCCGAGGGCCCCACCTCAGGTGCCCGCGCGGCCAAGGAAGCTGCCGCGCCACCCCTTGAGGTGGGCGCCTCGGTGCCCGTATCCTTTTCCCCCTCGGACTTCTGGAACGTGTCTGGAATTCTAATATCTTCGGTATAAAAATTGTCCAATTCTGAGAATATTTCCTTAAGTGGATTTCTGAAACAAAAAACAGCAGAAAACAGGGAACTGGCACTGTGGCATCTTGTCAATAGGTTAGTTCCAGAAAATGCATAAAACAATATAAAATGTGTATAAAACATGTAGGCAATTGGTATAATATAAGCATGGAACATAAGAAATTATAGATACGTTTGAGACGTATCAGAGGCTTGAAAGGAAGCTTCTCCACATAACCTGGTTTAGTATTAGAGACAATGGAAAAAACTTGGGGGAATTCCTCTCTTTCATTAATAAGCTCAAAACACACATTAGTCCTGTCATACTTTGGTAAAGTCTCATCCTTTATAATATTTTGTATGTAGGTGTTAGCATGGCAATTATTAACACAATAGAGATAACATTCATGCAACACATCATTCATATCAATATCACTCATATTTAACAAAGAAGTTTTTCTTCATAACTCTTCACACACCAAAAATAATGTAAGTTCATCATGTTGATTAGGAGTGATCATGTTATCACAAAAGTCTCCTGCAATATCCTTATTAGAACCTGAGCATTGAAATTCGAAATGACCCTCTTCATAGCAAAGTTCACAAATAAAAGGATAGGTGGCACAAACTTTTTCACCAAGATCTATTAGAACCTTATACCAACCTCTAGTATTTTCATTCCTATGATGGATACAATATTCATCTTCAATTTGATTAATTCCACAAGGTCTATGTATTCCACAAAAATTAACATGCTTATAAGAAATAGTATTTTCAGGAGTTTGAGCATGTCTATTGCAATCATTAACAACAATTTCATTTTCCATGCAAGTGTATTTGAAAGGTTCATGATACACGTCCCAATTTTCTTTAGGAACATTAATATGAGAAGCAAAGGTTCTAGAACAATCAGCAATAATATGAGAATCAAGACCATATTTAGCACTAAGCTCTTGAAAACCAGCAGTTTCAACGAAAGACTTAATGCAATCATATTCATAGTTTATACCTGATTCTTTACCTTTGTCATTCTCCCAATCTTCAGCATTGTTTCGAATTGTTTCAAGAAGATCCCATCTAGGTTCAACCTTCTTACTTGTGAAAGAGCCCTCTGAACAGGTATCTAGATAATCCTTGCAATGTCCTGAAAGTCTTGCATAAAAATTATTAACAATTATTTTATCAGGAAGCTCATGGTTAGGACATTTGAGTATTAATATTTTCAGCCTTCCCCAGGCTTGAGCAATACTTTCTCCTTCATGAGGCCAGAAATTATATATAGAATTCCGATCTTTATGAATCTCACTCGGAGGATAAAATTTAGAATAAAAGAGAGATACAATTTCCTCTCATCCAAGAGAGTGCCTATTATTCAACAATTTATACCAATGCGCAGCTCTTCCATCAAGTAACATAGAAAATAATTTCTTCTTAACTTTATCCATTGAAATACCTGCACACTTGAACAACTCGCATAATTCATGTAAGAATAGCAAATGATCACCAGGATGGACAGTTCCATCCCCTACATAGCGGTTATCCATAACACGATCAATAATTTTCATAGGTATTTTAAATGGCACTATTTTTTCAGGTGGCTTTAGAATATCACAAGCATTATTAGAATTATCACATATTGTAGGCAAAGCATTATCAAGGCAAAATAATTCCTCCAAAGCTGAGGAGCAAAAAAGATTATTTTTATTTAAACTAGCTTCCCCAAGCTTAGGCTTTTCCATAGGCTTAGCAACAATGGTGTCCAAAGAATTTATACTAATAACATTACTACCATTATTATGCAAACAAACCTCCATAGGTTTTTTAATTTTCTCTTCAAAAGTATCATGTCCTAATGCAATATAAATTTCATAAAGATCTCTAATTTTGTTGTTGTTTTCCATTTAGCCTTACTAGTGAAATAAAAACAAGAAACAAAAAGTAATAACTGCAGAATCTAAAGGAGATACCTTCCAACGCTTACCTCCCCGGCAACGGCGGCAGAAAATAGCTTGATGTCTACGCACGCTTCTATTCTCGTAGACAGTGTTGGGCCTCCAAGAGCAGAGGTTTGTAGAACAGCAGCAAGTTTCCCTTAAGTGAATCAACCAAGATTTATCGAACTCAGGGAGGTAGAGATCAAAGATATCCCTCTCAAGCAACCCTGCTGATACGGGCATCGTCAGCATTATATCGGTCCGTTGACACGCTAGGACATATGCAAAATAAATATAAGTCTAAGGTGTTGTTAATTTGGGCCTGCATGCCAAACATGGCCGAACCCAACCATGGGTCGGTTTGTATCAGTTTGAATCCAATTAGGTTTAGGTGTCTGAGTCGAACCATGTTAGGTTTCAGCGGCTCCTACCCCTTTGGCCTTTATAACCAGAGGGGGTGCCACAATATTAGGGGAGTTAAAAAGTTATGTAGAACATTGTGTTCAAGGTCGCCTCCGTCCTAAGGGACCGGCGTGTAGACGGCGTCTTCGACGTTCGTCGGTTATCTTTGAAATAAAGACATGAGTGTTCTTGAATTGTCAAGAGTTATCATGTGTGCGCGAAGGTTCTTGGATCTGCCAAGGGTTGTCGTGCTTGGCGAGAGGCGTGGTGTTCATCATCATGTTGCTCGACTAAATCTATCCAGATTCTTCAGGTTGCGTGGATTGCCACGTGGTTGGGAGAATAGTTATCTCGGTGGTTCTTGCGGTGAAAGATCGGGCAAAACTCAAGGGATCATCGGAGTGACCCTTATCATGTGGTATCAGAGCGCCAGGTTGATCACCGTGAGGGAGTTCGTCCAGTTGAAGATCCATCTGTAGGTTTGCAAAGATTGGCAGATTTATTTTTTGCTGAAATTGGTTGGAGAAAGGATGGCGAGTTGGCACGATGTTGCATCTTGTCGAGTTGGAGTTTGTGCAGTTGGCGAGATCGTTTCCGTCGCTAGGAGAAGGCAGGTTCGATTCGTTTACTGGTGTTTCCGTCGTGCACGGGGTCCGTCGTGCGTGTGCCAACAGAGAAAAAGTGGAACAAGGAAAGAAGAGACCGGAACCAATTTGAGGAAAGAAGAGATCGGAGATTTCGTTGGCATTGTTCAGATTGGTTTCTTTGGTACGTTCGAGTCCGCGTGGAATTAGGAAAAAGCTGGTTGCTACGTACTACTTTTTTAAAGTGTAGACCGGATCGGATCTGATTGCTACGTCAAAAAAAGAAAGAGAGGATTTGATTGGTCCGGATTTTGTGGGATTCTTTCTCAGTTTGTTTCCTGACGTGGAGTTTTGGCAAGGAACGTGCAGATTGATTGCTACGAGGGGAAAGGAAAGTCCACCGGGTCGCTGATTCCCAACGATCGCTAGCGGGATCGGCGTCCGTGGCTTTCGTGGGCCGGCCCAGCTGCCAGATCGCTCGCCCTGTCTTCCTGATTCTGTTGATGGGAAATATTGGTACGTGAAAAAAAAAGGAAAAGTACAGACCGGATCGAAAATACAAAAAAGAAAGAAGACACACGTTTTAGCTCCAAGCGATGGTGAACCTAGTCCATTTGGATCCATGGCCTGCAGGAATTTGTCTTGTTCGTTTTGGGTGATGTGTTTGGTTGACCTCTATTTCAGATTGTATAAATGGGCGTATTCAGCTTATTTGGATCCTTGGTGTGTAGGAGTTTGTCATGTTGTGTCTGGGATAATTTGCCTGATTCGTTTATGAATGCAGTCCATAACTTTTGTGTCCCAGTCCGGTTGATGGTGCCAAACATGGTTGGCGCCAAGAGCAAGTCTAGCTAGCCGAGAGGGAGGATGTGGTGTGGCAGGCCGGCGAAGACTTGAGGATGTAGAAGAAGTGTGGCGATGTGCATATTTGACGCCACAAGCGCTGGAGAAGACCTTCCGGCGTTGAGGACAACGTCTTTCTAAGAAGGGGAGGATGATACGGGCATCGTCGACATTATATTGGTCCGTTGACACGCTAGGACATATGTAAAATAAATATAAGTCTAAGGTGTTGTTAATTTGGGCCTGCATGCCAAACATGGCCGAACCCAACCATGGCTCGGTTTTTATCAGTTTGAATCCAATTAGGTTTAGGTGTCTGAGTCGAACCATGTTAGGTTTCAGCGGCTCCTACCCCTTTGGCCTTTATAACCAGAGGGGGTGCCACAATATTAGGGGAGTTAAAAAGTTATGTAGAACATTGTGTTCAAGGTCGCCTCCGTCCTAAGGGACCGGCGTGTAGACGGCGTATTCGACGTTCGTCGGTTATCTTTGAAATAAAGACATGAGTGTTCTTGAATTGTCAAGAGTTATCATGTGTGCGCGAAGGTTCTTGGATCTGCCAAGGGTTGTCGTGCTTGGCGAGAGGCGTGGTGTTCATCATCATGTTGCTCGACTAAATCTATCCAGATTCTTCAGGTTGCGTGGATTGCCACGTGGTTGGGAGAATAGTTATCTCGGTGGTTCTTGCGGTGAAATATCGGGCAAAACTCAAGGGATCATCGGAGTGACCCTTATCACCTGCAATTAAGATACAAGAAGTCTCTTGTGTCCCCAACACACCCAATACACTTAACAGATGTATAGGTGCACTAATTCGGCGAAGAGATAGTGAAATACAAGTAATATGGATGATTATAAGTAGTAATTGCAATCTGAAATAAAAATGGCAGCAAGCAAACATGTAGCAGAACAGGTTGTAAACGGTGTTTCAATGCTTAGAAACAAGGCCTAGGGATCATACTTTCACTAGCGGTCACTCTCAACAATGACATCAAAGCTGAATAATAAATACTACTCTCAAACACTCTCTTGTTGGATAATAAACACCATTCATTAATTGCGTAGGGCTACAAAAGCACTCTCAAAGTCTGAGTAAACAAACACCACAACGTCATAAATTAAAGGAGTCACACACGGTGCGCACACTGTCACCTTGACAACCGTGAATAACCCCAGAGTTCATATTAAAGTAACCTCTAGAGTGCATAATAGATAAAGAGTAACATCACATATTCAACTAGATTACAAAGCTCATGATCGCATAAAGATCACACCATGGGAGAGAGAGATAAACCACATAGCTACCGGTAGAGCCCGCAGCCCCGGGGGAGAGCTACTCACTCCTCATCGTAGGAGTCAGCAACGGCGATGGAGATGGCGGTGGAGTTGATGTAGCTGACTCCGGGGGAAATTCCCCGTCCCGGCAGGGTGCCGGAACAGAGACTTCTGTCCCCCGAATTAGTGTTCTTGGTGGCGGCGGAGCTTCGGGACTCTTCTCTGGAAAACGACGATTCTAGGGTTATTTTGTCGGGGGCAATATATGGGCGAAAGGGCGAAGGCGGTGGAGGCCCGAGGGCCCCACACCATGTGGTGGCGCGGCCAGAAGTGGGGCCGCACCACCACCAAGTGAGGCCGCCTCGGTCTCCGTCTTCGTCTGCTCTTCGGTGTTCTGGATGGTTCCGGGAAAAATAGGAGTTTTGGCTTTTGTTTCGTCCAATTTCGAGAATATTTCCTTAACAATTTTTCTGAAACCAAAAACAGCAGAAAACAGGGAACTGGCACTGTGGCATCTTGTTAATAGGTTAGTCCCAGAAAATGCATAAAACCATATAAAATGTATATAAAACATTTAGCAATAGGTATAATTATAGATACGTTTGATACGTATCAGCGACGCTGCTGACCAAGATGCTAGCAGCTCGTCGCTGGCACCTTTCTTCGGTGACGGCGACGCTGCTGATGGCGTCGTCGTTTGTAGAGGCAGACCGGGCAGCTCCGGCGTTGGCTCTCGTCGACCGCTACGACGCGCCTCGTACTCCTTGTCCACCACGGCGTGCCAGTAGGGCGCCGAGATGGAGTACTTGGCGTCGAGATTTTGCTCGTACGACATCTCCGTCCACTTGCGGCTGACGAACTCGACACGGTCCTGGCCGCTGAGCCGCGGCGCCACCGGAATGTTGGCGGCGCTCCTCACCCAGCCGTCCGGAAGGGTGTCGTCGTCGGACACCGGCAGCTGGTGGCGGCTGCTCAGCCGCGCGGTCTCCAGCGAGAGCACGTACGGAGGCGCGTTCTCGGCCTCCTCGTGCCACAAGACTCGCTGGAACGCCTTGGCCATCTCCGCCTCCTCGTTGCGACATCGGAGTTCCTCTAACTGCTCGTGGCGATGCTGCCCGCCGGGGCTGCCCGCCATGGTGGCCTATGTTCTTGGGGGAGAGGGAGAGAGGGAGAAGTGTTTGTGTGAAGATGAGGGCTGCGTCGGGTTTTAAAGTGGCCGGAGGAGCGGGGTTGGGTGGCCTGCATTAACGCGGCCACCGCTTCGCCTGGCTGCGCATTGACGCCGACGAAGCGTCTGCAGGGCGCCGCTGCTGTGACTCCAGCACGCGTCGCTTCCGTCTGCGGCGTTGGAAGCGACGCCGCGTTATTGCGAGACGTCGCTTCGGTCTGCGGCGCGTGATGACAGGCGCGGCGCCGTCTAGTTGCCTCGATATTAAACGCAGCGCAACGGCCTACTGCACAACATTCGTTAACACGGGGAGAGGCGCGTGTGTGTATGACGGGCGGGCCAGCTCTGTCAGGACCATGCGCGACTCGATGTCCGGCACCCCCAGGAGGGTCTCCAAGTATTGAGCCCCTGTTAGGGGTGCCGGACATAAAATCGCTCAGCACAAGGTTTTGGGGGGTGCCGCTGGTTACAGTTTTTCGTGTCCGGCCCAAAAGGACCCGGTGGAGATGCTTTTATGATAGGGCCATATCATCCCGGTGAACTACCCAATATGTCATCCACTACATCATTGCAGTCTGACGCTACATGGATTCTTGTGGTGTTTAAATCCTCCTCGAGCGCTAGACCTTCTCAACATGCAAGCGCTTCAAAAGTATCGGCAATTTTGATAAATTTGACCCTTATTCAATTTTATTTTACAAAATGAACATAAATTCAAAATAATTCACGATTTAACCCTTTTTCACGACGCCCGGCCCTGGGGCGCCATGTTGGATAGCACGACGCCTTAGTTAAAGGCGCCATGTAGCTGCCACGTCGGTGCTGTAGGGACCACATTTTTTATTCTCAACGCCCCAACCCGGGGCGTCGTACTCTATGTCACAACGCCATGGCTGGGGCGCCGTGCAGGTAAAATAAAACTTCAGCTAGGCAGTTGGGTTTCATGGTCGTTTAAATAAATTGCGTGCTGGCTGTGTTGCCTATGGGTCAATTCAGCTAGCGCGAAGGACTAAAGCACGTCCATGCATGCATGGGTATACATATATACGTGCATCTTTTCTTATTTTCACAAGGTCCATGCACGTCTCCATTGTTGAAAAAACTAGGTACGCATAGTCTATATTCTAGCTAAGCCAGGTACAAATAACTTGTCTCGGTTAATCAGCAAAATATTAGTACATACGTCGTTGTGTCCTTCCACTTCTCGCCATCACCGAGTGGCGGAGATAGCGATTTGTCGAAGCCGGGCACACAACAAGCAAAATGATTCATTTGTTCTAGCAAGAACCAAGTCTAGAAGTTCAACATTTCAAACACTACCTAACTACGTTTCATAAAATGTTGTCTTTTGGTAGGAGATTTTCTTACTCCCGACTTCCAGGGCTCCACGTGTTTTCAAAAAATAGATTTTAAAGTTTAAAAAATTAAAACAAATCATAGATATTCTGAGTGATGTATAAAAAATTAAAAGAGATCATGAATAATTTTCCCGCTCTCCACCTTTGCCGAGTATCACACTCGACGATTAGAAGAGGCAGGCGAAAAAATGACGTCACGAAAAATACTTTTCCCGTCCACCGCCTTTGTCGAGTGTCTCCCACCGACACACTCGACGAATTTCTGAAAAATGAACGGCAAAGTCTCGCGTCTTTCACCGAGTGTCTTCCAGCGACACACTCCGCAAAAGCGGGACGGAAAGCGCGGGAAATTCTGAAATTTTAGGGCCCTCTATTCGCCGATTGTGACACTCGGCAAATACCGGGTTCCGTCACGGCGACGTTGGGCCGGTCGGTAAGTCCCACGTGGTGACGCCGTGGGACTTACATATTTGTTCAGTGTACTTTTCTTAATTCATCGACTGTGGACACTTCGCCGAGTGCTAAATCAGGGCTGACAACTTGAATATTTGACGGGTATTTGTGAGTTTGTCGAGTGTAGTTGCGCTCGTCTCGGCATACTCGTCCGTCGCCGGGTGACCCGTGTTTTTGAACTCGGCGACGACGTGGATTCTAGTAGCGTGCCCTCTATTATGTTCCTTGCTATAATACGGAGTACTTAGCTAGCTTCTTCAACGATGTCAACGATGGAGGCATGCATGGAGCTTGTGAAAAAAGAAAGGTGGTTAAGGGCGTAGGCATACACATGCAGGAAGGTGTTTATAGTCCTTCGCGCTAGCTGAATTGATCGATAGGTATGCAATTTATTTAAACGACCATGGAACTGATCAGCGTAGGTGAAAATGTGTTTTAGCTGCACGGCCCCCCTAGCCATGGCGTTGTGATACTGAGTACGACGCCCCGGGTCGGGGCGTTGAGCATAAACAATGTGGTCCCTACAGCACCGACGTGTTAGATACATGGCGCTTTTGACTAAGACGTCGTGCTATTCAACATGGCGCCGACGTGTTAGATACATGGCGCCTTTGACTAAGGCGTCGTGCTATTCAACATGGCGCATCAGGGGCGGGCGTCGTGAAAAAGGGTTAGATCGTGAGTTATTTTGAATTTTGGTTTATTTTGTAAAATAAGTTTTAAAAAGGGTTAAATTTGTTGAAATTGTCAAAAGTATCAGGATCTTTGATGCCCCGTACTACCAGGACTGAAGCACCAAGATAAATTCCATTACTATTTCTACAAATTGCTGCGCACCCTCTCTGTTGTCCAATGTTTTTCTTTTGGGGTTTTGTTGTCCAATGTACTGTATATGAAGGTCTCTGAAATCTCAATGGGCATTACCGAGCCCAGAATAAACACAAGGCCCGTCAACAAAATGAACGCCTGCGTGCATCAGCCCAGATGAAAAAGACGACCATCAGCCCACGCGCAAAAACAAAGCCCAACCACTCGCATTTACCTTGCCCTGCCGCCGCCGCTGAAGCGCGGCCATGGGGCGGTGGTCATCTCCGAAGGACCCGGCGCTGGAGGCGGCGCTCTGCCGGAACCGGCGCTGGGTAGTGAACAACCAGATCAAGCGCCTCCTCCTCCGCTTCCCGTCCCGCTCCGCGCCCGTCCGCCTCCTCCAGTCCCGCTTCAAGACGCTCGACCTCCTCGGCCGCGCCGCCAACTGGCTCCGCAAGTACCCATCCTGCTTCGACCTCTTCACCGGCGACGGCCCGACCGGGAGCGGCGGGGAGCTCTGCTTCGGCTTCACCAAGCGGATGGCGGAACTCGTGGACGCCGAGGAGGCCGCCGTAACTGCATCCGAGCCGGCCATGGCCGACCGTCTCGCACGGTTGCTCATGCTCTCCCGCGGCCGCCGCCTCCAGGTTTCCAAGCTCGCCGCGCTGCGCGGCCCGCTCGGCCTCCCCGACGACTACCTCCTGCGCGTCCTCCCGGCCCACACCGACCTCTTCCGCCTCGCCAACCCGTACCCTCACCGCCGCAACGCCGCCGAGCTGGAGCTGCTCCGGTGGGTCCCCTCCCTCGCCGTCTCCGCCGTCGAGGCCGCGGCCTCCGCGAGCGACTCCCTCCCGCGGTTCACCTGCTCGCTGCCGTCCTCTTGGGTCCAATCGCACGACAAGATGGAGGACTTCAACTCCACGCCTTACATTTCGCCCTACTCGGAGGACTGGGCGGTGCCCGGCACGGATGCGGAGGCCGAGAAGCGCGCCGTGGCCGTGGTCCATGAGCTTCTTTCGCTCACTATGTGGAGAAAGATTTCGGTTGTTAAGCTAGAGCACTTCAGATGGGAGTTTGGGCTGCCGCAGGACACCGCTAGGCTGCTGCTCCGGCATCCCTGCCTTTTCTATCTGTCCAATCGGTACAAGATCCACACGGTGGTGCTCCGTGAGAGTTACGAGGCGTCGGAGCTGAGGGTGAAGGATCCAGTGGTGGCGGCCAAGGATAGACTCGGGGAGCTGATGCAGGAGGGGTTGCACGAGTATAACCAGAGGCGACGCGCCGTAAATTTGGAGAATAAGAGGAGGAGAGGGGATGTTGATGTAAAGAAGGAGGAGGAGAAGCCGGAGGATGAGGCGGCGCGATTGGATAGTGCCGAGAAGAGGGAGGAGAGAAGAAGGTTTTACAAGGTGCTGTTTGGTGATGGCAATCAGTGATCGGTTTATGCAAAAGCCTAGGGATCCTCATATCCATTGTTGCAATCTTTGTTCAGTCTCACTTCGGATTGGAGCAGCTAGTGATTGATGCAGTAAGAGTGGCAGTGCTATGAAGGCATGAGACATCTACCTCTGCAGGTGAAGATAATTCTAGTGGGTGTCGTCGCTTGTCATAGAGAACTGAATTCCTGACCTGCTAATGTTTCTTCTAGAGACACGGGATTGAAGAGCTGCGAGAATGCCACCAGCTGTAGTTTGATTTTTCGGTCGATTGTAACAATTGTATGGATAATCATCACTGCACAATTAACGGGATTCTGCTGTGACAAAGATTTCTGCCAAGGAAGACAAACATATTACTGTTGTTAATCAATGATGTCTGTATTGTTGCTGGTCGTAGAAAATCTAATTCCTGACCTGCTAGTGTCTATTCTAAGGACATGGAATGGAAGAGCTGCGAGAATGCCACGAGCTTTGTGGATTTTTTTTTTACAGAGTACCAACAAATATCCTATAGCTTTATCAACCAAAGACAGCCGAATGTTTGGAGGAGAGGTTAGTTGTTTCATAGTTTTGCAAGGTTTGATGCACAATGGTAAATGAAATCTACACTAGGAAAGTAGCCCTAGGTTACCTATTTGGTACAGATCTCATAGACATATGCCGATGTTTCCATGATTTGGGTGATAGCAATTGCTTTTATTTAGCGGGCATAATCATCTTCCTATATTTTGATTTTTATTTCACAGATGCACAATCATGTGATCATTTAATATGTATAAGTTATATGCTAAGTCTGTAATCATTTTTTCCATTTCAAACTAACTACAATGATTTGTTGTTGCTCAGCCGTCTAGGACTCCCAGGAAATGACTTTGCTTTTGAACTCTACTCAAAACAGTTAACACAGCACACCAACGCGTTAAGAGAGCACACTCTAAAATACGACATTGGAGAAAATGACCTTTCAGAGTTTCAGTGTCTAATTCACTGCATGCTACACGTTACAAATTAAACAGCAGCTGCCTGCAAACCAAACATCTAATCTCTACTTGCAGCATCCAAGAAGGCAATCTGTCAGGGTTGTTGTGCAACAGTCTCAGCAAGATTCAAGCCTTCCAAATTGGTACTGTAGCCTTAGAAGAAGCTGCAAAACACCAACCACCGGTCAGAGGCAAGCCATGGGTCTCATCAAATGCATCTCGGTTGACGCATACCATTATTGCACTGAAATACCCCTTTTCTTCTGGACATACACTTGTGAAAAGTGAAGGTGAGCAGCCAGCCCAAGAACACTAAGCACAGCCAGAAGCCAGTAAAAGTAATCAAGATGCCCTCGATTTAGATTATCCGAGAACCAGCTGTATCCCTTGGCACTGGTTACCCTGTCAAGTGCAAACACCAGAAAGCTACTGATGAAGCTCCCAATCCCAAATATGCTCAGGTATAAGGCAAGGCCCAAACTGCGCAGAGCATCTGGCACTTGGTCGTAGAAAAATTCTTGCAAGCCAACCATCGTGAACATGTCTGCCAAACCAGTCAGAACGAACTGAGGTACCACCCACCAAAAGCTCAGTGGAATCGTCGCTTCAGGTTTGTCCACTAGGCCATAGTCTCTTGCTATCCTGAGCCTTCTCATCTCTACAAGGGCCGCAACAACCATCAAGATCACAGAGATGGCTAACCCAATACCGATCCTTTGCAATGCTGTGATACCGCGAGGGTTCTTTGAGTACTTCCTGGCTAGTGGAACAAGGATCCGATCATATATAGGAACAGAGATGACAATCGACACACTGATCAGGCTTTGTAGAGCAGCAGCTGGAACCTGGAAGCTACCTATCCACCTATCTAGTGTACTTGCTTGTTTAGTGAAGAGTGTCATCCACTGGGAAAAAACAACGGCATAAATCAGGCAGGATGCCCCTATTGGAAACAACTTAAGCACTGCCGTGGCTTCATCAGGAAAACATGTCATTTCTGCATTATCCTTGACTCCATTGGATGGCGATGTTGGAATGCAGTGAAGATCATCAGATGATCTGCCAAACAAGCACACATCACACAGACAAAACATAGAACAAATGATGTCAGTCTTTCTGAAGATCTAACTGCATACAGTGGTACACAGATTCGGAGTAAGCTTACTTTGAATACCATGATGCATGCCAGACTCTAACATATGATAGAAGGTGTTTGCCAACCTTCCCGAATAGACTTCCACCACTTCTTACAGGATAAAATCGATATTTCTTTGTCCCAAGCCAGAAAACTGCAAGAGAAAGTTGCATAACGATGCAAGGTATTCCAAACCCAAACTGCCAGCTTATGTTATCTTGAATGTAGTTCAAGATTGAAACTGTAACAATACTGCCTCCATACGTCCCAAAGTACCACCAATTGAAGAAGGAACTCCTTGAGGCACGTTCTTCAGGATCGTTCTCGTCAAATTGGTCCGCCCCAAATGCTTGCACACAAGGTTTGTGGCCACCCTGAGCACAGGCCACCATATAAAGGGAGAGGTAGAAGAAGGCTAAGTGAATAGTCGAAGTCGAGGATACGGTAGAGTCCAGGTGGCCTCCAAATTGGGCTTGTAGTTGTGGCGCAAGAACTGATGATAATGTCAGCATGCCCAGACCCTGGATGTTGGATGTAGTTTGGTCAAAGAAACGTTTTAGTGTGTCAATCCAATTATTTTCAGGTTTGTTACAAAATTTCCAGGCTAAACCAAGTAGCTACTATGTTGCCTGGGTATGTACTGTACTCGAAAAAAGTATTAGCTGGAAACTTTGTTTGCTTTGATTTGGTGAGATCAAACATGCAATTTTTGGATAAATTTTGCTTAATTGATTTATAAAACAGAAACTTAAGCGATCTATCTGATGCTTTGACTTTGAGGTCAGGGCTAACTTAATGTTGCGGAGTTCGGAATGCACTCGCAGTAAACAAAACATATCCTCTGTAGTGTACAATAGAGAAGGGGCAGTACAGTACACAAGTAGTCCTACCTGAACTTATAAACAAAGGAAAAAAAACATGCCATGTCATAGTTAACATGAGGGAATCAACAAAGATCCGTTCAATTATCAAGTGAATACAAGCTTACTAATCTACTGGAGCTCAGAGAATTCAGAAGTGCATATCTAAATGTATCTTCCATCTAAGTAGCAGTTGGTGATCCAGATTATATACTCACTCCGTACCAAAAATAAGTGTCTCAATTTTGATAGAAAGTGGATGTATGTAGACATGGACGGAGGGAGTATACGTTATACTCGCTGCGAACCCGTGAGACCACAACAGTACGCGTACTTACCAGGATGTAGAGGAGGGAGGCCCAGATTACAATGCGGTAGCGGCCGAGCCATGAGTCGGCGACGGCGGCGCCGAGCAGCGGCAGCAGAAGCGCGACGCCGCTCCACGCGTTGATGGCCGCGGCGGCCGACGCCGTGGACGGCCCGAGCGGACCGGTCAGGTACGTGATGAGGTTCCCCGAGATGCCGGAGTACGCGAACCGCTCCGAGATCTCCACCCCTGGGATACCGACAACATATGCGGATTAAAGAGGATGGTGAACTGGAACTGGTGAGTACGGTCGTTAGGCTTGCTGTTCCCAGGGGGTACCGATGATGAAGAGCGCGGCGGGCCAGCGGCCGGAGGAGCAGCGGGAGACAGGGCGGCCGAGGTGGTCCACGGCGGTTGCAGGCTGAGGCAGGAGGGGCTCCGCCGCCTCGTCCATGGCCGCCCCCACCTATTCCCCTCCTCTCCTCTCCTCTCCGGTAGTGGTAGAATCGCACCTAGCTAAAACAAATACAGTACGTATGATTTTTTAGCTGTTGACTTCACCCCTATGCCACGATCGCACGAGGGCCCCATTGGGGAATCATCTTTCTCTTAAATTCCACCCAAGATATTAAAAAAAGAAGTTTGAGCACCTCTGTTTATCAAATTTCTTCAAAAACGATTGGACTTTATCCAAATTCAGTAAAGAATATCAGTCACATTCGTTGGAATCGAAAATCAAATTTACAGAACGGTGATCCAACTCCAGGGCCTCCACAATATCTATACTACTATTACTAGTTGAATGCCCGTGCGTTGCTACGGCTAATTAAGCATCGATGGATCACACAATAATTAATTATGTTATTTCTGTACATTTAAAAAAACTTTACAAATAACAACAAATGTCTCTTAATAAAAATTAATGTAAAATATAAAGTTAATATTGCCACATGGTAATCTACATTACAACTGAATAGTTTGTTTCAGCCGTTCGCACATGGTAAAAAACACTTCCCTCACCGAGGCAGTCATGCTACAAACACGGATTTTTCTATAGCTCATCCTTTTATCTGCCGAAGAGTAACCCAAGTTTGGGTTACTGGGTATGCTCAGCCGCACATGTTAACCTGGGAAAAGAGAAAAAATCAATACCTAAACATGGTGATTGCAGTTCTATGTATTATAACAATAACAATGTTTGCTACGGTTGTACTACTCGTTACAGTCTGCTAAGTAATAAAACACATAAGACGTCTAGATTCTAGAAAAAATGGTATCAGTTGAGAGGAAGGAACTGTTTAGCTGAAGTTGATGCACAGTTTTTTGTGATTTTGTCATCGGAAAAGGATGTAGCTACTAAGAATCGATTATTAGGTTACATAGCACTATGATTCTCATTACATGAAATATAAAAGCTTTAGAAGCACAATTATGGCTGGGACCCTATTGTCATTGATGCATTTATTCTCTCTTTAAGATTTAAAGCACGAGCATTCTGTGTTTTTACATCTAAAATATTCAGAAACTCAGAAGCAACAAACACTCTTCTGGCAATGAATCAAAAGTGCAGGATCTAAGAAGTTTCATCTATAGTGCTTGGTGGTCGTCCAGGTAGATGACTATCTTAGCATGATTTGTGTTATTAACATTCAGCAACAATAATTCAAATGCACTCTACTTCATTCATTTTCTTATACTGCAGTTGTGTTAAACAAAAATATCGTTGTAAGCTCATGTTTAAAGCTTATGTGGTTCAGGTAAACATGCCATCAGCTTAGCAATAGCTATGGTATGCATTTGCTAAACTGAAAGGATAGTTGCTTATGTTGCTTATGTGGTTCAGTTAAACATAAATATTATAGATGCTTATTGCTAAGCCGATGGCATGACCAGTAGTTCTCACTTCTTGTGATTTTAATTTGCTCTAGTGACATAGTTGGTACAGGTTAGTAGATTTAGACCTCTGATATTTTTCTCTTACAATATTATGATACTCACACATTATTCAGAAAATGAACAAACACCAGCTTCTTAGCTACCAGTTTCAAAATGATGGATCAATATGCCATTACTGATGGTTATCCAATCAAATGGTTAAATCAATGATGGTTATCCAATCAATTAGTATCGATGCTAATTGTTGTATCCAATCTGATGGAGTTAGAGCAATGTAATATTAATCTTGTATTCACTGCAAATTTACCTTCAAAGAAAGCAAGCAAAGAATAAACCTGGTTTACCAGCATGCAGTCTCGGGTCTGTGTGTTTTGGCTCGGTCATGTGGCTAGCTAACATGGTCATCCATACTTAATGAGCACATCTCTTACAAAGACTTGTTTCGGGCCACAACCTCCGTGTATTTCTATGGTACAAAAAAAGGAAGATGTTTAAGGTCATTCAATTTATAAACACAACCATAATTGGCGGTATCCGATCCCTAAAGTTAATTTTCTCATCTTTACAGTTAAATATGAAATCATCACGCATGCAGAAAATCACTTATCAAATCATATACAGTAATGAAATGGATCTTGTTAGACCGCCACAAAAATACAACAAAGTAAAGCTAACAAAGGATGCCTACATTGCCCAATTACTACATGTTATAGCCTCATACGCTAAAACAATTTTGCAAGTAGTAGCAGATCAACGATTGAAAATGCATCTTATAAACATATGTACTTAAACTTACCCAGAGCCTCCTAGCACAACACCACTGGCGTTTGGTCATGCCGGTTCCCTCCAAGCTTATTTTGCTGCTGAGATATTTAATTTGTTAGCAACGAAGTCATCTTGAATACACCTCATGACCAATCAGGTGTAACCTCATATGCATGCACATAGTCGCCAAAGTCCTGCCAAGAGCCATATTTGTGGTTCACACACAGGAAGTAGAAGCAGATTATTTATTTGGGGTTCACACACATTCTCATGCCAAGAATTTTATCCGAGCCACAACCAAATTACTCTCGGAGTAAGCAAAATTTTAGTGCAACTCGGAGATACACTTCCAATTCAAACTGAACTTGTGCTTAAATAAGAAACGAGTGAAAATAGAAAGAGAGAGGGAAGGGAAGGAGGCTATCATATGCTCTCTAAGTTCAAGTCGTATGTGTGAAGCTTGGTGATGCATCTATAATGCCAAAGACAAGTGGTTCCATTATATCACTCTTGATGCTCTGTCACACAAACAATCCAGCATCTCCATATTCAGCATGACAAAAGGAAATAAATTTGTACATTTACATTTGGCAACATGACAACAAAATTAACCAGTGCAAGATGATGCATAGACCTGAGTGACAGCCCTTAGGAATATCTTGTCGATAAACTATAATTTTTCCTAAATTGTCTATAGCTTGTATATACACCCTGTTATGCTCTCACTGTTTATACTAAATATTTCCAAGATTATTACTTAGCTGAAACATGTTCAAATATTTAGAAAAGTTGTTGTTCTATACGACATCAGAGCAAAAGTATGATTTCAGTCAATTTTGACTAAGGATTATTGACAGTCCTTTTGTGCAAATTCGGGGGCAAAAAAAATGGACTGACTCCAATTGTTCAACCTTTTACCACAAGAAGGCAAACTAATTTTTGCAATCTAAGAAAGGAAAAAACACACAAATTTAAATTCAAACACATCAGGTCCAGCTTACTTCTAGCTCTGGTTAAATTTTGGCGATTATGCGATCCGGTTCTACAACTGATACAGTGAAATACGTGAAACTCTATTGAACATTGTAGTGTTATCAATATGTCTCAGATAGTGGCAGCAAATTCAATGGGGCTAAGCTCATTAATTTAGGGTGCAAATGAAGAATGAAGGTTTGAGGGAGTCTACCGTCAAAAATCTGGTCGTCCTCTGGATCTGATGAAGTGTGGAGGTGGTGTAGGGAAGGGATCGCCTGCATTGATGCTACTCAGCTCTCGAAGCACCTGAGAGGTAGCCGGAAATAGGCATCTCTTCAAGCGTTGGCGCCAGCAGTAACCGCCGACGCGGTCACCAGTTGTCATGGCGACATGATAAACCCTAGTCTGATTCTCAAGCCGTGAAGGAAATAAGTTTTCTATCAATTGCCTCAATCAATCACATTGAAGAATATGGAAGAATCATCAATTCCATTAAATAACTTTGAAGTAACAATCGTCAATTAGAAAATCAGCTCTCCTAAGAATGAAAAGAAAAATGTAAAAAGAGGATGTGTCAGCAACTATGATGGTACTTAACATGTCTAGAGGAAAACTCTATTATAACTTTGCTGAAAAATGTTAATGTGCTCTGCAAGTCTACAGTAAGAGCAAATAATTATGAGAAGATTAGACTGAGGGAGCTGATGCTACATTGCTACCAAAAGAACACAGTAGGTTTAAAATGCTAGAGAGAAATTACGAGTATTGTAGGAATATATGTGAATCGGATGACTGTAGGAGTGCAAGTCTACAGTAAGAGCAACCAATTATGAGCAGGAAAATATTAATATACAATGAAGTGCAGAGTAGGAGTACTGAATCTTGATCAATTTTAATAGCTGATATGAAGTTTCTCTTTTATTGTACTATGGATGCAAGTGATCATGTAAGTTATTTTGCAGCCAAGTGTGGATATCAAAACGGTGCTATCTCAATCAATTGTACATCTAAGTAAACTAACCAAGTGTGAATCGAATGACTGTACATCTAAGTAAACTAACCTTTACAACATGATCTTTCAATGTGTGTGTATTTAGAATGACAACAATAAGATGTGGTGCATGATTTTTGAGTCGCGGTATAGTCGCTGCATAGTCGCCGAGTCGTCCCGGCGTCGCCAACTCGCGCAGGCGACTTGACTCACGGAGCGAGTCGCGCGCCTCGGCGGCTCGCCGGCGACTCTGACGGATTAGTCGCCAGAAATCAGTCACGAGTCGCTCGACTTGGGCAGCTATGGCCCGCGCTGCCAGAAATTTTTGGGCGCAGAGGCGCAGGATTGAGTGCATAGAAAGGGAGGGAAAGGGCGCAGAGGCGCGGAATTGAGCTCAGACAGGCGCGAGAGAAAGAGAGGGAAAGGGCGGGAGCGGGAGCGGAAGGCAGAAGCATGGCGCACCTCGCCGGAGTCGACGCCGCACCTCGCCCGCGACACGCGACCCTCAATTCGGTCGCGATTTGGCATTCGCGGCGACGGGCCCTCCTCTGCTCGCGTCCTGGACTGGATTCCGCCGCCTCCAAGCTCCCAGGACAGGGTCCCCTCCCGTAGCAGCTGATTCCGGCTCCGCTTGCTCTCCATCATCCCCACGCGTCTCCACTTCCGTCTCCATCATCCCCACGCCAGGAAACCCTTTACTGGGCAGGTACGGCTCCCTCCCCTATGGTCTGCTCCCTTTGCTGCTTGTGCCGCTCTGCTCCCTGTGCTTGTGCTGCTCTGCTCTGCTCCCCTTGCTGCTTGTGCTGCTCTGCTCCCTGTGCTTGTGGCTCTGCTTATTGCTTGTGCTCCTGTGCTGGGCGACTCGGGGCGACTAATCAAGTCTAGTCGCTGAGTCAAGTCAACAAGTCATGAGTCTCAGCCTTGGCGACTCGACTCGACTTGGCGACTCAAAAATCATGATGTGGTGAATCGAATCACCTTGTTGGCTGTTATCAAGCCCTTCTCTTTGGCATTAGATATAATGCTGATTCCTATCCTGAAGCACACACAATTGGTCAGGAGCACGTTTAGCTGGTCGACAGGCCTATCAAGGGACGGAAACGAAATGGAAATTTAGAAAAATGAGGAGGGAGGTAATATTTGATTCAACCTGCCTTGACGCTGCAGCGCGCTAATAGATCTTTTTGTTGTCTGTCCAGCGAGTCTTTTACTGATCAGACAATGAAGAGGCGGGAGGTGATTGGATACCTTGGTGACGTAGTCGCCCTCATCGAGTTCCTTGGCTTGGCTTCATGGAACGGCGTGGCGAGTACATGAAGGGCGACGCCATGAACACCCGCCACCACTGGCTCAGTCAAGAGAGAGGAGGTGCTCCGCTGCTGCTGAACAGGCTCTTTGCTAGCAAAAGCCATTGACTTGGATGAATCGCTCCCAGAGCGCATACATGGACGAACTCACTACAGGGGGAAAAGATAGGAATTTTGCAAACTTAGCTGGACGAGAAGGATTAGGGAGTCCTCGGTGAGGGGGTCGGACTCGGACAGCTCGTTCTTGTTCACCATGAGAGGGTACTCGAGGTAGTCCACCTCTTCAAGGGTTGCAGCACGCGGTGGCCTCCACAAACCACACGCCCTCGCCGGTACAGACTACACTCCACGACGAGCTCGCCGCCGCCGGACACCACGAGCCGGCTGTCCGATGGGGTAGTACCTCAGGAGCGTGGAGGCTAGGGAGATCTCGATGGCCTTGATCGGACCCTCGGTGGCGTATTTGCCGGCGCGGCCCTTGAATACGCAGAGGGAGTCGATGAGGGCGCGCTGTGTCGGGTAGCTGTCGAGTCAGGACAGCCGGAGCTCGCCGCCGGGCGTGGGGGCCGACGGGGCCACGACCCGCTGCGCCACGCGCGTGACGGCAGCCGCCGCTCCGGGATCCACGATGCACGGGTAGATCAGGTGGACGCGGAGGGGGCGGCGGTGGAGAAGGGGACGATGCACGGGCGGAAATCACGGTGGAGCGCAAGTCGCGGAAGGGTGGGGGCGCCGCCAGGGGAGAGACGAGAACGGCATGGAAGGAGAGCGACGTTCTGCGGGGGATTTGTTGGGCCTAGGCCCATGTTAGCGATGGTGCTCGTCGCACGTGAAAGCGAAGGTAGAAAATTTCTGCCGGACGGTCGTACCAATGTACGAACTCCCGTTTAATAGTAAAGAAAAGAGCAAACTTATCAAGTATACTACATCTCACGTGTTTAATTGGCAATCAACATTTTGACCACTCAAACCGTTTTCTTGCAAACATTTCCTGATCGATCCTTCGCAATCGACCGTTGTCTGCACATGAAGTTTCGATGGAAGCGGACCGATGTATGCACATGGAGTTCCGATAGCCCAGCTGCGCATCCATCGGCTACCCTGCTTCGCTTCTTTCACATCGCCTTCTCGCTTTCTCCTCTATCCTACAAACTCTACATCAAACAAGAACCATCCTTTTTTTTTCCATCATTATGTTCCATCTCTGTAGCTGAAGCGAAAAGGAATCTCGACCCAGCGCTTGAACTCTCGTCAGGTTCCTGATTCCATCCAGCCATTGATTCAAGCTGGACGTCGGCGAAAAATGGGTGTGACGCCGTCGGAATCGAAAGTCTGCTTTCTCATGGACGCCGTGGGAATCGATCCCTTGCTCGTTGCCGCTGGGAGTGATGCCGGCGGAATCGAGTCCAGTTTCTGACGGACGTTGCGGGAATCGAGCCCCTGCTCGCTGTCGCGGCCAGGATGGTAGATGCAGCTGCCCCGAGGTTCCCTGTCACTGTTGCTCGTCACTGGGTTCTGGGGATGGTTGGGTGCACCACGCGCGCTCGTACGGATCATGAAGGGAGGGACACAATTTTCTACTCTAGCTCGAGCTCGGGCTCGGTGGCGCCAATGAGGTATTTGTGGACGACAGTGGTGGTTCATGCCATTTAGGATGGCTCGTGTTTACTTGAGGTAGTGGTGACAGGGTGTTTACCGGAGGCCTTGAAAGTGCATTCTCTGCATTCCTTATTTTGGGGACTAATGACAACACAAAATGTGGGTTTAATGTTTGTGATGATCCATGCAGGTTTTAGAACAGGTGTGATAGTGTGTTTGAACACATTCTGATTTTAAGTGTCTGGAATTATCAGTACTGCATCCTTCAGAATTCAACCGGAAATCTAGGAGGAGATTTCCGGGGTCCGGAAATTTCCGGTCCCAGTTCGGAAATTTCCGGTCTGCTCAAGTTTCTCGCTAAGTCAAGAAGTCTAGCCAGTACTGGACTCATATTTATTTCAGTCGGAAATCCTTCAGGAAATTTCCGGTGCCCGGAAATTTCCGGCCGTTGTCCGGAGATTTCCGAGTCACCGAAGAGTTTTCACCAAGTCCAGATAATCAACCTGTACTGCCTCTCAGTGCTTCTCAGTCGGAATTTCAGGCGGAAATTTCAGGGTTTCGGAAATTTCCGATGGGCGTCCGGTAATTTCCGAGCTGCAAGATCAAGCTCATCGCCAAGTCAGAAGTCGAACCAGTATTGCCCTCAGTCGAAGCTCCGTCGGAACTCCTTGCGGAGATTTCCGTAGCCCGGAAATTTCCGGTGGCCAGTCTGGAAATTTCCGGTCTTAACTCGGAAATTTACGAGCTGGCGGCTGCACAACGGTCAGAATTCGGGGAGGGGTATAAATACCCCTCCACCTACCTCCAGCAGATCAGCTCTCACATCCAAATCACCCCCATTGCTGCTGAAACTCATTTCTCATGGATCTCCCTATCTAGCCAACCAAATCCATTGATATTTGGAGATCCGAAGGAGAAGCCTCAGATCTACATCGTCACCGAAGGGATTTCACTTTCCCCCTCTATTTCTTGAGGGGACACGAATCTAGGGCTTCCTTTGTGGATAGTTAGATTCATACTTGTTGCTACTAGTTCCTTTGTGGATCCTTTGTGGAATTGACCTCTTGTGGTCTTAGTGAGAGCCCCCGATTCAGTTGTGGGTGTGTGCCTCACGGATTTGTACGGGACGTTCTCCGCCCTTAAAGGAGTCCTCAGTGGAAGAGTGGATTCAGACCTTTATGGTCGAATTCATCGGAGAATAGGGTGAGTCCTTTGTGGCGTTGAGCTAACCTTTGTGGTTGCTCACACCCCTCCAACGAGACGTACACCTATGTGGTGGAACTCGGGATAAAATCGCCGTCTCCGAGTGTTCCTTTGGTTGTCTCGTTCCACTCTCCTTTACCGCATAATCTGTTTATCATTCTTGCTTTGTTTCCTTATTGTCTTGCACTTCTTTTCACTTAGTAGCACATCTAGACAATTTACATTTCGCAAGCCTAAAACTGAAAAAGTAATAAAAATTGGTCACCACCTATTCACCCCCCCCCCCCTCTAGGTGGTCAACTACCCTTCAATTGGTATCAGAGCCAGGTTATCTCTTAAAAGCTTTACCACTTGAGATTTACCATGACTAAGGAAGTTGACCCCGAAGAGACCGCAAAGGCGATGGAGGCGATGCAATCTAGAGGAGCCACTATGGCCGATATCAACGATTTGGAAACAAAGTTGACATCGTCCATAGGGGTTCAATTCCAAAAGATCCATGAGATGCTTGAGGCACTCATGAATTCCAAGAATCCAAAGAATGCATCGCCCTCATCTCCTCCAACACCTCCGAATGAATCGGTTGGTACGGATCCCGAAATGCCTAAGGGCATGGATGGAAAGGAGGATGATGGTAGTTCTTCTAAATCCAAAGACTCTTTCCCCTCCAAGGATGGAGAGCCCAACAAATATGGCAATGTGCCACCACCCAATCATTACTCTCCCGATCCTCCCATTCCCCATCCTCATGTCACTCTTAGAAATTATCCTCCCAAAGTTAAACATCATGCTTTTTCACAATGGCAATACTTAATGAAGTCTCATGTGTGTAGCTCTTCGATCGAACTATGGAGAATCATTTAAGTTGGATACAAGCCACATGACCCAAGCAATTTGACACGTGGAGAGGTGGTGGATGCTCAACTCGATGCCACCGCCCTCTACATGATCCAACAAGCCGTGGGCGCCAAGGACATGCCTCTCATCCAACACCTCACCACCGCCAAGGAGACGTGGGGCGCTCTCTCCGACTTATTTGTTGGAAACGAGAGCATGAAAAGGAATCGCTAAGATGCCTTGAGCAATGAGGCGGAAGGTTTCTATAAGATGGATGGTGAAGATCATGAAGAGATGTACCGGAGGTTGATTTCTATTGCCACAAGCTTTCGTGACCTCGGTGCTACCTATATTGATGATGCTTGGATCAAGAGGAAGTACGTGAGCTCCCTCATGCCTTTCGAGGGCACGGACTTGAAGACCTTGCAAGGGAGACACAACTATGACCTCATGACTTCAAATCAAGTCATGCAAGAGATGACATCCTTCAAGGTTGCTACCAAGAATGCTCAAGATGCTAGGGCAAGAGCCCTTGGGATGCAAAAGGGAGTAAACCTTGCATTGAAGGCTACGGTTGAAGATGTAGGTCAAGATGACTTTGAGAGTCCCTCAATCATGTCCAATGACGGTCTCAAGCTCGCATACAATGAGCATCTTGCTCTTGCGGCAAAAGGCTTTTGGGAAAACCCATCAAGGGCAAAAGCTCAATATGACAAATATCACTTCGTCGGATCCCCACAAGGTGGAAAGAGGGATATCTCCAAGTCTAGGACATGCTACAATTGCCAAGACAAATACCACTTCGTCGCCGAGTGCCCATATGAAAAGAGGGAAGAGAATGGTGGAATACTTATTCTCAAGGACAAGTCCAAGATGCCTCCCAAGAAGGCTTATGTCAAGAACAAGAAGGCCTTCTACAAAAAGAAGGCACCTCGGATCGTGTTGATGACTCAAGAGGAATATCCCACCGATGATGAAGATGAGTCGGAAGAAGAAGAAGAAACTCCTAATGAAGTGGCGGCTATTGCTACTACTTCAATTACTACCTCGACTCGTCAAGCTACTTCATCACCGACAAGAGCTACTTCGACAACGCCAAGAACCTTGTCCACATCGCCTAAAGCTACTTCTTCCAAGCCAAGAACTACGACAACTTCATCATGGAGCTCGCTCTTCGACTCACCCAACGAGAACTCCCCCAACAAGAGTGTGAGATGTCTTATGGCCAAGGCATCCGAGGTACCTTCATCCTCTACTCCCTTGAATGATATGAATGAGCTTGATGATGCCTCTAGCCTCGAAATAAAGGAGGAGCTTGTTGCTTTTGACTCTTTTATGGCTAACTTGTAAGGAGATAGCTGATACGTCTCAAACGTATCTATAATTTCTTATGTTCCATGCTTATATTATACCCATTGCTACATGTTTTCTATACACTTTATATGGTTTTTATGCATTTTCTGGGACTAACATATTAACAAGATGCCACGGTGCCAGTTCCCTGTTTTCAGCTGTTTTTGGTTTCAGAAAACCTGTTAAGGAAATATTCTCGGAATTGGACGAAATAAAAGCCAAAATGCCTATTTTTTTCGGGAGCTTCCAGAACATCGAATACGAGAAGGAGTGGGGCCGAGGGGCGCCCACACCATAGGGTCGCGCGGCAGGCCCCCTAGCCGCGCGAGCACCAGGTGTGGGGCCCTCGGGCCTCCATCGTCTTCGCCCTTTCGCCTACAAATACCCCCCGACGTGAAAACCTAAACAACCATAACACTTTTCCAGAAACCCTTACGGAGCCGCCGCCGTCGTCAACCCTAGTTCGGGAGGGTTCAGAACCTCTTCCCGGCACCCTGCCGGAGAGGGGAATCATCACCGGAGGGCTCTACATCACCATGCCCGCCTCCGGACTGATGCGTGAGTAGTTCATCCTTGGACTACGGGTCCATAGCAGTAGCTAGATGGTTGTGTTCTCCTTTTGTGCCATCATGTTTAGATCTTGTGAGCTGCCTATCATGATCAAGATCATCTTTATGTAATGCTACATGTTGTGTTTGCTGGGATCCGATGGATATTGAATACTATGTCATTTGCTTCATAATATATCATGTTGTGTGTTGTTTATGATCTTGCATGCTCTCCGTTGCTAGTAGATGCTCTGGCCAAGTAGATGCTTGTGACTTCAAGAGGGGGTATTTATGCTCGATAGTGGGTTCATGTCTCTATTTAATCTGGGGGAGTGACAGCAACCTCTAAGATTGTAGATGTACTGTTGCTACTAGGGATAAAACAGTAGTGCTTTGTCTAAGGATAATTGTATTACTTACATTACACACTTTGCCTAATGCAATAATGTGTTGCTTGCAACTTAATACTGAAAGGGGTGCGGACGCTAACCAGAAGGTGGATTATTAGTCATAGATGCGGTTGGAACGGTCTATGTATATTGTTGTAATGCCCAAATGAATCTCATACTAGACATCATGACTATAGTATATGCATCATTATGCAGTTCTTCATTCTGTCAATTGCCCAGCTATAATTTGTTTACCCGCATGTATGCTATTAATATTTATGGAGAGACACCACTAGTGAACTGTGGACGCCGGTCCTTTTCTTTAAACTGATAATACAACCAACTGCAAACTGTTACTTTCATTCTCTGCAAACAAACATCATTTTCCACACCATACGTTTAACCCTTTGTTTATAGCAAGCCGGTGAGATTGACAACCTCACTGTTTCGTTGGGGCAAAGTAGTTTGATTGTGTTGTGTGCAGGTTCCATGTTCGTTGTTGACACCGGTAGTGCGCCCTGCCAACGTCAGCTTCAACAACCTTCAGAAGAACATTCATCTCCTACTTGATTGATAACCTTGGTTTCATAACTGAGTGAAATTTGCTGCTGCACTACTTCACACCTTCCTCTTGGGGTTTCCCAACAACACCGCACCGGTGCATCAAGCTAATTTCTGGCGCCGTTGCCGGGGAGATCAAGCTCTTCTGCGAGGGGAGTCTCTCACTTCCCAATCTCTTTACTTTGTTTTTGTCGTGCTTAGTTAAATTTTATTTCCTGTTTTGTTTGCTTTTAAATATCAAAAACACAAAAAAAATAGTTACTTGCATTTTATTTACTTTGTTATTATCTTGTTTGCTTCTTATTATCAAAAACACAAAAAATTTAGTTACTTGCATTCACTTTTGTATTTTGGTTTAGATTTATTACTGCTAAAATGTTGCTCCCTAAATACACCCTGGAAGACCTGTCAGTAGGTAGTGGTTCTATAATTGGAAAAGATAACATTGAAGAATTCTTTGATCATGTTAGTATGCACGATGATTTTGAGGATAAATCCATAACAGAACTTGTTCCAAATTATGAAATTGCTGCAGCTTCCTTGGTTCACATGCTAGAGGCTAGGTTTGTTAACCTCCATCCCATAATTCAACAAATGTTTCTTAACCTTCATAATGTTGAAAATGCTGAAAAGAAAGATTTTATTCTAGAAACCCTGCTTAAAGAATTTGGTGATGTTGCTAAAGAAGCTAGGAAAGTTTTCGACCGTTTTAATATGCTAGGCTCATGTGTAGAGGTTATTAATACACATGAAAAATTGGGTCAAACCGAACCTAAAAAGGGATAAGTAATCAAAGTACCAATACCTATTAAACTTGTAGCTATGCATGAAGCCTTGGAATAAAATTTTGATTGGATTGTCCCTGCAAACCCCTTTGATGAATGTAGTAAACCTAAGAGTAATGAAAAAGGGATCTCTGAAACTCATATAGATAAAATACAATGCATAGTTGAGAGGGTTTCTTGTATTGATTTGGATGCTTCTTCTCTTGGAAACATTTGAGTTTTGCTTTCTGTGCCTAGCTCAAAGGCGTTAAAAAAAAAGCGCTTATGGGAGACAACCCACTTTTTATTCCTGTTATTTTCTTTTATTGAGTAAAGGAACATGCCTACCTCTGTAGCAATTCCTTTGTATCTTTATTTTATTGCAAAGTTGTGTCAAGTTAAGCCTCTAGTAGAAAGTTGATGCTAGATTTGGATTCCTGCGCAGGAACTGTTTTCTGCTGTCCACCGTTTAGTTCGTAAGAATTCACAGAAAAATCAAAATGACCTGAGATCTTTTGTGCGTGATCCTCAGATATGTATGCAACTTCCATTAGTTTTGAGTTTTCTTATTTGAGCAAGTTAAGTGCCTCGAAAAAAATCGTCTTTACGAACTGTTCTGTTTTTGACAGATTCTGCCATTTATTTTGCATTGGTTCTTTTGCTGTTTTTGAATGGATCTTTTTGTTCCATAAAATTTCAGTGGCTGTAGCTAATGTCCAGTAGCATGTGTAATGATTGTCTCCATGCAGAATATGAGAATTTTTGATTATGCACTAACCCTCTAATGAAGTTTACTTTGAGTTTGGTGTGGAGGAAGTTTTCAAGGATCAAGAGAGTGGATGATATGATGTGATCAAGAAGATGAAAAGAGCCTAAGCTTGGGGATGCCCCCGTGGGTCACCCAAGCATATTTTAAGAAGACTCAAGCGTCAAAGCTTGGGGATGCCTTGGGCATCCCCTTCTTCATCAACAACTTATCAGGTTATCTCTAGTGAAACTATATTTTAATTCCGTCACATTTTATGTGCTTTACTTGGAGCGTCTGTTTGTTTTTATTTTTGCTTTATTATTTTGGTTTACTGAATATAATGGATCCTACCATTCTTGTGTGGGAGAGAGTCACGCTCCGCTTTTTCATTTGAATACTCCTATTCTTCACTTATATTTGTTGAGTATTCTTCTATAGCTACTGCAATACTTTCAGCTCTTATTTTTCATGCACCTCTTGTTCAGAGCTGTTAGTTTTCATATGTTATACTCTCTTGCTTCATTGTTAAATACTTGGAGAGTTTATGTTTAAATAAGTTGATTGGTGTTTGGTTGGAAACAGAAAATGCTAAATGTGGTAAATGGTATAAAGAAAAGAAACATGCTCTTATGAATTGTTATCTTGTATGATGTGGTACTTGGCAATTGTTTTGAGCTCTCAAGTAGATCATGTTTAAGCTTTTATATCATGTAGTTAAAACCCATTAATGGAGAACTACCGTAGAGCTTGTTGAAATTTAGTTTGCATGTTTGGTATCTCTAAGGTCTAGATATTTTCTAGTAAAAGTGTTTGGGCAACAAGGAAGACAATGTAGAGTTTTATAATACTTGCAATATGTTTTTATATACGTCTTGTTGTCATAGTTTATACTTGTGTTTGCTTCAAGCAACCTTGCTAGCCAAAGCCTTGTACTGAGAGGGAATGCTTCTCGTGCATCCAAAATCCTTGAGCCAAAACCCATGCCATTTTTGTACACCATACCTACCTACTACATGGTATTTTATGCCATTCCAAGTAAATACTTCATGTGCTACCTTTAATTCAAAACTTACTATCCCTTATTTGTGTCAATGTTTATTAGCTCATGAGGAAGTATGTGGTGTTACGGATATCAACCTTGTCATCTGCTTTTAGACAGACTTTCACCAACCTGACTAGTGGCATATACATCCGCTTATCCATTAACTTTGCAAAAAGAGCTGGCAAATGGGGTGCCCAGTCCTAATTAATTACAACTTTAACCGCTGCAATCTCTTCACATTTTTGCCCTGATCTAATCAGCCAAGCAATGATACTAGTTTTTAACTACATGTGTAAACAAAAGAGATAAGAGGGATGATCTACCTTGCTGGTAGAAATAACGTACTTCAATGGGAGCCGCTCTTGAAAGTCTGGTTGACAAGGGGGTAGAATGCTCATTACCATTCGTTGACAACGACAAACACCACTCAAAAACTTACTTTTATACTCTCTATATGATTTCAAAAAACCTATAAAACCAAGAAGCTCTAGCACATGCTTGTATCCCTGCTTCCCTCTGCGAAGGGCCTATCTTTTACTTTATGTTGAGTCAGTTTACCTATTTCTTTCTGTCCCCGAAGCAAACACTTGTGTCAATTGTGTGCAACAACTCTTATATGCTTACTTATTGCACTTGTTATATTCCTTTGTGTTGACAACTATCTATATGATATACATGTTCAAAAAGTTGAAAGCCAATGCTGAAACTTATATCTTCCTTTGTGTTGCTTCAATGCTCTTTTACTTAGAGAATATTGCTTTATGAGTTAACTCTTATGTAAATCTTTTTGATGCTTGCTTGAAAGTACAATTCATTGAAAGTTTTTACTTATATGATGTAGTTGTTTACTCGTCTATTTGTTAGCAAACTATAGATCATTGCTTTGAGTCACTTCATTGATGACATGAGCCTTACAATACTATATGATCAAGATTATGTGAAAGCATGTCACTCCAGAAATTATTGTTGTTATCGTTTTACCTACTCGAGGACGAGTAGAACTAAGCTTGGGGATGCTTGATACGTCTCAAATGTATCTATAATTTCTTATGTTCCATGCTTATATTATACCTATTGCTACATGTTTTGTATACACTTTATATGGTTTTTATGCATTTTCTGGGACTAACATATTAACAAGATGCCACAGTGCCAGTTCCTTGTTTTCTGCTGTTTTTGGTTTCAGAAAACCTGTTAAGAAAATATTCTCGGAATTGGACGAAACAAAAGCCAAAATGCCTATTTTTCTCCGGAGCTTCCAGAACATCGAATACGAGAAGGAGTGGGGCCGAGGGGCGCCCACACCATAGGGTGGCGTGGCAGGCCCCCCAGCCGCGCGAGCACCAGGTGTGGGGCCCTCGGGCCTCCACCGCCTTCGCCCTTTCGCCTACAAATACCCCCCGACGTGAAAACCTAAACAACCAGAACACTTTTCCAGAAACCCTTACGGAGCCGCCGCCGTCGTCAACACTAGTTCAGGAGGGTTCAGAACCTCTTCCCGGTACCCTGCCGGAGAGGGGAATCATCACCGGAGGGCTCTACATCACCATGCCCGCCTCCGGACTGATGCGTGAGTAGTTCATCCTTGGACTACGGGTCCATAGCAGTAGCTAGATGGTTGTCTTCTCCTTTTGTGCCATCATGTTTAGATCTTGTGAGCTGCCTATCATGATCAAGATCATCTTTATGTAATGCTACATGTTGTGTTTGCTGGGATCCGATGGATATTGAATACTATGTCATTTGCTTCATAATATATCATGTTGTGTGTTGTTTATGATCTTGCATGCTCTCCGTTGCTAGTAGATGCTCTGGCCAAGTAGATGCTTGTGACTCCAAGAGGGGATATTTATGCTCAATAGTGGGTTCATGTCTCTATTTAATCTGGGGGAGTGACAGCAACCTCTAAGATTGTAGATGTACTGTTGCTACTAGGGATAAAACAGTAGTGCTTTGTCTAAGGATAATTGTATTACTTACATTACACACTTTGCGTAATGCAATAATCCGTTGCTTGCAACTTAATACTGAAAGGGGTGCGGACTCTAACCGGAAGGTGGATTATTAGTCATAAATGCGGTTGGAACGGTCTATGTATATTGTTGTAATGCCCAAATGAATCTCACACTAGACATCATGACTATAGTATATGCATCATTATGCAGTTCTTCATTCTGTCAATTGCCCAGCTGTAATTTGTTTACCCGCATGTATGCTATTATTATTTATGCAGAGACACCACTAGTGAACTGTGGACCCCGGTCCTTTTCTTTAAACTGATAATACAACCAGTTGCAAACTGTTACTTTCATTCTCTGCAAACAAACATCATTTTCCACACCATACGTTTAACCCTTTGTTTACAGCAAGCCGGTGAGATTGACAACCTCACTATTTCGTTGGGGCAAAGTATTTTGATTGTGTTGTGTGCAGGTTCCACGTTCGTTGTTGACACCGGTAGTGCGCCTTGCTAACGTCAACTTCAACAACCTTCAGAAGAACATTCATCTCCTACTGGATTGATAACCTTGGTTTCATAACGGAGGGAAATTTGCTGCTGCACTACTTCACACCTTCCTCTTGGGGTTTCCCAACAACACCGCACCGGTGCATCAATAGCAAGAAACATGTGGGAGCTCTTATGAGTCGCATTGGCGAGCTCGAACACCTCATTGAGGAAAAGGGTAAGATTGAGAGAGAGGATGCTATCACCATAGCACATCTTCAATCCTCTCTCCGAGATGTTGAAGAGTCTCATGTTCGTCTAGAAGAAGAACTTGATAACATTGAGGAGTCCCATAACTCCGTGCATTCTAAACTTGTTAAAGAACGTGATCTCTATTTTGCTAAGAACAAGTTGGCACAAAAGGATAAGGCCGATTTTGTGGTTGGCCATGTGAGTCTTATTGAAGACATGGAGAAACTCGTCAATGTCCATGCGGCATTGGAGAGTGAGCATGAATTTCTTAAGAAGTCACATGATCAATTACAAACTCGGCTAGCTAACCTTGAGAAACCTAGCACGTTGATGTCTACGCACGCTTCTATTCTCGTAGACAGTGTTGGGCCTCCAAGAGCAGAGGTTTGTAGGACAGCAGCAAGTTTCACCTAAGTGAATCACCCAAGGTTTATCGAACTCAGGGAGGTAGAGGTCAAAGATATCCCTCTCACGCAACCCTGCAATTAAGATACAAGAAGTCTTTTGTGTCCCCAACACACCCAATACACTTGTCAGATTTATAAGTGCACTAGTTCGGCAAAGAGATAGTGAAATACAAGTAATATGGATGATTATAAGTAGTAATTGCAATTTGAAATAAAAATGGCAGCAAGCAAACATGTAGCAGAACAGGTTGTAAACGGTGTTTCAATGCTTAGAAACAAGGCCTAGGGATCATACTTTCACTAGTGGACACTCTCAACAATGACATCAAAGCTGAATAATAAATACTATTCTCAAACACTCTCTTGTTGGATGATAAACACCATTCATTGTGTCGGGCTACAAAAGCACCCCCAAAGTCAGAGTAAACTAACACCACATCGTCATAAAGGAATCACACACGGTGCGCACACTATCACCTTCACAACCGTGAATAACCCCGGAGTTCATATTAAAGTAAACTCTAGAGTGCATAATAGATAAAGGGTAACATCACATATTCAACTAGATTACAAAGCTCATGATCACATAAAGATCACATCATGGGAGAGAGAGATAAACCACATAGCTACCGGTAGAGCCCGCAGCTTCGGGGAGAACTACTCACTCCTCATCGTAGGAGTCAGCAACGGCGATGGAGATGGCGGTGGAGTTGATGGAGATGGCTCCGGGGGCAATTCCCCATCTCGGCAGGGTGCCGGAACAGAGACTTCTGTCCCCCGAAACTTGTCTTCGATGGCGGCGGCGCAGCGGAACTCTTCTCGGGAAAAGGCTTCGGTGTTAGGTCTTGATCTGTCGGGGGGTATAAGTAGGCGAAAGGGCAAAGGCGGTGGAGGCCCGAGGGTCCCACACCACGTGGCCGCGCGGCCAGGAAGGGGGCCGCGCCACCACATGATGTGGGCGCCTCGGTGCCCTCCTTCGTCTCCTTTTCGGACTTCTGGAACGTGTCGGAAAAAATAGGGACTTTGGCTTTTGATTCGTCCAATTCCGAGAATATTTCCTTAACAGCTTTTCTGAAACAAAAAACAACAGAAAACAGGGAACTGGCACTGTGGCATCTTGTTAATAGGTTAGTCCCAGAAAATGCATAAAAATCATATAAAGTGTATATAAAACATGTAGCAATTGGTATAATGAAATTATAGATACGTTGGAGACGTATCAAGCATCCCCAAGCTTAGTTGTACTCGTCCCAAGTAGGTAAAACGATAACAACAAGTAATTTCTGAAGTGACATGTTTTCACACAATTTTGATCATATAATATTGTAAGGCTCATGTTATGAATGAAGTGACTCAAGGCAATGATCTATAGTTTGCTAACAAATAAACAACGAGTAAACAACTACATCATACAAGTAAAAACTTTTCATGGATAGTACTTTCAAACAAGCATCAAAAAGATTAGCAATAGTTTCTAAGTAAAAGAGCATTGAAGCAACACAAAGGAAGATAGAAGTTTCAACATTGGCTTTCAACTTTGAACATGTATATCATATAGATAGTTGTCAACACAAAGAAATATAACAAGTGCAATAAGTAAGCATATAAGAGTTGTTGCACACAGTTGACACAAGTGTTTGCTTCTAAGATAGAAAGAAGTAGGTAAACTGACTCAACATAAAGTAAAAGATAGGCCTTTCGCAGAGGGAAGCAGGGATACAAACATGTGCTAGAGCTTTTTAGTTTTTATAGGTTTTTGAAATCATATAGAGAGCATGAAAGTAAGGTTTTGAGTGGTGTTTGTCGTTGTCAACGAATGGTAATGTGCACTCTACCCCCTTGTCAACCAGACTTTCTAAGAGCGGCTCCCATGAAGGACGTTATTTCTACCCAAGGGCAGATCATCCCTCTATCTCTTTTGTTTACACATGTATATTTTTAAAAACTGGTTTGACACTCCTCCCCACCATTGCATACACAATCAATGGCTAACCGAATCCTCGGGTGCCTTCCAACAATCACATACCATGGAGGAGTGTCTATATTGAATAATACTTTGAAGCATAAATTTTTGCAAAACCATGTGAAGAGAATGCAGCGGTTAAAGTTGTAATTAATTGGGACTGGGCACCCCATTTGCCAGCTCCTTTTGCAAAGTTAATGGATAAGCGGATGTATATGCCACTAGTCAGGTTGGTGAAAGTCTGTCTAAAAGCAAATGACAAGGTTGATATCCGTAACACCACATACTTCCTCATGAGCTAATATACATTGACACAAATAAGGGATAGTAAGTTTTGAATTAAAGGTAGCACATGAAGTATTTACTTGGAATGTCATAAAATACCATGTAGTAGGTAGGTATGGTGTACAAAAATGGCATGGATTTTGGCTCAAGGATTTTGGATGCACGAGAAGCATTCCCTCTCAGTACAAGGCTTTGGCTAGCAAGGTTGTTTGAAGCAAACACAAGTATAAACTATGACAACAAGACGTATATAAAAACATATTGCAAGTATTATAAAACTCTACGTTGTCTTCCTTGTTGCTCAAACACTTTTACTAGAAAATATCTAGACCTTAGAGATACCAAACATGCAAACTAAATTTCAACAAGCTCTACGGTAGTTCTCCATTAATGGGTTTTAACTACATGATGTAAAAGCTTAAACATGATCTACTTGATAGCTCAAAACAGTTGCCAAGTACCACATCATACAAGATAACAATTCATAAGAGCATGTATATCTTTTCATTATACCATCTACCACATTTAGCATTTTCTGTTTCCAACCAAACACCAATCAACTTATTTAAACATAAACTCTACGAGTATTTATCAATGAGACAAGAGAGTATAACATAAGATAACTAACAACTCTAAACAAGAGATGCATGAAAAACAAGAGCTGAAAGTATTGTAGTAACATAGAAGAATACTCAACAAATATAAGTGAAGAATACGAGTATTCATAAGAAAAAGCGGAGCGTGTCTCTCTCTCCCACAAAGGAATGCTAGGATCCATTTAGTCAGAGAATGAAAATAACAAAAGCAAAAATAAAAATAACCAGACGCTTCAAGTAAAGCACATAAGATGTGACAGAATTAAAATATAGTTTCACTATAGATGACCTGATAGTTTGTTGATGAAGAAGGGGATGCAAGCTTAGACGCTTAAGTCTTCTTGAAATATTCTTGGGTGACCCGCGGGGGCATCCCCAAGCTTAGGCTTTTTCAACTTCTTGATCACATCATATCATCCTCTCTCTGGATACTTGAAAACTTCCTCCACACCAAACTCAAAGTAAACTTATTAGAGGGTTAGTGCATAATTAAGAATTCTCATATTCTGCATGGACACAATCATTACCAATTCTACTGGACATTAGCTACAGCCACTGGTATTTTGTGGAACAAAAAGATCCACTCAAAAACAGCAACAGAGGCAATGCAAAATAAATGGCAGAATCTGTCAAAACAGAACAGTCTGTAAAGACGAATTTTTTCGAGGCACTTAACTTGCTCAGATCAGAAAACTCAAAACTAATGAAAGTTGCGTACATATGTGAGGATCACCCACAAAAATTCCCAGGTCATTATGATTTTTCTGTGAATTCTTACGAATTAAACGGTGGACAACAGAAAACTGTTCCTGTGCAGGAATCCAAATCTAGCACCAACTTCCTACTAGAGGCTTTACTTGACACAACAATGCAATAAAATAAAGATACAAAGGAATTGCTACAGAGGTAGACATGTTCCTTGACTCAAATAAAAGAAAAATAACAGAAATAAAACATGGGTTGTCTCCCATAAGCGCTTTTCTTTAAAGCCTTTTAGCTAGGCAAGGAGATTTTTATGATGCTCTCATAAAAATGAGAGTTGAAAAAAAAAGGAGAGCATCAAGAGGTAAACATCAAACACATTTAAGTCTAACCCACTTCCTATGCAAAGGAATCTTGTAATAGGATAAATTACTGAAACATAAAGCAACTATCATAGAAAGATGAAACAAATGCAACTTCATAAATTTCAACATAAAGAGAGGAGACTTAATATTATTGTGATATATGAAGTCATGTCTCCTTCTCTCATAAGGACCAGTAGGTCTTAAAGTACCCAGCAAATCAAGAGAAAACTCAAAACATTCATCATAAAGAGAAGACATTTAGTAACACGAAGATCTCTATAACCATACTTTCCTCTCTCAAAATAATTTTCAGCGGCATTAAGAATAGATTCCACAATATAGCTATCACCTAAAGCATTCTTATCATGATCCATAAGCATAATAATATTATTACTCTCCACATAAGCATAATCAATTTTATTAATAACAGTGAGAGTAAAACTATCACATCCATCATTGTAATCATCATAAATTGGAGGCATAGAATAATCATAATTAGTTTTATCCTCAATAGTAGATGGACTGAAAATATCATATTCATCATTGTAAACATCATATATAGGAGGCATATCATAATCAACATAAACCATATCCTCAATAGTAGGTGGACTGAAAATAACACAATGATTATAATTATCATATATTGGAGGCAAAGTATCATCAAAGAAAATTCTCCTCAAAACTTGGGGGACTAAGAATAACATATTCATCAACAACGGCTTCCCCAAGCTTAGACTTTTCCATAGCATTAGCAATAATGGTGTTCAAAGAATTCATACTAATAACATTGCTACCATCCCGCAAATAATTTTCCATAGGTTTTTTAATTTTCTCTTCAAACACCTCATGTCCTAACTCAAGATAAATACTATAAAGATCTCTAATATTTTTGTTGTTTTCCATTAAGCCTAACTAGTGAAAATAAAAACAAGAAACAAAAAGAAATAATTGCAGAATTTAAAGGAAATAACTTCGAGCACTCACACAACAGAAACAGTGCAAGAAAATAGCTTAGTAGCCAGAGGATGTGAGTACCTTTTACCTTACCTCCCCGGCAATGGCGCCAGAAAATAGCTTGATGTCTACGCACGATTCTATTCTCGTAGACAGTGTTGGGCCTCCAAGAGCAGAGGTTTGTAGGACAGCAGCAAGTTTCCCTTAAGTGAATCACCCAAGCTTTATCGAACTCAGTGAGGTAGAGGTCAAAGATATCCCTCTCACGCAACCCTGCAATTAAGATACAAGAAGTCTCTTGTGTCCCCAACACACCCAATACACTTGTCAGATGTATAGAGGCACTAGTTCGGCGAAGAGATAGTGAAATATAAGTAATATGGATGATTATAAGTAGTAATTGCAATCTGAAATAAAAATGGCAGCAAGCAAACATATAGCAGAACAGGTTGTAAACGGTGTTTCAATGCTTAGAAACAAGGCGTAGGGATCATACTTTCACTAGTGGACACTCTCAACAATGACATCAAAGCTGAATAATAAATACTACTCTCAAACACGCTCTTGTTGGATGATAAACACCATTCATTGTGTCGGGCTACAAAAGCACCCCCAAAGTCAGAGTAAACTAACACCACATCGTCATAAAGGAATCACACACGGTGTGCACACTATCACCTTCACAACCGTGAATAACCCCGGAGTTCATATTAAAGTAACCTCTAGAGTGCATAATAGATAAAGAGTAACATCACATATTCAACTAGATTACAAAGCTCATGATCACATAAAGATCACACCATGGGAGAGAGAGATAAACCACATAGCTACCGGTAGAGCCCGCAGCCTCGGGGAGAACTACTCACTCCTCATCGTAGGAGTCAGCAACGGCGATGGAGATGGCGGTGGAGTTGATGGAGATGGCTCCGGGGGCAATTCCCCATCCCGGCAGGGTGCCGGAACAGAGACTTCTGTCCCCCGAAACTTGTCTTCGATGGCGGCGGCGCAGCGGAACTCTTCTCGGGAAAAGGCTTCGGTGTTAGGTCTTGATCTGTCGGGGGGTATAAGTAGGCGAAAGGGCGAAGGCGGTGGAGGCCCGAGGGCCCCACACCATGTGGCCGCGCGGCCAGGAAGGGGGCCGCGCCACCACATGATGTGGGCGCCTCGGTGCCCTCCGTCGTCTCCTCTTCGGACTTCTGGAACGTGTCAGAAAAAATTGGGACTTTGGCTTTTGATTCGTCCAATTTCGATAATATTTCCTTAACAGCTTTTCTGAAACCAAAAACAGCAGAAAACAGGGAACTGGCACTGTGGCATCTTGTTAATAGGTTAGTCCCAGAAAATGCATAAAAACCATATAAAGTGTATATAAAACATGTAGCAATTGGTATAATATAAGCATGGAACATAAGAAATTATAGATACGTTGGAGACGTATCACACGTCTATTCCTATTTGTGCTTGTGATCATGCAAATATTGTGAAGGAAAATGCTAGGTTGAAGGATGAAATTGCCAAGGCCTCCTCCGCTAAGATCATCCTTCTCAAGGGTAATAATGCTATTGAGACTCCTATCTATGAGCCTCAATCTCGCAAAAGGAAGGAAGGTCTTGTCTATGTGCGACCAAACAAGAAGGGTGTCAAGAAGACCATTCCCGCACAAGCAAAGGTGAACAACATTGCGAGTGGGAATGCCACAAGGGGCAAGCCTACTCGCAATGACTTTGCGCGAGACACTAACCCAAACTATGCACTCTATGTGAATTACTATGGAAATGTTTGTGCTTGCTATATTGGTCCCTTTGATGGCTTTATTGCTTACTCTATTTGGGTTCCCAAAACTCTTGTGACTAAGGCACCCATTGTTAAGCAATGGGTACCTAAAGTCAAGAATTAATCTCTTGTAGGGTCTTGCTCCCGGTGGTTCTAAATGGATAATTGATAGTGGGTGAACAAGTCATATGACCGGGAGCAAGGAGCTTGTCACGGAGATGAGGCCTAATGTTGATCAAGTAACCGTCTCGTTTGGTGACAAGTCAAGGTCTAAGGTAACCGGGCTTGGCAAAGTGGTAGTTGCCCCCGATATTACTCTTGTTAATGTTATGCTTGTTGAGTCTCTTGGCTATAATTTGATGTCGGTTCGTGCCTTAACAAAGTTGGGTATCTCAACTTTCTTTGAGCCGGACATCGTGGTTCTCTTGTGGAGCAAGTCCCTTCGAGTGGCCTTCGTGGGGCATGTCGAACATGAGCTTTACGTGGTTGACTTCTCCGGAGTCACCACTACTCATGAGATGTGCCTTTTCGGAAAAGCCGACGTGGGTTGGCTATGGCATCGCCGACTAGTCTACGTAAACATGAGGACTTTGCAAAGTCTCCACAAAGGGGGCCACATCCTTGGACTAAAAGACCATGTCACTTTTTCCAGAGACCGAGTGTGTAGGGCATGTGTGGAGGGAAAGATGCATGACATTCATCATCCAAGCAAGACAATCATCTCCTCCACCCGGATATTGGAACTCCTTCATGTTGATCTCTTTGGTTCAATACCGGAAATAAGCCTTGGTGGCAAGAAGTATTGTTTGGTGATCGTGGACGACTACTCGAGGTACACATGGGTGTATTTCTTCAAGACTAAGGATGAGACACAACAAGTCTTCATCGACTTCTCTAAGGAGGTTCAACGCCAACACAACCTTCCCATATTGGTGATTCGAAGCGACAACGGGTCGGAGTTCAAGAACTACACGCTCAACGACTTCCTAAGCGACGAAGGCATTCATCATCAATATTCCGCTGCATACACTCCGCAACAAAATGGTGTTGCGGAGAGGAAGAATCGTACTCTTATCGACATGGCAAGATCTATGTTGGCCGAGTTCAAGTCCCCAATCAACTTTTGGGCGGAGGCCATTTCGACGGCGTGTCATTCATCAAATCGCCTCTTCTTCCGCAAAGGCCTCAAGAAGACACCTTATGAGGTACTCACCAGCAACAAGCCCAACATCTCATACTTCCGGGTCTTCGGTTGCAAATGCTACTACCTCGTAAAGGGCACCTGGTTGGGTAAGTTTCACTCTAAAACTCTTGAAGGCATATTTGTTGTTTATGGCATCGAATCCCACACCTATAGGGTATATGACAAATCCTCAAGGATAGTCATAGAATCTTGTAGTGTGGAATTCGATGAGAATGACGGCTCCCAAGTGGAGCAATTTGGAATAAGTGATGTAGGTGACGATCAACCCCAAGATGCAATAAAGAGAATGTGAATAAGTTTGTATCGTCCCATTGAAGTACATCAAGGAGTTGATCAAGACGGAACAAGCTCTTCACATGAAGAGCACTCACCATCACATGAATCTCATGATACCCCACCCGAAGCAAATGGTGAAGCCTCTCAAGATCATTCTCAAGAACCTCCTCAACAAGAACAACTTCTTCCTCAACAAGAACAAGCTCCACCTCACCAAGATGCTCCACCGCAAGGACCGCTTCAACAAGTTCTCCATCCTCAAGAAGATATTGAGTCCCCATCCAAGTCGAATGAAGCAAGTACCTCAAGTGCAAGTCCCTCTCATGTGCAAGATCATCCCTCTCCCTCAAGTGAAGAACCAACTCATAATGATCAAGGCACTCATAAAGGTCAAGGCGAGGATCCACAAGATCATGATGATCATGAGATTCCCTCTACCTCAAGAGAGGCAATCGAAACTCGCCGCCAAGCAAGATTTGGAAGATCTTTGAAACTAAGGGCTCTTTCCCTTGACAAGGTCATCGGTGACTTGAGAAGAAGGGTGTCCACACGAAGTCAATTCGCCAACTTTAGCGAGCACCAAGCGCACATCTCCATGGTGGAACCCAAGAAAGTATACGATGCCATTGAAGACCCCGATTGGCTTGAAGCAATGCACGAAGAGCTCAACAACTTCGAGCGCAACAAGGTGTGGAGGCTAGTGGAGAAGCCAAAAACTTGCCGCAATGTTATCGGCACCAAGTGGATCTTCAAGAACAAGCAAGATGAACACGGCATCGTCGTGAGGAACAAGGCGCGGTTGGTGGCCCAAGGCTTTTCTCAAGTTGAAGGCATCGACTTTGGTGAAACCTACGCGCCGGTTGCACGCCTCGAGTCGATACATATTCTTATTGCTTATGCATCTCATCATGGTTTTAAATTGCAACAAATGGACGTTAAAATTGCTTTCCTTAATGGCCCACTTAATGAACTTGTCTATGTTAAACAACCTCCGAGTTTCGAAAGCCGCGACTTCCCGAACCACGTCTACGTGTTGGATAAGGCTCTCTATGGGCTTAAACAAGCACCTAGAGCATGGTATGAACACCTTCGGGAGTTCTTGTTAGACCGTGGCTTCGAAGTCGGGGTGATCGATCCCATTCTTTTCACAAAGAAAGTAAATTGGGAACTCTTCATTTGTCAATTATATGTTGATGATATTATCTTCGGTTCTACTAATCTCTCTTTTAATGAAGAGTTCGCCAAGCTTATGACCGACAAGTTCGAGATGTCCATGATGGGTGAATGTAGGTTCTTTCTTGGTTTTGAGATCAAGCAATTGAGAGAAGGGACATTCATTTGCCAAGCCAAGTACATTCAAGATATGCTCAAGAGATTCAAGTTCCTCGATCTAAAGGGCGCCGCTACTCCTATGCAAACCAAGTGCCACCTCGAGCTTAACCCTAATGGTAAAGCGGTAGACCAAAAGGTATATCGATCTATGATTGGGTCTCTTCTCTACCTTTGTGCATCTAGGCCGGTGACGAGGGGTGTCCTCATCAATACCCATAGTCGATAGCCTAGGGTTAGAGTTATGAGGTAGAGAACGCGTAGTGCTGGTGGACTCGACGGCTGACAAGCGGGATTTACCCAGGTTCAGGGCCCTCGACTGAGGTAACACCCCTACTTCCTGCTTGTTTGTTATTGCTCTTGTGAATATGCGATGGTTACAAGGGTCCAGCGAGAGTTCGTCTCGTTGGGGTTTGGAGGTTCTGATGTGCGTGTCCTTCATCGGTAACCCTCCCAGCCCTTATATAGGGGGCTGGGTCTCGGGTACGTAACCGACTAGGATTACAAATATGGAAACTATAACCGACTATGAATAACTTGGAAAGCAATCTTCGTCTTGGGCCTTCCTTGATGGGCTTTGCCAGCCTATTGACAATTGGGCTATAGTCATCACGTGCACCAGGTACCCACACGATAGGATACCCGTTCGGTATATCCTCGTCACTAGCCCCCGAGTGCTTGGCTGATTCGGAGGATTAGGCATGGACTCACTTGACAGTGCACGTCACATGTTTGTGTTCGATATCGTACGTTGTGTATTGTCTTTCGACTATGAATTTATGTTTTTGACAAAGGATTATCGACTTAGTAGGCCTGGATTTACTCGAGAAGTCGAGACCAGTTAACTGCACATTTGGGCAAAACCTTACCGGCCTTCAATCAAGTTCGAGTCCCCCGGCTCGAACTTGGAACACACTGGACAGACTCGACTCAAGCCGTTGAGGTCTTACTGAATCGTTCCGCAGTCTTAACTTTGCTACCCAGCGCGTCCGCCGGGATTTTCATCGCATCTGCTGATACGGAAAAGAATTAAGGACTTAACAATGCCGGAGTGGTCCTCAGCCCAGCTCGACTGATCGGCGGGTCTTACCTTTGCATTTTATGCATGCAGCATCCGAAGTGTCATCGACTGACGCAACTCGGGAATTTCTTTGAGTTTATGCCTTTTTGCTTTTTGAATCTATCGGGTGCGCGACAGCGCTCCCGATGGGAGTAGCCCCCGAGATTGTGCTTTATTACTCGTAATGAAGGATAATCTCAAATCAATGAGCGTAAAAGAAAATGTCAGTCGAAGACATTTTCACCCACTCCCGATGAGATGCGTTTGAAGACACTCGAAGTGTTTGCTTTTAACTTAGTCGATAGACCTTTGAAGGGTTGCGTGACCTTGGCATACGTCAGTCGAAGAAGATTTTATCCGCTCCCGATGGGAGTATATTTGGCTGTGCTTGGATCAGTCGACTATTTATCGACTATAACTTTTGTATGTGTAGTCGAGAGACTTTCGTATGACTGCATGTCATTGGTTCAGTCGACTATTTATCGACTATTACTTTTGTATTCCACCAACTTGCCAACCGAGTGATGTCATGCATGACCACCGTGGCGTGCGCGCAGACCTTTGACAGGACGTGTCATTGTGGGTCCGCTTGTTTGACCGTGGTGACCGCCGGTTCAGTTCTGATTTGACCGTACGTGGCGAAATTTCCGCGGACGTGATCATGACTTTCCTCGTTTTTCGTGCGTAGTGGGCGTTGTGGCCTGCGACGGTTCCTCTCTGATAGCGCCACGTAGCCTGGTGATTATGCACGAACGGCTGAGATTGTTTCTTCTACCGTGGTAAATACAGATCTCACCATCGTGGATTAACTCCTCTTGCCATTTGCCTCCTCTGCCTCCTGTTCCTTGCGCGCGCGCTTCCTTTGCCCTTGCTCTTGCTCCTCCTCCGCTCGTCATGGCGCCGAAGAAGAACACGAGCGCCGCCGTCCCCTCTTTCTCTGCAAATGCTAGCAAGAAGAGGAAGGGTGCTGCGGCCGCCACGACCTCCACGGGAAATCCCGCCGCCGCTTTGAAGAAGATTCCCGGTGACTGGGTTAAATCTTCCGTCACCGAGAAGAAGCTGGCGGCGTTCCGCCATACGGGCCTGCTCCCGCCGGCCGACAAGCTCGCCGCCCGCGCGCCCTCCAACAGGGAGGTACTTCCTGAGCCCCGCGCCGGCGAGCGTGTTTGTTTCGCTGAATTTCTGCCTCGCGGCTTTGCCCTCCCGCTGCACGATTTTGTGCGCGGGCTTCTGTATGCATACGGGGTGCAGATCCATGATCTCACCCCCAATAGCATTTTGCACATTGCCTGTTTTATGGCTCTGTGCGAGTGTTTTTTGGGGGTGTCCCCTAGTTGGGCACTCTGGAAGTCAATCTTCCGAGTGCGCCATATGGTCCGCGACGGGCGTGTGTGTCCGCTTGGCGGGGTGGGCATCCAGGTCCGTAGCGACTGCCACTACTTCAACCTCAAGGCAGTCGACTCTGCCCAAGGATGGAGGAACAAGTGGTTCTACGTCCCCATCGACCAGGACGTGCGCCCGGCCTTCTCGATTGGGAGGACTCCGCTGAATACGAAGGCGTGGGAGCATTCTCTCTCGACTGAGGAGAAGGAAGAAGCTGCTCCCCTTATGGAAAAGATCAGCAAGCTGCTGGGCACCGTTACCGGTGTCCAGTTGATGAGCACCTTCATCAAGCGTCGAGTGTGGCCCCTGCAGCAACGCTCCCACCCTATGTGGCGATATGAAGGCCCACTCGACGCCACTCGAATGAGCAATGTGGAGCTGTCGCCCAATGAGCTGGACGCGCATGTGAAATACATCACCAGCATCAAGGCCGACGAAGTCATCGACTTCAACTCCTCCGTTGCTCCTTTTGGATTGGAGAACGCCCTCCCTGAGGTAAATATTATTGACTATGCTGTTTTTTGCCGTCCTTTGGTTTCTGGTGTACGTACCCTTTGAATGTCGTTTTTTGTGTTTGCGATCAGGGCCATTCGACTGCCGCCTCTCTTCCTCCCCTCCCCGAGTCTGGTCCTGCCGATGAGGCAGCTCTGCTGGATGAGGGGAAGAGGACCGTCACTCCGCCTCCCTCGGCTAACACCTCCGCCACAGAGGAAACAGAAGCCGAGGAGGTGGACCAGGTTCGTAAGGGTGGCGACCCTGCGACTGAGCCTGCCGCCAAACGTCGCCGTGTGCCTCGACAGGAGGTCTCGAGTTCTCACACGGGAAGCGCGGAGCAACGGGACCTGGAGGATTCTGGCCGCTCCTCGCCTGCGAAGGATGCATCCCCTCTGGCTCGCCGCTCACAATCGCACTCGACTGGCCGCCTGAGTTTCGGAGGCCCCTGCCTCGACGCTGAGCCGGATTCGGATGAGGGCGAGCATAGGTACGTAGTTATGAAGTATTTTTGCTATGTTCGCCTTTCGCTTGCTTTCATATTTTGCCTTAAGCTCGTTGGCACTATTGCAGCAGCGCCAGTGACGATCGGGTGCAATCGCCTCCTTTTGTGGAGGAGTCGACCGTGGCCTCCCCTCGCGCTGACTTGGATGTCGCTAAGACCACCCTGGTGGTTGAGGCGACTACCACCGCTTTGACGCCACCCACTACTGCTTCGACTGCACACCCTTCCACATCCGCTGCTTCCTCCTGGACTGACCATGTGAGTGCTTTCACGTTTTATGTATTGTGCTGAATCCTTAATCTTTCTGACATCTGTTGCCAATCTTTTCGAAGCCTGCCGTCCGTGACCTTGTCGCGGCTGGTAAGGCCTTTGTGCAGTCGGAGGAGGAACGGGTCGTTCTTCGCTCCCACCTCGACGGTTTAAGCCGTAGGCTTTTTCTGACTTTTTCCTGAGATGTTTCGCTTTTTCCCCTTGGCGTTTTGCGACTGAGCTTGGAATCAACTGTCTCAGGTGAGAAAGACACCATCGCGAAGCGGTCGTCTGAGCTGGAGCAGCGACTGAACGATCTGGAACGACAACTGGTCGACCAGCAGTCGCGTGCGAAGAAGGATCTGGACGATGCGCTGAGCTCGGCTGCCTCCCGCGAGCAGGAGTATGCGGCTCAGGTGTCCGAACTCGCGCGTGTGATGGAAGGTTAGCGGGCTTTGTTTTTGCCTTTCACGCTTTTATTTGCTGGTCCTTGTGTTGATTTTTGCCTCTTTTTTCTTTTGAAATTTTGAAGGGTCTGCGGCTTCATCCGCCTCCAAGGGCAAGGCAAGTGAAGACCTGTCACTCGACCGTGCCATTGAGAAGCTGAGCGCTGCCATCCAACACGCCAAGAGCTCTCTGGATACGTCCACTCGCACCCTTGGCGCTGTCTTTAAGGAGGTGCTTCCGTCGAGCGAAGTTCCTGCCACCGCGCAAGGTTTTGCAGACGTGCTAGGCCCCGGCTCGTCGACTGTGGCGGAGTTTGCGCGCGACTTGACGGTACGCGGCTCGGAATCTACCATCAAGCTTCTTCTTGGTAACGGCGTTGTTGCCGATTATGAGGCTGCCCTGTCTGATTTCCCGAAAAGGTCAGATGGGCAGCCTTTGTCCTTGAAGGGTGTGACCGAGGCCGCCACGCGACTATCGCGCACCTGTATCGACACCATGGAGCGCAGATCTGTTGCTGTTGCTTCTATGCCGAAGTCGCGTAGGGCTAGGTCCGAGTCAGTGTCTCACATTTAGACTTTTGATTTTGACTTTATGTAATGAAGATTTGACAACTAGCATGGGCACTTCACTGCCTGCTTTGTTTATGATATGGCCCCTAAAAATGCATCTTTCGCTATGTATTTGGCTTCTGTTGTCTTGTCTTGATTCGTAGCCTCGTCTGAAATATATGATTATGCGTTTGCCAGCCAGACGATACCCATTCGACTGAATCTTCCCAGCCGTGCGCGGATACTCGAGCAGCCGCTGAAGCGAGGAATAACGCCAAGGTTTTGGCTTATGCGAAGAAGCGAGTGGTTACTCTAGAACAGGAACTAAAAGCCACTCAAACAGAGTTGAAACTTCTTAAGGCAAAACCTGCTCTTGCCACCCAGCGTGAAGAATATGTGCTTGGTGAAGTCGAACACTCGAACAGGCAGCTCGAAGGTATGTACCCGACGATCGCCCTTGTGATCTTCTTATGTCTTCCTTATAGCTTGCTGATAGTTGCCCGTCTGCAGTTTTTGTTCATAATTTCAAAGAAGAGGTGGAACGGGTTAACGAACGTCTGGATAACGCGACTGATAACCCGGTCTCCGGCCACCAGCATTTTTGGGCTGACAGGCATCGCGCCCGCGAACTTGCTACCCTTAAGGATCGAGTGTTTCGCGGCGCGGTCCTACTCGAGCGTTGCCGGGCGGCGTTTATGCGCATCAACCACTTCTTGTTTCCTGAGGGACCGCAGCCGCAAGGAATTCATGCGTTGGTTGATCTCTTCCAATCTGCAACTCCTATCCGAGAGGCTTTGACTCGAAGAGTTGTCCTTGGAGCCAACGCCGTCATGGGATATATTCGCAGCCAGCATCCTACCTTTCGTATCTCTTCACCTGCATTTGGCTCGCGTCTGGAGCAGAAGTTTTTGGACAGGACTGCGGCTTCGGCGGAGGTGTTTGTGGGTTGTTTGCACGACCAGCTCATCGACTCTAGCTTGCCTGTAAAGGATGAGCCTATGTAGTTTGTGTAACTAACCAGCCCCCGAGTCCCTCGAGTGGGGTGTGAATAGAAAGATGTTTATGTAAGCCTGTATGTATCCAGCCCCCGAGCCTTCGGGTGGGGTGTGAAAAGTAAGGCGTTTATGTGAGTTTGTATATGTACAGCGCCCGAGCCTTCGAGTGTAGCTGAGTTTTGCTGTTTATGATTAAGACACAGCCCCCGAGTCTTCGAGTGTGGCTGAGTTTGGCTGTTTATGATTAAGACCCAGCCCCCGAGCCTTCGAGTGTGGCTGAGTTTTGCTGTTTATGACTAAGACCCAGCCCCCGAGTCCTCGAGTGTGGCTGAGTCGGGAGTGATTTGGCTTATGATAGTAAATTATGCGAAGAAGAAAATCTTTCTTTATTCCAGATATTGGCCAGCAAGCCGCCTCATTAAAAACCTTCCAGTCCCCTTAGGTACCCTGGTAAGGAAAAGAGCGCGTCTGAAACCTGCTGGCCTTTCCGACATTTATGCTCTGTTACATTGATCGACTATGACATCTACGCATAGAAGCGACGCAAGTGCGCCACATTCCATGGGTTATTTGATAATTCCCCCGTCTGGGCGTGCTTGAGTCGATAGGCACCACCGTCGATGACTTCCATGATGACGAAAGGCCCTTCCCATGGTGATGCGAGCTTGTGCACCTTCTTCTGCTTCATCCGGAGTACTAAGTCGCCCACCATGAATGTTCTGGGACGGAGTCGTCGACTGTGGTAGTTACGGAGATCCTGCTGATAAACAGCTGTGCGGGCAAGGGCCGTATTGCGCGATTCTTCAAGTAGATCCACCGAGTCTTCGAGTGACTCGTTTGCGTCGTCTTCGTCGTACATCTCGACTCTTGGTGCGCTGAATTTCACCTCTGGTGGCAGTACTGCTTCTGCGCCGTAGACCATAAAAAACGGAGTAAACTGAGTCGAGGCGTTTGGGGTTGTTTGCAAACTCCATAGTCCCGCCGGGAGCTCCTCGACCCAAGCGCCTGCGGCCCTTTTGAGTGGTACCAGTAGTCTTTTCTTAATGCCCATGCAGACGAGACCATTGGCTTTTTCAACCTGTCCGTTGGACTGTGGGTGCGCGACTGATGCGTAATTGAGCGCGATATTCCACTCTTTGTAGAAGGAACGAAACTCCTCGGCTGTGAAGTTTGTGCCGTTGTCCGTGATGATGCTGTTCGGGACGCCAAATCGATAGACGATAGATTTTATGAAATTGACTGCTGTAGCGGCAGTCGAGCTTGTGATTGGGACCGCTTCTATCCATTTTGTGAATTTGTCCACCGCCACCAGTAGGTGAGTATGTCCTCCGGGTGATGACTTTTTGAGTGGTCCGACCATATCAAGCCCCCATTGGGCGAAGGGCCAAGCCAGTGGTATGGTTTTGAGTGCTGATGCGGGTGCATGAGGCTTGGTGGCGAATTTCTGGCACCCGATGCACCTTTTGACGATGTCGTCTGCGTCCTTAAGTGCTGTAGGCCAGTAAAACCCTGCTCGGAAGGCTTTGGCTACGAGTGATCGACTGCCGGCATGATGACCACAGGTTCCTGCATGAATATCGCGAAGTATGGTTTTTCCATCCTCAATTTCCACGCACCTTTGGAATATACCTGAGATGCTTCGTTTGTAGAGTTCACCGTTGATGATGGTGTATGCTTTGGAGCGTCGAGTGACTCGTCGAGCCTCTGCTGCATCGTCTGGTAGTTCGTCGCGGAGCATGTATGCTAGGAAAGGTTGAGTCCATGCTGGAATTACCTGATCGCCCTGGCATAGTAGTACTTCGACTGGCGGATCTTCTGAGCTGGGAGTTTTGTCTTTGGATGTAGCGGTCGAGGTCGATGGGGGCCGCTGTTTTTTGATGGACCTGTGCTGGATTCGCTCCAGGAAGACGCCTGGCGGGACTTGCGCTTTAGTCGAGCCGATATTGGCTAGTATGTCTGCTTCCTCATTGCTTTCTCGTCCAACATGTCGTAGTTCGCATCCGTCAAAGTCACCTTCTAATGTGTTGTAGAGGTCGCGATATGCGATCATGTTGTCGGCTATGGCGTCGCAAGCTTTCATTGTCTGCTGCACGACTAAATTTGAGTCGCCGTATATCATAAGTCGAGTGCACCCCAGCGCCTTAGCCATTCGCATGCCGTGGATCAGACCTTCGTACTCGGCCTCGTTGTTGGATGGTCGCACGAAGTCCATCTGCAACACGTACTTGAGTTTGTCGCCTTTGGGTGATATCAGTATGACACCTGCACCTGCGCCCTCGTTCTTCTTAGACCCATCGAAGTACATTGTCCATGAGTTGGACACATCAGGGATTCCTGGCAGCTGAGATTCTATCCACTCCGTTGTGAAGTCGGGTAGGACTTGCGCTTTGATGGCCTTCGGGTGATCGTAGGTGATCCCGAGTGGCCCGAGCTCGATGAGCCATTTTGCTACACGCCCCGTCGCATCGGGATTGGTGAGTATATCCCCAATTGCTGATTTGCTGATCACTGTTATCGGGTGCTCTGTGAAGTAGTGGCGCAGCTTTCTGGATGTTATGAAGACAGCGTATGCCAGCTTTTGGAAGTGCGGGTATCTTTGCTTTGACGGGGACAGGACTTCGCTGACGTAGTAGACGGGCCTCTGTGTGCTCTGAGTTTTCCCTTCCTCCATGCGTTCGACTACCAAGGCCGTACTTACCACTCTATTTGTGGCTGCCACGTACATGTACAAAGGTTCTTTCTCCTTGGGTGCCGCCAGGATGGGGGGATTTGTGAGTATTCGCTTGAGATCTTTGAAGGGTGCTTCAGCTTCATCTGTCCACTCGAACTTGTCTGCCTTCTTCATCAGTCGATAAAGTGGTAATGCCTTTTCACCCAGCTTACTGATGAAGCGACTGAGCGCTGCTACTCGACCCGTCAACTGCTGCACCTCGTAGAGCTTTTTAGGTCTTTGCATGGTTAATATGGCCTGTATCTTTTCTGGGTTTGCTTCTATTCCCCGAGCCGATACTAAGTACCCCAAGAGCTCTCCGGCTGGGACACCAAAGGTACACTTGTCTGGGTTGAGTTTGATGTTGTACCGGTTGAGATTGTCGAATGTTTCTCGCAGGTCTGCGAGTAGTGTGCTTTCTTCTTTCGACTTGATGACGATGTCATCCACATAAACCTCGACGTTGTGTCCAATTTGTGTCTTCAAACAGTTCTGCATCATACGCTGGTAGGTGGCACCTGCGTTCTTGAGCCCGAAGGGCATTGTGGTGTAGCAATATACTCCGAGTGGAGTTGTGAAGGCTGTCTTCTCCTCGTCTTCGATTTTCATCCTTATCTGGTGATACCCTGAGTACGCATCCAGGAAGGATAAACGTTGGCATCCCGCAGTGGAGTCGACGATTTGGTGATACGCGGTAGTGGAAAATGGTCTTTTGGGCAACACTTGTTTAGCCCGGTGAAGTCGACACACATCCTGGTTGCTCCTGTCTTCTTCTTCTCGACTAGCACGGGGTTGGCTACCCACTCTGATTTTTTGATTTCTCGGATGAAGTTTGCTTTGAGTAACTTTTCTACATGTTTCTCTATAGCCTCTCTTTTGGGACCGGAGACACGACGTATTGCTTGCTTGACTGGCCTAGTTCCTGGATTAAGTTGGAGGGAGTGCTCGGCGAATTCCCTGGGAATACCTGGCATGTCGGCTGCACACCATGCAAATATATCCCAGTTCTCACGGAGGAATTCGACGAGCGCGCTTTCCTATGCAGGAGATAGGCTTGTGGACACCCTGACTGTCTTGGCTGGATCAGTCGGGTGAACCTGGTGCTTCTTTATGCCATCTGCAGCGCTGAACGCCTTGTCGACTGCCTGCTTCTTTTGCTCGGGCATGTATGTTGGGTCGTTGGTGAGCGAGAGCTCTTCGAGGGTTTGCTCCATACCGAACGTCTCGGAGATTTTGCTGAAGTCGCGGTCGCAAGCATCTGACCTTTGAAAATTTCCGTTGACTGTGATGACTCCTTTCGGGCCTGGCATCTTCAACTTGAGGTATGTGTAGTGTGGCACTGCCATGAACCGAGCAAATGCGGGGCGCCCTAATATGGCATGGTATTGTGACTTCCAGTTGACGACTTCGAATTCAATCGACTCGGTTCTGAAGTGGTTTGCGTCGCCGAAGGTGACGTCGAGTTGTATCGTGCCTTCTGGGAGAACGGGTTTTCCTGGAACAATACCATGAAAAGTGTTTGTAGACTGGGGTAAATTTTCGACTGACCTATTCATCCGGCGAAGTGTGTCGGCGAAGATGATGTTGATGCCGCTGCCTCCATCCATGAAGACCTTGGTCATGGCGTATCCACCGACCTGAGCGTCGAGTACCAGGGCTGCGTGGCCTGGTCGGTAGACAGATGGTGGGTGATCTTCTCGATTGAAAGTTATTGCGGTTTCAGATCCCCGCAAGAAGTCTGGTATGGCTGGAGGCGCCATAACCGCCATGTTAACATGTCGAGTGTGGATCTTTTGCTGCCTGTTGGAGGGACGCCCTTTTTGGATCATGAACATCTGTCCTTGGGGCTTTGGGTACTGCTCCTCCGTTGCTTGAGGTATGTGATGTATGGCTCCCGCGACTTGGCTTCCTGGGTTGTATGGTGGTGGAGGTGGTAATGCCGCGACTGGCTGTGTTGGCGGTGGCGCGATGTACGCTGGTGGTGCCGCTGAGGGTGTAGCTCTTCTGATTCTCGCCGCGTAATCAGCCACCATTTGTTCGAACTCTCGGCAATTCCCCATGGTGTGGTTGGAGATTAGCCTTCCATCATCTCCCTTGAATAAGTGCAGCCTGCAGTCGTCATCCATCTTCTCTTGAAATGTTTTTTCTGGTTTTGCATCTGTTCGTTTGCGCCACTCTTGCCTTCGGTATCCACCGCTACGCTGATCGCGGTCTCGACTGCTTCGTCGGTCGTCTGTTCGACTGTCTCGGCGGTCGTTTCCTCGACTGTCTCGACGGTCGTCTCCTCGACTGTCGCGGCGACTATCGTTTCGAGTGTCGCGACGATCTTCTTGTCGTCTGTCGTCCTGGACGTGATTGTCTTGTGAGAAACCTGCTGCGACGAATTTTACCTTGTCGTTGTCGCTGTAACCACTTTTGCGTCTTCGTCTTCCATCATCCCTGTCGTGGTGGTCTCGACTACTGCGTCGATCCTCACGGTCATGTGGGGAAAGTGGACGCTTGGTCCTTATGGAATCTTCGCCATCCGCCCACTCAGTCGCTATCTTCATGAGCTCTGCCATGGATTTTGGCTTTTGGCGGCCGAGTGATTCTCTGAAGTCTTCTCTGAGGACCCCCATGGTGAAGGCGTCCATGGCTCTGTCTTCGGAGATTGTGCCGACTGAATTGCGGATGGCAGTCCATCGCCTGATGTATGCTCGAATTGGTTCGTCCGACCTCTGCTTGCAAGCCCGTAATTCCTCGAATGTTTTGGGTCGCTCACACAGAGGATCGAAATATTTGATGAAGTCTTCCCGAAAGTGATCCCAGGAATCGTATGATGCTTCGGGTAATGCTTTGAGCCAGTCGCGAGCTGTGCCTTCAAGCATCAACTGTATGTACTGCAGTGCCGTTGTAGTTGTCCCCCTTTGGCATACGACTGCGAGCTTGTAGTCCTCGAGCCAGCCTGACGGCTCTTGTTTGCAGTTGAACTTTGGCGTTGTTGGTAACCCGAACCTTTTGGGCAACTTGGCTTCGCGGATTCGCCGTGTGAAGCATCGTGCTCCGCAAGGTCCTGTATCGCGACCATCACTCGAATCGTTGCTGGCGGATCTCCTAGACCTGCTCCGTGAACGGCGACGCCTCGAGTGCCTTCGTGTGCCACTCCTGCGAGGGCTTCGACTGCGACGATCTCGCGAATGGCTTCTGCTGCGCTCTCTGTGCTTCTCCGTCTGGAGTCCTTTTGCCGCGAGTGCGAGCGCCTTTAATTGATGGAGATGCAGTTCTTCGGCCGGATCGCCTGCTAGAGGTGCTGTCGCCTTGAGGTATGCTCCAAGTGATATCAAGGCACCTTCAGCTGTTTTGGGTACTAGTACGCCTTCGGAGTCCAGGGTCATGAACGAATGTTCTAAGTTGCGAGTGACTCCGGATCTCTCGCCCTCTGGGATATTGGCGAATCTTGATCTATGTCTGTGCTCCGTCGCACTTGTGGAGCTAAGGGAAAACTGCCTTCTCCGCATACTCGAGATGCTAGCTTGCTTTCTGCGTTCTTCGAGTGTTGCTCTGTACTCCTTTAAGCGCATCGCTTCTTGCCAATTAAAATAATTGTATGTCATCCACTCCTCTGGGGTCGCGTCTGCTGGCATCATTGTGCAGTCCTTTATGATTTTGTCAACTTTTGCTGCCATCTCTGCTGTGATAGTTAGTGTTGTCACGCCATCTGGTAATGTGACTGTGCAAGGAAATTCTGTAGGTCTGCGACTAGCTGCTGCCGCTGAGGTTTCGGCGCTGAATGCAACATAGACTTGCCGAGGTATGACCGGGGGATATGTGTATGTGCTATCGACGCCGGTTATGGGTTCGGAGTCGTCGTCCAAACTCATGTCGGAGTTGTTGCTGATCTGGGCGTCGGTGTTGACGTATGCTTCGGGTATTTTTTCAGGATCGTCTTCGTTGCTGGAGAGGAACCCGTGATCCGCTTGGATCTCTGGCCCGGTGAAGTCGGCGAGGTAGATGCTGTCGCCCGTGTCTTCAGTTTGCCTGTAGTCGGGTGCAGTGTCGAGTGCCGCGATGTGTTCGACTGTGGTGACTTGATAGTCAGACTGTACCTCATCATCTAGGAGCTCTTGTGCCAAGAGTTTATTGAACTCTTGGGTCGTCATGGAGTCGACTAGAGATCTTGACGGCGAGATCGAGTTGACCTTTGACGACGTAGCTTCCCTGCCTGCGGTAGCTGTGACCGTAGTAGATGGTTTCTCGACTGCGCCTATCTGATGGGTAAACTGTGCCTCATCCTCCGGGAACTCTTGCGCCATGATTCTATTGAACTCTTCAGTCGACATGGATGAGGTTGGGGATGTCGGCGATGGGATCGAATCGATCTGTGATGAGGTATCTTCCTTGCCTGCTGGAGATGTGATCGTAGTCGATGGACCTTCGAGTGCCTCCATCGCGATCGAATCGGTCAAGTCCTGCACACCAAACTTATCGACGAAAAAATTGTGCTCTCCAACGGTTAGATCGAAACCTGAATCGAGATTAGCGAAAACTTGCTGTGCTTCCGATGAGTATGGCTTGATTCTTTTTGGCGATGCAGATTGCGAAGCTGGCGACTGATCGCCTGGTGCTTCAACGCCAGTCGAGATTGTCAGCGCGTGGCTGTTTGCAGATGTAGTCGGCGAGTTGCCGTTTGAAGACGAAGCCAGCGAATCCGTAGATCCAACACTACCTTTTCCCACAGACGGCGCCAATTGACGAGGGGTGTCCTCATCAATACCCATAGTCGATAGCCTAGGGTTAGAGTTATGAGGTAGAGAACGCGTAGTGCTGGTGGACTCGACGGCTGACAAGCGGGATTTACCCAGGTTCAGGGCCCTCGACTGAGGTAACACCCCTACTTCCTGCTTGTCTGTTATTGCTCTTGTGAATATGCGATGGTTACAAGGGTCCAGCGAGAGTTCGTCTCGTTGGGGTTTGGAGGTTCTGATGTGCGTGTCCTTCATCGGTAACCCTCCCAGCCCTTATATAGGGGGCTGGGTCTCGGGTACGTAACCGACTAGGATTACAAATATGGAAACTATAACCGACTATGAATAACTTGGAAAGCAATCTTCGTCTTGGGCCTTCCTTGATGGGCTTTGCCAGCCTATTGACAATTGGGCTATAGTCATCACGTGCACCAGGTACCCACACGATAGGATACCCGTTCGGTATATCCTCGTCAGCCGGATATAGTGTTAAGCGTAGGAGTGTGTGCACGTTAGCAAGCCGCGCCTAAGGAAAGTCACCTAGTGGCTATCAAGAGAATCTTCCGGTATTTGATTCATACTCCAAGCTATGGGTTGTGGTACCCCAAATATGGCACCTTGTCTCTTTGTGGGTACACCGACTCCGATTGGGCGGGTGACAAGGATGATAGGAAGTCAACCTCGGGAACATGTCAATTCATTAGAAGATCATTGGTGAGTTGGTCCTCGAAGAAGCAAAATTGCATCTCTCTCTCTCCACCGCGGAGGCCGAGTACGTCGCCGCCGCAAGTGGGTGTACTCAACTCCTTTGGATGCGGCAAACTTTAAAGGATTACGGAGTCCATTTGGACAAAGTGCCGCTCCTTTGTGATAATGAGAGTGCAATCAAGATCGACTACAATCCGGTGCAACATTCAAGGACCAAGCATATTGAGATCCGCCACCACTTCATCCGAGATCACGTGGCAAGAGGAGACATCGATCTCTCCTATGTTGGGACAAAGGATCAATTGGCGGATATCTTCACGAAGCCCCTTGACGAAGCCCAATTTTGTTACTTGAGGAATGAGTTGAATATCGTGGATTCTCGGACTTTGGCTTGATAATTGTGCACACATACCAACGTTTAATGCTTTATTAAGTGTAGATGTACGCATGGACTTAGGGGGAGTGTTTTCCTAACACATGGGATCCTTCCTCCCCCTATTATGCATATAGGAATGAATCATTGGTAAACTTCAAATTAATCCATAATTTGTGAGCTTATGAGAAGTAGTTATGGACCCAAGATATATCTTCGCGGTGCCATGCTATAACCTCATACACGGTGGCTTCGGCCACCACCTCTTCCTTTGGAAGAGTTGGGTCTCAATTGGTTTTTCCCTTGGATTTCATTCGCATTTTTGGGCTCTTATGGAAAACACACTCAAGTTGGTATTTCTTGTGTTTTATTGGTTTTGCAATTTGAGTGTGAAGTACCATCGACAGTTTGTGACTCTATCCTAAGCCTTTCTCGCTCTCAAGACTTGCTTAATTCTCACTCATGTCCATTTGTATCTTTTTATTGTTGGGTTGGGCGGAAATCTCTGAGCCACATTCGGAAATTTCCGAGTCACTAGAAATTTTTGAGACTAAGTCCTTTCAAAACTCAACACTGCACTTTGCTGGATTTTGACCGGAAATAGTCCCTGAAATTTCCGGTGACCGGAAATTTCCGAGTGCGACTCGGAAATCTCTGGTCCCTGAGATTTCTCGACACCTAAATCCTTTTCAACTTCGGCACTGCACTCGGCCGAATTTGAACCGGAAATAGAGCCGGAAATATCGGGGCCCGGAAATTTCCGAACCAAGTCCGGAAATTTCCGGTGTCTCCATTAATTTCCAACACTAAGTCCGTTTCAAAACTCGGTACTGCCTATATCGTGCTTTGAACCGGAAATAGTGCCGGAAATTTCCGGTGTCCGGAAATTTCCGAACCTAAGTCCGGAAATTTCCGACCCAAACTTCTCCGGCTATAAATAGGGCACGGGGTGGGCTGTTCGAACCGAACAGTTCATCCACCCCCGTGCCCATTGTTTCTCTCTCTAGCCGGAGAAGAAGAGCTTCCTCGATCTGTCCCCGTGCCGTTTCTCCGTCGATCTCTCCGGTTTTTCACTGGATCTGCTTCTCCTCGTCGCGGGGATCGTTCTCCTCCGCGCGGTCACCAGTAGGAAAAGCCTTATCTGTGGCACACCTTTTTGACATTCTGTGGCGCACCAAATGGACATGGCTGGTGCGCCACATAATTCTCGCCACTAAAATATAATTATGTGGCGCACCCGCCCGGTGCGACACAAAAAAAATTCTGTGGCACACCCCACCACCATGCGCCACAGAAACATATCAGTGGCGCACCCCCACTTAGGTGCGCCATTAAATTTGTTTTGAATTTAAAAAAAAAAGGGCGGCCAGATCTAGATCTGGATTCTGGCCAGATCTAGATCTGGCCGCCAAAATTTTACCGGAATTTCGTTTCATCGGAGCTCGTCGGAGGCAGCACCGAAGATGGCCATAGGTGGGTGGAGGAGGGAGTCGTCGGAGGTTGGTGGAGGATGGTGGTCGCCGGAGTTGGAGCCGGTTGTTGCGGGGTGGAAGACTCAGTCCCCGGAGGTGGAGAAGATCGTCGGAGGTGGAGAAGGTCGCCGGGGTTGTGGAGGAGGAGAGAAGTGGAGGATGGAGGAGAAGGAGGATGGAGGAGAAGGAGTGGAGAAGTGGTGGAGAAGGAGAGGAGAAGTGGAGGAGAACTGGAGGAGAAGGAGAGGAGAAGTGGAGGAGAGGTGGAGAAGTGGGGGAAAAGAGAGGGAGAAGAAGGGGCCCGGTCGGCGGGATTCAAATTTTGAATCCCGCCAACAATTCTGTGGCGCATCCTTGCCCCATGCGCCATAGATTTTTTTTTCTTTTTTTCTTTTTTTTTGATTTTGCTGAAAAAACAATCTTTTTTAAATAACTTTTTTTCCTTTTGGAAATTAGAGAATCTGAAAAAGCCTAACCGGGCAAGCCCTGGTGTGAGCATTTTTCTATTTGCAGCATTTTTGTGGCGCACCCCACCTGATGCGCCACAGAAAGTCGACTTTCTGTGGCGCATGTGACCTGGTGCACCACAGAAAGTCATATTTTTGTGGTGCACCCGAAACCATGCGCCACAGAAAGTCATATTTCTGTGGCTTTTCTGTGGCGCATGCATTTTGGTGCGCCACAAAAAGGGCTCATCCTATAAGCCTTTTCCTGGTAGTGGCTTTTCGCCATGTCTTCCGGTAACTCCTCTTATTTCAAATCTAGGACGAAATCTATTTTCGTTTAGCCTAGCCGATTTAGGAGGTTGTTGCTCGATTCCTTTGGTAGAACTGCTCCTCTAGGCTTACTCTACCTTCCTCATGCACAGATCTGTTTTTCGTTCATAGATTTGTTTCAGTTTTCAAAATTTCGCGCAGACCAGAAATTTCCGGTTCAGGCTCGGAAATTTCCGGCCCCTCGGAAATTTCCGGACCTGACTCGGAAATCTCCGGCCTGTTCAAAATTCTGAAAAACAGAAAAGTTCTACAAACGTTTAACGGTTCTTGTACAATTCCCTTTTTCTTCCTGGACATGAGTGGTTATCCTCCTTGCTTTCTATCTGCTCTATGCTGTTTGTTTGCAGGCTCTTCTACTCGGGGAGGCCGCACCAAATCTATGGCCATCCGACCTAAAGGGGTTCATTCTCGGCCGCCCAGTGACCCATCGAGTGATGAGAGTGAGCTCCCACCTGCTGCACCTCTTAGAAGACCCAGTGGTACTAACAAGAAGAAGAAGGCCGAGCTAAACATGGCTGATTTCAACAAGGCCAGCTTTCGCAAGTGGCGAAGTGAGCTGTCCTATGCTGTTGAGAAAGATGACCCAAAGTTCTTCTGCACCGAGATGGGCTGGCTCTATCGGGAGGTGTACCTCAAGTTCTCTAGTGACAAGCCAGTTTGCCCAATGAAGTGGATCAACTTTGACAAGCTTATGAAGAAGGCTGACTATTTTGGGGGAGCTGTTCAGGTGTGCAGGGTTATGGGCTTGGAACATCTCATGAGGACCGAGTGCAACTACAATGTGTCCCTCATTCATCAATTCTATGCCACAGTTGTGTTTGACTCTTCCGAGGACATTGGGATGACTTGGATGACGGGGAGGCAGAAGTTGACCTCCTCCTTCCGTGAGTTTGCGAGGATTCTTTGCTGCCCTTTCAATGGTAGCTCGGTGGCAGCTGGGGAGCAGATGCATCTCCATGGAATTGCTTACAACAAGCACGTCATGGATGACTTATATATGCGTGGTGGTTTGATTGGCTCGCAACATGGTTTGCAGCCCACTTATGACATCCTTCTCCGCATGTTTCGCCACACTATTGCTCCCATCGCGGGCAATGCTGACAACATTGCGGGGGTTCTAGTGAACTTAATGGCCAAAGCCCATGAAGCTTATCAAGGAGAGTATTGAAAGGGCATGTGCCCTCTTATATGGTTTTGGTAATTGATGACAATCCATATGGACTAATGTTTGTGTTGAGCATATTGCAAGTATGTCTTGAAGATGTCAAGACATCACCCAAGAGAAGATAGATGGGAGCATATTGCAAATATGTCTTGAAGATGTCAAGACATCACCTATATGAAGATAGATGGGATGATACGAGATTGACCAAGATGTTGATCAACACACGAAGCTACAAGATGTACCAAGTGGATCATGTATCCCTTGGATGGTAAGACATTGTCCATATAGCTTTGTGAACTAACCCAAGTGTGTGTGGTATCTATATGTGGAGTTAGGTATCTTCCCATGGGCTTGCAACAAGAAGAACCTCTCATAGAGCTCATGGAGAATGATGTCATGCGGTATTCGTCATCAAGGTTAAGAAGTGCAAGACCGAGAGAAGCATTTCGGAGATATCTTATGCTTGTAGCTTGGAGGTCGATATGAAGACATGAAGACGAAGCTAATGGAGCTTGGAGATTGACATGAAGACGAAGCTAAGCGAGGCTCTCCCATAATGGCGTATGGGGGAGTATTTGGAGAAGTCTTCACCAAGCATGTGCTAGCAAGCGCAATCAAGAAAGGTGGTCCACTTGGAGAGATCAAGACCGTCTTCGTCTAGCTCAAGTGGAATGCCCAAGGCTCAAGTGGATTGCTCAAGGCAAAGGTTTGTTCTTGATATGGCTTTAGGATAGACAGGCGTACTATCAAGAGGGGCTCTCGAGAGAGTAACTTGATCGCATTTTCGTGGAGAGCTCAAACCTTTGCATGCTTGGCATATCATCTTTCTTGGTTCTTATTTGGCTTTTTACCTTGTTGGATTTTGGTGCTTGTCGTGATCTTCATGACAAGGCCAAGTTCTTCGAAAACGGTTTTAGTATGGAAAACTTGTTGCGTTTTCGGTGTGGAAATATTGCCGGTTCGACTTTGAGGAAAGCCCCAAACCTTCACATGTATGGTGACTTTGCTCTATTTATGGGTTGCAATATTTTCTAACGGAGTTGGTCTCACCTCATTCGGAGTTCATATGCAAAAGATATTTCAGTTTTGGTGTTTCTGCCTTTTTAGGTGGGGCGGAAATTTCCGGACCTCGGACCGGAAATTTCCGGCCCGGAGAATTTTTCGCAAAGTCTTATTTGATATCAGCACTGGTCGCTTTCAGCTCTCAGTCGGATTTTCAGCCGGAAATTTCCGGGGTCCGGAAATTTCCGGTCTCGGTTCGGAAATTTCCGAACGACCTAGTTAAGTTTTTCGCCAAGTCTTATTTGATATCAGCACTGGTCGCTTTCAGCTCTCAGTCGGATTTCCTACCGGAGATTTCCGGGGTTCGGAAATTTCCGGACTTAGGTCCGGAAATTTCCGGCCGTCAGCCCGGAAATTTCCGAACCAAGTTCGGAAATTTCCGAGCTGACGATTCCCAACGGCTAGAAAACTGGGAGGGCTATATATACCCCTCCCCTTCTTCTTCCTTGGGCTGCTCGTTTTTCCCCTCTCTCTCCTGCCATTCTTGACCTTTGAAAAGCTTGCCCCCTCTCAATTCCTCCCATGATTCTTGCATATCTTTGAGGGAAAAGTGAGAGGAGATCTAGATCTACGTTTCCACCAATCCATCTCTCCTCTAAGTGAGGGGAACCTAGTGGATCTAGATCTAGGAGTTCCTTTGTGGTTCTCCTTCTTTGTTCTTCCTCTCTTCTCCCCCCACAAGCATTAGTTGCTTTTGGTGGGATTAGGGAGTGAGGGATTTGACTCCTTTGTGGTTTCTTTGTTCTTCCTCTCTCCTCCCCCCATAAGCATTAGTTGCTTTTGGTGGGATTTGGGAGTGAAGAACTTGTGTTCTTGCCATTGCATCGGTTGCATCGGTTTGAGCCCTCCACGTGATTCGTGGTGGTGAAATTCGTGAGCTTGTTACTCTTGGGTCATTGGACCCTAGACGCCTTAGTGGCCGCCTTTGTGGCATAGACCTTTTGTGGTCGGTTAGGACCTTTTGTGGTCAAGGCCTTTGTGGCAAGTTGGGACCTTTGTGGTCAAGTTGGACCTGTTGTGGTCACGACCTTGTGTGGTCTTTTGGGAGCCCCCAATTCGGTTGTGGGTGTGTGCCCCAAGGTTGTTGTACGGGATTGTTCTCCGCCCCAAAGGAGTTCATAGTGGAAGGTGAACCCGGACCTTTGTGGTCGAGTTCATCGGAGAATAAGGTGAGGCCTTTGTGGCGTTGAGTCGGACCTGTGGTGGTCACTCACACCTCTCCAATGAGACGTACTCCCCTAAGAAGGAGGAACTCGGGAATACATCCTCGTCTCCGCGTGCCTCGGTTATCTCTATACCCGAGCTCTTTACTTATGCACTTTACATTGTGATAGCCTTCGTGCTTGAAGTCATTTACATTGTGATAGCCTTCGTGCTTGAAGTCATTTACCTTGTTATCACTTTGTTGCTTGTCTTGCTTAGCATAAGTTGTTGGTGCACATAGGTTCACCTAGTATATTTAGATTGTGTTCTTGATAAGTTAAACACTAAGTTTTATTCCGCATTTATCAACCCTAAATTGTAAAAAGTGTTCCTCGCCTATTCACCCCCCCCCCCCCCTCTAGGCGACGTCTTTCCTTTCAAGTATGAACTGGACAAGGAAGAGTACAAGATTGACATCATGGACTTTATCTTCCAAGAAATGAGCCAAGCAGTTTTTGAGAGGAAAGTTCCCCCCTATGCTCCATATGTGATGCTTCTCATCAAGCGCAAGTATCAGTTCTCTGAAGAAGATGGCAGCAACTTGGATCTTGCTCTCGGTTGCATCTCCCACAAAGATGCCAAGCTCGTTCAAAAGCAAGCTCATGTGGTGCAAAAGCAAGCTTCGTTGCAAGAGATCAATGAGGATGATGTGTTTGGTGGCCCAACTCGCCAACCACGTCGCCACAACATCAAGAAAACTGAGAAGAAGAGCCGCCCATGGCTTGTTCGTGCCGTGGAGAAGGTGATGAACATGAACTACTGCCTTCACAGTGAAAACTATGCCATCTACTCTCAGAACCACCGCATTCTCAAGCACCAGGAAGAGATTAGAGCTCACTTGAAGATTCACATGTGAGTGGGATGAGCCCCCAAGAAACCCCAGAAGCCCTTGGTGCCCTTCGATGAGTGGAATTCACAGGAGTCAGTGGGATTCACATGTGACAGCGATGTGCCTGAGGATGAAGATGTGGTGCCAGGAGCTGCTGATGATGATGAGGACGATGAGGAGCAGGATTCCAATTCTTAAGTCTTGGGACACTAGTGGATGCTCCTTCCCTTTTTGGTATCTTGATGCCAAAGGGGGAGAAGTATCTCATATAGGACTCACGAGATTTGCATGGGTGGGAGCACTCATTCTTTCGTCTCGCTTGATTTGTTTAAGTGCTCCCAATCTTATTTGAACTTCTTTCGTTGCATGTTTGTGAGACATGAGACCCCTTAAACTTTTATTGTAATAACTCTAGTTAAATTTGGTGAACTATATGCTTGTTATGCTATGTTTATGTGGTTATCTATGCTTTGCTTGTGTGGTTTGTAAAATCAAGGGGGAGTGTTGATCCTAAGTTGTGCGCATTTTGTATTAAAAAACATCCTCAAGATAATGCACACACTTAGGGGGAGCCCGTCTATATTTTGCAAATCCGTTCTTCTTTTGTGTTGTCATCATTCGCCAAAAAGAGGGAGATTGAAAGTGCATTCTTTGCATTCCTTATTTTGGGGACTAATGACAACACAAAAGGTGGGTTTAATGTTTGTGATGATCTATGCAGGTTTTAGAACAGGTGTGGTAGTGTGTTTGAACACATTCTGATTTTAAGTGTCTGGAATTATCAGTACTGCATCCTTCAGAATTCAACCAGAAATCTAGGAGGAGATTTCCGGGGTCCGGAAATTTCCGGTCCCAGTTCGGAAATTTCCGGTCTGCTCAAGTTTCTCGCTAAGTCAGGAAGTCTAGCCAGTACTGGACTCATATTTATTTCAGTCGGAAATCCTTCAGGAAATTTCCGGTGCCCGGAAATTTCCGGCCGTTGTTCGGAGATTTCCGAGTCACCGAAAAGTTTTCACCAAGTCCAGATAATCAACCTGTACTGCCTCTTAGTGCTTCTCAGTCGGAATTTCAGGTGGAAATTTCAGGGTCTCGGAAATTTCCGATGGGCGTCCGGAAATTTCCGAGCTGCAAGATCAAGCTCATCGCCAAGTCAGAAGTCGAACCAGTACTGCCCTCAGTCGAAGCTCCGTCGGAACTCCTTGCGGAGATTTCCGTAGCCCAGAAATTTCCGGTGGCCAGTCCGGAAATTTCCGGTCTTCAGTCCGGAAATTTCCGAACTTAACTCGGAAATTTCCGAGCTGGCGGCTGCACAACGGTCATAATTCGGGGAGGGGTATAAATACCCCTCCACCTACCTCCAGCAGATCAGCTCTCAGATCCAAATCGCCCCCATTGCCGCTGAAGCTCATTTCTCATGGATCTCCCTATCTAGCCAACTAAATCCATTGATATTTGGAGATCCGAAGGAGAAGCCCCCGATCTACATCGTCACCGAAGGGATTTCACTTTCCCCCTCTATTTCTTGAGGGGACACGAATCTAGGGCTTCCTTTGTGGATAGCTAGATTCATACTTGTTGCTACTAGTCCCTTTGTGGATCCTTTGTGGAATTGACCTCTTGTGGTCTTAGTGAGAGCCCCCGATTCAATTGTGGGTGTGTGCCTCACGGATTTGTACGGGATCTTCTCCGCCCTTAAAGGAGTCCTTAGTGGAAGAGTGGATTCGGACCTTTGTGGTCGAATTCATCGGAGAATAGGGTGAGGCCTTTGTGGCGTTGAGCTAACCTTTGTGGTTGCTCACACCCCTCCAACGAGACGTACACCTATGTGGTGGAACTCGGGACAAAATCGCCGTCTCCGAGTGTTCCTTTGGTTGTCTCGTTCCACTCTCCTTTAACGCATTATCAGTTTATCATTCTTGCTTTGTTTCCTTATTGTCTAGCACTTCTTTTCACTTAGTAGCACATCTAGACAATTTACATTTCACAAGCCTAAAACTGAAAAAGTAATAAAAATTGGTCACCACCTATCCCCCCCCCCCCCTCTAGGTGGTTGATGCACCGGTGTGGTGTTGTTGGGAAACCCCAAGAGGAAGGTATGAAGTAGTGCAGCAGCAAATATCGCTCAGTTGTGAAACCAAGGTTATCAATCCAGTAGGAAACTAGAATTCTTCTGAAGGTTGTTGCGGTTGACCTTGGCAGGGCGCACTACCGGTGTCAACCACGAATGTGGAACCTGCACACAACACAACCAAGATACTTTGCCCCAACTTAACAGTGAGGTTGTCAATCTCACTGGCTTGCTGTAACAAAGGATTAAACGTATGTGTGAAAAATGATGTTTGTTTGCAGAGAATAAAAGTAACAGGATTGCAGTAGGTTGTTTTATCAGTTTAAGGAAAAAGGACCGGGGTCCACAGTTCACTAGTGGTGTCTCTCCATAAATAAATAATAGCATACATGCGGGTAAACAAATTACAGCTGGGCAATTGACAGAATAAAGAACTGCATAACAATGCATATACAAGTCATGATGTCTAGTGTGAGATTCATTTGGGCATTACAACATGATACATAGACCGTCATCCAACTGCATCTATGACTAATAATCCACCTTCAGGATAGCATCCGCAACACCATTCAGTATTAAGTTGCAAGCAACAGATCATTGCATTAAGTAAAGTGTGTAATGTAAGTAGCACAAATATCCTTAGATAAAGAATACTGTTTTATCCCTAGTAGCAACAGTAAATCTACAATCTTAGAGGTTGTTGTCACTCCCCCAGATTAAATAGAGATATGAACCCACTATCGAGTATAAATACCCCCTCTTGGAGTCACAAGCATCTACTTGGCCAGAGCATCTACTAGTAACAGAGAGCATGCAAGATCATAAATAACGCACTCACAAGATATATTATGAATCAAATGACATAGTACTTAATTATTCATCGGATCCCAGCAAACACAACATGTAGCATTACATAAAGATGATCTTGATCATGATAGGCAGCTCACAAGATCTAAACATGATGGCACAATAGGAGAACACAACCATCTAGCTACTGCTATGGACCCGTAGTCCAAGGATGAACTACTCACGCATCAGTCCGGAGGCGGGCATGGTTATGTAGAGCCCTCCGGTGATGATTCCCCTCTCCAGCAGGGTGCCGGGAAGAGCTTCTGAACCCTCCCGAACTAGGGTTGACGACGGCGGCGGCTCCGTAATATTTTCTGGAAAAGTGTTCGGGTACCTAGGGTTTTCCCGTCGGGGGGTTTAAGTAGGCGAAAGGGCGAATGAGGTGGGGCCCCGAGGGGCCCACACCACGTTGTGGCGCGGCCAAGGAGGGAGCCGCGCCACCAACAGGTGTGGCCGCCTCGTGGCCAAGACGAGCTTTTAATGCGGCGATACCAAATTGAAAGAATTTTATTGTTGTATCTAGCAGCCTAGCATGTACTCCCTCCGTATCAAAATGTAGTTGTGGCCACTTTTGATCATTATGTTGACATAATGATCAAAAGTGGTCACAACATTTTACATTTGGATACGGATGGAGTAATATCTATTTACCTATTCAGTGCGAGTTTCAGATCGTGTACCACTTTGACCGATGCAAAAACTGGTACCAAATTATAAAATTTAATAACTTAGCTTTTCTTTAAATGTTATTATCTCCCATGTGATAAGTGTGGGCAAAGATATAGCAATTTACATCTAGCACCGTGGTTCGTGGTGCTATTGACGATCTGGGAAAAGATGAGGAAAAAGATTGTAGATGAAGAGGAACGAATTGGCTTGCTGCTCAACTTTAACAAAAAATATTATAGATCGCGAAAAGCCTTCTTACATAGGTGGTTTTAGGTTAGGGGTGGTTTTTAGCGTAAAAGATAGACGACATGGGACGCTCGAGGGGCAAACGGGCGGTGCTCGCGCGGTCCCCCTTCTGGCCGCGCGAGCCTAGCTCGTTTGGTCCTCGGGTATCCTCTCCCGAGGGTCCAAAGCCCATACACTTTCTTCCTTTCAAAAATAAATCGTCAAAAATTTCCAGATCCTTTTGATATCGTTTGAGTCCCAGAAACTTAAAAATACGCAAAACAGGGTCTCCTGTTCCCCGGGTTAAACCCAAAATAAGGGGGACAATATGAATTAGCCCAAGAATCATCAAAATTCATAAACATATTCCTGCATTAGTTGTAAATAAGTAGGAATATCAAGTAATAAAGTGCAAAGTTCATGTATACATTTTACATGCATCAATATTATACAATTAATAAACTTCTCATCCGTTGTAAGTTAGACATAAAGGATTCGCTAAAAGACCACTTGGCTAGCATGATTATGTTTAGAAAAAAGTTGGAGGATCTAGGTTCTCCAATGAATACCAAACGTGTCGCACTCTGGTGGTGATGTCTCTTCCACCATATTAGAGCATGGTTAATAGTATAGCCGGCTGCCGGCTATAAGCCATTGCCACTTCACATATAGTTAGCTTATAGCCACCATGTAGTTGGCTATATGAATGTATTAATTTATCAATATATATGACCCACCTTAGAACTTACAATTTCACATAATGCTTAGTAAAAATTTCTTTCAAAAAAACTGAGTGGGAGGACGATAACTCTGGGCGAAGGTAGTCGCGAATAATAACATGGAAGAAATTCTTAATGTTGACCAACCCACCGATATGGAGAACTTTTAGTGAAGCTCCTGTCAGGTCCAAACCTCAAATAAGGATTGGAGGTTGTTTGCAGATCCTCTAAAACCAAAAGCGGCCGGTATTGCCCTTTAAAAAGGATCTGCTAAAGATGATCGAAGATGATCGGACTACATGAACCTCTCTTAAATTCGCTCTCAACTGCCCTTGACCTCGTCCCACCTACAAAGACGCCTTCCGTGTTCCGTCTCACCGGCTCTCGGTCTCACTGCCGGTGGGCCGCGAGTATCCTCTGTGACCCACATGGCAGAGGCATTGGATCCCCTCTTCTCACTGCGCGCTGGTGCAGATAGAATGATAGATACACGCTCGCATCTGAGAAATGGCGAAAAGCCAATTCACTTTTCGGCTCAGTCCCCTCCCTGCTGCTGCCCGTGCTTGTCTTTTCCCCTCCTCCGCTCATGCCCTCGCGGCAGCCCCCGCCGCCCGATGCCTCCCCGCCTCCGGCTGCCGCCGCCACCGTACTCGCGGACCTCCGATCCCGCGGCCACCGCCACCTCCCGGCCTCTGCGGTGGCCTCCGCAGCGGCCTCGGCCGCCGCTGCGGCGCTTTTCTTGGTTGCCTTCGCTCTCTTCGTCTGGCTGCGGCGTGGGAGGAAGCGGGCCACGGCGGCGGATGCGGCGACGACGCAGCCCGCGCCGGCGCTGCGGAGGCTCTCGTACCAGCAGCTGCGCCGCGCCACGGGCAGCTTCGCGGCGGGGAGCAAGCTGGGGCAGGGCGGGTTCGGCCCCGTCTTCCGCGGCGCGCTGCCCAAGTCGGGCCAGCCCGTCGCCGTCAAGGTCATGAACGCCGCGGGATCCCTCCAGGGCGAGCGCGAGTTCCACAACGAGCTCTCCCTCGCCTCCCACCTCGTCGGCTCCGGCCACGCCTCCATCCTCCTGCCATTCGCCTACTCGCTCTCCGCGCACCCGTGCCGACGCCGGATGATGCTCGTGTACGACCTCATGCCCAAGGGGTCCCTGCAGGACGCGCTGCTGGGGAAGAGGTGCCCCGAGCTGGTATCCGAGTGGCCGCGCCGGCTCGCCGTCGCCCGTGACGTCGCCGCCGCGCTCCATTATCTCCATTTCGTTGTGCATCCGCCGGTGATCCACGGGGATGTCAAACCTAGCAATGTGTTGCTGGATAGTGATCTCCGTGCTCGCCTCTCAGATTTTGGCCTTGCACGGATCAAATCAGAAGAAGAAGAAGATGATGAGTTGAAGAGTGGTGCGCTTGGGGACAATGGGGCCGGGAATGAAATTCCAGGTGGTGGATGCCATGATGACGTATCAGTGGCTGGAGAATTCATGACTGCTGTTGTAGTTAATGGGGAAGACGGTGCCACCAAGTCGCTGGAGGATGATGAGGGGTTCACCACGGCCTCACTTGCAGAGGCCGCGTCAACTTCCGGGTGCGATAAGACTAGTGTTGGTAGTGGATTTAATGATCGAAGCTGCAATGCTGGAGGTGCTGCAGCACCCGGAACTAGGAGTGACTGGTGGTGGCGTCAAGATAATGGTGGCGGCGCTGCTGGTGTCAAGGACTATGTGATGGAATGGATTAGGTCGGAGATCAAGAAGGAGAGACCCAAGAATGATTGGATTGCGGGAGCTTCGACAACCAACCCTACAACCTCAGCAGACAAGAAGAAGCCAAAGCGTAGGGCACGGGAGTGGTGGCGCGAGGAGTACGCCGAGGAGCTCACCAAGAAGCAAAAACGGCGGGCACTTGCTAAGTCAAAGAGTGATGCTGGTGTGATGACTGGCATGCAGTGGTGGGAGAGGGATTCTGATGTAGAGGAGAAGGGACATTCGAGGTGGAGGATTATGAAAAGCTGGAGTCGCAAGAGCAGCAATGGCATTGGTAATGGCAGCATTGATTGGTGGATCGACGGTGTAAGGAGAAGTAGCAGGGATTGGGCTAGTGCAGAATTTGTGGTGCCCAAGAGTGGTGGAGCAGTGAGCAGCACACCGAGCATGCGTGGCACTGTCTGCTATGCGGCTCCTGAGTATGGTGGTGGTGGGCCTCTATCAGAGAAATGCGACATTTACAGCTTCGGTGTTTTGTTATTAGTTCTTATCTCTGGACGCCGTCCACTCCAGGTGACAGCCTCACCCATGTCAGAGTTTGAGAAGGCGAGTCTCATTTCCTGGGCAAGACATCTCGCCCATGTTGGCCGCTTGCTTGATCTGGTAGACTCTGCGCTCCTGGATGTTAACCGTGACCAGGCACTGCTATGCATTACCGTTGCACTCCTATGTATCCAGAGGTCTCCAACTCGTCGCCCATCAAGCGAGGAGGTGCTTGAAATGCTCTCTGGTGATGGTGAACCGCCACATCTCCCAATAGAATTCTCACCATCGCCTCCTGGTGGTTTCCCTTTGAGATCCCGCAAGAAAGGCCGATGAGTTCAGTTTGTTGGTTAGATGAAAAAGGTAGTTAGTTATCTGTTTCAGTGTTTGTTTCTTCTTGTACACGACCCTGATTTGTCTGTTCAATCGATTGAGATCTTGATAGGAAACATTCACAGTGGCAGTTCAAATTTGATTAGAACGGCACCCCATTAATCATAATCGTAGTCTGGTAATTCATGTACAGAAATTCCCACTCTGACCGATTACTCTATTGATGTATCGAAAATCTTGATGGATAAAGCAGTTGCTGTTTCTGTTCAAATTTGAGAAGAAGCGTCACCATTGATCACATACAAATACAGAGTCATAGTTTCGTAAGTGGTGTGATTATAGGAATATAATTATAGGAATATAATCGATGATACTAGCGAGACCACTGAGTATTGTGGACCGGGAAGCTATCTCTTTGTGCTGGTAGATTGGGAGGCATCTTCCTTTTTTACATGCTTTCGATGTAGTGTTTGGCTGGGGCTTGTGAGAGCTGTCTCCTTCTGATGTTTCATGGCCATTTCCTCCTAAATAGGTGTGCCCCACTTGTGTGAGGGCTTTAAGCTTTCCATGTTCGCAGATTCCTTTCATTTCTTTTTGACCTAAGATAGGGCCATCACTTTTCTCGAGCCAGTATATTCTAGGTAGTTGCTGGCTTGGTGCAAGCAGTTTAGAACATAACACACATGTAGGCCACTGTGCATCTAAAAAGAGCATTCACTTCTCAGTCTCTCCAGTGTGCACATATTTTGGAACAGCAAAGCAATAGCTTAAAATTTAGGTGCAGTATATGCAACTATGTGAGTTGGGCTATCTGAACCTGGTAATTTGCAATGTTTGAAGACTGTGTTTAGTTGGTTAGGAACACTATTGGTCAGCACTTCTAGAAGACATATTATGAGTCTTGTGCATGTAAAAACTCTTTTTGTTAGAATCTGAATCTGATGTAAAATGAAAAAAATATGTTGAAACTTTTTCAGCTTGATGGGTTTATTTGACCCCTTTTGCAGTTTTTTCCCTTGTGATCGCCATTTGCTCAGTCTGTGCTGATGGCTGATCCCTTAGATTGAATTAGACTAGAAACCAAACCATTAAACAGTTTTAAGGATGTCAAGTTTTGAACGTGTTGTGTCTTACAGAAAACATGGTCCATGAAATAAGGGTTGCCAATTTACCGAAAATGGTGATAAGTCTTGGTGGAAGCAGCTAAATGGACTCTTTTGTTGGTCTCAGTGGAAGGTTATATCTGCTGTTATTACTTAAGAATATGATACTGCAGCTATTTTCTTCCCAATATTGAGTTCTGGAATGACCATTCCATTCTGAAGCATTTTGTGATGTCTCTGGACCGACTGACATTAATTTGGAGTATGGACGAGATGCCATTGTTACTATCTTAGTACTCCCTTCATTCCAAATTAGTTGATTTTGATTTGTCCAAACACGGATGTATCTATACTTGTTTAATGTCTAGATACATCCCTGGCTATACAAATGCTTGTCAAGTTATTTGGAATGGAGGAAGTAGTTCGTTGTATGCCTAATATCTTATGTTTGGATGCAAGTAGGATTACAGAACTGGGTAAACAATATTTGTGTGGCTGGATTCCTTTTTCCCTTTGCTGCACACTAGCATAATCGACAATTTGTTGTGCCAATTCCAATATTGCAAATTTTCAACGGTTACACTGCTGTTTGTTGAATCTTGATATTTATGCCTCGATCCAAATCACGAAAAGCATGAAAGAAAAAGAGAAAAAACAAAGTTACATGCATTAATATCGCATTGGCATTTATCATCACCTGGTCTATGACATGTTTTCATCGGTTCGAAATTCTAACCTGGGAGCTCTCACGCCATCACACAAAAGTGATGAGTGCATTGATATTTGTATAATACCCCGTCAAATAAGAAGATATTTGTATAATACTGGAGCATAAATGACCATGAACAATTTCTTGTACGCTGCCACTATCCAGTGCAGGAGTGAAATAAGAAGTTGATGAATGCAATCAAGTAACTGTTGTCGTAATGCATTTCAAGATTGTTTGACCGTATACTTCCAGGAATATATATTTCGTGATAAATCGTTGATGTACATTCATATCTGAAAGAACTTCAAGATCCAACACATTATCCTCGGATAAAAGAATGTTACTGTTACATCCATATCATCACGAAACTGTAGTTACAAATCATATGTAAGATATGAATGGTCAAAATTCAACTTTAAAGACCAAGTCAACCAGCAAACGGTTACAAGATTGCATGAAAAGAATAGACAGGCAAAAAAGGGCAACCAGTTACACCCACGTATTCTACATTAGTTTTCACAAGTATTGCATGCAATGCTAGAAGGGTATCATGGCATATACAGGTGCGTTAACTGCCTGTTCATTTGCGCGCTTTCGAAGGCAAATATAGCTGCCGCCTTTGGTCTTATCCACTATGGTAATTCTCTTCACAATGTCAAAAAAATGTTTCTTGTCCTACGAGGATAACAAGACATCAAAATCCTGTGAATGCATCATATAACAATATATCGGCGAGTGCATGCATTGAAATACTTTTTTTTATGGTCTCATTGAAATACTTTCAAGTTGGTACTAAGATGATCCATAGGATGAAGTATAGTATGAAAGGCATAAATCACAGTTATGAAGAACACAATATTTCAGAGCAGAACGCATGACAAAGCCAGTATGCTTACCTCTGGAGTTCTGAATCTAGGCTTAAATCTGGAGGAAAAATCTTGTAAAGTCATAGGAGCAATAAGTACTCTCCTGATTTCCTCCTCTGTTACTGTCGATGTATTTGTGTCACTTCCTGCTGAACAAAATGTTTTTGAAACAGGTTCCAAGAAAGAGTGCGGCTCCTCCTTGACACCCAATGTCTTAGTTTCCTGTACCACATTTAGGACAATTAAAATAAAATCAATGCAAATGTTATAATATGACTAAACCTTAAATTTCACATGATCAGCATAAAATAGAAGAAATGACATACAGGTTCTTTCTTTGGCTTCTTTAGCGCTGCAACATTAGATGTTTTTGCATTATCGCCACCTGATTTCCTTTTCTGATTGGACCTGGATGTAGGTGGAGTGCAGATATCAAGTCCAGTTGCTGTGGGTTTAGCATGGTTGTTTTCCTGTGGTTCACATTCGAATTCATCTTTCAGTTTGGGAGCAAGTACTGTAGGTGGTGACTCTTCCTGTTGAATAACAGTAAACAGGAAAGCAAGTCAACAAAACTGATTGAACACCTTGAACTCATGAACTTCATACATAAGTTTAAGAGGAGTGGTGATCACTACATCAGTGTCTTCGTGGTCATCGTCATCGGATTCACTTTGTCCCTCAGCACGACGGAGCAGCTTTTTTAGTTCCTTACCGGACTTGCTCAGGCCACCCTCTCCTTGTTCATCTTCGTCATCATCCTACAGAGTATTGCAACAAGAAATGTACTTATTAGCAATTCTGGTGAAGGCAGAAGCATCTGTAGATTTAGCAAATAGTATAATTGCAGTATTTTGCAGAAGGCCTGGCATATTAACTGATACTGTCAGCACAAGCACATGCACTTCTTTCTACCTGCTTAATTTCTGGTGGAGCAGGCTTTTCTGTATCAGCGAAATCAGGTCCTTCATCAGGGTCAACACCAACAGTCTCATCGTCATCACTGAAGGTTTCTATGTGCTCCCAATCATCACCTGATAAAGCGCCGGTTCCAACTAAGAATACTACTGAGGACTGTCATATGTATAAGAAAGTACTTTCTTTGTTGTGTTTAACTATGAATGAACACGGAAAGTATGCTCAACTAGTTGACACTACATGTCTAAAAAGCAATTTACGAATTCCGTAACATGTCTAAATGTATCATGCACATGATAGATCATTAATTTTACATCCACGAATCCTTTCAGTTTTTATGTAACTTGGAAATTTGTTTTTGAATAACAGGGTGCAGTGGCAAGTAGTTGCACAAAATCCACTGTGCGATGAATGAACAGCTCTTTCAAATAATAATAATCAGCATTTCCTATGCTGCATAAAGGTGGTCAAATATAAGAATTCTCGAAAACAGATATTGATAGTATTTGATCTGCATACCTATCTCAGTGTCAAAGTCCAAATCAAAGTCTTCTATTGCACCTTCCTCTTCCTCCTCATCCACGCCCTTAGTAGTAAGCCCATGGGCGTTTTTCCTTGGAGCTCTCTCTTCTTCTTCTTCCTCGCCTTTAACAGCGTGATTCTCATCGTCATGACTGTTTTCTTTCTTGGATTGGACCCCACCTGCCGCCTTTCCCTTTACATCATCAAGGTTCTTCAAATCTGAACCAAAGGCGGCAGCTCCATGTGTAGCTGACTTCATCATCCATCGTTCATACCCAGTTGCGTTACTTCTCCTTCTTTTCATCTTCTCCTCAGCTTCTTCCAGAGTAAGTTGTTTGTATTGTGCAATTTTACTGAAGTTATACCTAGAATCCACAGGAAACTGTAATTAAGACAGCGCTTCTATCTGAGGCTTCCAAGCACATATAATTACTAATACTGATTTTTGAAACTTGCAAGTGCATCGCTTGGCATGGAGATATAGTGTACACCTTCATTGAGCTTATCCCTTGTAGCTAACTATGTTTTTGCGGTGATTATCGTTGATGTGAAATGGAAAATATAAGGAGAGAAGCAAACTGTGAGTACCAGGAACCAGCAGGAACAGCGTGGAACTCCTTGCCGTGCATCATCAGCAAATAGTATGTGGCGGTTGCAGACTGCGATGCCTCAAGTTGGCTTTGGTACTGATGTTCACCTGTTTCATCTTCCAATATCCATGGCTTTCTGTTGTAGTATTTCTCCTGTTTTGTCAAACATGTGTCGTCAAACAGGAACAACAGTGATAGCAAAGTTATCAGGATCGTAGGAACGATTAACTGCAGAAGTGTTCCCCTAGCAGGTACATTTTCCATTAGATGATCAAAATTAACCAAACTTGTGCGTGCCAATATAGTTATCTAGTAGCGGAGTACTAATGCATGATCAGTTAGTTGGCCGCTAGCTACAACAGTTATATTGGGGAAGTCTGCTCAGAACTGCGAGTATTGCAGAAATTTCAGCATAGCTTCCATGCCGCGTGTTGGATTAGCTAGCACCAGAAAGGTTTTAAACCGTGATGACAGCATATCAAATTGGACCATAATAAGAACTAATGATCAGCATCCATGATCAGGGAGCAGTACCCGCATACTGGCAGTAAGCTGCCGTCCTTCGGGGCCATCCTTGCGAAGAGACCAGTGGTTCCCCGGGGCGATCTTCTTCTTGGAGAAGGGCGGCAACCCGGTGGTGAATTTCCCTATCGAGTGGGCCTTCTCCCCGGTGGTATCCACCCGAACATTGTACTCCTGCGTGCAGAGTTCCGTCGGAACAACAGAACGGTCAGGGACAGACAACGAGGCTGGCCAAAACCGGCGGCGGCAACGGCATTGATGACGGAACTAAAAACCTAGAGCCGTCGCGGGAGGGGCGGGCTGTACCCGGATGAGGTTGGTGACGGGGGCGGCGCAGACGGCGCAGGGCGCGCGGGCGCGCGCCATGGCTTTGCCGCAGGAGCTGCAGACGGTGGCGTGGCGGCAGGCCGTGCCGTAGAGGTCGGACGCCTTGCCGCAGGAGTCGCACGCCGGCTTGAGCACGAGGTCGGCGGTGCCGGGCCCCATTGCTGCGCTCGGGTGGCTACGTAGGGTTTGATTTGGGGTCGGTTGGGAGGGGTGAGCGGGGGCGTGTCGGCTTAAAAGCAGGGCAGGGTGAGAACTGAGAAGAGAAGAGAAGGGTTTCGAGTTGGCGAAGTGGTTCTTCCAGCCAGGCTCCGAGGAAGGTGGTCCGTCCGATTTGAGTTTGGGCCTAGTTTATGTCCGTGCGGTGGGCATTGGGGACGAACCTGCCAGCCCATGGAGACGGAGTGGTAGGCCGCGTTGGGGTCAGGGGATTTTTTTTTCTTCTTCCGAAAGAAGATGGGTAAGGTGATTTTAAGTTCTGCCTATGGGTCAGAAATGACAATCATATCTCAGGTTCCCTTCTTTACTAGCGAGCCACGTGTCGCGGTTCATTCACGCAAGAGCGCGTGGGTGAGGCCTGCCCACGTGGTGTTCTCTCTTCCCTTCTCCTCCCCAAACCCAATCTCGAGCGGAATCAGTCCGAGCTGGCGCCGACGAAGCCGCGAGGGAGAAAGCGTCGGCGAGACGAGACTTAACGGGTGGGGTGGGTCCGCGGTCTGTTGGGGGGGGGGGGGGGTAGAGGGATGGTCGGGGGCGGTGACGGACCAGCCGAGGCCGTGATTCGAGGAGGGTGAGGCGGTCGTGGGGGTGGAGGCAGGCGGTGGCAGCGGGAGTGAGCTCGTCCTCTCCCTCCCAGAGCTTTTCATTGTGCGGCAGGCGGAAAGTGCCGGCGAGTGTAAACTAGCCACGCCCATCATATCGCTATCAAAAACTTTACCAGGAATGTACATCGGCTAGAGAAGTTTTTTTTCTGCCGATGGATGTCGAAGTGATCTGTACTGTGATTCCTATGTGCACTTCGAGCTTTGGGAACTTTTGGACATGGCATGATTGAACCGGGGTTTTCTCTGTTGGGTTAGAGTATCGCATGCTGGTAAGTGCCACCAGAAGACGTGAAGCATGACTAGAGGGATCTGCTTCTGGTTATGATCAAAAGGTGGAAATGGAATGGACGGCGTTGTCGAAGTACAAGTTTCGACTAAAATTCAAGTTTTCTTATAGCGCAGAACTCTATTCCTGGAGGGGACGTGCTTCAGTGGACTCATGGCAACATAGTTTGATCGACTCCATCACACAACACTTGGAGCACACCGATGAACCAGAAGCGATACAATGGAGCTTCTCACTGATATCATCTTTGAACCATGAAAATTTGACTAGATAATTTTGTTGTAGTGTCCTAGTCGGACACAAACTAGTCTCGACTCCTTATATAGGTGGAAGGGGCATGCTTAGATTTAGTGTCCTAGGCTGATATACAAAGTAATCTGACTTATACTCCAAGTCAAATATGAGTCCGACTACTACTTAGGCTATTTGAGTCGGCCTGCTCGGCCACCAACCATGATGGGCCATGTTCGTCCTCTATGAGAAACTGAGAATACTCATGTCCCATATCCACAACAGAAATGAAGCCGACCTGTTGGAAGATCTGTTCCTTTCTCCTCTCGCCACGTGTCACCTTCTTCTTTCGTTTGGACCATTGTGGGATTTCTTCATGCTCGCCACGTGTCGCAGAAAGAGGAGAAGTGGAAATGATGATGAAAGAGAGGGATGCTGGTGTGTAAAGACTCCTGATTTTGATAAACAAAACTTCAAAAAGAAATATCTTTTGAATCGACATTGAAATTACGACTGGTTTTCACCGTCGCGTTATTAATTCACGTAGATATACGAAACTAGATCATGTTTCGCGATGTTCCAGCGAACTATTTTTTGTACTTCCAAAACTATCTTGTAATTGATAGTACTCACGCACTCCACTTGGAAATACACACCCTGCACATGAAAATACTCACACTCTACACTTAAAGTACACGCAATGCTTACACACTGAACCTTGAAGTACTTGCGATGTGTACTCGGAAGTTGTCAAGTGGTAGTGTGTTGCACCTATAAATACTAGTGTGCTCACATTATACATGTCGCAATTTTAAACCGTGCTTAGTTAAAAAGACTGCCATGCTACAATAAACAAACACTATATCTTCCTCGATGAAATAGCCACAGAAGCAGGACTGGCAGTTTTTTTCGAGGAACTTGCCGATCATAAGAAGCACATGGCATACTCGAGTTGCCGCCAATAGGTTAAATTTGATAAAGAACATAAAGAAAAAGTACGTAACGTGACAAATCAATTCAAAAAGCTGAGATAAAGAAGTACTAGCTCGGCACTGCACTGATTGCAATTGCCTGGGTAGACTCTTAGCTCCTGACTCCCAGCCAATCAATCGTAGCATGGCGATGAAGATATGTTTGATATAGTAGTATGTCGTTGGAAATTTGTAGCGCCATTTTGTAAGTCTGTAAGAACCCTCTACATGGATCGCTCGATCGATCGATCACAGCCTGCTCCTCGCAGCGTGTACGTCGAAGTCCTCGCCGGCGTGCCGTCGGACGAAGTCCGCCACCTGCGCGTTGAACTCCGCGGCGCAGTTGGCCTTGAACAGCTCCATCGCGTGGTACCCGGCGCCGTCCATCCACGCCTCCACCTCCACCCCGGCCTCGCGCAGCGCCGCCACCAGAACCCTCTGCCGGTCCCTCGGTGGGTCCTTCTTCCGGCCGAGCACCAGGCACGGCGGCAGCCTCCGCAACCGCGCCTTGCTCACGCCGGCCAGCATGGACTCCGGGTTGCAGTACTCGTGGTCCCGGTCGGCGCCCACAGGCAGCGCGAGCTCCCAGAGGAGGTCGTTCGCGGGCAGCGGCAGGACGCGGTCGTCCACCGACGCCCGCTCCGCCGCCGTCCTCTCGATGCCGCTGTGGTGCGCCTGGTTCAGTATCAATCCCCGCAGCTCCACGCCCTCGTCCACCGCCGCCAGCGCCGCGCGGAACGCGATGCTCGCCCCGTTGTGGCAGCCCATTATGAAGATCGGCCGGCCCGGGGAGCCCGCGGCGAAGGATTGCACCCAGCGGACCGCGTCGGCGGCGTCGTCGAACGCGGCGGGGAGGCGCTGCTCGGGCGCGAGGCGGTAGTCCACGGATGCGACGGCGGCCGGGACGGTGGCCGCCAGCACCGCGGCGGTGTTGTGGAACGGCTCGGATGCCGCGCGGAAGAGCACGTAGCCGCCGCCGTGGAAGTAGAGGATCAGAGGCAGCATGCCGCCGTCGCGGGGTGCCGCGGCGCTGCCGGCCGGCACGAAGAGGCGGATGCTCGTGCCGTTGGCGCTGTTGAGCGGGGCGTCGGTGGAGTGGACAATGCGTTGCGTGGGGGCGGCGTCATCGCCGTCCACGGTGGTGGTGACCGTGACCCGCTCCCCCGACGGAACCGGCGGGAGGAGCTTGGCCTCGCCGTTGCGCGTGAGGGATCCGTCGGGGTTGAAGCGGATGTTTAGATACTTGTACGGGTCCATCGCCTCTACGATTAGTTACTCGCTGGAGCAACATAGTCGCTGAGCTTGCAGCGCATATATAGCTCTCCGGCCAGCCCCGCGGCTTGGAGCTGGCGCGGTTGCCGGTTGGTGGTTGCGAGTCGAGGCGAGCAGTCAGCAGTACACTAGCTCGTACTACTGCTACCACTCACTGGAGAGCGACGGGCGCCCTCGGTGGTGGTGCGTTACGGTGCGGCGGCCGCCGCGCCGTCCACACCCAGTGCACAACGGACGGCGGCGGGGGCGCACAAGTACCTGTGGAATTCATACCAGCGACCTGACGGGCCGCGGGAACGGATGGATCGATAGTTCGATACGATGGATCAACCAGGGGGGAAGAAAGCGGGAAAGGGACCTAGTACGAGCGAGATCACGCTGTTAACCTTAATGGCGCCCCAACTAACGCCACATGCGGCGAGTGGCCGGGATGCGGCCACGGCGGCCGCCGGGGCTGCTACTGCCGCTGCTTTCCCGTCCCGCTGTCCTACGGCGCCCGCAAAGTGGCAGCTCGTGAATGGTGATCCAGATCTACTGCTCCGACACTTGATTCAATTTGGGAAAAAGACTGCTCACAGAACCATCGTACTACTCCACTATTTTGCTAGCGTTCACATTTAGGCACGTGAAACTGCGAAATGTCATTCCCACAATTAGTCACCCGTACCCGACCTATCTATGCCGTCAATTTACTCAAGATTCGTGCTAGGTCTTTTACAGAATGCATCCTCAGCTTTGTAAAAAGAAAAAGGCTCCTGTATTTTGGTAGCATTTTTCTTTGGATCCATGAACAACATATGTTTGTTCATCCGAACATACATGCCACAAAAAATATTTTCTTTTTATGTTCATATACATGAACAGGAATTTCTTGCCATACGATTTTTTACCTGGTTTTCGCATTAACAGGAACTCGATTTCCCCATATGGACATTCATGAACAAAAAAATCATATAAACAAGAATATGAACAATAATTGAGGAATTCTTGCCATATAATATGAACAATAATTCCATTTCAAGAACTCAACGGAACGGATCCAAAGAACATATAATAACATAACAGAACGGATCCAAAGAACAGAACGGATCTTGGAACATAATAGAATGGATCCAAAGGAAAAAATGGATCTACACAATTCCATTTCAAGAACACAACATAACGGATCTTGGAATGATTTGTGCATCCGAAGAAAAGGAAAGAAAAATGAAACCCTAATCGACATCTAAGATCTAGAGCTCGGATCTGGCGGACGCAAGCTTGTGGATGATCCCGGCGGCGGCGGGACGCGTCGCTGGTGTCGAGGACGCGCACGGCGGTGGGGACGCACCGCTGGATCTCGATGGCGGTGGTGACGCGCTGTTTGAACCGGACGGCAGCGAGGACGGATTTTGGGCTCGTGGTTGGAGGAGATTTCGGGGCGTGGACGGCAGCGAGGACGGATTTTGTGGCGAGGATGATGGCCTCCATTCGGGCTCGTGGTGGGAGGAGAGCAGCCGCGGTGGCGGCGGAGGTGGTGGGGGGGGGGGGGGGGGGGTTGGAATCATACGGATTAGGGAAACCATACCTATTAGTCTCTATATATGGGAGGAGCGAATCGCAATCCCTCAAAGTGCAGCGACCTTTTTGTAAAAAAAGCACAACGGCCTCCACGACCATTAGATGGAGAATGGACGTCCCGGGATAAGCCGGGTACCCGTGACTAGTTGTGGGAAAACCACTCTCGTGAAACTTATATGATTTGGGATTCTGGCCTCCCACAACGTACTCGGTGCCCAAATGCTGAAAATGATGTCCGCTTGTCAGCAATGCCTTTCAAAGAAAATGAAGAAAATGAAGCATCTGTCTCAAGGTGTGTGCGATGTCGAAAACGCCTGACCCACCACAAGATTGATCTGCCCAATCTTCACCTTTCCCTGGCATGACTTCTCCTCTTCCTCACATCATGGTACTAGTATTTTATTTGGCATGCAGTTTAGGCATCGGAGCACCTAGCTGCTCCGGTTCCCTAAATTTTTGTTGAGGCATCGCGTGGGCAGCGGAGGGCACCGGTGCCTGATACCTGAAAACGGTTTTGGACACCGATATGGTATACGCTGTGGAAGGCCATTCCTTCAAATTTTCTTCCTATGGATTGTCTTTGGATTATTGGAATGGTGCTACTCCTATGGATTGGAATTATGTGCGTTAATAGCACAATATGGTGAGATTAGGGTTTCTACAATACACAACTCTCTTTTATCATGGCCCAGCATGTCATGTTCCTTAGCGGGTAACTAACGGATATCGGTTATGGGTCGGTGCTAATAAGGACCAGCACCGCCTTGCATGATGAGGAGCGTTTTGACTTAGGCCTCGTTGGACACTCATCACTTCAAGTAGGAATCATAAAATTCATTTGTGATTCCACACCGAGCCTGTTTGGCTGTCATAAAATTAGGCATGTCAATTTTTTGTATTTTTTAGCAAATACCTAGTATATGTTATACTAATTTCTATCCATAACCTTACCATTTCACTTTCCAAATGAAATGAAACGATGGTATGGTTGCCAAACGACCTCGCATCTCCGCGGGGAGTAAACCTTTAGCAAAAGCATCCCCTAACAGGGTAAGAGCGCCGCTATACATACGCCGATTCTCATACGGTTTTTGTAGACGTTGTGTGTAATGCCTTCGATTTATGAGGCCAAATCAAGCATACCCTCTCTCGATACTCTATCGTACAGGAATTGTACCTGCAAGTGTCGTATGCACAACACTGAATTAACCACCGGTATCAGGGAACGGGGACCCGCTGCCACATTTAACGATGATGACTGAAAATGAGGTCGGCACTCATTTCAGCTCGTCGTTCACAGTGATATATTTTGTCTTCTTAAACAACAGTTCTTGACATTCCATATAATATGATTTTGACTTCACAACGGAGCACACTCATATAGTTGGGCAGAGTTGGACGGTATACTCACACTGGAAACGGTTCAACATCAGGAGAGGCGTACACTGGTACCCAACACAGGAACGTCCAATTTGTCATCATGCTACATGGCCCATGCAACACATCAGCATTGACCGCGTAGATATTGAAATTTGGTAGAGACCTAATCCAAAGTGGACAATCCGAGTATCCAAAGTGCCTAACTATCCATCAGCTCCAACTACAAATGTACCTTTTGCGGCCGCCGAAGACCGACACAGTGAGAAACAATAATCTAGTAAGAAAACGCTGACATGGACGTCTTATTCCTGGTCACCTCGTCGCCATGGACGTGGACCCTATTCTACATAGCTAATTTTTCTGTAGATACGACATCTCCGGACATCACCGCCACATCAAGCCGGCGATCCCAAGGATGCCGACCAAATGCTGGAGCAGGGGTGGGTTCGAGCGGGGCAATCGCCGGCTATGACGGTGCTTGGCGGCCCAAGTGCAACAACTTCAGTGTAAGCCAGCGGCAGATGAGTAGCCTCACGCTGGCCAGCATCATTGTCTCATTGAGGCGGTCCACGAGTACACCGCAATCGTGAGCACCGTCGCCTTATGCTTTTGTTACGCGAACGCGGTGTGTTGGGAAGGAGGAGCGCCGCTTGCCACCGTGTTGGCGAGGTGGAGGTGACGTGACGTCTAGCCCGAGCGCCACGCGTCGTGTTTCCTCCTCCACTGCCATTTACATATGACAACAATGACAACATCAACTGGAACAACATCGAGAACATGACTCAGATTTAGAGACGTCGACGACGCCTATTTAGTTAATTTCATTAGAAAATCTTACAAAACATAAAAAAGTTAAATGAAATTTCAAATCTTACGCTTAATTGTGTTATCAATTTTTTATTCGGTTTAAGCGCGTTGCTGGAACGACCCCCATTGAGGGTGTGGGACAAATTTATGGAGCTGCCGGTGAAGATATCCCCATGACACAACCGCACCGTCCCATATGGTGGTATGGTATCCAACCACATTTTTAGCATCTATCGTCGCATCCATCTCGGAAAAGATGAGCACTGCTTGCGTGCACACTTGCCCGTGGCAACGACGCGGAGGTGGTGAGACTGTGCGCGGGAGCGAGACCGGTTCCGAATCTTCCAACAGCAGCAACGGGGTGCCTTTTATCGGCCGCCGCGGCGTGGGCGACTGATGCCGCTGAACTCGTGCCCCATGCGCACGGCGACGACGGCCGGTGGACGGAACCACGCCGCGTCGCTGTCGTCGCGGACGCGTGCCCCGGCGGAAACCAGCTTGACCCGGCCTAGCACTAGCACTAGCAGTCTACGCTACCAGCCAACATGTGCGTTTCCATTGTCTGTGCCTATCCGGTCCGTGGACAGTGGGTGTCGCTGTTGTTTGCGGACAAAAAAATCAGGATTGCATACCAGGATGCACAGAGGGCGCTCAAGAAATGCATTTGTCGAGACGGTATGATGGTTAGAAACAGTGGTGGAGCTTGGTAAAATGAATTATTGAGCTAGATTTTATAAATACATATGCTAAAATTTGCTGGGCTGGGCGGGCCACGGCCCAGTTTGGCTTGCACTAAGCTCCGCCAGTGGTTAGAATAGTGATTGTACCTCTAGTCTATCAGAAACTCAGGTTTTGAACTGTTGTTTCCGTTGAAAAATGACAGATTGCATACCATGATGTAAAGAGGGCACCCAAGAAATGTATTTGTGGAGAACCTACTTTTAGTAGGATGGTTAGGAGGGTAGTTGTATGTTCAGCCCTTCAGAATTTAAATCTTAAGTTTGACACTAGTGTTTCTCATTTAGGCAGGGTAATCAGACGATTTTTCCCTCAACAACGAGTCGTCTAGGGTGACTTCGTCAATCTCAATACCTGACATGTCGGGCGTGCATGCGTTTATAGATGTGAGTGTGTGCACGTGTATGTGATCGTCTGAGTCGTACCGTGTTTCACAAGAAAATATACTTGTGCACTAAAGAAATATGGACCTGTTTAGGGCTCGGTTTCGGTAGGCATGCCTCTCACCTTTTTCTCTTCCTCCGGCCGCTTCCCCTCCCCATTACCGGCCTAAACGATGTCATCCCCGCTCGTGGCTGGCGTGCTCCGCGCCTCCTCGCCTGCTCCAAACACTTCCTCCGCCGGACCACCGCCACCCAGACCATCTCTTATCCCCACCCTGCTTGTCTCCGCTACCTCCGCCAACTCCGTCTCCTCGCTCTCCATCTTCTCATTTCGTATGTGCGGGGAGTTCGACCGAACGCTAACCCAATTCTCGGTTGATCGAGAGTTAGCAAAAGCAATATCTAGTTTATAACATGGGAATCAGTCAAATGTACATCACTGGCGCACCATCTCTAGCCACGCCGTTTACAATTTTTTCACTAAGTTCGTGCCTATCCTGTCCATTGCCTTCACTGTTATTTGCGGAGAGAAATGACGATTACATTGCATTACATTGCATTGCATGTGCATTCAGGTAACCAAGATGCACGGAGGGCACTCGAGAAATATATCTAGTTTACAACATGGAAATCAGTCAGATGTACAACACAAGTGCCCCCATCCGTTTACAAAGTTTTCAGCAACAACAGGGATTCACCAGATCTAGAAATGTACATAACTGTTATGTACATTTACCAACCACACTTAGCCTAGAGTACACGCAGGGCAGAGGAAGTTCTCTCATCTTGGAAGGGAATCCAGGATCAAACGCGATCTGAAAGGACCGAAGTGCAAATCCTCTTCAAGGATGAACACACTTTGGAGATGTCTGATTCCATGTGACCGGCTGATACGAACAGGCGGATTCCAACCGGAAGCTTGCACCTGTCCAAAGTTGACCTCTTCCATGATGAAAACTGAATCTTCATTCAAAGCCTGTTATATAAAGGATCAGTGAGTATCACGCTTATGAAAATTCATGTTAATCGCATGTCCAAGTCTCACGGAGCCGATTCCAACTTTTACCTGCTCGGCAATGGTTTCAAGAAGATCTAGGTCAGTGGCCACAGAACCTGTCGATTTCTTCAGTTTAAGGAAGACGATAGGTGACAGAACATGGCTACATATTTCAAGCCCTGGTGTACCTAACAGTCCAGCAATCAATCAAATACATAAAAGGCATCAAGGTGGGCGACCATACAACAGGTAGCAGCTGTTAGGGAATGAGCAACTATCATTCACAAGGGGCCAAAGACCAATACATGTATAGGTGTGGGCAACATGCAAAGAGCCCCTTATACCAAGGGGAAAAGGCAAAACAAGATTATACATGTCTAACACCCCCCTCAAACTCATGGTGGGTCAACAACACTGAGTTTGGAGAGAATAAAACTATGTTGCGCTCTAGTCTGGGCCTTCGTGAAGAAATCCGCCAACTGCAACTCGGAAGGCACATACTGAAGAGCGAGAATCTGATCCTGGACAACAGTGCGCACAAAGAAGGCATCAACGCCTATGTGTTTGGTTAGCTCATGCTTCACCGGATCTCGCGCAATGCTGATAGCACCTGTACTGTCAGACAATAGGGAAGTCGGCGTAGTGACAGACACACCAAAATCCTCCAATAACCAGCGTAACCAAATCACCTCGGCCGTCAGACTGGCCATAGCTCTCAACTCAACCTCTATACTGGACGGGAAACGGCGGTCTGTTTCTTTGTCTTCCACGCAATGAGAGAACCACCAAGAAACACACAGTAGGCAGAAAGTGAGCGACAATCCGAAGGATCACTAGCCCACGTAGCGTAGCATCAGAGTAAGCCTGGAGCTGTAAGGAGCTGGAGCAAGGGAAGAATAGACGACGAGTGATCGTGCCTCGAAGATAGCGAAGAACATGAAGAAGATGACTATAGTGAACCGAAGTGGGAGCAGAAACAATCTGACTCAGAATATGGACATGATGGGCAATATCTGGTCGAGTGACAGCAAGATAGACAAAGCTCCCAACAAGATGGCGATAGCGTGTCCGATCAGAAAGAGGATCACCATCACAAGCGCGAAGCTGGACACTAAGCTCCATAGGAGTCTCAACAGTGCGCTCATCACCAAGAGCAGCACGAGCAAGCAGATCCTAGATATACTATTCCTGGGAGATATAAAATCCATCAGAAGTGGAGGAAACCTCAATCCCAAGAAAGTAGCGAAGAGGACCAAGATCAGTCATAAGGAACTGCTCGCGCAGGCGGGCCTTAACAAAGGCAGTATACTCAGAACCATCGCCGGTGATGATCATATCATCAACATAGAGGAGGAGAAGGGTCCGTCCTCGAGGAGAAGTGTGAACAAACAACGCGGGATCATGGGCGCTCGGGGAGAAGCCGACAGCAGTCACCACAGAGGCGAAGCGCTCAAACCAGGCGCGAGGGGCCTATTTCAGGCCATAAAGAGAGCGCCGAAGACGGCAAACCATGCCTTTAGGGACAGAGTACCCAGGAGGAGGCTGCATGTAAACCTCCTCACGCAACTCACCATTGAGAAATGCGTTCTGAACATCAAGCTGAGACACGGTCCAGTGGAGAACAGAGGCCACGACAAGAAGAGTGCGCACGGTGGTCATATGAGCCACAGGTGCAAAGGTCTCATCATAATCACGGCCCTGCTCCTGCTGGAAACTACGAGCCACATGACGCGCTTTGTAGCGCTCAAGAGATCCATCGGAGCGAGTCTTAATCTTGTAGACCCACTTGCATGTGATGGGACAAACACCGGGAGGAGGAGAGACAAGATCCCAGGTGCCAGTGCGCTCAAGCGCATCAATCTCCTTGGCCATGGCAAGCTGCCATTCGGGATGGCACTGAGCATCCCGATAAGAAGCGGGCTCAAGGGCAACAGAAAGACCATAGTGACTAGGAGAGTAGCGATCGGGTGGACGACGATGGCGAGGAGGAGTCAGCTCATAAGAGGAAGAAGGCACCTTAGTAGAAGAAGAGTAAGAAACACCGGAGGAGGCATCCAGAACATGAGAGCGACGAGAGTAGTGAAATGGAAAATGAGGGAGTGTAGAGGCAGGTGGAGGATCGGAAGAGGAAGGAGGGGGACTATGTGGGGAGGAGGGAGGCGGTGGGTCATCGGCAAGGATGGGGCGCAAAGGAGGATCGATAGGCACAGAGGGTGGTGTGTCAGGAAACAAGAGAAAGGATATGTCATCCACCGAGAAAGCCGAGGAGGAGGGACGCGACTCATGAAAAGTGACATCATGAGAAATGCGCATCCGACGACCAACAGGGTCCCAACACCGATAACCCTTGTGCTCATCGCTGTAGCCGAGAAACACACACTCAATAGACTGAGCAGGCAGTTTGGTGCACTCACGAGGGGCAAGAAGAACATAGCAAACGCAACCAAACGAGCGAAGTGTTGAATAATCAGGGGAGCGAGCAAAGAGACGTTCTAGAGGAATATCACCCTGTAAGGCCGCCGAGGGCTGAAGGTTGATGAGATAGGTGGAAGTAGAAACAGCCTCAGCCCGAAAGTGAGGCAGAAGAGAGGCGGCAATCATCAGCGCACGAGCCGTCTCAAGCATATGTCGATGCTTGCGCTCGGCCACGCCATTCTGAGCGTGAGCACCAGGACAGGAGAACTAAGCGAGAGTCCCCTGCTCAGTGAGAATACCACGCAACATCTGGGAGACGTACTCACCAGCAGAATCAGCTCGAAAAACACGAATAGACATGGAGAACTGGGTGTGAACCATGGCAGCAAATCGCTTCTATATAGAGAGAACCTCGCTACGAGAAGTCATGAAGTGAAGCCAAGTATAGCGAGAGAAATCATCGATAAATATAACATATTAGCGATGTCCCCCCTTCAAAACGAAGGGATCCGGACCCCATGCATCAGAATGTATCAAATCAAAGGGACGCTCCGACACGGAGGTACTAGTAGGATAGGGTAATTGAATTTGTTTTCCAAGTCTGCAACCCTGACACTGAAGCGAAACATCTCCTGAGACAGGCCCCAGAAGACCGCGATGAACTAATGACGATAGGCGAGAACCACAAAGATGACCAAGTCTATGATGCCATTGCTGAAATGAAGCGGAAGCGGAAGTAGCAAGAGCATGTGAGCGAGTGGTGGTGCTGGTGTCGGCAGATGGAACAGAAAAGGAAGGAGTAGAATGATTGCCGCGACTGGCGACACGAAGGGAAGTACCGTCAGCAGTAAGAACAGAAAGAGGAAACTCAAGAGAGTGAAGAGATGATAATGCGGAAGAGTCAGACGTCATATTAAAAGAAGCTCCAGAATCTAAGACCCACCAGGGAGTACATGACTATGGAGACGGTGGTCGCTCAGTGCGGGAGACAACAGTTACAGAACCAGCAGTGCCTGTCGAGGAAGAAGAGCCAGAGGCAACCAATATGAGTCGAAGCGTCGCCATATCCTGCGCAGAGAGAGACGGGCTCGAAGTAGGTCGAGTCCCAAACAATGAAGCACGGCCTATCTCTTGTATCTTCTCGTAGCAATCTGTCTCGGGGTGCCCTGGCTTCTGACAATAGCCACACTGAATGCGAGGAGGGCGAGTGTAAAGGCCCCCCTTTTTCCTATAAGGTAGCGACCTCCTGTGTATTGTGCTAGTCCCTGGATCGACTTGCTAGCACCACAGTTTAAGATGAAATATCATGCAAATGCGTCAAACACTTTGTTTACATCGCATGATCCAGACTTACAATATTCTATACAACCTGCATAACCCCAAGGGCTAGCATAATATTATTCAGAGTTCAACACAGCGGAATAGAAGTAGCAATGATCCTCCATCATCTTCATGTGCCACAGGCAAGCATGTTGGTTGTAGACTCGAAACCCTAACGAAATCTCACTCATCGTTTGTCGAACCTGCAATGGTGAGTTGCAGCCCAGACTATAAAGGGTCAGCACAATTGAATTGTGGTGGCAAGATGATACTATGTTGATTAATTTAGCAAGACTATATCTACATGCATATTTGGCTCGGTGATGTTTGAGGCTGATTTGCCTAAAGCAAGTTTTTCTCCTATCATTTTATAAAACAGTTTTTCATTTATCTAACTAGTACTACTCCTTGTCTTTTGTGAATCCAGGTTATATTCCAACAATAAATCTCCATAGAATGGGAACTGTTCCAAGTCCAGCCTCTTCAAGTCAACCTCTTCAGTCTAGTTGCTCAAGTTTTGTTTCCAAATACTTGAGTCACAGCCATACACTTCTCCTCATTAATGAATCGATAGGTATCGATAGGTCTGGCCATCAGCCCCTACACATTCAGATCTCTGTGAGATGAATGGCGTGTTGACAAAAGGCGGAAAGAAATATTTCATGACGCTTATTGATGACTCCACTAGATATTGTTATGTGTATCTCCTGAAATCAAAAGATGAAGCTTTAGACTTTTTCAAAAACTATAAAGCTGAAGCAGAGAACCAACTTGATCTAAGAATAAAACGGTTAAGGTCTGATCGTGGTGGAGAGTATTTTTTCAATGAGTTTGATTCTTTTTGTGCGGAACATGGTATAATCCATGAGAGGACGCCTCCCTATTCACCTCAGTCAAATGGGGTAGCCGAAAGAAAGAACCGAACTCTAACTGATTTGGTTAACGCCATGTTAGACACTTCGGGTCTCTCCAAGGCATGGTGGGGGGAGGCGTTATTGACAGCTTGTCATGTCCTAAACCAAGTTCCCACAAAGAACAAAACCGTTTCTCCATTTGAGGAATGGGAAAGAAGAAAGTTGAAACTCTCTTACTTACGTACTTGGGGTTGTTTGGCGAAAGTCAATATTCTAATTCCCAACAAGCGCAAGATAGGACCAAAAACCGTGGATTGTGTTCTTCTGGGCTATGTTTTTCATAGCATTGGTTATAGATTTTTGATAATCAAATCTGAGGTATCCGACATGCGTGTTGGTACGATTATGGAGTCGAATGATGCGACTTTCTTCGAGGACATCTTTCCCATGAAGGATATGCCTAGCTCATCAAATCAGGAGATACGTAATACAACTAGTCAGGAATTAGTTGAGATTCCTGACCCTACCATTTCGATAGAACACACTGATAATCCCGTGGAGGATGACAATGAAGTTCCTGTTAGGAGCAAGAGACAGAGGACTGCAAAGTCCTTTGGTGATGATTTCATTGTGTACCTTGTGGATGACACCCCAAGGACCATTTCAGAAGCTTATGCATCTCTTGATGCTGACTACTGGAAGGAAGCTGTCCGTAGTGAGATGGATTCCATCTTAGCTAACGGAACCTGGGAAGTTACTGATCGTCCTTATGGGTGCAAACCTGTAGGATGTAAGTGGGTGTTCAAGAAAAAGCTTAGGCCTGATGGTACTATTGAGAAGTAAAAGGCGCGGCTTGTGGCCAAGGGTTATACCCAGAAAGAAGGAGAAGACTTCTTTGATACTTACTCACCTGTGGCTAGACTGACCATGATTCGGGTGCTACTTTTATTGGATGCCTCGCATGGTCTTCTCGTTCATCAAATGGACGTTAAGACAGCTTTCCTAAATGGAGAGTTAGACGAGGAAATTTATATGGATCAGCCTGATGGTTTTGTAGTACCTGGTCAGGAAGCAAAGGTGTGCAAGTTACTGAAGTCTTTATATGGCCTTAAGCAAGCTCCTAAGCAGTGGCACGAGAAGTTTGAAAGAACTTTAACTGCTGCAGGTTTCGTTGTTAACGAATCCGATAAGTGTGTGTACTATCGCCATGGTGGGGGCGAGGGAGTTATTCTCTGCCTTTATGTCGATGACATATTGATCTTCGGAACCAACCTTGATTTAATCAAGGAGGTTAAGGATTTCTTATCTCGTTGTTTTGAGATGAAGGATCTTGGAGTAGCTGATGTTATTTTGAACATCAAGCTGCTGAGAGATGGTGATGGTGGGATTACACTACTTCAATCTCACTATGTGGAAAAGATCTTGAGTCGATTCGGGTAAGACGACTGCAAGCCTTCTCCGACACCATATGATCCTAGCGTGATGCTTCGAAAGAATAATCGCATTGCTAGAGATCAACTGAGATATTCTCAGATCATTGGCTCGCTTATGTATTTGGCATGTGCCACGAGTCCTGGCATCTCTTTTGTTGTAAGCAAGTTGAGCCGGTTTGTTTCCAACCCGGGAGATGATCATTGGAATGCGCTTGAGAGAGTTATGCGCTATTTAAAAGGCACTGCGAGCTATGGAATTCACTATTCTGGTTATCCTAGGGTACTGGAAGGTTATAGTGATTCAAACTGGATATCTGATGCCGATGAGATTGAGGCCACGAGTGGTTATGTGTTTACACTCGATGGTGGAGCTGTTTCCTGGAAGTCTTGCAAGCAGACAATCTTAACGAGGTCAACTATGGAAGCAGAACTCACAGCGTTAGACGCAGCCACTGTTGAAGCAGAGTGGCTTCGAGAGCTTTTGATGGACTTACATGTGGTTGAAAAACCCATACCCGCTATCCTTATGAACTGTGATAATCAAACTGTGATAGTTAAGATTAAAAATTCTAAGGATAATTTGAAGTCATCAAGGCATGTGAAGAGGAGATTGAAATCTGTCAGGAAATTGAAAAACTCCGGAGTTATTGCGTTGGATTATATCCAAACATCTAAGAACTTGGCAGATCCCTTCACAAAGGGTTTATCACGTAATGTGATAGATAATGCATCGAGGGAGATGGGTTTGAGACCCACGGTATGAGTTGTCCACAGTGGTAACCTACTCTATGTGATCAGAGTGAAGGGAATATGCCCTAGAGGCAAATAAATAAGTGGTATTTATTGCATTATTCCATTAAGTTTATAATACGTTTTTGTATCGTGCTATAACTGTATTAATCGGAATTGTTAATACACGTGTGATACATAGACAAACCAGAGTCCCTAGTAAGCCTCTATATATACTAGTTCATTGGGCAACAGTTGATCGAGAATTCCCGGTCATGGACAATTGCGTCGGTTGACAATGAGGTCATCTTATTGGTAGAATAAGGTGATGGACATACCCAAAGTATTGGAACATGATCGTATCACGATGTTTGCCGTTTGCAATAGGAAAGTAATATGATAGCTTATTCCTCAGACCGTGAGATCATATTAATTGCTGCTCCGTAGGTTACTCTGAGTGCATCAAACGTCATATCTTATAAAGTGTGACAATAAAGGTGTACCTCGTGTATCTCGAAAGAGTATGTTGAGGCGTATGGATCAAGAGCGGGATTTGTTCATCCTTGTGATAGGAAGATACTCTGGGCCCACTCGGTGAGATTGCATCTATAGAGCTGCGCAGCTAATGACTAGGTCATGGAGATGTAATATCACAGACGAGTTAATAAACCTCTGTCGGTAACGAGATACAACAGGACATTGGATGTTTACGATCATATCTCGGACAAGGTAGTATCGAAGAAACAAAAGGAATAGATATCATGTTTATGGTTCAACGACGATATTCGTAGAATGCACAGGGACCGTTACAGATGTCCAGGTCTCCCTGGCGGTCATTGGCGAGCGAAGGGTCTCGGCCATGTCTGGAGTGTTCTCGAACCGTAGGGTAACACGCTTAAGGTCTTAGCGACACGAGGAGAACGATGGTATGATTTATTATTGGAATAAATATGGATTTAGGAGAGAGAGAAATAAACCGGAAAAGTTCCGGCAGCATCGGAAGGGTTCCGGGAATGACCGAAGGTAGTTCGGGTGATCCGGAAGTTGTTTCGGAGTCACAGAATATTAATTAATGTATAAATATATTAATTATGAATTATTTATATTTTATATTAATTTAATATGAATTAAATCAATTAAAAATGAGGGAAAAAGGGGCAGCCCACTTAATGGGCCAATTGGGGCCCATGTGGGGGGTGCGCCATGAGGAGTTGGGCCCATGCCCACTTCGGCATGGCCTTGGCCGGCCGAACCCCCTCCCCCTCCTTTTTCCTTGCTTTTCCTTTAGTCCCACATGGGGGAGGCAAGGTGTTTGCACAACCCCTCCCCCCTTTATATAGATGGGCAGGGTAATTGATTTAAACACAATCTAAAATACAATTAATGTTGTATACGCCGGCCTGAGTTAATTCTCCGCCCGCTTTTCTCTCTCTCTCTCCCACCGAGGCTATACCGCAGTGCCCAGTCGCACCGCGGGATTCCACCAAAGTTCTACTCCTGCGATCTCAGCTAGACCTGAGTGACCGGGGGTTGTCGTTAAGCTCCGTATGTGTGCGAGTACTCGGAGGCACCACATTTGAGGTGCTAGGGCGACATCGTCACGCCCAGCCGTCGGCACCCTGCCGCCGACGCCCAGTCGCCGCCGGCACCCAGCAGCCGCCGCCGACACCCTGGCGTCCGACGCCCGGCGCCCCGGCACCCGACGACCGACGCCCGGCGCCCCAGCGTCCGACGCTCGACGCCCGACGACCGACGCCCGGCGCCCCGACGAACGACGCCCGACGCCGTCGACATCGCCGCGTGATCGTCTACTTCGTCGCGCCAAGTTCTTCGCGACCGTGAGGTCGGCTACGGCGTCTACGTCAGCAACGCTTGTGCGGGAGCGTAATCCCCGCTATTTGGTCTACAAGAGGTATGTGACCAGTTCCGCCCACCGTTACCGCATTACTAGATAGATCGATCCTGGCATATTTGGTATTCGTTAGTTAGAAAAATTATTGTTTTCTGCTACGGAACCCCTTCAGTGGTATCTAGAGCCGATCTATGCGTAGTATGCTGGTACGGTTAGAACTCGTGTTGAATACGAGGACGTCTTTCTTATATTTGCTACCCTCTCGCGTGCACTTGCACTGTCGGCAGCATTGAGTTGATGAAGCGGCCCGGACCGACTTTACGCGTACGCTTACGCGAGACTGGTTCCACTACTGACATACGACTGGTACCGTATATGTGGCTGGCGGGTGTCTGTTTCTCTCTCTTTAGTTGGCTTTGCATTTTCAATGGAGGGCCCGAAAGGGATACATAAACATGCAATTATTGGATCGACGTTGTGGCACAATGTTCGTAGGTAGGGAAACGGTTCTCTCGCGAAAGCCTTTAAAGCCACGTAAAACTTGCAAAACTAGATAAAGGTAGAGGCGTCTAACTTTGTTTTGCAGAGCCATTTAAATATGACATGGTTACGGTAAGTTTTGAATTACTCGTAATGTCGGAGGCAAAGGAGGCACCGTAGACTCGGAGCCATGCCGGGACGCCCGGTCCAGGCGCACGGCGCCAAGGAGGTCCAGGCGCACGACCATGTCATATCGCACTTCATTACATTATTTGATTGTGTGCTGTTGTGTGTATATCCTATTGAGTGCTATATATATATATATATATATATATATATATATATATATATATATATTAGATATACGACGATAGCTATAATAGGATGATCCCTAATAAATACCAAAATTGTGTTCTCCCTCGTTGTGCACCACCAAGAAAGTTCTACGTTATGAGGCAGGCCGTGATGTTCGGGTGTCACACATTTCGTCGTTCGCATACAGTGGGTGTAACCCATGTTGCACGCGCAAGAACATCGAGGTTTAATTGGCGAGTCTAGCATGTACAGACATGGCCTCGGAACACGGAGGATCGAAAGATCGAGCATGAGTCACATAGTTGTTGTGATCGACATTTCGATGTCCACCTTTGAATCTGTGCTGCCGGCCGTGACGATCGGGGGTGGTGCAGTGGATTGGGGTCGTGTAATCGCTAGAATTATTGAAGGGATAATAATCTTAGTGGAGTTTGTTTAAATAATTTGATTATAAACTGAAACTCAATTTATTATAAACTTAGCCTTACCCTCTTTGCGATTATATCTGTAGATGGTGCTCTACTTCGATCACTTCCTTAGGAGTCGGCCCTTGTTGGCCGATGGGTCAAACTTCATCTACTGGTACAATAAACTAAGAGAAACTCTCATGCACAATAACATACTCTATGTCATAGAAGAGGGATTAGGAGATGAACCAGATGATTCTGCTAGTGAAGAAGAAGATGAGGAGTTTCGTCAGCGTCGTGACATTTTCTTAGAAGTGTAAAGCATCATGGTCATAAGCTTGGCACCAGAGTTGAAAGTACAGTTTCGACATATGGAACCTTATGATATGATTGATTCGATCAAAGCGCATTTCATACATGAGATTAAGTATGAGCAATACAAACAGCTGAGAAAGTTCCATTCACTCCAGATGGAGGAACACACCTGTTTGGAAACTCATTTGAAGAAAATGTATGACATTTACTTGACACTTACGAATGTCTACGACTACTGGATGGCGGATTCATGTGCGATAGCTGCTGCGTTGGCATCTTTGCCTCCCAGCTATGAGAACCATGTCCGTGGCTATGCTATAAGAAGAGATACGATGACTTTCTTCCAGTTCATAAGCCAGTTCAGATCTGTAAAGGTTGAACCCATCGAAGGCGAAATCTTCGACACTATAGGTATATTTGATATACAAAGTTATAAATGTATTATTCATGTGATACTTGGTGAAAAGCATTTGATGCTTGTTCTGTTTATGAAACAGGACCTGATTGTCATAAGTATGAGAAGATATATGATGTGACAGTGCGCAAGTGATGGCAAGCAAAGGAGTTGATGGCCAGTGGTGTTCCCGTCCTCAAGTTATCATCATAGTTATCATTAATAGTTTTTGATAAGACCTTTTGTAATAGTGAGAGTGTGATTTTGTTTTATGTCTTGAATGTTACAAGACAAAGTTATTCATACATGTAATAGAACAAGTCAGTTGTTTTATGTAATAGAACAAGTCAGTTGTTTTATATTATGAGTAAAGTTTTATGCAATCACATCTCAATTACATTGTTTGAATGATAACACGATATACATTTATAAACTCAGAATAATAAAAATTAGATGTCCAAAGATTAAATGATTTTGTTACTAGAACAAACACCGCCAAATTTGATCACAAAGGCAATGTAAGAAATATAGATACTTCGATCTATCAAGGTTACATGTGCCGAATTGGTTAAGTTTCAATAGATATTGAAGTGTCAATATACAAAGAAATTGATTGAAAGTCATATTAGATGATTATTAAATTAATTAGTGGTGAATATCATCAATTCGAATTTTCTATGATCCTAAGTGAATAAATGTATTCGCCTGAGGAAACATAAGTCTGAAAATAATTTGATATAAGATCAAAGAATTTTTTCAGAAGAAAAATAGATGGAAGTTGTATCCATATGATTCGATTAAAAAGGGGGCATTATTTGAATTATGGTTTCAACACAAAAGGACTTGTGAAAGTTTGTTCCACAAAATTATAATATCAGATATAGTGATATATGATATATTATAATCATGCTCTATTTTAGATAAAGTGTGGTCTTTAGAATCTCTTAATATATTCGGACATTGTAGTCGACATCCACTTTAGGAATAGAATTTTTCAACGATGATTCGTGTGATCGACAGTAAATGTCGTGATATAGATGATTATATGATAATGCAGAATATACACGAATGGTTCTTTGTAGAATACTCATATTAAGATGAGATTATATTCCAAAACCAACAGAAGCAAAACTTGTGTTGCTGTCTGTGTAGTTCATGAGAAAATATGATTTCTCGAATTAAGGTTAAGGGAATAAAAGTAAAAGCTTAAAATAAGGTATTGGACCTTGTTTCCATAAGAGTGGAATATTGGAATATGTTCCGAGAAGAATATCTCTACAAATGGAATTGAAAAGGTTGATAAGAGATCATAGTGTTTTCAAACAAGAAGCTTTTAACTGAGGTGTTGATTTAAGAATATTTGCTGTCAGGTCACAGTTTGATATTCAGTATTTTAGATCATGTTGTCAGAACATGATACACCTTGAAAGTACAAAGAAAATTGAGAAAATACCAAAATACGAATATAGACTTTGAGTCTTGAATCCAAGTTACATTTAAAAGGATTCACAAGTAAATGTTACTCTAAAATCTTATTGGGAGAATAAGGTTTGTTAATCATCATATAAAATGTTATATGAAAGAAATGCAACTATAAAAAAGACATGGAAGCAAATTTTGTCAAGAAGAGTGTCTTGGACAAAATCAAAATTGTTTGACTACACAAGTGTAGACATGCTTAAGTCTGTGGATATGTATTAAAAGAATATCGTATTGAAGTTCGAATTGATAGATGATCAATGATTTTGGTTTGACCAAAATATCGAAAGAAATTATGAATTTGCAAATTTAAGTGGGAGTCATATTGGTTAATATGTAAGTGACATATTTTTGAGTGGGAGTTCAAATCCTTTAAGTAGGAGTTGAATTAGTTTGCTCAGTTTAATATGTGAGTGACATATTTTTGAGTGGGAGCTAAGATCCACGTATGTAAATGACATATCATGGATAATACCAGTAGAATTAAATAAAAGATGAAGTTGTGAAATGATTTAAAAGGTAGTGTCTATTTCGAATAGAGCAGGAATTTTAAATAGAAGATCGAGCTGTTTTATTTTGGATTGGATTCTGAAGTGTCAGAATGGAATAAAGCCAATGGAAAGGTCCTTGGAAATCCAGTTAAAACATTAAGTGTAATTGGTACACGATAATAGTGGTTGCCAGATATGTTGGTCTCTTATATCATGATAACAGACATCATATAGAAACCATATTATGTGCTCGATGAAGTATGACTCATGTTCTTAGAAGAAGAACAATTATCAAAGTAAATTTGGAATTTACTAGAAGTAGAATAGCATTAGGCACCAGACTGACATTGGAATGTCGAAACTCTACATAGATATGAAAGGTATATAGATATCGCGAGATTGTACATGTTACAACTGAGTGCGTTTGCAAAGCAATTGTCGGGTTAACAGAATCAGAGTAAGCGCTGGGAAACGAAAGTCTCACTTAGTTACGATGTGTGCATATATGTTATCAGGATAACAGGATGATATCAAACTAGGTGATATCAGTGAATCGCAAAGAACACACAATCATGTATGGTACAGATTGTTATAGTAACACTCTTCCACAAGCAGGCATTATCATAGAACGCTTATTGGATAAGGTGGTATGATTAAGTAAAATGCAGCTGGTTTATTTGTACTCTAGTGCAAGTGGGAGACTGAAGGGAATATGCCCTAGAGGCAAATAAATAAGTGGTATTTATTGCATTATTCCATTAAGTTTATAATACGTTTTTGTATCGTGCTATAACTGTATTAATCGGAATTGTTAATACACGTGTGATACATAGACAAACCAGAGTCCCTAGTAAGCCTCTATATATACTAGTTCATTGGGCAACAGTTGATCGAGAATTCCCGGTCATGGACAATTGCGTCGGTTGACAATGAGGTCATCTTATTGGTAGAATAAGGTGATGGACATACCCAAAGTATTGCAACAGGATCATGTCACGATGTTTGCCGTTTGCAATAGGAAAGTAATATGATAGCTTATTCCTCAGACCGTGAGATCATATTAATTGCTGCTCCGTAGGTTACTCTGAGTGCATCAAACGTCATATCTTATAAAGTGTGACAATAAAGGTGTACCTCGTGTATCTCGAAAGAGTATGTTGAGGCGTATGGATCAAGAGCGGGATTTGTTCATCCTTGTGATAGGAAGATACTCTGGGCCCACTCGGTGAGATTGCATCTATAGAGCTGCGCAGCTAATGACTAGGTCATGGAGATGTAATATCACAGACGAGTTAATAAACCTCTGTCGGTAACGAGATACAACAGGACATCGGATGTTTACGATCATATCTCGGACAAGGTAGTATCGAATAAACAAAAGGAATAGATATCATGTTTATGGTTCAACGACGATATTCGTAGAATGCACAGTGACCGTTACAGATGTCCAGGTCTCCCTGGCGGTCATTGGCGAGCGAAGGGTCTCGGCCATGTCTGGAGTGTTCTCGAACCGTAGGGTAACACGCTTAAGGTCTTAGCGACACGAGGAGAACGATGGTATGATTTATTATTGGAATAAATATGGATTTAGGAGAGAGAGAAATAAACCGGAAAAGTTCCGGCAGCATCGGAAGGGTTCCGGGAATGACCGAAGGTAGTTCGGGTGATCCAGAAGTTGTTTCGGAGTCACAGAATATTAATTAATGTATAAATATATTAATTATGAATTATTTATATTTTATATTAATTTAATATGAATTAAATCAATTAAAAATGAGGGAAAAAGGGGCAGCCCACTTAATGGGCCAATTGGGGCCCATGTGGGGGGTGCGCCATGAGGAGTTGGGCCCATGCCCACTTCGGCATGGCCTTGGCCGGCCGAACCCCCTCCCCCTCCTTTTTCCTTGCTTTTCCTTTAGTCCCACATGGGGGAGGCAAGGTGTTTGCACAACCCCTCCCCCCTTTATATAGATGGGCAGGGTAATTGATTTAAACACAATCTAAAATACAATTAATGTTGTATACGCCGGCCTGAGTTAATTCTCCGCCCGCTTTTCTCTCTCTCTCTCCCACCGAGGCTATACCGCAGTGCCCAGTCGCACCGCGGGGTTCCACCAAAGTTCTACTCCTGCGATCTCAGCTAGACCTGAGTGACCGGGGGTTGTCGTTAAGCTCCGTATGTGTGCGAGTACTCGGAGGCACCACATTTGAGGTGCTAGGGCGACATCGTCACGCCCAGCCGTCGGCACCCTGCCGCCGACGCCCAGTCGCCGCCGGCACCCAGCAGCCGCCGCCGACACCCTGGCGTCCGACGCCCGGCGCCCCGGCACCCGACGACCGACGCCCGGCGCCCCAGCGTCCGACGCTCGACGCCCGACGACCGACGCCCGGCGCCCCGACGAACGACGCCTGACGCCCGACGCCGTCGACATCGCCGCGTCATCGTCTACTTCGTCGCGCCAAGTTCTTCGCGACATTGAGGTCGGCTACGGCGTCTACGTCAGCAACGCTTGTGCGGGAGCGTAATCCCCGCTATTTGGTCTACAAGAGGTATGTGACCAGTTCCGCCCACCGTTACCGCATTACTAGATAGATAGATCCTGGCATATTTGGTATTCGTTAGTTAGAAAAATTATTGTTTTCTGCTACGGAACCCCTTCACAGAGATCCCGTGAAGTAGATGTGAGAGACAAGCTGTTGATCGGCTGAGAGGAGCTTAATGTGTTCCAAGCGGCTTACATATATAAGCGGAGATGTTGTCCTGCAGAGCATCTCTTGAGGGATACACCTATATGAGTCTGACTGTTAAACGTCACAGTCTATGAGAGTTGGGTGCTCTTTAATAAACTCATGAAACGCTTTGGAGTATGACGTATAAGCTCCACCCGCGGGGAAGCCTTGCGGTAGCCTAGTATCGGTCAAGGGCTTGTGTGAAATTAGTTCGCAGCAAACTTGTAGTTCAAGGCATAGTCCACTATTCAAGTTGCGGTCTAACATAGCATAAGTTTCTAAGTGGAAGTTCAACTTAACAGTCTCCACTAAGCACCGGTATATAAAACAATGTTTTGGAACAAATGTGGTATAATGTGCCAATGAGACTTTATGGGGTATTGCTGGAATTTTAGTGTACTTGGGCCAGCCCAACTAAAATCCGAAATTCACATGGCCCATTAATAAGTGGCTGGTTGAGTGAGTACGTGACTAATGTTTAGTCCCATACTGCTAGTAAAGAGTGAGCTGCACCACTTTATATAGTGGGATGTTCTAGTACTAGTATGAGCTAGTGAAAGCATGAAAAGATGAAGAGTGCCACACGCGCGCTCCTCCTCCTCGCTCGCCTCGCCACGCCACGCCTCGCCTCGTCACGACACGACACGTCACGACGCGCCGCGGGTTGCGGGAATCTCGCCGATCCGAGCTTATATTTTTGCAGCCTGGGAAAATTAATGAGTCATTAATTGGTAATTAACGGACGCGTCGATTACTTTGCCGTTTCCGATTCCAATGGGGATCGTGGGGCGTTACCGACTCAGTCGTGGCTCTCGCACCATATATACAGCCCGGGGCAAATCCTAGCCGCTATTACGCGATACATGGTCTCACACCGTTCCAGAACTTTGCGCCGCCGTCTTCCAAGTCTTCTCCATCCCGTCTTCCGACGTGCACCGGTTGAAGGGACAGTAGGCCTCCGGAACCCCTCCTCTTGTGATCCTGTACGGGAGAGGGGCGATCAGATTTTTGGGGAGCGCACTCGCGCGACTACTGGCTTCGAGTTCTTCCCCAACGACGACTTCTTCCCCGACATCGCCAACCTCTTCATCGACGACATGGGCGACACGGCGAACTCCAGCGGTGCGGCTGCCGCTGCACTGTACATGTTCTTCACCTTCCTATATTATGTTTTGCTAGAGTCCTTATTTGCAGTATGTGCTCTAAATTGCATTGGTTCATCTACTGTTTTCGTAGATCATATGATTAGTTTAATCTGTGTTATTCTAGTCATAAATTATTCACTGTTTTCGCGAATTAAATCATATGCTAAATTGTCTAATTATTCAACATATCCAACCTCCCCGCTCCTGATGGTTACCACCAATGAAAAAAAGGTAAGAAACAGTCAACATAAAATGTCAAGGGTAGGATGACCACCCTCAGTGATGGGATCGATAGTCGCCTAGTCGGCACTCGGCAGATGCATTCGTTGCAGGATCTGGAGAATCAGAACTTTCATGCCAGTGTTGACATTGGGAAGAGGATGAAGGTACGTACAATGGAGTCAGCAATAAGGGGGATTATTAATAGACCAAAAGGAAGAGGAGAGGTCGTGAATACGTGGAAGATTCAGTTGCAATATTGAAAATTAATGAAAGGGGAGTGGTGTGGTGCAGATCGTTGGGGAGAGGAACATGCCGTATAAAGAGATTAATGAAGAAGAGGTATCGTGGCTGCTGATATATTTTTTCTTTTGTTTGATGGTATGTTTCACGCTTCTGTGAATGGAGAGAGAAATTAGCAATGGGGCTGTTAGTTAGCATCACCAAGTTTTAATATGATGCATGCAGACTATTGTAACGGATTGCATGTTACCGTTTTTCCAACTTTTTCTCATAAATAAATGGACAAATAACTGGGACGAATTAAAAGGAAAGAAAGCATGACGACAATTAAGTGGTGATGTAGATATATTTAATTAGGTGGCAGGTTTGCTTAGATGTCATGCTATGATTGCTTTGTGATGATTGATGAGGTTGAGAGAAATATTTGTATTGGGTCATTCCTATTTAGACTAGTCACAGTGGGAGTAACTAAGGTAGTAACATAGATGCCACCTAGGTAAAAAGGATGATGTGGCATGTAATTAATGAGCAGAGAGGCAAATGGAGTAACTTAGCTAGTTACCATCACATCACAGTTTTCAAGACAAAATATGTGTATAGAGTAATAAATAAGACTACATATGACACTACATCTATGTTACTTTGCATTGTGAGGGTAGTAACATAGTCTAGTAACACGTGTATGTTACTAGTTGAAGTTACTCCCCATTGTGACTAGTCTTAGATATAGAAGATACCTTTGTGGTGGATCTTTTTATGAGTTAATATATGTTTGAGATTGCAATAGTTTCGTTTCAGTTATGAAAGTAAATGCATATTATGTACTCCGTTCTTGTTTACTTGTCTTGATCCAACATGTGTATGAAAGCGTGTATGGGAAAACATGTGCATTAGATGGAGTAACGAAGGGTGGATAGTGCGGTAAGCTGACAACTGAAATCGCGATTGACTTGGGTGTTTACCTTACTTTGTTACCTCACTAGGGATAAAGAAAATTGTAGGAGATATGTCCTAGAGGCAATTAATAAAGTGTTTTATTTATCATATCTCATTTGTTCATAATACGTTTTTGTGTCATGCTATAACTGTATTAAGCGGAAACATTAATACACGTGTGATACCTAAAACAACCAGGTCCCCAGCAACCTCTGTTTGACTGGTTCATTGTGCAATCGATGATCGAGGTTTCCCGATCATGTGACATAGCGTCTATTTGACAATGAAATCATATCGTTGGTAGAACGATGTGATGGACATACCCAATATTTATAGGACGTAGTCATTACACCTTCGACCGTGAGACCTACTCTTATTGCTATTCCTGGAAGACACTTTGATTGCATCCAACGTCATATCTTACATAGTGTGACAATAAAGGTGTCCCTCTCGGGTGTCGGATAGGAGTATGTTGAGACGGGGGGTCAAGAGCGGGATTTGCCAGTCCCATAGCAGGATAGATACTCTAGGGCCCACTCGGTGAGATTATGTCAAACGAGCTTGCAAGCGTGTGACTAGGTCACCAGGACATAAGATCATGGACGAGTAGAAGTTAGCGGTGTCGATAACGAGATCAAGCTAGGTATGGAGATATCTATGAACGAGTCTCGGACACGCTAAGTATCGCATGGCAAAAGGTTTAAGACTCAGACGTCCAGGTTCGATAAGGAAAAGTATTCGTTATCTCGCAGGGATTAATTCTGGGTATCCAAGGTCCACGAATTAGTCATTGATCGGAGAGGAGTCTCGATCATGTCTAGAGAGGTAATCGAACCGCTAGGGTAGCACGCTTAAGGGGAGTCGACATTTTACCGGAAGAGAAAAATAGGAAAAGAGAGACCGGGAATGTCCCGGGAAAGTTCCGATAGAGATCGGGCAGCGACGAAATAGTTTTCGGAGCCAGAACAAATTATGTAATATGTATTTAATATTAATTAGTGTAATTAATACTTAAATATATTTTATTTTAATTTTTCCTGAATTTTTAAAGCCAAAAATCCCTTAATGGGCCTCTTTGGGCAAAGAGGCCCATGAGGGGGGGACTTCCCCCCATGAGGGAGGGGGCTGGTTCGGCCGGCCCTAGGTGGGCCGAAAGGGGCCCACCTAGGCCGGCGCAAGGGGCTGGCCGGCTGGGGGCTGTGGGATTAGTCCCACACCCCCAGCCTGGCAAGTTGGGCACCCCCCTTTCTCCTATATATATAGGGGCACCCCCTGGCCTTTGGAACATATAGTTTTCTCTCTCTCTCTCTCCGAGGATCACGTGATTCCCAAGTTTGGAGTTGCGCCTCGGAATTGTTTCTCCACCATACGCACACCGTCGTGCTGCTGGTCTCCCGGTCCCAGTCTTCCGCTGCTTCGTCCCTGGATCGGAGCCCGGAGTGCGTCGGCTTCACCGTACGTGTGTGACTCCCTGCGAGGCATCACACTTGTGGTGCTAGAGGTCTGCTTCCTCTACACGGCATCGAAGTCTTCGTCGGCTTCATCAACAACGCTTGTGCGGGAGCGTAATCCCCGCTTTCGGTCTTCAAGAGGTATGTGCGAAGACCCCCCTGCGTATTACTATATCTGCATAGTATAGATTCTGGCTGTTTTTAGGTTATCGCTGTTAGGAAATTTTTTGTTTTCTGCCTGCGATCCCCTTCAGTGGTATCAGAGCTGATCTATGCGTAGATATAGCTATGCGCTAGTTGAACCCGTGTTCTGCACGGGGGCATCGTTCTTATTATTTGCTACCCTCTCGCGTGCACTTGCAATGTCGGCGGCATTGAGTTGATGAAGCGGCCCGGACCGACCTTACGCGTACGCTTACGCGAGACTGGTTCCACTACTGACATACGGCTGGTTCCGTATATGTGGCTGGCGGGTGTCTGTCTCTCTCTCTTTAGTTGGCTTTGCATTTTCAATGGAGGGCTCGAAAGGGATACATAAATATGCAATTATTTGATCGTTGTTGTGGTCATAGGTTCGTAGGTATGAAGCGGTTCTATTTACGACAAGCCCCAAGCCACGTAAAATATGCAAAAGATAAAGTAGAAGCGTCTAACTTTATTTTGCAGGGGCTATGTGATATGGTCAAGGTAGGTTTATTAAATTGTTTATGAAACTGCTGGCGCGAAGGAGACCATCGGCGCAAGGGGCCATATCACGTCGCATTACATTTGATGTTTTGAGTGCATCTTATATTGTGTATATATGTATATAGTATATATTAGTTACACGGCGGTAGTAATATAAGATGATCCCTCCAAAATACCAATTGTGTTCTCCCTTCGACGTGCACCACCAAGAAAGTTCTACGTTATGAGGCAGGCCGTGATGATCGGGTGTCAGACATATCGTCGTTCGCATACAGTGGGTGTAAGCCACGTTGCACGAGCATTTACGTTGAAGGTTATTATGGCGAGCCTAGCATGTACAGACATGGCCTCGGAACAAGGTGACCGAAAGGTCGAGCATGAGTCACAAAGTTGTTGTGATTGACATTCCGATGTCTACCTTTGAAGTTGTGTTGCCGGCTCTGATGATGAGGGGTTGCATAACGGATTAGGGTCGTGTAATCACTCTAGCGATGAGAGGGATATTCGTTTGAGTGGGAGTTCTTATAGTTATTTTCGAAAATACTTGAACTCAAATCTTTTATGAACAAAGTCTTATATTTTGCAAATTCCATTGTAGATGTCTCATCCCACCTTTAACCTAGCCCTGTTCCTTGAGAAAGAGAAGCTTAAGACCAATGGGTCTAACTTCGTATCCTGGTTCCGCAATCTGAAGTCCATTCTGAATGCCCACAAGGTGGCTTACATCCTTGAAGCCCCCTTGGGTGATCAGCCAGCAAACACCGCCTCAGAATTCACTAGGAGTGTCTACGAGTTTAAGGCGGAGATTTCCTCTTTTGTTCGGAGTGGCATGCTCTTTGCCATGGAGGCTGACCTGCAGAACCATTTTGAGAACAAGAGTGCTTATGAGATAATCACTGAACTCATGGTTGTTTTTGCACGACAAGTCAAGGATGAGAGGTTTGAAGCTACCAAGCTTTTCTTCTCAGGCCAGATGGAAGAGCACGGTAACATAAGTGAGCACTTAGCCAATATGTTTGGCAGCATTCAGCTCCTGAAAGATCTGGGATGTGAGATCCCGGAAGAGCTGGTTATTGATAGGGTGTTGTTGTCGCTACCCCCTACCTATAAGGACGCCATCATGAACTACGACATGATTGGGACATCAAAATCCCTGTCGGAAATTCTTATGATGCTCAACATGGCCGAATTGGAAATCAAGATGGACAAGATGGCGGTGACCGTCAGATCCCTGGAAGCACAACTCCCCAAGTGTCTAGAAGATAAGAAGGCCGGCAAGATTGTCGGAAAAGAGAAAGGTATATTTGATATACATGTTATTGATGTGTACCTAACCTGCGCCCGTAGCAATACCTGGGTAGTTGATACTGGTTCTGTTGCTCATATATGTAACTCTCAGGAGGAGTTACGGAATAAGAGGCGCCTGGGAAAGGACGAGGTGACGATGCGCGTCGGCAACGGATCAAGAGTTGACGTGGTGGCTGTCGGCACACTCCCTCTATATCTACCGTCGGGATTAGTTTTGGTCCTCAATAAATGTTATTTTGTACCGTCCTTGAGTGTAAACATTATCAGTGGGTCTTGCTTGTTGCAAGACGGATATTCGTTCAAATCAGTATCAAGTGGTTGTGCTATTTATATGAATGATATCTTTTATGTTAACGCTCCCGAGAGTAATGGTTTATTCTTGTTGAATCTCGATCGTAGTACTCACATTCATAACATAGATGCCAAGAGGATTAAACTTAGTAGCGATACCGCCATGTATATGTGGCATTGCCGTCTCGGTCATATTGGTATAAGGCGCATGAAGAAACTCCATGCCGATGGACTTCTGGACTCGTTGGATTTTGGATCCCTCGACACATGCGAACCATGCCTCATGGGCAAGATGACCAAGACACCGTTCAATGGTTTCATGGAACGGGCGTCGGACTTGTTGGGAGTCATACATACAGATGTGTGTGGACCAATGAGCGTATCGACACGCAATGGTTATCGTTATTTTGTCACCTTCACCGATGACTTGAGTAGATATGGGTATATCTATTTGATGAAACACAAATCTGAAACATTTGAAAAGTTCAAAGAATTTCAAAGTGAAGTTGAAAATCAACTCAACAAGAAAATCAAGCACCTTCGATCCGATCGTGGTGGTGAATATTTGAGTTTTGAGTTTGGCACACATCTGAAGGCCTGTGGCATCGTGCCGCAGCTTACGCCAGCTGGAACGCCGCAACGCAACGGTGTGTCTGAGCGGCGTAATCGCACTCTACTGGATAGCGTCCGATATATGATGTCTCTTACCGACTTGCCCGTGTCTTTTTGGGGGTATGCGTTAGAAACAGCTGCATTCATTTTAAATAGGGCTCCGTCCAAATCCGTAGCAACGACACCGTATGAGGTCTGGTATGGCCAGAAGCCTAAGCTGTCGTTCCTGAAGGTCTGGGGTTGTGAGGCGTATGTTAAGAAACTACAGCCCGACAAACTCGAACCGAAATCGGAGAAAGTCGTCTTTGTAGGGTATCCACGGGAAACCATAGGATACACCTTCTACAACCAAGCTGAGGGCAAAACGTTTGTCGCGAAGAACGGTACCTTTCTGGAGAAAGAGTTTCTCGCCAAAGGAGTAAGTGGGAGGAAAATAGACCTCGACGAGATCGTTGATCCTGAACTCGAAATACAGAGTGGCGCAACGGAAGCTGTTCCGGAACCGTCCTCCACAGATGGAGTGGGAGAAGATGTCGAGGGTGCTATTCTACCTCATAGGTCAGGGAGATCTCGGGTCGCCCCTGAATGGTATGGCAACATGGTTTGCACCGTCATGTTGATTGAACAAGACGAACCTACGAACTACAAAGAGGCTATGGCTAGTCCTGAGTCCGAGAAATGGCTTGAAGCCATGAAATCCGAAATAGGATCCATGTACGATAACAAACTATGGACTTTGGTAGAGATTCCCGAGGAGCGCAAGGCTGTCGAGAATAAATGGATTTTTAAGAAGAAGACTGATGCTGATGGTAATGTGACCGTCTATAAAGCTCGGCTTGTCGCAAAAGGTTTCCGACAAGTTCATGGAATTGACTACGATGAAACATTTTCACCGGTAGCGATGCTAAAGTCTATTCGGATTTTGCTAGCAGTTGCCGCATATTATGACTATGAGATATGGCAAATGGATGTCAAAACAGCGTTCCTAAATGGCAACATTGAGGAAGAGTTGTATATGGTACAACCTGAAGGTTTTGTCGATCCAGGAAATGTTGGCAAAGTATGCAAACTTCAGCGTTCCATTTATGGACTGAAGCAAGCATCTCGGAGCTGGAATCTTCGCTTTGATGAGGTGATCAAAGGTTTTGGATTTGTCCGGAACAGAGAAGAGACCTGCATTTACAAGAAAATGAGTGGGAGCTCAGTTGTGTTCCTGGCACTATATGTCGATGATATACTGCTGATAGGAGATAATGTGGAACTACTGAATAGCGTTAAGGAATATTTAAACAGTAAATTTTCAATGAAGGACTTAGGAGAAGCTGCATACGTTTTAGGCATTAAAATCTATCGTGATAGATCAAGACGCCTATTAGCGTTAAGTCAGAGTACTTATATTGACAAGATATTGAAACGGTTCAATATGGATGGGGCAAAGAAGGGTTTTCTGCCTATTGTCAAGAATAAGGTGTTGAGCAAGGCACAGTGTCCGGTGACGGAACATGATAGAGTCGCGATGACTAAACATCCTTATGCTTCAGCCATAGGATCGATCATGTATGCCATGCTAAGTACTCGACCTGATGTAGCATTGGCTCTTAGTTTGACGAGCCGATTCCAAAGTAATCCTGGAAAGGAACATTGGGTAGCTGTTAAAAGTATTCTTAAGAATCTCAAGCATACAAAGGAAATGTTTCTTGTGTATGGGGACTGTGAGGAAGAACTTGGCGTAACAGGTTACGTTGATGCAAGTTTCTGCTCAGACCCAGATGACTCTAAGTCACAGACAGGATATGTTTTCAAGGTGAACGGAGGCGCTGTGAGCTGGAGGAGTGGGAAGCAACCCATCGTGGCCCAATCTACAATGGAATCGGAGTACATTGCTGCTTCTGAAGCCGCGAATGAAGCTGTGTGGCTGAGGAAGTTCATCATTGAGCTTGGAGTGTTCCCTAGCGCGCAAGACCCCGTGACCCTCTACTGCGACAACATGGGTGCTATTGCTAACGCGAAGGAACCGAGGTCTCACTCGACTGCCAAACACATACTCCGACGCTTCCATGTGATACGACAGTACGTACAAGGAGGTGAAGTGAAGATTTGCAAAATACATACGGATCTGAATGTGGCAGACCCGTTGACGAAGCCTCTCCTGCTAGACAAGCACGTGAAACACCAAGATGCTATGGGTGTCCGGCTTTTACCAGGTTGTAACTAGATTAAATTGTACTCTAGTGCAAGTGGGAGACTGTAGGAGATATGCCCTAGAGGCAATTAATAAAGTGTTTTATTTATCATATCTCATTTGTTCATAATACGTTTTTGTGTCATGCTATAACTGTATTAAGCGGAAACATTAATACACGTGTGATACCTAAAACAACCAGGTCCCCAGCAACCTCTGTTTGACTGGTTCATTGTGCAATCGATGATCGAGGTTTCCCGATCATGTGACATAGCGTCTATTTGACAATGAAATCATATCGTTGGTAGAACGATGTGATGGACATACCCAATATTTATAGGACGTAGTCATTACGCCTTCGACCGTGAGACCTACTCTTATTGCTATTCCTGGAAGACACTTTGATTGCATCCAACGTCATATCTTACATAGTGTGACAATAAAGGTGTCCCTCTCGGGTGTCGGATAGGAGTATGTTGAGACGGGGGGTCAAGAGCGGGATTTGCCAGTCCCATAGCAGGATAGATACTCTAGGGCCCACTCGATGAGAATATGTCAAACGAGCTTGCAAGCGTGTGACTAGGTCACCAGGACATAAGATCATGGACGAGTAGAAGTTAGCGGTGTCGATAACGAGATCAAGCTAGGTATGGAGATATCTATGAACGAGTCTCGGACACGCTAAGTATCGCATGGCAAAAGGTTTAAGACTCAGACGTCCAGGTTCGATAAGGAAAAGTATTCGTTATCTCGCAGGGATTAATTCTGGGTATCCAAGGTCCACGAATTAGTCATTGATCGGAGAGGAGTCTCGATCATGTCTGGAGAGGTAATCGAACCGCTAGGGTAGCACGCTTAAGGGGAGTCGACATTTTACCGGAAGAGAAAAATAGGAAAAGAGAGACCGGGAATGTCCCGGGAAAGTTCCGATAGAGATCGGGCAGCGACGAAATAGTTTTCGGAGCCAGAACAAATTATGTAATATGTATTTAATATTAATTAGTGTAATTAATATTTAAATATATTTTATTTTAATTTTTCCTAAATTTTTAAAGCCAAAAATCCCTTAATGGGCCTCTTTGGGCAAAGAGGCCCATGAGGGGGGGACTTCCCCCCATGAGGGAGGGGGCTGGTTCGGCCGGCCCTAGGTGGGCCGAAAGGGGCCCACCTAGGCCGGCGCAAGGGGCTGGCCGGCTGGGGGCTGTGGGATTAGTCCCACACCCTCAGCCAGGCAAGTTGGGCACCCCCCTTTCTCCTATATATATAGGGGCACCCCCTGGCCTTTGGAACATATAGTTTTCTCTCTCTCTCTCTCCGAGGATCACGTGATTCCCAAGTTTGGAGTTGCGCCTCGGAATTGTTTCTCCACCATACGCACACCGTCGTGCTGCTGGTCTCCCGGTCCCAGTCTTCCGCTGCTTCGTCCCTGGATCGGAGCCCGGAGTGCGTCGGCTTCACCGTACGTGTGTGACTCCCTGCGAGGCATCACACTTGTGGTGCTAGAGGTCTGCTTCCTCTACACGGCATCGAAGTCTTCGTCGGCTTCATCAACAACGCTTGTGCGGGAGCGTAATCCCCGCTTTCGGTCTTCAAGAGGTATGTGCGAAGACCCCCCTGCGTATTACTATATCTGCATAGTATAGATTCTGGCTGTTTTTAGGTTATCGCTGTTAGGAAATTTTTTGTTTTCTGCCTGCGATCCCCTTCAAAAATACCATGCTACTGGGAATGTTGGGCGTGACCATGCCACTTCTCCATGACTAGATCTAGCATGTTCTTATTTTAACTTCATGTCATAGAAGTTAAGGCTATACTCTGATTTATCTTAATACTAGGCGTGTTTCGATTTAATTCACATCTTAGTGGAGTTTAAGAGAGATTAATAACCAAAACATCTCTATGTTAGGACGTGATCCCATATAATTATAACCTGTCATGAAACATTGTTGCAATCCAATATGTCAATTCTAGTGTTCCATTATTTTATTAAAGAGATAGTGCATTTGTGAAACCATGAACCCCGATCCATTTTTAATCATAGGAAATACCTTTCCAACAACTTTTAGTCACTTTTTATTTTCAGTCATTTAAAAATCCGAAAATACAAAAATACTTTTATTGCTTGCATTCATCATATAAAACCCAAAAACACTATCATCATTTATATTCACCATCCTTACATACTTATTTACCATCATTGCATTTATCTCACTAGTCCACATCAACCACTAGATATTTTCTAACACTGTTGCATTATCATCCATATCATTGCATATTTATTTCTTGTTTTACGTTTATATTTTATTTTCATATCTCACACCTTGTGTTTGACAACCACTTGGTGAGGTTGAGTGCACAAAACAATTTGCTTTGTTTTGCAGGTCTCATAAGAGAAGGACAAGAAGATAAATCATTGACACACAATTCCCCGAGAGTTTGATTAAACCCTCGGGTTACCCTCGTGGGGAAAATATTCTTCCTATAGTATACAGTCTGGACTTGGAGTCTCAACCTAACTCCTATTCTTTTGACGCAGGTATCATCCACGTCACTAGTAGTCATCAACGACCTAGCGATTTAGCTGAGGTCGCCATAGAGCTGGAAGTTGAGGGCACAAAGGCGTAGACGTGACGAAATCGTTATGTTCTTTCTTTCCTGTGTTCGTAGTCAAATTGGGGATGCGATACGCTAACGGGCCGGGCCAGGCCAGATTACCTACTATTTTTCCCCAATTGTAAAGGGGGTCGCATCCCACTTTCGCCCCAACAACGCTCCGTCGTTGACTGTTAGGAATAGTCCCACTTTAGAAGTTGATTATGGGGGAGCACAGCTTATAAGCTGGGCCAGACCTCATCTATCAGGCTAGTCTTCCGGGCTGAGGTAGGCCCCAAGGCTTGTTTGGTTGTGGGCTCCAGTAGACCTTGGCTGGTTGGGAGCTCACTTATGTGATCAGTTGAGTCAGACGGATGTGCACTCTAACATGTGGTATCAAAGCCTTGTACCTTATCTCCTAAAATTAACAAGAGGACATGTTGTCGTAGGAAAGTACTCGGCATCAGGGGCCCATCGCCGAAAAAATGTAATATCTCCATATGACGGGGGAGCCCGTTCGGCCCGATATGTGACGGGGGAGAATGCTAGGATTAGTCCCAAATCGGAAGTTGATTGTGGGGGAGCACAACTTATAAGCTCGAAAAGTCCTCACTTATTAGTCTAGTCTTTTAGGCTGAATTAGGCCTGAGGGCTTCTTTGGTTGTGGGTTGCAGTAGACCTGGGTTGGTTGGGCGCTCACTCTTGTGTGACGAGTTGGGCCGGACCTCCAACAGCCACCGCGATAGTGTTGCTTGCCGCCTCTTTAGTGAGAAGCAAGCGGCCACCGGACGAGCAGGTGCCCATCAGCTCCTCGAGAGACAATTTCTTGATTCTCAAAAAAAAAAGAGAGACAATTTCTTCAGATTGAGAAACTCAACCGCCACCGTCATTTCCATGTGCGACATGGGCACTGTGCGCAAGATTTTGAGCAACGTCTTGCGCTCGTTGATGGGATCGACAAGTACCTCCAGAGCATTCATGGTACTGAAAACACAACACGTAAGATTCAATATCTTCGCCGCTGCGATACCTGAGCTTGTCGTAGTCCGAACGCAGCGTCTAAGCATTTGCTTCGCGGACGCACATGGTCTTTAGTGTCTCCAACGCGTCCTATGCGGTGTCCTTAACAGCCAACACCCTCATGAGCTCCGGCGGCATCCCCTTGAGGATGAACGCCATGGTCATCGCCCATGGTGCTCACCGCGTCTTGTCGGAGTCATCAACATAGAGACGCACTAGCGGCTTTATCAGGCCCGACTCGAGATCCTTCGCCTTTGCCTTGTCTACCTTGTGATCCTGGCATGATTCCACGGAGGAACGCGGATGGAACACCACAGGCCCACAGCATGATAGTTGTTGCAGGAAACCAAGACGCGAGTAGCAGAACAGAACGCACACGAGGGAAAGATTGCAAGAGACTGAAACACACAGAGGAAGAGGAACTGTGCTCACTGTGGGCTAAGGCCATAGAATCCACAATACCAATAATCCACAAAACCAGCTAACTGGAACCGGCCTTACACTCTGGACTTACTAGCCATGGCGCCCAACGGGAGCCAGTATGATCAGCATTCGCAAAGAAAGAGCCACTATGATGGGGAGTTTTAGTGCCATCCCATGAGACCTGTTCGTAGCTACTTCCTCGGTATCAAAATATAAGATGTTCTAGCATAAAATATGTCCATATGTATGTAGATATATTTCGTGCACGATTTAATACGGAGAATGTACGATCTACCGTACTGAAAATATAGGAACAAAGCCTATCTGAAGTCGAGGCGTGGACATGCAAACACTGCTCGATTGACAGTTATTATGAAAACTGAACTGAAACTGTAGACGACAGTGTGCAGCATGATTAATTCTATCAAAGAAGATTTTTCTGTAGTTAAAAATAAGGTCGATACAACTAACAGGGATACACGTATTAATTAACTCGTTCATCGGTACAAGCAAACAAGCTATTATAAAAGTAGTGGAAAGCATTTACAGTTTACACCCATGCATGCAGACTGCAGTCACACGCGAGGAACATGCACACGTACTCTTGTCTTGCGACAGAGCTATATACTACTGGAGTAGTTGCTATACTCCAAGCAGACCCAAGCATACATACATCATATATATACCTATACACGACACGATCGCATGCATAATAAGCTGCTAGTTTGCTCGTAGTTCTTGGTACGTGTGCTTCGACGATTTCGAGACTGTAAACCCCCACGATCCCGTCATGTCTGGGGCCCGTTAGTTCTGCACTCGACGTACGGCAGAAATTAGTTAAGCAGACTCGTTGCAAAGTTTTATCGGAGTGGAAAAAACATGTACTATCTCCATTTTTAAATTTGATGAATTTCTTTTGCCTACATGTGAATGTATCTAGGTAAATGAAATTTATCTAATTTGGAACGGAAGGAGTAAGTGTTCAATGATCATTCACGCGCCGTATCGTGGATTCGTGCCTACCTGTTCCTGCCGTTGTTGCGATGGTTGGTGTTGGTGGCGCCAGTACCGATGGGGTAGCCGTAGCGGCCGGACTCGATGTCGCCGAGGTCCTCCGTGAGCAGGGCGTAGTGGCGCCTCGCATCGTCGGCCGTCTTCCCTCCGCCGACCGCCGCTGCTACGCGCTCCCAGAGGCCGGGGGCGTCGCGATCGTACATGGCCAACGCGCGCTCGAACCTGTCGTTCTCCGCTACGCTCCACTCCATCTCCATCTCTATCCCTCTAAGCGAAACACAAGGGCCTCTCTCTGGACTTCACTATCTAGTCGGTTTCTTCTTCTTATGACTACTAGCTACCAATGGATGGAAAGATGGATGGAGCGACTTGTGGCTGGAGGAGTGCTCGATGGATCCATATTTATAGGGCCGGCCGGGGAGGAAAAACGTACGATAGTTTTGTGGCAACATGGATCTGATTAAAACTGCCGCAAATGGCGCAGCAGAGCAGTGCCGCTAGCTCCAATAAACTAAGAATATCGACGGCTAGTTGGCTCTAGTATGAACTAAAGTTTCGATGCAAAATGCACTCGATAAAAGCAAGGACGCTGCATCTCGGGCGGCTACGAGAGGTCGAGAAATGGCCTACTGCCTAGATAGAGCGTGAGCGCGAGCGGCACCAGCAATTGGGGGATGCGTACGGTTTATTCGAGCGGGCCAACGTAAGAAAAGCATCGCTGCTTTGGGTGACAATTTGATCGTTTATACGAACTGTCTCTTGCTTGGATTAATTTGTTAATGATTTGTAGAGTTGGGATTGTTGGTTTCCAGATCAGCGGGATCGATGCCCTATCTCATCCTGGGGGCCAATTAATAAACGACAAGTCATCATTTTTTCCAAGAAAACCGACAAGTCTATCTCCAAATTTGAAAAATGACAAGTCCTCATTTCTTCACACCCAAGGTTGACATAACATGTTCATGTTTAAGCCTACACGCGATTGACAAATCTGATTTTTTTTTAAGATCGTAGGCTCAATCGTGAAGCCGATTTTCGGGCAACCCTTGTGGCTTTTGGCGGCGAGAAACTGACTTGCAGCCACCCAGGACGTTGTGTGTTCAGTTTCGACGGCAGTCGGGTGACCAGGGATGCAGTGTTGCAGCGGCTGAATGGATGAGACATGACGATCTTAGTTCTTAGAAGAAGCTTCCCCATTAGAACAGTCAGCTGTAAGGACAACAATGGTTGTGGAAGGTAGGGATCGGATGTAAGTGTATACGATAATTTCCACACTAATCCGCTTACAAATTGTGAAGAATCAATATCCGGTTTCAAATAATCCGCCTGATAAGGATATCCGACTTTAAGTTGGCATCCAGATACGTTATAGCACACATGTATAACAAATAGCATACAAATATGTTTATCGGAGAACTAATTAGAATTGTATGATGGTTTTAAACCAAATAAATCTGATTTTGACCAAATCATAATCTAATCTAGCACAAATAGTAGCTACTGAGTTGTCAGGTTCGTCTTAAATAACGACTCACTTACATATTCGTTGTGCCGACAATGGAATACAACTTTGTTAGACGAGTTTGCTACCGAAAGCATGTGTGGTTGGTTCTTGGCCCTATTATTTGCACTGCTGCATACATATGGACTTTTTTCTTATGTTTCTATGTTCTATTTATTCGTTCAATTTATTACCATTATTTGTTCTATAAGTATTTTGTTGAACTCATTTAATCAGAAAAATTGTTATATCGTGTGTCGATCTACTTATGTGCAAACCTCTTTGATTAATCGTTTCCTTTCCCTCTATTTTTGTTCCGAATCCACATGATGATATATCCCCATAGGAATCCACAACAATTCATTGTCCTCTCCTTTCTGAATCTGATGAAAAATATGGTAGAGAATATGGTAAAAAGTTTTTTTTTCAGATTTATCCGATTTCACTCCTAACGAAGGGCCTCTTATGGGGATTTTGGTGGAACTGCAATCTCTGCTCGTGCGGTGATGCGAGTGTTTCAACCTGATGGGAACATTGTGTATCCTTTAATCACTCGCCAACACACTAACGTGGCACAATTGTGTGAATGTCTCCGGCATACTTATGCCATGGATGGACTTCCTAGGTCCATCCAAGGCATGATTCACTCAAGTGGCAACATGTGGCTCTTGTAATCGCCAACACACGCATAAGGGCACGGTTATGTGTCATATTACGATCATGCCATGGTTAGATTTCATGTATCCTAGGCCCATGACTCGTGCGTGCCCTTCTAGAGAAATTGGTCACATGCTTCCCAATTTGTGTGCAAGACTCATGTTAATTAATGCTTCTGAGGCAAAGTCTACCCAGGCGAACCTTTAAACCATAGTGATCACAAAAGAGGCTTAGACGCTTCCCACGTATCTCGTGTGCATGACTTATGTTTAATGTTTCCGACGCAAAGTATACAAGTGGTAGTGTGTTTGGTTTAGTTTTGACGTTGTCAAGGCTAAGAGGTATGGGGATTGCGGCTTGGCAATGGAGGTGGTGGCTTGGAGGGTGGAGATGGCGGTTTGACAAGTAGTGGCGGCAACATTACGTAGCTGGGGTTTAATATGCTCGTTTATTTTACCCGGTAATGGCGATGTTATGTCATTGCTACCTTGCTGAACTCATTGCACTGAGATCTCTAAGACCAGCTGCTCGCCAGTGTGAAAACTCATGATCTGTTCTTCAGTGACTGGATTAGGCGACGATGGCACCTATATGTCATTCTTTTACGTAAGGCATTTGCGCTTGCACAACGTTTCCCTGCAGCCGACGTGTTGCCTAGGACGAACGGGTAGCTTTATTAAATGCATGGATGGAACTCGATCGATATAGTCTACAAATTTCTCCTGTACAAAATTGCTTTTCGCTTTTCTTAGGTCAGGGCCATAAAAAGCATAAAATTCCAAAGAGCTAGATCTGCATGCTGGATTGCTTGCCTTGTATACTCAAAAGAAGATAAGCCAATTACGTATGATCTCACAAATTTGGCATGGCCCATGACTAGCACATAGAGGTTCCATCGCAAAAAAGAATAGGGGAAATGAGTCAAGTTGTGAAGCTGACTTTATGCCCAACATTTTAACAAGCATATACTACGACACAGTCTGTTTGCCCAGCTTTAGGCTCCAAGATTACTCTCGTTCAGACATCATGGACAAAAAGCAAAGCAAATGACAAGGAATAATGCGTCCCTAGTTAATCTTTAATATCTAGCGCAAGTGTTCACAAAAGGGGACGGGGGCCATCGATTCCCTCCAACACTATGCAGCATTAACAACTTCGCAAGTGCATTATTATTGCACCAGGTAGCATATATTATTTGGAATCGAAGAATCAGGTCTCTTTGTAATGATGGTGGCACTGGGCTTTGGACATCATGCATAGTTGGCTAGCTAGCCTCCTGGTTTGTAGCACGCATGCATATATGCCGCTCGCTCGATGACCAATCATGTCTTGACTAGTCGTTGTTAGATAGGGATCAGTGATGTGCAGTGGTGTGTTCTACTATATACCTCAGGCAAAGAAAAATAGCCCGCTGTAACATTTGAGAGCTAAATTACGAAATACTCTCTCCGTTCCATATTATATGATTTCCTTTTGTAATAAAGTGGATGTATCTAGACTTATAGTATATCTATATACATCAACTTTTGTCCAAATAAAAGTCATCTAATTTGGAATGGAGGGAGTAACTCACAAAATTGAGCTAAATCGCTTAGCATTTACCGTTGCTACTTCATAGGTTCCATTTATTTTACACGGCCTAGATCGAGACCGGATTGACGAAAGTAGCTCCCAAAATCCTCACAGATCTAAACATTCCCAATTCTCCGCTCCCATGGCGCGCTCAGATTTGCTTGTGGTGGTGTGCATGCTGACGGCTGAGATTTGTAGAGCGGCTTAGTGAGTGCGCTCGCGAAGGGCAAGCTCATCGGTGCTGAGCTCCCCACTCCGTCCCTTGCCCTCCTCTCAAAACCACCCCAACTAGGAGGTTGGCACAATGTTGCTCCATCTATGCTAAGTCTATTTTGTACTCGGGCAGTGTTGGCTTTGTTAATTTAAAGTTGGGCTCTTCTTAAAAAAATGACGCAGCCATCTACACGACCCGCAAGTGAGTCATTGACACACTACTCTCCGACTCTTGATGTTGTGGAAGCTTCCGCTAAATGTCTCGAGGAAGCTTCCGCTAAATCACTTAACGCGCTACTTTTTCCCTTGATATATACCAAGCTTCTTTTTGTTTAGCTGGTGCTGTATTTTCAGTACTCTATATGATTCCAGGATAAAGCACAAGCACTTCCCAACCGAACAAAACTGTATTGGTTGAAAGCTAGCAACTGCATTACCTATTCATAAGAAGAAGAAAAGTAGCATATATGTGGGGTACATCTTTGATCAGTGAATAGTGACGTACATCTTCTCTAGTAGAGGTCAGAAGAATCGGGGGAAAGAACCTCCATGAGAATGTCCAGCGATTGGTTGAATCTAAGCTAAGAAAGAATTTTACGGGCTAATACTGGGACTCTGGGATAAAGGTTTGCGGGCATGTCTTGGACGTTGGAAGCTGCTAGATGGAGAATTTGATAATATATGCTACATTCCATGCAATCGACAATCTTATGTACCCTATAATGCTAAAAATACCCTTCGAATATGTGGGCACACGACGAAAGATTAGATGCTCCAACTACTCAGATTTTGTGCATTGCATCATCATCTATAACTGTTTCGGTGATTCTATATTTCGGCACGTACATTGTAAATTATTTGTGTTGTGCCCATCGACTCTCTTTACAAGAATCTTCCACTAGAAAGTTATCTCAAACACTCAAACTGATCAACGCACGTATTGTTTCCAGCTTATATCGCTAGATGTGTCTCTGATGTTTTGTCGCTATTCGTGTGTGTTGTTTCTCCCTCGCTCCTTCCGATCCATAATAAGTGTCGTTGATTTAGTATTAGATTATTAATCAGAGGGAATATTATTTTCTCATATAGACGTATGTTGCTGAACAAGTAAGGGTTTGTTACGTTTATTTAACTCATATATTGTTTGACCACACTCATGCAATCAGTTTTGACTAGTTCCAACACACATGACATCAGACCCGCACTCTTCACACCCTTACAAAACTCGTTAATATTTTCAATCTTGAAATCTTGTAGGCACCCGATAAAACTTAGTATCTCCTTTAGTTTAACACCTAGTTAAAGGTTTGTAGCACCAATTTAACATTTTCTGCGTCACACGTAACTATCAAGATCATCTATGAAGGTACAAGCTAGAATAGATTTAGATCGTTACCAACACGAAAATGCGGAATCCGTGTTGATGACGAAGTCAATGTAGCCTGATAAATATTTCAACTTCTAAGTCTAGCCGTGAGAATGTTGTCGGTCCACATATCCAGCCTTCTAGATCCAGCCGGGTGCGGGTCACATGTCTCACCCCTCTGAGGATTTGCACACATCTGTCCGCCAAAGTCTATCAGAGTTTCGAAGTCTAGAACTAGGAATTATTGGTGTACACTGGGTGGAGAAATTCTCAACACATGGGTGAGAGGGAGAGATTTGATCTAGAGAGAGGACACCTCAAAAACCCCAAACCAATTTTGTGTCCAACAAAGCAGAGGGGTCCTCTCCTTTTATAGAGGGGTGGGGGACTTGGGGGTGGGGTTGTTCCCCTCCCTCCTAGTGTCGCCGCCCCCTTGTCGCCTACCCCTTTCTGCACCTGGCAGGTGGGCCGAGGGTGAGCCCCACAGCCTTCAGCCTCCTGCGCTTGGCTGGTGGACCTGGATGGGCCCACCGCCTCACTCCCACGCCGCGCTGCCTTAGTGGGTCCATGCAGGACGGACAGCTAGGGAAAATCCCTTAGCCGCCGCCTGCTTGGTACCCCACTAGGTGCAGCCTTGGTGGGCCCCATGGGGTCAACTTTCCCCATGGTTATTTTTTGGATCCCTGAAAAACTCCGTCGCTCCTATCCATCTGTCTGAAAAGACTTTCACAACTCCGAATAAATCTGATCAATTCTTTGAACAAAGTTCTACCACGCCGGAAACCTATCCGCGTGATACACACTCTCTACTCCGAACCTATCCAATTCACATATCTGACTTTGATGTCTTAAGTGTGTGACCCCTACAGATTGGATAACAAATGGACATGATTAGGAAACTCCTTCCCTAATCAATAATCAATAGCGGAACTATAAATGTCCATATTGACTCCCACTGTTATACAAAGACCAGCTGAACTTGTTGGCTATCATGCATGTTCCCATTACTTGATGATACCATCATTACCCGAGGAAACAAGAATGACATGACCATGATCATACTCTTGATCACTATATCTAGTTATCCTCGTCAATTGGTATGATGTTGTTACTCATTCCCGCGTTCTAGTATCCCCATTATTAGTATCATGCCTTTGTCTGCGTAGACATTTTCATGGATACTGTCACACTGAGCGGATCCTAGATGTATCCCTCTTTTAGGATTAATTCCCAATCTTGAGCTGCTACGATTAGATGCACACCACCGTGATTACCTAGCAATAGCCGTTTTGGTTATCCTGTTTAGGGTGTAACAATTGACTACGCCAAAGCAACCTTCCCAGTATACACAACCACACATTCTCCTGGTTAAATTAATCAAGCAATCCAACCTTTGTTCTGACAATACTATATGTGGTCTAACCAAACAAGATCTCATAGTATCTCAACTACCTGGGTCTATCCAGTCACAATGTTAATACAACAATGTGACTCATTAAAATTTGACAAACAGAAGTCCATGGCCATAAACACATGGCCCTCTAATATTGATGAGTTTTCTTATGAGACATGACAAAGGGTAAAAGGTGTAAACATGTTTCTACACGTGCCTATGAGTTCTTCTCTAAATCTCACATTCATAGTCCACAAAAGTTATAGCATAAAAACACAATATATCAATCATGAAACATATCTATTTAATTGCCTCTTGGGCATACATCCAACACTAGTTTAATTGCCCTCTAATATTGATGAGTTTTTCTCATGAGACATGACAAAGGGTAAAAGGTGTAAGCATGTTTCTACACGTGCATATGGGTTTTTCTGTAAATCTCACATTCATAGTCCATAACAGTTATAGCATAGAAACACAATGTATCAATCATGAAACATATGTATTTAATTGCCTCTTGGGCATCGAACACTAGTCTTGTAATTTAGAGAATCTGCATTCTTACCTATTCACCCCCACCCTTCTTTAGTAAGCAACCACTCCCCCCCCCCCCCCCCCCCCCCATCGCTTCCTCTAATAAACCTCTTTGATCCTTTCAGAAGGGAGGACATTAGGGTTTCTCCACCACCATTATATTGTTCTTGTAATGGTAAGGATGATTCTTCTTTTGTACACTCCTTGGTGGGAATTGAGTCTTTCTGCCATTGCCCGGTGGGTGTATTAGTCAGGTCCTTGATTAGGTCTCTGTCTTCCTCCACTGTGTGGTACAAATCTGTAATGGCACTCGACGGATGTTAATTGATGGCACGACTCAATTATCCCTTATGCAGAGCTTGCAAAAGCGTTTATGAGAGTCGACCTTGGAGAATCAAAATAATGGTTGCAAAAATCCTTTTGAGAGAATGCCTCATTGGTTCTTCGAGTTTTGGTGAAAATGAAGAGTTGGTTGGATTGCAGTGGTTGTGTGTAGTTTCCTTAAAAATTGGCAATGAAGATCTTCTTGAGGCGTTGCCATGACCATATGTAATTCCTCCTTTGATTGCAACCAAGTTTGTGTGATCTGTGATTGATCGAGTGGGAAGAGTAGTACCGTAAAGGAACAATGATGTTTTTTTTAATAACAGTAAGCAACTTAGCATTAACCGTATGCAACTTGGTGATACCAGTGAGCAACATTAGAATAATTAGTCACTAAAATGGATGGGTTAAATTTTAAGCAAGCATAGTTTTTGCATGCATCCGTATGACGAGTTCATGTTGGTAGTGTTTAGTTGCACCATTACGCATTGGGTTGCAAGGCGCGGTTGTTGTAGTTTTTAAAAAGTAAGTTCCAACGGTTGTGCTTTAGTTGCAACTCTTAGTACCAACAAAAACTTATTGAAGGAGTATAGCAGCTCTGTCTAGTCCATTTGCAACCCAACAGGAAATGATTGTAATTGAAACCCAAGAAGCAAGAACTTATTAAAGGAGAGCAACAACACCGACTGGTGCAGTTGCAACCTAGTGAGGGATGGCTACAACTGAAACACAACCTTCAGAGAGTGTAGGAACCGCGTGTCTTTTCTAGTTCTAAAATTACACACCGTTGTTGTGAAGTTTAATATCGTTAATACTAAGTTATTGGTAGTTGTTCCTTTACAATACTATGAAGTTGTCGACTGTTGTTACTAAGTTGGCTACCTCGGAACCAAGTGCAAATCATGGTTGGCAACTAATAGTACAAAGTTGCTTGTATCAATACTTAAGTTGCTAGTTGTAACGTTGCTATCGGGAAAAAAGTTTCTCCAAACATATACAAATGTGGTCTAGTTTCGACAAGAATGTCGCGATAGACCTAGTGGTGAAAACCAAACATAATTCTGACTCACGGTTTGAAAGTTGTGTCTTTATGAGTTTTTTTAACATGGAATTAAATTCACGTGTTCACATGGTGTTGGTGGCCTTCCTTTCCTCCGGCGATTGCTCGGTTAGACTAATGAGCATCCGATTGGTGATTAGATGTGGGCTAGTTTGTATACGAAATGGAAATTGTACAAGGAAAATTGTGGCATCGGTTATAATGTATAGTTTCGTTGTTAGCCTTTTCAAGTATTGCATTTGTACAAGTTAATGCATTTGTACTTACCAAAAGCTAGCCACCATATATTCCTTCTCTACGCGAGCATATCGACGAGCATGGATGCCAAGGAATGGGACATTGCGAGGATTCGTTGCAATGCTCACATATCAAGGTACGTAACGTACAATCTTCGTACTCACATATTATCTTAGAAAAACATGTTACGCCTATCTTGCTGTCCAGGCGTCCAGCTAGCGGCGTTTATAGTGAGCTCAATAGTCAATACTGTCGAGCAACTTTCCCGTTACTACCACTGCACTCTACTTTGTTGCTCGCGCCAAGACAAATGGTTCTGTCTTTTGTTTTGACAGAAAGACAAATAGTTTCTGTTTGTACTACGAGTAGTTTTCTTTTCTTTTTCTCCGGAAAGAGTTTTTCCTCCCTCACGCTTGGGTGGGAGTGGATGGGTGTGTCATGACTCGTCCGCGCACATTTGCAGATTCTACAACAGTATACAGTTCATGGTAACTTCACTTTGGCCGCCGTCCTGAATCCTAATGCAAAGAAAAGTGACATTACTCAGTTTACTGTCTGACCCATGTCACGGCTGAAAAAGATCTGTGTCGAGTCTTGATTCTTGCGGGTCATTGGTTAATTTAATGGCGCAAGAACCAGATAAGGAAGAACTTCACTATTATATGAACAAATTGGCTGGTGAATACTTGGCGAGTACGTTGTTAAACATTCTATGACCTTGGGCATTTCCGAAAAGACGAGCCAACTTTACAGCCCCAGGTCTCCTCAAAGGCTTGAATTACATTATTCCATTCGTCCTGATCCTTTCAACATTACTATGTTCTCAGCCTTTCCTCGTCAAAAGCACGCCTGGCCAGAAAGAATAAAATCAAACTGGTCATTCATCAACAAGCCACTCAAAACACCACAACACCTCCAGTTCTAGCATAAACCGTACCAATCTGTTTTGAGTTTCAGATAGAGGTTTAAAAATTCAACCCCTCGCTGAGCAAAAAAAGAGACATCATCCATGGCCATTTTCGGCAAATCACTGGGAAGGGGCCCCCTCGCACGATGAATTTCAATAGGAACACAATCCCTAGGTCGGTTTGTGACCTCTCCAACATGGGGGCGCCTTTTTCGGAGGAGGAGGTGAAGGCCGCGGTGGATAAAACCGCTTTCGATAAGGCACCCGGCCCCGATGGCTTCACGGGGGCTTTCTTCAAATCATGTTGGGATATTGTGAAGCTCGATGTTATGGCCGTGATTAACCAATTCTCCACTCTCCATGTTGACAACCTACATTGGCTAAACTCCGCCAACATCGCGTTATTGCCAAAGAAAGATGGTGCCGAGGAGGTGACCGATTTTAGACCAATTAGCCTCATCCACGCCATTACCAAACTCATTTCAAAGACGATGGCCGCCCGTCTTGCGCCTCACATGAACTTGCTTGTCTCCAACGCACAAAGCGCGTTCATCAAGACGCGTAACATCCACGACAACTTCCTCTATGTGAAGAATCTCACCCGCAAGCTTCATAAGGCCAACAAACCAACGCTTCTTCTCAAGATTGATATCAAGAAAGCCTTCGACTCGGTGAGGTGGGACTACTTGATGGATTTGCTTCAACACCTTGGTTTACCACCCACTTTTAGAGATTGGGTCTCCGCGCTTCTCTCCACTTCTTCGTCGAGGGTGCTTCTCAATGGCATAGCCGGCCCTCCAATTAAGCATGGGAGGGGCTTGCGGCAAGGGGACCCCCTTCCCCCTCTACTTTTCGTGTTGGCCATTGATCCTTTACATCACATTCTCCGGAAGGCCACCGACCAAGGGCATTTGCATGAGATTTTGGGGAGGGCCCCCACCATCCGGACCTCCCTCTACGCCGACGACGACGCCATCTTCGTGGCCCCTAAGAAAGAAGACATCGACTTTCTTGCCTCCACGCTTGACCACTTTGGAATGGTCACCGGACTTGTCACCAATTGCAATAAGAGTCAAGTGGCTCCGATTAGATGTGAGGGGCTTGATCTTGAAGGCATCCTTCACTCCTTTCCGGCCTCCCGTACCACGTTCCCTATGAAGTATCTAGGCCTTCCATTGACGGCCACCTGTCTAAAAAGAATCCATTTTCAACAATTAGAGGAGAGGGTTGCCGGGAAGCTTCGGCCTTGGGAGGGGAAGCATGCCACTATGGCCGGGAGAGCGGTCCTTGTTAAGTCCGTGCTCACAAGTGTGGTGATCTATTTTATCACCGTGCTTGATGTGCCTTTGGAGTCCCTCTTTAAGATTGATAGCATACGGCGGGCCTACCTTTGGGCGGCTTGTGAGAAAGTCACCGGCGGCAAATGCAAAGTAAATTGGGAAAATGTTTGCAAGCCAAAGAAGTTGGGTGGTCTTGGCATCATCAACTTGAAGAAATTCGCCACGGCTCTCCGGTTAAGATGGCTTTGGTTTGAGTGGGACGAGGCTCCGAAACCTTGGGTGGGCCTCGGAAACCCTTGCACTTCAAATGATGTCGATGTGTTCGCCGCCGCTACCACGGTGGAGGTGGGCAATGGTGAGAAGGCGAGCTTTTGGAACTCCTCTTGGTTAAATGGCTTGCGGCCTAGGGTTTGGCACCTCTCATCTTCGAGGCCCCCAAGGGAAAGAAGTGCTTAGTTCGCAAAGGGTTGCAAAACAACTTTTGGGTGGCCCAAATAAACACACAAGAGGGCCTAACGGTGGAACACCTTTCGCAATTTATAAAACTATGGGAAGCTCTTCAAGATGTCCAACTTGACCCGGACACAACGGACAAAATCGCTTGGAAGCTCACCAAGGATGGGAAGTACTCCTCATCGTCAGCATACAACATGCAATTTTTTGGGCACACTTCCTCTTCGATGCCTAAGCCTTGCCCCCCCCCCCCCCCCCCCCCCCCCCCCCAAAGTGCAAGGTGTTCTCGTGGTTGATCATACAAAACCGTGTGTGGACGGCGAAATAGGCTTGAGAGAAGAGGGTGGCAAAATTGTGGGCAATGCAAGCTTTGTAACTACGGGCAAGAGACGGCGGCTCACATCTTCTTTCAATGCCGTTTCACAAAAAGGGTGTGGACCGAAATGAAAGCATGGATGGGGTTCGAAGACTTTGATCCTTCGGCATGGGGCAACATGCTTAGCATTAAAGATTGGTGGGAACATGTCATCCACAAGAGAGGGGCCAACCGCAAGGCCCTTGAATCTCTTGCGATGCTTTTCTCTTGGGAAATTTGGCTTGAGAGGAACGCTCGTGTCTTCCAAAATAAGTCCACCACCGCTCCCATGATTATCCAAAAAATCAAGGATGAGGCGGCCATGTGGGGTCAACGCCGGGGCCAAAGCTTTGTGTAACGTAATGCCGCGAGAGTAATTGTTATCTCTTTTGCCCGCCTTTGACGGGCACTACTTGTGTTGTAATACCCTCTAAACTTCTTCCTTAATTAATGAAATGTCTTTTGCCTCGTTTCAAAAAAAAAAAATCAACCCCTTCAGTTTCTCGTCACATACTTCTTTGCCGTGACTTCTAATACTATCACAGTTACGTCTCATCCTAATCCACACCAAAAGAACGTATATCCAAAAAGAACAAAAACAGACTAGTCATGCATCAAAGTGTCTTTGAAAGCACCACACATTCAATTATAACATAAACTATGGCAAACTGTTATGGCGAGTTTCAGATAAAGGTTTCAACATTGAACCCCTGAGTTTATTGAAAGAGCACACTGCACCACGCACATACAGGCAATACATCCATTCCATGGGAGTCGTGATACCTTTTCATTTTCTGTACTCTTACAGTGTCCTTTCAAAGTACATCATACTACCGCCTCCGTGCTCAACACTTATTCTAACCATGAGACTTTTCAATTTGTCCGGTTCTGCTACTCTTATATTAATGAGATACATCGTAGAGAGAGATAGCTGAATTTATCAACAAGAGTATATCAGCTAATCTGTATGGATGACACTGCGGTTGACACATCCCTTGTTCTTGGATCACCAGCTTCCAGTGAAACACCCCGAGGGTCTTCTCGTACAAGAAGTGGGAGCACTCCAGCCGACCTCCAAGAATTCGCTACAGCACCACTTGCTTCACCCAAGATCACTGAGAAAACTGCATCAAAGCCACCGGCTCCGGGAACACCAGCTAGTAGAACACCTTCCATATTCATAGTGGCATCCAGAAGCTGTGTCTGTGACTCCGGCTCAATCTGCAAATCAAGAACATTTAAACACACAAAAACTGTGCTAGTAAATTGTGACTAGTAGGTGGTGGCATTTTGGCACCTGGGAGTATATGCTCCTGGTTTTTCAAATCCGATTCAAATACATTTTTGAAATGTAAAAAATATAAAATATTTTACGCGCACATCTCGACATTCTTTGTGCTCACAAAGTCTGTTTCACGGAAATTCGATATTTTTGTGTCCTGTGAAAAAAAAGAAAACAATTGATACTAAAAAGGCTTTTTTATGAGACATTTTTTATCTTTTTCTAAAGAGACCACAAAAATGTGTTTTTTTGCGTAACTTGGTGTGCACACATAGAATGCAGATAACTCAATATGTAACACGCGAAATTTTGTGTTTGGATTTTTTTTGACATTTCAAATGTTTTTCCCAGTGGCGAACGTATGCTGCCAAAGTGAATTTCCCGACTACCATCTACAGTTTCATGACTATAGCTTAGCAATTTGTGTACGTGTAACTATGCCAATCACCAAACTGAAGGAACTCCTGTGAAAACACCATACTACAACAGTTGTAATTTCATCAATGAAGTACAAACTTATTTTGATCAACAGAATCTTACTGGAATACCGGCTGCCACGCCCATCTCTCGCATATGAAGCCTTATTTCGAGGAAAGCATCTCTAGCAGACAATAATGATCTGACAATCAATTCTTCATGCTGATTAGTAGCCGCCTCGGTCCACTGAAGAGAACAAGGACAAAAAAGGTTTTTAGCGCACGGCAGTAAACAGTGTTTTCCTCTTCCCACAGATGCACATGGTGATAAACTGATAATTAAGACTTAATAGCATAACGTCGGTAAATGTAAGGATATCACAGCCATGTGTGCTAAAAGATCTCGTGGCGCAATCTCCATTCCTCTATCCCATCAGGAAAAAAACACAATTTCTGGATTGATATTTACTTGCATGATGATGTGATCTTTGCTTATTTGTGCAATGACCCTTGCTGTGTTTTATTCATTGTTCCATTAATTCATATGTTGGTTGTCTCACAAAATTAACAACGTGATCAAATAAATAGATATACTTTCATGATGTTGATAGTGAATAGTATGCAATTCAGCTTACATTAGTACAACTAATGAGAAGTTACCAATATTACCTTCATGAATGTCAAATAACTACAGGACCGCACTACGGATTCATAGACCTCCCAATGATCTTCAGCAAGTTTGTTCAAGTTTCTCAACTGTTTCTCCAGCACTGAATTAGCCATTCCCAACTTGCTCCATGTATCTTTGGATTTCTCCGGGTCAGACTTCTGCCACTGTTTCACAGATCCAACCATTGATGGAGTAGATGATCCTCCAGTTCCAGGTTCCCCAAGAAGCTAACAACAAATTACAACATTGTGTTAAATTCTGAATTGTATCCTCAGTCTTGATACGAACAAAACACATCCTCATTTGGTCAACAAAAAAAATTATAATATCAAATAAAAGGATCATGCTGCAAAACAAATGTAGTTATTTGTTATAAATTGTTGCAAATATTGTTCCCACACATGAATAGATTTGTTGACCACCGAAAAACCTCGTGAAAGCACCTAAAGTTTACGCCTTGTGCAGTCTATAACTCACGAGGCTAAAAAAAGAAATCAAGGTGAACAATTAAAAATGAATATAAGGACATATTAAGAGAACGCAAAGGTACAAGCTAAGGTGAAGTCGTGGGCTGAATACTGACTAGAGATGATGACGAACATGAAAGCTCATGAATATTAGTATATGCAGTATTCATTGGTTACAAAGAGGGAGACATGACTCGTGGTGTCCATGCTTATAACAGTAGTCCTCAGGGGCGGACCTACGTTCAACAACTGGTGTCAATTGACACCGCCAACCTACAGAAAATACTCAAGGCAACAGTCCTTGTGCTCACTTAGTGACACAGTTAGCTAACATAATTGGTGTAAATGTATTACATGACCCCAGCGACTCATTTTTCTAGTTCTGCCCCTGGTAGTCCTCATATGCTGTCACTGTCATTATCAGCAATGGACCAAAAAATCACAACAGTGCAACTAACTACTAATCAAACTGAAATCCTACACAGTCAATAGCAGCCAGTAATTCTGACAAGTTGTGACAGCCAATATAATGATTTAATAGAAATTAGGAAAACCTCGCCATCAATCATCAAGACTAGTCAACTTACAAGGCACATGAGAGGAGGCAAAGAAAATCGAGTCTTCTCATGATCCCACCTCCCTGTAGCAATATCTGCTACTACCTCTGGCAAGCAACTCCCGCCTGTAACCTGTAAATATCTGGTAAGATTTCTACTGATGAAGCTGTTGGGATAGACAATCCAAAGCACGACTTGTGCCAAAATAAAAACTGTCAGGCCCTTGCTGGGATAGACAACTATCTGGAACTGGCAGTCTTTACCTGAGCTGAGGAGAGTATTTCTGGAGAAAATCGTGTGTAGCGTTGACTACCATAGACAGCAGCACTAACATCAAAACCACTGCCAATTTTCCCTTGTGCTATACAATGTGCACTTTGAGCAATAGCATGCACCAAGTCAAGATCTTGTTCAGTTGAACTATCACTGGAAGATTGACCCAAACATGAAAGGTTAACAGCTCCAAGATAGTGAAGAAGAGCGGAGACAACTGATGCAGTCATGGCAGCTGATGACCCAAGCCCAGTTTTTGCCACTTCAGGTTTGCATATTTCTCCAGTCCCATTAGCAACTTCTGAGTTAAATGTAATTGAACAAAATGGAGGCAATGAAAGCAATACCTCTGGAGATAGAGGCAGACCACGTGCTTCAATCTGATGAAACGGTCAAATCAACAGTTAAATATTTACCGGTGAAACAATGCTTTTGGAGAAAGCCATGGTTGTATGCATACGTAGGTCAGACATGGGAACAATATTAGTAATTCTACGTGTTGAGTGTGCACAAGGAAAGACATATTTGCATTTTACAAAAGAAACATGAAAGGAAATAGTAACTCATCCATGCCTACAGCTGGTTCCTCCTTTGACATGTGTATCGAATCTTAACTCTTAGAGATACAGGTTATCATGAATACATGAAGCATGAAAAGAAACCAACAATATATTTTTCAACTTAGAAAGAATGCTTCCATTTTTACACACATCTTATGTCACACTCACATGAGAGCATGTCACTGCGTCTATTTCAAGTTTAGCAAGTAACTCACTCTTTTGCAGTAAGATCCTACTTTAAGATTATTAAGTTAAACACAACACCCTGATGTTATACCCAATTCTAAATTCATTACATTTCCTGGTAAGTGAAGTGATACTGCTTGTGAGTGAAACGACATTTTGGTCATAAAATCTAAGCTCATAAATCAATTCTATTTATTTTAGATCATCACCAAATTCTACTCAATTTATTCTACAAACTTTCGAGATCTTAGATTTGGCAATCATGCTACTGTTCCATTTAATTGATGGAAAGTATATTATGTTCAAGATTACATGGTTCGGATTAGGAAGACCTAAAAGGAACAAAGACCATGAAAATGTATTGAGATCAAATATCTTGTTTTTTGTTTATGTTTTGCGTTCGATTGTGATTCGTACCTGCTTTCTGTACGAATAGAAATCATTGGAACCCAGAATTGTAATGTTCAAACCTGCAAAAGAAAAGCTGACCGTATCAATAATGAAGCAACTAACTACTATAGCATACTACAGATTCATATGAAATGTTGTGCTTTAGAGTGGACGAGTAACAAATAGCTTCATCACCTTGCAACAGCAGCTTGTCTAGTGTGTCCTTCTTCTCCTTATCAGTAATAGTCACTTTAGCAGCCGCTATGGAGAATTGTATCGCCTGCTCTACAAAAGGGTTTGCAGACTCCCTGCAACATTTTAACAATCAATAACAGTACGCTACTACTATTACTATTACTACCGAACTTGAATTCCAACAACGCTACAACAAATCAAGAGTGCTATGTATGCAGCGCTGTGACACAAGAGTGATCAGGGACTCACCTTGCAGACGTCAGCTGGAGCATGGAATGCTTGAGGGATAGCTTGTAGGTGGCCTCCCGGGAAAGCTGAGGGGAGGTGACCTTCACATCCGTCCACCCCTATTACAGCACAGGGATATACATTATAAGGAGCGACGATTGGGTGGTACATAAAGCTGGAACGTGAGGAGAGCTCGGTCGGCCTCACCCATGCCCAGGAGCCCGGGACGAGCTCGTCGTGGATCGGGCGGACGATGGCGTAGAAGCGGGCGGTGGTGCTGAGGACGAGGCCGGGGTTGGGGCGCTCCAGCACCAGGTAGCCTCCCGCGACGAGCACCTTCCCCGGCGCCGACGCGACCCTGGTACGACGGCGGAGGTTAGATGACCGGATCGGAGGAGGCGGATGCAGAATCGAACAGAGTAGTTAAGCAAGAATCCGGCAGCACACTCACACTTCCATGGTCTTCTTATCCTTTGCCGCGACTGAAGCGGAGGAGCGCGAGCGATGCGGCGGCGTTTCTGGCTGCGGCGGAGGAACCGAGGAGGAGCGGTGGCTGGTTGGACCGTGGGCTGGGGACTCTGGGGGCGACGCCGCGGCGGGCGGGTTGTTGTACTACGTGCGTGGCTGCGCGCGGAGTCGCAGGTGGCTGGCCCGGTCGCCGGAACGTGCCGATCCCACGCTCGATCTCGTTGACGGGCGGCAGTGCAGAAGCCTCCACGAACGTGGGCTGAGCACGACGATGCTGCAGCGTTGGGGCCAACCGGGCTGGCTCGTACTGGAAGCTCTCTATCATACCAGGCTTGAGCGGCACAGGAGCAAGACTAGAAGGCCAAAGGCATGGGCTGAGCCCGCACGCGCCACAGCCCACAGGCCACAGCTTCGGTTCTGTGGACTGGTTGCATTGTGGGCCATGAGGGCTTGTTCGTACTGGAAGATCTCGATGGCGGGTGTATCCTGAATTTCACTCAGAAACAAACAAAAAAGTGTTCAATGAAGAGAATAGGGAAGCAAACGAAGTCGCTCACGAGTTTGCTAGGTCTTGTTTTTCTAGTAAGAATTCTTGTAATTGGGTCGATTAACCCCCTAGTTTTATCTTAGATAAACTCCTGAAGGATGTAACTATTTGAACATGGAGCAGCAAGTTTCTGATGCACTCTTTTCCTTACCAGGATATCTAAGGGGACTGGAAGATTTTTAATAAGCCGTCTTGCTAGCTTAATATACAATGCTTTTAATTCAAAAAAGAGAATAGGAATACGGTGTTTTTTTCACTCAAAAGGTAGAAAAAAAACAAATAAGGTTTTCCCCTACGAATAATGTCCTCTGGTTTCTCTGTTTTAGTGTCCGGAGCTGAAAATATGTTGACTGAAAGCAAAATACAAAAATACTGTAAAAAAAAGTAGGGGGAGCAATACAATAACCCAAGAGTGGATTTCTCCGGTGATCACTTTATTATAAAATTTTATTTAAAAACTACAAGTATACAAAATTTACAAATTACTCGGTTTTCAATTGTTTATCCACAAAAGTGTAAACTCGGTTTCAAATACTTCAGTTTCTAAAGCACACAAAAATGATAAAGTGTTTTTCTACTGTACAAAATTGATAAAGTGTGGATCAAAATATACGTACTTTTAAATCTCCAACAAGGTCGAAGCTTAGTGTAAGACAAAGGCGACTTATCATCGTGATCCACTTGTCACTTCTATGCCAATCAAATCCACATACCACTCCATTTCTAGGTAAACGTCGTCGTGATTTTCATGTGGGTAGCTAGCGCCGATGCGGCGAAGGACATTTCTATATCCGACATACAGCTGAACATTGCTTGTGTGCTCCGCGGACTCCTCCTCATCGTCTTGTACTACTGGCAGAGGAGCCACCATCGACGCCACGGTGCCGAGGAGCCTATCGTTGTCGGTCCTAAAAGTCGGCGCAGACCCACCAGCCAGCTCGGGCCTAACCGCCAACATTTACCCACCGGCCCGTCCAGGCGCAATGGACGCCCCGTCTTCGTCAACCCTCACCCCGACGGGCGTCGAAGAACTGATCTTTAGTTTAAAACAAAAAAATATACTGGACATTTTGCATTTTGTTACAAACTGATTTCTATATACATTATGTACACAAGAAGACCACCGGATGCAAATTAATCTGCGGTACCTAGTGATCCATTTAGCATGGTGTGAGTACATTAAGCCACGGAGGGGTAGAGCTTACTTCAAGTCAGCCCCCCCCCCCCCCCCCCCCCCCCCCCTCCTCCTCCCGCCCCACCAACAGCTTTGGAACAAATACTGAATGATTTTTTAGGGCTGAAATTAGAAAGAAAAAATAATAATCCCCAATATTTTTTTTGTGAAGTGCTTAAATGAGAAAAAATAGTACCCGCCAACATTGGTATTTTTCCTTTGCCCAATCTCACCCAGCAATTCGTGTCGGAAACAAAATTCTGAGTATAGCCAATGATGCATCGTACAAGTGTATGCAAAAAAATTATACTATGGCTACACAAATTTTTGTTTCCGAATATTTAAATTTCTTAAAAATAAAAGGGGCCACTGGAATTGGGGAGCCAAAATGACTCCATTTGCAATAACTAGCTAACTTGTGATTTCATTTAAACTGGAATATTCAATTTATCACCATATGACCTCAAAACCTGGGACAGGAAAATGTGACCCAAACCTCAAAAAACAAATGTGACACATGCTATTATTGTTTGAGATTTGATACAGTACATACACTAGTGGTCTAGTGGGTGTTTTACGTTGTTAACCGATCTCACACACACACCGGATTGAAACGTTGCTTTCACCATTCATCCTCCCTAGCTACAAAAACCGCCATGGCAGATAGGCTAGACGACTAGCCCTGACAGATGATTATATATCTAAAAAATCAGAGCTAAAACCACCACCGGAGTAGGTATACATCGTTGCGATGCAGTTAGTTAGAGGAATCTCGCTGGCTGCATGCAAACCGCCAGCATAGCAGGGCCCTCCCTGATGCAAATCGCCCATCTGATGATGAACAATACATGCTTGGTGAGATTACTAAACCGCAAACAAAATAATTCCCTCCTCGCCTAAACAAAGCGCGGTCAATGGCCGATCGAGATCGATGGATCGATCGAGCTCTCCGGTTTCTTCCGACAGGGACACGTTGTGGTCCATTATTTTCCTTGATGCGTCGATCGCCTCTGAGCTTTACGAACGGGACCTGACGAGAGTTGCTTTATGATAGCAGGCAGGAGAGCGACCCATCTCTATCTACTTCAGTTGATGGATCCATCGATCGATCAACAAACCCAGCTTGCAATTCAAGTGCAAGAGCAACTGCGCAAATGTTAAAAGCAAAAGTTGTGGATTAATTAATTGTACAAGTGGCTGTGGCTTCCGACTGCCCCTCCTTGCTTGCAATGCCCCATGATCTTTTAGTACAGATTTGTTGTTCATGTGATGATTGGGGCTTGTCATTGTGGGGAGCTCGTGGGATAAAATATTTTGGTCAGGGCATGTGAGACAATGTGGGTATGTTCCCGGATGAATTATAAGTCTAGCAGATTAGTTCAACGTCTCTTCCTGTCTACAATTGAGATCTGATCGACAGTCTGAAAGTAGGGTGAATTCGATTAACTCGATCGGTCTTCTTCATCTGGGGGCAATGAGGGTTTCAGTGTTCAAAGTAAACAACACTACTTTGTACTGTTCAGTGCATTCTCAGCAGTTGTTCATCAAGTAAGGCATTACAGTTTGCAGCGACCGATTACCAGTCACAGGGATCCTTATTGGCAGGTATACAACACTGAATTTAGAAACATATGTGCTAGTAATTAGTGTTCCAAATATATGTATGTAGTTTAGAAATGGCAAGATCCAAGTAGGAAAAATGATATTATACAGGTATGGGCATAAGAAAGACTTGAGGCCAGGCCCGCGCCGGCGCGGTGGTTCATGAACCTAGATAATGATTGGTTCGTTGGAGATCGATGCCAATGGAGTGCCATGCATGCAAGAAAGAGATGGATGAACAGTTAACTGGCGTGTGCTTGCTAGCCAGTACTCCTACGGGGCACATCACTACAGAGAAGACGAATGATGGACGCGCACACGCTTTCGTTTCATGAGAGTTTGCCAAAGTTAAAGGGGGCATCCTCTTCGTTAAACTAAACCCTTTTTTCGAATGATAGCTATAGCGTGCTCTACGAGTGAAGATTTCAGACTCCCGAGCTCCGGTGCTCTTTATATTTATTTTTAAAACAATCGTATTTTTAGTTTTAAAATTCTGAATGATGTTTTTTTTACATATTATCAATGATATATCCTACAAAAGTGTAAATTTCAGTTTGAAATAATTAATATTCAGAGCAACATAAAAATTAAAATATGTGGATATGTACATTCAAATATTTAAAATCACCAATATTTTGTTATACTTATATTGCCCATAGGACAAAGAATTTCATATTGTGATTTTGAATCCTTGACTATGTTTTTAGGCCAAATTATTTTTAAGATTATGCCCTACAAACTATAGCCTAATAAATGCTTGATTACATAATATATAGAAACCTACACATATATTATCACTCACTATTGAGATAATAACATAGAGTAGTATCATAGACTAGTGACATGTGTATGTTACTAATTAAAGTTACTTATCACTATGACTAATCTAATTTGGATCCATAATAAATGTCAGATCGCAAGAGAAAATTCCATTAAAAGCGTTGTAGGTTTCAACTAACAATGTAAAACTGAACTTAGGGCTCTTTGGATCACATGATTCAAAAACGGAGTAATTGGAGAAACGCGGGAATTGATAAGATTACATGTGCAAAATAGAGGATTTTAAAACAGAAGAAAACTGCAATAGTCATTAGGATGTAACATAGAAAAAACACATGAAAAATGTCCTGGTCCTACGCGAATGAGTGTAAAAAGAGGTTACAGTGGATGTTGAAATTCTTATGAGATTTGGGTGTAGGAATGCATACATAGGAATTTTGAAGGTGTCATTATTTTGATCAAAAGGGATTCCTTAGGAAATAGGCCTCGTTTGGAACAAAAGAATTCCTAAAAAATTGAAGGATAGGATTCTTATAGATTTTTTTTTCTATGGAGCTGTTTGGAACAAAGGAATATGAAACTCAATTCCTTTGAAATTCCTATGTGATAGGTTATTTCATAAGAATTTTATAGGAAAACAAACATGAGATCTCACCTCATGTTTTGATCTTCCCATGTCTACAATTCATGTATTTTCCTGTGTGACATCCAACGACATTTAAAAAAAATTAATGTGATTTTGATTCCTATATAGGAATTCAGAAAACATGACACGTTAATTCCTATATTTTTTTCTATCTCTATGTTTTTACTTACTATGTTTCAAAACAGGGTTTAAGGATTGAAATCCTCTAATAATCCTATAAAAGTCCTTCAATCCAAAAGGCTTATTTTGAATCGGAGAGTTTTCTCCCTGGTGCAGGGGACGATGGACTTAAAGATCCGCGAGCGTAGTCGTAGACGTATGTGTCCGGTCACCAATGATGATCGGCGGTGCACTGTCAGAGGCAGAAACTTTAAGGCGATGGATCGACATGGTTTTGGAGTAGAGATTCCATGACAAACGGATACGTCCGAGGTAGAGAGATGGATATGTCGCTGGACAACACACAGCCAGCCGCGCGCGAGCGTATGGTACGTGGGGACGTGCAAGGATGCACTGCACAAGTGCGCCGCGCGGGACAGGACGCAGCTAGCTATCTAGGTTCAGCCGGCCGACGTCACACTGCAGTGAGACTGCGAGACTGAGATAAGTACAGTAACATGATGAACCTGACCGACCCGAGTGACTGGCATACTTGCATGCATTGGCCCCGGGCCCGAGCGAGCTTGGATGGAAGCGTTGCACGTACCGGGAATCAGGGGCTCGTCAGGGCCGGATGCGATCGAGGTAGGGTACGTGTTTGCGTGGGACACACGCACGTAGGAGTACGTATCTGCAGCAGGCTTTTGTTCAGCTGAGCGTAAGCTCCTTTTCGCCGGCCAGCGGGCGTGCGTACAATACAATACATGTGGGCCAGTGGGAGGCGACGTTCCCATCGCAGCGAGGCGCCTGTGGTGATTTCGTCAATCTCAAGACCTGTCCCGCCGGCTCAGTCTTTCGGATGTGCTCATAGGGGTAGGGTGTGCGTGCGTGCGTTCATAGGGGTGAGTGTGTGCGCGTGTATATGAGCGCTTGCGTTGTACTGTGTTTCTCACAAAAAAAAAAGACGAAGAATATATACGAAACTGAACTAGATATTAAACACGATGGAAGAACATGAGTTCGCGTGAAAATTTTGCAGCACGATGTGAGAATTGAAATTAAAACTAGGAAATTAAACTAGATTCTTCTTCTCCGACGGCATATAGAAGCCGAGCTCCTAGCTGTGCATGGAGATCAATCAAGCAGCCGGTGCTTTTGCACAGGGATCTGCCATGTCCAACACGGTTTGGCCGCCCCAGCATATGCTGTCCGCGTGGAACGCGTCCATCGACACACCCTCGTTCTCTGCTCCAAGTAACCGCCTAGCGGGCATCCTGTATCGTCCGTCATGCTGGAAGAGGCCTCCTGATCGATCGATGCTTCCTTGATCAGGAGTTGAGCGATCGATCCTATAAGAGGAGGAGGTCGTTAGATCTAGTTTTAATTATCCTTGAGCGCCGCCGGGGGGCTTACCACGCGCCGCCAGCCCTCCCCCGCGCTGCAGGATCTCCTCGCCGCCGCTGCCGCCGGCCCTCGCCGCCAACGCGGTGGCGGCGGACCCAGCCGCCAATGGAGGTCTGGGAGGTGGACGCCGCTGGCTCTAGATCGGATCTGCAGGGGCGGTGAAGGTCGCTGCGCCGGCGAGCAGCGGCCAGGGCGGCGCCCCTGGCCGGGGAGGTGGTGGAGGTCCCCTTCGACGGCGCTTGTTCGTGGTGGTGGTTGGGCTGGAGGCCGGCGGCTAACCCCAGATCTTCTGATCTGGGATATACTCCATGTGCCATCCTCGTTGTGTCAAGGCCGGCTCCAAGGGTGGATCGACCCTGCGCTGCCGCCTCCTCGTGCCCCTGGCCATGGCCGTCGGTCGCTCGGAGAGGCAGATCCCGCAGGTTGCCGACGGGTGGCGTGGGGGCTGCTAGCTCGGCTTGAATAATGGAGGTGGTCCTTGGGTTCCTTTTCGCGCCAAGACGAAGATTTGCCGGATGTTTGCCCCATCGATCTGGCTGGACGGTCGTGTTCCGGAAGGCTCCGCCGGCGAACTCCACTAGGCGACTCATGCCTGGAGATTCCTGGATCGGGTGGTATTCGGTCGTGCGCATCCATGTTTTTTCTCTGACCGTTCGGTTTCAGAGGGAGCGCTTCGAAACTTTGCTGGCTGTTATTATCATGGAGCATGTTTTCGTTCCGTGGTGCTAGTGGAGAATGTCATGAAAGGCAAGATCTGGGGACTGCTAATGGTGATTCGAGTCTTTGTGGTGACGAGGAATTGGCTATGTGATCTCTGTCTTGGAGCAGCGGCATGCTCGTGGGGGTGACTGCACATGAGAAGTTCTATGTCTTATTTCCCAGGGTGAAAATCTATGGCCTGACCTTAATTGGTTGTGCCTGGTAGTGGTCTTGTCGAAGGCATTGTTTTGAGAGCGAGGACTATTCTCCAGGGTGAAAACTTGAGATCTATGATCGGGCGACGACAGGCTTGTGCTCTGTTCCCTTCTTTGAGGCGTCGTTTTTGGAGAAGTTGAACTTCTGGTGCCGTCTTGGTGGTGTTAGGGCTGCTGTTTTAAGGAATGGATCACTTTAGCGGGACTTTTCTTTTTTGTAATTCTTCTTTCTTTTTTGGCTGTGTGCATCCGTAATGCCGTTAGGGTCATGCGTTGTTGCAGAGGCTGGATGAAGCTGGATGTAATTGGTATCTCCGCGATATTAATATATGTTCTTTATCAATAAGTAACCGCCTAGCTCCTCGATCGCAGTAATCAACAAAAAACCAGCTAAAACTCTCTCTGAATAGCTACTCAGTGCTCACTTACTGCAACACCACTACTCCTCGGAGCCCGAAAATTCCGTTGTGGCGCCTCTTGCATCAACCATGCATGTGCTATCCTCGTCACCTTCACCACTTGTTTTCTCCGGTTCGGTTTTACCGGTACCACGCAGATCAGCGCTTCGATGCACGTGACCCTAGTAGTACGAACACAACTTGTATATATACCTTGATGCTCCAAGTCCATGTTACGACTGCTAGAGGACGGCCGGCTCGCGCCAGTTGATGCTGCGGCTGAAGGCAGCGTTAGCTATCGATCCGTATATTTTCCTTTTTCTCTATATGTTGGTTGGTATCTGCATGATACTATCTAGTATATATTATCTTTGTTTCATATTAGATGATCTTCATTTGTTTAAAAAAGGATGTATCAAGATTTGTAACATGTCTAAATACATTCACATTTGTCTAAAATGGATGGAGGATAGAAGCTCCAGCGAAAGCTTTACCCAAGTTTGGTTGGTGTCGGCAGCGGCGGCGCCTTCGGGCGTTGTTTTCCTTTTTGAAGGTGCTATTGTGGAGCTCGTTTTCCTCTCCTTTTGACAGGCTTGGACTCTCTGGGTGAAAACCCAATCTCCAGTTTGGACGGCGACAGTCCGTCATGACCTTATTGGAGGCGTTGCTTAGGAGGGCGAGTCTATTGCCACTGCAGAGTGTGTTCGTCTTCCGGGATCGTGGATGTCGGGGTAGCTAGCGCCCCCGAGATGGTGGATGTACGCTGAGGCGGCAGGCTCGACCAGCGGTGCAGTGGTAGCTCCATGAGGCAGGGTTACGGCTTGGTACAACTTTGGGTGGTGACCTTGAGCGGCAGGGGCAGCAGGGTTATCGGCTCAATCGGTCCGCGCACCATCGGGGATGGTTGGACGGTGCGTCGGGGCGGCGGCCCCGAGCATGGTGTGGTGGCCCTGGTCTGCGGGCAGTGGTCCTGTGTAGCTCGGCTATAGGCATCTAGGTCGTGCGGTGTTGCAGCTCGAGGGCGAGCGGTGTTATGTCGGGGTGGCGGCCCCGGAAGGTGGTGTCAGCTGAGAGTGCATAGCATACTGGAGCGGTGGATGTCGGGGCAGCGGCCCCGAGAGCTTCGTGGCTCCAGTGGAGGCGAGGTTGCTGTTGTCGGCTCTTCTCCGGCGTGTCAGCGGGTTCGTCTTGGTCTGGTTGTTGCTGCAAAGTCAAAACTGTGGTGTACGATGATGGGCAACAGGCGGCGGAGCGCCAGGAGGGTTGGTCTCTTCATCTGCGTTGGAGTGTCCGGTATCTGCTCCGCCCATAGCAGTTACGGCTTCTTCTCTCCGTCGAGGGTGAAAGACTGGCCGGATCTTTGCGGAGTGGTGGTTTGAGCTTGACTCTACGTGTTCTCAAGGTTGTGTGGGCTTCGCCCGGTGGTGTTTGTATTCGTTATATGATTTTCGTCCGGTTTCCCCACTAATAAACCGGGCTCCTTCTTTTTAATTAATGAAAAAGGTAAAATTGTTGCCTTCACTTTTTTTTTAAAAGTCATCTAATTTAGAACGGAAAGAGTAGTAATTTTCCTCTAAACTTGGCCAACTTTAGAATATTTAACATAACTCAAACTTATTATGCGGAGTAAAAAGATCCGGAGAGAGTGGTAGCTAGGAACTCCAGATTGATCGATTATGTATGAGTTTGCCGACAAAAAAATATGTATAGGCAAGGTATCGATATTAGATACAGGATTAGAGATTGGAAGATCGATCAACCATGTAGCATTTATGCAACGTAGCGGAGTAATTAGTGCTAAATTATGATAGATGCGTCGTGCTTGTATAGTATAGTTCAATTAGCTAGCTATAGCTGTTGCTTATGCAGTGCTATGGCCTGCAGGTTAGCTAGATCCAGATCATGATATCTTACCGTCTAATTAGTTTGAGAGTGAAAGATTATCTGGTCGGTTGCTAGCACAGCCAGATGGCTGCGGGCCCACGCATTATATTACCGCCATCGTCTCAGACTCTCAGGCTCTGACTTGGATCTACTGCACTGCACTGCATCACGGATGCACAACACTTTATCAGTCTTTTCTAATTACTTGGCATGCCTGCACTAGCGACACAGTATCCCTGGAAATCTTGTCTTTGTAGAGTTTTTCCTTGTTTTTAGTCATCTTTACGGAAAGAAAGAGGTAAATAATCTGGCCTAGAGATCGATAGAGGCAGTAGCCCCTGCTTTCTCTAGCGAAGTATATTGTTAACCCTTTGCCATCTTCCCCCGTTTGGGTTTCTCTTTTTCTGCTACTGTAGGTACAGTTACAACTTACAACTTACAAACACCTGCAAAATAGCAGAGAGCAAACTATCTTAGCCGCAAAGCTTCTGACCGACTCCCACAGGGAAAAAACAACATTTCAGGAGTCGATCATTTCCAGGAAATCTCAGCATGCATGTGCGACCGTTGCTAAATCTGTACTTGCGCGCAATTTTCTTTCACTGCCACAAGGAAAAACAACATATATATCAGGAATCTTCGCACGAAGAAAAGAAAACAGCACAACCACCCGAGCTGCGCATCGATCTGTGCGTGAGTCGTGAGATCGATTCTCTCATGCACGCAGCTAGCATGCATGCATGCGAATCTCGAGGTATGCGGATGGACAGTGCGCCGGCCGCCGGAGCGGTGCTGCTATACATACGACGTTTTTCGTCCGATACCCGTCCGATCCTGCATGGTAGCCAGTCCCTGATGGTAGCGACTAGCGAGCTTGCCTAGCTTTTTTTTTTGACTTGCCCTAGCTATTTCTGATCGAGTTTGTGCTTAGTCTCAGGAATACAATTTGCATATTTAGCAAATAAGTGGCAGTTTATTTCATCAGAATATTTCGAGCATCTCCACTCGCGGTGACTAAACAGCCATCCAAAGGCCTTTCGGATGGGCCATTTCGACGTTGTCCAGACAGGTTTTGCATATGGCCGTCGTCGTTCCCCACTCGCGACAACTAAATATTTTTTGCGAGGTCGAGCGGCGACCACGCGCAGGTAAAGGCGAGGTCGAGCGGCGACATGTCTGGAGCAGCGATCTGCCGTTGTGAATGTGATCCATGATGGCGTCAAGCGTGGGCCCGGATACACACCAGAACACATCGCGCCCGACGGTGTCCACGTCGTCTGGTTCGGGTCCCACACCGCGTCCTGACGCTCTCCGGCATGAGCACATTGTAGAAGTGGGTGATGGCGCGGGCATGGAAGTCCTGGTTCGCTCATATCAGCGACCGCGACACTGGGATGCCGACCACGGAGATCGTCGAGCGCCTCAGGACGCGCATGTCCGGCGGCACCGGGTAGCCGTTATCCCGGAGTGCCTCTGCCTGCTCGAGGAGGAGGGTGCGCGGCGCGAAGGCCCACGCGTCAGAGGCCTACTTGGCGACGCATTTCGTTTCGTCAGATGCAGCCCATCGACTCCGCACGCGGAGGGCGTGAGTTGGACGTGTCGGATAAAAAATTGGACCGCGCCGGTCAGAAAACGAAGTTGGACGTCGCGAGTGGGAACACAAATCTGTCGCACGAGTGGGAACAAAAATTTGTCCGGCACACCCCAAAATTCTTTGGACGGCCGTTTGGGGGCCCATAGTGGAGATGCTCTTATCTTGAAATAAACTTTCGTCCCATTTTACATCCCATTTTACAAATATATCTGAACGGATGAATCGTGATCCACTTATATTTTATGACAACCAAAAGATTATATGGGCTGAAAATTTTAAGAAATTTGATTTAATTACAAAATGGAGTATAGTGTGTGAGCGGTTTGTTCTGTACCATGTTCAGACATATTGGACGGAAGAGGAGGTGTGAAAGGTTAGGAAGAGTAGGAACGTGGACATTTTTTGGTGCGCTTAGGGTTGAGTATTACTGAGTCTAGAAAAAATAATTACAGGTTTAAGTTCTGGGCTCCATCTTCCGCACGGACAGGAATATCCCGCAGTACAAAACTGAGCGTCGGACGGTTATCGGACGATAAACGTCGGACGTGAAGCAGTTTCGAAACAGCTAACCGTGATCACGGTGTAGTTGAGATGAGTTAATTAGGAGTATATATGTTTGTTGACTGGATCAGTTATTCATCTGGGCGTACGTACGTAATGGCACAATCTGCGTTCGGGTTGTTGATTTGATTAGTCTAGCTAGTTTGTCACAAGGCAAATCTAACAGCCACAGGTTGGAGAGAGGACAAGCTAGCCTAGGGAACAATTTCATCATCACACTGTGTTTGGTACAAGAGCATAATCAGGCACTAGAATTACGACCGGAAATTGGGGCTTTTACCTCACCAACTTATTCTTCGATCGACATAGCCTGCCATGCAGTGTATCAGGACATACATTTGTTTTGCCAAGTTTTTGTTGTGATGCCATCTGTGTCACACGGAACTGATCGATCGATACGTACGTCGAGCGAATGCCGCCATATATATATTCCCCGCCTAATTCCAACACTTGCACCGTAGTATTCCACCGGACGTTGACCTCGGAGTTATAGCTAGGGACGACAATTGTGTGAGTTCTTAAAAGCACATTGGATTTCTGAAAAAGTATGGCACACGTACGCACGCATTAGCCCCTTGCAGTTGCAGCCAAATCCAAAAACATACTAGAAGCATGAAAACAGAGGAATTACTGTTGGTAACCATTTTTAACCCAGGTTATTAGTTTCCACAGGAACTGCATACTGAAATTCCGTGATTTAGGATTCATAGTGTGACAACGAGCGAGTCCAAACGTCCCTCCCCGCGTCGCCCGCGCCTGGCAATACGGGGGAACCCTAGCCGCCGCTGGCGTCGAGCCACCCTCCTCCCTCCACTGCTCCGCCCCCGCCGGAGGTCGCGACGGCAAAGCCGCGAGCGTCCAAGGATGGTGGCGGCGGGGCGTCTTTCCTCCGCTCCCGCTCGAGTTGAGCCACACAGGCGCGTGGGCGGGCGGGAACGGTGAGCTGGTGGCGCGGTCAGCTTCTGACGGCGTGGGGGGGGGGGGGGGTGGGGGGTGCGGAGGGCGGCGCTGCGCGGGCGCGGAGTTGGAGGATGCGGGCGCGGTGGTGGCGGCTGCGGGTGGTCAACCCGGCCCGATCTGGGCCGGGGGCGGGCCTTGCGGCCGGGGTCGCGTGGTGCTGGTGGCGGCGCCCCCAGGCCATGGCAGGACGGCGATGGCCTGCTGCGGGGCGCTGGCTGGAGGCGCGCGCGGGCGTTGGCTCTGGCTGTGGCATGGGCAGGAGGGCGGTGCTGCTAGGTGCGGGCATGGTGGTGCTATCGGGGGTGGAGGCTGCGCGCTGGCGCCTGGGGCTTGCAGAGCCGGTGCAGGGCGCTGATGGATGTGCGGCAAAGACGACTCCTTTGCAGCGCATTACTCGGTGATCTTTGTGCTCTGTGCACAAATTTCTACAAGCCCTCGAGGTTGGAGAGAATCTCAGGTGAAAGCCTTGCCCAATTTTGATTGGTGCTAGCAGCGGCGGCGCCTTCGGGCGTCGTTTTCCTTCTTGAAGGCGTTGTAATGGAGATATTCATCTCCTTTCGATGGGTTTGGACCCTCCGGGTGAAAACCCAGCTCTAGTTCGGAGCGGGCAACGGCGACAGTTAATGTCGTGACCTTCCTGGAGGCGTTGCTTTGGAGGGCGAGTTTTTTGTGTTGCAGGGTGTGTTCATCTTCTGGGTTCGTGGATGTCGGGGTAGCGGCTCTGAGACGGAGGTTGTGTGCCGAGGCGGCGGCCTCGGGCGGCGGTGCGGTGGTATCTCCATGAGGTGGGGTTGCGACTTGGCACAAATTTGGGTGGTGACCTTGAGCGGCAGGGGCGGCAGGGTTATCGGCTCGGTCGGCGCATCTCGGAGGGGATGGTTGGACAGTGCGTCGGGGCGGCGTCCCCGGACATGGTGTGGCGTTCGTGGTCTGCGGGCAGTGGCCCTGTGTAGCTCGGGCTACAGGCATCTGGGCCGTGCGACGTTGCAGCTCGAGGACGAGCTGTGTTATTTCGGGGTGGCGGCCCCGGAAGGTGGTGCTGGCTGTGTGTGCAGGGCATACTGGAGCGGTGGATGTCGGGGCGGCGGCCCCGAGCGCTTCGCGACTCCTGTGGAGGCGAGGTTGGTGTTGGCAGCTCTAGTCCGACGGGGTCGGTGGGTTCGTCTTGCTTGTTTGTTGCTGCGAAGTCGAAACTGCGGTGTACGATGACGGGCAACATGCAGTGAGCGCATTCGAGGGTTGGTCTCTTCATCTGTGTCAGAGTGTCCCGTATCTGCTCCTCCCATAGCAGTTACGACTTCTTTTCTCCGGCAAGGGTGGACGGTTGGCCGGATCTTTGTGGAGTGGTCAGGTGTCTACAGCTTGGCTCTAGTTGTTCTCGAGGTTGTGTGGGCCTTTTCCTGTGGGGTTGTGTTGTTGTACGGTTTTCGCCCGGTTTTTTCCATAATAAACCGGGCACCTTCTTCTTAATAAAATCTTAATAAAAGGATAAGGCAAAACTTTTGCCTTCGGTTTCAAAATAAAATCCGTGATTTATAGAAATCTCGAAAAAAGCCTGGTCAGGGAGTGAATCTCATGCAGCTGATTAACTATGGATCTAGGGCATCTCCAGTGACCCGATGCAAACAAAACGTGGACGTCCGTTTTTGTCTGGAAATGACTGGGTCCGATAAAAACCTAACGCAACGGCCCGACGCAAAATGACCGCGCCATCCGCGGCGACGCAAACGCGGCCCAAATTTCTTGTGTTGGCTGAGCACCGTCGACGACGCCTTATAAAGACCGCGGTGGGCGGGAAGCAAAAGGCCGTCGCGCGGGAACGGCCTCTCGCCCAGTGCGCGGGAACACAGGGGCGGGAAACGCCGTCGTGGACGGGAACGCGCGAAACACCGGGCGGGAAGCCGACGCGGCGGGACGTGGTAGCGCTAATTCTACAGCCGTCATTGACAGCGGCTTAATTGCGTCAGGCCGTTGGGACCACCCTCAACGCAAAACGGACATCGGACAGAAAGCAGCCGATTTTAACATGATTTAAACTTAAAATATGTCGGGCCGCTGGTGATGCCTTTAGGATCGGGTCACAGAGAGGCTACACGGAGAAAGGAGGGAATCTTCTTCACGCTCTTCACCTGGAGGTATGGGGCTGCTTGGAAGCTTCAACAGCTGCTGCACGATGTCAGTTCTATCTGAAACCTCGAAAGGCGGAAGCTAGCTAGGTCATGTTGATCGACGTGCTACTCTTCCGGGGCCCGGCCGGAGAACTGAATACATGACGGATCAGGGCAATCATGCGACCGATCTGATCTATCGCCAGAAACTTCACCGCCGACCTCGTTCTGTATGCATCATCTTGCAACAGTGTAAGAACACTGGATGTAGCTGCATGGCTAGGTACGTAGCTAGGCGTGCACCAGCTGAGTAAGGGAAAACAGTACGCGTCAGTTTTCGTCAACAACACCATGGACAAACCTTAAGTATTTCAAACAAGTGTTTGATCGTTCAGGGACCAAAAGCAGTAGTAGGCGTGTGTTTGGTTGAAGGCATAAAAAGATGGGATGGGACCGGACATAGTTTGTGGATGGATGATTCAGATTTAGGTGATCCCCTTTTTGTTTGGTTTGACAGTTGCGACGTGAAATGGATCAGATTTGTCTAGCTTATAGTAGTTAATAGGAAATGGTTAGCAAGTTAAAAATTGTGTTTAAATTTTATTTGGCAGTGTAAGAATCCCCAATTCTTCTTCGACGCAAGCCCCCAATATGGGCCTCCAGAAATTATACTAGACATTAATAAAGTAGGCAAGATAAAATCCAATACATATAAGAATAGAGGGGAACATCATGCAATTTAACTATATTAACAAAACTCACGATCACAATAAAGATCACGTCATGGAGAAAGAGATAACCACATAGCTATTGGTACAAGCCCTTAACTATGAGGGTGGACTACTCACACAACACCATTAGGAGCAGCAATGTCGATGAAGATGAATCCAAAGGTGGATTCCCCATTACAGATTGGCTCATTTGAGTCGAATCAAGTTGTTGGTTCCCTTTTCTTGTGTGACAACATGAGTCGACGCCCTGCTATGTATCAAACTGAACCGAAAATAGGAGAGAGAGTATTATGGTTCGCTTTTTATGCACACAATGCATGGTCTAAAGTGCACTTTTGCTCATTCACACATTTCCCCCATTTTCATTAGGAGAGAACTCAAACACGGAAATTTAGTAAGGCCTTCAGTCTAAAGTAAGGGCCCAGTTCTTTTGAAGCTTCTCAACAGCTTCTAAGTGAAAATAAGTTTAAGCCCAAAAGAACTGGATTTTAAGCCGTTTATTGGGACAACCAGCTTCAGGAAATTCTTCAGTGGAATAAAGTTGGAATACCCCAACTCCCTGCACCCGCCACAGCTTCCCGCAAGTCCATCAAAGAGTTATTTGATGTTGCCCCTATTGGACAAGAAATTTACAACTGCGCTGCTTGAACCGGTACCCTTCTTTTTTCCTCTCTCTCTCCCCACGAACCGTTCCCTTCCTTTTCCTCTCCTTCTCTCCCGTGACCGAGCTAGGGTTCCTCTTGCTCTGGCCCCACCACCGCCGCCTTCTTGTCCCGGCACCCCACCGCTCCAGAGCCGCTCCCTAGTTCTGTGCCATGGAGGGAGGATAGCTCATGGTGACCCCATCTCGTCGGCCCGGCCACCACCGCCCTGCTCCTCCCGCTGCCGTCCACTCCACGCCCCCGCAACTCTGGCCGCTGCCCCCGCCACGCAACGCTGGAAAAATCATCCCCTGCCGACCTCGATCCAATTCCATGGCTCGTCGGGGATCGATCTGATGGATCCGTACACCACCGCCTCAGGCCGACCTCCTCCCCATGCCGGAGCTCGTTCTACTGCGCGCCCAAGTTGTAGCAGCGCCACCGCCCCTCATGAATGCTGGCCAGGCCCTGCAGATTTTCCCGTCCGACACACTGAAGGTTGCGCCTACTTCGGCCTAGCTGCTTGAGCGTACCGTCTACTACCTCTATTTTTTAATATAAGATGTTTTGGCCTTTTCCACATTCACATGTTCAAACTTTTATCTGGACATGTTTTAGTGTTCATATTCACTCATTTTGGTGTGTATCTAGACAACATGTGCAATACCTAAAACATCTTATATTAAAAATGGAGGGAGTAGCAGTTTCTTGCTGCTGGCAGCAACAGAAGCAGAGTAGTACCAATAGCGATGAAAATTTTGTGCAGTACATATCTTATGATTCCATGATGCAGTTCATTTAGTGGAAAGAATAATGAGTGTATTACTTATGGATGATACAGATTCTTTTCGATGGAATCTAACTTCTAATGGGATGTTTTCAGTGAAATCCATGTATGTTGATTATATGAATGGGCACATCCCTTTTCTCCACAAATATCTTTGGAAGCTTAAGGTGCCGCTAAAGATAAAGATCTTCATGTGGTTTTTACATCAGAAGGTCTTACTCACTAAAGACAATCTTGCTAGGAGGAATTGGATAGGATGTAAAAAGTGTGTATTTTGTGATAAATAGGAATCCATAGAACACTTGTTCTTCGAATGCAATTTCTCAAAAATGATATGGAGAGTAATACAATTTACTTTTAATATCAAACCACCAACCACAGTGTCTAATATGTTTAGTACATGTACATGGTTAGATGGGACAGATAAAATTACTAAAGCAAGAATTAGAATTGGGATGTGTGATGTTCTTTGGGCAATATGGAATTATCGTAATGACATTGTGTTTAACAGGGAACAAATTCTGAACTTCTTGCAGGTAATTTACAGGGGCGTGCACCGGATCTGCGCATGGGCAGTCCTACTGCCAATGCCGCAGCAAGAGCTTATGGAGTCTGGATGTGCCCGGTTGTTGGCCATTGTGAGGGCCGTTTACTGCACGGCTGGATGGCGGCACGACAGGCGACTCCAGGATGCCTAGTCGCTTCGTATTGATATCTCTTTTTCGTTGGCTCATTTTTATCGCAACTTTGAGTGACCCATGAGGTGCTCCTTAGCTTGTAATAAGATACCTTGAACTTGTTTGTTTTTAAATAAATGGCTATGTGCATCGTCTAGATGAAGAGGTCGGGACTACCCATTTCTAAAAAAATGATGCAGTTCATCTCTTCTGATTCATGTCTGGTCAATGGAAACACCAATAGTGATGGGAGTTTTGTTGGGTGCTGAGCAGATACGAGCATCTCTAGTTCCTTGGTTCTTGATGATCTGGATGTTTCAGTGCTTTATAATGTTTGAAAACTGAATTTATGTCACAAGCAAAAGGAAATAGTACGAAATAACTCAAAATTAGTTAGTTAGAACATAAAATCATCCTAGGGGATTTACGGACTTTTCATCGTACAGTTCGCCAAATAAGCTGGGACACTGAAAGTCAGAAAGAACTGGACTCACGAGCTTATTTCAGCCGCTGTTTTTCTGTACAGCTCAATACGGAGGGGCTATGCACAAGGGAGAGCCGAAAAGAACTGGACCTAAGACATTGAGATGTAAAACGCAAATTTCATGTACAAAAGTGAATTTGTCTTATTCCATCCTCTATTTGTAAAATGTTTTTAAAAGATATTTTGTGTAAATAGTTCGATTCGCTCTGCATCATTTCTTCCGGGAGATTCGATCGAGTCCAGTGCAGTATCTAGTTACTCGCCGATCTACTAGGCACCGTTGATGATCTCCCGCTTCCCTTCTGCGCTGAACAAGCTCAACGCCTTTATAAACCCAATCGCCCGTCACACAAACCACTCCTGCGTCTTCCCATTCCCCTTCTCACCCTCGTGGTCTCGCCATGCACATGGAAGCACCACAGCCTCCTCCGGCAATGGACATCCATGAACACGCGCCCCCGTCCCCGCTCTCCTCCGACATTTCGCCGCACTTCCCACCGTCCATCACAGACGCCGGCGCCGGCGCGCTCGACCTCTCCTTCACCTCCACCGCATCCGCATCCACCTCCTCCTTCACCACCGCCACCACCTTCAGCGCGCGGAGCTCGCTCTCCCTGCCATCCTTCTCCTCGTCTACCTCTCTCTCGCCGCGGCCGCACTCGTCCTCCGCATCCTCGCACTGGACGCACCTCGCCGCCGTTCGCGCGACCACCCCCGACGGCGTTCTTCGCCTCGCACACCTCCACCTCATCCGCGAGCTCGGCCACGGACACCTAGCGCGGGTCTTCCTCTGCCGCCTCAAGAGTTCTCCGCCCGCATCCCCGCTCTTCGCGCTCAAGGTCGTCGACCTCCGCGACGACGACCCGTCCCGTGTCTGCCACGTGCTCGCTGAGTCCCGCGTCCTCTCCTCGCTCGACCACCCCTTCGTGCCCACCCTCTACGCACGCCTCGACGCCGGGCGCTATGCGTGCTTCCTCATGGACTACTGCTCCGGGGGCGACCTGCACTCGGTGCTCCGCCGCCGCCCCGGAGGCCGCCTGCCGGTAGCCGCGGCGAGGTTTTACGCCGCCGAGGTGCTGCTAGCCCTCGAGTACCTGCACGTGCTTGGGTTCGTGTACCGTGACCTCAAGCCAGAGAACGTCTTGCTCCGAGGCGACGGGCACGTCGTGCTCTCTGACTTTGACCTCGCGCTCCCGGCGTCCGTGGAGCCCGCCGTCCGCCGCAGACAGGTGCGGCAACCGAGCCGCCGCCGCAAGAGAAGCATGCTAACTTCTTGCTTCGGATCCGCCAATGGCGGCAGCGACGGCGCCGAGGCCGACGTAGACGCCAAGGAGCGGTTCGAGTTCGTCGCCGAGCCGACGGACGCGAACTCCAAGGACTGCGTGGGCACGCACGAGTACCTCGCGCCGGAGCTCGTGAGCGGGAGCGGGCACGGGAACGGCGTGGACTGGTGGGCCTTCGGCGTCTTCCTCTACGAGCTGGTGTACGGGCGCACGCCGTTCAAGGGCGCCGCCAAGGACGTGACGCTCAAGAACATTCTCTCGAAGCAGGTCACGTACCCGAAGCTGGAGGGCGAGGCGGAGGCAGCTGCGCAGCTGAGGGATCTCGTCGGCAGGTTGCTCGAGAGGGACCCGCGGCGGCGCATGGGCGCTGCGCGCGGCGCCGCCGAGATCAAGAGGCACCCGTTCTTCGCCGGCGTGGACTGGGCGCTGATACGGTGCGTGACGCCGCCGGTGGTGCCAGAGGCCGACGCCACCGCGTCACCCACTTCCGCCGCGGGCTCGGACAGGAAGGCGACGTTCGGGAGCTGGAACAATCTGGGCGGCAGCAGCTTCAAGAAGAGCAGTAGCTTCAAGAAGAGCAGCAGCTTCGGGAGGAGGTCGAGCTACGAGGAACGGCAGGGGGTCTTCCGCAAGCTCATGAGTTGGAATCAGGAAAGCCGATCCAAGAAGACCAAGACGAACAAGATGACAAGTTCAATTTAATTTTGTTTGTTAAGTTTAGGGGTCGTAACATGTGTATAGACAATAGAGTACTGGTGTGTGGATTACTACGATAGACTTCGAGGCTGTGAGGTGCTTCGTAGTTCGTACTAGTGGTTTGTACGAAGATCGAGGCGATGTGTGTCACGGCGTTGACATGGGTTGATCCGTGCCCGTATATGGAGAAACTTCATCCCTTGTTCAGTCAGATTTGTTTTCTCATAATTTATCAGATCATCAATGCCTATGTGGAAACTGAACAGCGGATTCAGCTCTGACAGTTGTGTTTAGTTGCTGTCTATCACGATCACAAGTTAAATGTAACTGGTAGTATCAAGTTCCAGTTTGACTGCACTTCCCCTTCTCTGAAAATTTCGGTTGAATTGGTTCTCTTCCTCCGCGGATCGATGCAGTCATAAATTTGTTGCCCACATGCACTGTTATACCTAGTTCGTCACCCACTCAGATTCCAACCAATTAAGCTATACTTATTACTCATCGATTCGAATCTCAGTAAGGACTAAGGAACAGTCAGTTAAACCCAACTCTCGCGGACCGACCGGTATGAAACGGCCGCCCAGCGCAAATCGACCTGAAGGTTTATTTTGACGAAGACAACAGTAGATCGTAGAAGACGCACTTCCTTTGACAGTCGTTGGCAGTCTTCTGTGCGTTTAGGGCAACTCCGACGCGGGACGCATTTAGTCCGCCCACGTTCTTTCCTGTCCGTGAAATAACAGCCCAAAGTGACGGTGCATTTGCGTTCGAAGTTCGTTTTATGTTCGCGCCGAGACATTTTTGACCCAAAATTAGGTTGAATTAATTTACGTCCCCTCTAACAGGAGACGGCGCGCCCATTCGATGTCTGCCTTGGTCCCACATGGCAGTGTCCCTACCACCCCCTCATCTCCCTCCAGGGTCTTTTAATGCCAATCGTCCAGGAGGGGCCGCCCACTCTACTCGGTCTACTATGTCCCCTAGCCGCCAAAAACCTGAGCAAATCCTAGCCCCGATTAGATGCCGATCAATTCATCCGGGAAGGGGAAGCAAGACATCATCGGGGCCCCACCGTGCGGCCCCTTCCAAGTTACGCCGCCAGGGGGCGCGGCCACCACCATGTCGCTAGAGGCCCTATCGTTTTCACCCAACGTGTCACTGGTACTAGGACCGAGCCATCCCGGTGCCCTCGTGAGACGTCCACTTGGCAAAGGCTGATATCTGAATCTGGAGTGGAGTGGATTCAGTGGCACCCGTTCTGACGAGTGGCCGTGCACGGGAACATGAGATTCGCCGCCGCCCGGACAAGCTCATTGAAGATCTCCACAATGACCTTGCGTTCGCGGGAGACTCGTCACGCTAGGACACCTGGTTCACCGGCGAACACGGGCCAAGATGCAGGTCGTACTTCGCGGCTCGTGCTCCCATACGAGGCGATGGTCCAACGCCACCACCAATATTGCGCACGCCACCGCAGGCTGAGCCCGAGCTCCAAAAGGTGAAGGATTAGGCCGGTGAGGAGGAGGACCCCGAGTTCCATGAGGTGCTATGGTACTCCGTCGACACCGCCGTATTGGATGGGATGTTCAAGTGGCACGTGCTCCGCGGCTCGGCAATGGAGGCAGTTCACGTGTCCGCGCTATCGCAGCTTTAAGTCGCAGCCGGCGCAAGAGCAACTGCCATGATGGGAAGGGCTACCGCAGCCGGAGCACAAGTAGGGTTTTCGGTTCCCAGAGTCGCTCTATGGTCAGTCGTGGATGTGGACATGCACGTTCCCTGACACCGAAGCCAATGGAGGAGCTACCTAGCCACCGCCCCGTGCGCCACCATCCCATCTCTGGACGGCCCCGTGCGCCAACACCCTAGACCTAGAGTTTGTCATTTTTTAAATTAATGTAATATGTAGCCTGAATAGCAGTATATTTATATAAAAAATGAAATGCGTCTCCCCCGCATTGGATGACTACGTGGACCGGCAGACACGGATAGACATTTGGTGTCCGCCTTACGGCCCAAACAGATAGAAATCAGACAGATTTCCCGTCCGTTTGGGTCGCCAGGCCACCAGCCACTTGGAGTTGCCCTTACTTATACATGTGCATCTTATCCAATGATTTGTGCTGGAGAGATGGCTCATGCATGCATGAACGTGGTGGACTGCGGGGGACTGTACAGTGTACACACATCTATGATATATCTAAATGCAGTAATCCTGCACACTTATGGCATATATCTTGGCGTCCTTTTTCTACTTGTCGAGTTGAGAGCGAGAGTTGCCGGAGAACCAGAGCGACAGCGAAAATATCGAAATCCGAAAGCGAGAGTCGCGAGGACCAGAACACGCTAGCTACAGGCATTCGCGTACGTAGCGGGCGCTGAGGTCGCGGAGATCGCGGGATCACCAACGCGCCACGCCGCCGGGGCATCTATCAGCCCGGAGCTCGCAGTGTGCATCACCAACGCAACGGCAACACGCAGTAGTGTCACTGTCTGGCTCTTGCATGTTGCATGCCATGCCATGCCGGTCGACAGTGGCTTTGAGACGACGGGTACGTTACATGCGAGTTAACCTGTAAAGCGTCATGCTTCCAGTCCAGTCCTAGGATCGAGGCCGTGTGCCAAAGCAGCCAGCACGGTGCAGATAACACAGGTGAAAGGTGAAAGAGGGCGGATCAAAAGATACATGGCCGGGGAATGTGCCTTTTGCGGGGTGATCACTTTCCCGCACTCCCATGCACTGCACTGTATCAGTCTATCGTCTCCCTCGATGCAACCTTTGTCTTTGGTTGCCTTGCTTTCAAAGGAGCACGCGCAGCGCCTGAAATCGAGTTAATTGCAGAAAACCATCACAATTATGCCTAGGGTTTTAAAAAATCACCATGTTTTCAATTTTTTATCAAAAAACACTCTTTTTCGGTCTGACAGTCGCAAGGAACACTGATCGGGAGTTTTTTATATCCTAATTTAATTTCTGACTAGTGGACCCCAGTGACAGGTTTACGTGGCATGTCTATTTTACAAAAAAGACCTTCATCTATTATATCTTCTGATTCCCCGTCCTTCAGAAAAGGACCTCTTCTTCATCTTCCCTGGCCATGTACCTCACCGCCGCCGGTGTTGAATGCGGCGCTGCCGACGTGGAAGGAGACGCCAGCGACGTTGAGCCCGACGCGCTGCCCAGCGACTCCGGCTTAGAGCTCCGTCGACCATTCTGTTGCCCACGACTCCCGCGGTCCGGCCATGCTCCCCTTCCTCCATGGCCGAGCCCGAGCTGCCTCTAACCGTCTCCGTGACAGGCCGCCATGGTGTCGGGTCGCATCGTGCAGGCGGGCATGCGTGGGGGCGCGGCCATGGTGCCGGGTCACAGCGTGCAGGCGGGCGCGGAGAGAAGGCGCGCTAGCGGAGGGCTTGCACTGAGAAGGGCGCGGGCATGACCGGCGAGCGCGGAGACGCCCCTGCTCGGCTGCCTTGTCCTCCGTCCATCCTCGGCGGTGAGCGCGTCGAGGGCGAGCGAGCATGGGGGACGGCCGTCGAGCATGCGCAGGTGACGCAGCGTGAGTACGGGGCCGGCGCCAGGCCTGCACGCGCGGCCGTCGAGCATGTGCAGGCGATGCGAGTACGGGCCGGCGCCAGGCGTGCACGCGCCGCCGTCAGCCGCTTCTCCGGCATCCTCCCGCGCGCTGGCGAGGTCCACGGCGAGCTCCCGCGCGCTGGTGCACCGCGACCGCTGCGAGCTGCCGCGCCCCGCCCCTGCATCGCGCCCGTCCCGCGCTCTGCGCCCCGCCCCTGCCCCGTGCCCCGCCCCTCGCCTCTGCCGCTTCGAGCTGCCGCGCTGCGCCCCGCCCCTGCTCCGGCCGCGCCTGCCTGCCCCGCCCCTGCTACGGCCGCCGCTGGATCTGCTTGCTGCTCATGCGCACGTGCCTGCATCTGCTGCGCGCCGGCGAGTTCCACGGTGAGCTCCCGCGCGCTGGCGAGGTCCACGGCGAGCTCCCGCGCGCTGGCGAGGACCAGGCGAGCTCCTGCTGGCCTCCTGTTCCTCCGGCGAGCGAGCTCTCGAGGCGGGGCAGTGGGGGATTTCTTTTTTCCTGTTCAACTCTGGAGTCTGGTCTTTTTACAAAATAACCCAGATTTAGAATTTCTACACCGTGAATATCCTTTGACCTTTCCTTGTTGTGCCACCTCTGAACGGGAATCCGGCACCTAGAGGGGGGGGGGGGGTGAATAGGTGCTATTACAAATTTTAACTCCTTTTCAATTCAAGCTTAACACAAAGGTAAATTCTCTAGATATGCAACTAAGGTGAATTTACCTACATGACAAGCTAAGCAATTCAACAAGATACAAGATAAATATAAGTGCGAAACAAGCAAGTAAGGGAGTAAGGATTAGGGGAACCAAGTGAAGCACGCGGAGACGAAGGAATAATCCCGAGTTCCACCACAAGGGTGTACGTCTCGTTGGAGAGGTGTGTGTCACCACAACAGGTTGACCACAACGCCACTAAGGCTCACCTTCTTCTCCGATGAACTCAACCACAAAGGTTGCGAGTTCACCTTCCACTATTGATCCCCTTTGGGGCGGAGATCGAATCCCTTACACATGCTTGAGGCACACACCCACAACTTAATTTGGGGCTCTCAAGATGACCACAACAGGTCAAGGACCACAAAAGGTCAAGGCAACACCAAGAAAGCAACAATGGTGAACTAGGTTTTCCCAATGGAAACCCTAGCCACGAAATCCCCAAGTGAATGGGGAGGAAATGTAAATCGCTTCGGTGAAGTAGTAGATCGGGGCCTTCTCCTTCAATCCTCCAAAGATCAACGGATTTGAGTGGGGGGGATTGGGAGATCTTGATGATTTGAGCTTTCTTGAGAATGGGGAGAGAGAAAACCAGAGAGCTAACTGTTCTTGAGGGAGTGAGGGGGTATTTATAGCTCTCCCCAAAATCTGGCCGTTGGCTGCTTCGACCACCCGGAAATTCCGGTATAAGTCACAACCGGAAATTCCGGTCGCCCGGAATATCCGGAAGATTGAAATATCCGACCAGAATTTCCGGTTGGAGCCAGAACCGAAACCTCTTCTTTCCTTAGCCATTTCTTGAGTGTCCTTCTGGGTGCACCCGGAAATTCCGGTAGACTGGAATTTCCGGGCACAATTTCCGGTTGAAGGCAGAACGCTTTCTCAACTTGACTTAGTCGATTCTGAGGGGCTCTTCTGGGTGCACTCGGAAATTCCGGTAGACTGGAATTTCCGGGCACATTTTCCGGTTGAAGCCAGAACCACTTTCCAACTTGACTTAGTCGTTTCTGGGGGGCTCTTCTGGGTGCACTCGGAAATTCCGGTAGACTGGAATTTCCGGGCACAATTTCCAGTTGAAGCCAGAACCACTTTCCAACTTTTCCTTAGCCAATTTTTGCGAAGTTCTGGGGGCCCGGAAATTCCGGCCCTGGGAATTTCCGGCTCCAATAATCCGATTCCTGGAACTTTTTCAGAGCAACTTCTTCTTTGCATTTTTTGGTTTGATGCATACGATATTTAGTCATACACTAACTGAAATACTTAGCATTAGAATTAGTATATCATTGGTATTGTTAACTAACACACAAAACACTAGGGGTTAAGAAATGTTCTTTCAATCTCCCCCATTTTGGTGTTAGATGACAATACAAAGATTTGCAATAAAAGACAATGCTATATCATGCTTATGATAAAAATGGCTCCCCCTAAACATGTGCATACATGAAAACAGCTAGACAACGGATAGCACAATAGACAAGAGCATTTTTGCAATAGAGAGCACATGATATCATAAGGAGTAATGAGACAATATACATAGCCATGGTATAACTAGAGACTTGATAGAATTTCATACCTTTTGCATATAACATATGAGGTGAATACCAACACAATAGTCTTGTAGTCTCAACCATAGATAATATAGATAGCATGGGAATTGTCTCAATACACACAAAGGTTCACACAAATAGTTCAACAAACACAAATAAGATAAATGGACACAAGCGCAAATAAATGATAGAAGCATATGCTTGTGCCCGAACCCATGCAAATCCCCGTTCCTAATAGATCAACTTCTCCCCCTTTGGCATCGAAACGCCAAAAAGGAAGAAGAGCGATGCTACGTCCCGTGAAGAACATCACTCGGAAGGGGTATCCTCATCATCGTCCTCATCCTCGTCATCATCATCAGAAGTAACCTCCTCATAAGCCTGTCCCGTGGAGTATGAGCTGCCACCAAGATCGTTCTCAAACTGAGACCACGGAGCCATAGACCCCTGGTTCCACTGAGCATAGGAGAGAGGCGGTGTGAGCTCAGCAGGAGCGGGAGATCCAGAAATGTGATGGAGGATCATCTCTTGATTGTGGGCAGATTGACGGCGGTCCTTGTAGGCTGAGTATTGCTCCTTGCGAATGACGATGTTCATGCAAAGGATGTTGCGTTGGAACCAATTCAGCTTCTTCACGTGCCCGGAGGTGGAGGCGGCATAAGAGGGAGTAGCAGCCCTCCGAGCATCACCCATGAACGAACCACCCCGAGTGGACCGAGAGGATGGCACACTTGGGGGCTTGGGCACAGTCCTCTTCTCATATAGGTTCTTGAAGTCATGGACCTCCAAGTCATCATCACTAAGATCATGGTCGGGGAACTTGGACTTGATGAGCATCATGATGTATGGAGCATAGGGAATGGTGACCATAGTGGTCATGGCATCATGCATCTCATGGTGAATGTAGTCCATCACATCCACACTCCAATCCGCACCATCATCGGTGCTCATAGCAATGGTGTGAGCATGAAGTAGCAAGTTGCAAAGGGGAGCGACCACATTATCATTGTTTCCACCGCTTGGAGCAATATTCTCCCGGAGAATGCGCACAAGGACATCATACAGAGGGAGCAAGTCCTTGGAGAGACCGGGAACTCCACCCTCGCCATAGAGATGAGCAGTATCCTTCTTGTTGAGGCGGTAGTTGTGGTGCATGCGGTAACCCTGAGGATTGTCACCATCAAACGAGTAACCCAACACCTTTGCAAACTCATACCAGTCAGACTCACAGTATGTCTCGCCAGTCATCCACTTGATGGACTTCTTTGAGTCACCCTTCATCACAAGAGTGGCAAAGAACTGCAGCACAAGCTGAGAGTTGTAGTCGCAGCGGGTGATCACAAGTCTCTCCAACCCCATAGCCTTGATAAGATGGATGGCTTCAGCAAATGAGGCCTTCTTCTGTAGAGCCTGAAGGTTGTAGGGCTGCATCTTGCGGATGGGTTTCTTCAATGAGTAATAGAGGTCCTTGAGGACATATTCTTGCTCTTTGCACCAAAAACTGCGATCATCGAGGTCATCATCCCTCGGCATAAGATACCAATCCCTTTGACGAAACAGAGCATAGTCAACGGCACTCATCTTTGTGCACGGCAGACGGCGAGTAGGAGGAGGAACTTCCTTTCTCTTCTTGGACTTGGGCTTGCTAGAGGAGGCAACTGCTTTCTTGGACTTGGACATGCTAGAGGATGCAAGACCTTTGCCCTTAACCTTTCGAGTGACTTGCCTTGAGAGTCTTCCACTCATGGGAGGAGAAGAACTCCCACTCGAATTACCTGTGAATTTAGCATAGATGGATAGCACAAGATAAGTACACACAAGTCAGGAGTGCATACACACATTAGGTAGGCATTTAGTTGATCACATATAGCTAAACATGAGGAAATCTGAAAATTTGCACTTTTCAGATTCAGACCGGAAATTCCAGTTCGTGTTCAGACCGGAAATTCCGGTCTGACGGAAAACAGTGCAGTTTTGAGATTGACTCCGTCTAAAACTAGATCGATCCAACAAAATGCAAAACTAATGTATGTAGATGGCAGGGAATGGCACTAGGAGCAACCTCTACCAAGCAATTTCAAAACAAATAACTCCACATCTAGATCCAAGTGCAAGCACCTAGGGTTAGGGAAAGTGGTAGTTACCCTCATCCATTGAGGACATTGGTTGGAGGAGAACGTTCCCGGGGTGGAGGAGGAGCAGATCCGGCCGAGAAAGAGGTTCCCCGGCGGTCGAAGTGCTCCGGAGGGGTCTTGGAGCAGCAGGGGCGGTGGCTGGAGGAGAGGGAGGTCGGGGGTGGAAGAAGGACACGAATGAGCCCTTCACCCCGAGCATGCCCTTATATTTTTTAGACAAACCGCCCGACCGGAAATTCCGGGTGTAACTTACACCGGAAATTCCGAGTCACCGGATATTCCGGTCTGAAGACAGACCGGATATTCCGACCTGCTGAACCAAAATCCCAGTTTTCAATCGGATGACTTGTGTGCAATAGATAGAAATGTTTTCAAGATAAGAAAGGCTTGGGATAGATTTCCGAACTGTCATTGGTACACCATACCCAACTTACAACAACCAAAACGAATATAAAGCGCCAAGTTGAGTAGGTTTCCCACATGCATGAACAAGTATGCAAAAAGCATCAATAAGCTCCAAATAACACCAACTCTTCTAGACGAAGAGGGCGGTGGCCGAAGCCACCATGTAGGAGCGTATGGCATGTCACCGCGAAGATATATCTTGGGTACATAACCAATACTCGTCATTTTAGCTCACTAGTCATAAGAATGAATATAGAGATAAAAGAACACTTACTATCGGCATAATGGGGGGAGGGATGGTCCAATGTATTAGGACCGCACTCCCCCTATGTCCATGCCTACATCTAGACAAAATAAGGTACTATTGCGCCCTAGGTGTGTGTACAAGCCATCAAGCTAAGGACCTCGAATCAATGATATTGAGCTCATTCCTCAAGAAGCAAAACCTTCCTTCCTCAAGGGGCTTCGTGAAGATATCCGCCAATTGATCCCTTGTGCCCACATAAGATAAGTCAATGTCTCCTCGGGCCACATGATCCCTTATGAAATGATGGCGGATCTCAATATGCTTGGTTCTTGAATGTTGCACCGGGTTGTAAGCAATCTTGATGGCACTTTCATTGTCACATAGAAGAGGCACTTTGTCGCAATCGACACCGTACTTCTTTAAAGTTTGCCTCATCCATAGCAATTGGGTGCAACAACTTGCGGCGGCAACATACTCGGATTCGGCGGTGGAGAGAGATATGCAGTTTTGCTTCTTAGAAGACCAACTTACCAATGACCTCCCAATAAATTGACAAGCACCGGAGGTGGACTTCCTATCATCTTGATCTCCCGCCCAATCGGAATCCGTGTACCCGCATAGAGTGAAATGAGCATCCTTGGGGTACCACAATCCATAGGTTGGGGTATGAGCCAAATACCGAAAGATTCTCTTGACCACCACATCATGGCTTTCTTTAGGAGCCGCTTGATATCTTGCACACACTCCTACGGCTAGTACTATATCCTGTCTAGATGCACAAAGGTAAAGAAGAGATCCAATCATTGAGCGATATACCTTTTGATCCACATCCTTACCCTTGGGGTTGAGCTCAAGGTGGCACTTGGTTTGCATTGGAGTAGAGGCACCCTTGAGCTCAAGCAACCCGAACCTCTTGAGCATGTCTTGAATGTACTTTGCTTGGTTGATGAAAGTCCCTTCCTTCAATTGCTTGATCTCGAATCCGAGGAAGAAATTCATCTCACCCATCATGGACATCTCAAACCTATCGGTCATAAGCTTAGAGAATTCTTCGTTAAATGCTTTGTTAGTAGATCCAAATATAATATCATCCACATATAATTGACATATGAAAAGTTCTCCATTTACTTTCTTAGTGAAAAGGGTGGGGTCGATTTCCCCAACTTGGAACCCACGGTCTACAAGTAGTTCTCTAAGGTGCTCATACCACGCACGTGGGGCTTGTTTAAGGCCATAGAGCGCCTTATCCAACTTGTAGACATGGTTCGGATATTTGGGGTCCTCAAACCCCGGAGATTTCTTAACATAAACAAGTTCGCTTAGTGGACCATTTAGAAAAGCACTTTTAACATCCATTTGTTGCAATTTAAAGTTATGATGAGAAGTATAGGCCAGAAGTATACGAATGGACTCGATTCGAGCCACGGGCGCGTAGGTCTCTCCAAAGTCAATGCCTTCAATTTGGGAGAAGCCTTGAGCCACCAATCTTGCTTTGTTCCTCACCACTATGCCATGCTCATCTTGCTTGTTCTTGAATATCCACTTAGTGCCGATAACGTTGCGGCAATCTTTGGGTCTTTCCACTAACTTCCAAACCTTGTTGCGCTTGAAGTTGTTGAGTTCATCGTGCATGGCCTCAAGCCAATCCAGATCCTCAAGCGCTTCAAACACCTTCTTTGGTTCCACCATGGAGATGTGAGCTTGATGCTCACTAAAGCTTGCTAGTTGCCTTCGGGTGGAAACCTTGCTTCTTACATCTCCAAGAACCTTGTCAAGAGAGAGGGCTCTCAATTCTTGAGAGGTGCCAACTCTATTCACACGGCGGACCTCGATCTCCCTTCTTGAGGTGGGAGGAATCACTTGATCATCTTGATCATTCTTTTCTCCGCCTTGACCGGTTTGATGGCCTTGATCAACCCTTGGAGTGACTTCATGAGATGAGGGAGTAGGTTGATCTTGGCCTTGTTGCGAACTGCCACCGGGAATTTCAGCAGAACCGGATATTCCGGGTTCACCTTGAACTGGAAATTCGGAGCCACCGGAATTTCCGACATCAGGCTGAACCGGATTTTCCGGCTCTCCGGGAATTCCTGGGGCAGTTGAAGGTTCTTGTCCATCTTCTTGGTTGGACATGTTGGGCACGGTGTTGTTGTCTTGGGTTCCCTGTGAGGAAGTAGCTACCACTTGCGTAGAGCTTGGTCCTTGTTGATCAACTTCATAATAGACTTCGACGGGGCGATGAAAGCCCACCCCCATCCTTAGGATAGCATCTTGAGGTTGAACATCACCTACATCGGAAACACCAACTTGCTCCACAAGGGAGCCATCATTCTCATCGAACACCACACTACAAGATTCTATGACAATGCGTGAAGCCTTGTCATAGACTCTATAAGTGTGGGATTCGGCACCGTAACCAACAAATGTCCCTTCAAGAGATCTACTATGAAACTTTCCTAAGCGAGCACCTTTGATGAGATAAAAACACTTACAACCAAAGACTCGGAAGTAGGAGATATTGGGCTTGTTCCCGGTAAGCACTTCATAGGGTGTCCTCATGAGTCCTTTGCGAAAGAAGAGCCGGTTTGAAGAATGACAAGCGGTGTTGACGGCTTCGGCCCAAAAGTTGTTTGGGGACTTAAACTCGGCCATCATCGATCTTGCCATTTCAATGGGAGTGCGGTTCTTCCTTTCGGCTACACCATTTTGTTGGGGAGTATACGCAGCGGAATATTGATGACGAATCCCTTCTTCACTAAGGAACTCATTCAACGTATAGTTCTTGAACTCGGACCCATTGTCACTTCTAATCACCAAGATTGGGACATTGTGTTGACGTTGAGCTTCATTGGAAAAGTTGATGATTGTTTGTTGAGTCTCCATCTTCGTCTTGAAGAAGAAAACCCATGTGTATCTCAAATAATCATCAACAATAACCAAGCAATATTTCTTCCCACCAAGACTAGCTTCCGGAATAGGACCAAAGAGGTCAACATGGAGGAGCTCCAAAACCCTCTTTGATGAAATGATGGTTTTGCTTGGATGGGGGGAATCATGCATCTTGCATTCAACACAAGCCCTACACATTCGATCCTTCGAGAAGGAAACATGGTCTTTTAGTCCTAGGATATGGCCACCTTTTTGGAGACTTTGCAAAGTTCTCATGTTGACATGGGCTAGGCGGCGGTGCCACAACCAACCCAAGTCCGCTTTAGCGAATAGGCACATTGTATGAGAAGTGGTGACTCCGGAGAAGTCAACCACATAGAGCTCATTTTCAATGTACCCAACGAAAGCAACATTGAGAGACTTGCTCCTCAAGAGGATAACCATATCCTTTTCAAAGAGAACGGAGAAACCCAACTTAGTTAAAGAACGAACCGAGAGTAAGTTGTAACCTAGGGATTCGACAAGCAAGACATTCACAAGAGTGATGTCCGGCACCACTACCACCTTGCCGAGTCCCATTACCTTAGACTTTGATTTGTCGCCAAATGTAACGGTTATATGATCATCATTAGGCCTCAACTCCGTTACAAGCTCCTTGCTTCCGGACATGTGACTAGTGCACCCACTATCAACTATCCATTTCGATCCGCCGGAAACAAGGCCCTACACACAATCAATTCTTTGATTTAGGTACCCATTTTGCAATGGGTGCCTTTTGGTTAGCAACAAGGGTCTTTGGAACCCAAATAGCATACTCAATATAACCATCAAATGGACCAATGTATCTAGCATAGACATCCCCATAATAATCAACATATAGAGCGTAGTTAGGGTTAGATATGCCCGCAAAGTCATTACGAGTGGGCGGACCCCTTGTGACACTTCCACTCGCAACGTCATCTTTCTTGGCTAGAGCGGGCTTGGCCTTCTTCTTGGTCTTCTTCTTCTTGGCAACATAGCCTAGACCCTCTTTCCCTTTGTGGGTCACTTGCTCATGAAGAGGGGTAGCAAGTGACTTCTTACCCTTATCAAGAGAGGTCTTGGCTGTAGTTGCCATGGAAGGAACAAACTTCACCCTAGCAACATTCTCAACAACAATAGCATGGTCATTTAAATGAGTGGAGGTGCTAGGTTTCTCAAGGTTTGACAACCGAGTTTGAAGTTGATCATGAGCCTTGGTAAGAAGATCATGTTCACTTGTCAATGCCTTGTGAGCATTGTCAAGTGACTCAAAGTCTTCCACTAGTCTAGCATGAGCAGCCACAAACTCGGCCTTTTCATTTTGCACAAGTTTATATCTAGCAAAGTAAAGATCACGATCCTTAGTTAGCTTGGCAACATCGGAGTTATGAGACTCCACAAGAGTTTTAAGTTGCTCTTGGAGAAGAGCATGAGCTTCTTGTTCATCTTCTAAAGAAGATTGGAGAGATGCCTTAGCATAGGCATCTTCCCTCTCAATCTCACCTTTGAGCTCAAGCTCATCCTCAAGCTCACCTATACGACTCATAAGAGAGCCAAAGTGTTTCTTGCCAACCCCTTGCAAGTTAGTCATGAATTCATCAAAAGCAATAATTTCTTGTTTTATTTCAAGACTAACTTCATCATCAAGATCATGGGATATAGAAGTAGGAGGCAATTTTACCTCGGACGCCTTAGCCATAAGGCATCTTGCATTCTTGATGATGGGGCTCTCATTTGGGGATGAGAAGAGTGATGAAGTGGTAGAGGTAGTGGCTATTGCGGCTACTTCACTTCGAGTGTCTTCCTTGTCACTATCTTCATCATCGGAGGGATATTGCTCTTGAGTCACCAAAACAATCTTTTGGTTCTTCTTGAAGAAGGGCTTCTTCTTCATGGGTAGTGGCCCCTTGCTCTTGGGCTTGGCCACGAGCCTCCCACCATGCTCTTCTCTCCTCTCCCATGGACAATCTACAACAAAGTGGCCTTTGTCATCACAATTATAGCAAGTCCTCACCTTGTTACCTTGGTTCTTTCCATTGTTTGGAAACTTCCTATCCATCCTTGCTTTGGCCTTCGAGGGATTCTTCCAAAAACTTATGAGCCGTAAGAGCAAGATGTTGGTTGAGAGAACCTTGGTAATGATCATGTGATAGCTCGATAGAGTCATCACAATCATCATCATCATCTTCTTCAACGGTGGCTTTCAAGGCAACCGATGCGTGCTTGTGCATCCCAATAGCTCTTGCTCTTGCGTCTTGAGCAATCTTCGCGGCAACCTTGTAGGCGGTCATCTCTTGCATGACTTCATTGGATGTCAACTTGGCGTAGTCGTGCCTTCCTTGTAAGGTCTTCAAGTCCGCTTCCTCAAAGGGCAAGAGAGTGCTCACGAACTTCCTCTTGATCCATTGGTCATCAACGTAGACCGCACCAAGGCTTCCAAAGGTAGTAGCGATGGCCACCAACCTCCGGTACATGTCCTCATGGTTTTCACCATCCAATTTGAAAAACCCTTCCACCTCGTTACACAAGGCATCATACCGGTTCTTCTTCATGCTCTCATTACCGACAAAAATGTCGGAAAGAGCATCCCAAACTTCTTTGGCAGTGGAGAGATGTTGGATGAGAGGCATGTCCTTTTCTCCAATGGCCACTTGAAGTTGGTGGAGAGCGGTGGCGTTGAGTTGACCATCAACCACCTCTCTCCTTGTCAAGTTGGTTGGGTCATTGGCCTTGAATCCAATTTGAATGATGCGCCATAACTCCATGGAAGCACTTCAAATGTGAGACTTCATTTGAAATTGCCATTGAGAAAAATGTTGAGGTTTAAGCTTTGGGGGATCAGTTCTAATGTTAACATTGGGGTGTGGAATGGGAGGATCCGGAGAATAGGTGTGAAAGACTTCATCATATTTCTCTCCGGATGGTGGGGTTTTATTGGAGCTAAGTGGTTCACCCTTCCCATCCTTTTCCAAAGAAATACCCGGAGGCGTTTCCTTGGACTCACCCGACGATGATTCCTTGAAGGAATCAGCTTTCTCCTTAGGAGATAGTGGGGTTGAGAGAGAAGCATTCGAGGTTTCCTTAGATTTCAAAATTGCTTGAAGCAATTCGTTCATCTTTAGGAATTGGGCATCCATGGATGATTTCAACAAGTTGAGATCGCCCATGGTTGCTCCCTTGGCATGCGCCTCCGCCAACTCCATCTCACGGGCTACCCTCTCGGGTTCGGATTCCGACATCGTATCACTTAGGCGGTAAAGCCCTTAAAAGTGAACCTGGCTCTGATACCAATTGAACGGGAATCCGGCACCTAGAGGAGGGGGGGGTGAATAGGTGCTATTACAAATTTTAACTCTTTTTCAATTCAAGCTTAACACAAAGGTAAATTCTCTAGATATGGAACTAAGGTGAATTTACCTAGATGACAAGCTAAGCAATTCAACAAGATACAAGATAAATATAAGTGCGAAACAAGCAAGTAAGGGAGTAAGGATTAGGGGAACCAAGTGAAGCACGCGGAGACGAAGGAATAATCCCGAGTTCCACCACAAGGGTGTACGTCTCGTTGGAGAGGTGTGTGTCACCACAACAGGTTGACCACAACGCCACTAAGGCTCACCTTCTTCTCCGATGAACTCAACCACAAAGGTTGCGAGTTCACCTTCCACTATTGATCCCCTTTGGGGCGGAGATCGAATCCCTTACACATGCTTGAGGCACACACCCACAACTTAATTGGGGGCTCTCAAGATGACCACAACAGGTCAAGGACCACAAAAGGTCAAGACAACACCAAGAAAGCAACAATGGTGAACTAGGTTTTCCCAATGGAAACCCTAGCCACGAAATCCCCAAGTGAATGGGGAGGAAATGTAAATCGCTTCGGTGATGTAGTAGATCGGGGCCTTCTCCTTCAATCCTCCAAAGATCAACGGATTTGAGTGGGAGGATTGGGAGATCTTGATGATTTGAGCTTTCTTGAGAATGGGGAGAGAGAAAACCAGAGAGCTAGCTGTTCTTGAGGGAGTGAGGGGGTATTTATAGCTCTCCCCAAAATCTGGCCGTTGGCTGCTTCGACCACCCGGAAATTCCGGTATAAGTCACAACCGGAAATTCCGGTCGCCCGGAATATCCGGAAGATTGAAATATCCGACCAGAATTTCCGGTTGGAGCCAGAACCGAAACCTCTTCTTTCCTTAGCCATTTCTTGAGTGTCCTTCTGGGTGCACCCGGAAATTCCGGTAAACTGGAATTTCCGGGCACAATTTCCGGTTGAAGGCAGAACGCTTTCTCAACTTGACTTAGTCGATTCTGAGGGGCTCTTCTGGGTGCACTCGGAAATTCCGGTAGACTGGAATTTCCGGGCACATTTTCCGGTTGAAGCCAGAACCACTTTCCAACTTGACTTAGTCGTTTCTGGGGGGCTCTTCTGGGTGCACTCGGAAATTCCGGTAGACTGGAATTTCCGGGCACAATTTCCGGTTGAAGCCAGAACCACTTTCCAACTTTTCCTTAGCCAATTTTTGCGAAGTTCTGGGGGCCCGGAAATTCCGGCCCTGGGAATTTCCGGCTCCAATAATCCGATTCCTGGAACTTTTTCAGAGCAACTTCTTCTTTGCATTTTTGGCTTTGATGCATATGATATTTAGTCATACACTAACTGAAATACTTAGCATTAGAATTAGTATATCATTGGTATTGTTAACTAACACACAAAACACTAGGGGTTAAGAAATGTTCTTTCAATCTCCCCCATTTTGGTGTTAGATGACAATACAAAGATTTGCAATAAAAGACAATGCTATATCATACTTATGATAAAAATGGATCCCCCTAAACATGTGCATACATGAAAACAGCTAGACAACGGATAGCACAATAGACAAGAGCATTTTTGCAATAGAGAGCACATGATATCATAAGGAGTAATGAGACAATATACATAGCCATGGTATAACTAGAGACTTGATAGAATTTCATACCTTTTGCATATAACATATGAGGTGAATACCAACACAATAGTCTTGTAGTCTCAACCATAGATAATATAGATAGCATGGGAATTGTCTCAATACACACAAAGGTTCACACAAATAGTTCAACAAACACAAATAAGATAAATGGACACAAGCGCAAATAAATGATAGAAGCATATGCTTGTGCCCGAACCCATGCAAATCCCCGTTCCTAATAGATCAACTTCTCCACCTTTGGCATCGAAACGCCAAAAAGGAAGAAGAGCGATGCTACGTCCCGTGAAGAACATCACTCGGAAGGGGTATCCTCATCATCGTCCTCATCCTCGTCATCATCATCAGAAGTAACCTCCTCATAAGCCTGTCCCGTGGAGTATGAGCTGCCACCAAGATCGTTCTCAAACTGAGACCACGGAGCCATAGACCCCTGGTTCCACTGAGCATAGGAGAGAGGCGGTGTGAGCTCAGCAGGAGCGGGAGATCCAGAAATGTGATGGAGGATCATCTCTTGATTGTGGGCAGATTGACGGCGGTCCTTGTAGGCTGAGTATTGCTCCTTGCGAATGTCGATGTTCATGCAAAGGATGTTGCGTTGGAACCAATTCAGCTTCTTCACGTGCCCGGAGGTGGAGGGGGCATAAGGGGGAGTAGCAGCCCTCCGAGCATCACCCATGAACGAACCACCCCGAGTGGACCGAGAGGATGGCACACTTGGGGGCTTGGGCACAGTCCTCTTCTCATATAGGTTCTTGAAGTCATGGACCTCCAAGTCATCATCACTAAGATCATGGTCGGGGAACTTGGACTTGATGAGCATCATGATGTATGGAGCATAGGGAATGGTGACTATAGTGGTCATGGCATCATGCATCTCATGGTGAATGTAGTCCATCACATCCACACTCCAATCCGCACCATCATCGGTGCTCATAGCAATGGTGTGAGCATGAAGTAGCAAGTTGCAAAGGGGAGCGACCACATTATCATTGTTTCCACCGCTTGGAGCAATATTCTCCCGGAGAATGCGCACAAGGACATCATACAGAGTGAGCAAGTCCTTGGAGAGACCGGGAACTCCACCCTCGCCATAGAGATGAGCGGTATCCTTCTTGTTGAGGCGGTACTTGTGGTGCATGCGGTAACCCTGAGGATTGTCACCATCAAACGAGTAACCCAACACCTTTGCAAACTCATACCAGTCAGACTCACAGTATGTCTCGCCAGTCATCCACTTGATGGACTTCTTTGAGTCACCCTTCATCACAAGAGTGGCAAAGAACTGCAGCACAAGCTGAGAGTTGTAGTCGCAGCGGGTGATCACAAGTCTCTCCAACCCCATAGCCTTGATAAGATGGATGGCTTCAGCAAATGAGGCCTTCTTCTGTAGAGCCTGAAGGTTGTAGGGCTGCATCTTGCGGATGGGTTTCTTCAATGAGTAATAGAGGTCCTTGAGGACATATTCTTGCTCTTTGCACCAAAAACTGCGATCATCGAGGTCATCATCCCTCGGCATAAGATACCAATCCCTTTGACGAAATAGAGCATAGTCAACGGCACTCATCTTTGTGCACGGCAGACGGCGAGTAGGAGGAGGAACTTCCTTTCTTTTCTTGGACTTGGGCTTGCTAGAGGAGGCAACTGCTTTCTTGGACTTGGACATGCTAGAGGATGCAAGACCTTTGCCCTTAACCTTTCGAGTGACTTGCCTTGAGAGTCTTCCACTCATGGGAGGAGAAGAACTCCCACTCGAATTACCTGTGAATTTAGCATAGATGGATAGCACAAGATAAGTACACACAAGTCAGGAGTGCATACACACATTAGGTAGGCATTTAGTTGATCACATATAGCTAAACATGAGGAAATCTGAAAATTTGCACTTTTCAGATTCAGACCGGAAATTCCGGTTCGTGTTCAGACCGGAAATTCCGGTCTGACGGAAAACAGTGCAGTTTTGAGATTGACTCCGTCTAAAACTAGATCGATCCAACAAAATGCAAAACTAATGTATGTAGATGGCAGGGAATGGCACTAGGAGCAACCTCTACCAAGCAATTTCAAAACAAATAACTCCACATCTAGATCCAAGTGCAAGCACCTAGGGTTAGGGAAAGTGGTAGTTACCCTCATCCATTGAGGACATTGGTTGGAGGAGAACGTTCCCGGGGTGGAGGAGGAGCAGATCCGGCCGAGAAAGAGGTTCCCCGGCGGTCGGAGTGCTCCGGAGGGGTCTTGGAGCAGCAGGGGCGGTGGCTGGAGGAGAGGGAGGTCGGGGGTGGAAGAAGGGCACGAATGAGCCCTTCACCCCGAGCATGCCCTTATATTTTTTAGACAAACCGCCCGACCGGAAATTCCGGGTGTAACTTACACCGGAAATTCCGAGTCACCGGATATTCCGGTCTGAAGACAGACCGGATATTCCGACCTGCTGAACCAAAATCCCAGTTTTCAATCGGATGACTTGTGTGCAATAGATAGAAATGTTTTCAAGATAAGAAAGGCTTGGGATAGATTTCCAAACTGTCATTGGTACACCATACCCAACTTACAACAACCAAAACGAATATAAAGCGCCAAGTTGAGTAGGTTTCCCACATGCATGAACAAGTATGTAAAAAGCATCAATAAGCTCCAAATAACACCAACTCTTCTAGACGAAGAGGGCGGTGGCCGAAGCCACCATGTAGGAGCGTATGGCATGTCACCGCGAAGATATATCTTGGGTACATAACCAATACTCGTCATTTTAGCTCACTAGTCATAAGAATGAATATAGAGATAAAAGAACACTTACTATCGGCATAATGGGGGGAGGGATGGTCCAATGTATTAGAAAACGGACATTTCGTTCAGAGCATTAGTCCCGGCCGGGTTGGAGGCCGGTACTAATGTGGTATTAGTACCGGTTCCAACGGTTAGTTCGGCCGGAGGCATTAGTACCGGTCCGTAACGAATCTTTAGTATCGGTCCGTGACACGAACCGGTACTAAAGGTTTTGCGTCAGGCTGGGCCCGAGCCGAAACCTTTAGTACCGGTTCGTGACACGGACCGGTACTAAAGGTGACCTTTAGTACCGGTCTGTGTCACGAACCGGTACTAAAGGTTTTGGCAATAAATACCATGTTTTGAATTATTTTTAAAAAATCCACATAAACTCATTTAACTAGGCGAAATTAGGTAGAAATCAAGAACACTTATAATCTTTTGGAATTGCCCATCAAATGTGTACTACTCTTTGTGGAAATTAGATGGGTGCCATTTTGCATCATAACTATTATACTTGGTTCACAAAAAAGTCATTTTTGGCACTTAAAAAATGAAAAATGATATTTATGAAAATAATTTGAAGAATCTCTTCGGCATGATTGTTTCCTATACCAATATGCACCTATTTGTGGAATATGAGATATTTATCACAAACTATGCCGTGGAAATGACTATAACTTGATCATTTGGCTTGAAACTTATAGATGTTTATAGATGATATACCTTTTTGTGAAGATTTATTTGGAAAAAAATTCAAAAATCAAGTTTATCATTTTTCATAGCAACTAGTACACATATAAGGACCCCATGCCAAAGGATTTTCTTTTTTGAGGTGTTTATCATTTTATTTCATTTTTTTCGTAAGAACGATCAAAACGGTCGCGATAACTATTCATCGAAAGAGGTAAGATTTTCTAAAATTATCAATGTTTGTGTGATATAACCAATAGTTGTGCACCTTAAAATGATTTTTCCTAAAGATTCAGACCAAACTATCAAACAATTGTAGTTCAAATTTGAATTACTTTCGAATAATCGGCATAAACTCATTTAAGTAGGCGAAATTAGGTAGAAATGAAAAACCTAATACTTGGGGATTATCCATCATATGTGTACTAGTTTCCACGAAAATTAAATGGGTGGCATTTTGCATCATATTTTTTGTACTTTGTTCAGAAAAAAGTCTTTTTTCGCACTTAAAAAAGGAAAATGATATTTATGAAAATAATTTCAAGAATCCCTTCGCATGATTGTTTCTTATAACAATATGCACCTATTTGTGGAATATGAGATCTTTATCACAAACTATGCCGTGGAAATGACCATAACTTGATCGTTTGGCTTGAAACTTATAGATGTTTATAGATGATAGACCTTTTTGTTGAGACTTTTTTTGCAAATTTTGTCAAAAATCAAGTTTATCATTTTTCATGGCAATTAGTACACATATAAGGACCCCATGCCAAAGGATTTTCTTTTTTGAGGTGTTTATCACTTTATTTCATTTTTTCGTAAAAATGATCAAAACGGTCGCGATGGCTATTCATCGAAAGAGGAAAGATTTTCTAGAATTATCAATATTTCTGTGATATAACCAATAGTTGTGCACCTTAAAATGATTTTTCGTAAAGATTCAGACCAAACTATCAAACAGTTGTAGTTCAAATTTGAATTACATTTGAATAATCGACATAAACTCATTTAAATTGGCAAAATTAGATAGAAATCAAGGAAAAACCTAATACTTGGGGATTATCCATCATATGTGTACTAGTTTCCATGAAAATTAAATGGGTGTCATTTTGCATAATATTTTTTGTACTTTGTTCACAAAAAGTCATTTTTCACACTTAAGAAAATGGAAAATGATATTTATGAAAATAATTTCAAGAATCCCTTCGGCATGATTGTTTCTTATACCAATATGCAACTATTTGTGGAATATGAGATCTTTATCACAAACTATGCCGTGGAAATGACCATAACTTGATCATTTGGCTTGAAACTTCTAGATGTTTATAGATGATAGACCTTTTTGTGAAGACTTTTTTTGCAAATTTTGTCAAAAATCAAGTTTATCATTTTTTATGGCAACTAGTACACATATAAGGACCCCATGCCAAAGGATTTCCTTTTTTGAGGTGTTTATCACTTTATTTCATTTTTTCGTAAGAACGATCAAAACGGTCGCGATGACTATTCATCGAAAGAGGTAAGATTTTCTAGAATTATCAATGTTTCTGTGATATAACCAATAGTTTTGCACCTTAAAATGATCTTTCCTAAAGATTCAGACCAAACTATCAAACAGTTGTAGTTCAAATTTGAATTACTTTCGAATAATCGACATAAACTCATTTAACTAGGCGAAATTAGGTAGAAATCAAGGAAAAACCTAATACTTGGGGATTATCCATCATATGTGTACTAGTTTCCATGAAAATTAAATGGGTGGCATTTTGCATCATATTTTTTGTACTTTGTTCACAAAAAGTAATTTTTCGCACTTCAAAAATGGAAAATGATATTTATGAAAATAATTTCAAGAATCCCTTTGGCATGATTGTTTCTTATACCAATATGCACCTATTTGTGAAATATGAGATCTTTATCACAAACTATGCCGTGGAAATGACCATAACCTGATCATTTGGCTTGAAACTTATAGATGTTTATAAATGATACACCTTTTTGTGAAGACTTTTTTTTGCAATTTTTGTCAAAAATCAAGTTTATCATTTTTCATGGCAACTAATACACATATAAGGACCCCATGCCAAAGGATATCATTTTTTGAGGTGTTCATCGTTTTATTTTATTTTTTCGTAAAAACAATCAAAATGGTCACCATGGCTATCGATGTTCCTGTAATGCAAAAGATGATTTGGATGTCATATTTGGATTTCTCTAAATTTTTTGATCAATTTAGACATTTTTTTGTTAAATTCCGATTTAAGGATTTAAAGGTACGAATTATTTCATACTAAATGAAAAAGACAAAAATAAAGTAATATTTATTTTATCATTATTTATTTCAATATTATTATTATATAATCATTTTTGTTTATTCAAGTAAAATTTTATAATACAAGTAATGAAAAAGTGTATCATCATGACCGACTGGTTAATATGATTGATAAGATAGTAATATTAGTAATTTCTCAGTTCTCTCTTAGTATCTAATTTGAAAGGAATCTAAATGTTAAGCGTGTTGGGGTTGGAGTAGTTTGAGGATGGGTGACCGAACGAGAAATTTGACTAGAATAAATAGTTTGACTTGAGATTAAGTGTGTGGGTTAGTGGATAGTTAAGTGTGTGGCTAAGTGAGAAATTTCAAAATTCTATTTTTTTTTTGTTTTTTCAGAAAAATTAAATAAAAATCAATTTTTTTGGAAAACCTTTAGTACCGGTCGGTAACACACCGACCGGTACTAAATGTTTTCCACACGAATCGCTGTCCCGCGCCCATGTGGAGACCCTTTAGTACCGCTTTATAAGCAACCGGTACTAATGCTCCGGGGGCTTTAATCCCGGTTGCGCAGTACCGGATGCAAAACCGATACTAAAGGTTCTCACGGACCAGTGCTAAATATCAGTTTTCTACTATTGCCTATAAACAGACGCTAGTTAAGTGTCTAAAAATTTCGGTGCATGCACACACGTACCGCATTTCAGGACTTCTCGCGGCCACGGTATATATGAATGGAATTCCCTATGTCAAGCAACGATTAATCAACGGTTGCACTCAGAACTGCAATAATCGAGAGGGGTAGATAGATTCAGTTCAGCTGACGGCCGGCTTGGAGCAGTGGGATCGACGCGGCAGGAGACACGGCAGGCTACGCGTCACATGCATGGAGAACACACATGCAGATCCCGGTTTTATTTCTCAAGCCCACTCCCCCGTAGATAAATCTGCGTCAACTAATTCGGAACCCATGGAGTAGCATCGATTGAGCAGAGAAGATGAACTACGAGTAGATGCTTCCTTTCCGTTTCGTCATCTCGTGGCATCTGAGCTTGGACTTGGAGATCATTAATGTGCGAGCTACGGCAACGTGCCCGTGTTGGCGATCCGGGGAATGGCCAGATCCCACTACGCATATATGGGAAGAAAGATGGATTCACGATGTCAAGGGGAAAAGAGGAGGAACATAAGTGCAGCTTTATTCTTCTGGTGGAAGAAGCTGGAGCTAGCGGATTGAGCGCGCGTGATGTGCACTTCGTTTCACGACGGGAACGTACCGCACAAAATGAACATTCTTGCCTGCGCTTTCTTCCTTTTTCCTTCCACTCTCCCTTTTGCTCTCAACCCCAAAATTAACGTCTTTTACCAGCAGCATATTCCCTTGCCTTTTGGCCTGGCAAAGATGCTCCGATCGATGCCCATCATCTTCTTGTGGTCAAATCTGTTAACTGTCAATGCGTGATCATGTTAACCGCTAAGCTATCGCTGTTCACATCGACGAGATCGAACTGATGAAATCAATTGGCTTTCTTCGGTTCTCTCTGGACGTCTGGCATGCTTTGCCACTTGAACATTCATCATTCATTCAAGTCATATATATTCCACTAGAAAAACTAGAATTATAATATAGTTTCAGAGGGATCACAGGAATTTAACGATCGGGCCGGCCATGCCATGCTGCTGCCAGTCGTTCAGAGAAAAGAAAAACTTCCGGTTAACAAATCCTCTACCGTTAGGCACGAGGAGCACCACGATCTAATAATGCAGGGATCAGGCATTATGATATATCTCAGCTGGGATGTGCTGCCTGCAAAGTACTGCTACACTGTCATTAACCATGCATGAGGGCACACCGTGATCTGAGAAGAGAGATTCCCCCGGCCTCTAATTGACATTGAACTAATCATTTCTCATGGGACTGTTGCAAGTGGACGTAAAGAAATGAGCCCATGTCCTTGCTTAGAGCAACATTAGGACGTGCTGCGTGTGGGTGTGGGCGTCGATCGGTTGAATGTCCCGGCTGGTTGGTTGGTTCGACAATTTTTTTAATTATCTCTTAGACTTACATTGAGTGTGAGATCATGCCTGTTTTTTGCTGGACAAGTTTGTGAAGTTTCTTTCCCTGTACTTGATGCATGTGAGGTGCCTCAACCAACGTGAATCTTGGTGGAGACATTTCAGTCATTATTCCGTAGCCACAGATAGGGGTTTTTCTGGTGCTATATTCGCACATAAACTGCTTGGAAGGTCATGCACTATGACCTTGTATGACTACCAATTCGTCTCAGTACATACATTGCTTAATGATAAAGGAGAATTAATGACAATTGCAGGTTTGGCTCTTGTAAGAACCTTGGAGTAGTTGAAGTTCTCTTGACTCGCTAACAACAATATTGGGCCTCTAAGAACAAGAACATGAACAAGAACAAGGGTAGATTAATTAATTGGCAACGGCTAACTGATCACAAAAAATGATTAGCTTACACTGAACCTTCGCGTTGAGCCAGAAATACCAAAATGATTAGCTTGGATGCATCCAGGTCCAACCATGAGAATTATATGCTGCGCAGGTATATAGAATGTCTGTTGACATCCGTCGCTCTCAATGAAGAGATGATTATTTTTGCAATATGATTATTCTGAGGGCAAGAATTAGCTTTGTCAATAGATGAAGCGTATACTGAAAAACAAAACATGGAGTAAAATACAGGTTGCTGGTTGCAGGAATGCTTTCGGCTTGGGCCCGGAATTACTGGCCCATGATGCTGAGACTAAGATGGGCCAGTCGAAATAGAAGGGCTACGGGCCTATGGCCGACTCGACTGATAAACTCAGAAATGCGGTGCAGTCTCATCGATTTGTCGTGACTGTCTATCTGTCATGGAGACATGGAGTTTTCCTGGGCGCATCTGTTGTTGTCTTTTATGGAGTCACAAATCCTGAAGCACCGAATCTAGCTGCTGATCTACAGGTGCAGAAGCTGCAGGTTACGTCGGACTGCCTCAATGTGATCAAGGACATTAACGGAGAACCATAGATCAGGGGAGAGTACTGCATTTTTCTCAAGCCAGAAGACCCGTTTCCAAGAGGGGACAGCACTGGATTCAGTCACAAACGACGTGAAGGAAACAAGGAGGCAAAATTCAAAAAAAAAAAAAAAACAAGGAGGCTCATCGTCTAGTTCGTTCTGCCACTACTCTTGATGTTGGCAGACATATTTGGTTTATAAACCCTCCAAATGATCTAGATATCCCTGCATACATTCTGATTACTGAAGCTTGGGTCGTTCCACTAAAAAGAGACTGATCATTAGAGAATCTCTAACAGAGCCCTTAAAAGCGGCAAACCCTTAAAACTCCGACGACTTTAGGGGCCGAGACCATTTTTTGGGCCATAGCAGAGCCCGTAAACGTCGGGCGGCCCGTAAACTGGATAAGGGCGCCCGTAGATGCGAACCCTCGACCGGTATTTATGACGGGTTGCGCTCGATTCAGAGTTCGAAACTTTTATTCCCCACCGCCACCGACGAGCAATCCGATGCGCGGCTCCGTCGATTCCGACGAGCAATCCACCGCCATCTACATAGATCCACCACCGCAGCCGCGCAGCGATGGCCCCGAAGCGGGAGAAGAAGCCGGCGGCTACCGGCGACTACTCCAACAAGCGGCGCGCGAAAGCGATCGCGAGCGACGCCGCGCGGAAGCGTCTGGCGCGCAAGTGGAGCAACTGGGACCGCCCGGTCCCGGCGTCCCTCTTCCGCCACCGCCCGGTCCTGGCGTCGCTCTTCCGTCGCTCTTTCGCTCTTCGACCGGCGCCGCTGCGAAGCTAGGTTCGCCACCGCGCGCAGCGCAACGGTGGTGAGGGAAGCTGATGCACCGGTGTGGTGTTGTTGGGAAACCCCAATAGGAAGGTATGAAATAGTGCAGCAGCAAATTTCACTCAGTTGTGAAACCAAGGTTATCGAACCAGTAGGAAACTAGAATTTTTCCGAAGATTGCTGCGGTTGACCTTGGCGGGGCGCACTACCGGTGTCAACCACGAACGTGGAACCTGCACACAACACAACCAAGATACTTTGCCCCAACTTAACATTGATGTTGTCAATCTCACTGGCTTGCTGTAACAAAGGATTAAACATACGTGTGGAAAATGATAGTAGGTTGTATTATCAATTTAAAGAAAAGGACCGGGGTCCACAGTTCACTAGTGGTGTCTCTCCATAAATAATAATAGCATACATGAGGGTAAATAAATTACAGCTGGGCAATTGACAGAATAAAGTCACGGTGTCTAGTGTGAGATTCATTTGGGCATTACAATATGATACATAGACCGTTATCCAACTGCATCTATGACTAATAATCCACCTTCAGGATAGTATCCGCAACACCTTTCAGTATTAAGTTGCAAGCAACAGATTATTGTATTAAGTAAAGTGTGTAATGTAAGTAGCATAATTATCCTTAGATAAAGAACTACTGTTTTATCCCTATTAGCAACAGTAAATTCACAATCTTAGAGGTTGCTGTCACTCCCCCAGATTAAATGAAGACATGAACCCACTATCGAGCATAAATAACCCCTCTTGGAGTCACAAGCATCTACTTGGCCAGAGCATCATAATATATAATGAAGCAAATGACATACTAATCAATTATTCATCGGATCCCAGCAAACACAACATGTAGCATTAAATAAAGATAATCTTGATCATGATAGGCAGCTCACAAGATCTAAACGTGATGGCACAATAGGAGAAGATAACCATCTAGCTACTGCTATGCACCCGTAGTCCAAGGATGAACTACTCACGCATCAGTCCGGAGTCGGGCATGGTGATGTAGAGCCCTCCGGTGATGATTCCCCTCTCCGGCAGGGTGCCGGAAAGAGCTTCTGAACCCTCCCGAACTAGGGTTGACGGCGGCGGCGGCTCTGGAACGTATCGTGGAAAAGTGCTCGGGTGCCTAGGGTTATCTTGTCGGGGGGTCTTTATAGGCGAAAGGGCGAAGGCGGTGGAGGCCCGAGGGCCCCACACCATGTGGCCGCGCGGCCAGGAAGGGACCGCGCGACCAAATGATGTGGGCACCTCGGTGCCCTCCTTCGTCTCCTCTTCGGACTTCTGTAACGTGTCGGGAAAAATAGGAACTTTGGCTTTTGATTCGTCCAATTCCGAGAATATTTCCTTAACAGTTTTTCTGAAACAAAAAACAGGGAACTGACACTGCGGCATCTTGTTAATAGGTTAGTCCCAGAAAATGCATAAAAACCATATAAAATGTATATAAAACATGTAGCAATGGGTATAATATAAGCATGAAACATAAGAAATTATAGATACGTTTGTGACGTTTCAAGCATCCCCAAGCTTAGTTCTACTCGTCCCGAGTAGGTAAAACGATAACAAGAATAATTTCTGAAGTGACATGCTTTCACACAATCTTGATCATATAATAATGTAAAGCTCATGTTATAAATGAAGTGACTCAAGTCAATGGTCTATAGTTTGCTAACAAATAGACAAGGAGTAAACAACTACATCATATAAGTAAAAACTTTTCATGGATAGCACTGTCAAACAAGCATAAAAAAGATTTGCATAAGAGTTAACTCATAAAGCAATAGTTTCTAAGTAAAAGAGCATTGAAGCAACACAAAGGAAGATATAATGTTCAGCATTAGCTTTCAACTTTTGAACATGTATATCATATAGATAGTTGTTAACACAAACAAATATAAAAAGTGCAATAAGTAAGCATATAAGAATTGTTGCAGACAGTTGACACAAGTGTTTGCTTCTAAGGTAGAAAGAAGTAGTTAAACTGACTCAACATAAAGTAAAATATAGGCCCTTCGCAGAGGGAAGCAGGGATACAAGCATGTGCTAGAGCTTTTTAATTTTTATAGGTTTTTTAAATCATATAGAGAGCATAAAAGTAAGTTTTTGAGTGGTGTTTGTCGTTGTCAACGAATGGTAATGGGCACTCTACCCCCTTGTCAACCAGACTTTCAAGAGCGGCTCCCATTGAAGGACGTTATTTCTACCAGCAAGGCAGATCATCCCTCTTATCTCTTTTGTTTACACATGCAGTTAAAAACTGGTATCATTGCTTGCTGATTAGATCAGGGCAAAAATGTGAAGAGAATGCAGCGGTTAAAGTTGTAATTAATTGGGACTGGGCACTCCATTTGCCAACTCTTTTTGCAAAGTTAATGGATAAGCGGATGTATATGCCACTAGTCCGGTTGATGAAAGTCTGTCTAAAAGCAAATGACAAGGTTGATATCCGTAACACCACATACTTACTCATGAGCTAATAAACATTGACACAAATAAGGGATAATAAATTTTGAATAAAAGGTAGCACACGAAGTATTTGCTTGGAATGGCAGAAAATACCATGTATTAGGTAGGTATGGTGGACACATATGGTATGGGTTTTGGCTCAAAGTTTTGGATGCACGAGAAGCATTCCCTCTCAGTACAAGGCTTTGACTAGCAAGGTTATTTGAAGCAAACACAAATATAAACTATGACAACAAGACGTATATAAAAACATATTGCAAGTATTGTAAAACTCTACATTGTCTTCCTTGTTTTTCAAACATATTTACTAGAAAATATCTATACCTTAGAGATACCAAACATGGAAACCAAATTTCAACAAGTTTTACGGTAGTTCTTCACTAATGGGTTTTAACTACATAATGTAAAAGCTTACACATGATCTACTTGAGAGCTCAAAACAATTGCCAAGCACCACAACATACAAGATAACAATCCATAAGAGCATGTATATCTTTTCATTATACCATCTACCACATTTAGCATTTTTTGTTTCCAACCAAACACTAATCAACTTATTTAAGCATAAACTCTCCAAGTATTTAACAATGAGACATGAGAGTATAACATAAGAGAACTAACAGCTCTAACAAGAGATGCATGAAAAACAAGAGCTGAAATTATTGAAGTAACATAGAAGAATACTCAACAAATATAAGTGAAGAATACGAGTATTCATAAAAAAAAGAGGAGCGTGTCTCTCTCCCGGAAAGGAATGCTAGGATCCATTTTATTCAGAGAATGAAAATAACAAAAACAAAGACAAAAACAAACAAACGTTTCAAGTAAAGCACATAAGATGTGACGGAATTAAAATATAGTTTCACTAGAGATGACCTGATAGTTTGTTGATAAATAAGGGGATGCCTTGGGCATCCCCAAGCTTAGACGCTTGAGTCTTTTTGAAATATGCTTGGGTGACCCACGGGGGCATCCCCAAGCTTAGGCTCTTTCATCTTCTTGATCACATCATATCATCCTTTTCTCTTGATCCTTGAAAACTTTCTCCACAGCAAACTCAAAGTAGACTTCATTAGAGGGTTAGTGCATAATAAAAAATTCTCATATTCTGCTAGGACAAAACCATTACACATGCTACTGGACATTAGCTACAGCCACTGGTATTTTATGGAACAAAAAGATTCATTCAAAAACAGCAAAAGTAGCAATGCAAAATAAATTGCAGAATCTGTCAAAAACAGAACAGTCTGTAAAGATGAATTTTTTCGAGGCACTTAACTTGCTCAAATCAGAAAACTCAAAACTAATGAAAGTTGCGTACATATCTGAGGATTACGCTCAGGAAATATAAGATTTTTTCAATTTTTCTGCAGAGAGTTATGAATTAAACGGTGGACAGCAGAAAACTGTTCCTGCGCAGGAATCCAAATCTGGCATCAACTTTCTACTATAGTCTTAACTTGACACAACAATGTGAAAAAATAAAGATACAAAGGAATTGCTACAGAGGTAGACATGTTCCTTGACTAAAGCTGAAAATAAAAGATAATGGGTTGCCTTTCAAAAGCGCTTTCTTTAATGCATTTTAGCTAGGCGTGATAGTTCTAATGATGCTCCCATGAAGATAGAAAATGAAGCAAAATGAGCATCAAAAAGCAAATTCAAAACACATTTAAGTCTAACACACTTCCTATGCATAGGAATCTTGTACACAAATAAATTCACAAAGAACAAAGTGACAAGCATAGGAAGATAAAACTAGAGTAACTTCAAAACTTTTAGCATATAGAGAGGTGTTTTAGTACCACGAAAACTTCTACAACCATATTCTCCTCTCTCATAATAATTTTCAGTAGTAGAAATAAGTTCAACCATATAACCACAAGAATGATTCAACTTAGATAATATAGCCACATAAAGAGGATCATTAAATTTATTTTGGAATTCATTAGCATGCTTCCCTCTTTCAAAATAGTTACTAAGATCAATATCAAGTTTAAGATCATGGTTGCAACAAAGATTTGGAACTAGAGACAATTGCAAACCACATAAGTATCTCTCAACATAAGCAAATTTCTCCTCCATGGTGTAATTAGGATAATTTAAGAACAAAGTAGGACTCTAATGAGTAAGAGTACCATTACAAGCAGCAATTATATCATTTTTATCCTCACATAAATAAGTAATAACTTCGATACATAGAGGATTATTGATAAGCATAGAACCATCATCTAAAGCATTATCATATATAACATTAGGGAGCACATTTTTACTTTCTGTTATTTCCCTTTTATTTGAGTCAATGAACATGCTTTTTTCAAATTTATCAAAAGTTGATATTTCAATAGATTCATGACATTCAACAATATAGCACACTTCCTTCTTAGGTAGGCATGGAGGGCAATCAAATAATGTAAGAGTAAAAGAGCTAATATCTTCAGGAGGTAGATCCTCCTTTTGTTTTTCACTCTCCTCCTCTTTTTCATCTAATGAGCTTTCAGGTTCAGCAATTTCTTCTTCTACAGGTTCCTGCAAGACAACGGTTTCTTCTATTTGAGGATGTCTTTTCTCAAGAAATTCAGCAATATAAGGATTATCATTATAATACTCAAGACAGTAACCAAGTATAGCATAATTCTCAGTTTTACAAGTAGCATCATCATTTTGAATATAACCAGCAATTTCATAGGCACCCTTAAAAACAACAAATTCTTCAATTTGTTCAAGATTACCAAAGTCATAGTTTCCTTTAGCATAAGCAGCCAAGGTTTCATTATCATTATAATCACATTGGAAAGGTAGGTGTTTATGCCTTCTACAACAAAAAGATTCATTAAAGTAGTAGGATTCATCATATGTAGAACACAAGTTTTTAGCAAAATAATTCAATCTACTTATTTGTTCCCATAAATATTTCCCTTTTTTAGACAAGGGGTGTTCCTTATAATAATTTTTTTGTTCCTCGGTGAACCCACCGTGCCAATAATATGTTGTATCAAATAGAGAATCCATTGATAGCAAGTAAAGAACTAGACATAATAACAAACCGAAATAAAAAGATAAATGCAAATAACTATTTTTTTTGTATTTTTGATAATAAGCAAACAAGATAGTAATAAAAATAAACTAAGCAAGACAATAACAAAATAAAAAAATTCGAAGTGAGAGACTCCCCTCGCAGAAGAGCTTAGTCTCCCCGGCAACGGCGCCAGAAAAGAGCTTGATGCACCGGTGTGGTGTTGTTGGGAAACCCCAAGAGGAAGGTATGAATTAGTGCGGCAGCAAATTTCTCCCAGTTGTGAAACCAAGGTTATCGAACCAGTAGGAAACTAGAATTCTTCCGAAGGTTGCTGCGGTTGACCTTGGCAGGGCGCACTACCGGTGTCAGCCACGAACGTGGAACCTGCACACAACACAACCAAGATACTTTGCCCCAACTTAACAGTGAGGTTGTCAATCTCACTGGCTTGCTGTAACAAAGGATTAAACGTATGTGTGGAAAATGATGTTTGTTTGCAGAGAATGAAAGTAACAATATTGTAGTAGGTTGTATTATCAGTTTAAAGAAAAGGACCGGGGTCCACAGTTCACTAGTGGTGTCTCTCCATAAATAATAATAGCATACATGAGGGTAAACAAATTAAAGCTGGGCAATTGACAGAATAAATAACTGCATAATGATGCATGTACAAGTCATGGTGTCTAGTGTTAGATTCATTTGGGCATTACAACATCATACATAGACCGTTATCCAACTGCATCTATGACTAATAATCCACCTTCAGGATAGCGTCCGCAACACCTTTCAGTATTAAGTTGCAAGCAACAGATTATTGCATTAAATAAAGTGTGTAATTTAAGTAGCATAATTATCATTAGACAAAGAACTACTGTTTTATCCCTAGTAACAACAGTACATTCACAATCTTAGATGTTGCTGTCACTCCCCCAGATTAAATGAAGACATGAACCCACTATCGAGCATAAATACCCCCTCTTAGAGTCACAAGCATCTACTTGGCCAGAGCATCTACTAGTAACGGAGAGGCAAGATCATAAATAACGCACTCACATAATATATAATGAAGCAAATGACATAGTACTCAATTATTAATCGGATCCCAGCAAACACAACATGTAGCATTACATAAAGATGATCTTGATCATGATAGCCAGCTCACAAGATCTAAACATGATGGCACAATAGGAGAAGACAACCATCTAGCTACTGCTATGGACCCGTAGTCCAAGGATGAACTACTCACGCATCAGTCCGGAGGCGGGTATGGTGATGTAGAGCCCTCCGATGATGATTCCCCTCTCCGGCAGGGTGCCGGGAAGAGCTTCTGAACCCTCCCGAACTAGGGTTGACGGCGGCGACAGCTCTGGAATGTATCGTGGAAAAGTGCTCGGGTGCCTAGGGTTATCTTGTCGGGGGGTATTTACAGGCGAAAGGGCGAAGGCGATGGAGGCCCGAGGGCCCCACACCATGTGGTCGCGCGGCCAGGAAGGGGGCCGCGCCACCACATGTTGTGGGCGCCTCGGTGCCCTCCTTCGTCTCCTCTTCGGACTTCTGGAACGTGTCGGGAAAAATAGGAACTTTGGCTTTTGATTCGTCCAATACCGAGAATATTTCTTTAACAGTTTTTCTGAAACCAAAAACAGCAGAAAACAGGGAACTGGCACTGCGACATCTTGTTAATAGGTTAGTTCCAGAAAATGCATAAAAACCATATAAAATGTATATAAAACATGTAGCAATGGGTATAATATAAGCATGAAACATAAGAAATTATAGATACGTTTGAGACGTATCAGAAGCTCGAGCGGCGGCGCGAGAAGCTATGCCGCGCCACTTGCTCTTCCTCCGCCGGAAGAGTACGACGCCGCTGCCTTCGGGCCCTCGGTGGTGGTCGAGGACTTCGTCCCCGACTGACGAGGATATACCAAACGGGTACCCTACCATGTGGGTACCTGGTGCACTGACTAAAGCCCAATTGTCTACAGACCGATGAAGCCCATCAAGGAAGGTCCACGATAAAGCTTGTTTTCCAAGTTAGGCATAGTCGGTTGTAGTTTTTTACTTATCTGTAATCCTAGTCGGCTACGTAGACGAGACCTGGCACCCCATATAAGGACCAGGAGGGCGACCAATCGAGGACACACAACATCAGAACCACCAAAACCTAGCGAGATCAAGCTCTCGCTAGACCCTTGTAACCACAACATATTCATCATCAATACAGACAGGTAGAAAGTAGAGGTGTTACCTCAGTCGAGGGCCCTGAACTTGGGTAACTCCCGCTTGTCAGCCGTCGGATCTACTAACACTACGCGTTCTCTACCTCGTAACTCAAACCCTAGGCACTCGACTATGGGTATTGATAAGGACACCCCTCGTCACCGACGAGATGGTCGACTCCATCACCGCCCCCGTCCTGCTCCGTTCCGTGCGCGAGGCGGAGGAGAAGAAGGTGCAGCTCGACCGCGACGAGGAGATCGACCAGATCCTCCTCCACCAGGGGCTCGAGGCTGACCGCCTCGCCGCGGAGAAGGCGTACTGGGAGGCCGACGCGGAGGACGTCATCGACCTCGTCTCTGACGAGGACTGAAGCCTCGGCCTCGACCTCGCCGCCGCCGCATCTGAGGCTCCGGTGAGCCGATTTTTGGTAGTACGGTAGGGCGGCGACGATTAGCAGTAGTTTAGCTCTTGTATTAGTGTGGTATTATGTAAATTATGTATGAATCGGTGATGAACTCGTCTATCGAATGAATCGGTGATGAACAATCGTGTGTTCCCGCCAAAACTATGAAATTTGCAGTTTCGTTTAAGGTTTCTGCTATGCGCCGCGAGCAGCTCCACGCAAAATTGGCAAAAAACATGAACTGTAAATCCATTTTGAGGTTCCGTTCTTAAGGGCTCTGTTAGAGACGTTCTTACCATAGCCGACTCCTTCTTCCGTTTGGTAGGCTGGGATCCGACTCCTTCTGTCGTTTGGTAGGCTGGGCTCGGACGGGCTAAGCCCAGCTATTCCCCATAAAACTCGTCAGGGTGGAGGGGAACAGAGACACGCCAACTCCCTCACGATTTGGCTAGGAGTAAAATGCATCTATAGTCCTGGAACTCGACGGCTATGTCCACAATCATCCTGGAACTTAAAAAAATGCCTCGTTCCGGTCCTCAAACTCGTCAAGAACGTCCACATACGGTCCTGGCTACGTATTTGGATGACGTGGCGAAGACCGTGAACCCACGGAGAAGCTGGCTAGCCCACGACGGCCTCAAGTCGTTGCAATCAACAAATTCCCCATCCCCGTATAACCGTATTACCCCGGTTAGACCTAACCACCGACGCTGGGAGCAAGCGAACGACGGCGCCTGGAGGTCGGCGAACGGTGATGGCTGCGGCAGGAGCTCCTCTCTTCTTCCCCACTGTCACCGGATTCTTCGTCTGCTGCTCTCCTCTTCCTCATGGGTGGCAATTGCGGCTGAGCTCGTCGGAGGACATGCGTCGGGCCTTGCTTTGAACTTCATCCATGCACCGGGCGCAGCGGCGACAGCGGACGCAGTCTCAGCGACTCAGCAAGAACACGTCGGAGTTGAATTGTTGAAACAGAGGGAGGCGATGCTGGCGCCGACATCTGGTGGGAATTGCTCAGAGATGAGCGCCGGCGGCGCTACATGAGCGAAGCTGAGCCGGCCGGAATCGGTGACCGAGGCGGCGCTGCTCGAACGGCTGCCTCCAGAGCTCTTCCGCGCCGTCACGGCTGTGGTGCGTGACCGTACCATGTCCCTCGGCGGGTCGCGAGCGAGGCTGCGTGCTCCAATCAACGCGTGCGGCAGCGGCGGCAAGAACCGTGCGCTCATCACCGAGGCAGGCGCGGTGTCATGAGGTGCAGCTGTCGAACAAGGAGGCGTACCCAGGGGTACCACGATGGATCGACATGGAGATGCTCGGCACCATCCCCGGCGAGCCATACAGCCTGCAGACCAACGTTAACGTCCAGGGCACCGGCGACGCCCACACGATCGTGGCGGGAGATGCGACTCCACCTGTGGTTCGACCCGGTCGCCGACTACCACCACTGATAGCATAAGCCACGAGGCCTGTGCGCGTGAGCGTGGCGCGTGCGTGCGTGGGTTGCTAGTGCATGCATGGCTGTTAGTTGGTTAGCCGGGTCACGTGCATGCATGGCCGTTAGTTGGTTAGCCGGGTTAGTGCTGAACGTGTGGGTAAAAGTAGGATCAGAGTTGAGGGCAGCGTGGAGTTAGTGCTACCAGTATCAGCCCGCCTATAAAGCCTTCTGTACTCCTCGTTTGTAAGTGTACCGTGAGTTTAACGTGTAAGGGATTTGGGCGTTCGGGCGCCCGTGGCGGCGCTCCGGCGCCGGCCACTGAAAACTCCATGTCTCTCGACTCCGGTCATCGTCTCCCACCTCCTGTTTCTTGTCCGTGCGAGTGCAAAGGTCCAAAAGGAGAGGGTGCAGCTTCGGGCTGCACCAACAACCACTACACCGTGCTCTAGAACCTCGACGAGATCATCTTCCTCGTCGATGACGTGCTCGTGCGCCACTAGCAGAACGGGAGATGTGAGCACTGCCATGTGGTGCAGAGGTGGGCGCAGCAGAGGTCCATGGTCTACTACTACTGCCAGGATGGCTTCAAGGATCGCTCGAACTACCGAGAGTGCTAGCACAATTTCAGAAGCTCGATCAAGCCAGCGGCCCTTCCGTTTGAGTAATGGATGTCATGCGTCAGTACACCCCGGCGGCCGGATAGCACTGCTCGCGGTGTCAACCCGTCAAACCGTTTAAACCCGTTGAAACCACACCGTTCCAAACCGTTGATTTAGTGCTGGTTCTGAGAAACAGTCCTAAAGCAGTTATTAAACCAGCTATTACAGGCTTACTCAATGGAATACGTAGCCAGGACCGTATGTGGACGTCCTTGACGAGTTTAAGGACTGCAATGAGGCAATTCCTGAGTTCCAGGATGATTTTGGACATTGCCGGAGAGCTTCAGGACTATAGATGCATTTTACTCATTTGGCCGGTGTCTTGATGCACTGCTCTGGCGGCGCAACGATGACGACACTCGTCCCCGCGGCCTATGATGATGCCTTCTTCTACCCCCGAACGACTGGCAGCAGAATGACACGGGCTACCAAAACTAAGAAAGGAGAAAAAAATGAAGTATTGCTTCACCAAACACTAAAATAGTATGATAATTATATAACTTGCTATGAAAAACATTGAGATGCCAAATAGTGCCTAATTAAAACGCAATGACTTTCTCTAGTTAACAACAAAAAAAATCACTAATATTTTCACAAGACAAAATGCAAAGATTTCATATATAGCTCGTCCACCCTTTCAAAGTATTTACATATAATTCTGTGCAATACATTTTTCTTTCATAAAATGGCTAGGGACTGGCATACATCAAGTGAGAACAAGCACACTGCATAATAGCATATTTGATAATAACATTTACACATGCAAACATGTAAGAATCCACATAATTTTTTTATTCATAGGTGGTTACTCTAAACAATTTTGTTTCAATATCAAGTATCAAGCGTGCACACTTTTCGAAAGTTTGACTCACTAGATAAGTTTAACCACGAAAATAGAATTAAGAATATTGTCATTAGTTCACTTTATAATCTATAAGTTTTTATAAATATGCTTACTTAAATCTCCACTAGAAACAACTATTGAGATTTGTTACTCGCTCTGTTCCAAATTAGTTATCGTTGATGAGTGTATCTATACGCATTTTAGTGTGTAGATTCACTCATTTAAGAAACAACTAATTTATAACCGAGGGAGTAGATCATACATTTTTAAGACATTTACCATAAATACATATAAATAATATAGATTATGAATTAAAAAAACAAGTTTTATAATAGAATTTTATTGTAAGAGACAATTTACTATCTTCATTGATATTTGGTAACAACAAAAGAAATCAAGTAATATTTAGGAAAATTGCAAGTTTCAGGCTAAATTATGCCAACAAATAATGAATTATATTTGTGATAATATATTAACATGATTAAAATAAAACCTATATAAGTATAAAATTTTAGTAAAATATGCATTTATTTTTATTCGGCTCAGGCTCAAAATTTCGTTGGACGGACATTGGTCCTAGGTTTCCATGTGAGTGTTTAGGGTTCTTAACTAAAACTGATGAATTTTCATTCGAGCCGCTACGAATGAGTTTGAATCCATTGTGTAGAGTAACTTTGGCACAGTAATTGTATATTAATTCAAGTTTATTTTTATTATTGCCTCATATGTTAACATTACAGTCGTGTACCACACTGGTACCATGTCATTAGAAGGTTAAAATTTAGACGTGTACTTTAGTCATAGAGATTTGATATAGCTCATATATATGCTTGGACATGTTTTCACCTTTATGTTTGTGAAAATAGATCTAACGTGCATGTCATAATTTAGAAAAAAATATTTTAGACTACTTTAAAAAACAGAAATTACTTTAATCCATGGATAGCATTCAGAGTTGAGGTTGTAAATTTAGTTACTGAACAAATCTAAACTTTGTGGAGAATTTCTCTAGTGAAGAAATTGCGCACGCAGACAATATGATGCAGCGAGCAAAAGCGTCGAGTTTTGCTTTGTGCATGCACGGTAGGGTTGCTGATTGTAGCTCCTCACCCAGTTAATTCAAACATTGAAACACAAGCCCTAACATTATTCTTTACACATCTTCACATAGCCAATGGCTAAACCTTGTTATACGACATAATGGTCACGTGTATACCTATGCACGCTATGCACGGTACTTCAGGGTTGAATGAATCAAAAAATACCTAAAAAAGGCCTAAAGTTAAAGATTTATCAATGGGTAATGTTGCTCCAATACCTAACCAAAGAGCTACTGCAGTACCGATTAAAAAACGGTCGTAGCTACTGGGCAGCGAAAGGGATTTTGGAATTCATTGACATTCTCTAGAAAGGGTAGTGTTAATAAGCCTGTTGGCACAGAAACCATTAAGAGAACGCCCAATAACTTATTGGAGTATGTTAGGGCATCTCCAGCGGTCCGACGCAAACGGTCCGCGGACGTCCGATTTGGATCATTTGGATCGTTTTTTACCAAACGGATAGGGGGTGGGGGGCAGAATTCATTTCCTGTCCGCGGCCCGACGCAAACGGATCAAATCGGACACGATTTGGATCCAAAATGCGTCAGGCCGCTGGAGATGCCCCTAGCGGTACTGCACAAATGAATCTGGTTGTTTCTTGCTTACTCTCTTTTCTTCCCGTCTTGTTTGATTGTCATTGTCTAAAATGTCTACATTCTTTGCAGAACTTGTGACGAAGCAAGCTTTCAAGTGCTTGATAAAAACATAGTTTGGTAAACCGATGATATGTTTTGGTCATGTAATAAATGAGATATTATTGTTTCTGGTCAAATAATTTTTGTGATAACCGATGAGATGATCTTGTTCCTGTGATAATGTTCTTGTGACAAGATAACCCTTACATTTCAACTACTGTTGAAACTATGTGCTCAAGTGATGTGAGAAGATTAGGTTTGTCCTGATGATATACTTTGAATTTAAAGTAATACTGAATTGTGTGCATTTTGAGAAGTTAATTTTTTTAATTGAAGATACACCTTGTGGCTAAACTTCTGGGCCAAACTCGTGAGTTGGTACCCTGGGATTTATGGTGAAGGGAATTGGAGTGGGGGACGATAATTGCGTGAGGCGAGTGTTTTCACCCAAACCCCTGAGGTTAACACACAACGGCACACCCCAAAACACTCCTATCAAACAAGGCGTCAGGAGACTACACCTTCGAATGGGAGCATCAAACCCCTGGTGCAGAATCATATTGTCAGGTCTCAAGCTCCCAGCGCACTCGTTACAGTCGACACAAACGAGCCAGAGTGATTCCGGAGCAAACTGTAATTTGTAGAGCAAGCAACACGTTAGGGTGAAACAAATTAAACAGACGGCTCTTGGAATCGCAGCAAATTCAGATCGGTATTCATTCATGTAACCATCCCTTTAGGTCTCAGCTACACAAATTTATAATTTTCAACACATGGTAATTTACATACTGGAGCTTGAAAAAAAGATGAATGCAACCCTGTGGCAAATGATTACGGATATATATCATGTATATGCATTAGCATCCCTCATTTTTCTTCAACTTTGCCAATTGCAGGAAAGAAAATAATTTTCTCAGCTGAATTTCTGTGATACGACCATGTCATATATCCTTACTCGTAGCCAAACTGCTATCAGATTATCGCATGCACGAGGTAATGAAATCAGAAAGAAGTAAAAACTACCAGTCTGGTTATGATTAAGACACTTCATATAGAATAGACAAGGATGTAAACTGTGGACCGTTCGAAATTTCCAGTGCTATGTGCAAGCTGGAAATATGGCATCATATATCACACATAAAAGCAGAGGACTTGGTAAATATGCCGCCTGAAAATTTGTTGCCATGTGCTCTCTAGTAAATGTTCAAAGATCACTTTATACCCATCGTGATCTTCTGCAGCAGGCATTATAAGAAACCTGAACCTATGAAGAAGTCATTGATCGCAATGTTCAGAAGAAACAAGTTGACAAGTCGTCTACACGATGCAACAAGTCAAAAGAAGTTTTTGTAAGAGACAATAACAAGGGGGAGTTTAGGAGAATCATATCAACTACTGAGTAAGGGTGTCGAATGCATGTGCTTAATATTGTGTGGGGCTTGGCCCATACTATTTTCCTAATATCTTATAATAATGATAAATTTCCCTCAAAATATAATGATAAATCATATGTACATGCGCAGTTTGTAATTATCAAATATCGGTAGTCTCTACAATTTTAACTGCTTGTAATTCCAGTACAGCACAACAAGATATAGCAAGTCTATTTGAATCATATATAATTCTTTTTGTGTTTGATTCCTTGTGAGATAGTCTCTAGTTGGCACAATATTCTGATTGCAGTGCCCTGAGCCCATGGAAGTATAGCAGTGATGTGATCTTACTGTGCATCGTGCATGTATTATGTGCCAAATGGTCAACAATAGTAGTAATCAAAGATTTTTTTATAAATCTTCATTCCAACTTGAACCATATTCGATGAAAAAAGAATAATCCATATTTTGGTGACATGCTCGACTATATATTATAACATGAACAGACCAATCTTAAAGGTAATCTAGAAGTGAACATGACTATGGCCTATGGTACAGCTCGCTATCATACATAAACACTCAACATAAATAGTAGTCATGCTGCAACGAGGGGCCTATAGACTATAGTTGGCAAGAGGCGTATCGCAATATACTTTATATGATTTTTTTATTCCGTACTGTTGACAAGCTAGTTTGGGCAACACGCCCTTGTTTCTATCTTTTAGCTGTACGGTTTCCTTTTTAGTACCTTTCAGAAATGTTTCCATCTTACTATAATGGTAGGGCTCCTCTTCATAAAGCAGAGCTTAGTTGCATTTTAAAGCAGAATGTACTTAATTCTTAACTCATGTCTCATCTCCCATATATTAAAGTGATAAGCAGCACCGACACATCAAGGGACTAGCGTAGCTGTATCGGATATCTGATACTGATAAGCCTCTGGTATGCATTGGTGGAGTATCAGAGAATATAGCAAAGTAACTAGTTAGGCCATATGTTGTCCCCTTGATCCCATGCCCCTGCCTCTCGATCCCGTCACCAGGCTCTCAATACCCTCCTGCCCTTGCCACTCTCCCGACATAAGTAGTGACTTCTTGGCGTTGCCACCAGCTGGTGGCAAGCTCCTCCCCCTCACAGCTGTTCTTCCTCCCCTCTCTCGCTTCTGCGACTTGCAGAGCAGCCTAATGGCGGATCTGGCGCTCCTTCCCAGCCTTTCAGCTTTGATATTTGACAGAAGCTGGAAACTGGAGTACCATCTTTTGTAATTTTTTATTCAGATTGCAGACTTATTCAGTAGAAATCTAAAACAGAATAGACTGAGGTCTGCAATAGTCAATACACCGGAGGTGCTACTAAGATATTTTTTAATTAAAATAACCAATTAAACAAATCCCCTTATTGACATTTAAATAGAATGTTGAATCCTCGACATCGGTATCATTGCCTCATCACTCTATATCCCATTATTACTTAAGTCTTCACCCTCCTTGCATCCATCCCTTAGAATTCATCGGTGTGACATCTTCCTATATACTATTTGCCTAGGTCTATAGGAAGATATCACCGACTAATTAGCATATGCTAAATAAGAGAAGACAAATGGCGATTTCACAAGTCAGTCCACCCAGCCTTATGTCATACATATAAAGGTATAAAATAGCACCTAAATGCCAATATGATTTTTAATTCTTCAATCTTCATTCTCAATAAAGACGCTGAGCAAAAAGAGATATCTATAATTTCTTGATCTTCACATGGAGAATCAAGCTTACAACTTGCTTACAATCTCTTTCACAATATTCCAAACATATAATGTATTTTTTTCTGTGCTACTGCAAGTAATGACATCTTGTTTGATTCATCTAAATACAGAGAGTGATAATTAACATTACTATCATTGTTCACGGGGTTGAACATGCAACTTTGTTAGTTGGCTTAGCCTTAGAGTCTTAACATGGTTACACAAAGTGAAAACTCAAAAGACCATGCATTGAAGTGTACATTTTTTAGAGTAACCCGAAGTGTTGGTTCATGAACCTTGGTACGGTAGGACCTCAATATAATTTGCAACTATGGTGGTAAGCCAAACAAATTAGTGGTTGGTGGTGATCACTGATCAAGTTAATCCACGAATGCAATAGTTGTGCAACCAAGTTACTGAACTCTTAACCAACCAATGTAAGGCACCTTCATGAGGCCAACACCCGGAGCTCAATTCCCATGCGTGCATCCAACCCCATCCACCACCCCCGGTCAATGTCGACAGATGGGCTCCACGGCATAAAGGAAAAATAGGGGTTCCGAGCTCCCTACTTCAAGATCGAAAGCAAAGATCTTCGGGCAGTGTGTTTTGAGCCCAACAAGGAGGCTAGTTGACCTTTTCTATTTATCCTGTGGTTGATATTTCTATTATCTTCAGTTTTGAGATTTGTAATTCAGATTTGCTTGGGCACAAATTAATCTCTTACGGTGAGTGCCAGGAAACTCCAAAGAAAATCAAACATGTGTGGTAGAAGTAAAATACTGGCAGCCTAGAGTGTGCAATAGTAGCGTACAGAATTTAAGAAAGGATTCCAGTATAGTAACTATGAATCAAACCCTGTTCAAGAGACCGATTGTTTATGAATTTTTTGCATGCAGTCATATAAACCCTCTAAGATACAAATATCACCACCTAAAATCATCAATTTGGCATGAAGATTTGACCACTACTCAGCAGACTTATACAAACAGATTACTAGAGCAAAACTGACAGTCTGCTGATGGTTTATACATCCTGCTAACCAATAATAATAGTAATACCACAATTGATACTGTGTTCAATATTTTACATTCAAGCAGGAGCTGATAGTTTATTACTAAGGAACAGATATTACCTAGCACAGTAGAAGAACTCCTGGTAAACAGATGGCCACTCCTCAAGAAGAAGAAATAATCAATGTCCAAGCAATTCTGGGTCCCCAACATACTCAGCAATCTGATCATAGTTCACACGTACCATGCCTTTCGTATCAGCATCCTCCACCACTCCAGTCTCAGCCTCAGCATTCTTCTCTACCAGATGCCCATAAACCCCCTTGTGCTTCCCACAGAGCACAAGCACTCGCCCGTTCGTCCGCGGCAGGACTGTTTCAAGCATATCCTGCTCCACCCCTTGCACCAGCTCTGAGCCATCTTCCATCATTATGTCACATGTTGTCGGTCCTACCACATCGACAACTGTGCCCTTCTGCAAGTACAACCTTTTGCTGAGCTTCTTAGTAACCACTCTAACCCTGATATTGCTCTGTAACCACCGCACTTTGTTAGCAACATCACTACTACGCTCGCCTTCTCGGCTATTGCGAGCATTTCTCTCATTCTCTCGAACCTCCCTCTCTGCCCTAGGATCACCAGATCTCTTCTGTCGAGCACTTGAATCCCTCTCCCCAAGTCTATCTTCCCTGTCCCTGTCTCTCTTTTTCGCACTCCCATTATCCGTGGCCTTCTTCCCACTCCCATTCTCCGTGGCCTTCTTCCCACCACCAACACCGCCGATAACCCAGTCGCCGGAACGGGTCTTCTTAGGGTCGGCCTCGGAGGGGTCGTAGCCTAGCCCCAGCGTACCAGCACGGCGGTGATACTCAACAACTTTGGCATCCCCCTTGTTATTCCTACCAACGCCTTTACCTTGCGACCAGCCGTAGCCAGCAAGGAGGGCAGCACCAAAGCCCTCCACAGGCACCTCCTCAAACTCGTCTATACCACGATGGTCGGGGAGGCTGGCCATGTCTTCCTTGTACCGCCGTAGCATAAGGTCACCGCTGGAGACCTCTCTTGCTGGAGAGGGCGGCTTCTTGTCCGGTTCCGTGGAAGGTGCCGCCTTACCCGACTCGGTAGCTTCGGCCTCGGCGTCGCCGTTGCGTAGAGTGAGGCCGTAGCCTATGTGGGAGGAGGGGTTGTCGGGAGCGGTGGAGGTGTCGAGCACGAACGTGGGACCACCGGCGGTGGATGCGGCGAGCGCGGCCTCCTCCTCGGGGGTGGGGAGGGAGGAGGGCTTGCGGGAGCGGTGGTTGAGGAAGTGGCCGGAGTTGGGGAGGGGCGCGATGACGGCGGGCGCGGCGCCGGTGGCTAGGGTTTGGGACGGATCGAACTCGGTAACGAATTGCTGGGCCGGGGCAGCAGCCGCGGAAGCGGAGTTGCCGTTGGCGGCTGAGGAAGCAGCGCCGGCGGCCGAGCCAGGCGGCTTGGGCGGCCTGGGCTTGGAAGCGATGGAGAAGGACAGCTTCTTCTCCTCCATGGCGGTGGCGATTTGGGCAAGAGCGTATGGAATCTGCAGGGGACGCAGAAACACGAGAACAGAAAGGGGAACGAATAAAGCAGACTGTTGAATCGGGGGCTCGCGGTCGAATCGGAGGCGGTATCGGCGGCGTGTGCTAGAACTTGGGCAAGCCCATTAGAAAGTACTGGGTTTTGGGCCATGAGAGGTAATGAGGGAGGCCGCCATTGGCACGGCCGTTACAAATGGTGGGCTGGAACATACATTTCGAAAGTGGGTACATAAACCTGGAAATTTTCAAAACAAAAAGAACGGGTATATAAACCTCTGCACATAACTTGAAACATTCTATGGAAAAACAAAAACAAAAACTCACACACGCAGAATTTTAATTTCAACGTAGTCATTCTCAGTCCAACGTAAAAAATCAGTGCTCCTATTGGCACAGTACCATGATATATCTGAAGGGGGTCGCATGCAGAAAACAAAAATTTCCTAACATCGATAACCTTAAACTAGCCAGAATCTATACTATGCAGATATAGTAGTACGCAGGGGGTCCGGTATACATACCCTTATAGACCGAAAAGCGGGGATTACGCTCCCGCACAAGCGTTGCTGACGTAGACGCCGTAGCCGACCTTAAGGTCGCGGAGAACTTGGCGCGACGAAGAAGACGATGACGCAGTGATGTCGATGAAACCGACGACGACCTCGAGGCCGTGTGGAGGAAGCAGACCTACAGCACCACTAGCGTGGCACCTCGCAGGGCGTTACACACATACGGTGAAGCCGACGAACTCCGGGCCCGATCCAGGGACGAGCAGCGGAAGACTGGAACCGGAAGACCAGCAGCACAGCGGCGTGCGTATGGTGGAGAAGAACTTATCCTTGGCGCAACTCCAAACTTGGGAGTCACGTGATCCAAGGAGAGAGAGAGAATTGGTTGTTTTTCAAATGCCAGGGGTGCCCCTCTATATAAAGGAGGCCAGGGGGCTGCCCAACCTGCCAGGCTGGCGGTATGGGACTATTCCCACACCCCAGCCGGCCATGGTGGGTGCGCCGGCCCTAGGTGGGCCCCATGTGGCCCACCTAGGCCGGCCGAACCAAGCCCCTCCTCCTGGGGGGCACTCCCCCCCCCCCCCTCATGGGCCTCTTTGCCCAAAGAGGCCCATTAAGGGATTTTTGCCTTTAAAAATTCAGGAAAAATTAAATAAAAATATATTTAACTATTAATTACACTAATTAATATTAAATACATATTACATAATTTATTCCGGCTCCGAAAACTATTTCGTCGCTGCCCGATCTCCATCGGAACTTTCCCGGGACGTTCCCGGTGCTCTCTTTTCCTATTTTTCTCTTCCGGTAAAATGTCGACTCCCCTTAAGTGTGTTACCCTAGCGGTTCGATTATCTCACCAGACATGATCGAGACTCCTCTCCGATCAATGACTAATTCGTGGACCGAGGATACCCAGAATTAATCCCTGCGAGATAACGAATACTTTACCTTTCGAAACTAGACGTCTGAGTCTTAAACCTTTTGCCATGCGATACTTAGCGCGTCCGAGACTCGTTCATAGATATCTCCATACCTAGCTTGATCTCGTTACCGACGCTGCTAACTTCTACTCGTCCATGATCTTATGTCCTGGTGACCTAGTCACACGCTTGCAAGCTCGTTTGACATAATTTCACCGAGTGGGCCCTAAAGTATCTATCCTGCTATGCGGACTGGCAAATCCCGCTCTTGACCCCCCGTCTCAACATACTCCTTTCCGACACCTGAGAGGGACACCTTTATTGTCACACTTTGTAAGATATGACGTTTGATGCAATCAAAGTGTCTTTCGGGAATAGCAATAAGAGTAGATCTCACGGTCAAAGGCGTAATGACTACGTCCTACAAATATTGGGTATGTCCATCACGTCATTCTCCCAATGACATGACTCCATTGTCAACTGACATAAATGTCACATGATCGGGAAACCTCGATCATCAATTGCACAATGAACTAGTTAGATAGAGGCTACTAGGGACCTGGTTGTTTATCTACCACACGTGTATTAATGTTTCCGCTTAATACAGTTATAGCATGGTATAAAACATATAATGAACAATTGAGATATGACGAATAAACTATATTTATTAAGTGCCTCTAGGGCATATCTCATTCAGTCTCCCACTTGCACTAGAGTAACACTTAATCTAGTTTACAACTTGGTAAAAGCTCAACACCCATAGCAACTTGGTGCATGCTTGCTTCGTGGAAGAGGAATACAGTCAACAGATCTCACACATTGAGATCTGTGTGTGCTTTGCAACACTTCTATGTCAATCAGTTTGACATCATCCCGCATCTTACGATGACGGTGAAATATATCTTAGTCGATGGAGTGAGACTCAGTCTAATCACACTTGCTACTTCTGAAGTTGCCATATATTTCTATACCTATCATGTAAATTATGCGACAGTGCATTCATATGCTACTTCGCAAGCTAACCATGTCTTTCTTCAAAACAAAGGCCATCTCCTATATGAGATTTCTAGTCGTATGGGTCAGTGTCATAACTTGCATCATCGTAACCGTTTTACGTCAAGTTGTCTTACCACTCTTACCCTTTACCAGAAAACATATCTTCAGTTCTCACAGACACTGAAGAATATACTTAACGTTTGTTCATTGATCCTCTCTAGAACCCGTTCTTCAACCAAGAACGTGGGTCACACCAAGTCGAGCTTTCAGTCTGATAGAATCTATGTCTGAGGCATAGAGGATGTCCAACATCATTTTTCTTTCATCAGCTATCACTGAAAATGCCAAGATAAACTTAATATTTTACCTAGTCATACAAGCAAGAACCTCTTTCTTCGCTTGTTCTATTCTGAAACACTTCAGAATTTTAACCTAGGAAAATATTTCGACCTAATGTTATTAAGCCTCTTTTGATCTATACAATTATAGATCGAATGCCTAATACTCCTAACTTTATTCATAGAAAATTTAATCACTTAAATAATCCTTTATACTTTGCTAGAGGATCTGTATCATTCTCAATATGTCGTTACATAAAATAGGAATGACACTTAGCTCCCACTTAAATACGCCATCCGTATATAAGACCAAGGAATTTCTTTTAGCTCCCACTCAAATATGCCATTCACATATAAGATCAAGAAAAGCTACTTAGCTCCCACTCACTTCTTTGCAAATGCAAGTTTCTTCAACTATTTTGGACAACTCCAAAATCCTTTGATCACATCATCAAAGTGAAGATTCCAGCTCCGATATGCTTGCTTCAGCCCATGAATGGACAGCTGAAGTTTGCATACATGTTTAGCATCCTTAGGATCACCAAACCATTTCATTGTACTAATTACAACTCTTTCTTAATGATACCATTAAGAAACATGGTTTTCTTATCCATCTATCAATTTCTCAATTTGAAATTATAGTAATTGCTAAACGACCCCGAATAGATTTAGGCTTCGCCACTTGAGACAAAATCTCGTTGTGGTCAACTCTTGAATCTGTCGGAACTGTTTCACGACAAATCGATCCTTATCAGTGTCTATTCTCTCATAAAATTCCATATTCTATAACAGCCTAGATGCCATCAAGAAGATCTCCCAAGTCATTACCTGGTAATCGTACATGGATTTTATCTCGGATCATATATGACTCATAGCCATTTCTCGGACTTAGGTCTACCATCTCTTCTTCGTAGTTCGTAGGTCTGTCATATTCCATTAATATGGCCTTCATAACAAGATTGTCGTACCATACAGTGTGGAACACAACCTCGTACGCCTACGTTCTCAGTATGAGCTCATCATGATCTTTATCATCAGCTTCTTTCAAGTTGAGGAGCATGACACCGGAAACACTTTCCGTTGCGCCACTCTGATGTCTGGAGAGAAAGTTCATTAACTTCGTCTTGCTCTACTTTCTTTCTCACTTATACCCTTGGACAAGAAACTATTTCTTTTGCAAGGCATATTCCGGCAACATTTTTGCCTATGTCGTGAGACATGTACCCAACTCATTCTTTAGGTACGGTACACTACAAAGATTTATCCATTTTAGGTTTGATCACATCGAAACACTAAATTGCTGAAACGACAATCTAGGCTAAAAGCCATGCCATCACTCATATGGTATTGTCTCCATGGATTTAAATGGTTTCCCTATTATCTAACGTGAATGTTATGTTTCTACCATACTACTCCAATGATCACAATAATTCGGTAAGAGATTTATTTACCACACACTATCCGATAGGGTGCGATTACGACGTCCTAACATACCATAACACTATGGTATTCCATGCGACGTAATTTGTGGAACTCTTCTCACAAGTCTTTCAATGATATGCCAACATTATAACTCAAATCTTTATTTCCTCGATCTGTATCGCAGGAATTTGATTTTCTTGTTAAATTTATTTTCCTACTTCACTCTGAACTTGTTTGATCGAATCAAAATCTTCAGACCAACATTTCCTAAGTGGATATCCGTATATCTACTCGGAATATTCATGAAGTCTAGGAAACAAAGACTTCCACCATAGGTTAAAGTACTTCATTGATTCACATACACCCACATGCATGATTCTCAACAAGTTATACTCAAACGTTCATTGAAGCTTACGAAATAAAGATCTCCACTACACGTTAATTACTTCATTGATCCACATACATCAAAATGCATGATTATCAATAAGTTATATGCCCGCTTTCCGAAAACGGTGTCTTAGTTATCTTGCAAGTGTCAAAAGATCAAATCTAAGAACTTGTAGATCCATCCGTATGGAGCTTGTTCATTGACTATAACATTGACATGACTTAAACGGTAGTGCCACACGAATGTGGTGTCCTTATTAAGTTTGTATCCTTTGGCATTAATATTATGAATGTGGGAGTTTCTACCATCTAAATTCAAATCGGCTTATGATCATTACTTCATAAATATAGGACAACGATTTTGTCACTAACATATATGAACAATCGTCTCGCTAGAGGAGACACATTTATAACGATCATACTAACAGGCGATTATAAAAGAATTTATTCAAATGGTAGATCTTGAGGGAGAGTGTCTATGGCCATCACAACATTTTGTCTGCCATCATCAACACACATTGTCGCCTCATCCTTCCAAGCTACTCAAGTAGTAAATCTGGTTTTCATAAAACATAACTAGTATCAAAAACTTAGTCACTACTGCGAGTACTTGCTTAGGTAAAACATTCATAACGTGTATATCATATATACACCATCATCATTGATGACTTCCCGGCGATCTGTTTCATCTTCTTGATTCTTCCAACGTAATCAAGAACCATGAAGGTGAACGATTCCCCTTGCATGACATAGTCTATGACAAAGCATTTGCACCTGGCAACGTTGTCTGTCATCCAGTGATCGAGCTGAGCGAGGCGTCACAATGTCATCAAATATGACCAATGTCATCGAGTATGACCAGTGTCATCAATTATGACTGCCACGTGCTCCTTCAATGCGTGTATTCTCTTCCATCTTGGTTGAGAAGAAAAACAGTCAACATACTGTTAAACTTCATCAACCCAACTTTAGGTGTATCCCGAGTTTAGCGATCATCTCATATGTTCGCGATCTAACAACTCGTACCCACCGTTAATTCTCTATGGCAGAGATCATAGCATACACTAGACTATGATGATATTATCCGCACAAAACTTGATAATCCAAATTATCCTTTTGTTAGCGGAATCTCCGGGTTTATCTCCTAGCGGGTATTGTATCACAAAGAGCTAATGGTTTAAACAAGGAGTATCCTCAAGCTAAAGTATAAAACTATGAAGTTTGGACCCAACCTTTTAAGTTTCTCAATCGCAAGATTGCGCCTAATTTTCAAAGAAGGCTATTACACTGGTTAACATCTACAAAGGTTTTGCAAAACATAAAGACTTTGTTCATTATAAAATAGGGCTCAAGTTTTAATAAAATAAAACTGCCAAAACTCCCACTCAAAACGAGTATCCCTCTAATCGTTTTAGTGATTACACGATCATCATCCATTATGCAACCCCTCATCGTCAGAGCCGGCAACATAACTTCAAAGGTAGACATCGACACGTCAATCACAACAACTTTGTGACTCATGCTTAACCTTTCGGTCACCTTGTTCCGAGGCCATGTCTGTACATGCTAGGCTCGCCATAATAACCTTCAACGTAAATGCGCGTGCAACATGGCTTACACCCACTGTATGCGAACGACGATATGTCTGACACCCGATAATCACGGCCTGCCTCATAACGTAGAACTTTCTTGGTGGTGCACGTCGAAGGGAGAACACAAATGGTATTTTGGAGGGATCATCTTATATTACTACCGCCGTGTAACTAATATATACTATATATATTCACACAATATAAGATGCACACAAAACATCAGAATGTAATGCGGCGTGATATGGCCCTTGCGCCGATGGTCTCCTTCGCGCCAGCAGTTAATAAACAATTTAATAAACCTACCTTGACCATATCACATAGCCCCTGCGAAATAAAGTTAGACGCCTCTACTTTATCTTTTGCATATTTTACGTGGCTTGGGGCTGTCGTAAATAGAACCGCTTCATACCTACGAACCTATGACCACAACAACGATCAAATAATTGCATATTTATTCATCCCTTTTGGGCCCTCCATTGAAAATGCAAAGCCAACTAAAGAGAGAGACAGACACCCGCCAGCCACATATACGGAACCAGCCGTATGTCAGTTGTGGAACCAGTCTCGCGTAAGCGTACGCGTAAGGTCGGTCCGGGCCGCTTCATCAACTCAATACTGCCGACAGTGCAAGTGCATGCGAGAGGGTAGCAAATAATAAGAACGTTGTCGCCGTGATAAACACGGGTGCAGCTAGCGCACAGCTATATCTACGCATAGATCGGCTCTGATACCACTGAAGGGGATCGCATACAGAAAACAAAAATTTCCTAACATCGATAACCTTAAACTAGCCAGAATCTATACTATGCAGATATAGTAGTACGCAGGGGGTCCGGTATACATACCCTTGTAGACCGAAAAGCGGGGATTACGCTCCCGCACAAGCGTTGCTGACGTAGACGCCGTAGCCGACCTCAAGGTCGCGGAGAACTTGGCGCGACGAAGAAGACGATGACGCAGCGATGTCGATGAAACCGACGACGACCTCGAGGCCGTGTGGAGGAAGCAGACCTCCAGCATCACTAGCGTGGCACCTCGCAGGGCGTTACACACATACGGTGAAGCCGACGAACTCCGGGCCCGATCCAGGGACGAGCAGCGGAAGACTGGGACCGGAAGACCAGCAGCACGACGGCGTGCGTATGGTGGAGAAGAACTTATCCTTGGCGCAACTCCAAACTTGGGAGTCACGTGATCCAAGGAGAGAGAGAGAGAGAATTGGTTGTTTTTCAAAGGCCAGGGGTGCCCCTCTATATAAAGGAGGCCAGGGGGCTGCCCAACCTGCCAGGCTGGCGGTGTGGGACTATTCCCACACCCCAGCCGGCCATGGTGGGTGCGCCGGCCCTAGGTGGGCCCCATGTGGCCCACCTAGGCCGGCCGAACCAAGCCCCTCCTCCTGGGGGGGACTTCCCCCCTCATGGGCCTCTTTGCCCAAAGAGGCCCATTAAGGGATTTTTGCCTTTAAAAATTCAGGAAAAATTAAATAAAAATATATTTAACTATTAATTACACTAATTAATATTAAATACATATTACATAATTTATTCCGGCTCCGAAAACTATTTCGTCGCTGCCCGATCTCCATCGGAACTTTCCCGGGACGTTCCCGGTGCTCTCTTTTCCTATTTTTCTCTTCCGGTAAAATGTCGACTCCCCTTAAGTGTGTTACCCTAGCGGTTCGATTATCTCACCAGACATGATCGAGACTCCTCTCCGATCAATGACTAATTCGTGGACCGAGGATACCCAGAATTAATCCCTGCGAGATAACGAATACTTTACCTTTCGAACCTAGACGTCTGAGTCTTAAACCTTTTGCCATGCGATACTTAGCGCGTCCGAGACTCGTTCATAGATATCTCCATACCTAGCTTGATCTCGTTACCGACGCTGCTAACTTCTACTCGTCCATGATCTTATGTCCTGGTGACCTAGTCACACGCTTGCACGCTCGTTTGACATAATCTCACCGAGTGGGCCCTAGAGTATCTATCCTGCTATGCGGACTGGCAAATCCCGCTCTTGACCCCCCGTCTCAACATACTCCTTTCCGACACCCGAGAGGGACACCTTTATTGTCACACTTTGTAAGATATGACGTTTGATGCAATCAAAGTGTCTTTCGGGAATAGCAATAAGAGTAGATCTCACGGTCAAAGGCGTAATGACTACGTTCTACAAATATTGGGTATGTCCATCACGTCATTCTCCCAATGACATGACTCCATTGTCAACTGACATAAATGTCACATGATCGGGAAACCTCGATCATCAATTGCACAATGAACTAGTTAGATAGAGGCTACTAGGGACCTGGTTGTTTATCTACCATACGTGTATTAATGTTTCCGCTTAATACAGTTATAGCATGGTATAAAACATATAATGAACAATTGAGATATGACGAATAAACTATATTTATTAAGTGCCTCTAGGGCATATCTCCTTCAATATCAAGGTTGGTTATCCTCCTCATGTGGATTGTGAGGAGATTGACATTTAAAATCTTTTAAGCGGCTTAAACATGTGCAAGAGTTCACTCCCATTAGGGTTATCACAATAACTATTTGGACTTTACACAGGAGAGAAAAAATTCCGACCAACCACCACTAGGTGCACTGATAAGAAAAGCAGGTTAAACTCCTTTGGAGAAGAAAAAACGAATAGAGAAGCGAAATAAATAACATTGAAGAAAACTTGAAATGCGGTACCGGGTGTTCCCTACAAAGTTGTGAAGTCCCGATTCGCTATATTTTCATCTTAAATTTGTAATTTCACTATCACATATGAGATTGTTCCAATCAACAGATTTTAGACCCCATCGATGCTAACTCAACCTGCTGGTTATGCTAAATGAATATGGTGGTTATGAAATTCCAATGTGGGATTTTTTCTTTACCTTCCTTGATGTGGTTGAGGTTTAATCAACCAACAATGCAGTGGAGGTCCCGGCTGCGAGGCGAAGTTGTCGTGAATGATGGGGCGAGGGCGGTAGATGACGGTGGTGTGACCGAGCTAGCAGCGGCGTCCGGTGTGCGCATCGTCAACGTCAGGCGTGTGGGTTGTCGGGTGCGGGGTTTGCGGCAACGACGGGCGGGCATCAACATCTACTGCAAGTGGGATTCTCGAGCAAGGGGATTGTCGGGGCGCACGGAGTTGCCGCGGCGGCGGCACGGGATGGGTAGTCGAGCGCATCGTGGCATGAAGGGCTCGGGTCTGGCCGAAAAACACGCGACGTGAGGGGATTTTTTTTCTTTAGCAGCGAGCGGGAATTTTTCGTCCAACAGTCTGCTCTGTCTAATTGCTAAGTGCACACATAAAGCAGGATTAGATTGATCTTAGCGGTTAGGTTTAATCAGATGGGCTCATCCGATGGTGTTTGCCTGCCTGTGTACGTTGTTCGGGTGTACCTAAGAAACAAAATGTTCGCTTGTTTAATAGTAAGTATAGATTGTTCTCTCAACGGTTATATTAGTAGTATACTTTCCAATTCATTTAATAGGTTGACACTATTGATTACATATCAATGTTGATAAATAATGGTTTCATATTATCTATTTTCAGTACCTAACTCATGAAACTCAATATAAAGCTCAACTAAATTTAAGCTAGGTGTTGCAATGAATCTTGGGTGAATTGTTATATTTTGAAGTAATTTATTTATAATTTTTATTATCAACTCCTTCTATATAATAGTGTGTTTCCATTATTTGGGCCTACTCGATATCAGTGGGATCAGGGATAATTTCAGCAAGAAATATATCGAAGAGTTAGCAATGGTTTAGCCGAAAATCTTAGTTTATCAGAAGCTTGGTCTAAAATTCCTGAAAAATTACCCTTTTATGATTATATTGGTAATAATCCGGCAAAAGGGGGATTATTCAGACGGTACCCAATAAGTTATTGGGCGTTCTCTTAATGGTTTCTGTGCCAACATGCTTATTAACAGTGCCCTTTCTAGAATGTCAATAAATTCCAAAATCCCTTTCGCCGCCAAGTAGCTACGACCGTTTTTTTAATCGGTACTGCGGTAGCTCTTTGGTTAGGTATTGGAGCAACATTACCCATTGATAAATCTTTAACTTTAGGCCCTTTTTAGGTATTTTTTATAAATGTGTGTTCATATATCTTTGTATTAGTAAATTTTATTACTATATTGGTTGCCGATTTTGGTCCGCGAGCTTAGTTTTTTCTAGATGAACGGTAAAATCAAATCCTATATTTTTTGCCACTCAAAATAGTTTTTAAATTGACACAATCATCGTAGTTAGATCTAACTAATAATAATTGTAACTAGTCTCTACATATTAACCTATGCCACTTAGAAAAATCGTATATATGTGTTGTCCGCGTCTGTTTTAATTCCCCTGATTACCTCGTAGCGAACCCAAGCCCAAATAACGTGTCTGCAGCGAGTGACACACATTGGGCCATGAAAAAATCACGCGGAGGCAAAGAGTCAGATACAAATCGAAAGCTATGACTCTTAATATATAGGGTTATGCGCGTGTGGTTGAATCACATAGTAGGAAATGAAAAGCATGGACATATCAAAACCAGATCTCAGCAAAGAGAAATACGGAGCGGGATTCAAAGTCAAAACAGTCGAGTTATGAGCACCTCCGAGAGACTAGTCCAGCAGGTATTGAGGTTGACGAAATCACCATGAATGTTTGACGGGCTTGTCACTTATCACTGAAAGCATAATGCTGCTTAAATCCTGAATTAATACAGAAAAATGTGCTCACCCATGCCAAGTCTGTGAAATGAATCTGGGTGGACCGGTTCCACCACAAGAAACCAAATCAGCTTAGCTAGGCTCAGTTATTTCTTTTTATTGTACATAAAAGTTAATACATGCAATAAAAAATAAGAACTTACAGAATATAAACTTGCAAATAAGGCTGAGAAAAAAAAAGGTGAGAATGGTGCCACCGTGACTATGAGGGAGATCAAGACTCTAGTTATTAAAGATGAACAATGTATAGTTTTATTCGTTATGATTCCATGTGTTGCGTGGTGGATTAATATCACATCAGACAAAGAGTATTTCACGTGTTATACTAGTGGAGATGCTAGTCAGGTGAGAATGGGAAATAGACGTGTCAATCAATGTTGGTAAGGTCACTATATGTATTGAGACAAACACATGCTGCAGGTTGGTGTAAGGTGTTGGATGATATGTGACATGTTCGCGACACTTCAATTGAACCAAAAGCAATGATTGGTTAAGGGCATCTCCAGCCGCCCCCCCCCCCCAGCCACCCAGGAGGCCTTTTTAGCGCCGGCGGAAGCAAATAGCGCCGTTTTTTTACCACTCGGCCCCCCAGAAGCCCAAATAGCGCCGTTTCGGCGTTATTTTGCTCCAGCGCACACAGGCGAAACCCAGCCCACTGGTTCGGCTTGGGGGGCGAAAACGCGGGAAACACGACGCAGGCCAGCGCTGTCAGCGACGCGGGAGAAAATAGCGCGGAACAGAAACCACCCGTGAGGCCGCGCGCTCGTCTTCTCGGCTCCCACGTCGGTCAAAGACTGCCGGAGTAATGGCGTGGCGGGCGGCCAGTGCAAGCGCCCAGTCAAAGGCTGCCGAAGTGATGGCGTGGCCGGCGAGCCGTCGCTTCGAGGGGCACGCGGCGCAGTAATGGCCAGCGACCACCGCTTCGCCTGGCCAGCGACCACCGCCCCTTCGCCTGGCCGCTGCTATATAATCCATCGTGCCCTCGCCGTCCTCCCCCACACTCGCCTCTCCTCTCTCCCGCCGTCTACATCTCTCTCGCCGTCCTCCTCTTCTCTTCTAGCCCTCCTCTGCCATGGCCTACGACGCCGCCGCCGCCAACGGCTTCGGCCGCCGCCACCTCCGCAAGGGCGAAGCTTGGGCGCTGTACCAGGCGGGCTACCCGTTCCCGCCAGACATGCGCGTCCCCGGCGCCTCCGGCGGCCAGGGCCCGTGGCAGCTAAGTGTCGGTGGGGTGCCCGTGCCCCCCGTCCCTGCATACAGCGAGCACGACTACGCCATCGCCGAAGTGCGCGCGGGCCTGACGCCGGAGCAGGCGGCCGACCCGCGCTGGAGGACACAAGGCAACAGCGCCTTCTGGGACGCCTACTTCCAGCGCCGCCACGACAACGAGGTCGCCGACCGCGGCAACAACGGCTCGGTGGAGGGCCGCTGCAACTCCCTCGTCCGCAAGCGGTGGTGGGGCGGCGAGCACCGCACGCTGCAGTGGGTGCTCGACTACATCGCCGCCGGCAACAAGCCCCGGCTGACGATGCCGCCGCGCCAAACGGCGTGGACGCCGAGGAAGATGGGAGGGGGCAGCTCCTCGTCGGCGACGTCGTCTTCATCCGGCGCGCGCTCGGCGCCGCACTCACTCACCCCTCCGGTCCTCAACTCCGGGCGCCCTGCCCCCAGCCGCAGCGGCGCCCTCCGCATCGGTGAGCCACGTCAGCGACGCGCGGCGACTCCGGCGTCGCACTACCAGCGCGTCGTCAAGCCGAAGCTTGAGCCCAAGCACGAGCCGGAGGAGGAGGAGGAGTGGCCCGGTTTGAAGGAGGCCGAGGAGGCCTCCTTCAACACCGTCCAGCCGGCGACGGACGACTTCGCCGAGGAATGGAGCCTCGGCGAGTTCACGGCGCAGGAGATGAAGCAACAGCGCCAGCTCCTTGCCGAGGCGGAGCGGAAGCGCGCGGAGCGCGAACAGCAGGCCGCCCGCCGCCGCCGCGTCCCTCCTCCCCCAGTGGCGGCGCCGATCAAGTACTACATCCTCGACCCCGACAGCGAGGAGGAGGAGGACGAGCCGCTCCAGCGCACCCTGCAGCGGAGCAGGTGGTGGGGCGACGACGCCGGCGCTAGCCCGAGCAAGCAGCGCGACGACGACGGCTCGGACGATGACGGCGGCGACGGTGACTACAGCCAGGCGATCGCGGCCAGCCTCGGCCTGAACTAGGCGATCGCCCAGTTGTAATAAGTTTTAGTTTTTAGTTTAAATTCACACTTTGTAATCGGCGAGTTTGCCAAATATGAATGAAATCGCCACTATTTGCGCCAAAATATGAATGAAATTCGCCACTGTTTCTACCCGCCATTTTTTGAAACGCATGGGCCGAAACTTGGATTGGGGAACGACTGGAAACCGCGCCCCACAGGTTCTACATTAGCGCCGCTTGACGCCGCGGCGGCTCCAAAACAGCGGCGTTTTGTGTCCAGGGGCTGAGACGGCTGGAGATACCCTGAGTAAGCACTGTCCTAGAATAGGCGAGCAGTCGAATAACAATGCACCAGTTGGTCTTGGACCGCCAACGGGCCTCAAGCTCGTTCCTCTCCTACGCTGTGCTACCCACCTATAGGAGCTCCATCGATTGGTGCAGTTGGCTCGTTGGTTGGTTGTCCCCTGCTCTGCTATATCTCGTCTGCCGTCCGTTAGATCCGGAGCACCCAACGAGATGTCAACGCTTCTAAACTGATTTAAGCTAGTACGAAGTATACTGACTGGCGGACTGCTCTGTTGCAGCGTCCTGGGAGCTTCAGAATCCATGTTTCTCTTACAAAATCATTGCAAATCTGTTTGACTGACCATATAGCAGATGTCGTCGGGTATGTATGTACGGCCGAGTCGGCCGACCATCGCCGTTCGTCTACCGGCCGTGGAGAGCTGGTCAAAACGCGCTAAGTCTTTTTCCAAGATACTCTATGTTATTATACGAGTGGCTCTTCGATTGTTCGATCTGCAGAAGGAACAAGGTTATGTGTACGCATGCAGCCGGGAGCATTAGCAAGGAATTGTTAATTTGTACGGCGTGATTCATAAATAAACTTTGGCGTACACGCATATACTCACTCCGTTCCAAATTAATTGATTTCTATTTGTCCACATATGTGTATGTCATGTGGACAAATAGAAGTCAATTAATTTGAAACGGAGGGAGTAGGAGACAATCCGGGACGGATCTATATAGGTGCATGGGTGTACAGATGCACACCCAAATTTTTGGAAAACAAATCATATGTATATATTACATAATAGGTGTATGTATCAATAGTGTTGTAGTTTTGAACAAAATAAGTACTTAACATCAATCTAAGCTTAAGATCTTATGGTTGTGTACTACTTCTTCTCTAATTTGTGCCGAACTTTTTAAATTTTAGCTATTTGAACCCTTTATAGAGTAGCAAAAAAAATTTAAACACCCAAGTTTGAGAACCTGGATCCGTCCCTGGAGACAATGACAGGTTTGCCTCAGCTCTGCACATCCTTCTTGCACTGACCATATAGCGGATGTCCTCGGGTATGTACTCCCTCCGTCCAATAAAGCATGTTCAACTTGATCAAAAATTGGATGTATCTAGACATGACTTAGTGTATAGATAAATCCAAATCTATTATATACTAAAAGGAAAATGAGGTTGTTTAATAGAGACACCACGTTGATCCACATCATTCTAATTATTTTTGACAGTTAGATTTAAAATGAGTGGTTAGAATTTAACGGAAGATTATTAGTTACGTAACCACATACATAGAGGTCTGTTTGACACGATTTATATCCATCCAACGTAAAGGGTTATTTTTAAAGAGTTATGTAATCTGTGCTATCACGATTGGTTACCACCGGAGAACTTGCCTGTGGCAAGATGGTTAGGTGGGTGTTTGTACCCAGCGCACCAGAGTTCAAATCCTAGATTTGACGCTGGTGTTTCTCATTTAGGCGGAATATTCTTCAGTGGGAGGCGACGTTCCCGTCGACAGCGAGGCGACTGTGGTGACTTCGTCAATTTCAAGACCTGATCCGCCGGCTCAGTTTCTCGGAGTTGCTCATAGGGGTAGGGTGTGCGTGCGTGCGTTCATAGAGGTGAGTGTGTGCGCGTGTATATGAGCGCTTGCGTTGTACTGTGTTTATTAAAAAAAGATCCGTTACCACCGGTGCAGTCACGATTAGTTACGACCAGGTCATATAGCCGAACCTGCAACTTCCGGCTAGCTGCACACATATGTCGTTTAAAAAAAACTATAAAGCTAATCGTATATTCGTATAACAGTGCACACACAGGTATGTCCCAAAAAAACTTGTGAAGCTGATCGTTACGTGTGGGATGCTAGCTACAAATTGATCGGTGATGAGAAAAGGAAACACAAGGATGATCTATGCTATCTGATTTTTGTAAATGTGTGTGCATGGTGCGTGTAGGTTACAGAAGTGCAGGCTACACTACGACATGGTTGCAACTTGGCAGAAAAACGTACAAGAGGCCCTAAAAGGAAACCGATGGGTAGTGTATACAAATATTAAAAGGTCCTTTTTACCCGCAAAAAAATATATTAACAAAATAAAATGTAAGATTTTTAAAAGCTCAAGACTTTTATAAAATTGCGTGAAGTTAACTACAATGAGGAGGGCTCCAAGTTGTCAGACTCACAGTAGTGCCACTTGCAAACTCCTCATAAGATAGATTATTCAAACCACTCTATTGCCAAACTGTCGAGGAAAAAAACAGAGGGACAATCCATGATATGTTCCATGGATTACCTCATTATTAAAAAATTATCCACACAAAAACATGAAGAAATAGACATAACCAATCATATTTTATTCTATACAACACCATCTCAACCACCTAGACGTTGGCATGAATAACACACTAAAACCAACACAACTTTCTTCCCAATCATTGTCGTTGTTCTCCCTAGCGAACAAGAGTCAGCATAGCCTCACCAATAGCCGCTACCGGGACATCGAGTCAGATCCGACCTAATAGTAAGACCACGGAAAAAAATCAGAACGGTGCCCGCACGAGAAGTCATACCAAGGAAAATATGCTCATAGATTCAAACCTAGGGGCATACGTCGAGTCAATTTTCATTGCCTTCCTCAGAAATAACACATACACGTTTGCCTGGAAGCCTTTTGACGTGCTCGGTATACCACGAGAGCTAGCCGAGCACCGACTGAACATCGACCCCAGTGAAGCAATCACTCATAAAGTTCTCGCCTGAGCAGCATGACTTTATCAACAAGCAAGTACAAGCGTTGCTGGACGCCGACCAGATAGAAAAGTTAAAGTATTCTACATGGGTTGCGAATCCGGTTATTTCTAAGAAAGAAGGAGGAGGTCTCTCTGGATGTGCGTCGACTTTACGAGCTTAAATAAACGCCCAAAAAACTCCTTCCTCTTACCTTGGATAGATCAGATTATCGATTCAACGGCTGGAGGAAAGTTGTTATTTTCTTCTTGACGCCTACTCGGTACCATCAGATACAGATGCAAAAGGAGGTCATATCGGCCATGGGATTTATACTCACGACTATAATACCATGTCATTTGGATTGAACATTATATGCACTTAGTGTGTGCATGGATACTATATGAATCCAGTCCATAAATTATACTTATATTTACTCCAAATATAATAAGTGGCATGCACTTCTATTCGGAGAAAATAGTAACTGGTAGCACATAAAAATGGTCACTTCTAGATAAATTGGTGGCATAGGCATAGACCATATCTATCATTAATGGCTCAACTAGGTTGTTGTAAGTGTTTTCGAAGATCGGATAGATTCCTAAAAGTCTGAGAAAAGGAGTTACATTTCTGGCATGGACTTTGTGTTTGATGAATATAGTAACTAAAACAAGAGAATTGCTCACTTCTAAATAAATTGATGGTATAGGTATCGATTGTATAAAGCTATAGCTAACGTGCTATGATATTACTGGGCTTTCGGAAGTGTTTTCGAGAGTCGAATGGATTCTTAAAAACCCGAGAAAAGCTAAGACCTCTAAAAAGTTCCAGAGGTTCAAATAAAACGAGAATAACCTTTCAAAATATACAACCACCTTTCAAAACATACAATCCGGCATAATGAATCAATACAAATTTATAAAACACACCATTATCAAATTTCAGAAATGTTGAAAACAAGTCCGAAAATAATATAGTTTAGCGTATAAAACAATATATTTATTATAATACTCATGGTGACTATGAAAATACTTAGTTTGAATAAAACAATATAAGTTTTCACAGTGCAATGCAAATATTTTTGCAGGCACTGAGTTTGATAAAAAGTGTTACATCTTTTATTAGACAGAGGGAGTATGTACGGAAATAGCTGGTCAAAACGCGCTAAGTCTTTTTCCAAGATACTCTATATTATTATACGAGTGGCTCTTCGATTGTTCGATCTGCAGAAGGAACAAGGTTATGTCATTATGTGTACGCATCCAGCCGGGAACATTAGCAAAGAATTGTTATTTTGTACGGCGTGATTCATAAATAAACTATGGCGTACACGCATGTCGGAGACAATGACAGGTTTTCCTCAGCTCTGCACATCCTTCTTGCACTGACGTACTGGCCAGACGGGCCAATGGATGGATTGACCCAAGGCAGTTCGCGATCTCATCGGGTTCAATCCGAAGTTGCTGTAAGTGCTCAATGGAATAAGTAAGCCAGCCGACATATCCAACCAGCCACGAGGCACCGTGCGATTTTTATCAAATCTTATGCTGCTGCTGATGATTCGTAAAGATTGGCTTCATGATGAGTTAGGTCCGGTCCGGTTCGGACCTGATATTGGACCACCGAACCCATGAAACAATTTCATTGGCTCACTACAGCGCAATGCAAGTGAATCCATTGCACTTCTCGCCATTGTCCCCAAGTTACAGTTCGCCCCTGAACAGCACATCAATCAACGCTCAACAGCCGAACACTTTATCTGCACATGCGGGAAAGAGGCTACGGCCTACGGGGAAGGAGTTGGAGGACAAGGATGTGACATCCACGATTGGCCGGACTTGGCTCCAGAAAGTGACGGGGATCCTTAAGCTTGCGTCCAACGCACGATGAAGCCATTGATTTGGGCAACGAACTTGACCAGAGACCCATTCCAGTACGCGCGCTGGTGGTCCGATCCGATCACCCTCTACCAAACCAAATCATCTCCAATTTAATCTCCAGAGGAAGAAGAAGCCTGCACGCACGCACGCACGCACGCACCTGACTTTTTCTTTCCAGCAATTCGCATGATGAGAAACGAAAATCCGTGCAACCAAGTCAACCACTCTGGTCCTTGGAGATTATATACTACGGTATGTGACAAGTACATATACTGTAATTCTTCACTCATTGTGCTACTTTTTCTCTCATGAGAGCAGCAGGTTCTTGAGGCCGCCGGCCTCGGTGACTCCGCAGTCCGCACGCAGCTGAAGAAATATGAGACACCAGGTGAATGCTCCAACCACTTGTGCTCAAACTCAGCAAGGGTTAACTGATGACGACAACAGGCAGCGAGCTCAGCGAAACAACTGTCAGAGATGGTGGGAAGCCTCCAAGAACTGGGCTTCGAGAAGCCGCCCATGGTTAGGTCACTATGGACAGGTCCCTGAACAAGCGAACAGGGTACATTGTTGTTGCTGGTTTGTCCTCTTCGCTTTTTTCAGAAGCACCGAATGCTGACACTATTAACTCCAGCCGACCTTCCAGCGTCCTTGCGGTACTGAAATTTCAAACTGCCTGTAAAATTGGCATCAGAACGTGTAGTGTGATGGACAGAAAGCTGCTAGAAAATGAAGATACTTTTTTTTTTCCTTTTTCAAGACTCATTGACAAAAAACAGAGTAGTGGATTCAGGGAAAATTTGTTGCCTTCCCATTGTGTGCATTGTAAATTTGTACATCGATCAAACAAAAGGTGAACTAAGAAATAGTTTCTTTCTCTTCTTTCTACAGTTTTTTTCCTGGAAGAATTACGGCGAGCACCGATCAAACGTTGCTGTGGCAGAGGCTCGATTTCTGCCTCGACTCTACCCATGCCAAGAATCTGTACACCTTGCCGAAGACGCAGAGGAAGACGAGCCCGGCGACCATGCCGTACACCGCCACCCCGACGGCGCCGCCCTCCGCGGACACCCACCCGACGAGGTACACCGCGTCGGCCGCCACGAACACCCACCCGACGCCCTCCAGCGCCGACCGCGTCCACGCGCTCAGCCGCTCCTCGCCGTAAATCCGGCACACCATCCGCGAGCACAGCGCGAAGATGATCGCCAGCGCCGTCTTGGACAGGCCCCGGTACCGCATCGCCGTGCCGCCGACCAAAAGCGGCTCCATCCGGCAGAGGCACGACGCGCACTCCCCGGAGAACCGGGACCACCGGAGCGCCTCCAGCCCCGTGTAGTAGGGCAGCACCACGGCGTCCAGGTACAGGCTCGCGTGCAGCACGCCGGACACCGTGGAGGCCTCCAGCACCGCGTACCGGATGTCGCCGTCGGCCTCGTTCCGGAACGCCAGCGCGGACGCCTGCAGGAGCAGCAGCAATGCCGGGCCGAGCTGCGCGAGCGGGAACACGGAGTTGACGCGCTGACCCTTGGCGAGAGTGAGGAGCACCAGCGGGAGCAGGAACGGGCCCGAGGGGACCAGGTACTTCCTCTTGATGCCTTTGACGCCCGCGACGCCGCTCCGAGCAAGGTCGAGGACGGCGAAGGCCAGCGCGGCGACGAAGCAGTACGCGGCGAAGGCGGCGACGAGCGCGCCGACGGACGAGTGGTAGTCGCCGGGGTAGGAGCTGTCGCAGTAGTAGTGGTAGGGGCAGGTGACGAAGTCCGTGGTCTCCTCCAGCTGCCACCTCGTGCACTTGAGTATCTGCCTCGTCACGGCGTCGCCGCCCAGGATAAGCTGGGGCATCCACGCCGACGACCGGCCGGAAGCGCCCTCGAGAAGCGGCGAGAGCATCTGATCATACGACATGGCGGCTCTGAGCTAGCCGGTTCTTCTCGGTGCTCGATCCCCAGCTGATGCTTCGTCTTCGGCTTCTTCTTGTCCTGTTAGCTAATATGCATTCCTGCATTCGTTGGCTCAATGATGGCCTGCTTTCAGAGGCAACTCCTCCCCCTCTTCCTCCTCCTCTTCTTGGATGGATGCTGGTGTGCTGGACTTGTTGCTTGTTGAGGCAGGGAGCGAGGGAGTTGGGATTGGATAGGGAAGGTTTAACTGGAAGCTTTGAGGGAACTTGCCATGCTTGCCCCTGATGTGAAACTTTGAATCGGTATGCAACATCATGATTATTCAATGGTCTTATGGGAGATGAATGTGTTGATGATATCATTAGCAAGGCTTAATTGGAGAAGTCTGGGAGGGGTGATTTGGTCATATGGTGGTGGTGATGGTTTGCTGTCATGGTGGTTGGGTTGAGGAGACGAGAAGAGAGTAGGCAGGCTGATGGAAGGAGGATTGTTTGACTTTGTTTGTACTGAATTGGTGGGCCAGCAAGGAAGACACCATTTGGGTTGTAGTACCTAGCTGTTAGTGGTAGTTAAAGTTTGTTGGGAGATTATATTTTCTTCAGAGTAGTTTGTTGGGGGGATTTGGTGAGAATAAGAGACTGGCTCAGCATTAGTTTGCATGCATCGTTGGACATGCATGATTAGCGGTTTAGCATCTAGCCACCTCGTCTTGGGTGCACACGTTAACGTATATAGACCTTCTGGTCCTTCAGCTTATTATAAGCTCATATGGATGTCTAAAAAACTTTTACTTCCCCTCCGCGACAGCGGCGGCTAGGACGAAGTCGAAGTTCCTCAGCTCCCAAGAGGGTTTAAACAGTGGCAGAGAACGATTCTTCTTTATCTAAAAATCATTTAGGATTCTTCCATGCATCATCGATCATGATCATTATCTGGAAAAAGAAAGGTATCATCAGGATATATCTTTTAGCCAGCACCAGGAATTGGCCGCCACTTTTTTTTTTATGACTTCTTTGTCTCTGCTGGAATTATTTGGTAGGTGTTCACAACTCACAAAGCCAGGTAGGCCATGATCCTTTAGCTAGATGAAGGAGAGTTGTGGTCTCCCAGTCTAATGTTTGTGCTCTGCATGTCTGTTGAAACGACTGTTGCTTGTATTTTTACACATGTAACCAGCCAGTCCTGTAAGGCAGCGCTGAACCTACAGTATTCATATATTCATAGGGAGATCATAGGTGACCAACTGCTCAATTGGATATTGTTGTGTGGCAGGGCATGCAGCATGTGCAAGAGTGGCCTTTTACTTTGTTTAATATGCCCCTACTAAAGCTTTGTTGTTCTCTACTTATCTTCTTGCCAAACATGTGCTGATGCACCAGGAAAATAGAAAAATATAGGATGGAAATGGATAGTGGGCGAGCTTTAGAAATTATAATACTTCAAAGGCTGTAGATAGTTTGTTCATCCAGGTTTCAAACAACAGTGAGTTATCTGGGACCCTATGGCAAGCCAAGAAAGCATTGGACCTTGTCTCTGAAAACGATTGCATATGTCTTGTGAAACGTGTTGCTTGTAAGGGCCGTGAAACCAGGAATATTTCAACATCCAAGGAGTCGGCTGGCAGAGCCAATATATGACTAGCCTCTTCTAGTTTTATATCATTAGTTTCCCAAGTCTGCTTCGCATCATGCTGCAGTGGCGGGCGATTTATGACAAGCTATAGGTAGACGTCAATCGGGCCGTGTAGGTGCGGCTTCACGAGTCAATATCTGCTACGAAAAGACGCCCTTTTGGACTAATCCTGGACGACTAACCTATCCGAAATCACGACATTATGGTAGGGGAGGGCAGAACTTCTTTTTAGTACTAATAACTTGTACTCTCAACAAAAGGCAAAGTCGGGTGACTCCGGGTCACTGACATGTCGGGCCCACCATGCGTGGGGTCCACAAGTCAGTGGTTCAAAGTCAGCGAAAGTCAGCAAGATCAACGTCAGCTAATCTCAACCTGTTTGCCTCGTCAACAACCACGTAGGTACAAGGCCCTTTTCAAAACACAAGATATATATACTTTTGTCGAACCGGAACAGGACAAGATATTCAAGGGGGTAGTCTAGCAAGTGCTGGTGTACTTTGTTCTACTAATAAGATCATAATTGAACAAATATCTTAATTAGGTCGAACATTAAAAAACCAATTGTATTTTGGATGTTTGTCTTGTTCTTTGTTGCTGGTGAGGACGCGGTTTTAAAACCTATCTTCTGTTGGTCATACTAGAACGAAGTCCCCCCATATGGAAATTTTTAGTATAGAACTGCTAAATGATTGTCGTAATCACCACGATGCCTATCAGAAACCTCGAAAAAAACGAATTATCTTTGCGTTTCGACTTATGAATTGAACCTCGCTGGTACGGAGCACAAGGGATCCACAGCAGCACAATTGCCAAGTGAAAGGGCATTTTCTTTCCCTGTCGGTGGTGAGTTTTTTTTAGCGATGGGAATGGACAACACCATGCGTCTATAGGCAAGACTGGAAGCCTGAAAGCTACATCCACTTCATGGGTTATTGGGGGCAGGTGAATCTAAAGGGCCTACTACATATGTACGTACAACTTGGCCTAGATGAAAGCAACATTGGCAAAGGCTTGAAGGTCGAAGCAACTAATTAAAGGCCTCATGGTTGTGACCGGTGAGAGAGATTTGTTTGGTAGGAGTAGGAGGGTCTGGGGATGAAGACAAGAGAGCAAGGCAAGGAAGGATGCGTCGCCGGCCCGGTTCATGTCACCAGCCAGCTTGTGTATGGTGTGTGTGGAGCTTGAGAATGAACAGTTCTGATCCATTAGGCATGATGGAATCATGACGTGACTGAACCTCTAAAGCCTTGACATCCTTGCACCAAAAAGTCCTAAAGGTAGGATCTGCACTGGGATTCCTGATCTTACTGTGGATGGTTGATTGCACGTAGGAATTGTCATGTGCCTGGTATCAAGGCCACAAGTGGCCTGCTCGTTGGGTCGGAGTAACAAGCATGATCATGCCAGGTTTGATACCTTGCCTGAAAAGCATCTCCAAAGTACGATATTATTTTAGGGAAACAAGTATAGCATAATACTTTATGTGATCCAATTATATGCCCCCATTAGAGGTGTCTAGGATAGTGCCATCTCCCGTGTTTCACCTTTATGCTAAAATAAGTATGGAGCATGAACGATATGGTGTAGCTCACCTCGATGACCTTCCAAGCCCGTCCTACTCACCGCGCTACGCTGGCGCGGAAGGACAAAGTGATCAATTCAAACCCAGAAGGTAGAGGCAAAAATATGTCAAATTATAGATTTGCAATGGGAGCGGGTAGCAAATAACCATTCCCCTTTACTCCACTTAAGCGTAAGGCAGTGAGGACTAAGCCAAGGAGCAAGATTAGTCACCCACAATACAAATTAGAAATATTGGAAGGAAAATTTTACATCAGGAAAAAATGTTTACTACTACGAGTAGTTGCAACTTGCAAGTACCAACGCCATCCCGGAAGAAAATGAAATGACATGTTCTAAATTAGTCAAACAAGAATCTATCCATATGGTTCGGGACATGCTTTGAAACATTTCTTTTCAAAATAATTAGATCCTACAACTACTCCAATCATAGTAAGAGCACTGACATCATGTCCTATGATTTTACGTGGCTAGCACGTCTAGGCAATATAAAATGATGTCAGGTGAATATATGGAAGAAAAATATCCACAAGAACGTCTAGGTATGTGGAGATTTAACTAATATTCTGGGCACTGCAAGCTTTTTAAAGCATCTCTCTTCATCAACTGTCCAAAATAATTTTGCATTTTGTGAAATAACAAGGTACTTTTACAATACAGGCGCCTTAGCTAATTTGGTTACATGATCAAACAGAGAGTAAACCATAAGTTCTGTTGGATAGGAGATCACTCCATGCAACAATTTGAGGAAATTGAAACAACTTTGTATTGTAGGACCTGAAGGAAATGAGATTGAAACTCCTAACAGATGAAGGACTTGCACTCTTTCTGCTATGTTGGAGAAAAGACTACGAAAGATGTGGTGTATGCATGCGTGTGAATGACATTCACCTAAACGGACAGTAAGACCCTCATGAATTCATGATACAACATATGTAGGATACTAAACAACTGGCCGCTCTGATAGTTCATCTTCCTCCTGCTTTTGTGGAAGAGCAAATTCGAAACTTCTATAATCCAAGGACGGGTATTCAATATTGGAGATGTACACACAGGACATAACACATAAAAAGGTGTACCATGGACCTTAAAACACAACTGTGTCAGTGCTGGTGTGTCTTGCACCCCTACGCTGGTATTTAAGATTCTAACATTACCTGTCCCGATGCAACCGGTGATGTAAAATCAACATGAACTTTCATTTCCCGTCAGAGTAATCTTTGAACATCTCAGAATATAGCTTTCCAGCTCCATGCGGCCCTCGGATATAAACGTTCACCTGAAATGCTGAATGAATGTTGATTCAATTGGTCAATGACCAAGTTTAAAGGCTTGCACTACAACTATTGAAACTCTATGATTTATAACAAATTTCATCCTAGTGTCCCTTTTTGAATAATTATCATGTGAATTCAGGTGCAGGTGCCTCAAGTCCTATTAAGTCCATACAGCAAGGAAGGACTGAACAGCTATGCATTGTTACATCATTACATGTATTACCTTTGGTGTCTAATCGATACACGCCATCAATTGGGGCAGAAACCATGCCAAGCTATTGCTCAACTGATAGTATTTCACATGTACATATACGAATTACACTAATCTGGTATATAAAACTGTTGTTGCTTGTTACAGCAAGACAAAAGCGAGGAGAACTTGTGCCGGAGACAGCAAAACCACAACCGCGCGGGAGGGAACTACCTCCACCGCCGAAAACGGTAGTTGACCGGACGTGGCCATAGAGCAAACCAATCCCCGTCAGGTTCGGCCGGACCCGCCTGGTCCGTAAAGCCCCCGCAGGGGCATACCAATCCTAATAGGGCCTGGTGCCCGCTGGCCCGCTGCAACAGGCCGACCGTCGTTGTTGCCGTCCCCGCACCGTCTACCTCACCGACAGCTCCCGAACGCGCTACAACATGGTCGACACGGTCCGATTCAGATGAGCCCGTCGGGCCCCGCCTGGGCCACCCAGGCCCGCTCTGAATCACCCAGACCCAATCTGGATCACAGATCCGAAACTGTGCCACCGGGCCCGATCTGGAGCACCTGTACCCGACCTGGGCCACAGGGCCCGGACAGAAGCTTCCCGTGAAGATCCACGCCGCCGTGCGCCGCCGCTCGTCCTGCTGCGCCGCCCCGCAGCGCTCCGCGCGTCGCCGTCGCCACGCCGCCCGCTAGCCGAGGCCAGGACCTTGCCACCCGAGGAGCACCGCCGCCAGAGGGAGGTGCCCCGCCTCCTCCAAACCTGACGTGGGGGAAGACACGTCGCCGCCGCCGGCGCCGACCGGGCCGCGCCCGGTGGTCCCTGCCGACGACGGTGACAGGGGAGGCGGGCAGAAGCGCCCCGAGCGAGGAGGGCTGAGGCCGCGGCCGGCCGCCACGGGGGCAGCGCGGCCGCGCGAGGGAAGAGGGGGTGAGGGAGGAGGGAGAGGCGCGGCCGGACGCCGGCGGCGGCTAGGGTTAGGACTGCTCGCGGGGGCGTGCGAGCGCTGGCGGCTAGGTTAGTCTTGACTCTTACGAAGGAAAGAAAAGGTCACTCAACCTCCAATCCCAGTTTTACAAAATTCACAAGACAAGGACTACGTGAGTGTGATACATCTGAACACTATATTCCAATCAGAATTATAAGCTTCTTGTGAAAATAATTTCATTTCCACTGAAGCAAAGTAACTGTCTTAATTACTAGGTGTCGCAGAGCACTGGCCACCAGCAATAAAGGAAACCACATATGGAAAAGTAGCCAGAAGACCAACCTGAATTTTGATAACACAACATCATATGGTGAGCTTTGAGATCGGAGATGGGAAGTTAATAATAATCTTCGGCCTTTGCAACGTTCCACTGAAAAATGTAGGAACGAAAAACTAAATATTTAAGGGATGCGTTGCAAACGCCAAATATATCTCAGAGAAATTATGAGCATATGTTAAAAACTATAAGCTCCTAAATAATCTATGCACTTGAAGATTAAAAAAATTAAAACTGAGGTGCGAGAGGTGTTGGCAATTAGAAACAAAATTTGGCACGAATTAATCAACATAAATTGCTCAAGATTCTAGGTAGAGACGTAATCAGTAACAACATACTACACTGGCAATACAGACTACGGTTATGAGGACCAAACAATTGCTACTTCACTGAAATCTGACACAGGACGTCCATTGGGTCATCTTAAGAGACCTACATCACGGTATAGAATGAATTCTAGTTATACCGAAGAAATAAGGAAGCAACCACAACGGCGTCTGAGAGATTGACATAAGCATTCCGTCGAACACGATGTACCCCCATTACTGTTTTACCTGGTACTCCCTCCGTTCCAAATTAATTGACTTCTATTTGCCCACATGACATACACATATGTGGGCAAATAGAAGTCAATTAATTTAGAACGGAGGGAGTAGGTGGCGCCGCGAAGGTGAGCGCCCTCCGGGTAGTGGCCAGGAGGCGGTGGTGCAGCGGTCTAGTGAATTTTGATCGGCGACAGAAAACTGCTCGCCATTGCAAGGTCTCAAAACTAAGGAACGCTCTTGCAAAAAGACACTAAAATGCAAACCGCCTCTAAATGACCCCTAAAGCACCCTTTGTCACTCAAATTATTTAAAGACACTCTAAGAACACCGCCGTAGCCGTCACTTTCTTAGGGCATCTCCAGTCGTTTTGCTCCCCCAGGGCCCAAAACGCTGCGAAAACGGCGCCAAATCGAAACGGGGGGGGGGGGGGGGGGGGGGGTAGAGCACGTGGGGTGGGGGAGAAAAAGTAGAAGAGATAGACATCTTTGCATGCAAATTAGAGAAAAAGTAGGAGAGAGGCATTTTTGCATGCAAAACGGCGCTTTTTGCCCCCCCCCCCCCCCAGGCCAAACCCAGCCCCTTGGGTACGCCGGCGCTAAAATGGCGCCTTTTCAAGTCCTGGGGGGCTGGCTGGTGGATTTTCGGCGCTTTTTGGCCTAAAAGTGGCCTTGGGGGGGGGGGGGGGGGGAGGGGGGGGACGGCTGGAGATGCCCTGCTATTCAGTAGTTCCACATTATCTCCTATCAGCAGTATATCATCAACATATAGTGCCAGGAACACAACTGAGCTCCCACTCATTTTCTTGTAAATGCATGTCTCTTCTCTGTTCCGGACAAATCCAAAACCTTTGATCACCTCATCAAAGCGAAGATTCTAGCTCCGAGATGCTTGCTTCAGTCCATAAATGGAACGCTGAAGCTTGCATACTTTGCCAGCATTTCCTGGATCGACAAAACCTTCAGGTTGTACCATATACAACTCTTCTCAATGTTGCCATTTAGGAACGCTATTTTGACATCCATTTGCCATATCTCATAGTCATAATATGCGGCAACTGCTAGCAAAATCCGAATAGACTTTAGCATCGCTACCGGTGAAAACGTTTCATCGTAGTCAATTCCATGAACTTGTCGGAAACCTTTTGCGACAAGCCGAGCTTTATAGATGGTCACATTACCATCAGCATCAGTCTTCTTCTTAAAAATCCATTTATTCTCGACAGCCTTGCGCTCCTCGGGAATCTCTACCAAAGTCCATACTTTGTTATCGTACATGGATTCTATTTCGGATTTCATGGCTTCAAGCCATTTCTCGGACTCAGGACTAGCCATAGCCTCTTTGTAGTTCGTAGGTTCGTCTTGTTCAATCAACATGACGGTGCAAACCATGTTGCCATACCATTCAGGGGCGACCCGAGATCTCCCTGACCTACGAGGTAGAATAGCACCCTCGACATCTTCTCCCACTCCATCTGTGGAGGACGGTTCCGGAACAGCTTCCGTTGCGCCACTCTGTATTTCGAGTTCAGGATCAACGATCTCGTCGAGGTCTATTTTCCTCCCACTTACTCCTTTGGCGAGAAACTCTTTCTCCAGAAAGGTACCGTTCTTCGCGACAAACGTTTTGCCCTCAGCTTGGTTGTAGAAGGTGTATCCTATGGTTTCCCGCGGATACCCTACAAAGACGACTTTCTCCGATTTCGGTTCGAGTTTGTCGGGCTGTAGTTTCTTAACATACGCCTCACAACCCCAGACCTTCAGGAACGACAGCTTAGGCTTCTGGCCATACCAGACCTCATACGGTGTCGTTGCCACGGATTTGGACGGAGCCCTATTTAAAATGAATGCGGCTGTTTCTAACGCATACCCCCAAAAAGACACGGGCAAGTCGGTAAGAGACATCATAGATCGGACGCTATCCAGTAGAGTGCGATTACGCCGCTCAGACACACCGTTGCGTTGCGGCGTTCCAGCTGGCGTAAGCTGCGGCACGATGCCACAGGCCTTCAGATGTGTGCCAAACTCAAAACTCAAATATTCGCCACCACGATCAGATCGAAGGTGCTTGATTTTCTTGTTGAGTTGATTTTCAACTTCACTTTGAAATTCTTTGAACTTTTCAAATGTTTCAGACTTGTGTTTCATCAAATAGATATACCCATATCTACTCAAGTCATCGGTGAAGGTGACAAAATAACGATAACCATTGCGTGTCGACACGCTCATTGGTCCACACACATCTGTATGTATGACTCCCAATAAGTCCGACGCCCGTTCCATGAAACCATTGAACGGTGTCTTGGTCATCTTGCCCATGAGGCATGGTTCGCATGTGTCGAGGGATCCAAAATCCAACGAGTCCAGAAGTCCATCGGCATGGAGTTTCTTCATGCGCCTTATACCAATATGACCGAGACGGCAATGCCACATATACATGGCGGTATCGCTACTAAGTTTAATCCTCTTGGCATCTATGTTATGAATGTGAGTACTACGATCGAGATTCAACAAGAATAAACCATTACTCTCGGGAGCATTAACATAAAAGATATCATTCATATAAATAGCACAACCACTTGATACTGATTTGAACGAATATCCGTCTTGCAACAAGCAAGACCCACTGATAATGTTTACACTCAAGGACGGTACAAAATAACATTTATTGAGGACCAAAACTAATCCCGACGGTAGATGTAGAGGGAGTGTGCCGACAGCCACCACGTCAACTCTTGATCCGTTGCCGACGCGCATCGTCACCTCGTCCTTTCCCAGGCGCCTCTTATTCCGCAACTCCTCCTGAGAGTTACATATATGAGCAACAGAACCAGTATCAAATACCCAGGTATTGCTACGGGCGCAGGTTAGGTACACATCAATAACATGTATATCAAATATACCTTTCTCTTTTCCGACAATCTTGCCGGCCTTCTTATCCTCCAGATACTTGGGGAGTTGTGCTTCCAGGGATCTGACGGTCACCGCCATCTTGTCCATCTTGATTTCCAGTTCGGCCATGTTGAGCATCATAAGAATTTCCGACAGGAATTTTGATGTCCCAATCATGTCGAAGTTCATGATGGCGTCTTTATAGGTAGGGGGTAGCGACAACAACACCCTATCAATAACCAGCTCTTCCGGGATCTCACATCCCAGATCTTTCAGGAGCTGAACGCTGCCAAACATATTGGCTAAGTGCTCACTTATGTTACCGTGCTCTTCCATCTGGCCTGAGAAGAAAAGCTTGGTAGCTTCAAACCTCTCATCCTTGACTTGTCGTGCAAAAACAACCATGAGTTCAGTGATTATCTCATAAGCACTCTTGTTCTCAAAATGGTTCTGCAGGTCAGCCTCCATGGCAAAGAGCATGCCACTCCGAACAAAAGAGGAAATCTCCGCCTTAAACTCGTAGACACTCCTAGTGAATTCTGAGGCGGTGTTTGCTGGCTGATCACCCAAGGGGGCTTCAAGGATGTAAGCCACCTTGTGGGCATTCAGAATGGACTTCAGATTGCGGAACCAGGATACGAAGTTGGACCCATTGGTCTTAAGCTTCTCTTTCTCAAGGAACAGGGCTAGGTTAAAGGTGGGATGAGACATCTACAATGGAATTTGCAAAATATAAGACTTTGTTCATAAAAGATTTGAGTTCAAGTATTTTCGAAAATAACTATGAGAACTCCCACTCAAACGGATATCCCTCTCACCGCTAGAGTGATTACACGACCCTAATCCGTTATGCAACCCCTCATCATCAGAGCCGGCAACACAACTTCAAAGGTAGACATCGGAATGTCAATCACAACAACTTTGTGACTCATGCTCGACCTTTCGGTCACCTTGTTCCGAGGCCATGTCTGTACATGCTAGGCTCGCCATAATAACCTTCAACGTAAATGCTCGTGCAACGTGGCTTATACCCACTGTATGCGAACGACGATATGTCTGACACCCGATCATCACGGCCTGCCTCATAACGTAGAACTTTCTTGGTGGTGCACGTCGAAGGGAGAACACAATTGGTATTTTGGAGGGATCATCTTATATTACTACCGCCGTGTAACTAATATATACTATATACATATACACACAATATAAGATGCACTCAAAACATCAAATGTAATGCGACGTGATATGGCCCCTTGCGCCGATGGTCTCCTTCGCGCCAGCAGTTCATAAACAATTTAATAAACCTACCTTGACCATATCACATAGCCCCTACAAAATAAAGTTAGACGTTTCTACTTTATCTTTTGCATATTTTACGTGGCTTGGGGCTTGTCGTAAATAGAACCGCTTCATACCTACGAACCTATGACCACAACAACGATCAAGTAATTGCATATTTATGTATCCCTTTCGGGCCCTCCATTGAAAATGCAAAGCCAACTAAAGAGAGAGAGACAGACACCCGCCAGCCACATATACGGAACCAGCCGTATGTCAGTAGTGGAACCAGTCTCGCGTAAGCGTACGCGTAAGGTCGGTCCGGGCCGCTTCATCAACTCAATGCCGCCGACATTGCAAGTGCACGCGAGAGGGTAGCAAATAATATGAACGATGCCCCCGTGCAGAACACGGGTTCAACTAGCGCATAGCTATATCTACGCATAGATCGGCTCTGATACCACTGAAGGGGATCACAGGCAGAAAACAAAAAATTTCCTAACAGCGATAACCTAAAACCAGCCGGAATCTATACTATGCAGATATAGTAATACGCAGGGGGGTCTTCGCACATACCTCTTGAAGACCGAAAGCGGGGATTACGCTCCCGCACAAGCGTTGTCGATGAAGCCGACGAAGACTTCGATGCCGTGTAGAGGAAGCAGACCTCTAGCACCACAAGTGTGATGCCTCGCAGGGAGTCACACACGTACGGTGAAGCCGACGCACTCCGGGCTCCGATCCAGGGACGAAGCAGCGGAAGACAGGGACCGGGAGACCAGCAGCACGACGGTGTGCGTATGGTGGAGAAACAATTCCGAGGCGCAACTCCAAACTTGGGAATCACGTGATCCTCGGAGAGAGAGAGAGAGAGAAAACTGTGTGTCTTCAAAGGCCAGGGGTACCCCTCTATATAAAGGGGTCCAGGGGGTGCCCAACTTGCCAGGCTGGCGGTGTGGGACTAATCCCACACCCCAGCCGGCCAGCTTGGTGCGCCGGCCTAGGTGGGCCCCATGTGGCCCACCTAGGGCCGGCCGAACTGCCCCCTCCCTCATGGGGGGGAAGTCCCCCCCCCTCATGGGCCTCTTTGCCCAAAGAGGCCCATGAAGGGATTTTTGGCTTTAAAAATTCAGAAAAAATTAAAATAAAATATATTTAAGTATTAATTACACTAATTAATATTAAATACATATTACATAATTTGTTCTGGCTCCGAAAACTATTTCGTCGCTGCCCGATCTCCATCGGAACTTTCCCGGGACGTTCCCGGTCTCTCTTTTCCTATTTTTCTCTTCCGGTAAAATGTCGACTCCCCTTAAGCGTGCTACCCTAGCGGTTCGATTATCTCTCCAGACATGATCGAGACTCCTCTCCGATCAATGACTAATTCGTGGACCTTGGATACCCAGAATTAATCCCTGCGAGATAACGAATACTTTTCCTTATCGAACCTGGACGTCTGAGTCTTTAAACCTTTTGCCATGCGATACTTAGCGTGTCCGAGACTCGTTCATAGATATCTCCATACCTAGCTTGATCTCGTTATCGACACCGCTAACTTCTACTCGTCCATGATCTTATGTCCTGGTGACCTAGTCACACGCTTGCAAGCTCGTTTGACATAATCTCACCGAGTGGGCCCTAGAGTATCTATCCTGCTATGGGATTGGCAAATCCCGCTCTTGACCCCCCGTCTCAACATACTCCTATCTGACACCCGAGAGGGACACCTTTATTGTCACACTATGTAAGATATGACGTTGGATGCAATCAAAGCGTCTTCCAGGAATAGCAATAAGAGTAGGTCTCACGGTCGAAGGCGTAATGACTACGTCCTATAAATATTGGGTATGTCCATCACATCGTTCTACCAACGCTATGACTTCATTGTCAAATAGACGCTATGTCACATGATTGGGAAACCTCGATCATCGATTGCACAATGAACCAGTCAAACAGAGGTTGCTGGGGACCTGGTTGTTTTAGGTATCACACGTGTATTAATGTTTCCGCTTAATACAGTTATAGCATGACACAAAACGGTATTATGAACAAATGAGATATGATAAATAAAATACTTTATTAATTGCCTCTAGGGCATATCTCCTACAAGTTGTCAATCTCACTGGTTTGCTGTAATGCTATAACTGTATTAAGCGTATGTGTCAATCTCACTGGTTTGCTGTAATGCTATAACAGAGGTTGTCAATCTCACTGGTTTGCTGTAACAAAGGATTAAACGTATGTGTGGAAAATGATGTTTGTTTGCAGAGAATGAAAGTAACAGGATTGCAGTAGGTTGTATTATCAGTTTAAAGAAAAGGACCGGGGTTCATAGTTCACTAGTGGTGTCTCTCCATAAATAATAATAGCATACATGAGGGTAAACAAATTACAGCTGGGCAATTGACAGAATAAAGAACTGCATAATGATGCATGTACAAGTCATGGTGTCTAGTGTGAGATTCATTTGGGCATTACAACATGATACATAGACCGTTATCCAACTACATCTATGACTAATAATCCACCTTCAGTATAGCATCCGCAACACCTTTCAGTATTAAGTTGCAAGCAACAGATTATTGCATTAAGTAAAATGTGTAATGTAAGTAGCACAATTATCCTTAGACAAAGAACTACTGTTTTATCCTTAGTAGCAACAGTACATTCACAATCTTAGAGGTTGTTGTTACTCCCCCAGATTAAATGAAGACATGAACTCACTATCGAGCATAAATACACCCTCTTGGAGTCACAAGCATCTACTTGGCCAGAGCATCTACTAGTAACGGAGAGCATGCAAGATCATAAGTAACGCACTCACATAATATATAATGAAGCAAATGACATAGTACTCAATTATTCATCAGATCCCAGCGAACACAACATGTAGCATTACATAAAGATGATCTTGATCATGATAGGCAGCTCACAAGATCTAAACATGATGGCACAATAGGATAAGACAACCATCTAACTACTGCTATGGACCCGTAGTCCAAGGATGAACTACTCACGCATCAGTCCGGAGGCGGGCATGGTGATGTAGAGCCCTCCGGTGATGATTCCCCTCTCCGGCAGGGTGCCGGGAAGAGCTTCTGAACCCTCCCGAACTAGGGTTGACGGCGGCGGCGGCTCTGGAACGTATCGTGGAAAAGTGTTCGGATTCTAGGTCTTGATCCGTCTGGGGGTTTAAGTAGGCGAAAGGGCGAAGGCGGTGGAGCCCCGAGGGCCCCACACCATGTGGTCGCGCGGCCAGGAAGGGGGCCGCGCCACCACATGATGTGGGCGCCTCGGTGCCCTCCTTCGTCTCCTCTTCGGACTTCTGGAACGTGTCGGGAAAAATAGGGACTTTGGCTTTTGATTCGTCCAATTCCGAGAATATTTCCTTAACAGTTTTTCTGAAACCAAAAACAACAGAAAACAGGGAACTGGCACTGCGGCATCTTGTTAATAGGTTAGTCCCAGAAAATGCATAAAAACCATATAAAGTGTATATAAAACATGTAGCAATTGGAATAATATAAGCATGGAACATAATAAATTATAGATACGTTGGAAACGTATCAAGCATCTCACACATTCTTGATCATATAATGTAATGCATGTAAATTGAGATCAAATGAATAAGAGCTGTAGTTTATATAGATATCAAATGAGTAATGTATAAACAAGTAGGAAGAACAAAGTAAAACTTTCAATGAATCAATACTAAAGAACAATCAACCGTACAAAGTAGATATTAAAGATGATTTAAGCTTCAAGAACAACAATATAATCATCTAATGCATCCAACACTCATGACAACTTTGTGTTAGGATCAAGTCAAGCAATAACAATATGCACGTAGAAAATCATCTCTCTATTTGTTCATTTAAAAACAAGCAAGCGTTCAGCGTTGGTTCCTGGCACCAGGATGTTGTGGCTAAAAGAACATTAAGGGGGGTTTGGAAGGCCAACGGAAGTTAAGGGGGGTTTGGAAGGCCAACGGAAGAAAGTCTCACAAAGCTGAAAGTGATCATTAGACAAGAGGAAGTCTTATAATCAAAGCTATGCAAGGAGTAGTGATTGCCACACAACGGATGCACATAGAGCTAAAAGTGTATGAAAGCTCTCCAATGGAACTAGTGGGGGTGCATCCAACTTGCTTGCTCATGAAGACCTAGAGCACTTTTGAGGAGGCTCATCATTGGAATATACAAGCCAAGTTCTATAATATAAAGTTCCCCACATAGTTATGCAAGTAAAACATGAGAACTCTCTCATATGAAGTAAATGTGCTAATCATGAGCACAAATGATGACTACGAACACTACAGGTGCTAAAACATAAGCACAAGTGTGGATAAAGAATAGTAATGTTGCCCCTTTTTTTCTTTTCTGTTTTCTCTTTTTTTCTCTATTTTTTTTTGTTTTTCTGTTTCTCTTTTCGATGGCCTCCATGGCTCTTTTCACTTTTAGGGGCAAACATTCTAATATGACAACATAGTTTTGGTATAAATAACTCATAATGAATAAAACATAATGTATGAAACGGTGCCTCTGCCAGTGTAGCAGGATATGCAATGATCTAGCGTAACATGGGTGAAACCGCACATCAGCTGTATAGAATCATGCAAGGCAATATATAAATGATAAATGACAACAAGTCATGTAATGTAAGATGAAAGTTGCATGGCAATATATCTCGGAACAGCTATGAAAATGCTGTGATAGGTAGGTATGCTGGATGTTTTGAGTAAGATATTTGGCTTATGTGTAGGAGAACATGATGAAGATCTCCCACGAGTTTTGGATGTACCCGCAAAGTATGCACCAACTCTCAATGTGAGAAAGGGCAATGCAAAGTACCGAAGAGTCTAGCAAATATGGTGGTGGAAGTGCCATGAAAACCGCATCTTAGAACTCACAAGCAAAAAGATTCCAACTAGAAATATGATCTTACAAGGCATAATGAAAATCACTTCATGAGGGACTGTGGCAAATGAACAAGTCACTGTTGGGACCCCGACCGTAGCGCATAACACAAAGTCATTACGGTCGCTTTTAACATTAGAAGTCATATATCATTATGCTATCAACTGGATATTTAAGTGTAGCACAGCTTCAAATTTTCTAGACCAACCATTAATCATTCCACTTTACTAAACCATCATGTTTACCATTAAGCATATTAATATCTCAAAACAACATCAATGATTCAAGTGACACAATTTAATGATCTACAAGATTATGTATCCTTTCGTTATACCATCTATCACATTAAACATTTTCTGTTCCAACCAAACACCAATCAACTTATTTAAACATAAACTCTCCAAGTATTTAGCAGTGAAACAAGAGAGTATAACATAAGAAAACTAACAGCTCTAACATGAGATGCATGAAAAACGAGAGCTGAAAGTAATGAAGTAACATAGAAGAATACTCAACTAATATAAGTGAAGAATACGAGTATTCATAAGAAAAAGCGGAGCGTGTCTCTATCCCACAAAGGAATGCTAGGATCCATTTTATTCAAAGAATGAAAATAACAAAAACAAAAACAAAAACAAACAGACGCTTCAAGTAAAGCACATAAGATGTGACAGAATTAAAATATAGTTTCAATAGAGATGACCTGATAGTTTGTTAATGAAGAAGGGGATGCCCAAGGCATCCCCAAGCTTAGACGCTTGAGTCTTCTTGAAATATGCTTGGGTGACCCACGGGGGCATCCCCAAGCTTAGGCTCTTTCATCTTCTTGATCACATCATATCATCCTTCTCTCTTGATCCTTGAAAACTTCCTCCACACCAAACTCAAAGTAGACTTCATTAGAGGGTTAGTGCATAATCAAAAATTCTCATATTCTGCACGGATAAGACCATTACACATGCTACTGGACATTAGCTACAGCCACTGGTATTTTATGGAACAAAAAGATCCATTCAAAAATAGCAAAATGAGCAATGCAAAATAAATGGCAGAATCTGTCAAAAACAGAACAGTCCGTAAAGACGAATTTTTTCGAGGCACTTAACTTGCTCAAATCAGAAAACTCAAAACTAATGAAAGTTGCGTACATATCTGAGGATCACGCTCAGCAAATATCAGATTTTTCAATTTTTCTGCAGAGAGTTATGAATTAAACGGTGGACAGCAGAAAACTGTTCCTGCGCAGAAATCCAAATCTAGCATCAACTTTCTACTAGAGGCTTAACTTGACACAACAATGCGATAAAATAAAGATACAAAGGAATTGCTACAGAGGTAGACATGTTCCTTGACACAACAAAATAAAATAACAGGAATAAAAAGAGGGTTGTCTCCCATAAGCGCTTTTCTTTAACGCCTTTCAGCTAGGCACAGAAAGTGTAACTCAAGTGTTTCCAAGAGATGAAGCATCAACATCATAATTTGTACGAATGATAGAATCAAAGGGTAGCTTCATTCTTTTTGTAGGGAAGTGTTCCATACCTTTCTTGAGTGGGAATTGGTATCTAATATTTCCTTCTTTCATATCAATAATAGCACCCACAGTTCTAAGAAAAGGTCTTCCCAACACAATAGGACAAGATGGGTTGCATTCGATATCCAAGACAATAAAATCAACGGGGACAAGGTTATTGTTAACCATGATAAGAACATCATTAACTCTCCCCAAGGGTTTCTTCATAGCATTATCAACAAGAAAAACATCCAAATAGCAATGTTCCAAAGGTGGCAAATCAAACATATCATAGAGCTTTTTAGGCATAACATAGATACTTGCACCAAGGTCACATAAAGCATTGCAATCAAATTCATCCACCTTTATTTTAATAATGGGCTCCCAACCATCTTCTAACTTCCTAGGGATAGAAGTTTCAAGTTTTAATTTCTCCTCCCTAGCTTTCATGAGAGCATTTGTAATATGAGTAGTAAATGCCATGTTTATGGTACTAGCATTAGGACTTGTAGCTAACTTTTGCAAGAACTTAATAACTTCAGAGATATTACAATTATCAAAATCAAAATCATTATTATCAAAGCAAACTGAACCATTATCTCCTATGTTCTTAAAAATTTCAGCACTTTTATCAAGAACAGTTTCAACAGTTTTAGGCAATTTTAATTTTTTGGAAGAAGTAGGGGAAACATTGCCAACACCAATTATGTTACCATTAATAGTAGGAGGTTTACTAGCATGTGAAGTAACATTATTTTCAGTAGTAGTAATAGTATAAACTCTAACCATATTATCCTTTTTAGCTAGTTCCTTTTCTCTTTCCCATCTAGCGCGTAATTCAGCCATCATCCTAACATTATCATCAATTCGAACTTGGATGGCATTAATTTTAGCAAAGTTATTCTAATTAGCACCATTAGGCATAACTTTTAAATTCAAGAGATCAACATCAAGAGCAAGACTATCAACTTTAGAAGCAAGAGTATCAATTTTACCAAGCTTTTCCTCAACAGTTTTATTAAAAGTAGTTTGTGTAGTGATAAAATCCTTAAGCATGGTTTCAAGTTCAGAGGAGGTATTCCTATTATTGCTATAAGAATTACCATAGCTATTGCCATTATTAGGGGGATAGGGCTTGTAGTTGTTGTTACCATAATTGTTCCTATAGGCATGGTTGTTAAAATTATTATTTTTAATGAAGTTCACATCAACATGCTCTTCTTGTGCAACCAAAGAAGCTAAGGGAACATTATTTGGATCAATATGAGATTTACCATTCACAAGCATGGCCATAATAACATCCATCTTTTCACTCAAAAAAGAGGTTTCTTCAACAGAATTTATCTTCTTACCTTGAGGAGCTCTTTCAGTATGCCACTCAGAATAATTAACCATCATATCATCTAGAAGTTTTGTTGCAGCCCCCAAAGTGATGGACATAAATCAGCAGGTTTCTTGAGAAAAAATTCAGTCCTGCATAAAAGGTTTGGATGATCATCCAAGCAGTCAGTCTGTGGGTAGGGCAATTTTTAACCAAAGATTTCATTCTTTCCCAAGCTTGAGCATTATCAAATTGTTTAAAGTTCATAATGCTACTTATTAAGGAAATGATCTTACCAGGAGGATAGTATTTTCCAATAAAAGCATCTTTGCATTTAATCCATGAATCAATACTATTTCTAGGCAATGAAAGCAACCATTCTTTAGCCTTTCCTCTCAAAGAGAAAGGAAATAATTTCAGTTTTATAATATCACCATCTATATCCTTATACTTTTTCATTTCACAAAGTTCAACAAAATTATTAAGATGGGCAGCAGCATCATCAGTACAAACACCAGAAAATTGCTCTGTCATAACAAGATTTAGCAAAGTAGGTTTGATTTCAAAGAATTCTGCTTTAGAAGCAGGTGGAGCAGTAGGAGTGCATATGAAATCATTATTATTTTTGCTAGTGAAGTCACACAACTTAGTATTCTCAGCAGCTCATTTTAGCAAAATTAAATAGAAACCAAAAAAAAAATTTAATGCAAGTAACTAATTTTTTTTTGTATTTTTGATATTAAGCAAACAAGACAGTAATAAAAATAAACTAAGCAAGACAATAACAAAATAAAAAGATTGGGTGTGAGAGACTCCACTCGCAGAAGAGGTTAGTTTCCCCGGCAACGACGCCAGAAATTAGCTTGATGCACCGGTGTGGTGTTGTTGGGAAACCCCAAGAGTAAGGTATGAAGTAGTGCAGCAGCAAATTTCCCTCAGTTGTGAAACCAAGGTTATCAATCCAGTAGGAAACTATAATTCTTCCGAAGGTTGCCGCGGTTGACCTTGGCAGGGCGCACTACCGGTGTCAACCACGAACGTGGAACCTGCACACAACACAACCAAGATACTTTGCCCCAACTTAACATTGAGGTTGTCAATCTCACTGGCTTGCTGTAACAAAGGAGTAAACGTATGTGTGGAAAATAAAGTTTGTTTGCAGAGAATGAAAGTAACAGGATTGCAGTAGGTTGTATTATCAGTTTAAAGAAAAGGACCGGGGTCCACAGTTCACTAGTGGTGTCTCTCCATAAATAATAATAGCATACATGAGGGTAAACAAATTACAGCTGGGCAATTGACAGAATAAAGAACTGCATAATGATGCATGTACAAGTCTTGGTGTCTAGCGTGAAATTCATTTGGGCATTACAACATGATACATATACCGTTATCCAACTGCATCTATGACTAATAATCCACCTTCAGGATAGCATCCGCAACACCTTTCAGTATTAAGTTGCAAGCAACAGATTATTGCATTAAGTAAAGTGTGTAATGTAAGTAGCAGAATTATCCTTAGACAAAGAACTACTGTTTTATCCTTAGTAGCAACAGTAAATTCACAATCTTAGAGGTTGCTGTCACTCCCCCAGATTAAATGAAGACAAGAACTCACTATCGAGCATAAATACCCCCTCTTGGAGTCACAAGCATCTACTTGGCCAGAGCATCTACTAGTAACGGAGAGCATGCAAGATCATAAATAATGCACTCACATAATATATAATGAAGAAAATGAAATAGTACTCAATTATTCATCGGATCCCAGCAAACACAACATGTTGCATTACATAAAGATGATCTTGATCATGATAGGCAGCTCACAAGATCTAAACATGATGGCACAATAGGAGAAGACAACCATCTAGCTACTGCTATGGACCCGTAGTCCAAGGATGAACTACTCACGCATCAGTCTGGAGGCGGGCATGGTGATGTAGAGCCCTCCGGTGATGATTCCCCTCTCCGGCAGGGTGCCGGGAAGAGCTTCCGAACCCTCCCGAACTAGGGTTGACGGCGGCGGCGGCTCTGGAACGTATCGTGGAAAAGTGTTCGGGTTCTAGGTCTTGATCCATCGGGGGGTTTAAGTAGGCGAAAGGGCAAAGGCGGTGGAGCCCCGAGGGCCCCACACCATGTGGCCGCGCCGCCAGGAAGGGGGCCGCGCCACCACATGATGTGGGCGCCTCGGTGCCCTCCTTCGTCTCCTCTTCGGACTTCTGGAACGTGTCGGAAAAAATAGGGACTTTGGCTTTTGATTCGTCCAATTCCGAGAATATTTCCTTAACAGTTTTTCTGAAACAAAAAACAGCAGAAAACAGGGAACTGGCACTGCGGCATCTTGTTAATAGGTTAGTCCCAGAAAATGCATAAAAATGCTATAAAGTGTATATAAAACGTGTAGCAATTGGTATAATATAAGCATGGAACATAAGAAATTATAGATAAAGAATATTTCCTTAACAGTTTTTCTGAAACAAAAAACAGCAGAAAACAGGGAACTGGCACTGCGGCATCTTGTTAATAGGTTAGTCCCAGAAAATGCATAAAAATGCTATAAAGTGTATATAAAACATGTAGCAATTGGTATAATATAAGCATGGAACATAAGAAATTATAGATCTATAATTAGGGCCCCTCGGGGCTCCACCTCCTTCGCCCTTTCACCTATAAATATCCCCCGACGAAATAAGACCTAACCCCCGAACCTTTTCCCGAGGGGAGTTCCGCTGCGCCGCCGCCATCGAAGACATGATAGAAAATGCATCGAGGGAGATGGGTATGAAACCCACATGATTTGCCATGGTAGTAACCCAACCTATGTGATCGGAGATCCCGTGAAGTAGAACCTGCGAAAACAAGCTATTGGTTAACTGAAGAGAGTAAACTATACTAACCCACTCCGTTGAAGATGCAATACTCTCGGTAACTGTATGGCATGTTGATGTTTGTCTTAATGTGTTCCAAAGCTTTGTATAAGCAAGACGCTATCCTCTATAGCGATCTTTGGAGGAACACACCTATATGAACCTGACTGCTGGTCACAGTCTATGAGATTAGGGTGATCTCTAGTAAGTTCATGAACAGGTCAGGAGTGACTAATATGCTCCACCCGAGGGGTCAGCCTTCGGCAGCCTAGTACTGGTAAGACATTTGGTGAAACTACTTTACGCCAAACTGACAATTCAAGGCCTAGTCCATTGTCAGTTGTGAATGAGTGTAGCTGATTGCTCTAGGTAGAGTTCAACCTTAACAAGCCTAACCTGAAAATACTAGTATATTAAAACAGTGTTTGGAACAAGTGATAACATCATGGGACTTTGGGATCTGGTGGGGGATTGCTGAAATATTGCCCAAATATCATGTGGGCCTTTGGCCCATTTAGCAATTACAGAAAAATCCCTAAAGCCCATGCTGCTGTCATGGCAAGTGGTGGGACTTTAGTCCCATACTGCTAGTTTAGTGAGATGTGCATCAGATTATATACTGAGCCATTCTACTACTAGTACGAGTTGGTATGAGGTATGAGGAGAATGGCTGTGTACAACACGCGCGCTCCTCCTCCTCCGCCGCCCGCCTCACCTCGCCTCGTCACGACGCGCCGCGGGTTGCGGGAATCTCGCCGAGCCGATGTGTTCTTTTTATCACGCAGGAATAACATGTCAACGGTCGCAAAACGTTTAGTGTCAATGGAGACTAATTGCTAGCTGAAACATTCGGTATTAAGTACGTACGTTTTCAGCCTTGATGGCACTTCATTGTTTTACGTTTTGGCTGATCGTCCGACTCCTGCGTCTGTGCCTATGTAACCGAGAGGTCGCTCCTCTCAAAATACACAGACGATAGAACTCATCTGCCCACAGCCGCCACCATAGTTTCTCTAATCTGTCGCTGTCATCGTTGATCCCATCCCGTCCGCCGCGTACACGGTCGACGGGAGAGCAGGCCTCCGAAGCCCCGCCTCTCCGTTTCCTGTACGGGAGAGGGGCGATTAGGTTTTTGGGGAGCGTCTCCTACGCGACTGCTCGCCAATCTTCATCCACTACGTCGGCTACTTCCTCTACGTCCACTACGTCCGCGTCGCCGTCATCATCACCATGAGCACCGACGCTGAGGTCGAGAAGGCTGCTGCGGAGAAGAGGATCGCCGACGAAGCTGCTTCTGATTCGGCCAATTGGCCAACTGCCGGGTATGACATGTTCATACCCCTCCCGATTATTTACTTGTCTACTGTACTAGTGATTTGCGTAGATGTATCTACTATATGTCTAGTACACGATTACACTGTTAAGTTTCAGTATGTCATTAGCACCATATGCGTCATGATTTTAATTAATACTTGGATTAATATAATCGGAAAATTGCTTATATTCTCAACAGTGGCGCGACCCCACCTCTGGCCGCGCCGCCACATGATTAGGGCCCCTCGGGGCTCCACCTCCTTCGCCCTTTCACCTATAAATATCCCCCGACGAAATAAGACCTAACCCCCGAACCTTTTCCCGAGGAGAGTTCCGCTGCGCCGCCGCCATCGAAGACAAGTTTTGGGGGACAAAAGTCTCTGTTTCGGCACCCTGCCGGGACGGGGAATTGCCCCCGGAGCCATCTCCATCGCCGTCGCTGACTCCCACGATGAGGAGTGAGTAGTTCTCCCCCGGGGCTGAGGGCTCTACCGGTAGCTATGTGGTTTATCTCTCTCTCCCATGGTGTGATCTTTATGTGATCATGAGCGTTATAATCTAGTTGAATAATTAGATGTTACTCTTTATCTATTATGCACTCTAGAGGTTATTTTAATATGAACTCCGGAGTTACTCTCCACGGTGTGAAGGTGACAGTGTGCGCATCGTGTATGACTCCTTTATGACGTTGTGGTGTTTGTTTACTCAGACTTTGGGGTGTGCTTTTATAGCCCTACGCAATGAATGGTGTTTTTCATCCAACAAGAGAGTGTTTGAGAGTAGTATTTATTATTCAACTATGAGGTCATTGTTGGGAGTGTCCACTAGTGAAAGTATGATCCCTAGGCCTTGTTTCTAAGCATTGAAACACCGTTTACAACCTGTTCTGCTACATGTTTGCTTGCTGACATTTTTATTTCAGATTGCAATTACCACTTATAATCATCCATATTACTTGTATTTCACTATCTCTTCGCCGAACTAGTGCACCTATACATCTGACAAGTGTATTGGGTGTGTTGGGGACACAAGAGACTTCTTATATCTTAATTGCAGGGTTGCTTGAGAGGGATATCTTTGACCTCTACCTCCCTGAGTTCGATAACCTTGGGTGATTCACTTAAGGGAAACGTGCTGTTGTTCTACAAACCTCTCCTCTTGGAGGCCCAACACTGTCTACGAGAATAGAAGCGTGCGTAGACATCAGAGGCCAAGATCAGCAGGTGTTCTGCGTCGTCGATGGCGCCCTGATCTTCCTCGTCGAAGAGCTCGGCGAGCATCTCCTCGGCATCGGAGTCCATGGCTCGGGCGAAACGCCGAACACCTTGCGGGCGGGGTGGACACTTTTCGCCCGAGAATCTCCCCGGGAGGCTAGATCGCAGCGGAGGGGAGTGGGCGGCGCCGCCGGCATGGCGGGGGTAGACGGCGGGTTTTGTAGCTGCTTGTGTGCGGCGGCGCAAGTAGGGGTGGTGGCGGCGACGGCGAGACGGGCAGAGGGAAAAGGCGAGCAGGGGTGGGGGAAAAGCGTTGTCTCGCCGACAACGCTGGCCCACACGTGCTTTTCCTTCCGCCCCCCCCCCCCCCCCCCCAGGCTGAACCCAGTGGGCTGGGTTTCGCCTGGGTGCGCCGGCGCTAATTTCCGCCGAAACGACGCTATTTGGGCTTCTGGGGGGCGGGGCGGGGGGGGGGGGGGGGGGGGGGAGGGTAGAAAAACGGCGCAATTCGCCCAAAACGGCGATATTTAGCGTCCTGGGGGGGGGGGGGGGGGGCGCTGGGGGGGGGGACTGGAGATACCCTAAGGCCCAGGAACGAAGTGTGAGTGTGTGTGGGTGAGACCGTGAGAGGAGGCGTTTCCTATTTGACGCCCCTAGCTTCCGCTACGAGGTTGACGGGTACCCTGGAGCAAAGGAGGTAGGTTGACGGGTACCCGCGCCAGGTACATTGCTTTTCCACTGTTTTTTTTCTGGTTTTAAGAACTTTCTAGAAACCTCTGTTCGTTTTTCTCCTTTCTCCCGGTTTTCTTATTTAATCGTTTTTTCTACTTTGTTTTTCTTTTCTGTCACATTGTTATCATTTTGAAAAAAATAGATTTCAAATTGTTTAGTTTGAAAAAAAAACCAAATTTGAAAATTGTTTAAATTTCAAATTTTGTTCAAATAAAATTTTGAAAATTGATTAGTTCTGAAAAATGTGCTGATTTGAAAATTATCCAAATTGAAAAAAATGTCCAGATTGGAAAACTAATCAAAATTCATACAGGTTCAAATAATTTTTTTGTTTAAATTCAAAAACTCTTTAGATTAAAAAATGTTAAAAAATGTCCAGATTTGAAATTTGTTCAATTTCGAAAATTATTCAAATTCAAAAAGGTGTTCACATTCGAAAATAGTTCAGATTCAGAAAATGTTCATATTCTAAAAATGTTCAGTTTCCAACATTATTCGCCTGGGAACATTTTTTGATTTATCAAATTTTAATAAAAAATATTTTCTAATGTTTTCGGAATTAACAGAAAACCAGATTTTTTTCCTAATACGAGTAGAAAGCAAAATAAATGCCACATCGAATTTCTAAGATTTATGAACACACTTTATGTTGCCATGGTCCATTTTGTTAGTCATCGTTTTTCATTATATATTCATCACCCTTTTGAGTTCAAGATATTATGTATTATGGCAGTTTACTAGTCTCGTAAAAAAAACTTGTGGACAGAATTGGAGCAAAAAAAAGATGTAGTATACAGATGTAATCTACACATCAGCTATGGACCTACTGCCAAATACAGTGGTTTTCACTTTAATTGGTAATGAATTACAAGAAATCAAATAATAAGAAGGAAAAGAAGAACGGCCTAAACCAATTTCCTTGTCTCGATAAAAGAAAAAAATCCACGTAAGCTTTTTTTAATTTAAAAATCCACGTAAGCTTTTTTCGGTTGTTCCCTTCCAACCATGCAGAGTTGCAGACGCACTGGATTTATATCTTCAAACAGTACCACGACGCGCCAAAACTCCCAACACCTCAGACTCAGAGTAGCACGGGAACAAAGCAGGATTTGACATCGTCGCTCGACCATTGCAGCCCATTCCACCAATGCTTATCGCCCTCCACCCTCACCTTGCCCTGCCCGCTCGCCACCGGCCTCATCGGTATGCGCCTCAGCCGCGAGCACCCCCTCGTCTGCAACCGCCGCAGCTCCGGGAACGCGCACTCCCCGCCGTCGCTGCGTACGGCCTCCAGCTTTGGCAGCCCCAGCAGCGCCAGAAGCCTCAACCGCGGAAACCTCACAACCTCCTCTGCCGCGCTGCCTCCCTCCGCCACGCCGCCGATCAGCCTCGTCATCCCGTTGCACCCGCTGATGTTGAGCAACTCGAGGCAAGGGAGGTGCTGCACCCATGTCAAGTGCGTCAGGGTGTGGCACGCGCCGATGGCCACCTCCCGGAGGTTAGACGCCGCCCCGTGGGACCACTGTATGACGCGGAGCTTCGTCAGAAACCCGAACTTGACAACCTCCAGCCTTGGCGCGTGCGCGTCGGCGATGATCTCCTCGATGCCCGACGAGTACACCACCAGCTCCCTAAGGCCCTCCTGCACGCCACCGAGCTCCGCCGCGTGATCCGCGGACAGCAGGTCCAGGGACCGCGCGCCGTCCAGCTTGCGAAGGTGGAGCGACCGGGCGCGCACGCCCGGCGCCAGACGCGCGAGCCTCTGCACATCGCGGGTCTTGTCCAGCCAGATGCCGAGCGACGGCATACGTGCGCCGCTGGTCTCGAGGTCGTCGATGACCGGCGCGATGTAGTCATCCGCGACAGAGACGATGCTCCCGGTGAACAGCTCCAGAACCTGCAGCTTCCCGAGCCGCGACATCAGACCCGGAGGTATGGTGATCTGGATGTAGTAGTTGTCGCGAAGGTGGAGATACTTGAGCTGGTTCAGGTTGCTCAGCTCCATCGGCAGTGCCAGGATCCGGTTCTTGGATAGATTGAGGAACTCCAGGTTCACCAGGCAGCAGATCTCCATCGGGAACGCGTCCAGTATGCCGGTGTCCTCCAGGTCCAGGTACGTCAGCCTGGTGAAATGCTGGATCGCCTGCAGCATCCTCCGCGGCAGGGCGCGGTTGCCCTGGAGCATCAGCGACGCCGGCTGCGCGTCAGAGAGCGCCCCTCCTACCTTCGCGGGGGCGTCCTCGATGGCGTTGTGCATCAGCGACACGCGCCGCGCGTCACGCCACAGCGCCTCGTCGCGGGGCGGCTCCCTGAGACCGACGCCCGCGCGGACAAGCCACTTGCCGGGCGCGAGCCGGAGCGCGGCGTCGCGGATGACGCCGTTCAGCCTGACGTGCGTGTCGGACGGGCACATGTTGTACCGGTGGTTGTCGCCCTGCTCCAGGAGGCGCGAGGACTCCAGGATGGAGACCACCGTGTGCCCGAACCGAAGCGCCTCGCCGACGTCGTTGTGGCTGGGGAGCAGGCCGAGGCCGATCCAGCACTGCACGAGCTCGTCCCTGGAGACGTTGTGATCCTCTGGCCAGAGCGCGCAGGTCAGGAGGCACTCCCTCACCGTGTCGCTCTCCAGACTGTCGAGGCAGAACTTCACTAGAGCTTGCGTGCTCTTGTCCGAACTGCTGGTGAGCTCTGACTTCTTGAGCTTATCAAGTGCATCACCCCACTGCTCTGCTGTACGCTTGTTTGACATGGCGCGGCCGATGATGGTGAGGAACAGAGGCAGGCCATCGCATTCTGCGGCCACCTGTTTAACAGTATAGAAGGTATTAGATATTTAGAGTAGAAGGATTTACGATAAATTCATATGTTTAATGAACGCAAGCTTGTGATTTCAACAACTTTGAAGATCTCAAGAGTCACCACACATACAAAGATACACCAGCTGATTAGAAAATTTCGTAGTACAAGCCTTGCAGAAAATTGACGAGGTTACTCATTTCGTAGGTTGTGTTGCAGGGGAAGACAATTTGTCGAAATTCGGAACGAAAGTCGTGAAAGTAGCGAGTTTCGGTAAGGGGTGAGGAAATATGATCTCGGTCGTTTTTTCTTTTAAATTTGAATAAATCCAAGAGATTATACTTGAACAAGAAATATACAGTGTTTGGGAGGTTCTGAGTTTGATTCCACTTATCCCCATTTTATTTTTGGAAATTAATTTGAATGCCAGGCTATCAATCTAGCCGATAATTTTGAATTATTTCTACAAATTTTGTTAATTTCTCGAAATTCACGAATCACTGTGAGGTGCCAAAGGTAATACAAAATGGAAATGTTAAACCCATGTTTTCCTGTAAACTTCTAAATGTCAAAAAACAATATGAAATGCAATATAATGCGGATGTGAGTTGTTGTCATCTTTCTGGATCATATTGGTTCTTTCTCTTGCAGAAACCTGAAACCTGAAACGTCAGTCCATGCCACTCCCTTGCATAACCTCTCAGCTGACGGTGAGATCACCAATCTAGATGCAAATTCATAACTCATGGATTTAGACATTCCCCACCCGCTCAACAATCTCCATCGGTGGTGATTCAGAGATGGATCACTACCTCTTTATTTAGACTATTGGTCTCGATATTTGTTCTACGGTTCTATACGGTAAAATTCAGAAGATTACACTAAAGAATATAGTAAACCGTGGCGTAGCCGGGATTGTAGGAACGGGCTGACACGTTCCTGCCCGACTGGGTTCGGGCCTCCGCGCTCGCAATTACAGTGCGTACTCACCTATTCTTCTATGAAAATATACCGGAGGATTCTTCCCCTCTGGTCTAGTTATATTTACACTAAAGAATATATATTACCCATGTTTGCATGATCTATTTTGCCTATTGTCTCATATTAAGTGATCAGGTGCCACCAGAGCAAAGTCACCATCCTCGCCTGCTCTACAACCTCCCGCGACCCATGGTGTGGCAATTTGGACATGGATTACAAATTATACAACATTTTTGTTCAGAATATTGGTCCCAATATTTGTTGTATGATAGAAATCCATTCATGTTCTTTCGTCATTTCCTGTATTTGGGGTCACATTGATAAATTGGTAGGGAAATGAATGTGTGGACATTGATAAGTTGGTGTATGATATGTGAATCTGTAAATTTGGAAATTTGTGTAAGAAAAAAAAATGTATTCGGATTAAAAAATCTGCAGATTCATCATCTACAGTGTACATCTAACAAAACTTAGAAAATTTCAAGACTTCTAAATTTGCCTTCGAATTTCTCAAATCAACCAAACGTGTGTACCCCATGTCCATGTGCACAAAATCTGCACTCCTGTTTCAGGAGAAAACAGCGAGTAGACAGGAAATCCCGACAAACGCATCGGACTGTACGATGTGAACAAATCTGTGGATTCCAGCGTAGACAGAGATAGATCGAGTGATTACCTGTCTTGCAAGTGTGGAGATCTGAGTGTCGCCACGGATGACCTCCTCCCCAGCATTGGCTTCAAACAGGCTCCACGCATCGTCTTGGTTCAAGCACTCCATCTTGATCTTGTTGCGGCAGCCCATGTCCGCGCACACCGCCTCACTCCTCGATGCCACGACCACTTTCCTCACCCGACCGCCCACCACGCCGAACGGCTGCGGGATGCCGACCCTCTCCAAGTCCGGGCGCTCCCACACACCGTCCAGCAGCAGGAGGAAGCTCTTGTCCCTGAGGAAGCTGAGGATGCCGGCGGCCTGAGCCTGCTCGGTCGGCGCCTCCCGCAGGCCGAGCACGCCGATGACCTCGTTCTGGAGATCTGCCACCGTGCAGTCCCTGGAAACCGCCACGAGGAGGACGTGGTCCAAGAACGGCGCGACGCGGCCGCACACGTCACGCACCTGCTTGAGGACCGTGGTCTTGCCGACGCCACCGGCGCCCCAGACGCCGAGCGCAGGGTCGCAGTCACCGAGGAAGCGGAGCGCCTCGTTGAGGTAGGCCCTGGTGGACTTGGAACATGACGGGAGCTCCAGTTCCTCGGGCTGGATGAGTAGGGGCGGCGGCGCTTGCGGCGTGGCCAGCGCGGCCTCGAGCAGCGCGGCGCCCTGCTCCTGGATCGCGCGCACGATCTTGAGCTGCTTCTCCGCCAGCCCGGCGACGGGGCCGGTGGTGAGGAAGTACTGCAGGAGGCGTATGACGTAGAGCTGGCCGGCATCGTGCCGCGCCTTGATGGAGGCCAGCTCGTCCTGCGCGTCTTGCACGCGCCGCAGCCACGCGCGCGGCTGCTCCGGCTCCGGCGCCCCCTCCAGCTGCTTGAGCACGTCGGCACGCAGCTGCAGCATGACCTCGACGGCGTCGTCGAGCTCCTTGACGCGCTTGTCGGCGTCAGCCAGCGGCTGCCACCACTTGCCGAAGAGGAGCACGATGAGCGCGCCGCCGAGGGCGAGCGAGGCGAGCACGGCCGCGAGCTGCATCTCCATCGGTCTCTGATCGTCAAAGATCAAGCGGCGGCACGTACGGCGGCGCGGCGCGGCGAGGGATCTAGCAACTAAGGCAATAGGCTGCTCGCTAGGCTGGCATTGGTGCCTGCTTGATGTGGGAGGGACGGGAATGAGGGGAGGCCGGAGAGGGGTTTAAGTGGAGGAGCGGGGAGTGAGTAGTTGAGGTGGTGAGGCGGGGGAGTTAATGGCGCAATCAAGGCGTCAGCGAAATCGGTTGGACGCCATTGCTCGGCTGCGCTGTGCAGGTTGCTTCACTTGTGGCCGGTGTGGGCACTCACGAAAAAGGGCGCGCAGGGAGGATCCACGCTGGCCGGCCGGCCGGGTGGCCATGCGGTTGCGCTGCACCTTCCACATGACATTCAACGGCGCCATCGCCATCGATTCGCTGCCCTCATTAGTGAGGGAAGACATACGGCGCGCGCGCCTATTGATTTGGCTGTTTCACATAGGCAGGGGCTAGGCAAGGGGTTAGGGACAGGAAGCATACACATGGTGTGCAATAACCACTGATCAGTTCAGGCATTTTTCTCCGTTCTTCGGATTTTGAGATCGTTGAGTGTATGAACTGTGAGTGGGGCACTGGTAACAGTATAGCATTAGATCAGGGCCACCATGAAAAAAGAAGTGTTTGGAGTATGACCAAAGAATCGAGAAACGGATGGGTGGTTAGGTTTTGATTAGGGCATCCACCGGCACCCTCCAAAAACCCTCCAAAGGGCCACCCTCCAAAAACATTGACCGCCCAAAAAAAAACGCCCCAGCCACACCCCACAATAGTTTCGCTCGAGCCATTTTGTGTCCGGTACTCCCGAAAGGGTCCCTAAGTTTAGAGACCCTATTCGAGATGCGTTCTCATAGGGGTGGCCCATCCCTCATACATACAGCGCCGACGTCCAGTTTTCCCCTCCTCTACATTATCGTTCCGGGCACCAAACTTCCCAATCTTCACTCCATTTCCAAAACCCCTACGCCGCCGCGACCTCCTCGCCTTCCGCGACCATGCCGCCGAAACCCGTTGTCCTCGTGAAACCGAAGGCTTCTAGCAATCCGCCCCCACTGCAACAACATAAGAACAAGAAGATGTTGAAGCAGGATCTGCTAGAGTTTTGCGACAAGTCGCCCATAAGTCCGGAGCATCTGCGCTAGGCCATTTGCCAACTCATGAGATTGAACGCGAGAGACAGGGATGCGAATGAGCCAAGAGAACCGCCGAGAGATGTTGATCGCCATGAGCCAAACGAGCTCTACCGTAGTCGCCCCTTTTGCGGGTCGCCGTCTGCCCCGGGCTTCTTTAAGGAGAGCTACGTCTACGAGACGCAACATTCGCGGTGTCGCGTCCGCGAACCTGGACCCCAGGGAGAGAGCGATGTCTCTCCTTTATTTTTTTCGGTAGGGGACGGGGGCAAGGGATGTCACGCACATCCTAATATGAATATGCACTAAGAACACAAACACACTGCTATTTTACCCAGGTCCAGGCCATCCGAGGAGGATGATCCTACGTACTGCTTGTCTGATATTGTATTATGATATGTCAGCGAGTTACAATGATTTCACCATCCACCTCCTTCAGATCCGCCCCTGCCCTTATATACACGAGTCGGGCGATGAGTAAGCATCATCCTGATGCGGAGCCGTCACCTGCCAGACATGCGGCGGAGGCGTTGCGCACGTGTTGCGTGCCAGTGGGAACCCTCCCGCTCCCGCGACACACCTTTAGCCACGCGCCGAGGTTGGCCTGACGAGAAGCTCACGTGGCGGACTGGTGCGTGACTCCTCACCTGGCTCCCCCGGCTACCTCCTTGTCGGGTCGGTTTATCCCGGGGCGCGCCCGCTGTTCGGGACACCCGGGTGGTGGGTTGCCGACAGTAGCCCTCGGGCGTGGATAGATTAGTCCTAGTCGGTCACCGCCCTCTTGAACTTCCTCCCACGCTTGTAAAATGTATACATGAACTTTGCACTTTATTACTTGATATTCCAACTTATTTGCATTACATAGGGGTTATATTTATATTTTATAATGATTTTTGGGAACAATTTACAGTTTTCCTATTTATTTGGAATTAACCTGAAGAACAGGAAAACACCATTTTCTATATTTTATAGTTTCAGGGACACAAACGACGTCCAGTTGACCCCATATTATTTATGAGAGCCATTTTTTGGAAATAAGAAGACGTATGAGCTAAGGATCCGTGAAAAAGGAAGGCCGAGGATGAAACGAACATGACTCATGCGGCCCCACTTTCTGGCCGCGTGAGCCATGCCTGTTTCGCGCTCGAGCGTCGGATGTCGTCGATCTTCCTCCCACGCCTAGGGTTTGACCTAAGAACGCCTATAAAAAAGCCCCCCGACGAGTCTCAGAAAGGAGCGCCACAGAAACACGAAACATGAGACAAAAGCTGCAGACTGGAGGGGGAAAACTCCAGTTGGACGTTGCCATTGTGGTCTCCATGTTCTCCAACGTCTCTACCATCATCGCCATGATGAAGGGGGAGTAGTCCACCTCTGGACTATGGGTTTGTGGAAATAGCTATTGTATCTATCTCTCAATCTTCATTGTATTAGCACCGTATGAGCTGCCTAACATGATTACAGTCATATTTGTATTACCTATGTGGTGGATCCGTCTTTGACCGTGACTACGTAGCAGACGCCTGCTAGTTGGTGAATTTGTACGCCACCAGTCTTGATTTTCCTCACGCTGGATGAGAAATGCGTACACCGCATTAATTTGCATGCATGTATAAAAAAAACTAAAATTGGTGATGTCATCCCGCATTAAATGCTAAATTCGAAAATCCTCCCTCCCGGGTGATACGTGCATTTTATATCATCATTTATACAACTTATATTATCATATTAGAATGTTATTGGAACTATTATATCAATGTTTTGCATGTTTTAGGTGATTTAGGGGACTTTCATATAAAGTCCCTACTTTTGGTATTTAATATCTGGGAGGCAGAAAACCTCCTTTTTCTTGTTTTTATTGTTTCAGGAGCTAAAGGCCAAAGATGCATACTCCCTCCATCCTTAAAAGAGTGTACATATACCTTTTATAGTAAGTCAAACATATTAACATTTGACCAAACTTATAAAAGTACGTGACAACATTTATGACATTAAATTAGTATCATTAGATTCGTCTTAAAATGATGTTTCAAAATATATCAATTTGATGTCATACATATTGTTTTATTTATCTATAAATTTGGTCAAAATGTTAAAATATTGACTTAGTATAGAAGTTAGACGTACACTCTTTCAAGGACGGAGGGAGTATGCAACTGCATGATCAACGATTTAGTCACGCCTTAACATCTGAAATTCTAAAGCGTGAGAGTTATGTCTTGCAACATCAACACTGTTGACTTAATCTTTTTCCATCTTCAGACGTGCGAACAATAGAGATCTATGCACACACTCGCGAGTTGAGTTTACTAAGTATTGTTTTTCATGATACATTGCAGATCGATAAAACTATGTAAATTACAGTCTCACTAACTGAAATGGTTTGTATTTCTTTTGTAGCTTCCAACTAGGTGAAGTTTTTTTATTTGTTTCTACATTGCAGAAAGCATTCAGGTACTGGGGTTTTTCCCAATCAACGTCCCATGTAAGAACCAATTAGAGAGTCCCATGTAATAACCAATTAGAGAGATGACAATTATCAGTTGATGTCCAATACAGTATGTCCATGGAATTAAGTTACAGTTTATGAGTTATTTACCTAAATCTTATCTTCTGTATGCGCCGAGTAAATTCCTTTCCTTGCAATGGTATCCTAAGCTTGATTTTTACGCTACTGATTTTTACTGCTAAGGCATTTGTAGTATAAAGAAATGACCATAAGTATTTAAGCTGTCCATCACCATACTCAAATATACTGCAGGAGGCAGACCCAAAATAAAACAATGGATCATGTGGAGGTTAGATAACTCTGGACTGCTTGTCAGTTGCTTTGATGCTTCAAGACGTATTAACCTGTTAATTCATAGTAATTGCCTGTCCACGTGAAGATAAAACACAGGTATGTACTTGATCAATTAGTGATGTACGTCAATGAAATGGATTTCTCTCTCGCGCGCGCTCTTTTTATATTAGTGCTGATAAATATATACCACTCTTTGCAATTGCAAGTTACTCCTGATCTTGCTCCTTTAATTTAATATAGCCTGCTTGTAGTTCTTGCTTTCGATTTCCGAATGTTCAGTTTTTCAGCACTTGGTCAATATTTTTCTTGGAAACTGACTCTGCATTTATGATTCTGTTTTATCATCTTATTTAAGATTTCCGACTATCGTTTTGAACAATGGGATAACAGGGACAGTAAGATATGATGAGAAGCTTTGTTTCCTTTTATTTACCTTACAGCCTAACATAATGTAGTCTTTGCCATTCAAGTTGGAAAAATATGATGAATGTGCTAACCCATGCAGACTAGAAAATAGGAAATATGCCAGGTGATCTCTCTAATTTCACAAGGAATATTTGGTCTGAGACAATCTGTGTGCACACTCCTGGTCCGAGTTAATATGTTTTTCAGTTCTTCTCATAATCCTTTTGTATTCGATAGTGGCTACAACATCATATTTCTTACAACATGGAAGTTGACCATATATCAAGTAAGATTTACTTCGTATATGTATCCAAATATTATATCTAAAAATAAATTTATTTATTAAGATTATTTTCAGGGTCACTTGATAGCACATATGCAACTACCCTCACAATTGGGACCGGCCTAAAATACTCTCATTGTTATCTCCACGGCCGTAAAGACTCAATATAGACAAAATATGTTTTTGATTTGTTTTATGTTATAATGTCCATGCACTAGTAGAAAACAGGGTAACAGTCCCGGTTGGTAAGCACCTTTTGTCCCGGTTTACCAACCGGGACTGCGGAATCGGGAATAAAGACCACTACCTTTAGTCGCGGTTCGGTCTGCAACCGGGACAAATAGCCATCCACGTGGGCGCGCAGCGAGCTACTCAGGCGATGACCTTTTGTCCCGGTAGGTATCACAGACCGGGACTAGAAAGTTCGAGGGGTTTTAGGTTTTAGGATTTTTTATTTTGTTTTCTGTTTTATTTATGATTTAAACTATTATTCGTACGCTGCAATTACACACATCGATACATATATTATATGACGAGTCTAAATTAAGCATACATGCATATATAATATAACGAGTCAGTCGTACGAGCATATATACATCGATCATATATACACGAGTGTCTTCCGAACACGAGAATTACATGAATATCACTAACGACGGTCTATATGATATTCTCCTATTGGGGCTATGACCTCGTCAAGCAAAAATCCAACAATTTCCTCTTGAATTGCTTTTATGCGTTGCTTTGCTGGGAGTACCGACCGCGAAGCCACATTCTATATCAAAAAGAAGGTCGATATGAATATATAAATTATCATTAACAAAAGTAAAACTCTGAATATATATATTAATGTTTAACATACATGTGTACAAGTCCGCGCACTGACACACGTGCGCATGTACTCACAAACGAAGTATCCACATAGATTAGTCGCCGGTGGCTGTTTGTCGCACTTTACGAAAATAGAGTTGAATCAAATAATAATGAAACATGACAATCCGATATTGAAACTAGAATTAAAATGAGTACTATACTTACGTCGATTTGTTTAAAGGTCAGCACTGATTTAAATTGACCTTTGGCCCCTCTTGTGAACCGCTTCCATACCCTACAAATAAAATGAATAAAGAAGATATTAATAACTAGAACATAGGAAAATAAAGAGGCCGATATAGTGTAATAACAATTGAAATTAACTTTGGAGCATATCAGTAATGCTTGCGTAATCCTTCAAGGGATGCGCTAGTGAGTCCTCGATCTCAACTACCCCACGGTCAATTTGAATGTTCAAGAGAATTCAGTGGTAGCTGCACACGTTTATATATATATCGCTAACTCATCAACATTTAGTAAGAGCGAAAGTTAACGTGTACAAGACAGTAATAACACTCTCATGTGAAGTTGTAAGGAAACAAAATCACATCTTTAAAATTTTGTTGCTCCAAAAAATTGAACAAGTTGTTCTCCGTTTCCTCCGGTTTTTGTTGTAATGTACATGAACTCGATATGGCTTAACGAACCCAACTTGATAATTAGGCATCCTCTTACATTCGAGAATCTTCATTCTGCATAATAGCATACAAACGAATGTATGTAGTGAGGCAAAATGATGAGCTTAGCTAGAGACTTAATTAATTACAGAAATAAATTAATCACTTACAGACAATAGCAGCTCATGATAGATTTGTCGAGGGCGTCCATATTGAATAACTGAAACAATTCGTCAAAATCAATATGGATTGTCTGTTCTCCCATGAAGTAATGCTCTTCTCTAACTTTAACAAGCAGCATTGTCTGCTCGTCTTTTGAGGCCTCCATGTACCACTTATGTAATTCTCGCATTCTTGTAGGTAGCAGTGGCGAAGACCGAGGTTGCTGACGCGGCGGCGAAGATCGAGGCGGCTGACGCGGCGGCGAAGATCGAGTTTGCTGACGCAACGGCGAAGATGAGGGAGCCTTATGCGTCGATGAGGGAGCCTTAGGCGCAGATCGAGGCGGCGATGATCGAGGTGGAGGTTGAAGGAGATATGCCCTAGAGGCACTTAATAAATATAGTTTATTCGTCATATCTCAATTGTTCATTATATGTTTTATACCATGCTATAACTGTATTAAGCGGAAACATTAATACACGTGTGGTAGATAAACAACCAGGTCCCTAGTAGCCTCTACCTAACTAGTTCATTGGGCAATTGACCGTGAGATCTACTCTTATTGCTATTCCTGGAAGACACTTTGATTGCATCAAACGTCATATCTTACATAGTGTGACAATAAAGGTGTCCCTCTCGGGTGTCGGAAAGGAGTATGTTGAGACGGGGGGTCAAGAGCGGGATTTGCCAGTCCGCATAGCAGGATACATACTCTAGGGCCCACTCGGTGAGATTATGTCAAACGAGCTTGCAAGCGTGTGACTAGGTCACCAGGACATAATATCATGGACGAGTAGAAGTTAGCAGTGTCGGTAACGAGATCAAGCTGGGTATGGAGATATCCATGAACGAGTCTCGGACACGCTAAGTATCGCATGGCAAAAGGTTTAAGACTCAGACGTCTAGGTTCGAACGGGAAAGTATTCGTTATCTCGCAGGGATTAATTCTGGGTATCCTCGGTCCACGAATTAGTCATTGATCGGAGAGGAGTCTCGATCATGTCTGGTGAGATAATCGAACCGCTAGGGTAACACACTTAAGGGGAGTCGACATTTAGACCGGAAGAGAAAATAGGAAAAGAGAGCACCGGGAACGTCCCGGGAAAGTTCCGATAGAGATCGGGCAGCGACGAAATAGTTTTCGGAGCCGGAATAAATTATGTAATATGTATTTAATATTAATTAATGTAATTAATAGTTAAATATATTTTTATTTAATTTTTCCTGAATTTTTAAAGGCAATTTACCCTAAATGGGCCTCCCCAGGCAAAGAGACCCATGAGGGGGGGAAGAGTCCTCCCAAGGGAGGAGGCCTGGTTCGGCCAGGGCCCACTAGGGCCGGCGCACCAGCCATGGCCGGCTGGGGTGTGGGATTAGTCCCACACCGCCAGCCTGGCAGGTTGGGCAGCCCCTGGCCTCCTATATATATGGGGGTACCCATGGCTTTTGAATTACACCAATTTCTCTCTCTCTCTTCCTCCTTGAATAACGTGATTCCCTTGTTGGAGTTGCGCCAAGGAGGAGTTCTCTCCACCATACGCACACCGCCGTGCTGCTGGTCTTCCGGTCCCAGTCTTCCGCTGCTCGTCCCTGGATCGGGCCCGGAGGAAGTCGTCTTCACCGTATGTGTGTAACGCCCTGCGAGGTGCCACGCTAGTGGTGCTGGAGGTCTGCTTCCTCCACACAGGCCTCGAGGTCTTCGTCGGCTTCATCGACATCGCCGCGTCATCGTCTTCTTCGTCGCGCCAAGTTCTCCGCGACCTTGAGGTCGGCTACGGCGTCTACGTTAGCAACGCTTGTGCGGGAGCGTAATCCCCGCTTTTCGGTCTACAAGGGTATGTATACCGATCTCCTCCGTATTACTATATCTTCATAGTATAGATCCTGGCTCGTTTAAGGTTATCGCTGTTAGGAATTTTTTTGTTTTCTGCCTGCGATCTCCTTCAGAGGTGAGGGAGCCTTATGCGTCGATGAGGGAGCCTTAGGCGAAGATGAGGGAGCCTTAGGCGCAGATCGAGGCGGCGATGATCGAGGTGGAGGTGAGGGAGCCTTATGCGTCGATGAGGGAGCCTTAGGCGAAGATGAGGGAGCCTTAGGCGCAGATCGAGGCGGCGATGATCGAGGTGGAGGTGAGGGAGCCTTAGGCCTTTGCGTCGAGCCTGGAATTATGATGTATTTCTTTTTCCATAAAATGACTCCATGCAAGACTTCTCCCAGGGTCGACTCCCCTTCAGGGCCAGGGTAGTCAATCTCCAATGTCTCACATCCAGGTAGAATTTCATCCACCCCGACACGAGCATACCCAGCTGGAACCTCGCGGCAATGCCAACGCACTGCAGGATCATCTTTCAAAGCAAAGCCGACGACCACCTTCATGGATATATTCTTCATTGGCTGGTGTAGCTCACAATCATTCTTCTCTTCGATATTGTCCACGGGGTAGCGCTCCATCGGTGACGCATCAACCTGTGCATCATCAACGCTGACATGCAACGCCGTGGAAGCCACGCTGCTTCTCCGGCAGTCGGGTGCGGGATCTATGTACATCTGATCGCCCTCTGGACGGCTTGATATTTGCTCCTGCATCTGAGAATACATCGCAAAGAGCTGCTCGTTCTTTTCTTCCACCTTCTTCAGCCGGTCTGCCGCCTGCTGCTCCTTCCTCTTCTGTGCTCTCGCTCGGCTTCTATAAGTGTTAACGTTCTCATGAAACCTTATCTTCCAAGGAACACCTCCATAGCCTCGTGTTCGTCCTCCGTGCTCAGGCTTTCCGAGTGCCTTTGTCAGTTCGTCGTACTCTCTATCAGAAATGAACGTTCTCGCCTCCACCTCGACTACTGCTGTTTTAAGTTTCTTGAGGGGAGTCAACACTGCTTTCTTCGTCGGATTACGAAGAACCAACTCCCCTGTTTCCTTATCCAACGTCATACCATGCGCCATTAGGAAATTTCCTGCTCTATCGGGCACTTTCTCCGTAGCCGGAGATAGCCCTTTTGCCTTAATTTCATCCTTAAGTTTATCCCACCTAGTCATGGCAGTCCTGTAGCCACCTGTCCCCAGATTATGATGATATACCTTCAGCGCGGCATTATCCGCATTCTTTTTCGACCTAGCAGTAGCTTCTTCCGATTCCTTGTACGTCTTGAAATCATCCCATTGAGCACGTAACCTCTCTTGAGTTCCCTTGAACTACGGAGTAATTTTCCCGCTCTTAACATAATTCGTCCACAATCTTTTCTTGTGGTTACAGAATTGTGTGGCCATCTTCTTCAGGATCCGCACCTTGACTTTGTCAATCATGGCCTTTGTTTGCTCCCGGGTGTCCATCTTCGGCAGAGTGAAATGTGATATCAGCTTGTCCCAAATAGAATTTTTTAATTCGTTAGAGACAAAACTTATTCCGTCGGCTCTTGCTGGCTTATTCCATTCTCGACAGGTGATCGGGATCATGTCCCTAACAAGAACTCCTGCTTGATTTATAAATGCTGTCACGCTCTTTTTGGGCTCCAAAGGGATCCCATCGGCACTGACTACATCAATCTTCATATGTGTATTCTCGTCCCACTTTTTGGTCGGGCCCCGTAACCTTGAAGTGGAAGATTTGTTCAATTTGGAGGTCTAAAAAAACATTCGTTAAATATATGCTCAATGTGTGAAGGTCTAACTAGTGATATATATCATGAGCAAAGACTTAAATATTTACATCGGATGACTTGCAGGTTGAGGGCCCAGCGCTAGTATCGACATCAATACTTGTTTGCGGGTTGTGTCCTTGTAACAAATCATCCAACAACGCATAACCATCTTCATTCAGATACTGTGAGCCGTCATCTAGAAAGTTGTCTACATCATCTTGTCGGCTTTCCGCAATTATGTTCAACACTTCATCTTCCTGAGGATCTCTACCGGTACCGTTGTGGTCCATAGCTTAACTATAAAGAACAAGGATTAAATAAAGATTAAAAGTAGTAGCAATAACAACAAAGAGTGAGATTGAAAGTAGTAGTAGCAATAACATCAATTCGTTACAAGTCATAATAATATATATCGCATCCATAATACATCACGCTAATCAAAATGGACGTCGAACCGCCGGAAACATGCCGCGGGCGGTGAAAACCCAAAGTGAAGGAACCCAAACAGGATCATAACTAATGTGAGATCCCTGAAGATGCTGCCAAGTGTTGGACCGACGGACGTCCAACGCGACCATGTACCGACGGACGTGCTCGTCCTCCGCCCTGACACGACGACGTACCAACTCCTCGGGGGCCGGCACCCTCTGTACCCGTCGTGGCCCACGTGACCGCCACCAAAGAAGCTCCGGGTCAACGATGGTTCCCTCATTCCTCACCAATCTGCACGCACCAGAAGGTAGCACCTCCCGGTGCCAACCTGGCGGAGCCCAGTCTATGACATCCATAGTCCCGTCCATCTCGAAACTGTGAATCTTTACATTATTAACTCGACATGTCGCAACATATTGTAAAATATTTTGCAAATTCTAAAACATTGTAAAATTCCAACATGTAAAGATATAAAATTCCAACAATTTGCTAAGAATTCCTAGAACAATTTGCTAAGTTTTCCTAAACATAATGCTATGAAATTAAACTTGCCACATTTCCTAACACATTTCCTAAAACATCACTATATCGATTTAAAATTCCAACACATTGTAAAATATAAACTACAACTATGAACACATACTAAATTTAAACAACAATTTGCTAAGAAACTAAAACAATTTGCTAAGACACTAAATTCCTAAATCAACTATATTCCTAAAACAATTTCACTAAGTCATAGAACACTAAAATTACTAACTAAATCAACTAACCCTAACACTAAATCAACAATTTCACTAAGTGAGGGGAGAGGAATGCTCACCGGCTGGGACGGCGACGGCGAGCTCGGCGGGGACGGCGACGGCGAGCTCGGTAGCGGCGTTGAGGGAGAGGAAGAGGAAGTGGGGACGGCGAGCTCGGCAGCGGCGTTGAGGGAGAGGAAGCGGGCGCGGCGGTGGCCTCGTCGGCAGTGGTGAGGGAGAGGAGCGGGCGCAGCGGCAGCGGCAGCGGACGGCGGCGAGGCGGCGCGCTCGATTTGGGCAGCCTGGCGGCGTCCTGGTGGCTCCTTAGCGCTGTCCCGGTTCGTGGATTGAACCGGGATGGCGAAGCTGGAGTATTTATACCACAAACCATTAGTCGCGGTTCGTGGCTCAAACCGCGACTAAAGGTACCCCTTTAGTCGCGGTTTGAGACACGAACCGCGACTAATGGTGTTTTCGGCCGCTCAATTTTCGCGCGCGGTGCCACCCCTTTAGTCGCGGTTCGTGTAACCAACCGCGACTAAAGGGGTGTTTTTGCGCCAAAACTCAAATGTTTTTCGTTTTGCAATTTCAAAAGAGGTTGAACATACATTTGAATAACTTCTGGCTACATATTTGGATTCTGACAAAACTTTGAACATGAAAAGTGTTTCAATTTGAATAACTAATCTAAAAACATTTTCTATTTCTTAAAATAATTATTTTAGCTATTAAACTATTAACCATTTTGCCATTTTCAATTAAATATGAGGTAAACTCATATCTTTTGCATTATTTTTTATAATTAAACTAATAGTAATTTGAAATAAGGTGGCGTGATGACGCGGAATATATTATTACAGCTTCTGACACATACAGTTACATAAAAGATTTAATACATTATTACACATCACCATCTAGTGTTTCGCTTTCTTATAATTGCTGCGTAACCATGGAGAATCTTCATTGTTTAACTTGATACTTGGGTCAATGTTGACTTTGAAGGGTGGGATTTCATCAAACTTATTGTAATCTTCTGACATGTCTGTCTTGTCCTCCACTCCCATGATGTTTCTTTTCCCTGAAAGAACTATGTGGCGCTTTGTCTCACCGGACAATGTTTTGTCTTCCTTTTCTTTTCTTTTATTCAGTCTAGTAGACATATCCTTCACATAAAAAACTTGAGCCACATCATTGGCTAGGACGAATTGTTCGTTTAGGTACCTAAGATTCTGGAGATCCACCGTTGTCATTCCATACTGGGTGTCTACATGTACCCCTGTCATCTTGACCCATTTGCACCGAAACAAAGGGATCTTAAAAGAAACTCCGTAGTCAAGTTCCCATATCTCCTCTATGTAACCATAATATGTGTCCTTACTTCCATTGTCGTTTGTTGCTGATGCACCTAAAATGCATCTACTTTTCCAATCACTTTGATTCATTATTTGTCCCGGAATCTCCCCATATTTGATTAAAACTGCTGAATCTGATGCTGTTTTTTAGCAAAGTCGTGTTTCTGTCTTGTTTTTGCAGGAAATTAAATCGGGGAAAAATACCACGCGAAGTTTTATGGAAAAAGAGGGACATCGAGAAGAAGATGGACATGAGGGAGTGCCCGAGGCCCAAAAGGGGGGGCCCACGTGGCCAGATTCCTTGGCCGCGTGGGCCCACCTATCTGGCGCCTCGAGCGTCCCCTCGGCCTCATCTTTGGCGTACCCCTCCATATATACGAAAAACCAGATGACCTAGAAGAAGAGGTCTTTTCGCGAAATAGAGCGCCGCCACCACCACGATCTTCATTTTCGGAGACAGATTGATCCAGGATTTCTCCCCCGGAGGAGGGATTCGGAGGCCGTCTTCACCGCCATCTTCACCGCCTTCATCTCCATCGACCATGAGCTCCTCCACCATCACCATGTGTGAGTAGACCGCTGTAGGCATATGAGGTGGATGGGGATTGGATGAGATTGATCATGTAATGATACCCGTTGTTCGAGATCTTAGGGGTTTACCTTGAGGATACTTTTGTATTGTGTTGATGCACTTATGCTATGTTTAGTGCTTGCTACTAGGGCCCGAGTGGCATGATTTCAGTACTGAACTTATTTTGCCCCATCATATAATTGAGTTTGGTATCTATCTGCAAAGTGTATTGCCTGCTATTATGTTGAACCTGCGAACCCTAAAAGTGACATATAGGGAAAACAAGGGGGATATGTTCTAGTTTGAGGATTCTATGTGTTCATGGAGTGTTAATGCATTGTTCCGGTCTACTCAAAAGGGTAGACCTTAATTACCTGTAGTTCCAAGTTGGCCTCCGTGAAATGGAAAGGTAGGACAATAGATGTTGTGCAAAGTCTCTTGGCTAGTACGCACAACTATTTATGGAACACATACCTACATATATCAAAGTTAGAGATAAGTCCCATTGCTATTTATATCTTATTATATGATCAATCTTATTCATGCAACACCCCGCTGTCACCTCATGCCTACGTTTTAAATCTCTGAGTTACACCTCCACTTTTTCCGGTGAAAACTGGGAAACCCTTTTATTACTACTGCTGTTATATTTTGCTTATTTGAACCATATCACTGCTATCACCATTGTTGCTGTAAGTTCATTGATATACAGGTGTGGTTGAGAGTGACGTCTCAATTGCCAAAGTCTTATTGGTATTCTTGTGTTCCCCTTGAGTCGAACTATAAATTTGGGTAATACTTCCCAACGAAGATTTCAGCGATTCCCTACACTTGTGAGTATCAAGACATTTTCTGGCGCCGTTGCCGGGGAATCTAGCTTTATTGGTAAGACCACTTGTTCTCATTTATTTGCTGCATTTGCTTGTTTCCAACTATGGGAAAGGAAAAGACTCCGAAGGAAATGAGACCTTCAACTACTCGTAGAGGTGATACGTCTCAAACGTATCTATAATTTCTTATGTTCCATGCTTATATTATACCATTTGCTACATGTTTTATATACACTTTGTGTGGTTTTATGCATTTTCTAGGACTAACCTATTAACAATATGCCACAGTGCCAGTTCCCTGTTTTCTGCTGTTTTTGGTTTCAGAAAACCATTTATGGAAATATTCTCGGAATTGGACGAATTTAATACCAAAGTCCCTATTTTTCACGGGAGGTTCCAGAACACCAAAGACCTGACGGAGAGGGGCCACGAGGCCCCCAGATGAGGTCCCGGCGCGGCCCCACCGCCTGCCGCGCCAGCACCTGATGACGGAGCCTCGGCCCTGCACCGCCTTCGCCCTTTCGCCTACAAATACCCCCCGAAAACACAAGACCTAGGAGCCGAACACTTTTCCACAAAACCTTACGGAGCCGCCGCCGTCGTCAACCCTAGTTCGGGGGGGGGGGGGGGGGGGGGGGTTCAGAAGCTTTCCCCGGCACCCTGCGGGAGAGGGGAATCATCACCGGAGGGCTCTACATCACCATGCCTGCCTCCGGACTGATGTGTAAGTAGTTCATCTTTGGACTACGGGTCCATAGCAGTAGCTAGATGGTTGTCTTCTCCTATTGTGCCATCATGTTTAGATCTTGTGAGCTGCCTATCATGATCAAGATCATCTTTATGTAATGATGCATGTTGTGTTTGCTGGGATCCGATGGATATTGAATACCATGTCATTTGCTTCATAATATATCATGTTGTGTGTTGTTTATGATCTTGCATGCTCTCCGTTGCTAGTAGATGCTCTGGCCGAGTAGATGCTTGTGACTCCAAGAGGGAGTATTTATGCTCGATAGTGGGTTCATGTCTCTATTTAATCTGGGGTAGTGACAGCAAGCTCTAAGATTGTAGATGTACTGTTCCTACTAGGGATAAAACAGTAGTACTTTGTCTAAGGATAATGTTATTACTTACTTTACACACTTTGCTTAATGCAACAATCTGTTGCTTGCAACTTAATACTGAAAGGGGTGCGGACGCTAACCGGAAGGTGGATTATTAGTCATAGATGCGGTTGGAACGGTCTATGTATATTGTTGTAATGCCTAAATGAATCTCATACTAGACATCATGACTATAGTATATGCATCATTATGCAGCTCTTTATTCTGTCAATTGCCCAGCTGTAATTTGTTTACCCGCATGTATGCTATTATTATTATTTATGGAGATACACCACTAGTGAACTGTGGACCCCGGTCCTTTTCTTTAAACTGATAATACAACCAACTGCAAAGTGTTACTTTCATTCTCTGCAAACATCATCCTCCACACATACGTTTAATCCTTTGTTACAGCAAGCCAATGAGATTGACAACCACACTGTTTCGTTGGGGCAAAGTAGTTTGATTGTGTTGTGCAGGCTCCACCTCCCTCTACACGCCAACAAGCTGTTTTCTGGCGCCATTGCCGGGGAGACCTTCAGACGTGTTCTTCATCTCCTACTGGTTCGATAACCTTGGTTTCATAACTGAGTGAAGACTCGCTGCTGCACTCATCATACCTTCCTCTTGGGGTTTCCCAACAACACCACCGTGTGCATCAAGCTGTTTTCTGGCGCCGTTGCCGGGGAGCTGAAGCACATCTGCAAGGGGAGTCTCTCACTTCCCAATCTCTTTACTTTGTTTTTGTCTTGCTTAGTTAAATTTTATTTCCTGTTTTGTTTGCTATTAAATATCAAAAACACAAAAAAAATTAGTTCCTTGCATTTTATTTACTTTGTTATTATCTTGTTTGCTTCTTATTATCAAAAACACACAAAAAAAATAGCTACTTGCATTAATTTTTGTATTTCGGTTTTAGCTTTATTTCTGCTAAAATGTTGCTCCCTAAGTACACCCTGGAAGACCTGTCAGTAGGAAGTGGTTCTATAATTGGAAAAGATAATATTGAAGAATTCTTTGACCATGTTAGTATGCATGATAATTTTGAGGATAGATCCATTGCTGAACTTGCTCCAAATTATGAAATTGCTGCAGCTTCCTTGGTTCACATGCTAGAGGCTAGGTTTGTTAACCTCCATCCCATAATTCAAATGTTTCTTAACCTTCATAATGTTGAAAATGCTGAAAAGAAAGATTTTATTCTAGAAACCCTGCTTAAAGAATTTGGTGATGTTGCTAAAGAAGCTAGGAAAGTTTTTGACCGTTTTAATATGCTAGGCTCATATGTGGAGGTTATCAATACACTAGAAAAATTGGGGCAAACCGAACCTAAAAAGGGAGAAGTAATCAAAGTACCAATACCTATTAAACTTGTAGCTATGCATGAAGCTTTGGAAGAAAATTTTGATTGGATTGTCCCTGTGAATCCCTTTGATGAATGTAGTGTGGGGACCCCGGACTAGCTGTCCGAAATACCCGATTATGCTTAACACAACGATCCCGTGATCAGTCTGTCGTTGCACATAATCCGAACTGAATACCAAAGTTTACATCCATTACAATACCGGAATAAGTCTTACATAACAGGTCGTATAGACCAAGTCTTACACAGGTGCCTTCTAGGGCCAAATCAACATAAGTAGCGGAACTTAAACGTAGTAGACATCCAAAAGCTAACGATGACCCGACAGGCAGTCGACTTGAGAAGATCCTTAGTTGGCGTAGATGTCGCCATATTCCTCCTGGGCGTAATACTCCTCCAAGTCTGGCTACGACAATAGCCAGAGACAAGCTAGTATGAGTACATTGGAATGTACCCGCAAACTACTCCAACATGAGTGCACTAGTCTCATTTTTAGTTTCACATTTTTATTTATTTAAAACATCTCTGTATCTTTGTTGAAAAAGGTAAGAAGATTATAACTATTCCTAGTATCTCATGAGTATTAGTTTCTTCAAAACTCCTCCTCTTGCTAACCATGGTCCATCATGGTACCAAGTCTCCAACAACCTCATACCAAATCCGTTGGCATAGGTGTATGGATCATTCCACCAACTTCCTTTCTTTTGAAACACAATTCTTTTCAAAACTTGCACATGGTCTAAGTAGGGCCTTTCAACTGTCCATATCCGAGGACTCGGCTATTCGAATAGTTTTAACCCTCTGCAGAGGTAGCACGCTTTTCCCACACCCATCCGACAACTCATCGTGTCTGCCACGTCTCGCCATACCAGGGGTATGCGAAGTTGAGTCACCGATCCTAGTCTGTCCTTTGCTCATGCTAGTATAGGATCCTGCCCCTATGATACCTTCCATCGACACTTAACCCAGCCCGTCGGAATCTAAGTGTGAGGACTCATAGGTTTTATCTGGCGGTGTATAGGGGACATCCTTCTATCCTCCTCCTTATCTACTCATAGAGTTTGAGCGAGGACCCAGGTCAGGGGTAGGTCACCAAACCATTCCCTCATGCATAACGGAGTCATCTCCGTTGATGCAGTGTCCCATACTAATAAGAGCAAACTATATGACTAAGCCCTTTCCCATATGTGGGTAAATGTGGTCGCACAGAGTATCGGCTGATCGACGTAAGTACTAAGACACAATGTGCTTTTCTCAAAACCATCTTTCTCCACTTCCTTATTTCAACACCACATCTTGGTGTTTTGTATCCACACAAGGTTTTCAAAGGAGTTTTGAATAAAACAATGTTGGTTTTTCCCATCCTATAGTTTTAGCATATATTTCTATATAGGGTGGCAAAATAACTCAGGTATACTTTTGAAAAAGGATTTTTATAAACCTTTGCTTTTGAAAAAAAAAAAGACTTTGTAAATCTAGATGCATAAGTTATGTGCAAGCTCAGAGAGTAGCTTGCCTTGCTCGGCAAAGTGATCCTGGTCTTGGTCTTCAGGTTCCACAAATCCTTCCTCCTCGATGTACTCGACAACGCTCTCGTCTAATACACAATTAAGCAAATACAAACAATCACTAGCCTATTCAATCAATCATCACAGCAATACACTCTTAGAGGTTCTAATTAACCATTTCACACATCAACAACACTATGTGGTTCCAATTTAGTTGAATTTTGTCACTATTCAAATATACCTTAATTTGGGCAGAAATTAGTCACACATGTTTAATTGCATAGTTTGAGTTCTGTTGGTCACAAAAATACAAACTAAAATTCTACAGGGAGCTACTGATGTGTAGAAGATTACACAATTGGATTTGGGTCATTTGGAGTTACCAAACTCCCTACACATTGTTTTGAATCCATAGGCTAGTTAATCAAGTTTTGGCTATTAACTAAATTCTGTTAATCTAAAAATCAAACCCTTTTAGGATTGACTAACCATGGCTAATTGTGATCCAATAAAATTGGTCTTAAATCATTTGGACTAACAGAGCATCAGAAACAAACAAGTTTAGATCTCAAACCCTATTTGGCATTTTTAATACTATTTTTTTATTATTTATCCAAATGAGGTGAAACCACTTGGGTTGGATAGACATTTTCATAAGCTTTTCAGAACATTTTGATTTGATTTATTTGGAGTTGCAGATCTTAAGTTATGGAATTTCAAAGTTTAGTCCAGTACTGTTTTCTATTCAAACTAAAAATTCGAATTTAAGCCTGAGTGGATAATGTTGAGAATCCTGACGGGTGGGGTCCACTCGTCAGTGACTCAACGGAAAACAGTGCGCGCGCTGGAAATGTTTAAAATCCTGACGGGTGGGGTCCACTCGTCAGGTTCTTTTTATTTTAACGAACCGGTATGGCACCGTTGGATCAAGATCCAACGGTCCCTGTTCGTCCACGCCGGTTGCAAACGGCGGCGACCTAAACCGAGCGGCGCTACGGCGCCGGCGACGGCGAGGGGGACGGATGGCTCACCTAGGGGCTCGGGAGACGGCGGCGAGGGTGCAGGAGGGGTGCGGCGGTTCGGGGAAGCGCCTGGACGGAGTTGTACGGGCTGGGGAGGCTCCTGGCGTCGACGGCGTGAAGGTCCTCTTCCGCGGACCGGCACGAGCTCCGGCGAGCAATCTGGCGGTGCTCCTGGACAGAAACAGAGGGGAGAGGAGAGTGGGTGAGCGAGGGGTTCATGAGGAAGGGGTTGCGGCCAGGGAGGAGGGAAGGGGAAGGGCAGCCTGGCCTGGCCGTGGTCGTCGCCTACCTCGGACACGGCGAGCTCGACGGATGGCCTCGGTGGCCGAGACTTGGCGGCGACGGCCCCGCCCTCCTGGCGGTGCACGAGAGAGAGTGGTGTGAGGGGAAGAGGTGGTGGTGAGGTGTGGGGAAACGGCGAGGCTCGGGGCGGCTTAAATAGCGGCCGGGCGGCGCACGGTGGACGCGGTGCAGAGGGCACCCGCGGTCGTGCGAGCTCGCCGTAGGCCGGTGGAGGGGTGCGGCTATGCTGCGGGGTGTCCAGGGGACCGAATGGGCAAGGAGGGGTGGTGTGGAGGCCGCTGCGCGCGCTAGGGTGGGGGACGGCCGTGGCGTGCGTCCGGGCGGCGCACGGCGTGCGCGGCATGCCGCGGACACGGCGTGTTCGGGCGGCTGCGCGGTGTCTCTGCTACGCTACGAGGAGACCAGGAGGCAAGGAAGGGAGAGAGAGAGGGGGCAGCGCGGCCGGCACGGCGCGGCGTCGCCGCGGCCACTGTGCCGACACGGCGACGTGCGCATGGCCGTCGCTGTCGCCGGCGTCTCCTCGCCGTTCCAGGCCACCATTTGGCTCCCTCCGGCGTGCGGCGTGATCGTGGCGAAGAGGGGAATGCAGTGGAGGCATCAATTCGACCAATGCACACTGCATTGCTCGGATTGATCCAAGGATTGGCTCGGTTTTGGGAAGAACACGAGGGGCACAGAAGGTGTTCGACGATTTTCCTGAACCAAAACAGTACACCTTTTTGGTATTTTATTTTTATACTTTGCTCATTCCATTTTTGTCCAAACTTAGGATATAGTTTGATTATATTAGTGGTAAGTGTCTCAAGGTCCATTTGGAATATTTTGAATATTTCAAATAAAGAATTTATAATTGGAATTTAAGTGTTTGAATTTGTATTTGAAAGAGAATAATTTGGGGGAATCAAATAGTAGGGTTTAGGATATTCCCCACTGATTTTGGTTTGAAAAATAAAATAGGTTACTTGTTTTGGAAATTATGGTGACATGTGTCACATTGTTTTCTAGTTTTGAAATGTTGTTTTGTTTATTTTCTACCTTCAATTTTGTAATTAGAATTTGAATCCAACAATCTTGCAAGCAAAGCATAACAAACAATAATCATGAAACAAACACATACCAATTTATAAGAAAAGTTTTTGTTGGCCCACATTTTTGCATTAATAATTTATATTAATATTTGGGATGTTACAAATCCTCCCCCCCTTAAAATAAATCTCGTCCCGAGATTTGCTAAGTCTGGGTACTAAAGAGGTTCGGGAATTCACTCCTAAGATAGTCCTCACGTTCCCACGTGGCTTCATCTTCAGAGTGGTTAGTCCACTGGACCTTGTAGAACTTGATTGCTCGCCTACGGGTGAGACGAACATCCTCGTCGAGAATCTTGATGGGTTGCTCATGATAAGTCAGATCTTGATTTAGGTCGATGGAATGGTGGTCGATGTTTTTGAAAACATCAGGCTGGTCAGGAACTTCAAGACATTTCCGGAGCAGTGAAATGTGGAAGACATCGTGGTAATCCGCTAACTCTTGAGGCAACTCCAGTTGATAAGACACTTCACCACGACGGGAAAGGATCTTAAAGGGTCCAATATATCTTGGTGCCAATTTTCCTTTGACATGGAAACGTTGCATTCCTTTAAGAGGTGTCACTCGGAGATAGACATAATCTCCGACACTGAAGGTGACATCACGGCGCTTGGGATCAGCGTAACTTTTCTGACGGGATTGGGCAGTTTTGAGTCGCTCACGGATAAGCTGTACTTGCTCTTCAGCCTCACGGAGGGTATCTGGTCCAAACAATTTGCCTTCTCCGGTGTCGGACCAATTCAGGGGTGTACGACACTTCCTTCCGTAAAGGGCTTCAAAAGGGGCCATTTGCAGACTAGACTGGTAACTATTATTGTAAGAGAACTCTGCAAATGGAAGACAATCTTCCCACTTGGATCCATAGGATAGAACACACGCGCGAAGCATGTCCTCCAATATCTGGTTCACCCTTTCAGTTTGGCCTCCGGTCTGGGGATGATAAGCTGTGCTAAATGCTAACTTGGTTCCGAGGGCTTCGTGTAAGGCTTTCCAGAACCTTGAGGTGAATTGTGTGCCTCTATCCGATACAATCCTCTTAGGCACACCATGCAGGCTTACTATTCTGGAAATATACAGGTCTGCTAACTGATTTCCCCGATAGGTGGTATGGACGGGAATGAAATGGGCAACCTTGGTTAGTCTGTCAACGATGACCCAAATTGAGTCATGACCTCGGTTGGATCTTGGAAGTCCGGTGATAAAATCCATTCCAATCTCATCCCACTTCCACTCGGGAATTTTCAAGGGTTGAAGCAATCCAGCGGGTCGCTGATGTTCAGCCTTGACTCGCTGACAGATATCACACTTGGCCACAAAAACACCAATCTCTCGCTTCATTCCGTGCCACCAAAATCTCTCACGAAGGTCTTGATACATTTTGGTTCCGCCAGGGTGGATCGAATAGGGGGTCTCGTGGGCTTCCTTCAGGATTAACTCTTTAAGCTCCGTGATGCTGGGGACACAGATACGATCCTGGTATCTCAGCACTCCTTCGGCATCTTCGGTAAAACCAGGTGCTTTACCGAGGGAAATCTTCTTCTTGATCCCTTCTATACTCTCATGACCTTTCTGGGCTTCCTTGATTTGGTCCATCAAGGTTGGGGTTAACTCTAAGTTGGCAAGATATCCATGGCTAACAAGCTCTAGTCCAAAATCTTTGAACTCTCTGAACAGGGCTGGTTGTTCTGTCTGGATCAGGGCATTCAGGGTGCAGGGTTTGCGACTAAGGGCATCGGCAACTACGTTAGCCTTCCCAGGGTGATAATGGATACCGATATCATAATCCTTGATTAATTCCATCCACCTTCTCTGTCGCAGGTTTAACTCCTTCTGGGTGAAGATATACTTCAAGCTCTTGTGATCCGTATAGATCTCGCAACGATGTCCCGCAAGATAGGAGCGCCATGTTTTCAGAGCAAGAACAACAGCGGCTAACTCCAGGTCATGGGTTGGGTAATTCTCTTCATGTGGTCGCAACTGCCGAGACAGATACGACACCACTTTGCCTTCTTGCATCAGAACGCAACCAAGTCCGAGGCGTGATGCATCGCAATACACGTCGAAACTCTTGGTGACGTCTGGCATAATCAGGACAGGGGTTGAGGTCAATCTCTTCTTCAATTCCTGGAAACTCTCTTCACACTTCTGAGTCCATTCAAACTTCTTGTCCTTTTTCAGCAGTTGGGTCAGGGGTTTGGCTAAACTGGAGAATCCTTCAACGAACTTGCGGTAGTAGCCCGCTAATCCGAGAAAGCTTCGGATTTCAGTCACACTAGTTGGGGCTTCCCAGTTCACAATGGCTTGGATCTTCTCTGGGTCCACAGAAATTCCTCCCGCAGACACAACATGTCCGAGAAAGGCTACTTCACTGAGCCAAAACTCACACTTGCTAAACTTGGCATATAACTGGTGTTCTCGGAGGGTTGCTAAAACTAGACGCAGATGTTCAGCATGCTCTTCTTCGGTTTTGGAGTAGATAAGGATGTCATCGAGGAAAACTACCACGAACTTGTCAAGATACTCCATGAAGATCTTGTTCATGAGATTCATGAAATAGGCTGGGGCATTGGTCAGACCAAAAGACATTACGGTGTATTCAAATAAACCGTAGCGGGTGGTGAAGGCAGTCTTGGGAATGTCTGTCTCTCGGATTTTTAGCTGATGATACCCTGACCGAAGATCGATCTTGGAAAAGACTCAGGCTCCGTTCATTTGATCGAACAGATCCTCGATCTTTGGGAGAGGGTACTTGTTCTTAATGGTCACATCATTTAACTTGCGATAATCCACACACAAGCGTGTGGTACCGTCCCTCTTATCCACAAAAATAATGGGTGATCCCCAGGGTGACGCACTTGGGCGAATAAGTCCTTTGCTGAGCATATCTGCTAACTGCTTCTTCAACTCAACCAGTTCTTCCGGATTCATCCGATAAGGCCTCTGGGATATAGGAGCTGTTCCGGGGATAAGTTCAATGATGAACTCAATATCCCGGTCTGGCGGCATACCAGGCAATTCTTCAGGGAAAACTTCTCGGAACAGGTGAACAACACGGATCTCATCTAGGGTGGGTCTGGCTATGCCCTCATGGCATCCTGGTCGGGGTCGACTGGTTTCTGACACATACTTCACTTCTACTCCTTTGTCGGTGGTGAGGGTTACAGCTCTTCTGGCGCAGTCAATTTGACCACGGTACTTGGCTAGCCAATTCATACCCAGTATGACATCTATTCCTTGGGTTCCTAAAATGATTAAGTCGACTAGGAACTTTTCCCCCTTGATTTCAAGGGAAACGTCCGGGCAATACGACTTGGTATCTATGGTGGATTCTGGGATTTGGATGATCATGGGTTTGGGTAAAAGGTTCCCGACTAAACCTCCCTTAGCAACAAACTCTTGGGTAACAAAGGAATGGGTAGCACCAGAATCAAACAGAACAGTTGCAGGTACCGAGTTGACAAGGAACGTACCCAGCACAACATCTGGCGCTTCCATGGCTTCCTCTGCATTGATGTGGTGCAGACGTCCCTTGGCAACAGCAGTATTCCCGCGAGGTGCGGGGTTCTTGCCGTTCCCATTACGGCCTTGGCCATTGTTCGGTGCTGGTGCATCGGGGCGCGGACCATTCTTCTTGGGATTGGGGCATTCTCTGGAGTAGTGGCCCTTAGCGCCACAATCAAAGCAGACAACATTGGCGTTGCGGTTGAAGTTGTTGGGGTTTCCTCCGGGGCGAGTAGGGTTGTTGGGGCGGTTGAAGCTGTTTGGGTTGCTGGGGGTGTTTGGGTTTGGGTTGTTGGGACGAGTAGGGAAATTGGGGCGTGTAGGTTGTGGTGGTCGATAAGCTGGTTTCGGGGCTGGTGGAAAGGTACGAGGCTTCTGACTGCTCGAACCTTCCTTGGCCATCATCCTTCTCTTGCGACTCTCGAACATAGTTTTACGTTTGGTCTCCAATTGAATAGCCTTGTCCACCAGTGACTCCAGGTCCAGGAAGTCGTGGATCACCAGGGCACACTGCAGTTCATCATGGAGCCCATCCATGAAACGCTCCATCCTTTTTCTCTCGGTGTCAGTATCATCAGGAGCGTACCGGGATAAGTCCGTAAACTCATCCAGGTATCCGACCACGTCCTTGCTTCCCTGCCGCAGCCTGCGGAATTCGTCCTTCTTCCTCTCAATAAGTCCGCCGGGTATGTGCTTCTTGCGGAACTTCTCCTGAAACTCTGCCCAGCCGATAGCATGACCGGCTTGCTGGAGAGCCTTGGTAGCTTCCCACCAAGACCGTGCAGGTCCAGCAAGGTAGTGGGTTGCATAAAGCACCTTCTCAGGTTCTCCTACGGCAGCAATTTCTAGGTTGTTGTTGATGGTGCGAAGCCAATCATCGGCCTCTAGTGGGTGAAGTCCCTTGGAATAGGTGGGTGGGTTGGTCTTCTGAAAGTCACTCAAAGTGGATCGCTGATTTCCTTCACCATTGCCATTGCCATTGTGGTGGTTGTTGTTGTTGTTGTTGTTGTGTGCGGCAGCGATCTGCTGCAGGGCAGCGATATGAGCTTGACGCTCTGCCCGAGCAGCTTGGCGTTCCTCCATGATAAGCGCAAGAAGTTGGGCGGTGGTTGGCTCCGGTGGTGGTGGTGGTCCTCCATCCGGGTGGGAGCGACGAGTGTCCACCATCCTGAAGAACACCGGGTATAAGGGGCAAGCAAAAGGTTTTGACTAAGGGAAAAAGGTTGATTTCGCATAGTGGTGGATTACTTAAGGATTATGTGAAAAATACTTTTCGTAGACTACAAGACTCGCACACTGTTATAACACAAGCATCACATCAAAGGTTCATCACATCAAGCTTACAACATTATCCCTTAAGCTAATGTACATAGTGCAAGTTCCAAAAGAACCACTACTTCTACTCTACTAGCGATAGGGGGGTCGACCTAATCCTGCGGTAGTACTCAAGTCACTCGCCTACTGAGGTGGAACCTCAGGCTCGGATACGTCAGCGTCGGACTGGTAGGGTGGCTCCTCGGGGTCTTCCTCCTCGTCATCCTCCTGCTCATAGTCCATCTCCTCCAGATAGTCGTCATCGTCACTGAGGAAAGCGTTGTTCTCCTTGCGGAGATCCTCGCCCTCCTCCTCCATCTCGTCAGTACGGAGCTCCAAATCCTCGATCAGCTCGTCCTGCTCTGCCACCTTCTTGCGGAGCTTCGCTATGGTCTTCCTCATCTGGGTCCTCTTTTTGAGAAGAGCGACCTTTTCCTCCTTCAGCTTTGCCTCACTCTCGCGACTCTCCTTGAGCGAGAGGCGCTCAAAGTGAGACCGAAGTCTAGCGCACCTCAAGTCCTCCTGGGTGCGAAAGAGCATAATCTCCATGTCCAAGATATACTCTCCGAACGTCGGGTGTAGAGGGGACTGAATAGGGTGTCCGTCGACGGTGCGCCTCCCGTAGAACTAGAAGCGAGAGTTCACCAACTCCGCCTTGTGCTCCTCACAAAGCCGGGATAGCATCCGCTCCATGGAACGACACAGTCCGTCGTCCCAGTGGACGTCCATGGTGGTAAAGATGAGTGTCCTGGATCCGGGGGACTTGATGTTCCCGCGAACAGATGCCTCGACCAACCAAGACAGGTTCCCGTTGCCGGGAGTGTCCACCTGGGCTCCCTTAAACTCAGGAGTGGGACGACCTAACAGCTTGGTCAACTCGAACAGGTCCTTCTCGAACATCAACGTGCCGTCCTTCTCGAGCTGAACAAACTCGGTGAAGTGGAGTGCCATCTACAATTTTAAGTCAAGTTCTTAAGTTAGTGAGATGACAAGTGTATCAAAATTTTAAATGTAGTGAGGCAGCAAGTGAGCGAAATTTTTAAGCTTAATATTTAAGGGAAAACTTAATATTTAGTAAGGGTAGAATTTTGCAGAAGTGAGAGGATGAGAGATAAGCATTTTTCGAAAATAGTTCATTCCTTTATTTCTTTAGAATTTAACTTTTGTAACTCCTACCTAGCGAACATGCTAAACTAAGGTTTCTAAAGTCGAGATGGCTCTGATACCAGGTCTGTGGGGACCCCGGACTAGCTGTCCGAAATACCCGATTATGCTTAACACAACGATCCCGTGATCAGTCTGTCGTTGCACATAATCCGAACTGAATACCAAAGTTTACATCCATTACAATACCGGAATAAGTCTTACATAACAGGTCGTATAGACCAAGTCTTACACAGGTGCCTTCTAGGGCCAAATCAACATAAGCAGCGGAACTTAAACGTAGTAGACATCCAAAAGCTAACGATGACCCGACAGGCAGTCGACTTGAGAAGATCCTTAGTTGGCGTAGATGTCGCCATATTCCTCCTGGGCGTAATACTCCTCCAAGTCTGGCTACGACAATAGCCAGAGACAAGCTAGTATGAGTACATTGGAATGTACCCGCAAACTACTCCAACATGAGTGCACTAGTCTCATTTTTAGTTTCACATTTTTATTTATTTAAAACATCTCTGTATCTTTGTTGAAGAAGGTAAGAAGATTATAACTATTCCTAGTATCTCATGAGTATTAGTTTCTTCAAAACTCCTCCTCTTGCTAACCATGGTCCATCATGGTACCAAGTCTCCAACAACCTCATACCAAATCCGTTGGCATAGGTGTATGGATCATTCCACCAACTTCCTTTCTTTTGAAACACAATTCTTTTCAAAACTTGCACATGGTCTAAGTAGGGCCTTTCAACTGTCCATATCCGAGGACTCGGCTATTCGAATAGTTTTAACCCTCTGCAGAGGTAGCACGCTTTTCCCACACCCATCCGACAACTCATCGTGTCTGCCACGTCTCGCCATACCAGGGGTATGCGAAGTTGAGTCACCGATCCTAGTCTGTCCTTTGCTCATGCTAGTATAGGATCCTGCCCCTATGATACCTTCCATCGACACTTAACCCAGCCCGTCGGAATCTAAGTGTGAGGACTCATAGGTTTTATCTGGCGGTGTATAGGGGACATCCTTCTATCCTCCTCCTTATCTACTCATAGAGTTTGAGCGAGGACCCAGGTCAGGGGTAGGTCACCAAACCATTCCCTCATGCATAACGGAGTCATCTCCGTTGATGCAGTGTCCCATACTAATAAGAGCAAACTATATGACTAAGCCCTTTCCCATATGTGGGTAAATGTGGTCGCATAGAGTATCGGCTGATCGACGTAAGTACTAAGACACAATGTGCTTTTCTCAAAACCATCTTTCTCCACTTCCTTATTTCAACACCACATCTTGGTGTTTTGTATCCACACAAGGTTTTCAAAGGAGTTTTGAATAAAACAATGTTGGTTTTTCCCATCCTATAGTTTTAGCATATATTTCTATATAGGGTGGCAAAATAACTCAGGTATACTTTTGAAAAAGGATTTTTATAAACCTTTGCTTTTGAAAAAAAAAAAGACTTTGTAAATCTAGATGCATAAGTTATGTGCAAGCTCAGAGAGTAGCTTGCCTTGCTCGGCAAAGTGATCCTGGTCTTGGTCTTCAGGTTCCACAAATCCTTCCTCCTCGATGTACTCGACAACGCTCTCGTCTAATACACAATTAAGCAAATACAAACAATCACTAGCCTATTCAATCAATCATCACAGCAATACACTCTTAGAGGTTCTAATTAACCATTTCACACATCAACAACACTATGTGGTTCCAATTTAGTTGAATTTTGTCACTATTCAAATATACCTTAATTTGGGCAGAAATTAGTCACACATGTTTAATTGCATAGTTTGAGTTCTGTTGGTCACAAAAATACAAACTAAAATTCTACAGGGAGCTACTGATGTGTAGAAGATGACACAATTGGATTTGGGTCATTTGGAGTTACCAAACTCCCTACACATTGTTTTGAATCCATAGGCTAGTTAATCAAGTTTTGGCTATTAACTAAATTCTGTTAATCTAAAAATCAAACCCTTTTAGGATTGACTAACCATGGCTAATTGTGATCCAATAAAATTGGTCTTAAATCATTTGGACTAACAGAGCATCAGAAACAAACAAGTTTAGATCTCAAACCCTATTTGGCATTTTTAATACTATTTTTTTATTATTTATCCAAATGAGGTGAAACCACTTGGGTTGGATAGACATTTTCATAAGCTTTTCAGAACATTTTGATTTGATTTATTTGGAGTTGCAGATCTTAAGTTATGGAATTTCAAAGTTTAGTCCAGTACTGTTTTCTATTCAAACTAAAAATTCGAATTTAAGCCTGAGTGGATAATGTTGAGAATCCTGACGGGTGGGGTCCACTCGTCAGTGACTCAACGGAAAACAGTGCGCGCGCTGGAAATGTTTAAAATCCTGACGGGTGGGGTCCACTCGTCAGGTTCTTTTTATTTTAACGAACCGGTATGGCACCGTTGGATCAAGATCCAACGGTCCCTGTTCGTCCACGCCGGTTGCAAACGGCGGCGACCTAAACCGAGCGGCGCTACGGCGCCGGCGACGGCGAGGGGGACGGATGGCTCACCTAGGGGCTCGGGAGACGGCGGCGAGGGTGCAGGAGGGGTGCGGCGGTTCGGGGAAGCGCCTGGACGGAGTTGTACGGGCTGGGGAGGCTCCTGGCGTCGACGACGTGAAGGTCCTCTTCCGCGGACCGGCACGAGCTCCGGCGAGCAATCTGGCGGTGCTCCTGGACAGAAACAGAGGGGAGAGGAGAGTGGGTGAGCGAGGGGTTCATGAGGAAGGGGTTGCGGCCAGGGAGGAGGGAAGGGGAAGGGCAGCCTGGCCTGGCCGTGGTCGTCGCCTACCTCGGACACGGCGAGCTCGACGGATGGCCTCGGTGGCCGAGACTTGGCGGCGACGGCCCCGCCCTCCTGGCGGTGCACGAGAGAGAGTGGTGTGAGGGGAAGAGGTGGTGGTGAGGTGTGGGGAAACGGCGAGGCTCGGGGCGGCTTAAATAGCGGCCGGGCGGCGCACGGTGGACGCGGTGCAGAGGGCACCCGCGGTCGTGCGAGCTCGCCGTAGGCCGGTGGAGGGGTGCGGCTATGCTGCGGGGTGTCCAGGGGACCGAATGGGCAAGGAGGGGTGGTGTGGAGGCCGCTGCGCGCGCTAGGGTGGGGGACGGCCGTGGCGTGCGTCCGGGCGGTGCACGGCGTGCGCGGCATGCCGCGGACACGGCGTGTTCGGGCGGCTGCGCGGTGTCTCTGCTACGCTACGAGGAGACCAGGAGGCAAGGAAGGGAGAGAGAGAGGGGGCAGCGCGGCCGGCACGGCGCGGCGTCGCCGCGGCCACTGTGCCGACACGGCGACGTGCGCATGGCCGTCGCTATCGCCGGCGTCTCCTCGCCGTTCCAGGCCACCATTTGGCTCCCTCCGGCGTGCGGCGTGATCGTGGCGAAGAGGGGAATGCAGTGGAGGCATCAATTCGTCCAATGCACACTGCATTGCTCGGATTGATCCAAGGATTGGCTCGGTTTTGGGAAGAACACGAGGGGCACAGAAGGTGTTCGACGATTTTCCTGAACCAAAACAGTACACCTTTTTGGTATTTTATTTTTATACTTTGCTCATTCCATTTTTGTCCAAACTTAGGATATAGTTTGATTATATTAGTGGTAAGTGTCTCAAGGTCCATTTGGAATATTTTGAATATTTCAAATAAAGAATTTATAATTGGAATTTAAGTGTTTGAATTTGTATTTGAAAGAGAATAATTTGGGGGAATCAAATAGTAGGGTTTAGGATATTCCCCACTGATTTTGGTTTGAAAAATAAAATAGGTTACTTGTTTTGGAAATTATGGTGACATGTGTCACATTGTTTTCTAGTTTTGAAATGTTGTTTTGTTTATTTTCTACCTTCAATTTTGTAATTAGAATTTGAATCCAACAATCTTGCAAGCAAAGCATAACAAACAATAATCATGAAACAAACACATACCAATTTATAAGAAAAGTTTTTGTTGGCCCACATTTTTGCATTAATAATTTATATTAATATTTGGGATGTTACATGTAGTAAACCTAAGAGTAATGAAAAAGGGATCTCCGAAACTCATATAGATAAAATACAATGCATAGTTGAGAGGATTTCTTGCATTGATTTGGATGCTTCTTCTCTTGAAAATACTTGAGTTTTGCTTTCTCTGCCTAGCTGAAAGGCGTTAAAGAAAAGCGCTTATGGGAGACAACCCACTTTTTATTCCTGTTATTTTATTTTCTTGAGTCAAGGAACATGCCTACCTCTGTAGCAATTCCTTTGTATCTTTACTTTATTGTAAAGTTGTGTCAAGTTAAGCCTCTAGTAGAAAGTTGATGCTAGATTTGGATTCCTGCGCAGGAACAGTTTTCTGTTGTCCACCGTTTAATTCGTTAGAATTCACAGAAAAATCAAAATGACCTGGGATTTTTTGTGCGTGATCCCCAGATATGTATGCAACTTTCATTAGTTTTGAGTTTTCTGATTTGAGCAAGTTAAGTTCCTCGAAAAAATTCATCTTTACAGACTGTTCTGTTTTTGACAGATTCTGTCATCTATTTTGCATTGGTTCTTTTACTGTTTTTGAATGGACCTTTTTGTTTTATAAAATTCCAGTGGCTGTAGCTAATGTCCAGTACCATGATAATGATTGTCTCCATACAGAATATGAGAATTTTTGATTATGCACTAACACTCTAATGAAATTTACTTTGAGTTTGGGGTGGAGGAAGTTTTCAAGGATCAAGAGAGAGGATGATATGATGTGATCAAGAAGATGAAAGAGCCTAAGCTTGGGGATACCCCGTGGGTCACCCAAGCATATTTCAAGAACACTCAAGCGTCAAAGCTTGGGGACGCCCAAGACATCCCCTTCTTCATCAACAACTTATCAGGTTATCTCTAGTGAAACTATATTTTAATTCCGCCACATCTTATGTGCTTTACTTGGAGCGTCTGTTTGTTTTTGTTTTTGTTTTCGTTATTTTCATTCTCTGAATAAAATGGATCCTAGCATTCCTTTGTGGGAGAGAGACACGCTCCGCTTTTTCTTATGAATACTCGTATTCTTCACTTATATTTGTTGAGTATTCTTCTATGTTACTTCAATACTATTAGCTCTTGTTTTTCATGCATCTCTTGTTAGAGCTGTTAGTTTTCTTATATTATACTCTCACATCTCATTGTTAAATACTTGGAGAGTTTATTTTTAGATAAGTTGATTGGTGTTTGGTTAAGAACAGAAAATGTTAAATGTGGTAGATGGTACGATGAAATGATACATAATCTTGTGGATCATTAAATTGTGTCACTTGAATCATTGATGTTGTTTTGAGATATTAATATGCTTAATGGTAAAACATGATGGTTTACTAAAGTGGAATGATTAGTGGTTGGTCTAGAAAACTTGAAGCTGTGCCACACTAAATATCCAGTTGATAGCATAATGATATATGACTTCTAATGTTAAAAACAACCGTAATGACTTTGTGTTATGCGCTACGGTCGGGGTCCCAACAGTGACTTGTTCATTTGCCACAGTCCCTCATGGAGTGATTTTCATTATGCCTTGTAAGATCATATTTCTAGTTGGAATCTTTTTGCTTGTGAGTTCTAAGCTGCGGTTTTCATGGCACTTCCACCACCATATTTGCTAGCCTCTTCGGTACTTTGCATTGCCCTTTCTCACATTGAGAGTTGGTGCATACATCGCGGGTACATCCAAAACTCGTGGGATATCTTCATCATGTTCTCTTACACATAAGCCAAATATCTTCCTCAAAACATCCACCATACCTACCTACTACAGTATTTCCATAGCTGTTCCGAGATATATTGCCATGCAACTTTCATCTTACATTACATGACTTGTTGTCATTTATCATTTATATATTGCCTTGCATGATTCTTTACAACTGATGTGTGGTTTTATCCATGTTACGCTAGATCATTGCATATCCTGCTACACTGGCAGAGGCACCGTTTCATACACTATGTTTTATTCGTTATGAGTTATTTGTATCAAAAGTGTGTTGTCATATTAGAATGTTTGCCCCTAAAAGTGGAAAGAGCCATGGAGGCCATCGAAAAGAGAAACAGAAAAAGTAAAAAAAATAGAAAAAGAGAAAAAGAAGAAAGAAATAAAAATAAAAATGGGGCAACATTACTACTCTTTATCCACACTTGTGCTCATGTTATAGCACCTGTAGTATTCATAGTCATCATTTGTGCTCATGTTTAGCACCTTTACTCCATATGAGAGAGTTTTCATGTTTTACTTGCATAACTATGTGGGGAACTTTACATTATAGAACTTAGCTTGTATATTCCAATGATGAGCCTCCTCAAAAGTGCTCTAGGTCTTCATGAGAAAGCAAGTTGGATGCACCCCCACTAGTTCCATCGCAGAGCTTTCATACACTTATAGCTCTATGTGCATCCGTTGTGTGGCAATCACCACTCCTTGCATAGCTTCGATTATAAGACTTCCTCTTGTCTAATGATCACTTTCAGCTGTGTGAGACTTTCTTCCGTTGGCCTTCCAAACCCCCCTTATTATTCTATTAGGCACAACATCCTGATGCCAGGAACCAACGTTGAACGCTTGCTTTTTTTTAAGTGAACAAATAGAGAGATGATTTTCTACGTGCATATTGTTATTGCTTGACTTGATCCTTTCACAAAGTTGTCATGAGTGTTGGATGCATTAGATGATTATATTGTTATTCTTGAAGCTTAAATCATCTATAATATCTACTTTGCACGGTTGATTGTTCTCTAGTATTGATTCATTGAAAGTTTTACTTTGTTCTTCCTACTTGTTTACTCATTTGATATCAATATAAACTACAGTTTTTATTCATTTGATCTCAATTTACATGCATTACATTATTATATGATCAAGATTGTGTGAAAGCATGTCACTTAGGAAATTATTCTTGTTATCGTTTTACCTACTCGAGGACGAGTAGAACTAAGCTTGGGGATGCTTGATACGTCTCAAACGTATCTATAATTTCTTATGTTCCATGCTTATATTATACCATTTGCTACATGTTTTATATACACTTTGTGTGGTTTTATGCATTTTCTGGGACTAACCTATTAACAAGATGCCCAAGTGCCATTTCCCTATTTACTGCTATTTTTGGTTTCAGAAAACCACTTAAGGAAATATTCTCGGAATTGGACGAATTTAATACCAAAGTCCCTATTTTTCACGGGAGGTTCCAGAACACCGAAGACCTGACGGAGAGGGGCCACGAGGCCCCTAGATGAGGTCCCGGTGCGGGCCCAGCTCCTACCGCGCCAGCACCTGATGACGGGGCCTCGGCCCTCCACCGCCTTCGCCCTTTCGCCTACAAATATCCCCCGAAAACACAAGAGCTAGGAGCCGAACACTTTTCCACAAAACCTTACGGAGCCGCCGCCGTCGTCAACCCTAGTTCGGGGGGGGGGGGGGGGGGGGGTTCAGAAGCTCTCCCCGGCACCCTGCCGGAGAGGGGAATCATCACCGGAGGGCTCTACATCACCATGCCTGCCTCCGGACTGATGCGTAAGTAGTTCATCTTTGGACTACGGGTCCATAGCAGTAGCTAGATGGTTGTCTTCTCCTATTGTGCCATCATGTTTAGATCTTGTGAGCTGCCTATCATGATCAAGATCATCTTTATGTAATGCTGCATGTTGTGTTTGCTGGCATCCGATGGATATTGAATACCATGTCATTTGCTTCATAATATATCATGTTGTGTGTTGTTTATGATCTTGCATGCTCTCTGTTGCTAGTAGATGCTTGTGACTCCAAGAGGGAGTATTTATGCTCGATAGTGGGTTCATGTCTCTATTTAATCTAGGGTAGTGACAGCAAGTTCTAAGATTGTTCGTTTAGGTACCTAAGATTCTGGAGATCCACCGTTGTCAGTCCGTACTGGGTGTCTACATGTACCCCTGTCATCTTGACCCATTTGCACCGAAACAAAGGGATCTTAAAAGAAACTCCGTAGTCAAGTTCCCATATCTCCTCTATGTAACCATAATATGTGTCCTTACTTCCATTGTCGTTTGTTGCTGATGCACCTAAAATGCATCTACTTTTCCAATCACTTTGATTCATTATTTGTCCCGGAATCTCCCCATATTTGATTAAAACTGCTGAATCTGATGCTGTTTTTTAGCAAAGTCGTGTTTCTGTCTGTTTTTGCAGGAAATTAAATCGGGGAAAAATATCACGCGAAGTTTTATGGAAAAAGAGGGACATCGAGAAGAAGATGGACACGAGGGAGTGCCCGAGGCCCAAAAGGGGGGGCCCACGCGGCCAGATTCCTTGGCCGCGTGGGCCCACCTATCTGGCGCCTCGAGCGTCCCCTCGGCCTCATCTTTGGCGTACCCCTCCATATATACGAAAAACCAGATGACCTAGAAGAAGAGGTCTTTTCGCGAAATAGAGCGCCGCCACCACCACGATCTTCATTTTCGGAGACAGATTGATCCAGGATTTCTCCCCCGGAGGAGGGATTCGGAGGCCGTCTTCACCGCCATCTTCACCGCCTTCATCTCCATCGACCATGAGCTCCTCCACCATCACCATGTGTGAGTAGACCGCTGTAGGCATATGAGGTGGATGGGGATTGGATGAGATTGATCATGTAATGATACCCGTTGTTCGAGATCTTAGGGGTTTACCTTGAGGATACTTTTGTATTGTGTTGATGCACTTATGCTATGTTTAGTGCTTGCTACTAGGGCCCGAGTGGCATGATTTCAGTACTGAACTTATTTTGCCCCATCATATAATTGAGTTTGGTATCTATCTGCAAAGTGTATTGCCTGCTATTATGTTGAACCTGCGAACCCTAAAAGTGACATATAGGGAAAACAAGGGGGATATGTTCTAGTTTGAGGATTCTATGTGTTCATGGAGTGTTAATGCATTGTTCCGGTCTACTCAAAAGGGTAGACCTTAATTACCTGTAGTTCCAAGTTGGCCTCCGTGAAATGGAAAGGTAGGACAATAGATGTTGTGCAAAGTCTCTTGGCTAGTACGCACAACTATTTATGGAACACATACCTACATATATCAAAGTTAGAGATAAGTCCCATTGCTATTTATATCTTATTATATGATCAATCTTATTCATGCAACACCCCGCTGTCACCTCATGCCTACGTTTTAAATCTCTGAGTTACACCTCCACTTTTTCCGGTGAAAACTGGGAAACCCTTTTATTACTACTGCTGTTATATTTTGCTTATTTGAACCATATCACTGCTATCACCATTGTTGCTGTAAGTTCATTGATATACAGGTGTGGTTGAGAGTGACGTCTCAATTGCCAAAGTCTTATTGGTATTCTTGTGTTCCCCTTGAGTCGAACTATAAATTTGGGTAATACTTCCCAACGAAGATTTCAGCGATTCCCTACACTTGTGAGTATCAAGACATTTTCTGGCGCCGTTGCCGGGGAATCTAGCTTTATTGGTAAGACCACTTGTTCTCATTTATTTGCTGCATTTGCTTGTTTCCAACTATGGGAAAGGAAAAGACTCCGAAGGAAATGAGACCTTCAACTACTCGTAGAGGTGATACGTCTCAAACATATCTATAATTTCTGATGTTCCATGCTTATATTATACCATTTGCTACATGTTTTATATACACTTTGTGTGGTTTTATGCATTTTCTAGGACTAACCTATTAACAATATGCCACAGTGCCAGTTCCCTGTTTTCTGTTGTTTTTTGTTTCAGAAAACCATTTAAGGAAATATTCTCGGAATTGGACGAATTTAATACCAAAGTCCCTATTTTTCACGGGAGGTTCCAGAACACCAAAGACCTGACGGAGAGGGGCCACGAGGCCCCCAGATGAGGTCCCGGCGCGGCCCCACCTCCTGCTGCGCCAGCACCTGATGACGGAGCCTCGGCCCTCCACCGCCTTCGCCCTTTCGCCTACAAATACCCCCCGAAAACACAAGACCTAGGAGCCGAACACTTTTCCACAAAACCTTACGGAGCCGCCGCCGTCGTCAACCCTAGTTCGGGGGGGGGGGGGGGTTCAGAAGCTCTCCCCGGCACCCTGCCGGAGAGGGGAATCATCACCGGAGGGCTCTACATCACCATGCCTGCCTCCGGACTGATGCGTAAGTAGTTCATCTTTGGACTACGGGTCCATAGCAGTAGCTAGATGGTTGTCTTCTCCTATTGTGCCATCATGTTTAGATCTTGTGAGCTGCCTATCATGATCAAGATCATCTTTATGTAATGTTGCATGTTGTGTTTGCTGGGATCCGATGGATATTGAATACCATGTCATTTGCTTCATAATATATCATGTTGTGTGTTGTTTATGATCTTGCATGCTCTCCGTTGCTAGTAGATGCTTGTGACTCCAAGAGGGAGTATTTATGCTCGATAGTGGGTTCATGTCTCTATTTAATCTGGGGTAGTGACAGCAAGTTCTAAGATTGTACATGTACTGTATCTACTAGGGATAAAACAGTAGTACTTTGTCTATGGATAATGTTATTACTTACTTTACACACTTTGCTTAATGCAATAATCTGTTGCTTGCAACTTTATACTGAAAGGGGTGCGGACGCTAAACGGAAGGTGGATTATTAGTCATAGATGCGGTTGGAACGGTCTATGTATATTGTTATAATGCCCAAATGAATCTCATACTAGACATCATGACTATAGTATATGCATCATTATGCAGCTCTTTATTCTGTCAATTGCCCAGCTGTAATTTGTTTACCCGCATGTATGCTATTATTATTATTATTTATGGAGAGACACCACTAGTGAACTGTGGACCCCGGTCCTTTTCTTTAAACTGATAATACAACAAACTGCAAACTGTTACTTTCATTCTCTGCAAACATCATCCTCCACACATACGTTTAATCCTTTGTTACAGCAAGCCAGTGAGATTGACAACCTCACTGTTTCGTTGGGGCAAAGTAGTTTGATTGTGTTTTGCGGGCTCCACCTCCCTCTACACGCCAACAAGCTGTTTTCTGGCGCCATTGCCGGGGAGACCTTCAGACGTGTTCTTCATCTCCTACTGGTTCGATAACCTTGGTTTCATAACTGAGGGAAGACTTGCTGCTGCACTCATCGTACCTTCCTCTTGGGGTTTCCCAACAACACCACCGTGTGCATCAAGAGGTACGGACTTGCCAAGTAGGCCAAACTTTTCACCTACTGTTACTTCTACTAGTACTGTTCCTATTAAAAAGAAAGGTAAAAGGGTATCTAGTTCACCATTGTCTAAAATGTCTACTAATGATAATGGGATATGTAGTAACATGGACAAAGAAGTGACACCTGAAACATCTGAGATAATTGAAACACCTGAAGTACCTGAACTATCTGAGTCTCCTATTATTAATGCTAATGATGAATCTGAGATAGAAGATAATGAACATTGTGAGGATAATTACACTTCTTCTGAGGAAGAAGATGCATTTTGTATGGCTTTTATGGATCCGAATTTTGATAAACTTGATAGCTTTAAGGATTCCACTCTTGATGAATATTTCTTTATTGCTAAAGAAATGAATGCTTCTGCTGTTGAAATAAAAGAAGAAGATTATAATTTTGGTGTTGATCCTGAAATTATTAAAAAGGCTGAGCAAGTTAAGTTTTATGGTAGAGAAGATGAGTTCCCTCATGAGCATGTTACTTACTTGCATGATTTATCTGTGTTATTTGGTAAAGATGAAATACACCAACGTTACTATTTTCTAAAGTTGTTTCCATTTACTTTAGGAGGGAATGCAAAAAAACGGTATAATTGCTTAGCACCTGGATGTATTACTAGTAAAGAAGCATGTTTGCAACTGTTCTTTTCTAAATATTTCCCTACTGAAAAGATTCATGTTTTAACTATGGAAATTATTAACTTTTCACAGAAAGAGCAAGAGGATCTACCCCAAGCTTGGGGGAGGTTCACTAAGATGGTTAGGAAATGTCCTCCTCATGGCTTTAAGAAGAATGAAGTACTTGATATATTTTATAATGGACTAACCGAAACCACTAGAAGCTACCTTGATAGTATGGCAGGTAATGTTTTCAGGGAGAGAACTGTTGATGAAGCCACAAAACTATTGGGAGATGTTGCTAGAAACCACCAAGATTGGAATATTGAAGAGTTCAATGAAATGTTTCCTGAAAAGAAAGGAGCCATTTTAAGATTATCTGAAGAGACAATGAAGGAAGCTAATAAGGATATTAAAGAGAAGGGAATTAAGACTTCTCATCTTAAGGAGTTATCTGAAAAGGGTATTAAACTTCCTATTGATCAGCCATGCTTTCCAATACAAGTCAATGTCATTAACTCCATGGAAGGTAATGAGAAGGTAACACCACCCATTGATGTTTCATATGTTAATGATTTTGCATATCGTCATAATCCTGAAGAGCATGCTATTAGAATGAGTATTATGGAGAACTCTCATAAAATTAAATTTCTTCGTGAAAATATAAATACTAGTGTAGGAGAGGTTAAAAGAATTGTTAAGCACTGTGAGATGTTGAATAATCAAGTTGAACAAATGGTTTCTCTTCAAAATCAACTTTATGAAAATCTTATGAAGAAGAAACAGGTTTGTGGTGTCAATCCTAGAGGAGGTGCAAGTACTCAGGATCCTGATTATCCTGATGATCATCCTAAAAGTAAAGAGCAAGAGACTCTTAAGAAGAAATCTTCTGCAGGAAAATCTCCCAATGAAAATCAAGATAATGGAGATTCTCAAGAACAAGATAAGGATATTTCTATTTCTGATGCTGAAACCGAAGATGGTAATATTGAAGAGGAGGAATCACCTCCACCTGATGAGGAACAACAAGAAAAGGAAAATAATGAAGAACCTGAAACTACTGAGAAAGAAGACACTCAACCATCTATTGAGAAGAATAAGAGGAAGAAACAAAAAGGTAAAGAGAGGGATCCATGGGTGCAAAGACCCATACCATATCCCCAAGAGGTAATGAAGTCCTTGGATGAGTTTTTCGAGATACTTAAGACTTTGTGTTTACAAATTCCTCTTATTGATGCTATTAAAATTCCTCCATATTCAAAATACATGAAAGATATTGTTACTAATAAGAGAAAGGTACCCAATTATGCAATTACTGCTATGCTTGCTAATTACTCTTTTGAAGGTAAATTGCATGAAAAACGTGAAGATCCTGGTATTCCTACTATTCCTTGTCGTATTAAAGAAACTTATGTAAGATATGCATTGTGTGATTTAGGAGCTGGTGTTAGTGTTATGCCATTTTATTTATATATGAAACTTAACCTAAACAAATTGGTTCCAACTGAAGTCTCATTGCAAATGGCTGATAAATCCACTGCTATTCCTATAGGCATATGTGAGGATGTTCCTATTTTTATTGCTAATGTATTAATCCCTACAGACTTTGTCATATTAGAAATGCCTCAAGATGATAACCTATCTATTATTCTTGGAAGAACCTTTTTGAATACTGCAGGAGCTGTTATAAATTGCACTGAGAGCAAAGTGACATTTAATGTCCAGGGCAATGAACATACCATTCATTTTCCTAAGAAGAATTCTGTTGCTATGCTAAACAAGAGTGTGAATTCTATTAAGAGAAATACCATTATGTTTGGAAGCATTGAGTGTGCATTACCACCTCCACCACCAAAGTATGCTATCTTGATGATTGGAACCATTCCAATCAAATATGAGGTATCTTGAGTTTTACTTTCCATATAAATATAATGAATCATGCTTTATATCCTTTACATATTATTAGTGAGACTTGATCAACCTCATTACTAATGTGGAAATGATGCAAACTTGGTTCCCACAAAAATTTGCATTGCATTTTGATTTTATTTATCATAGATCATTACAATATTTGCATAAACATAATTATTCCTGAGGCCCAGAAATTCCAGAATATGAACTTTGAAAAATTCTCTTCAGAAAATGTTCTTGAAAAATTCCAGAAAAAATATGGGTGTCAGTTATTTTACTAGAGGGACCAGCAGCCAAAAAGGGAAGACCAGAAGGCCACCAGGGGCCAAAAGGAGGTGCCCCACGCGGCCAGATTCCTTGGCCGCGTGGGACCCACCAACTTGGCCCACAGGTGGAGTTAGGTGAGCATCCAGTGCCCATCTCCTTCCCCTCGACAGAAAACCACCTCCAGGTATTTTTCCCAAATTTTCCCGAGCTCCTGCTTCCTGCCATCTTCGATCTCCCAAGTTTGAGCAGATTTTTCAAATCTGTTTCGTGGAATTGCTCCTTGGTATGTGACTCCTCCCCCTATCCAATTACTTTTTGTTCTTATGCTTTATATATGAAGTACTTTGCTGCACTAGGTGTCACCTAAAATGCTTGAGAAACCCATGAGTTAGAGTTTTCTAGTTGATATGGATGCATGATATTGATGTGGAGACTTGTTATGGATGGCTCAATGTTGTTTTAGAGTGTTACATCTTGATTTTTGATAAATTTTATTTTTGGACAGCAAGCTTTCATCATGAACAAGGGTAAGGGACTCATGGGGATGATGTCAAGAACAAGGAGGAGGCCATCTAGAGCCACCAATAATCATGATGATGATCAATTATGGGAGGATGAGGCGGTGTTCATAGGGGAGAGGCTCAAGATTCATGCCACAAGGTGGCAAGACCCTGATGTTCTTGAACAATGGGGCATAGGAGAAGACTTCAATGCCTTCGTCACCGCCACGGGCTTGCTGGAGTTTTCCCGTCATCCATGGGGAACATACGAGGGGCTTGCAAGAGAGTTCATCTCCACCTTCCGCTTCGAGGGCCCCGAAGCTCACCGATACAGTAAGAGAAGTCATGCACCCACTCCTACCTTTACCATAAAATTCACTATGAGGGGGCAGCGTCTTGTTATGTCATTGGAGGAGTTTTGTAGGGTTATTCGTGTGGAGAACAGGGGTTGTTGGCTCGAGATAGGTGCTGATTCAAATCAGGACCTTGTCTCTTTTTGGAAGAGCATTTCTATTAGAGCTCCTGATAGGCTCAACAGGGGCAAATTTACTAGCATACAACATCCAGCCCTAAGATACTTTACCTTGTTTCTTGCTAGAGGTTTTCTAGCTAGGGATAACACTTCCGCTTGCAAAGGACCCATGGTCTATTTGTTAAAATGTGCCAAGGAGGGAACACCGTGTCAATTTAATTTGGGAGTAATTCTTGCTAGAACTTTACATATAGCTGTTAGGAGGAACCTTAATGATGAAACTCCTATTTTTGTGGTGTCATTGCTAATTTGGTATATGAGCACATTAAGGAAGAAAGAGGGTTTGACAACAACATGGGTAGGCTTATCACGGAGGCCTATTTACTAGATTTTGGTGTTACCTGTCGCATGGAAATGAGTGAGTGGCACAGGGATTCTTGCTACTATATCTATAAGAGTCGCAATGGACAAAATTTGTCCATTAGGCTCCCTCGTGCTGACCTTTTTTACAGGACCAATGGAAAATGGACTATGGAAGAAGCACCACCACAGGAGGAGCCCCAAAACCCGGAGATGCAAAACTATGCATGGGGTCTCCAAGGACCGGAGTATGGAGGGTACCAAGGTGGTGACCCCTCTTACTATGGAGGAGGGTCATCAAGTGGTGCACCACCTTACTATGGCGAAGGTGGAAGCGGTGGATACCACCCACCGGGATACTAGCTTGAACTCAAGCTTGGGGAGTACCTCTCTCCCTTTTCATTCGTTGTTTTATATTACCTTTATCTTGTTATGTTTTAGTTTATTGTTCTATAAATCTTAAAAACACAAAAAGATTTTATTTGTTTCTTTCGCTTGTTTACTTCTGGTCACTTTCATTATGCATCTAAAAATAAAAAAGAACAAAAATATTTTCGTTTTCTTGAATCAAATGCCAAAACAGTTGTGCTGAAATTGCTGAAATCTGCTCACTGTTTCATTTTTCATTTTTTTCTATAACTCCGATTGAGCTGAAATTTGAACTGCTATTGCAATTTTTCGTAACCTACGCACCCGTAAAATATGAGATCATTCTGAGGTGTTTAGGTAGGGCAAAAACAGTACTGTATGCAGTAATGTTTTCTGGCAGATTTGATGTTTTAACTGTGCGGTTCAAGTGGGAGAGGAGAAAATGCAATGATGATGATTATGGCATTTCGAGTAGGGTAAGAGGCTGGTATGAACTCCTTTGTTTTTCATTTTTGTACATATACTCATTCATGTGAGATTGCTTAGTTGGTTCGCATAAGGTATATGTTGAATGATGGATGCTCAGTGGGTCATGTTCTCTTATGATCAGTCCCAATGTATTAATGGTAGATGACATGTTTTATGGATATTTGCTTGTATTGTTCTGCTCATAAGAGAAGTATGGCATTGTGGTATCCTCCTCTGAATAAATTCATTTGAATTGACTTGGCACATGCTCACACATGTATATGACTGAAAACAAAGAGTCAACTAAGCCTTGATGATTTATTTTGCCTCACAGTTCTAGTATCATTTTTATGCCTCCGTTAATTTTATTTTGTCGCAAGCATGATTATGACGGTTATGGTTCTCTTGAATTGTCGCTCCCTATCCTATTGCTAGCCTCCACTTGTACTAAGCAGTTAATGCTTGTGCTTCCAAATCCCTGAAAACCAAGTTATTCAAAAGAGTCCACCATAAATACCTATGTATGGCATTTCAAACCATTCAAGTAAATTTGCATGTGCTACCTTTAAAACTTGCAAAATACTTCTCGTTTTGTGACACTATTTTAGCTCATGAGGAAATTATGGTTGGACTTGTTATCTTCCATACTAATTAAGTAATCTTGGACTTGCATGCTTCATCTGCTCGTCACTAATATTGCAAAGGGCTGGTTAGACCACTATAATATCAAAAGTTTTGAGAAAATAAAAGAGACACTCCTCCATGATATGTGATTGTTGGTGGGCACCCGAGGATTCGGTTAGCCATGGTTTGTGAAAGCAAAGGTTGGGAGGAGTGTCAAATTATAAATGTGAAGATGCATATTATAAATGCCTCTTTTTAATAATATTCGGAACCGCTCTCAACTTGTTTAGTATGGAAGATAACAGGAACACCATTACCATTCGTTGACAAAGTAATCACCACTCAAAAACAATTTTACCTCTGTTTTCAAAAAAATGAAAAGCTCTAGCACATGTTAAATCCCTGCTTCCCTTCATGAAGGGCGTATCTTTTACTTTACTGTTGAGTCACCATCCTTTCTTTGAGCACATTCTTGAGAGCATAATTGTCATTCTTAGTGTAATGTGCTTGTCCCAGAATATTGTTAGCTGAGATATAACTTTGATGCTTTTATCTTTGATATCTCTATTTCTAGTCTTCTCTTGAACTTCAGAGGTGCCTGGGCATTTATGTTTTGCTGTACAAATTCGGGCAAGCGAGATACCACTCTATCATACTTTATTATGAGCTTTGCAATCTTGAGAATTGATATGTTTCATGCTATTTATCATTATGATTGGCACCTCTTCATAGTTTACATGACCATTAAGTGACACCATTTGCATATATCTTGTTATGAATAGCCTAAGCATTGTCCACATAGTGAGAATATGTACATCATATGAAGCAAATGTGTTCGTAAAAGTTTCTCTTATCGCTCAGTTGTTAACTGAATTGCTTGAGGACAAGCAATAAGCTAAGCTTAGGGGAGTTGATGCACCTAAAATGCATCTACTTTTCCAATCACTTTGCTTCATTATTTGTCCCGGAATCTCCCCATACTTGATTAAAACTGCTGAATCTGATGCTGTTTTTAGCAAAGTCTTGTTTCTGTCTATTTTTGCAGGAAATTAAATCGGGGAAAAATACCACGCGAAGTTTTATGGAAAAAGAGGGACATCGATAAGAAGATGGACACGAGGTGCCCGAGGCCCAAAGGGGAGGGGGGCACGCGGCCATATTCCTTGGCTGCGTGGGCCCACCTATCTGGCGCCTCGAGCGTCCCCTCGGCCTCATCTTTGGCGTACCCCTCCATATATACGAAAAACCATATGACCTAGAAGAAGAGGTCTTTTCGCGAAACAGAGCGCCGCCACCACCACGATCTTCGTTTTCGGAGACAGATTGATCCAGGATTTCTCCCCCGGAGGAGGGATTCGGAGGCCGTCTTCACCGCCATCTTCACCGCCTTCATCTCCATCGACCATGAGCTCCTCCACCATCACCATGTGTGAGTAGACCGCTGTAGGCATATGAGGTGGATGGGGAATGGATGAGATTGATCATGTAATGATACCCGTTGTTCGAGATCTTAGGTGTTTACCTTGAGGATACTTTTGTATTGTGTTGATGCACTTATGCTATGTTTAATGCTTGCTACTAGGGCCCGAGTGGCATGATTTCAGTACTGAACTTATTTTGCCCCATCATATAATTGAGTTTGGTATCTATCTGCAAAGTGTATTGCCTGCTATTATGTTGAACCTGCGAACCCGAAAAGTGACATATAGGGAAAACAAGGGGGATATGTTCTAGTTTGAGGATTCTATGTGTTCATGGAGTGTTAATGCATTGTTCCGGTCTACTCGAAAGGGTAGACCTTAATTACCTGTAGTTCGAAGTTGGCCCCGGTGAAATGGGCAGGTAGGACAATAGATGTTGTGCAAATTCTCTTGGCTAGTACGCACAACTATTTATGGAACACATACCTACATATATCAAAGTTAGAGATAAGTCCCGTTGCTATTTATATCTTATTATATGATCAATCTTATTCATGCAACACCCTGATACATCTCAAACGTATATATAATTTCTTATGTTCCATGCTTATATTATACCATTTGCTACATGTTTTATATACACTTTGTGTGGTTTTATGCATTTTCTGGGACTAACCTATTAACAAGATGCCACAGTGCCAGTTCCCTGTTTTCTGCTGTTTTTGGTTTCAGAAAACCACTTAAGGAAATATTCTCGGAATTGGACGAATTTAATACCAAAGTCCCTATTTTTCACGGGAGGTTCCAGAACACCGAAGACCTGACGGAGAGGGGCCACGAGGCCCCCAGATGAGGTCCCGGCGCGGCCCCACCTGATGACAGAGCCTCGGCCCTCCACCACCTTCGCCCTTTCGCCTAAAAATACCCTCCGAAAACACAAGACCTAGGAGCCGAACACTTTTCCACAAAACCTTACGGAGCCGCCGCCGTCGTCAACCCTAGTTCGTGGGGGGGGGGGGGGTTCAGAAGCTCTCCCCGGCACCCTGCCGGAGAGGGGAATCATCACCGGAGGGCTCTACATCACCATGCCTGCCTCCGAACTGATGCGTAAGTAGTTCATCTTTGGACTACGGGTCAATAGCAGTAGCTAGATGGTTGTCATCTCCTATTGTGCCATCATGTTTAGATCTTGTGAGCTGCCTATCATGATCAAGATCATCTTTATGTAATGCTACATGTTGTGTTTGCTGGGATCCGATGGATATTGAATACCATGTCATTTGCTTCATAATATATCATGTTGTGTGTTGTTTATGATCTTGCATGCTCTCCGTTGCTAGTAGATGCTCTGGCCAAGTAGATGCTTGTGACTCCAAGAGGGAGTATTTATGCTCGATAGTGGGTTCATGTCTCTATTTAATCTGGGGTAGTGACAGCAAGCTCTAAGATTGTACATGTACTGTTGCTACTAGGGATAAAACAGTAGTACTTTGTCTAAGGATAATGTTATTACTTACTTTACACACTTTGCTTAATGCAATAATCTGTTGCTTGCAACTTAATACTGAAAGGGGTGCGGACGCTAACCGGAAGGTGGATTATTAGTCATCGATGCGGTTGGAACGGTCTATGTATATTGTTGTAATGCCCAAATGAATCTCATACTAGACATCAGGACTATAGTATATGCAGCTCTTTATTCTGTCAATTGCCCAGCTGTAATTTGTTTACCCGCATGTATGCTATTATTTTTATTTATGGAGATACACCACTAGTGAACTGTGGACCCCGGTCCTTTTTTTTAAACTGATAATATAACCAACTGCAAAGTGTTACTTTCATTCTCTGCAAACATCATCCTCCACACATACGTTTAATCCTTTGTTACAGCAAGCCAGTGAGATTGACAACCTCACTGTTTCGTTGGGGCAAAGTAGTTTGATTGTGTTATGTAGGCTCCACCTCCCTCTACACGCCAACAAGCTGTTTTCTGACGCCATTGCCAGGGAGACCTTCAGACGTGTTCTTCATCTCCTACTAGTTCGATAACCTTGGTTTCATAACTGAGTGAAGACTTGCTGCTGCACTCATCATACCTTCCTCTTGGGGTTTCCCAACAACACCACCGTGTGCATCAAGCTGTTTTCTGGCGCCGTTGCCGGTGTCGGAGAGTGACTCCCACGGAACAGGGATAGTCACACCCTGAAGAGTAGTTCGAAGGGGGATTGAACGCGGAGGTCAAACAACCCTCGAGAGGCACGACGACGGTGCTCGCCGGGCCTGGAGAGGGACAATCACGACAGAGATGGACGCCGGCCCGTACCCAGGTTCACGGCCCTCAGGAGGAGGTAACACCGCTACTCCTGCTTGTCTGTATTGCACTGTGGAAGTTACAGGACAATGAGCTTGCCGAGGGCTCTCTTGAGGCAGTTTGGTGCTTGGAGAGGAACACAATGGTCGTCTTCCTCCTCCAGCAGTAGGCTATCCTACGCGCTTGGCTAAGGTTCCCCGGGTCTAGGAAGCAATCAGCCAATCCCCTTCTACGGTGGAGCTCCTGCTCCTTTTATAGGCGCCTCGGGCCTCTTCCCTGCGCAGCGCGCTTACGGTGGGCTCCCACTGGGCAGTGACGCGAAGGGGAGGGAGTCCACCGCTGCCGAAATCTCCATGGACGCGGTCCATTCATGCTAAAGTTGGGCGCGGTGGCCGACAGGTTGCAGACCGCGCAGAACGGCTCGCAGGAGTTGCAGTGGTCGTGGTGGAGCCCACGATGATGATCTTCTTGGAGCGTTGCACCGTCCGGCCGCTTTATCACCAAAGAGGAAAGTCCTGGCTGTCCTGGCGCGGGCGGCGCAGCTTTGTTGACTCCTTTACCACCAGAATGGCAACTGAGGAGCTTGCATCACTCTGCGGCTGCTGCAGGGGCCATGTGCGCCCTGCAGCGCTTGCTTAGCCGCGAAGTGTCTCCACAGGGCCGTGGTGGCCTGTGGAGAGGTTTCCGCTGACCTCTCTCCAGGCGTGTTGAACCTTGGGGAGTCTCTTGAAGCGCAGGGTCCTCTTCAGGGCCTGGCTTCCTCGTTAGGCCCTCAAGAGGAGTTGCCTCTCGAGGGTCTCTCCAAGCGGTGGCTTGGTCCTTAGTCGTTTTGTCGAATCTGTCGCGTGCGAGGCCTGGGGGGAGTGGGCTCTGCACACCCTGGTCCTCACTGGGCCGAGAGTAGCCCCCGGGCCCGCGATGGGCGCGGCTGAGCCCATGAACGCAGCCGGAGCGTCGTGGGCCCAAAGTGTCCGGCCGGCCCGAGCCACGCGTCACTCAGATGAGTAACGGCCGCGCACGATCTGGGGCGTGCGTCGTGGGGGGGTCCCACCGCGCCCCGGTAACTGCTCCTTGACGAGACATAAAGCCGGCGCGCCGAGGCAAGGAGCCGTTACTGCTTCCCAATCTTCTCGCACAAGCCTTCTCTGTTCCGAGCTCTCCGCTCCTGCCCTCCGGCGCGCTCAACTCCTCTCTTCTCCAGCTTCTTCCGCCGCCGCTCACGCCTCTTCTCCGACGATGAGTCCAGCCAAGAACAAGGGCAAGGCGGCCGCGGGGTCTTCTTCGCAGGCGGCGCCTGCTGAGGTCGCGCACGGCGCGGCATTGCTAGGGGTGCGCGTCAACGACAAGGCCCTCGCCAAGGTCCGCTTCCTGGTGGCGGACCGGACCAACGAGCACGGCGCTACCGCGCTCAAGGCCGCGGCGCATGGGAAGCACCCGCGAGGGTTTTTCCCTGTCTTCCAGCACTGCGTTGCGGCGGGGCTGGTGCCACCGTTCTCTCCATTCTTGGAGGCGGTGCTGGCCTTTTACCAGATCCAGCTGCTGCACCTCCACCCCAACTCCGTGCTCATCCTCGCCGTCTTCGCCTACCTCTGCGAGGCGTACTTGGGCCTGGAGCCCACGGTGGACCTCTTCCGGTGCTTCTACGCGCTCCGGAGCACGGCGAAGAATGAGCGCTCTGGATGCGTCTCATTCCGCATCGTGGATGGCATGGGGAGTGTTTACATTCCCATGTCGTGGAGCGAGGGCAAGGCCATCACGTCGGTGACGAAGAAGGTGGACGACTTCCGCCAGCGATGGTTCTTTGTCGGGGTGGAGCAGCCCTGCGCCTTCCTCGAGGTCCCTGACGCGCCGCCCGTGAAGAACTCGAACTCGGGCAAGGCCCCCTTCAGCGGCGCGCAGAACGCAATCTTGATGGGCCGCCTGAGCTACCTTCGGGAGGAGGGCCTCACGGGGCAGATCATCGTCGCGGACTTCGTGACGCGCCGCATTTCTCCCCTCCAGGCGCACGCGACGCCCATGTGGATGTACTCCGGTCCCCAGGACAAGATGCGGCTCCACCGTGAGGACAACAACAAGGACGCAGTCGACAACGTCCTGTCCGCGCTCTTCATCAATCCGGTGGTGCCCGCCATGGACGAGCTCCCTATCACGCTCCGGCCTCTGCACCAGTACAACATGACCGAGCGCCTGGCCATTCTAGAGGGGATGCCCTCGTTCACCCCGTCGGGCCCGGCGGGGAAAGAGGTGCCTGAGCCGGTGGTGCAGGTGGTGGAGGGAGCTGAGTCGCCCTCTGCCTCAGGAGTTGGGCGAGGCGAGGAGGAGGCCGCAGCAGGGGAGGAGTCCTCTTCAAGGGCCGGGCCCTTTACTGACGAGATTTGCGACATCTCGTCAGGCGATGATGATGACGCCTTCGTGGTGGTGCCCACGCGCCATGTGGAGGAGGAGGAGGCCGAGGAGGAGGCCTCTGACGAGGAGGCCTCGCCAGGGCGGCGCGAGCCCCGCTCCAAGGCGGCTGTGGACCGGTCCGGGGCGAGGCCGTCAGACGTCCCCCCCAAGAGGAAAGCCGAGGCGCCCCCGGAGGGGTCAGGTGCTAAGGCCAAGCCCTCCTGGCGCTCGCCAGGCTTGGCGTGGGTCGACACCGGCGCCAAGCAGTCCGGGTAAGCGCTTCTAGCTATTAGTTGCTTGATTCTTCTTCTTTTCTTCTTCACCCATCCCTGACGATCTTTCCCTGATGCTTGCCAGTGACCTTGTGCCCGTGAAGCGCCGTAAGCTTCGCAAGGCAGCAGAGGTGAAGAAAGCCACGGCCGAGGTCGTGGCTGAGGAGGCCGCGAGGCCTGTGGAGACGGCCTCCACAGGCCCAACCGAAGAGATGCCTCAAGCGGAGGCAGCTGGGCCTCTAGCGGGGGCAGCGGCGCCTCAGGCGGGGGCAGCTGCGCCGCCCCCCGAGCCGATGGTGGTGGAGGCGCAGGAGGAGCGGGTTGCTATCCCTCCTCGCGCCCCTACCCCGCCTCGCGCGGCCACGCCACCGCGTGAGCCAACTCCGGCCCGCGAGGCTACTCCACCCTGCGCGACCACGCCTCCCACGCAGCCAGAGGCCGAGACGGACCAGGGCCCGCCAGGCGCGGGTGCATCTGCAGGGGGAGCTCCTTCATCTCCGCCACGCCCCGCCGCAGGGAGCGAGCCGCAGGAGGGGACGCGCCAGGGTGGCGAGGGCGGCGAGGCCAGCTCGGGCGCCGCGTGGGACGGAGCGCGGCCTAGCCCCCAGGATCGCCCTGAGGCCAGGTTCTCCAGGCTTGACGCCGGGGCCGGGCCCTCCACGCATCGCGGCCTGGTCCTTAGCGGCTGGGACTGGAGCGCGGGGCACCGCGAGGTCGCCTTCCGCCTCGTGAGGGAGTCCTTGGAGGGCCTGGAGGCGCATCTGGCTCTAGAGGACGCGCAGCTCGCCCGGCAGCGCGACGAGCTTGCGGAGGCGTGGTCGTCCTTCCACGCCGCGGTTGAGGCCTGCCGCCAGGAGGATCAGGCGCTACAGGCCACGCGTGAGGAGGCCGCCCGCTTCGCTAAGGAGATCCGCGAGGGGGCCATCCGCGACGCAGATGAGCTCCTTGCTCCCCTCCAGGACGAGCGCAACGCCGCCGCCGAGCTCCTCGCTGAGGTGAAGGCCGAGCGCGAAGCTATGGAGGGCTTGCTGGCGCAGAAATGCCGCGAGCTGGCCCAGCTGGAGTCCCAGCTCCTCTCCGTCCACCAGGCCGCGCAGGAGACTCTGGAGGAGGACCGCAAGAGCCTGGCCGAGCGCGAGCGGCAGCTGGCCTCCAAGGAGGCAGATGTGCTGCGCGACGAGCAGTGGCTGCAAGCGGAGGGCGAGCTCGCCATCAAGCGCGAAGAGCTTGAGGCGCGTGAGGGGAACCTGGCTCAGGCGCTCCAGAGGCATGACGAGAACGTCACCGCCCAGAAGCAAACCCTGGAGCGCTTCCAGCAGCGGTTCGCCGAGAAGAAGAAGGAGGCGGAGGCGGCCCTCGCGGAGCGCGAGAAGGAGTTCAGGCGGACCACCTCCCAGGAGTACCGCGACAAGGCCAAGAAGCAGGAGGACCGCTTCAAGGCCAAGCACGCTACCGCCGCCAGGCGGATCGCGGAGCTCGAGAAGGCCAACTCCAAGCTTGAGGTCCGTCTCCAGCGCGCCAAGGAGGCCTATCGCCAGGCGGAGGATGCTCGCAAGGCCGCCGTCCTGGACCTGAACGCCCTCGTCAGGGACGTGGAGGAGCAGGTGGGCCCCGTGGCTGAGCAGGCAGCGGAGGCTGCGGACACCGCGCAGGTGGCTCGGGCGCTCACGAAGCAGCGGGAACGCATGTTCCAGGCGTTGGTCGCCAGGGGCAATGAGCTCGCTGCCCAGCTTGGCGCGGACGCGCCGCACGCCGAGGCTCGAGGCCGTGGCGACGCTGCCCTGTACCTGGTCTACTTCGACCAGCTCTTCACGGCCCTCGAGAGCCCTGTCGCTGACCTCCGCGAGGTGATCGAGGTCGAGAGCCGCCAGCTCCTGGGGGTGGCCGTGGACCGCATCTTCACCAACCTCCTCTCGCCAGGCTTCGATCTCTCCACGGTGACCGAGGCTCGCCAGGGCGACGAGGTGTGGCGGGTCTCCAACTCCCTCCGCGAGCAGGTCGACGCCTTCTGTAACCGCTTCAAGCGCGCGGAGGTTGCTGAGGACGAGAGCGAGGAGGAGGCCGCCCCTGCCGAGACAGAGGGAGACGCTGCGGAGGAGGAGCACGATGGCGTAGACTCCGCCTGAACCTTGATTACTGCGCCTTCGAGCGCTTGTATCTGAAACAGTTTTATGTTTAGACACTATGCATTCTGGGCATGTAATATACTCTTTGAACTATTTATGTCAGCTCGTGTGCCCCTCGAGAGGCCCCTTTTGTCTTATTTTCATGTCTATGTTTTCTCTGCGTCGTTAGGACCCGTCTCTTCGCGCTATGACTCCGCCTCTGCGGTATGCTAGAGCAATGACTCAGCAAGGCCGGGGGGAGTTTAAGGCTTGGAGAGGTAAGAGCCCTGAGTCGCGATGCTCAAGTGCCCCCCTTAGACGTGCGAGTAGTCCATGAAGCACAAGGGAAAACGAGATCACTCGAGGGACAAACGCGTGCTGGCAGCGGGAAAAGGCTCTCGAGGCATGAGTGCGGGACTTAGCTTCTCGAGGCTTTTGCCCTGTAGAGGTTTTTTTGCCTGGCGAGGAGGTCCTCTTCAAGGGCTTTTCCCCTGTTGCCTCCTCAGGCTTGCAGGGACACTTGTTCCCTGTAGATGTTAGAGAGGCGAACCCAAACGCTTGTATATGGTAGTGGGAACTCATGCGCGCTTATAGGTCTCCTCAGGCGTTCCTCGCGAGGAGAGTAAGTACCAAGGTCCTTTGCAGAGATGGCGTGTTTGTGGGAGCTTGCCCTCCAGCCAGAGCTCGGATCCTTGGGTTTTGCAGTGCTGCTGGTGTGTCATTTGAGGCACTGGCACCGTACTCAGCCCCCGCTCGCGAGGTGCGCATGGGGAAAGATATAAGCGCACATTGAAAAAACAATAATGCGGGAATAAGCTCACCACTGAAATATTACATAACGGCGCCGTAGCGCAAAGTTCACTTAGGAACGAAATTGTCTCATTATGCTTGGAGTTGCCAAGTTAATGTATTTGACCATGTCGAGGCATGGGGACCACCCGTTAGTGGCAGAGACTCTCAACGGCCTGAGGCGGCTCGTTACATGGAGAGCTCGGAGGGTTGACCCTCGAGAGAAGCCTTTGGGGCTTGGAGGTTTAAGCCGTGAGCTTTTAACCTCTAGAGACAAAAAATGCTTGGAGGTGGAGCCGTAAGCTGCCTCTTCAGCCAGATGTCTTGACGTGACAATGATCACGGGCGTGACAATGATCACGGGTAGAACTTGCGTAAATGCATGATGTTCCACGGATTTTTGACGGGGATGCCGTCTTGAGTCTCGAGGCGAGCCGCGCCAGGCCTGGCGATGTGGGTGACCCTATAGGGGCCTTCCCACATGGGTGACAGCTTGTGGAGGCCTTCCCTGGAGAGGATCCGCCTGAGGACGAGATCGCCTGTCTCCAGGGTGCGCGAGCGCACGTTGCGGCTGTGGTAGCGTCGCAGGTCCTGCTGGTACTTTGCCGCCCGGAGGGCGGCACGGCGGCGTAGTCCTTCGAGAAGCAGCAGGTCGTCGTTGTGGAGGTCCTCTTGCTCGTCCTCATTAAAGGCAAGGACCCGCGGGGATCCATGCTTGACCTCTGTAGGGACGACTGCTTCGGCTCCGTAGACGAGGGCGAACGGCGTTTCTCCCGTAGGCTTGGGCGGCGTGGTGCGGATGGACCAGAGCACCGAAGGGAGCTCGCTGATCCAGCCCTTGCCGTGGCCCTTGAGGATGTTGAAGGTCCTGGTTTTTAAGCCCTTGAGGACTTCTGCGTTTGCGCGCTCGGCCTGGCCATTGCTCTGCGGGTGAGCTACCGAGGCAAAGCAGAGCTTGATGCCCAGTTTCTCGCAGTAAGCCCTGAAGATGCCGCTTGTGAATTGCGAGCCGTTGTCGGTGATTATGCGATTAGGCACTCCGAAGCGGCAGACCAGGCCTCGGACGAACTTCACCGCTGCGCCTGCTGGAATTGTGCGCGTCGCCTCAACCTCGGGCCACTTGGTGAACTTGTTGATGGCCACGAAGAGGTAGCGATAGCCCCCTTGCGCTGTTGGGAATGGTCCCAAGATGTCCAGCCCCCAGACCGCGAACGGCCAGGAGAGCGGGATGGTTTGAAGTCCCAGCGCGGGCTGATGGATTTGCTTGGCGTGGAACTGGCAGGCTTCGCAAGCTTGAACGATGTCAACTGCATCCTGAAGCGCTTGCGGCCAGTAGAAGCCACTCCTGAAGACCTTGCCTGCTAGGGTGCGGGCGCACGAATGGTGGCCACATTCCCCGCTGTGGATGTCCTTGATCAAGCTCTTTCCTTCTTCAGGAGGGACGCATTTGAGCGCGATGCCATTTGGGCGCTTGCGGTAGAGATCTCCCTCGAGGATGTGGTAGGATTTTGCCTGGCAAGCGATTCGCTCTGCTTCGACATCTTCCTCGGGGAGGATTCCCTTGGCGAGGTAATCCTTGAGCTCGTCGATCCAGCCTGTTTCTTGATGCACCGCTGTGAGCAACAGGCGCTCCCCTGTCTGGGGGCCGCAGTCGGGAGCCCCAGTTGTAGGTGGTGCCGGGGGCACTTCGTCTGTGCTTGCGGGCATGGCCTCTTGAGGCTGCTTTATGGATGCCTTGACGAGTCTCTCTTCAAAGACGCCGGGCAGCTGAGCTTGCCTCCTTGATGCGCGCTTGGCGATATCGTCAGCCTCTTGATTCTCCTTTCTTGGGATGTGCATGAGCTCCATGCCCCTGAAGTGCTTCTCAAGCCTGCGGACCTCTTCAAGGTATGCGGCCATGTGGTCGTCCTTAGGCTTGTAGCTCTCGTTGGAGAATTTGACGAGCAGCTGGGAGTCGCCCTTGACGAGCAGGTGCTTGATGCCTAGAGCGATGGCGGCTCGTAGGCCGGCGAGCAGGCCCTCGTACTCCGCAATGTTGTTGGAGATCTTGTCGATCATGAAGCACAGCTGGACCGCGTAATAGAGCTTGTCACCCTTGGGCGAGATCAGGACAACGCCAGCCCCGCCATTGCGGCAGGCGAAGGCTCCGTCGAACTTCATGGTCCAGTGGCTGGGCATTTTCTCTCCAGAGGGCTCTGGCTCTTCTCCTGGAGGCTCTTCAGGGGTTGGATCAGTCCATTCGGCGACAAAGTCTGCCAGCGCTCTTCCTTTGATGACCCTTGTGGTATCGAAGCGCAAGTTGAACGGCTGTAGCTCTATGTTCCATCCCGCGACACGGTCTGTGGCGTTAGGGTTGCGCAGGATCTGCTCCAGGGGAAATGAGGTGACCACCGTGATGGAGTGTCCCTAGAAGTAGTGTCGCAGCTTCCTTGAGGCGATGAGGAGCGCCATGAGGAGCTTCTGCTGCATTGTGCACCGTTCCTGAGCATCCCGCAGTACTGTACTGACGAAGTAGACGGGGTGCTCGACAAGGGTTGTCAGTTTAGGCGCAGCGCTGTCTGCCTGGGGAGGCTCTTCAGGGCCCTCAAGGGGGTTGTCCTGTGGAGGCTCTTCAGGTTCCTTAGCGAGATCAGGACTTGGGGCGGGCTCGGCGTGTGGCTCTGGGCCTGGCGTTGGGTTTGTGGAACCTGCCCCTTTGTCGAGCTCTTCGTCAGGCGGTTTTGGCTTCGGAGTGGTTGCACTCTTCTTGTGGAGGACTGGCTCTTCCCTTTCTACCACCAGGACGGCAATGGCGGTCTGTGGAGTGGCTGATAGATACAGCTTCAGGTGTTCGCCTGTCCTTGGGGCAACCATGACTGGTGGGCTGGCCAAGTACCTCTTCAGATCCTCAAAGGCTTTTTCCGCTTCAGGCGTCCACTTGAAGGTGCCGGATCTCTTCATGATTTTAAAGAAAGGCAGTGCACTCTCGCCGAACTTGGAGATGAAGCGGCCCAAGCTGGCCATGCAGCCTGCCAGGCGTTGCATCTCCTTGAGCCGGCGAGGAGGCTGCATTTCCTCTATGGCCTTGATCTTGTCAGGATTTGCCTCTATGCCACGGTGGCACACGAGGAAGCCAAGCAATTTGCCTGAAGGCACTCCGAAGACGCACTTGGCGGGGTTGAGCTTGATGTTCACCTTGCGCAGGCTGGCGAACGTCTCTTCAAGGTCCTTGAGGAGAGTATCTCCCTCTCGAGACTTGACGACGATGTCATCGACGTAAGCCTCTGCGTTTTTGCCCATTTGCTCGCCAAGGGCTATCCTCATGAGCCTCTGGAAGGTGGCGCCAGCGTTTTTCAGGCCGAAAGGCATGCAGACATAGCAATACACACTACAAGGGGTGAGGAATGCCGTCTTTTCCTCGTCTTCTTTAGCCATCTTGATCTGGTGATAACCAGAGAAGGCGTCGAGAAAGCAGAGGAGGTCGCAGCCTGCCGTGGAGTCCACGATCTGGTCGATTCTCGGCATGGGGTAAGGGTCCTTGGGGCAGGCCTTGTTGACATCAGTGTAGTCGATGCAGAGGCGGCCTCCTCCGGCGGGCTTTGGGACAACCACGCCGTTGGAGAGCCAAGTGGGGTGCGCGACTTCGCGGACAACGTTTGCCGCTTTGAGCTTCTCGACCTCTTTGACGATGAATGCTTGCTTCTCGGGGGCTTGCTTTCTTGCCCTTTGCTTGACGGGGCGTGCGTTTGGACACACGGCTAAGTGGTGCTCGATCACCTCCCTCGGTACACCGGATATATCTAACGGGGTCCACGCGAACATGTCAGAGTTTGCCCGGAGGAAGGCGACGAGCGCGCCTTCCTATTTGGGAGGCAGAGCAGCGCCAATGGTGACGCTAGCCCCCGAGCCCTCAGCCCCCGAGCTGCTGGTGCTCAGGGAGACCTTCTTCGTGGAAGCTGGCTCCTGAGAGAACAGCTGCTTCTTCTTCTTGGGCCTCTCGAGAGACTCCATGTCCTCCGCAGCCGGAAACGCCATGGCGGCTGCCTTGTAGGCTGTCTCGACGGCGCGCGTGGCGTCCAGGACGTGGCCGTGGATGGAGATGGTGCCAGCGCTGCCGGGGATCTTGACCATATTGTAGGCATGATGCGTTGACGGCCATGAACTTCGCGAGGGCGGGGTAGCCGAGCATGGCGTTGTACGGCAAGCCGATGTGCGCGACGTCGAAGTTGATGAGCTCGGTGCGGTAGTTCTTCTGCGTGCCAAAGGTGACCGCGAGGCGGACTTGCCCCAGAGGCTCGATGGAGCCGCTGGTGACTCCCGTGAAGGGCCTAGAGGGCATGAGCCACTCGTAGGGCACTTGAAGTGTCTCGAAAGTCTCGATGGAAATGACGTTCAGGCCTGCACCCCCATCGATGAGCGTCTTGGAGACGGAGATGTTGTTGATGGTGGGGGAGCAGACTAGCGGGAGGGTGCCAACAGTCTTGGTGGACTTGGGGTGGTCCTGTGCGTCGAAGGCGATGGTGTACTGCGACCACTTGAGGGGCCTGGAGGTCTCGACGCTGGGGAGCGCGGCGTTGAGCTCGCGAGCAAACTGCTTGAACTGGTTGTTCGACTTGGGCGCCTGAGCCCCGCCAAGGATGCAGGCCATGGCGCCTCTCGGGGCCTGGTAGCCTCCATCTTCCTCGTCAGGGAGGTTGCCGTTTTTCTCGGCGGCGTTGGCCTGTGTGCCAGGTGACTTCTGGTAGCCGTTCTTGCGTCCGCTTCCGCGGTAGCCGCGACCTCGACCGCGGCTGCCGCTGCCCTCAGCCTGTTCGCGCTCCTTGCTTAGCCTCTTGAGGTCGAAGCAGGCCTCGGTAGAGTGGCCGCGCCTGTTGTGGTAGACGCAGAATGGGCGGTCGTCCTCCTTCTTCTCGCCACGCTCGGGAGAACCCCTGCGGGAGCCCTTCGCGTCAGGCTCTGCCGCGAGGACTGCGGTGGCCTTGCGCTTGGGCTCCTCCTTCTTCTTGTGGCTCTTGGACCCCTCGCCAGGGTCGTCCCCCCGCGAGCTCATCTTGACGAAGAGGAGTCCCTCTTCAGCCTTGGTGCACTTATCCGCCAGATCGAACAGCTTCACCACAGAGGTGAGCTTGTCGTGGATGCCGAGCTTCTCGAGCATCCTGCGGTTCGTGACACCCTCGCGGAAGGCAGCGATGACCTGGGTGTCGGGGATGTTTGGAATCTTGTTCCGCACCTGGCTGAAGCGCTGGATGTACTTGCGGAGGGTCTCATCCTTCTTTTGCACCACCGCGCGCAGGTCGTTGTGGGTGAGCGCGCGCTCGTACGTGCCCTTGAAGTTGGCGACGAACTGCTTGCAGAGCTCTTCCCACGTGCCCACGGAGTCCTCAAGGAGGTTCAGGAGCCACGACAGCGCAGAGTCGCGCAGCGCGTGGGAGAACCAGTTGGCCATGACCTTGTCGTCTCCTCCTGCAGCTTGGATGGAGGTGGTGTAGAGCTGCAGAAACTCGACGGGGTTGCTGGAGCCGTCGTAGCCCTTGGGGAGGGCTGGCCTGAACTTCTGGGGCCAGACCACGCGGCGCAGGGAGCGGGTGAACGCCATGCAGCCCGAGGCGTACGTGGCGACCCCGTTCTGCAGAGCTGCGCGGTTCTGCTGGCCCGCCTGGCCAATCTCCTCCACGAGGCGGTTCTGGCGGTCCCGCTGGCGCTCCATCCCCACGCGCGCGTCCGGCGCGGTGCGCTGCACGATTTGGCAGTCGCGCGGCGAGGAGGCGTGCGAGGCGGCTCTCTGTGTCGCGGCCGGAGCAGGTCCTGGGGGCGGCGGAGGCGCGTCATGCGCAGCCATGCCCGCGAGGGAGTGGTGCACAATCGACCGCGACGGGGCTGGGCGAGTGGTGGCGATGCCGACGAGGTGGTTCAGGCGTTCCAGCCACTGCTCGCGAGCCTCAGCAGTAGTCTGGTAGCGGAGAAGCTCTTGCGCCATGAGCAGGGCCGTGTGCGGAGCTGGATCCGCGCGTCCCTGGGAGGAGGCGCTCTGATGCTGCGCCCTGCGCGAGGACTCCGCGTCGGCCTGCTGTTCGGGGTGCTCCTCCCCGTTGTGCTCGGGCTCGCCCTCGGGTTGCTCCACGTGCGGCTCGGTGTTGGCACGCTCTTCACGGCGGGGGCGACCCCGTCGTCCACGAGTGGCGGTGGTGCCTGGCGCGGCGGTGGCTCCTTCAGGCGCGCGCCTGCTGGCGCGGGCGGCGCGTGCGGCGCGAGTGTCCGTCATGGCGCGGAGGCGGCTCGAAGGTCGTTGACGCGCCTCAAACCCCCTACCTGGCGCGCCAAATGTCGGAGAGTGACTCCCACGGAACAGGGATAGTCACACCCTAAAGAGTAGTTCGAAGGGGGATTGAACGCGGAGGTCAAACAACCCTCGAGAGGCACGACGACGGTGCTCGCCGGGCCTGGAGAGGGACAATCACAACAGAGATGGACGCCGGCCCGTACCCAGGTTCACGGCCCTCAGGAGGAGGTAACACCGCTACTCCTGCTTGTCTGTATTGCACTGTGGAAGTTACAGGACAATGAGCTTGCCGAGGGCTCTCTTGAGGCAGTTTGGTGCTTGGAGAGGGACACAATGGTCGTCTTCCTCCTCCAGCAGTAGGCTATCCTACGTGCTTGGCTAAGGTTCCCCGGGTCTAGGAAGCAATCAGCCAATCCCCTTCTACGGTGGAGCTCCTGCTCCTTTTATAGGCGCCTCGGGCCTCTTACCTGCGCAGCGCGCTTACGGTGGGCTCCCACTGGGCAGTGACGCGAAGGGGAGGGAGTCCACCGCTGCCGAAATCTCCATGGACGTGGTCCATTCATGCTAAAGTTGGGCGCGGTGGCCGACAGGTTGCAGACCGCGCAGAACGGCTCGCAGGAGTTGCAGTGGTCGTGGTGGAGCCCACGATGACGATCTTCTTGGAGCGTTGCGCCGTCCAGCCGCTTTATCACCAAAGAGGAAAGTCCTGGCTGTCCTGGCGCGGGCGGCGCAGCTTTGTTGACTCCTTTACCACCAGAATGGCAACTGAGGAGCTTGCGTCACTCTGCGGCTGCTGCAGGGGCCATGTGCGCCCTGCAGCGCTTGCTTAGCCGCGAAGTGTCTCCACAGGGCCGTGGTGGCCTGTGGAGAGGTTTCCGCTGACCTCTCTCCAGGCGTGTTGAGCCTTGGGGAGTCTCTTGAAGCGCGGGGTCCTCTTCAGGGCCTGGCTTCCTCGTTAGGCCCTCAAGAGGAGTTGCCTCTCGAGGGTCTCTCCAAGCGGTGGCTTGGTCCTTAGTCGTTTTGTCGAATCTGTCGCGTGCGAGGCCTGGGGGGAGTGGGCTCTGCACACCCTGGTCCTCACTGGGCCGACAGCCGGGGAGCTGAAGCACATCTGCAAGGGGAGTCTCTCACTTCCCAATCTCTTTACTTTGTTTTTGTCTTGCTTAGTGAAATTTTATTTCCTGTTTTGTTTGCTATTAAATATCAAAAACACAAAAAAAAATTAGTTCCTTGCATTTTATTTACTTTGTTATTATCTTGTTTGCTTCTTATTATCAAAAACACAAAAAAATTAGCTACTTGCATTAATTTTTGTATTTCGGTTTTAGCTTTATTTCTGCTAAAATGTTGCTCCCTAAGTACACCCTGGAAGACCTGCCAGTAGGAAGTGGTTCTATAATTGGAAAAGATAATATTGAAGAATTCTTTGACCATGTTAGTATGCATGATAATTTTGAGGATAGATCCATAGCAGAACTTGCTCCAAATTGTGAAATTGCTGCAGCTTCCTTGGTTCACATGCTAGAGGCTAGGTTTGTTAACCTCGATCCCATAATTCAACAAATGTTTCTTAACCTTCATAATGTTGAAAATGTTGAAAAGAAAGATTTTATTCTAGAAACCCTGCTTAAAGAATTTGGTGATGTTGCTAAAGAAGCTAGGAAAGTTTTTGACCGTTTTAATATGCTAGGCTCATGTGTGGAGGTTATCAATACACTAGAAAAATTGGGGCAAACCGTACCTAAAAAGGGAGAAGTAATCAAAGTACCAATACCTATTAAACTTGTAGCTATGCATGAAGCTTTGGAAGAAAATTTTGATTGGATTGTCCCTGCGAATCCCTTTGATGAATGTAGTAAACCTAAGAGTAATGAAAAAGGGATCTCTGAAACTCATATAGATAAAATACAATGCATAGTTGAGAGGATTTCTTGCATTGATTTGGATGCTTCTTCTCTTGGAAATACTTGAGTTTTGCTTTCTGTGCCTAGCTCAAAGGCGTTAAAGAAAAGCGCTTATGGGAGACAACCCACTTTTTTTTATTCCTGTTATTTTATTTTCTTGAGTCAAGGAACATGCCTACCTCTGTAGCAATTCCTTTGTATATTTATTTTATTGCGTAGAAAGTTGATGCTAGAATTGGATCTCTGCGCAGGAACAGTTTTTCTGCTGTTCACCATTAAATTCATATCTCTTTACAGAAACGTCGGAATGACCTGATATTTTCTGAGCGTGATCGTCATATATGTACGCAACTTTCATTAGTTTTGAGTTTTCTGATTTGAGCAAGTTAAGTGCCTTGAAAAAATTCGTCTTTACAGATTGTTCTGTTTTTGACAGATTCTGCCATCTATTTTGCATTGGTTCTTTTGCAGTTTTTGAATGGATCTTTTTGTTCCATAAAATTCCAGTGGCTGTAGCTAATGTCCAGTACCATGATAATGATTGTCTCCATACAGAATATGAGAATTTTTGATTATGCACTAACCCTCTAATGAAGTTTACTTCGAGTTTGGTGTGGAGGAAGTTTTCAAGGATCAAGAGAGAGGATGATATGATGTGATCAAGAAGATGAAAAAGCCTAAGCTTGGGGATGCCCCCATTGGTCACCCAAGCATATTTCAAGAACACTCAAGCGTCAAAACTTGGGGATGCCTCAACAACTTATCAGGTTATCTCTAGTGAAACTATATTTTAATTCCGACACATCTTATGTGCTTTACTTGAAGCGTCTGTTTGTTTTTGTTTATTTTTTTCGTTATTTTCATACTCTGAATAAAATGGATCCTAGCATTCATTTGTGGGAGAGAGACACGCTCCGCTTTTTCTTTTGAATACTCCTATTCTTCACTTACATTTGTTGAGTATTCTTCTATAGCTACTGCAATACTATTAGCTCTTGTTTTCAATGCATCTCTTATTAGAGCTGTTAGTTTTCTTATATTATACTCTCACATCTCATTGTTAAATACTTGGAGAGTTTATTTGTAGATAAGTTGATTGGTGTTTGGTTAAGAACAGAAAATGTTAAATGTGGTAGACGGTATGATGAAATGATACATAATCTTATAGATCATTAAATTGTGTCACTTGAATCATTGATGTTGTTTTAAGATATTAATATGTTTAATGGTAAAACATGATGGTTTAGTAAAGTGGAATGATTAATGGTTGGTCTAGAAAACTTGAAGCTGTGCCACACTAAATATCCAGTTGATAGCATAATGATATGACTTTTAATGTTAAAAACAACCGTAATGACTTTGTGTTATGCGCTACGGTCGGGGTCCCAACAGTGACTTGTTCATTTGCCACAGTCCCTCATGTAGTGATTTTCATTATGCCTTGTAAGATCATATTTCTAGTTGGAATCTTTTTGCTTGTGAGTTCTAAGCTGCGGTTTTCATGGCACTTCCGCCACCATATTTGCTAGCATCTTCGGTACTTTGCATTGCCCTTTTTCACATTGAGAGTTGGTGCATACTTCGCGGGTACATCCAAAACTCGTGGGATATCTTCATCATGTTCTCCTACACATAAGCCAAATATCTTCCTCAAAACATCCACCATACCTACCTACTACAGCATTTCCATAGCTGTTCCGAGATATATTGCCATGCAACTTTCATCTTACATTACATGACTTGTTGTCATTTATCATTTATATATTGCCTTGCACGATTCTTTACAACTGATGTGTGGTTTTACCCATGTTACGCTAGATCATTGCATATCCTGCTACACTGGCAGAGGCACCGTTTCATACACTATGTTTTATTCCTTATGAGTTACTTGTATCAAAAGTGTGTTGTCATATTAGAATGTTTGCCCCTAAAAGTGGAAAGAGCCATGGAGGCCATCAAAAAGAGAAACAGAAAAAGTAAAAAAAAAAATAGAAAAAGAGAAAAGAGAAAAAGAAGAAAGAAATAAAAATAAAAATAAAAATGGGGCAACATTACTACTCTTTATCCACACTTATGCTCATGTTATAGCACCTGTAGTATTCATAGTCATCATTTGTGCTCATGTTTAGCACCTTTACTCCATATGAGAGAGTTTTCATGTTTTACTTGCATAACTATGTGGGGAACTTTACATTATAGAACTTGGCTTGTATATTCCAATGATGAGCCTCCTCAAAAGTGCTCTAGGTCTTCATGACCAAGCAAGTTGGATGCACCCCCACTAGTTCCATTGGAGAGCTTTCATACACTTATAGCTCTATGTGCATCTGTTGTGTGGCAATCACTACTCCTTGCATAACTTCGATTATAAGACTTCCTCTTGTCTAATGATTACTTTCAGCTGTGTGAGACTTTCTTCCGTTGGCCTTCCAAACCCCCCTTATTATTCTTTTAGCCACAACATCCTGGTGCCAGGAACCAACGTTGAACGCTTGCTTGTTTTTAAGTGAACAAATAGAGAAATGATTTTCTACGTGCATATTGTTATTGCTTGACTTGATCCTTTCACAAAGTTGTCATGAGTGTTGGATGCATTAGATGATTATATTGTTATTCTTGAAGCTTAAATCATCTTTAATTTCTACTTTGCACGGTTGATTGTTCTCTAGGATTGATTCATTGAAAGTTTTACTTTGTTCTTCCTACTTGTTTACTCATTACTCATTTGATATCAATATAAACTACAGCTTTTATTCATTTGATCTCAATTTACATGCATTACATTATTATATGATCAAGATTGTGTGAAAGCATGTCACTTCAGAAATTATTCTTGTTATCGTTTTACCTACTCGAGGACGAGTAGAACTAAGCTTGGGGATGCTTGTTACGTCTCAAACGTATCTATAATTTCTAATGTTCCATGCTTATATTATACCATTTGCTACATGTTTTATATACACTTTGTGTGGTTTTATGCATTTTCTGGGACTAACCTATTAACAAGATGCCACAGTGCCAGTTCCCTGTTTTCTGCTGTTTTTGGTTTCAGAAAACCACTTAAGGAAATATTCTCGGAATTGGACGAATTTAATACCAAAGTCCCTATTTTCACGGGAGGTTCCAGAACACCGAAGACCTGACGGAGAGGGGCCACGAGGCCCCCAGATGAGGTCCTGGCGCGGCCCTACCTCCTGCCGCGCTAGCACCTGAAGACGGGGCCTCGGCCCTCCACCGCCTTCGCCCTTTCGCCTATTTAAAGCCCCCGAAAACACAAGACCTAGGGCCCGAACACTTTTCCACAAAACCTTACGGAGCCGCCGTCGTCGTCAACCCTAGTTTGGGGTGGGGGGGTTCAGAAGCTGCCGGAGAGGGGAATCATCACCGGAGGGCTCTACATCACCATGCCCGCCTCCGGACTGATGCGTGAGTAGTTCATCTTTGGACTACGGGTCCATAGCAGTAGCTAGATGGTTGTCTTCTCCTATTGTGTCGTCATGTTTAGATCTTGTGAGCTGCCTATCATGATCAAGATCATCTTTATGTAATGCTACATGTTGTGTTTGCTGGGATCCGATGGATATTGAATACTATGTCATTTGCTTCATAATATATCATGTTGTGTGTTGTTTATGATCGTGCATGCTGTCCGTTGCTAGTAGATACTCTGGCCAAGTAGATGCTTGTGACTCCAAGAGGGGGTATTTATGCTCGATAGTGGGTTCATGTCTCTATTTAATCTGGGGTAGTGACATCAAGCTCTAAGATTGTAGATGTACTGTTGCTATTAGGGATAAAACAGTAGTACTTTGTCTAAGGATAATGTTATTACTTACTTTACACACTTTGCTTAATGCAATAATCTGTTGCTTGCAACTTAATACTGAAAGGGGTGCGGACGCTCCGCTTTTTCATTTGAATACTCCTATTCTTCACTTATACTTGTTGAGTATTCTTCTATAGCGACTGCAATACTTTCAGCTCTTATTTTTCATGCACCTCTTGTTCAGAGCTGTTAGTTCTCATATGTTATACTCTCTTGCTTCATTGTTAAATACTTGGAGAGTTTATGTTTTAAATAAGTTGATTGGTGTTTGGTTAAGAACAGAAAATGTTAAATGTGGTAGATGGTATAACTAAATGATACATAATCTTGTAGATCATTAAATTGTGTCACTTGAATCATTGATGTTGTTTTGAGATATTAATATGCTTAATGGTAAAACATGATGGTTTAGTAAAGTGGAATGATTAATGGTTGGTCTAGAAAACTTGAAGCTGTGCCACACTTAAATATCCAGTTGATAGCATAATGATATATGACTTCTAATGTTAAAAACAACCGTAATGACTTTGTGTTATGCGCTATGGTCGGGGTCCCAACAGTGACTTGTTCATTTGCCACAGTCCCTCATGGAGTGATTTTCATTATGCCTTGTAAGATCATATTTCTAGTTGGAATCTTTTTGCTTGTGAGTTCTAAAGCTGCAGTTTTCATGGCACTTCCACCACCATATTTGCTAGCCTCTTCGGTACTTTGCATTGCCCTTTCTCACATTGAGAGTTGGTGCATACTTCGCGGGTACATCCAAAACTCGTGGGAGATCTTCATCATGTTCTCCTACACATAAGCCAAATATCTTCCTCAAAACATCCACCATACCTACCTACTACAGCATTTCCATAGCTGTTCCGAGATACCTTGCCATGCAACTTTCATCTTACATTACATGACTTGTTGTCATTTATCATTTATATATTGCTTTGCATGATTCTATATAGCTGATGTGTGGTTTTACCCATGTTACGCTAGATCATTGCATATCCTGCTACACTGGCAGAGGCACCCTTTCATACACCATGTTTTATCCCTTATGATATCCTTGTATCAGAAGTGTGTTGTCATGTTAGAATGTTTGCCCCTAAAAAGTGAAAAGAGCCATGGAGGCCATCGAAAAGAGAAACAGAAAAATACAAAAAAAATGGAAAAATAGAAAAAAAAGAAAAAAAAAAGAAAGAAAGAATAAAAAGGGGGCAACATTACTACTCTTTATCCACACTTGTGCTCATGTTATAGCACCTGTAATATTCATAGTCATCATTTGTGCTCATTTTTAGCACCTTTACTCCATATGTGAGAGTTTTCATGTTTTACTTGCATAACTATGTGGGGAACTTTACAATATAGAACTTGGCTTGTATATTCCAATGATGAGCCTCCTCAAAAGTGCTCTAGGTCTTCATAAGCAAGCAAGTTAAATGCACCCCCACTAGTTCCATTGGAGAGCTTTCATACACTTATAGCTCTATGTGCATCCGTTGTGTGGCAATTACTACTCCTTGCATAGTTTCGATTATAAGACTTGCTCTTGTCTAATGATCACTTTCAGCTGTGTGAGACTTTCTTCCGTTGGCCTTCCAAACTCCCATTATTATTCTTTTAGCCACAACATCCTGGTGCCAGGAACCAACGCTGAACACTTGCTTGTTTTTGAGTGAACAAATAGAGAGATGATCTTCTACGTGCATATTGTGATTGCTTGACTTGATCCTTTCACAAAGTTGTCATGAGTGTTTGATTCATTAGATGATTATATTGTTGTTCTTGAAGCTTAAATCATCTTTAATATCTACTTTGCACGGTTGATTGTTCTCTAGTACTAATTCATTGAAAGTTTTGCTTTGTACTTCCTACTTGTTTGTTCATTACTCATTTGATATAAATATAAACTACAGCTTTTATTCATTTGATCTCAGTTTACATACATTACATTATTATATGATCAAGATTGTGTGAAAGCATGTCACTTCAGAAATTATTGTTGTTATCGTTTTACCTACTCGAGGATGAGTAGAACTAAGCTTGGGGATGCTTGATACGTCTCAAACGTATCTATAATTTCTTATGTTCCATGCTTATATTATACCAATTGCTACATGTTTATTATGCACTTTGTGTTGTTTTATGCATTTTCTGGGACTAACCTATTAACAAGATGCCACAGTGTCAGTTCCCTGTTTTCTGCTGTTTTTGGTTTCAGAAAACCACTTAAAGAAATATTCTCGGAATTGGATGATTTTTATGCCGAAGTCCCTATTTTTTTGGTCTTCATGAGCAAGCAAGTTAGATGCACCCCCACTAGTTCCATTGGAGAGCTTTCATACACTTATAGCTCTATGTGCATCCGTTGTGTGGCAATCACTACTCCTTGCATAGCTTCGATTATAAGACTTCCTCTTGTCTAATGATCACTTTCAGCTGTGTGAGACTTTCTTCCGATGGCCTTCCAAACTCCCATTATTATTCTTATAGCCACAAAATCCTGGTGCCAGGAACCAACGCTGAACACTTGCTTGTTTTTTGAGTGAACAAATAGAGAGATGATCTTCTACGTGCATATTGTTATTGCTTGACTTGATCCTTTCACAAAGTTGTCATGAGTGTTTGATTCATTAGATGATTATATTGTTGTTCCTGAAGCTTAAATCATCTTTAATATCTACTTTGCACGGTTGATTGTTCTCTAGTACTAATTCATTGAAAGTTTTGATTTGTTCTTCCTACTTGTTTGTTCATTACTCATTTGATATCAATATAAACTACAGCTTTTATTCATTTGATCTCAGTTTACATGCATTACATTATTATATGATCAAGATTGTGTGAAAGCATGTCACTTCAGAAATTATTGTTGTTATCGTTTTACCTACTCGAGGATGAGTAGAACTAAGCTTGGGGATGCTTGATACGTCTCAAACGTATCTATAATTTCTTATGTTCCATGCTTATATTATACCAATTGCTACATGTTTTATATGCACTTTGTGTTGTTTTATGCATTTTCTGGGACTAACCTATTAACAAGATGCCACAGTGCCAGTTCCCTGTTTTCTGCTGTTTTTTGTTTCAGAAAACCACTTAAAGAAATATTCTCGGAATTGGATGATTTTTATGACGAAGTCCCTATTTTTTCCGACACGTTCCAGAAGTCCGAAGAGGAAACGAAGAAGGGCACCGAGGCGCCGTCATCAGGTGGGGGCGCGGCTCCCCCCTGCCGCGCCAGCACCTGAGGACGGGCCCTCGGGGCTCCACCGCCTTCGCCCTTTCGCCTACAAATACCCCCCGACAATACAAGACCTAATACGCGAACACTTTTCCACAAGACATTACGGAGCCGCCGCCGTCGTCAACCCTAGTTCGGGAGGGTTCAGAACCTCTTCCCGGCACCCTGCCGGAGAGGGGAATCATCACCGGAGGGCTCTACATCACCATGCCCGCCTCCGGACTGATGCGTGAGTAGTTCATCCTTGTACTACGGGTCCATAGCAGTAGCTAGATGGTTCTCTTCTCCTATTGTGTCATCATGTTTAGATCTTGTGAGCTGCCTATCATGATCAAGATCATCTTTATGTAATGCTACATGTTGTGTTTGCTGGGATCCGATGGATATTGAATACTATTTCATTTGCTTCATAATATATCATGGTATGTGTTGTTTATGATCTTGCATGCTCTCCGTTGTTAGTAGATGCTCTGGCCAAGTAGATGCTTGTGACTCCAATAGGGGGTATTTATGCTCGATAGTGGGTTCATGTCTCTATTTAATCTGGGGTAGTGACAGCAAGCTCTAAGATTGTAGATGTACTATTGCTACTAGGGATAAAATAGTAGTACTTTGTCTAAGGATAATTGTATTAGTTACATTACACACTTTGCCTAATGCAATAATCTGTTGCTTGCAACTTAATACTGAAAGGGGTGCGGACGCTAACCGGAAGGTGGATTATTAGTCATAGATGCGGTTGGAACGGTCTATGTATATTGTTGTAATGCCCAAATGAATCTGACACTAGACATCATGACATTAGTATATGCATCATTATGCAGCTCTTTATTCTGTCAATTGCCCAGCTGAAATTTGTTTACCCGCATGTATGCTATTGTTATTATTATTATTTATGGAGAGACACCACTAGTGTACTGTGGGCCCCGGTCCTTTTATTTAAAACTGATAATACAACCAACTGCAAACTACTTTCTTTCATTCTCTGCAAACATCATCCTCCACACATACGCTTAATCCTTGTTACAGCAAGCCGGTGAGATTGACAACCTCACTGTTGAGTTGGAGCAAAGTTTCTTTATTGTGTTGTGCAGATTCCACCTCCCTCGTCAACCACGCGCAAGCACTTTTCTGGCGCCGGGGAGACCTTCGTTGTGTTCTTCATCTCCTACTGGTTCGATAACCTTGGTTTCATAACTGAGGGAAACTTGCTACTACGCTCATCACACCTTCCTCTTGGGGTTTTCCAACTCCTCACACCCGTGAGCATCAACACCGAATGAGTAATGTAGGAACATTTCATTTCGGAGAGATGCCTTTTTCATCTTATTAATCTTCAACCTCGTTCTTTCCCTAGTTTCACGAGTCTGGATCATGTGTCCATCGATGATATCCGCCAAATCCAACTCTATTTCCCCCTTCTTTTCCACAACCATGTCTCTTTTTTCGTTCAGACTTTTTAAATCTTGCTTCATCTTGTGGATTGACTCATGAGCTAGCCTTAGCTTCTCTTCGGTCCTCCTCAAATTTTCATCGGTCTTTCTCTTCTCCTCCCTTGTAAAATTTAATTCTTGTAGGAGAATGACTTTTCCTTGTAGACAATGTTGAAACTGGACACATCCATCACGAATACCGCACTCACATACTAATTCCTAATATTTATAATTGAAAAAAATTAAATTAGGAAATTCTCACCCTAAATTAAAAATCATTTTAATATCTAGATGTGCTAATAATACCTCATCCGACAAGGAGGAGTTGTTAACGACGCCGTAGAGGAGCTCGCTGTTTTCGACCATCGTATACGACTGCGGCTCGGATATGCGACATATTATTATATACATAAATAACTAAGTTGAGCTAAAGTTGAGCTAAGTTGACCACATCTTCACACATATGCAAACTAGGTAGCTAAAATTTGAGCTCACATTGCATATAGATCAACTAATTCCCACAAATAACTCCTAAAGCTAAATCCACCAATCTCTATACTTCTAAAGCATGAAATTTGCAAAAAATAGCAATAAGAGATGATAGGATACAATGGCTAACCTTTTAGAAGCCAGGAAGCCTCAAATCTTCACAAATCGACGGCAACGCTGATGAACTCGAGCTCCACGCGAAGAACATGAAGAACAGCTCTCGAGCTAACTCTCCACCACGCTCTGATCCAGAAAATGCAACGGCTGGCTCGGGCGAGTAGGGCCGATGCATATATAAAATGGGACTTTTAGTCCCGGTTTGATACACGAACCGCGACTAAAACCTTCGGTCGCGGTTCGTATATCAAACCGGGACTAAAGGTTTGGCTGAAACCGGGACTAGAGGGTTTCGAGCTCGAGATGCCATCCTAGCCGTTGGAACCGGGACTAAAGGTAGCATTAGTCCGGGTTCCAGGCAAGACCGGGACTAAAGGGTCTCAGGGCTCAAAACCGAAGGCCTGTTTTCTACTAGTGATGTGATTTTGCTTATGTCTAAGGTGTTAGGGAGAATGTAAAAAAAAATGGTATTACTAAGAAGGGACGTCTATGATGACCAAGTTGATCCCGGTGAAGAACTCAATCAAAAAATAAAAAGTTTGAACATGTTAATTGATGTTTAAATTTAAGCGTCATATGTGTGGATCAGTGTTTATTTTCATAATTAATATATAATAAGTTTGTATCATTTTGATTAATTATTTTTCTTGCTTCATTATTTTTTCATTGCGTCATGACAAATTAGTTGAACTAGAATGATATCCCGCGCGATGCAGCGGGTATCTCTTAAGAAACTAATAAAATCATAAAATTTGAAGCATGCTATAGAAATATGTAAGTAAAGAATTTCACTTTGTTGGCAAACTAATTTAGTTGCTCCACTAACACATGATTTAATTTCATAATTACATTGCAATTGTAATAAAAAAGGATGACATGGACAATTTAATGTCTAAAACAAAAGATGATGTGGATACTTGCATGTAGAACAATAAGTAATAAATATTAGTGGGATGATGTGGACAATTGGTTGGATAAAAGAGTAAGTGATGTGGATAGCTTGCATGTTGAGATAGAATCATTAACTGTAAGGTTTTGTTTTATAAGAAGTCTAGATTGGTTAACTAGTTTTCATGAGTTAAAAAGTGTTGACATAATAATAAAACAAATTGGACAATAAATGAGTTTAACTTTTACTCACCTAAATTTTGATACGTCCTAAGGTTACACGTGCATTGCACGTGCACAATTACTAGTCTCGCCAAGAGAGGTAAGTGTTCGATAGTGGGTTTAACCACACTTTTTTCAGCGCTCCTTCTCATTCGATCCTTGTTTCCTTCCAGGCAAACCCACTCATACTTTCGCATGGTGAATTTTTTCTTCAGTTTTGGATTCATCGTTCATCGACCCTCCTAGGTGTGATATCATGTGCGCACACGTCTTTTCACGCGTTGCCTTCGTGGAGAATAAGGATCTCGGTGGTTAAAACCACATCCGACTATAAGCGACATCTCCCATCCTTGCTCGTTTTTTGTGAGATATGGAACAGGCCGCAAACACCACTCTACCTCGCCAGTGGTCTTCTAGCCATCAAGTATGATGCCTCCTATCGGTGCCGTCTAACGATCTTTTGGGGCTTTTGCAATTTCGTGAAAGTAGGCTTTTATATTGTGAACTTGAGCCAAAACTTCTTACAAGTTTTCCTCTCTATAATACTCCCTCCGATTGAAAATGGTTGATACAGATTAGTATAATACAGATGTATCTAAAGGTTTAGACGTATTTTAATGTGTAGATACATCTATATCTAGAAAAAGAAATGTGTATCAACTATCTATTTCTATATATTATTATATATTAAAAGCACGATACAGGGTTTAAAACAGAGACACCACCTAAATTAATTTTAGCAGTTAGATTTAAAATATACGGCTGAGATTTAATCTCACAGTTACTTAACAACTTGACATATAGTATGGATAAGATTTCACGTGACGAGATATTTAAAACCAGAAAAAAAAACTACGAGCTGGCCGGCTGCTTGGAACGACCAATCGGCCTGCTTTCAAAAGTTGATTCTACTCACTTAGCTCCCGTATCGATACACGTCTCCATTTTTTCATGTAAAAAAGAACGAATCTGCAATACCCTTACCTAAAACGTGATGTATATTCATTTGTGTGACTGAGAATAAAAAATTAAGCACAAGATATCTGAATTTTAGAAATATTGAGTTTGATATGATTATGCTTACGTATTGGCACACTCTCAAAACTCTATACAAATAAGGCGCAAAGTCCGAATTTTGATTAAAAATAAAAATCAAGCCACCAAAATCATCGATTTCATACCCCAATGCGTTATAAACATTAATTCTTAAAGAAAAACAAAGAATTAGGCAAATCTAATAGGATTTTATACCGCATATCATATCGAACACAGTAACATAACATACCTTAGATACACCTAAGAAAATCAGACTAGGACCATTGTTTTGATGCACCACTGCCTGGTAAGCGATGATCCATTTAAAACAAAAATAATTAGGCGGAACCAATATGTTTTTGTTTCTTATGGCACAATATATATATATATATATATATATATATATATATATATATATATATATATATATATATATATATATATATATATATATATATATATATATATATATATATATATATATATATATATATATATAGGACATATTCATACTACTCCCGGGTGTAACTACACCCACGTGTGTTTCACACATGTATGCAGTATCTATCATACCGGGAGGTATGTAACATGTAGTATGGAGTATATAATGCTATTTTAGTACTATAGATACTTCTTTTTAGGTAGTATGTAGAAAATTTCAACATACTTCTCTTTTATATGCACATATATCGATATTTCGAGTATATAGTATAAAATATTAGGACAGTTGCAACTTTTTCATGAAACTTGTTTTGGGGTATCTTATATATAGTATATGAACATACTCAAATTGATAAAGTATGACAAATACTTCCGTATGGTGGTATATGAGACGTGGGTGTAGTTACACCCGGGAGTAGAAACCATTTAACCTATATATATATATATATATATATATATATATATATATATATATATATATATATATATATATATATATATATATATATATATATATATATATAGGTAAATTAACAGGTGCTCCCTGGTATATACCCCAAATACATTGTCATGAAGAAGAACCAAACATAAAATACCTAAAACAGACATAGGAGATTGATTACTCTCTCACCTCTGAGAGCCTTTATCTAATGTTTATCGTGAATGGTGCTTGGACGAATTGAAAACATTCTTTTTAATGAAAGGAAAATTGAGAGATTAGGTCCGACACAATGGGGATTCTAAAAGTTGAATAGGCTACTACTTTATATTTCATAATCATAATTCAACTATATATTTCACAAAAAGAAAGTATACTTTAAAATCAAAGTATGATAGCTGAAAGCAATATGTTAGAGAACGATAGATGTGCAGAAAAACATATTCTCATTAATCTAGCATACCCTCTCCTTTTGTTAGTACTCTCTTCGTTCTACAATATAAAATATTGTAGGTGTTGTGCATGTGTTTAGATTCATACTAAAATAAGTGTACACATACACTAAAATGTGTCTATATACATATGTGTACATGTAAATATGAAAAAGACAAAAACATCTTATATTATAGAACAGAGGGAGTATATCATAAAACAGATGATCATAAATATTCATAAACAAGATGAAAACCAACATATGATGACAATTATGTTTGAAGAAATGACAAGTTCATAGATTCTCATAGTTGTACGTAACAAAATCATGGTCAATAGAGGATGATATTTGTAACAAATAATACATCTTTCTAAAGTGTATAAAGTTTAATAATATAACTTAAAATCATCGCATACGAAATATTTCAAGAGTATACTTCCATGTGACATACAACATAATCTAATTATTGCATAGTTTAAAGGATTAAGACGAGCTATGAATACTAATATAATAGGTTAGTCATGTCACCAATACTATTTTCTTTTCTACCATTTTCGTTAAAATAACTCTGTTGTCATTTTAAACTATTTCTTCATAAAAAAATCTATAGATATAGATTTTTTAAGTTTGAGAACTATAGATCTAAAAAGAGTATTTCTATCAATCGAACTCAACTTTTTTTTTGTATAACCCTTTGAAAAATGACACTATCGAGTTCCTATAGTTCCTAAATGAAGTTACCAAAACAATGTTATTTCATGACACGATACATACACACGTGATCGGTATGATTATTGGGTTGAAGAGTGAGTTTAGTAAGGAGAGAATGAAACCATGCAAATAAAAAATGGACCTAAATTATTTGATAGTATGAGGATGTTGCAGGTAGCGGTATTATCCTGTTGGCTAGAGTTTTGTGGCCCAAATAAAAATATGATTAGGAATATGACTTGAAGTAAATTACTCGGCAACAATTTCAGACTGCGCCTTTTTAAACAGAAAACAAAATGTCCTCGAACTTGGCAACAAAAGGAAAGCAAAACTAAAAATTCAGAAACCAAGTCAAACCACTTAACTCATGAGATAAACAGGCAGGTATTTGCCTCCAGGAATTATTAGTCTTAGCAACCAGTTCAAAAACATTAACCCAATTGGCCAAAAAATAATTCGACGAATCAAGAACTCTCCACTGAATAGTGGTTTACAAAAGGTAAAGACATGTGAAAAATAGTTTGCGTGATTCTACAACTAACGACGGATTTCTTCGCAGCCTGTACAACATTGCAGGAATAGTGAGATGTAAGTTTTAGAATATTATATGCACAAATTTTCTTCAAAAGACGATTTATTACTTAAAAATTATTACACATGGTATCTGCATAGCAAATGAAACACATGCATAAAATACTCTACTGAGGTGATGCATGCTCGAGTTTAGTTAAGAACTATAATCAATGTCTCCACCAAAAAAAACAATGAAAGTGTTGTACTTTCATGAAACAAAGCACTCATAAAATTTGATGACTATTAATTAATAATGCACCTAACACAATTGATTATTCAACAATTGATTTTTTTAAACAAATGCAATATATATGACTACGACCACAATTATAGTCGGAGAACATATGGTGAGCAGCTGAGTCACAACGCTTATTCGAACGAAACAAAAGCTTAATATGTCTTGATGAGGTGTATAGGATGCTAACAATGTAATTTGACCTCTGGGGAATCGGAAGTACAATGACCTCAGCTAACCATCTCACCTTCTTGTTGTTGCTAACCATTTTATTCCAATGCATATTGTCGTGTTGTACAAATGTTGCATCTATTGCTTAGAATCAAATAGGTTGTGTTTCTCTGTTGAAGAAGCAAATAAGATGATATGGCGAAGTAGAACATAGATGAGGATCCGCACTCACTGGTAGAGTTCTTGATCAGAATAAAAAGTGGTCAGATGAGAAGAATCAAAGACTAAATATATAAATTATCTGCATAAAGGCATGCATGATATAGTGCAATAAGTGTTTGAAAATATATGTTGATTGGCATACCATGTGTATAAGCGAGTGTACAAAACGTAGGTAACAAAACAAAGTTGTGTGTGGTCCTTTGAATATTAAGCTACACCGAATCCTGAATTTTAGCATGAAATAACATTTAACATATTAGGAAAAGCTGATATAAACGTGTTTAGCATGTCCTCCATTAATATTTTAGCACATGAGCTGCTCAAATATATGATTGGTGACTTTGTAGTAGAAAATAGTACATGCAATATTTGTTAGTTTGGTTCACAAATTTGTCATTTTATGTATGAAAACACAAGAATATTGTATGTCATGAAAATTTATAGCCTCAAATTCTATTATGTTTTGTTGTATTTGTATATGACACACAAGGATTCAACTTTGGTATGGTCAATGTGTATCTATTGACTTTTATGGTGAAAGTAACTTCAAAAGGATTTTGGAGAATGTTTGATCCTATGATTTGTTTTCATTGAGAATGTAATTTGCTTTATTATATAGGTCTTAAGAATGGTTCTCTTTTGATTACACAAAAAGCGTAATCAAAACTTTCTTTGCTTGTCACATTTTTTGAAAATAAAAAATCATTAAGATTTTAGTGGACATATCATTGCCATTTTTATTTTTTATTTTTTTTTGCGTTACGAAGGAGTGTTGATGACAATCTGGGATGATTATTGGTGTCCTGGAAATAATAGAGATTAGAGCACATGTAACCTTTGAAAATAGTTCTTCGACAAGACATGACAAATAGATTTGAGCATACTGTAAGTAAAAATATATCAAAATAATACTACATACGTACTTTACAAAATCATGACGTGACATCTTAAATAATATCTTAGAAGTTACTTTGGTCACAAATTAAATTGATTCATACTATTTTCACCCATATTATTTTACTTATCATCATAGTTTTGACACGGGCGGATCTGGCCAAAATATTTAGTGGGTCCATCTTAATATTTTACATGGATCAGTATCTGATTTACTAGAGAATTTATAAAATTTCTTTGAGTTTAGCTGAACCCAACTACATAGTGTTGGCTACAGTGTCCATTCAATACGCTAGAGATGATGCCCCCCAAATAAAACACAAAAATAAATTCAAAAACTATTGAATATACTAAAGATATGCCCTTGCATATGCGAGGCCACCTTGCTAGTTTATGAAAAGGCAAACCTTTTGCCCCTTAAAACTGTTCCCCATACTTTGTCCGTACGCTACCAAGGTAAGTGACATGCACGGTCCAGAACGTCCGAGTAGCCGTGCGCACAGCTCTCGCTCGCGCTGTGTGCACCACAACTTCAAGATTCCAACCTTTACACAGACGACGACAGCAGCCAATAATCTGTGATTCCTTTGACGCGCCGGGATATTCATTCACCGGCCACTCCGGCGATGGGATGAATATATCATCACCAGAGATCGAATCCAGAATCCCCTTCTCAATCCGTCGTCAAGCCAGCAAGCTCTCCCGCCCCGGCCGGATGCAGGGCGTCGTCCTCAGGCGCGCGCACTACTGCCCGGCCAAGTTCCACCGCCACGTCCCCTCCAGCTTCCCAGCAGCACACGCATCGACAAGCTTTAGCTACCGCAGTTGCGATCGGTGGAGCGTCGCTACAGGCGAGAGGGCCCGGACCGTCGTGGTGAGAGCGCACGGTGGCCCGGGCCGTCGTGGTCAGAGCGTCGCTACTGATGGGGAACAAGCAGCGTCGACGCCGGGTGGCGAGAAGAGAGGGACCGTGGCTGGCGCCGTTGCGCTCATAGTCGGCACAAGCATCGGCTCCGGCATCCTCGCCGTGCCGCAGAGCACCGCGCCCGCGGTGAGTGTTTCTTCCCTCTCCTCTGCCGCCGGTAGCAAAGAGTTTCACCCGCACGCAGAATTAAGCTGGATGCCAGTAAATTTCTTGTGTAGATACGGAATGTAAAATGAAATCTCCAAACCGTGGGCACCAACTGTCCTTTTTAGGCTCGTCCACAGTACCACCTACAACGATCCTCCGAAGGTCAGGATGTTATGGAGTAATGGCACAGCGGCCAACCTCTACCAGAGTACCAGGACCCATATGAAAGTTGCATTGAACACATCTGAAAACAGCCACATGTACCCGCCCAGCATAACCAACTGCGTCGCTGCGTGCATTCAATCGTTGGTGTCTCGTTCGTCATTTTTGGCTGGCCGGGTCAATCTCTGTCTGCTTAAATTGTCCCAACTTGAGTGTTCACGATCTGGAAATGCAGTGCCCAGAAAACGAACGAATAACTGCATTCGCCAAGTACAGTACGAACTGGGATACTGACACATAATTTCTCTCTCGAGCTTATTATTCGTATGGATTTAACAGTAAAACAGTATAATTTCTGAACGAATGCAGTATGATAGAACAGGATTTTCCATAACACTTGTACGGCAATTGACAGGGTTTCGTTCCAAGCGCCGTGTGCATGGTAACCTGCTGGGCCTTCCTGGTGACCGAAGCGCTCCTCCTGGCTGAGATCAACGTCCACCTGCGGCGGAAGCAGAAGAAAGACGGCGAGAAGAGCGGCGGCGGAGGCCTGGAGGTGATATCACTGAAGAGCATGGCGCATGAGACGTTAGGCGAGTGGGGAGGGAACCTTGCAGCCACCGCCTACCTGTTCCTGTCCTACACGTCCATGGTCGCCTACACGTCGAAATCCGGCGAGGTTCTCTCCGGCGTGATCGGCCTTCCCGAGTCCGTCTCCGGCGCTGCCTTCACCGCCGCCGTTGCGCTGCTCATCGCCGCGGGTGGTACGGGTGTCACCGCCCAAGTGAACCAGCTGCTCACCGTCTTCATGATAGGTACTGTACCTAACCGGAGGCGGAGTACCAGTACTGTATTTGTACTGCTACTGGCTGCTCACAGCACGTAATGGCCAACGTGCGTCTACCTCCTAGCACTGTAGTATGTGAGCTGTCATCTGGATGAAGAGCCAGTACTTTAGATCTGCATTAACACGACACGGCAAGAAGGAGAAATGTCGCTTCGACCCTTGTTCTGCTTACTACGCACTGCAGTCTGAACATTTTCACCTGTATAGCACATCACTTGGACTGGAATTCACAACGATTCTGAAAGCAGCATTGCTCCCAGCTGCAAGTACAGAGTTCTAGTGATACAGGTAGTGTGTATCATCGTGATCTGTCTCTACTGATCTGTCGCCTCGTAATGCAGGGTTGCTGCTAACCATTGAAGTCTCGGCAGTAGCGTTGGGCGGTGGTCTGGGTCTGCCAGCGAACGCCCACTGGGAGCAAGTTCCCGCGACGCTCCCAGTGATCATCTTCACTCTCGTCTACCACGACATCGCACCAGGTACATACAGTACATATATACAGATCCTCGCCAAACCCACATGCGTATGGACTTGTACACACGATTCCAGCTAGACATTGAGATGAAGCGTTCAAGGTAGCAGTACTGAAGTAACTGAACACCATTGCTGATATCGCAGTGATATGCGCGTACCTGGAAGGGGACCTCGCGAGGATTCGACTCTCGATACTCGTCGGGAGCCTCGTCCCGCTGCTGTCCTTGCTCGTGTGGGACGACATCGCGCTCGGCCTCTCCTCCGCCTCCACCGATCTCAACGGGTTTAACATTCTGGACATGCTCAAGACAGAGTAAGCGCACCGCGCCGTACCTGCGTGTACTTCCATCGATCTGTCAGCTGGATAATGCTGGAGGATTTGAATGGAATCCCGTCTGCTTATCATGTAGTGCATGGTGCTTGATTTTGTAGATGGGGCTACACGGTGGTGGAGACGTTCTCGCTGCTGGCCGTCGGGACGTCGCTCATCGGGACCCTGCTCGGAGCATCCCAGTTCTTCATCGAGCAGATGACCAATCTAGCCGACGAAAAGATCAGCGAAGAGGTCTTCCAGGAAGATGGATCAAGGAGGCAACTAGGCTGGAAAACATTGCTGGAAAGCAGCAAGCTCAGCTACGTCGCCACTGGGGTCGTGGTTGTCCCAACCATGCTGATAGCGGCCGTTGTCCCGGACTCGTTCTCCATAGCCACGGACATTGCAGTAAGTGTACATCAATGCATGTGTGTCAGTGTGTGTATGTATGTCCTTCAATTCCTGGGCTCCCCTTTGGCAGAAGTAACACGTACAAAAGCAAAGATCATTATTATAAGTTGATAATAACTTGCTTGTCGTCTGATTTCCACTTGTTCAACCAGGGCGGCTACTGCATGACCATCTTGTACGGTGTTCTCCCTCCACTGATGGCCTGGTCTATTGGCTCGAAATTATCCGACTCGAAAGCTGGGTTTGCAGAAGTTGTAGAAGCATCCAAGGATGGCAAGGAAAAAGTTCGTTTCACTAGTGCAAAACCTGTACTTGTGGGGATGGGGGTGTTCTCTGTACTCATGGTCTTCCAGCAAGTCTTGCAAGACTTGGTCGGTTTTAATACGTATCTCCTCTCATGGGCCGGCTAAATTAGAACGAAGTACCAAGTGCTGAATAAGTAGAGAATGTTTCTAGTTATGGAATAGTAGCCCATTCCTACGCAAGGTCCCTTCTCTGTGCTCGGGTGCTGGATGATTCAGAGCCGAAAGATATCAGGTTCACCGTGTAAACCAGTGACTGTTGGAAGTCGAAATGGGCAAATGCCGCCGTCAACACGCCTTGTATGTTCCAGCAAATAGATTTTATTTTTAACCTTATTAACTGAGTGGCTCTGATGCTGCCATTTCTTCTAGCAAAAAGAAAACGAATTACGAGTACTCACTACTTTTAGGGGCCTGTTCGGATTCCCTCCGCTCCGTGAGCGCGCTCCCGGAGCGGACGGAGCGACGTCAAACGCCACGATTCTATGGAGCCGAAAGAGCGGAGTGGAAGGATCTGCAGCCTATTTTTACGGAGCAGCCAAAACCGAGCTCCACGCGCTCCACGAAGCAAAATTCTGGAGCGGAGGGGAGAAGATCCGAACAGGCCCTAGATGATAAAGATACACATTTGAGTTATTTAGAATAAATAATACCAGATTTTGTGGAACTTTTGTAAGAGGAAGAGCCAACAAGGAGAGTGGACAGATGGAGGCCGAGTTACATGGACCTCTTTATTTTGCAAAATTCGAAAATCGTATTTTTAAGTTTAAAGAAGTTCTGAAATAAATCAAGGCTGTAGACAATATTGTATTATACCGGCATGCATATTCTATTTTGGCCTGCACAATAATGACAAAGTCAACATTTAAAAATAGTGAACGATGCAAAATTTAAGCTCTTCCAAATCGGTCAGATTTTTTATTTTTATGTAGCCCAAAACATTCTCTATTTTGATTTCAGATTCTGTAAGTTGGTAGAATACAACATTGTCTACACTCTGGATTTTTCATGTTTTCTTAAACTTCAAAAATATGATTTTCAAAATTTTCAATATAAATGGCAACATGTAGCTTGGTCTCCATTTTACGTTTCCGATGAAGAAATAAATAATTTTCGAACCACGTTACATAATTTAATGGCGACCGCGGAACATGTGAGGAAAAACTATATAAGAGCAAGTCTAGAAAAGTCTCCGAAATGGTTTTACAGGGTACTAAACATTACTAGAGGCAAAGTTAGGCACCATAAAAATTCACCCCTTCAAATTATATTTTATAAACGACATCTCGAACCTCGCCTACACATTGCAGAGCTTTGGGGAGGTCACGGGCCTCATCACAAACTTCGGGAAGAGCTCCATCTCTCTTATCAGTTGCGATGACATGGATTTGGATGCAATCACGACGGATTTTCCAGCTGCAATCTCCAACTTTCCCATCAAGTACCTTGGGTTACCTATCCCCCTGGATAGACTTACTCGTGCTGACCTACAACCTTACATCGACAAGGCCGCAAATCGCCTAGAGCCTTGGAAGGACAAGTTTATTAACCGGGCTGGTTGCTTGGCCCTCGTCAAGTCGGTCCTTTCCTCGATGCAGATTTTCCTGCTAACTGCAATCAAGGCCGACAAACACACACTGAAGGCTTTCGACAAGCTTAAAAGAGGAATGCTATGGAACTGCAGTCAAGATCAGCGGTGGAAAGCGTAAGGTCAACTGGGAAAAAGTCTGTCGCCCCAAGAAGCTTGGGGGGCTAGGGATTCTCAACCTCGAGAGTTCTCTCGAGCCCTTCGTCTTTGGTGGCTCTAGCATGATACTAGTAGGAAAAGGCTTATGGGTAATGCCCTTTTTGCGACGCACCAAATAGAATGTGCCACAGAAAAGCATTTTTCTGGCGCATTGTTTTGCATGCGCCACAGAAATGTGACTTTCTGTGGCGCATGGGGCCGGATGCGCCATAGAAAGTCCAATTTCTGTGGCGCATGGGGCCGGATGCGCCATAGAAAGTCCAATTTATGTGGCGCATGTGTGGCGCACCCGACCCCATGCGCCACAGAAATTGGACTTTCTGTGGCGCATCAGGAGGGGTGGGGTGCGCCACAAAAATGGGCTACTTTTCAGTTTTGCGGCAAAAAGAAGAAAATGAAAAAATTTAAAACAATTACATCCTTTAAGATACGGTTAGGTATTAGTGTCTACTTCGTGTAGAATATTTGAAATATGAGTTTTGATATTTTATGCAAAATCACTGTAAAAAAAAGTCGAAACGGCCATAACTTTTACATACGACGTCGAACAAATGCGTTTAATACCTTAAAACAAACTAGAGAAAAATAGAAAAATGCCCACACCCAGGCTTGCCCGGTTAGGCTTTTTAAGATTCTCTAAATTCCAAAAGGAAAAAAGTTATTTAAAAAAGATTGTTTTTTCAGCAAAATCAAAAAAATGGAAAAAAAATCTGTACCACAAAAAGGTTCTTTCTCAACAATGGATATATGTGACAAATCTGGAGAGAAGTCATAATCCTTATCTTTAATGTCTATGGGAGACGTAGCAAATTTAGCATCAGGAGGTAGTTTATATTTAACAACATGTTTTGCAAGAAGATTTTTAATATTAATTGCACCACTAGTAGCATGGCATTCATCAATAAAGTCATCACCAAGTTCCACATAAGTGTCATCAAGATCATCACTAATATGGTCTCTCAACTCAGGTGAATCAATAGGAGTAAATGGATCTTCATTAGGAATTTCAGCATTTTCAATTTGTTTAGATTTAGCAATTGTAGCATCTAGAAAAGGACCTAATGAACCACTCTCATCAAGAACAGTAGAAGCATCATCAAAATTATCAGAAGCATTTTCAGATTCAGCAGAAGTAACAGTGCGTGTAGCTTGTAGTGGTGTAATAAGTTTACTCATAACAGCCAGTGAATCAAGAGCAGCAGAGGTACTCAGAGTTGTACCTTTCCTTGTAATGGATGGCAATAAACGGACCCTCTCATCACCACAGAATGCTTGGGCGGGATTCGAAATTTGAAATCCGGCGGCCGGCTACCCCTTATCCTCTCCCCTTCTCTCATTTCCTCCTCTTCTTCTCCACTTCTCCTCTCCCCTTCTCTCATTTCCTCCTCTCCTCCACTTCACCTCTCCCCTTCTCCTCCCTCCTCCTTCTCAACAAACTCCGGCGACCTCCTTCTCCTCCACCAACTCCGGCGACTTCGACCTCCTACTCCGGCGACCACCTCCACCTCCTCCTACTCCGGCGACCGCGACCACCTCCACCTCCTCCGACGACCTCCTCCGGCGACCACCTCCTCCTACGGCGACCTCCTCCGGCGAACTCCTTCGGCGAACTCCTCTTCCTCCGGCGACCTCCTCCTCCTCTTCCACCCACCTCCGGCGACCCCCTCCACCACCCACTTACGACGACGACCTCCTCCTCCGAACACGGGCTCCGACGAAATTCCGGCGAAAAACGGGCGGCGCCAGATCCAATTGGGCCTTTTTTTAATTCAAAATAATAATTTTGTGGCGCACCAATTTGGGGTGCGCCACTGAAATAATTCTGTGGCGCATGGTGATGGGTGCGCCACAGAAATCTTGGATTTTTCTATGGCGCACCGACGGGGTGCGCCACAGAATTATATTTTAGTGGCGAGAATTCTGTGGCGCACCCACCATGCCCAATTGGTGCGCAACAAAAAGGCAAATTGGTGCGCCATAGATATGCCTTTTTCAACTAGTGTGAGTGGGCCTCTCCGGACAAACCTTGGGTGGAATTAGAAACGCCCAATGACGACACTGACAAGAACCTTTTCAGTGCGGCTACCATGGTCACAATTGGGGATGGACAAAAAGCCTCCTTCTGGAACTCTTCCTGGCTTGACGGCCTCCCACCGAGAGTTATTGTGCCAAACCTCTTCAAGGCTTCTAAGCAGAAGAACAGATATGTTTGCGACACTCTCACTGATTCTCATTGGATTTCTGATCTCGGCTAGTTCCGCTTAATGCACAATTCATTGGTGTATCGTCCTGACCCTTCATAGCCATTGTCTAGAAAACCTGGGGGGAGGGAGGGGCATTGAAATGCTCCTTCTTCGCGTGCCTCGCTGTCCAGAATCATCTTTGGACTTCGGACAGGCCGGCGATTAGGGGCTGGCCCCACAAGCCGGTGTGGCGGCTCTACAAATGCCAGCCGAGACGGCAAGACACATCATCTTCGAATGTCGAAACTCAAGAAGAATCTGGATGTACGCTGTATTGTGGCTGAAATGTCCCTCACTCATGCAATGCATTACTATCGCAAAGCCTAGGGTGATTGACTACAGGATGGCTACGGCCTCCCCATCTCGTAAGGGACTCAAGACGTCCATCACCTTAATCACATGAGAGGAGCGTAATGAAAGAATCTTCAACAATAACTTCTCAATGCCTGTTGTGCTTCTACAGCGGATCAAGAGTGAGGGCGGGAACTTGATGCTGGATGGGGCCAAATCGCTAGCAGAAATTATCACCTGATTTAGTTTTCACTATGTAACCTCCTTTCTTTTTGACCTTCGCGTGTACCATGTTTGCTCCTTCTTTATCAATATAAAAGACAAATCTTTGGTCTCGTTTCAAAAAAATAATATTTTTTATGAGACTCTCTTGTGTTCTATTCAACGCCCTTTTCCTCTGCTATACTTCGCCTTTTCAAGTAAGTTCAGCTCGGTCGGGCCCAGGCTGCTCCCGTTGCTCTGTACATTTATGCTACTCCCTCTGGCCGATATTGATTGTCGTGAAGGGATAGCTAGCATAGTACAAAGTTGTGTACGAGCCGCGACAGCTAATTCCGATCGGAGGTAGTACTTTTATTTCACGGGTTTTTTTTCTATTTCATTTTTCCTTTTCCTATTCAATTTACCCTTATATATGTTCTTGTCTTATAAACTTTTCATTATTTCTTTGTTTCTAGATTTACATGTATTCCGTGCAGAGTTGTCTATATTCTCCATTTATGTTTTCTTTTTTCATCTACATTACTATTATTTTACAATAGTTTATTCATTTTTACTTTTGTGCTAAATGTAACATGAACATTTTTTTGTACAATGCATATTTTTGGAACCCATGAACATTTTTTCGAATATATGAATATTTTTTGTACTCGGCATATTGTTAGAACGCATGACCATTTTTCCAAATACATGAACATTTTTATGTCCTTTTTTTCAACCCATGAACATATATTTATTTAAAAATGATATATGTTTAACCCATGGATGGATTTTTTTGAATCCCTGAATAATTTTTTGAACTGTATGAATAATTTTCGAATATGTGGATCTTTTTTGGAATATATGAACATATTTATATTTTAGAAACATACTCCCTCCGTTCCTGAATGTAGGGTGTATAGTTTTCTGCACGAATATTAAGACATCGTATTTTGTATATAGTGGACTCATTTTTTCTAAAAAAATGGCGAAAGATGAGTTCTTAATAGACACAAGATGAATACAATCAGTTAAATCTCTCTTTCAAGACTATGTCTTATTTTTTGATGGGTCAAATTGTCCCTAAATAGCAAATACACGTTATATTATGGATTTTTGTTTAAAAAACTATACACCTTATATCAAGGAACGGAGGGAGTATATTTTAACAAATGAACGTTGTTCTAAATATATAAACACTTTTTTATTTGAACCCATGAACGTATTTCCTAATACATGAACATATTTTTGTACCAAACAGTGAATAATTTTTGAACCAGAGACTTTTAATCCATTAACCTATTAATTTTAACCCGCAAATATTATTTTGATCTGTGTGAATATATTTTTGAATTCGTGAAACTTTTTGAGAATATGTGAACATTTTTAGAATTTCTTGAACTTATATTTTTACCTATGAATAATTTATAACCTTGTGAATATTTATTTAAATGTCGTGAAGAATTTCAAACTATATGAAAAGTTTTTTGAATATAATTTTTGAATCCATGCATAACTTTTAAACCCCGCGAATATGTTTTCTTGATTCCGCAGTCTTATATTTTAAATTGATGAACCTTTTTAAAAACTCGTTAATATTTTTTAAATTATGTAATAAATTTTCATATGAAACGAAGCTAAAAAAGTTAATTAAAATTGAATGAATGAATAAGAAAGAGAACAAAATAAAAATATTGGAGAACTTGTCGGTGGCAAAATGATTAGGAGGGTGGCCCAGCACACCAGAATTTAAACCTCTGGTTGGACGCAGGTGTTTCTTATTTAGACGGAATATTATTCAGTGAGAGACAACGTTTCCGTCGATTGCGAGACACATGTGGTAAATTCGTCAATCTCAAGACCCGATCCGCCGACTCAGTCTTTCAGAGGTTCTCATTGGGCTAGGGTGTGCGTGCGTGTGTTCATTTGGATGAGTGTATGCGTGTGCATACGAGCTCGTTTGTGTTGTACCTGTTTCGCAAAAAACTTGTATATAAAAAAGAGATGACAAAAAATAGAAGAAGAAAAAAAGAAAGAAAAAACATAAAATTGGAGACATAGAAAACCGCTCAGACCGCGTGCATGGCGTTACCATGAATTGTCACCGGATGAAATGGCCGCGGCCCAGCAGCGAAATGCTTCAGGCGCGGCTCGATGCAAAATAGCGCGTACGCATTTCGCCGAGTGTCCCACGAGCACGGCAGCGGAGACCATGGCGGCAGTGGGCGGCCGCGCGGCGTGGCGACTGGGAGTATCGTGGCTGCGCTGGCGGCGTGGCGTATATGGCTGGCTGGCGCAGATTATCCTCCTCCGCGTGTCGGTAGCCTCCCGCTCGGCCCCTCCTCCTTATTTTGACCTGACTCTCCTCGAAACAGGCCGTAGTCCCGCTATATAAATATAGAAACCAACCGATACAAACAACTGTTCTGAAATGTTGGGGCAGCAGCAAACACACACCCAAAGAAAAGAAAAGAAAAAATAGAAAGGAGACATAGGCGGATCGACTAAACGATGGTACCCCGAAACTGCTGCGCCCTCTCCGACAAAGTACCACCACTCTTCTAGCACCGAGTCGACGAGTACCAGGCAGCACCCTCAAGAGGGAAAGCCACGCTGCTGCCCGAACCAACGCATTGGTCCTAGGGTTTCCCCCGGTACAAGGGGGCGGTGGACGAAAGGTAGCCACGACGCCATTCAAGAAGGAAAGATGCCACCCGAAGGCGGCACCGCGTCGGTGTCGGACGAACCGACAAGGATTTCTCTCGAAAACCCCATCCACAACCCCGGACGATCCGTAGCACAAGAACCCCACGAAGACGAGCCTCGAAACCACCCGACTATCCGTCCACCAGCATGCGCCAAAGCGATCCCGACGCCACCATCGCCGTCTCACCGAAGTAGCTGCCCCGAGGTCCGCAGAACTAGGGTAAGGAAAAAAATGAACTGTGGACAGCAGGACTGCGGTCGCGCGGGAGGGAACAACCTTCATCGCCGACCTCGGCGGTAGTCGACCCGACGCGGCAGCGGAGCACACCGGTCCCTGTCAGGTCCGGCCGGGCCAACCTGGCCCGTAAAGCCCCGCAGGGCACACCAGTCCAAACAGGGTCCAGCCGGGTCCAAAATGGGCCCGTGAAGCTCGCCGCCACGCTGCAACACGCCGACCGCCGTCGCCGCCATCCCCTGCATCCTCGCCCTCACCTCTATCTGCAGAGCGCACCGCAGGTCAGGGCGGCCCGCCCCGACCCAGATGGAGCCTGAAGGGCCCCGATCTGGGCCACACGGCCCGGCCAGCCACACTGCAGTGCGCCGCCACCCGCTACACCGCCCTGCACGCGCGCGTCACCGCCGTCCCGCCACCATCCGGCCGGAGCCGGGCCACCGCCGCCCGAGGAGCACCGCCGCGTGGGTAAATTTTGACCTGACTCTAGTAATCACTATGTTTAATCTGGTGAACTGCATCTTGATAGGTAAAAGTCAAACAAATTAGTAGAAAATTGCAAGGACCAAATCTAGACGCCAACCCTCTTACGGCCAAGCTAGCTAATTTTGTCACCATTCTTTATCCCCTCCGGCTCCGGCTCGTCGCTTGGTCGTCCGAGGTATCTCAAAATCCGAGGTAAGCGGCTAAGCGCATGTATGGTCGTTCTATTTCCAACACTGATTTCTCGCCACACTCTTTCTTTTGGAACATTGGGTTCATTAATGGGCAGTCCAATAAGCAATTTTAGAAATCTTAAAGCCCAAATCTATGGCAGCTCACATGGGAGTAAAGTGGGAGCTAAAGTTTAGTCCCACACCGCTAGTTGGAAAGGAGTAGCACCACATTATATAGTGGAGCGTTGTGCTACATGGTAAACTAGTGAGAAAAAGAGGCTCTCTCACGCGCTCCTCCGCCGCATCGCACGCACCGCCCGCTCGCCTGTCCGCGCTGCGGGTTGCGGAAATCTCGCCGACCCGAGCTTTATTACCTAACTAATTTAGGTTTTGCCAATCTCGTGCCTTGCGCCGCCACCGTAGTCTACTCCATCCCGTGCGCCGGCGTGCACCGGCGAACGGGACAGCAGGTCTCCCGAACCACTAATCCTTTTGATTCTGTATGAGAGAAAGCGAATAAGGTTTTTGGGAAGCGCTCCGCGTGACTGCTAAAGTTCTTCATCACGGCTCGTCTTCCTGCACGATCGCCGGGTCCGCGGGCGACTTGTCTCCAATGTCGTCGTCTTCAGGAAGCTGCTGTCGTCGCCGCCGCTTCAACAACTACTTCATCTACTTAACTTCGTTCGGTACGTTTATTACATTCCAATGTGCTATTTTGATATGACTGTGCTCGTAGATGTTTCGCTGTTGTTCATGTTGATTAGTACATCTAGTATGTTCGTGTTTCACATGTTAGTAGCTGTTGTGGTAATGTTTAATATACTGAAATTAATCGTGAGATTGTTGTCTAATTATCCAACACACCCTACTATCTCTCAGGTGTGATTTCGACATCTTCAGCTTCATAGCTCTGTGATTAGTTTCGACAACGCCCTTATTAATTAGTGCAATTATGGTTCTACGTGCGTAACATTTGTTCACCTTATCTTAAGGGCCTCTTTGGATTGCAGGATTTGTAAAACGTAGGAATAGGAAAAACAAAGAATGGACATGTCATGCATTTTAATTCCTACAGTATTTCAAAACATAGGAATTTTGTAAACGATGTCTTTGGATTGTGCACAGGAAACAAACACAGGAAATTTGCAGGAATGAGGGGAGAGAGTAGAGAGAGATAGAGTGTGAGTGTATTGAAGTTCGTAAAGGAAAAATAAAATGAGGTTTGAGCTCATGTTGAGATTCCTATGGAATGGACAACATAGGAATGGAATCCATAAGAATTTGGTGTGCTCAATCCTACAATCCAAAGGCATTCTATAGGAAAAATTTCTATGGATTGGAATCCTCCAAAATTCCTATGAAATTCCTTCAATCAAAGAGGCTACTGTATGTACCAGTATGTAAAATATGAACATGCTCCCACAGGCCAACTTGCAAAGTAAAAGTGACAAGTCAACGATGCCAGGATATAAAGTTTTCAAGAAGGCCACAGATAATTTTTCCGAGCAGCACAAACTGGGCAGTGGCCAATTTGGACAAGTTTACAAGGTATCCCATTACAGTCCTATGTAGCATCTTCATTTCCGGATTTCCTTGAGGATCTTCCAATTAACCGAAACTGTTGAATAGGCACATCTTCCAACCGGAGAAGTGGTCGCCGTGAAGCTGCTCTATCAGATTACAGGGTTTGACGACAAACAATTCTCACAGAAATGTACACAACTTATAAGCGCCAATCACAAGAATCTTGTGAGGTTATTGGTCTATTCATACAAAAAACAGGAAAAAATACGGCAGTACAACGGAAGAGCCATACGTGGTGCAAACATACACAGGTTAATCGGCTTTGACTATGTGCCTGGCGGAAGTCTTGCCAATTTTCTTTCAGGTGCGTGAGTGCTCTAGAACATGTATGTGGTTCAGCATGTAGTCAAAATAATCCTCTTGCATATTGAAAAAAATTCTCTTCACTGCTGCAGATCAACATCTTGGACTTATTGGGATATGCGCTTCAAAATAATAAAGGGTATCTGCGAGGGTTTGCAATACCTTCATGGCATTATGCACTTCGATCTAAAACCAAATAATATATTGCTAGATGATGAAAACGTACCAAAGATTACAGATTTCGGTTTGTCAGAGGTACTGCGTGAAGACAACTTTAAAGGCACAAAGAGTGCAAGTTCTGTAGGGACAATGTAAGTTGATGTCTCCTTCAAACTCAACTGTTTTGTGAGCTCTGAATAATTTTTGCTCTTTATCTGTTTCTTTCTTTGTTATCATGCAGTGAGTACATCCCACCAGAATACATAATTTCGGGAGAAATGTCAGCAGGGTATGACATATTTAGCTTGGGGGATGTAATTAGGAAGGTAGTGTCTGGAGCTATGGACTACTCGAGAATTGCTGATCTGCACGGTCGTCAATGTGTTGAGCATGTATGAATAAACTCTTTGTTTATGTCAATTTTAAAAATTATCAGATATATGCTGGTAAAAGGTTTGATCTAAATACAGTGTCCATAAAAATCAAGTCTACAATTGTCGCTTGGAATTGTTGCTACTCCAAGTTTTCTTGTGATGACTTTGCTGCTCAGCCTGTGTTAGGACTGCAAATGTCATGTATCCGATTTTAAAAATTCACATTTACCTATGTATGTATGGTTTCTCTTTCTTTGAAGGTATGCAAAAGCTGGAGGAAAGGGCTACAAGAGATAAGGAGATATCCTTGATTTGAAGAAGATTGCGAACAAGTGAGGACTTGCATTGAGATCGCAGTAGCCTGCATGCAGTGGGACCGTCATCAAAGGCCTATGATGGAGGATATCGTTCATAAACTATGTGAGGTAGATATTAAGGGAGATTACTCATCGTCGCAGATAGAACAGGTATGAACATTCTAGATTGGTGCAGAGTGCTGACTATGGTACATATAATCCTTGGTTACAAAAGGTTTTAACATCTCTCGCACTATATTTTCTCACTTGAACTACTATATAATTACAGGTTGTACGGTATGTAAAATTCTTAATTTTTACCACAGTCACTCATGTTTTACTTTTCGCCATTGTCATCAATATGTGAAATTAGAAGAGCAGTTCATATACACTGATTCTTACTTGAAATGTATGGGTGTCATCTAAAAAGGGGATTCGTGATTACAAAGTAAGAAAAATGTCATTCAAAGAATTGGAACACATCACGAGTAATTTCTTTGAAAAACTTGGTCATGATGGCTTCGGTGCTGTTTATAAGGTATAGTTAAGCATGTCCTCATTTTGAACATCTATGAAACGCAGATTCCAGAATTCATTTTCATATATTAATAACGGTAGTTAAGCAGGGAAAGCTTGAGGATGGTGAAGTGATAGCTGTGAAGAGATTCGATGAGAGACTAAGAAAACCAGAGCTGCAGTTTGAGAGAGTGGTGAATCTTACGAGACTCAAGCACACATATATAGTACGACTGACTGGCTACTGCTACGAGCTGACTGAAGTACCAGTTCCTGATGACAAGGATCCAGAACTGTACATATGGCAAGATGTTATAGAGAACTTGCTCTGTTACGACTTTTTGCCAAATGGAAATCTGGACAAGATATTAGACGGTATGAGAACTCAAGGTTCTTTTTATTTTACTTTCCACCTCTTTCTCATCCTTTACTTGGTGCAGACAAATCATGTGAACTCAATTAGCAAACTCGTCATACAATAATACGTGGCATTTGTGACGGTTTACATCACCTTCATGTGGAATGCCAGGATGCCCCCATCGTCCATGAGGGTATAAAAGCTGCCAACGTTTTGCTGGATGATGGTATGGTCCCTAAACTAGGGGATTTCTGCACTTCAATGGCTGGCACATCAAGGTAACTACATGTTCAGATTTTCATCAACAATCCAGAATCAACTGGAAAGCTGGTTCAGCTTCTAAGTCCCTTCTGGCTTTTTAGCTGAAACTGTAGGGTAGGCCCAAACAGTAAATTTATTACAGTAAGAATATTTACAAGCAAGCAAGACTACAGCCTAGGGCTGGTCAAAGGAGTCAAGCCAGCTGAGAGGAGCCACAAGCTCATCTTTCATCCTAAGAGATATAATAAAAAGATCTGTCTTGAAAACAATAGGAGGCAAACTAGGATCCACGTTGTTGTTTATTTTTGTTGCATTTCCAGCATCTTGTATAGTTTTATGACAAATTATTCCTATGTGCTTCTAATTTGTACTATCTTAATCACTGAAGCCTAACATTAAATTTTGAAAAAAATAAAGGCGGGACAGCAGGTTGAATACCAACCTGCTTTCAGGGAGAATTTAGGATGTGCGAACATACTGGAAAGTTGAACCCGACCCCTCACCCCTTCGCCCCCTCTCGCCCCCCCGAGGGCGACGGGGCTCCCCAACTCCGGCCGCCTCTCCCCCTCTTCCAGCACCCTCCCCCGTCGCCGCCGCCGGCAGAGGTCGCCGGGAGCCGCCCGGGCGACGTCGGCGGCGGCGGCCTGCTTTCCCCCGCGCTCTGGAGGCCTGGTCGGGGCTAGCTCCTCCTTGTCGGCGGTGTACTTCGGGAGGCTGAGGTCCGGCGCGGTCGGGGACTCCCTGGTGGTGGTGCTGGTCGACGGCGGGTCACCATGGCTGCGCAACTCGTCGGCCCTGCCGCAGCGCCAGATCTGGACACCCCGGGCCCCAGATGGGCTCGGGCGGGCTCCAGATGGGCTCGGGCGGGCCAGAGGTCTGCGGCTGTGGAGCCCTCTGCAGCTCGTGGTGGCGACGAGTCCACGTCCGGGGATGGCAGCAGTGCGGCGTGCCATTGCAGCAGCGCGGCTAGGGCTTTACGGGGCCGTTTGGGCCCGGCCAGACCAGGTGCGTCTGGTGTGCCCCGGCTGCTCTGTTCCGGCCGATGGCTGCCTCTCGGCGGTGGAGGTGGGTTCCTCCCGCACGGCTGCGAGGCTGCTGTCCCCTGTCTCGGCAATGTCGTTTACCCCAGGTTTGCAGACCACATGCTAGGGTTCACGAAGAGACAAACAATGGTGACTTCAATATCGTGATGGCGCATGTTGGTGGGCGACGAAGCTAGGTGGTGATGTTCCGTTGCGCCAGGGTTTGTTTGTGGACGGGGGTTGGGAGAAATCCCTGTCGGCTTGTCTGACCTTGACGCGGTGCCGTCGTCGAGTAGTAACTTACCTTCCTGGAGGGCGTTGTGGGAATCCCAGTCCACTGTACTCTACGTGCCGGGGGAAACCTTAGGACCGGTGGTTCGGGTAGCAGTGTCGTTTACGGCGCTTCCTTCTTGAAGGTGCTGCTTGGTACGGGGCGCTTCGGGATGTTTGGAGCGTGGTGGTGCAATGTCGGAGGGCGCAGCGATTGCGGGTCGTCATTGTCTTGTCGATTCACCTTTACCTTCATTTATTTTCTCTTTGGGTATGGTGTTTGCTGTTGCCCCAGCTTGTGTGGTGTGTGTTGTATCTTAGGCGTTGTGCTGTCTGGCCCAGCAGCGGTCTCAAACGGTGGTTGCTTTATTTATAAAGCGGGGCGAAAGCCTGTTTCGAAAGAATTTAGGATGTGCCACCAGTTTTCTGGCCCATTCCAGTTTCTTGATCGTGGCAAACCGTACTGGCACGTTGCTTCTCCCAGGAATCCATTTTCCATGTTGTGCTGCTATTGTCTCTCATGATCTAATGAAATATTTCAATGATTTTCATGCAGAGGCTACATTGCACCAGAGTCAATGGACACCGGTAAAGTTACACTCAAGTCGAATATATACAGTTTAGGTGTTCTGATACTAGAGATCGTGACTGGAGACAACTGTGGTAGCAAAGAATCCTCGAGCATGTCTTATATCACAAATGTAAGTTAATCTTATCTATGTTGCTACCTCCATTAAATTTAGCCGCTCTCTGTATGTATTTCTTGAAGGATTTGGATTCTACAATGGGAAAAAATCTACCAACTACTTCTGTTGTCTAATTTTCTCTCCCTAACTCGGATATCATTTCATTCGCCCCCTCAGATATTAACGACAGTGAAGTTCCAAGTGGGCTGTTCATTAATGTGACACCCCACATTTGTGTAAACCTCTTCACTCTCTTGTTCTGCCGCTCCCCCGTCTCCATTAGAAGTTGTTTATGTATATAAATCCAATGGTATTTGTGTCACATGCCCATATATTATTGGATAAAGTGTTGGCCCAAGCTTGAACTATCAAAATAGAAATACACCTTAATTTTGTTTGTTTCATAGACCAACCCTTCTTATTTTCTGTGGAGTATTGGCCCAAGATTGAACTATCAAAATAGAAAATACGCCTTAATTTTGTTTGTTTCATGGACCAACCCTTCTTATTTTCTGTGGCTCTGACGAACAAACAAATATACAGTATTCCAATATTGTTTTGTCACAAAGTCTTGAAGTTTAGCCTATACACAACGGCGGGCACGTTTTCAAAAGGAAACCATGTGATATGTCACTTCTAGGAATCCTATATATCAAATAATATATAGTTGAGTAGATATATCTCCTCTGTTTCAGTAAAGATGAAGGAACAAGGGCAATATATTTATTAAAGAAAAGGGAAATCATATTACTCTAATTGCGCCTGCCTGTTTTAATGAACCAGGTGCTAAACAATCGGAAGCAAGATTCCTATGTTGCGTCAAATTACCCATCACTTCAAGCGGGCCGGGTTTCGTATAGGGCTAAAATGCGTGGAGATCCAACCTGAAAGAAGGCCTACTATCGGGCATATAATGCATTTTCTTCAGACAGAGTCTGCCAATTCAGAGGTATAAATACATCATAATTCCCACGTTAATTGCCAGCAACTATAATCTGGAGAGGAACCACACCACACATATGCAGTGTCTGAGTTCAGATATGCAAACCTAGCTCGACAGAAGTTCAAACCCATTTTGGCAATATGAGATTAATATTGTTATGTCTCACGTCCATTGTGGTCTTTCTAGTCAGATTTAGTAAATACTACATTAATTGATATATCGTTCTGTGATAGGATATTTCAAGGGTTTTTTGTTTCAGCCTATTGTTGCTTTGTTGCAATGTTTCACCTTTGTTGAAAATTTTGGATGTGTCAGCCTTTCTGCTGAAAGCAGCATCACCTCTTGGCCTTATTCAGGTTAGCGATAATTGAACAGCTCTTATTACCCAATACCCATATATATGCTAGATTTAAGATATCCTGTACTGTCTCTACTTTCACAAGAAGGAAATGATTACTAGCTTGGCCTCTGCAGAGAGAGATAAATCGCTTGCATATGGCACATTATTAATATTTAATTTTCCCCAAGTCATGTACTTTTTCTGGTTCTGGACTACCTAGTTAGCATGCACGTAGAATGCTGTGCGCCAGTAATTTTTTGCAGCTATTCTAATTCACATGTTGTTGGAATACCCTATGCTTTCTTAGGTTGTCAACAAAGAATAGGGTCATTGGCATGATATAGTGTCAACTTTTTAGAGATAACATAGTTTCACGTTGGAAATGTAAGGAGGTGGGTTACTATAATAGTGTATCAAGATTTTGGTCATCTCTGGTTCAAACTGTTGTCTTCACTTGTTCTTACAGAAAATGGTGTAATTTCTAGGTTAGTACTCCATCAATTACACATACTAGAGATCATGACTTTTAGAGAGATCAATTAATAGCAAGTCTACTTTGATATTTTACAGATCAGTTGCCATGTTTAAGTAATCCATATACAATGTGTGTTTAAGAAATTTCTCAAATTTATCATTCATGATGACCTTTCATTTGTTAAAAAGTACTTGCTCATGCTTTTTGAAGAAACTTCTAAATTGCATTTAAACCAACTTGGTATGGTCATAATAAATAAGCTCCCCAAAAGCACGGATATTAACAAAAGCTAAACTGAAATAACAAGTGTACCAGGGAAACCACACCTGGCATTCAAAATCAGTGACTCAAGGTGTTGAAATATTTTTACCTGTGTTTTATAGAACTTTCCTTTTTGATTGATGAATATTATGGTTTAGAAGTTCACATTGTGAAACTACACTACTATGTACTTGTCTTATTTGAGAGCCATTTTGCGTTAATAGAAATGGCTGAACATGAAAGTGAATTGACTGTCCTGGAGAACATGTTGAGTGATACAAGTGTGGAGCCGACAAAGCTATCATATGCACTTATAAATCCATTACAAGAAATTTCTCTCAAGTGATTGGTCATGGCGGGTTTGGAGTTGTTTACTTGGTATAATTTGTTCTTGACTGCTCGAGAAATGGTAATTTAATATATTTGCCCGTTGGAGTAAAATGCTCATGTTAATGCGTATGGAAAACAGGGAATCCTTCCAAATGGGAAAGTCGCTGTGAAGAAACTTACCATACTGCAGGGTTTTTTTGATGATCTATTTCTGATAGAGATTAAATGTTTGAAAAAGGCAAAGCATAAAAATGTAGCCAGATTTGTTGGCTATTGTGCAGATTCACATGGTGAACTGTTGGAGTTTAATGGAAGAAATGTGATAGCAGAGGTGCCACAAAGGTTGCTCTACTTTGAGTATGTTCCTAATGGGAACCTTCAGTATTATACTCCTCTGATCCGTAATAAGTGTCGGCAGCCACGTAGCATTTTGTGCTAGCGCAGTATGGATTCCGCGTCACTTAAATCGGACCGGAGGTAGTATTAAAGGTGAAAAGCTTTGCAACATTATATCCCCATCTATACTCATTATAAAAACTAGATGGTACCCCGCGCGTTGCAGCGGGAATTTATAAAAAAAAAATATATATTAATTGCAGTATTGAAACTAAAGCATGACTACATATATGGGAACAAAAAGACAATAAAATGAACTACCATGAATTGCAAAATTAATATTATGTCAAAAAGATATGTACACATTCGTTCACAGATTTATGGGTATGTTGATCCACTACAATGCACTTCCACTTGCATGTTTAAGAAATTTTTGGTTATAGCCAATTGTAAAAAGTATTGTGCTAAAGCATTTCCTCTTTTTTCTATTCAAATCCTTCATGGGCTCTTCGGCCTTGACCTGCGTACCTGATTCTTATAAATAAATAAAAAACATGTAGAAGATAGATTTCCCACGTTGTATTTTAGAAAACGATTGATTACTGACATGTGACGCAACATGGATCTGAAGTAATAGCTGAGCACATGGTTGTCTTGCATAAACATCTCTAACCATGATCACGGTAATATAGTTTGATCTATTTTTCATATGTATAGCACATTACCTTCATGGCAGGATGTAAAGCAAAAGACAAAATAAGTACGGGAAAACAGCATGATTCAAAACAGAAAAATCAGCGATGGTTTTCCTAATGTAGCCACAATCCAATATTTCAGCTTGTCACAAACGGTGGGCAACAACTATATATTTTATTGTGAAACCAAGAAACTGAGATATTAAATAAATGTATATTATGCAAACATGGTTGTATAATTCATACCTGATGTATATATCCAGCATACATAGCCGAGTTAATTCGTACATATACTGGAGAACTGGACAAAGAATAACCGAAATTCCCAGAGAACAACAACTTAGATTTTCAGTACCAACCATGCCCCTGCTAAAAAGTTCAACCAGAAATTTTCCTATGCTGAGTCTCACAATCATAGATCAATAGACAGATAAGTTTAATTCATGGGACCAAAGCCCATGCGCTGTCAATGCTTAAATGCCTTTAGAGGCTCAGATGACATGATAAGTGATCATAGAAAAATAAGAAAAGTATATTTGACATCTAAATTGGATACTTAACCTTCTTCTGTAGGTATGTGAATCCCTCGGAGAAAACAGTACATATAATAAAAGGGAGAAACTCCCTTGGAACAGAGGTCCATCCAAGCCGTAGAAATCACTAAATCAGTACAACATAGCAACAGATTGGTTCAGGAATAAACTTGGACCAGGAGAATTAGCCATCTAAAATACAATGATCTGCAGAGATCATGTGCAATTCGTAAGTTACGTTACCTTATGGAATCTGATCCAAGATAGAGGCATAGAGCAAATAGTTCGAGTCAGGTAGAGATGAGAGGAGGGTCTACTTGCTTGGTCGATCGTCCGGCCGCCACCATGTGGTTACCACGTCCCCTGTGCAAGATGGATTGCAGCAAGGTCCTCGATGGCTCGATCCATCTTCTTGTGTCTCGTTATTCATGGAGCAATGGCTGGCCAGTCGCGTCAGTTTCTTTCGCATTTAAGGTGTACGTAATAAAGATCAATGACCGATGGATGATTTCTTTCCGTTTCCTCGAATTTGGTGAAAGCGAACATGCAGCGCAACATAAATTGTAACTGTCAGTTAAGGTTACTGCATGCAGCATGGCTCTTAATGGGTAGATCGGACGGTTAGTGTGGATTGAGTTAGTGTATCCAACAGCTATGCTAATTCTGGTGACGCGGCTCAAGGAGATGTTAGAGAATTCCTTGTAGTGGGCTTTACCTATTTAGATATAGTAGATAAGTATGGACATTAAATATCTAAAATTCCTTAACTTAGGTATTAAAAATCCATGCAAGTATTGCTTATTTTATTCTTCCAGTAAATTGTTTCATTTTTCTTTTTCCGGGTTGATCAAAATTTTCATCTAATCGCATGGCTAAAATTAAGGCTGGATCACGCCTTAAAAATAAGCAATACTCCCTCCGTCTTTGAATACAAGGCCACTTCATATTTTTAGGACAAACTTTAATCATTAATTTTGCCAACAAGATCTGAGTTACCTACCACAAAAGGTATATCATTGGATGCACATTTCAAAGAACTTTCCAGTGATATATTTTTTATGAAATATAACTCATATTTGGTTGACCAAAGTTAGAAGTCAAACTTTGACACGGACCTTATATACAAAAATGGAGGGAGTACCATTATCCCAAAATTAATAGCCCTAGCCCCTCACAATTCCACCCCTTTTTTTTAGATAAATGGCGCTTTTATTAACCTCCAATGTTTAATCAAGGTGATACAATCAAAGAGGGCCACACCCGGCCTCTGCATAGCAAGGATGCACACAGCCGAAAGTACCAAAGTGAGAGGCAAATCTCATAGACAATTCCACCCCTTTTCATGCAACAGATCAAGGGGAAGTTAATATTTGCTCAAATCATCTAGGGTACTGAGGTTAAAAAACCAAAATGTAGTGACATGATTGCAATTCACATGAGTGTGTTACTATAGCATCTGTTCTTCAGAGCATCACTCAACATTAGAATGTACCAATATGTACGTGTATTGTTTAGAACTTAAATGTTAGGCATAGAGAAAAATTGAGTGTGTACCATTCAAAGTTCTCAGCTTTGCAAATGTAGGATCTTGGCTTCGGCTTCCGCCACTTTGCTGTTCTCCCATCTCTTCCTCACAAAATCCATCTATTTGTGAAAATCATACGTTGCAAAAGTCAAACATATGAAAAGAAAACAAGTCATGAAATCTGAATGCTCTTTTTTGCCTTTGCAGAGAAATCTCATGGAGATAAATGGGAACTGCATTACCAAATAATTAAGGGAATTTGCTATGGTTTACACTATCTTCATAAGCAACTTATTATTCATTTGGATCTCAAAACTGACAATATCCTGCTGGATGCTCACATGGAGCCAAAAATCACTGACTTTGGTTTGTCAAGATGCTTCGACGAAGGGCAATCCAGACAGTTTACTAAAAACGTATGTGGAACACCGTAAGCTGAGATACTAACTTATTTTTTCCCTACGTATCTAGTATGTTGAATTTTTGATATGCCATTATTCCTCAAATTAACGATTATATTTTCATGCAGGGGGTGGATGGCACTAGAAATCATAAACAACGGTGAAATGTCATTCAAGTCGGACATCTACAGTTTGGGTATCATAATCATAAAACTACTTACAAGAGACAACAACTATGATTTTGAAAATGTAAGGAGAACCTACCTAGGCGTCCCAGTCAATTTTATTTCATTATGACACATTTTACTGTTCCATACTACAGTTTAGTTATATATATATATAACTTTTGGTTTTCCATGTAAACTTTACTCATATCACTAAGTATCTAGGCTATATGGTCTAGATGATATCTTTGGTCAATGTTTATAGCTGGACTTCGAAGACACTTTAGTTTACGCAAGGTGTACACATACGCATTTTACTAACTTATTGTGACCACAACAAAACTAGTTGTAGATCTAGTTGAAAAAAACTAGTTGTCGATTCAGTTAAAAACTACTCGTTGTCTTGGTGTAAGAAATGTCTAGAAATGACATTTCCTTGTACATTCGGTATTACTATACGAGTATCTCACTTCATTCAACATATCGATATTGCTACCCTTACTGTATGTTTGAATTTGACAGTGGCATAAATCGCTAGACGTGGACTGTCCACAAGTCAAGAGTTGTGCTGAAATAGCCCGAAAATGTATAGACGATGACCAGCATAAGAGGCCTACCATAGATGAGATTATTTGTAAGCTGACTGAGATGGATATTAATGTCCAAGAGGAGTCTCTTCAATAACGGAGAAACGACCCATGGTGTTCTATGAATCAGGTACGATCGTTCAAGGCAAGTAGCCATAAAACCTGGTTCGTCTGACGTGTAAAAGTTACATCGGGATTTCTTCGGGGTACATGTAATTCCACCATTTCCAATGCATATGAGCATTTTAAAATTATGATTTACTACTGCGTTTTTCTGTCATGAAACAGTTGTTTGATCCGTGTACCTGGTTCGGCATGCCGGTCTCCTTAGGCACCACTAGTCAACAAGTAAAGTCCAACTGCCAACAACAAGTCAAAGTGGCCCAACCCGTCGGCAGTTAACGGTCAAGACTTTGACCCGACGGCAATTGTCGTTTTCAGTAATGTGAGTGTTTCAAACTAGAGCGAGGGTAAAAGTGAGCAAAAGTTTCACACCTGGACAAAACTGAGTACAAGTAAGGAACAAGGACGCATAAATAGAAATTTCATTCATTTAGTGGCCCGTTTAGAAAAGTATTTTTAACATCCATTTATTGCAATTTAAAGTTATGATGCGATGCATATGCAAGCAGGGTACGGATGGACTCAAGGCGAGTCATGGGAGCATAGGTCTCGCCAAAGTCAAATGCTTTCCACTTGAGAGAATCGTTGAGCTACTAATCTTGCCTTGTTCCTTACAATAATTTCATTCTTTCTTAAATATCCACTTTGTGCCGATAACATTGCAGCACTCCTTGGGCTTCTCTACTAGCTTTCACAGCTTCTTGCCCTTAAAGTTGTTGAGTTCTTCATGCATGGCTTCAAGCCAATCCGGGTCCTCAAGCACATCAAATACTTTCTTCGGTTACACCATTAAGATGTGAGCTTGATGCTCACTAAAGGTTGCCACAATTGACTTCTTGTGGACACATTTATTTTTAAGTCACCAATGACCTTGTCAAGTGAGAGTGCTCTAAGTTCCAAGGATTCCCAACTCTCTCTTGACGATGAGTTTCGATTTCTTCTCTTGACCTTGAAGAAATCTCTTGATCATCTTGATCGTTTTGGTCCCCAACTTGACCAACTTGTTGACCTTGATCATCGTTGTGCATAGCTTCACTTGTTGAAGGAGATGGATGATCTTTGTCTTGAGGAGGGCTTGCTTTAACCGACATAGTGGGACCACAAGTTCTGGTAGTGGGACTTGGACATTCCGGACTAGTTGGAGCAACTTGGTCTTCTTGTTGAGGCTTTTGTGATTGACCTTGGTTTGGTGCCTCACTTGCTTCGGAAATGATGTCTTGAATGTCTTGAGTTTCGCAAACATGCCACATATCTCTCAGAATTGGTATTAATGGATGTTTCTAACTTGTTGAGATCATCTCTGATACCAATTGAAAGGAAAAACGTCGCCTAGAGGGGGAGGGTGAATAGGCGATCTAAAACTTTTTCCAATGAGCTGGATTATCGGGTCCAAGATGGACTTGGATATTCTCACAGGCTTGATAAAGGCGGAATACAATTAGTGTTTTACTTTTACAAGCATACAACCTAAATATACTAGGCTCACCTGTGCACCAACAACTTATGCTTAGCAAGAAAAGTAAGAAGGTGATAAGCTGATAGCAAGATAAATGACTTCAAGCACGAATGCTATCACAATGTAAAATGCATAAGTAAAGACTCAGTGATGCATGTAAAATGCATACATGAACTTTGCACTTTATTACTTGATATTCTAACTTATTTGCATTACATATGTGTTATATTTATGTTTTATAATGATTTTTGGGAACAATTCACAGTTTTCCTATTTATTTGGAATTAACCCTGCAGATCAAGAAAACCCATTTTCTATATTTTCAAGTCTCAGGACCCAAACGATGTCCAATTGACCCCATATTTTACGGGAGCTATTATTTGAAAATAAGAAGACGTACGAGTCAAGGATCCGCGAAAAAGTAAAGCCGAGGAGGATTTGGACATGGCTCACGCGGCCCCCACCCCTGGCCGCGTGAGCTATGTTAGTTTAGGCCTCGGGCGTCGGATGTCGTCGATCTTTAGCCTAGGGTTTGACCTAAAATCGACTATAAAAATAGTCCCCCGACGAGTCTCGCAAGGGAGCGTCGCAGAAACACGAAACATGAGAAAGAAGCTACAGATTGGAGGGGGGAAACTCCGACAGGACGCTGCCGGTTCGGTCTCCATCTTCTCCAATGTCTCCACCATTGTCACCATGATGAAGGGGGAGTAGTCCACCTCTGAACTATAGGTTTGTGGAAGTAGCTATTGTATCTCTTTCTCGATCTTCATTGTATTAGCACCGTATGAGTTGCCTAACATGATTACGGTCATATTTGTATTACCTATGTGGTTGATCTTTTTATAGTTGATATTTGAGATTGCAATTGTTTTTAGTATTAGATGTATGAGTAGATGCATATTATGTACCCCGTTCTTTATTATTTGTTTTGATCAAGCATATATGTGAGAGCGTGTGAGGGGGAACGTGTGCATTAGATGGATCAACTAGGGGTGGTTAACGGGTAGTGACAGTCAAAAGCTTTTGAACCACTTGGGTTTTTTACCTTACTTTAGTTGCCTCACTAGGGATAAAGAGGATTCCATGCTACTGGGTATTTGGAGCGAACATGCCATTTTACGCATGACTAGATCTAGCATGTTCTTATTTAAACTTCATGTCAATCGTAAAGCTGTACTATGATTTATTTCTTAATAGTAGATTGCTTGGAGATCCCTTTCTAGAGGAGTATAAGAGAGATGGACGTGATGCCTATATGAATGCTATCTGTACATAAACATGTTGCACCAATATTATGTCAACTAGAGTAGTCCCGTGTCCAACACAACTTATAGAGAGAGTGCATAAGTGAAACCATGAACCCCGATCCATTTTGAAACATAAGAAAACACTTTCCAACGCATTTTTATCACTTTCTATTTGAAGCCATTTAAAAATACGAAAATACAAAAACACTTCTCATTATTGCATTTACAAACCAAAACCAAAAAACACAACTTTTACTTGTTTTTATCATCATTGCATATCATAGTTTAATTTTATTATTGTCTTTACTTTCATTGCATTTTTTCAGTTTTACTAATATACACCTTGTGCTTGACAACCACTTGGTGACGTTGGGGGCACAAAGCAATTTACAACTATTTTGTAGGTTGTTTAAACGAGGACAAGAAGATGAAATCATTCTACACACAGCTCCCCAAGAGTTCGTTATTTAAACCCTCGAGTCACCTCGCGGGGAAAGCCTCCCGTGTTACAACATTCTATACCTAGAGTCCCAACCATCACTCAGGTATAAAAATAACCGAGGCATGCGGAAACGAAGATGTATTCACGAGTTTCTCCTTGTTATGGGAGTACGTCTTGTTGGAGAGTTGTGAGCCACCACCATGTCGGTCTCAACGCCACAACAGGGTTCACCTTCTTCTCTGATAACTGCACCCAAAAAAAATTGGTTCACCTTTCACTATTGATCTCCTTTTGGGCGGAGATAGATTCCCTTACAACAATCTTGGGGCACACAGCCAAAAATTAATTGAGGGCTCCAAAATGACCACAAAAGGTATTGGCGCAAAAGCCCTCTAGGGTCCAATGACCCAAAAGTAAAAAGCTCACAAACTTCACTTCCACGATTCTTCGTGGAGGGCACAAACCGATGCACAGTGCAATGGCAAGAGCACACAAAGTGCTCAAGTCCTTCACTCTCAAATTCAACAAAGCAACAAATACTTATGGGGGAATAAGAGAGGAAGAACAAAGAAGGAGAAACACCAAGAACTTGAAGAACTAGATCCACTAGGTTCCCCTCAATTAGAGGTGAGATGGATTGGTGGAAATGTAGATCTAGATCTCCTTTCATTTTTTCCTCAAAGATATGCAAGAATCATGGGAGGGATTGAGAGGGGGGGGGGGCAAGATTTCCAAGGTCAACAATGGAGGGAGGGAGAGGGGAAAACGTGCTGCCTTGGTTGACTAAAGGAAGAAGAAGGGAAGGGGTTGGAGCAACTTGGTCTTCTTGTTGAGGCTTTTGTGATTGACCTTGGTTTGGTGCCTCACTTGCTTCAGAAATGATGTCTTGAATGTCTTGAGTTTCGCAAACATGCCACATATCTCTCAGAATTGGTTTTCATGGATGTTTCTAACTTGTTGAGATCATCTCTGATACCAATTGAAAGGAAAAACGTCGCCTAGAGGGGGAGGGTGAATAGGCGATCTAAAACTTTTTCCAATGAGCTGGATTATCGGGTCCAAGATGGACTTGGATATTCTCACAGGCTTGATAAAGGCGGAATACAATTAGTGTTTTACTTTTACAAGCATACAACCTAAATATACTAGGCTCACCTGTGCACCAACAACTTATGCTTAGCAAGACAAGTAAGAAGGTGATAAGCTGATAGCAAGATAAATGACTTCAAGCACGAATGCTATCACAATGTAAAATGCATAAGTAAAGACTCAGTGATGCATGTAAAATGCATATATGAACTTTGCACTTTATTACTTGATATTCTAACTTATTTGCATTACATATGTGTTATATTTATGTTTTATAATGATTTTTGGGAACAATTCACAGTTTTCCTATTTATTTGGAATTAACCCTGCAGATCAAGAAAACCCATTTTCTATATTTTCAAGTCTCAGGACCCAAACGATGTCCAATTGACCCCATATTTTACGGGAGCTATTATTTGAAAATAAGAAGACGTACGAGTCAAGGATCCGCGAAAAAGTAAAGCCGAGGAGGATTTGGACATGGCTCACGCGGCCCCCACCCCTGGCCGCGTGAGCTATGTTAGTTTAGGCCTCGGGCGTCGGATGTCGTCGATCTTTAGCCTAGGGTTTGACCTAAAATCGACTATAAAAATAGTCCCCCGACGAGTCTCGCAAGGGAGCGTCGCAGAAACACGAAACATGAGACAGAAGCTACAGATTGGAGGGGGGAAACTCCGACAGGACGCTGCCGGTTCGGTCTCCATCTTCTCCAATGTCTCCACCATTGTCACCATGATGAAGGGGGAGTAGTCCACCTCTGAACTATAGGTTTGTGGAAGTAGCTATTGTATCTCTTTCTCGATCTTCATTGTATTAGCACCGTATGAGTTGCCTAACATGATTACGGTCATATTTGTATTACCTATGTGGTTGATCTTTTTATAGTTGATATTTGAGATTGCAATTGTTTTTAGTATTAGATGTATGAGTAGATGCATATTATGTACCCCGTTCTTTATTATTTGTTTTGATCAAGCATATATGTGAGAGCGTGTGAGGGGGAACGTGTGCATTAGATGGATCAACTAGGGGTGGTTAACGGGTAGTGACAGTCAAAAGCTTTTGAACCACTTGGGTTTTTTACCTTACTTTAGTTGCCTCACTAGGGATAAAGAGGATTCCATGCTACTGGGTATTTGGAGCGAACATGCCATTTTACGCATGACTAGATCTAGCATGTTCTTATTTAAACTTCATGTCAATCGTAAAGCTGTACTATGATTTATTTCTTAATAGTAGATTGCTTGGAGATCCCTTTCTAGAGGAGTATAAGAGAGATGGACGTGATGCCTATATGAATGCTATCTGTACATAAACATGTTGCACCAATATTATGTCAACTAGAGTAGTCCCGTGTCCAACACAACTTATAGAGAGAGTGCATAAGTGAAACCATGAACCCCGATCCATTTTGAAACATAAGAAAACACTTTCCAACGCATTTTTATCACTTTCTATTTGAAGCCATTTAAAAATACGAAAATACAAAAACACTTCTCATTATTGCATTTACAAACCAAAACCAAAAAACACAACTTTTACTTGTTTTTATCATCATTGCATATCATAGTTTAATTTTATTATTGTTTTTACTTTCATTGCATTTTTTTCAGTTTTACTAATATACACCTTGTGCTTGACAACCACTTGGTGACGTTGGGGGCACAAAGCAATTTACAACTATTTTGTAGGTTGTTTAAACGAGGACAAGAAGATGAAATCATTCTACACACAGCTCCCCAAGAGTTCGTTATTTAAACCCTCGAGTCACCTCGCGGGGAAAGCCTCCCGTGTTACAACATTCTATACCTAGAGTCCCAACCATCACTCAGGTATAAAAATAACCGAGGCATGCGGAAACGAAGATGTATTCACGAGTTCCTCCTTGTTATGGGAGTACGTCTTGTTGGAGAGTTGTGAGCCACCACCATGTCGGTCTCAACGCCACAACAGGGTTCACCTTCTTCTCTGATAACTGCACCCAAAAAAATTTGGTTCACCTTTCACTATTGATCTCCTTTTGGGCGGAGATCGATTCCCTTACAACAATCTTGGGGCACACAGCCAAAAATTAATTGAGGGCTCCAAAATGACCACAAAAGGTATTGGCGCAAAAGGCCTCTAGGGTCCAATGACCCAAAAGTAAAAAGCTCACAAACTTCACTTCCACGATTCTTCGTGGAGGGCACAAACCGATGCACAGTGCAATGGCAAGAGCACACAAAGTGCTCAAGTCCTTCACTCTCAAATTCAACAAAGCAACAAATACTTATGGGGGAATAAGAGAGGAAGAACAAAGAAGGAGAAACACCAAGAACTTGAAGAACTAGATCCACTAGGTTCCCCTCAATTAGAGGTGAGATGGATTGGTGGAAATGTAGATCTAGATCTCCTTTCATTTTTTCCTCAAAGATATGCAAGAATCATGGGAGGGATTGAGAGGGGGGGGGGGCAAGATTTCCAAGGTCAACAATGGAGGGAGGGAGAGGGGAAAACGTGCTGCCTTGGTTGACTAAAGGAAGAAGAAGGGAAGGGGTTGGAGCAACTTGGTCTTCTTGTTGAGGCTTTTGTGATTGACCTTGGTTTGGTGCCTCACTTGCTTCGGAAATGATGTCTTGAATGTCTTGAGTTTCGCAAACATGCCACATATCTCTCAGAATTGGAATTCATGGATGTTTCTAACTTGTTGAGATCATCTCTGATACCAATTGAAAGGAAAAACGTCGCCTAGAGGGGGAGGGTGAATAGGCGATCTAAAACTTTTTCCAATGAGCTGGATTATCGGGTCCAAGATGGACTTGGATATTCTCACAGGCTTGATAAAGGCGGAATACAATTAGTGTTTTACTTTTACAAGCATACAACCTAAATATACTAGGCTCACCTGTGCACCAACAACTTATGCTTAGCAAGACAAGTAAGAAGGTGATAAGCTGATAGCAAGATAAATGACTTCAAGCACGAATGCTATCACAATGTAATATGCATAAGTAAAGACTCAGTGATGCATGTAAAATGCATACATGAACTTTGCACTTTATTACTTGATATTCTAACTTATTTGCATTACATATGTGTTATATTTATGTTTTATAATGATTTTTGGGAACAATTCACAGTTTTCCTATTTATTTGGAATTAACCCTGCAGATCAAGAAAACCCATTTTCTATATTTTCAAGTCTCAGGACCCAAACGATGTCCAATTGACCCCATATTTTACGGGAGCTATTATTTGAAAATAAGAAGACGTACGAGTCAAGGATCCGCGAAAAAGTAAAGCCGAGGAGGATTTGGACATGGCTCACGCGGCCCCCACCCCTGGCCGCGTGAGCTATGTTAGTTTAGGCCTCGGGCGTCGGATGTCGTCGATCTTTAGCCTAGGGTTTGACCTAAAATCGACTATAAAAATAGTCCCCCGACGAGTCTCGCAAGGGAGCGTCGCAGAAACACGAAACATGAGACAGAAGCTACAGATTGGAGGGGGGAAACTCCGACAGGACGCTGCCGGTTCGGTCTCCATCTTCTCCAATGTCTCCACCATTGTCACCATGATGAAGGTGGAGTAGTCCACCTCTGAACTATAGGTTTGTGGAAGTAGCTATTGTATCTCTTTCTCGATCTTCATTGTATTAGCACCGTATGAGTTGCCTAACATGATTACGGTCATATTTGTATTACCTATGTGGTTGATCTTTTTATAGTTGATATTTGAGATTGCAATTATTTTTAGTATTAGATGTATGAGTAGATGCATATTATGTACCCCGTTCTTTATTATTTGTTTTGATCAAGCATATATGTGAGAGCGTGTGAGGGGGAACGTGTGCATTAGATGGATCACCTAGGGGTGGTTAACGGGTAGTGACAGTCAAAAGCTTTTGAACCACTTGGGTTTTTTACCTTACTTTAGTTGCCTCACTAGGGATAAAGAGGATTCCATGCTACTGGGTATTTGGAGCGAACATGCCATTTTACGCATGACTAGATCTAGCATGTTCTTATTTAAACTTCATGTCAATCGTAAAGCTGTACTATGATTTATTTCTTAATAGTAGATTGCTTGGAGATCCCTTTCTAGAGGAGTATAAGAGAGATGGACGTGATGCCTATATGAATGCTATCTGTACATAAACATGTTGCACCAATATTATGTCAACTAGAGTAGTCCCGTGTCCAACACAACTTATAGAGAGAGTGCATAAGTGAAACCATGAACCCCGATCCATTTTGAAACATAAGAAAACACTTTCCAACGCATTTTTATCACTTTCTATTTGAAGCCATTTAAAAATACGAAAATACAAAAACACTTCTCATTATTGCATTTACAAACCAAAACCAAAAAACACAACTTTTACTTGTTTTTATCATCATTGCATATCATAGTTTAATTTTATTATTGTTTTTACTTTCATTGCATTTTTTCAGTTTTACTAATATACACCTTGTGCTTGACAACCACTTGGTGACGTTGGGGGCACAAAGCAATTTACAACTATTTTGTAGGTTGTTTAAACGAGGACAAGAAGATGAAATCATTCTACACACAGCTCCCCAAGAGTTCGTTATTTAAACCCTCGAGTCACCTCGCGGGGAAAGCCTCCCGTGTTACAACATTCTATACCTAGAGTCCCAACCATCACTCAGGTATAAAAATAACCGAGGCATGCGGAAACGAAGATGTATTCACGAGTTCCTCCTTGTTATGGGAGTACGTCTTGTTGGAGAGTTGTGAGCCACCACCATGTCGGTCTCAACGCCACAACAGGGTTCACCTTCTTCTCTGATAACTGCACCCAAAAAAATTTGGTTCACCTTTCACTATTGATCTCCTTTTGGGCGGAGATCGATTCCCTTACAACAATCTTGGGGCACACAGCCAAAAATTAATTGAGGGCTCCAAAATGACCACAAAAGGTATTGGCGCAAAAGGCCTCTAGGGTCCAATGACCCAAAAGTAAAAAGCTCACAAACTTCACTTCCACGATTCTTCGTGGAGGGCACAAACCGATGCACAGTGCAATGGCAAAAGCACACAAAGTGCTCAAGTCCTTCACTCTCAAATTCAACAAAGCAACAAATACTTATGGGGGAATAAGAGAGGAAGAACAAAGAAGGAGAAACACCAAGAACTTGAAGAACTAGATCCACTAGGTTCCCCTCAATTAGAGGTGAGATGGATTGGTGGAAATGTAGATCTAGATCTCCTTTCATTTTTTCCTCAAAGATATGCAAGAATCATGGGAGGGATTGAGAGGGGGGGGGGCAAGATTTCCAAGGTCAACAATGGAGGGAGGGAGAGGGGAAAACGTGCTGCCTTGGTTGACTAAAGGAAGAAGAAGGGAAGGGGTTGGAGCAACTTGGTCTTCTTGTTGAGGCTTTTGTGATTGACCTTGGTTTGGTGCCTCACTTGCTTCGGAAATGATGTCTTGAATGTCTTGAGTTTCGCAAACATGCCACATATCTCTCAGAATTGGAATTCATGGATGTTTCTAACTTGTTGAGATCATCTCTGATACCAATTGAAAGGAAAAACGTCGCCTAGAGGGGGAGGGTGAATAGGCGATCTAAAACTTTTTCCAATGAGCTGGATTATCGGGTCCAAGATGGACTTGGATATTCTCACAGGCTTGATAAAGGCGGAATACAATTAGTGTTTTACTTTTACAAGCATACAACCTAAATATACTAGGCTCACCTGTGCACCAACAACTTATGCTTAGCAAGACAAGTAAGAAGGTGATAAGCTGATAGCAAGATAAATGACTTCAAGCACGAATGCTATCACAATGTAAAATGCATAAGTAAAGACTCAGTGATGCATGTAAAATGCATACATGAACTTTGCACTTTATTACTTGATATTCTAACTTATTTGCATTACATATGTGTTATATTTATGTTTTATAATGATTTTTGGGAACAATTCACAGTTTTCCTATTTATTTGGAATTAACCCTGCAGATCAAGAAAACCCATTTTCTATATTTTCAAGTCTCAGGACCCAAACGATGTCCAATTGACCCCATATTTTACGGGAGCTATTATTTGAAAATAAGAAGACGTACGAGTCAAGGATCCGCGAAAAAGTAAAGCCGAGGAGGATTTGGACATGGCTCACGCGGCCCCCACCCCTGGCCGCGTGAGCTATGTTAGTTTAGGCCTCGGGCGTCGGATGTCGTCGATCTTTAGCCTAGGGTTTGACCTAAAATCGACTATAAAAATAGTCCCCCGACGAGTCTCGCAAGGGAGCGTCGCAGAAACACGAAACATGAGACAGAAGCTACAGATTGGAGGGGGGAAACTCCGACAGGACGCTGCCGGTTCGGTCTCCATCTTCTCCAATGTCTCCACCATTGTCACCATGATGAAGGGGGAGTAGTCCACCTCTGAACTATAGGTTTGTGGAAGTAGCTATTGTATCTCTTTCTCGATCTTCATTGTATTAGCACCGTATGAGTTGCCTAACATGATTACGGTCATATTTGTATTACCTATGTGGTTGATCTTTTTATAGTTGATATTTGAGATTGCAATTGTTTTTAGTATTAGATGTATGAGTAGATGCATATTATGTACCCCGTTCTTTATTATTTGTTTTGATCAAGCATATATGTGAGAGCGTGTGAGGGGGAACGTGTGCATTAGATGGATCAACTAGGGGTGGTTAACGGGTAGTGACAGTCAAAAGCTTTTGAACCACTTGGGTTTTTTACCTTACTTTAGTTGCCTCACTAGGGATAAAGAGGATTCCATGCTACTGGGTATTTGGAGCGAACATGCCATTTTACGCATGACTAGATCTAGCATGTTCTTATTTAAACTTCATGTCAATCGTAAAGCTGTACTATGATTTATTTCTTAATAGTAGATTGCTTGGAGATCCCTTTCTAGAGGAGTATAAGAGAGATGGACGTGATGCCTATATGAATGCTATCTGTACATAAACATGTTGCACCAATATTATGTCAACTAGAGTAGTCCCGTGTCCAACACAACTTATAGAGAGAGTGCATAAGTGAAACCATGAACCCCGATCCATTTTGAAACATAAGAAAACACTTTCCAACGCATTTTTATCACTTTCTATTTGAAGCCATTTAAAAATACGAAAATACAAAAACACTTCTCATTATTGCATTTACAAACCAAAACCAAAAAACACAACTTTTACTTGTTTTTATCATCATTGCATATCATAGTTTAATTTTATTATTGTTTTTACTTTCATTGCATTTTTTCAGTTTTACTAATATACACCTTGTGCTTGACAACCACTTGGTGACGTTGGGGGCACAAAGCAATTTACAACTATTTTGTAGGTTGTTTAAACGAGGACAAGAAGATGAAATCATTCTACACACAGCTCCCCAAGAGTTCGTTATTTAAACCCTCGAGTCACCTCGCGGGGAAAGCCTCCCGTGTTACAACATTCTATACCTAGAGTCCCAACCATCACTCAGGTATAAAAATAACCGAGGCATGCGGAAACGAAGATGTATTCACGAGTTCCTCCTTGTTATGGGAGTACGTCTTGTTGGAGAGTTGTGAGCCACCACCATGTCGGTCTCAATGCCACAACAGGGTTCACCTTCTTCTCTGATAACTGCACCCAAAAAAATTTGGTTCACCTTTCACTATTGATCTCCTTTTGGGCGGAGATCGATTCCCTTACAACAATCTTGGGGCACACAGCCAAAAATTAATTGAGGGCTCCAAAATGACCACAAAAGGTATTGGCGCAAAAGGCCTATAGGGTCCAATGACCCAAAAGTAAAAAGCTCACAAACTTCACTTCCACGATTCTTCGTGGAGGGCACAAACCGATGCACAGTGCAATGGCAAGAGCACACAAAGTGCTCAAGTCCTTCACTCTCAAATTCAACAAAGCAACAAATACTTATGGGGGAATAAGAGAGGAAGAACAAAGAAGGAGAAACACCAAGAACTTGAAGAACTAGATCCACTAGGTTCCCCTCAATTAGAGGTGAGATGGATTGGTGGAAATGTAGATCTAGATCTCCTTTCATTTTTTCCTCAAAGATATGCAAGAATCATGGGAGGGATTGAGAGGGGGGGGGCAAGATTTCCAAGGTCAACAATGGAGGGAGGGAGAGGGGAAAACGTGCTGCCTTGGTTGACTAGAGGAAGAAGAAGGGAAGGGGTATTTAAACCCCTAAATTTTCTAGCCGTTGGAATTCACAGGGACCGAATATTCCTGTGTAAGTGGTGACTGGAATATCCGGCCCGGAGTGAAATCTCCGGTCAAATAATCCGACCGAGTCCAGTGCGCCGCCTCTTCTTTCCTTAGCCGAAAACTCTAGAAAACTTGGGGAACCGGATATTTCGGTCAGGACCAAAATATCCGACCGAGTCCAGTACCACACACTTTCTTTCCTAAGCCAAAAAACACACTCGAGAAAACTTGGGGGCCGAATTATCCGGTCCCCTCAAGACCCGGATATTCCAGTTTTGCGAGGACAGTACAAACACCGATACGAAAACTGCTATATCTTTTGCAAATGAACTCCGAATGAGGTGAGAACAACTTTCGTTGGAAAGATAACGGCGAGCACCATGCAAAAATAGAAATATTGCAAACCATAAATAGACTAAAGTCACCACACACGGCAAGGTGTGAAACTTTTCTCAAGGTTGTACCGGTAATATTTCCACACCGAAAACGGAACAAGTTCTCCAAACTAAAACCGTTTTCGAAGAACTTAGATTTGTCATGAAGATCACGACAAGCACCACAACCCAACAAGGAGAAAACCCAAATAAGAAAGATGATATGCCATGTATGCAAAGGTTTGAGCTCTCCACAAAGATGCGATAAAGGTACTAACTCGAGAGCCCCTCTTAATAGTACACATATCTATCCTATAACCCGGTCTCTCAAAAGCATGAGACCGGTAGAAGAGAAAACTGATCAAGATCATACATTTTCCTTCAGAAGTCCACTTGAGCTAGATGATTGCGATCTTGACTCCCTCAAGTTGGAACATCTTTGTTGATCGTGCTTGCTAGCACATGCTTGATGAATACTTCTCCAAAAATTCTCCCATATCCCTTATGAGAGAGTCTTATTAGCTTCGTTTTCATGTCTCCATTGCAAGCTTCAATCAAGTGATATCTTCCGAGATGGATCATATTGAACTTGCACTTGGTAATCTTCTAAATGTGTTAATAAATCTAGACTTCATCATTTGCATATTGACTTGATCAACTTGCACTCCATCTTCTTCTCTTTGTGTTGATCATCTTGAATCTTTGTCTTGATCAACTTAGCACTTCGTCTATGACCTTGATCATCCAATAAGATTCTAGAATCCAACACATGAACTCCAATCTTTTCCATGGACAAGATCTATAAGGAATCTTAAATGCAAACATTAGTTCATAAGGATTTTCATTAATTAGCAAAACCACACATGAGGGCACACGCTCTTTCAATCTCCCCCATTTTGGTAATTTATGACAATCTCTATTGAGAGGGTTTATAATATAGAATTTAAAGAAAGAGAACGGTTGCACTAAACATAAAATACTACAAAAGTATGTGATGTTAGTCCAACCACATATATAGAGCAAACTCCCACACAATCTATGGATGTGTGTATGAACATGATTCATTGCACATATTTTCAACCATTACTGGTGGTGGAGTTTCCACTATATACGCAACCAAGAAACGAATGCAATGACAACGAACACAAATACTTTAGAACAAACCAAAGTACAAAGCCGAATTACATAAACCCCCAAAACTTCTCCCCCATTGGCAACAATTTCCGAAATGGGCGAAAAGCTTTAGAAGGCCAACATAATAAGAGATCCTCCATAAAGTACGCATTTCTCATATGAGTGAAATCAAATGCACATATCCAATGAGGAATAGCTGGAGGGGATCAAGTTATACCGAGGATCCAAAGATTGCAAAAGAAATATACCAATTAAAACCAAATAGAAAGATACATCAACAAAAAAAAGACAAGCAAACAATGGATCCGGAAAACCATTTGGACACAAGTAGATTTTATGATAAGATCAACCAAGTGTTCTAAAGATCAAGAGGGAACTCCCCAAGGTACGTGCACAATGAAGAATTAGCATTTTAATATAGTGTGCATAACATGGAATCCACACTCCCTCCTAGATATATAATTTTTTAACACAACAAGTGCAAGAGAGTATAGGTGGGAAAAGAAGAAATACAACTTGCAACAAACAAATGTTGAGCAATAAAAGCAAGTGACGACAAAGAAAAACTTGCTCAACTGAGAAGAGATGGGTGTGACATGGAAAGACATTTTAGGAGACTAAAATAAGGATTAGCGTAAACATTACCATAGTCTTTCATGATATGAGGCACATAGTGCATATCATGTCTTTTACATACACACAATTCAAACAAGATATAGAAAATAGGTTTACAAGCTTATTAAGATACAAATAGGATACCAAATGAAAAAAAACTTGTGTCTAAACTCAAGGTCGAGAGACAAATCTGTAAGATCGTCAAGAAGCACAAGAGTGCAACTAAAATTCATCAAAAATTAGTGGAATAAGATGCAAGAAAATAAACTAACCACTCACCGAGCAACATCCCTTTAGAAACCACCAAAGAATTGAAAGCAATAAAAGGTGGTCACTTAAGGAATTTGAATACCAATTAAAGATGTAACCACTCTCACGTGTATAAATTTCTCTATAGCATGCAACTACGGTGAATTTATCAATATGACATGGCACTGAGACCAGTAGGTAATAAGCTTGGTAGACTATATAGCAAGATATGGGTGCGAGTAAGTAAAGGGATGGAGTGATGAAACCGAGCGGAAGCATGCGGAGACGAAGATGTAATCCCAAGTTCTTCTTTCTTAGGGGAATATGTCTCGTTGGAGAGGTGTGAGCCACCACCATAGATTGGTCTCAACGGCACAATAGGCTCACTTTCTTATCCGATGAACCACACCATAAAAGTTTAGTTCATCTTCCACTATTGAACTCCGACAAAGATCGATTCCCTTAAAACAATCTTGAGTCACACACCCACGACTTAATGGGGGCTCCCAAGTGGATATACAAACATGTGTTGTTAATTCAAACATGTGATGTCAAGTTCATGTATTTATAATAATTCTGTATCTTTTTTGCATGATTTTTAGTGTGTGTATATGAACTTTTTCATTAAATTATGTGTAGTCAATTGGCATGAACTTTTTCGCTAAAATATGACTCCGCCACTAAGAATAATAGGACCGTACCAAGTCAAGTTGGCACGGGCACATGTCGAGTTTATAGGTTAGCGGGTAGGGGGAGCATGTACAAAACATAAAATGTGAGACACTTCTTAGTGAAATTAACCTAATATTTCATTGTGCATTTTTTCTATTGGTAATCCATCTGTTTCGTGTGATGTTGCCGAGGCCACCAAAGCCTTGCTCTCAAAGGGGACCCAAATGCAAAAGCGTTTGCACCACACAACACATAAGCTTGCTCTCAAAGGGGATGTATTAGGTATCCCACACGATACAAAATTATAGTTAAACCACTGTGCACTGTAGACATATTAATTAGTTGATCCCTCCCCGAAAAAAGCAGGACCATACCATATATAAATGCCCATGTAAAAAAAATGCAAAGATGCACCTGCACACACATACAAATATAACGATTGAGATGTACAGCCCACCTATCGACGACTGAAGCATGATACGTACGTCGCATCCCGTCACCATTATACAAGATGCATACACTGTTCATCAGCGGGCGCATTCATATTTGTTTGATTTTTTTTCTTGGTTTCTAAGCAGAATAATGTAGTCAGTGGATCAGAACAGAGAATGCAAAATGCATATGTTACAGGTATACCATACGGCACTGGAATGCTGGCAATTAATATGAAAACATATCGAAGGAGATATCAGCGGCAGGAGGCTGCATTTGTCAATGCCTGCGAAGAAAATTGGTACACGGATGAAGAAGGAGATGCAGTAAGCGTGGCTTTCTAGTAGAATACTGAGAGGAGTTCAGCAGTCAGGCTTGTTCTGATATCACCTTCCACCGGGGCCGGAAAATCTGGAACTTTAGTAGTGCTGTTCAGTAAAGAAGAACATGAAGATCGGAATTCAGACAAGTTTGTCTGCTAATACTACTTTTTACAGTACTTAACTAATCCTATAGATTAAACAAATTAACTGGTTCTCCAATGACACACACGTTAGATCTGCAGTAGAGTTTTTTTTCACACTAATGCTAATGCTAATAGCATGGCTAATAGTATAGCTAACTACTGACTATAAAACTGCTATGTCACTTATAGCCGCCATTGGAAACACTCCTGTACTAAGATGGATTATAAGGTTGGCTATAAACAGTAGTATTTTGTACAATGTTCTCTCTATCTCTCCTTACATTTATTATTTTTATCTAGGACCACACGCAGAGCTAGACTCTTGCCTAAAAGCCCGCTTCACTCATTTTTCATGCCTCTCGCAAAAATAACACTTAGGCGGACTATAAGCTCACAATTGTACTTGCTCTAATGTTTGGTGTAAAAGCAGACGCCAGTCTAGGGTAGTCGGACTAGTTAGTAAGAAAAACTGGTCCTGCAAATCCAGTTTCAGGTGAACTCGAAAATTAGTTTGTGGTGTGGCAAGAAACTTGGACAAACCATATTTTGAAAATTTGAAATGGAAAATTAAATAAAAAAGATCGCACGAGACTTCAACCATTTCAAGTTCATTAAGCTATTTAACATAGGTACAATTAAAACAAGACATAACTAGTAAACTAGATCTTGGTGGTCTTGTTCTTTATTGGCATGCTCACTCGCAACCAAGATACTGTAGGGTAGCTGAATTATGCAGCGCCCATGCGAGTCTGTGCTCTGCCTTGGTAGTTTCGAGGTGGGCCAAAGCACCGGAATCGTTGTTCGCCACCGCTTTCATATCGGCCGCAAGTTTTACATCGGAGTTCTTGGTCCGCTGAAAGTACGACACAATTTGCTCGAAGAGTACATCGAATGCGCATGTCCTTGTTTCCCGCTGCCTACGGAAATCACCATCTCGTCTGACACCTCAGTAAGCATCCCAGAAGCTACCGGCTCTGCATCGTGTAGGGGGGGGGGGGGGTGGCCTACTCGTAGGTGTTGCCTGAAGGGACCAGCCTGGCCTACCTAAGGTCTCGAAGGCATCCGCGCTTGCTCTCAGTGTCTCTCTTGAAACAGGGTTTCACCCCTGTTTATAAATAAGATCACACGGCCGAACCGATACATTGTGATAAGAAAATCCTCTTAAAAGCAGATCAAAGATAAACTAAAAAAATAGGAGTAGCAACACCCCGACGAGCACCTAACAACTAACTAGAGATGCCTCACGCCTCCACGAGAAACAATCGAACATAGTCTACCACACCCATCAAGTTGTCGCCGGAGAGGGCCGCCTGCACTCTCGCTCCGAGCCGATCCTACCAGCGGACAACGAGAACCGGGAGAGGTGAAGACAAAGTCACGTGTAAAAGATAAGAAGTCGCTGAAAACATCCCACGCTAGTGCCGAAAGTGACTTGAGACGGGATCCGATCTTGCCCATCGATGTTAGCGGAACGAAACCGACATGTGACAAAGATCCACGACGATGCCCCCAAGAGGGTAACGACGCATTACGACGCTGTCGTCGAGACCGAATGATCGAGGGTTTTCACCCGGAGCCTTGACGCGGGGAAGGTAACCACAAGAACGCCCTCAAGAGGGTTACGACGCATGCAGGCATCGCCGCCGCTGGCACGAGAGCGCTAAGCTTTCGTTCGGAAGGCCTTCACATCACACCATGTTACCACGGACCGTCGCCACCATCAAAATAAACCTCCAAGACGCGATCTGGGAGCCGCCACTATCGAAGCACCGCCAACACCAGGATTCCCCGCCGCCCACTCATCGCCACACACATGACCAAAGAGAAAAGCCACCACAATCGTCACATCGCTCGCTGCAGAGCCAGCCGCACGGTCCATCTTTCAGGTTCGCTACCCCAGCATCCAACTCGCACTCGACAAGGAGAAGCATGACCACATCGAATCTTTGAGCAAGCCGGTGCCGGAATTAGGTCCACCTGACCCAACTCCAGCCACCACACAGGTAGCGGAAGTGCTACCGACACGGTAAGCATGGCGCCTCCGTGTCACCTGCAGGTTTCACCTTGCAGCCGGGCGACGGGTATGTCGGCCCGCCCTCCAATCTGAGCCCGCCTGGCTCAGGTCAGATTTCCCTGCCATAGAAAATCCGGTAAAGGGCACGCTCCAGCTGGGACCCGCTTGACCCAGATCGGGCCCAGATCTGGGCCAACAAGCCCGCGCAGCCATGAATGCGGCCACGCGCACTGACGGCCGCCGCCACAACCAGCACCTTCACCCCCGCCGCCATCGCGCCCTGCCGCCACCGAGCCAAGAGCCTCGAGCCCTAGCTCGCACCGCCGCACGCAGAGCCCGCCCGCAAGGCTCCTCAAGCGCCGAGAAGAGGGGATCCCGCCGTCGCCGGCACCGCGCGGGCTTTGCCGAGTGGCGCTCGCCTGCAGCGGCGGAGGAGGACGGGAGAGGGAAGAGGCGGCAGACGGTGTAGAGGGGCGTCACCTCGGTCGCCCTTGCGAGGGGCGACGTGAGACGCGGCCGATAGTGATGCTCTAACCTCTAAGTGCCGACACTTGACAGGTTGCAAACGTGAATTTTTCCTTTTTCGAAGAGCCTCAGCAAAGGAACCAACTGAATTTATAGCCGCCAAAGGTAGGAGATAATAAAACTATTAGGGAGTTTTCGTCAAACCTTTTGGGAGTACAGTCCGCCGATCAAGCCTTCCGAACGTTGTCGCAACATATAAGGTAATTCGAACGTTGCCAAGGCTAGAGTTATGTGTACTTGTCTCTCTGTACACGTCCGCTGATATGAGGTTCCTTCGGCATCAAGAAACGCACACGCAAATCATTTATTAGTGATGATGATGCAAGGTCATCCATTTTGAACGTACTAGCGAACTAAATTTGTCGAAGGAGGGCAACACTACATTATGGACCCCATCCCATCCCTTTTTAATTCAAACAAAAAAAAATTGGAGTTATTGCTGCTGATTATGTTAACTTTGTCATTGGTTCAGGCAACTGCTAAGTGGTTATTGAGAAAACTAGCAAGGTGGCCCTCGCAAATGCGAGGGCATCATCTTTCGCTCGTTGAATCTATTCATTAAAAAATAATATTTAAAGAAAGAAAACAATCTTTATGAGTTCTTTTCATCTTAAATAGCGAATAAGACGAATATTGTCGAGATATTTATGATGGTATATTTTGTTTGGAGGGGTCACACTCAGTCAGGATGGTAGCACACATGAGGCGATGATGTATACAGTTTTCAGACTCTAGTGGACATCACTCAGTAAAAAAACCTACTCATATTTGTGTGGTGGCTTGTATTGTCTGTTGTATGCTCGACGATCTAAAGCTAAACTTCAAGATGACTGATAGTTGATCCGGTGGTTGATGGTGTGTGAATGACCGTCCCTCGTTGGATAGCACCCCAATCATTTATATAGGACCAAGATTATGGTTACAATTTACAAGGTATCGAACGGGCCTAATTTAGTGGGAGCGATTGCAAAGAAACCCTAATTAGATACGCCGAATCCGATTTGGGCTAGTTTGTTGTTGAGTATATTAGAGAAGACGGTATTCGACAATTTCAGTGTGGTTTGTAAGCCAAGATGATGCACTTGTGCATCGCCCTCCTTCTAGAGACTCTGACTGAGAAACCCGCTTTTTAGGCCGTGGGCCTACCCAGGGGTCCATGACCTCGCTAGAGAGTAATTAACCATCTCTCATGTGTATTTTAGGTTTTATCTCTCTCTCTAGCTGTTTAAGGTATATGAAGAACTCAATCAAATCATGGAAGGTCAAACAAAACCACCGAAAAAATAATATCAATGGTGGCTACATATTTTTGTGCCAGTATGTAAAACTACACCGTTATGGATCGATTGAAACAACTATAGTTTATGATATATATCTTAGTAGATGTTTTGACTCAGCTGGATCCTTATGCTTACACAACATCATCTTATGATTCGCCAATCACTACCAATACCCTTTTTTCACTCAGAATTTGTAATCCCTCCGACTGCCCAAATTTCCAGTTTAGCTTTAAAACGTGTCTAATTAAACTTCACTGTAGGGGTACACCCTCCATTAAGGGAATAATATTTGTTTTGATTACTCACTTTCGAGGTTAATTTTTTTGTTCAAAGTTTCATCAATATTTACAAAACCGAAACCACAAATATTTTTTCTTTCCGCCAACATGTAAAACTACACCTTTATTGATCGATTGAAACAACTAAAATTTATGATTCATATGTTAGTAGATTTATTTGATCAGCTGGATCCTTATGCTTACGTAACACTATCTTATGATTATTTTCCAATCAATGCTATTACCTTTTTTCACTCAGAATTTGTAATCCCTCGAGTCATCCAAATTTTCCAGTTTAGTTTTGAAACATGTCTAATTAAACTTTACTTTAAGCAGCTATAAGTTGGAATATATTTTGAAAACTCTAAATGTGTACACCCTCCATTAAGGGCATACTATTTGTTTTGATTATTCACTTTCAAAGTTAACCATAAATTTTCTGTTCAAAGTTTTGTCAATATTTACGAAATCAATAGGACAAATATTTTTTGTTGTTACATTTGTCTATTAACAATGAAATATGCATCAATTTAATAGTTGATTTTTAGGTCCCACGTACCATGCGCTACATATATATTTGGTGGAAGATTATTAAATGTCATAAATATCTATAGATTAGATGATGTGCGTACCGGACCATGCAAAAGGAATCCGTGGACAAAAGAAGATTCACACGTACATGTGTCTTGCTGTAGTCTCGTTTACGTACATGTACGGAGTATTTCTTTAGCTAATACGGCCAGCGGGCTGATCTCTGGGTATTTTTTCATGCGCAAGGACTGCCGCAACAGGCAGAAGAGTCATGTGAACGTACGCTCTAACCCGTTATTATTTTAGAATCTTAACCACTCCGTTAACTTTTTAAAAATCTTAACCTTAAATTAATATCTTTTATCTGGTATGGGAGACGATACCTACTCTTCTGCCACACAAATAAACGTGTCATACGGACTTCCTTGTTTACGTGACTATTTATCTATTGTTAAATCTTAGCCACAAATTTTAGATCTAACTACTAAAATTAATTTTAATGATGTGGGTTAACGTAGTGGCTCGAAAAACTAACTCATTTTAGTTTTAGTATATACTAGTAAATAAATGTGCCCGTGCGTTGCAACGGGGTTAATTTTTACTTGAAATAAATTTTCCTAGCCACGGGTTGTTTTTTGTCGGTCGTACCACCATCAAGAATGGCAGGTCTTTTCTTAACGATTTTCGTCCAGAAGACATGGTGGTCTTCTTGAAGTTTTCGTGTCCATGTTAAGAAATCTTTAGTCCATGCCTCATGACATGTATATCCCCGTCGTTGGCGTGAATGCGTGCACCTATGGAAAACACTTGGTCGGTCTTAGGTGTGGCTAAGGAGTTAAAGAGAAAAGAATATGAAACTCTAGACATTACACAACAATATCTCATCTGAGGTGAGGTGAGTTAGTCATGATGTAATGTTGACACACAGATGCACACGACCAAAGTACCTAGATTTAACATAAAAATAACGAATGCATGACATGCCCATGTGTTCGCCGTACATGTATGACACAAGAAGATGACAACATGGTGGCATAAACTTGACTTGAAGATCGGTGACAAACTCTCGGTACTTCGTGCGTCCAGATGCCTCTGTATGCTCAAGTGTTCACTTCTACAGAGCAAAGGTTCTGTTGAGAAATTGATCCAAAACTGAGGTCTTCTGCTGAATACTCTTATTGATGCATACTCGAGTCGAATATCCTATGACGCATCCAACTCTTAGAGGATTTTATGTATAACATGGTAAAATTATTCAATTCAGAACCAATCTTATGCCTCATTCCGTGGATGGGGTTCAATTCATTGGTTTTACAAATTTATGAGCAGAGAATGCACGTTCATATGCGCTTGGATGGCTGTAGGTTCATATGCGCTGCCCTGCTGCACCCTTGCCGGCCCGTAGCGCCATTGGTCTAGCGCGCTGCGCGCCGATCCATTGCCCCGCACCTCCCCCATGGTCCTGGGTGACACAACAGCTGGAGAGTGCAGCTATCGTGATAGCCAATTCCCCACAATGGTATTTTCAAGGAGACCGCCTTGCCGTTGAGATTGAACTCAAGGGAACGCTACTTGCCGAGCACGGCCTGGACAGGTACATCCTTGCGGCACACCACAGCGGCTCCTCCTACGTCACATGAGGGCAGAACCACAACGGGAGGTTGTCGTGCTTTTTATAGTCGACGGAGGAGGTTCCTGAGGCCTCGGCCATGACGACCTGGTCAAGCTTCTTCTGCAGCGTCGGCCGTCGGCAGTGCAGGTGGTCCCTGAAGCCTCGGCCATGGCGACCAGGGTGAGCTCCTCCAGAAGAACGTGAGCGATGACGCCCGAATCGAGGTAGGCCTGACGGCCACATGGCTGTTGTTGCAGGGAGTAGTCGGTGGATGGGGCTGCCCGGGGACGTCGGGCGTGGTAGAGAGAAGGTCGTAGTCGAGAAGAATGTGGCAGTGCCGCAGCGGACGATGTTGATGTCCAGATCTTGTCCGGCAGAAGCAGAACCCATGGCTGGATGGACGAAGCAGGGTCGCACTGGTGGAGGAGGAATCAACGAACGGTTTAGTTTACTTGGCGGTGGCAAAGAACGTAATATATCTAAATATATAAGGGTAAAATCAGAATAAAAAATGACGACCGCAATAAAGATTTCTCCCTTTATTATTAGGTATAGAATAGATAATCCTATACGACCCAACCTTGTTGGACCCAACTGTAGACCTAATCTAGCGCGTGTGATTTGGTTAATGAAAAATATGTGTTTAGTCACGTGGTTGGTGTTGGATGTGGTCCACCTGCTGGGTCCAACCAGGTTGGGTCGTATAGGATTATTTTCCGGTTATTGGCCATCATTGATAGCTTGAGAGCCGTCATAATTCTGTGCATACCCATTGACCACCTGGAGATGGGAGGAGAGAGTATCTTTTTCCTAATTATGTTTATTCGAGTAATTGTTTGTCACATTTGGCTCTTCCTAAGACCTCATGTGTTTAGCCGTTCTAAAAATCTTAGAGGGCGTCAAAATCTCAGAAAACAACGTTTACTTAATTTTTAAGTCATTTGGGATAAGTCATTTGACATGAGTTTTTTCAGTCACGGAGCCTCTACGTACGAGCCATTTGAAAAATGGCTGGCATCCCGTGTCCATCCCCAACTTTCGAAACCGGTTCGTGTAGTCGGCGCTGGACAGCTCTGGACATGCCCGCCATGTAGAACCCCGATAGGTGGACGCCACATGGCAACGAACCGGTAGTTAGATTTGCACCGTCGGGCGCTAAATTATTTTCTTCCCTTCCACATTACGAACTACCGACCGCCAAGAAGTTACAAATTGTTCCCTCCCGCCGCCGCCACAAACCTCTTCTTTCTAGCTACACGTCTTGTATCGCCCCACTCTCGCGACCCCTTCGTAAGACGTCACCAATGGACGACAAGGTAAAGGCGATCCGGACAAATGAGATGAAACCGAGGAGCTGACACAAGTTAGTGGAAAGAAATGAGAGAAGGTAAGACACTCTTTAATAAAGTAAGATGTACAAGTCAGACACCCATGTTCAAATCCTCATGGACGCGTATTTGGGTTCTTATTATTTTAAGATGTACACAAGTTTGTACAATTGTTAGTCAACTATTCAAGAATGTCAAAAGAGGAAAATACTTCGGTACTCTTCGAAGAAAATGGAGGCAACGAAAGCAGGTACGTCGATTTAGAAGAAGATTCGACCTTGTCGGCGGGCTCAAAATTTCATGTATGGACAACGACAGTAAGAGCGGCAAAGAAGGCGGCATGATCTTTCTCAATTCATGAATCACTAGTCGAGTTCATAAAGGAGGCCTCATTGTTCTTGACTCGAAACAAATTGAGGTGAAGAGAACAAAAAAAGGTTGATGCCTAATCTGAAGTGCAAGAGCAAAATTTTAAGAAGACGTACGCCTATAGGAAACTAAAGAAAAAGAACGTGAAGTGGAAGTTCATGTCCACAGACAAGGCTAACATGGACCCGGATCTAAAGGCTTGGTTTGACGAAGTGCAAGCGCATCACCTTGTGGAGAAAATAATGTTTTTATGCAGTTTCATAATGAATATTGACATGACAGAACTTGGTGGCAATTTGGTGGTCGGACTTGATAATGATGGAGACTTTGACTTAGTTTTCTTCATGTGTTCTCAATTTTGGTCCAAATAACAAAGAAAATAGGCAAAAAATGAACAGGGTCCGCCGTTTCTCGGGTGCTCATTGGGCTGGACACGTGTGCGACAACCACGATAGCGGACATATTATCGGGCTGATGAAGAAAACAATAGTGTGATATGACAAAATAGTGCAGCCCTTAAAATCTACTATAGCTATAAGCTACATCCTTATAGCGAATGATTGTAAACTGATTTCATTTAGCGAGACATTGCTCATAACGCTATAACTTAGCGCGGCTTTAGCATGTTGTTTTAATCATTGCTAACAATTGGCAAATTAGTCTGTCCTAAAAAAGTAGCCTACAATCTACTACTCCCTCCGTTCCAAATTAAATGACTTCTATTTAGACAAAAGTGGATGTATCTAGATATGCTATAAGTCTAGATATATCCACTTTTTGATAAAATAAAGTCATCTAATATGTAACGGAGGGAGTACCAATCAAGAACTGCGAACGTTGCCACAACATATATGGTAACTCGAACTTTGCAAGGACTTGAGTTACGCGTACTTGCTTTCCTTTACAGGTCGATCTGAGGTTTTATTCGCCATCAAGCAACGCACATGTAAATCATTTATGTTAGTGATTGAAGTCCTTTTTGGAACGAAGTAACGAACTAAATTTGTCGACGGAGGACAACAGTAAATTATGGACCCATCCCATCCCAGCAAGCTTTGTAAAAACTTATTATGATCACTTTTTTATTTAAAAGAAAATCCTGAATTATTGATGCTGGTTATTTTTTGAGAAACACGGTATAAGACAAACATTTATACACACATGAACTCATCCTATCAATACACACATCTTACGTCTATGAGCACCAAAAGAAACTGAACGGTCAGATTTTGAGATTGGCGAAGTCACCAATCTGCTTCATCCATGTGCCCTTAGGGCATTGTGGCGTGATGGATCTCGGTGCTTGCTAACGGGCGGGCTTCATTTATAGATTCATTTTTGTGTTTTGTAGATTCTTGAATAAGACGAAGACGACATGGCGGTGAATCCATAAAGATGGAATATGGTTCTCCCCGTCTAGCCCTCATTCCGGCGACGTGTCTATGTCTCCGAAGGATCTCATGGGATTCGATTGACGATTGTCTTCGGTGGATCAGAATGTATATGGTCTTCGTATGTTTGTGTGTCTACAGGTTCTTCCTCTAAGGACATAGCACGGCGACTTACCAACTTTCTACTATAACAAAGTTTGCCCGACTCCACTAATGAAGGAGGGATGACATTGACGCATCTTCGGCTCGCTCCAATGATTGTAGTCGTGGCTATAAGGTATGAGGATCTGGATGTAATTTTTATTTGTTACTTATTTTCTAATACTAATATATCGAAAGCTTTCTGAAGAAAAAATACAACACACATATGGTCAAACGGCGAGTGTCTTTAATTCAGCGAACTGGTAAGTGGTAACCGACCATCCTTTACAGCTTGAGAACCGTCATGATTTTGTCCAAACATAACCCATTGACCGCATGGAGATGGGAGGAGACAAAATAAGCAACGTCGGCTTGTGTGTGTGTGCTGGAAGTGTGAATTTGATTTCTCCCGTTGCCAGTGGCTGCTGGCACACGTGATGCGTGGAGCAGAGACACGCCCGCACGAACGCACAGGGCTGACGAGTAGTGAGGCCGAGACGGCTCAGCAGTCAGCAGTAGCAACTAGCAACCCGTTCGTTGGTCCGTCCTCGAACTAGAACAGGGTGGGAAAACAAACAATGGATGCCTATTTGCGTCCACCTGCGAGCCTAGAATGTCCGTGCAGGCGAGGCCACCGCGCACGGCCAGTGGAGGATTTGGAGTTCACGGGCCTGAACGGCAACACTCCCTGTTGTTTGACGACGCCACCCCAACACTCCCTATCTTTGTCTGGACCGCTCTGCAGCGGGTAGACCAGGTCTTGTGGACCGTCACGTGCATGCAGCTTGTTTTCTTTCCTTAATGCGGTTGTTAACTTGAGTCAGAAGGCCTCCAAGACAGGACAGGGCGGTGGAGTTTAAATTAGGACTTAAATTTTAATCGTTCAGTTTAATTTAAATTGTTTAACTTTAAATCGTTTAAATTTCATGTCGATCGCAAGGTGTTCGACCATTTGCGCCCGTTTGGTGTGGGCCTTTGGGGAGTGCCGCTATGGGCGGCCTTCAAATATTGGCCGGACACATATCTGACACACCCAAATGAGACCCAGTTAGGGGTACCGGACACCGATTTAGAGACCCCGGTGGAGATACTCTTAGGTAGCAAAGCATGCGCCGGTACTTAAGGCTGGGCATTCGCGGTTTAGAGCGGTGTTAGCTGGTTTCTCAAACCAAACCGTCTGGCACCGGTTTACATCGGGTTGGTTTGGTTTAGTGGTTGGATAAGGATGTGATAACACGGGTTGGTGCGGGTCGGTTTCGCGGTGTATACGGTTTGGCACCGTACCCAGCCCTCCGCGTTGAAACGCCATTAAACAGCCAATCTCAGAACCACCAAGCCACCATCTTCAGACCGTCGTGCTCCCATGCTGCTGCCTCATTCCTCCGCTGCCGCCGCTGCCCAGGCCGATGACCTGCGCCGCGCGCCACCACCGCCCTGGCCGAGCCCTTCACGCCCGCCGCCGCCCTGGCCGAGGACCCGCGCCGCGCGCCACCGCCGCCCTGGCCGAGCCCTCCGCGCCGCTCGCCGGCGAATCCCGCCCGAAGGCGAGACTGTGCGCTGGCTGCTCCTGCAGTCCGAGCCTGCCATCGTCGCCTCCACCAGCACGCCACCCTCCCCGCCATCGCCACCAGTCCCACCACCATCCGCCCCCTAGCTCGATCTCCTTCTCCTCCAGCGTCCTTGACGGGGACGAGTCCTCCGCCAAGCGATGACGCAAGAGGCAGCTCACGCGCGTCGGCCGGGGCCGCCATGGTCCTGTTCGCCACGTTTTCGCGGTCCAGGCCCGCGCCGGTAACGTCGCCCAAGTTCTTGTCCCGTGGCTGGATCCGCGCGGCCACGGACGGGAAGCCGTCGCCTCCCAAAGGTGATGATGTGCAAGCGCAAGGGCAAGGGCCAGACGAAGCGGGCGCAAGCGTCGGCATTTTCTAGGGTGTATGAGTCGGAGAAGACCCGGACCCCAGGGTACGTGCCCCAAGACGGCGGCGCCTCGGCTGCAGCTCTTCATGTCAATGAGGAAGAAGAAGGTTGCATCTCAACGGTTCTAGACGGTTTGCCGGTTCCAGTCGGTCTAAAACCGGAACGCTCTTAAATTCGCACGGGTTATATCCAGAAACTGTCGAAACCGTGCTAAACTGCCTAAATGGTTTGGTGCGGTTTGGGCTGATGGTTTGACCGGTTTCAGACCGTATCGTGCACAGGCTTACCGGTACTACCGCATGAACCGTGGTACCCGAGACCGACAGTCATGCAGGCCTATTCCTCCTCGGCTCGCACCAGCCTTTCGGTCCAGGAGGCGGCAAAAGAAAGAAAAAAAAACTACTATTGCACTCGAGCAAAGCATACGCGCTGCTGATATGTCGTTTCGCAACACTGCTGCCGCTGCTTGCTCCGACAGTTCCTCAGCAAAGAGAGAAGTGAAAGGGAGTGCTAGTACGTACCGCTGCCTACCTGCGCAGCACGCTTGGCCTTGCACCGCACTGGCGGCACCCATGGACCCGGTCTAGACAATTAAGCCCCTGGATGGAACGTCCGCAACCATCATTATTAGCACCCCCGAAACCATTTCGGCATAATTAATCACTTCCTTCCATTGCTTTTCCGCCATCCGTTCGTTCGCTGGTTAATTAATATTAATACTCCAGCAGCTAGTAGGATTGTAGGAACGGTCTGTACTTATTTGTCCGTTTGCTTACTCAGCCCGGAACCGGCCAAGGTTGACGACCGTTCCCTCACTCTTTCTTCCAAGCTAATAGGCGCCGGTGCACGGTATCGCTAATCTAGAGCAGCGATGGACGGCATAGGCAGCTCCGCGTAGGTAGACCAGGTGAGCAGCGTCCATGCGGCGGGAGCGTTCATCGGTTACTGTGCAGCAGAGACACGATCAAAGGGCGGACACCTCTGCTTCTTCTTCTTCTCGGATCCTGAGCCTCTCTTTCTTTCACAATTCGCATTCCCTCTCAATATCATTCTTTCCTCGCGTGCTCCTCTGAATCAAAAGCCGCCACCACCAGTGAGCGTCAAACAAACCAGAGGCCTCTCCAGATTCTCTTCTGTCTTCCGGCTTTTCTCCCTTGGGCCGCTGCTCTGCCGAGAATTTTGTTGACCGGAAACGACGGAGGGCACACGGCTTTGCTAGGATAGGGCAGCATGGAGGAGGCCGAGGAGATGCAGGTGGAGAGGCTGCACGAGTTCGACGCCGACCCCGGCGGCGGCGGTGGCGGCGCCGACACGGACAAGCTCAGCTACGAGATCTTCTCCATCCTCGAGAGCAAGTTCCTCTTCGGCTACACGGACCCGCACCAGCTCTGGCTGCCCAAGCCTCCAACACAGCCTCCGTCGGAGGCGGTCTCCGGCGGGAAGGCGGCGCAGCGCGGGAAGGTGTGCGTGCTGTGCGTGGATGGCGGCGGGGGCGGGCTGCGGGCGCTGCTCGCCGGCCGCGCGCTCGCGCACCTCGAGGCCGCGCTCCAGCGCGCGTCGGGGCGCCCCGACGCCCGCGTCGCCGACTACTTCGACCTCGCCGCCGGAACGGGCGCGGGCGGCGTGTTCGCGGCCATGCTCTTCTCCACGCACTCGCGCGGCGCCCCGCTGTTCCGGGCCGAGGACACCTGGCGCCTCGTGGCGGACCACGCGCCCGGCCTCTTCCGGAGGCCCGCCGCGAGCTCCTCCTCCTCCCTCTTCTGCGCTGGCCGCGCCAAGAGTAAGCGGCGCCCGCTGGCCGCGCCGACGGCGGCGCTGAACGTGGCCATGAAGGCGGCGTTCGGGGAGGAGCTCACGCTGCGGGACACCATCAAGCCCGTGCTCATCTCCTGCTACGACCTCAGGTCCTCGGCCCCGCTCCTCTTCTCGCGCGCCGACGCCCTGGAGAGCCGCAGCTACGACTTCCGCCTCTGGGAGGTGGGCCGCGCCGCCTGGTCCGAGCCCGGCCGCTTCGAGCCGGCCGAAGTGGCGTCGCTGGACGGCGCCACCTCCTGCGCCGCGGTCGACGGCGGCACCACCATGGGCAGCCCGGCCGCCGCCGCCATCACGCACGTGCTGCACAACAAGCACGAGTTCCCGTTCGTGCGCGGCGTCGAGGACCTGCTCGTCCTCTCCATCGGCGGATGCTCCGGCGCCGGTGCCGGCGGCTCCGCGGACGGCGACGTCGCGCGCATGCGCCGGTGGGGTCCCAAGGAGTGGGCCCGACCCATCGCCCGCATCGCGGCCGACGGCGCCGCCGACCTCGTGGACCACGCCGTGGCGCGCGCATTCGGGCAATGCCACTCCTCCAATTACCTGCGCATTCAGGTGAGCGAAATCCTCCTAGTACATTTATTGTCATGACAACACGTTCCAGAGGCTCTGCCTCCACGGACGATCGATTTCCTTGGATTGATTGATTCTGGTTCTGACATTGTTGGCGCGTGCGTGATCAGGCGAAACGGGAGATCATGCCGCCGTGCGGGCCGGACGGGGAGTACGACCCGACGCCGGCGAACGTGCAGGCGTTGCTGGCGGCGGCGGACGAGACGATGAAGCAGCGGAACGTGGAGTCGGTGCTGTTCGAGGGGAGGCGGGTCGGGGAGCAGACCAACGCGGAGAAGCTCGACTGGTTCGCTGCCGAGCTCGTCGCCGAGCACCGCGGCAGGGGCTCCCGGATCGCGCCCACCGTCGCATTCAAGCAGCCGGGGCTGGGCTGAGACCTGAGAATGAGAGCCTGAGCTGGTGGCGGTGGCCGTGCGTGCGTGCACTACCGTCGACATGTAGGCCTCTCCTCCCCCTTGTTGGAATTCTGCTGCACTTTTTACGTGGCAGTGTCAGGTCAGGTGTGGCCGTGTGGGCATGGCTGGCTCCCTGAAGCCATAGCCACCTGGAAATTCGAAGAGGAAAATACATGAATAGAGCAGCCTCCGCGGTGTACTACTCCACAATTTGAGCTTTGTTTCAACTTAGGATGGATCTATAGCTTGACTGATGTGGGTGTTGCGATATAAATCTGCTGAGAAAACAGTGGATACAACGGCGGGTTTACAAAATAACTGCTCTTTCTTTAGCATTGCAACCCAGGAACTGCCTTCTCCGAACCATAAACAAATTCTTATGAATAGTTCTCTTCCAATCAGGGCTCCAGATGTTCGGTAGTAGTAACCCAACTGAAGGTCTACTGCTCGGCAGTCAAGCATTCTGTCTGCTGGACGAAGTTTGTTCCATGCATTTGAGCACTCATGACTTGCGCTGGACACCCAGAAACTTTCACTAATTCTCCGCCTCGCGTCAACGTCTACGAGTCCCATATAGTCGAGTCCACGTCTGAAAACGCATGGATTTCGGAGAATGCGGTCCAGCACTAATGTGAAGGTGTAGCATTCGGACGTGCACTTTTTTCTTCCTCCTCCGCTTCTGCCGCATTATTTTCAGATAGGCCGATTCATACATAGCTAATCGAAATAGACCTCTGATGAGTGATCTCTTTCCTGACGCTGTAGATCTACATACAGTATGTCGTATCACTCTCCTGACGCTGACCGGGACATGCTTTTCATTCAAGATCGAGCTAGCCTCCTAAAGATTCGTCCTAAGTATTAACTAAACCAAGCATGCATGCATGTATACATGGGTTCATATTTCACTTTCCGAATCGGGTAGCACTACTATGATTTACAAAGCCTCACAGTCACAGGCAGGTGTCCATGTTTGAGCAGCTTTCGGGGCTTGGATTGATTAGCTTGTGGATTTCCTACTTATGGTAGAGGGTCGTCCATGGCGGATATATAATCCAATTATCCGTTCGCGTCATGCACATTTTATGGATGTACGGTCCGCTTGTCCGAAGCTGAGTAGCGCTAGTATGTTATTTGTGTCGGTCTCGCCAACGAGGGAGGTAGGATAATTCAGAATGAGGGGGGCGTTGAACGTCGTTTTGAGGCCGTGATGGAACGCAACATAACACAACACAACAGGCGGTGCTCCATGATTGCTGGTTGTTGGATTTGGAGCATCCACCATTTCGCTGTCCTGGAGGAGAGGATCACGTCGCAACCCCGGCCGAGAGATGACCCTGCAGACTGAAACAGGCCGCCGGCCCGGCGTCCGTCGTCGGTACTTTGTCAGCCGACAGAGATCGATCATTAGAGCATCTCCACTCCGTCGGGTGGTGGTGAAATCGTACAGTGTACAAATCCCATTCTTTCGTCTCCCGAGTCCGTCCGGGTGATGGCCAGCCCAAAAGCTTGCCGACAAGTTTCGAACCCTGTCTATCGGACTAGAGCTGCACATCCATGGAACTTGTTGCCTGTCGTCGAGAGCACCTGCAGCATTATGGCCTTCCGACTCACGGCATGGTGGAGCTAGCACAGCTAGTAGTAGTTAGCCGTACAGCACTGCACGTCTGCTCCAGTACGCGGCGTGTAAATGTGTTCCGCACGGAATTTGGTGTGCCGCGGCTTTGCTACCTCCAACTCCAACAAAATGATTAATCCGGGAGAGAGCGTTGGATCGTAGGTGCCGCTTCACCATCCGCGCCGTGTAGATACTCGTGACAGAGACATACGTACATACTCCATGATTGTACGCCAAGTGGTATATATCCTGCAACTGGGCATGATCATGTTCCTTTCGGGCTGTGCTGGCCTACTGTCAGAACCAAGTCGAGGGGAGGGCAAGAAGATCTTGCCGCCGGAAATGTGGAAAAAGAGCACCGCCGCCGTATCCGTCGAAGGAGAGCGCCGACACAACACGCTGCACCACCGGAGACGACCTCCATCTCCCCCTGCGCACTGGCAGGAAGGCTAGGACCTCCACGGCACACCTGGTAGGGGGTGGGGGTGTGGACCTTCATATTTACCCCCCGGTTACGTGCCTCGACTCTTACAACTCTCTGTATTGCAAGAAGATGGCCACATGATTTTCCCCGAATTAATTGAGTCAAAATGTCCCTGAAATGAGAAAATATAGAAATAGGGGTCTACTGCTTTCCATATCTACGAAATAGCGGGATTTCGTTAGAAATCCAGTAAGTTATTAAATTACTAAAGGACACATAATAAACATTGTGTTGGAGAGAAGTGGGTTTAGTCCATAATACTATGGAACTTCACCACTAACGACGTACAAAGACTCCCATAATGGGGACGCCCTTATCTAGAAGTTACATCGACCTGACCTGGCGTCCATCAAGATTCCCTTAAATCAGAAGCACATTGCAGAAATACCACAAGACCACACTTAACATACAAGACATAAAGAAAATCCGAACATGCAAGACACAGTCCCCTTCCGAAAACTGTCGATACTAGAGGACGCCATCCAGAAGTTCCTCGTTCAGACACACACATCGACACCCAAATCGAAGCCCTAGCCTTCTTATTCTCCATAGTCTAAACCATAGATTCGTACTCCCATGTTAAGAGCATCTATAGGCTTGACGGGATCATCCTATAAAATGTGTATGAACTTTTGATCACTCTTGAATAAGGGTTAAGGGAACTTCACCATCTGCCTTGTCTTTGTGCCATCCATATTGGCATGTGCCTCCTGCAAAACAAATAAACTCACTTCGTTTTGTGACTAGAAAACTATTTAGATTCATGAATAATCCATGAAGATTCCCTTAAACCAGGCGCACGCCCAAGTCGAAACCCTACCCTTTGTAGTCTCCATAGTCTAAACTCTAGATTCATACTCCCCTGTCGAGCGCATTTATAAGCTTGACGGGATCCTCTTGTAAAACTTGTGATGTTTTGATCACGCTTGAATAAAGTGTAGGGGACTTCACCATCTACATCGTGATACATCCAGGTTGCCATGTGCCTCCTGCAAAACAAATAAACTAGCTTCAGTCATCATGGTAAGAGTCCTTCGACATGTTGCAAATTACATGGATATTTTAAAAAAATCAAAAGACATGGATACATTTCCGAAGTATCAGTGTAGCAAACTTAATTTATACTATTCCTCGAGCATGCAAATTGGAAAAATGATGGTTTTGCAGGTTGTTATCATATAGTACTAAGTTTACACATATGAATTATCCAGTCTATTCATATCATGTTCTATGGATGATAAAGGATTACTAAAAAATCATTACAATAAAGTATTAACCCATTCTTATCATAGATCAAGAGTAGACTCAAAATCTTGCGGCATATCACTCGTACATGTATCATAAGACAAAGTTAGAAGCTCATAAACGGGAAAGTGTGCAAAGTAAAAAAACATGAGGCAAACTTATGCAAAATGGATTTTCCCCTAAGATTTGGTCTAGAAAGAATTTAAGGAAACCGGCATCTCTTGACTCATAGAATAGAGAAATAGACCCTTGTAGAGTGAAACAGAGATTATCATGTGCTAAGTTTTGATAGAAAACAAAGTTATAGAGAAACATTTGTAAGGTACTTGGATTCGTTTTTTTTGCCTGTTTTCCCTAGATGGACGGATGAGCAGGGTTTGGAGAGAACCCTTGGAAGCTGAATCGGCGTGAATGAAAGAGAGCCCGTACGTGCCCGTGTTAGAACCGACAAACTCGGTGCTTGGCCGGCCGTTTGATTGACCCAAGTTCTGGAGCGCGCACTTTGCATCTTTGTCGCATCGAAAGACGAGAAATATTATGTCGTCCACGCTTAACGACGATACTAGTTGTGGCCGACGTGCGACCACGCACTCTAGAATTAAAGTGGCGGTTTTGTAGGTCGTCGGATAAAGTTCTTTTGACATACTAGTAATCCTAAGCATCAGTGCCATCATAGACCAGATCTTCTGGTCGTTAGGGCTACTGGTTCCAAGGCACGTCGCGGTTTCATGCAGTACTATACACTATACAGGGCACCCATTTTGTGCTTCCACTGCCACCAGGTTACCACATTTCTTCAGGTGAAGCTTCAAGGCTACTATTAGACAAATTCAGTTTTCTCCATTCTCCATTCTCCATGCATATGTACAGTGCTAACAGTGCACCACTTATCTTTTGAATACTAGTGCTCTAGTAATATACTTCATAGTGGAGCCTTTCAATCGATTCGAGATGAACTGGAAAAGAATATCTCATGGAGCCCTTCTCTCGTCTGCTCCAAGGACATGTCCAACTGAAACTAGTGGCCTCCGTGAAGGCAAGGGAGGAGACAAAGCAGGCAGGTGAGACCACTGTCTGTCCGTCTGTGCCACAGAAAGTGAAATGTGGTGGGTTCACTCGTGTCACACTTCCTCCAATCCTCCTCAAATGTGTAGCTCGATAAAGGAGAGCACAGGGATCCCAAAATGCTCAGCTTGGAGTTGCCACCACTTGCAGATGTTGGCTTGCACTGTTGACTAGTGGACAATTTTTATGTCGCGTCAGACGATGGGCAGCGTCTTATTTTTTGCAAGTGGCTGCATTTCATAAATAGAGAATAGATAATTGCAAAATGTAAAAGAAATGAATGCAGCGGAGGACAATATCTACAAGACGATCGACTAATCATACAAGAATTAGTAGGCCTGTCATGGCCGATCATGTACAGGCTTAAAAAGATCTGGAGCTAGATCCCAAGCACAGACAAGTGAATGCGAAAGATCAACGAGAGTTTGATTATGCATCTGACCAAATGTTTTTGGGAAAAAAAAATCTCTTCCAAACGCCACTCCGAAGAACTGGATTCCACTATATTTCTTTTTTCTTTACAAGAGATTACGGTGTCTTTTTATGTTTTTGCATCGGTGTGTAACTCCTTGAAATAGGCTTTCGCCCCGCTTTATAAATAAAACACCGACCACCATGCAACCGACAGTACAAACGCGACACCACACATGTTAGGGCAGCAGCAAACACACGCAAACGTCCAAAGAAAGGAAAAGCAGAAAGAAATGGAGACAAAGGCGGCTCGACTAAACTACGATGACCTGCAACAGCTAGCCCTCTCTGAAGAATACCACCACGCTGCTAGGTTTGAATCATCTAGTACCAAGAAGCACCTTCAAGAAGGGAAGCTCACGCTGCCGCCCGGACTAGCACATTGACCGGTAATTTTCCCCCGCACACTCAGGAAGACGGACGACGGATAGCCACAACTCCCTTCTGGAAGGGATGATGCCACCCAAACGCGGCGCCGCGTCGGTGTCGGTCAAGCAACCAAGGAATTCTCCCGAATAACCATGTCCGCAAGCCCGAACGATCTGATGTACATGAGTCGTGAGGGTGAGGCCTCGCCACCACCAGACTCACCACCCGCCAACACGGCCACCAAGTCAACATCGGGGTCTCCCCGAAGCTACCGTCACGGGGACCGCAGGACAAGCTACCGTCACGAGGACCGCAGGACAGAGGCGAAAAGGGCTTATACCAGGAAAAGCGGAAACCGCGGCCGCGTGGGAGGGAACTACCACCACCGCCGAAGACGGTAGTCGACCGAACACGACCACAAAGCACACCAGTCCCTGTTAGGTTCGGTCGGGCCCGCCTGGTCCGTAAAGCCCCCTTGGGGGCAAACCAATCCTAAATGGGTCCGGCCGGGTCCAGATCAGGCCCGTGAAACCTGTTGCCACGCAGTAACAGGCCTGCTGTCGTCGCTGCTGCCCCTGCACCGCCTACCTTGCCTTCCGCTGTCGAACACGCTGTAGAAGAGACCGACCCGACCCGATCCAGATGACCCGTAGGACCCCGCCTGGGCCCCAGGGCCCGATCTGACCAGATCCGGGCCACCATGGTTGGGCACAGCCGAGCTCGCGAGCGAGCCGAGACTCCCTGCAGCTCGTCGTTGCCCGTGTTGCGCTGCCCTGCAGCCCCACGTGCGCCGTCGCCGCCACGACGCCCCCCGACCAAGACAAAACCAATCGCCACCGAGAAGCACCGCCTCCTCCAACCAGGCCCGCGCGGAAGGACATGTCGCCGCCGCCGACTGGGCCGCGAGGGAGGCGGGAGGGAGGGAACCGAGCGGGAGGGGGCCGAGGCCGCGGCCGGCCGCCGCTGGGGCTGCGCGGCCGCGCGAGGTAGGAGGGGGAGAGGGAGGCGGCGCAGCCCGGTCGCCAGCGGCGGCGGCTAGGGTTAGGGTTAGAGCATGCAGGAGAGAGGAGTCGCGGGAGAGAGGGAGGAGGAACTTCCCACACCGTTTGTGTGTAAATGTAGAGATTACGCGTGAAGTCTTGTGACTTTGTGTCGGTTTGATGCAGATTTTTGAATTTAATAAACCCACGCTTTATCGAAAAAATACACTTCCGCTGGAGGGATGGATATGGAGTATTCCATTGCTGCACATGTGAACAGTCGAGTAAATATTAATTTACAGGACAAAATTTTACTCTCTCTTTCGCATGGTCTAAATTCTACTTTGGTCCTTAGCTAGTGGATTACCTAGCACTATACGAGATGTGATGGTTGGTAGAGTGGGTTAAGGGCATCTCCAGCGACCCGATGTAAATTGTGACCAAATCGTCTCTGATTTGATCCGTTTACGTCTGATCGCGGACAGAATTGGGCTCTGTCCTGTCCATTGTCTGTTTGGGTCGCGTCCCAGCCTAGCGGCCCGACGCATATTTTTTAGGACGCGATTTATATTAATAGATATTTTATATTTAGACGCGAAAATAAATGCAGAAAATAAACTAGGGCTCGCCACCGGCGCATACTACTAGTCGTTGTCGCCGGTGAGGTCGTAGAACGGCGGCGGGGCCTAGGGGAAGGACCAGTCCGCCGCGGGCACTGGAGCAGGAGCTGGCGGAGGTGGCGGTGGCTGCGAGGAGGAGGAGGACGCCTGAGGCCATGGTGTCCACCGCGGCGGCTCCATGACCTCTGTCTTCGGAGGCGGCAGCGGCGGCCCGTGGTGCTAGACGCCCCGCCTGTCTCCAAGGCGGAGGCTCTCAGCGTTGAGAAGAGGTTGTCCAAGCGGCTGATCTCCTCCAGGTGGCTCTGGTCGATGGCGAGCTGGATGGCCTCCTCCTCGCTGAGCTCGGGCGGCTGGAACTCCGCCACGGGCGGCTGGAACTCCACCATGTCGAGGGGCTGCTCCTCCTCCTCCGCCGGCGCCTCCTGCTGCGGCTCCCACTCCGGCGCGCCTCTTTGCGCCGCGCTTGGCGCCCGATAACGCACGGCGCCGTAGGGGTAGTCTCCTTCCTCGAGGAGCCCGGTGCGCCTCCTCGCGTCGCGTTCGGCGGCAGGCCGATCCCACCACTCAGACTAAGGGTGGAACTGCACGTCGCCGTGGAGGTCGTCGGGAAGGACTCTGCGGCTGCGCTGGATCTCGATGGTGCACTCCTCGCCGCGCGCTGTTACCGGCGGGAACGGCACCCTCCTCGAGTTGAGGTTCCAGCCGCCCGGCAGGTGGACGCCCTCCACCGGCACGGGCTGGTTCTTCCGCCACAGCACCGTGGCCAAAGGAACCGCCATGTACGGGTGATACGTCTCAAACGTATATATAATTTCTTATGTTCCATGCTTATATTATACCAATTGCTACATGTTTTATACACACTTTTATATCATTTTATGCATTTTCTGGGACTAACCTATTAACAAGATGCCACCGTGCCAGTTCCCTGTTTTCTGCTGTTTTTGGTTTCAGAAAAGTTGTTAAGGAAATATTCTCGGAATTGGACAAACGAAACGTCAAAGTTCCTATTTTTTCCGGGAGGTTCCAGAACACCGAAGAGTACACGGAGGGGAGCCCCGAGGGGCCCACACCCCCTCCCGGCGCGGCCCACCCTTCTGCCGCGCGAGGACAGGGTGTGGGGCCCTCGGGCCTCCACCGCCTTCGCCCCTTCGCCTACTTATACCCCCAGATATCTAAGACCTAACAGGAGAGCCTTTTCCCGAGAAGGGTTCCGCAGCGCCGCCGCCATCGAAGAACAGTTTCGGGGGTCAGAAGTTCCTGTTCCGGCACCCTGCCGGGACGGGGATTGACCCCCGGAGCCATCTCCATCGACTCCATCGCCTCCACTTCGACTCCATGATGGTTTGTGATTAGTTCCCCCATGGACTACGGGTTCTTGGCTGTAGCTAGTTGGTACTCTCTCTCCCATGTACTTCAATACAATGATCTCATGAGCTGCCTTACATGATTAGGATCCATATGATGTAATCGGTGTTGTGTTTGTTGGGATCTGATGAATTGTTACATTATGATCAGTTTATCTATAAGTTTGTGAAGTTATTGTTGCTGCAATCTTGTTATGTTTAATGCTTGTCACTAGTGCACGAGTGGCATGATCTTAGATTTAAGCTCTATAATTATTGCTTAGATTGTATCTACAAGTTGTTTGCACATGTCTCTGTCCGGAACCCGAGGCCCCAAAGTGATAGAAATTGGGATAACTGGAGGGGATGGCTTAGATATGAGGATCACATGTTTTCACTAAGTGTTAATGCTTTGCTCCGGTGCTCTATTAAAAGGAGTATCTTAATTACCAGTAGTTTTCCTTGAGCCCCCGCTGCAAACGGGCTGGTAGGACAAAATACGTTATGCAAGTTTCTCATTGCGAGCACGTATGACTATATATGGAAAACATGCCTACATGATTAATAGACTGGATATTCTATCTTAGCATGCATTGTCATGCCCTTACAATTGGCAATTGCCCAACTGTAATTTGTTCACCCAACACTTGTTATTTGAAAGTTACCACTAGTGTAGATAGCTGGGAACTCCGGTCCTTCTGTCATCATCATTGCTCTAAAGTCAACTACGCACTTGAATATTTTCCGGTGCCATTGCCTCTGTGTTACTACTACTGCTGATGTGTTACTGTTACTATTGCTCTCATATTACTGCTACTTTCACATCACCCCTGTTACTAGTGCTTTTCCAGGTGCAGCTGAATTGACAACTCCGCTGTTAAGGCTTATAAGTATTCTTTGTCTCCCCTTGTGTCGAATCAATAAATTTGGGTTTTACTTCACTCGAAAACTGTTGCGATCCCCTATACTTGTGGGTTATCAAGACTATTTTCTGGCGCCGTTGTCGTGTAGGCATAGCTCTACTCATAAGTTCACCTGGGGAGTACACTCTACCTCTCTCTGTTTTTATTTTATTTTGTCTTGTCTAGTTTATTTGTGCTTAGTTTATTTCTGTTTAGTTGTATTTTGCTTAATTTACTTTTGTCTAGTTTATTTTTGTCTTGTTGTATTTTTCTTATATACTTGAAAATCCATAAAATTTTGAAAAACCGAAAATCTAAAAAACTGTTGTTATGGAAGAACATGCTAGAACCTCTATGGAATTATTTATGGAGTATAGAGAATCATATAAAGGGAAAGTCATGAGAGGCGTGTTAGAAAAGTTGAACACAATTGCTAAAATTTTGCTTAAACGACATGATATAAATTGTTGCTCTGAACAGGATACTAAACATCTTAAATTACAATGTGGCTTTAGTAAAGAAGCTTTAATTGTGAACTATCATTGGAATAACTATATTCATCTTGGATTTGAAGAAGTAGAGCAGTTTGTTTTATTTATTGGAGCTTCTGAAATAGAATCCTTCATGTCTGAAAATTATACCTGTGTTGCTTGTAATAACCTTAAAGATTATGTCTCTTCTATACTTGATTATTGCATAGAAAATTTCAGCAATAATTGTTATATCATTGATTATAAAGAGAGACTCACTCATGCACAACAATGTATCCACCATTTGCAGGAACCTGTGGAAGAAGAGATTGCTGAACCTGAAATCTCATTAGATGAAAAAGAAGAGGAGAGTGATGAACAAAATGAGAAAGAATGGATTAGCTACCCATGCCTACCTTCTAATGAGAGTAACTCTTTATCTCTTACACTATTTGATTGTCCCCCATGCTTATCAAAAGAGGATGAATGTTATGTTCCTGTGTATTCTCTTAAAATATTCCATATGAGTAAAACTTGTGAGAATAATTATGCCCCAGTTATCTATGATAATCCATGCTATTTTGATAAATCTTATGATAATCCTTTATTTGTGCCTAATTTCGAAATGCATGATACTAAAGAAGTTTGTTTAGAAAATGTTTATGATAAAGCTCTAGATGATGGCCCTATGTTACTTGATAATATAAATTGTACTACTATTGAAAATGGGATTGGAGAGGTCTTGACTTTATCTAGGAGTCCCATATCTCTTGATAATGATCAATCATCTTGTTATAAAATTGTTAAAAGTGGGTTTGAAAGTTTTTATCCCACTATTTTGGAGCTTGATAAAAATTATGTGTTTGTAAATCATGAAAAGCATGCTTTATGTGGTAGTTATATTGTTGAGTTTATTCATGATGCTACTGAAAATTATTATGAGAGAGGAAAATATGGTTATAGAAATTTTCATGGTATTAAAACACCTCTCTATAGGCTAAAAGTTTTGAAGTTATTATTGTTTTATCTTCCTATGCTTGTCAATTTGTTCTTTGTGAATTTATTTGTGTACAAAATTCCTATGCATAGGAAGTGGGTTAGACTTAAATGTGTTTTGAATTTGCTTCTTAATGCTCCTTTTGCTTCATTTTCTATTTTCAAGAGAGCATCATTATAACTGTCAAGCCTAGCTAAAAGGCATTAAAAAAGCGCTCTTGGGAGACAACCCATGTTTTATTTCTGTAATTTTTATCTTATTGAGTCAAGGAACATGCCTACCTCTGTAGCAATTCCTTTGTATCTTTACTTTATTGCATTGTTGTGACAAGTTAAGCCTCTAGTAGTAAGTTGATACTAGATTTGGATTTCTGCGCAGAAACAGTTTTCTTCTGTCCACCGTTTAATTCATAACTCCCTACAGAAAAATCGAACAAATCTGATATTTTCTGTGCGTGATCCTCAGATATGTACGCAACTTTCATTAGTTTTGAGTTTTCTGATTTGAGCAAGTTAAATGAGAGGATGATATGATTTGATTAAGAGAGAGGATGATATGATTTGATCAAGAAGATGAAAAAGCCTAATCTTGGGGATGCCCCCGTGGGTCACCCAAGCATATTTCAAGAAGACTCAAGCGTCTAAGCTTGGGGATGCCTTATTTATCAACAACTTATCAGGTCATCTCTAGTGAAACTGTATTTTAATTCCGTCACATCTTATGTGCTTTACTTGAAGCGTCTGCTTGTTTTTATTTCTGTTTTGTTATTTTCATTCTCTGAATAAGATGGATCCTAGCATTCCTTTGTGGGAGAGAGACACGCTCCGCTTTTTCTTATGAATACTCGTATTCTTTACTTATATTTGTTGAGTATTCCTCTATGTTACTTCGATACTTTCAGCTCTTGGTTTTCATGCATCTCTTGTTTAGAGCTGTTAGTTCTCTTATGTTATACTCTCTTGTTTCATTGTTAATTACTTGGAGAGTTTATGTTTAAATAATTTGATTGGTGTTTGGTTGGAAACAGAAAATGCTAAATGTGGTAGATGGTATAATGAAAAAGATATACATGCTCTTATGGATTGTTATCTTGTATGTTGTGGTGCTTGGCAATTGTTTTGAGCTCTCAAGTAGATCATGTTTAAGCTTTTACATCATGTAGCTAAAACCTATTAGTGAAGAACTACCGTAGAGCTTGTTTAAATTTGGTTTGCATGTTTGGTATCTCTAAGGTCTAGATATTTTCTAGTTAAAGTGTTTGAACAACAAGGAAGACAATGTAGAGTTTTATAATGCTTGCAATATGTTTTTATATACGTCTTGTTGTCATAGTTTATACTTGTGTTTGCTTCAAACAACCTTGCTAGCCAAAGCCTTGTACTGAGAGGGAATGCTTCTCGTGCATCCAAAACCTTGAGCCAAAACCCATGCCATTTGTGTCCACCATACCTACCTACTTCATGGTATTTCCTGCCATTCCAAGCAAATACGTCATGTGCTACCTTTTATTCAAAACTTATTATCCCTTATTTGTGTCAATGTTTATTAGCTCATGAGGAAGTATGTGATGTTACGGATATCAACCTTGTCATTTGCTTTTAGACAGACTTTCACAACCGGACTATTGGCATATACATCCGCTTATCCATTAACTTTGCAAAAAGTGCTGGCAAATGGGGTGCCCAGTCCCAATTAATTATAACTTTCACCATCATTCTCTTCACATGGTTTTGCAAAAATTTATTATGCTTCAAAGTGTTATACAATTTAATATAGACACTCCTCCATGGTATGTGATTGTTGGAAGGCACCCGAGGATTCGGTTAGCCATGGATTGTGTATGCAATGGTGGGGACGAGTGTCAAACCAGTTTTTAAAATATACATGTGTAAACAAAAGAGAATAAGAGGGATGATCTGCACTTGGGTAGAAATAACGTCCTTCATGGGAGCCGCTCTTGAAAGTCTGGTTGACAAGGGGGTAGAGTGCCCATTACCATTCGTTGACAACGACAAACACCACTCAAAAACTTATTTTTATGCTCTCTATATGATTTCAAAAACCTATGAAAACTAAAAAGCTGTAGCACATGCTTGTATCCCTGCTTCCCTCTGCGAAGGGCCTGTCTTTTACTTTATGTTGAGTCAGTTTACCTACTTCTTTCTACCTTAGAGAAGCAAACACTTGTGTCAACTGTGTGCAACAATTCTTATATGCTTACTTATTGCACTATTTATATCTCTTTGTGTTGACAACTATCTATATGATATACATGTTCAAAGTTGAAAGCCAATGCTGAAACTTATATCTTCCTTTGTGTTGCTTCAATGCTCTTTTACTTAGAAACTATTGCTTTATGAGTTAACTCTTATGCAAATCATTTTGATGCTTGTTTGAAAGTACTATCTATGAAAAGTTTTTACTTATATGATGTAGTTATTTACTCCTTGTCTATTTGTTAGCAAACTATAGATCATTGCTTTGAATCACTTCATTCATAACATGAGCCTTACATTATTATATGATCAAGATTGTGAGAAAGCATGTCACTCCAGAAATTATTTGTTGTTATCATTTTACCTACTCGGGACGAGTAGAACTAAGCTTGGGGATGCTTGATACGTTTCAAACGTATCTATAATTTGTTATGTTCCATGCTTATATTATACCAATTGCTACATGTTTTATACACACTTTAATATCATTTTATGCATTTTCTGGGACTAACCTATTAACAAGATGCCACAGTGCCAGTTCCCTGTTTTCTGCTGTTTTTGGTTTCAGAAAAGTTGTTAAGGAAATATTCTCGGAATTGGACAAACGAAACGTCAAAGTTCCTATTTTTCCCGGGAGGTTCCAGAACACCGAAGAGTACACGGAGGGGAGCCCCGAGGGGCCCACACCCCCTACCGGTGCGGCCCACCCTTCTGCCGCGCGAGGACAGGGTGTGGGGCCCTCGGGCCTCCACCGCCTTCGCCCCTTCGCCTACTTATACCCCCCAGATATATAAGACCTAACAGGAGAACCTTTTCCCGAGAAGAGTTCCGCAGCGCCGCCGCCATCGAAGACAAGTTTCGGGGGTCAGAAGTTCCTGTTCCGGCACCCTGCCGGGACGGGGATTGACCCCCGGAGCCATCTCCATCGCCTCCAGTTCGACTCCGTGATGGTTTGTGAGTAGTTCCCCCATGGACTATGGGTTGTTGGTTGTAGCTAGTTGGTACTCTCTCTCACATGTACTTCAATACAATGATCTCATGAGCTGCCTTACATGATTGGGATCCATATGATGTAATCGGTGTTGTGTTTGTTGGGATCTGATGAATTATTACATTATGATCAGTTTATCTATAAGTTTGTGAAGTTATTGTTGCTGCAATCTTGTTATGTTTAATGCTTGTCACTAGTGCACGAGTGGCATGATATTAGATTTAAACTCTATAATTATTGCTTAGATTGTATCTACAAGTTGTTTGCACATGTCTCTGTCCGGAACCCGAGGCCCCAAAGTGATAGAAATTGGGATAACTGGAGGGGATGGCTTAGATATGAGGATCACATGTTTTCACTAAGTGCTAATGCTTTGCTCCGGTGCTCTATTAAAAGGAGTACCTTAATTACCAGTAGTTTCCCTTTAGGCCCCGCTGCAAACGGGCTGGTAGGACAAAAGATGTTATGCAAGTTTCTCATTGCGAGCACGTATGACTATATATGGAAAACATGCCTACATGATTAATAGACTGGATATTCTATCTTAGCATGCATTGTCATGCCCTTACAATTGTCAATTGCCCAACTGTAATTTGTTCACCCAACACTTTTATTTGAAAGTTACCACTAGTGTAGATAGCTGGGAACCCCGGTCCTTCTGTCATCATCATTGCTCTAAAGTCAACTACGCACTTGAATATTTTCCGGTGCCATTGCCTCTGTGTTACTACTACTGCTGCTGTGTTACTGTTACTATTGCTCTCATATTACTGCTACTTTCACATCACCCCTGTTACTAGTCCTTTTCCAGGTGCAGCTGAATTGACAACTCCGCTGTTAAGGCTTATAAGTATTCTTTGTCTCCCCTTGTGTCGAATCAATAAATTTGGGTTTTACTTCCCTCGAAAACTGTTGCAATCCCCTATACTTGTGGGTTATCAACGGGCGGTCCCTGACCTTCTTGGGCGGTGGCGATCGGCGGCGCGAGGAGGAGGAGGAGGAGCCGCCGTCGGACTCCTTCTTGGGCTTCCTGAACGGCCACGGCATCATGATGGCGAGTGGGAGATGGCGAGAAGATGGCTAGGGTTTGGTCGTGGGTGGTGGCCTCGCCTCGCTGTCCCTTTAAAAGGGAGGCCGAGGACGCAGTCTTCCAGGCCATTGATGACACAAGCGGTGGCGCAGTGGCGCATCGCCGTTGATGGTGGTGGCGTAGCCTTTCCTCGAGTCGTCGTGACCTCGAGACGAAGGGAGCGCCACGTTCGCTGACTCGTCGTGCCCGGTGAAAGAAAGGCGGACACGCGCAGACACAACGGACCGTCCGCGGCGACGCAAACTGTGTCCAAAGCAGACAGCTCAGACAAAATGCGTCGGGCCGTCGGGCTGGGTTTTTCCCGACCACGGACAAAATCAGATAGAAATGGATTACGGAAGTCCGTTTACATTGGGCCGCTGGAAATGCCCTAACGAGCAACGCCTACGTTCACGAGCCATGCTTAACGGAAACTCCTCCCACGTACTAATCAAAAGACGCAGCATGCTAGCTAGAAGCTAGCACATGTATTCTGCACCATCTTCGGTGGTGAAACAGAAGTGGTGCCCGTGATTTATACCGATCTAGGAGGTGGGGTCTAGGCACGCGTTGTGCGTACGAGTGTGGTATGGAACAATTGCACGAATAGCCATAGGACATGGTGCTCGTACTCGACCGACCATATCTCCTCGGGATGCAGGCAGGGTATTTGCATCTTTTTGGGTCGGCAGCTGTCTGTACTCTGTACCATGCCATGGCTGGAACGCAGTGACGCTCTCCGGCGGGCCGGTCCCTAGCTTGATCCCTCATCGCCTCGCTGTTGTATTTTGTCTACATGCTCGCTCCTGCGCAACACTTTTGTCCGCCTGATCTAGGCTACCTAGTGTTATCCAGTAGGGGCTTGCCTGCGCGCTCCGCTCTGGCCGGGGGCGTACGCGCGAGGCCGTGCATGCATCATGCATGGTATGATGGTATGGCATGGGGTGCGTGTCCCGTGTCCGGTTCATCTTGCCTGCTTGCTTTCGTGCTACTAGGCGCCTTGCGACTGCAATCCTGCAAGCCCACTGGCTGCATCCATCTATGCATTCATGAACGGGCGCAGAGTCACCAGGCAATCAGCCTCTCTTTCACCGCTACGGTCGAGCTCTTTTCTGCCTCTTCGTGTTGATGCTAATTTTTTGCAGGTGGCGCTGCGTGACTGCGTCCCCTTCCCCCTGGCCGAGCCACGCTATGTCTTTGATACGCTTGTATCTAATGAAGGATTTCGCAAATGTCATTGGGTACAGCTGACCCCAATGGTTGTATGGCAGCTCCGCCATTGGGGGCGAGTAGGACGACGACACGGCAAGGCGGCGGCGGAGGTCGACGGTGATGACTGATGACGGAGTTTGCAGCTGCGAACGACGGCGATGGAGCGCACACAACAGGTTATGTCACCAACATATCATGAACCCGTACACATGTAGGTTGAGCGGATACGACGTAGGGATTGAAGAACACTAGCACCGCCTACTAGTTGCCGCTACAACGACGGTGTTCATGGCGGTCAGTGGCGGCCTTTAACGGAGACACGACACACGTTCAAAACATACAACCAGAGTATATGCATGCACACATACAAATACAAGATCTAATTGATTACGAGCACCGAAACGAATAAGGGCATCTCCTGTCGCCCCCCCCCCCCCCCCCCCCAAGCCCCCCAGGAGGCCTTTTTAGCGCCGGCGCAAGCAAAAACGTAGTACCAGCCCCCCCCCCCCCCCACACACACACAGAAGCTCAATTAGCGTTCCTTCGGCGTTATTTTGCACCGGCGCACCCAGGCGAAACCCAGCCCATTGGGTTCGGCTTGGAGGGGCCAAAAGGCGGGAAACGCGACGCGGGCCAGCGCTGTCAGCGACGCGGGAGAAAATGGCGCAGAACAGAAACCGCCTGTGAGGCCGCGTGCTCGTCTTCTCGGCTCCCGCGTCGGTCAAAAGCTGCCGGAGTAAAGGCGTGGCGAGTGGCCAATGCACGCGTCCAGTCAAAGGCTGCCGGAGTAATGGCGTGGCCGACGAGCCGTTGCTTCAGCGTCCAATCGAGGGGCACGCGGCGCAGTAAATGGCCAGCGACCACCGCCCCTTCGCCTGGCCGCCGCACTATAGAACCCCCCCCCCCCCCCCCCCCCCGAACCCTCGCCGTCTCTCCCACACTCACCGTTCCTCTCTCTCGCCGCCTCTGCCTCCCTCCTCCTTCTTCCAACACAAATGGCCTACGACGCCGCCGCCGCCGCCACCTCCGCAAGCAGGAGGCGTGGGCGTTGTACCAGGCGGGGTACCCGTGCCCGACGGACATGCGCATCCCCGGCGCCTCCGCCGGCCAGGGACAGTGGCAGCTGAGCGCGGGCGGCATCCCCGTGCCCCCCGTCCCTGCCGGCGAGCAGTTCGAGTACGCCATCGCGGAGGTCCGCGCTGGCCTGACGCCGGAGCAGGCCGCGCTGGAGGCCTGATAACCCACAAGTATAGGGGATCGCAACAGTCTTCGAGGGAAGTAAAACCCAAATTTATTGATTCGACACAAGGCGAGACAAAGAATACTTATAAGCCTTAACAGCGGAGTTGCCATTTCAGCTGCAACTCGAAAATCACTAGTAACAGGGGTGATGTGAAAGCAGCAGTAATATGAGAGCAATAGTAACAATAACACAGTAGCAGTAGTAGTAACACATAGCAATGGCACCAGAAAATATTCAATTGCGTAGTTGACTTTAGAGCAATGATGATGACAGAAGGACCGGGGTTCCCAGCTATCTACACTAGTGTTAACTCTCCGAGAACAAGTGTTGGGTGAACAAATTACAGTTGGGTAATTGACAAGATTGAAATAGCATTAAGATAGAACATCAGTTTATTAATCATGTAGGCATGTTTTCCATATATAATCATCCGTGCTCGCAATGAGAAACTTGTATAACATCTTTTGTCCTACCAGCCCGTTTGCAGCGGGGCCTCAAGGGAATCTACTGATAATTAAGGCACTCCTTTTAATAGAGCACCGGAGCAAAGCATTAGCACTTAGTGAAAACATGTGATCCTCATATCTAAACCATCCCCTCCAGTTATCCCAGTTGCTGTCACTCTGGGGCCTCGGGTTCCAGACAGAGACATGTGCAAACAATTTGTAGATACAATCTAAGAAATAATTATAGAGCTTAAATCTAAGATCATGCCACTCGTGCACTAGTGACAAGCATTAAACACAACAAGATTGCAGCAATAATAACTTCACAAACTTATAGATAGACTGATCGTAATGTAACAATTCATCGGATCCCAACAAACACAACACCGTTTACATCATATGGATCCCAATCATGTAAGGCAGCTCATGAGATCATTGTATTGAAGTACATGGGAGAGAGAGTACCAACTAGATACAGCCAAGAACCCGTAGTCCATGGGGGAACTACTCACAAACAATCATGGAGTCGAAGTGGAGGCGGTGGAGTCGATGGAGATGGCTTCGGGGGTCAATCCCCGTCCCGGCAGGGTGCTGGAACAGGAACTTCTGACCCCCGAAACTTGTCTTCGATGGCGGCGGCGCTGCGGAACTCTTCTCGGGAAAAGGCTCGTGTATTAGGTCTTAGAAATCTGGGGGGTATAAGTAGGCGAAAGGGCGAAGGCGGTGGAGGCTCGAGGGGCCCACACCCTATCCTCGCGCGGCAGAAGGGGGGGCCGCGTCGGGAGGGGGTGTGGGCCCCTCGGGGCTCCCCTCCGTGTCTTCTTCGGTGTTGTTCTGGAACCTCCCGGGAAAATAGGAACTTTGACGTTTCGTTTGTCCAATTTCGAGAATATTTCCTTAACAACTTTTCTGAAACCAAAAATAGCAGAAAACAGGGAACTGGCACTGTGGCATCTTGTTAATAGGTTAGTCCCAGAAAATGCATAAAATGATATAAAAGTGTGTATAAAACATGTAGCAATTGGTATAATATAAGCATGGAACATAAGAAATTATAGATACGTTTGAGACGTATCAAGCATCCCCAAGCTTAGTTCTACTCGTCCCGAGTAGGTAAAACGATAACAACAAATAATTTCTGGAGTGACATGCTTTCACATAATATTGATCATATAATATTGACTCAAGGCAATGATCTATAGTTTGCTAACAGATAGACAAGGAGTAAACAACTACATCATATAATTAAAAACTTTTCATGAATAGTACTTTCAAACAAGCATCAAAATGATTTGCATAAGAGTTAACTCATAAAGCAATAGTTTCTAAGTAAAAGAGCATTGAAGCAACACAAAGAAATATAATAAGTGCAATAAGTAAGCATATAAGAATTGTTGTACACAGTTGACACAAGTGTTTGCTTCTGGGACAGAAAGAAGTAGGTAAACTGACTCAACATAAAGTAAAAGATAGGCCCTTCGCAGAGGGAAGCAGGGATACAAGCATGTGCTAGAGCTTTTTTGTTTTTATAGGTTTTTGAAATCATATAGAGAGCATAAAAATAAGTTTTTGAGTGGTGTTTGTCGTTGTCAACGAATGGTAATGGGCACTCTACCCCCCTTGTCAACCAGACTTTCAAGAGCGGCTCCCATGAAGGACGTTATTTCTACCCAAGAGTAGATCATCCCTCTTATTCTCTTTTGTTTACACATGTATATTTTTAAAACTTGGTTTGACACTCCTCCCCACCATTGCATACACAATCCATGGCTAACCGAATCCTCGGGTGCCTTCCAACAATCACATACCATGGAGGAGTGTCTATATAAAATTGTATAACACTTTGAAGCATAAATTTTTGCAAAACCATGTGAAGAGAATGATGGTGAAAGTTGTAATTAATTGGGACTGGACACCCCCTTTGTCAGCTCTTTTTGCAAAGTTAATGGATAAACGGATGTATATGCCACTAGTCCGGTTGTGAAAGTCTGTCTAAAAGCAAATGACAAGGTTGATATCCGTAACACCACATACTTCCTCATGAGCTAATAAACATTGACACAAATAAGTGATAATAAGTTTTGAATAAAGGTAGCACATGAAGTGTTTGCTTGGAATGGCAGAAAATACTATGTAGTAGGTAGGTATGGTGGACACAAATGGCATGGGTTTTGGCTCAAAGATTTTGGATGCACGAGAAGCATTCACTCTCAGTACAAGGCTTTGGCTAGCAAGGTTGTTTGAAGCAAACACAAGTATAATATATGACAACAAGACGTATATAAAAACATATTGCAAGCATTATAAAACTCTACATTGTCTTCCTTGTTGTTCAAACACCTTTACTATAAAATATCTAGACCTTAGAGATACCAAACATGCAAACCAAATTTCAACAAGTTTTACGGTAGTTCTTCACTAATGGGTTTTAACTACATGATGTAAAAGCTTTAAACATGATCTACTTGAGAGCTCAAAACAATTGTCAAGCACCACAACATACAAGATAACAATCCATAAGAGCATGTATATTTTTTTCATTATACCATCTACCACATTTAGCATTTTCTGTTTCCAACCAAACACCAATAACCTTATTTAGACATAAACTCTCCAACTATTTAACAATGAGATATGAGAGTGTAACATAAGAGAAACTAACAGCTCTAACAAGAGATGCATGAAAAACAAGAGCTGATAATATTGAAGTAGCTATAGAAGAATACTCAACAAATATAAGTGAAGAATAGGAGTATTCATAAGAAAAAGCGGAGCGTGTCTCTCTCCCACACAAGAATGCTAGGATCCATCTTATTCAGAGAAAGAAAATAACAAAACAGAAAATAAAAACAAACAGACGCTCCAAGTAAAGCACATAAGATGTGCCGGAATTAAAATATAGTTTCACTAGAGATAACCTGATAAGTTGTTGATGAATAAGGGGATGCCTCGGGCATCCCCAAGCTTTGACGCTTGAGTCTTCTTGAAATATGCTTGGGTGACCCACAGGGGCATCCCCAAGCTTAGACTTTTCACTCTTCTTAATCATATCATATCATGCTTTCTCTTAATTCTTGAAAACTTCCTTCACACCAAACTTGTCATAAACTTCATTAGAGGGGTTAGTACTAAAAAACATTAATCCACTTTGGTTCTGTTGTGACACATTCCAAGAACTTAATAAAACATTAGCTACAGTCCTCCATGATAGAGAACCTTGCTTAAAGTACACAAGAGACAATGCAAAAAAACAGAGACATAATCTGTCAAAACAGAACAGCCAGTAAAGATGAATTTTTTCGAGGCACTTACCTTCCTCAAATCAGAAAACTCAAAACTAATGAAAGTTGCGTACATATCTGAGGATCAGCACAGAAAATATCAGATTTTTTCGATTTTTCTGTAGGGAGTTATGAATTAAACGGTGGACAGAAGAAAACTGTTTCTGCGCAGAAATCCAAATCTAGTATCAACTTCTACTAGAGACTTTACTTGGCACACCTATGCAATAAAATAAAGATACAAAGGAATAACTACAGAGGTAGGCATGTTCCTTGACACAACAAAAGAAAATAACAAAAATAAAACATGGGTTGTCTCCCGAGAGCGCTTTTCTTTAATGCCTTTTAGCTAGTCTTGATAGTTTTAATGATGCTCTCATGGAAATAGAAAATGAAGCAAAAGGAGCATCAAGAAGCAAATTCAAAACACATTTAAGTCTAACCCTCTTCCTATGCATAGGAGTATTGTACACAAATAAATTCACAAAGAACAAAGTGACAAGCATAGGAAGATAAAACAAGAGTAACTTCAAAACTTTTAGCATATAGAGAGGTGTTTTAGTAATATGAAAACTTATACAACCATATTTTCCTCTCTCATAATAATTTTCAGTATAATCATGAATAAACTCAACAATATAACTATCACATAAAGCATGTTTTTCATGATCTACAAGCACATAATTTTTATCAAGCTCCAAAATAGTGGGATTAAAACATTCAAACCAACTTTTAACAATTTTATAACAAGATGATAGATCATTCTCGAGAGATATGGGATTCCTAGATAAAGTAAAGACCTCTCCAATCCCATTTTCAATAGTAGTACAATTAATATTATCAAGTAACATAGGACCATCATCTATAGCTTTATCATAAACATTTTCTAAACAAACTTCTTTAGTACCATGCATTTCAAAATTAGGCACAAATAAAGGATTTTCATAAGATTTATCAAAATAGCATGGATTATCATATATAACAGTAGCATGATTATTCTCACAAGTTTTACTCATAGGTGATATTTCAAGGGAATCCACAGGAACATAACATTCATCCTCATTTGGTAAGCATGGGGGACAATCAAATAGTGTAAGAGATGAAGAGTTACTTTCATTAGAAGGTAGGCATGGGTAGCTAATCCATTCTTCCTCCTTTTGTTCATCACTCTCCTCTTCTTTTTCATCTAATGAGGTTTCAGGTTCAGCAATTTCTTCTTCCACAGGTTTCTGCAAATTTTGGATACATTCTTGTGCATTACTGAGTCTCTCTTTATAATCAATGATATAACAATTATTGCTGAAATTTTCTATGCAATAATCAAGGATAGAAGAGACATAATCTTTAAGGTTATTACAAGCAACACAGGCTTCATAATTTTTAGACATGAAGGATTCTATTTCAGAAGCTCCCATAAATAAAACATTTTGTTCTACTTCTTCAAATCCAAGGTCAATATAGTTATTCCAATGATAGTTCACAATTAAAACTTCTTTACTAAAGCCACATTGGAATTTAAGATGTTTAGTATCCTGTTCAGAGCAGCAATTTATATCATGGCGTTTAAGCAAAATTTTAGCAATTGTGTTCAACTTTTCTAACACGCCTCTCATAACTTTCCCTTTATATGATTCTCTATACTTTATAAATAATTCATTAAGTTCCATAGAGGTTCTAGCATGTTCTTTCATAACAACAGTTTTAAATATAAAAAAATCGGTTTTTCAAATTTTTATGGATTTTCGGTTATATAAGAAAAATAAAACAAGACAAAAATAAACTAGACAAAAGTAAACTAAACAGAACACAACTAAACAGAAATAAACTAAGCACAAATAAACTAGACAAGACAAAATAAAATAAAAACAGAGAGAGAGGTAGAGTGTACTGCCTAGGTCAACTTATGAGTAGAGCTATGCTCACGGCAACGGCGCCAGAAAATAGTTTTGATAACCCACAAGTATCGGGGATCGCAACAGTTTTTGAGGGAAGTAAAACCCAAATTTATTGATTCGACACAAGGGGAGACAAAGAATACTTATAAGCGTTAACAGCGGAGTTATCAATTCAGTTGCACCTGGAAAAACACTAGTAACAGGGGTGATGTGAAAGCAGCAGTAATATGAGAGCAATAGTAACAATAACACAGCAGCAGTAGTAGTAACACAGAGGCAATGGCACCAGAAAATATTCAATTGCGTAGTTGACTTTAGAGCAATGATGATGACAGAAGGACCGGGGTTCCCAGCTATCTACAATAGTGGTAACTCTCCAAGAACAAGTGTTGGGTGAACAAATTACAGTTGGGCAATTGACAAGATTGAAATAGCATTAAGATAGAACATCAGTTTATTAATCATGTAGGCATGTTTTCCATATATAGTCATACGTGCTCGTAATGAGAAACTTGTATAACATCTTTTGTACTACCAGCCCGTTTGCAGCGGGGCCTCAAGGGAATCTACTGGTAATTAAGGCACTCCTTTTAATAGAGCACCGGAGTAAAGCATTAGCACTTAGTGAAAACATGTGATCCTCATATCTAAACCATCCCCTCCAGTTATCCCAGTTGCTGTCACTCTGGGGCCTCGGGTTCCGGACAGAGACATGTGAAAACAATTTGTAGATACAATCTAAGAAATAATTATAGAGCTTAAATCTAAGATCATGCCACTCGTGCACTAGTGACAAGCATTAAACACAACAAGATTGCAGCAACAATAACTTCACAAACTTATAGATAGACTGATCATAATGTAACAATTCATCGGATCCCAACAAACACAACACCGATTACATCATATGGATCCCAATCATGTAAGGCAGCTCATGAGATCATTGTATTGAAGTACATGGGAGAGAGAGTACCAACTAGCTACAGCCAAGAACCCGTAGTCCATGGGGCAACTACTCACAAACCATCATGGAGTCGAAGTGGAGGCGGTGGAGTCGATGGAGATGGCTCCGGGGGTCAATCCCCGTCCCGGCAGGGTGCCGGAACAGGAACTTCTGACCCCCGAAACTTATCTTCGATGGCGGCAGCGCTGCGAAACTCTTCTCGGGAAAAGGCTCGCGTATTAGGTCTTAGAAATCTGAGGGGTATAAGTAGGCGAAAGGGCGAAGGCGGTGGAGGCTCGAGGGCCCCACACCCTGTCCTCGCGCAGCAGAAGGGGGGGCCGCGCCGGGAGGGGGTGTGGGCCCCTCGGGGCTCCACTCCGTGTCTTCTTCGGTGTTCTGGAACCTCCCGGGAAAAATAGGAACTTTGACGTTTCGTTTGTCCAATTCCGAAAATATTTCCTTAACAACTTTTCTGAAACCAAAAACAGCATAAAACAGGGAACTGGCACTGTGGCATCTTGTTAATAGGTTAGTCCCAGAAAATGCATAAAATGATATAAAAGTGTGTATAAAACATGTAGCAATTGGTATAATATAAGCGTGGAACATAAGAAATTATAGATACGTTTGAGACGTATCAAGGCCAGAAAGCAACGCCGCCTTCTGGACGGCGTACTTCCAGCGCCGCCACGACGAGGACGTCGCCGACCGCGGCAACAACGGCCCGGTGGAGGGCCGCTGCAACACGCTCGGCCGCAAGCGTTGGTGGGGCGGCGAGCACCGCACCCTCCAGTGGGTGCTCGACTACATCGCCGCCGGCAACGAGCCCCGGCTGACGATGCCGCCGAGGACCAACGCCTGGACGCCGCGTCGGATGGGAGCCGGCACCTCCTCCTCCGGCGCGCGCTCGGTGCCTGGTCCAGGTACGCGCTCGGCGCCTCAATCGCTCACCCCTCCCGTCCTAAACTCCGGCCGCCGTGCCCCCATGCGCAGCGGTGCCCTGCGCATCGGCGAGCTGCGCCAGCGACGCGCGGCGTCTCCTCCGTCGTCACTGTTCCGGCGCGTCGTCATGCCGAAGACGGAGCCGGAGGAGGAGCAGGAGGAGGAGTGGCCCGGCCTGAAGGAGGCCGAGGAGGCCTCCTTCAACACCGTCCAGCCGGCGGAGGACGACTTCGCCGACGAATGGAGTCTGCGCGAGTTCACGCCGCAGGAGTTGGAGGTCCAGCGCCAGCTCCTCGCCGAGGCAGAGCGCAAGCGAGCGGAGCGCCAACAGCAGGCCGCCGCCATTGCGGGCCGCCGCCGCGTCCCTCCTCCGCCGCAACCGAAAGAGGTCCCGTACGTCGTACTCGACCCCGACACCGACGAGGAGGAGGAGGTCCAGCGCACCCTGCAGCAGAGCCGGCGGTGGGGCGACGACGCCGGCGCAGGCACGAGCAAGCAGCGCAGCGGCGACGACGACGACGGCGGCGACGACGACGGCAGCCAGGTAGACCTGGGCATAGGCAGCCCGGCCCGGCCCGGCCCGGCCCAAAAATACCGAGCCTGGGCCCGACGGGCCTGACCATCGGGTCAGGCCTGGGCCTGCTTCTCGGGCCCGACGGTCGGGACGGGCCGGGCTCGGGCCTTGCAAAACCAGAAAAATAGGAAGAGTCGGGCCGGGCCGGTCGGGCTTAGTCGGGCTTTTTCGGGCTCGGGCCGGGCCTGGGCCTCATTTTGCAGCCCGACAGTCGGGTCGGGCCCGGCCTGGCCCGAGAAATGGCCAGGTATACAGCCAGGCGATCGCCAACAAACTCGGCCTGTTCAACTAGGCGTGTTTTTAGTTATGTTCTAAGTTTTTATTTATGTTTTTAGTTTTTAGTTTAAATTTCTGCCGTGTAATCAGCGAGTTTGTCAAATATGAATGAAATCGGCACTGTTTGCGCCAAAATATTAATGAAAATCGCCACTGTTTCTACCCGCCATTTTTTGAATCGCATGGGCCGAAACTTGGGATGGGAAACGACTGGAAACCACGCCGCCCAGGTTGCAGATTAGCGCCGTTTGGCGCCGTGGCGGCCCCAAAACAGCGGCGTTTTGGGACCTGAGGGGCGAGACGACGGGAGATGCCCTAACTTACAACGCGAGAGTTGTGTGAAATGGTGAGTTGAACCTGCTCCTGGAAAGAAATTACAAATTGTCGACCATGTGCGATCAGTTTGATTAAAAAAGCATCTTAAAAAGCTGAAAATATGTACACGAAATTCGCACCGGCCGGCAATAAATAAACATCTTAAAAAGCTGACGGGTCTGGTCCGACAATGTGCCGGCTACCATACCAAACGTGCCCCTTTGAATTAACATCACTGTTTTAATATGTAGGTTTGAATTAGCATCACTATATACAAATTTGATGTCCTTTTGATTACTGCTCTTATCTATAAAGGTGGTCAAAACATAGGACGCTTGTTCACGAGCAGAGGCTACATGGAATTGGTGTCTGCTGGCCGTGCCAAGTGGTACCGGCGACAAGCGTGCTACATGCACAATTACCTGACCCTGTACGCCCTCTCAACTTTACTACTTGTGCAAGGGGCTGTTAGTTCCTGCTTATGAGTTCCTGCTGATGGCAAACCAAAATTCTGAGGCCAAGGGACTTCACTCTCATGTTTGAACATTCGTTGCCGTCGATGCATCTGCATCACAAATTATAACAGTTCTTCAATAAGAACAACAGTTCTTCCTGCCACTAAAGCCACCTCCACTTGGGGAGGCAATTGACTTTACACCGTACATGTCACGCCCTGCTTTACCCACCAGTGCTCCGGATGCACCAGATAGTTGCTCAGTTCCACCGACAATACAGTAGGAAATCATGTGCACTGCCTTCCATCGTAAATACCACATGCTAAAACCAAATACCAGAATATTCGGCACCGAAACAAAAAAGCAGACTTACACTGGATAAAAGCCGGTATGGGAGATTTGAACACAACCGATACGATAACGAATGAAAAATGGGTTCTCAACTCAGAGAAACACATGTTTTTACTTGATAGTCTTCAAACGAAATAAAGGGTACTGATTAGTTACAGCCATACTGCTACTACACCTTATCTACTTGGTAACCTTTTCCTCGTAGCACGACAAACGGAAGAAAATGAAACACTAGGACTAACCAATTACTCACTTAATTATGGTAACAGAAACATATAATATAAGCAAAAGACAGAAATGCTGTTAAGCCTTGGTTTTTTATTGTGCTCGTCGACGTCACCCTGGGAACCAGCTCTGCGAAGGGAAGTTGTAAAAGTGAAGCCCATCTGCACAACAAGGGGCGATTGCAAACTCAGTGAAGCCGACTTGGAAATTTATCAATGTGGGCAGGGAGACATTGGTCAACTAAAGAGAAACATTGGATTAACTAAGCTGAGAAGGATACCTTGGTTAGTGACCCAGTACCACCACGAAGAGTAAAAGTGATAGAAAAGTCAACACTTCAAACTTCACGTTATTATCTTTCTGGTTGATCAGAACTCGAAGCTCCATTAGCAGGAGGGGACAAGTTGCTCGTTGATCCATTCTCCACTGGTGGAGGATTTCCCCACTTTCTGTCAGATTCCAATGGTTCCATGACATAAACAGTACCATCGGTAAGGCCTAGAGCAAACTGATTTGCTTCCGAAGGATGTGCCGCAACCACAACAGGATGAACATTTGAACTAGAAAAGCAACAACATATCAGCAGCTTATTTAAAATTCTAAACAAACATGTGAGCTGTGAAATAAGATTTATAGAATAGTTTTTTTACAACTTTACTTCACATAATAAGCAGATACAAATCAATACCCCTACAATTTTAGTAGCAATTCAGCTTGTAGCTTCACTGCTTAGAGCCACAACAGTTTCGCTGATTTTTAGATTTTATTATTCCCATACAGTCTAGTTCAGCAGTTGAAACATCTTTGTTCTAATACCGTAAGATGGATTTCAACTCAGATACATATGTAAGGATTGGATTTAGTTGCTAAAGGCAAAAAAAATGACAAACCTCCTAACATTGTCTTAGTCGTCCATCACAGACATGCACTTGCTAGTCTAGGTAATACTTTCAGTTACCATTGATCCATAACTTTTCTTAGAAAGGTCATGTTATTGCACTGAATTGTAATTTGCTGAGAATAAATATATCAACGCTTCAATCACTCACTGAACTAAGTCACTGCTTGAAAACAAATCCTCTCTCCGTCTTTGAATACAAGGCCACTTTGATTTTCGTGTCAAACTTTGACTAATTAATTTGGTCAAAAATATGAGTTATACGCTACAAAAAATATACCATTGGAAAGTTCTTTTAACTGTGCATCCAATGGCATGGTGGTTGTGGCATATTACTCACATTTTGTTGATAAAATTAATTGTCAAAGCTAGAACTTAAAATATGAAGTGGCCTTGTATTCAAAGACGGAGGGAGTACCAACATTTCAACACAAATCCTCTGAATGAGGCCAGGCAAGATGCTTCCAGAAGAGTCAAATTTTAGCCCAGTAGTTTAGAGAGGTATACATTCTCCCCAACAGTCTAACTGTGTTTGGGTTAAGCCTTATAGAATACCTGATATTTGGGGGAAGATAAGAAGCTGGAAGAATTCGGCATTGGAGTCTCAAACTTGATGCACTAAAGATACAGATAGTGGCATCCAGGAAGCTTGCATAAATCAGTTGACTATCACATGAGAATGTGGCATGTGTTATTGGAGCAGAATTTTCTCGAACAGGCCACTGAAAGCAAAGTTAAGGTGAGCCACAATGCAAACTTTATAGCAAGAAGACTGGGCGTGAAGTAACAATGAAATTCTACCTGTTTTACTGGTTCCAGTTTTGAAGCATCGTAGATGGCAATCTGGGTCTCATGGACAACAAGACAATGCAGTTGATCTTGATGGAACTGAACTCGTGTGTCTAAGATGTTAGATGTTGGGCGACCTGATGGTATCTGCAAAAATCTGCTTCTTTGCCTCTCCCACCCATCAGTGTTCCAAATACATATCTATAAGAGGAACTATCAGAAACAGTAAAAGATGGAAAAGAAGTTGCTTCATAAACATGATCGGACAAAATAGTTCAGTAAATAACCTGGGCATCAGCTCCAGAGGATACCAACACATTTAACACATTTGAAAAGGCAAGACCAGTAATTTTCTTAGAGTGCCCTCTAAGTTTGCTTTTGACCTGTATAAAGAACAAATAGCATCTTAGAGTGTATCTTGCTCACTGTAGAAAAGATCCATGTTAATCATGTTAGCAGGTACTGGTACCTCATCAATTCGAACGTTATAGATTTGGATGGTTGAGTCATCCATTCCAATTGCAATTATGTTGTTGTCTTGAGGATGGAACGCAAGAAAAGTTGCTGCTGGTGGCGGAGGCATAAATGTTGTCATCGTCTGCAGGCAGCATAAACGTCAGGGGCATTATCTGCATAAGAATCGATATTGCACATCATAATGATTTACTAACCTTAAAAGTCATCATGTTGAACAAAGAGATTTTCCCTCCAGAAGCTGACATGACATATGAATCATTCTTTGACAAAGCAAAGCAGTGAACGGCCTCTTCAGGATTATTGTCAATTATGTCATTAGTCATAAGGATGCCACTCGGCGGTTGCCACAACTGAGGAGAAACACTCGCAGTAGCCTGCAAGAATAAAATAGCAAATTGAACCAATTAGCAACGGTGTATAAACTGTTAACCCCTGATGTGCAGATCTAGTAACAAACTGAGCAATATGCATAAGCAATCAGAATTTCACCTTTCCAGTTGAATTCCGTTCATTACGTGGCCATTTCCATAGTAGGTGGACGGCATTTGAAGCTAAAGCCAAGATAGCAACACCAGAATTTGTGTAAATCAGTCTTGAGATCTGCAACAAAAGACAAATAAGATTTGTATTATAGAGTGAACCCACAAGATCACAACAAAATGATGCATATTCAAAACATATATATCAAGGTGAAATGCAATGGAAGAAGTACTACCTTAGTTGTCCTATGATTATCACTCAGTTTTAATGATCTGCACTGAGTTGTATCACCGATCTCCATAAGCTTCCAGACCTTCGACTTGTCCATTGACTCGTCTATGATTCTAGGTTTTACATCGACCAAGCTTCTGTTGTCTCCATTCTGTAAAAAGTTTCAGAGTATGACCAAGTTAGTAAGATTAATAAATTTTATTATAGAACAGGTCAATAGAAAAGGAATGTGAGCAAACCATTGCAGTTATAGCTGACGGAGGAGCAGTTCCAGAACTGGTTCCAGCTGCGGCGGAGGCAGCTGCCGCCGCAGCAGCAGTCAACGGGTTTATTAAAGGCTGCATCAATAAAGAATAATTGGACCATGCATGCGGACAAAATAAAAAATCTCAGATAAGTTTACTTGGTTACAAGAATCTACCTTTGTAACAGACTCAGATGCATTACGAGCAGCATCAAAAGAACGATTTTCCAGTGTGCGCAACAAACGAACACCCTCAGCATTTGCTAACACCTTTATACCATTGTCAACGGTAGAAACAGCCAAAAGAGTACCCTCCTTGTTAAAGCGGATACGTGGGCTTGCCTGACAATTATGGGACCAGCCATCAGGTTACAGCAAGGAATGTTTTATTTGATTTGTCTCTAATCAGCTATTCACAAACATGAGCACACAGAAAGGACAACAAACTCACAGGTAGGCCACCATCAGCTTCAATGGTAGTCAGAATAGTAGTGTTGTCCATGTCCCAAATCTTTATCACGAATTCATCTCCAGCAGCCAAAAACCTATTACGCGTCGTATCAAATTGTACAACACCCATAGATCGCTTACGAAATCCCTGATATGTTCTCTTCACAGCACCTTCACTCTCATTCCATTCGACTAAGTGTGATTCGCCATCCTTGCTGGTCCCACAAGAAAACAGTCTACACAGGAAGGGGGGAAAATGAAACAGAGTACAAACGCCTGTATATTCCTAAATGTTAACGAACTTAAAATATGGACCTTGCACCATCTGCGCTATATGCCATTGTAGTGCACCAATGACCTGGAGCATCATAGTCAACTCTGGACCCCAGATTATCATATAGCCATGCCTTTATCTTTCCATCTAAAGCAGTCGAAAAGATGAACTGCATAATAGGCAAAGGAACATGTGGTTGAAAACATTAGCTTCCTATAGAAAAAAAGGATATAATATTGTACAAGTGACTGCCATAATAAGTGCATGAGTACCTGGATATTTTCCTTATAATGTGGACAAACTGAATAAACAGGAGCTTCATGACCTTCAAAGGTAAACTGTTTCGTTCCACTAGTGGCCTCCCACACCTAGTATGCAATTATTGTAGAGTCATATTTCTCAATTAAACAAAGACAATAGAGTCCCAGAACTAAATACCATGAACTCACCTTTATTGTCTTATCATCTCCACAGGTAATTATACACAGCTGCTTATTCGGATGGGCGAATGCAATGTCATTTACACCACCAACATGTGCATCAATCTAATCAAGAAACAAAATATAATTAACTCAGGAAACAATATAGTAATTATGTACAAGACAATGAACCATAAGCAGACAGTAAGAGCTAAACTACGCAGTCATACCTCCAAGTGTTGCCGTATATCATCGCCACCATGATAAGAATAAATCTGTACTATATGCCTTGAATAAGCAACACCTTTTGAACAGAAAATAACATTAGAGTGGTGCCAATGTGAAAGAACAGGAAAAAACTACTCTCGGGTCTCGGCATCTTACCAAACAAGGTTCCATCAGTACTCCATATTATGCGATTAACTGAGACAATAGGATCCTTAACCAGCCCTGCCTGTTCGTACAATTTACATTAAACACATACTAAGATTGAATATGGCTAGAAGAAACACCAACTTACTGAACTCAATATTGCAATGGACAAACCTGGAGAGCCATAGAACATTTCCCAAGCTCCCAAACCTTGAAGTTTCTTGCAACAAGTCTTTCTTTCGTGCCAACATCCCACAATCCAATGTCACCAACATTGGTACCAACTAAAACAGATACAGAGTAAAAATTGTAAAAAATGAGATGCTATGCTATCGGGGTGACAAACCCATATTTATCATGACAAGAGGCAATAAAGAACTTACCAAGTAGAAGGGTTTGTTGAACTGGATGGAAATCCATGCTCATCGGAGCTGATCCTTGACTCAAGGTCCGTGCAACAACTTTATGGAAATCATCTTGCGGATAACTGTGGCTTTGCGGATAACTCCCTGGCATCATATTCACCGGAAGATTCACCTGTGAAAAATGCCACCATGATTCGAATCAAGTATTATACAGACGACTGAGTAGGCATAACATGAAGTATTATCAAGTATCGACGGCAAGAATCCAATAATGGTGACAGGTTTTTGAGAAAAGAGAAATTGCTAGTACCTCCTCAGACAACCCAACTGGCCTAGGTCTCTTAGACATATGATCAGAATCACCAGATGGATAATCCATAGAAGCATTGGCGGTCGAGGGTGTCCGAGGATGCTTCAACATAGAAGCTATAAGACGTACATGCAGAATAGTATTAATGAACCATATCTAATACCACATATTCACAACATCCAAGATTTCTCTGCAACATTAATAAACGTAAGTACCAGGATTCGTAGGAGTACCAAATCCAATAGCACCTCCAGAAACAGCAGGATGAGTAGCAGGAGGGTTTGACATCCAACCAGCCAGAGGTGCAACAGGTGTTGGTGCAGGTTGAAAAGGCTGAAACAGACATAAATCAGATTACAAACAATTGTGCACTTCCACATAATAAAGTGTATATATACAGATATAATCAATGGGCTTACTCCGTGGGCGCCAATTGGAGGGAAACCACCAGGTTTAGGTATAGATCCAAGTAGTGGATTGTTTGCTGGTGATGGGGCACGTGCACCATTTGGTTGACCACAAGAATGATCAACAAAAAGGGTCTTGATGTCAGGATTAGGCCTAGGATTTTTGCAAAGTTGATGCTGCCAATTTAAGCTGCCATATATAACACAATAATATTACTACTATGAATATTGGAGTTGATGGTGGGGTCTCCAGCCCCTTCAAAAGTTGACAAAGTGACAGAAATAACCACAATTTCACAAGAAGCAAATTAAGTTGAACACAAATTAATTCGTATTCAAACAATCCCCTCCGTCCTATCAAATACTCCAAGGTGAAACCCGGCCGAGCACGACATTGGGGTAAAGTGCATTGAGAAGATCGAGTCATACAATAACCCATGAGAGCCAAGGGCACAGTTTAGGGTGCCACACTGAGCAGCAGTGTCATGCAGGAGCTTGGCCAGGCGTGATATTTTTTCCACATAGCAAAGCATGCATATACATAGACTTCCCTCTACATCCAAACACATATCGTGAATCAAAAGATTCACAATGTGAGTGTGAAATTAAACCAGAATCAGCTAGCATGACTCACATAATCAACAGAAGGCGCACTCAAATCTTATGTGCAATAAATAATGAAATGTGGATAGTAATGAATCGAGGAAAAAATAGAACTAGTTGAATATGCCTCAATTCCAAGACATGGGAGTCCCCAGGTTTACAAATAGTGATAATAAGTTCTTTATTTACTACCAAAAAACTGAAAGAACAGCAGTCCCCATTTTGGAATGACAAACAGAGCTAGGTCAAACTCCCCAACAAGGTTTTCAAAATGTTCAGCTAATAAATCTGCAACTAACTAGAATTAGGACTTTGGCACAAACAAATATGCAGCAGAGAAGAATAAATAAGATATCTAGATAACAGAGTTAGGGCTGCCACATAATTATTTTCTTGTGCTACCTTTGGTTGATAAGTGTCCGTAATCTAGAACTCTTGAGATTAGGAAATTGAAGCTTGTCACGGAATAAGGGGTTAGCTTCAATCAGCTTTTTGAGCTCAACAAGCATTATTGCTCTTGCAGATTTTGTATCACCATACTTGGAGAGCTGCTCATTCTCCCTGTTAATATATAAAAAAAAGAAACCATTCATTGAGCAGTCCAGCAACAGTTAAAGCCACAATAACGATGGCGAAAACCTAGTGTATATAGAATTTGACCTGAAGTTCTCCAGAGTCAATAGCTGTGTGATCTCCTTAAACAGCTCCTCATTGAAGGATGCAAATACCTTCAGGTCCTTAACCAAGATTTCAACCGCCTTGGACCGATCATGCCTGGAAGTAAAGGAACCCATAATCATCAAGGCTGTCCAGCATTTAAAAATATACTACAGAAACCTCTCCCCTCAGCACTTACTTATCGAGAGCCTCAAGGTACTTCTGCTTGCGGATCTCGAAGAATATCTTCATCGAGTAGCGGTTGTCATCGACTTTGGTGAAGCCCCCGAGGTAGCGCTCCACTTCATCCCAATTCCCGTTGATCACCTCGTCCTCGAAGTACTTCATGTTGAAGTAGAATCCAGACTCCTGTTCAAGCCTAAACAGACACAAGGAGCCCGAGTGAGCACCGCTAGAGAGACAAACAAACATAGTACAAATTTGTCATTTTTATGTTGGACTGGATGAATCACTCACTTGTGGACAGTCTCCTTGAACTTCTCCTCATCGAGGAACTGCAGGATGAGGAAGACCAGCTCCCGGCTGAGAGAAGACATCCTCCTCCCCCGACGCACCCACCCGGAGGCGGCAGATGCAACCTGGCTCTAAACCTACCGTACGGGGGGCACAGGACCCCCGACCTGAAGAATAAGATTCGGATTCAGGTTCACTTTTCGACCGCTCAAAGGTCGCGGCGGCATACCAGGCGAAAAAACAGATCAAAAAATGAGATCGATCCAAGCAAAAGTTAGGGCTTTTATTACCAGCGTTAGGAATCGGGCCGGCCGGATCTCCTCCGCTCCGCCCCGCACCGGACGAGTAGAGGCGAGCGGGGTGGAGGAGGGCGTGGTTCGGTCGGGCGCCGCCGGCGGAGATCAGGGGCTCGGCGGCTTCCCGATTTGGGGGCGGCCGGGCTCTATCGCGAGAGGACCGAGAGAGCCGGGAGGATGAGACTGAGCAAAGGGCAGTATCGGAAGTCAACAAAAGGAACCAGGGGGGAGCAGGAATTTTCTATTTATATAAGCCCCAGGAGACGATAATTGGACCAGAAAAACGAACAAATATCGTGTCGTACTCGTAGACTCTGCTTTCCAAGCATAATATAAACACGTGCAAGATAAACACTCCGTATAAATGGCATTATCTTGATGGCACTTATTAAGCGATACGGTTTCTGTACACGGTCTGTACGTTCAAACCCTAGATCTGGAGACAAAAACGCTGAACGATTCCGTGGCAAGGAAGAATTGGGTCGGTCACCTAGAGCACTTTCTTTTCAGATCCTAGATCTCAGCACACCGAAATAGTTTCTTATCCAAGTTTTTTTTTCCTTTACCTTCCAGTCAAATATGCAACCAACAAAACAAACTATACGAAATTGAAAATCTAGGAGTAGTTGTAAGAGACAAGGGTTAGACATGCTACCCTTACGGAGCTTTGTGGTTGGTGGAAGCTTCTGAATCTGAACCAAGGAAATTAGGCAAAGGCTGCTGCGGCAGGACTCAAGAGAGAATGGCTTTCCTAGGGCAAGAAGGCGTAACCACCTCGCTCCTATTTATAGGGAATTCTCATCTCGCCATGATAAGTGAAGTGGCTTATCAATCTGCTACTTGGCATATCGATCTGCTCATTAACTTATTGATACGTGATAAGTAGGGTGTGATAGGACACCCGAACACGGGAGAAGGTAGTGGGGTCTGCATGGCTCCGTCGCCATTAACGCGAGGGAATCCGGGGTCGGATTTGCTTTTGAATGAAGACGTGTCTCCAGTCTGTACTCAACAACTAAAAGAAGCCTTTTAATGCTCCGAAGAAAAAATTATGTTTTCTTTCTATTTCTACTCTGCAGTATACCAGAGAAACAATAGGTGACAACTTAAAATATCGTTCGGAAGTGGCCGTTTTGTCACGAAGCATATGCTCTCGAATTTTATAATCCGAAATAAAAATAATATGATATTACGAAACATCAAAAAACTCGGATAAATTTTTTATGGGTACAGTGCTCATAAAGTCATTTAACGAAATACCGACCATTTTTTTTTTGAATTTAAATACCGACCATTTTTTGTTGCGTGTAAAGAAACAAATTTGGTGCCACAAAAATGTCAGCTGTTCGTGAAACTTCGTGCGCGAGGGGCAGAGGAAGGGAAATAATACTACAAGGGTGAAATTTTTTCCACGGTTGCCAACTTTTAGGGAGGGTCAATTACAAAAATGCAACAATTGGAGGTGTTTTAGTAAAGAACTCAGGGGGGCTAATAAAAATTCTGCATACCAAGGGGTCAGGAATTTAAGCGCCCATATATTGTCTCCATGCTGTGTTTTTGTTGAGATGTCAGCGCAAAATTTTTGTTCAATTTTTTTGACATTTTAGGATATTTTTGGGAGTGGTAGGAGCATGTGTTCCTATATGCCAAATAGAATTCACGATCGTTCGCATATATTTTAATTATTGGATTACCCAAATTAATAATTGGATCCATGCATTGTTTCCTCTCCCAAGTTGTTGCTCCTTCTCTCTGCTCCCGCTCACCCACTGCTCCTCCGGGGAACCCCTTTGCTCGCTCGTCGATCGCTGCTGCAGCTCCTCGCTTGCTCGTGCATAGACACCATTGTTGCAATAGCTTATTCGAAGTTACATATGCATTCTACTTGGGCCATCTGCCGCCTTCTATCCTCTACCAACGAAGACTATGGAGCCTTACCATGGTGACCGCGATTAGATTGGTCAATGGTTCACCCCGATCTGTCTATGAAGGACCTTTGGCCTTGCATATTCGTATCGAGCAATCTTGAATAGGTGACGGTGGTGCGTGCTGCTGCTCTGTATCAAGTTTCGGGCGCGTAGTTGATGAGAGGAGCTTGGTGTGGTTTTACTTCTTTATGTCTCCGACAACGGCGCCAAAAATTAGCTTGATGCACACGATGGTGTTGTTGAGAAACCCCAAGAGGAAGGTATGAAATAGTGCGGCAGCAAATTTCGCTCAGTTATGAAACCAAGGTTATCAATCCGGTAGGAGATGAAGACTTTTCTGAAGGTTGTTGAAGCTGACGTTGGCAGGGCGCACTACCGGTGTCAACAACGAACGTGAAACATGCACACAACACAACCAAGATACTTTACCCCAACATAACAGTGAGGTTGTCAATCTCACTGGCTTGCTGTAACAAAAGATTAGACGTATAGTGTGGAAAATGATGTTTGTTCACAGAGAATGAAAGAAAGCAGTGTTTGCAGTAGGTTGTATTATCAGTGTAAAATAATGGACCGGGATCCACAGTTCACTAGTGGTGTCTCTCCATAAATAAATAATAGCATACATGTGTGTAAACAAATTACAGCTGGGCAATTGACAAAATAAAGAACTGCATAATGATGCATATACATGTCATGGTGTCTGGTGTGAGATTCATTTGGGCATTACAACAATATACATAGACCGTTCCAACCGCATCTATGACTAATAATCCACCTTCCGGTTAACGTCAGTACCCCTTTCAGTATTAAGTTGCAAGCAACAGATTATTGCATTAGGCAAATTGTGTAATGTAAGTAACACAATTATCCTTAGACAAAGCATTACTGTTTTATCCCTAGTGGCAACAGTACATTCACAACCTTATAGGTTGTTGTCACTCCCCCAGACTTAAATGGAGACATGAACCCACTATCGAGTATAAATACCCCCTCTTGGAGTCACAAGTATCTACTTGGCCAGAGCATCTACTAGCAACGGAGAGCATGCAAGATCATAAATAGCACACACATATAATATATTATGAAGCAAATGACATAGTACTCAATATTCATCGGATCCCAGCAAACACAACATGTAGTATTACAATAAGATGATCTTGATCATGATGGGCAACTCACAAGATCTAAACATGATAGCACAAGTGGAGGTGACAAACATCTAGCTACTGATATGGACCCATAGTTCAAGGATGAACTATTCACGCATCAGTCCGGAGGCGGGCATAGTGATGTAGAGCCCTCCGGTGATGATTCCCCTCTCCGGCAGGGTGCCGGGAAGAGCTGCAGAACCCTCCCGAACTAGGGTTGACGACGACGGCGGCTACGGGATGTTTCGTGGAATTTTGATCGGGTACTTAGGGTTTTTCCGTCGGGGGTCTTTATAGGCGAAAGGGCGACGTCGGTGGGCGCCCGAGGGGCCCACACCACGTCACGGCGCGGCCAAGGAGGCTGCCGCGCCGCCATGTGGTGTGGCCGCCTCGTGGCCCCACTTCGTTTGCTCTTCGGTCTTCTGGATCCTTCCGGGAAAAATAGGGACTTCAGCTTTTGTTTCGTCCAATTCCGAGAATATTTCGAGAACAACTTTTCTAAAACCAAAAACAGCAGAAAGCAGGGAACTGGCACTGTGGCATCTTGTTAATAGGTTAGTCCCAGAAAATGCATAAAAATGATATAAAGTGTGTATAAAACATGTAGCAATTGGTATAATATAAGCATGAAACGAAAGAAATTATAGATACGTTTGAGACGTATCACGTGCATGGTTGGAGGTCCATTACTTTTGAGAATCTCAACATTGCAGAGTTTTGATTGTGTAACTAGTCAGATCCAATGGTGTAGCACACAGATGTGTGATGCCTGCGAGCTATAGTCATGCATTTGTCAATCCATCGCGAGGAAGGAAGGCAAAGCGAGAAAGACGAATCGTCCGGTTGAATAAAATATATTCCTTATGAAATCATGTACCACTATAACAAAAAAAATCTGCTCCCCGTCCTCGACCGGTGATACGTCTCCAACGTATCTATAATTTCTTATGTTCCATGCTATATTATACCAATTGCTACATGTTTTATATGCATTTTATATGGTTTTATGCATTTTCTGGGACTAACCTATTAACAAGATGCCACAGTGCCAGTTCCCTGTTTTCTGCTGTTTTTGGTTTCAGAAAAGTACTTAAGGAAATATTCTCGGAATTGGACGATTTCTTTTCTGAAGTCCGTTTTTATTTGGGAACGTTCCAGAATATCGAAGACGAGACGGAGAGGGGCCACGAGGTGGCCACATCAGGTCCAGGCGCGGCTGGCTTCCTGGCCGCGCGAGGACGTGGTGTGGGCCCCTCGGGCGCCCACCGACATCGCCCTTTCGCCCATATATACCTCCCGAACCAAAAACCCTAGCACGGTGTTCATATTTTCCTCCACGGGTCCCGAGCGCCGCCGCCATCGCCGACAAGTTTCGGGGGTCAGAAGTTCCTGTTCCGGCACCCTGCCGGGACGGGGATTGACCCCCGGAGCCATCTCCATCGACTCCACCGCCTCCACTTCGACTCCGTGATGGTTTGTAAGTAGTTCCCCCATGGACTACGGGTTCTTGGCTGTAGCTAGTTGGTACTCTCTCTCCCATGTACTTCAATACAATGATCTCATGAGCTGCCTTACATGATTGGGATCCATATGATGTAATTCGTGTTGTGTTTGTTGGGATCCGATGAATTGTTACATTATGATCAGTCTATCTATCAAAGTTTGTGAAGTTATTGTTGCTGCAATCTTGTTAAGTTTAATGCTTGTCACTAGTGCACGAGTGGCATGATCTTAGATTTAAGCTCTATAATTATTGCTTAGATTGTATCTACAAGTTGTTTGCACATGTCTCTGTCCGGAACCCGAGGCCCCGAAGTGACAGAAATTGGGATAACCGGAGGGGATGGCTTTGATATGAGGATCACATGTTTTCACCAAGTGTTAATGCTTTGCTCCGGTGCTCTATTAAAAGGAGTACCTTAATTACCAGTAGATTCCCTTGAGGCCCCGCTGCAAACGGGCTGGTAGGACAAAAGATGTTATACAAGTTTCTCATTGCGAGCACGTATGACTATATATGGAAAACATGCCTACATGATTAATAAACTGAATGTTCTGTCTTAATGTTATTTCAATACTGTCAATTGCCCAACTGTAATTTGTTCACCCAACACTTGTTGTTACCACTAGTGTAGATAGCTGGGAACCCCGGTCCTTCTGTTATCATCATTGCTTTCCTGTCAACTCCACACAAGCAACTATTCTCTGGTGCTATTGTCTCTGTGTTACTATTACTACTGCTCTCATACAACTGCTGCTTTCACATCACCCCTGTTACTAGTGCTTTTCCAGGTGCAGCTGAATTGACAACTCGGCTGTTAAGGCTTATAAGTATTCTTCGTCTCCCCTTGTGTCGAATCAATAAATTTGGGTTTTACTTCCCTCGAAAACTGTTGCGATCCCCTATACTTGTGGGTTATCAACCGGTAATCTACAATATCCTACCTCATCTATTTGCCTCTCTAGAGGTGGGAGGGGAGAACCCTAGACATACACTCTATGTTGTGAAGCCCTTAAAGTTAGGATTTAGTCAACCGACAATAACTCTGTGGATGATTCCTGCGAGCTATAGTCATGCATTTGTCAATCCATCGCGAGGAAGGAAGGCAACGCGAGAAAGACGAATCGGCCGGTTGAATAAAATATTTTCCTTATGAAATCATGTACCACTATAACAAAAAAAATCTGCTCCCCGTCCTCAACCGGTAATCTACAATATCCTACCTCCTCTATTTGCCTCTCTAGAGGTGGGAGGGGAGGACCCTAGACATACACTCGATGTTGTGAAGCCCTTAAAGTTAGGATTTAGCAACCGACAATAATTGTGGTGACGATGACGGTGTTGTGTAGAACAAGAATATGTTTTCTTCGAATCCACGTGCACCTCATCGATAGTGGTCTTGCCGATGACGTTGAAGAGGGCAAAAATCGTCGAGTCGTTGCTCCCTTAAAGTGCTAGAATTTGTTTGTTCTACGTGTGTTACAGGTTTGCTCGGTGGCGCTGGCATGCGAGGCGGATGTCGTGGTTCTACGTCTCGGTCCTCCGACTCTATTTTTTACTGACGATGGTTGGTCGGTCTTGGCCTTGTTCGCAAGTCTGTGGAGTTTGTGTTCCACGGTTCCAGTTTGTAACAACTCGGCAGGAACACAAGCGTCAGTAGAGAAAGTTGCACGTTGAGAAGAAACAGCAACAAGCTCAAGATGATGTCATGACAGAAAAACGGAGGAAAACATCGCCCCGACATCAGAAGTAGAGTAAAACCTTGCCAAGGCCAAGCAACACACGACGGGGGCTCGCAAGCTCAATCTTCGCTACGGGCCCAAGGAACGCACGACGGGGGCTCGCAAGCCCAATCTTCGCTACACTGGCCCAAGTAAACGCTAAGATTGTTGGGAGTAACGGTGGGCCCACCTATAAGAGGGGTGTGTGGTTGGTAGCTTAAGTAGTTGGCATGAGCGATAGGAAAGATCATCCAGAATGAACCCTGGGGCGTAGCTCTCTATCTATCTCTTTATAAAACCTTTATAATCATGTGCTTGAGATCCAGATGTAGTATCAATAACAATTCGTAGTGACTTGTGATTGTGTGCGATTCCTTCCTATAGTTTTGTCTGATGAGTCTGGCAACTACCCAACAGCTCCATGGCATATTTCCGCATTTTCCGGTGTTTTCTTCTCCAAGGCAACGATTTGCTTTGCGAACCTCGGTCGCCCACGTCTTCCTAGCCGCTATAACGAATGAAATAGGGCGTGTTTGGTTACTCGGATAAAAAATGGGACTCCCTTCTCCATGGCCCTGCTGGGCCTGGCCTAGAAAAATGTGGCCTCGGCCTTGTTATGCGGCCCGTTTGGTTGCATGCATATTGTTTTTTTCTTTTTTGACTATTTATTTCGCACTGTTGTGCTTGGTTGCCTGGAAACTTGACATGTGCATGTTTAGATGCAACAGGTGTTTGGTTGCGCGCTGGCTAGGAGATGTTCTCACCACTTTCAAATATGGTGATCTTACCACCTTCTAAGCAAAATCAGGCACAACCAATGCACACTAAACATACCAAAACAGCTTAAGCACATAAGTAGCAAGGGACAAACACACCATAGTTAACATCAATACTAGCAGGGGACGAACACACCCTGATCAAAACATGTTATGGCCATGCTAGGCCCGGCTTAATACAACTAAGCAGGGGCATCCCATGCCCCAGATTAACATCACACTTGAACTAGTCGGCTGCGGACAGGTCCAGCCCATGCAGGTGAAGGTCATACTCTTGTAGATGTCCATCTTTAAGCCTCTAGTCGTAAGCTTGAAGACGATATAGTCATCCACCTCGAGGTTGTACTTGTTCACCACCAAAGCCCACCGTTGTCGCCGCCATTGATGCAGGACGACAAAGGATGGGGGATGACACGCTGAGATGGCGTTGAAGCTCCTCCTGGACATCTGCGAAACCCAGATGTTCTGCACCCACTGGGAGTGAACATCATCTCCGGGTGGCAGCGTGGCGGCGGACGAGGAGCCATTGCGGGAGGCGGTGAGGAGCGGCGGAGAGGTTGAGACTGGGTTGGACGGTGAGTAGAGTGGAGTGTGGAGTTAACGTGAAACGTCGCGCTTCCCCACACGTTCAGCGGATACGTACACGGTGGCTCACCACAGGCTGGCCCGACGAGAACGGTCGAATCGACGTTCCTCCTCAGCCAGACCCAGCACACTTTAAGTTTCGTGGGCATGCAGGAAAGCAGGTTGGACCAAGCAACCAAATAGGTATTTTTTTGCATACGTGCGGCCTGGTTGACTACATCGTGGGCTACCAAACGTGTCCTTTGAGATAATTGTTAGCTCTAGCCATCAAACCAAATAAAATAGAGAACATTGTTACTAGCTGTAATCTGCTACTACTAGTGCGTTTGGTTGTTATCCTAACCAGTCGCTGTCCTAGTTTTCTTGATTATGTTATTCAAAACCATGTCTTTTGTCTTTGTTTATGCACAAAATTAGACTATTCCTACTAAAGAGTGAAGTCAAGAAATGTGTGCTGGAAAAACCTGGTAATGCAACACCAAAGGACAAATTAAGAATTATTAAATGGCGTCACTGACAGTGACCCCTTGTCATGGTCTAAACTAGCGCCTCCTGTTGTTGGCAGGCCGGATATTATAGAAGCACCGGTTCAGTTCATCATAAAATAATCTGATTTATATCTTCTTCGGTGAAATCTGAATTAGTCATATTATCTGCACATATCCATAGGACCACATAGTATCTTGTTAACACACAATCACGTCGCCATTGAGGCCAATGTCTCAGGTCAAGCAACTAACAGATAGGCTTCAAATGCCAGGAACAGAGACTGACGTGCAAGCATGATCACCTTGTGATACAACACGAAAGAAGCACTTTGAATTCAAGCATACATACTCCTATACATTATGCTACATAGAAAACACAACATGATCCACAAATGTAGAGAGGTTGTATTGCTCACATCAACTGGATGTCCAGAAAAAAATGTTCACACCGTAAACACATATATGCGCCTTTTATTTCAGTGTTCAATGAATCTCTTGATATACACTAATCAAATGTATAACACTAGGATACAAGTATGGTGCAAAACTGCAAACTGCTCAGCAAAACCCTGAATATGGCAGATGAAAGCAAAATGGAAGATAAGGAGGGGGACTACAAGACGGGGTTTCTTGTTCCACGGCAGGTATTATGCTAGATCTGGTGCCAACACGGGTGAACTGTTTGCAGAACCAACTGGTTCTTGTAGGGCAAGGTTCAGTGGAAACATCTCGCACTGAGCACTGTGCGCCATCAGCTGGTCCATGAGGACCAATGCGGCCATCGTTTCCACCATTGGAACAGCTACAAAGCAATGATACAAAAAATATCAGATCATAAGACACTACTGGAAGTAACAAAAGGTACAATATTTGATTGATCCATTACCCCGAGGGACAACACATGGGTCATGGCGACCCCTTGTCCTAAGTTCGATATCCTGATGTTCCCTTGTTACAGTGTTTTGCTTCTTCTGGAAAAGTTAAACTAATACCTCAGATAACTGGCTATAACTGCTCCACAAGTAGCAATGATGAAATGTTACACATTCTACCATATATACAAAGTGTACCACTATACTCTAATAGAAAGAAGTCCAATATTTTGCATTAAAAAACAGAATATGCACAGTTGTCGCTGAAAAGTTGATACTTGACATAACAGTGGTTCTAAGTTGTAAGTGGGCAACATCCCAGTTCTTATCATTCTAAAACATGACATGGAAAATGTTGCTACACTTTCAAGATACAATATTTTCATACTACAATATTTCCTGTCATTATTCCGGAAAGCAGTTTACTGAACGGAATGGCTTACCCCAATAGTTGCTGTTGGCTTGAAAGCTACTTTGAAGTATATGGTTTCACCATTCGATATTCCTCCCTGTATGCACATACAATTAACAACCAGTGACATACTTCTGATTATAAGTACTGAAAATGAACGTTAATGCAATAGGATGCTAGGATAAATACCTGTACACCGCCTGAGCGGTTGGTTCGTGTTCTCACATTTCCAGCCTCATCCATATAGAACTCATCGTTATGCTCACTTCCAGTTAAGTCAGTACCTGGGAACACGTTACTAGTACTTAGGCCAGTCGTAAAGTAGGATGCATTCCCATAACTAATTTTGTGCAAAACAATTTCTTACCTGCAAATCCACTACCGATCTCAAACCCCTTGCTTGCAGGAAGAGAAAGCATAGCCTTTGCCAATAGAGCTTCAAGTTTGTCAAATACAGGTGAACCAAGCCCCTATAAATTATGCCCGCGTTCCAAAGTCATTGTGTTGCTATTAATGAATTGGTCAACGACGATTATAAGCAATAAATATATGGTGCAGCCCAAACCATGGTCATGAGTAAAAAACAAATAGGAGACCTTATTTGGTTTATTATGCTGGAACATACAAAAATCAACATAACAGGGTAATACTTACACGAGGAACATTTCTGGCAATACATGTAACCACCCCGCCAATTGAATTCCCATCAACTCGTACTTTATCAATTGCAGCGATCATCTTCTCTGCATATTCTGGATCAGGGCATCTACAAATGTTGCTCTCTATCTGGAGAAATTTTAAAAAACAAGATAAAATCCAGTAAACCGCTGAGAGTATCATGTAATTTTAACGAAAAGGGTGTGAACTACAGACCTGCTCCAGGGTTACAGTTTCATAATCAACCGCGTCTTCAGGAAGTACGACTTGATGCACTTTTGAAACGAATGCCAGAATCTGTGGGTAAATATTTTTATTCAATAAGGTACTGCAAAAGTTATCAAGAGAGAGAAACATGCGCACACACACACACACAATTGCCCTTCTGCATGGGAATGAAAAGGTAAAATAAATCAGTATTCACCGAAGCATGATACTTGTACTATTTCTAGATTTTTGCTCTATGCAACAAGATGGATATAACTATATAACCAAATGAGATGTCATATTTAGGTCAAGCAAGAACCAGGATCGAAGCAAAATAAGGAAGGACCACTTAACAGAAAAAATTACTGTGTAACTCTGCTCATTTGTAAAACCTAATGATGTTAATATTATAATTAAAACAACTGTTAAATGCTTGGACATATTTAGGATGTATCCACATGCAAGTTTTCTTTCTTTGGGCTATATTGCTTATCAATCAGTAACCAGGGGAATGGCAAGGCTTTGTTACAGATTGGAATAGTAAAAAGGAAGTGCCGAGTAGGACCGAACCTCGACTCCAGCTTTGAGCTTGAGAATTTTCTTGGCAAGAGCTCCTGCAGCTACCCTTCCAATGGTTTCCCTCGCCGATGACCTTCCACCTCCCTATTATTCAGTTGGCAAAGAAAAGGTTCAGTTAAACTAATCAAGTAAGTAAAAAATCTTGCACATCTAAAGTTGTAGCAGAAAAGATGCAACAATTAGGGCTTGAATGCGATAACTGGTCTATACATCTTATATATGCATGACAATAGATACCTGCACAGATCTAACACCGTATTTGAGGTCATAAGTTAAATCTGCATGGGATGGTCTGTACGCCTTAGCCATTTCAGTGTAATCCTGTGTGACCAAAAATGGTTGTGCAACAAAAGGATAAATACCAACAATAATTGCCCTTCCAATATTAGAAATACCATGAGTAGTTATTAGAAATCTAATATTACAGATACTTACACCCCCTCTTTGATCTGTGTTTGGGACAAAAACATGAATTGGCGTCCCAGTGGTAATTCCTGCATAAAACCATCAACCCTGTCATGATACTGACACAAGGCAATGTGTTCTTATTTATATATTGAATTCACCAAACTAATCCCGTGTCTTGAAAGGTACCCTACCTTCATATGTCCCTGAAAGAATTTTACAAGTATCGGTCTCCTTTCTTGGGGTGGTTATTCTGCTCTGACCTGGCCGCCTGTAATAATAGACCTTTTCATATTACTTATGATCAACCGAAAAACAATATCTTAACAGAATGCATTGCAATACCCTAATTTTGGCAGTAGCTAGCTGTAGCAGAAAAACTAATGAAATCTGGAGGCATACCTTCGATCAAGGTCTGCTTGCATGTCTTCCTCTGTGAGTGGGATTCTGGGTGGACAACCACTGATAACGCAACCAACACCACCTCCATGAGACTCTCCATAAGTTGCAACCTGGAAGTAGTCCCCGAAGATATTTCCAGCCGCCTTCACTTCTGTTCTCCAATTTTACAGAGCAAAAAACGTCAGATTTGGCTCTATTACGGTTCTCGCTCCAGTATAACAGCATCCGTGCCATGTACTATATAAATTGATGACTCTATTTGAACGTACATACAGCATAGAAATTCAAGTCCAGGAAATATCAACATTGGAACTATGTACTATCAGAACCCCCAGATTTCAACACAAACAATGGACAGGTGACGATGAAACCCTTACTAAGCTATGCACGAAAGGATCAAACGAACTCATATGATCTTCACAGGAACATGGTTCCCAAATTAACATCACAGCAGAGACGATTTTTCTCTGTCCAATAATTTACAGCGTATCATCTTCCCCATGCCACCAACGACAGACATACTCTATCAGGCTGCAGCTGACTAACCAATCCTAAGCTCCCTATACGAAGCAACAGGGCAACGAACCAGTTATTAGCCCCAATCCGATAAACAGAGCAGACACTACCGACGCGCACGAAATAGTTCTAATGACAGGAATCGAGGAGGATGGGGCTGAGCAGCCGGACGGACCTAGGCGAGCGGCGCGTCGGCGGCCGACGGAGAAGCGGACGGAGGCGGGGGCGGCGTCCGTGAGCGCGCGGAACCCCCCGCGCGGGAGGGAGCTCCAGCGCGCCCCGGCGGCCAGGTGCTGCGACGTGGGCGGCGCGGCTGCCATTGGAGAAGGTAGATTGGTTGTTGGTTTGGGTTGGTGAGGGCGAGACGAGGAGGAGGAAGAAGAGGGGCTGGGGTGGAGTCTTCTCTAAATACGCGACGGAGAGTCGGCACCTACCTACCCCTGGCCCTGGCTCCGGCGGCTGGGTTTGGTTTGGTTTGGTTTCGTGGTGTTGCCGCAGCTACGATACGACGACGAGATCACGAGACGTCCGGTCCGGGTTGGTGAGGGTTCATTGACTCGCGTTTGTTAAAATTGAATTGGTGAGGTCAGCTTCAAGGGCATTTTTGAAATGGTGTCCATATTTTCTCAAATCTTGTCCATTTAAGGAAATGGGTGGAGAGATGAGGATGGACATTTCATGATCGTATCCAAGGGTGTTCATCATTTATCCAATTCATTCACTTTGACACTTTGTCATTTCATATTTTACTACATCTGTCCCTAATGACAATTGACAAGACATTTTGGTAGACTAAAATAATTTAGGGACAAAGGTGGTAATAGTTAGTGTGCACGTACAACATACGTCTCCACAATAAAACAACAAAACATTTAAATACTATATTTCCTTTTATGAGTTTCCTTTTCTGTAGTTTTTTCGTCTCCATGTTATTTTAAGTCTGAAGTTGGGTCTAAAGATTGACATAAACTACCATCTTCGCCGACAAATAAATACTCAAATTATTTAGCAAATAATTTGAAGTATCTTCCATTCACACACATGGACAGTGGCTACACAAAGCCACACAACAATGCCTCAACAATAAAACAACAACAAAATTAATCCTATATTTCCTTTTATGAGTTCCCTCTTCTATACATCTATAAAGTTGGGCCTAAAGATTGGCAAAAAATATCATCCTCACTGACAAATCAATACACAAACTATTTAACAAATAATTCGAGGTATCCATTCACACACATGGACTGTGGCTGACTGGCTGCACAAAGCCACACAACAATGCCTTATCCTCAGCAAACAAACTTGAACAAAAAGTAGTGGAAGTTTTTTTATCGAGAATAGCGCGGGGGGGGGGGGGGGGGACGAGCTTTCCCCGTGGTGGAAGTTTTTCATATACATTGTCACACTATGATCTATTTTGGCGGATTTTGTGTTAACATAGTTCAGGGTGTACGGATAGCACCATTCAGCGGCAATGTAAGAAGCAAGACGTAGCTCCGCAACTAAGATGACATGAGATGGCTCTTACGTGCAAACATATAAGAGTCATTATCGAAAATTACTTGAGTCAACAAATAGATAAATGATTGATATGCTCTTGTCTCTCAAATATTGAGAGCTAGAATGGTATCATTTGTACTTTCAGAAATTTGTGTTGTATTTTGTTGTTAAATGATCTATACTTTCGTTATTTGACACATTGATCTCTTTACTACTTTTGGCTCCATATATCAAGTATAATGGTTTCTTTTGTATTTTCAAATATAATGGTTTCCCCCTTATTCATCTGGTTTTATCGCGTAGTATAGGACCTCCATTAAGGTGGAGTTGTTGATTGTTCATTTACACCCATCTTGTTTGTCTACCGTCGTGCACCACCATGCGGACCCGCAACACATCCACCGGCGAGTCATAATATCATAATATCACTGACGAGGGGTGACCTCGGCAAATCCCATGGTGGAGTACCTAGGGTTGTATCGGGTGGAAGTGTATATGGTCGTTGGTGAATTCGAACGGCTGACAAGCATGGAGTTACTTGCCTGATTATAGATCTTCAAGTTATAAGGTGGCTACAATGGCGTCCCGGCGAGTCGAAGGCTCGCTAGGGTTTCTGACTACTAGATTGCGTAACTTCTACCGACCCCCTCCTGGCCCTTATATAGGAGGCCAGGTCTCAGGAGTTTGAATACAAGTTGGTTTACAGATAAGGTAAGCCCTAAGTCGGCACATTAACTTCTTTCTTGTGCCGTACTCCTTCTTTATTGGGCCGTATTTGACCATCCTGATGTTATTTTGCTCATGGGCCACCGAGTGGCCTTCCGGTATACCGAGCCTTATTGTCATCGAGTGGGTATACCCGTTGGGTATAACCACATCAATCACGAACACTACAAGTTTATTTTTTGTCCCATTGCAACGCAGCTAATCAACAGGTGAACTGATTTTTTTTGCTTCAGTACATAAGTAGAATATCATCAGCAACAAAGAAGAGAAACATGTCACCATCAAGGTAAATTATGATATGATATGATAGATAGAAACTTTGTACAAGCCTGGAGTGACCTTCCGTTTCTCTTCTCCCCTCCCCTGATAGAGCCATAGAGGAGACCAGAACAGGCATGAGCATCCTCCTGCTGTGCATTTCTTCAGGTAGCCAACAGTACACGCATGAATGTATACGGCACCCACCGACCTTGGCGTCTACATAACTCCCACGGGAGTCAGCATGCCACATGATGATGCTAGAAGCTTTACAACATGCTTTACATACACTACAGGTAACAGAGGCAAGTTTACCAGTTACATCCCTTATGCTCAAACGAGTGAGCACCCTGCTGGGGAAGAAGGCCCGAAGGCCGCAATCTCGAAGCATATAATGTTTTTATGCTGTCCAATCGGTCACAGCTACACCTCTTCCTTATGCAGAGGCAGGGGTGAGGGTAGCGGTGGCGATTGGGACGCCTGCTGGGGCTGCTCCTCCGATTTGTTGTTGACTTTTATCTCCAGCAGCCGTTCAACAGGCTGACGGCAGATAGGGCACCGTGTGGTCTGGTACCTCAGGACCTTGGCGCACTCGCTGCACATGCACTGCAGCAAAGATATAAATGTCAGGGAGTACTACAGATGGGAACACAGGGACAGTTGCCAAATAGAAATAGCTCATACTTGTGGAAATGGCTAGCTATCAGTAAACTCAGGTAGACTTTTCTAGACTGGTAAACAGAACAGGCATGTCAAAGATCATGATTGGTAAGCATATGGAGTATAGTATAGCCGTAGTAACACAATAAATATAGTACTCCCTATGATCCAAAAGAAGTGTCGCAGTTTTGAACTGGGGGTAGTTGAAAATCGCGACACTTATTATGGATCGAAGGTGGTATAACAAAGCGTTCACAGCTTATGTCTTCAATCATGGACTAATGTCGAACATAAACTGGTACATTTATAGATTGGAGACTTACCATATGCCTACAAGGAAGGACAGTAGTATCCCTTGGCTCTGAGAGACAGATAACACATTCTTTCCCAGGATCATTTGCATCACTTTCCCCTTCCACAGAGTTTCCTATTCCATATATTTCCTGCAATTCATACCTAGTTCCATTTACCCAAAGGATTTGACTGACAACTCTTACATGATAGTCCCCACTTTCTTTCTTTTCAAACACAGCCTGAGTGATCTGTGAGTTTGGAGTTTTTATCTTCTGATCTTCGCCTTCAGATGGTGGATCAGCGGACAATGTAGTTTCAGCCTTAACTGCAAGTGGATATACTTCCATTCCCCCCTGTTTCAACAGCTCAGAGTCCTCAAACGCTGAAAAGTCAATTCCAGTCCCTGAAGGTTGCCTGAATTTCTGGCCAAGACCCTCTTTGAAGCTAACAGTAACAGGCTTAATCAAGTCTGGTTTCATCGCTGTGAGATTGCAGTTCAGCTCTTCCTTTGCAAAGAAGTAGACAATCATGCTGTACAAGGAAGTAGATCAAGAATGTGTAAATGGCCTTAAATTACAGCAAGAATAAGACTTATTTTTGTTTGTATTATGGAAATTATAGCTGTAATTCTTTAGTGATGGAACATGGGTAGTACAATAATACGATATATTAAAAAGCACTGCTAGTTTAGCACAAAATGCCAAAGTCCTCTACCCTTAAAAAATGCCAGTCCTCTACAAATACACCACTATCTCATTTGGAGGAAGGATAAGTCCAATTGTGCTTGGTCAAGTGATCCAAAGAACACACTGAACTCAAATACATATGTCGCTGGCCATTAGCAATATAACAACTTGTTTTACTTTAAACTAATTTTCAGAAAATATAGCCAGATGCAAGCTTCAAAACAGAACAGTATCCACAACTTGAGATAATTGAAATTCCAAGATACTTTGGGTTGCTCATAATCAGCATCCGTCAATTCCAATAAACTACAAATTTAAAGACTAGCTTTAGTTTAGGTAAGAAACATCTGGCTACACAGATTATTCACTTCTGACCAAGAATGGGTGTGTTCCAAACATGATGATGACAGAGGGAAAATGATAAGAGGGGGTGAAGAACTGAACATTTGAAACGTAACTCCAAGGATGCAACCGAGCAGACAATAATGTAGGGAACAATGAGTGTGGATAATATGCAATTATATATAACATAGTGTTGATTAGGCCACCTCGGCGAGTACGCCACACGCAATACTTAGTGTTAATGTCACGGGTTGGGGGTGGATTGGATTGAAGGTTGTAGTTGTGGTCGGTTGGAGGCTTAGGGCGATGATCTCGTCGACCTATGATCGGAGAAGGAGGTGAGAAGAGGCGCCAGGGGGCAGGAGCACGAGGTGAGAGATTAGATTAATTTCTGCTTGTTCTCATTGATCGCATAGGTTGGCTTATAAACAGCCAATTACAGAAATTGTATCAAACTCCAACTCTAGTTAAACCTTTCCAATTAAACCCAAACTCTACTAATCTAATCCTAGAAGGACTCTAAGAGGGCGCAGGGCCCTTGCGGCGCCTATACGCCTGACCCCACATGACAGTTAAGAAATAAATGGAGCATCATGTGTAAGCATCACGATCAATATGAAGTTCTAACGTCTTGACCAGGCGGGAACACCAAATAGTGTAGTATTCTAGCTCTAGAGTCCAGAGTACTGCTAAGGTTATAAGCCTATGTCCACTATAGAACATTGGGATTTCCTCTTTATTACATATCTTGATCACAGAGTTTTTTACTAAAGGATTTTGAGAACAATCTAATAATGTATAAAACATGCACAAAATGCTAAATCTGGCTTTTCTAGCTATTGAAGAAGAATTCTTCGCAAGGACCAGGGTATGAAGGATGCTCAGATAGTGAACAAATGACTGAGTGTCTTGGTGTTCTCAGATAATACTTTTGTAGACAAAAGGTCCTGATGCTTCTTCGTTGAAATAAAAATACCATTTTTTATCTCAAACAAGTGAGAGCATCAACATCTTATAAGAGGCTAATTCCTCAAAGCATCAACATCGATATACAGAACAAATCCCTGCAAACTGCAACATCTTCCAGACATATCGTATTCCTAGCCAAGCGAGTGGCAGCAAAGCTGTAGTAAGAAAAGGAGCAAAGATTCACCTTCCGGCGACAGTGGCATCGAACGTAAAGGCGACGAGGAAGCGGCCGGGGCAGTCTTCATCGGGCTCAATCCGGAGCGTCTCCTTCTTGAGGTTGACGTCGTTGCGGATGGTGACGGCCTTCTGGTGCTCGACGTAGGGCGTGGGCATAGGCGGCTGCAAGCCGTAGGGGTACCGCCCACCCCAGCCAGGGTACTGGTGCACCGAGGGCGGGAACTCGGCGGTGGCGGCGCCGGGCGGCGGCGCGGCGCCCCGGTGGTGGTGGTCGTAGGGCGCCGGGAGGGGCACCTGCACGGAGGGCGGCGGCGGCGGGTAATAGTTGCCGTACTGCGGGTAGTACTGCGGCGGGTTGGGGTTGGGGTACTGGGGCGGGTACGGCGTGGCGGCCGCGAAGACGTAGCGGTTGGGGGCTGCCTCCGGCTGCTGGGGAGGCGGCGGCTGCTGGTGGTGGTGGCCGTGGCCGTGGCCGGAGCCCCGGCGGCGGTGGCCAGGGCCGCCTCCCCCGCCGTTGCTGCCCGTGTTGCCCATGCTCTCCCGGCGCAGATTCACCCCGCCGCGAGCTCGCAGAAACGAACGAACGACCTCAGACTCGGATCTCGAGGCCTCAGAGCATCGGAAAAATTGGTGGAGACAGCGCCTCTCTCCTCTTCTCCAAAATTGGTGCCCCCAACCAATCGAAAAGAAAGAAATGAACAGCAACGCTTCCGACGATCAGGAGCGGCGGAGCCAATCGGATCCTTTCCCCTCGCGAAACCGAAATCGAAATCGATTCGATCGGCGTCGGGGGGAAGGGGAAAGAGAGCGCTTTGCTCACACACTCCGTTTCTGCTTTCGCCGGTTGTGATGAAAAATCGTATTTTTGGGGCGCCTATAATGGAAGGTTGCGCGTAAAGCACACCGCCACTAACTATCCTCTGAGATGATGCCTTTTTCCCACCCGGTGGTTAAGGGTCGCGCGGACACGATTAGGCCCTCCATTCTTCTCGATTTCTTGTTGTTGGAGCACGCAGGGGCCTGTTTTTTCGGCGCGCGAGCTGGAAATTCTAGGAAGTGCGGCGAGATTTTTTTTTAAAGAAATTGTGCGGCGAAATTTTAATCCCACGTGAATGAAGAAACCTTCGGTTCTGAATTTGGAGGTGAATAAGGAATCACGTGAAATGCATGCCTACCGCGTGGCTGTTTATGTAGCTGCCTATTGTTGGTGAGGGCGTGTGGCCACACCGTGTTCAGTAGTGACAGTCGTACCCACTCGTTTGCAATGTCCAAGTTTAAGCCTTTTTATTAAGATAAGTCTGCTATAATTTTGTTTAAATTTTTATATATCTATATAGTATGTTTTAGTGTGTACATACGTATAAATTCAGATAAAACCGAAACATCTTTTTATAGACGAAGAAAGTAGTTTAATTTACTAAGAAAATTATATTGCAGAATAGGGGGAGTACATTGCTAGCTCCGAATTTTAGAAATTTAGAAAAAATAGAGTATGGCATCCATAATTATTAGACGGATAAAGTATAAGTTATGATTTTCATATCAGTATGGATAATGCATCTTGAGCAGCTATTGTGGGTTGTGGCCGAGGAGAACAACATAGATGGTAGCCTTGTCATTTTTATAAAATTAATTAGCAATGTGCATATATTTCGCCTTTCAAGCGTGTAGAATTTTTAGTGCTTCATATTTTTGGGTCTCATGTAAATGTGTGTTTGGTCACTATCTCCCTCAGTTACTACCAACAATGCAATTTTTGTCCTATAATAATATTGTGTATAATAACATCTTATATTATGAAGCGGAAGGAGTATTGTTTATTAAAATAGAGTGTATTTTCACCGGATATACCGGTGTTTTTATTAGGGCGGAATATCTCTTCATTGGAGGGGACCGTAGATAACGAGTCGTTTTTGGTGACTCCGTCAATCTCAGGACCAATGATACGTCTCAAACGTATCTATAATTTCTGAGGTTTCATGCTTATATTATACCAATTGCTACATGATTTATATACACTTTATATCATTTTTATGCATTTTCTGGGACTAACCCGTTAACAAGATGTCACAGTGCCAGTCCCTGTTTTCTGCTGTTTTTTATTCCAGAAAAGTTGTTCTGGAAATATTCTCGGAATCGGACGAAACAAAAGCGGAAGTTCTTATTTTCCCGTCACGTACACGGAGCCAGAAGGGCAAGCCTGGGGGAGGCCCACGGCCTCCACACCATGTCCTCGTGCGGCCGGGAGGGGGTGGCGCCACCACATGGTGTGGGCCCCCTGGGCGCCCACCGACATCGTCCTTCCGCCTATATATTGCCTCTGCCCCGAAAACCCTAAAACAATCCGTCATATTCTCTGAAAAGTTCCGTAGCGCCGCCGCCATCGAAGACAAGGTTCGGGGGTCAGAAGTTCCTGTTCCGGCACCCTGTCGGGACGGGGATTGACCCCCGGAGCCATCTCCATCGACTCCACCACCTCCACTTCGACTCCATGATGGTTTGTGAGTAGTTCCCCCATGGACTATGGGTTCTTGGCTGTAGCTACTTGGTACTCTCTCTCCCATGTACTTCAATACAATGATCTCATGAGCTATCTTACATGATTGAGATCCATATTATGTAATCGGTGTTGTGTTTGTTGGGATCCGATAAATTGTTATATTATGATCAGTCCATCCATCAAAGTTTGTGAATTATTGTTGCTGCAATCTTGTTGTGTTTAATGCTTGTCACTAGTGCACGAGTGGCATGATCTTAGATTTAAGCTCTATAATTGTTGCTTAGATTGTATCTACAAGTTGTTTGCACATGTCCTTGTCCGGAACCCGAGGCCCCAAAGTGACAGAAATTACCGGAGGGGATGGTTTTGATATGAGGATCACATGTTTTCAGCAAGTGTTAATGCTTTGCTCCGGTGCTCTATTAAAAGAAGTAACTTAATTACCAGTAGTTTCCCTTGAGGCCCCGCTGCAAACGGGCTGGTAGGACAAAAGATGTTATGCGAGTTTCTCATTGCGAGCACGTATGAATATATATGGAAAACATGCCTACATGATTAATAGACTGGATGTTCTATCTTAATACTATTTCAATTCTGTCAATTGCCCAACTGTAATTTGTTCACCCAACACTTGTTCTTGGAGAGTTACTACTAGTGTAGATAGTTGGGAACCCCGGTCCTTCTGTCATCATCATTGCTCTATAGTCAACTACGCACTGGAATATTTTCTGGTGCCATTACCTCTGTGCTACTGCTACGGCTGCTGTGTTACTATTACTATTGCTATCATATTACTGCTGCTTTCACATCACCCCTGTTACTAGTGCTTTTCCAGGTGCAGCTGAATTGACAACTCCGCTGTTAAGGCTTATAAGTATTCTTTGTCTCCCCTTGTGTCGAATCAATAAATTTGGGTTTTACTTCCCTCGAAGACTGTTGCGATCTCCTATACTTGTGGGTTATCAACCAACTCGTCGGCTAGTCTTTACATAGAGGCAACTGGTAAGAGTGCGATTGTGTGCGTTCATATGGGTGAGTGTATATGTTTATGAGTATATTGTATTTCACAAACAAAGAGTTAGATACCTTGATTATTGCTATAGCAGAAAAAGAAACTTGGTTCGATTTTTGATACCGAGGGTTTGAACCCGGCTAGATTGAACTAGTGCTCAGTTCTCTAAATACATGAAATGTTAAGAGAAAACTATACAAGTGAGATGTTGTACGGAGTGTCTTTATTCTTCTTCTCTGCAAGAAGAAAGCGAGCTATTATATAAGAGTGAGATTTTTGCTTCAGCAAAGCTAAAGAGGTATAGTAACAGTCTAAACAAATTTTTGGGTGTGGGACTGGGTCTCTACCTTTCAAATATCTTTGGGGTTCCGATACATTATCAGAAACTTTTAAACTCTGAATGGTATCCAGTGGAAAGCCGTTTCGAAGGCAAACTTGGATTATGGAGAGGGAAAATGTTGTCTTATCGTGATCGTTTGGTACTTGTTAATTCGGTATTAACAAGTTTACCGATGTTTCTGTTATCTTTTTCTGAAAATACCTAAAGGGGTAAGGAAATGATTAGATTTTTATCGATCACGATTTTTTTGGCAAAGTGATGAAAACAAACACAAATATAGATTGACAAAGTGGAATATTATTTGTCGACCAAAGGATCAGGGTGGTTTGGGGGTCAAAGTGCTAGAACTCAAGAATAAATGTTTACTCAGTAAATGGTTGTTTAAACTTTTAAATGAGGAAGGGGTCTGGCAGGAGCTCCTGCAGAACAAATACCTTCATAGCACAACTTTAGCTAATGTTGAGATGCAACCGAATGACTGACCATTTTGGAAAGGTCTCATGAGGGTCAAAGATGATTTCTTTGATAGGAGCTTTTTTCGAGTTGGTAATGGAGAGACAACAAGGTTTTGGGAAGATACTTGGTTAGGAAATACTCCGTTGAAGGATCAATATTCATCGTTATATAATATTGTGCAACATAAGAATGTGTCAACACATACTATGATGCACAACGCACCCCCGTTAAATATGAATTTTCGGCGAACTCTTACTGAAAACAAGTGGAACATGTGGTCTCATTTATGTTTGCAATTGATGGATATTACTTTGAGTGAAGTTCCAGACTCGTTTCGTTGGAAACTCACTCAAAATGGGACCTTCACAATGAAATCCATGTATGAGGATCTAATGGATGGCCATACACGATTTCTTAAAACTTACTTGTGGAAGTTAAAAATACCGCTTAAAATAAAAGTATTCATGTGGTTCCTTGATAGAAAGGTACTTCTAACCAAGGATAACCTTGCAAAAAGAAATTGGATAGGTGATATGAATTCCCCCCACTGTGGTTCAGCTGAGACGATTAACCACCTATTTATTGACTGCCCGTTTGGTAAACTTATATGGCGGATTGTTTTCTGTACGTATAACATCCCGCCTCCTACTAACGCTCCTAATATGTTTGGTTGGTTGAATGAAATTGACAAGAAGACAAAAGCTAAGATTTGTATCGGCGTTTCGGCTATTTGTTGGTCAATTTGGCGTTGTAGAAATGATATACTCCCTCCGTCCCAAAATAAGTGTTGTTTTTAATAAGAAAGAATGCTCTAATGTTTTACAGGTTATTAATTCGGTGGCACACTGGATCCAACTCTGGCTTTCTTGCTTCCTTCGGATCAGCGGCACCTCATGGTGTCTGGGTGTACACGGCTCCTTTCGGTGGCTCAAGACTCCTTCTCCCAACCCACGTGGCGGCATATTAGTAGAGTTCAGCGGTCACAATTGTTCGTTTCTTTGTTGGCTTGCGGCTGCATCTCTTTACTTTCATGTATTATGAGATGTAATTGGATATGATACTAAAACTCTTACATTAAGTAATAAATGGCTGTGTGCATCGTTTGATGCATAGGCCGGGATTTCCCTTTTCGGAAAAAATAGATTACATTTTCCTATTCATTTTCTTCGTAAAATTCATAACCAGTCGCACCGAAAAAGTTTAGTGAGGTCAAGGTACCCTCATTTTCTGACGAAGCTCTCCTCGACAACTTCAAAATGGAGGGGTTAGTTGTCAAGTGACAACAATTCTAATGTTCCTTTTGAAAGCTTTTTGGAAAAGAGGTTTTCGTAGTGGGAAGTGGTAGTGGTCAGGTTTGAGCCTAACCAGAGGTGTCCCTGTTCTGCTTTTGCTAGTGGGCTTCAGACTAATGACAAAGAAAATAAATGCATACTATATATACCTTGTTTTTGGTTTGGCATAAAGCTTTTCTACAATTGCACGATTCGCGCAAGGAAAACAGTTTTGCACGATACATATTCTATGCTAATAATTGAGCAGGCTCGAGGTCATTGTATAGTACTGTGCTGACAGACGATAGATGGGATGGTTGATTAAACCTGAAACTGTGGGTGCTCCTCTGATTGGTGACAAGCTTTTTGTAGCGGCTTGTATCGCACTCATTTACCTGGCTTGGTTAGCGTCCAAAGTGGGGTTAGGTCCCTACTTGACTAGATAAACACTTGCTATCTGATTCGACGGCAACGAGGACAAGCCTGGAGCCCAAAGCGATCGATCACGAGACACTACCAGTTACCCAATGTCAGGTTTGATCTCCTCAGTCAACAGAACATAAGTCAAACGAGCCAATTTGCATGTTTGAGGACGGGTATAAATTAAGTTTGGTACACTGATACTTCGGAAATGTATCCATGTCTTTTGTTTTTTTTAATATCCATGTTATTTGTAACATGTCGAAGGACTCTTAACACGACGACTGAAAATAGTTTATTTGTTTAGTTTATTTGTTTAATGGATGGATCACGATGTAGATGGTGAAGTCCCCTAGACTTTATTCAAGCGTGATAAAAACATCACAAGTTTTACAAGAGGATCCCGTCAAGTTTATAGATGCGCTCGACAGGGGAATATGAATCTAGAGTTTAGACTATGGAGACTACGAAGGCTAGGGTTTTGACTTGGGCGTGCATGCGTGTGTGAGAACGATGAACTTCTCGATGGGCGTCCTCCGGTATTTATAGTTTTCAACATGGGTCTCCGTCTTGTACATATGATTTTCTTTATGTCTTTTACGTGTATGTCTGGTCTTTTAATATTTCATACATGCGCGCCTGGTTTAAGGGAATCTTCATGGATTATTCATGAATCTAGATAGTTTCTAGTCACACAAAAATCTTACCATGAAGAACCAAAGTGAATTTATTTGTTTTGCAGGAGGTACATGCAAATATGGATGGAACAAATACAATGCAGATGGTGAAGTTCCCTTATAGTGGAATCTAAACAAACTTTGATGCATGCAAAATCCTATAGGATTGTGATATGCATGACATTAGAATCCTACGATTTTTCTATTCCTACGATTTTCTTATCCTACGAATCAAAGAGGCCCCTAATCTCGAGACGACTTACGCCGCACCTCTCGACCTTCCACACCACAGATGAAACAGTTAATTAAATTTGAGGAAAACATGGGTTTTATTTGATTTAGTGAAGTCTTTCTCCACGAACGAAAGAGCTTTATCGATAGATCAAAATCGTTCAGGACTAGTAGCTTTGATACACAAACCTTTTTCATATATTTCTCATAAACTAACTGTATGTTTCTCCAATAGATAGTTGTAAAAGCTTTGGACATAAAGCACACACAAACCAATGGTTATCAGAGCATCCGCATCCTTAGGTGTTAAGCAGGCGTTAGAGTATTAGTTCTCCAAAAACTTGGCACCGCCACTAAGCTTAGAACCTGATGTTTTGAACTCCTATATGTGGTGCTAAGGGATATGTTAAAAGTCGTTTACATGAAAAATAAGAGAAAAAACTATTGTGCTCACCTTAGCTTATAGTAACTTTTAGGCCGGGACCCAGGAAAGATTAGCGATATTGCTTATGTTTTTACCGATCTAAACTGATTCGCCCCCCTATCCATTTATCCACGTAAAGAAGACCAAGCCCATTTACTTGGAACATACAAGACATGCAACAACCAAGCCCATTAACTAACAAAACTAGCCCATTTAGAAGTTACGTTAGGGATCAAATCAGCAATCAATCAGGATTGGGATCGTTCATCACTTCGTCGGTTCGTCTGTCTGCCTGTTCGCCTGCTTCCTGGCCGCCACCATTGCTCCGATCTAATCTCACCTTCCAGAATTGAACACGACAGACAACAGTCGGCAATCAGCTGCCCTCTGAACGGCCGCAGTCAACATGAGCGATGACAGGAGGAAAACAGGTAATTCGCCCCAGACCTCCTCTCTCTGTTAACTAGTCTGATCTATCTCTTATACTCTGATCGTTAATTCACCATGTGCGCGACAGATCCCCCCCCCCCCCCCCCCCCCCGTGCCGAACCTACGTGCTAAAGAAGCCCATGGAAAGCACTGATCCAGACTGCTAACTGCAAGAGTGAAGGTTTGTCCTTCACCCCGCAATATGCAATTCACGTTTTATATCAAACGTGTTTTTTTCTTTTTCATCTAGATTAAAGAAGCTGCTTCCGATGTGCTAGATTCTAGGATTTGGGCGTTATATTAGTCATTGAGACAGGCTCCATAAGCTGCATATAAGGTGCGTCGTGGATTACTTCATCCCCAAAGTATTACGGCAGTGCAAATGACACTAGCTTGCAGATTATCTAGTTTGTTCTTGTGTGAGGTGCCTTTTCATTTTTATAGGCTATTACCTTTGTGATTGTTTTTTTTACTCGGCTTAAGAAAAAGTTCTCGTCATTTTAGGCAGCAACCACTTCGCCCCCCCTATGTCGGAATCCTGGCTCCGTCCCTGCTTTTAGGTGCTAGGGATACAAATGCTCTAGCACCAGAAGGTGGCGACTTATATGGTAGATGATTTGTATCCCGACTTGGGTGAGATTCTCGTAAATCTATGTCAGGTTATCACCGACCATTAGCATTTTGGGATTTATAATAGCATTAGCATCTTACAATGGATATCTTTTAAAATTATATAACCAAAAACAACACGTCAAATTAATTACAATTTGTAAATGTGATGCTTTGCTAGATGAGTGATCGATGAGATGGGTCATAATTTTTTATTTCTGTTAGTTCATCCTGATGAAATACACCTTATTATTTTTCATTATTCTTGTTCAGATAAACAATGGGACGACTTACACGTGCAAGAGCTCTTGTAGCTTCTTTTTACAATGCAAACATTCAATCACTATTCTCGATCATCACCATAACAAAGTAATGATGATTATGGCAAAGCTACAAGGAAGTCCCTTTTTGGGTTAGATTGTCAAGTATGGTTGCAAATACAAGGTTATGTTCAAGAAAGTTATATGTAACTTACACACTCTTTTTGTACAAACTTACCGTTTAAGCTCACATAGTGTAAGAGGCCTTTAATAGCCTTTTAGACATTTTGTCTTTGCTTTCTTTTAATTACATCTAACATGTCAAATATCTTGTTAAATAATCTAAAAAATCATCGACTAATATATGAATCACATGCATAGCAAACAACTTATGGTTGATACACTAAGGGGCATTATTTACCCAAACGGATGCTTGTGTTAATGATCGATGAAGTAGGGACTATTCCATTTAATTACAAGTGTACCAACACATGATAGTCACGAAAAGAGAGGCCCATACATATATATTTTTGATGAAAATACGACATCCTATTTTTTGTTGCCCATTCTTTTCACATCTATTTCGAGCCGTAGGAAGTCATACAAGAGTTAGGGGTTAACTACATATACACATCCTAAACTACCACCAAAAACATTTTTCCTATAAGTCATCATACAACCATCTCCCGAACACTCTTTACATGTCCAGGCCCAGTAGGCCTTGGCTAACCATGACCCATAAGTCATCCTGGTGGCAGCGGGCATCCACTAGGCCAGTTCCATGGGAACCCCTACATAAGGTGCGTTCTTCCCAAAAGGTATCCAACTTTGAGACCCATTTCGCCCGCCATTGTTAACCTATAAAACTTCCATTCCTCTTCATTCCTCCACTAAAATTTTATTGTCTAGGGGTAAAGAGAGGTGTTGATTAGCTCTACATTTCCATCCAAATAAAACTTGAATCCCTAATAAGATTTATATTGTTACTCTTAGATTTGTGGGTAACCCTAGACGATTGGGTGGGTGGCCTCGTGACCATCCAAGATTGCGAATTGCCATCAAGATGTTTGTAAAGGTTTAGTGATCACCTCGAGATCCCCATACTTTAAGACTAGTCATAGTGGGGGTATCATAGGTAGTAACATAAGTGTCACATAGGCAAAAATGATGATGTGACAAGTATTTAATGAAGAGAGAGGTGATGGTGGTATCATAGGTAGATACCGTAACGTAATGGATTTCAAGACAAGATGTGTCTATAACCTAATAAATGCATGATTATATGATACTACTCCTATGATACTCCCCACTATTGGGATAGTAACATAGACTAGTATCATATGCATGATACCACTCTATGATACTCCCCACTATGACTAGTCTAAGAGCTTCCGTTTGGTTTGGAGAGTTCAAGGAAGAAGGAAGCCATAGATTTATGAGGGATCGTGTGAGCGTGATTTACCACAAGTTCTCCGGTGGAGATTATAACCTCCCCGAGGAGTAGAACATCAGATACATCATAGTGTCGTCGTCTCATTCCAATTGAGTTATTTCATTCCTTTGTTTTACCTGTTGTTGTTTTCTGTCTCTTCATGTACATTGTCGGTCTAGTTATATTTTACAATCATTACCGTTATTTGCAATTATTGTTAAATCAACGAAATTGATTAAAATATGTAGCCTCATATTCACCCCCACTAGGCGCCAAATTGAATTTCAGTATCTGTGATAATTTAAGAGTATTATTTAGGAGTATCTGTGAATTTCAGTATTTACAATAACCTCGTTCCCTGTGTATATGAGAGCTAAAAAAGCTTTGTCATCACTCATCATCAGCACCTAAAAAGATCTGGATCCACAGCCAAAATCCACACAAATTTCGCCCTCCATACACAAGGAAGGCCAAAGCGGGCCATGTGTCAGCCTCCTCCACCCGTCGAATAGCGATCTCTCCCGTCTGCCACGTCCCCAGCCTCCTCTTCAGAGCAAATCCGTAAGCCCACCCAGAGAAAATATCCTCCTCCTCCTCCCTGCTCGTCTCTCTCTACTTTCTCCGCCCCAGAAGAAGCAACTCCAGCCGACCGCTCACCCCCAAAATTTCCCTTCTCTTCCCCGGCGACGTCCCCAAACCCACCGTCTCCGGCCAGATCGACGGCCCTCCCGAGCTCGCGCAGCACTACAGCATCCCCGCCTCCCTCCCGAGTGCCCCCGCACCGTTGTCCGCCCCGAACCCTAGCCATTTCGCACCCCGAGGTATCCCCGCCCTGTACCTCTAGTGTTAATACTTTTGGTTTCGGGGTGGCGTCGCTAGTGGTGGCCGCCTGGCCGGGCCGCGGGGTGCGTAAATGCGCGGGCCAGTCACGGTCATGGGGGAGGGTTCTGAGCGGCCTCGCCCCTCCCGCGCCACCCGGTCGCAGCAAAACCCTAGCTGCTATGAGGAGGAGGCTGCCGCGGCGGCCCGGCGGGTCAAGGATGAGATGGCCGACGATCTCAACGCCGACCCCGCGGACGACGACGAGGATGAAGAGGAGGTGGAGGGCGAGGACGAGGTGGTGCTCGTCAACTCCGACGACGGCGGCGGAGGGGATGACGACAACGACTTCGTGCCGCGCACTCTCGAGGAGGCCCTCGTGCCGCGGATGGGCACCGTGTTCGGCTCCATCGACGACGCATTCTCGCTCTACAAGGCCTACGCCTTCCGGACGGGGTTCCACGCCGTGCGCCGCACCTGCCACAACTACGAGGGGGTCCGCTACCGCTCCACCTTCGCCTGTACCCAAGGTGGCAAGCCCCGGGAAGGCGCTGCCCCGTCGTCGGAAGTTCCAGGTACCCGCTACCCGCTCCGCAGCAAGCGCGGGGCAGCCGCCAGCAAGGAGAAACGGCCGCGGCGTGCCACACCTGACAAGACTGGATGCAGGTCGATGATGATTATCCGTGACATGCGGGTGAACGATAGGTGGAAGGTGGAGTTCGTTGACTTGGAGCATAACCATCCTTGTTCACCTGATATGATCAGGTTCTTGAAGGCCTATCGGGAGATGCCTGAGTCAGCCAAGAAGAAGGCCAAAATTACTGATGAGATGGATGGGTTGGTGGAGAAGTCATTGAGTGAGATTGCTGAGACCAGGAAGTTCCCGACTCGCCCCAAGCGGAGTGTCACTGGTGGAACTGCTGTTGGTGGGTTGAGGTTTAGTAGAACCGACAGTATCGCACAGCGCTTTGGGGAGGATGACCTCGTTGCAGTGAAGAAGTTCATTGAAATGATGCAGGAGAAGAAACCAAACTTAATTCACAGCTGGGATCTTGATCAAGAAAGCCGCCTCAAGAACTTTTTCTGGACAGATACAAGGTCTCAGGCGCAGTACCGCTACTTTGGTGATGTCATTACACTTGATGTGATGTACTTACAGCACTCTCATGCTAGCCTCCCTCTGGTCACACTCCTTGGGGTGAACAACCATGGCCATCTTGTGCTACTTGGCTGCGGTCTGCTCTCCAATGACAGTAAAGAGAACTATGTTTGGTTGTTGAAGAGGTGGCTGAGCTCTATGAATGGCAAGCCACCAGAGGCGATTACAACCACCTATTCAGATGCTGTGGCAAAGGCTGTGGCTGAGGTGTTGACAAATACAAGGCACCGTTTCTGCTTTTGGCACATCTTGAAGAAGCTCCAAGAAAACGTGGGACGTACACACGAGAAAGAGGCAATTTCTTCAAAATTTCGGGAGGTTGTTTATGACACGGTCACTCTTACTGACTTCGAGAAAGAGTGGGGGGCCATGGTTGAGCATTACAAACTCAAAGATAATGAATGGTTCTCCACACTGTACAGCTGCCGGAAGCAGTGGGCTCCTGGTTATGTCAATCATTCGTTTTGGGCTGGCACATCTGCTATCAGGAAGGTCGAAAAACCAGATCCTTACTTTGATGGTGTTGTCACAACCAAAACTACCTTGCCAGTTTTCCTTGAGCAATATGAGACTACCCTTAAAGGGAAGCTGGAAAGGGAAGCATACGATGATTTGCGCTCCTATTATTCTAGGCTCACTTTGCTCTCAGGATTACCATTTGAGGAGCAGCTGGTGGAGCTCTACACAGTTCCCATGTTTCAGGCATTCCAAGACGAGATCAAGCAATTGATGCATGTGATTTGTAAAGAGGCAGATAGGAGTGGGAATTCAGTCACCTACACGGTCAGCGAGTTAATACAGGGCAAGAAGGTTGACTATACGGTTGTGTACAACAATTCTGACAAGGATGTTTGGTGCATTTGTCGGTCCTTTCCATCACGGGGCATTCTTTGCAGCCATGCTCTGTCTGTTCTGAAGCAAGAGAATGTGTTAGTGCTGCCATCAAAGTACATCCTCAACCGCTGGAGGAAGGACTTTAGAATACTTCCTGTGTCTGCAAGCTCCAGTTCTGTGGCATTACAGAGAGATCTGAGCATTTTTGATGATCTCTATGTGCGTGGCCATGAATATTTAGAAGATGTTATCAACATTGGGGCTAGAGAACCTGAGTTAAAGGAGTTTGTGTTGTCAGCCATGAAAGAAGCAAAGGACAAACTGGTTAGGCCTGGCCAAACCCAGCAAGTTGATCAGCGGGTTGATGTAAATATGTCAGTAACTGGTCAGGTGTCTGCTGAAAGGATAGTCGATGTGAACATGACATCAAACACCACATCAGCCATTCATGGGGACAGAAGTGTTGATGCAAATATGACGTTAAACACAGGGGCGCTGGTTCATGGGGATAACATGACATCAAACACCACATCCCTGATTCACGAGGACAGAAGAGTCGATATTGAAATGCAAACACCCCACCTTATCCGTGGAGAGGGAAGACTTGACATGAACATGGCATCCCCTCATTTGATGCAGCGGGAGAGAAGAGTCGACATGAATATGGCGGCACCTCACCTGATAGAGGGGGACAGAAGAGTCGACAGGAACCTGGGCTTGCCACACTTTATACAAAGTGACAGAAGAGTTGATATGAACCTGGCATCCCCGCACCTAATACACGGGAACAGGAGAGTTGATATGAACATGACGTCTCCACACCTGATACACGGGGACAGAAGAGTTGATATGAACATGGCATCCCCTCACCTGATACACGGTGACAGTAGAGTTGACATGAACATGGCATCCCCTCACCTGATACAGGGTGACACAAGAGTGGATATGAACATGGTATCCAGTGGTCAGGATGATGGGATGCACACTTTCGATTTGGTGAATGTAAACCTGGAGAGTGGCTCTTTGCCGATGGCTGCAACCGATTTCATGCAAATGCATCAGCACCCAGCAGTTTACCATTCCAAACAACTCCTTGACATGAGAGATCAGGTGATGGATTCAAATAAGAGACCCAGTGTGGAAACCAATACTTATTTTATGGGAGGTGGAATGCATGTAGGGTAGTTTAATCTTCTACCATTGTAACATTTTATGTTCGGAGAGGAGGCAACCTTATTGTATGTTGATACGTATGTTCTTAGAGCAGGCAGTACAGCTAATCATCTAGTTTGTACTTTGTACTAATTGCAGATCAACCATTCACTGCTGGGCTGGTAGCTCTCTTGTACTATTCTTTCTGTTTGGCATTTTTAGCTGGCTATGGATGGCATTTTCTGTGCATATTGTTGATATGTAGTAACTAGTAAGAATCTTTGCCATCTGGTTTTTAGAAGCGTGATGCCATTGGTTGTGCCGATTGGATGATCCATGTTCTGGCTTGAGCAGGATTTGCATTGTGTGCCTTGTGCTTTCTCGTATGTTTGATGGGAATATTATCATTTTTATGTGCTGACAGCTTATGCAGACTTACAATGCATGAATCAAGTCCAGTTTGATGCAGGTTAACTGCTTTGAACCTTATTCGTTGTAGTGTGCATCTCCTGGGACGCAGTTGGTTAGATATTAGGGAAACCAAAATGTTTCTTGTAGTGTAAGCTTGTTATTCTTCATGGTTAAGTTAGAGCTATCTTTTAATGGTAGAAGCTTCACGTTCCCACACCCAGTGTTTGGCATGCTAACTTTGATCTTTACATTTCATAGGGAAGACATAATTTGAATATCCATATGATCCAAGCCTGTGGTATTTTCTTTGCTTGATTCAGATTGTTTGAGTGTGACTTATTGATGATTTGTTAGATCAGTGGCCTTGCAGACTTATTGATGATTTGTTAGTCGACATTGCATATATTGGCTTTGTGGGAGCTCATATAATTCCTTGGGAGCTTGGATGTTCAAACTTGACGTCTCTTTGTTCTTTCATCATTCCCGTTTGAAACATGATGTAAAACTGCATCAATCTGTGAAACTGCAAGTATCCACCCGATCATGAAGATTCGACCTGCAGAGTGACTTTTAAGGGTTGAAGTGAAATGCTACAAAAAAAACCAAGATGCTGGCAAACGTAATGTGTGTCTGAAGTGTTTCAGACCTTCAGCGAGGCAGCTGTTTGAAACTGTAGAATATCTACAGCAACTAGACAGTTTCAGGTGACTCTGCACGCACAGGAGCTCTGTGTTTATATTTTAGACTTGGTATCAGATACTTTTCGACACACCTTAGTTAGTACTACCTCTGTTTTTTAATATAAGATGTTTTAGCCTTTTTCCACATTCACATGTCCAAACTTATATCTAGACATGTTTTAGTGTCCATATTCATTCATTTGTGTGTGTACCTAGACAACATGTGCAATAGCTAAAACATCTTATATTAGAAAACGGAGGGAGTCGTATCTAGTGTTTCAGGTGTCAGTGTTACTTCTCGGCTTGACAAAAGTTTACATTCAACAGACAAACATGTGCTTGTGCTGGTTGAATTATCTCTAACATTGTAAAAGAATATATTTGTAAGAATGTGTAGATCTGTCATGCTAACAGGTACAACTCACTATAAGCATACAATTAAATGGCTTGCTTGGCTCCACTAGATTTTTTGGAATATTTTATTCTATTTCACCAGCATTTCTGGAACATTATTCTTTCTTGTCTGCTTGTCTACACAGAGGAGCCTCAATCTGCTTTTACCTCCTACTGGCAAACATTTATCAAACATGTCATGAGCATGCAGCTTCGACCACAAGGCTTTTTGTGACTCCTATACATGGATCTCCAAAGTTTTTAGCTGACACTGGCACACTGCAACTGTTCACCCCGACGCAGGCCTGCGGAGTTTCCCACAACATTGTCAGTTCAAGAATAAGACTACAAAAAGACATGGCAAGTGTGGAAGTGGAACAGATTGGAGTTACCTCCTGAGCGACAGCGAGAGCCTGAGAGCTGCTGCATTCACCATGGTTGTAGTTCCCACATGTGCCACTTGGTGTTCCAAAGCTTGCAAACTTGATACTGTTGATGACCTGGCCTGCTTTGGGGCACTCCAGACGAAGTGCTGGCCCTGACCTCTGCAGCTTCTGCTGTGGAGAGATCCAGCTATTGATTTGGTCAGGATGATCCTCCGACACATGTGCGCATACACTTGCTGTCTGCTTAGTCGTGAAGGTTATCTTGCTTGGGTCACCACCAAACTGCTCGAAAAGGACTAGATCATTGCTGCCTGGTTGCAGAAACGAACGGGGTACATGATACCTGTTTAACAAGGTAATACATTGAATTAGTTATTCAGTTCCAGTAGTTCATATGTTTCTTGCTCCAAGACAAAAGCCCATTAAATTTTCAGTGTTATGATGGTGGTAATAAATTCAAAATTCAATCCGACACCATCTGGCCTTCATTTTTTAGTACCGATGAGTAACCAATATAGCATTACTGTGATTTCAAAGTAAAAGACAAATGTTGTGAGCACCTAAATGCTATATTTCTTCGAAAGAGTGCTTAAACCTTATTTATGAGTCTATGACAATATTTTTTGTTTTGCAATGAGAGTCTACAATAACATAACATTAGAATAGGTTCTGCCTGCAGGTAACGGCATACAGTATGGATTTTCTTGGAGAGGATACTTACAAGGTCTGTGATGGCTGCCCACATTTTTTCAGGCATTTGCTTGAAGTGTAAGGTCCTCTGTAGTTGCATGAATTAACACAGCCGCTTTGTGGAGCGAGATTTGTCGGCCAGTAGCGACCAATGCTCTGCCCGTTCACCCACGCCTCACCTTTGCCCATTCCCGTGAAGTCTATGGCAACAGGATCATCGCCAGCAGGAGGCGTGAATTTGGTCTGTTTTGGAGTATTGCAGTTAATGTGTTGACTCCCAAGTAAAAAAATTAAGTAATAGGCGAGCCACATAGATTCAATGTTCATCTGTGGACTACTGAGCTCATAATCATACATGTATTCAAACGTCAAAGATAGCATAGTTTTTGGGTCAAAGGATCATACTGACCTTGTACCAGATCAATGGTTGATTAGTTGGGTAAGTGTTGTCTGATGCCCATTCTGGAGAGACTTCTGAAGGATTATACAGATGCAAGTCTTCCCCTTTGAGCCCAATCTGAAGTTGCACATATTTTGGTAAGGAAAAACCAACAATACTTTCAATACGCTAAGGTTCACCCACACTACAAAAGGGATTTGAAAACAATATTTGTCTGTAGTTGCTTAACTCAAAAGTAGGTTACTGTGTACATACCTGGTATGTCCATTCTGTAGAAGAAAGATCAAGTGCACCATTTGGTCCACTCAGCTTTACTGGGCCAGTAATTCCAGCACCAACAAGGTCAAAAAATGCACCGTAGTTCTGTAGTAACAGAGGAGTTGAGGAAGAACAGTGTTAGAAACTTTGGTATTAGATGTGGTTTTACATTTTTGAATACCCATATCAATTTTTTAAAGATTGGACAGCAAAATGGAGTAGAGTGGAGATCGACTTGCCGTTAGGCCAACTGTTGTGCTCAGAAGATCTATTTTGTTCTTCCCAGGTACAAGTGTAATCGGTGTTGTCAATGAGATCAGGGAGCTACTGGCAGTACCCTTACTGCTGCCTGGTAAGATTTTAACACTTACATTTCAGTGCACAATACACCTAACGTATGAAAGATTGATATTGAATTATTGATAATTAACATGACGATCTAAACGCCATCTGAATGAGTTTGCATTGTCGTCTTATGCATTACCTGCCAATTTTCCATTGACGTAGACCTGAAGAACATGCCCAAGTGAGCTGACAAGCAGATTGGACTGACTGCCGTTCAGATAGGGTTCACCGCCATTAACGACGACGCTGTACAAAGTAGTAATTGGTGAGTAATGTGTCGCTGCCAGTTTACTGATTACCATTTGCAAAACTGCATCTCGATGTGCAATCCTGTACCTTGTTGAGTACCACAGGAAATCGCTGGCATCTGCCGTGGTGTTAATCTGATCCATCAGTCCAGTTTTTGTCAATGCATTCTCCTTTGTGATACCAACAGGTTCTATGGCGTAGCTCCAGCCAGACAAAGCGAGTTCCGCTTCAATGGACGAACCATCAGACGATTGAGTGCTGGACCCCATGGCTATCATTTGTGTAGATTCCACCTGAGAATTGATCTGAAAAGAGTAGCAATGTGTACCAGAATCAGATACAAGGTCAATGTTGTTTTTACAAATGCAGCTGTGTCTTAAACAAGGGAAGCAAATACCTGAGCGGTGTTCAATACCACATTCTTGCAGTCAGGAAGGATGCTGACAGACCACGCAGGGAGTTTATATGCCTTGCCATTGAACGTGACAGTTTTGTCAGACTGAGTGTCCATATTGGCGAGGAAAGCCGCGCATACTGAACCAGCCTTGTATACGTGCGCCTGAAGACAGACGAAAGTATATATCATCGTTAACCATATAAAGGTACAATTTATTCCTGAACAAGATCTGCTCCATTTATGCCTTTGCAACGTTGATTGATTTATCATTCTTTTTCTTTGAATAAAAGTTGCTTTTGGAAAAGCGGATGACATACCTCAGCATTTTGACCCAGAGACATGTATGATGGATCAGTTGCTATGAGTGCAGGTTCACACATCTTTATAGCTTTGTGCACATCCCTCAGGTGTCCCCACTTTGGCTGCCTCACTAGACCTGAATTGCACATTGCGAATCAGGGCAAATACATTGTCAGCAAATATACTACTCCCTCCGGCCGACTTTAAATATCGTGAGGAGAAAGCAGCGTTAGTACAAACTTGCTATTAGAACCCATGACAGTTTTTACGTTTCAGAGGTAACAGAATATTAAAATTATGAACATCTATTCATGTAAATATGACAATGTCAATGATCCTCAATTTTTGACACATTCTAGTGTTTTTCAGTGAGAAGTCGCGTGGCTGAACTCCATAATACTCTGGATATCTGCAAGTGAAATACTGGCGCAGTGGCTGGCAGACCTAGTGCGCGTGGGTGTGGGTGAATGTGCTCGGTTTCGGTAGCCGGAGGCAAATATTCGGTCTACAGCAGGCATTCACCAGACATCCGACTGTTTTCATGAGAACCACATATCGGCATTGGACATCCAGCCCCAACGATGTCCAAGAGACAGTGCCTCCTGAGCTAAACTGAAGCTTATTCAGTAGCCAGGCAACGCGACCATCCACGAATCATCTCCTAGTTCAGGAGCTAATATAAAGGAACACGACATGGACAACTCAAGAAGACGGGCGCTTACCGTACTCGTCGATGGGAGCGTCATAGTCGTAGCTCGTGGCTATGAACGGCCCTCCCGAGCTCCGGCCGAAGTTGGTCCCTCCATGGTACTGTCGACAACCCATATGTCAGCCAGGCAGGAAGTAGTCCAGTGTAAACCGTGTGCAAAGCTGAAAGCAAAGCATCATGTGTACTGCGACACTACCATACCATGTAGTAGTTCTGCAAGGTGCCGCCGCGCTGGTAGAATCGCGCGACGGCGAAGGCGAGGTCCTCGGTCGGCCGGTACGGCACGGCGCCGCCGAAGGAGAGGAACCAGCCGCTCCAGTTCTCCGTCCACAGCTTGGGCTTGCTGTTGGAGTTGGGCGTGAACTGGTCGCAGTAGAAGCCGTTGCACGTGTTGATCTGCAGCGTTACGACGTCGTTTCACCTTTCAGCTCACGTTTGCCTGATTGATGATCTCCGAAATGGGAACATGAAAGGCGAAGAAGGGGGGTTTACGATGGGGTCCGGCGCGTCGTCCTGCTGGCACATGACCCACGGCACGCCGGTGTCGAGCGCGACGGCCATCCCGGCGGCCCACCGGATGTAGGGCTTCGCCGCCGCGCCGTAATGGGTTTCTATGTTGCCGTACTCGTTCTCGATCTGCGACAGGATGATTGGCCCGCCCTGCGACGCGTACAGCCCCGCGCCCTTCATCGTCGCCACCACCTTCTCCGTGAACCGCTGCATCTCCGCCTGCACACAAGCTCCACCTCGTGTCATGGTGTGATCAAGCTGCATTGCGCACTGCTAGCTCTGTGCTATGTCGCTTACCTTGAAAGGCTCGTTGTCGGTGCGGAACTTGATCCCCGGGATGAAGTGCAGCCATAGCGGGAAGCCTCTGCAATCAACGGCAAATCAGCTCGACCCACTGGGATTCCTACTAACGAAACTGACCGGAAATGCAGGTTCGAGCGAGATGGCTATCATGTCAGGCTTACTTACCCGTAGTTCCACTCGGCGCAGACGTAGGGGCCGATTCTCAGGTGCACATAGAGGCCGGCGTCGGCGGCGGCCTTGATGAACCTCACCAGGTCGTTCCTGCCCTCGAAGTCGTACTGTCGAGTTGCAGTTCGTATCCGTCAGAATTATTACTAAATTTTGTAAAATAAATAAATAAATATCGACAATAGTGTAAACTATTATTACGAAGAAAAGAGCTTGGGAGTGAGTGAGAAGAATAAAGCATAGGGTGCAGGGGAAGCAAGCAACGCCCTTTGACACATGATGACTAGCTGGAGGAGACGATGAAAAAAAATACAATGCTAGCTAGAGAATTTAAGTTGATGGCCGGTATGGAGTGGAGAACGTGCCTGTCCCCGGACGGGCTCGTGGACGTCCCAGAAGACGTAGGTCTCGACGACGTCCAGGCCGCCGTCCTTGGCCTTCTGCATCAGCCCCGGCCACATCTGCAAGCAAGCAACCAACCATGGCGACGTCAGTTTCAGCTCGGCCGAACACAAAGAAGGGACAGAGGAGGAGGAGGAGGCCGGGCTCGAGAGCTGCCAAAGCAGAGTGCAAAGAAAGTACGTCGGGGGTGCTCCGCGGGTAGTGGATGGAGCCGGAGACGAGCACGCGGCGCACGCCGTCGATGACCAGCGCCCGGTGGTCGTACGTCACGTTGGTCGCCGAAGACGACCCCGCCAAGCAGAGCACCGCGACGAGGAGGAGCAGCGTGCCGACTGCCGCCATTGCTTGCCGCGCGCCGTGGCCCGGAAGAACCAACGCCTCCTTAACTTGTGTGCGATTATGGCGTTGGGTGTGGTAGCCAAGGTCGCGCGGCCACCGCAGCGCACTATAGGGTAGTGGAGTGAGGACGACGAGCAGTAGCAGGAGAGCAGGAGAAGATGGAGTTGCTCGGTGGGGAGCGGTGCAAATTAAAAAGAAACTAAAGAAAAACGGAGGTAGCTAGCTCGGTGCCTGCCTGGGCGTGTGTGGCTTGGCTTCCCGGGCGAAATGGGATTAAACGGAGCAGAGTTTAATACCCCGCCCCCCCCGCGCGCGCGCAAAGAAACAAACGGAAACACCTCGCTATCTGCCTTTCTTTCTCTTCTTCCTCCTCCTCCTCTGCCGTGCGGTTTGCTGCTACTTGCAAGCAATGGCGACCCGCATCCGTGCCGTGCGTGCGGGCTGCGATCGCGATGAAGAAGATCGGGAGAGAAGGAATTTACTACTCCTGCTGCTAGGACTCTAGTAGTTAATGGTGGTGGCGTGATGGTTCGGTGGTACACACGGCATGGATGAATGGGGTGGGCCGTGGGAGTAATGCGCGCACATCTTCCTTCCTTGATCTAGCTACTGTTTTTTTCCTTCTTCAGAAATGGAAAAAAAAAAGTTATATCTGATATCTTCCCTCGGTGGCCGTACATGTCCATGCATCCATGTGCCCTTGGCATTGGCCTCGCAGAAACTAGTAAAGAAAAGGAGCACACCGACAGACAGGGGTCGATCTGCTGCCCGGGTCAACAACGGCATTGTCGCTAGTGATATGCTGCACTACCGGCGTTCGGCGATTACGTACCACCCTCGTTATCTTGTTGGGGATGGTTTTGACTGCCAGAACGAGAACGGCAACGGTGTAAAGTGGTAGTAGCTTGGCGGTGGAAGAATTGTTCGCTTTGTGCTCACCACAAATTTTTATTAAAAAAATTACAGTAAAAAAATGCGAAGAAAGAACATAAAACCTTGTCGGCGAAGAAATTTATCTACTATAGCAACTAGGAAACTTTGGAGTGGAGATTCCGTGCTCCTGAGATCGAGTGATTATATTATTTTGAAAAAAGAAAAAAATTACAAGTTATATTTCTTTCAGATGTAGCCAATGCTATATCCCACAAACTTGAAAAATATTGAATTCAATACTTTGTATTCCGAGCCACACAAAAAGATGAAAGTGTGGGTCTGAGTATGCCTATTTTCAAATCTCTAATTTATTAGATTGTTTTTATGTAGCCCACAAAATAAATAATTTTGCATTGGGATTGTCCATACTTGTAGGGCTATGTTCAGCTTTTTTCACAATTTTTTAAAACCTGGATTTTTTTTAATATATAAAATAAAGGGAGCACCAGTACTTAGAGAAGAAAAAAACAATAAGCTATAGCTTTTATCACCCATGAAGAAAAAGGCTGGCACGGTAGATAATTTGGACCACAACTGTACTGAAGTTCTAACTAGAACATCTTGCTGTAAATGGGGTTACCTAACACTGTTAGCAAAGATCATGTGTACAACTACAGACTTCTTTTTCTAGCAAGAGAAAAATAATGTATGCTTCTTTTACCAAACAAGGTTTTATAGCACCACATGGTAAAGTCCAAGTATGGCCCGGGTTTTTTGAACTTTTTAAAACGCCACTTTAAAGTTCTAAAATTTCTGGATAATGATAGTGATGTAATCTTCCAACATGCAAAATCTCAATTCGGCACACTTTGTATTTTGAGCTGCACATAAAAAAAGAAATCTGACAAATTTGTGAGATTTAAGATTTGTGCACCATTCACTACTTCAGATTTTTACACATGCTAGAATACAATATATTTTAAGTTGAAATTTTGCACATTGATAAAACACATCAGTTTACATCTGGATTTCTTAAAACTTTAAAATATCATTTTCTTTAATTGAGCCCGGGTTACAAAACACCACACTCCAACAGCCTTATCACACAGAAATCATGTCACACAACTCCTACTCTCAAATATGTTTTGGTATAATTTCCTAAGGATTGACATCAAACTCTATTTCCATTAACTTGGATACGAAATTGGCATGGCGCACGGTCATAATCCTATGTTTTAGGTGTTATACACATATTGTCTAGATACATACTAAAATGAGTGAACATACATGCTAAGATAAATCTAGATACATTTATATACAAACTTATATACATGTGAATATGAACCAAGTCTAAAACATGTTATATTTAAAAACGAAGGGAGCAGTTAACACGGTACCACATTTAAAAAGGAGAGAAAAAAATGCAATCACGCGATTCAAAATGAATTCAGAAAATATCAAACGATGTCATGAGTGTACCACGTGTCACGTGTGAAGTTAAACCTAGGCAAACAAACTGACACAGTAAAACCTGAGCAAAATATCGATCAGTGGCCCATCATATTTATGGCTGCGTCTGAAACTGGCATGAACAGCAGAATCAGAAAAGGTGCATCTTTGTCAAAAAAGATAAACCGAGATTAGCAACGCAGAATCCTGAGCCTAACCCACTACTAGTGCTTTCCCGATAGAGCAGGTGTCGTCGCAGGTCGCAGCTCAAGTCCATCGCAGTTGGTGATAATCGGCCGCAAAGATAGAAAAATTGGCCAGCAAGGTTGGCTAGAGAGAGTCATGGATCTCTCTTTTGTTTTGCCTTGAACCTGAGCTTGGGTCACCTTATAACTCCTCTTGCATGTATGTTTAGTTCGCTTGCTTTGTTAAAAGCAGGGCAATAAAACTCATTCCTTGCCGAAAAACGGAACGGGAGAATGATCGGAATGTTTCAGAGCAGGCGCAGCGTCACTGTTGTGTTTCCTCCTCTCACCGTCGTCCGTCAGTTGGTTCGTTGGTTGCGGCGTCGATCTCCGCACCCCGATGTATCATCCTTCGTCTCTTCCGTTGCAACGTACGTATACGCGCGTATATATGTGAACAAAGAGCGCCTCCCAATTCGCATCACCGTCCGTTGCAAACCGGGTTTGGATGTTGGAGCGACGTGCACGCAGACACGGGCAATTCAGTAGAGGAAAAGCTGGGAATCTTGTGTCAAATTAAGCGACTCCGACCCGGGAGTACGATCTCGACCTTTTTGGGCGTTACCTAGTAGTTATATATATACATGACTTGTTCTTTTGCTTTATTTATTTATTTCAGAAGATGCTTATTTAACTCTGCTATTTATTTATTTATTTATTTCAGAAGAAGTACTTATTTATTTATTTATAAGTACTGTGCGTGTAAGCTGGACCAAGCGATGGCATAAAAATGGCTTAATCAAGGAGTGTCTCGCTTGGAAGATTTACCAAGAACAGACGTAGTACTTCATCGTCCTGGAAGGGAAGCCTATCTTTCCCAATTCCCTTGGCACAAGAACGCGCAGCAAGCAAGTAACGATCGAGGAGATGAGGCCGGCGTGCGTGTACAACTGACGCGGACAGACACATTGCCGACACCGATGTATAGCGCCGCTGTCGCTGCCGTGACGGAGAGATGGCAGCGGCTCATGGCGACACGGCACGGCGCGTTTCAATCCGGCGACATTCCTTGGACGGGGGATGCACTGCACCTTGAGCAGAAGAAACTCGATGCCGAATGCACCGAAATCCATGGTCTGGAGCGCAGCGCCGAAAGGAAATTCTCACCCAGATTCTTTACGTGCTCCATTTTTTTGATTTCGAGTAATCTGATAAGACCAAAGACAAGGAGAGGTCAAGGATCACAAGGCTGGGCCAGATCATTCAAGGAGACAGACAGACAGCCTTGGTCATGGCCATGCCCTACTCCTACTCCCGTGCAAGTGAGTGGGTGGAGTCGGCACTCAGCACGGATCTGAAACCAAGAGAGGAACAAAGATGAGATCTGACGGTATGTCGTGTCTTCGCACGTGCACGTACTGCTGCCTTGGTCTGTCAGTCAAGCAAGTGCCATAGATATGGAGCGCATATAACCTCTTTTAGTTGTGTGCAATAGCATCACGCAATCGCAGATAATGGGAAGCCGGATGATGCTAATCCGAACAGGAAAAGAATGCTTGCTTTCTGCAGCGAGGGACCAACAGTGACCTGCTGATCGATGCACTGCAGGGGAAGATTTGAGCAGTGAATGGCAACACGTAAGTAGTCAACCCGGAAAGCAGGAGAAAAGGAACCACTCACTCCTTTTGCCCAGACTAGATGATAAATATAGTGAGGTGGTTTGCCCTGGATCACAAGGATCAGAATAATCTTCCGCTTGTCGATACCTCAACTTTTTTTTTTGAGAAACACACTACAAACACGCAGACGCTTACATAGACGCGCGCACACTCACCAATATGAACGCACACACGCACAACCTACCTCTATGAGCAGCTCTGAAATACTGAGCCGACGGATCGAGTCTTGAAATTGACGAAGTCACCACGAACGCCTCGCTGTCGACGGGAACATCGCCTCCCACTGAAAGAATATTCCGACTAAATGCAACACACAGACGTCAAACCTATTTTTTGAACTCTGATGTGCTGAGAGTACAACCACCCTGCTAACCATCCCACCACAAGTTGGTTTGCTCCATACCTCAGCTTTACAAAGCCTTGTTTGTAAGCGAGAAAAGTAGCTGACAAAATAATCATGGAGCACCGGCTGCTACCATCTATCCCCTATCATCAACAGAATTAGGATGCACTTATCAGCGACTAACATATGTTCAACCTACTACAAAAGGCTAGGAGGACATCAGCATCTTCAAAGCATGATACACCAGGACAGATTAACACATGCAACAGGGTTATTACAGGTGTTATTAATATTCTCTTCCTGGACCATGTGTAATCGTCCATTAGCAACTGTGCGCCAGAGACACGACACTGCATGCTTATACAGATCGGAACGAGTGAATTTAATAGCCTGAAAATAGTGTAAAGCCCATCGGAACTGTAGCATAGACCGACATTCCTGCTGGCAGCGTGTCACGGGATGCAAAGCTCGTGACGGCCAATCCAATCAGAGGAATACCCGGCGATCCACTCGCCATCGTAGCATTACGAAACGACAATGCAGGCACAACAACTCAGAGCTGCCAGGATCAGATCAGATGAGAGCAGGCATAACTACCTAAGATATTCCTTCAGTTGCCATCTAGCAAACGCAATCAGGACTGTTGAGAAGCAATTATCAAAGTGATGCAGCACAAGGTTGTGAAGGAACAACTCCACCTTGCTGCTACAATATGACCAGCACAAATGTTGAAGGAACCACTTCAACGTGCCGAGCTAGATATCGCTCTAGAGGCGTGAGTTGTCAAGAGTTCAGTCCAAACTCTTGGCACACAAGATCTAATCCAAGATCTCTAGGATAGAACACAAAGTTCCTTTTTATTAGTAGGTAGTGGGTACAAAGTCTGGTTACATAGGTAGAGGTGAGGACCTCTATTTATAGGCTTCATGAGCCTTCACTACTTAGCTCTACTTCTAGCTAGAGTGTTCTAGAGAACACTATCTAAAGTTAGGAAAGTAAATACAAACAACATGGCTACTCTACATGGCTGGAACACTCTAGAAGCCACCACACTACATATGACTATAGTGCCAAAATATGTAGGATATAGTAGAAGTGTGTAGAAGCCACTACACCAGATATGACTCCTAGTTTATGTTATTTTATTTCTCTACTGTCCCTCATCATCCTCCCCTGGTTGTTTAGAACTCGACCTCGAGTTATCCTCATAAAGCGCTTGTTCCGGATGATAAAGAGCCAAGTCTGCCACATTGAATGTATTGGAGATTCCCATCTCAGTTGGAAGATCTATCACATAAGCATTATCATTTATCTTTCTCAGAATTGAGAAGGGTCCATATTTCCGCTGCCTAAGCTTCCCTTTGATGCCTAAAGGCAGTCTTTCCTTGCGCAGGTATACCATTACCTTGTCACCAACTTGGAATGACTTCATCCTTCGTTTGCAATCAGCTAACTGTTTATACTTCAGATTTTGTGCCTCCAACACACGGTGAATTTCTTCAAATAGTTCAGTGTAGTTATCAGCAAAGGACAATGCTGCCTTTGAGTTTCCCCTTGATGGTAGCTTCACTAGATCCACCACATGTGTTGGAACTTTAGTGTAGACAATAGAGAAAGGACTCCTTCCTGTTGATCTATGCTTGGAGTTGTTGTAGGAGAATTCAGCAAGGGATAAAGCCAAATCCCACTGTCCCTTTCTATCTCCACATATGCAACGAATCAGATTACCCAAAAACTTGTTCACAACTTCCGTCTGACCATCTGTTTGTGGGTGAGCAGTACTAGAGAATTTTAATTCAGTGTTAAACTGCTTCCACAAAGTGAGCCAAAATGCAGCAAGAAACTTGCTATCACGGTCTGAAACAATGGACCTTGGAACCCCATGAAGTCTCACCACTTCTCGGAAGAACAGATTTGCCACATGATGAGCATCTGTTGTCTTACGGCATGGAATGAAATGAGCCATTTTAGAAAATCTATCCACCACGACAAACACTGCATCATTTCCGCGTCTTGTTCTTGGCAAACCCAAGACAAAGTCCATAGAGAGATCCTCCCATGGAGCTTCAGGGATCGACAAAGGCATGTACAACCCTGTGTTCGTGACTTGACCTTTGCAGGTTTGACATACGGGGCATCGTTGGACAAACTTTCCAGCATCTCTCTTCAGTTGTGGCCAAAAGTATCGAGCCTCAAGATTAGCAATAGTCTTATCGCGTCCAACATGGCCACTAAGATCACTTGAATGGAGTTCTCTAATTAACTTGTCACGTAGAGAACTTCTTGGGATGCACAAGCGATCATTCTTAAAGAGATAGCCATCTTGCACCAAATAGTCGTCACCTAATGGTTGGCCCCTCATGTGCTTTACCCAAACGTGGCCAAAGTCTTCGTCCTCCTCATACAATTCCTTTAGTTGATCCATGCCGGGAAGTTCGGCCTCAAAAGAAGTCAAGAGGCATGCACGACGACTCAAAGCGTCGGCTACTCTGTTGGTGGCCCCAGATTTGTGCACAATGAGATAATTAAACCTCTCCAAATATGCAGCCCATCTTGCTAGCATGCGATCCACATGCTTTTGATTCCTAAAATGCTTCAAGGATTGATGGTCAGTGTAGACAATAAACTCCTTAGGCAACAAATAGACTTCCCAAGTCTTTAAAGCCCTGAAAATAGCATATAATTCATGTTGATATGTACTCCACTTTTGCCTTGCTTCGCTTAGCTTCTCACTGAAGAAAGCAATGGGTTTTCGTTCTTGAGATAGAACAGCCCCAATGCCTACTCCACTTGCATCGCACTCCAACTCAAAAGTCTTACCAAAATCAGGTAGCACCAAGACAGGTGCTTGTGACAATCTTTTCTTTATTTCCTTGAAACTAGCTTCAGCCAATTCGTTCCAATGAAATTTTCCTTTCTTTAGACATTCAGTGATTGGTGCCATGATTGTACTGAAATTCTTTACAAACCGCCTATAGAACGTTGCAAGACCATGAAAACTTCTCACCTCCGAAATAGTCTTTGGAGTTGGCCATTCTCTGATTGCTTCAACTTTAGAGTCATCAACATGAATGCCCTCACTTGTTATGACAAAACCCAAGAAAATAAGTCGTGTTTGAAGGAAAACACATTTCTTCAGGTTGACATAAAGTTCGTTTTCCTTTAGTACACATAGCACCTTATGGATGTGATCCAAGTGTTCATCTTCATCCTTACTATATATCAAGATGTCATCAAAATAAACCACAACAAAGTGGGATAAGAAGGGTCGAAGTACCTGGTTCATCAAGTGCATGAAGGTACTCGGCGCATTTGAGAGTCCAAATGGCATGACCATCCATTCAAACAACCCTTCCTTTGTCTTGAATGCTGTTTTCCATTCATCCCCGGGCCTAATGCGAATTTGATGATATCCGCTCTTCAAATCGAGCTTTGTGAACACTTTTGCTCCACTAAGTTGATCTAACATGTCATCCAAACGGGGGATAGGGAATCTATACCTTACGGTGATCTTGTTGATGGCTCTACTATCCGTACACATACGCCAAGATCCGTCCTTCTTTGGCGTGATCAAAGCTGGTACGGCGCATGGACTGATACTTTCTCGAATGTGCCCCTTCTGTAACAATTCCTCCACCTTTTCCTTCAGTATAGCATGCTCTTTTGGGCTCATTCGGTAGTGTGGGAGATTAGGAAGACTTGCTCCTGGAATTAAGTCAATTCGATGTTGAATTCCTCTCATTGGCGGTAGGCCTTGTGGCTCTCCAAGTATGCTCTGAAATTCAGCTAGTAGGCCATGTACCTTTGTTGGAATTTCAACGATCGGTTGTTCTTCACCTTTCACAATAAGTGCAGCACACACATTTGCCTCCTTTAAGTCTTCCATAAACTCACTAGAGGTGTGTGAAATAGTCAACATGTTCTTCTCCTCCTCCTTAGAGGTTTTATGATCTGATTGGTTTGGTAGTATAATGATCTTTCGCTTATTCCAAGTGAAAGAGTAGGAGTTTTCCTTCCCTTTGTGTGTAGAATCCACATCAAACTGCCAAGGCCTCCCAAGAAGAACATGGCTGGCATCCATATCAACAACATCACACAACACATTAGAGCGATAATACTTACCCAAAGAGAGTGGCAGGTTGCATTGTTTGGTGATCTTCATGTTCACTCCTTTCTTGATCCATCCAATATTGTAGGGGTTTGGATGATCATGAGTCTCAAGCTTTAAATGGTTCACCAAATTCTGGGAGATAAGATTCTCGCAGCTGCAACTGTCAATCACTAATTTGCATACCTTGCCATTCACCGTGCATTTGCTCTCAAATATTTTCTTCCGTTGTGTGTTGTCTGATTGTGGTGTTGAGCACAAAAGACGTTGAATCACACACACCACCTCTTCACCCTCTTCTTCACAAACATCTTGTCCTTCTACATCCTCAGATTCATACTCTTCGTTATCTTCATCATCATGGATGGTTGTGTTGACGAATTTTCTCAATGGGCAATTGCTAGATACATGTCCCTCTTCACCACATTTATAGCATTTTATCACCGGCTTTGTCCTACTCTTGCCAGCTTGTCTTGGGGCAGGTTGTTTTGTCTTGGGTTGAGCGGATTTCTCTTCCACTATATGGGAGTGACTCCTAGATAAACCTTCAGTATGAGGATATGGAGTCTTACTTGCCTTTCTTGTCCTTACCAACCTCTCAGCTTTTAACGCTAGAGCTTGTGCTTGGTCAATGGACCAAATTTGTTGCATCATCAAACGATCCTGAATAGTATCATTGAGACCATTGATGTACCTTGCAACTTGTTGATCTTCAGTTTCAGCAAGGTTGCACCTCACTTGTAGCCTCAGGAATTCTTCCGTATATTCCGAAACGGTCCTCTTCCCTTGAGCACAGTTTTGAAACTGAATAAATAGGATCTGATCATAATCTGCAGGCAAGAATCTCCCTTTTAAAAGACTCTTCATCTGCCGCCAAGATCTCACACGAGGTTCTCCTCTTAGTCTGCGGTCTTCTTGAAGGCGATGCCACCATGCACCAGCTCCTCCTTTCAACTTGTATGCGACCAAAGAAACTCTACGGTCTTCGGGAATATTCATGACCTCAAAGAAAGTCTCCACTTCATATAACCAATCAAGGCACCCTTCGATATCAACATTTCCATTAAAAGTTGGGATCTCAGCTTTCACCTTGTATGCATCCCTTGCATATGCAGGGTTGGGTACTCTTGGATATGTATAGAGATCAGGTTCTTCAAGGGTCTCATCATATTCTTCATCTTCCGAAGTTTCAGCATGAGTTGGCCTTCTTGAGGTACGCTGAACCGCATGTCGATGAGGTGTTTTTGCTTCGAGATGACTTCCCTTCCTCCGCTGCTGAACATCTTCCTGCTCTTTTGATGATTCTCCCTCATTAGCAGTAGGAGGAACACCCTTTCTGATCATCTCCACGAGCTGATCGAATCTCCGGTTAAGATCTTCACGTAGTGCTTGGATTTGCTGCTCTGTAGCATCTATTCTCTTTCCCAATTCTTCCATTGCTTGTTGCAGCTTACTTTCAAAGACTACACCAAGAACTGGTACGGATCAGCAAGGCTCTGATACCACCTGATGCAGCACAAGGTTGTGAAGGAACAACTCCACCTTGCTGCTACAATATGACCAGCACAAATGTTGAAGGAACCACTTCAACGTGCCGAGCTAGATATCGCTCTAGAGGCGTGAGTTGTCAAGAGTTCAGTCCAAACTCTTGGCACACAAGATCTAATCCAAGATCTCTAGGATAGAACACAAAGTTCCTTTTTATTAGTAGGTAGTGGGTACAAAGTCTGGTTACATAGGTAGAGGTGAGGACCTCTATTTATAGGCTTCATGAGCCTTCACTACTTAGCTCTACTTCTAGCTAGAGTGTTCTAGAGAACACTATCTAAAGTTAGGAAAGTAAATACAAACAACATGGCTACTCTACATGGCTGGAACACTCTAGAAGCCACCACACTACATATGACTATAGTGCCAAAATATGTAGGATATAGTAGAAGTGTGTAGAAGCCACTACACCAGATATGACTCCTAGTTTATGTTATTTTATTTCTCTACTGTCCCTCATCACAAAGGGAATCGAGATCCAAAACAAACGTTCCAATCCCAAAAAGACAGCATGTCATCGTTATATGATCTATCCAGAAACGACCTGTATTTTAATACAGGAATCAAAATGCCTACTCCATGAGGTATCAGACTGTTTCAAGGGCCAAAAACGATCTGTGTCACACATTACAACCTGATATATATACTAGAAACTCGGCAAAGAACTACCACTTTCACCTCTGAGAAATACATACAACCTGATATATTGACTGCTGCAAGACTAAGGGCTAACATCGGAAATGGAAATACGAAAAAAATTCCTACTTCAGGAAGGCTGACGATACAAAAAGGAACACATAAGCAACACAGGCAGTGCTCACTTCCAAGTTTCTTGGACCAGGCAGTATAGGTGGAATTACTGACACCATCAAGAATGTTGCAAGAAACCAGGAAGCAAAGAAGGAGCCAAACCTGAAAATTCAGAGCAAAGTCAGCATTAGAAATTGGTCATATCAATACAATTTCTGGAAACCAGATACTACACCCTTAAATCTCAAAACAGAATCAATGATTAAAGCAACACTTCACTAGCAGCGTCTAGTCAATAGTTGGCTCCAGACTGGCACCTTGAATCAACTTGTTGGGCTAGGAACAGTAATTATGGACCGAAGCATTTCTAAATTCTGGATTCCTACTCCTAAGCAATGGATTTTGAATGTGCAAACATTGTTCAGTCCTACTCCTAGGTCACATCTGATTCTCAAACATGTTATCAGTGCAGTACTGTCGTATATATAGCATCTCTAAACTCATAAACAATGAACATCACAAATAACAGAACAATGAAAATCTAATATGGACCACTAAATTCTACTCAGGGCCCGCTTGGATTGGGGGTGTGAAATTACGGACCGTTAATTCCCACCCCGCTTCCATCAGATTTTTCACGTGACCTCTACAGCTCCGTGGAAAATTCCTATCGTATTGTCCAATTTCTAGCGATCCAATCGAGGCCTCAACTGAAATTAAATGTGGAGTCTACGTAGAAGGAAAACTACTAGGCTTCGGATTCAGGAAGAGTCTACTACTCACTTGTGCAACATGCTATGCATCAATCAACACCCTTGAATTATACTTCTTAATCTTTATTATCACAAAAAATAATAAGCTTTCAACAAATAACTCATATTAATACGAGCTGAATTAATGGAGTGTTTTCTGGAATCAAAGCCTACATTCGTGTGTAAGAAATCTTGAAACAGAATGTACATACAAGGTTAACGATCACATATAGTACTAAGAACAAAAATAATAATCTAAAAAAACGAAATACTTTATTTATTTGAACACACTTAGAATCAGTCAAACCCCGTTGTACTATGTTACTTAATCTCTGTTACCATGACCAAAAGGTTATGATAACTAAGAAGCTTTAAATGACCCAGTAACAGTCAACTCGGTAGATACACTGAATCCTACAGGCAAGCTGGAAAATACTGGTTACAACAACATATCAGCATGCAAATCATGAATGTCCATCCTCTAGCCCATCTTGGTAGATACACATAATTAAGAAGAAAACATGGAAGCACAACCCTACTTCAAATAAAAAACATATCCTGCAGGAACGGATAAGGTTGATACACCAGAATGGCTGGTGCACAATTGCGTGCTTATACATCAGCAATCTGAATTAACAATACAACGATGAACTGCTGTTATGTGGTACTTAGTTCAAATGCTCCCACTCCAAGAACATTTGATGACCAACTAACAGTAGTCATCCACGTAGCCACACTTTTTTTTCTGTGATGGTTGATGAATGGGTACCAAGATGTAAAAAGCAAAGTGACTGGCTGGGATCATAAGACTTCAAAAACAGACAAGCCCCCCTACTTATGCATAATAAGCATTTAACATCGGACAGAGACAGAGTTAAAGAAATAACGGGAAAAGCATGTGAGTGTATCTCATAGGCAAGCTTTTTTTACTTACAAATAGTCAAATATCAAATTAAAACATATTCGCCGGAGACAGGTGTAAAACTAAATTTTCACATGTTTACTGGTTACCAGGCAAACCTAGACTGAACCACAATCCAACTATTATACGTCATTCGTATCATTGTCCGCTATAATACTTACTGCACAGGATAAAAACAGCTCCAAAATATTTTGGAAGATGCATACATGAAGACATCTGTGATGCTAGACTGTCACAACTAACACCAGACATGGTGACCACTGACCAAGAGACAACAGATGCACTCGGTTTCAGGAAATGAGGATGAAAAAAATGATTGTGTGTGTTGTACTCGCTGTGAGAAACTATGCATCACTACAGATCTGACATGTAGGGATTGAAGATGGTGGTCGCAATGGCTCACAGAGAAAGGGTGTCTCAGTAGTGGAGGGAATCAGTTCTGTCAAAGCAGATCTTTATTGCCACCACTATCTGGAGACAAATATTCAGCTGGAGGTGACAATATCAATTGACTAGTAGTGAACTGGCGGCCAGGCTTGGATATTTTTGTTGTGCGGCTCCAGTATCATGTTAGGGTTTGAGATGTGGACTAGAATTGCTACTGAAAACGAATCGAAGCATCATAGTCCAAATCAAACACTATGTATGTACAGAGCTAATCAAAGATTAATTCATATGCTTAACAACACAAAGGTAGAATGATGGAAGGGAAGAAAGTATTACCCATAAAAGAATGATTTCCATCCACTTTTGAGCCTTTGATGAAGGAAATAGATAGTTGCTGCACAAGAGACCAACACCTGGAGAGTTGGCCCTTCTTCAGTAGGGAAAAGAAGGGTAAGCACTCCAAGCAAGGCAAAAGTAACTGCTGTCTTCCAAATAACTTTGCTATTTGGTGTCTGAAATCTGGCTTGAACAGCCTTGACTGGACCTGACTGACTAAGTTCCCTGAACTTTTTCTTCAGATCCACTTTCGGTTTTCTTCTGTCAAAGAAACTCTGCATGATGATTTTGTTATGGGCAGACTCAATTGCATCAACACTTGGCTTATGGCCTGCATAATTGCTTATCAGATAGTTCCTGGCAGCTCGAATTTCTTCTTCAGAGGCTTCCTTGCTGATCCCAAGTCGGTGATATGGATCCTTCACATGGATTCTAGGAAAAATGGCTGAAGATATAAATATGTTAAAAAGAATTCTAGAGGTTATTTATTAAAAAAATCTCCAGACAACAACAAAAAACAGAGCAAGCACATGCACATGTGATTTCATTAAAAATATTAGAGAAGAAAACGAGTTAGTGTCTGATACGGGTTAGTTTAGAACTACTTAGCTCTTTTAACATGCACAATACATGTATTAGGCAAGTAAAAAAATATCATTCGATGTTTAAGTTTTACCATGGTACCGTCTAAAACCAATCATATGCAGAAAACAAACTGGTAATCAGAATGGATACAAGTCAGTTGTTCCTTACTAATTCTAGTTCAGAGTTACTATAAGCTCATGTTGAAATGCATCTGAAGAATCTACCCTGCAATGTTTTTACTGACATAGAAATAGGCAGCTTGATACTTACGAGTTGAGGAGTCGGATGTGTCACCAAATGCTGCAGATGCGAATGGTGTTATTCTGGAACAACGCTGCGTACTGAAAGCAGCATTATGTTTCGTGTATCTGCATCAAGAGACCGCAGTAAGGTCCTCTTCTCGCAGTGGTAAATTAGATTAAAATGCTTTGACGCCGAGGTCAGACTTCAGAGGAAGCATAAGGTATTAATACCTATGTGCATTGATGAAAAGTGTAACCTTCTCCTTACATCCCCTGTTGAAACTCAAGGAGGAAACGAGCCCCAACGGTGCGCTTGACGCCCTCGAAGTAATTGGACATCTAGTGGCCCTCAAGGGATTGGTTGCTAGACCATGCGCCAACATCTCAAGGAACGGCTGAACAGCCTAAGCCGAGGATGTTTCACCCTCCTATGAGAAACAACAATAGGTAAACAAATGTAAGGAATGCAGGAAAACTAGAATCACAATACGGCTCCCCGAGTCACATCAATGCCACGAGCAGTGGATATAGGCAGGCTACGGTATGGCTTGTTTGGGGGACATAAATGCTGCGTGGTTGAAATAAAATCCACAGATTCTCAAAAAGAATTAAAATCCACAGTCCAGCTACTCTTATGAGGCGGTCGGCGACTTGAGGGTGGGCGGGTGCGGCGGCGGCGGCGGACGGCAACTTGAGCGCGGCTAACCTAAGCACATCGGCTCGGGATATAACTTAGCGGCCCGGAACGGGGAACAGAAGGGGGGAAGAAGGCGAGGCGGGTGGCTTACCGAGGAGGCGATCCGTGCGGCCGGCGGCGGGGATGGCGTCGTCTCCTTGGATAAGGTGGCGGAGCGGTCGGTGAAGGTGGGGGAGCGCAGCCAGGGCACGACGAGTCTCGGGTGTCTACTCTCGTCTGATCGGCGGCCCGAAAAAGAAGGCGAGGAGGGAGGGCGCTCCTGATGGGCTAAAACCTGACTGTCTATTGATTTGCTCCTGTTGTGGCCTTGTGGGTTCCGTTCCGGCCCATGTGAGAGGCACGATGAATAGAGATGAATATGTCATATTCTCAAAAAACAAAATGGGAACAGGGACACTGACCACTGGTTATTCATCCTAGTGCAAAAAAAAAATCTCACCGTCTCTATCCCTATTAACTTTTCATGGGTCAGTTTTTCTATCATCCCCATCCCTATCGAATAAGAAAATAACCACCGGTTCCCCATCCCGACTTAGTAGGCATGCAATGGAAACGAGGACAGCGGTGTGTGGTGGATAAGAGATGGCAACCCTGGATTGGGATACCGAAAGAGGTCTATGTGTTGTGCTGGCTCTGGTGTCTCGAGACATGAGAGGAAACGAGAATGGGCTGCATAGTTGGACTTGTTGAAGTTACAGTTTTTGGAATATATACATACCTCTCTATTACTACCTCGGTCCCATATGCCATGTGGCATAGTGGGGAATTTATGGGTACCCGTTATATATAGTGGTGGTGTTGGGATGTAATCCCCGGTATCCTAAAGTTATGGTGTTATTGTTGGAGTATTAGGCGCAATTTTCATGATTAATTCCAGTATATTAAATATTACTACAGCAGGTACTAGCATGTTAATCTCGTAAATACTAGAAGTATTAATTAACACGAACAGCAGCAAAACGTCTACGAACACCGACATACTAGAACGGCACACCGGCACGTGATGAACGTACCAAACAACTGTAGATGAAGTAGTCGTATTAGTCGTCGTAGTCGTAGTAGTTGTTGCAGCAGCGACGGCAGCGGCTTCCTGAAGACGATGACGACGTTGAAAACAAGCAGCCCGCGAATCCGGCGAGCGTACGGGAAGGCGAGCCGTGATGAACAGCTTGAGAGCAGTCGCGCGGAGCGCTTCCCAAAAACCTTATTCGCCCTCTCCCGTACAGGATCACAAGGGCGAGCGGTTCCGGAAACCTGCTGTCCCGTTTGCCGGTGCACGCCGATGCACGGGATGGAGTAGACTACGGTGGCGGCGCAAGGCGCGAGATCGGCAAAACCTAGATTGGTTCGGGGTGTATTGCAGCGCACGCAGTGCAGGGCATTATATAGCACAGCTCGGAGGAAAACCCTAACGGGTACGGAGTGGGCCAAGTACACGTCGCACACGTTTAGGTCGGTGATGCACACGGTGGGTGTGTTGTTGGGAGACCCCAAGAGGAAGGTATGAAGTAGTGCAGCAGCAAGTTTCCCTCAGTTGTGAAACCAAGGTTATCGAACCAGTAGGAAATAATGAATTTCCCCGAGGTGTCAACGGCGCCAGAAAAATCTGCGACGTAAAGGCGCCAGAAAATGCTTCCTGGGACGTAGGTGACGTGGAACCTGCACACAACACAATCAAGATACTTTGCCCCAACTTAACGGTGAGGTTGTCAATCTCACCGGCTTGCTGTAACAAAGGATTAAACGTATGTGTGGAAAAAAGATGTTTGTTTGCAGAAAGTAACAGGTTTGCAGTTTGTGGTTTATCAGATTAAAGAGAAGGACCGGGGTCCACAGTTCACTAGTGGTGTCTCTCCATAAATAATAATAACATTCATGCGGGTAAACAAATTACAGCTGGGCAATTGATAGAATAATGATGAGCAAACCAATGCATATACCAATGTTATGATGTCTAGTGTGAGATTCATTCGGGCATTACAACAATATACATAGACCGTTCCAACCGCATCTATGACTAATAATCCACCTTCCGGTTAGCGTCCGCACCCCTTTCAGTATTAAGTTGCATGCAACAGATTATCGCCTTAAGCACTGTGTGTAAATTAAGTAAGTAACATCATCCTTAGACAAAGTACTACTGTTTTATCCCTAGTAGCAACAGTACATCTACAACCTTAGAGCTAGCTGTCACCGCCCCAGATTTAATAGAGACATGAACCTACTATCGAGCATAAATACCCCCTCTTGGAGTCACAAGCATCTACTTGGCCAGAGCATACACAAGTAACGGAGAGCATGCAAGATCATTAAATAGCACACACATGATATATTATGAAGCAATAACTTTAGTACTCAATATTCATCGGATCCCAGCAAACACAACATGAAGTATTACATAACGGTGATCTTGATCATGATAGGCAGCTCACAAGATCTAAACATGATAGCACAAGAGGAGAAGACAACCATCTAGCTACTGCTATGGACCCGTAGTCCAAGGGTAGACTACTCACGCATCAGTCCGGAGGCGGTCATGGCGACGTAGAGGCCTCCGGTGACGATTCCCCCTCCCGGCAGGGTGCCGGGGAGAAGTTCTGATCTCTCCCGAATTGGTGTTGACGACGGCGGCGGCTCGGGACCCGTGGAGGAAAATATGAACACCGTGTTAGGGTTTTTAGTCTGGGGGGTATTTGTAGGCGAAAGGGCGAAGTCGGTGGCGCCCCGAGGGGCCCACACCTGGTTCTCGCGCGGCCAGGGGTGCTGCCGCGCGAGCACGTGGTGGCGCCGCCTTGGTGGCCCACTTCGTCTCGTGTTCGGCTTTCTGGAACGTTCCCGATGAAAAACTGACTTCAGAAAAGAAATCGTCCAATTCTGAGAATATTTCCTTAAGTACTTTTCTGAAACCAAAAACAGCAGAAAACAGGGAACTGGCACTGTGGCATCTTGTTAATAGGTTAGTCCCAGAAAATGCATAAAACTATATAAAATGCATATAAAACATGTGATAACTTGGTATAATATAGCATGGAACATAAGAAATTATAGATACGTTGGAGACGTATCAGTCGCTTGGTAGCCCACGATCCGGGAGCGACCCGAACCGACTAACCAAGACGCGTCCGTCAAAACGTCGGCTCGGCGAGATTCCCGTAACCCGCGGCGCGTCGTGACGAGACGGACGGGCGGTGCGTGCGTGCGTGCGTGCGTGCGTGCGAGCGGCGGCGGAGGAGGAGGAGCGCGTGAGAGAGCCTCATGTTCTCACAAGCTTACCAAGTAGCACAACACTCCACTATATAAGGTGGTGCCACTCCTCTCAAACTAGCAATGTGGGACTAAACTTTAGCTCCCACACCACTCACATATGAGCTGCCATTTTTCCATGGGTTTTGAGATTTCAGAATTGCTTACTTGGGCTTCCCACACATGGGTCCAAATTCTAACAATCCCCCACCAGATCTCAAATCCCATTTAGAGATATTTGCCAGAACTCGAGTCTTGTTTATATACCAGTGTTTCAGCAGAGACTGTTAAGTTGAACTTCCGCATAGAATCTTGAGCTACGTCTATCGGCAACTTGAACAATGGACGAACCTTGAATTGCAAGTTTGGTGCTTCTAGATTTTACACAAAATCATAACTGGTACTTGGCTGCCAGTAGCCTACCCCGCGGGTGTAGCATATGCGTCATACTAACTGGTCTCCTCATGAGTTTACTAGAGATCACCCAAATCTCATAGATTGCGACGTTTAACAATCTGACTCATATAGGTGTGTTCTTTGAAGAATGCTCTGTAGAACAATATCTTTGCTATGAATAGCCAACAGAAACACATTAAGCCATGCTGCCAACCTGCCATGCAGATTTTGAGAGTTTTGCATCATAGAGAGGGCTAGGTAACAACTCTCCTCTGTCACACCACTAGCTTGTTCTTCCCAGGTCCTAATTCACGGGATCTCCGATCACATAGGTTGGGTTATCACTATGGAGTAACGCTTATGGGTCTCAACCCCATCTCCCTCGATGCACTTTCTATCACATTACGTGATAGTCCCTTCGTAAAGGGATCTGCCAGGTTTTTGTCTGTTTGAATATACGAAACAGATATTACTCCGGAGTTTCTCAATTTCCTGACAGACTTCAAATGTATTTTAACGTGTCTTGATGACTTCGCGTTATCCTTAGCACTGTTCACTTTTACGATAACCGTTTGGTTGTCACAGTTCATAAGGATGGCCGGTAATGGTTGCTCAACCACCGGCAAGTCCATCAAGAGCTCACGCAGCCATTCTGACTCAACAGAAGCTGTATCTAAAGCAGTAAGTTCTGCTTCCATGGTTGACCTCGTCAATATGGTCTGTTTGCAAGACCTCCATGATACTGCGCCACCACAAAAAATAAACGCATATCCACTTGTGGCATAGAGCTCATCAACATCTGAGATCCAGTTCGAATCACAATATCCATCAAGCACAGCAGGGTGCCCTGAATAGTGAATCCCATAGCTCATTGTACCGTTCAGATAGCGCATGACCCTTTCAAGTGCATGCCAATGATCAGTACCCGGGTTAGACATGAACCTGCTCAATTTGCTCACAGCAAAAGAGATATCAGGTCTCGTCGCGCTCGCAAGGTACATGAGTGAACCGACCACTTGAGAGTATCTTAATTGGTCTCTCGTCTCTTTCTTTTTCTTTCTGAGTGTCACACTGGGATCATAGGGTGTTGGAGAAGGCTTGCTGTCTGTAAAGCCGAATCGGCTCAAGACCTTCTCAACATAGTGTGATTGCGTTAACGTAATCCCACTCTCATCCCTAATCAGCTTAATGTTCAGAATCACATCAGCTTGTCCCAGATCTTTCATATCAAAACTCTTTGACAGGAAAGACTTGACCTCATTTATCACTATCATGCTTGTACCGAAAAGTAGTATGTCGTCAACATACAAGCATAATATGACACTATCGCCCCCACCATGGCGATAATAAACACACCTATCAGCCTTATTAATGGCAAAGCCCGCAGAAGTTAAAGTTCTGTCAAACTTCTCATGCCATTGCTTAGGTGCTTGTTTCAGCCCATACAAAGATTTTAACAATTTGCACACCTTTCTCTGTTCACCTTTTACTACAAACCCATCAGGCTGATCCATAGATTTCCTTTTCCAACTCTCCGTTAAGGAAAGCTGTCTTTATGTCCATTTGATGAACGATCAGACCATAGGAGGCAGCCAGGAAAAGTAATACACGAATGGTGGTCAGTCTCTGGTACTCCCAAGACCCTCCTCAAAAAATAGGATTTTTGACATAATTTTTTTAAAATTCTGATAATTTTTATTTTTGGGCATTTTCTGGATTTTGGGATATTAAATTCAATGCATGAAAAATATTTTTCAAACCATATTTAACTAAAAACTATGCAAACCAAATAATATTACAGTAGGTAAAATAAAGATGAGAAGAAAAATGTTGTTTAGCACTTCCATGCATTTAAAACACATTTGTTAGCAAGGTTGATCAAGTCTTGCCACCAAATAAATTTTAGATGACATAAAAGGATTCAAACATTGTGAGACACTCATGTTACCTTATATGGTATTGATATGGATCCAATAACAAGAGTTTTGTATTCTTCTTTATAAGGGCAATCAATACTTCCCACTTTGATGGACCTCACATTGGTAATTGTATTAACTCCATATAATTTATCCATTCTCTTGGGAAAATAAACAGTATGTTCCTTGTCATTCACATTGAAAGTTAATTTTCCTTTATTGCAATCAATAACAGCCCCTGCAGTGTTTAGAAAAGGTCTCCCAAGAATAATAGACATATTATCATCTTCAGGCATTTCAAGCACAACAAAGTTAGTCATGATTAAACAATTATTAGCCACTTGAACAGGAACATCATCACAAATACCAACAGGAACAGAAGTAGATTTATCAGCCATTTGCAAAGATATATCAGTAGGTATCAATTTATCCAAATAAAGTCTCTTGTAAAGAGAGAAAGGCATAACACTAACTCCTGCTCCCAAGTCACATAGAGCAGTTCTAACATAATTATTTTTGATAGAGCAAGAAATGGTTGGTATACCTGGATCACCCAACTTTTTTGGAACCTTGCCGTTGAAAGAGTAATTAGCAAGCATAGTAGATATTTCCTCATTAGGAATTTTCCTTTTGTTAGACACAATATCTTTCATATATTTTGAATAAGGAGGCAATTTAATAGCATCAGTCAAAGGAATTTGCAAGAACAAAGGTTTCATCATTCACAAAATTTATTATAATGTTCTTGTTCTTTTGTTTTAAGTTTCTTACCAGGAAAAGGCATTTGTTTTTGAACCCAAGGTTCTCTTTCACTACCATGTTTCTTAGCAATAAAATCTTCCTTAGTGTACTTTTCATTTTTTATTATGCTTTTCAGGTTCTTCCTCTATTTCTTCCTTATCCGAATTGCTATTCTTATCATTATCATTAGAATTATTACTATCATTGTTATGTTCATTACCACTTTCAGTTTCAGCATCAGAAATAGATATACTATTAGGATCATTAACAGGTTCAGAGGATTCTATAACAGTTTTATGTTTCTTCTTCTTTTTCTTAGAAGGAGCACTAGGTTTATTAATTCGTTGAGAATCTTGTTCAATTCTTTTAGGATGTCCTTCAGGATATAAAGGATCCTGAGTAGAAATACCTCCTCTAGTTGTTACTTCGCAAACATGTTTTTCTTTAACAATAGAGGCATTCATTAACAAATCTTTTTGCACTTTAGTAAGTTGATCAATTTGAGTTTGAACCATATGAAAATGTTTAATAAGTATTTTAACATCATTGTAGGTTCTATCAACAATATCATGCAAGTTACTGATAGCACGAGAATTTTCCATTAAATGATTCTCTATTCTCATATTAAAATTACATTGCTTAGTAATAAAAGTATCAAATTCATCTAAGCATTGAGCAGGAGGTTTTGAGTAAGGAATATCTCTATCATCAAACCTTTGGAGAGAGTGTACCTCAATTATGGGTGAAGGAGGAATTGGCTTACATAAGTCTTCAATAGGAGGTAAATTCTTCACATATTCAGATTTAATACCTCTCTCTTTAAGAGATTTCTTGGCTTCCTTCATCACTTCTTCATCTAATTCAATCATACATCCCTTCCTTGGTGTTGGTGTAGGTGTTGGAGTTGGTTCAGGAATATTCCAATCATCATAATTCTGGCTTATCTTAGCCATTAATTACTCAGCTTCTTCTGAAGTTCGTTTCCTGAAAACACAACTAGCACAACTATCCAAATATGTCCTAGATTCAACGGTTAGTCCACTGTAAAATATATCAAGAAGATCATTTTTCTCTAAATCATGGTTCGGCTGGCCTCTTATTAGAGAGCAAAACCGTGTCCAAGCATCAGGCAATTTCTCTTCTTCTTCTTGATTAAAGTTATAAATTCTTAGCAAAGCATCACGTTGAGCACTAGCAGGAAAATATTTCCGAAAGAAAGTATCAAGCAAACCAATAGGACTAGTAATGGAACCAGGAGACAAATTATTATACCAAGTTATGTTCCTTGTCATTCACATTGAAAGTTAATTTTCCTTTATTGCAATCAATAACAGCCCCTGCAGTGTTTAGAAAAGGTCTCCCAAGAATAATAGACATATTATCATCTTCAGGCATTTCAAGCACAACAAAGTTAGTCATGATTAAACAATTATTAGCCACTTGAACAGGAACATCATCACAAATACCAACAGGAACAGAAGTAGATTTATCAGCCATTTGCAAAGATATATCAGTAGGTATCAATTTATCCAAATAAAGTCTCTTGTAAAGAGAGAAAGGCATAACACTAACTCCTGCTCCCAAGTCACATAGAGCAGTTCTAACATAATTATTTTTGATAGAGCAAGAAATGGTTGGTATACCTGGATCACCCAACTTTTTTGGAACCTTGCCGTTGAAAGAGTAATTAGCAAGCATAGTAGATATTTCCTCATTAGGAATTTTCCTTTTGTTAGACACAATATCTTTCATATATTTTGAATAAGGAGGCAATTTAATAGCATCAGTCAAAGGAATTTGCAAGAACAAAGGTTTCATCATTCACAAAATTTATTATAATGTTCTTGTTCTTTTGTTTTAAGTTTCTTACCAGGAAAAGGCATTTGTTTTTGAACCCAAGGTTCTCTTTCACTACCATGTTTCTTAGCAATAAAATCTTCCTTAGTGTACTTTTCATTTTTTATTATGCTTTTCAGGTTCTTCCTCTATTTCTTCCTTATCCGAATTGCTATTCTTATCATTATCATTAGAATTATTACTATCATTGTTATGTTCATTACCACTTTCAGTTTCAGCATCAGAAATAGATATACTATTAGGATCATTAACAGGTTCAGAGGATTCTATAACAGTTTTATGTTTCTTCTTCTTTTTCTTAGAAGGAGCACTAGGTTTATTAATTCGTTGAGAATCTTGTTCAATTCTTTTAGGATGTCTTTCAGGATATAAAGGATCCTGAGTAGAAATACCTCCTCTAGTTGTTACTTCGCAAACATGTTTTTCTTTAACAATAGAGGCATTCATTAACAAATCTTTTTGCACTTTAGTAAGTTGATCAATTTGAGTTTGAACCATATGAAAATGTTTAATAAGTATTTTAACATCATTGTAGGTTCTATCAACAATATCATGCAAGTTACTGATAGCACGAGAATTTTCCATTAAATGATTCTCTATTCTCATATTAAAATTACATTGCTTAGTAATAAAAGTATCAAATTCATCTAAGCATTGAGCAGGAGGTTTTGAGTAAGGAATATCTCTATCATCAAACCTTTGGAGAGAGTGTACCTCAATTACGGGTGAAGGAGGAATTGGCTTACATAAGTCTTCAATAGGAGGTAAATTCTTCACATATTCAGATTTAATACCTCTCTCTTTAAGAGATTTCTTGGCTTCCTTCATCACTTCTTCATCTAATTCAATCATACATCCCTTCCTTGGTGTTGGTGTAGGTGTTGGAGTTGGTTCAGAAATATTCCAATCATCATAATTCTGGCTTATCTTAGCCATTAATTACTCAGCTTCTTCTGAAGTTCGTTTCCTGAAAACACAACTAGCACAACTATCCAAATATGTCCTAGATTCAACGGTTAGTCCACTGTAAAATATATCAAGAAGATCATTTTTCTCTAAATCATGGTTCGGCTGGCCACTTATTAGAGAGCAAAACCGTGTCCAAGCATCAGGCAATTTCTCTTCTTCTTCTTGATTAAAGTTATAAATTCTTAGCAAAGCATCACGTTGAGCACTAGCAGGAAAATATTTCCGAAAGAAAGTATCAAGCAAACCAATAGGACTAGTAATGGAACCAGGAGACAAATTATTATACCAAGTTTTAGCTTCTCCTTTTAATGAGAAAGGAAATATTTTAGTGACAAAGTAAGTGCGCATCTTTATGTCCTCAGAAAATATACCACTCAAAGTAGAGAGTTCATTCATGTGTTCTACATCACTTTCATTTTCGGTTCCCCAGAAAGGTTCTCTCTCAACAATAGCTATGTGTGCTAAATCAAGAGAGAAATCATAATCTTTGTCTTTAATGTTTATAGGAGATGTAGCAAATTTAGAATCAAGAGATAACTTATATCTAACTGTAACGCCCTGATGCTCACGGGTGTGAGGAGTTGGAAAACCCCAAGAGGAAGGTGTGATGAGCGTAGAAGCAAGTTTCCCTCAGTTATGAAACCAAGGTTATCGAACCAGTATGAGATGAAGAACACAACGAAGGTCTCCCCGGCGCCAGAAAAGTGTTGTTGCAGCGAGGTGGAATCTGCACAACACAATCAAGAAACTTTGCTCCAACTCAACAGTGAGGTTGTCAATCTCACCGGCTTGCTGTAACAAGGATTAAACGTATGGTGTGGAAGATGATGTTTGTAGAGAATGAAAAAAAGCAGTTTGCAGTTGGTTGTATTATCAGTTTAAAGAAAAGGACCGGGGTCCACAGTTCACTAGTGGTGTCTCTCCATAAATAATAATAATAGCATACATGTGGGTAAACAAATTACAGCTGGGCAATTGACAGAATAAAGAGCTGCATAATGATGCATATACTAATATCATGATGTCTAGTATGAGATTCATTTGGGCATTACAACAATATACATAGACCGTTCCAACCGCATCTATGACTAATAATCCACCTTCCGGTTAGCGTCCACACCCCTTTCAGTATTAAGTTGCAAGCAACAGATTATTGCATTAGGCAAAGTGTGTAATGTAAGTAATACAATTATCCTTAGACAAAGTACTACTGTTTTATCCCTAGTAGCAACAGTACATCTACAATCTTAGAGCTTGCTGTCACTACCCCGGATTAAATAGAGACATGAACCCACTATCGAGCATAAATACCCCCTCTTGGAGTCACAAGCATCTACTTGGCCAGATCATCTACTAGCAACGGAGAGCATGCAAGATCATAAACAACACACAACATGATATATTATGAAGCAAATGACATAGTATTCAATATCCATCGGATCCCAGCAAACACAACATGTAGCATTACATAAAGATGATCTTGATCATGATAGGCAGCTCACAAGATCTAAACATGATGGCACAATAGGAGAAGACAACCATCTAGCTACTGCTATGGACCCGTAGTCCAAGGATGAACTACTCACGCATCAGTCCGGAGGCGGGCATGGTGATGTAGAGCCCTCCGGTGATGATTCCCCCCTCCGGCAGGGTGCCGGGAAGAGCTTCTGAACACTCCCGAACTAGGGTTGACGACGGCGGCGGCTGATGCACCGGTGATGTGTTGTTGGGAAACCCCAAGAGTAATGTATGAAGTAGTGCAGCAGCAAATTTCTCTCAGTTGTGAAACCAAGGTTATCGAACCAGTAGGAAACTAAGAATCTTCTCAAGGTGACAACGGCGCCAGAAAAGATCTTGCGTCGAAGTTGACGTGGAACCTGCACACAACACAAACAAGATACTTTGCCCCAACTTAACAGTGAGGTTGTCAATCTCACTGGCTTGCTGTAACAAAGGATTAAACGTATGTGTGGAGAATGATGTTTGCTTGCAGAGCATAAAGGTAAAAGGATTGCAGTAGGATTGTTTATCAGTTTGAGGAAAAAGGACCGGGGTCCACAGTTCACTAGTGGTGTCTCTCCATAAATAATAATAGCATACATGCGGGTAAACAAATTACAGCTGGGCAATTGACAGAATAAAGAAGTGCATAGTGATGCATATACTATAGTTATGATGGCTAGTGTGATATTCATTTGGGCATTACAACAATATACATAGACCGTTCCAACCGCATCTATGACTAATAATCCACCTTCCGGTTAGCGTCCGCACCCCTTTCAGTATTAAGTTGCAAGCAACAGATAATTGCATTAGGCAATGTGTGTAATGTAAGTAATACAAATACCCTTAGATAAAGTACTACAGTTTAATCACTAGTAGTTACAGTACATCTACAACCTTAGTACTTGCTGTCACTACCCCAGATTAAATAGAGACATGAACCTACTATCGAGCATAAATACCCCCTCTTGGAGTCACAAGCATCTACTTGGCCAGAGTATCTACAAGCAACGGAGAGCATGCAAGATCATAAACAACACACTCACAAGATATATTATGAAGCAATAACATAGTACTCAATATTCATCGGATCCCAGCAAACACAACATGTAGTATTACATAAAGATGATCTTGATCATGTTAGGCAGCTCACAAGATCTAAACATGGTAGCACAAGAGGAGAAGACAACCATCTAGCTACTGCTATGGACCCGTAGTCCAAGGATGAACTACTCACGCATCAGTCCGGAGGCGGGCATGGTGATGTAGAGCCCTCCGGTGATGATTCCCCTCTCCGGCAGGGTGCCGGGAGGAGCTTCTGAACCCTCCCGATCTAGGGTTGACGACGGCGGCGGCTCTGGACTTCGTGGAGGAAAAAGGTGCGTGTCTTAGTTCTTAGATATCCGAGGGGTATAAGTAGGCGAAAGGGCGAAGGCGGCGGGGCCTCGAGGGCCCCACACCCCGTGCTAGCTCGGTAGAAGGGGGGGGGGGGGTGCGCCGGGAGGGGGTGTGGGCCCCACGGGGTCCTCCTCCGTCTACTCTTCGGTGTTCTGGAACCTCCCGGGGAAAATAAGCACTTTGACGTTTCGTTTGTCCAATTCCGAGAATATTTCCTTAACAGCTTTTCTGAAACCAAAAACAGCAGAAAACAGGCAACTGGCACTGCGGCATCTTGTTAATAGGTTAGTCCCAGAAAATGCATAAAATGATATAAAAGTGTATATAAAACATGTAGCAATTGGCATAATATAAGCATGGAACATAAGAAATTATAGATACGTTTGAGACGTATCAAGCATCCCCAAGCTTAGTTCTACTCGTCCCGAGTAGGTAAAACGATAACAAGAATAATTTCTGAAGTGACATGCTTCACACAATCTTGATCATATAATAATGTAAGGCTCATGTAATGAATGAAGTGATTCAAAGCAATGGTTTATAGTTTGCTAACAAATAGACAAGGAGTAAACAACTACATCATATAAGCAAAAACTTTTCATGGATAGTACTTTCAAACAAGCATCAAAATGATTCACATGAAAGTTAACTCATAAAGCAATAGTCTCTAAGTAAAAGAGCATTGAAGCAACACAAAGGAAGATATAAGTTTAAGCATTGGCTTTCAACTTGTAACATGTATATCATATAGATAGTTGTCAACACGAAGGAATATAACAAATGCAATAAGTAACCATATAAGAATTGTTGCACACAGTTGACACAAGTGTTTGCTTCTATGACAGAAAGAAGTAGGTAAACTGACTCAACATAAAGTAAAAGAAAGGCCATTCGCAGAGGGAAGCAGGGATACAAACATGTGCTAGAGCTTTTTAGTTTTATAGGTTTTTGAAATCATATAGAGAGCATAAAAGTAAGTTTTGAGAGGTGTTTGTTGTTGTCAACGAATGGTAATGGGCACTCTACCCCCCTTGTCAACCAGACTTTCAAGAGCGGCTCCCATCAAGGACGTTATTTCTACCAGCAAGGTAGATCATCCCTCTTATCTCTTTTGTTTACACATATAGTTAAAAACTGTTGTCATTGCTTGACTGATTAGATCAGGGCAAAAATGTGAAGAGATTGAAGCGGTTAAAGTTGTAATTAATTTGGACTTGGCACCCCATTTGCCAGCTCTTTTTGCAAAGTTAATGGATAAGCGGATGTATATGCCACTAGTCCGGTTGTGAAAGTCTGTCTAGAAGCAAATGACAAGGTTGATATCCGTAACACCACATACTTACTCATGAGCTAATAAACATTGACACAAATAAGAGATAGTAGGTTTTGAATAATAAAATGTAGCACACGAAGTATTTGCTTGGAATGGCAGGAAATACCATGTAGTAGGTAGGTATGGTGGACACAAATGGCATGGGTTTTGGCTCAAGGTTTTGGATGCACGAGAAGCATTCCCTCTCAGTACAAGGCTTTGGCTAGCAAGGATATTTGAAGCAAACACAAGTATAAACTATGACAACAAGACGTATATAAAAACATATTACAAGTATTATAAAACTCTATATTGTCTTCCTTGTTGTTCAAACACCTTTACTAGAAAATATCTAGACCTTAGAGATACCAAACATGCAAACCAAATTTCAACAAGCTTTACAGTAGTTCTTCATTAATAGGTTTTAACTACATGATGTAAAAGCTTAAACATGATCTACTTGAGAGCTCAAAACAATTGCCAAGCACCACAACATACAAGATAACAATCCATAAGAGCATGTATATCTTTTTCATTATACCATTTACCACATTTAGCATTTTCTGTTTCCAACCAAACACCAATCAACTTATTTAAAAGATAAACTCTCCAAGTATATAACAATGAGATATGAGAGTATAACATAAGAAAAACTAACAGCTCCAACAAGAGATGCATGAAAAACAAGAGCTAATAGTATTGAAATAACATAGAAGAATACTCAACAAATATAAGTGAAGAATAAGAGTATTCATAATAAAAAGCGGAGCGTGTCTCTCTCCCACAAAGGAATGCTAGGATCCATTTTATTCAGCGAATGAAAAAACAAACAAAAAAAAAAACAAACAGACGCTTCAAGTAAAGCACATAGGATGTGTCGGAATTAAAATATAGTTTCACTAGAGATGACCTGATAGTTTGTTGATAAAGAAGGGGATGCCTTGGGCATCCCCAAGCTTTGACGCTTGAGTCTTCTTGAAATATGCTTGGGTGACCCACGGGGGCATCCCCAAGCTTTGCCTCTTTCATCTTCTTGATCACATCACATCATCCTTCTCTCTTGATCCTTGAAAACTTTCTCCACACCAAACTCAAAGTAAACTTCATTAAAGGGTTAGTGCACAATCAAAAATTCTTATATTCTACATGAACACAATTGCTACCAATGCTACTGGACATTAGCTACAGCCACTGATATTTTATGGAACAAAAAGATCCATTCAAAATAGTAAAAGAGGCATTGCAAAATAAATGGCAGAATCTGTCAAAAACAGAACAGTCCCTAAAGAAGAATTTTTTCGAGGTACTTAACTTGCTCAAATCAGAAAACTCAAAACTAATGAAAGTTGCATATATATATCTGAGGATTACGCACAAAAAATCTCAGGTCCATCCGATTTTTCTGTAAAGAGTTATGAATTTAACGGTGGACAGCAGAAAACAGTTTCGGCACAGCAATCCAAATCTAGGATCAACTTTCTACTAGAGGCTTAACTTGACACAACAATGCAATAAAGTAAAGATACAAAGGAATTGCTACAGAGGTAGACATCTTCCTTGACTCAATAAAATAAAATAACAGAAATAAAAAGTGGGTTGTCTCCCATAAGCGCTTTTCTTTAACGTCTTTCAGCTAGGCACAGAAAGTGATATTCAAGTATTTCCAAGAGATGAAGCATCAACATCAGGGGTACGAGGTGTCCTATGTTTATTTCTCTTACCATTTTTCTTACCTTTACTCGTAGGGAATGTTTGCCCGCGTCCCGGAGATGAAGTGAAGGTCATAGTACCTTTTCCCACATCAATTACTGCTCCCAAGAGTTTTAGCAAGGATCTCCCAAGCGTGATTTGTCCTGTCCCTACACATTCAATAACAAGATAATCAGTGGATACAGTTCTTCCTAGGAATGTTGTGAACACTCATTCAGCTACTCCAATGGGTTGTATAATAGTATTATCTGTGAGGGTTATTTCTTCTCCCCCTTCAACAAGTCCCCAAAGGTTTAAAGATGCATGAATATACTTAGGCATGAGACAAAATTCAGACATAATATCACAACGTGCATGAAAGATTTCATTACCAATAGTAATTCTCATGGTAGGGAGCCACATGGAAGGTTCAGAATTTATGTGAACATAATCAAAATACTCAAGAATTTTATTATACCCATCCTTCAAGCAAGATATGCGTGTCTCAAGGGTATTTAATCTAGTATGAATATTACCAATGCTTGTATCACATTTATTAGTTGAAGAAGAGGACATAATTAATTTCTTTATTGCATTAAAAGCTTGATCCCCATCACATTGAAGGAAATCTCCTCCCACTACTGCATCTAGAGCATACCTATAGCAAAGAACAAGTCCAAAATAGAAGCTACTAAGAAGTACACTGAGTCATTTTTGGTTCGGTTTCACCATAAGATTCAAAAATTCTAGACCAAGCTTCTCCAAAAGTTTCCTCACTCCCTTGTTTGAAAGTAAAGATCAACTCCTCAGGTGACACAGTAACAGGAAATATACTAGGCATAATAGCAAACCGAAATAACAATAATAAAAACTGAAATAAAAATTAACTAAACCGAAATAAAAATAACAATGCAGGTAACTATTTTTTTTTGTATTTTTGATATTAAGCAAACAAGACAATAATAAAAATAAACTAAGCAAGACAATAAAAAAAATAAAAAGATTGGATGTGAGAGACTCCCCTCGTAGAAGAATCTTATTTTCCCCGGCAACGGCGCCAGAAAAGAGCTTGATGCACCGGTGAGGTGTTGTTGGGAAACCCCAAGAGAAAGGTATGAAGTAGTGTGATGGCACCGGTGAGGTGTTGTTGGGAAACCCCAAGAGGAAGGTATGAAGTAGTGCAGCAGCAAGTTTTCCCTCAGTTGTGAAACCAAGGTTTATCGAACCAGTAGGAAACTAGAGATCTTCCGGAGGTTGTTGAAGATGACTTTGGCAGGGCGCACTACCGGTGTCAGCAACGAACGTGGAACCTGCACACAACACAACCAAGATACTTTGCCCCAACTTAACACTGAGGTTGTCAATCTCACTGGCTTGCTGTAACAAAGGATTAAACGTATGTGTGGAGAATGATGTTTGCTTGCAGAGCATAAAGGTGACAGGATTGCATTAGGATTGTTTATCAGTTTGAGGAAAAAGGACCGGGGTCCACAGTTCACTAGTGGTGTCTCTCCATAAATAATAATAGCATACATGCGGGTAAACAAATTACAGCTGGGCAATTGACAGAATAAAGAAGTGCATAGTGATGCATATACTATAGTTATGATGGCTAGTGTGATATTCATTTGGGCATTACAACAATATACATAGACCGTTCCAACCGCATCTATGACTAATAATCCACCTTCCGGTTAGCGTCCGCACCCCTTTCAGTATTAAGTTGCAAGCAACAGATAATTGCATTAGGCAATGTGTGTAATGTAAGTAATACAAATACCCTTAGATAAAGTACTACAGTTTTATCACTAGTAGCAACAGTACATCTACAACCTTAGTACTTGCTGTCACTACCCCAGATTAAATAGAGACATGAACCTACTATCGAGCATAAATACCCCCTCTTGGAGTCACAAGCATCTACTTGGCCAGAGTATCTACTAGCAACGGAGAGCATGCAAGATCATAAACAACACACTCACAAGATATATTATGAAGCAATAACATAGTACTCAATATTCATCGGATCCCAGCAAACACAACATGTAGTATTACATAAAGATGATCTTGATCATGTTAGGCAGCTCACAAGATCTAAACATGGTAGCACAAGAGGAGAAGACAACCATCTAGCTACTGCTATGGACCCGTAGTCCAAGGATGAACTACTCACGCATCAGTCCGGAGGCGGGCATGGTGATGTAGAGCCCTCCGGTGATGATTCCCCTCTCCGATAGGGTGCCGGGAGGAGCTTCTGAACCCTCCCGATCTAGGGTTGATGACGGCGGCGGCTCTGGACTTCGTGGAGGAAAAAGGTGCGTGTGTTAGGTCTTAGATATCCGAGGGGTATAAGTAGGCGAAAGGGCGAAGGCGGCGGGGCCTCGAGGGCCCCACACCCCGTGCTCGCGCGGCAGAAGGGGGGCCGCGCCGGGAGGGGGTGTGGGCCCCTCGGGGTCCTCCTCCGTCTCCTGTTCGGTGTTCTGGAACCTCCCGGGGAAAATAAGCACTTTGACGTTTTGTTTGTCCAATTCCGAGAATATTTCCTTAACAACTTTTCTGAAACCAAAAACAGCAGAAAACAGGCAAGTCGCACTGTGGCATCTTGTTAATAAGTTAGTCCCAGAAAATGCATAAAATGATATAAAAGTGTATATAAAACATGTAGCAATTGGCATGATATAAGCATGGAACATAAGAAATTATAGATACGTTTGATACTTATCAAGCATCCCCAAGCTTAGTTCTACTCCTCCCGAGTAGGTAAAACGATAACAAGAATAATTTCTGAAGTGACATGCTTCACACAATCTTGATCAAATAATAATGTAATGCATGTAAGTTGAGATCAAATGAATAAAAGCTGTAGTTTATATTGATATCAAATGAGTAATGAATAAACAAGTAGGCATAACAAAGCAAAACTTTCAATGAATCAGTAATAGAGAACAATCAACCGTGCAAAGTAGATATTAAAAATGATTTAAGCTTCAAGCACAACAATATAATCATCTAATGAATCAAACAATCATGACAACTTTGTGAGAGGATCAAGTCAAGCGATAGCAATATGCACGTAGAAGATCATTTCTCTATTTGTTCACACAAAAACAAGCAAGTGTTAAGCGTTGGTTCCTGGCACCAGGATGTTGTGGCTAAGAGAATAATAATGGGGGTTTGGAAGGCCAACGGAAGAAAGTCTCACACAGCTGAAAGTGATCATTAGACAAGAGGAAGTCTTATAATCGAAGCTATGCAAAGAGTAGTGATTGCCACACAACGGATGCACATAGAGCTATAAGTGTATGAAAGCTCTCCAATGGAACTAGTGGGGGTGCATCTAACTTGCTTGCTCATGAAGACCTAGAGCACTTTTGAGGAGGCTCATCATTGGAATATACAAGCCAAGTTCTATAGTATAAGTTCCCTACATAGTTATGCAAGTAAAACATGAAAACTCTCACATATGGAGTATAGGTGCTAAACATGAGCACAAATGATGACTATGAATAATATGGGTGCTATAACATGAGCACAAGTGTGAATAAAGAGTAGTAATGTTGCCCCCTTTTTTATTCTTTCTTTCTTTTTCTTTTTTTTCTCTTTTTCTCTTTTTTCTATTTTTTTGTATTTTTCTGTTTCTCTTTTCGATGGCCTCCATGGCTCTTTTCACTTTTAGGGGCAAACATCCTAATATGATAATATGACAACACACTTTTGGTACAAATATCTCATGATGAATAAAACATGGTGTATGAAAACGGTGCCTCTGCCAGTGTAGCAGGATATGCAATGATCTAGCGTAATATGGGTAAAACCACACATTAGCTATATAGAATCATGCAAAGCAATATATAAATGATAAATGACAACAAGTCATGTAATGTAAGATGAAAGTTGCATGGAAATATATCTAGGAACAGCTATGGAAATGATGTAGTAGGTAGGTATGGTGGATGTTTTGAGGAAGGTATTTGGCTTATGTGTAGGAGAACATGATGAAGATCTCCCACGAGTTTTGGATGTACCCGCGAAGTATGCACCAACTCTCAATGTGAGAAAGGGCAATGCAAAGTACCGAAGAGGCTAGCAAATATGGAGGTGGAAGTGCCATGAAAACCGCAGCTTTAGAACTCACAAGAAAAAGGATTCCAAATAGAAACATGATCTTACAAGGCATAATGAAAATCACTCCACGAGGGACTATGGCAAATGAACAAGTCACTGTTGGGACCCTGACCGTAGCGCATAACACAAAGTCATTACGGTTGCTTTTAAGATTAGGAGTCATATTTCATTATGCTATCAACTGGAAATTTAAGTGTGGCACAGCTTCAAGTTTTCTAGACCAACCATTAATCATTCCACCTTACTAAACCATCATGTTTACCATTAAGCATATTAATATCTAAAAACAACATCAATGATTCAAGTGACACAATTTAATGATCTACAAGATTATGTATCATTTAGTTATACCATCTACCACATTTAACATTTTCTGTTCTTAACCAAACACCAATCAACATATTTAAACATAAACTCTCCAAGTATTTAACGATGAAGCAAGAGAGTATAACATATGAGAACTAACAGCTCTGAACAAGAGATGCATGAAAAACAAGAGTTGAAAGTATTGCAGTAGCTATAGAAGAATACTCAACAAATATAAGTGAAGAATACGAGTATTCAAATGAAAAAGCGGAGCGTGTCTCTCTCCCACAAAAGAATGCTAGGATCCATTTTATTCAGAGAATGAAAATAACAAAAACAAAAACAAAAACAAACAGACGCTTCAAGTAAAGCACATAAGATGTGGCCGAATTAAAATATAGTTTCACTAGAGATGACCTGATAGTTTGCTGATGAAGCAGGGGATGCCTTGGGCATCCCCAAGCTTGGACGCTTGAGTCTTCTTGAAATATTCTTGGGTGACCCACGGGGGCATCCCCAAGCTTTGGCTCTTTCATCTTATTGATCACATCATATCATCCTTCTCTCTTGATCCTTGAAAACTTTCTCCACACCAAACTCAAAGTAAACTTCATTAGAGGGTTAGTGCACCATCAAAAATTCTTATATTCTGCATGAACACAATTGCTACCAATGCTACTGGACATTATCTACAGCCACTGATACTTTATGGAACAAAAAGATCCATTCAAAATAGTAAAAGAGGCATTGCAAAATAAATGGCAGAATCTGTCAAAAAAAGAACAGTCCCTAAAGAAGAATTTTTTCGAGGCACTTAACTTGCTCAAATAAGAAAACTCAAAACTAATTAAAGTTGCATATATATCTGAGGATTACGCACAAAAAATCCCAGGTCCATCCGATTTTTCTGTAAAGAGTTATGAATTTAACGGTGGACAGCAGAAAACTGTTCCTGCGCAGGAATCCAAATCTAGCATCAACTTTCTACTAGAGGCTTAACTTGACACAACTATGCAATAAAGTAAAGATACAAAGGAATTGCTACAGAGGTAGGCATGTTCCTTGACTCAAGAAAATAAAATAACAGAAAAAAAAATGGGTTGTCTCCCATAAGCCCTTTTATTTAACGCCTTTCAGCTGGGCACAGAAAACAAAACTCAAATGTTTCCAAGAGATGAAGCATCAACATCAATACAAGAAATCCTCTCAACCATGCATTGTATTTTATCTATATGGGTTTCAGAGATCCCTTTTTCATTACTCTTAGGTTTACTACATTCATCAAAGGGATTCGCAGGGACAATCCAATCAAAATTTTCTTCCAAAGCTTCATGCATAGCTACAAGTTTAATAGGTATTGGTACTTTGATTACTTCTCCCTTTTTAGGTTCGGTTTGCCCCAATTTTTCTAGTGTATTGATAATCTCCACACATGAGCCTAGCATATTAAAACGGACAAAAATTTTCCTAGCTTCTTTAGCAACATCACCAAATTCTTTAAGCAGGGTTTCTAGAATAAAATCTTTCTTTTCAGCATTTTCAACATTATGAAGGTTAAGAAACATTTGTTGAATTATGAGATGGAGGTTAACAAACCTAGCCTCTAGCATGTGAACCAAGGAAGCTGCAGCAATTTCATAATTTGGAGCAAGTTCTGCTATGGATCTATCCTCAAAATTATCATGCATACTAACATGGTCAAAGAATTCTTCAATATTATCTTTTCCAATTATAGAACCACTTCCTACTGGCAGGTCTTCCAGGGTGTACTTAGGGAGCAACATTTTAGCAGAAATAAAGCTAAAACCGAAATACAAAAATCAATGCAAGTAGCTATTTTTTTTGTGTTTTTTTGATAATGAGAAGCAAACAAGATAATAACAAAGTAAATAAAATGCAAGTAACTATTTTTTTTTGTGTTTTTGATATTTAATAGCAAACTAAACATGAAATAAAATTTAACTAAGCAAGACAAAAACAAAGTAAAGAGATTGGGAAGTGAGAGACTCCCCTTGCAGATGTGTCTTGATCTCCCCGGCAACGGCGCCAGAAAATTTGCTTGATGCTCACGGGTGTGAGGAGTTGGAAAACCCCAAGAGAAAGGTGTGATGAGCGTAGAAGCAAGTTTCCCTCAGTTATGAAACCAAGCTTATCGAACCAGTAGGAGATGAAGAACACAACGAAGATCTCCCCGGCGCCAGAAAAGTGCTGTTGCAGGGAGGTGGAATCTGCACAACACAATCAAGAAACTTTGCTCCAACTCAACAGTGAGGTTGTCAATCTCACCGGCTTGCTGTAACAAGGATTAAACGTATGGTGTGGAAGATGACGTTTGTAGAGAATGAAAGAAAGCAGTTTGCAGTTGGTTGTATTATCAGTTTAAAGAAAAGGACCGGGGTCCACAGTTCACTAGTGGTGTCTCTCCATAAATAATAATAATAGCATACATGTGGGTAAATAAATTACAGCTGGGCAATTGACAGAATAAAGAGCTGCATAATGATGCATATACTAATGTCATGATGTCTAGTATGAGATTCATTTGTGCATTACAACAATATACATAGACCGTTCCAACCGCATCTATGACTAATAATCCACCTTCCGGTTAGCGTCCGCACCCCTTTCAGTATTAAATTGCAAGTAACAGATTATTGCATCAGGCAAAGTGTGTAATGTAAGTAATACAATTATCCTTAGACAAAGTACTACTGTTTTATCCCTATTAGCAACAGTACATCTACAATCTTAGAGCTTGCTGTCACTACCCCAGATTAAATAGAGACATGAACCCACTATCGAGCATAAATACCCCCTCTTGGAGTCACAAGCATCTACTTGGCCAGAGCATCTACTAGCAACGGAGAGCATGCAAGATCATAAACAATACACAACATGATATATTATGAAGCAAATGACATAGTATTCAATATCCATCGGATCCCAGCAAACACAACATGTAGCATTACATAAAGATGATCTTGATCATGATAGGCAGCTCACAAGATCTAAACATGTTGGCACAATAGGAGAAGACAACCATCTAGCTACTGCTATGGACCCGTAGTCCAAGGATGAACTACTCACGCATCAGTCCGGAGGCGGGCATGGTGATGTAGATCCCTACGGTGATGATTCCCCCCTCCGGCAGGGTGCCGGGAAGAGCTTCTGAACCCTCCCGAACTAGGGTTGACGACGTCGGCGGCTCCGTAATGTTTCGTGGAAAAGTGTTCGGGGTGCTAGGTCTTGTATTATCGGGGGCTTTAAATAGGCGAAAGAGCGAAGGCGGTGGAGGGCCGAGGCTCCCTCCTCAGGTGCTGGCGCGGCCAGAAGTGGGGCCGCGCCGGCACCTCATCTGGGGGCCTCGTGGCCCCTCTCCGTTAGGTCTTCGGTGTTCTGGAACCTCCCGTGAAAAATAGGGACTTTGGTATTAAATTCGTCCAATTTCGAGAATATTTCCTTAACTGGTTTTCTGAAACAAAAAACAGCAGAAAACAGGGAACTGGCACTGTGGCATCTTGTTAATAGGTTAGTCCCTGAAAATGCATAAAACAATGCAAAGTGTATATAAAACATGTAGCATTTGGTATAATATAAGCATGGAACATAAGAAATTATAGATACGTTTGAGACGTATCACGCCCCGGGATTTTCCCCAATTAGAAAATTGATTGTTTTTGTTTTTGCATCATCATGACATCATCATGCATTTAATCAATTGTATATTTTATTACGGCTCAAAATAATATTTTATGCAAACCTATTTTTTTGGTCAAATAATAAATATCTCTCTCTTTCTTCTTTCTTTCTCTCTTTCTCTTTCTGGTTATTCCAAATTCCAGAAATTCCTAAAGGGCCGAAGCCCACGATCTGGCCCAACTCCAGCGCCTTCCTCCTCCGTACGGAGAGCACGAGGAGAAGCACGCAGTGTGCGTGACCTCCTCAGTGGCTTCCATGTCGCCCCGACCTCCCACCTGCTCCCCTTTCCCCTCCTTAAAGCAGCGCCCTGGCCCTCCTCCAAACCCTAGCTCTCTTCTCCCCTAGCCGCCGCCGCCACTTCCCTCTCATCCCTCCCCACGTTCTTTTTCCTCCCGAGTACCACCATGACCGGAGCATGGAGCTGCACCGAGCCACCTCTACGGTCGTCCCCGAGCCAAGCTGAGAGCGCCAGGAGGTGCGCCTCGTCGTCCGCTTCGTACACGCAGGAGGAATCAAGCAGGGGCCGCCGGATCGAGCGAATCGTCTGCTTCTTCTTCCTCCGGCCGCCAGCGCTCCCTCGACAAATTCGCCGCGTCCGGTCATCCTGGCGCACGATCGACTCCTCCAAAACCCCCCAGTGAGCACCCCGTCCGATTCCATCTGTCTCCCATCCCTATGTCTTCCCGTAGCAGACGCGAGCTTCTGCTCTTCTTTCGGTCGCCATGAACGCCATGGCTGGGTGACCTCGAGCTCGTGCCGTTGGGCTGCAGCTGCTCGAACCTGCCCCCGAATCCTTGCACCCACGTTGCAGACACGCTGCAGCACCCCGGAGCACTCCCAGCTGCCCTTTCCCTCTCGAATCCCCTGCCTGCACCAATTCCACCCCCTTTGTTATTCTTTTTCTTTCATGTTATTCTGTTTTACAAATCTTGTATATATCTTTTGTTTTACAATTCCAATTAATACAAAGTTTGTATCTATTTTGATCAGCAAAGTGTAATGAACATTAATTTGTCATCCATGCTCATATTTGCATCTTGTTTTAGTTGTGTTTAGGTAATTCATCTAAGTAATTAAATATGGAAGGTGTTAGGTATTTAATTATCATTGCCTATTCCATTTAATTTGACTAGATCATCTATGCCATGTCTTGCCATGTTAAAAAACATTTAACATTGATGGTTAGACAAATAACTTTCATGTTATTCTGTTTTACAAATCTTGTATATATCTTTTGTTTTACAATTCCAATTAATACAAAGTTTGTATCTATTTTGATGAGCAAAGTGTAATGAACATTAATTTGTCATCCATGCTCATATTTGCATCTTGTTTTAGTTGTGTTTAGGTAATTCATCTAAGTAATTAAATATGGAAGGTGTTAGGTATTTAATTATCATTGCCTATTCCATTTAATTTGACTAGATCATCTATGCCATGTCTTGCCATGTTAAAAAACATTTAACATTGATGGTTAGACAAATAACTTGAACCTTAATATTTATTTGTCGGAATCCCGATTCCGCTTAATTTGGTCTAAGTGCATCTCGTATTGCATCTTGCCATGTCGTGCATCATCTCATGATCATGCTGGATCTTTTACCGTAGTTGTAAGATGCATCTTTTACGCTTTCCAGTGTTTGGTGTTTGTTGATTCTTCGCGGATAAGACGTTGAGATGATGTGAGCAACGACAAGATCTGCTTCCATGCGGGATTTCAGGCAAGCAAAGTTTGCTTGTTTACATATACATTGTCTTTCATTCCTGCTGTTGATCTCTGCTAGCCTAGTATTCGATTCTTGTGTCGCGATCCTATCACATGTTTATCCTGCAGCCTTATACAGCTTTGAAAGTGCATGGTTGCCCCCATGCGTGGTTTTGGTAATTAATGACAATCCATATGGACTAATGTTTACATTGAGATATTCTTATAGATCTTGTCCATGGGAAATATAGGAGTTCATGTGTTGGACTCTTCAAGATGAAATAATGACCAATGCTCTATTCAAGGATTTATATGAAGAATGATCATGTGTAGTGTTGAGCTCATTGCAAGTATGGCTTGGAATAGAAGATTGAGTGAACAATCATGTTTACCCCCCAAGCCACCATACATATCAAGAGAAGAAGAAGAAGTGCAAGTTCAATATGATGCATCTCGGAAGATATCTTTTGATTGAAGCTTGCAAAGGAGACATGAAAACGAAGCTTAGCGAGGCCCTCCCATAATGGAGTATGGGGGAGCATTTGGAGAAGTCTTCATCAAGCATGTGCTAGCAAGGACAATCAAGAAAGGTATTTCAACTTGAGAGATTCAAGATCGTCATCATCGAGCTCAAGTGGAATGCGCAAGGCAAAGGTATGATCTTAATAGGTTTTCTATTTTACCGGTCTCATGGTGTTAGTGCGAGACCGGGTTTTAGGATAGACGGCGTACTATCAAGAGGGGCTCTCAAGTGAGTAACTTGATCGCATCTTTGTGGAGAGCTCAAACCTTTGCATGCTTGGCATATCATCTTTCTTGGTTCTTATTTGGTTTTTCTCCGTGTTGAGTTTTGGTGCTTGTCGTGATCTTCATGACAAGACCAAGTCCTTCGAAAATGGTTTTACTTTGGAAAACTTGTTGCCTTTTATCCATGTGAGGATTTAGAGCTTGGTTTATCTCCATACTAAGCTCTAGTTCATCAAAAACAGATTTCGTATGAATATCTTGTTGCGTTTTTGATGAAGGAGGTTTTACCGGTTTGCATTGTTTAGGAAAGTTCAACCTTTCCCCATTTGGTTTTATCCTCACATGATGGACTGTGATGTTTCTATGCACATTCAAGTAGAGCTCGTTGTAACGATTCCAACGAGCCAAAAATCATCAAAAACGGAGTCCGGATGGAAAAGATATTGACGTTTTCGTTTACCAGTTTCTGCTGTTTTTTGCTGTGGCGGTAGTACCGCCGCGGTACCGCCCGAGGTACCGCCGGAGCTAACAGAGAGCCGTTTTCGGCGGTACCGGGAGCGGTAGTTCCGCCGGGGCGGTAGTACCGCTGCCCGGGGCGGTAGTACCGCTACGGAAGCCTGTTTTCAGCCCGTTTTGATGCCCTAACTCCCTAAGGGGGCGGTAGTACCGCTAGGGCCAGCGGTAGTACCGCTACGGCGCGAATCTGCACCCAACGGTTGGATTTTGGGTTGAGCTATTTAAGGGGCCTTCTTCCCCAATGGTTTTCTAAGCTTTTGAGCAAGTCTTTCTCCTCTCTCTCCTCCATTGTTGCCCTTTGGAAAGCTTGCTCTCCCTCTCAATCCCTCCCATGGTTCTTGCTAATATTTGAGGGAAAGTGAGAGGTGATCTTGATCTACGTTTCCACCGATCGATTTCTCCTCTAAGTGAGGGAAACCTTGTAGATCTTGATCTTGGAGTTCTTGGTGCATCTCCTCTTTGTTCTTCCTCTCTTATTCCCCCATAAGCATTTGTTGCTTTGTTGGAATTTGAGAGTGAAGGATTTTGAGCACTTGTGCTCTTGCCTTTTGCATTTGGTGCATCGGTGTGCTCTCCACGAGGATTCGTGGAAGTTGAAAGTTTGTGAGCTTGTTACTCTTGGGTCCTTGGACCCTAGACGCCTTTGTGGTGGTTGGACCCTTGTGTGGTCACTTGAAGCCGTTCGGGAGCCCCCAATCCCATTGTGGGTTGTGCCCCGGATTGTTGTTGGAGGCCGTTCGGGAGCCCCCAATCCCATTGTGGGTTGTGCCCCGGATTGTTGTTGAAAGGCTCCGGATTCCGCCTCGAAGGAATTCCGATAGTGGAAGGTGAACCAAGCCTTTGTGGCGCGGTTCATCGGAGAAGAAAGTGAAACCTTTGTGGTTGTTGAACCGTTGTGTCGGTTAACACCTCTCCAACGAGATGTACTCCCTTAACAAGGAGGAACTCGGGAATACATCCTCGTCTCCGCGTGCCTCGGTTATTTCTATACCCGAGCTTTTTACTTATGCATTTTTACATTGTGATAGCCTTCGTGCTTGAAGTATTCCATAGCTATCACCTTGTTGTTTATCTTGCTTAGCATAAGTTGTTGGTGCACATAGGTGAGCCTAGTTTATTTAGGTTGTCGGCTTGTTAATTTAAACACCTAGTTTTATTCCGCAATTATCAAGCCTAAACCGGAAAAGTTTTAAACCGCCTATTCACCCCCCCTCTTGGCGACATCATTGTCCTTTCAATTGGTATCAGAGCCTGGGCTCTCTTTTTGGGCTTTACCGCCTAGAGAGTAAAAGATGTCGTTTAGAGAATTAGTTCACGATCCCACTTTCATATTCGATGGCACAAATTATGATGTTTGGAAAATTCGCATGCTTAAACTTTTTAGGGCCATGGGTCCAAATTATATTAAGAGGATTGTAGATGTGAGTTTATCTCCTCCAAAGGATTCCCAAGAATTATCTTTAGAGGATGAGATAAACTCTCATCTCGAGACTCAAGTTACTAATGGCCTTATATGTGCTTTGACCGATGTAGTTCTTGCTTCAATCATGCCTTTTCGAAATGCACATGAGCTTTGGACCAAGCTTCAAGATATATATGAAGTGTCCAAAATTATTGAGGATGATTGTTCTCCCTCCACCTCCGGTCGTGATGAGTTCACAACTTCTTCCACTTCACCAACATGTGATTCGTCACAAGGTATTGATATGGTGAGTGGTGATAGAAATTGCCTTGGTGATGGTGAACTTACTATTGATTATACTTCTTCTCTATCACATTGCAATGTTCTATCTTTGGACTTAAACTCTTCTAGCACTCCAAATGTCATACATGCTAGAGTTGATAGTCCTTGCATATCATGTAATAGTTGTTTAACTAAATCTCATGATGATATGCTTCATATGTCTTGTTGCCATGAAAACAATACTTCCATATCCTCTATTTCTTGCATGACTAACAATGTAGAGGAATCCCAACATTTGTTGGAACAAGACATGGTCCTCAATGGTGCTTCAAGTTTTTCTTCATCTCCCTCAACCATTAATCATGTTTGCCTTATGGCTAAGGATTCCGAGGTATCTCCCACCTCGAATCCAAATTGTGATGATGTGGATGAGGATTCTCATGAAGAAGGTTTTGACTTTGAATCCTTAACCAAGATGGGTGAGATGGTACTTGGTGCTCTCCCCAAAGGTAGTAAAGCTATCCCTCCTCTATGTGAAATCATTGCTTATATTACTAAGAGTAGGGAATTCATTGAGGATTTGGAAAGTCAATTTGATGAGAAGTGTCAAATTGAGAGAGATGACTCTATCACCATAGCTTACTTGAACGCTTCTTTTGAAGAAGAAGAAGAGCTTAGGTCTTCTCTTGAAGAGAAACTTGAATCCCTTGATGAGTCTAATGATCTTATTATTGCTAAAATCATTAAGGAAAGAGATCATGCCCTTGCTAAGTATAAAGTGCTTAAAATGGAAAAAGTTGAATTTGGTGTTGGCAATGCTAGACTAAATGAGGACGTAGAGAGACTTGACAAAGCTCACAAGGCTTTAGAAAGTGAACACTCTCTCCTTATCAAGTCTCATGATCAACTCCAAACTCAACTATCTAAGAATGACAAGCTTGTCAAATTGTCTTCTTCCATCTCTAATATTAATGATGCTTGTGCTACTAACTCCACTTCTTGTGAAGCATCTATTTTGAAGGAGAATGTTGAGCTAAGGGCTCAACTTGAGTTGCTATCTAGTAAGTATGGGAAATTGGAAGAAAGTCATGAAAAGCTTTCTAGCTCTAATGATGATCTTCTAGCATCCCATGCTAGGCTAAAGTTAGCTCATGAGGCTATCTCTACAAAGGTAACATCTTGTGAGCCTCATGTGGATATTGGCACAACTTCTTCTAGAAATGCCTTATTGCCATGTGCTATTCCGAGTGATTCATCCACTCACAATGCTTCTACATCCTGTGATGAATTACTTTCCATACCTTGTTGCTCTAACAATGAAGCGTCTACTTCCTCTAGTGTTTTTGTTGATACTAACCATGTAGAGGAATTAAATGAGCTCAAGGCCCAAGTCACTTCTTTGAAGAAAGACTTGGAAAAGCGTCATGTTGGGAAGTCCACACTTGACAATATGTTGAGTGTTCAAAGACGCCCCAATGATAAGAGTGGACTTGGATTCAACTCAAACAACAAGAACAAGTCCAAGATCATTAAGAAGAAAAAGGGCCAAGAACAAGTCAAAGATTCGGCCAAGATTGTTTGCTTCAAGTGCAAAGTTGAAGGGCACCATGTTAGATCTTGCCCTTTGAAGAAGAAGCGTCTTAGTGAGAAGCAACAAGGGAAGAAGCCTCAAGTTCAAACTCAAGTTTCTCAAGTTGAAGAACGACCTCTTCCCAACAAGAATCAAGCTACTCCTCCTCAAGTCGGGATTCCAACTAAGAAGAGAGGAGGAAGTCGATGTTGCTACCTATGCCGTGAGAAGGGTCACCTTGCTTCTTCATGCACAAATGGTACCTTATCCAACCCCATTATAGTTGATGATGTTTATTCTCTTCAAAAGGATAAGGTTGGCAATGTGTTTGCCAAATATGTTGGTACTCAAAGTGGTGTCAAGAAAAGAAGCATTTGGGTTACCAAACCTATTGTGACTAACCTCTTAGGACTCAACTTGGTTGGGGACCAACAAGCTAAAACTTGATCAATAGGTGATGTTGGAGGGTATTGGAGACTTGGCTACACTATGAAGAATTAAGGGATCTTCATCAATTATATTCTCTCAAGTCAAGCCATATGGATTATATTGTTCTATCTCATATCCAATGTTCCTCCTTGCGGTAACTTTTATTTAAATCATATATACATTGAAAGTTGCTTGCACCCTTGCATGTGTTAGGTTTTGTACCTTGCTAGTGTTTGTATGTGTTGTGCTCTCTACTTACTTATCTTGAGAAATCAAGTATGTGTATTTTGGTTTGCACACCATCTACTTGTTTTGAGCCCTATTGCTTTTATTTGCTATCTTATCTTGTTGACTCTCTCTTTGAGAGATTAATGGACTATTCCATTTTGGGAGAGTGATATGCTTCGTGCACTTCACAATTCTAAAAATATGTGTACATGGGAAATACCACTTAGTGTCGATATATCAATATTATCTATTCTCTATGTAGTATGTCTTGCTCATGAGAAATTCAAATTCTATAATGTCCATTAATTTCTTTAGTTGGTTTTGTTTGCCTCTTTTTTTAAAATAAATGGATCATCACATTATGTGGAGTAATAAGCTATGTGCATATTACAAGCCTAGAAAATGTGAACATGTGAGGTTTTGCCACCTAGAATTGATATTGCTAATTATCTTGTTCCTATGTGGCATGTTGCTCAAACAAGTTCCCATTTACTTAAATGCTCTTTGTCTCTCACTCTATTGGATCTTGTTTGTGGAGGATGTTCTTGGTATGGCTTTCCCTAAATATGTTCTCATATATCTTTTTGGGAAGCCAATTGATTCAAGCTACTCCTTGGAGTTGCTTTGCATTATCACATGATTTGTGAAGCTATCAAGAATATCTATCTATCTAAGCATGGCTTTTAATTCCTATCCTTGCCTCATGCTTATGTTTTGTGAATATGATCTTGAATATATCCTTGCAATCCACCACCGAGAAATATCTCCATACATTATTTGTCTTGACAAGTGATAATCATATTTGGGGTAAATATGTTGATCATATTCACTTTGGCTCTTGCTTTGAATTGCCTTATTTGATTGCCAAGGATTTTCTTTTGATCTAACTGAAGGGAATATGCCCTAGAGGCACTTAATAAAGATAGTTTATTAGTCATATCCCAATTGTTCATTATATGTTTTATACCATGCTATAACTGTATTAAGCGGAAACATTAATACACGTGTGGTAGATAAACAACCAGGTCCCTAGTAGCCTCTATTTTGACTAGTTCATTGTGCAATCGATGATCGAGGTTTCCCGATCATGTGACTTGGAGTCTATTTGACAATGAAGTCATGTCGTTGGTAGAACGATGTGATGGACATACCCAATATTTGTAGGACGTAGTCATTACACCTTCGACCGTGAGATCTACTCTTATTGCTATTCCTGGAAGACACTTTGATTGCATCAAACGTCATATTTATATAGTGTGACAATAAAGATGTCCCTCTCGGGTGTCGGAGAGGAGTATGTTGAGACGGGGGGTCAAGAGCGGGATTTGCCAGTCCGCATAGCAGGATAGATACTCTAGGGCCCACTCGGTGAGATTATGTCAAATGAGTTTGCAAACATGTGACTAGGTCACCAGCTGACATAATATCATAGACGAGTAGAAGATAGTGTTGTCGGTAACGAGATCAAGCTAGGTATGGAGATATCTATGAATGAGTCTCGGACACGCTAAGTATCGCTATGGCAAAAGGTTTAAGACTCAGACGTCCAGGTTCGATAGGTAAAGTATTCGTTATCTCGCAGGGATTAATTCTGGGTATCCTCGGTCCACGAATTAGTCATTGATCGGAGAGGAGTCTCGATCATGTCTGGTGAGATAATCGAACCGCTAGGGTAACACACTTAAGGGGAGTCGACATTTTACCGGATGAGAAAAAATAGGAAAAGAGAGACCGGGAACGTCCCGGGAAAGTTCCGATGGAGATCGGGCAGCGACGAAATAGTTTTCGGAGCCAGAACAAATTATGTAATATGTATTTAATATTAATTAGTGTAATTAATACTTAAATATATTTTATTTTAATTTTTCCTGAATTTTTAAAGGCAAAAATCCCTAAATGGGCCTCCTGTGCCAAAAGAGGCCCATGAGGGGGGGAAGGAGTCCCCCCCTTGAGGGAGGCTGGTTCGGCCGGCCTAGGTGGGCCACAAGGGGCCCACCTAGGGCCGGCGCATGGGGGGAGGCGCATGGGGGCTGTGGGGTTTAGTCCCACACCCCCTGCTCAGGAGGTTTGCCCTCCCCCTTTCCCCTATATATAGAGGGGCAGCCCCAGGCCTTTGGAACACACAATTCTCTCTCTCTTTCTCTCCGAGGATCCCGTGATTCCCAAGTTTGGAGTTGCGCCTCGGATTGTTTCTCCACCATACGCACACCGTCGTGCTGCTGGTCTCCCGGTCCCAGTCTTCCGCTGCTTCGTCCCTGGATCGGAGCCCGGAGTGCGTCGGCTTCACCGTATGTGTGTGACTCCCTGCGAGGCACCACACTTGGGGTGCTGGAGGTCTGCTTCCTCCACATGGCCTCGAGGCCATCTTCGGCTTCATCGCCGGCACTGCTACCCGGCGTCATCGCCACCATCGTCGTCATCGTCTTCTTCGTCGCGCCAAGTTCTCCGCGACCTTGAGGTCGGCTACGGCGTCTACGTCGTCAACGCTTGTGCGGGAGCGTAATCCCCGTTTTTCGGTCTACAAGAGGTGTGTATACCGACCCCCTTTGCGTACTACTATATCTGCATAGTATAGATCTTGGCTAGTTTTTGGTTATCGCGGTTAGGAAATTTTTTGTTTTCTGCCTGCGATCCCCTTCAGTGGTATCAGAGCCGATCTATGCGTAGATATAGCTATGCGCTAGCTTCACCCGTGTTTTTCACGGGGACAACGCTCTTATTATTTGCTACCCTCTCGCGTGCACTTGCACTGCCGGCAGCATTGAGTTGATGAAGCGGCCCGGACCGACCTTACGCGTACTCTTACGCGAGACTGGTTCCACAACTGACATACGGCTGGTTCCGTATATGTGGCTGGCGGGTGTCTGTCTCTCTCTCTTTAGTTGGCTTTGCATTTTCAATGGAGGGCCCGAAAGGGATACATAAATATGCAATTATTTGATCGTTGTTGTGGTCATAGGTTCGTAGGTATGAAGCGGTTCTATTTACGACAGCCCCAAGCCACGTAAAAAATGCAAAAGATAAAGTAGAAGCGTCTAACTTTATTTTGCAGGGGCAATGTGATATGGTCAAGGTAGGTTTATTAAATTGTTTATAAACTGTTGGCGCGAAGGAGACCACCGGCGCAAGGACCATATCACATCGCATTACATTATGATATTTTGTATGCATCTTATATTGTGTGATTATATATTGGTATATATTAGTTACACGGCGGTAGTAATATAAGATGATCCCTCCAAAATACCACTAGTGTGCTTCCTTCGACGTGCACCACCAAGAAAGTTCTACGTTATGAGGCAGGCCGTGATGATCGGGTGTCAGACATATCGTCGTTCGCATACAGTGGGTGTAAGCCATGTTGCACGCGCGTTCGTTGAAGGTTATTGTGGCGAGCCTAGCATATGCAGATATGGCCTCGGAACACGGAGGCCGAAAGGTCGAGCATGAGTCACAGAGATGTTGTGATCGACATTTCGATGTCCACCTTTGAAGTTGTGTTGCCGGCTCTGACGATGAGGGGTTGCGCAATGGATGAGGGTCGTGTAATCACTAAAACGATTAGAGGGATATCGTTTTGAGTGGGAGTTCTGATAGTTTTATTTTATTAAAACTTGAACCCTATTTTATAATGAACAAAGTCTGTTTTGCAAAATCTTTGTAGATGTTAACCAGTGTAATAGCCTTCTTTGAAAATTAGGCGCAATCCTGCGATTGAGAAACTTAAAAAGTTGGGTCCAAACTTCATAGTTTTATACTTTAGCTTGAGGATACTCCTTGTTTAAACCATTAGCTCTTGGTGATACAATACCCGCTAGGAGATAAACCCGAAGATTCCGCTAACAAAAGGATGATTTGGATTATCAAGTTTTGTGCGGATAATATCATCATAGTCCAGTGTATGCTGTGATCTCTGCCATAGAGAATTAACGGTGGGTACGAGTTGTTGGATCGCGAACATGTGAGATGATCGCTGAACTCGGGATACACCTAAAGTTGGGTTGATGAAGTTTAACAGTATGTGACTGTTTTTCTTCTCAACCAAGATGGAAGAGAATACACACATTGAAGGAGCACGAGGCAGTCATACTTGATGACATCGGTCATAATTGATGACATTAAGACGCCTCGCTCAGCTCGATCACTAGATGACAGACAACGTTGCCAGGTGCAAATGCTTTGTCATAGACTATGTCATGCAAGGGGAATCGTTCACCTTCATGGTTCTTGATTACGTTGGAAGTATCAAGAAGATGAAACAGATCGCCGGGAAGTCATAGATGATAATGGTGTATATATGATACACACGTTATGAATGTTTTACCTAAGCAAGTACTCGCAGTAGTGACTAAGTTTTTGGTACTAGTCATGTTTTATGAAAACCAGATTTACTGCTTGAGTAGCTTGGAAGGATGAGGCGACAATGTGTGTTGATGATGGCAGACAAAATGTTGTGATGGCCATAGACACTCTCCCTCTAGATCTACCATTTGAATAAATTCTTTTATGATCGCCTGTTAGTATGATCGTTATAAGTGTGTCTTCTCTAGCAAGACAATTGTTCATATATATTAGTGACAAATTCGTTGTCCTATATTTATGAAGTAATGATCATATGCCGATTTGAATTTAGATAGTAGAAGCTCCCACATTCATAATATTAACGCCAAAGGATACAAACTTAATAAAGACACCACATATGTGTGGCACTACCGTTTAATTCATGTCAATGTTATAGTCAATAAATTAGCTCCATACCGGATGGATCTACAAGTCCTTAGATTTGATCTTTTGACACCTGCAAAATGACTAAGACACCGTTTTCGGAAAACGGGCATATAACTTATTGATAGTCATGCATATAGATGTATGTGGTTCAATGAAGTAATTGACGGGTAGTGGAGACCTTTATTTCGTGAACTTCGCTGAACGTTTTGAGTATGACTTGTTGAGAATCGTGCATATGGGTGTATGTGAATCAATGAAGTACTTTAACGTGAAGTGGAAGTCTTTATTTCACAGACTTCATGAATATTCCAAGTAGATATATGAATATCCACTCAGGGAATGTTAGCCTGAAAATTTTGATTCGATCAAACAAGTTCAGGATGAAGTAGGAAATAAATTTAACAAGAAAATCAAATTCCTGCGATACAGATCGAGGAAATAAAGATTTGAGTTATAATGTTGGCATATCATTGTAAGACTTGTGAGAAGAGTTCCACAAATTACGCCGTATGGAATACCATAGTGTTATGGTATGTTAGGACGTCGTAATCGCACCCTATGGGATAGTGTGTGCTAAATAAATCTCTTACCAAATTGTTGTGATCATTAGAGTCGTATGGTAGAAACGTAACACTCACGTTAGATAATAGGGAAACCATTTAAATCCATGGAGACAATACCATATGAGTGATGGCATGGCTTTTAGCCTAGATTGTCGTTTCAGCAATTTAGTGTTTCGATTTGATCAAACCTAAAATGGATTAATCTTTGTAGTGTACCTAAAGAGTTAGTTGGGTACATGTCTCACGACATAGGCAAAATCGTTGCCGGGATATACCTTGCGAAAGAAATAGTTTCTTGTCCAAGGGTATAAGTGAGAAAGAAAGTAGAGCAAGACGAAGTTGATGAACTTTCTCTCCAGACATCAGAGTGGCGCAGCGGAAAGTGTTTTCCGGTGTCATGCTCCTCAACTTGAAAGAAGCTGATGATTAAGATCATGATGCTCTGAGCTCATACTGAGAACGTAGGCGTGCGAGGTTGTGTTCCACACTATGTGTTACGACAATCTTGTTATGAAGGTCATGTTAATGGAATATGACAGACCTACGAACTACGAAGAAGAGATGGTAGACCTAAGTCCGAGAAATGGCTATGAGTCATATATGATCCGAAATAAAATCCATGTACGATTACCAGGTATTGACTTGGGAGATCTTCTTGATGGCATCTAGGATGTTAACAGAATATGGAATTTTATGAGAGAGTAGATACTGATAAGGATCGATTTGTCGTAAAACAGTTCCGACAGATTCAAAAGTTGACCACAACGAGATTTGTCTCAAGTGGCGAAGCCTAAATCTATTCGGGTCGTTTAGCAATTACTATAATTTCAAATTGAGAAATTAATAGATGGATAAGGAAACCATGTTTCTTAATGGTCTGATTAAGAAAGAGTTGTAATTAGTACAATGAAATGGTTAGATGATCCTGAGGATGCTAAACATGTATGCAAACTTCAGTTGTCCATTCATGGGCTGAAGCAAGCATATCGGAGCTGGAATCTTCACTTTGATGATGTGATCAAAGGATTTTGGAGTTGTCCAAAATGTTTGAAGAGACTTGCATTTGCAAAGAAGTGAGTGGGAGCAAAGTTGCTTTTCTTGATCTTATATGCGGAAGGCATATTTGAGTGGGAGCTAGATGTCATTCGTGATTTTGTATGTAACGACATATTGAATGACACAGATCCTCTAGTAGAGTATAAAGGATTATTTAAGTGATTAAATTTTCTATGAATGAAGTTAGGAGTATTAGGCGTCCGATTTATAATTGTATAGATCAGAAGGGGCTTAATAACATTAGGTCGGAATATTTTCCTAAGTTAAGATTCTGAAGTGTTTCAGAATAGAACAAGCGAAGAAAGAGGTTCTTGCTTGTATGACTAGGTAAAATATTAAGTTTATCTTGGCATTTTCAGTGATAGCTGATGATGTTCGACATCCTCTATGCCTCAGACATAGATTCTATCAGACTGAAAGCTCGACTTAGTGTGACCCACGTTCTTGGTTGAAGAACGGGTTCTAGAGTGATCATTGTGAGGATCAATGAACAAATGTTAAGTATATTCTTCAGTGTCTATGAGAACTGAAGATATGTTTTATGGTAAAGGGTAAGAGTGGATAGACAAACTTGCCGTAAAACGGTTACGAGGATGCAAGTTATGACACTGACCCATACGACTAGAAATCTCATATAGGAGATGTCCTTCGTTTTGAAGAAAGACATGGTTAGTTTGCGAAGTCGCATATGAATGCACTGTCGCATAATCTACATAGGTATAGAAGTATATGGCAACTTCAGAAGTAACTAGTATGATTGGACTGAGTCTCACTCCATCGACTAAGATGTATTTCGCCGTTATCGTGAGATACAGGATGATGTCAAACCAGGTGACATAGAAGTGTTGCAAAACACATATAGGTCTCAATGTGTGAGATCTGTTGACTGTATTCCTCTTCCACGAGACAAGCATGCACCAAGATGCTATGGGTGTTGAGCTTTTACCAAGTTGTAAACTAGATTAAGTGTTACTCTAGTGCAAGTGGGAGACTGAAGGGAATATGCCCTAGAGGCACTTAATAAAGATAGTTTATTAGTCATATCCCAATTGTTCATTATATGTTTTATACCATGCTATAACTGTATTAAGCGGAAACATTAATACACGTGTGGTAGATAAACAACCAGGTCCCTAGTAGCCTCTATTTTGACTAGTTCATTGTGCAATCGATGATCGAGGTTTCCCGATCATGTGACTTGGAGTCTATTTGACAATGAAGTCATGTCGTTGGTAGAACGATGTGATGGACATACCCAATATTTGTAGGACGTAGTCATTACACCTTCGACCGTGAGATCTACTCTTATTGCTATTCCTGGAAGACACTTTGATTGCATCAAACGTCATATTTATATAGTGTGACAATAAAGATGTCCCTCTCGGGTGTCGGAGAGGAGTATGTTGAGACGGGGGGTCAAGAGCGGGATTTGCCAGTCCGCATAGCAGGATAGATACTCTAGGGCCCACTCGGTGAGATTATGTCAAATGAGTTTGCAAACATGTGACTAGGTCACCAGCTGACATAATATCATAGACGAGTAGAAGATAGTGTTGTCGGTAACGAGATCAAGCTAGGTATGGAGATATCTATGAATGAGTCTCGGACACGCTAAGTATCGCTATGGCAAAAGGTTTAAGACTCAGACGTCCAGGTTCGATAGGTAAAGTATTCGTTATCTCGCAGGGATTAATTCTGGGTATCCTCGGTCCACGAATTAGTCATTGATCGGAGAGGAGTCTCGATCATGTCTGGTGAGATAATCGAACCGCTAGGGTAACACACTTAAGGGGAGTCGACATTTTACCGGATGAGAAAAAATAGGAAAAGAGAGACCGGGAACGTCCCGGGAAAGTTCCGATGGAGATCGGGCAGCGACGAAATAGTTTTCGGAGCCAGAACAAATTATGTAATATGTATTTAATATTAATTAGTGTAATTAATACTTAAATATATTTTATTTTAATTTTTCCTGAATTTTTAAAGGCAAAAATCCCTAAATGGGCCTCCTGTGCCAAAAGAGGCCCATGAGGGGGGGAAGGAGTCCCCCCCTTGAGGGAGGCTGGTTCGGCCGGCCTAGGTGGGCCACAAGGGGCCCACCTAGGGCCGGCGCATGGGGGGAGGCGCATGGGGGCTGTGGGGTTTAGTCCCACACCCCCTGCTCAGGAGGTTTGCCCTCCCCCTTTCCCCTATATATAGAGGGGCAGCCCCAGGCCTTTGGAACACACAATTCTCTCTCTCTTTCTCTCCGAGGATCCCGTGATTCCCAAGTTTGGAGTTGCGCCTCGGATTGTTTCTCCACCATACGCACACCGTCGTGCTGCTGGTCTCCCGGTCCCAGTCTTCCGCTGCTTCGTCCCTGGATCGGAGCCCGGAGTGCGTCGGCTTCACCGTATGTGTGTGACTCCCTGCGAGGCACCACACTTGGGGTGCTGGAGGTCTGCTTCCTCCACATGGCCTCGAGGCCATCTTCGGCTTCATCGCCGGCACTGCTACCCGGCGTCATCGCCACCATCGTCGTCATCGTCTTCTTCGTCGCGCCAAGTTCTCCGCGACCTTGAGGTCGGCTACGGCGTCTACGTCGTCAACGCTTGTGCGGGAGCGTAATCCCCGTTTTTCGGTCTACAAGAGGTGTGTATACCGACCCCCTTTGCGTACTACTATATCTGCATAGTATAGATCTTGGCTAGTTTTTGGTTATCGCGGTTAGGAAATTTTTTGTTTTCTGCCTGCGATCCCCTTCACTAACTCTTATTTGTCTTCCTTGTATCTTTTGGATACTTTATTGCTCTACTTGAAATTTGTTTTGTGCTTTCTTGAGTTGGGAAAAGCTATGATCCAATTCTTGTGCATTGACATTCAAAAGTCATATTTTTTGATAATGCACTATTCTTTGGGAAGCTATCCTAATTTGAGTGGAACATCGTTCTTTAAATTGGTATTGCAATTTCTTGCCTTTCTTGAATATGATATATATATATATTTATATATGGAGAGTGATGATCTCATTTGTGTGCATTTTGTATTCAAATGCAAGATCATAAATAATGCACACATCTTGGGGGAGCAATCCTATATGCTTTCGAACATTAGTTGTCTTCATTTGGTATTTGATCCCGATGACGTGTCTCTTTGGAAGACAAACATTTTTCGTCTTGGCACTTTGTGCCATCATGAAAAGTGTAGAGGGTTCGGTTTATTACTTGATGGTATTTTCTTCAATTGGCTTCTTGCTTTCATTTGGTATATTTTCAAAGTGGTTTCTTCAATCATGTGTTGATTTGGGTCTTTGATATAATTTGGACAATTCTTTTTCTTGTCACACTTGTGTGTGCTTTCTTGGTTTAATTAGTGTTTTGTCCAAATTGTATCTCATTTGGTTCTTGAAAGTCTTGTGCATGCATACTTACTATATGTATATCTTATGGCATGCGTACCTTCGTTGATCCAATATATAGGATAACCTCCATCAAATCCTAAATGGCTAAGATGTGCATGAAATTCAATTTCATATCAATATGCACATATTTATGTGGAGTTTGTCCTATGTATTGTAGTTGCTCTAACTACTTTGGACCCAATGAGTTTGGGTACCATTTTGTACTTGAATTTGTTTTAGGTACACGTGGAGATGCATTGGAAGCTTGTCTCATTTACAAGGAAGGTGGTGTTACCATGTGTTCATTGGAGCCAAGTTTGGATGATCGTTAACTCTTATCTTCTACATCACCAATGCTATCTCGGTAACAAGTATCTACCTCATGCTTACGTTTCTAAGCTTTCAACCTTGTGTAGTTTGTATCTTGGCATGAATCTTTTTGTTGCAATTAATTTGATTCTTGCAAAACGTCTTTATTGCAAATGTGAGTAAGCCGGGATGATTACATATAAGAGGACTATATATTCATTTCTATGATTCATCGATCCCAATTATGTCAATCTAACACTTTCTACTTAAAGTCTCTCATGTGCAACATTGATGAATTTTCAAAATCATTTGCCTTTTGGGATACATGTTATCTTACTCGGAGCATCCGTTTGTTAACCTTTATCCCTTGCGGATAATTTTTGATGCTATGATGAGTATGTGTTGGAAGTTCACTTATATTCCGTTAAGATATAATTGGGCTTTGTGCTATGCTTTTAAGCAAAGATCTTATTGGTGTATTTATGACTTCCTCCTGGATATCATAATCTTTACCCGTGTATCTATCTTGTGTGTACATGTTTATTTGTAGACCCATATCTTAGTGATTAGTGTCTACTTAGAAACTTATACACGTGAGAATAGTACATCTTTAATTGATATTCCAAATCTTTAGTTACCACCTCTTATTGCTTTTGACTCCTTGGTGGTTTCTAAAAGGCTCAAGCTTTATTTTCCATGTGTTATGCTTGGTGCATTTTACTAAGCTTGTGGAGCTATTTGCTATACCTCTTTTGGTGTGTGGGTATGGGAAAGACATGATATGCACTATGTGCAACTCTTCTTGAAAGACTATGTTGATGCTATCATCCTTGTATTAGTCTCCTATAATGTCTTTTTATCTCACACCCATTACTTGATTTACCGCTCCTTGCTCTTGTTGCAAAACATTTTATTAGGTGAAAGTTGTTTTGCCTCCTTTATCATTTACATTCTCTTGCATGAGCTTGTGTTCGAATTTATCTAGGAGGGAGTGAGGATTCCATGTTGTGCACACTATATTGAAATACAAATCCTATTTGTGCACGTACCTTGGGGAGTTCCCTCATGATATTTAGAACACTTTTCGGATCCTTTTGATTGCTTGCTTCTTTCGTTGAACTATCTTTCCATTTGATATTCTTTTGCAATCTTTGGATCCTCTATATAGTTTGATCTCCCTCCATCTATTCGTCATTGGATATGTGCATTTGATTTCACTCATATTATGAGAAATGCACACACTATGGGGGAGCTCTCACTATATTTGCCTTCTAAGTTTTTCTTCCCATTTCGGCAATCGATGCCAATGGGGGAGAAATTTAGAGGGTTTAAGGGAATATGGGTTTGTTCTCTTGCGGTTCTCTTGCATCCTTGCTCCTTGTGTTGCATGGTTGCTTAAATTCATTATATAAACCCTCATAAAAGGGATTGTCATCAATTACCAAAATGGGGGAGATTGAAAGTGCATGGTTGCCCCCATGCGTGGTTTTGGTAATTAATGACAATCCATATGGACTAATTTTTACATTGAGATATTCTTATAGATCTTGTCCATGGGAAATATAGGAGTTCATGTGTTGGACTCTTCAAGATGAAATAATGACCAATGCTCTATTCAAGGATTTATATGAAGAATGATCATGTGTAGTGTTGAGCTCATTGCAAGTATGGCTTGGAATAGAAGATTGAGTGAACAATCATGTTTACCCCCCAAGCCACCATACATATCAAGAGAAGAAGAAGAAGTGCAAGTTCAATATGATGCATCTCGGAAGATATCTTTTGATTGAAGCTTGCAAAGGAGACATGAAGACGAAGCTTAGCGAGGCCCTCCCATAATGGAGTATGGGGGAGCATTTGGAGAAGTCTTCATCAAGCATGTGCTAGCAAGGACAATCAAGAAAGGTATTTCAACTTGAGAGATTCAAGATCGTCATCATCGAGCTCAAGTGGAATGCGCAAGGCAAAGGTATGATCTTAATAGGTTTTCTATTTTACCGGTCTCATGGTGTTAGTGCGAGACCGGGTTTTAGGATAGACGGCATACTATCAAGATGGGCTCTCAAGTGAGTAACTTGATCGCATCTTTGTGGAGAGCTCAAACCTTTGCATGCTTGGCATATCATCTTTCTTGGTTCTTATTTGGTTTTTCTCCGTGTTGAGTTTTGGTGCTTGTCGTGATCTTCATGACAAGACCAAGTCCTTCGAAAATGGTTTTACTTTGGAAAACTTGTTACCTTTTATCCATGTGAGGATTTAGAGCTTGGTTTATCTCCATACTAAGCTCTAGTTCATCAAAAACAGATTTCGTATGAATATCTTGTTGCGTTTTTGATGAAGGAGGTTTTACCGGTTTGCATTGTTTAGGAAAGTTCAACCTTTCCCCATTTGGTTTTATCCTCACATGATGGACTGTGATGTTTCTATGCACATTCAAGTAGAGCTCGTTGTAACGATTCCAACGAGCCAAAAATCATCGAAAACGGAGTCCGGATGGAAAAGATATTGACGTTTTCGTTTACCAGTTTCTGCTGTTTTTTGCTGTGGCGGTAGTACCGCCGCGGTACCGCCCGAGGTACCGCCGGAGCTAACAGAGAGCCGTTTTCGGCGGTACCGGGAGCGGTAGTTCCGCCGGGGCGGTAGTACCGCTGCCCGGGGCGGTAGTACCGCTACGGAAGCCTGTTTTCAGCCCGTTTTGATGCCCTAACTCCCTAAGGGGGCGGTAGTACCGCTAGGGCCAGCGGTAGTACCGCTACGGCGCGAATCTGCACCCAACGGTTGGATTTTGGGTTGAGCTATTTAAGGGGCCTTCTTCCCCAATGGTTTTCTAAGCTTTTGAGCAAGTCTTTCTCCTCTCTCTCCTCCATTGTTGCCCTTTGGAAAGCTTGCTCTTCCTCTCAATCCCTCCCATGGTTCTTGCTAATATTTGAGGGAAAGTGAGAGGTGATCTTGATCTACGTTTCCACCGATCGATTTCTCCTCTAAGTGAGGGAAACCTTGTAGATCTTGATCTTGGAGTTCTTGGTGCATCTCCTCTTTGTTCTTCCTCTCTTATTCCCCCATAAGCATTTGTTGCTTTGTTGGAATTTGAGAGTGAAGGATTTTGAGCACTTGTGCTCTTGCCTTTTGCATTTGGTGCATCGGTGTGCTCTCCACGAGGATTCGTGGAAGTTGAAAGTTTGTGAGCTTGTTACTCTTGGGTCCTTGGACCCTAGACGCCTTTGTGGTGGTTGGACCCTTGTGTGGTCACTTGAAGCCGTTCGGGAGCCCCCAATCCCATTGTGGGTTGTGCCCCGGATTGTTGTTGGAGGCCGTTCGGGAGCCCCCAATCCCATTGTGGGTTGTGCCCCGGATTGTTGTTGAAAGGCTCCGGATTCCGCCTCGAAGGAATTCCGATAGTGGAAGGTGAACCAAGCCTTTGTGGTGCGGTTCATCGGAGAAGAAGGTGAAACCTTTGTGGTTGTTGAACCGTTGTGTCGGTTCACACCTCTCCAACGAGACGTACTCCCTTAACAAGGAGGAACTCGGGAATACATCCTCGTCTCCGCGTGCCTCGGTTATTTCTATACCCGAGCTTTTTACTTATGCATTTTTACATTGTGATAGCCTTCGTGCTTGAAGTATTCCATAGCTATCACCTTGTTGTTTATCTTGCTTAGCATAAGTTGTTGGTGCACATAGGTGAGCCTAGTTTATTTAGGTTGTCGGCTTGTTAATTTAAACACCTAGTTTTATTCCGCAATTATCAAGACTAAACCGGAAAAGTTTTAAACCGCCTATTCACCCCCCCTCTAGGCGACATCATTGTCCTTTCAAGCTTTACCCCCACCACCTATTACCTGTTGCATGTTTACCTGTTAGCCTTGCGAGTCGTAGTGCATGATTAGAGTTGTTTGTGCGAGTCTGTCTGTCTTATGTTTCACATGCTTAGTATGATAGATTGTTCTACTTAAATAATATGCTATCTTATGTTGGGTATTACAACTAAATGATAAGGCACCGGCGGAAGGCCTTTCGAGGTGCTTTGTTCTGTTAAGTGTCGACCTAGGAACTGAGATCTTGCTCTCCTAATCCAAGTACGAGCGCACTAACCACTCGTGGGAGGTCCTATGGAACCCCCCTCGACTTTGAACGGATCTTCAGCTTGTCCAGGTACCGCAAATAGTTCGGGCTTTCCATTTGCTCATATGCATGTGCACGATGATGATGATGAGAGGTTATGTGATATGGGGGGTCATACAGGGGCGGTACGACGTGAAGCAGACAGTTCCTACTGTGGTTTGAGCCGCCTAGCGCGTAGGCGCAAACTAACGAGTCCGCAATTGAGGTATCGGCTGGACTCTTGACGCCGGTAACAACTCATATGAGTGGCACCTTGGACTTGCTGTAGTGAAGGAATGAGTCGTGTTGAGAAGCCCTAATGTTTTTGACTGGGTTGATCGAACATGTATGGGTACAGTAGTGCATCCCTGCACTTTCACAATAACTGGTAATTAAAAACTGCCAACCGTGTGAGTTTCCCGAATTGCTTCCTCATACTTGGTTGAGGGGGTTAATCCGAGAAAGGGTTATGTTTGGTGTTAGTAGTAGTTGGTTACTTATACGCTCTCTTATCCCTCTCTAAATAAACGGAAGTTGTAGCGTGTCTCTATTAGGTTGCTAGTGCTGCTGCCGCTAAGTCCACCTACCCTATATTTTGGGGGATTTTGTAGAAAGTAAACACGTTGATTTTGCTTGGCAGGGAGTGCCCTGACCCATCTTTGGGCTGTGCTTTTATGTGCAGTCAACAGGTTTGAAGTCCGACGACGTTAGCTTGGGAATCCCTCCGGCTTGGGCTGGGCTGGGATATGGCGCCATCGTTTATCTTCAGGATTCTTAGTCCAATTTGCATCTTATCCGTAGTCGGATACTATTTCGCTTCCGCTCCGTTTTGTATCTTTGTAATGTATTTTTGTATTCTTGACTCGTTGGAGTCGTATTGTATATATATATATCTTTCTGTTGTTGTGGATCCTTGGGAACTAGTGTAATGTTATCACAATTCCACCCACATAACGCGCATGTTTCGGCGTGTACGTTATGTCTGGTGGGCGACCTAAGATCGTTATTATGCGGATTTCGGCGGGATCGCTAAAATCTACATAGTACCGATTTTAGGGCGTCACACTAACAACATGTTTTTCAAGAAAACTTTTCGTATTACATGCACCAGTAGTAGCTTGACATTTTTCAATAAAATCATCATTAAGTTCAACATATAATTCATCAAGATCGTCATCAGCATTATTTGTAAATTCAGGTGAATTAACAGGTGTTTCAGCATCTTCATTAGGAATTTCAGCATTTTCAAATTGTTTAGATCTAGCAATTGTAGCATCTAAAAAGGGACCTAATGAACCAGTATCATCAAGAACATTAGAAGCATCATCATAAGTAATTTCAGATTCAGCAAGAGTAACAGTGCAAGAAGCTTGGGGTGGTGTAACAAGCTTACTTAAAACAGACGGTGAATCAAGAGCAGCAGCGGAACTCAGAATTGTACCTTTTCTTGTAGTGGATGGTACGATATGAAATTTCTTATCACCAGGTCTTCCCATGATGAATGAATTTTCCAGAGAGCAATATCACACTCAAGTGAACCTATAAATAAAGCTATGCTCCCCGACAACGGCGTCAGAAAATAGTCTTGATGACCCACAAGTATAGTGGATCGCAACAGTATTCGAGGGAAGTAAAACCCAAATTTATTGATTCGACACAAGGGGAGCCAAAGAATATTTATACATCTTAACAGCGGAGTTGTCAATTCAGCTGCGCCTGTGAATAGACTTGCTCGAGACAGATTAACAGTAGCAACAGTTTTATAGCAGAGACAGTAGTGAAATAACAGCAGTAGTAGAGTAAAAACAGCAGTGATGATTATAGTAGACAGCATGATTATAGTAGACAGCATGATTAAAATACTGTAGGCATAGGGACGGATGAACGGGCGTTGCATGGATGAGATATTTCATATAATAACCAAGTGATGGCACCGGTGAGGTGTTGTTGGGAAACCCCAAGAGGAAGGTATGAAGTAGTGCAGCAGCAAGTTTTCCCTCAGTTATGAAACCAAGGTTTATCGAACGAGTAGGAAACAAGAGATCTTCCGGAGGTTGTTGAAGATGACTTTGGCAGGGCGCACTACTGGTGTCAGCAACGAACGTGGAACCTGCACACAACACAACCAAGATACTTTGCCCCAACTTAACAGTGAGGTTGTCAATCTCACTGGCTTGCTGTAACAAAGGATTAAACGTATGTGTGGAAGATGATGTTTGTTTGCAGAGAATGAAAGTAACAGGATTGCAGTAGGATTGTTTATCAGTTTGATGAAAAAGGACCGGGGTCCACAGTTCACTAGTGGTGTCTCTCCATAAATAATAATAGCATGCATGCGGGTAAACAAATTACAGCTGGGCAATTGACAGAATAAAGAAGTGCATAATGATGCATATACTATAGTTATGATGGCTAGTGTGATATTCATTTGGGCATTACAACAATATACATAGACCGTTCCAACCGCATCTATGACTAATAATCCACCTTCCGGTTAGCGTTCGCACGCCTTTCAGTATTAAGTTGCAAGCAACAGATAATTGCATTAGGCAATGTGTGTAATGTAAGTAATACAAATACCCTTAGATAAAGTACCGCTGTTTTATCCCTATTAGCAACAGTACATCTACAACCTTAGAGCTAGCTGTCACCACCCCAGATTAAATAGAGACATGAACCTACTATCGAGCATAAATACCCCCTCTTGGAGTCACAAGCATCTACTTGGCCAGAGCATCTAATAGCAACGGAGAGCATGCAAGATCATAAACAACGCACTCACAAGATATATTATGAAGCAATAACATAGTACTCAATATTCATCGGATCCCAGCAAACACAACATGTAGCATTACATGAAGATGATCTTGATCATGTTAGGCAGCTCACAAGATCTAAACATGGTAGCACAAGAGGAGAAGACAACCATCTAGCTACTGCTATGGACCCGTAGTCCAAGGATGAACTACTCACGCATCAGTCCGGAGGCGGGCATGGTGATGTAGAGCCCTCCGGTGATGATTCCCCTCCCCGGCAGGGTGCCGGGAGGAGCTTCTGAACCCTCCCGATCTAGGGTTGACGACGGCGGCGGCTCTGGACTTCGTGGAGGAAAAAGGTGCGTGTCCTAGGTCTTAGATATCCGAGGGGTATAAGTAGGCGAAAGGGCGAAGGCGGTGGAGGCTCAAGGGCCCCACACCCTGTCCTCGCGCGGCAGAAGGGGGGGCCGCGCCGGGAGGGGGTGTGGGCCCCTCGGGGTCCACCTCCGTGTCCTCTTCGGTGTTCTGGAACCTCCCGGGGAAAATAAGCACTTTGACGTTTCGTTTGTCCAATTCCGAGAATATTTCCTTAACAACTTTTCTGAAACAAAAAACAGCAGAAAACAGGCAACTGGCACTGTGGCATCTTGTTAATAGGTTAGTCCCAGAAAATGCATAAAATGATATAAAAGTGTATATAAAACATGTAGCAATTGGCATAATATAAGCATGGAACATAAGAAATTATAGATACGTTTGAGACGTATCACCAAGTCATAGGCATTTGCAGATAAATAAGATAAATCATCCAAGTATTTATTAACCATAGGCATGTGTTCCAATTTAGTTGTGCGTGCTCGCAATGAGAAACTTGCACATCATATTTTGTCCTACCAGCTGATGTCTACGCACGCTTCTATTCTCGTAGGCAGTGTTGGGCCTCCAAGAGCAGAGGTTTGTAGAACAGCAGCAAGTTTCCCTTAAGTGAATCACCCAAGGTTTATCGAACTCAGGGAGGTAGAGGTCAAGATATCCCTCTCAAGCAACCCTGCAATTAAGATACAAGAAGTCTCTTGTGTCCCCAACACACCCAATACACTTGTCAGATGTATAGGTGCACTAGTTCGGCGAAGAGATAGTGAAATACAAGTAATATGGATGATTATAAGTAGTAATTGCATTCTGAAATAAAAATGGCAGCAAGCAAACATGTAGCAGAACTTGTTGGAAACGGTGTTTCAATGCTTAGAAACAAGGCCTAGGGATCATACTTTCACTAGTGGACATTCTCAACAATGACATCATAATTAAATAAATAAACACTACTCTCAAACACTCTCTTGTTGGATAACAAACGCCATTCATTAATTACGTAGGGCTACAAGAGCACCCTCAAAGTCTGAGTAAACAAACACCACAACGTCATAAATTAAAGGAGTCACACACGGTGCGCACACTATCACCTTCACATCGTGGAGAGTAACTCCGGAGTTCATATTAAAGTAACCTCTAGAGTGCATAATAGATAAAGAGTAACATCACATATTCAACTAGATTACAAAGCTCATGATCACATAAAGATCACACCATGGGAGAGAGATAAACCACATAGCTACCGGTAGAGCCCGCAGCCTCGAGGAAGAACTACTCCCTCCTCATCATGGGAGTCAGCAGCGGCGATGAAGATGGCGATGGAGTTGATGGAGATGGCTCCGGGGGCAATTCCCCGTCCCGGCAGGGTGCCGGAACAGAGACTTCTGTCCCCCGAAACTTGTCTTCGATGGCGGCGGCGCAGCGGAACTTTTCTCGGGAAAAGGCTTCTGTATTAGGTCTTATTTCGTCGGGGGGTATTTGTAGGCGAAAGGGCGATGTCGGTGGGCGCCCGAGGCGCCCACACCACGTGGTCGCGCGACCAAGAAGGAAGCCGTGCCACCACATGGTGTGGCTGCCTCGTGGCCCCTCTCCGTCTCCTCTTCGGTGTTCTGGAAGCTCCCGAGAAAAATAGGGACTTTGGCTTTTGATTCGTCCAATTCCGAGAATATTTCCTTAACAGCTTTTCTGAAACCAAAAACAGCAGAAAACAGGGAACTTGCACTGTGGCATCTTGTTAATATGTTAGTCCCAGAAAATGCATAAAAATGATATAAAGTGCATATAAAACATGTAGCAATTGGTATAATATAAGCTTGGAACATAAGAAATTATAGATACGTTGGAGACGTATCACCAGCCCGTTGCAGCGGGGACTCAAGGGAAACTACTGGTAATTAAGGTACTCCTTTTAATAAAGTACCGGAGCAAAACATTAACATTCCGTGAACACATGTGATCCTCACATCACAGCCATCCCCTCCGGTTGTCCCAATTGCTGTCACTTTGGGGCCTCGGGTTCCGGACAATAATATGTGTATACAACTCATAGATATGATCCAAAACAATAATTATCTTCATGATACAATGACATGTTCAGATCTGAAATCATGGCACTCGGGCCCTAGTGTCAAGCATTAAGCATAACAAGTTGCAACAATGACGTAAAACACCGATAACAGATACTAGGCACCATGCCCTAATGATATTACAGCTATTACATGAACGATCTCATCCAATCCCTACCATCCCCTCAAGCCTACAACGGGGAATTACTCACACATGGATGGGGGAAACGATGATGGTTGATGGAGAGGCGTTGGTGATGACGATGGCAATGATCCCCTTCGATTCCCCGTCACGGCGGAGTGCCAGAACAGGAACTTCTGGTCCCCGAATTGAGTTTCGAGGTGGCGGCGGCGCTCGGATGTGTTTCTGGAAAAAGTGCTCGGGGGCTTCGCGTTTTTAGGTCTGAGAGACCTTATATCCGAGAGGGGGACGCGAGGCGGTGGCCGAGTCGGCCACACCATATGGTGGCGCGGCCAGGAACCTGCCGCGCCTCCACGTGGTGTGGGTGGCTCGCTGCCCCCCTCCGTCTCATCTTCTGGCTCCGTAGGTCTTCTGCCAAAATAGGGACTTTTGCATATTTTCTGGTATTTTTCCCCAAAGTTGAATTTCTGCACAAAAATAAGACAACAGGGCAATTCTGCTGAAAACAACGTTATTCCGTGTTAGTTGCATTCAAAACACACAAATTAGAGGTAAAACAATAGCAAAAGTGTTCGGGAAAGTAGATACGTTTTGGACGTATCAGATACTACTGTTTGCATATTAACCATCTTCAAGATCCCTACTTTCCTTGATTCCTTTTAGAAGAATGATTAGTGTACCTTGCGTGAACAAAGCTGTGAATGCCATATGTTCTTTATATCAAAAATTTCTTAGTTAGATCTTGCTAGAACCAAGCTGTTTATACCCTTTTTTACCTCCTGAATTTTTTTAGTTAGACACTATTGGGCTCCAAAATAATTGTACATACAACAAATAATACATTGGTCTCTATATTCAGTTCCAAATAATACTATTGGACACTATTGGGCTCCATATATTCTCTAATGAATCTTGGAGGAACGGGAAGCAACCAGAAAGTGCATGCTTACATGCAACTGACGTTGGACTCTATCTTCAGTTCCAAATTGTTGAAGCCATCTTCACTGTGATGATCCAAGCTTATGCAGACTTAACAATATCACAGTCCACATATGTTTTCTTGATTCTTAATATAGGAGTTGTGGAGATTATAAATGGTATAGTAAGATCATGAATGCTATTGTCCAATTCTTTGGTAACCACACACCATACTTCAAGGAAGTTAGACGCCGAAACTGAATTTGGATCATGTACCTTAATATGAGGTCACCCTATGGGAAGCCAAGAACTATTAGAATCTCATTTTGAGACATTGCATAGAAGTATCTCCAAAAGTGCATATTTTTGGCTCCTAAGCACCATGCTCCCTCCAATTTATTTATTTTGAAATCATATTTTATGTTTCTCCAAATGCTAAATATAGTCTTTGAAGCTTTTTACAAGGAGGCCCTTCGTTTCCTGAATTTTCTCTTGTTTAACAAACATAGCAAAGCATATGTATATGTTTCTCAACATCACCGTTGAGTTAAACGGTCACACATGTATGGACACTGGAGCATTTGTTTGTACAATTTTTCACTATATATACTGGCACGAGGAATACATGACAAATAATTACTAATTATAACTTTTTATAGGCTTAGTGAGTTGTAGAAATGTGTTTAATTTAACATGAGCTCGTAAATGTGGACTAAGAGAATATGTGCGGTGGAGGTCGATTACAAATTGTGAAAGAGCAAGTATATGCATAGTTCAGACTTCATATCATCCTTTACTATGGGCGGGTGTATACTTATCATGGTACTATTCGTGATTGGATGGTGAAGGAATTGGTGTGACCTATTCTGATCTAAAAGATAAATATGTAGACCGTATGGTCATGCAACGTTTTATATTTCTAAACCATGGTGATGTTTATCTATGGTATTTTGTTCCATGTTGAAACTTATGGTGGTTTGAACTACGAGAAGCTACTGTAGCACTATGTATGGGAGATAAATGGAAGCATAAAGCCATTGAGATTATGTTTAATCCCCTTGTCTTTTTAATAGTGCTCCTTAATGGTCTATCCTATAGGATCGTGTAGTAACATTGCGCGTGGTAGAAATGAAACAGTATAAGCAATATAAGTTTCTTAAAAAAAGTTTAGTCAGGACAAATATTCCACGCCACATCAAGATTTTTTCAAAATTCAAACACAAATTTGTCAATATGACATCTATTACACGTTGAGGTTACTTACGAGGGCTTTTTTTAATGACAAAGCGGTTCTAGATTTATCCATGAAAACAATTAAAATATGAGTATTTGGTCTAATTTAAAGATTATATTAAGTATTAATATTTACTTGATAATTAAAAAATCATTGATATCTCAATGTATGATTTTCCCGTTGCAAAGCACAGGCACTCAACTATATATCTACTCCCTCTGTCCAACAAAAGATGTCACACTTTCTATCAAAATTGGATGTATCTATACACTAAGAGGCTGTTTGGTTGAGCTTTTGTGCTGGCTTTTCAGGCTTATAAGCCTAAGCCCAACCAAAGGGCAAAACTTTGACCCGCGTTTGGGCAGCCAGCCGTGCTTATTTGTACGCTGAGGGGAAAGCACCTCTCACGGTGCTTTTTCTGGCTTTCTCCAATCCCACAAATCCCACGCCCATCCTCTCCCTACAACTTACACGAAATTACAGTCAAACTGCCCCCACATATATATCCGGTGACCCTTCAGAAAAACTCCCACGAATCGACCCCCAACCTCATTTCCCCCTTTCTGTTCGTGGATGGAGCAGCTCCCAGCGCCGCCGTTCTTGAAACCCTAGCGCCACTGCCCTTGGAAGACCGATCTCCGGCGAAGTGAGGCGGGTTCCCGGCCGCCGCCGCTTGTCTCCTCCCTCCCCCGCGTCTTCTCCTCTCTAGCACGACCCCAAGCTCGCCTCCTCCCATCTCATCTTGTACGGACGGAGCTTCTGTGCTTGCCGTGGACGAAGACCGACGGCCGGCGGCGCGACTTGCAGCTCGTCCAACTCACCACTGCATATCCTCAGGTCTATCACCAGGTCGTGCCTGCTTCCTCGTCAAGATTGGGCCCTGCTATAGGTGACCAGACGGGCAGGCCGGCTACTGCTTTTCCAAAACGAGGTAGAAACCTGCTATATTTTTTCATTTGTTCACAGTACCACGTACATGTATTCTGTATGGATGGTTAGGACATGACGTGATTCAATATATGCATCTTGTTTCAAAAAAAATTATGGTGAATTGCTTGTATGGATTTAGTACTTTAGCATGTATGTGTGTGGTAAATTATAGCATGTTTGATAAATATTGGTTGGAAATTATTGTATGTAACTTATAGGATACGTGCTTGTACTAGAATAAATTTTGTGTATAATAAATTATGTCGGAATGGTTATAGATGGAGAAGGCAAATTGGGATGCATATCACACTCAAGTGTTTTGTGAGATATGCAAGGATGAAACTGAAAAGAACAATAGGCCGCTTGGATGTTTGAATCATAAAGGTTACAAACATCTTGAGGAAAAATTCTTTGCTACCACAAAGAAAAAATTCACAAAGAAGCAATTTAAGAACAAATGGGACTTGTTGAAGAAAGAGTATACTCAATTCATGGAGTTGAAACTTGCCGCAACGGGACTTGGATGGGATGAACAACGACGAACCATTGAAGCAAGTGATGATTGGTGGGAGACTCATCTTAAGGTGAGAGTACTTCTAATTTATCCAAATTTGTTGTATATATATATATATATGTGTGTGTGATCTACTAACTTAAATGCTATGTTTTCAGAATTACCCTAAGCATGCAAAGTGGCGCTACATGGGACCTCCTAACTTGAAGGAGATGGATGTCATGTTTTGTAGAGTTCATGTCACCGGAGAAACAGCTTCTATTCCGGGAGAGATATCAAGTAGCTCCGATGATGACGATGGTGACATGGAGGTAAAAGAAAGCGATGACATCGAAGAGCTAACTCCGGGTTCATCCAAGAAGAAGAAGAAAGAAGGTAAGATATTGGGTAAGCGCAAGGCCAAGCCCGTAGAAGATGAAGAGGAGAAGAACCCTTTTCTCCGTTTGTTCAAACAAACATGTGGTAATATAAATGCAAGAGTGACCGGTGAAGGGACAACTAATATTGTTGACAAGAGTAATACTCCTACCATGGCCGAAGTCCTTAATTTGATGGTGGAGTGTGGAGCCGAAGAAGGGACTCCTTTGTTTCACACCGCCACCAAGATTGTGATGAAGCCATCATACCGTGAGCTATTCATGTTGATTAAAACCAAGGAAGGCCGGTTTGATTGGCTTCAAAGGGAACACGAAGAAATGAGCAAGTAGCAAGTTGTTTAGTGCTAGACAAGATGAAGAAGAGTAGATATGTTGGAAATGTATGAAGGAGTGGTGTCTTTTGGTATGTATATATATGCGAGAACATCTAGTCTTTTGGTAGTGCATCTGTAATATATTATGAACTTTATAATATAATCTCATGTGTCTTCTAGTTTACTACTGCCATTTACCACGCTACCCTGGTTCACTTATTTACAACAACGTAATTGCTAGATTTACTACCATTTTCCAAAATACTTAATTTATTGATTTTCTTATGTAAAATAGTTCAAACTTCACTGAAATATGGTTATATTAGGCCAGTATCAATATTTCAATATATAAACACACTCTCAACCTCCGAGGGTATTTCAGACGTTGCACCACTAACAGCTAACAGCCGACAGCTAGTTTGCCAAACAGTTTTACTGCTCACAGCAGCTTTATAGAACAGCAGCTTTTTCACAGCCCACAGCCGACAGCTGCTTATTTGAAAGCCACAGCCCAACCAAACAGCCTCTAAGTCATGTCTAGATACATCCAATTTTTGATCAAGTTGAGACATCCTTTATTGGACGGAGGGAGTACAAGAAGGCAACGTATCCTATGCATCCGAGGCAGTTGTGTATCCATGTATCCGTCCATCCTAGACCATCTGATCTAATCGCGTGGACAGCGTCAAAACCATGATTGATTTGCGTTTACACGCCCGCCTAAACATTTAAGTCAACGGAATTTGCAGTGAGCCCCTTATTCTCCCTTTTGATCGAAATCATCATCCGCGCGCTTCTATAGCAACCGCAACCTCCCGATCCCGCTGTCGTACTTCCGGCACGAGGTCGTGGAGTTCGACCGGCTCCGCGCCGAGCACGCGGTCCGCCGCCGCCGCGCGCGTCTCGACGGTGAGGGAAGCTCAAGCGGCGGCGCGAAACAAACCTCACAACTTTCCAAGCAAGAAGGGAGAGCGATTTTTTTTTTTTGGAACCAGAAGGGAGAGCGAATTAATGGTCGGATGACAAGGACGCAACGGCGACGCTCATCCACTTCCCCGCACAAACAGCCCAAAACGTCTCGCTGCAGGCCGGGTCCCATTACCCCACACGTCAGCGTCACGGCCCGCCACACCGTGAGTTGTTTATCCACTTGGACACTTGGGCCGGATAGATACGCACGATTCCCCGCTCGAGAATCCCCGCCCTCCGCCACTCCCGCGCGCTCCGTTCTCCGCCGTCCGTCCGTCCTCCTCCACCACCCTCGTCGTCGCTCCCGCTCCCGTCCCGGCCGTCTCCTCTCTTTCTTTAATCAATCAATCGATCAAATCCTCCACGAATTCCGACCCCCACTAATCCCACCGCTGATCCCTTTCCCTTACGCTAATGATGAACAGTCGCCGCGACCCCTCCACGACCACGCCCAATCGCGACTCTCCCTGCGGCTTTAGCGCCAGTTCTTCTTCTTCTTCGGCTCCTTCCTGGCGTTCCGTACGGATTTGGTCGTCGTTTCTGGGCTCGATTTGACCGCCTCCGCCTTCTACGCCGATTGAGCTGTTGGCTTATTTATTGCCTCCTAGCTCATCGGTGTTCTCGCGCTGGTTTGGGGATTATCGGCAGCATACTTATCCAGGTAGGAGTACGTGTCGAGCTCTTCCACAAAAAGTCTTTCTATTTTTACTTTTCTTGTGATGTTGCCGTTCTAGCTAGTTTTGGATCAGCGATGCTACTTTTTTGCTTATCTGGGCTGGAGTTAATCGCTTTCTTGCTTTATGCGCGTGATATTTTGGGTTCATGTGTATGCCTATAAATGGAAGTCTCTGCTGTTGGCTTGTTACCGCGCATGGGCTCAATCATCAGAACAGTTCCGAGTGTTTGATCAACTCCGTGTTTGTTGATAAGAACTTCGGTGGGCTTGCACCGGAGGATTACGTGCTACTTTGGCCTCAGACAGAGTAAGGTTCATAGTAGACAGTTACTAGGTGCCCGTCCTTGTTAGTTTGTCATACATATGAAAGTACACAGTCAACAGTAGAAAGTTCCAAAGGAGAAAAGGGGGAAAATGCTCAAAAAAGAAAAGTTCATTTTGAGTAAGGCAGAGGGTGTTTTTACCTGCAAAACTTAGAACCATCAACCATGTGGCTTACACTGAAGCAATTGTGCAGAAACTTCGCATTCATAACTCGGTTTCTTAATCTCAGCGATTGGCATTTGTGACCAAATTTTAAAACTTTGAATGGTAAAAATAAAGTAACTTCTTGCAGTTTTTAGGGGAAATTGCTCGGAAACAATGTTACGTCTTTAAGATACCCTAGAGTAGTCATGATGTTGAGTAGTTCTCTGAAATGGTCTGTAATCCGCTAATCCCTAGTGGTTCCTGAAGACTTATACTAGCCATGAACTCAAATTCTAACCTTTTAATGATCCCAGGTAGATGTGAGCACCCCTGGTCCTGTGGTGAACTCTGATAAAATTATGCCCGCCTCCTGCTCTTGTATTCCCCAAACAGACTTTCTGGATACTTTTCACTTAGCCCTATTTTCACACTGCTCCTTAAATAAAATTGTTACAGCCGTTCAGTCATTTATATTTTTCCTTACCAAGATAAAATCCTGCTTACCGCAATATCTGATCAATATCATCTAACTTGAGATCATCTTACAGTTCTGCACTCTGCACTCCAAGTGAACAGGTTTGTGTGTAGGACCATAGCTGAACTGCCAGTGGTCACAATGATCTTCACTAAGGTGCTACGTTGGTGATTGTTGTAATTATATTGTTCAAAATTGTATAGAAGAGATTTTCAAGAAATCAAAATAGATTTGTGATGGCAGCTGGTGGTTATGGAAGGTACATTAATCAGAAAAGTTTGAGTCAAAATGCGACAATGAGAAAAATATAACCGGACTTCACAGAGCCTTTACTGATATGGAGGCTTCATCACATGATCCAGAAGCAGAAAAATTAATTGGATATGAAGATGATACCGAATTAACACCTTGCGAAGGTATGGAATTTGAGTCTGAAGATGCTGCAAGGGATTTTTACAGCTTGTATGCAAGAGATGCCGGTTTTCGAATTCGGATCAGCAGGTATACTCGCTCTAGACGTGATAATTCAATCATTTCTCGTCGTATTGTATGCTCGAAGGAAGGATTTCATGAAACCCGTAACTGTGAAAGCCTCCACCCTGACCAAAAACAGCAAGAAAGGACAGGTACTAGAGTTGGTTGCAAGGCTATGATAATGATAAAAAAACTTGGTCCTGGCAAATGGGTGGTTACTAAATTTGTGAAGAACCATAATCATGGATCAGTTCCACCAAGAAAAGTTGATATTAGGTCAGCACATCATGATCTCAGTCCAACTGAAAAGCCACATTCTACTGAGGTGGAACCTTTTGAGGAGCCGGTCGAGGGTATGGAATTTGACTCCGAAGAAGCTGCGAAATTGTTCTATATAAATTATGCAAGGCTCAATGGTTTCCGTGCACGTATTAGCAGGTATTGCCGTTCAAGGCGTGATAATTCAATCATTTCTCGCCAGATTGTGTGCTCCAAGGAAGGCTTCCGTGAGGTTCGAGCCAAGAAAGAGATGACAGATGAAGGGAAAACGAAGCGTCCAAGAATGATAACTCGAGTTGGTTGCAAAGCTATGATTGTGGTGAAAAAGATGAACTCTGGAAAATGGATGGTGTCTAAATTTGAGAAGGAGCATAACCATCCGCTGTTATCTTCTGAACTGGCTTCTAATACATCAAACATTAGCTCTGGAGAAGCTGCTGAGTTTGCTGCAAAGAGTTCAGATACAAATGAAGTGAAGGCGGAAGGATATAGTGGAGAAACTCAATGTAATTCTACTGATTCACTTACTGTACTTTACAATAATTTATGTCAGGAGGCTATAAAATTTGCAAAAGAAGGGTCAGTCACAGAAGATATTTACCATGTGGCAATGTCTGCTTTGAAAGAGGCTGCAGAGAAGGTTGCTCAAGTCAAAAGCCGTCATCCAGTAATGCCACAACGTGACGTCTCTGCCAGTGAAAGTAAACATAAGGTCCTACAGATGAAAAGTATGGATGCTTCACAATGTTCAGATGAGGCCACGGAGAAAATAACATCTTCACAGATCAAGCTTTTTCAAGAGCCTACCTCCAATCTAGTCCTCATACCTACCAACTCTTTGACAGATTCAGGCACTAATTCTGACAACAATGGTTTGTTATCAGGTGCTTTCCCCAAAACTGGTAAAATGCTATAAATAAGATAATAAATCAATCCAGTGTCTTTTACCTGTAACTCTTCTTTATACAACTGCTGCATGTTCCATCAACAGGAGGGCAAGGCAGGGATGGATCAGAACATTCGCATCGGCATGCTGAGAGCAGAAAGGAGGACTATTCCGAGAAATATCAGGTTACCATGCCAACCTCCTCATCCGTGTCAGAGATTTCCTAATATTCCCAACAGATTTTGGTATTTCTTATTGGGCCACAAAGTTCTTATTTGTTGTTTTAACTACAGAATTGCTCTTCTAATCGAGCAACACAGGGAAATCATGCGGGTCTTCCTGGACTTTCTGAAGAAACTGCAGTGGCTATTCCTGCAATACCTCTGACGCTTTACATGCCTGTGAGGAGGAATTCACCCGGAGCTTCTTCTGGTTATGTTCCATTTTTTCTTGCGCTGATTACACAGTAAAATTAGAAATATATGTTCCCAGATAGAAGTATATCCATGTTGTCTTATTAGTTTCATATTAGATTTTCAAAAAAGATGTCCATTCTTTTGATCCAAATGGTAGCAAAGAAAATTTCCTATAGGCATCCTATCCTCCAAAATTCCTACGTTTAGGTTTGTTCCAAACAGGGCCGTGGACTTAAAATTGTTCAGTCAGGAGAGGTATCAAATCGGGAAGTGACACCAGAAAGGAGAAAGTGGTTTTCACCATTTTTCAAATCCGTGTTTTCATCTTTGATGTGAGTCTAGAATATTAAACTGTATTATCACAGCTTGCCGAATAGTTTTTTTTAACTTGCTGAATAGTTTGTTCTAGTTCAGTGTTTATTCTGGGATGTATTAAAATTTAAACCATTGCAAATTTGAAATGTTTCTGTCTAACCCCCCTGGCCACTTTGGGCCCACATGTCAGTGACACATAAAAGGGGCCTGTGAGCAAACATAATGGTACCTGGGGGGTTATCATCAAATATCCCGTAGATCTCATGATCGAATGTATTTTCAGTTTCTTTCAAAAACAAGTTGCACTATTTCTCACGAACGAGTGCAGATAGCTATTGCTGTTTCAGGCTTTTGCATACGCATGTTAGGCTTTCCAACTTGTAATTGATTTCCCTACTAGAATGCTATGTTTATAGTTGTGTGCCTTGATAGATCTTGACCTGCAGCCAGGCATTGTCTGATATATCTTCATTTCCCTGGGTTACAGATGGACAGTACAAACTGTTGGCTGCACCTATCCAAGCAGTTCCAATTTCATACCGTCCTGCAGAACCCATCAGACAGTCAAAAAGAAGTTTTTGTAACTTAGGTTCATCGCCAGGTGTCATGACCAGGCAAGAAAATGGGCCCAATCCTCTAGTGCATGCTACAGCTCTTGCTTGTGGTGCTCGTGTCGTTCCTCTTGAGGAGGCAGCTTCGTTGATCAAGGCAATTGCGACCAAGATCAGATCTGGAGGGGCCAAGATAGCAAGATTACCTTCAAGCAGCCCGACACATCTAGTTCCTGAGGCAGTCTCCATGTCATCTTCTAGTGAAGACGGTGAGGAGAATGACCGCGGTGAGCCATTGGACGAAGGCAACTGCCGTGATGATCATATCTCCGAGGAAATGAAGTTGCATGGTGAGCCATCAGACTTGGAAACCGATTCTGAGGATTGTTCAGGCTGAAAATAGAAACCAAAGATACTGCTGATTGCTGACAGATGATAACTGAAGGATTAAAGCTGTCTGAACATGTACGTTTTCGATCCATAAAAGCTGTATGATGGTCGAAGTTACCCAATACGGTTTACACCATATTTAGAAAATTTGTGTATAATTGATTTAGGATTCTAACCACTTGTCTCATTTCAGTTATAATTTAGAGGGGCATCCTTACAGTGTTGGTGGATAATCTGTACATGAACTAATTTTATAGAGAACAAAACATAAAAGCTTCCATATACTAAACTCGATTTTATCTATGTGGAGATAACGCTTAGCTGTTGATATATCACGAGAACATTTATTTTGTTTAAAAGGATGATCAAATTTTGACGGTTTTGCTCCTTTGCATTTGATCTGTAGCAACTTGTGTGTAAGCTTAAGAACTGAATTAATCATCTTGCGCTTAGAATTGATTTTGCATCCTCGACTTCCTTTTGTACATTAGGATGAGTCCAACGGGCCGACCCATCCAGTCCGCTCGTGTCCGCGCGAGCCAAATACAAGGCCCGGACAACGGTCCGTTTTTTGTCCATCGAGACTCATTCCTGGCCCAAATTTGGGCCTCGTTTGCGTCGGCCGCGATCGCGAACGGATTGTCTCTGTGTCCTCCCCTGACCCACATGTCACTGGCTCAGCGGCTCACCTATCCCCATTAACTGTGGGCGGTGGAGCTCTTTAAAAGGAGACTTGTGGCCAAACCCTCGAGGCATAGACCCTAGCCCCGTCCCTTCGTCTCCAACCATCGCGGCCACCATACGGATTAGTAGATCTAGGCCACCGCGAAATGAATCTGCGGCCACCAGCGATGCGTATGAGCGGCCACCAAGTCGAGCGGGCGCGTATGAGCGCGTGCGGCCGCCACCGCGGCAGTTTCTCCCGCCAGATGGTGACGAGCCCGACGTGGAAAGGGATGCTTCACCAACCGCCTCGGCCACGGCTTCCGGAGCAGGCAAGGGCGGCCATGGAGGACAAGGAGGAACATGTCACTCCGATTGACGTGCTACCGCTCCGCGCTTCCGGTGGCGGCGAGGCAAGGAGGCAAAGTTTCCTCCTATTTGCTGCTACCGCTTCGCGCTTCCGGTCTCCGAAATAAGAAGGGAGGAGGAGCTAGATAAACCAGCTAGCCGGCGTCGGCCACAGGCGAGGAAGAGCCAGCAAGTCCGGCCACCTTCTTGTTCCTCCTTTCCTCCCCGGCAACCACGGTGAGGTGGTCAGTCGTTAATCTTTTTTGCATATTAGTCCAAATTTCCGGGTAGGGTTTAGGGTTTAGGGATTAGAAATTATAAAAAGCTCGTCGACGCGGGCCGACAATATTTAGAAATAAAAAAAATTATATGGCTTAAATGTGCGACCTGACAGACTGGATGCGTCGGGCCCATTGAGGCCAGTGGCAAGTAAGGGGCGGACATGGGCCGTACCCCTGTCCTTTTGGCGACCCATACGGACAAAAAACAAACAAAATACCCGCCCGTTTGGGTGCCCAGTCATTCTTATACACCATTTTTCTTTGAGAAACACAGTACAGACGCAGACGCTTACAAACATGCACGTACAGACACTCCTATGAACGCACACACGTAAATCCTACCCCTATGAGCACTTTCGAGTGACTGGTCCGACAGATCTTGAGATTAACAAAGTCACCACAGGCGCCTCGCTGTTGACGGGCACGCCACCTACCACTAAAAGCACAACGGGCGGTTAAATCATGAAAAATCCAAAAAATGTGAGCACCATGTCAACTGCTTGGAATTGGTCAGTGTGACTTCTGGACATTTCGACATCAGCTACTCTTTCTAAAAGATAAAGTAATGTAACTTCAAGTCTTCGAGCACCCGTGAAAGCGAAAAATCAGCTGTGCTTATTTATTGGTTCAAAGGATCGCTTGGAAGATCATGTTACTATGACTTTCACCAGTGCATTCGCGCTAACTGTCAAAATGGTTACCTTACATACCTGACTTGCCTGCTAGCTAAAGTCTAAATTGGGCAGAGTACTATCTCCATCTGAATAGTATCGTCAAAACTTGCTGTGATGCGTCAAACGGGCATGTTGGCAAACACTTATAGTTACTGATGCAGAATTTTAACTTTTTTTATACTACAATCAGAAAAAAAAAATGTGTAAAGTCAGAAGGATACTGCCTCGGTTCCATGAATCCTCATTTCTTTCACAGACAGACACTAATCAACATGATTTGCGCTAAAAAAAATCAACACAAAAAGATGACATAAAGAAGACATTACATTAGTCTATCTCTCGTGCACGCATCGGCCCTATCTTTAAAGCCGGCAGCACGGGAATAAAGACCTTGTGATTTGTCAAAACCTCGTGCTGTCACGGTGTCGCCTGGTAAATTAACAATATCGCTGACTTTTAGCTAATGACATGGCACCATCACGAAAATGAAAGCTCTCCTTGTCAAAACCGTGCCGTACCAAACCTGTACTGTTAGTACTGATGTACGGTGAATATGATTTCTGTTTTGTTGTATCTTTTGCTTTTAGATGTCTATAACTCTGAGTCTCTGACCATCTAAGAAAAAGTCTAAGTCTGACCAACATTTCTTTCAGTATTTTTTTAAGTTGTTCACTTGACCCTAACAGTGTTTTGTATTTATTTTCCACTGAAAGCCACTCTGTACTGGCCATTTGCGAATTCCGTGCAGTTCTGACATTTCTTTTTCATGTTTGACAATGCTAGGCCTAAGAGTCCTTATCCAACCATCTTACAGCACTGGTAACATCGCTAGTGATAATATACACATGGGTTGTTTATTCGTATGCTACCTGATGTCTTCAAAACTTTAATACTCCCTCCGTCCGAAAATAAATGTATTAAGTTTGTCAAAAAATGATGCATCTAGACATGAAACATGTTAAAATACATTCACTTTTAACTAAACTTGAGACACTTATTTTAGAACGGAGGGTGTATAACAAAATAGGAATGGTGTTTCCGGAAAAGGCATATGTAACCCGAGCTACATGTAGTCCTATAATTTAGAATTTTCAAAATTTCAAAAAATTCGAATCATAAATTTGGATGTAGCTTATACCATATCCTACAATTGTGCAAATTTTCAATCCCAAATTGTTTGTATTTTAGGCCATGTAAAAAGGCAAATCTGACAAGTTTCAGGGCGAATTGTTCGCGCCTCAGATTTATAAATTTGTCTCTTTTGTGTAGCATAGAATACATCGATTTCGAATTAAGAATTTGCATACTTGTCAGATACATCCATAGATATATGCACACATTTGTTTCATATATTTTTTACATTTTAAATTTTGTATTTTGAATTTTCAAAATAAAGGGCTACATGTAGCTAGGATTACAAAATACCGCACTCTGGTGATTCCACTTTTAAATTCAGAAAAAGTATCTTTATAGTCTATTTTATCATGATATACTCCAACAACAACACCAATAATGTCAACCTAAGGATAACAGGACGTATGCTCCAACAACAATGCCTCGTAAAAGGGAATGACATGCGAGATCGCATCATTGTATCCAAGATAATTGATCTTCACTCTGAAGAGAAGTCTAAATGAACTATAGGCAATGTACTCAACAAGGAAATATCATGTAAATGTTGTTGCCTTCAGTTTCCACTAGTAAAGGTCGAACCTAGATCTGCACTCCTGAACCTAGTTTCCACTCTGCTTGTTGTCCTCTCGGTGTCGTCTCCCCATGGCCACGATGCTCGAGCTTCTTCGGAGGGGCTAGAGTCTCTCCTCTGATGCCGGTTAACGGCCGGGCTAGTGCCGGTGAAGTTTCCCGGGTGTTGACTCAGCTGCGCGATGCCCTTCGATTATGTTGTTGGCTGTTGTGTAAAGCCTCGGCGACACATGGCCCTTCGTCCGGTGTGGACTCGGCAATGTGCTTCCCTTCGGCTGCTCCAACACCATCGTGGCTGATCTCGGCGGAGTGAAGCCTTTCGTCTACGGCGGTGAAGTTTCTGGTGCACTGGCGTCCAACGGTAATCGGAAGATGAAAAGAGTTGAAGGCCTTCCCTGCGGGGTTTGTTGCTTAGTGTCATGTTGTTCTTCTCCCTTGTTGTAGCTCTTGCTTCTCTTTTCTTGTTTCTGTTTGTAACTCCCTGTAATCCAAACCGGCATTTGTTCCGGATTCCTCTTAATATATTGAAACCGCGCTGGCGGGCTTCCGTAAAAAAAAAACTCTATTCATTTCTCCTTAGTAAAACCCACAATATTTGCAAACAAAATATCCTCAGGGCTTGTTTGTCACCCATGATTTTAAGCAGGAATCATGAAATTCATTTTTGATTTCACACCCAACCCGTATGGCTGTTATGGAATTGGCATGTCAATACATTTGGAATTCCAACAAATACCTATTTTATGTCATACCAATTCCTATCCCTAACCTTGTCATTTCACTTTCCAAATGAAATGAAATCCTGGGGGTGCCAAGCGACCCCTTAGTTTATACCTTATCTCAATATCCACCAGAAATTCTTTCATTGAAGAACATTTGATATTTCAGTAAGCATACACACGATGAATAACAAATTTCTTTTAGGAAACGCATATAGGAAAAAAATGCATTCTCTTGTATAACAGAAAAGCGTGCATATAAATATTTAACATGCACTTCACCTTCCAATAAATAGTTTGTGCCTTTTTCCTCACAATTTGAGTCACCACTTACAATTTTAGGATACTCACCTTCACATTTGGGATTACTTATTGAGAATTTTATGCATTTTCATGACTAAACAAATAACCATGTACATTACAAAAGTATTATTCACATTGTTTTGCAATAAACTAAAATCAATGTACAATTTTCCACATTTTGTGGGTAACAAAACTATTATCCAAATATTGCTTCCGCCAAGAAAAAACAAAACATGACAATTAAGTGTGTCCAAAGAAAATGCATCATTAAATATATTGCACCAATCTTGGAGCATTTTAGGCCATCATATAGCTAAGGAGTAAGGACCACACGTATGGGTGAAAAACGAGTGCGTCGTTTCGGAGGATGGGGCCCTTTTTTTTGAAAAATTCAAAAAAAAAACTTCTAAGTTTCAAATAATTATGAAATAACTTAGATGTAGATAACGATGACTATACCTGTGTGCAACAACCAAATGTGAAATATTTAGTATTTTGTGCTTTGTAAAATGACAAATTTCGGGATCTGAGGTGTGGATAGTGCAAATTTTGAGAACCTTCATATTTTTCATTTTGTTTAGGCTGAAATAAAAACTATTTCACATTGAGATTTCGTAGGATCTTAGAATACATCATTTTTTAACATTTCAAATTTTCGGGATTTCTTAAACATCAAAATTATCAAATTCATTTTTCTCGAAAAAGGGCACTCTCCAAAACGTATTTTCATGGAAAGAAACAGTCTACCATGCCTTGTGGTAGTGATTGCACATGCTTGCCATAGAGGTTCAAGTCCTCATAGACCTAAATTTGGGTTCTTATGTTACGTTTTTAATGAAAACTATGGATTTTTGGAGGATATGATTCAAATAAATAAACATTTTCCATCATTTAGATGAGGACTTGCTATCATACATTCCTTGGAAATTCATGTGGAATGGGTTATTTTATAAGAAGGGAGTAATCAAAAATTGAGTTATTATCTCATGTTTATATATTTTTCTGTAATTCTGGTATTTTCCCCACGTGACATCCAAACGATATTTTAAAATTTTCATGTGGTTTCGATTCCTATATGAATCTAGGATACATGACTTGTCAATTATTTTTGTGTTTCCTATTCCCATCTTTTGACTTCCCGTGTTACAAAAGGGGTAACGATCTTTGAAAATTTTCATGTGGTTTTCGTTCATGTAGTAATATAGAAACGTAACATCTTAATTCTATGTGGCTTTTTCCTGAGTTTATGAGTTACAAACACAATCTTACTATTTCAAAGAACTATATAGGGCCCGCCCTTTTGGACAAAAGAAGTTTCAGTAGATAAACTCATAAATATTAAACACCTTCAAATGGTGAAATTTTAAACAATTTTATGGACAACTTTAGACTGTATGATTGGGAATTTTTGGATGATATGAGTTATTAAATATTTCATTTTTAATGAAATGTGCTCATATAACGTATGTCCAAATGATTTTAACATGAGCTCAAATCCTCAAACCATGCTCTCTCTCTCACACACTCATAAATTTCCAAGCAAAATAATTTGATAATTTTTGAAAGCCGGGTGCCCCAATCAATTAATTAAGAAGGAGTTCGGTACAACTGGGAATAAAACAAACGTTGTGAGGCACAACCTCCACCGACACACCACACCAAACTCTCTAAGCCTACTCTTTCGACATATTTAACTCAAAGATTTTGCACCGGCGATGATCCATAGTCTAGCATTCTTCTTGATCTTGTTGAGGATAACAAATGGAGGGGCAAACTCGTTGTGAAAAACACGCGTATTTCATTCATTTCAAATCTCCCACGTCACAAACAATGCAAGGGAAGCCAAGACTTTCAGGTTGGGGCCACTAATCATGTGCGAGCACCATTCCTTAATGTTGAGGTCCGTCCAATGTTGAGGGCCGAGGAGTGAATGTCTAGCCAATTCCGATTGATGATGCATTAACAAAGGAGAACACAGGTCATATGATCATATTAAACCGTTCGAATTCAAATTTTGACAGCACATGCATTTGTAGATAGGCAAAATAGGCACCAAGATGTGACGGAACCAAAACATCATGACATGAAAAATATAGAGTTAGAGATATATGGAGCCAACTCTACTAGTACATGGACCCCCATTTTCGTCATCATCATCAACCCACACACACACCACTGGTTTATTCTGAACCCATTCCATCACATCGTGCTCATTATCTTCTCCGTGAAATCAGACTTTGGGTCCAGCAGCAAGGATCTCCTCAGTCAAGGTGCTGTCTTCCCCGATCTTGTAGCTGGCGAACACCTCGAAGTTCTTCCCGAACAGGCCAGCGAGCTTCAGGAGCGTCTCCTTGTACGCGGCCTTGTCAGCCCACTGCACGCGCGCGAGAAAAACATTTGTGAGCGATCAGCTGATGGGTCGATTGGTGAATGGCGAATGGTGAAGAGATCTTACGGTGTTGATCGGGTCGAGGATTTCGGACGGCACACCCTCGATCGCAGTGGGGATCTCCAGGCCGAAGACGTCGGTCTTCTGGTAGTTGGCAGTGAGGAGCTCGCCGGAGTGGATGGCGTCGATGATCTTCCTGGTGTATGCCAGCTTGATCCGGTTGCCAACGCCGTACCTGTCCAGTGACAAATTCAGAGTGTGTTCATGTGCATGCCTCATCGTGGTTGGAAATTGCAAGGAACCAGAACTTCAATCTCGCTGCAACTTTGCACTGATGTAAGGACAGTACCTTCCACCGGACCAGCCGGTGTTGACGAGCCACCCTGTGGCGCCATACGTCTGCATCTTCTCGGCGAGCATGGCGGCGTACTTGGTCGGATGGAGCATGATGAACGCCGCGCCGAAGCAAGCCGAGAACGTCGCCTGCGGCTCCTTGATGCCGTCCTCCGTACCGGCAACCTGCACCCAAGATTACAATATCAGACTGACATCCCCGAGGAACAAACAAATTAACTGATGAATGTTTTCGCATCCGAATCGCAAATCTCACAAGAGCAGTGTAGCCGCTGATGAAGTGGTACATGGTCTGCGCCAGGTTCAGCTTGCTGATCGGCGGGAGCACGCCGAACGCGTCGCAGGCCAAGAGGATGACGTTCTTGGGGTGTGGCCCGACGCACGGTATCTTCGCGTTGGGGATGTACTCGATAGGGTAAGCGGCACGGGTGTTCTCTGTGACAGATTTATCGGTGTAATCGACTTCCCGGGTGTGCTCGTCGAAGACGACGTTCTCCAGCACTGCAACCAGAAGAGTCGAACCGAATGTAAGCCACGGAAATATGATCGATGTACTTACAAAGTTAAATTGTTCAGGGAAATATCGCTACCAGTTCCGAACTTGATGGCGTTCCAAATATCAGGTTCTTTCTCCCTAGAGAGGTCTATGCACTTGGCGTAGCAGCCACCCTCGATGTTGGAGACACCATTGTCACTCCAGCAGTGCTCGTCGTCGCCGATCAGGAGCCTGTTGTGATCAGTTGACAGTGTCGTCTTTCCAGTACCTGTTGTGAGAAAAACCTCCAAAATCAGAGACTATATACAGCCAAGCTAGTCGCATAGTATTACTTTTTTTTTGGGAAAACTGAAAAGTGACATCACGAAATAATATTGAAAAAACAGATGTAAAATATCATTTATGTATGGATAAGCAAGGCCAGCGTCAGGGCCGTTTTCTTGCGGCCGGATCCATCCATCCATGATCCATGGATAGATTTGTCGACGTTATCGTACCTGACAGTCCAAAGAAGAGAGCGACGTCACCGTCTCGTCCCATGTTGCATCCGGAGTGGAGGGAGAGGATACGCCTCTTGGGCATGAGGTAGTGCATGACGCCGAAGAGGCCCTTCTTCATCTCCCCGGCGTACTGCGTGCCCAGGATGACCATCTCCCTCCTCCCCAGGTTGATGTCCACGCTCGTCGACGACGTCATGTAGTGCGTGTAGCGGTTGCAGGGGAACTTCCCGGCGTTGTAGATGGTGAAGTCCGGCGTGCCGAAGTCCTCCAGCTCCTCCTCCGTCGGACGTATGCACCTGCATGCGTCGCGATCCTACCCGGTTACTACTGAGGTACTAACGTCAAAATCACTGCAGAGAAGTTACTGCAACTGTAACTTGGTTGGCATACATGTTGTGCATGAAGAGCGAGTGGTACGCTCTGGCGGAGATGATGCGGACTTTGATGCGGTTCTCGGGGTCCCAGTTCAGGAACTGGTCGTTCACGAACACCTTGTCCAGGGAGTTGAGGTAGTCGACGGCCCTCTCCCTGTTGGTCAGGAAAGTGTGCTCGTCCATCTCGATGTTGGGCGAGCCCCTGCCAAAAGAAAATTCAGTTAGCTCATGAGGAAGAAGAAGAAGTAGAGGCATTGAGCCACATGTTGACACTTGACAGGCATGGGGTATGGTAGTACTCACTTGCCCCACCAAAGCTCCTGCGCGGCGGCCTCGTCCTTGACGATGCGCTTGTCCCTGGGCGACCGGCCGGTCTTGGCGCCGGACAGCGTCGCCAGCGCTCCGCTGTCCGTGATGAACGACCCCTTCTCGTACTTGATCGCCTGCTCGTACAGCTCTGTGATTTGGCGCACACAACATCATCAGAAGTTTAGAACACATTTGCAGGCAACACATCTGACCAAATTTTGCTAGGCATCGTAAGTCTGTGTACCGGCAGGCGAGAGGTTGTAGAGGACATGGGTGAACTTGAGGGAGCTGTCGCTGACGCTGATGGTGGGGGCGACATGGTGGTGATGGTGGTGGTGAGGCTTCGGGGGTGCGGCCACCACCGGCGCGGCCTTCACGGCGACCTCGCCCTTCCTCGCCGGATCGCCCCTCACCACCTTGGGCCCGGTCTCACGAGTCAGCGACGCCAACGACGCACTGCGTATCCGTCATCGCACCAAAGAACGTTTGCAATCACAGCGTCAGTTTGAAGGTCAAGGAAAACATTCAGAATGGAAAAATATTACTGCTAGTTCACTTCTACTCTACAGTTCTATTCCAGGCATCTCGTCCTTGTTAATATTCAATTAGCAGTAGCATGTTAACTGAAGAGAATCAAGGACCAAACTTCTGTAGTGCGAGTTCAGGATTCAGGCTGCTACTGGCAGCGGCAGCCTAGAGATGGGTATGGAACTTTATGCGGTGCGATAAGAACAAAACAATTTAAGTGTCATTTTGGCACTTCGATGCAGCCATACCCAAAAGAAGTGGTTCCGGTTTTATTGCGATGACGCCAATTTTAGTTGGAAAACGACCATGGCTCCAGTTGCTCCACCGTTTTTTCACTTGCTCTCTGGGCTCCAGTTTTTTTCCCTCTTGGATTCCTTTCACTTGTTTCAAAATTTACGCACCCTTCTGTCTAAAATAGACTCTTTTTTTGCGGGCACTATCTAAAATAGAGTTTAACTGTGGACCAAGGTTAGTGGAATTTATAGTTCCCATCAAAAGAAAATTAGTTTTTTTTTAAAGAAAAGAAAATTAGTTTTGTTCATCTTTTGTTTAGGCGAAGATGCATATGTAGGGCAGAGCAGTGAGATAGCCGGCGTCAAATGTCCACGTGGCGGTCAAGCCAAGTAGTGCTACATCATGCATGTTCCGTTCTTCGTTCCTTCTTCCCAAAGCACAGGAAAACGTCAAGTAATCAAGTTAATTGACCTTTCTTAGGGTAATTTCATTTTTGCTTCTTGGTAGGGTAATTTTAAGCTTTGCATTCACAAGCGATCGCTTTTTGAGCAGAGTACTGGCAAATATATACTGCAGTATGAATCAACTTCTCAAAAACAAGATTAGAAGCGCACGCGGCGCGTGGGAGGATTAATCAATGAATGAACCTGATGGACTGGAGCTGCTGCTTGCGGCGGTCCTCCTCGGAGAGCGCGACGGCGAAGGGCGAGGCGGCGCCGTCGAGCTGCTTGATGGGCGTGGTGGGCGCCGAGCGCTTCCGCTGCATGGAGTGCAGCTCGTCGATGTTCTGCGCCCGCACCGGAGCCGAGCTGTCGTCGTGGCAGATCCCGTTGGCGTGCTTGGTCTTCTTCTTCTCCCCGCCGTTGGTGTCGATCCGCGCCAGCCCGTTCGGCATCGCCATGGCTTTCTTCTGCTTCTTCTGTCACCGGAAAGAAAAACACAAAGAACAATCACATTAGACATTAGTGATCCTAGCAACCACCATTGGTCCATTGCTGCAAATTGCTTGCGAATAGAATCTGGGGAAGGGATGTGGCACGCACGAGAAGAGAAACAGGGTACGTCCGCAGTGTGAGGCAGGCAGTAGGCCGGGGTGGCGGTGCACACGACGAGACGAGCTGGTGAGAGAGATGTGGGGCAGATGGGTCGAGCCCCGGCGAGGCTTTTAAAGGGGCCGGCCGGAGGTAACCACCGTGGTCAGGTGACCTGACCATAGGGTTGGGTTGGAGATCGGCGTCGCTGTTTCTGGTTTGCGTTTGGGACTTCCGGAGTCGGGGGAACTTGTGGTTAACGCGGGAGCGGGAAATCACCACCAAAGTTCATGGCACAGCACTAAATGAGTTCAGACGCATTCGGGTGAAAAATTTGCCGCGTTAGTTGTAGCAGTGAAATCTCATAAAGTGATGCTGTAGCGATGAAAGAGATGTGGGGAATAAAACGCTTGGACTAGGTATTTAGGCCTGTCCTTAGCTGGGATGATCATGAATGGGATGGGATGGGATGGTCTCGATTCGTACTCTGTAGTGGGTAAAACCAACATATTACTAAACCATATACTGTCACAAAATTTCATATCGAAATTAGGATAATAAGTTAGGAAAGTAACTAAGTAAGAGCTGATTAAATAGCTCCAAGAAACAGGCCAAAGCTAAGGGCTCCTTTGATTTGAACAAAACCTGGAGGAAGCGTACAGGGTTATGAATTCCGCCCCCCCCCCCCCCCCCCCCCCCAAATGGCACCGTTAGCTCTTTCGATTCACAGGAATGGTGCAAGAGAAAACTACACGAAATTTTCCTTCATATCTCATTTCAAGGCAAAACATAGAGGGAAACAAAAATCGACTCAGACCTCATTCTTTGAATACTATGCCACAAGGAATGAGCAAATTTTTGCACATGACATCCTTTCCTATCCCTATCCCTTTCCAATTCGTTTTGATTTTCCTATTCTGTGAATCAAAAAGGCCCTAAACAAGATTATCATGATGTACCATCTACCGTGACGCCAAACAAAAAGCTTTCACTGGCCGAGCCACGGTGAGTCCTGAGACAGTCTATTCTGTAGGCGAGAACAAAGATCATTAAAGTGGAAAATTTAGTAGAGGGGTTTTGATCTTTTTTATAAAGTGGATTTATTGAACTCTCGAAGGCAACATAAGCATAAAGAGTTTATAAGCAGTCTCTACATGACCCACACAAACTCATGCACACTAAGGAAGACAAAATACATGGCCATCAACAACTAATATAAAGACTAAGAGGGTGGAAAAGACTAAATCACCATCAATATTGGGTAAAGACATTAGTGATCCCCCGCTTCCAAACATGATGTTCTATTTGTTGAACAATATATCACAAACAGAGTCCGTGCGCATAGTCAGGGGCAGATAAACAACACCGACCCTGGTTCACGAGAGAATATATGTCGCTCGTTGCATGTTGAATTTTCAGTCATCCGGGTCCATTTTTCATGGTATAAGATAACACACAAGATGATCTTTTGGCACAATTATAAATAATAAATTTCCACCCTTGTGCTGATGCACCAGGTGACCAGAGGATGGACTCATGTAGCTCTCTCACTGGGCCTAGTGGTACTTAACGTGTAAGGGAGATACATTTTACTACTCCATCAATTTGAAACAAGAACTATCACTCCTACCCAAATTGTGACTCTAAACTCGTGCTCAATGCCTGTAATCAATTTTTTTTTTTAAACGTAACACTACAAGGTACTCCCTCCGTTCGGATTTACATGTCGCAGCTATAAGGTCACGCATGGCACTGCTCTATACTATTCCCGCGTCAAGTAAAAGGGAACGGAGGGAGTAGGTATAAGTTAGAAGCCATTTGGTTACATGATCATGTAACACTAGCAAAGTTTTACTAGAATAAAGCTATTTGATTTTCTTGTCACGAGGACAACAAACAACACTATGTACTTTCAGACTAGTTCCGTATTACAAGGTTATTATTAAATTATATATATCCTTAGTTTGCAATATTGAACAAAAATTATGAAAGACGCCATCATTTTCTAAATTCATTATTGTTATTTACTGACACTTCTCAACGTACTAGCACCATGTATATGGAATTCAGAGAGAAATTCATATTTGTATGTAAATTACATCAAGATTTGTCGTAACCTTTTAAAAATTGCACCATGTTCAACCTTGTTTGGAGTGCATTCCATACCGACAAGACTGGGCCCACGGACATCACCTTAGACGAAGAAGATCCTAACACCTCAGTGATTGTATCATTATTGTTACGAACAATATGGTGCATGTGTAGATATTGGTCTTGGAGGGTGGCATTTTCAACCCCTGTACTCACATACATGAATTTTGAGAGACCCCCTCGATATATAGAAATGATCTGAAGCGAAAGGAATACTTCTTCATCACTATAACTCTAAACATTGTTCCCAAGTCCTGAATTCGCCCTTTGCTGATGGCAAGAATGTCCTGGGTCTAAAGGAGGGACGCTTAAAGTTTTTTGGAGGTTCTTGTCGAACTCACCGTCGCCTATCAACAAGCTCATACGGGCCAAAAAATTGGTCACACGACTTTGATCACGTCATACATGTGCAGGCATGTGACCGTTGGTTACAAGGACCAAAATTTAGAGTAAAGTGAAGGAGATATGCCCTAGAGGCAATTAATAAAATGTTTTATTTATCATATCTCATTTGTTCATAATACGTTTTTGTGTCATGCTATAACTGTATTAAGCGGAAACATTAATACACGTGTGATACGTAAGACAACCAGGTCCCTAGTAGCCTCTACGTGACTAGTTCATTGTGCAATCGATGATCGAGATTTCCCGATCATGTGACATGGTGTCAGTTGACAATGGAGTCATATCGTTGGTAGAACGATGTGATGTACATGCCCAATATTTGAAGGATACTTTGATTGCATCAAACGTCATGTCTTAATAGTATAGTATGACAATAAAGGTGTCCCTCTCGGGTATCGGAAGGGAGTATGTTGAGACGAGGGATCAAGAGCGGGATTTGCCAGTCCGCATAGCAGGATAGATACTCTAGGGCCCACTCGGTGAGATTATGTCAAATAAGCTTGCAAGCATGTGACTAGGTCACCAGGACATAATATCATGTACGAGTAGAAGATAGTGTTGTCGGTAACGAGATCAAGCTAGGTATCGCGATATCTATGAACGAGTCTCGGACACGCTAAGTATCGCCATGGCAAAAGGTTTAAGACTCGACGTCTAGGTTCGAACGACAAAGTTATTCGTTATCTCACAGGGATTAATTCTGGGTATCCAAGGTCCACGAATTAGTCATTGATCGGAGAGCGCGTCTTGATCATGTCTGGCGAGATCTCGAACCGCTAGGGTAACACACTTAAGGGGAGTCGACAAGTTTACCGGAAGAGAAATTAGAAAAGAGCACCGGGAGCGTCCCGGGAAAGATCCGATAAAGATCGGAGAGCGACGAAATAGTTTTCGGAGCCGGAATAAATTAGATAATGTGTGTTTAATATTAATTAGTGTAATTAATAGTTAAATACATTTTTATTTAATGATTTTCGGAATTTAAAAGGCATCCCACCTTAAATGGGCCTTCCCATGGGAGAGAAGGCCCATAAGGGGGGAATTTCCCCCCTAGGTGCGCATGAGGAAGGGGGCTGCCCTAGGTGGGCCAAATGGGGCCCACCTAGGGCCGGCGCACCCCTTGGGGGCGGGCTGGTGTGGGAATAGTCCCACACCACCCAGCCGGCAAGGCTGGCAGCCCCCCTCCACCTATATATAGAGGTGCCCCCTTTGGCTTTTAAAGAACAACCAATCTCTCTCTCTCTTCTTCTCCTTGAAACGTGATTCCTCCATTGGAGTTGCGCCAAGGCGAAGTTCTATCCACCATACGCACACCGCCGTGCTGCTGGTCTTCCGGTCCAAGTCTTCCGCTGCTCGTCCCTGGATCGGAGCCCGGAGGTCGTCGTCTTCACCGTACGTGTGTGAATCCCTGCGAGGTGCCACGTTAGTGGTGCTCGGAGGTCTTCTTCCTCTACACGACCTCGAGGTCGTCTTCGTCGGCTTCATCGACAACGCTTGTGCGGGAGCGTAATCCCCGCGTTTCGGTCTACAAGGGTATGTATATCGATCTCCTCCGTATTACTATATCTGCATAGTATAGATCCTGGCTAGTTTAAGGTTATCGTTGTTAGAAAATTTATTGTTTTCTGCCTGCGATCCCCTTCATAAAGATGTTCTGAGATGTCATGTTTAGGCATGTAAACAGATAGAACAATATCCACACTGAATCTGTTGTTGAACCCGTTTTACAAAATTCATATCCATTTTGAAGAAATATGATGAGTAAGGAGACCTGATAGGATCTATCACCGGATACAATATAGGCTATGGTATGCAAAGTACCATTCGGATATGTATTATCAAAATGATAGGATTATTTTGTGTTTTAACTGAATAATTCAGTTTCCCCCCAAAATAAATTAGCTACTATAACATAGTTAGTAAGTTTCCAAAATCCTTTGTTAATCATCAACTCACTTACATATAGTCGTTGTATCAACTATGGATCACAACTTTGTTAGCAAACTGGGCTATTGAAGTATGTGAGGATGGTGCCCTAGGTCTTGTGTTTATGACCTTATTCATTCTATATTGTTACCATTATTTTATTGTATTAGGGTTTTATACAACTTGTTTTATCAATTCATTTTGGTTGTATATTTACTGATCTACCTATGCACGTATATATTTGATTAATTTTGTTTTCACCCCGACTTCTCTCCATCTGCGCTCCCAATCCACGGTCCATTGTATCCGTATTCGAGTCCGAAACCAGCCATTGTTTGCCCCCTCTGAATCCGACAAAAACAATATGGTAGACGATCTAGTAAGGGAACATCCGATCCGATCGAATCGTTTACATTCCTAGTCATGTTCATGGTTCTCATGCATGAGGCTTTTGCATATTCGTTATTGAGTGGCGTGGTACACATCAGGTGTATGAGTATGGATGTGTGTGTATTCAGTATTATCAACGCCAAAAGGAATGAATGTGTTGGTCGATAGGATGCGATAACACGTCGTGTTTGAGTTTCCATTGTGCTAATTTAATACTGCGACTGATGCACCGAGGTGAAACCCTTGCTCTCACCTTCATCAGTCATACCTTTCAATGGCGGTGTTTCGACATTATTATCATACTGAACGCATTGCACGAAATTTTCTCAGTTCTGATCTCGAGGGAACCCTATAATCTAATCTTTGAATAATACATGGCGATAATGACACATGTGTTATTACCTTTATTAAGGCGTTTCTATTGGAGAAGCTTCTCGTGGCCTTTATGTTGTCAGGTCTGTACTTGATGTTGCTCTTGGTTACTCTCTCCTTAGTTTTTGTCCCTTTTTCTTTTTAATTATTTGGCTGTTTGCATGTACTTTTGCTCGTGGTATGGAGTTGTGAGAGGTTGGGTGTACTTATGATTTTACTGATATTAATATATTACCTTTTATCGAAAATAAAACTTAAAATATACTTGTACCCAATGTTTTTATAAGCAAACTCAAATACTAACCATGAGGATTTGGTTACAAATACATTTTTTCCGTTAGAACTGAAACATGATAGGAGATGTAGAGCCTCCATTGACCTGACGAAGTATATATACCATAACCTTTTTTTACGATTTCCCCACCTGCTTATCGTCTACATGGCCAAGTCACCCGTTAGGTTATTACAATTGATTATGAAAATCCTATGTCGCGAAGTGAGGCTAGCTCAACTGGTTTGGTTCCTTGAGCTGGAACCAGCCCACCCAGATTCAAGTCCCAGACTTGGCATGGGTGCTCGCATTTTCCTGGATTTTCCAGGATTTAACCGGCGCTATGCTTTCAGCGGTAGGTGACGTGCACGTCAACAACGAGCCGCCCGTGGTGACTTCGTCAACCTCAAGATTTGCCGTACCAGTCTCTCGGATGTGCTCATAGGGGTAGGGTTTGCGTGTGTGCGGTCATAGAGGTGTCTGTACGTGCGTGTTTTTCTAAATAAAAAAAAAATCCTGTGTCACTAGCATTATCATTGCAAATAATCTGACCATCTCGTTGCAGGATTAGTTCCAGCTGTTATCCAGCCTCAAGATAACTCAATAAAAAGAGAGTACGCACAGCCGACGTGCCGATCAGCTCAACATGCCATGTAAAATTATAAGACCAGAGAGAGGTGTCAACGTTTGATCGAGTACTGGCTTAGCTAGCTTAGCGTCGTGTGGTGCAATTACAGATGTGTGTATGCGATGGATGGATAGAGACGACAACCGATCGATTGCCCCTACTATAAATAAAGCACCATTTGTCCATCTGTTATCTGCTCAACATGTACTACTGCTGGATTTTTTATTAGGAAATACAGAAGTCAGATCTGGGAGCAACATCCTGTTCATAATGATAGAAGACGTAGTCTAAAAGCAAGGAACTCGCGGTTCATATATTCCCAAGTCAACCAAATTTAGTATTCATTAATTACTTTTGTTTTGTTTGTGTAACAGTCCTTTTCGTAGATCGCTTTGCTCGTCTCTAGTTACTGGTTGTTGTGATGAGATCTTTCTCAAGATTTTGATGAGCGAGCCCATGAGGATACAGCCGTGAAGCATGCAGGGAGAGAGAGAGTAGTAACCGAGCCATTTGGCCGAGGAGGTAACCAAGTTGGTTCAGTGAATCTGACTCGATCAAATTAATCAAATACATTGTGAGTGAGATTACGTTCCATTCCGGGCATGGATTCTGCATGCAGAAGGGAAATGGAAATGTGAAAGTCATTTGACTTTCGATCAGCTTATTTTCTTCCCTCCATTACTGACTCTTCGCAAAGCTAGAAAAATCACTACACCTTCCGGAGTTTCAATATGCATCCGCCGTTGTATAGGGCGTGACATAAGATGCAAAGAGAAAAAAAAAGAAACGTGGGGGAATGGATGCTTGCGTGCACTGCACCGATCCTTAATACTAGAGCCGTTTGACTTGTTTCACGCATAAGCGAGATGAAGGATCGCTGAAAGCCTGGAAATGTTTGTTTTTCTCCAGTACCGTACAGCTGGGACATGAATGTCCATGTGCAGTTGATTTTTGTATTTTGTATGATTTTTATCCGACGCTAATCCCTGTCATACGCGCCGTATCGGCGGTCTAACATTATCCTCCGGGCTCAGCAACCTGTATGACTTGAAGTAGTCCTAGCTCCAAGTAGCTAGCACGAACATGCATGCCAAGTGGTGCCGACGTGCCATTGTCCCTTGGTATCGGGAAGCAATAGGAGGAGAAAGAGTTCGCCCAACTTAAGCACCGGCAACTAGGGACTACACATGTGTTGGGTCGCTGGTCAAATGTGGGTATACCTCGCTACAAAAATGCTTAGCAGGGTCGGTTCTAGCTGGTCCCGAAAGCTTATTCTATTTTTTAGCAGTCAATTTGGTGAATTATTAAGTTTTATTTATATACTAAATAAATAAAGCACAGCAGATATTTAAACATAAAGAACACGAATAAGCACACCTTCACTAAAGTAATGAAGCTAATCAAAATCTTTTGAAGTCATCTTCTTCGATTTGGCTCCAAAAAAGAGAGAACGGCTCCGTGTCGCTTCTAAGGGCATTTTACTGGTGAAACCCTTGCCGCCACCCACCCTCACCTTCCACTCGCTGCCATCGAAGGATGCTAGCGGGCAAAACCCTCATCACCGGATGGTGATGGCGTGGTTCTCTCTTCCACGACACCAAAACAAGTGGATGCTTGCAGAAGTATGCGTCACACAAAGATCGTGGTGGCAGCATACATTAAGATTGCTCGAAGGCTGATGGCACCGGTGAGGTGTAGTTGGGAAACCCCAAGAGGAAGGTATGAAATAGTGCAGCAGCAAGTTTTCCCTCAGTTGTGAAACCAAGGATTATCGAACCAGTAGGAAACTAGAAATCTTCCGGAGGTTGTTGAAGATAACTTTGGCAAGGCGCACTACCGGTGTCAGCAATGAACGTGGAACCTGCACACAACACAACCAAGATACTTTGCCCCAACTTAACAGTGAGGTTGTCAATCTCACTGTCTTGCTATAACAAAGGATTAAACGTATGTGTGGAGAATGATGTTTGCTTGCAGAGAATAAAAGTAACAGGATTGCAGTAGGATTGTTTATCAGTTAGAGGAAAAAGGACCGGGGTCCACAGTTCACTAGTGGTGTCTCTCCATAAATAATAATAGCATACATGCGGGTAAACAAATTACAGCTGGACAATTGACAGAATAAAGAAGTGCATAATGATGCATATACTATAGTTATGATGGCTAGTGTGATATTCATTTGGGCATTACAACAATATACATAGACCGTTCCAACCGCATCTATGACTAATAATCCACCTTCCGGTTAGCGTCCGCACCCCTTTCAGTATTAAGTTGCAATCAACAGATAATTGCATTAGGCAATGTGTGTAATGTAAGTAATACAAATACCCTTAGATAAAGTAATACTGTTTTATCCCTAGTAGCAACAGTACATCTACAATCTTAGAGCTTGCTGTCACTACCCCAGATTAAATAGAAACATGAACCTACTATCGAGCATAAATACCCCCTCTTGGAGTCACAAGCATCTACTTGGCCAGAGCATCTACTAGCAACGGAGAGCATGCAAGATAATAAACAACGCACTCATAAGATATATTATGAAGCAATAACATAGTACTCAATATTCATCGGATCACAGCAAACACAACATGTATCATTACATAAAGATGATCTTGATCATGTTAGACAGCTCACAAGATCTAAACATGGTAGCACAAGAGGAGAAGACAACCATCTAGCTACTGCTATGTACCCGTAGTCCAGGGATGAACTACTCACGCATCAGTCCGGAGGCGGGCATGGTGATGTAGAGCCCTCCGGTGATGATTCCCCTCTCCGGCAGGGTGCCGGGAGGAGCTTCTGAACCCTCCCGATCTAGGGTTGATGACGGCGGCGGCTCTGGACTTCGTGGAGGAAAAAGGTGCGCGCCTCAGGTCTTAGATATCCGAGGGGTATAAGTAGGCGAAAGGGCGAATGCGGTGGGGCCTCGAGGGCCCCACACCCCGTGCTCGCGCGGCAGAAGGGGGGCCGCGCCGGGAGGGGGTGTGGGCCCCTCGGGGTCCTCCTCCGTCTCCTCTTCGGTGTTCTGGAACCTCCCGGGGAAAATAAGCACTTTGACGTTTCGTTTGTCCAATTCTGAGAATATTTCCTTAACAACTTTTTTGAAACCAAAAACAGCAGAAAACAGGCAACTGGCACTGTGGAATCTTGTTAATAGGTTAGTCCCAGAAAATGCATAAAATGATATAAAAGTGTATATAAAACATGTAGCAATTGGCATAATATAAGCATGGAACATAAGAAATTATAGATACGTTTGAGACGTATCAAGCATCCCCAAGCTTAGTTCTACTCGTCCCGAGTAGGTAAAACGATAACAAGAATAATTTCTGAAGTGACATGCTTCACACAATCTTGATCATATAATAATGTAAGGCTCATGTTATGAATGAAGTGATTCAAAGTAATGGTTTATAGTTTGCTAACAAATAGACAAGGAGTAAACAACTACATCATATAAGCAAAAACTTTTCATGGATAGTACTTTCAAACAAGAATCAAAATGATTCACATGAAAGTTAACTCATAAAGCAATAGTCTCTAAGTAAAAGGGCATTGAAGCAACACAAAGGAAGATATAAGTTTAAGCATTGGTTTTCAACTTGTAACATATATATCATATAGATAGTTGTCAACACAAAGAAATATAACAAGTGCAATAAGTAAGCATATAAGAATTGTTGCACACAGTTGACACAAGTGTTTGCTTATAAGACAGAAAGAAGTAGGTAAACTGACTCAACATAAAGTAAAAGAAGGGCCCTTCGTAGAGGGAAGCAGGGATACAAACATGTGCTAGAGCTTTTTAGTTTTATAGGTTTTGAAATCATATAGAGAGCATAAAAGTAAGTTTTGAGAGGTGTTTGTTGTTGTCAACGAATGGTAATGGGCACTCTACCCCCCTTGTCAACCAGACTTTCAAGAGCGGCTCCCATGAAGGACGTTATTTCTACCAGCAAGATAGATCATCCCTCTTATCTCTTTTGTTTACACATATAGTTAAAAACTGTTGTCATTGCTTGACTGATTAGATCATGGCAAAAATGTGAAGAGATTGAAGCGGTTAAAGTTGTAATTAATTGGGACCGGACACCCCATTTGCCAGCTCTTTTTGCAAAGTTAATGGATAAGCGGATGATGTCACTAATCCGGTTGTGAATGTCTGTCTAAAAGCAAATGACAAGGTTGATATCCGTAACACCACATACTTCCTCATGAGCTAATAAACATTGACACAAATAAGAGATTGTAAGTTTTGAATAATAAAAGGTAGCACACGAAATATTTGCTTGGAATGGCAGGAAATGCCATGTAGTAGGTAGGTATGGTGGACACAAATGGCATGGGTTTTGGCTCAAGGTTTTGGATGCACGAGAAGCAATCCCTCTCAGTACAAGGCTTTGGCTAGCAAGATTATTTGAAGCAAACACAAGTATAAACTATGACAACAAGACGTATATAAAAACATATTTCAAGTATTATAGAACTCTATATTGTCTTTCTTGTTGTTCAAAACACCTTTACTAGAAAATATCTAGATCTTAGAGATACCAAACATGCAAACCAAATTTCAACAAGCTTTACGGTAGTTCTTCATTAATAGGTTTTAACTACATGATGTAAAAGCTTAAACATGATCTAATTGAGAGCTCCAAACAATTGCCAAGCACCACAACATACAAGATAACAATTCATAAGAGCATGTATATCTTTTTTCATTATACCATCTACCACATTTAGCATTTTCTGTTTCCAACCAAACACCAATCAACTTATTTAAAAATAAACTCTCCAAGTATATAACAATGAGATATGAGAGTATAACATATGAGAACTAACAGCTCTGAACAAGAGATGCATGAAAAACAAGAGCTGAAAGTATTGAAATAACATAGAAGAATACTCAACAAATATAAGTGAAGAATATGAGTATTCATAAGAAAAAGTGGAGTGTGTCTCTCTCCCACAAAGGAATGCTAGGATCCATTTTATTCAGAGAATGAAAATAACAAAAACAAAAACAAACAGACGCTTCAAGTAAAGCACATAAGATGTGTCGGAATTAAAATATAGTTTCACTAGAGAATGACCTGATAGTTTGTTGATGAAGAAGGGGATGCCTTGGGCATCACCAAGCTTTGACGCTTGAGTCTTCTTGAAATATGCTTGGGTGACCCACGGGGGCATCCCCAAGCTTTGGCTCTTTCATCTTCTTGATCACATCATATCATCCTTCTCTCTTGATACTTGAAAACTTTCTCCACATCAAACGTAAAGTAAACTTCATTAGAGGGTTAATGCACAAAAAATTCTTATATTCTGCATGAACACAATTGCTACCAATGCTACTGGACATTAGCTACAGCCACTGATACTTTATGGAACAAAAAGATCCATTCAAAATAGTAAAAGAGGCATTGCAAAATAAATGGCAGAATCTATCAAAAACTGAACAGTCCCTAAAGACGAATTTTTTCGAGGCACTTAACTTGCTCAAATCAGAAAACTCAAAACTAATGAAAGTTGCATATATATCTGAGGATTACGCACAAAAAATCCCAGGTCTATCCGATTTTTCTGTAAAGAGTTATGAATTTAACGGTGGACAGTAGAAAACAGTTTCAGCACAGCAATCCAAATCTAGAATCAACTTTCTACTAGAGGCTTAACTTGACACAACAATGCAATAAAGTAAAGATACAAAGGAATTGCTACAGAGGTAGACATCTTCCTTGACTCAATAAAATAAAATAACAGAAATAAAAAGTGGGTTGTCTCCCATAAGCGATTTTCTTTAACGGCTTTCAGCTAGGCACAGAAAGCAAAACTCAAGTGTTTTCAAGATCAACATCATAATTTGTACGAATGATAGAATCAAAAGGTAACTTCATTTTCTTCCTAGGGAAGTTTTCCATACCTTTCTTGAGTGGGAATTGGTAACTTATATTTCCTTCTTTCATATCAATAATAGCACCAACCGTGCGAAGGAAAGGTCTTCCCAAAACAATTGGACAAGATGGGTTGCATTCAATATCCAAGACAATAAAATCAACGGGGACAGGGTTATTGTTAACCATAATAAGAACATCATCGACTCTCCCCAAAGGTTTCTTCAAAGCATTATCAGTAAGAAAAACATCCAAATAACAATGTTCCAAAGGTGGCAAATCAAACATATCATAAAGCTTTTTAGGCATAACAGAGATACTTGCACCAAGGTCACATAAAGCATTGCAATCAAATTTATCCACTTTTATTTTAATGATGGGCTCCCAACCATCTTCTAACTTCTTAGGGATAGAAGTTTCAAGTTTTAATTTCTCTTCCCTAAACTTAATGAGAGCATTTGTAATATGGGTTGTAAATGCCAAGTTCATGGCACTAGCATTAGGACATGTGGCTAACTTTTGCAAGAACTTAATAACTTCAGTGATATTACAATTATAAAAATCAAAATTATTATCATCAAAGCAAACCGAACCACCATCTCCTATGTTCTTAAAAATTTCAGCACTTTTATTAATAACAGTTTCAGCAGTTTTAGGCAATTTTAACTTTTTGGAAGAAGTAGAAGAAATATCTCCAACACCAACTATGTTACCATAAATAGTAGGAGGCTTACTAGCATGTGAAGTAACATTATTTTCAGCAGTGGTAATAGTAAAAACTTTAACAATATTATCTTTCTTAGCTAGCTCTTTCTCTCTTTCCCATCTAGCATGCAATTGGGCCATCATCCTAACATTTTCATCAATTCTAACTTGGATGGAATTAATTTTAGCAAAAGCCTTACTATTTTTAGTATCATTAGGCATGACTTTAGATTTTAAAAGATCAACATCAAGGGTAAGACTATCAACTTTAGAGGCAAGATTATCAATTTTAGCAAGCTTTTGCTCAACAGTTTTATTAAAAGAAGTTTGTGTAGTGGTAAAATCTTTTAGCATGGTTTCAAGTTCAGTGGAGGGATTCCTATTATTGCTATAAGAATTACCATAAGAATTAACATAACCATTACCATTATTAGAAGGATAGGGCTTATAGTTATTATTACCATAATTGTTCCTATAGGCATTGTTGTTGAAATTGTTATTTTTAATGAAGTTCACATCAACATGCTCTTCTTGTGCAACTAAAGAAGCTAAGGGAACATTATTTGGATCAACATGAGATTTACCATTCACAAGCATAGACATAATAATATCAATTTTTTCACTCAAAGAGGAGGTTTCTTCAACAGAATTTACCTTCTTACCTTGAGGTGTCCTTTCAGTATGCCACTCAGAATAATTCACCATCATATTATCCAAGAGTTTTGTTACAGCCCCCAAACTGATGGACATAAAGGTACCCCCGCAGCCGAATCAAGAAGGTTTCTTGAAGAAAAATTCAGTGCTGCATAAAAGGTTTGGATGATCATCCAAGTAGTCAGTCCATGGGTAGGGCAATTTTTAACCAAAGATTTCATTCTTTCCCAAGCTTGAGCAACATGTTCATTATCCAGTTGTTTAAAATTCATAATGCTACTTCTTAAAGAAATAATCTTAGCAGGAGGATAGTATTTTTCAATAAAAGCATCTTTGCATTTAGTCCATGAATCAATACTATTCCTAGGCAATGAAAGCAACCATTTTTTAGCTCTTCCTCTCAAAGAGAAAGGAAACAATTTCAGTTTTATAATATCACCATCTATATCTTTTTGCTTTTGCATTTCACAAAGTTCAACAAAATTATTTAGATGGGCAGCAGCATCATCAGTACTAACACCAGAAAATTGCTCTCTCATAACAAGGTTTAACAAAACAGGTTTTATTTCAAAGAACTCTGCTTTAGAATCAGGTGGAGCAATAGAAGTGCATATAAAATCATTATTATTGGTGCTAGTGAAGTCACACAACTTAGTATTCTCAGCAGTACTCATTTTAGCAAATTAAAAAGTAAACCGAAATAATAAATAACAAACCAAAACAATAAAAACTAAACCGAAATAAAAATAGTAATGCAAGTAACTATTTTTTTTTTTGTATTTTTGATATTTAAGCAAACAAGACAATAAAATAAATTGCAAGTAACTAATTTTTTTGTATTTTTTATATTAAGCAAACAAGACAATAATAAAAATAAACTAAGCAAGACAATAACAAAATAAAAAGATTGGATGTGAGAGACTCCCCTCACAGAAGAGCTTAGCTTCCCCAGAAAAATTGCTGGCGTCAAAGGGGAAGCTAAACTTTGCTGAACAGAAGAACTCTTGTTTCCCCGGCAACGGCGCCAGAAAAATTGCTTGATGGCACCGGTGAGGTGTACTTGGGAAACCCCAATAGGAAGGTATGAAATAGTGCAGCAGCAAGTTTTCCCTCAGTTGTGAAACCAAGGTTTATCGAACCAGTAGGAAACTAGAGATCTTCCGGAGGTTGTTGAAGATGACTTTGGCAGGGCGCACTACCGGTGTCAGCAACGAACGTGGAACCTGCACACAACACAACCAAGATACTTTGCCCCAACTTAACAGTGAGATTGTCAATCTCTCTGGCTTGCTGTAACAAAGGATTAAACGTATGTGTGGAGAATGATGTTTGCTTGCAGAGAATAAAAGTAACATGATTGCAGTAGTATTTTTTATCAGTTTGAGGAAAAAGGACCGGGGTCCACAGTTCACTAGTGGTGTCTCTCCATAAATAATAATAGCATACATGCAGGTAAATAAATTACAGCTGGGCAATTGACAGAATAAAGAAGTGCATAATGATGCATATACTATAGTTATGATGGCTAGTGTGATATTCATTTGGGCATTACAACAATATACATATACCGTTCCAACCGCATCTATGACTAATAATCCACCTTCCGGTTAGCGTCCGCACCCCTTTGAGTATTAAGTTGTAAGCAACAGATAATTGCATTAGGCAATGTGTGTAATGTAAGTAATACAAATACCCTTAGATAAAGTACTACTGTTTTATCCCTAGTAGCAACAGTACATCTACAATCTTAGAGCTTGCTATCACTACCCCAGATTAAATAGAGACATGAACCTACTATCGAGCATAAATACCCCCTCTTGGAGTCACAAGCATCTACTTGGCCAGAGAATCTACTAGCAACGGAGCGCATGCAAGATCATAAACAACGCACTCACAAGATATATTATGAAGCAATAACATAGTACTCAATATTCATCGGATCCCAGCAAACACAACATGTAGCATTACATAAAGATGATCTTGATCATGTTAGGCAGCTCACAAGATCTAAACATGGTAGCACAAGAGGAGAAGACAACCATCTAGCTACTGCTATGAACCCGTAGTACAAGGATGAACTACTCACGCATCAGTCCGGAGGCGGGCATGGTGATGTAGAGCCCTCCGTTGATGATTCCCCTCTCCGGCAGGGTGCCGGGAGGAGCTTCTGAACCCTCCCGATCTAGGGTTGACGACGGCGGCGGCTCTGGACTTCGTGGAGGAAAAAGGTGCGCGCCTCAGGTCTTAGATATCCGAGGGGTATAAGTAGGCGAAAGGGCGAAGGCGGTGGGGCCTCGAGGGCCCCACACCCCGTGCTTGCGCGGCAGAAGGGGGGCCGCGCCGGGAGGGGGTGTGGGCCCCTCGGGGTCCTCCTCCGTCTCCTCTTCGGTGTTCTGGAACCTCCCGGGGAAAATAAGCACTTTGACGTTTCGTTTGTCCAATTCCGAGAATATTTGCTCAACAACTTTTCTGAAACCAAAACAGCAGAAAACAGGCAACTGGCACTGTGGCATCTTGTTAATAGGTTAGTCCCAGAAAATGCATAAAATGATATAAAAGTGTATATAAAACATGTAGCAATTGGCATAATATAAGCATGGAACATAAGAAATTATAGATACGTTTGAGATGTATCAAAGGCGTGGATACATTCAAGGTCGTTTGCGCCAAACGCGCTTGTGGATCATTTCATAGACGTGGTAGCCAACAAGCTTGTCCCTGCTGCACCGTGGCCAGTTGGGCTTGTGGGTGGAGGCTCCCAATTTTCGTCTAATAAGTTGTAGCTAGTCCAAATTTTCGATTTGTGGTCTTAACGGGTATCTGACATGTAGGCCCATAACTTTCTACTGTATACCTTCCGTAGAGATTATAGCTAGTCCAAACAAGTCACATGTACAGCCAACCCTAACAGTACATGACAAGACATACCTCCCATAATTACCATGTACTAAAAACTATGAGCAAATTCGATTGGAGCAACACATAGTACTCGTATTACCACATATGTGACATGTGGGCCCAAGACTAAAATTGTCTCATGCATGGATACAATCTACTCCCATAAAGTTCTGAATTCCCAAAGCTTAACTATTAAATGAATTATAGTTTCAATGTTGAGTAGATTAATAGTATATTAGTATTCTATGTAAATTCTTAATAATGGCATTAATTTATTTGCCTTTACTTGTGTAAACTAAATGAAAGATATGAGCCATTTGTGTGGCTAGTATTGGCATCTTTAGTAATAACATCAACAAGTTTTTGATAACATCAATATGGATATTACCACAATATTATTTTGAAACAAGGCAAAATACGTGTCATTTGCATTAAAATAAAAGGAGTATCACTCAATGAAATTCAGTCTGATAACCAAAATCACGGCAAAAGAAAAGGTGAACAACGTTGAGCAAATACGCACATACGATTTAGAATCACCACAAGACACGTGTTACGACCCTGAACCAACTATTTGGGCTAGCTGCATCTTATTAGTCAAAAAAACTCGGGCTAGTGCAAAAAGTGTCTTATTTTTGTGTTATGTAGGCAACTTTACCATCAAATATTTGTGTTATGTGTAATATTCTCCTTAAGATAGAATGTTGTTCTATTTTTCATTTGCATATTCTTAAGATAGAAGATCCAACGGATAGCCAAACCAAAAATATTTTTCAAATGTTTAACACATGCCATCCTCCGCAACATGAATACCCGCTTGATTCTCCCAAGAATTATGGCCGATGCCCGGTGTTTCTCCGGCCACATTTCTCAACAACTGACAATTTAGAGACACACGCAAGACACATAAATTTATAACAGAGTTGAAGCGTACTCTTGATCTTTTTGCGAAACACATGAGAACGCAAACACTCACATACACTCTCTTCTATGAACACACATACATACATATTACCCCTATGAGCATCTCTGAGAGACTAAACCAGCGGATCAGGTATTGAGATTAACAAAGTCACCACGGACGCCTCACTGTCGACAGGAACATCACCTCTCACTGAAGAATATTCCATATGAACGAGAAGTATCAGCATCAAATCTAGGGTTTAAACTTTAATAAGCTGAAATACAACCACCCTCCTAAATCCTAACTATCATGTACATTTCTTATGGAGCCGATTCCGAGCAAAAATAGAATACGAGTCAGCTCGGGTGCCTCGGTTCGAGCCATTCTTGGCAACTGTAGCGAAGATGCCTACGGACCAGTTCTTTTGGCGGCTTCTCCGAGAAACTACCCCTCCCCCATCTGTTTATGGAGAAGCCGCCCCAAAAATTTAGCTAGGCTGTTAATATAGGAACGTAAACATTGAATTTGAAAGCCTCTCAAATTGTTGGGGCGGCTTCTAAAGGAAGTTAGGGGAGGGGCATTTTCTCGAAGAAACGGCCAAAAGAACTGGGCCTACGAGACGCTCGTGTCGGTGAGGCGCGTCGTAACTCGTAAGTTGGTAACAGCAGCAGATGAGCAAGCCAAACAAGGACACGGCTCGCCGTTGGGATCATCATGGCCGCCGTAACCGCCCCCCACGGGGCCTTGTGCTCGACATCACCTACGTGCGGTGCGGAGTGTGGAGTTCATCCTGATATCGGGATATATAGATAGGCCTCTTAATTTGTCTTCCCGTTTGCGTGCGTGCACCGCAGCAGACAGCAGATACTTCCGTCTGAGCCCCGACTCTTCTGTCGCCTTCCTTGTGTGCAAGTCTGAAGTCGGGCTAGCTATCATCTTGCAGATCACAGGCGCGCGGCGTTGCCTCGCCACGCGCTTCTGAATTTGTCTCTAGGTTTCTGAGGCGGCACCCGGGGCGGGTTCTTCTCGGGCTGCCGCGTCTGGGCATGGGCAGTTTGTGATTGATACTCTCGCACAAGTCGACCCAGCCTGATCGAGCCTGAGCGCACTGTCTGAATCTACTGTCTTTGCAATTTTAGCAGTAGCAGCTCTGTACTGTACAGGATGTTGCTGTTGTAGCGCTCATTTTAACCCCTCGTAAACCCTTACATGTTGCCTACGTACTTCCCCGGTTGCTCAATTGCTTTGGAGTGCGTTTCCCGGGCCATACAAAAGGCGCAGATGAGACGCGTTGGTCCGTTGCTTGTTCCGGCTCGATCGCCGGCCGTTTCGTCGTCACACGCCCACACCCCACACCGGTGCGGTGGTCATACCAAAACCCAAACACACGCCCACTAGACGCCGCCATGTCATGTCTTCCAGTTTCCCTCCACAACAAGACTTCGCTTTCTTCAGATTTTCCGCACAAAAAAGCTCCCTTTCACCAAGAATCTCCGCGGAAAAAGGAAAGACTGTTTTCATTCAGACCATCGAGATCACGCCATAGTGCGGTGGCCATGGATGGATTGGAACGGTGGTTTCGTGGTTCGCCAGCGCCAACCTGTTGTTGCTGCTTGCGAGTGCGAGGCTGGGAGCTCAGCGTCCAGGTCCAGCGAGCGATCGCCCACTTTCCGTGGAACTGCTACTCCCAGGTCACAACGGAGAATCCTTGCAAATAAATGAACTGAATTTGACAAGCAAGGACTTCTGCAGGGGTAACAATCACATCGTTCCCGCTGTAGTCAATTGATTTCTACTGCGGCCGGTCTGGCGAGGTGATGCACCGGTGCGTGCCTCCCCCGGGCAGGACCTTCCGAGTGACCTAATAATAAGTTGGTTCACATTGATCCAATTCAATGGACGCATGCTACGTACCTACCATGACCATGAGTCAGTGATCTCGACGAAAGGTACTCCATGTTCAAGCACGAGGGCGTGACCGACGGAGGAATTTATAGTCGATGGAATAGCCAAAGCAAGGCATGGCGCCGGAGTAAAGAGAAGGTGTGGCATACTCAGCTCAACCAAAAGGCTTATTAGATGTGACATTAAATCCTATATATTCCGAACACAAAAGTTCAGCAGGTACCAGCTCTGTTCAGTCCAGTACAGCCTTGTTGGCTGCCTGGCTGCTGCTGCTTGGCCGCCTCGTGAAGATGGTACCAGGATCAGGATGCGACCTGGTCTGGTCATGTAAAAGCAATGCAAACCATGTCACTACCCGTTGTTTTCAGTATCTTGCATATGATCTTGAGGTCCTTTTTTGTCTTGCGGGAAGCAATATATCTCAAACCCTTGAACAGTTCCTTAATTGTGTTTTATAAAATAAACGAACATATGCATATATGTGAAACAATATATCTCAAACCCTTGAACCCGTGTTGGTTCTTAAATTAAACGACGACCTTCACATAGATGCATATGTTCGTTTATCTGACACTTCCTTGACAATTGTACTAGAAATTTCATACCAACACGGGTTGATAAATTAGCATCGAGATTCGGTAACATGACCAACGGTTCGAGCTATGGACACGTTTCATGAAAGAAGACCCTGCTATTTCCTTGGATTTAACTGTGATGAAGAACATAATACGATTAAAAGTGTTTTTTATGTTTGGCAAGGGTTTGCGTCCTATTTAGGGAGATGAAGTGGTGGTGGCTTCCTGAAGATAGAATAAGTTTCTCCTCGCCTAGCGCCCGTTCCGGCAGCGTGTCTAGCGTTATTGGAGGGCGTGTGGAGATGTATCTCCGACAGATCTCGCGGGATTCGGTCGGTGTTTGTCTGGTACATTCGTTTGAATTCGGTCTTCGTTCGTCTTTTTTCGTGCGTCTACATTTTGGATACTTCTGATCTACGATTCTCTTCATCAATGACGGTTGCTATTCTGGTGCGCTGGTTTTGTGGGGTCTTAGCACGTCGACTTTCTGACTATCTACTAAAACATGTTTTGCCCGACTCCGGTGATGGAGGGGTGATGACAGCGACCCGTTGCTCTAATGATTGTAGTCGTTGCTAGGTGGTCTAAGGACCTGGATCTAATTTTGGTTTCGTGAATAGATGGATAGTTTTTAAAAAAAAGTGTTTTCGGGGAGTTGAGTTGAAGGACTAACTCGTTGAATAGGGTTTAAGGTTATATGGTGTATGTCCGTCATAACGTGGGTGTAATGCAAGATTGAATCGTCCTCCCCTTGTGTAGTTTGTCCATATGTTGGGTCTTTTTTTTTTCACAAGATAAGGACCTCAAAGGGGCCCGCTGCTGTATTAGGTAGTGGTCAAACTTACAAGAAAGCCCCCATACAATAAAGAAATTATAGATAAGGGATGAACTTTTACAACGAGCACCCTAGAACGCTCTAAAGAAATGTGATCAGGTCCTAGACCACCGCCTGCAGAGAAGAGCTCTACGCGTCGGCCGTCAACGCCTTCGACGGGGACAAAACCACTTCACGAAGACGCGCCGTAGCCATGGCTGAGCTCCCGAAGATCCTCCAACCGAGGAGGAAGAACCCGGAGTAGAAGAACAATACCGAGTTGGGTCTACTAGCGTCTAGCGGGAAGCGAGGAGGAAAAAGAATGAGCCACCACTGAAGCATCATTGTAGCTCCATATAGCAACTTTCACTGTCGGCACCTACACCTTAGGCTCCCACCATGCCGGCTTTCGTCAGTGATCAACATCAACTCCGATTAGACTAGGACACCGCCGCCTCCACCGTCACCTAGTTTATGTGTACCACCACCTTTGTATGGGAAGATTTTACAAATTATCTCCTGCTTTTGTATAACATTTCTTCAATATCGGCCGAATTTGAACATTATCTTTGAACATATTGGGACGTCCTCTGTATGCAGCAACATTGTTCGACGTTCCCAATAATACTCATCCGGCACTGTTATCGGACGTTATATTGGGGCAGGACCGTAGATGATCTAAGCACAGCAAAGCGCAAGCCGAGATTTGCCCTTTTTTTTGGACAATAGAGTGATCAAACCACCAACCTTCACAAAGCAAGCTAGGACCGACGAGATTGCCATTAACAAATCTTTGTCTGGATAGTAAAACCTGCCCTCGTCGTCGGAAAACAAAAAGATTCTTCGAGGGCAACTACACGAAGCAAGGTCTAGCCAGCCGAGGGGCGTCCAGGGGAGGTGAAATGCGTTAATTTGCTCGCCGCCGGTCGGTGTCGAGCCTAGCGGCAGCGGGTCAGCGGATTTTCCGATTCCACCAAATCCAGGACGATGCCGCCTAATTGCCAACACCGAGATATACAGAAGCGATGGCCATGGATAACGATGGATTGGTTTGGGAGCCGGGGCCTCCGTGGAGCATCGCGCGTCTCTGGGGTCGCGTGGATTGCAGCGATCGAGGCCTATGTACTATGTAGCAGCCAGCCACAGAGGCTCAGCTTTGTTCTCGTCGGTGTACGTGAGAAGCTGGCTGGAGAAGGCGTCGCCCGGGGGAGGTCGTCGTCAGTCTAGTCCGAATCGCTTTCTCCGACAAGCTTTCACGCGGCGTCGCACGGCTCCCAGTCTCCACGGCGAGGTTGACGGACAGACGGCCGGTCAGGTCTCGGTCTTTTCAGGAGTCCTCCCAATATTCGTTGGCAAAATGAGGTAGTAGGCATAAAATTTCTCTAGACCTCGAAGCCGAGCCTGCTCAGGATGGTAGAGTCGGGCTGCGCGACTATAATTCAGTCGGTTCATAAAAAAAAAAGTTAAATACGCTAACAGCCATGTACTTGTCGGGTTGGCTCGATTTAGTCCTCATATTTGGAATTTACTAAATTTTACCCATATACTTATGAATTGGGTTTAATTTAGTCCAATTCGATGTTTTTCGTCGAATTTGAACTGTCATGGATGACACGTGGAATGGAATCTTACAAGAACATCCTCCCGCATCTGAGAAAAGTGCATAAAAACAAACACAATTGGGGCTAGGGCTTAATAATAGGGAACAAACGTAGCACACCTTGCTCCCTTGGTCGTATCCCTCATCAAGACAAGTCAACATGACTTCGACTTGGGGGCCCATGACTTCGGCACGGTGGACGTCGACGGCGACGAGGCACGTCGTCGCTGCTAGCCATTAACAACGAGGTGCTAGTGCATGCATGTGTTGTGGTGCCCGCCTCAACGACGCGTCAGAGCCCGTCCCTGAGGGAGTTCCTTGGTGAGGTCGATGTGTCTGGCGGGAGGTGGTTCATGTCATTATTTTCCAACGGGTCCACCCATTAAAAACATGTTACATCATACTGACATTGCCCGGCCTGTCAGAAAAAACATTAAATTGACTAAACCATTCCATTCGGTGCTATCTGCAACAATTAGATTTTTTTAATATTAGAGTTTTTTAATAGAAGTTTGAATAGTGATTTCTTTTTTAAGCCTAGTCCAAATTGTGGTTGTTTTTTTTAAAAAAATCTTTGAATACGGGAGGGTGTTCTTGCAAGATTACAATATATGTGTCGTGTCAGCTCGAATTCGACGCCAGACACTGAATTAGACTAAATCGAGCCCAATTCACAAGTACACTGGCAAAGTTCAGCAAATTCCGAGTACAAGGACTAAATCGTGCTAGCCCGACAAGTACAGGGACTTTTAGTGTATTTAACTTAAAAAACAAATTGTTATCTTGCGACCAGTGCGCAAGAGGAGCGGCTATTTCCCAACCTGCGCAAGAGCAATTTCGCTCCGATTGGCAGGTAGGGGTGTGCAAAATAACCGGCCCAAACTGTGTGTTAATCATCTAGTTTATTTTCTTTTCCAATAGTCTAAAGGCCCAAATTGCCACCAGGTTTAGTTAAAAAAAATCAACTAGACCCAAACCATATAAACACGCAAACCGTTTCGGAGGTAGTATTGTTTTTTAAACTAAAATATTTTCTATTATGTTTTCCTAGTAAAATAAAACAAATAACATATTCATTGTGAAAAAACAATACAAAATATTATCTTATCCGAACGATTTTCAAATATGAACATTAATGTTAATTGAACGAATTTTCTGAAATGAAAATTTAAGTTATTTGAACGATTTAAAAATGAGAAATTTTACATTATTAAAACCATCATTAAATATGAACATTTATACTCTTTGAATGTTTCTTAAATATGAATGTTTAGGTTAGCTGGGAAAAAATCTCACATTTATGTAATTTGAACAAGATAAAAAGAAAGGAAAAAATAGAAAAATAGAAAATAAAATAAAATATAAAAATAAGATAGAATAGAAAGAAACATAAAAAATAAAATGAATGAGAACGGGGAAAACTCCGGAAAAAACCTTACTGAAAACCAAAGGGAGCAATATATGAGTCGGCCCATGGAGGATGAGTTGGGAAATAATTTATCCCACCGGTGATTCTTATTCAACGCCTGTTGCAATGGTTATCACGGAAACGCCTACGTGAGCGAGCTAAGTGGGCCGGCCCAGATAAGTTGGCTTTAACCGATACTTTCTAGTTTTCTAAACCTTCTAGTAGCTTTCGGTCGGTTTTACCTTTTTTTGTTCCTAGCTTTTTCAAATGGTTCTTTCTTTTATGTTTTCTATTTTCCTCTATTTTTCTTTTTAGTTTTTAAAAAATGTTCAGCTTTTTGAAAATCATAATTATTTGTTTCATATTAAGAAGTGTTAAATTTAAACAAAAATGATTCATGAACTTTTTTTCAAATTTGTGAGCTATTTTCAAGATTCATGAAATTTTAAAGTTCAATATATTTTAAATTTACGGACCATTTTAAAAAATGAACTATTATTCAAATTCATAAAGTTTTTAAAATTAAATTCAAGAACTATTTTCAAATTCATGAACTTTTAAAATTTTACCAACCAAATTCAAATTCATGAACCATTTTTTCAAACTTGGGATTTAAAAAAAATCTGTGACCATTTTTAAAAATCTGGGGAAAAGTTTGATTCAAAGAAAAACTGGAAGTTTTTTCAGCAGCAAAAAAAATAAGAAAAACCGAACCCAGGTAATGGGTCGGCCCAGGTTGGCAACAGTACGTGCATTCAGTGGCGGAGCCACAGGGTATGCCCGGTATGCACTGGCATACCCTGAAGCCTAGCCATGCAATCACCTACGGAGTAGTATTTGTGTAGGAAAAAGAAAAGGGCTGATCGATGTGTAGTAAAACTGGGAGTACTGCGTGCAGCGGCCAGCGTGTGACTTAGTAAAGGAAAAAAATAGCAAAACCAATCGTGTATACCTTACCGATCAAGTCCTAAACTCCCGTCCTGCGACTACGCCGCCTTGCCTCTGCCACTGCCGATCGGCGACCGATCTAATCAAATTTCCAGAACGCACGTCTCGCGACTACGCCGGCGGCCGCTCTCGTGCCTCACCAAGAGAGCAAGAGATAGGATCATCGGTAGGGGAGACGAGACCGATTTTGTTCACAGCATCCGATCGGAATTGCGGAACGCCGTCGTCACGCCGATCGCCTGATCACCGCAACGCCTCAAGGTTTTCGACGGCCCGCTACGGTAATTATGCAAATAGTTAATTCGCCGGCCGCCGCGAGTAAATAATTTTATGATTGTTCATATTGTTTATCTCTGTAGAAATATTATATCATCTGTGACTGATTTATAATTTTATCACCCTTGTATGTTTCTTATATATGATCTACATAGAAAATTAATGTACTTATATCATTTTCTTTTTAAATTATTTAGTTATGAAGAGAGGCGGAGACATATCACTTATTGCTTCTAAAACACAATACAGTGCAAATTTACAATTATTTATTGAATTGTTAAATAGATTTTATCAAAATGGTTAACGTTTTTTTTTTGCGGCATACCCGATGGTAAAATCCTGGCTCCGCCACTGCGTGCATTTCTGTGCTAACCATTGTATCGGGTACTTAAAAGTAGTTCCGCGCTACGCGGCATATAAGAAATATCGTGTGCAATCACAGTTCGTATTTTTGCCTTAGATCTTGTTTGGCAGGAGTGTTTTTAGGTGTTTTGTGGTGTACTATCTCTCAGGGATTTGGTGAAAACACTACCTTCACCCAATCATCTTCCCTCACCCCAATCCCTTCCTCATTAATACACCCTCCCAAATCTATTTGTTCTGCGCACAATGTTCAGTAAATACCCTCCCCACATTCGCGGTAGGGCAAAGGGGAATGCGGCAGATGAATTGACGCCAATTCATTAATATCAGCAGCATTTAAAGTCATCGATCACTAATAAAAATTAATACTACTTGAAACCCTGTAAAAAAACCTATTACTCCTACTTGACTTCTTCTCTAGCGATGACCAAATTATGTAATGACCTAGTGGCCTCGACGTGGGAGTGAGACCTGACAACTAGTGGGTGTGGTTGCAGCAGAGGACTTGGGCGATACGCGTGCGGTGCTCCGGGCGGAAGCTGATGACGAGCCAGAGGAAGGCGAGGACACCGACCCAAACGATGATGTCGATGGAGAGGTGCGTCTTGGGCTGCGACACGATGAAGGTGAGGACGAGGCTAGAGTAGGCCACCACAAAGGACCACCGGACGTGCCGCGAGTCAACCGCCATTCGCACCAGCAGGCTCAGCGTCATCACCATCGAGCTCGCGAAACCCACCCAGCTCGCCGCCATGAATATCCAGTACCTGCCAGCCATGGCGAATTTGTCATGACAGAAACTGACCGAGTTCGATCGACCAAGTGGTATATTCTCGTTGCGCGCGTACCTGGGCCGGTGCAGGTCTCGCATGATGGGGTCGCCGGCGAGGTACTTCTCCTTGCCGTCCGCCCGGAACTTGGTCTCCTGCCAGTACCCGCCGGGGATGTTGGTGCCGAGCTGGTAGGTGAGCGTGGTGATCAGCGTGGCCACCACCAGCAGCGTGTTGGCGTCGTTGCCGACCCAGGTGTTGTGCCCATGCCCGCCGAGGTACTGCTGGTTCATGGCCGGGCGGTCGTGCGCCGTTGTCACCGGCGGGTACCCGGCCGCTTGGCCTTGGTGGTGGGCGCCCATCTCCACGTTGCCCGCTGGCGGCATGCCTGGGTGAACTCGCGGGTGATCCATGCTCAACACCGACGAGAAATCGTGAATCGGAGGAAGATTCAGTACTTCCTTGTGGTGACACCTCGATCGGGGTCGGATACTTGGACGATGCGAGTGACTCGGTTAAGTTGTGGACTTTGGTTACGGAGGGAGTGAGGGAGCTAGAGTTCCAGCCATAAATGGAGCTCTGCGCTTCTCCGAGTCAAGTGAAAGTCTACGGCGATGTTATCTCGTCCCGTAGAGAAACCGCGTCGTTGGCGCTTGTATCTTCTACGAACATTCCTAATTGTCGTCTATCGAACACAAAGAACAGTGTTTCTATGTGGTGTGCGTGTTGAAGAGTTCAATGGAGGTAAAATGCAATGCCTGCTTTGCCCCTTCTCCAACAAAAAATAGCACCCTGCAATCCTGCATTTGCTAATAAGAGTCTGCATTAATCTGTCTTCTTTTTTATAAAGTAATACATATATTAATTTATTATAAGGATATGCCTCGGCGGGCATATCAATTTTAAGAAGGAGAGGCCAAGCGGCCGTTGTACAACGCGGATGGCACAAGTGCCGATCTCGCTCCACCGGAAAAAAGAAAAATCCTCACTCTCCCTGTTAGAGTACAATACGGTTTAGGTATATTTGGTAGTATTAGGTTTGTAATACAAGTCTATCTCTAATAGGTTTCGTAGTCCCCAAGTATTGTCCCCTTTATATACAGCCCACCGTGGCTCATTGTAATCAATCTAGTATTAATACAATACAACATATTCCGCAATCTTTCATGATATCAGAGCGGTTCGCTCCGCAGCCTAGAGTTTAACCACCGCTTCCGCCGCGCCGCCCCCGGCGAGATCGTCTCCATGTCTCGTAGCTAGCTTTTCGAAGTAGCGATTTTCGTTGTTCTATTTAGATTTTTTTTTTCTCTTTAGCTACCAAACTCCTATCCAGCCACTCGCCAAAGCAGTTCAGCGGATCGATTGACAAGAGCGGGCCATTACATGCATGCATGCGTGCTGCGCATGGAGCAACGATCGATCAGCTAACTCTACTTCAACCAGCAAAGATCGACCACCTAACTCTACTTCAACCAGCAAAGATCGATCAGCTACCTCTACTTCAACCAGTAAAGATCGATTAGGTAGCTCTACTCCGACCAAGATGCATCTGCCTCCAGGTGCACCGTACGTCTACGCCGTCAAATCGTCAAGAAGCCAATCTACTCCGATCCATTAACGTTTATGGTCATCATCGCCGACAAGTTATACGCCAACAACACCTCGACATCTTCTACATCTACATCGCTGACAACTATCTACATCAACAAACGTATTCAACAACCACCACGCCATCTTCGTCCACCACAACCACGCTGCCAGAGTTGCAGTCTATTTTTATTTTGCACAATTTACTAGTTGGAACTTCCTTTTTCGTCTACTCCGGCAACAAACGGCGAAAAATCTGCGCTACGCGCCGCCGACCACGGAGATCTCCTCTGCTTCTTCATCCGGCTCTGCCTCGTATGGTTCATGGTGTTCCCTGTCTTCGCATGTCCGGTACCGGCAACACCGGCGCGTGCCTTCGTCCCCGACGCGCTCCCGGGTCCGGCAAGCTCGGCAAGGCGTGCCGCCTACCTCGTCTACATCAACTCCAGCAAACGTCTACCGCAAACTTCCCCAACAACGGCAACATCGACCACGACTACAATGCCCACAAATCGGCTACATCGACATCGGCATCAAGGGCTATCAACTAGGCTGCTCTTCAGTTGGCGACTTCGGATTGTGCTCCAGTCAGACCGTCCGCAACGCTCCAGCTGTTCGCGTCACTACCGATCCGACTGCGGGGGGTGTTAGAGTACAATACGGTTTAGGTATATTTGGTAGTATTAGGTTTGTAATACAAGTCTATCTCTAGTAGGTTTCGTAGTCCCCAAGTATTGTCTCCTTTATATACAGCCCACCGTGGCTCATTGTAATCAATCTAAGTATCAATACAATACAACATATTCCGCAATCTTTCACTCCCACCATCCACATATCTACCGGGGCAAGTCTAGACCTAAACAAGCCTGCTAACCTCCAATTGTGGGCCTCCTGCACGATCTTCCTGGTTATTGTCGTCACCGAGGGCGTCTCTCCTTCGAACACAACGTCGTTACGGTGTCTCCAGATGCACCAGCAGATCAGGGCTATGCCCGTCCACACGTCTCTATCTGCACCTCTGGCAGGCAACCAATCTCGTAGCAGGTCGTCTGGCTGCGGGATGGCGGTAGCCAGCCCCCATCTGAGGAGGAAGGAGGTCCACACCTCTCGGGCAGAAACGCATCCCAACAGCAGGTGGCTAATCGATTCCTCCTGCTGATCGCAGAGCGGGCATGTCGGCGGATGAGGCAATCCCCGCTTACTCAGTTTGTCCGCAGTCCAGCATCTATTCCTGAGTGCTAGCCACAGGAAGACCTTGCACTTGGCTGGTGCGCGCGACCTCCAGATAGGTTCAGCGGCACCAATCTCCACCCGTCCCTGAAACAACCCACGGTAAGCCGATCGGGCAGTGTAGGATCGGCTCTTGTCCCAACCCCAATGTCTCGGCTCTTGTATTGGGCCTCTACAACAACATAACGTTACGAACAAGTCGAGACATAAGGATACACATCACCAAAAAATGAGAACAAAACGAAAACAAAGATCTGCCAAAGTGATCAGCGACCCGCAACAGAAACAACCAGCATCAATGGCAACACTCAAACTACAAAAGCAATTCTCCAACATCGACGCTTCAAGGAAGAAAACAGTGTACAAACACTGTCACCGCTCGATATGACAATGAATGTCAGATCATGCGTTTTCATCCCGGATAAAATCGGAATCTCCAAACAACGCCTTCACAAGGAAACATATAGAAATCCGTCATTGCCACTACAACCAATAAAGATCAGACCTAATATTTTCACCCGGAAACCGGGACTCGATACTTCAATAGTGCCACCAAAAAGGATGTGTTATCACCCCCCACTTGTTGAAAAATCTGTTGTAAATAACCAATCATTAGACCCACACTCACCATTCACACGGTTTGGAACTGGACATCCCCACACAAACCGTATTCGCACCGTGAGCCGTGAAGCATCGTCTAGTCCTAATCCAAAGATCCTCGCATTCGTCGACATTTCGCGTTCTGGAACTCAGATGAGCATTTGAGATTCTCTAGCCATTTTGGCACATCTCCAAAGACGTACGGGCCTCGGTCAGCAACATGGCAATCACAATCTCCGTTTGCATGATGGTGCCGAAGGAAATAAGGGCTTCATGTCGCCATGTCCCGCAAGGCTGTCGCGCCCAAGGCTGGAGCCACATAGATCAGTTGTGACGACGCTATGCTCGCGGTTGCGTCAACTGCGGTGTGCACCACAGACAAACAGATTGGCCATGATGCCGCTGCATAGTCACAGAAGTGATGGCCATGGCGTGTGCCCACAGTTGAATAGATCGACAACATTTTGACAGTTAGCTGATCTCATCAACCATCTACCGTAGTAGGAGATTATAACAGTGGCTTTCGGCGGTATAATCTAAAGTGTGTAATGGAGCTGAGATTATTCAAGAATGGTACTCACTGCTCTAGGCGATGGAGAGATACATCATATTGGCCCTGTAGTATCACCAATTCACCATTGTCAACCAATCATCTGGCGAAAACACAGTGTTATTTATCACAAAGACATTAGAGATATGAATGAGAAAAATAGAATGATATCGGTACAAAATTACATGTGTAGTGATCAAATGGTTTGAACCTAAGGGGATTAGTGTATTAGAAACATAAAAGGTTCCCGGTATTCTTGAATACACAAGAGTCATCATGTGCGTTTATGGCTTTGTTGATGGTTATTGTGCACAAGGTACTCCGGACATGTTTGTGTATTGCCAAATCTTTCGGGTCACATGCTTAAGCTGTGTCAATCTTTTATTGAGCGTGTTTTGTAGTTTTAGTGATGTTTGAGTGTGGTCCAATTTATTCCGATGTCTCGGTAACAACTCCAATGTCAATTTCCGATGTCTCAGTAACAACTCCGATGTCAATGCAAGGTATTCCGGAAAAGTTATCATGAGAGGCATATTATGCAGGTGAGAGTCTGAAAGCTTTTCAGGAGAGTTATGGGCGCTCATGAGATGTCTTGAGATGTTAGAAAGTGTTTCTGGCATCGTTGTATAGAGTTGATAATTTTATCTAAAGGGTTCACAAGGTTCCGGAGGCAACTCGGGAAGGGGGAGTGTCGGAGGAGGCGCTGAGTCCCCTAGGGCTGCACCACACATATTGGTGCAGCCGCATGGGCCCTGGGGTCTTGTATAGAGTCGATGATTATCGTTGGATAGAGTCGATGATTTAAAAATTCTTAGTGCTCATTTTACAAATTTCTTAGCGTAAGGTCATAGCTGATTGGGGCTAAAATATTGCATGCATTGATTGAGAGACGCAACTAGCCACTAATTGAGAGTAAATTAAATGTAATTGTGCCTAGGAGGTGGGGGTGTTTTTCGACTAATTATTTTTGGGACTGTGCCAAAAAAAAGTGGGACAAAGAAATTCTCATAGGTAGATAACTAGATATAGTGTTATATGATACCACAATTATGTTACTATAGAAGCAGTAACATATATACTAGTGTCATATTGCATGGTGTTTGATACTTCCACACCGTGGCTAGCCAAAAGTAACATACAATAGAAAATTAATTTTATGATCAATCATGCGAGTATTACAAATATTGCTACAAATCCTCGGAAGTGCTAAAAGGGATGAACATGTCACCCATATCTCTAAACAACTGACATGTACTACCTCCGTCTCAAAATATAAGACGTTATGATAGTGTATTTTAGCCCACCAAAACGTCTTATGTTTAGATACATAGGAAGTAGCTCACTAGGTGGTCATAACACGTCCGAATGAAAAACCGATGGGGTCAACATAAATAATACCTTTCAAACCTTGCTAGCTATGATAATCAACCGATTTGTGCGATGTATTCCTCGCGTCGTGATTTTCAAAAATACATTCCTTGGAATATATCATAGTGACCTATTTTTGGAATGTTTTCGGTCGTGGTCTAGCCTTAGCTTTCTACATATATATACTCCCCTCAGTCTAGCCAAGAACTAAAAAAGAAATATATTTTGTTAAAAATATATACGAGCTCTTAACTATCAGTATAACATCCTTTTTTGAAATGAACCATTCCACTAGCATTCGTTGACACATATGTCCGATTATATCTTCGAAAGAGAGTGTGTCAAGCTCTAATATCGAAAATGAGAACAAATGAACAACACACGGTACATCACCCAACAGACCTATGAGAGTGGAAGGTACAACTTATTGGTCCCGGTAAGAAGAGATAATCAGTTGAAGTTAATTTCAAAGAGACTATTTTTTCTAGTTTTATGTCGCGGCTTGGAACGAATGTCAATAAGAAAAATAATATGATGGTGGGACAGTGTCCGTGCTGTAAGTCGGTGACCCATGATTACATTGTCCGCCCCGCAACAAGCAAATCCAACAAAACGGACACATACACATTTGTTCAGTGTTTGCACGAAACACTATTGTCTCTCTCATTATCTTTTTTATCAACATTTGCATGATATAATACCTATATATGATACTCCCACTCTAGTCTTATACTTGTGTGCATCAGACGATACAAATTACAGTCGTTACAATCGCGGGTGGCTTTGCCTCCTTGCGAAAATAAATGAAGTATGTACTCAAACGGCGCACAATTAATGGTATAATGTGAATGCATATCGATCTCAAATTTGTGACCGATAATAGTTGTCTGCTCTTCCACTATCTAAATAAACTACTCCCTACGTTTCTTAATATAAAGTGTCTAAAGTTTTTAGAAAAAAATTAAAATATAAGGTGTATTGCGATGTATAGATAATTTTTATTTATCAAAAAGCAAGTCAAAATGGGGAACGGAGGGATTTGACCTATTTGTTTTCAGTTTGTGACTATTAGAAATTCCTCTCTCTCGATTTTTGTCTAAGACAGTAAGACTAGTTATAGTGGAGAGTGTCATAGAGTAATATCATGCATATGATACTACTCTATGTTACTATCTCAATGATGGGTGGTAATAATTATCATATAATCATGTATTTATTAGGCTATAGACTCATCTTGTCTCGAAATCTATTATAAGATGGTATCTACCAATGATACCACCATCACATCTCTTCTCACTAAATACTTGCCACATCATTATTTTTACTCATGTGGTACTTATGTTACTCCCTTCGTCCCGGTTTATAAGTCGCCTACGTATCCCTAGGTCGTAATTTTAGCAACATAACATGATTTATATATTATAAAAAATACATCTGCGAACGAGAGGATTTGAGGGAAACGCCACACAATGGGCGATCAGCTCATGTTGCTTATATAGCACAAGTACAGGGTGCCTTGCACGGCAAGGATGCAATCTACAACTACAAAACCGAGATATACATGATCGGTTTAGGAGATATGCTAACAGATTTGCCTAACAGCTATACACGAGATATATACTCTAACATCCCCCTCAGTTTGTGCGTCGGGAGATCGCACGCATAAACTGTACCGAAAATCCAGGAAGAGCTGGGAGGGCAGGCATTTCGTCATGATGTCGGCGAACTGCTGAGACGATGGTACGTGAAGAACCCGTATTTGCCCGAGAGACACCTTTTCTCGCACGAAGTGGATGTCGATCTCGATGTGCTTGGTGCGACTATGTTGCACCGGGTTCGACGCCATGTAGACAGCACTGACGTTGTCACAGAAGACAACGGTCGCAGCCTGGAGGGGATGATGTAGGTCTTGAAGAAGCTGGCGTATCCAGCAACACTCGGCGACGGCGTGAGCAACCGCGCAGTATTCCGCTTCAGCACTGGAGCGGGAAACAGTGACCTGTCGTTTGGAGGACCACGACACGAGGTTGTCACCAAGATAGATGCAATACCCGGACGTAGAGCGCCGTGTGTCGGGGCATCCTGCCCAATCCGCATCGGAGTAGGCCGTGAGGGATGAAGAAGCGGTCGCATGAAGACGAAGGTCGAGGTCGACGGTGCCTTTGATGTACCGAAGTATCCGCTTCACCAAGTTGAGATGAGGCTCGCGTGGCGCGTGCATGTACAAGCACGCCTGCTGAACGGCATGGGCGATGTCGGGCCGCGTCAGCGTGAGGTACTGGAGGGCACCAGCAAAACTCCGGTATTCCGAAGGGTCGGAGACGAGCGGCCCTTCGTCGGCGGAGAGCTTGCACCGCGTGTCGATGGGAGTGGCACACGGATTGCACTCCAGCATGCCTGCGCGCTCGAGAAGATCAACGGCATATTGCCGCTGTGAGAGGAGCATCCCGGACTTGGAGCGAGTGACGGAAACCCCAAGGAAGTACGACAGATTCCCGAGGTCGGTCATGGCGAACTCGCGGTGAAGAAGCTCCGTGATGTGCTGAAGGAGGCGGGACGACGAGGCGGTGAGGATGATGTCATCGACGTACAACAGGAGGTAGGCGAGCTCATCTCCATTACGAAGCACGAAGAGGGAGACGTCGGACTGAGATGCGACGAAGCCGAGACGATGAGCATAGTGGGCGAAGCGTTGATACCACGCGCGCGGAGCCTGATTGAGGCCGTACAGCGACTTGTGGAGGCGGCAAACATGTTGGGGACGCGCCGTGTCGGTGAAGCCGGGAGGTTGCTCGCAGTACACCTCCTCATCAAGATTGCCATGAAGAAAGGCGTTCTTGACGTCCAGTTGATGAATCGGCCATGCGCGAGAGGTGGCAATGCTGAGGACGACGCGAATGGTCGCGGGCTTGACGACGGGGCTGAATGTCTCATCAAAGTCCACGCCGTGCTGCTGAGAGAAGCCGCGCACGACCCATCGCGCCTTGTACCGTGAGAGGCCACCATCCGAGCCAAATTTATGCTTGAAGATCCACTTCCCTGAAACAACATTAGCACCAACGGGACGAGGGACAGGTGTCCATGTGTGGTTATGCATGAGGGCATCGTACTCGTCGGTCATGGCGGCACGCCAATGCGGATCATGAAGAGCACCCCGGTATGTTTTTGGAACGGGAGAGATGGAGGAGTGGATGGCGGAAAGATTGAGGCGATCGATGGGTTTAGTGATTCCGTGCTTGGCCCGGGTGACCATGGTGTGGACGAGAGCGTACGGAGCAGTGCGAGCACGCCGAGGCGGCGGAGGGGGTGGTGGTGGAGGAGGGGGCGACGGACTCGGAGGCGTAGGAGAGCCGGCGCTAGGAGAGCGCGGCGAGGTGGGAGGGGTGCTGGCTGGAGTCGGTGCATGCATGCTGGGCTGGGCTGGTTGGGCCGGTGGGGAGACGAGGATGGTGGGCTGCTCGTTAAGGAAATCTAGCAGAAAATCGAGGGAGTCAGCGGACGGGGCTGGGGTTGTTTTGGAGAACGGAAACTGGGTTTCATCGAAAATGACATGGCGAGAGGTTAGGACACGACGAGTGGCGAGGTCAAGGCAGCGATAGCCACGGTGGGAAGATGGGTAGCCTAGGAAGACGCAAGCGCTGGAGCGAGGGGCGAGTTTGTTTGGGGCTGTCGCAGACTGGTTAGGGTAGCACAAACAGCCAAAAACGCGAAGGTCGGAGTAGGAGGGGGGCTGCCGATATAGGAGTTGATATGGAATGGAAAACCCGAGGGGTTGACACGGACGGCGGTTGAGAAGGTATGTGGCGGCTGCGAGGGCTTCGGCCCAGTAGGATGAAGGCATATGTGCTTGGAATAGGAGGGTGCGAGTGATGTCGTTGAGAGTACGTAGAGCATGCTCAGCCTTGCCATTTTGTGGGGAGGTGTAGGGACAGGACATGCGAAGGTGAATGCCGTGGCGTGTGAGGAATTCGACCAAGGTAGAGTTGACGAACTCGGTGCCATTGTCGGTTTGGATGGCGACTACAGGTAGGTTGAACTGTGTGCGGGCGTAGGCAACAAAGTTGATGAGGGTGTCAGCTGTGTCAGACTTATGGCGTAAAGGAAATGTCCACATAAAATGAGAATAGTCATCAACAACAACAAGATAGTATTCTAGGCCAGAATTACTCAAGATCGGAGAGGTCCATAAATCGCAATGTATTAATTGGAAGGGAATCACACTAACAGTTTTTGATCGAGAAAATGGTAAACGAACGTGCTTGCCAATTTGACAGGCATGACACAACGAGGTAGCCCTATTACAAGAAATCTGAAATTGTTGAGATAAATGTGACATAGTGTCACGTCCTGGGTGTCCTAAGCGGCGGTGTCATAGCTCGGTGGAGTCGGTGGATGCGATGAGGCCGTAGGGTGATGGCGAGCTTGGGCTGGTGGAGAACTTGTAGAGGGGGCCGGAGCTACTGCAGCGGGCGATCTCGCGCTTGGTGTGAAGATCCTTAACAGAAAAACCAAAGGGGTCAAATTCGACAGAACAAGAATTATCGGTGGTAAATTGACGAGTAGAGACAAGGTTTTTGATGATGTTTGGAACAACTAAAACATTGGGTAAAGAAAAGGTGTGGTTCGGTGTGGAAAGAGAGGTGTGGCCCGTGTGTGAGATGGGTAGAGAGCCACCGTTTCCAACAGTGACATGGGAGGAAGGAGGTACAGTGGAAGGAGAGGAGAGCATACCGGGGTCGGAAACCATGTGCGAGGTGGCACCTGAGTCCATGACCCACTCGCCGCCGTGCGAGGGTTGGCCAGCAGCGTTGTTCAGCGCCGACATGAGGGCGGAGCAGTCCCACGCAGGAGTGGTGCTGCCGCCGGGGGCACCATACGGGGTCGCGGGAGGCGGCGGGTTGGTGCCGAACGCCTGGCCATGGAGAGGGGCCAGCATCGTGGTGTAGGCCTGCTGGCCCGACGGCACCCATGTCTGCGGGCGCCAGGACGGCGTCGGAGGCTGGCTGGCAGGGCGGGGAGCCAGGATGCCAGGGGCACTCGTGGGAGGAGGCGGGCCACGCGGGCGCCAGGTGGGCGGCATCTGCTGGACCTGGCCCGTGTGAGGGTTGAAGCAGGTCCACGGGCCTGGGGAGGGCAGCGTGTTGCCGTCGCCGTTCCAGTTGCCGGGGCCGCCTTTGCCCTTCTTCCGTTGCCAGTAGCCGTTGCTGCCTCCACCTCCGGGGTTGCGGTCGCCACCGCCACCCCCAGAGTTGCCTTGGTTGCCGCCGGCGGAGGGCCCGGTGAAGTTGTCGTAGAGGGCGACTTGGGAGGCCGGCGGAGCGGTGCTGCCGAGTTGCGTCTCGCGCAGGAGCAGGAGGGAGCGCGTCTGCAAGAAGCTTGGAAACGGGACCTGCATGGTGACGAGAGTCGTAATATCGGCAAAGCAAGAGTTCAGGCCACGGAGACATGTGAGAACCAGCGTTTGATCGGACACAGGCTGGCCGACGTCACGCAGCGCGTCGGAGAGCGACTTGAGGCGGTGGCAGTAGGCGGTGATGGTGAGGTCGCCCTGGACGATGGAGCGGAACTCCGCCTCGAGGTAGACGGCGCGAGTCATCTGGTTGTCGAGGAAGAGGTTGCGGATGAGGGTGTAGGCCTCGAACGCTGTTTGTTCCTCCGCCATGATGATGTCGAGGATGTCCTCGCTGATGGAGCCGTAGAGCCAGGAGCGGACGACGAAGTCCTGGCGAATCCACTCGGCGGTGCGGGCGGCGGACGGGGTGTCGGCGGAGACGTGGCTGGTGAGCTCGTACTTGCCGAGGAGGACGCTGATGAGCATGCGCCACTTGGAGAAGTTCGAGGTCTTGAGGTCGAGGACGACAGGAACATGCGTTTTCACGCTGGCGACGTTGACCGCGAGGGAGGCCGGCGACGACACGGCCGACACGAGGGCGGTCTCGGATGCAGATGAAGTCATGGAAGAGGAGGTGTGCGACGCGGAAGACATGGCGGCGCGGGGCTAGGTCAGGTGGCGGCGGAAGCTAGGTTGGGGGCTAGGGTTTCTAATCAGATGCGTTTTGCTCTGATACCATGCGAATGAGAGGATTTGAGGGAAATGCCACACAATGGGCGATCAGCTCATGTCGCTTATATAGCACAAGTATAGGGTGCCTTGCATGGCAAGGATGCAATCTACAACTACCAAACCGGGATATACATGATCTGCTAACAGATTTGCCTAACAGCTATACACGAGATATATACTCTAACAACATCATTAGAAAATTCAGACTTTACATTTTCTAATGGTATAATTTTTATATTGTAAAATTTATATTATATTAGTTAAATTCACGACCTAGTGATACGTAGAGGACTTATAAACCGGAACGGAGGGAGTACTACATATGTTACTCCCACTATGACTAGTCTAAACAAAATGAGTGCACCGTATGTAAAATACTGACGTCTTAATATCCGTGTCAAAATCTTAGACACCTTATATCATGAAAGGGAGGGAGTAGTACACCAGAGGGCTAATAGAAATACCGGCCGGTAGCAGTTAGTTCGTTATGCAAGAGAAAACATATAAAAGTAAAAAAACGAAGCTCTTCTTATTGTAATGTTCAACCTACGTACATCGATCGGTAGACAAACCTTACCCATGCATGCACATCATCGGCCGGCGTCGTCGTGTTCATTCATCAGCAATGTACATGTGCACGCCCACCGTGCCGCAAACAACATTGGTCGGCTCTCGTCCCACCGCCCACCGCCAACTCTGCAGCTCGACCCTCTCGTCGAAGACCCGCGTCCCCTCGGCCAGCTTCCACTCCTGGTCGCGGCGCCTTTTCTTCTTCTTCTTCCTGTTCTCCTCGGCGCCGCTGTCATCGTCGTCGTCTCCGAGTACTAGCGCGTCCAGCAGCGGCACCTGCACCGCCCCGATCACCGCGGTCAGGCCGGATGTGTGCGGCTCCTCCATGCGGAACACCACCACGCGGCCGAACTTGTTGACGCAGCTGTCCTTGCGCACGGCCTCGATGCCGACGGACAAGCCCCGCCAGCCCATGCCCATGGCGAATGTCATGGTTCGGTTCCACGTCTTTACATCCTTAAATTTGATGGGAAGCTTCAGCGATTGTATCTGCTGGCTGCCGAGGTACACGTACAGGAAGCTGGATCGCATCCACTCCGGGCCCTCGTAGTCACGGCCGTTCATCCGCGGCTGATTCAAGGTAAGATGCAGTACCTGGCGCCGGCGGGGTGCATGAAGCTCTCTCGTGAGGCAAGGCAGCTGCTCTCCGGCCCGCTCCTCCTCCATGTCGGTCGGATGCTGCTGCCGCTGCCGCTTCCGCATGGATCAACCGGCAGGAACAGATTCGAAGAGCGTGGAGTTACACACGCCGGGATATAGAGAGATCCTCCCTTTTAACTCAAAAAAGATGTGGAAACCTACGTGTATGCGAATTGGAATTGAAGGATATATGGAGTCCCACACCCATACGTACGGCCTCAGTTTCCTTTCCTTTTTGAATAAGAAGCTAAGATGCCTAGATCAATACGCTCTAACTTACGTGGTATAGTACGAAAAAAACTGACACGGAAACCCTAAAACAACATAGCGCGGGCTGAAAAACACAGGAGATGCGGCAAGTGTTTCATTTATATTTCCCTTCACCATGTTTTAAATTTCACGTCCAAATACCTATCCACTCCGAATTTGTATTTTTGGTACTACCTATTATCGGGTGTTTTTCTTCTGTTTCTTACTCTCTCTGTTTCAAATTAATTGATTTCTATTTTCCCACATGAGCTCTTTTACGGTGCTTGTGGAAACTACCTAGGTAGTTTCCGGTAGCTTTCCTCGTAAATAATTTGAGCCGTTGATTCAGTCTCGTTAGTCCCCTAATAATGTTAGCCGTTCAAGCATCGTAATCTGAGGTCAAGGTAAAAAAATAGAAGCGCCGCCGCACTTGTTTCTCTCTTCTCTCGCCGACCTCGCTCTTCTCTCGCTCAACGACCTGACTACGGCGTCCTCGCCGTGGCCTTCCTCCACCAGCATGATCGGAACCGCCGGTTCCGATCTGCCGGTTCCAAACTCCTCGCCTGCAGGATCAGATTGTGTGGCGGCGTCGGCGAGCGCGGCGAGGCCGGACGGCGCGTACCGTGACGACGGGCAGGCCCGGCGGCAACGGAAGGAACGGCTGCGCTGGCGTGGTGAGGAGGGTAGCGCCACTATGAACACTTCACCACCTCGCTTCCCGCCGAGGACTGCCGCTACGCCGTGTACGACATCGATTTCGTCAGCGAAGACAACTGCGGCAGGAGCAGGATTTTGTTCATCTCTTGGTGAGTCACGTCCTCCTCTGTTTCCTTTCCCCTTCGTGCTGTTGAATTCTTGGGTTCTGTCTAATTGATTTGATGTGTTAGAGAGATAGTATTAGTAGTCTAGCACGCATCGGGCTCGATCGATCCTTTGGATTTCTACTCCCACCAATTGCATCAATTTCATCAATGATTATGATACAAGGCGATCGTTTTTCGGCTGCAGCAAAAAGATCTGTCACTCTTTTCGCTCATACACCTACAACCATCTCCTCAAACTCATCCCCAGCAATAGCCTTTGCTAACATTGTCTTTCCAGTGCCGAGAGGGCCAACAAGCAGGACACCTTTTGGCAGTCTTCCACCAAGACGTGTAAAACGCTGGAAAACATCCAGGCAGCTTGTGAGTATTAGAGCATGGGGAGAACAACCAATAACGATGTATGTTGAGTAATTCAAGTGCTCATGGTTGCCTCCGGATGGCCTCGTGCTCACATGTTTTTCTTGCCCCTGTTTCTTGCCACTCTTGACTGATGCATTCTGGTTAGGGACTCTGTCCTGGTAGATGTAGTCTTGAAAGGATAAATGTTCTGGTAGATTCTGTCCTGGTAGATTTGTGTATTGACATGATAAATGTTGAGAGGATTTATGGTGAGTTAATTGTTCAACATGACTTCTTGCTCCGATACTTGTTCGTAAAATGGGATAACTACATCTTGTAAAATTAGATAACATATTAGTTTTCCTACAAGTTGTTATTTTGGTTAACATGAGGCGATCATTTAAATTCCAGTAACAATATATGTTGACAAAAGTAACAACTGTAACTGCAAGATGTTACTACTGAACACGAATCGTAAGTGGGTTCTTAATATTATTTTCATATGTGAAAATAGTCCATTGAAGCTCTGTGGTTTTGTCAATACTAGTTGTCTCCTGCATTGACTTATAAAAGTTAACTTGATATGCAGGAGACATGGCGGAGTCCATTGGTGAGTACCATGACATTGTGAGCAGGATGTTTGATGGCGAGTGTAACTGTATCATTATGTCGCTTGCTTCTTCCTTCGTACAGTACATAAGTGATGAAGCTACGACCATCTGCCCTTGACATTGTTGACAGCATGTAGAAGTAGCAAGGGCCGAAACGAGCCTTCCCCGCATCCTGATGAAAAACAGTACCTGACATCGGCATTGTTTGTATTAAGATTTCCTGATACCTAGGCTTGCTCGTAGATATACCAATGGAGAGACTGCCTTCATTACTTATGATGAGAAATTTGTACCAAATTCAAAGCTCTGGTTCCAAGTTTTGCTTGAAGAAGTGTCGTAACTTCGATACCAGCACATGTAAGACATCTACTGGAACATCCTGATACTATTTTATTATACCTTTATCTGATAAAATTCAGAAGTTAAACTGCTGGATCTACACAATCTGGTTACTGTATCTGAACAATGTGCTTACTGAATGGTAAAGGGCCGGTTTCTCAATTGAACAAGTTTTCTCGTATCGTGCTTACCTTCTTTTACATGTCAAAGCCCAGTTTTCACTGACGAAACTCGGAAGCTAACAACATTGGAACACGATCTGGTTTCTTCCTAACTATCTGCTTACTGAATGGAAAAGCCTGGTTTCTGAGTAGAACAAGTTTCGCTCAGGTGTCACACTTACCTTCTTTTAGATGTCAAAGCCCAGCTGGCACACAATTCACTGACGGTGCAATTTGACTGACTTGACATGGAGGTTTCTAATTATTTGAACATATATGATACAACGATCGCTAACTGGCATTCATTAATAACAATATACATTGCAGTCGATAAAGTAATTTAACAAGAACAAATGTTCGCATAGATCAATATAGACAAATGATAATCCAGTTAGATAAATATGATTGACCGAGAAATATATATAAATGATAATCCAGTTATTCAGTACAAATAATGGAAATTAATCTTTGACAAAAATATAGGAAAAAATGGTGACATCTTTCAATCATGCGTTGTTGTGCTCGTCATCGTTGTCAAAAGACAATCCTTTCTTTGGATTGTTAAAATCATAGCGCGTTGTGCTTGGCGATGTCCCATCTTCGTCAGATTCCCTCTCGCCAACATCAATGTAGTATGGACATTCCTGTCCCAAATAATAGAAAGATTTGATTATTAAAAAGCAAGTCCGTCCCCTCCACTAAGATTGCTAATGTCATTTTGCAGCACACACTCGGAATTTGATTACAGACACTAAGCAGATCAAAAGAACCAAGCAAGCTGTAACTTAACACAGGGAAGACACAAAACCCACTAATGTCTAGTAGAGCATGCACTGTACACACAATTTAACACGGAAATGAACTGAGATGACAAAACTGTCAAATGAGCCAGCCACTAAGTATCATATAATCAGTTCAAAAACATGAAAATCCTCATTGATAAGGCTCCGTTTGGCATCAACGTATTTTTAAAGTATATAGAGAATACTTTGGTTTCTGAAAATACTGAAGTATTGAATACTTTAAGGTGTTTGGATCTAATAAAAAATGTGGTTTTAAAACCGAAGTATTGCCTAAAACTGTAGTTTTTTTGAAGTATTGGAGAAAGAGGTCCGACCCTCTTTTTTTAAAACTGAGAAAGGAGAGAAAAATGAAGTATTACTTTGCCAGGCGTTGGAATACTTTGGTTTCAAAATACTTCAGTTTAGAAATACTGTGCTGCCAAACTGAGCCTAATTGAGCATTCTGGTACTAATTCAACACTACACGGATACAACAAGATAGTGATTTAGCAACAGTCTCTACATTATATATGTAGAGAACTGGAAGTCCGGTACTAGATTCAAACACTACATCGACAAAAACAAAGGAAGGATTGCTTACCGTTGCCGCTGACCACTCGAGAGCCCTGGTGAAGGACGTCACAGCCTGAGCAAATTAAGAACACCCAGATGTTAAGATGGTTACGCAATAATAGATGTAAAATCAATATGCTTGTCAAGTCTATACTAGGCTTTTATCCAGTGAAACATATTTCCATCCATATATGCATGCTTTCACAATCTGAATGGACTGGCTGCTTATTCCATTACATGTATGACCTGTATTGTGAATAACACTACAGTACTACACATTATCATTAAAAGGCCTGATTCCCAAATCAATATTGCTACATGTATGACCTGATTCCCAAATCAATATTGCTACATGCATGACCTCATTCCCAAATCAATATTCCTACACAGTACTACACATGCTTATTCCATTACATGTATGACCTGATTCCCAAACCAATATTGCTACAAGCATGAGGTGAGTCAAATTAATAACAGCATGCATTTGGACACCGAAACTAGCAGACACAGAGTAGGTAAATATTAAACTTGTAAGTATTGCTACAGACTAAGACAAACATCTACGAGAACAAACCTCAATTGCAGCATCCATGGATTGTTGAGACTCTGTGTCCAAATCAATTCCAGGAGGAGGAGAGGCATACCGGAGAACTGCGGCGCCGCGGCCTTCCTCCCGCCACCGGAAACCTTCCTGCCCCTACTATTCACCGACTCGTCGGTGGCGAGGAGCCCGCGGAAGCGAGGAGCACGCCTTCACCGGCCGCATCCCAGCGCCACCGGCCGCATCCCAGCGACATGGCTTCACTGCGAGCAAGCGGGGAAAGGGCAGGAGCAGGAGGGGCAGCACGCCTTCACCGGCCGCAGCCCGGCGCCACGCCTTCACCGGCCGCATCACGGCGCGCCGTCGCTGGCTACAGACCGAGGGGAGATGCGGGAAGAGGCAGCAGCATCAGAGGCGGGAGGTCGTCCAGCCGTCGCGGCCGCAGAACGGAGCCCCGCCGTCGCCTGCCAATCGCCTCATCTCACTGTGGAATTCTGAGAGGATTGACCGACCGGGAGGGTGTGAGATTGAGGATTCCCTTTACATAAAATTACCAACATGCCCTTTTATTTTACATTAAAAATAATTCTTTTTTGGTAGTTTCAGGTAGTTTCTGGTAGTTTTAATGTAGTAGTTTCAGGTGGCTCTAATTTTTCTACCGTTTGATTAGAGTGGATGGACGGTTGGTAAAATTACCAAGTATGGTAAAACTTGTATTCCCACATATGTGTATGTCATATAGGCAAATAGAAATCAATTAATTTGGAACGGAGGGAGTAGGTTGTAACAAACAAGCGACTGAATTATAAAGACATGATAGATGAGAGTTATGGCTATGTCCTGTTTAATTTTAACCCATCATGTTCTACAGCATTTATGTGTTTTTCCACGACGTAGTACACTGTACACCTAAATGTACTAGTTGATGTTGGCCGGGTATGTCTGAACGGTGAATTTAGTGGTATCCTTGGTTTGAGAGGTGAGTCCCTTTGGGAGATACCCCATGGGGTCTAGACGTTCATCCCTTCTTCTCCGTTTGTCTTCGCGTTCCTATCGTTGGTATGGGTTAATCCAAGGGATCGAATGTCAATGGACGAGGTCCCGAGAGAGTTTATGCTTTGAGGTTTGAGTTGTTGAAAAAGCCTTGGTTCCGTGCGCTATCCCTCGTACGGCTCTGCGATGATCCTTCGGACGCTCTCGGCAATCCGTCGTATGACTCCTCGATGATCCCTAATACACCCCTCGATGATCGATCCCTCATTCTCTTGTAGTAGTTTCATTTTGTTTATATAAATATCTAGTGTAATTGTCAAGGTTCGGAAATTTCTCCGTTCCATGATTTTTTGTCTTGATGTATTTTTCATGTTTCTAGTATGAGCCGTCCTAATTTTTCTGACACTCAGAAACTTATGTCTTCACTTTTCCTATAGCTAGATTGCTTCTGAAAGATCTCATCAAGAATTCAAGATGCTTACTTGCCCGTCTCCATCAGATTTTCCAACCTATCATTCTCTTCAATCATAGATTGTCTCTCCTTGGACACAACATTAGTAGAGCATTATCGAATGATCAAGCAATTAATTTAGATGATTTAATGCATTACAAACATGGGGGAGGGGGGGTTGAATCCTTCTTAATTTGTACTCATTTGTCGGGCACTGTGATAATAAGTTTCTCATCATTACCATTCCTAAAGAATTTAATATCCTGATTCTCTTAGAAATTCAAGATTCAGGTTCTCATGATCTTTAAAGATTGCTTAATGAGATTCAGTGAGTTCAAAATTAGAGCTAATTACCACATTGTACGTGAACATATGTTGTACATAAGCTTAACAACATACCTAGAACATTTTGCCAATTGGCATTTGGCACTGGTTTCGCACGGTCGGGGCCACATTTTGCTAACTAGTAGAGTGTAATTGTTTTCCTTGGAACAAAAGATAAGGAGAATAGTTGTACTAGTAAGACATATACCGATAAACCGACTGATTTACTTCTTATGTTTGGTCGATCGATAAGTTCTTGATAAGCAATATCCCCGATATTGATCGTGGTGCATCTGGATGTGGCCCCATGTCACCTGTGGTTGGAGTAGGTCACGGACTTGGCAAACCAGGAAGGAGTAAAAAGTATGACCATTGTAAAATCCCTATCATATGTCCAGGTGAATGTAGTTTTGAAAATCTCAAAATGAGAAATAAAATAGTAATTCAGTTGTTGTGTTATAAAATTGGCTAGGTTTCATGATTATTAATTTGACTCCTCATAAATAAACACGTAAGACAAACGGAAAATAGAAACGGCAAACCGCTAATTGACCCGGCGGATTTCATTACGGTACTCGTGAGCACCTAGTGAGCCACATGTCAGGTCGTCGAGAGAGGTGGCTGACATGCACTACTAGAATCTGCGTCTTGGCTGAGTGGTCAAAATACTCGGTGAAGACCGAAACAAACTCGGCAAAGCTCTTTACCTAGTGGGACACTTGGCAAACTACACCCGGCGAAAAGTACCTCGGCGAATAGACTTTGCCGAGTGTTTTTTCGCGGAAACTCGGCAACGAGTTCGCCGAGTGTTTTATTGACCACTCGGCAAAATAAAGTGAACTAACGGGAAAACGGTCTAAACGGAACTGCCACGTGTAAATTAGGTTTGCCGAGTGTCTTATATGCATACCCGGCAAACTGGTAAAATAGAATTAAAAAAAATGCCGCCGCCGGCGGCTTGCCACACGTCGGAGGACAGTGCCGCCAGGCCACGGTGACGTCGAAGAACGGCCAGGATCCATGGCGACGCCCGCGTAACCCTCGTCGTCGCATCCTGGCCTTGCTGGGCGCGGTTCCTGACGCTCGGTACGCTGCTGCCGCCTGCGGTCGCCTGCGTCCCCGCCCCGACGCGCCAGCCGAGGTGGCCCGCCATTGCCTTCATTCCCGCAGCCTCGCCGCCGGCCGGTCGCCTCCGGCCGCACCGCTCCGAGACGAGCTGCTCCGTCGGTGCATGAACGAGTCGCCGGAAGAGCTGCTCCGTGGGTGGAGGAGCTGCTCACCTGCTCCAGTCGCCGGAGGAGCTGCGCGCCTGCGCCATTGGAGCTGCTGCTTGGCCGGAGGAGCTTCTGCTTGGTCGGAGGATCTGCGTCATCGGAGCTGCTGATTGGCCGGAGCCCGGAGGAGCTGCGCGCCTGCGTCATTGGAGCTGCTGCTCGGGCGGAGGAGCTTCTGCTTGGCCGGAGGATCTGCGCCATCGGAGCTGCTGCTTGGCCGGAGGAGCTGCGCCATCGGAGCTGCATGCGTTCGCGTGTGCTGTCCGTGTATGCGTGAGAGAGAGAGGATAGAGGAGATAAGGTGTGTGTGGCCGTGAGTGGAGTGTGACCATGAGTGGGGTACCGTGAATGGAGTGTGTTTGTTTGTGACAGTACGTGTGCGGTTGTGATGTGTGGCTGATTGCCTGCCAAGTCATCGATCCATGAGATTGATAGTTTGACCAATCAGGACGCAGCAGATTTGTCTAGTGTCTAGTAAAGTCAAGAAGCCATTTTTGTGAATGATTTTTTTGAAACGTTTGTCCAAACTCAAGTTTATAATTTTTCCTAGCCACTGTTACACATAAAAGGACTCCATGCCAAACGAGTTTTTTTTTGCATAATTTTTCATTTATTTGACTTCTTTGAAATAATGGTCAAAATGGCCACCAATACTACTCACTAAAAGGGTTCTTATTTTTCAAAATCATCGATGGTTGTGTGATATAATCACTACTTAAGTATCTTAAAATGATTTTTGTAAAAATATCAGAGCAAACTATCACACACATGTAGTTCAAATTTGAATTACTTTCAGAAAATTGGCATTAAGTTAATTAAATAGACGAAACTAGGTAGAAAGAGAGAAAATTCCTAATAATTGGGAATTATCCATAATATATGGAGTACTTTGTGTGAAAATTGGATAATTGTCATTTGGCACCATATTTATTGTACTTGCTTCACACAAAAAGTCATTTTTAACACTTGGAAAATGGAAAATGATGTTTCTAAAAATAATTTGAAGACACGGTTTGGCATAATTGTTTCCCATACCAAGATACTCCTATGTGTCAAATATGGGCCCTTTATCACAAACTGTGGCACGAGAATGGTCATATCTTGATCATTTGACCCGAAACTTGTACATGTTTATAGACGATAAACCTTTTTGTGAAGTATTGTTTTGAAAAGTTTGTCCAAACTCAAGTTTATTATTTTTCGTAGCCACTCTTACACGTAAAAGGACTCCATGCCAAACTATTTCTTTTTTTGTATACTTTTTCATTTTATTTGACTTCTTTGAAGTAATGGTCAAAATGTCCACCATTACTACTCACTAAAAGGGTTCTTATTTTTCAAAACAATAGATGGTTGTGTGATATAATCACTACTTACGTACCTTAAAATGATTTTTGTACAAATATCAGAACAAACTATCACACACCTGTAGTTCAAATAGGAATTACTTTCGGAAAATCGGCATAAAATTATTTAAATAGACGAAACTAGTTAGAAAGTGAGAAAATCCTAATAATTGATAATTATCCATTACATATGGAGTACTTTGTGTGAAAAATGGATAAGTGTCATTTGGTACCATATTTATTGTACTCGCTTCACAAAAAAAAGGCATTTTTGACACTTAGAAAATGGAAAATGATGTTTCTAAAAATAATTTGAAAATACGGTTTGGCACAATTGTTTCCCATACCAAGATACTCCTATGTGTGAAAAACGGGCCCTTTATCACAAACTATGGCACGAGAATGGTCATATCTTGGTCATTTGAACCGAAACTTGTACATGTTTATAGATGATAGACCTTTTTGTGAAGGATTGTTTTGAAAAGTTTTTCCAAAATCAAGTTTATTATTTTTCCTAGCCACTATTACACATAAAAGGACTCCATGCCAAACGATTTTTTTTTTTGCATAATTTTCATTTATTTGACTTCTTTGAAATAATGGTCAAAATGGCCACCATTACTACTCACTAAAAGGGTTCTTAGTTTTCAAAATCATCGATGGTTGTGTGATATAATCACTACTTACGTATCTTAAAATGATTTTTGTAAAAATATCAGAGCAAACTATCACACGCGTGTAGTTCAAATTTGAATTACTTTCGGAATTGGCATAAAGTTATTTAAATAGGCAAAAGTACGTAGAAAGTCTGAACATTCTTAGTACTTGGGATTATTAATCATATTTGAATTACTTTGTGTGAAAATTGGATGGGTTCCATTTCACACAATATTTATTATACTCGCTTTACAAAACAAGTATGTTTTGACACTTAGAAAATGGAAATGCAATTTTTCTGAACTTCGCCGAGTGTCGACACTCGGCAAAGGTGGGTGTCCGTCACGGCGCCGTCCGCCGGGCTGTCGGAACAACATGGCCCCACGAGTTTGCCGAGTGTTGTTCTTCGCCGAGTGTTTTTTTTGCATTCTTCGCCGAGTGTCACGTCTTTGCCGAGTGCTTTTCTAGTTTGGACTAGGCAAAGTGTCTGTTCGCCGAGTGGTGTTCTCTTTGCCGAGTGTTTTGCTTTGATACACGGCGTATCACTCCTTTGCCGAGTGTCCCGCGATTTGACACTAGGCAAAGCAGCAAACACCCGGCAAAGGCGTAGATTCTGGTAGTGATGTGCGAATGTAATTCCCTTTTAGATTTCATGTATTTTTTTATTAGAGATAATATTACTACCGGTATGATGAATGACAAAATTAATTTGGTAAAATTCTTTTTAAATATCCAAGGCATAGATTAATGCTCTTATTTGTTGTCCCAAAAAAAGAAAAGGAAAATGATAAATAAAAAATAGACCCGTACATGTCAATTCAACCGCATATACTCCCATATATTTTGAACGGAAATCTATCCCGTCGCACCTGAGTACATCTACCCATAAAGCGATAGAGCATATATATACAGCACAAAAGAAGTCTCGTCGACGTCCGTATGACGATGCCTGCAGCGGTAGCCGAGATGGAGGAGGAGGAGCCGGCCCGGCGGCAGATTCGCCTCAAGGAAGAGATCGGTGTACCTGTACCCTGCCGGCGCCGGGTGCTGCATCTCACCTTCTCGCGCCCGGCGATGAGCGGCCGCGACTACGAGGGCCCCGCGTGGAAGCCGCTCAGCATCCTCCACGTGCACCTCGGCGGCTACAAGGTAGCCTCGCTGATGCTCCCCGCCTGGGGCGACGACCTGGACGCCTGGTGGAGACCCTTCGAGCTCCCCATGGACTGGCAATGGCCGCGCCTGTGCCTCTACCTAGAGGCCGTGCGCGAGGACTACTGCGTGGACCAGAAAACCGGCCGCGTGTTCGTGTTCCGCACCGAGGAGCCGCACACCTCGGGCCACACCGCGGTGATGGGAGCGGCGATGGTGCCGCTGCTGGACGCGCTGGAGCTCGGGGACGACGACGATGAGTACAGTAGCGAGAAGGAGGTGGCGGATAAGAGACAGCTCGAGCAAGAGTTGAATGTGGCAAAGGGGACGCAGGTGTTCCAGAAGAGGGTCAAGCTGCAGGGATGGCGGCGGGGTGACATGGGCGGAGAGATCACCAATGTGGTTTGCGGCTCGGTGGTCGTGATCCTGTACATGAGCGAGCACGATGACGATGACGACGGCGAAGAAGACGACTGCTGATCTGCATCGGTAAGGGTTGGTTACTGATGGAGGTGGAACATAGTCTTGCCTGCGTGCGTTACAACAGTCTTGCCTGAATTACAACATCTGAAGATATCGGATTATATATTTGTTTATTTGTTTGTTTTTGCAAAAGGAGCCGCTTGTAGTTCAGACTGTATTAGACAGAGAGATTGATAGACAACTCTTCTTCCACCATTGTGCCTTTTCTTTAGAAACAATATTGGTTCACTTTTTTTTAATCGAAACTCTACACTCTACCCGGCTGGATCATGCACGTAATGACGTAAGTCTTGGGATATGCTCGTAAAAAAAGTATCGGGGTATGTCCGACCATTGGGTTGAGGGGTTGCAGGGAATGAACTTCATCAAGTTATTATAGGTAATTAGATTAGACGTAAACTTTTCATCAAGCAAAATCGATCTACTTGCAGTCTCCCGCTAACTCTAAGTGTAACATCTGAACTTCGCGGTTGGCTCTCGCGGTGTGATGGCTTCGCGGTGGATGGCCAGGATGGCTCTGTGGTCGAGGGATGCGGATCCTGGGGCGGCGGCCCCGGACGGTGGCGGTACGTCGAGGCGGCGGCTCGAGTTCCCGTGCGGTGATGGTCCTATGGGGCATGGTTCATGGCCAAGTGCGGGTGGGGTGGCGTCCTGATACTGTGTGGACAGCAGGTTCGTCGACCCGACTGGTTCGACTCCGGCCGATGCGGAGTTTCGTCCTGATTGCTACGTCGGAGCGGCGGCTCCGGAGCTGGTGGGTTTGGGTGGCGTCATGGCACTGTGTGAGCAGTAGACTCGTCGACCCTGACTGGTTCGGGTTTTGGGCAATGCGAAACCTTGTACTGGTTGCTACGTCGGGGCGCCAGCCCCGGAATAGGTGGTGTGTTTCTGTGGCGGTTGGTTGACTTGCGCCGTGTGGGCGGCGGGTCGCCTCGTTTGTGCGGTTTTTTTACCCTGTTTTCCTTATAAACCGGGCATAGTTTTTGGACACGGTTTCTATTCGGGCAGTGGATACGACCACTTTGACCTAAAAAAAATCTGAACCTTCATCAGCTTTCCAAAAAAACTTGAGTTTTATAACCGGATCTTAAAGATACTATTTGAAACTTGACGAAACCCATATGAGGTAGATTGAAATTGCAGGTTGACATGAGGTAGATTGTCTAAAGTATTCCTTTGCAATATATTTTGGTGGAACATTTTTCATCCACTCCTATTATAAGATTTTTTTTGTTTTTCCAGCGGTATCAACGCATCTTGTCCAAATTCCTCTAGTTTCTATTCTTACATGATCACTTAAATTCTGATTTTTCTTTTCTGCGTTTGAGAATCCTGCGAACCAAAAGGCAATGAATTGGGCAGAACTCCTGCCTTCTTGCTCAAAACAATTTATAGCATAACCAACAAATGGACTTTCCGACCAGCAGCATGCTATATAACTGTTGTGGCATGTGCCTACAACTGCACGAGAGTATGTACAATTGTTAATAAGACTTTCTTCTCTTAGTCATACAACGTAATTTAGACGGAATGGGTTATTTTAAAGTCTTATCTCTAATAGCCGGATATCATTAAAAAAAATTGAAGTTGGATATCATAAAATTATGACGAGACATATCGTGCTAAAAGATCTTCTCTTATCTAAGCGGGAATTCTATGCTTAGAACGGTCGGTGGGTTGTCTTACGTGTAGAAGGAGTTCCGCACCGTCCGATCCGCAGATGATTTCATCTTATCTTTTCCGCGATGAGAGAGGCGTTGACTGCGTCTCCCCAACGCCTCGACAGGCTGGCGCTGCGCCCTCGCCTCCGCGGCTCCGCCTGCGCTACTCCGGCCTCACAGCTGGATGGTTGAGATGAGAGCAAAGTCACAGCTAGACTTTTGTGCTCAAAGTCACTGAAGCTGCATCCCAGCACCGTGGATGCAGCTTCAGTGACTTTGAGCACAAAAGTCTAGCTGTGACTTTGCTCTCATCTCAACCATCCAAACAAGATCCAACGGTCAGAAATAGATCTATTTGACAAATTCAAAATTAAAAGTGGTCAGAAAAAATTGAAAAAACGAAAGTTTTTTCAATTTTTTCTGACCACTTTTAATTTTGAATTTGTCAAATAGATCTATTTCTGACCGTTGGATCTTGTTTGGATGGTTGAGATGAGAGCACAGCTAGACTTTTGTACTCAAAGTCACTGAAGCTGCATCCCTCACAGCTGGTTCGCATAACATGAACAGCGCCGTCCTGCCGCCTCGGACTCAAGAATCGGCAGAAGGTGTGGCTGCCGTCACAGGAAGAGGAGGATGAGGTGCGTGGCTGCGGAGTCCTCGATGTCCGCTGCGACGCGGAGCAGGTAGTACGGCCTGCCGGATAGCACATGGAGTCGGATGGCGCCGTGGCTGGCGATGCCGGAGATGGAGGCGTCGGAAGCAGTCGGTACGGGGGTGTCGGAAGGACTGCGGGCGGAGCACGACACGGCTGGGGATAGCGCACTTCTCCCTTCCCTTGCCCAGCACACACCTGCGACGCTGGCTTGCCTCACTGTCCTCTCCATTCCCCCAGCCGATGAGTCGGCGACGGAGGCGTCGCACGCCGGCGAAGCGACACTGGCCCGGGACGAGCTATCATCAGCGAGGAGCCCAGTGGAGCGTGTATGTGCCTGTGCAACTCGTGTGACTTGCAATTGCAGCTGTTTGCTGGCAGCCTAGCCTCCTTAGCGAGATGTGTCCAGTGGCCAGAGGCAGCACAAGATAGCATCGTAATGTTGTTCTTGCCCATCAGTACTAGTGAGTGAGAGACCACATAATCAATCGAATCGGCATATTTGGTACAGTTTGAGGAGCCGATTTAAGAGAATTTAGAACCCAAAATGCAAACTTTTCGCATTGTTGATTCTTCAAAAACGTGCTTGGACGGCGGACCGACGGCCCATTGCGGCATTTGCCGGACTTTACAAGAGGGAATCGGAAATCCCGACGCATCTCATGTTAAAATGTTGATACTCTCTTCGCATTTGGAATGGCATTAAGGATTGGCTCAACCTTATTGATTTCGACAATATGCAATGGAGCAATCCTACTACGTTGGAGGATTGGTGGTTTTCGATCATGGGAATCAGCAACCGGTGTAGGAAAGGGTTTTCATCTTTGCCAATGCTCAGCGCTTGAGAATAGTTATCCACCCCGAACTAATATACTTACCTAACAAAGTGATGTAGTTACCCATGTCTACATGATATAAGTAACCATCATGAAATTGTGATAGTTATCCTACCCTTTCGGTAATGATTACCCACTCAGTACTGACTGACTTACCCACTGTCTACTTATGAAGTTACCCAGTGTTAATAATATAAGTATTCACCATGAAATTGATATAGTTACCCTACTTTCTCAGTAATAGTTACCCATTCAGTATTGATATAATTATCCACCATGTACTGATGAAGTTATCCATGTGTTTATGATACAATTATCGACCATCAAACTTACATAGTTACCTACTCTCTCTCAGTAATAGTTACCCAACCAGTAATTATGGAGTTTACCACCTTTTTCGAATGAAGTTACTCATGTGTTCATGATACAGATATCCTGGGTAATATACTAAAGGCTGGATAATTCACGTGTATTAAGTGGGTAACTTTTGGGTTCGAAAAAAAGTTGTTAAAACATATTAATATGGGATCTAGTTTCAAAATCTCATCGCGACTAATCCAACGATGAAAACGGATCCTAAATCGGATAAAATATTTGAGCTATAAAACATTTTAAATTTTCGAATTTGACATTTAATGCGTATGACATCATCAGTTTTGTGTGTTTGCTGTTTATAAGATGAGGGAAACCAGGCGTACTAGATTTTTTTGTGATGTTCTATAGTTAAAGCTTAGCTATAGAACGTTATTTTTTTGTGATGTTCTATAGTTAAGCTTAGCTATAGAACGTTCTAAACGTAGTCGCGTCCTATCTAAGATAAGTAAATACTCCTTTTTTTTCTTTTCTCTCCATCTCAGCAATTATCCTACGTATAAACGATAAAATATAACCATTGTACATGCCAAAGTCCACTCTACTTATTGCTCGGTTCGTGGCATGTCCAGAGCTGCCCTTGTTCCTCCAAAAAAAACTCACAGGTTCCGGCATGTAGGGCCACCTTAAGATAGCAGATAAACTGGAATGAATAGAAAAGGGGCAAAAAATTGGAGCTCTCAAGCATCACCTTATTGATTTATTCGAAATTGCATTCCAATCCGTGTTCGATGCACTGGCACTGCGCCACACATGCTCCTGATATACCATTGTTACAACAACTGACAGAAAATTCCAATAAACCAAAGATTTCTAGCGCTCTGTTACACTAGTCCTCAGATTACTGCATTCTGACCTCCACGCCAGAATCTTCCAGATGCTCTTTCACTGCTAGTATGGGAACCTGGATCAAAGCAAAAGTTGGATATATCAAATTCAAACCCAATAACAGTCGCCAGAATTCAGATGCTAATTTTACTCCACCAACTTCGAGAACGTGCACATTACGCTGATTGACAGAACAATTAGGAGGAATGAAAAAAGTACAGCTGTTGGACGAAATCAGCCATTGTAGATGGGAAACGATTTAACATACATATGAATTACTGAGACCACATGGTCTTTGTGGAATATAACATATTAACACCACTGAATTAATGTATAATCATGTACACCATCACGAGAATATGGCAAGGTTTGCTGAGCATTATGATATGCAGTTTAATAAAATTGGCATATTGGGATATTCATATATAATACCTCTTTCCGATGGAAAATGCCAGCGGCAAGAGCAGCAGAAGCATTTGTTTTCTCAAATACTTCAGCAAAATGTTCCACAGCACCAGCACCACTGCTTGCAATGACAGGAATTGTTACAGCATCCGACACCATTTTGATCAAATCTATATCAAATCCACAACCCTGACCTGCAAGATAAAATGACATAATGCAATTCAGCGTGGCTTTATATAATACTACAATGCAAGCAACAAATATTTAAGGTATCAGTACAAGAAAAAAATATGCTACAAGTTATTTGTTTCCCACCGTATTTACATTAGATAGTCACATTGCAATCCAAAACAGGTAGTGCACCTGGTGCCTAACTCAGTTAAACAATGTCTACATATTGATGAAGATAATTGACTTGAATGCAGTGTACTTCAGATTTCACTGTATTCCGATCACAAAACTACTCTTCAAAGAGTTCCCATTCCAGTCGACGGACACTAACCAAACGGACCGACCAATTAACAAAGCATGGACCGGGCGCATAAGCATAAGACGATGCCTTGCATGGAGAAGGTGGGATGGAGGACCTAAGTAATTTCGCCCCCTTCGGTGCTGCATGTCAGGAGAAAAACACTCACATTTTACTTGGCTCATGTGACAGCTTCAAGACAGGTAGAAATTACAAAGTGTATCTTACAGGTGTTCCCTGTTGGTTAAGAGCACTTCTTTGACTGAACAGTCAAATGTGTATTTGTAATTGGCGCAGGCAGTTGATTAAGAACCTTCAAAGAATGTTTGACTTGTGTGTTCTCATTAAAGAAATATAGCTTCATGATTGTTTGGTAAATCATAAGCAGCTCCATCAAATAAACTCAAAAAATAATTACAAGATTCTTGATGGCTTCAGAGGCTTGAGTAAGACATTAAGAAATTCCACCCAGCTCATTCATAGGATGCAACGCGTCATTCTCATAGCGAGGCGCTTCGAGTTAGCGAAGCACTGTAGTAGCGTCGGAGACAACCAACACATCAAGCAATAACCAGATAGATAGAATGATAACTGGTAATACGAAGATATCAACACAGCTGGAGTCACGAGGCTCGGAGGAAGAGGGCACTAGTTTCGAAGAAAATAAAAACAGGTTTACTCCACCCCTTTTTACTTTTCAAAAAAGATTAACTAATCTAAATCTAAAGAAAAACAAAAAAGAAATGGATGGAATTGGACCGAAAAAAGCCATTCAGCTGCCTCGCCGCCCAGAAAGACCTATAGAAGGAAGAATTCAATCCGTATACTCCAAAAAGGTCCAAGCAGAGTCAGATTCCATGAAGTTGGTAAATGCTTGCTCAGGTGAAGATTTCTGGAGTGTGGAAGCAGCTGTGTTCGCGGACAGTATGTCAAGGATTCAGGCGATTTGGGAAGGTCGAGTTTCAATACTTCCCACAAGAAGCTAAATGGTGCATCCCATAGTATAGCTAGTTGTTGTTTTCAGTCATAAGTAATAATGTAACTGGATTGATTAACCCCTAGCTTTTTGAGCAAAATTTGTGGACGATGCAACTATTAATTGATGATTAATAAAGCTAATCATGATGGTCTTTCCAAAAAAAATAAAAAAGTTCCACGTGGCTAGTATGCAGAGCATAACAAGATGAAACATATTGTACCTATGCTTTCTATACTGTCAATTTAAAAATATTCAGCATACCATCACAGTCAATGCAGTTGAGTAGTATTTCTCCCGCGCCCAATTCTTCCACAGCTTTTGCTAGTTCATATGCTCCTATAGGCCGGCTGTCACGCCCGCCACTTACCTGGAACAGAAATAGATCAACACTCACACTGGTACAGAAATACTAACTAAATCTTTGGATGATGATACCCGCATGCATAAATGGCATATGATGGGAGTGATGAATCAAAACAGTGAAAACATTGAAAAGGACTTACTGTGCACTGGTACCATGCATATTCCTCTCCTAATGGACCTGAAGGAAGTACAGGAAATGTGAGAACATTTAAATGCAAATGTGTACAAGAAATGTATGCAAGCATACCTTTATTGGAAACTTTTACAGTTTTAAATTGCACCTCATCTGGACTTTTGACATATATTCTTCGAGGATCAATACTTACAACTACAGCCTGAGATGAGAAAAAGCTTTGTTACGACGAGTGATTTACAGGTATCTAGTTATTCTACATAATAATTGCAAAAACAGATCCTTCATCTTAATTAGGGATAAACTTCATGAGTTGCAAATCAGAACTTGTTGATTGAAACATAAAATAATTATTATAGGGTCTAAGTTTGAGGACCAAGTTGCTAACCACAGAGATGACCTGAATGTCCTACTGGAAACTCAGCAGGCCCCTCGATATTTTAATGGATAAGGGAAAAAATCATGCTCAGACACATAACATTTTTATGTTGTTACATGGAAAAACAATTAATGGAGGATTATGGCTACTTTTCTATGTAATGACAATGTGGAAGAGGATTGAATGCATCATTCTTTTAGCTGGTTCAGGAAATACAACACTGTTTCGGTAAGCAAAAGATAGCTGGAGTTTGATTCAGATTGGTTGGAATGGTTCCTTACAACTATTATATGCGTTGTAACTGATCAAATTCCACACAAGATATATGGTTTGGCAGAATAAGACTATGATTATGGTTTATTCAGTCATTTGCAATGTTAGTATAAATACCAGATGTGACTTTACACTAGAGTTGGTAATAAACTACTACTACCTCTGTTTTGTAATATAAGATGTTTTAGCCTTTTTCCACATTCACATGTCCAAACATGAATCTAGACATGTTTTAGTGTTCATATTCACTTATTTTTATGTGTATCTAGACAACATGTGTGATAGCTAAAACATCTTATATTAAAAAACGGAGGGAGTACAAAACAAAACCTAGTTGTGGAGATAAATATTAATAAACCTGATTCCCATATACTCTAGAAATCTGCTCCAAGCTGCTCTTCCCTGTTTTTATCTGATACAGAGGAAAAATTATGCAATGCAGAATTGGCTGAACATTGTGGGGAAAGTAAAATACATACACCAGTCTGTAAATAGGCTTCAGCAGCAAAAACAGCATCACTTCCAATTGAAATCTTGTCAGCGCCAGACCTGAAATATTCTGATGCTACTTCCAAGCTTGAATAGTATCTAAAAAGAGATAATTTGACATCATTATTCTGTAAACTGTTTTATTGGTATTGGCTGGCACCAAATATCACCCTAGAAAAGGTGTGGGGTGGATATCACGGTTGGAAAGGGGTAGCCTAACAATATGAAACATGGAGAGTAGCAAGCAGGGCCTAGTAACATGGAATAAGATAGTAACTGTGTAACACGGCGCAGAGATTGGAACATGAGGAAATATATATTACAAATCAGGCCTATTCAGGGGGGGGGGGGGGGGATCAGGGAATTTGGGTACAATTTTTTGTAAAAATTAGCTCATCAAGTCAAGCAGAACAATTTATTGTTAATCTGTGCTGGGATCAACACTTCCTCAAAAAGATAATGAATATACGGATGTTGTTATCTGCCATGTTGATCCTATGCTGACCTTCACATAATGACCTCCATCATAGTTGTATCGTATAAGAATAAAATGTACATAAAGCAATAGCAGTGTTGGCTTAAATCTGGAGAGGAACTAACCTTCCACTTGCATCTGTGAAGTCTCTTATACCCCCACCAACAGTAAGTGGCACAAAAACTTTTTCAGATGCGCAACGTAGTACCTACCAATTGTATGAACATGTCACTTGACCAGATAAAGCCAAGCAATGGAAATGCTTGATAGTTACAAAAGTCAAACATACCTCTAGCATTGGCAAATCACCCAATGGAAAGGCACGGAAACCAGTTATATTCAAGAAGCTGACCTAAAGTGGATTTGTATTCATGGTATCAGATCATTTGTACATCAAAAGAAAATATAACATTATGTAGAAAAGTACCTCATCAGCCCCATCTATGTAGTATTGACTTGCTAATTCCACTGGCTTGCCAAGGTTTCTTACCTACAATCATGGAATAAAAAGATATTCAAGTACACAAAGATTATGTTTCTGCAGAACTATAAAATAACAAACTACAAAAGAGAATAGTCCTAAACTGCCAACTTAAAACTGAACATGTAGAAGTTTTTATATTCATAAGGTCGATGAAAAGTTTGGTACCTCTTTGCTACTACTATGATCTCTTACATCATACTGGTCACCTTTTGTTACCACAAGATCCCCGTTGTCATTTGACCGAACATCAAGGCATGCTATCACCTGCAAATTTGAAGTAACAGGTATGATGGCAATGGAAACTGGTATTTGAGACGTCCATGATAACTGTCCATGGGAGAAGGAACATTTGGCAACACAAATCTTACTCTCTTTGCAAGTTTTGATGCTTTTCTACGAGATGGGACCTGCATTGCAGATATAAGTGTAAATTTTCCAGTTAAAGAAAAGATACAGAGGTGATAGAAAGGAATTGCAAACAATAAAGTCATGGATGATGATTACCTTTGCCCCAGAAGAGTTAGGACTGAGAAATTTTTCAAAAATTGAAAGTCCAGTAGCTGTACAAAACAAACAAACATAGGAAATATAAGCTTAGGAATCCTAAAACATACACAAAACTCTGTGCACTTTACAAACCTTGGTCATTAAGGCAAGGCAAACTATCAGAACTCAATAACTTACAGTATTCCACGTTATAGCATACATTATAAATATTTAACTGTGAAATATCATGTATATTCACTATTAAACTACATATTTTACCTCCGCTCTTTTCTGGATGAAACTGAACTGCTTGAATGTTGCCCATCGAGATAGATGATATGAAGCTCTCGCCATAGTTGCATGTCGACGAAATCCAGTCTCTGTTAGCATCTGACTAATCATGCAGAGAGAAAGAAAATTACTCACATTCCTTGAGTCCACAAAAGGGGAAGCATCCAAATGGAGTTACTCCTTACAGGCAAAGCATGATAGGAGTGAACAAAATACACGTGCTGGCCATCAGCTCCTTCCAGAAGCTGTGTGTCCTTGGTGATCTGGAGGGCGTTCCATCCAATGTGAGGCACTATGAGACCCTGGGAAGAGTCGAATCGTCTGACAACTCCAGGTATCACACCAAGGCCGCTTACTACAGTATTGAATGCACTATCAGCTCTTGTTCAGTCAGTGGTGTCCAAGCAAGCAGAATCCTAGTATCAGCCTTACCCGGGCCATTCTCCTCGCTGGAGTCGAATAGCAGCTGAAGGCCAAGGCAGATGCCCAGGAAGGGGCGGTCCCTGCGGATGTACTCGCGAAGCGCGTCGGCCATGCCTGTGCGGGTGAGGACATCCATGGCGGAGCCGAAAGCTCCGACTCCAGGGAATACGAGACGGTCGGCGGCGAGGATATCCTCAGGGCTCCGCACGTCGCGGATGTTGAAGCCGAGGTGGCGGATGGCGTTGCGCACGCTGCGGACGTTGCCCGCTCCATAGTCCAGTAGCGTCACCGCTGCGGAAACCGACAGACCGGCGAAACAAAGCAAACGCAACCTTGAAGCCATGGACGAGACGAATTCCGGAGGGGAAGGGGGTGGAGATGGAGATGGGGATGGTCAGAGTGGTGCTTACTGTTGGCGTCGCTGGACGCGCGCACGGAGAGGGAAGCAGGCCTACGCCGCTGGTTCCTCTTCTTCGGACCACCTGCATAGCAGGGGACGGCGTGGTTGGCGGCGCCGGTGGCCATGGCTCCCTGCGGCGGCGGCGGCGGCGGCGGCAGCATTGGTCTCTTTTGCTGTTGGCTCTCCCAACTCCCGAAAGCCACACCCGAAAATGAAAATTTCAATCAACTTAGGCCCAAATGAGCCCACTTGTAATCGAATGCTCTGCGATTGATTAACAAATAAACGGCCCGTGCTCCTCCCTGTCGCTCGGGCGATCCTCCACACCGAGATCGCTCAGTTTTATTTATTTTGGGCCGGCCCAGTTGTTTGGGCGTACTACGAGAGAGATGTGTATTGCACACTCGCTCAGTTCTTTACTGTTTATTTAAAAAAAATCTTTACTGTTGACGATACTTAGGATACTTAGGGCGTGTTTGATTCATTGATATGAAAAAGTGGTTGTGGGTACCCAACCACGTGGTTGGTGGTTGCCATTTTTCATATTTGGTTGTATATGTTGGTTAGCCAAATTTTATGTTTGGTTGAATGGATAAAAAGTGGTTAGGCCATCTCCAGTCGTCCCCCCAACGCCCCCCAGGACGCTAAATAGCGTCGTTTTGGGCGAATTGCGCCGTTTTTCTACCAGTCGGCCCCCCCAGAAGCCCAAATAGCGACGTTTCGGCGGAAATTAGCGCCGACGCACCCAGGCGAAACCCAGCCCACTGGGTTCGGCCTGGGGGGGGGGGGGGGGGGGGGGGGCGGCGGAAGGAAAAGCACGCGTGGGCCAGCGCTGACGGCGAGACAACGCTTTTTCCCCACCCTTGCTCGCCTTTTCCCTCTGCCCGTCTCGCCGTCGCCGCCACCACCCCTACTTGCGCTGCCGCACACAAGCAGCTACGAAACCCGCCGTCTCCTGATGCTCACGGGTGTGAGGAGTTGGAAAACCCCAAGAGGAAGGTGTGATGAGCGTAGTAGCAAGTTTCTCTCAGTTATGAAACCAAGGTTATCAAACCAGTAGGAGATGAAGAACACAACGAAGGTCTCCCCGGCGTCAGAAAAGTGCTTGCACGTGGTTGACGAGGGAAGTGGAATATGCACAACACAATCAAGAAACTTTGTTCCAACTCAACAGTGAGGTTGTCAATCTCACCGACTTTCTGTAACAAAGGATTAAACGTATGTGTGGAGGATGATGTTTGCAGAGAATGAAAGTAACAGTTTGCAGTTGGTTGTATTATCAGCTTGAAGAAAAGGACCGGGGTCCACAGTTCACTAGTGGTGTCTCTTCATAAATAATAATAATAGCATACATGCGGGTAAACAAATTACAGCTGGGCAATTGACGGAATAAAGAGCTGAATAATGATGCATATACTAATGTCATGATGTCTAGTGTGAGATTCATTTGGGCATTACAACAATATACATAGACCGTTCCAACCGCATCTATGACTAATAATCCACCTTCCGGTTAGCGTCCGCACCCCTTTCAGTATTAAGTTGCAAGCAACAGATTATTGCATTAGGCAAAGTGTGTAATGTAAGTAATACAATTATCCTTAGACAAAGTACTATAGTTTTATCCCTAGTAGCAACAGTACATCTACAATCTTAGAGCTTGCTGTCACTACCCCAGATTAAATAGAGACATGAACCCACTATCGAGCATAAATACCCCCTCTTGTAGTCACAAGCATCTACTTGGCCAGAGCATCTACTAGCAATGGAGAGCATGCAAGATCATAAACAACACACAACATGATATATTATGAAGCAAATGACATAGTATTCAATATCCATCGGATCCCAGCAAACACAACATGTAGCATTACATAAAGATGATCTTGATCATGATAGGCAGCTCACAAGATCTAAACATGATGGCACAATAGGAGAAGACAACCATCTAGCTACTGCTATGAACCCGTAGTCCAAGGATGAACTACTCACGCATCAGTCCGGAGGCGGGCATGGTGATGTAGAGCCCTCCGGTGATGATCCCCCTCTCCGGCAGGGTGCCGGGAAGAGGTTCTGAACCCTCCCGAACTAGGGTTGACGACGGCGGCGGCTCCGTAATGTTTCGAGGAAAAGTGTTCGGGTGTTAGGTCTTGTATTGTCGGGGACTTTAAATAGGCGAAAGGGCGAAGGCGGTGGAGGGCCGAGGCGCCCTCATGAGGTGCTGGCGCGGCCAGGAGTGGGGCCGCGCCGGGACCTCATCTGGGGGCCTCGTGGCCCCTCTCCGTTAGCTCTCCGGTGTTCTGGAACCTCCCGTGAAAAATAGGGACTTTGGTATTAATTTCGTCCAATTCCGAGAATGTTTCCTTAAGTGGTTTTCTGAAACCAAAAACAGCAGAAAACAGGGAACTGGCACTTTGGCATCTTGTTAATATGTTAGTCCCAGAAAATGCATAAAACAATGCAAAGTGTATATAAAACATGTAGCAATTGGTATAATATAAGCATGGAACATAAGAAATTATAGATACGTTTGAGACGTATCATCTCCCGCCACGCCGGCGGCGCCGCCCACTCCCCTCCGCCGCGATCTAGCCTCCCGGGAAGATTCTCGGGCGAAAAGTGTCCACCCCGCCCGCAAGGTGTTCGGCGTTTCGCCCGAGCCATGGACTCCGACGCCGAGGAGATGCTCGCCGAGCTCTTCGACGAGGGAGATCAGGCCGCCATCGATGACGCAGAACACCTGCTGATCTTGGCCTCCCTCGCCGGCTTGCTCGTCCACGACGCGGGGCCGCGGCGTGTTGGATCATCGCGCGGTCGCCGCAAGAGCAAGCCGAGGCAGCGGTACGAGGGGTACTGCATCCTCTACTCCGACTACTTCGCCGATGATCCCACCCACGACGAGAAGGTGTTCCGGCGCCGTTTCAGGATGAACCGCAAGCTCTTCCTCAAGATCATGCATGCCATCCGGGAGTTCGACACCTACTTCAAATTGAAGAAGGACTGCACCGGCACGGTAGGCTTTACCTCTATTCAGAAGTGCACGATGGCCATGAGGATGCTTGCATACGGTGCTCCCGCAGATGCACATGATGACTATCTGCGCATGAGCGAGTCCACGGCCATTGAGTGCTTGAACAAGTTTTGCCGGGCAGTGGTTGCAGTCTTTGGCCCAACGTACTTGCGTAAACCCAATGCGCAAGACACTGCTCGCCTCCTCGCAGAGAATGAAGCAAGAGGCTTTCCTGGGATGCTTGGTAGTATCGACTGCATGCATTGGGCATGGAAGAACTGTCCATTTGATTGGCAGGGGATGTACAAGGGAAAGGAAAGAGAGTGCTCGGTGATTCTCGAGGCCGTGGCTTCATATGATCTATGGATTTGGCATTCATTCTTTGGTATGCCAGGAACTCACAACGACATCAATGTCTTGCAGTGCTCGGATGTCTTTGCCGAGCTTGTCGAAGGCCATGCTCCCCCTGTGAACTATGAGATCAATGGAGACCAGTACACAAAGGGCTACTATCTTGCAGATGGCATCTACCCGAAGTGGTCAACATTTGTGAAGAGCATCTCCAACCCTGTGCCAGGAAGCGCGAAAGCTTGGTTTTCCAAGTGCCAGGAGGCTTGTAGGAAGGATGTTGAGCGAGCATTTGGCGCGCTGTAATCTCGATTCGTTGTTGTCCGGTACCCAGCTATGACTTGGTCAAAGTCCAACATGTGGGAGGTGATGCAGTGTTGTGTGATCTTGCACAACATGATCATTGAGAGTGAGCGGGATGACCCAGTGCCTGACAGTGAGGCAAGGGCACCATACTACCGTCAGGGTCCTCTTGCAGATGTTGATCACTGATGCATGTAAAATGCATACATGAACTTTGCATTATATTACTCATATTTCATCCATATTTGCATCATATAAGGGTTATATCAATGTTTTATAATGTTTTTGGGAATATTTCACACTTTCCCTATTTATTTGGAATTAACCCTGTGCTGTCAGAAAACCCCTTTTTCTATATTTTGATGTTTCAGGGACCCAAACGACGTCCAAATGACCTAATATTCCACGAAGATCATTTTTTTTAAGGAACAAGGCTTAGGAGCGAAGGAAGAGCAAAAATGGAAGGCCGAGGACCAAAAGGAGTGGGCCCACGCGGCCAGATTCCTTGGCCGCGTGGGGCCCCTCATCTTGGCCCTCGAGCTTCCGATGCCGTCGATCTTCGTCTCCCTGGCTCCGTCTTGACCTAAAAACGACTATAAAAATAGCCCCCGAACCCTTTAGGAGGAGAGCGCCGCAGAAACACAGAAATCACGAAACAGAGACCTGGAGCTGCATATTAGAGGGGGAAAACTCCGACGGGGTGCTGCCGGTGTGGTCTCCACCTTCTCCAACGACTTCTCCACCGTCTCCATGATGAAGAGGGAGTAGTCCACCCCTGGACTATGGGTTTGTGGAAGTAACTTATGTATCTCTCCTCTCTCTTGAGCTTCACTAATTAGTGCCATATGAGCTGCTGAACATGATTATGGTCATATATGTAATACCTTTGTGGTGGATCTCTTAAGTTGATATATGTTATGATGATTGCCAATATTATGTCTTTGTTATGAAAGTAGATGCATATTATGTACCCCGTTCTTGTCTATGTGTTTTGATCCAACATGTGTATGAGAGCGTGTGAGGGGGAACGTGTGCATTAGTTGGAGTAACGGGGGGTGGTTTTGTGGTAAGTTGATAGCAATACCGTGATCCACTTGGGTTTTTACCTTACTTTGTTGCCTCACTAGGGATAAAGGAAATACCATGCTACCGGGGGTATGTGGGTGACATTGCCACTATCACCATGACTAGATCTAGCATGTTCTTATTTAAACTTCATGTCATTGAACTTAAAGCTATACTCCGTTTATCTTAATTACTGAGGTGTTATGATTTAGTTCGCATCTTGGTGGAGTATAAGAGAGATTAATAACCAAAAGATCTCTATGTTAGGACGTGATGCCCATATTATTAATAACTTGTCTTTGTTGCAATCTCATATGCCAATTCCTATGTTCCATTGTCTACCACTATATAAAAGAGAGAGTGCATTTGTGAAACCATGAACCCTAGTCCATTTTTAATCATAAGAAACACCTTTCCAACACTTTTATTGCACTTTACATTTTCTGCCATTATTAAATCCGAAAATACAAAAATACTTTTATATCTTGCAAACACCATACAAACCACAAAAACATCATCTCATATCATTTATACCATCCTTGTTTATTTATTTACTACCATTGCATATTTATTTCAGTTTTGCATTTGTTATTTATATATCTCTTACTTACACCTTGTGCTTGACAACCACTAGCTGAGGTTGAGGGATACAAAACAATCTACTTTGTTTTGTAGGTTACATAAAGAAGGATAAGGAGACAACAGCTTTTGGTTCATTTCCCCGAGAGTTCGATATTAAACCCTCGAGTCACCCTCGTGGGGAAAATTAGTCTTTTCCCTTACTATACACTATGCACTTTCAACCTAACCCACATTCTTTTGACGCAGGTACTTGGTGCTCAGCAAGACTATCTTCTGGCGCCATCGTCATCATCGTCAAGGGCCATCAATCACCAGGTGCCGGCATCATGGGCAAACTTCCTCGCCACGCGCCAGGAGATTCGAGACGCTACAACACATCTAGCTCTACAGAATGATCTGGTGCAACACTTGTGGGCGCGCAAAGGCAATGGCAATGTTGATAATGACGATGATAATGCCTAGTTTGATTTGTTTTATTTGTTTGCATTGTTGAACTATTTATTTGTGTGTAAATTTGTATGTAAAACTATTTCTATATGTGAATTTGTATGACAAAAAGGGCCGGCCTTTGTTTTTTGTCGAAATATGGCCGAATCGCCGGCTGGGGGGGGGGGGGGGCCTGGGTTTCACGGCTGGAAAACGCGCCCACCAGGTCCTGATTCGCGCCGTTTGGCGCCGCGGCGGCCGAAAAAAACGGTGTTTTCGGCCCTGGGGGGCCGAACGACTAGAGATGCCCTTAAGGGCAGCCATATTTACGTTCATTTTGAGTGATTAGAAATGCTTAGAGTGATAAGATGGTGAGAAAACCCCACAATATACTTAGAAAAGGGAAAAGCTTATTTAAATATCTATATTATAATTTGGAGACGAAAAGTTTTTAATAGGTTGAGGTAAAATATCAGCATGTGACATAACTTTGTTCAAATATTTAAAAGGGAAAAATTTGTTAAATATTTTGAAAGTGAATTTTTTGTTTAAATCATTAAAAAGGGAAGTTTCTTTAAATATTCTTAATATACAATAGGAAAATGTTTTCTAATATTTAAAAGCGTAAAATACTTATTATATTTTAAGAGAAACGTTTATTCCAATATTTTTAATATATATAAAAAAGTTTGTTCAAATATTAAAAAGTGAATATTTTGTTCAGATAATTAAAATAGAAAAGTTTCTTCACATATTCTTAATAATATATAAAATGAAAATGTTTTTCAACTATTTAGAAGGGTAAAAATTCTTATTATATTTAAAGGAAAAAGGTTATTCGAATATTTTTTAATATATAAGAAAGGAAAATTTATTTGAATATTTAAAAGGTAAAAGTTTGTTCAATATTTAAAAGATATTTTTTTTCTGATTTTCTTAATATATAATAAGGGAAAGTTTTTTCAAATATATAAAAAGGTAAATTGTTTTAATATATTTTAAAGAGAAAAGTTTTGTCAAATATTTAAAAGAGATAAATTTATATTGACTACGATGAACATGTCGCGAAATATTTCGCAGGTGACAGCAGGGACTAGCCCAAAGTGGTTGGCTTCAACCACCACTTTTAGGGTTGTTGAGCTCAACCACTTTTTTAAGGGAATATGCCTAAAATTTGGCTACCCCCACACACCCAACACCACAAACCAAACATGAGGTAACCACCAAAAAAATTGCTACCCATAACCACTTGGTGACTAGCCACCCAACCAAACACACCCTTAAACTGCTTAAGAGTGAGGGAGTCGCCAGTAAAAAAAAAGTGTGAGGGAGTGACGATATTACTGGAACTTCTCCTGTTAATCTCCTAACTTTGGACTAAAAAAATGCTCTAACTCGAGATGCAGATGCTTGGCCAGTGCGTCCGCGATTTAATTCTGCTGGAATAATGTTTGGACAAACTAGGTTGTACTCATACATGCCATTGTAGTACAATGGTCCATATAAAAACTGAAAAAAGTATCCAACGGATAAATAATATATAGAAATATGGTGAAACCTGGCATAAGATATTTGTAAGAAGCATTGTTTGATGAAGATGGAACTAAACTAAATAAATATTTTGAGAATGGTGGAACAAGGTAAACCGAGCAACAAGTATCTCACATTGGAGGAACAGATCTTTATGATTATAGGAAGAAATAATTATACACCAGGGAACCCAAAAAAACATCACAAAGTTTAGAAAGTTAAAAAATGGAACAAACCAAGATTACAAGAGGAACACAAAATTAGAACAACATGAACAAAGTTAACAAATCATAAATGTGAGAAGGAACACTAGTTTAGACTGACATGAACAAAGTTTATACAAATAAGGAACAAATCAAGATTACAAGAGGAACACAATTTAGTTAACAGGAACAAATTTTTGGCATAAGAAAAAATCACGAAGACGAGAGAAAAATCTAAAGCAATAGGAACAAAGTTTAGAAAAATAAGGAACACATCGGAAAGAAAAGAGGAACAAAAGTTTGGGCAACGGGGACAAAGTTTTGGCATAAGAACAAATAATAAATACGAGAGGAACAAAAATTTAAACCAATGGGGACAAAGTTAGACAGATTAGAAATAAATGAGGAGTAAAAGTGGAACAAAATTTTAGAACTATAGGAACAAAGTTTCGGCATAAGCAAAAAGTCATGAAGACGGGAGAAAAAAATTAAACAAATAGGAACAAATTTTAGAAAAAATAAGGAACAAATCTTAAATGAAAGACGAACAAAAGTTTGGAACAAAGGGAACAAATTTTTGCCATAAGAACGAATCACGAGTACGAGAGGAACACAAGTTGTAACAAATAGGAACAAAATTTAGACAAATAAGGAACAAACCAGGAAAAAAAGTTTAGAACAACGAGAACAAAGTTATTTTGTTGGTTTAGTTTACACATGGTGAAAAGGAGCCTTGGAATGGTCTTAACTGAATATTTAGAACAAGAAAAAAGAAAGAAAAGATTCCATTGAGACAGTTATGAATTTTATTGAGCTTCTTTTACTTGACCAAACAAGTTCCAATTCTGATATTTCAACTACACCAAATGATCTTTCGAATTGGTCAAGACTCTCCAGTTTATATGGTTACATTGGGAATAAAAAATTAGATTATAAGGAACAAAATCACACTACAATTAGGAAAAAATTATCACACCAAAGAACAAATCGAATCTACATGTGGAACAAAACTGTAGAGTACGAGGAACAAGTTGGCTTGAACGGGGAACAACAAATTAAATGATGAGGAAAAAAATGACACTACACTACAATTTAGACTAAAAGTTATAACGCGAACAAAAACTCGAATCTACATGCGGAACAAATCAGTAGAAAAGAGGGAACAAAAATATAGAGACGGTGGACAAATCGTTAGTGCAAAGGAAACAAAGGGTAAGTTGGAAAATATTGGCATCCATACAACGAATCATAACAATGGAAGGAACAAGAATTTTAAACAAAGTCGAATAAATTTTATATTAGTGAACAAAACACAAGCACATAAGGAACACAAAAATTGGGTCATGAGGACCAACTAAAACACAAGAGGAAAAAATCTCGATACTGCCCGAACAAAATGTAGACCGATTGAACGAAATGTTACGATCGGTATAACAAAATATCGATCATGCGGAAAAATTAAATACACGAGAAACAAATCAAAATTATTGTTGTGGATAAAAAAACCAAAAATATACAAGGAAGGAAAAAAAAAGAAAGAATAAAAGAAAGAGAAATAGACAAAAAAGAAAGAAAAAGAAACATACGTGAAAGAGATAAAGAGAAAACCTGAATAGAAAGTCACCTACTAGGTACCAGAAACAAGGGAGTCCTATCCGGGACGAACGAATCACCAGTTCAAATAAAAACAAAGTACTCATACGAACCGAAGAGGGTTGCACAAAGCATTAATGGGCCCAGCCCGCCACGGAAAACCTTTAGTGATATGACGGTAGGAATCGCCCGAGTTATATTGAGCGATTTCCTACTTCATACGGCAAAAATAGTCTTCTAGAATTCTAAGGTGTGTTAGGAGGGCTCACTCCACCCAATTTTACTCCACTTGTAAGCATTTCTAGCATCTAGCAACCCCATAAAATAGGCGCACTGTAAAAATAACTGCCATTCTTAGGTTTTGCGACAAAAAGTGAGTGACCTAGGGAGGTATATAACTGCCACTCTTAGGTTTTTTGCACGGTTGTGATATACACCCTTGGGCTACCTCCGATTTTTTTTTCATTTTTTTTGAAACTCGTCAGTTTTTCTTTTTGATGTTTTAAAACACCAGGATCACTCGACCTCGGGATTAGGAACTGCAAGACCCCTGAACAGCAATAAAACAGACAAATAGCGTTAAACGAGAAATATTGATTACCCTTTCCGGGTTGTGGCACAGCCGCACAGGTACTGCCATCGGTTTATCGAATATCTTAGACAGTGTTCCTACAAAACGTGATCACAAATGATGTTCTACAGCAAAGACAGATGGCGAAACTGAAACTCTGAAGCTATCAGGAACTCTCGAAAAAAGAACCGCCAAACTGCATTTGGAAGAGCACTTTGGCTGTGGTCCAGAATTTATGAAGATATCTTTATACAAGCCACAATTCAAAGCAGATCGGCAGTCAGTCCAACCTTGCTACAATACTTTTAACATGTCGTTTCTGAAACACGGTAATTTATTGTGTTACTCTAAAACTAGCCAGTTTGTGCGATTAGCGATTTTGGTGAACACTAGCAGTGATGCTCCTTTTCTAGTGAAAATACATCAGCACGCATCTCGAACTGGTTCATGGTAAGATCACCATGTGCATCTCCACTCCACAGAAGTAGCCCCTCTGGCGTCGTCATATGTGTACCGCTTCACTATTTGATTTTCTAGCTTACAGATGTGCAGTATCGACTTCCCAATCCTCATGTCGAGTCTTTATTTGGAGCTGGAGCAGTAGTTGGTGCCGCTGGTGGGCGAGTCATATCTAAGTTCTGCATTTCGCTTGCAAGCAGTGCCCTTCTTTCTTTCAAGAAGTTAAGCCGGTTTGTGAGCTTAGCTAATGCAGTTGGTGGTCCACCACCAGGTTCCTGAAACAATAACATGCAGACATAGTTGCTCAAATTCAGTCATATAACTGGCAGTAGCAGCACCGGTGTACTCCAGAAAAGCATAGGGATTACCTCTGTTCTAATACTTGAATGGGCATTCGGCCCTTGAAGCCTGTTTAGCTGTGGGCTATTTGAGTTTTGCCTCGCCAATCTTTGAGCACCTGGAAAAAAATGAAGAATTTTGAACTATTAGTACTAACATCGTTGCTATTAACTAGAGCTTCTCTGCGCACGGTTGTTGAAAACGAAGATCAAGAAGTATGTTTATAGATATTACGACCTGAACTTGTATTGTGTTAACAGTTAGTACTCAGCTGTAGCTGGTGAGCTGGCTTACCTGTTGAAGAAGATGAATGCTGTGCAGCTTGCCTCCTTAATTGTTCGACAAGCTCCGCCTGAAATGATAATAATGGAACTGAGCAACCGAAGAACTAAAAGCACATCCAGGTGGTGTTTTCGTCCAGCATTTCTTAACTTCAGTAGGCCTGGATTCTTTGCTACTTAATCTATTGTTTTTATTTTTTTCTACAGTTTGAAATATTTAAGACAACAAGGACATTTAGTTCCTTCGGCATACTTTTTACTAGATACCTCAGGCACTTCAGGTTCTTATTGTATATCTGGACAAATGCAGATCACGTGACTAATTTTCTTATACAGTCTATGTTTTCCATTCCATATATTAGGGGTAACCAATTCAGATAGTCCGTTTCTGGCAAAATGGAAGGAAAAGCCGTGGTACTTTTATGGTCTTACCATGCCACCAGTACTGGGTACCAAACGAGACACAGAATTGGCCTCAACGACTGTTGAGGAGCTAATCTCTGGAGAAAGACCAGCATTTTGTTTCTCCCTGGAGAAAAGTAGATTACTTTAGTATAACTCAATTAAAAGTATGTTCCTCTCCATAATTCAGAAGCACTAAGAAATGCTCTAGCAAGAAAGCCTTACTCGACTAGGTTTTCTGTATTTAGGACTCTTTTGTTGCATGATTCACATAACGAGCTGGAGCTCAGCTGGACCTGGCTGCTGAGTTGTCCACGGAGATCACAAGCCTTTTGCTTCAAATTCAAAATGTCAGCTTCAGAAGCAGCAACTTCCTCGAGATCAGCCTTCGTCTTTTTTTTACAGAAGAAAATTTTCAAACAGTAGAACAAAATTTAGCTTTAGCAAAATATAAACACAACTTTTCGAAGAGTACCTTGCTGTCTATTGATGACGGTAAGGACACCTGCCCTCTTCGCATATTCATCAGTCCAGACTCCAATGAGGTCCTCAAACTTCTCTCCTTCTGCAGCTGATCTCGCAAATTTTCTACCTGTTGAATGCTCAAACTATTATTATTGAACAGGAATTGCAGAACTTACTCTGGAAAGCATACCAAAACAACTCCAGGAGATCAAAAGTACTATATAGTTGAGAGTTATAATTTGCAGTGTCAAACAGTCGTCTACCAGTAGGGGTGGTAGTTGTCATCTACGGAAAATACTTTAAAAGGATGGACCAAGAGGATTCACCTTCAGGTCCCCCATAATGTCGCTAATGTATAATAAATTGTATTGTCCCATTCATGATGAATAAAGTGTCATTTAAAGGTTTGTGCCACCATAGCCAGATAGTCCAGACCATAAGATAACTACTCAGCTCTCAGCATAACCATAATCGCAAGAAACATTGACAGTATTTCAAAGGATCGAGCCACACGTGTGTGGGGGTGTTGAAGTATAAGTGGTTGCCCAGCCTTCTCCATTAGTTTGGACTTTTGGTTCTACTGGTCGGCGCATGAAACTTCATTGAAATCATGCGTAGTGTCACATCAACTGTGTTTCATTGTGGCTCCATGGTTCAAATTGCAGCCCGAGTCAGTTATGAAAATTACATGGCTACATAGCGAATTACTAAATCATTTTGGATATATCCAGTCAAATATAATTTAATAACAAAATACAGTGAAGACTCGCATGTTTGGATAAAAACATCTTACTACGTCAGAACTGTTAAGTTGGTTGGTTCTATCCTAAAACTACATAGCATTTCTGGGAGGAGGGGCAGCAAGCAAATGCTGCTTTCTATGCAGCTAATCAAGCATTAAAAGGGGAAAATGTGATGGAATGATTAGTCTGATGTAATACTGCATTATCTGCTTGGGATCATGTTTCCTGAAATTTATCCTGGATGTACAATGCAATTTTGGTACTCCCTCCTATCCATTAAAACTGTCGGGATAAATGAACTTGGCTAGTGCAATTACATAGTTGTATCTACGACAGTTTTTATGGACCGGAGGGAGTAGTAATTTTTTGTTCAGTTGAATAAAGCAGGCACATATTTGGGGGTAAATTGCCTCGGCAGCGTGAATGATGGCTCATCTGAAGCAATGACATAATCAGACCTCGAGTAAAATGCAGAGAATCAATTTGTTGACTCCAAAATATGAGGACCATTCCTCAAACTTGACTTATATTCTGTGGTTGTATTGCTTAACTGCGTTACTTCAGATGTTTGGATTGTCCTTGTGCTTATAACTACTAGCAGAATATTCCTTCTCCATATAGTTTCTATTGTAGGTTTATTTTGATTGATTGGTGGTATCACGATCCCTTATTGAAACAAGTCACCAAGGTGTTCTCTTTGTACAAAGAAAATCAAAACCTAGAGTTTGGGCTCTTACTTCTTTTTCAAGTGCTATACGACGTTCATGTAGTGATTCTTTTCGCCTTTCTAGACTTGCCCGAAGGTTTGCATTTTCTTTGACCTGTAAAATACAAAACATCATTTCATATGAAAGAATTCGACTTTACATAACTTGCGTATGATCCTAGGGGAAAAGAATGTACCTCCTTTGAAACTTTAGATTGGAGATCAGCTTTGTTGTTCTCAAGCTTCTCAATAAGAGCCCTAATATAGAAAATAGATTAGAAAAATAATAACTCAAAATTTATCAACAATGTTAATGATAAATATTGTGGAACAACAATGTGTGCTTGCGAGTGCATAAGATTCCATAAAGTACTAGTTCATCTGAGAATAATCTAAAGGAATTGTGCAACATGTATAACTCTTGTGCCTACAAAAAGTTGTCCAAAATACGATTAAATGTGCATGGTGCAAAGAAGACAAAACATGTAGCTTTTCTTTTTAACTTTGCAGAACGTCATGCCTTAATTGTACATGCCCATTTGATCATATTGTTGCACAATATTTTACAGGTGTATCTTATATCATGTGCACGTCTACAAACTTCGGAGATCTTTCTTAATGTGCAAATATGCACACAAAAAAAACCACACATTATGTAACCCTCAATCTGTATGGCAAGTTTATGGAAGGCACAAATCTTGCAGATGCAAATGACATATTCTTCACCTATTATGCAATGGAAGACGCCAAAACTTCCAGGACTGACCATGGAAATTGCCCATCCGCTTTTGCAGTTCACAAATGACCATGTTTTTCCATGTGCACGCATTACAGCATGTGCATCCTCGATTGTTTCATATATTTTCACAAGTACATGCTTTTGAAAAGAGTTGTGCATGCAGCCGGTTGCGCGAATTCTGCGCTTGACATGCTACATTTTGTGCAGTTGCTAACATGTACTTGATTGTTCTGAAAAGAAATGTTTAAAATCCAAGGATGTAGAACGTGTGCTATAATGTGTGCACTTAAAAAATCATGCACACATATGACCACCTATGAGCTATACACAAAATATAAGAGATGAAGGACAAATATAACAACAATGTTTTTGTACAGTTCATAAATGGCCGTGTTTTGCATGAATGTTTGCAAACTTGTTGTAGCATGTCATACATCTGTGATTTTTTTTACAATTTTTACCGGTTGCTCTTTATAATTATTTATCTCTCCAACAGATAGCACATTCAAATGTTCATCATAAGAGCATATAGCAGGCCACTTACTCATCATCACTGCAACATTCAACCTCCTCTGTTGACAGGTCCTTTCTTGCCTGTAAATAAAGTATTCTAATAAATCTATATGATTATTCTGGTACCAGTGGCATGCAGAACCATGAAAACAATTATTGCACTTACTGAAGTACGGCCCCATAAGGTCCTTTTGCTCCTATTAGCAGAGCTGCTTGACTTCAAAAGTTTTGCTCTCGAAGATGATGAACGGGATTTTGGTATATGATCTGTGGATGCATTTGATTCACATGGTTCTTTCCCCACTTGTCCAAGTTCTGTTCTTTCCGCTTTTGCAGGAGGTTGACCGACCTGACCATTGTCATTACATGAAGTGCCTGAGATATTGTTCTTAACATATGGAACAAGATGAATGGTAAGGGAGACAAAGTTTGCAAGCGCATCAAGCCAGAGACATCTGGTCTGATACCACATCTGGTGGATGGTGGTCTTGCTATCTTGCAGCATGCAGATGATACCATTATGCTGCTTACCATTATGCTGCTACATGATAGTTTTAAGAATGCAAGAAATTTTAAGTTCATTCTTTAGGTTTTTGAGCAAATTTCTGGGCTAAAAATAAAATTATTGCCTTGGAGAAGCTGTCAACAGGGAGCAAAAGTACAGTGAAATATTCACTTGTCCATCTGCTAAACTCTCAATGAAAATTATCTAGGTATGCCTATTGATGAAAAAAGGCCTGCAATGTCTCAGTGGACCACAATGGATTAATTTTTTGCAAAAACTATCTGGATGGAAACGAAACGCGCTCCCTAAAGGGGCAGGGATACTCTGGTTAATGCCTGTTTAAGCAGCATTGCATTATATATGTTATCTTTCCTTGAAGCTCCCAAGGGTGTGATTAAGAAGATGGGCATACATAGGAAAATGATGGTTTGGCATTGTTGGATGATAAAACAGTTTATCATTTAGTGAAACTGCAGGATGTGTGTCTACCTAAAGACTGTGTAGGACTTGGTGTTCTAGATTTGGCAACTATGAACAAATGCTCGTTATGAAAATGATTGTGGAAACTTGAGAACACCAAGAGAGGTACTATCTAAGAAATATTTTTCCTATCAGGTTCTGTCCCAGGCCACTGCTCGGCGAAGTGGCTCACACTTTTCGCATAGTCTCATGGGGCTTAATCATATCTTTTATCAGTTTGCCAAGAGTCATGAATAATGAGGAAAAAACTTTTCTGGGAAGTGCGGTTATTTTGATAAGATTAAGTATCACCATTTCCAAGGGAAGATCTTCCAAAGTATCCTTTGTTGAATAGAAGCAGGGTTACTACTTTTTGTAAGGAAACATGCTCTTTGCAGGACGTTTTGACACCAGCACTCGAAGTGCCCAATCTATAATGTTTGAAACATTGCTGTCACTTAGCGTACCTTGTCACGTTTGGCATCAATTCTGCTATTGCCATCACCTTCACTGCCACCAGAAGAGTGTTCAGAATTATCATCCAAGTCTTCTTCAATGTCATCTTCACCGGAATCATAAGAACCATCCTCATCATGGTTGTCATTATCCGTGGAATATTCCTTGTCAACATCACCATCGTCAGACTCAGTATAAGCGTCTGAAGAGCAGGAACCTTCTTCCAAATCCTATATAGGGTAACTGTTGAATTAGCATTCATGACATTATTTCAAGCAGAGACTAACTACATCAAAAAAGAACATGACAGCGGAAAAAGGTCATACATCAAATATCTGATCATATTCCTCAAGCATAATGATAATAATAGCTTGAGCATGGTTGGCGGCTGCGGCAGCTTGAAGCAGCTGGAATGAACCATCTCCAGCCATACTAAAGTCATTATCAATTTCACATTCACCAAGAAGAAGAGGTCGAAGAAGGAGTGGTGCCATGCAAGCCGCCAAAGCAGAATTAGACATCCTGTTCACAGCTTTGTGTGATCCAACGACCATCATCATCTTAAGAGTCCTAAAAGGAAAGGCGATGAGTTTGCTCTCATTGATGTGTTATTGCTATACAGCCTAAACTTGAATGATCATCAAAACATTAGAATAATGTAAACATATGAGGATGTATTCTCACAGAATCACAATCCAAGACATCAACTTTTGGTGATAATTTTTTAGCCAAAAAGCAACCTAGGTAAATACCTCTGCAGTAATTGTCGATTTGGTTCTGGGAAAACTTCATATACCACTTTATTTATAGCATCAAGTCTTCTTGTCTTGTCAGCTCCTGCTCCATCACTTTTCTTTATCAGTTTTTATAGTTCAAAAAATATCAAAATGTTGAGGATAAGGGCATATTGTGTGCTGATTTTTTGGTACATACTCCATGAAGGGTAGTCACTGGGATTATGCATCAGTTTTCTTAGGCGAGAAATGCATTATTATTAGTGAATAAGTAAGGAAAGTTCCGAGACACTCTTACGGTAAGCCGTAACCAGCGAGGTACAACATGATGCAGGAATTGGGGATCCTGGCATCTCTCGAAGAATACACTGTAGTAAATTGGAGTGGAACAAATGTTACAGAAAATATATGAAAATAGTATATTTATCGTGACACCAGAGTCAGGGTTGCCAAATAAACACCTTAATACAGTCACCAATGATATGTCCATCCTCTTCTGCAGAGAATTCGTTCTTTCCTACAAAATAAAATTAAGGATGCAGCTTTAAACAGTATACATATGCCATTGCCAGTGGACTAGACAAGAATACAATTCTAAGAGGTGAACTGACAAAAAATCTTAAATAAGATAAAAAGGTTAACCAAAATAAATCACCCTTTTCATAATCCCGAAATCTGCGTTTGACTTCTTCAACATCAGCAGATTGACGGAGGATTCCTTCTACCTTGACACCTACAAACAGTTTACTTTTCCGCTCATTACTGAACTGTGAGATCTTAAAATGTCATGCTTCTGCATGGTTTGTTTCAGTGTGCACCAAGGCAATGTGAACATAAATTTAAAAGTAGTGCAGAGTCAGTCTAGATAATGTACTGATTATCGACAATAAGAGAAAACACTTGCCATGATTTTCAATGAACCTCAAGGCCTTCTCCAGGAAAGATGGACTACCGTCAGCATTCATAAGTGCAAACTCTGCAGGTCTCCCAATAACAGACGATTTATCCTCCGCTGCGAACGAAACAAGAGAATCTGCTTATCCCAGTGCAACATAAGTATTTCGTCCTAACTCGCACACACGTGGGAAAGAAAAATAAATAAGACAATATACATTTGACTCGCAAAATAAATCATAATGCCATACAGAATCTAAACTCAAGGGTTAGTGTCTCTGATTTTAAGACATATGCCAATGGCACACAAAATGAACCTACTCAGCTCTGGCTCTGCAGAATGCAGTTTGTTTCTGTTAGAGCAGAACACGGTTGTATTAATGAACATAGAAGGGTCTGCACAGGAAGTGATTGTCCATGCCATCATCAAGTGCATATTATCATACGCTTATGTTACATAGGACGAGAGGCATGCTATTCAAACTGGAATTTGTCTTAGAAACTTCATTTTTTTCACTGTCCAAACTTTCTGAATCATCAACAGATTTATGATTATTTTTACTACTAGTAACAATGAAGTTGAACCCTAAATGGAAGTCTTAGATAAATTTTGCCATATTTTTACCAGATATTTGAACTGAAATGAACAAAGATATTGGATTTTCTATTGTTTATATTAAATCCATATTTCCTTCAGCCCAAAATACAATAATAGCTTAGAGGTTAACCCAGCATGTGCAGGTTTGATCTTTCTGTGGTTTCTTCACCGGAGGCATTGAGGAACATTGAGAGGCAAAATGTGACGGTGATTTAGAAAGGCCTTGATGTAACTTTTGGTTTTATCGGGATCTTTGTTGTTCGTGTTTGTTTCAGTTCTTCAGTATGATATAACGTCTTTACTAATCAATATAGTTGGATCTTTTGCTAAAACCTTATACCATAACAATTAACTTGACAGCAAAAGGTCCATAATTACAACTTATAATACATGATGTAGGCATCTAGAAATACTGTAGCATCTAACTGATGAGAAACTAGTGAAAGTTAACATAGCTTACACTGTTCAGTTGGAGCTTCTGTTACATCCGTGCTGAATATTGGATTTTGCCCCACTGTAGTCGCTACACTTGGTGCCTGCGCTAAAGCACTCTCTAATGCACTTCTCCACTCGTTGAGTTCTTCCGTAGTTTCTGCCTGCTTGGTGAAAACTCGCACCATTAAATTCCTAAAAAAAATGCCACACGGATATAAAAATGCCACGTTTTGCTATAGCCCCACAGCCACCCATGTTGCCCCACTATTCGCTGATCCTCACAGCCACCAGAACAACTACGAAACAATGTCAATCGTCCCAATGAGAATGCAAGAAATTGTACAAGATGCACAACCAACCTTCAGAGTAAAAGTACGACCATCATGGCCATCAGGAAATAACACCGTTAAAAGTTTCCTGTCTTCTTTGACTACAACACTGTAACATCGATCAAAGTTATATGTTTATTGGATAACATGGAACTTTCCTACTCCATGAAAATTCCAATTGCATACCTTCCGGAGTTATTCAAGTCAATTCCACCAAGTGTAACAATTGGTTCATTTCCTCTGGGAGGTTGATTCTGAAAGTAAAGCAGAACATGGAAACAATTGTCATGTTTAGAGATGTAAACCTAATATGTTAATATTTGCTCATAAATGTCACCAAGAATACTACAAGAACTATGCATCAGTAGGAGAACTTGGTATATAATCACCCACTTGAAATAGTAACACTAACAGTCAATAATATCAGCACTTAAAATTAATTTGCAGAACAATTATTATATTAACAATTGTCATGTTTAGATGTAAACCTAATATGTTTATATTTGCTCATAAATTTCACCAAGAATACTACAAGAACTATGCATCAGTAGGAGAACTTGGTCTATAATCACCCACTTGAAAATAGTAACACTAAGTCACTAACAGTCAATAATATCAGCACAGTTTAAAATTAATTTGCAGAAAAATATTACATTACTGTTTACAGTACTAATACAACATCAGCACATAAAAGACTCATCGAGGACTTGCATATGCCATTGATCAGTATGTGGTGCCAAATTCATCAGAACAAGGAATGCAGCAAAGTACTTCAGGATATCTTACTGGGTCACTTCTGAAGAATACTAATGATGCCCTTGTAAGAATAAACCAGCGCTTTTTCCATGTTGTCCAACCAATCCCTGGTATGTATCACAAATAATCAAATAGGAAGACTAGTGTAGCAACAAATATTTAGAATTTCAAATCAATTTAGAAGTGATCAAATGTACGAAATGATTGAAAACAACAATTTTCACATGCAAACTATGGAGTTATAAATAGAAACATTCTTTCTTTTTTGCGGTAAACGAATAGAAACATTCTAGTCTACTTAATCAAAACAAAACAGAAGTTCCTTGAGATTTTCAGTAAAAATCATCGAACATGTTTGTTGGCTTGACTCTGTTCTTTATTTTGCAGATTGTGAAGAGATTAGATTAGCCTATAGATATAGCATTTGACGAAACTGCATGTTACTCTATGTCCAAACATTTAAGCTAAGAATATGACTCCATAGAGTAGCAAGCCCTACAATCCCTCCAGGCTATCAGATAAATAAAATGATACGGTATGTTGCTGGATCTTATCATTCGGTACAAGAGCGACTACAACGAACTATCCCATGAGCAATTATTTCATAGTAGCCTCATTAGACCGTATATCACTCTTGGTATATCCAGACAATAGGTAGGAACATAAACTGAAACACTCTCGAGCTACAGGTGTCTTCTTGTCAACACTTTCCTCTCCTTTGCACTGACAAGGTCATGGCCAGTGACAACTTCATGTTCAGCCAAAATGATTATATACCTTGCAAAATATAGTTCACCAAATTGGCTAATATCCTAACTACTAAAATACGATACACCAATACAAGGTATGATCATCCTGTTCGTAAAATCTCCATCATAAATGGTATGATTAACATTGTCATAATTGTTGTTACTTCAGGCCGACATGTTTTCCTGTTCTTTTGTGCTTTAAATTCCACATTCCTTATGTTTTCCCACAGGAAGGACAAAGTATCCCTATTCAAAGATATGTGAACTGGAGGATCTCTGATATCAGTCCTTACCACAAACATTGTTTGGATGTACAAATAGTACGTAAAAAAGAGGGAGAAATATACATCTAGCCATGTTAAAACACAATTTTCATCCAAACATACCTTTAGATGATAGCAGTAAATGTCCACTCTTAAGAACCTGCACTTGAAAAACATTTAAGGTTGAAACTTATCATGCAGACAAGTAAAGGACAAAGCAACCAAATATATATAACAAATTGCCACTGAAGATGATTTTGAATTATTAGGGTGACTCTGGAATAGCAGTTTAAAGACTACCATAGTGATCATGCTCGTTGAAGGAAAACTGAGACTTAAGAATACTAAATATTAAGTTGATGCTATAAATAGCAGTGACACAGCTTATGTAAACATCTGTAGACAGACATTCTGCTAATTAAGCTTAAGGTCATTTGGACAAACCTGGCAATTAGGACATGCAGCTGGTGGACTATCACCCGCTTCACTACTCTGGGAGTTTGGGTCACCCTCCCCACATCGGCATATCTTGAACTGACCTGCATTCTCCGAAGGCTGCGAAGATGATACCTATCAGAAGAATACTTTAGCATAAAGCAACAGATAAGTGGTAACAGGGCAGGGAGAACTTGAGTTTAGCTAACAATAACAGAAAAGGAGAAAGCTTCTACATGAGAATTGCTCAATCTGTAACTGGTAACCCCAGACTGTGTGTTACTGTCCTGAGACTCTCCAGGCTTTATAAATTTAAAGCTGGGCATGTGTGCTCCTTATGTCTAAGAAAAGCTTCTACATGAGAAGATTTTATGTGCTCTGATTTTATCTCATTTGGCATGTGTTCCATCTGAATGCACATTGTAGCATCCTTTTGTGCTCCAATTAAATTTATGTTGCATAACTGAAGAAGTCATTGTTGAATATTCATTAAAACTGGCACATATATGGTAAGAGTCCATGTCAGTCAAAAAACTAAAACTGCAATATATATAACACAGAATAGTCACATTCCTTTTTTTTACGGGGGAATAGCCACATTCCTTAATGTAGTAAACTAGATAAACATAGCAGACACTCACACATTAATCAACCAAAATGAGCTCTGCATCTCACTTTTTATTGTAATGAATTACATTGGTGTAGTACCTTCTGAAAGAAACTTAAATCAAATGAACCTCACTAAAGTGACTAATTGGCTAAATCAGATAAAAAACAAGGAGAAGATACTGAATTAACAATTTTATGACTGAAGCATATGATGATCTTACTGGCTGGTAAGGAATCCTGAACTCCGAAGCTGACATTGTCTTCCCTCAATGGCTGACTTATGAACACCTCAGGATGATCTCTGGCCAACTGAGTAGATGTTCTCAAGCGTCTGATGCATTTTGCAGTGTTATTAGTAATAACTTATAGATTTTTTTTCTTCAGAATTATAAAATAAATATAACATACAAATATCACCATATATGGATTTGTACAGTTTCTGGGTAAAGGCTTCTACGTATTAGAATTACAGTTAAATGCATTCTAATTGTGCGCATTAAAACTGGAATAGCATGAGCCATTACATTGCCAATCCCTTCCTTAAATACTAGTTGAATTTATTTATTAAGTCATAAAATCCATAATTCATCAGCTAAGCCAAGGAGAAATATGATAGAGATTCCAAATGCGGTGTGTACCCAAGAACCTGAAGGTAGTACTTGGCAGGAATAGGGATGTACCAGAAGAAACTGAAGCATGTAAAGCTTTTAATTTCTCATGGAATAGCTTGAGTTCGTTTCCACATCCACCTAGAGTATCAGCTTAAGATTCTTTTAAGCCATTAGTTGGACCTGGGGCATTATGCAGCACAAGCAAAGAGAAGTAAAATTCAACATATATTATGGGCACAGTAATGAAATACAGTTTTTTCTTGTTAAATATGATGAAACTATCAGCATGGAGCTGGGGTTCCAAGTTCCGACACCATGATCCGCAAATAATCCGGAATTCCATTTCAGTGGTATTATTATGGGAATGTGACACCGCAGCTTAGATTTCTATGTGATGCCTATCTAGCCAGAACGCATTACCATACATAATTCATCAACTTCCACCTCCATTAGAACAAGTTAGGGGGGAAATCCTCAGATAAAATTTCCCAAGACACTTATTAACCCATTTGATTTGAACATTCCAGCACAGGTCAAACATCTGAAACCATAGTTGCAGGGCGTGGTTGAGAAACCAAACGGGCAAAACAGATCTAGGTGGACATCGAATGCGTAATCGGGGCGACAATGAGGCTCCTCTATCCAAAAAAGACGAAAAACAAAATCGCCAATCCGAAACAAATACAGTAAAATGCAGCGACGAACAGGGAGCGAGGAGGCGGCAATGCGGCTCACCTGGGAGCGAGACGCGATCGGGAACCCTCACAGGAGCGGGCGCGCCATCGATCCCCACCTCCTCCTCCTCCCCTTATCTCGCCCTCTCCCCTACCCTCTCTCTCTCTCTCTCTCTCTCTCTCTCTTCCTCTCCTTCTATTTTCTCCCGTCTCTTCCCTCTCGCCCGCACTTTCTCCGGGGGGAGCGCACAGCGAAAATAGCTGACAACAACGTGTCACTGAGCCGCGGGGCCCAGTCCGCAGGCCCCACGTGTCTCCCGATTCCGCCGTTCCTTTGGTCGAGAGAGACGCGGGCGTCCGGACGGGGTCAAGCGATCCATCTAGGCCGTCCGTCCTGATCCGGGTGACACGCGGCAGAGGATCACGGTGGGGGCGGAGGAGTGGGAAGCATGTCGTTAACGGGAGGACAGGTTCTGGCGCGGGGCCCACGGACAGTATCTAGCAGCTGCGTCTGCGTCTCTGTGGGCTCTTGCGTTTGGAGATTTTGGATTGTTCTTCCCTTTGTTTCCGGGCATGGATGGTGGACCCCAGGCCACACTTTCTTCTGTGCTCATCCACCTGCATTCGCATGCCAGCGACCGTTGGGCAATGACCGATCTACTCTCCCATATGATTCACTAATGATTTCAGAACAAAGTGCAGGATGATTCCGAAATTGCTTCTCTCCGGCTCCGTTGCTCCGTCTCGCTCCGCGTCCTTCTCCCCTTCCTCCTCCGTAATTGTTATTCCTCGTCCCCAACCCCAACATTCTAGTCGAGACGGCGGCGGAGAAGAAACAGTCATGACTGGACTTATCAATGAGGCTCCGAAATCGAAGAAGAAGGCGGTGTGGGGGAGGGGGGAGGGGGTTAGTAGTTTGCCGCGGCAGAGGTGGAGAGTCAAAGATTTGAGAAGTGTGTGACGGCGAGGCGGCCGCGAGTAGCAGTGACATACGGTTCCGTCTGCGGGGGCGGAGGTGATCTTGTTCCTCCCGCCGTACTTGTTGTTTTGCTCGGTCGGAATCCACGCGAATGTTCACACACTCGTAAGCAAGGGTCCTCCCGCTTGATTCGTGGAAAATAATTGAGTCAGTCAGCTGTGCATACTACTGTACAAGCCGCACACTTCTAAACCCTAAAATCTACCGGGAAGTTGGACTAATATGTATAAAAAAAAACCCACCTCATTGTGGTCGGCTGCCCGGAAAAGGGGAGGAAAGGAGGAGTGTCGTGTAGCCCTTGTTGGACCCTGTCCGACACGGACTTGCTGGCTCTTCCTTGTCCGTGGCCGGGGCATGAGCTGGACTATCTTACTCCTCCGTTCTTCTTTCGGAGACGGAAAGCACGTAGACGTAGCGACAACGACTTCATAGAGAACTTTGTCGCCCCGCCACCGGAGGGAGCATGTCAATGGGAGTGACATCTTCCTCCACTGGCTCCGGAGGAAGCATGTCAATGGGAGCGACATGTTCCTCCTGCTCCGGCTCCTTGGCCTCTTTCCTGTCGCGCATCTGTTTGCGCCGAGTTGCGCGCGCCGCGGACTCCGCAGCCCTGCGCGTATCCTCTGTCTCGGCCTCCATCGCCGCATCGGCACAGGCGCGCAGCGGCTAAAAAGCCGACCGCCCACAACTGGTTCAACTCCATGTGGGACGCCTGCAACGCGTCATCCACGGAACGGTGGACGGCATGCACGCCCCTGCAACTCGCCCCCCAAACTCCGGCTGCGTACTCCTCCTCGTCGTGGTCGATGGAGTTCGAGTAAGCGGCCTCCAATGCCGCCCTTGCCTGCTCCAGCAACCGCGGCCGTGGCGGTTATGGAATCATCCCGACCCACACCGGGTTTGTCACCATCTGGCGGGAGAAGTTGCCACGGTAGCGGCCGCGCTGAACGGACAGATGTCGCCTAGAGGGGGGGGGGGTGAATAGGCGATTTAAAACTTTTTCCGGGGAGCCGGAATTTCCGAGCCTAGATGGACCGGAAATTCCGGTATGCTTGATAAAGGCGGAATAAAACTAGTGTTTTACTTTAGCAAGCATACAACCTAAATATACTAGGTTCACCTATGTGCACCAACAACTTATGCTAAGCAATACAAGTAACAAGGTGATAGCAAGATATATATATGACTTCAAGCACGAAGGCTATCACAATGTTAAAGTGCATAAGTAAAGAGCTCGGGTATAGAAATAACCGAGGCACGCGGAGACGAGGATGTATTCCCGAGTTCCACCCAAAGGGTGTACGTCTCGTTGGAGAGGTGTGCGCAACCACAACAGGTTAGCCGCAACGCCACCAAGGCTCACCTTCTTCTCCTGATGAACTCAACCACAAAAGGTTGCGAGTTCACCTTCCACTATTGATCCCCTTTTGGGCGGAGATCGAATCCCTTACAACAATCTTGAGGCACACACCCACAACTTAATTGGGGGCTCCCAAGTCTTGAGGCACACACTCACAACTTAATTGGGGGCTCTCAAGTGACCACAAAAGGTCTTGACCACAAAAGGTCTTTGCCACAAAAGGTCGGCCACAAAAGGCGTCTAGGGTCCAATGACCCAAGAGTAACAAGCTCACAAGTATCACCACCACGAATCCTCGTGGAGGGCTCAAACCGATGCAAATGCAATGGCAAGAGCACACGAAGTGCTCAAGTCCTTCACTCTCAAATTCCAACAAAGCAACAAATGCTTATGGGGGAATAAGAGAGGAAGAACACAAGAAACCACAAAGGACTCAAATCCTTCACTCCCAAATCTCACCAAAAGCAACTAATGCTTATGGGGGGAGAAGAGAGGAAGAACAAAGAGAAGAACCACAAAGGAACTCCAAGATCTAGATCCACTAGGTTCCCCTCACTTAGAGGAGAGATGGATTGGTAGGATTGTAGATCTAGATCTCCTCTCAACTTTCCCTAAAGAATATGCAAGAATCTATGGAGGGATTGAGAGGGAAGTGAGCTTTCCAAGGTCAACAATGGAGTAGGAGAGAGAGGGAAAACGTGCTGCCTTAGTTGTGCTGAGGAAGAAGAAGGGGAGGGGTATTTATACCCCTCCACAAAAACTAGCCGTTGGCTGAATCGACACCCGGAAATTCCGGTGTAAGTGAGACTCGGAAATTCCGGTCACCCGGAATATCCGGCGGAATGAAATTTCCGACCACAATTTCCGGCTCAGTCCAGACAGCCCTGGGCTCCTTTCCTTAGCCGATTTTCCGCGAGGCTTTGAGAGCCACTCGGAAATTCCGAGTCCTGGAAATTTCCGAGCACAATTTCCGGCTCCGTTCAGAGAACAACCTCTTCTTTTCCTTAGCCAATTTCTTGGACGAGTTGGGGAACCGGAAATTCCGGTGGAACGAAATATCCGGCCCCAATAATCCGGTTCAGAACAGCCAAACTAAAACCGCTATAACTTTTGCAAATGAACTCCCAATGAGGTGAAACCAACTTTGTTGGAAAGATAGCGACGAGCACAGGGCTACAAAAAGTGGAAATATTGCATCCCATAAATAGAGAACAGTCACCACACATGGCAAGGTGTGGGACTTTCCTCATGGTCGAACCGGCAATATTTCCGCCACCGAAAACGCAAGAAGTTTTCCAAAGTAAAACCGTTTTCGAAGCACTTGGGCTTGTCATGAGGAACACGACAAGCACCAAAACCCAACATCCAAAACACAACAAGATGAACGAATGAAATCCCGATTTGGATGAGCTAGCGCTTGGCATGAAGATGAACCAAGCTCTAATTCCTCACATGGATAAAAGCCAAATAAGAACCAGGAAATATGATATGCCAAGTATGCAAAGGTTTGAGCTCTCCACAAAGATGCGATCAAGTTACTCACTCGAGAGCCCCTCTTGATAGTACGTCTATCTATCCTATAGCCCTATCAAGATCATACCTTTGCCTTGAGCATTCCACTTGAGTTAGATGATGACTATCTTGATCTCTTCAAGCGGATCACCTTTCTTGATTGTGCTTGCTAGCACATGCTTGATGAAGACATCTCCAAATACTCCCCCATACTCCATTATGGGAGAGTCTCGCTTAGCTTCGTCTTCATGCCTCCATTGCAAGCTCCAAGCATAGGATCTCTTCAAGAGCTTCTCTTGGTCTTGCACACCTTATACTTGATGACGATCACCACATGACGTCATCCTCCATGAGCTATATGAAATCTTCATTTGATGCAAGCCCATGGGAAGATACCTAACCCCACATAAAGATACCACACGCACATATATCATGGGTTAGTTCACAAAGCTATACGAACACGTGTTTACCATCCCAAGAGATACATGATCCCTCTTGGTACATCTTGTAGCTTTGTGTGTTGATCAACATCTTGATCAACCTTGTATCTTCCAACATTTCTTCACTAATATGATGTCTTGAATCCTTCAAGACATACTTGCAATATGCTCCACTCAACACATGAGCTTCAAGAGTCCAACACCTGAACTCCACCATTCCCATGGACACGATCTATAGAGATATCTTAATGCAAACATTAGTCCATAGAGGTTGTCATCAATTACCAAAACCACACATGAGGGGAAATGCTCTTTCAATCTCCCCCATTTTGGTAATTGATGACAATCCCTTTTACGAGGGTTTATATAAGGAATTGAACAACCATGCAATGCACTAAGCGAAGCAAGGATGCAAGGGAAAGGGAACAAACACGTATTCCCTTAAACCCTCTAAATCTCTCCCCCATTGGCATCCATTGCCGAAATGGGCGAGAAAATTAGAAGGCCAATATAGTAAGAGCTCCCCCATAATTTATGCATTTCTCATGATATGAGTGAAATCAAATGCACATATCCAATGACGAATAGATGGAGGGGATCAAACTATATTGAGGATCCAAAGATTGCACAAGAAAGACACCAATTGAAATCCACTAGAAGGATACCAATTGCAAAAGAAGGATGCATTCACAAAGAAGCAAGCAATCAAAGGATCCAAGAAAAACAATTGAGCACAAGAAGATATTATGATAAGATCAACCAAGTGTTCTAAAAATCAAGAGGGAACTCCCCAAGGTACATGCACAATGAAAGATTTGTATTTCAATATAGTGTGCATAACATGGAATCCTCACTTCCTCCTAGATAATTTTGAACACAAACAAATGTTGAGCAACAAGAAATGGAAGTGACAAATGAAGACTTGCTCAAACAAGAAAGGATGGGTGTGACATGGAAATACATTTTAGGAGACTAAAACAAGGATGAGCCAAGGCATCACTAAAGTCTTTCAAAATATGAGGCACATAGTGCATATCATGTATTTCGCATACAAGCACACCAAAGAGGATACATCAAATAGGATCACAAGCTTATTAAGAGGCAATGTGATACCAATAGAAAAACAAAGCTTGTGCCTTTTAGAGATCTCCAAAGAATCAAGAAAGTAATAAAAGGTGATCACTAAAGATTTTGAATACCAATTAAAGACGTAACTACTCTCATGTGTATAAGTTTCTAGGTAGACACTAAGTCAACAAAGAAACATGCACACACAAAAATAGGTACAAGGTAAAAACATGATATCCAAGAGGAAGTCATAAATACACCGATAAGATTTTTTGCTTAAAAGCAAAGCACATAGCTCAAATTAATCTTAAAGGGCATAGATGAACTTCCAACACCAAAGTCTCAAAGCATCACAAATATCCACATAGGATAAGTGATAGTTGGGATGCTTCGATAAAGATAACAAATATCACATAAGACAAATGATTTTGAGAATTCATCAATATTGCACATGAGAGACTTTGAAGAAGATTTGCTAGATTAACATATTGGGAATCGGTGAATCATGAAAATGATTATATATATTCCCCTTGATGTGTAATCATCCCGGCTTACTCACATTTGCAATGAAGATGTTTTGAAAGGAACTTTGCAAAAACCATATCAAATGCAACTTAGACATACTCATGCCAAAGAGCAACCTACACATGGTTGAGAGCTAGGAATATATGCATGAGTTAGATACTTGTTACCGAGATAGCATTGACTGTGTAGAAGATGAGAGTTCACAATCATCCAAGCTTGGCTCCAAAAAGCACATGGTGAAGACATCTTCTTTAATATGTGACAAGCTTCCAATGCATCTCCCATGTACCTAAAACAAATCAAGTACACTATGGTACCCAAACTAATTGGGTCCAAAGTAGTTAGAGCAACTACAATACATAGGACAAACTCCACATAAATATGTGCATATTGACATGAAATAGAATTTCATGCACATCTTAGCCATTTAGGATTTGATGGAGTTTATCCTATATATTGGATCAACGAAAGTAAGCATGCCATAAGATATACATATAGTAAATATGCATGCACAAAACTTTCAAGAACCAAATGAGATACAATTTGGACAAAACACCAATTAAATCAAGAAGCTACACAAAATTGTGGCAAGAGAAAGATTTGTCCACATTATATCAAAGACTCAAATCAACACATGATTGGAGAAACCAATTTGAAAAGATAACAAATGAAAACAAGGTCAAGGCTAAACCAATGAGCATAAGAAATAAATCAAACAAACATGCTCGAAGGTTTATCTCATTAATACGCGTGTGGTAGATAAACAACCAGATCCCTAGTATCCTCTATCTAACTAGTTCATTGGGCAATTGATGATCGAGGTTTCCCGATCATGTGACATTGATGTCAGTTGACAATGGAGTCATGTCATTGGGAGAATGACGTGATGGACATACCCAATATTTGTAGGACGTAGTCATTACGCCTTTGACCGTGAGATCAACTCTTATTGCTATTCCTGAAAGATACTTTGATTGCATCAAACGTCATATCTTAACAGTGTGACAATAAAGGTGTCCCTCTCGGGTATCGGAAGGGAGTATGTTGAGACGAGAGATCAAGAGCGGGATTTGCCAGTCCGCATAGCAGGATAGATACTCTAGGGCACACTCGGTGAGATTATGTCAAATGAGCTTGCAATCATGTGACTAGGTCACAGGGACATAATATCATGGACGAGTAGAAGATAGTATTGTCGGTAACGAGACCAAGCTAGGTATCATGATATCTATGGACGAGTCTCGGACACACTAAGTATCGCCATGGCAAAAGGTTTAAGACTCGACGTCTAGGTTCGAACGACAAAGTTAAAAGTTATTCGTTATCTCACAGGGATTAATTCTGGGTATCCAAGGTCCACGAATTAGTCATTGATCGGAGAGCGTGTCTCGATCATGTCTGGCAAGATCTCGAACCGCTAGGGTAACACACTTAAGGGAAGTCGACAAGTTTAATGGACCGGAAGAAGAAGAGAAATTAACAGAGAGCACCGGGAGCGTCCCGAGAAAGATCCGATGGAGATCGGAGGGCGACGAAATAGTTTTCGGAGCTGGAATAAATTAGATAATGCGTGTTTAATATTAATTAGTGTAATTAATAGTTAAATACATTTTTATTTAATGATTTTCGGAATTTAAAAGGCAGCCCACCTTAAATGGGCCTTCCCATGGGAGAGAAGGCCCATAAGGGGGGGAATTCCCCCCTTGGTGCGCATGAGGGAAGGGGGCTGCCCTAGGTGGGCCAAATGGGGCCCACCTAGGGCCGGCCACCCCTTGGGGGCGGGCTGGTGTGGGAATAGTCCCACACCACCCAGCCAGCAAGGCTGGCAGTCCCCCCTCCACCTATATATATAGGTGCCCCCTTGGCCTTTGAGGGACAACCAATCTCTTCTTTTCCTTTGAAACGTGATTCCTCCATTGGAGTTGCGCCAAGGTGAAGTTCTCTCCACCATACGCACACCGCCGTGCTGCTGGTCTTCCGGTCCAAGTCTTCTGCTGCTCGTCCCTGGATCGGAGCCCGGAGGTCGTCGTCTTCACCGTACGTGTGTGGATCCCTGCGAGGTGCCACGCTAGTGGTGCTCGGAGGTCTTCTTCCTCTACACGACCTCGAGGTCGTCTTCGTCGGCTTCATCGACAACGCTTGTGCGGGAGCGTAATCCCCGCGTTTCGGTCTACAAGGGTATGTATATCGATCTCCTCCGTATTACTATATCTGCATAGTATAGATCCTGGCTAGTTTAAGGTTATCGTTGTTATAAAATGTATTGTTTTCTGCCAGCGATCCCCTTCAGTGGTATCAGAGCCGATCTATGCGTAGATATAGTTGTACGCTTTTAGAACCCGTGTTTATCACGGGGGCATCGTTCTTTTATTTGCTACCCTCTCGCGTGCACTTGCATTGCCAGCAGCATTGAGTTGATGAAGCTGCCCGGGCCGACTTTACGCGTACGCTTACGCAAGACTGGTTCCACAACTGACATGCGGCTTGTACCGTATATGTGGCTGGCGGGTGTCTGTCTCTCTCTCTTTAGTTGGCTTTGCATTTTCAATGGAGGGCCCGAAAGGGATGAATAAACATGCAATTATTTGATCGTCGTTGTGGTAATAGGTTCGTAGGTATGAAACCTGTTCTATTTACGAAAGCCCCAAGCCACGTAAAATATGCAAAAGATAAAGTAGAAAGCGTCTAACTTTATCTTGCAGGGGGCAATGTGATATGGTCAAGGTAGGTTTGATAAATTGTTTATAAACTGTGGGCGCGAAGGAGACCATCGGCGCAAGGACCATATCACGTCGCATTACATTTGATGTTATGTTGTTGTTTACATCTTATATTGTGTGTATATATATATATAGTTATATATTAGTTACACGGCGGTAGTAATATAAGATGATCCCTCCAAAATACCATTAGTGTTCTCCCTTTTGGCGTGCACCACCAAGAAAGTTCTACGTTATGAGACAGGCCGTGACGATCGGGTGTCAGACATATCGTCGTTCGCATACAGTGGGTGTAAGACATGTTTGCACAAGCGTATACGCTGAAGGTTATTATGGCGAGCCTAGCATGTACAGACATGGCCTCGGAACACGGTGACCGAAAGGTTAAGCATGAGTCACAGAGTTGTTGTGATTGACATGTCGATGTCTACCTTTGAAGTTATGTTGTCGGCTCTGACGATGAGGGGTTGCATAATGGATGAGGATCGTGTAATCACTAAAACGATTAGAGGGATATTCGTTTTGAGTGTGAGTTCTGATAGTTTTATTTTATTAAAATTTGAACCCTATTTTATAATGAACAAAGTCTTTATGTTTTATAAAACCTTTATAGATATTAATCAATGTAATAGCCTTCTTTAAAAATTAGGCGCAATCCTGCGATTGAGAAACTTAAAAGGTTGGGTCCAAACTTCATAGTTTTATACTTTAACTTGAGGACACTCCTTGTTTAAACTATTAGCTCTTTGTGATACAATACCCGCTAGGAGATAAATCCGGATATTCCGCTAACAAAAGGATAATTTGGATTATCAAGTTTTTATGCGGATAATATCATCATAGTCCAGTGTATGCTACGATCTCTGCCATACAGAATTAACGGTGAGTGCGAGTTGTTAGATCGCGAACATATGAGATGATCGCTAAACTCAGGATACACCTAAAGTTGGGTTGATGAAGTTTATCAGTATGTTGACTGTTTTTCTTCTCAACCAAGATGGAAGAGAATACACGCATTGAAGGAGCACGTGGCAGTCATACTTATGACACTGGTCATACTCGATGACATTGGTCATACTTGATGACATTGAGACGCCTCGCTCAGCTCGATCACTGGATGACAGACAACGTTGCCAGATGCAAATGCTTTGTCATAGACTATCTCATGCAAGGGGAATCGTTCACCTTCATGGTTCTTGATTGCGTTGGAAGAATCAAGAAGATGTAACAGATCGCCGGGAAGTCATCAATGATGATGGTGTATATATGATATACACGTTATGAATGTTTTACCTAAGCATGTACTCGCAGTAGTGACTAAGTTTTTGATACTAGTCATGCTTTATGAAAACCAGATTTACTACTTGAGTAGCTTGGAAGGATGAGGCGACAATGTGTGTTGATGATGGCAGACAAAATGTTGTGATGGCCATAGACACTCTCCCTCTAGATCTACCATTTGAATAAATTCTTTTATGATCGCCTGTTAGTATGATCGTTATAAGTGTGTTTCCTCTAGCGAGACGATTGTTCATATATGTTAGTGACAAAATCGTTGTCCTAATATTTATGAAGTAATGATCATAAGCCGATTTGAATTTAGATGGTAGAAGCTCCCACATTCATAATATTAATATATTGCCAAAGGATACAAACTTAATAAAGACACCACATTCGTGTGGCACTACCGTTTAACTCATGTCAATGTTATAGTCAATTAACAAGCTCCATACGGATGGATCTACAAGTACTTAGATTTGATCTTTTGACACTTGCAAGATAACTAAGACACCGTTTTCGGAAAGCGGGCATATAACTTATTGATAATCATGCATATAGATGTATGTGGATCAATGAAGTAATTAACATGTAGTGGAGACCTTTATTTCGTAAACTTTACTGAATGTTTTGAGTATAACTTGTTGAGAATCATGCATATGGGTGTATGTGAATCAATGAAGTACTTTAACGTATAGTGGAAGTCTTTATTTCATAGACTTCATGAATATTCCGAGAAGATATATGGATATCCACTTAGGAAATGTTAGTCTGGAAATTTTGATTCGATCAAACAAGTTCAGAATGAAGTAGGAAAATAAATTTAACAAGAAAAATCAAATTCCTGCGATACAGATCGAGGAAATAAAGATTTGAGTTATAATGTTGGCATATCATTGGAAGACTTGTGAGAAGAGTTCCACAAATTACGTCGCATGGAACACCATAGTGTTATGGTATGTTAGGACGTCGTAATCGCACCCTATCGGATAGTGTGTGGTAAATAAATCCCTTATCGAATTATTGTGATCATTGGAGTCATATGGTAGAAACATAACATTCACGTTAGATAATAGGGAAACCATTTAAATCCATGGAGAAAATACCATATGAGTGATGGCATGGCTTTTAGCCTAGATTGTCGTTTCAGCGATTTAGTGTTTCGATGTGATCAAACCTAAAATGGATAAATCTTTGTAGTGTACCGTACCTAAAGAATTAGTTAGGTACATGTCTCACGACATAGGCAAAAACGTTGCCGGAATATACCTTGCAAAAGAAATAGTTTCTTGTCCAAGGGTATAAGCGGGAAAGAAAGTAGAGCAAGACGAAGTTAATGAACTTTCTCTCCAGACATCAGAGTGGCGCAACGGAAAGTGTTTCCGGTGTTATGCTCCTCAACTGGAAAGAAGCTGATGATAAAGATCATGATGCTCTGAGCTCATACTAAGAACGTAGGCGTACGAGGTTGTGTTCCACACTATGTGGTACGACAATCTTGTTATGAAGGTCATGTTAATGGAATATGACAGACCTACGAACTACGAAAAAGAGATGGTAGACCTAAGTCCGAGAAATGGCTATGAGTCATATATGATCCGAGATAAAATCCATGTATGATTACCAGGTAATGAATTGGGAGATTTTCTTGATGGCATCTAAGCTGTTAATAGAATATGGAATTTTATGAGAGAATAGACACTGATAAGAATCGATTTGTCGTGAAACAGTTCCGACAGATTCAAAAGTTGACCACAACGAGATTTTGTCTCAAGTGGCGAAGCCTAAATCTATTCGGGGTCGTTTAGCAATTACTATAATTTCAAATTGAGAAATTGATAGATGGATAAGGAAACCATGTTTCTTAATGGTATCATTAAGAAAGAGTTGTAAACTAGATTAAGTGTTACTCTAGTGCAAGTGGGAGACTGAATGAGATATGCCCTAGAGGCACTTAATAAAGATAGTTTATTCGTCATATCTCAATTGTTCATTATATGTTTTATACCATGCTATAACTGTATTAAGCGGAAACATTAATACGCGTGTGGTAGATAAAACACCAGGTCCCTAGTAGCCTCTATCTAACTAGTTCATTGGGCAATTGATGATCGAGGTTTTCCGATCATGTGACATTGATGTCAGTTGACAATGGAGTCATGTCATTGGGAGAATGACGTGATGGACATACCCAATATTTGTAGGACGTAGTCATTACGCCTTTGACCGTGAGATCAACTCTTATTGCTATTCCTGAAAGATAATTTGATTGCATCAAACGTCATATCTTAACAGTGTGACAATAAAGGTGTCCCTCTCGGGTATCGGAAGGGAGTATGTTGAGACGAGAGATCAAGAGCGGGATTTGCCAGTCCGCATAGCAGGATAGATACTCTAGGGCACACTCGGTGAGATTATGTCAAATGAGCTTGCAATCATGTGACTAGGTCACAGGGACATAATATCATGGACGAGTAGAAGATAGTGTTGTCGGTAACGAGACCAAGCTAGGTATCATGATATCTATGGACGAGTCTCGGACACACTAAGTATCGCCATGGCAAAAGGTTTAAGACTCGACGTCTAGGTTCGAACGACAAAGTTAAAAGTTATTCGTTATCTCACAGGGATTAATTCTGGGTATCCAAGGTCCACGAATTAGTCATTGATCGGAGAGCGTGTCTCGATCATGTCTGGCAAGATCTCGAACCGCTAGGGTAACACACTTAAGGGAAGTCGACAAGTTTAATGGACCGGAAGAAGAAGAGAAATTAACAGAGAGCACCGGGAGCGTCCCGGGAAAGATCTGATGGAGATCAGAGTGCGACGAAATAGTTTTCGGAGCTGGAATAAATTAGATAATGTGTGTTTAATATTAATTAGTGTAATTAATAGTTAAATACATTTTTATTTAATGATTTTCGGAATTTAAAAGGCAGCCCACCTTAAATGGGCCTTCCCATGGGAGAGAAGGCCCATAAGGGGGGAATTCCCCCTTGGTGCGCATGAGGGAAGGGGGCTGCCGGGGCCCACCTAGGGCCGCCCACCCCTTGGGGGCGGGCTGGTGTGGGAATAGTCCCACACCACCCAGCCAACAAGGCTGTCAGCCCCCCTCCACCTATATATAGAGGTGCCCCCTTGGCCTTTGAGGGACAACCAATCTCTTCTTTTCCTTGAAACGTGATTCCTCCATTGGAGTTGCACCAAGGTGAAGTTCTCTCCACCATACGCACACCGCCGTGCTGCTGGTCTTCCGTTCCAAGTCTTCCGCTGTTCGTCCCTGGATCGGAGCCCGGAGGTCGTCGTCTTCATCGTACGTGTGTGGATCCCTGCGAGGTGCCACGCTAGTGGTGCTCGGAGGTCTTCTTCCTCTACACGACCTCGAGGTCGTCTTCGTCGGCTTCGTCGACAACGCTTGTGCGGGAGCGTAATCCCCGCGTTTCGGTCTACAAGGGTATGTATATCGATCTCTTCCGTATTACTATATCTGCATAGTATAGATCCTGGCTAGTTTAAGGTTATCGTTGTTAGAAAATCTATTGTTTTCTTCCTGCGATCCCCTTCATTACATACAAATTTACACACAAAAAAATAGTTCAACAATGCAAACAAATAAAACAAATCAAACTAGGCATTTTCATCGTCATTATCAACATTGCCATTGCCCTTGCGCGCACACAAGTGCTGGACCAGATCATTTTGTAGAGCTAGATGTGTTGCAGCATCTCGAATCTCCTGACGCGTGGCGAGGAAGTTTGCCCATGATGCCGACACCTGGTAATCAACATCTGCAAGAGGACCCTGACGGTAGCATGGTGCCCTTGCCTCACTCTCAGGCACCGGGTCATCCCGCTCACTCTCAATGATCATGTTGTGCAAGATCACACAACACTGCATCAACTCCCACATGTTGCACTTCGACCAAATCATAGCTGGTACCGGACAACAGCGAATCGAGATTGCAGCGCGCCAAATGCTCGCTCAACATCCTTCCTGCAAGGCTCATGGCACTTGGAAAACCAAGTCATAGATGGCGGCCTGATCTTCCTCGTCGAAGAGCTCGGCGAGCATCTCCTCGGCGTCGGAGTCCATGGCTCGGGCGAAACGCCGAACACCTTGCGGGCGGGGTGGACACGTTTCGCCCGAGAATCTCCCCGGGAGGCTAGATCGCGGCGGAGGGGAGTGGGCGGCGCCGCCGGCGTGGCGGGGGTAGACGGCGGGTTTCGTAGCTGCTTGTGTGCGGCGGCGCAAGTAGGGGCGGTGGCGGCGACGGCGAGACGGTCAGAGGGAAAAGGCGAGCAGGGGTAGGGGGAAAGCGTTGTCTCGCCGACAGTGCTGGCCCACGCGTGCTTTTCCGTCCGCCGCCCCCCAGGCCGAACCCAGTGGGCCGAGTTTTGCCTGGGTGCGCCGGCGCTAATTTCCGCCGAAACGGCGCTATTTGAGCTTCTGGGGGACCGGCTGGTAGAAAAACGACGCAATTCGTCCAAAACGGCGCTATTTAGCGTGCTGGGACGACTGAAGATGCCCTAACTCCTGCTGTCTGCATACGAGCCATGTGGGACGGACCCCCTTCACGGTCGCAACAGTACTCATGTAGACCCATATGCAGACGGTCCACCCGTGGGGAAACAGGCGAAGCAGCAATATATCCACCCGTACAGGCATGACGAATAGACAAAATAGTACAGGCACGGACGAAGATTTGCTGCTCTCTCATGGCCTTCAGAATTACCCAATAATAACCAGTCCTAGTTCCTGAGTGTATAAACCGTCATCAGGATAAGTTTCGGATGCGGCAACGGCGACAAAGATCCCGTTATACATATACTCCCACAAAGCACACCATCTTAAGTGCAGAATTAGAAGCGCTCCATAAACTTATGCGGTGCTAGCAACACATCAACAGTTCTAATTTGTTTGACAGGCGCCAACGAGGGAGAGCAACTGTCGCTGTTAACAAACCGTGACGAAATGCTTGTGCTCTCAACTGTCTCCGCTTGGTTCATCGTCCTCATCAAGGTTGATGCCAGAGATACTCATCTTTCCTGTATTTACTGCAGTGCAAGGTTTAAAAATAACGAGTTAATAGGGCAGACATCAGGAATCTACACATAGTTATAGGACAGACTAGCTATCCGTGATCAGCTGGGTGAGGAGGTGTGTACAGTATACCCCTCGGTGCTCAGTAACTCTCTATCCATGCTTACTCATGGTGCGCATTAGATTCTGCACACAGATGTCCTGTCTGTGTGGAATTACTGGGTTTTTCGTGGCTTCTTACTATTTATTTACCCTAGAAAATTAGTACTACATGCTTACCAACTGCATCCTGTCCACAGAGATTGGGCATATATTTGCTAATATGTTCCTCTGCAGCTTTATCGGCCTTCAGCGTCTCGCATTCAAACGAAACCACCACCTTTTTATTGCCATGTTTCTTTTGAACCAACCCAACAATATCGTCTTCCCATCTGCACGAAATATTATTCGCATGAAGAAAACAGCACAAAACAAAATTCAAAACGATAAACAAGACTTAACAGCATCAACCTTCACCCAGTAGTGGAACTCATCTTGTGTTAAGCAACGCAGCAAATAGTACACAATACAGAACCAAATTCCAACCATGCGTGCAGCGTGCTATGTACGTATAGTACATTGGACAACGCAGCCAGCACCAAGTTAGGAAGAGGATCCACAAAATCTCTCGATAAGGTAACTTTATCCATTAAACTAGGAAGTGTCCAGCAATTAGGTAGTTTATCCTTTAAAATTATGAAGAGTCCAGATATGATAGGGTTGAGAGTTCAAGTCTAGATCTGACTTCTGGATCAAGTCCTATATAAGAGGGCTATCATGTACTCCCTGAAGCACGCTAGGAAACAGAAGAATAGTTTTTCTACGTTGCCCCTCCCAAACCTCTCTCCAAAATGTAGAGTAAAACATAAAATTACTAACATGACGAAACATCATAGCTAACAGCCTAATGTTATTTTGTTCAGAAAGAAAAACACCGGACAGTGAACACCTTGCAAGCTGGACTTTATATAAAGAGAGACAGGATAAGCGACTTGAGCTTATATATACTTAAGTCAAAAACATTCACTCAATAAAGGACTAAATAAAATAGTTCAAGGTTTCTGTCTACTCATGCAGGTAACACTGGCTTTATGGCTGCTTAGTGGCGTTATGCAGAAGTAAACGTGTTGACATGCTGCTCATGACTGATGATGCATTTGATGATATCAAACCATCTAGATTGAACATTTAGAGATCATGGCAAATAGTTATCTTCGGAGGCATGCAACTCCATGCCAGTGCAAAGAAATTTTTACAGTAGGAACAGCTTCGTGGTTACTTTAGTATCATGCTAGTACGAAATAACTCCAAAATCACCACATAAGAAAATGATAAATTAAATAAATTCTTGACGCCCTGCTTCATAGAATTATTCCTATCCTTGAAATGTATTTAATAAGTGTGCTTCTTGAAAACATAATCCATTAGAACAGAAAAGACAGTTATGTTACAGCGCTTTGATATAACCTGAAAAAAGATATGGCGGACATTGTAGAACAATGAATGGAAGATGCATCCGTATTCAGATTTCATATGCCCCATATATCAGCACTCCAGCTAAAATAGCTAGGCATGTGCATCAGCACATTGTTTTTGCAAATAGTAACTTCAACAATGTTAAATTTAGTTTTGAAGAAAACCACCCGTGTGAGAAGACTTACCCATGCAAATGGTCAATGTTTTGTAACCGAGCAGCATCATGTCCCCTGCATTCCACCACAACCACCCTCTCTGTCTTCCTCTGTCACATGAGCACAGGTTAACCTCTGCTAAACTACAGACTACATTGTTCTAAGAGACAACTGGGCTTTTCTATAAGTAACTTTTGATAGATCCACGATAAACCGGGTAGTTTTAATTAGAAGAGAAGGTAAGCTAAGATAGTAAGATAATCAGTTGGTAAAATACATGCTTAGTGGGGAAGAACATAGCACTAGGCACTAGCACATGCCTGACCTTGAAATTTATGATGTTGAGCTTTATAAGGCGGTAATCATCTCCTCGGCTACATTCCCTCTCGCATGGTATCGCTTACATGATAGACAAGAAGAAGACACAAGAATGTAAGCTAAAGCCATTTTCTCTTAAAGACTAAAGACAAAGAATCAAAGATTGGTGCACAGTTGCCAAAAGAGAATGGGAGCCGAGTAGAAGCACATAAATTCAGTTTTCTAATTAAAAACACAACAATATGCATTATTCTTCAGATAGCACAAGAAATTAAGTCGACTTCCTGACGCAACAGGTCATGACATGTTATAAGCAACCTAGCATTGCTCAGAGGTCAGAACAAACGATGCTTCGAAAAAATGATAAATTTCTATACAGATAAACCCTAACTATATATCAGCCTCACAGTACTGTCACTTGTGCTGAAAAAAGAGGGGTTTTGGTGACAACACAAACGATTCAACATTCAAGTGATAGGCAATTGCAGCCAAGGATATTGTGGTCGAATCAAGAATAAGAGGTCAATCGATAAACATTTGCTCGTACTATAAAGGTGAGAGAGGAGAGAAAGGTACGGGTGCCGTGGAGGCCGTAGCAGACGGAGTCCGGGAGGCGGATGAAGTGCCCGGAGATTACGCCAGAGGGAAGCAGCGCGATGGAAGCTACGCCCTCCATCTTCTCTCCGGCATCTCCCTCCTCGGCCTGCGCCCTAGCGTTCTCCGCCTCCGCCTCCGCCGGCGGCGGCTGACGCTCACCATTCGCCTGCGAGTCTGACAGAGAGCCCATCGTTCACACCGCGCCGAAGAGTTGAGTGCGCCGCCTAGAAGCGAAAGCGTAAGTTAGTGCACTCTTGCGCATATGACCCTGGAATAGTAATTTCTTTGGCATGGAGACCTGCCGATTCGTTTTTTAAAAAACAAGCCTGCCGATTCATCGCGTGTCTTTTATTCGTCTTTGCCAGGTTAGAATCCTCTTCAAGTCAAAAAAGGGGTTAAAATCTTTCTTATTCTGTGGGTCTAATGGTTTATTCGAGTTCAGTGTAGCAAATCTGCCGCAACGAAATCAAGAAGAAAATCAGACTCTATTGGGCTATAAGGGCTGTTATTCGCAATAAAGTTTTCCCTAAGGGACGAATTTGCTAATTTGTCAAAGCAAATATCGACTTGGGTTACGGCTCTCCCCGAAATCATACATCGGTCGATTCTTCTCCAGCCTTCCTCGCACGAAGGCTACCATGGCGGCGGCTGCTCCATCGAAGGCGGAGGTGCTATCCCTCTTCCGGACCTTCATCCGCACGGCGAGGAAGTTCTCCGACTACAACATCCGCGAGTACACGCGCCGTCGGGCGGCGGACGCCTTCCGCGATAACTGCGCCCTCGCCGACGCGCCGGCCGCGGCGGCGGCTTTCGCGGACGGGAAGCAGCAGCTGGAGGTGGCGAAGAGGCAGGTGCTGGTGTACTCTTTGTACGCACCCAAGGCCAAGAGCGTCGTCGAGATGAAGATTCAGTGACCGACACGGGAGAGAGGTTCCATGCCTGCAATCTCCTGCTTTTTCCCCTTTCGGGTCTGTGCTCTGTTATGTAGTATGGTTACGGTGATTTTACGCTATTAGAATTCTGCTGGTATTGTCATTGTTCGCTGGATATTTGACATGGTATTGTTCCTTTTGTTCAATAAATTAGCAAATTGAGGATCATGATATCATACGTTTCACATGCCAAATCGTTCCATTATTTATCTGATTGTGGCTTAGGATTATCGAATAGCCTTATCCCAGTACCGTTGCTACATCCTACTACTTTTTATTTGCTCGCCCCTCCATACTTGTGGTGCTGACCAAAGTGTTTAATTGTTAAGGGTGTGTTCAAGTCAATTACCTGACCTGTCAACTGTTTGCTGAAATGACCCATCCTTGGTTACAAAGCCAAAACCAGATTAGATTGCACACAACATAAGTTATCGTGAGAAAAGTTACAGTTTGGCTATGCGTCGAGTAGTGTCTAACAGATGTAGAACAATCACACTAAACCCCTAGCCCTGTGTAACATGGAGATAGACCGAATCAACAATTCCTGAGATGTTTCTTTTCATGTTGCTGGGTTTGTATGGTAAGTAGATGTTGTTGGGTAGCTGAAGGTCAGGGTTCTGCATAGACCTAGGGAGCATCACAGCGTGCATTGCAAGGCTTGCGGCTATCCCCTAGGCCCTAACCCACATGATGGATGGTGCTCCTTTGCAGGGGCTTTCTCTTGTAATGACCTTTGCAGAGCATCTTCACCGTGGCTTATTTCCCCTTACACATCTTGTTTGCCCCCTGTGAATTTTTGTTAGGACAAGTTTACATGGCTTTAATTTTATTACTAAACTTGTTTAGTAAACGTTTCTTGGTTTGCTTGCTTTTATATTTGTTCTTTTGTCAATATAAACAGACATCTTCTACATTTTCTGATTGATAGCATCAACCGGTCAGTCCATTAAACCGAACTAAGGATTCTGGGAGTTACAACAACATTTCAATAAAAATGTATACAAAATACTTGCACATCATAAAGTTAAAGATAGATAGATTGGGTAGCATAGTGGTATGGTTGTTAGCGTAAACCGTAAAGCAACATTATCAAGGTGATGAAGGGTGGTGGTCAAAAGCAGTGCACAGGTGACCATAAGGTCCATACTGTTGAGCAATGTGGTTTTATTGTAGCATTAGCAACTAGGTGTTGTCCACAGAGTTCTTTCAGATGATACAGTTGACTAGGCTAGTTGGTTGACATACGGTTACGTAGTTTGACACTACACATTTAGCATCTGTGTATGTGTATTGATGACTATTCACAGTTTGGTAGTTCTGCGATGTACAAATGGCATTTCCCCACCCAAATCATTACATCTTTGGCCGGATGCGGAGGGAGGTAATCTTCTTATGTGCCGGATGCAGAGGAAGGTAATCTTCTTATGTGCACCCAAGGTGCCACCACCTTCGGCTCCGCCGGCCTGTAATCTCATCATCTGATCCATCAAAGTTAGTAATGACTTGCACATTCTCGTCGCTCTCCAGTCCGGAGGTATTTGGTTTGTCTGATCGATGGTGATCGTCTTCTAACTCTGAATTTTCTTCCATGTCGTCCTGGCATGACATTTCATCGAGGAGCTTCTGAATGTTGCTATTGACATCTTCAGTTGCTTCCTGAAGCTCAGAGAAGTACACCAAGATATTGCTGCTATCTTCTGTTTCTTCTGGAAGCTCAGAGAAATCCACCAATATGTTGTTATCTGTGGCAATCTCTTTAGCCACTTTCTTCTTCAGTTCCATGCTTGATGTGTTTCCAGAAAGCTTCCACACCAACTGCAATGACAACAAAACAGTTACGGCGAATTCCTGCCATTCATCTTTCATTCTACTGCAAATCAATGGCACATACTACAAATGGTTAAAGAAAATAAGATTTTTTTACGATGGGATCAACGATGCCGGCGCCCTCCTTGGCCACCACAGCAAAGTCGCTGCCAAACTTGTCTGCGAGGATGGCACGGGCAAACAGCAGCTCCTGCAGGTCACCGCACCAGCCAGCAGCAAACATACTGCTCTATGATTGCAGTAGAGAAACACTAGCATTCATAAGAAAAGATCAAATTTTCATGTTGGCGTCTGTGAAGGTCATGTGTACACACGCGGTTGAGAGCGCGGTCAAGTTGGCCGAGGGCGAGGAGCTGGCTGACATCGCTGGAGGCGATGGACTTGCGAGCAATGCGAGGCCGGCGGGCAACAGCGATGCGGGAGACGGTGAGCCCGAGAAGGGACTTGAGCTTCGCTGTCTGCTTGGACGTCTTGCGGAGCAATCCCATGGCTGGTGGATGATCGACGGATTTTGGTGGTGTTGGCTTTGATATTCCGTTATATGAATGCCGATCTTGGTTGTATTGGTGGTCCTTTGCGTGGACAGGAGGAAGGAGAAGGTAGCAGACAGCAAATCAGTTGCTTGTGGACTCAAACGGAAGTCTGCATTGGAGGGGCAAGAATCTGTGGGCTCGTGGTTCTGTTTCATTGAAGCATAATTTTGGTGCCTGTTTAATTCGAACTGGGGAAGTTCGGTTTTGAGCTGGAGGAGTAGGATTGCAGTTAGTTTAAAAATGTAACTCCTTATCTCATATTAGCGTTGCCCCATGCCAGTAGTAATTTTGTCTGACATGGAGATGAGATGAGGGAAGTTGGGAAAGAAGTGCAGTGTCGTGGCGGTCACCTGAGGAGGCAGGATAGGCGGGCAGCCTCGTCTGTTTAATTTGGCCTGGTCACTACATCGAGGATCCCTTGTTCAATCAATCTGTCCCTATCTCTTTATCCAGGAACCCTTCTCTGTTCAGTTTGGCGGGGTTTGTTTGTCCAGTATCTTTGTGAAATGGGAGTATTGTTTTTTACCCTATTACTTCAATCAAACTCGATTAGGCCTCGTTCTGCAGCAGGGTTTTGTAGTGTTTTTGGGTGTATTTTACCTAGTGTTTTGGGTGAAAACACTCCACACACCCAAAACACTCCAACCCCTGCCAATCCCCTTCTCTACCAAAACCCCCACCATTTCATGTTGTTTGGTACACAGGTTTTCAAAGGGGTGTTTTAGCAATATAATCTCATCTTTTTTTCACAGGACACATAATTATAACACATGAGCACAATTTCAACAATACTTCGAGTAAAGAACAACAAATCCACAGGCACATCACAGACACAGATTCAGTTACGCATTCAGAACTAAATGAAAGTGATGAAATGTTCAGAGTGGCACATATGAAATGAGGCAAATGATGCACACATATCCGCTATCACCGATCAGGTGCTTATTTAAAATAGCTAATGCAAGTCTGTATTCTCGAAGTGTCCAGATCTGTACGACGTTGGCCGATGAAGACAACATCTAGCCCTGGAGCCCGATGATCCCTGGAAACAAGGAAACGAAGCTCATAAGAACATTTCAGATAATGAACAGGGTTTCTATGAATCAACTAGATGCTACAAATGGCGAATAACAGTCAGGCAAGAGGGAACCAGATTGTTAACTAGCCCAGATTGGAGCAAGCCAAACAATGAAACACCGAAAAATATAGCTTACCAAAAAAGCCCAGATTTAAGAGTAGATATTTCAGCATACATTCAACAGCAAACAAATAAATTAACATAATGATAAAGAGGCACATGAAGATTGGCTAACTGATATCACATTATCATAAACCATGCATAATTAAATGCTCTAAATATAGCATTAAATTTCGAGTTTATCAGATCATGTGTCCATGATTGCTGCAGAAGCTATCATATTATTCAAAGACTGTAGGTGAACATTAAACAAACATTCTGCAAACAGTTTGAAGCTATACTCGCTATGTTCACTCTTTCCTGCACAAACTGAGAATGTGGTTCAACAAATAACTAGATGGTTCAGGGAATGAAGACATCATACAGTCCTAGTGTACACAGAGCATCACATGTCACATTGTCTATAATCCAGATTTTGGAAACAGCACTGATCACACTCCTAGTGTACACATACAGAGCACCACATTATACTCCAAATTTATCTAGCAACCTAAAACAGGGAACATATATTTATAATTGGAACATATATTTACCTTAAGGTAGCTTGGCTATCTTGACACGAAGCCACTCGATCGCTGTTCCATCATTATCAGCGACAAGGTTGACAAACATCTCACGGTTGTCTGCATCTTGTCGTCAGCTGTGACACCATTGAGCTTCTTCAAGGCATCCATGCATCTGCTGATTGTGAACTCTTGTGCAGATTCCTTTTCAGCTTCCTTTTCTTTGATGTTAACGAGCCTTTCCATGACTTGCACAATTCCAGCTCCAGCTCCACTTCTTTGATTGTTCTTCGGCTTCTTCCTTGAACCACCAACATCACTCTTTGCTTGAGCATGCTCCACTCGAGGCCTCACTTGAGCATTAGTACCTTCATCCATCATTTGAAGGTCATCATCAATCTCTTCCCTAGCAGTACTACCTTGAGGTCTCTCCATATCTTCATAGCCATCACTTTCAATTTCTGTCACATCGGATGGTGTAGGTGTCGAGGTTGAACTGGATGTGAAGTTGAAAGCTCCAGTAGCAATACTCTCTACAAAATGATAAGTAAGATGATAAGCAACTAAACCACAGAGAGGAGAGATGCTTTGAAGTGCCATGTAAGAATAATACATAGCTTACCTTCATATAGTTGTGCTAGTGATTCATAGAGAGGGAAGGACTTGATCTTAAATCTCTCGATCCTGGTCCCAAATGACTACAAAAAGATGAGAAACCATGGTTAGCAAATATGTGACAATCATACACAAGCAACAATAGAATATCAAACATCCTACACCACTTACAACTTCTAGATTCTCCCAAAGATGTGGTTCAGCCTCAATTTTGAACTCAGTTTCATTCCATCCTGCTCCGCTTTGGTTTCGAGCATCCTTTAGCATCCTATAATCTATCTTTAAATCTTTCTCCTTGTCTTGGATTTGAGACTTTGTCACTTGCACATATGGGTGCTTAGCAAGAAACAACTTAACCATAGTGTTCCAAGTCTCACTACTCCATCCATTTTGGCTTCTATGGTAGCTTGTGTTATGTTCATGAAGGATATCCACTAGGGACTTCTCAAGAGCAGCATTCCATGAGGCCCTTGGTCTCGCACCTAGAGGAATGGTAGACACAGATGAAGTGTTGTGTTGAAACAAGCATGTGCATGAGCGAAATAACATGTGTAGGACCTAAACAAGCATCACTAAAACAACATGTGCATGACAGAATTAACAAGTGCAGGACCTAAACAAGCATCACTAAAACAACATGTGCATGACAGAATTAACAAGTGCAGGACCTAAACAAGCATCACCGGAAAAAGCATCATACTAGTAAAAGAAATAATACCTTTTGGTGAACCTTTTTTTTGTCTTGGGTGAAGGCTTTTTCTTTATTTTCTTTCCAACTGAGTTGAGTTGGTATGAGTTTGGTTATACTTTGGAGAGCCTCTTGCATAGGATGGAGCTGCTTTGGGATACATATCTGTTGCGATTAAAAAACAAACACAAGATGATGAATATTCTCAAGATTACAATATGCACACGATGAAACATCAAATTCCTTATTACATAATCAACATCACATGATAAAGCCAACTAGTAGTTCCTCATTATATGATAAAGCCAACTAGTAGTTTCTCATTACATGATAATGGACATACCGTAATCAGGTGTGCTCACGGGGCTCCAAGACGGCGGCGGCTCGTCCACCCCAACTAGAATTGGAGGATCAGGTAGCTACAAGGATACAAGCAGTGCAAATTTAGGTTCAGGTTTAAGCACTACAAGCAATACTCCTACTAAAATAATCAAGCAATGAGTGTCAGGTTAGAAGAAAAATAACAAATATATTCTGAACAAACATTAAACATGGACGAGTAAATTAGAAGTTTAGAACTGCCCATGCCACAATACAGGGTGAAGAATCAAGAATGTTAAAACCAATTTAATTGTGTGATTCACATCGTTAGAGGCACTAATAGTTAGATGAAAAGTTAGTTGATAGAATGAAACAGTTGCTGAATCCTCTCATAATTAAATTCACTACTGCACACGCTAGATCAGAGTCAAATTAAGCAAATAATTATCCAATTTTTCCACAAACTATTTCTGTTAATTTCTAAGTTACTAGCATACAGTCACACAGACCACCATACAGAACATGAACGTGCGGCAGTGGAGGTCAAACAAACAATAGAACGAGAAGGAGAACGAGAACAAGGAGGGAGGCACGGGATCCGAACCTGGAAACAAACAAACGCAGATCAAGAACTCTTGTGAACCAAGAACTCAATATTTATTGACTCCACTCAGATCTAAACCCTAGGCAGCCCAAAATTGCTGCTGAAAACCTAGAATTAAATCAAGAGAAGGAGGGGAAGACGTACCAGGTAGAATTCCCGAAGAAGTGCGTCGGAGAACGAGAGCTCCGGCGGCGTGGGGAGCTCCGGCGGCGGCGGGATCAAAGAATCCGTCGGCGGCGCAAGGGAGGAAAGCTCCAGGAGCGTAGGGAGGAAGGCTTCGGTGTCGGGGGAGGCTTCGGCGAGGGTGGACGGCGGAGGGGACGAGCGACGGCGACGAGCGACGGAGGGGCGCTGCGCTGCGCCGCGAGACACGCTGAGACGCGATCCACCCCAACCTGACGTGGTTGCTCGTGTTTTCTGGGGTTTTGCCGGACCGAAACCGGCCTGCCGAACGGCCCGCTAGTGTTTTGGCGTGTTTTATATTGGGCCGGGAATTTACACCACAAAACCTGTCAAAACCGGCCTGCCGAACGAGGCCTTACTCGGTAGTTGAAGTGCAAGAGTGAAATACAATTGTCTTCCCTTCTCTTGTACAACAAGCCATAGCTCTGCGCGACCCTCTCCCGATACTAATTTGAACGTACACATGGCATATCCCCTCCCAGATTGTTACATTTTGAGCCAAATGCAGAGGAATTACTACATCTTCTGTGCGCACCGAAGCTGTCCCATCTTCGGCTTCAGCGGCTTATCAGCCTGATGCATCGAAGTTGGAAATGGCACTGTCATTCTCGGCGTTGCTATCCGGTCTGAAGCCATTCGCCCTGTCAGAGCGAGGATGGTCATCATCATGCTCTGAACTTCCATGGATCAAGTCCTAGATTGACAAGTTCCTGTCTGTGCACAACATGGCTGTTGTCATCCTCCATTGTTTACAGTGTCTAGGAGAAGTCCACAGAGATATTGTTCACCGCAGCGATCTCTTTGGTCACCTTCTTCTTCAGCTCCATGTTCGTTGTGTCTCCGGACAGCTTCCACACCAGCTGCAATGGAGTTGGGCACATAAACCAAGTGCGTCAGTTCCACCTTTCCTTTTTACAACTCTAAATCAATGGACGTCTAGATATGAAGGAGAGCTTTTACCATATAATCAACGAGGGCGGTGCCCTCTTTGGCCTCCGCGGCAAAATCCTTGCCGAACTTGTCTGCGAGGATATCGCGGGTAAACTGCAGCTCCGGCAGGTCGCTGCACCACTTGGCAGCAAAAATGACGCCGGCGGCCGCTTCCCTTATCTCCTCGCTACACTCCCTGCGCACTAAACGTATTAGTTTTCTTGACCCTAACATATATGTATTAACCTTGAACTGAAGATATGCAGGCCATAAACAAGCTTATGGCTGGAAACTTAAGCCAAGAGAATAGGTATCACATCAGGTGTGTAGGAGACACGTACTTGGGCTTGTCTAGCTGTGCAGCTTTCTGGATGAGGCAGTTGCAGTACATCTCTACGATGCCCAACGCCTCCAACATGTTGTCCTCCTTTATGACCTGCTCTGCCTGCATAGAGAAAGACTCTAGCATTTACAAACATACAAATTTGCAAGCAATTTCTTCTCATGTCACATGTGTGTGAGGTCAGTGCGTACCCGGTGGATAGCACGGTCAGTTTGCCCGAGGGCAAGGAGCTGGCAGACGTCGCCGGAGGCGATGGACTTGCGAGCCAGACGGGGGCGGCGTGCGATGGCGACACGCGCAATGGCGAGCTTGAGGAGGGACTTGAGCTTGCCGGTCTGCTTGGAGAACTTGCGGAGGAACAGTCCCATGGCCGGCAAGTTTGTTCTTGCCGGTGTTCCTTGAGGTGTTGTCGTCTTTGATCGGACCAACGATACGCCGACGATAGTCGGCGGCTGTATCGTTGGTCCTTTGCGTGGAGGCGAGGCAGGAGGGAGGAGGAGATGAGTTCTCTGGAGGAACATCAAAGGTTTTGTAGAGCTGTGTTTTTCTTTTTTTGGAACTCTAATTTTGGTGCACAGGCTGTTAGTTCAGTTAAAATGAACCTCTTTTATATTTGGAGCAGGAGGGGTGGACATGCACATAATAGGGAGCGAAACGTGTAAAATAGTTTTCTTAATCAAAACGTGGAAAATAAAACTTGTTAGACATGAGGGTGTCCCCTGGTTACATCAAGTATCCTCTTAGACTGGACAATTTTCAAATCAACTATGCAAATTTTCAACCATAAAACATCTGTCTCTTTTGATCAAACAAACGAGAACACACTCAGAAAGATAGTTATGCAACTGTTGTATTTTGGTTTTCTTTGGATTCAATAAGTCACAACATCTATATTTTTTTCCTATTAATTCTTGATTTTAATAGTACTGTGTTGCGAAGAGACTCTTAAAAGCACAATGCCTAATGAGTGACAGGAGAATGGTAGTTTTGTATCTTGATGTTTTAAAAAATAAGAAACAAAGCATGGCCCCAAAAATGCTATGAAATGAGGACCTGCAAATTGCAAATATACAGGCATATGTGTACTTAGAAAACAAGATAAAAAATTCTCTTACATTTTCTCGGGCATGGGAAGAATGGTCAGATGACTAAGTTGCCACATCCGTCTTGATGTGACATCAATATGATGTCACTGACTCACTGCCACTGTTGACGATGTTACCGACTCGAGTTCACTCTGGATGACTCTACCGACTCGGAACTGTTATAAATGACGTCTACCACGTCATATCCACCTACTATGTAACAATTGCACGGGTGTTGACGCATCGCCTCGGGAGAGCCGACTCGACCACTCTCGGTTTCACACACCGCCGACTAACACTGCCACAACCCCGAACAGGCTCCGGAGTCGGACGAACACAACTCGACCTATGGCTCCCCGGATCGGCACACTTGTCAACTCGCTAAGTCGACCCGTACTAGTGTGTTTTCAACATTCACCCCTTTGAGGAGGTTGAAGCCAATAGACCGGTGGGTGTGGTCTCCCACGACATTTGTACAACGTCTTGGAGGCGGTGTACCATACCGCGCCGCCCACAAGTGCCAGCTTGACCATGGAGCTCGCCCTTGTTGGTGCATTGTGTTTGTTTATCTCACCGAGGAAGCGGGCTCGCTGGCAGGGTCGGGTGGTTGAGGACTTGAGGGTTATCTAGGGTTTTCTGACAGCGTGTTTGGCAACCTTTGGGATGGGCAATGGAAGTTAAGTCTAGGAGTTTACTGAGAGGTTACGCATGGGAAATAGACTATAAGTCCCATTTCGTGTGATTTATTATGGGAATTGGCATGAGAATACAATATTATTATTTTTCATTGGGAGTAATTAAGCACAATCATAGATGCCATGGTGCAGTTTAGCTATTTAATTATTATATTCCATCTCTAGTTTTATCATACAATCCCTTCTTAGATGCAAACAATCTCTTGATAAAACCAATATGTGGACCTGACTCAAACGGACAACGGGAAGTCATCGGCAAACAACACATACATGGTTTACATCTACCGTCAATTTCCCCGACTTATCCAATGATGCCCAAGATGGCATCCACCGATTATTCACATCCTAATCTAAGCAAAAGAGAGAAATATTTGTAATCTACTCCACATCCCCGCATTGTCTATGCCGCTCACTCAAAGTCAGCACCGTTAAAAGGTGTTCATGGCCCCCATGCGATGAAGACCAAGGACAATGTGATGTAGACTGAGCATTAGCAGCTGAACAAGAGAAGGCGGGGGGCTACGGAGGAGGAGACCCATAAGAAGTAAGTTCAATAATACGTTGGGACACCACAATAGTTATTGCTCATTTATACTAAAACTTTGATACTTCTTGACATATAATTTTATCCATTATATATTTGAATTATAGTTACCAAATTATACACATAGTAATGCAACTAAATATTATGATACTTTAATTTTTTGTTACATAGTTTCAACATCCGTGGTGAAAAATCAGCTTGCACTAAATTTTAAAATATATTGCAAAGGAAAGTGTTTATTTTTTCGAGACCTGCCTCCTTAAAATTGTTTGGTTATTTTTTTCCTAGATCATATAAAGTAAATGAAAACAAAATTGTATGTCTTCACATATTAAATTTTATTCATTGTGTGAATTCAAAATAGATGTATGTGTTTATGTATATTTCAGGTTCCTTAAATATTTTGATAGACAATTCTAAAGCTGTCAGGGGGTTCTAAAATGCATGGTCATGTAGTTTACATGTGAGTAAACAGGAGTAGAAATTCTATAGCATTAAATACTACATCCGTTTCAAATTAGATGAATTTTAGTTACCTACATGTTGATGTATGTAGACATGCTCCATGTAAGTGTTTTGTCCTATGCATTCCTCATTTTTACTGGTTATTTCATGGCCACGGTCTGCTGGCATGGTGGCATGAGTTGCATACTTTGCGCTTTGGGCAGAGGTCGGCTTTTGTCGTTTTGGTAGAACTAAAAAAACGATCCAAGCTTTGGAACCATAAATCAATGATAATGAGAACTAAGTATGTGGACTCTTATCTCTCTGGTGATGACAAGTTTGTAGTGATGTTTCAGTGTGTCTATTGTCCAATGACCTCACAAATGCGTGGCCTCATATCTTAGATCGATAGTACGTGGGAGTTAGTTTATCACACATGTGAGGGTTATTTTTCCACAACTACAAAGATGATCCACATTTTTGGCCAGCGGGTCCATGAATACTAAGAGCATCTCCACCGGGGGCTTCTAAATCGGTGTCGGACACCTCATAATTGGGCCTCCTTTGAGGGGTGCCGGACATGTGTCCGGTCAATATTTAGAGGCCGCCCACAGCGGCACTCCCCAAAGGCCCACCCCTCAAACGCACCCAAATGGTCGAACACCTTGCGGGCGCACGAACCGCCGGCGGCAACCGCCGCGTCGCTCCGCATTACGACGCTTCGTGTGGATTGCAACCGCCGCCGCGTAGTTTCGGGTTGCGTTCGCACCTCTTGGCACCGATATAACAATCCTCACGGCCGCACATCGATCTCATTCTTTCCGCCCACAACTCGCTCGCCATGTCGTCGCCTGAGAAGAAGGTGGTGCTGCCCGATCAGGAGGAGAAGGAGGCGGTCGTGCTGGTCGATCAGGAGGAGGAGAGGGAGGCCGTGCTGGTCGTAGTCCCGAACGCCGTGCAAGATCCTACAAAACAAGTTCCTGCTCATCCTAAAGCGCCGGCGAAATTCATGAGTCAAGTTCGTCGGGTTCTCGGCAAAGTAGTCCTGGAACAACAGAGTGTGCCTAGTTGCTCTGTTGCGGTTCTTGTTGGGCCGCCGCCCCTTCGATGATCCTCCAAATTTCGGCGCCGCGTCTGTCTCGACTGCGGCATCTAAAGTGCGGCCATCATCATCTCATTCTCCTCTGCGTCGGTCACGAGAGCGGCATCCTCCGCCATCATTTCAAAAAACATGACCTCATCGTCGTTGTCCATTGCCTGTTTGATGAATCAACGAATTCAGCCTATCAACCAATGGTCGAACAGCTTACGTGCGGGGCGGCAGGGAAGAGGAAGCGTACCCGGGCTCGAACTAGATGCGCCGGCGCTAGACGAGGGCGGAGACCAGCGGCGCGAGACGGTCCCTAGCGCTGCGCCAAGGTCCCCTAGGTGCGAATCAAGCAGGCGGTGCCGAGAGTGGCGGCGATGGTGCGAATCACCGGCGAGAGGACTGTGGGGGACAAATGACTCAGGGCACGCGGCGCGTCGTGTGTATGACGGGCGGGCCAGCGCTGTCAGGGCCATGCCCGAGTCGATGTCCGGCACCCACAGGAGGGCCTCCAAACTTAGAGGCCCTATTGGGGGTGCCGGACATAAAATCGCTCGGGGCGAGCCTTTGGGGGGTGCCGGTGGTGGGTGATTTTCGTGTCCGCCCCCCAAAGGGCCTTTAGGGGGTACTTTAGAGGCCCCCGTTGGAGATGCTCTAAGTAGCCACACTCTTATCTCGTTGTGGATGCCAAGTTCGTAGGTAGAATTAATCGCATAGAACTACGACATTACGTGTTAAACTCCGGAAAACTATGACTTTACGCTCAAATCGCACAGAACTACCACTATACGGTCGATTCGTTGCAATGTGCGCACATTCGAATTTTAGATGAATTGATAGCGAATCTGACAGAATGGACCCACCGGTCAGATCTGAGCTGGCAACACATGTGGACATGGGTCCACCTGTCAGACCAATAAAAACATTAAATAAATATCTCAAAAAATAAAAAATATTTTTTTTGGCTGGCATGGAAAGCGGGTCCCACTTTGAGGTAAGCCGATCAGGTAATGTGGTTGCACGGGTTAGTTGTTCGGGCGGCAGCTAGGATTACACTTTGTTTTACAAAACATCTCCTCCTCTGACTATTCCCAACAGTTCGGGTTTTCGAAAACATATTCGATTGCTCTCAGTGATTCGGGTTTTGTAAAACACTTTCTCGCCGATTGCTCCCAGCAATTCGGGTGTTTATTCCGAAAACATTTTTCCAAAACCAGGGTACGCATTGATGTATATTTTCTTGCATTTTCTCTCGGGCATGAGAAGATGGTCGTACCGTGGGCTGACTTACTTGCGGCTTCATAATTTATGCCACTATATTGCACTATCTATATATGTCCGTGAATTTTCCGCATGTGGTTTCGCCAACACATGCCGTGAAGGTCACAGCGCCGATCAGGTTCCTTCTGAGCTCTGGACACGAAGACGAATCCCGGTCGAATTATCAGAAACAATTTCCTCTCAATGCTTCCGGTCCGGAAGAACACAGCAAAACTCATCCCATCGCAAGACAAAACAATCGATAATTGCTCAAATGCCAATGCTAGTACCCTCATTTCCTATCCTATGTACTGTACAAAAAACATTCACCAAACTGAACCGTCTCATATATCTATCTCCTGGTGCGCACCGAGATGGCCCTCCTCTCCGGCGTCATCGGCACGCGTCCCGGCCCGCCGCCGCCGGAGCCGTACACCTTCTCCTGGAGCACCCGCGCGTCGGTGCCCATCCTGCGCACCTCCTCGTGCCGCGCGATGTGCTCGTTGCCGCCCTCCAGCGCGGACGCGATCCTCGCGTACGGCGCGCGGGCCACGTACGCCGTGCTCTCGTACGCGCCGCCTTGGCCGCCGTCGAGATCCTCCTCGTGCCGCGTCGCGTTGGCCGCGGGGTCCCTCCTGTACGGTGGCGGAGGGGCTCTGTGCTGGGCGCGCTGGTCCGTGACCTCGCGGTGCGCATTGCCGCCGGCGAGCTCCGAGGCGTGCCTCCTGTGCGTCTGGGGCGCGCGCTGCGAGGCGTCGTCCTGGAACGCGCCCGCCTCGCCGGACATCGCGCGCCGTGAACCGTTCGTGTGGCCCCCGACGCCGATGTCAACGGTGGAAGCAGTCCTGTAGGGAGGACGCCGAAGCTGAGGAGGCCGGACGAGGTCCTCCACCACGTCGTCGTCTTCTCCGTCGCTCTGGTCGAACACGACGCTCTTCCCCTTCTGCGGCGGGTCCGACGACCACACCGAGGAAACCGTGCTGTTCTCGCTCCACGACGGAGACGGCGACGGCGACGGAGCCTGCCTCTGGGGATTCCCCGGCGGCGGCCGCGTCTCCCGCTCGGTCGCTCCGGAGTTCTGCAGAGGGTGGACCTTATCATGTCCGCCGCCTCCTCTGGGTCCCTTCTTCCCCTGGGACTCCGTCCGGGACAGCTCCACGGCCGCCCGCGCCGCCATCGCCGCGAACGACGCCGACTCGAACGCCGCCTCCGCCGCCATCCTCACATCGCGGTACTTGTTGGAGTCTCTCAGCGCCTTCTCCTCCATGCTCAGCTGAGCAAGGCTCGGCCGGTTCACGCTAGCATCGGCAGGCCTCCGTCTCTCCTGCACCTGTCAGTCACACATTGAATTTCTCAGCATTAGATTCCCAAAAATACATTCTGAAATTCCGATGATCAAGCACCATCAAATAAATATGGCAGTAACGGACTAACCACGCAAGGTTCCGTCTTGACCTCAATCCGGTCGACAGATTTCTCAGCCAGCGGGTTCGTGGCCTGTACACTCTGTTTCCTCTGCATTGCGCATTCAGTTTCATCAGTGAACTGGCTAAAGATCACAAGAATCTGATGAACAAGATGAGCTGTGGTGAGGTCGTGCAGCTTGCAACCAACCTGGACCTGATGAACCGCTCTCGGTCTCGGTTCCTCGGGGAAGTCGAGCAAGATGTCGTTCTCGGCCGCGATCTCCCTGGCCAACCTCCTCTGCTGCTCCAGGCTCACCCTCTCGCCGGTCAACCTCCGCACTAACTGCAACAGCAGCACGAATTCTCTTCAATTCTCCGACGGTTGGCACGTGAAGCAGTAGTCGTGGTATAGCTGGAGCAAACCAAACCTACCGTAGGATCGACGACGACGTGCGAGCCGTCCTTGGCCGCCGCGGCGAAGTCCCGGCCGAACTTGTCCGCCAGGATGGCGCGCGCGTCCAGCAGCTCCGGCAGCTCGCCGCAGCGCGCCGACGCGAATATCAGCCCCGCCGCCGCCGCCTTGATCTCCTCGCTGCACTCCCTGGATAACATGCCAAGAATCGAATTAGAAAAAAAATTAACTTGTCGCATAAAAACTAAGGAATCAAGATGAGGAGCAGAGATTTGGAAGAGGTTGGTAGTCACTACTTTGGTTTTTCTAACTGGGCGGCGTGGTCGATGAGGATCCTGCAGTAGAGCTCCAGGATGTCGAGCACCTCCAGCATGTTGTCCTCCTCGATGACCTGCTCCGCCTGGGGGCACGCTATTCCGTGTTATTATCACCAGTCACCACACACGGGAGCTCGGGGTGAAACAGGAATCAAAGGAGACGGAAGACACGATCATGCGTACGTACCCGGACGAGGGCGCGGTCGAGGTGGCCAATGGAGAGGAGCTGCGCGACGTCGCCGCGCGCAATGGAGCGGCGGCCGATGCGGGGTCGGCGGACGACGGCGAGGCGCACGAGGGCGATCTTGACGAGGGACTTGAGCTTGGCGGTCTGCTTGGAGGTGCTCTTGGTGAAGAACCCCATGGCAGCCTGGCTCCTAGAGTTCGTCCAGGCGCGTGACGGACGGTGGTGCTGTGCTGGCCTGCTGGGTCGAGCCGGTCGATGGCTCGTCTCTTTCTCACCCCTCTGGCTCTTATATCCTCTCGAGAATCTGGACTGAGGCGAGGACGAAGAAGAAGAATCCGAGAGATGGATGGATCGTTGCTTGTGGATTACGGAGTCCGCGCTGGACGGGAAAACATTGTGCTGCTCCGCTCTGCAGCCAGCCGACGCTTCTGTTTTGGGAATTGGGTAGGCTCCAACTTCTAGCCCAGCACAGCACGAGCTCGATCGGATTAACCCTTAACTGCACCTCCCTGAACGTGTTACGACTACGTCGTGCATGGTCAAACCAAAACCGTAAATTTTGGGCGCAATTGCACTGCGGAGGATATCGAAAAATTACCCGGGAACCTAAAAATGGGTCAAGATCGTGGTCACAAGTTACTGCTACAATACTACCTATTCGTGTGAATCCACGCACCTAACTTGCGACATATGTCCACATCTTACCTCCTGTGAGGCTGTGATTCAGAGTTGACTTCTGCCAGTCTTATAAGGACTTGACCAAAGACCATGGGCATTTCAAAAACATGGTTTTCATCATTGTAATTAACCTACTTGGCGTCGATGATTTTTCTTGTGTAGTAAAGGTAAGTGTCCAACCAACCAACGACTTGCCTTGCTCCCGTGGAACGGCGCCATAAGAGCATCTCCACTCCCGACATCCAAGTAGCGTACAAATGTTCGTAAATTTGCATTTGAGTGTCTTAAGTGGTTGACGTTTTCATCGAAAAAGTCTCAAATCTGTTGTTGACTATCGTTTGGCGTCCAGAGTGAAGATGCTCTAACATCATCTACAGAGAGATACAATATGTGCTTCTCCCGTCTTTCCCCTCAAATTCGACCTCTGAAAACCATAGTGCACATGCATAGATTACCCAACTCCCAATTCGAACACGTAGATAATCTTCGGATAGAAAAACATAGTTCGACGGATACAATATAAACGGGCAAATGAATAGTCCAGCTGCTAGGAGTCAGCCAGCGGGGGCATAGAAAAACATAGTTCGACGGATACAATATAAACGGGCAAGCGAATAGATCATATTCGTCGCTGGAGGAGCGTCGAGCTGCTAGGAGTCAGCCCGAGGGGGGGGGGGGGGGGCTGCTCGCTGGTGATGCAGACAACAACTTGGGAGGTCGGCCAAGTCTCGTAAGGACTTAGAGCATCTCCATCGGGGCCCTCCAAATTCATGTTTCGGCACCACCCAATTGAGACCCAATTGGAGGGTATCGGACATGTGTGCGGTCAATATTTGAGAAGTGCCCACAACGGCGCATCCCAAAGGCCCGCCCCTCCAACGGCCCTAAAATTGGACCAGATCATTGAACACTTGGGTAGAAATATAAATCTGAGTAAAACTTAAACGACGGCACAATATTTAAAAAAACTTGAATTTAAACTAAATCCTAAACTAAACCCTAGCCTACTCCTCGCCAGACGGGTCCCACCACTCGTCGTCGTCCTCCTCGTCCTCATGGAGGGGGCATCTTGGCGGCGTGGTGGGGGACGACTGTAGGAGGGGCCGCCGGAAGAGGACGAGGTCGCCGCTGCCACCAAGTTGGCCATGTACCCGTAGCTATCGCGCTCGATTGTGGCCACCGAGTCGACAAGCGCCGCCAGGAACCTAGGAGTGTCGTCGTCCTGCTCGTTCCGCAGCACGGGATGCACGTCGTACCCCACCGAGATCACCTCCACTGACAGCGGCAGTGTCTTGGGGCGACGCAGTTACATGCGGCCGCGCAGTAGGGATCGGGTTTGGGCCTCGCGGCCACAGATAATGATGTCGCCTCCTTCTCCTCCACGACGCGGGGAGGGGATTCCTCTTCTCCTTCACCCTGTAGACGCGTCGTGAAGGAGGAGGAGCAGACGCGTCGTGGCATGGTAGCGGCATGATAACCCACAAGTATAGGGGATCGCAACAGTGTTCGAGGTAAGTAAAACCCAAATTTATTGATTCGACACAAGGGGAGACAAAGAATACTTATATGCCTTAACAGCGGAGTTGTCAATTCAGCTGCACCTGGAAAAGCACTAGTAACAGGGGTGATGTGAAAGCAGCAGTAATATGAGAGCAATACTATTAACACAGCAGCAGTAGCAGTAACACGGAGGCAATGGCACCAGAAAATATTCAAGTGCGTGGTTGACTGTAGAGCAATGATGATGACAGAAGGACCGGGGTTCTACATTAGTGGTAACTCTCCAAGAACAAGTGTTGGATGAACAAATTACAGTTTGGCAATTGACAGAATTGAAATAGCATTAAGATAGTGATGGGTTCGTAGCATAGAAAACAAAAAATTTCCTACGGTGAGAACAAACCAACAAGCCAAGATCTAATCTAGGAGATGCTCATAACGAGTGGAACATATTCCAAGAGAAACTCACCCTCGAATACCGTAAGCGTTTCGAGAATAATTCTCGTGGATGATGTAGTCGTTCACTCGCCGATCTCAACATCGTTAAGATGTGCGCTGCGACGGGCAGTGCCTCCGTACTCGGTCACACGTACGGTTTGATGACGACCTCCGTTCACTCGATCCAGCGGGGCAGTGGAAGTAGTAGAACCACCAAGGAACTCCAACAGCACGACGGCGTGGTGTGGTGGAGAACTAAACGGCCATGGCTTTGCCAAGCGGATGGCTGGAAGGTGGAGCAGCGGGAGGAGGGAGAGAGAGACAAGTGTGTGGGGAGAGGGAGCTCACACCCCTCTTTATATAGGAGGGGGAGGGAGCCACGAAATTGGAGTGCCCCCACCTCTCCCCTCATGATGTGAGTGGATTCTCCACTCAACCCACTCATTCTCTCATCAATTCCCACTCAAAATTCCAAGGGTTTTTCTTTATTAAATAAAACAATTTCATTTCTTTTTAATATTTTTTAATTCTATTAACAAACATTAACACTTACCCCCTTGGTTCATTTGTTAATTCTATTAACAAACAATTAACCCTTGAACTATTTCAATATTACCCGAAACAATTTCGGTGCTGTCCAAACTTTTCTCCGAAATTCCGTGTCTACCCAAAAGCGTCGACAAACCTTAAGTGTGTCACCCTACGGTTCGTGAATAATGTAGACATGATCGAGACACCTCTCCGATCAATAGTCAACAGCGGGATCTGGAGATCCGTAATGACTCCTACATATTCGACGATGAATCTTGTGATCGTGTGAACCAAAAACGTCATAACCAATTCCTTTTGTCTCGCGATATTTTACTTGTCCGAGATCCGATCATTGGTATCATCTATACCTAATTTGATCTCGTTCCTGACAAGTACTCTTTACTCGTTCCGTGATATGACATCCTTGTGACCTAGTCACGTGCTTGCAAGCGGTGTCGATGTGATATCACCGAGAGGGTCCAGAGTATATCTCTCCGTCATCTGGATGGACAAATCTCACTTCTTGATCCATGAGCCTCAACTAATACTTTCGGAATACCCAACGCCACCTTTATAGTTACCCTTTTACGGCGTGATGTTTGATGGCATCAAAGCATTCTTCCGGTGTTAGTGATTGACATGATCTCATGGTCTAAGGATTAGAATTACTTCGCATGCTTAGTACAACAATGTAAACTTAATGACTTGATCGCATTGCTATACTTAATTTGGGTGCGTGTTCATCACATCATTCTCCTAATGATGTGATCCCGTTATTTACAACATCCAATGTTCATAATCAGGAAACATTGATCATCTGTTAATCAATGAGCTAGTTAAACGAGAGGCTTTACTAGGAACTCTTATTTGTTCATTAGTCACACATGTACTAATGTTTCCGATTAATACAATTCTAGGATGAGAAATAAACATTTATCATAAATATGGAATACGATAATAACCACTTTATTATTGCCTCTCGGGCATATTCCTTTCAGATAGAACATACAGTCTATTAATCATGTTGGCATGTTTTCCATATATAGTCATACGTGCTCGCAATGAGAAACTTGCATAACATTTTTTGTCCTACCAACCCGTTTGCAGCGGGACTCAAGGGGAACTACTGGTAATTAAGGTACTCCTTTTAATAAAGCACCGGAGCAAAGCATTAACACTTGGTAAAAACATGTGATCCTCATATCAAAACCATCCCCTCCGGTTATCCTAATTTCTGTCACTTTGGGGACTCGGGTTCCGGACAAGGACATGTGCAAACAACTTGTAGATACAATCTAAGCAACAATTATAGATCTTAAATCTAAGATCATGCCACTCGTGCACTAGTGACAAGCATTAAACACAACAAGATTGCAGCAACAATAACTCACAAACTTTGATGGATAGACTGATCATAATGTAACAATTTATCGGATCCCAACAAACAAAACACCGATTATATCATATGGATCTCAATCATGTAAGGCAGCTCAAGTACATGGGAGAGAGAGTATCAACTAGCTACAGCCAAGAACCCGTAGTCTATGGGGGAACTACTAACAAACCATCATGGAGTCGAAGTGGAGGCGGTGGAGTCGATGGAGATGGCTCCGGGGGTCAATCCCTGTCCCGGCAGGGTGCCGGAGCAGGAACTTCTGACCCCCCGAAACTTGTCTTCGATAGCGGCGGCGCTGCGGAACTCTTCGGGGAATATGACAGATTCTTTTAGGGTTTTCGCGTCGGGGGCAATATATAGGCGAAAGGGCGATGTCGGTGGGCGCCCGAGGGGCCCACACCACGTGGCGGCGCGACCAGAGGGGGAACCGCGCCACCACATGGTGTGGCCTCCTCGGTGCCCTCCTCCGTCTCTGATTTGGACTCCGTTGACGTGTCGGAAAAAATAGGAATTTTGGTTTTTGTTTCGTCCAATTCCAAGAATATTTTCATAACAACTTTTCTGGAATAAAAAATAGCAGAAAACAGGAACTGACACTTCGTTAATAGGTTAGTCCCAGAAAATGCATAAAAATGATATAAAGTGTATATAAAACATGTAGCAATTGGTATACTATAAGCAGGGAACAACAGAAAATGGTAGTCTCAGAGATCTGGTAACCTCCGACATTTTTTACAACACGCTTCCTGCTTCCATTTTGAGTTGCGCATCTTTCTCCCCGGGGCATACTATAGTATCACATCGTAGACCCCCACCCCAACTCTATCTTCCTTATCAGTGAACCGGAACATAGTGCATAGGTACTCTTCGATGCTGCGAGGACGAGACGAGGTGACATACTACGATCACGCACTGAAGTTCTGCCCTTCGGGTGTCCATATTTTGGCCGACCTTAGCGTAGGCCCCTATGTTATGCGGCCGTAATATTTTTATACCCTCCACCGCTGTTACGCCATAAATCCAAACAGAAATTATGGATACGTTTGAGACGTATCACGGCATCAGACGCAATAGGGTAGGGTTCCCCGCTACGACAAGCTAGCGGGCGGCCTCGATGGCCGAAGCCACCGTGTGGCCATTCCTGCCCCACCAGTGTTGTCGCCATCCGTGTTCCAACGGCCTGGCGCTATGGTGCTGTCGGAGAAGTCGAGGGCCTCCGGGCGCTCCCGCGGGAAGCACTCCATCCACGCCCCCTATTGATGTATTCGTACTCCAGGGCGGCACGCTGCTCCTGTGTGAGCCAGCTCCGGTGCCGGGCTATGGCTCGCCCAAGCTGCTCCCCGGTCTCCGGCAGCGCTAGAACGGGGAGCCCGTCGTTGAAAGACGTCAACCACCCCTTGGGGAGGCGGGTATCCGGCGGGATGAGCAGCCCGTACCGGTACAGCTCCCACGACTCCTCCAGGGCAATGGTGCGCCCGCCGCGGCTGCCAACCGACTCGTCGTTGTTCGTCATTGCGGCGACATAGGTGGATGTGGAAGAGGGGGATGTGGGGAAGCAGGCGAGGAGGTGGGTGCGGCGAGGTTTTATATGCTTGGCGAGGGAGGTGAGCGGTGTGCGAGCATCCACGCCGGCGTAAATGCACTGTGCGGGAACGCAGCAACGCCGATGACTACCGTGTACGATGTCACCGGCGTTATTGCGACGCGTGGTGGTAGGCTTGTCGCGCCATCTCGTCGCCCCACCTCCTGTCTGGTCGCGTCGTCTTGGAAACCGTCCGACGACTTGCGCGCCATTAAACGACACGGAATGGCCTCTGCACGCCCTTTTTAACACGCGCGATCGACGCTGTGTGTATGACTGGCTGACCACCCCTATCAGGGGTCATGTCCGGCACCCCCGAGAGGGGCTCCAAGTTACTCCCTCGAAATGGCTCAGCCAGAGTTTTGAGGGTGCCGCTGAGCGCGTTTTTTTTTTGCGTCCGGACCCATTAGGCTTTGAGATTGTACGGAGGTCCCAGTAGAGATGCTCTGTAGAGAATAAAAATGGATTTCACCGTAGGGAACGGATTAACCTTCTTGGCGTTTGTTGATTTTTTGTGTGGTAAAGGTCCAGCCAACCAACGACTTTGCCTTGTTCCCGTAGAACGGCACCATGACATCGTCTACAGCACGGAGCCGAGGTTATGTCATGCTTACACCCCTGACCCTTAATTAATTAATCCCAGTTTAATTAGCGTAGTTGTGGCAGCAATCCCGTGTGGGCATCCGATTATCCGACAGGTTGTAAAGCTGGACACCCTGGGCACGCCGTGAGCAAGACACGGAGTGAGCGGCGCAATTCGGTCGATCGGGATTAATTTCCGGGGCAACGTGTCCCCAGTTCAATATCATCGTATCATGACTGACTCATGAGTAAGCAAGTTTTCTGTCGCATATTGCCCAAGTGGGTTTTGCATTCCGGAAGAAAGAACCTCGATCGACATATATGGACCAAGACGGTTTACTCGAGCCTCATTCTGTCGGGAAAGCACTCTTCTTTTACGCTAAACGTCGCTGTCTCTTGAGATCCAAAACCAAAAGCAACTCCCTGTTTGTGGTTAGACGAAGGGCCTTTTGCTCCTTCGCAATCCATGCATCTCCAACTACCAAATTCACATTCTCGCAAAGGTTTAGTATGCTCATGTAGTGGAACATTTGGTTACTCTCACTTGTTGGGCATATCCAAATTATCACAAAGGTTTTGTATGCTTATAGTGGAACATTTGGTTACTCTCACTTGTTGTTGGGTATAGTGGCGTTCATCCCACGCAGCTCCGATGCTCTCTCGGCAGCTTAACCCTTAAGTTTTGCATATCAAGCACAAAATATACCGGAGCCTTATATACAGATGCGTCTCAGAAGAAAGGGAGATGGTTGGGGGGAGCACTTGTCTTTCTTTACAGCTATTGGCAGAACCTTCTTAGTGATTACTGACAAGGCGAGTATATGCTTATGGCAATGTTATACTCACTCCGTTTAATAAAGGATGTCTCAACTTGATCAAAAATTGGATGTATCTAGACATGACTTAGTGTATAGATACATCCAAATTTTATGGAAAGTGTGACATCTTTTGTTGGACAGAGGGAGTACTACTGTACTTTCCCTCGAAAAAAATAAAAAATAGGAAAGATTGTTTAAGGGATGGCGATGTGTATCAAGCAAAGCAAAGCATCGTGACCCATGCGTACTAGCGTCACTCGATCGCTGGTCCACCTTGTTTAGCTATCTTCGAGTTCGAGGGCATGGTGTAGGATTTGGTGGTTGTCGACACGTTGGGCTGAGGTCGTGGAGTGTTGTGTGCTCTTTCTTACAGAATCGTCCGCTTGGCAGCTCGAAAAAAAAAAGAATCGTTCGCTTGGATTCTGGAAACGGTCCTGCTGTGAGCCTCTTCTGCTACAGAAGTTGTCACTGGCTCACTGCATCAGGGGCGGAGGCAGGAAAAAAGATTAAGGGGGGCCATTCATGGTAAATCCTCTATTGGGGGGCCAACTATGCTAATTTTCTCTAAAAAATTGTTTTAAATATGGATTAAGCATACAATTTTGCTTGACCTGTCATGGCATAGGGGGGGCCAAGGCCCCTGCTGGTCCCCCTAGCTCCGCCACTGCACTGCATCATCTCGAATACTCACGGAAAAGCAAGGTGACATGATAAAAGAACTCACGATGAACTGAAGAGAAAGTGGCCCAACCTAACTGTATTTTTTGGGGCTAGGATGATTTCAACGGCGTGACGTATTGGGCCTGCGTGTTCGTTTGGATCGAAATGAAACAAAACGAGGGTCTAACGTGTCGACGTAAAAAGGAGTCCGACGTAATCCTGATACAAATTTGAGTCAGCTTTGCGTCGCCAAGGATAGCGATGGAGCGTCCGCGCATCCGACCCTTGTCCTTCCATGACCCACCTAACAGGGAACCGGTCACCCTCCCTCACGTGGTACTTTTAATGCCAGGGGCAGGTAGAGATAGGGACGACCAAGCTCACTCCACTGCCCTGCCTCGCTCCCGACCACCAAACCCTAGCCATGCCGTTCTGATGGCCGCGCCTTGGCAAGGCCAAGAACGATCATGAGGTCAGCTCCTCGTCAGTCGTCATCTCCGCCAGCGCTCACCCTCGCCATCGGGATCTCCAAATTAGTGGCGTTCGTCCCACGCAACTTCGATGCTCTATCTGTTCAGCTCACCCTAAGGCCTCCTTTGGATCACAGGAATTTCAAAGGAATTTTACAGGATTTCAATCCTAAGAATTGTTTCCTTTGAAACATGTTTGGATCAAAGGATTGAGACCTTACAATTCCTAAGCATTTGGTTTGAGCTCTAGGAAATATTCAGAAAACTTGCGTTGGGCTCACGCCAAAACAGGCAGCACGGATTCATGCCCCTAGCATAAAAAAACAGGACACGTCAATTTCTGTACTATTTATGTATATGTTTAAATGCCTAAACTAAAAAATAATTAGTATTTTAATACATGCAATTCCTGTGTTGCTCCTATGGTGCAGCCAAAGGCTCTTCTTTGCCAATTCCTGTGCATTGGCATTCCATAGGATTGGAGATGTCATCCACCCAAATCCTCTACTTTTCCTATTTCATTGATTTTTTGAGTGGTTATTTCTTTGATTTCAAAATCCTTTGATCCAAAGAAGGTCTAAGTTTTGTATATATCAAACACGATATATATTACTCCCTCCGTCCAATAAAGGATGTCTCAACTTGATCAAAAATTGGATGATCAAGTTGAGACATCCTTTGTTGGACGGAGGGAGTAGAAAGTGTGACATCTTTTGTTGGACAGAGTGAGGGAGTATATGCGTCTAAGAAGAAACGGAGATATATATGGTTGGGTTGAGCACTTGTCCTCCTTTTACAACGAGTAGAACCTTCTTAGTGATCATTGACAAGTCGATTGGGCATATGCCATGGTATTGTTTAAGGGACGTCGACGATCAGGCAAAGCAAAGCATTGTGAACCATGCGTAATAGCGTCACTCTCGCTAGCTAGATAGTCATCCTTGTTTAGCAAAATCCGACACTATCGCCTCTGCATATATAATTAGCTCCATCTTCGAGTTCGAGGACGTGGTGTACGATTTGGTGGTTGTCGACACGTTGCGCCGAGGCCGTGGAGTGCTGCGTGCTCTTTCTTGCAGAATCCTACACTTGGATTCTGGAACCGGCGCACGGTCCTTGACTTGAGAGTTCGCCGTCAGCTGCCCAACTTGTCAGTGCATCATCTCGAATAGGCGCGGAAAGACAAGGTGAGGTTGAAAGGACGACTCACGATGAGAAGAAAATGACAACTTCACTCTAGTTTAATTCATTAGCTAGGAGTATTAAGCCAATGTAAGTGGACCTTTCTTAATTATGAAGACGCGTATACGTTCATTGGATACCAATGGAAACTTCTCTTAATCGCGTCACATCAATCAAATCGACGATCGACCGGGAGAAAATGAGGACGACAACTAGTACAAGTGCTTAACTAGCCGTATAGACAAGTATACATAAAAACAACATTAGTATCAGTCACTGATCTTGTCGATCGCCATCGATCCCTAGTTTCTCCGGGTTAAAACACATAAACGTCAAATAAGCCGGCCGTTGGGTCCTCCACTCCACCAGGACGCGACACACTAGCTAGCAGCGCCCCCAAGTCGGTCGTCTACTGAGAAATAGCAACGGCAGATGAATAAAGTAGCACGCTACCATGCATGGTCGCGCGAGGTGCAAGCTTAATTAGGCATAGTTTACATCTTACAATTATGACGATCGAAAGTGAATTAGACGTTGTCGCTTTTGATGGCGAGAAGAAAAGGAGTCTATAGGCCACTTAGTATTCTCGAAAGCAAAGCAGACTCTCGGGAGAGAAGCTAGGTTTACTTGAGCGACAGTGGCCCGAGCTCTTTGTAAATTCTTCTGGGTGTGCTGGAGCGAGGTTCTTTTGTAAGTTGTTCTGTTTTCTGAAGGTTCTTTGCATCCAGTTCCAAAGAAGAAGAAAAAAGGTTCTTGCCCATGCACGCGCTCCTCCACTGGTGTCCATTGATGCTGACCTTCGTCCCACCCCATCCGAAATTCCGAGCTGGCCGAAACGGCGATGCGGATAAGTTCCAAGCTTTTTTCCTTATGATTATCCATGGCCGCGTGGTGCAGGAATCGGTGATAGATTTTGGGTGATGTGCACGACGTCGACGACTATATATATACTGCATACATTAGGTCTACTTTTTCTAATCAGAAATCGGTGTCGTTGCACTGTTCTAGCTAGCTGCTTGTTCTTCCTCCTGACCCGATCAATCAAGCCGGAGATTAATAAAAAGTCTATTGTAATACGACGTGCAGACGAACCAGCTGATGCAGCAGTAATATATGTGCCCGTTGTTCTGAATCCGTAACGAACCAGCTGGTGCAGCAGTATGTAGACAATTATCAGCAAATCTCTTTTGCTAGCTAAGTGCACGATCGATTCCAACTGTTGAGTCTGCTACTTGCGTCGCAAGGAAATCCACCTGCAGTCATTTTAGAAATTCAAAGTGACTCTATCTCAACTGGTTTGGTTACTTGTGATGGAACCAGCCCACTCAGATTCAAGTTCCAGACTTGGCATGGGTGCTCGCATTTTCCTGAATTTTTCAGGATTTAACCGGCGCTATGCTTTCAGCGGTAGGTGACGTGCCCGTCAACAGCGAGGCGCCCGTGGTGACTTCGTCAACCTCAAGATATGCCGGACCAGTCTCTCGGAGGTGCTCATAGGGGTAGAGTTTACGTGTGTGCGGTCATAGGGGTGTCTGTACATGCGTGTTTGTGAGCGTCTGCGTCTGTACTGTGTTTCTAAAAAAAAAGTTGCTTTAAAGCAGGATAGAGTTTTCTTGTTAAGTGAAACAAGGATAGAGTTGGTGCAGAGTGAGATTATCTCATATGCAACAAGAAACACGTTTTCTTTTCTTTTGGAAATATGTACACGTGTGAGTGCACCACGCAAGCGCACGGCACTCGGCAATTTACCAGGAGATGTTTCTTTTGGAAAGGATTTACTAGGAGAGGTTGGTGCCAAAAGTGGCGAGCACGGCAGCCTGCTCTAGTCAATTAGACCGACCTACCTTTTTTGTCCGTGGTTTCGTCGCTTTTGGTGAACCGTGAAGGAGTTGGGTCATTGGAAATTTGGAGATATGCTTGTCCATGGGTTTTGCAATGATCCATCCAACAATCTCGCGTGTGATTGTGTAAAGTTACCAAAAAAAGGAAGGCTCCAATCATACATGGTCCCGTATGGAGAACCACACATGATGCTTCACTAGTATACTACACCTTTGTTCGTGAAAATACTACTAATAAGTACTCCATTTTAAGAATATTTGAACGTAGACGTTCGTACTCACACATCCTATGAATACATGCACGCACAGCCTACCCCTTATGAGCACCTCCGAAAGGTTGAAACAACAGTTGGGTCTTTAAATTAATGAAGTCACCACAAACAATTCAGTATCGACGGGAATATCGACTCCCACTAAAGAATAATTCACCTTTAATAAGAAAGACCAATGTCAAAAACCAATATTTGAACGCTAACGGGTTAGGAGTACAAGCAGCCTCCTAACCACCCAACCATGGGTTAGTTTTCTCAACCTAATAATTTTCCTGTCCAGGCTAAATGCCTACCAAAACGTGTTATGCTAATACTAATTAGGGGTGAAGATAATACATGTGATATCATTTATCAAACTTTTCAAGTCATAATTTAAGTGCACAAGTGCGCTAATATTTTCTTACCACGGCTGCTAGCACCCTCTATATACTTGTGAAATGTGACAATAAGTGCAAAATACAATAAATATATCTTATTCCTAAGTTTTTTTACACAGGGTTATATCTATCACATTCACACAGGGCAACAGGCGATTATTAGTTTCTCTCTCAGTTAGACTAGATGCTGTACATTCATTTGTAAAATAAAATGCTAGATTTGTAGGAATAACGTTAAATAAAATCCTACATACAAAAAAGTCAGTGTGTTTATTTATTTACCGGTATAAATATTGTATATTTTTAAAAAATAATATATTAATCTAGCAAGCCGCCTTATTAAAATCTTTCCTTTTATTTAGGTATCCTGATAAGGAAAAGAGTGGTTTTAATAGGGAATAGGGAATGCAAATGAAAAAAATGTCATTTGATTCGAAAAACAAAAACCTATAATAATAATAACTGGAGAAGTTCGGCCCAAGTAGTTGGGCTCTGTGAGCCTACTTCAGCAGCCCAAAAGCCCGCCCACCAAATCTCCTCCACGTTCTCCCATGGGCGACCAGAAAAGGGGAAAACAGAGAGAAATCCTTCCTGTCAATGGCCGCCTCCCCTTCCAAGGGCGTTAGGGTTTAACTCCAACTTCTCTCACCGCCTTCTCCTCGATCGGATATCGCAATACCTGGCAGCCCCATGGGGTTCCTAGAGGAGGCCAGGGAGAATCACGTCAAGAAGAAGGTCGAGGAAGGTGAGTCGAAGATCTTGCTTTTATTTCTTCGCGATTCGGAATATTGAAAAATGCAAAGGCCGTCCCAGTTCTCTAGCAGACGCGAAATCGGTAGTGTATGAGCTCCGCTCTTACTGGTTCTTTAAATTGCAACACAATCTGAACAGAATAATGCGTCAGGCAAGGTTAAGGAGAGTGGTAGTCGTAGTTGGCATGTTGCAGATTCACCAAACTAGGGAGGCTTTGGTTATCAATTTTGTTTAACATTTGACTGCCAGGTTAATTAATAGTGCCATGCTCTTCCAACCTGGCTTGGTTCACAAGCTGAAATCGTCTGCAGAAAGTTGAATTGACGTATTAGCTCATGTTATTTAGTGATTTATGAAATTTGATAACCCTGGGCTGATAGAATCTGTAATCCGAGTATATTGGTCTTTAGCTCTTCGATCCCTATGTAATTGAGATTGTTGGGAAGCTCGGTTTATCTAATGGACTTGAAGAACTATCCTTGAAGGCTGGCCTGTCTTTTCTTTATTTTAGGCGAAAGGCCTGGCACATGGCAAGGAAAAAGCAGAAGCCTGTGTGATGAAGACTGAGAAGGCTCCAAAATGCTAAGTAGTTATCATTAATTAGATAGAGCATCCCACTGGAATTAGTGAATGTTGAATCTGAACGAACCTGGACCTGTAAAAGACATTTCCCTTTTTCATATCTAGGCTGCTAGATAAGTGCACTCTTTTACATTGGATTTTTTTTATGAGAATTCTTTATAGATAGTGATTCATCATATGGGAAATTTAAGCGTGCTTTGAAATAGAATTTGAAAGTTCTTATTCTTATTTATCTGAAAGAGTTAATTTGGCCCATTCTGTTTCATTTTTCAGCTTTGCGCAGCAAAATGAAACAAAAGGCCCTTAAGGAATGTGATGAATTGTGTTCAAAATACGCCGAGTGTGCTCGTGGAAAAACCTTATCTGTGGTTTGGACATGCCGCAAACAAGCCAAAGAGTTGAATAACTGTCTTCATCAATTGTAAGTGATCATTAAATATCTGTTATAATCTTTTGTATTGGACAAATCGTGCAAGTCTTAACTCGATTCTTCTTGTAGTTTTATTTGTAAGGTAGAGTCTCACTCGTGCAAGTAGAATGTTTCAGCTTCGAAGAGATTTCATTAATGGTCTGTAAGAATAGTTAGGAATATCATTCTGGTAGACTAATCACAGAAACTAATAAGCTGGCTTTAACTGTTCATTCAGAAGACGGATGATGTTAAAAATACCTACATATTGTACGCGCAGATGATTAGTTAGGAAGTGAAAATATACTGCTATCAAGACGATATGAATAAGCCAGAGTGTTCATGCCTGTGTAGTTCCTCATGATTATACACAATAGCTCCTGTTGGACACTACAAATTTCCAAATTGACAAAAGCATGTCTCATTTTATATTTAGTCCTTATCATGGCGTAGTTCTGGCTGTTGATTTACGTTTAGAAGCTGTCTTATTGACAACTGTTGCTGTTCTCTACAAAATTGTTTTGACAGGTTTTTTCAATAAAACGCAAATGATATTTGTGTTTCATTTCATTGAAAAGAGTTTAATTTACAAAATTGTCTTGTTGGAAACTGATAGAGCCAAGTTCGCTGTAGGTTTTGATTTATAATCCAAAGTACTGACCCTGCCAGGAAGTTGCTGGCGACATCTTAAGAACGGCTTATCAGCAGATTGTAAAACCATTGAACAAGATTAAAGAATATGATCTATTTGTCATCAAATGGCAATATTCCATCTGAGAAATCTGGTGCTGGAACATGTTTGATGACGAATGAATTTGCCGAATCTTTAAAAGAGTATTGAAGTTATTAAGACTACATTGTTTCTCTTTGTAAATGACAATCATTGATTGAAAGCAGTTATAGGCTGGGCCCAGAGACCTGATTGGAAGGTGTTTACCATTACTTTTTCCACTTCTATCCTGAAAGTTCCATGTTGTGTTTTTTGAGTAGACTAACATTGGCGTGCCAGGTAACAGATTCATGTAATTCACCATGCAGTTTTGTATGTTTGCAGCACGAATGATGCAATACTGGAAGATATGAAGAAGGCTTACGCCGAGCAAGAGAGCAAGGAGAAGAACCAATAATCTTTATGCGATGGAGATTTGCAATGCAAGGCTCTCCATGCCTGTACGTACACTGCTGCTTTTGGAGTTTTGCAGTTGCTTACTGGTTATCTTTGTTGATTGAAGCTGAATTCTTGGGAGCCTTTTGTAAACATTTGGATTTGTCCAGACGCATAACCTTGTATAATCACAAGGCTTCCATGTAGTATTTGGGTTGACTTTAAAGTTGTGCATGATAGCTTTATGTTGCCTCCAGTAACTGATTTAGCTGGCCACAGTGTTCACTCGGAACTTCACAAATTAATCAATCACAGAATCGTTCACACAACTACCTTTTCAAACGTTTGTCTAGAAAGCAGAGAGGTCACCGAATTTCGATTAAGAACCTGGGAAGAAACTATTGCCAGGAGTTGGCTTGTGTTTCTGTTGAATATGCACTCCCAGGCTTCTTGCAAAGCGGTTCTCTCGTGGGAACTTCTATCTATGTCTTGTATTACCCTATCTCTTCAGTTTGGTACAAAATTTCCGTATCGCATGCAAAGTCAAGTGTTTCTAGTTCCCAGTGATATACCAAATGAAAAACGTATGACTGAATAAGTGGGGTTCAGTCGCACATCATCGGGATGGAAAGAGCGTTTTCAGCTTGTCGGTGGGGTTGCTCAACCAGACACAGTACAGGCAGGAGGCAGCGGCGACTGCGGCTGCCGAGAGCACAGCCACAGCACCAAAACGCGAGACATCCTTGGCGGCCACTGCCACTGCCATCATCCCGAGTTCCGCAAGGCTGGCGACGGCGATCTCCGTGGCGCCGATCAGCTTGGCCTTCTCTATGGGGTTCCCGGTCTGCACCACCTGAAGCCCGATCAAGCTGTATGCCATGTGCCCCACCCTTGACGCCACCTGCATGTGCACAACCCCATCAGGCCAAACACCATAGATTGAATTGAAGCAGACGTTGCAATTATCATGGCTCCCTCTCGTCGGACTTACTATCAGACTGAGGAAGGCGAGCATGCCGCCTCGCCGTGAGATGGAGCCAGTCATGTAGACGAGGACTGCCGCACTGAGGAGCGCGCTCTGGGCGAGTAGCCCAGCCGCTCCAGCCTTCAGGATGCCGAGCTCCTTGACAAGGTTCGGTGTCATGAACGTCGCGAGGATCCCCATCAGCGCAGACGAACCGCTGAATGCGCCGAGGACCAATGGGCTTGTGCCTGCCAAGTGCCAACAACACATGAACAGCGTGAGATCAATGGTCGCCAACCTGGCCGAACAGTGATGCAGATGAACGCACCGTGATGGATGAGGAACGTGGTCATAAGAGCGCCTGGGGCGAGGGCGACGTTGAAGCAGACCAGCACATAGGCCAGGCTCGCGGGGAGGACCGGCTGGCTGATGTACTCGCTCCAGCCGCGTCTGATGGTGACCGAAGCATTTACCGCTGTCAGACATGAAAGGATGCTAGAATCACGGTGAATTCCATATGCAGGATCTAGGCTGCTAACTGACTGTTTTGTCTCACCGATCCTCTGGATGTCGAAAGTAGAAGCAGCGTTTGTGCTTCTTCTATGTTCAGAGTGATCAAAGACACCATCCGCGAGTTGGTTCATCATGCCTCCAAGAAAAATCTTCAGAAAATATTCAAAAAATAAATGGTGAATGATTTGGAAGGAGAGAAAACTAGTATGGAGTACTACTAGTGTCATACATGAACAGGCAGAGCAGAGAGCGATATGAGGCAGGACAGCTTGATGCAGGTCAGCGGGTCGTTCTTAGAGAGCAGGTATGCGAAGATTGATGCTCCTGCCGTCTGCACATGGAAAACAAACACTGATCCTTCATTCAAAAGGAAATCTTAACCGATTACTCAATGTAAAATGCAGTCATGAAGCGGTTGGAGATGCCAGACCTCGCAGACAAGATCCACTCTGCTGAGTGTAGCATTCGCCTTTGCCAGCACAACCGGCCTGCCTGCCCCTGCGAGCTTCATTGACAAATCGAAACGGTTCTCACATGAGAAAATACCCTCCAAATTCATGAAATTTTAAAGCATGCTAGCATCTCTGCATTCCCATGCAGAGATGAAACAGTTACAGATGCCAGACCTGCATGATGAAATCACGCTCCGCAATGATGCCGAGTGACACGCAGGAGAGCCTGTCGACGGCAGTGGACGCCACCAGCACGGCGAACCATGGCCGCAGGAGCAAATCCAGCGCGATAGATGCTCTCGGGACGGTGAAGGCGTGTGTGATCATCGCCGCTGACACCAAATGTGCCACTGTCTGACATATAAAGAGCAAGAAGTCAAGAACATACAGGTCACAAGGAAGCACATAAGTTTGAAAGAGAGAAACAAATGTACTGACAAATCAGAAAACTCATGTAGAGAATAACCTGAATTACAGTCAGAGAGCGGTAAGCGGGAATCCGAGGGAGCGAGCTCACGAGGTCCCCGACCAACGGACCTGCAATGAACACAACGAGCTGCACATCGAGTTACAGTAATTGAGCTAGGAACTAATGCCAGTATGGGAGTGTGATCAGAGCAGGCACCTTCGTGAAGAATCCAAGAACCGCAACTGGAAGGAGACTCTGATGGAGCATGGCGACAGCTGCAGGCCAGGTAAAGTTCCAGAGGTGCTCAGTCGCGTTCCCGGCGAGGCAGGCAGCGTACAGAGCTGCCTCCGGTCAGGAACATAGATATGCATATCAGGCACTGGACGGTTTGTTGCTTGCTTGTACTAATGGACATCAACTAACTAAATAATATGTACCGTTCATGGCGGCTGGGTAAGCTGGCGTTGATTCCAAGTGACCATCTCCTCTGTTTTCCTTCTGCAGAGTCTGGAATTTCATCTGAGGGTTATTCTTCACATTTTGAAAATCGCGAGCTCTGCGGAGAGCAATCCGACAGGAAGAAATTGGTTGGACTTTTTTATGGAAAGAGTGGTTGTGATCACCGGCAGTGTTGTGAGGGGAGGGTCCTCGTCCGTGAGTAAGTTCAGCTCGGCTCGGAGGATGTTCGAGGACAGCTTCACAAAGGGAAGACCGTCGTCTTCGTATGCTCTAGCGTAGGTGTCCTCACCGCTGGAACCGGCTACGCTACTTCCGGAGCTCGCGCCGGTGTGGCAGCTTCTGGCGTAGCGGCCGCTTGACCTCAAACTAAACACAGTAGAAATGCATGAACCATGTGTGCATTTGCCTCGATTGGCTTCTGGGAAATAAGATCCAAGAAACGGGATGGGCAAGCAGAAGCAGGCTTACCTCGGCGGCGGTGCGCCGGGGTTCAGAGCGAAAGCTGCCGGTACCGCGTTGCGAGGGAGCCAGCGGAGTGACGTGGAGGATGGAAGCGAGAGAATCTTGTACATGGAGATGGATGCAGGCATGGGCATGGCCGGCGAGCCAGCGTCGTCGTTGTCCAGGGCAGACGCCGGCGCGCGCCCCGCGCGGGAGTTAAATCGGATAAGGTGGCTGTGCGGGCCTTGGGGATAGACGTACGGAGTATGATTTTGTAAAATGGGCCTGAAGGCACCATTTTCTAGGCCAAAATTTTTGCGGGCCGCAAAGATCAGCACCAAATCGGCAAATCCTATTCTACGCCGTCGTACCGGTTATCTGCATTTCGCGCAACCCTCTGGCCTCTGCTCCCATTATCGTTGTTCTAGGCCTGACCCATTTGCGTCGGTGGTGAACAGAGGAGGAAAGATGATCAGGAACACTCTTCGCCGACAGAGAGGGTGCAACTGTCCGTGACATCGCCGGCCAGGCGTGGGATGGGATGGACCTCACTGTAGCTGCCGACGATGTGGCTCGCGCGGCAGTGCAGGTCTAGGTGAGGCCGTGACTTAACTGGTGGGTAGGGCGGGTGGCGGCGGCGACGCTGTCGTTTGAGACGAAGGCGTGGTGTGGGTGTGTGCTGGCTAGCTAAGCTGTGCTTAACGCGTAAATATGGGTGCCCCACCAAATCGTCGGTCCTTGAAGGTTAGTTGTCCGTGGTTGGTGATTTCCTTTGAGCAATGGATAGTGATGTCCTTTGACTCGAGCCTGCTGATATGTAGTGCAAGCGGCACTGATCCTATGAGTGATTCTTGATTTGACGCTCTGTTTGCACACAAAATTATCTTGAGATGGGACTTGAAATATTATTCCACGGGTTGATTTGCTCCAAGGGGGCCCTTTGCTCGAAACGAACTTGAAATATGCATCATAGTGGCTAAATGATATGCTGTGCCCGCAAGGCTAAAAATACAGATAGCATAGCAGGCAAATAGTCCATGGCGCTAGATCACGATGGCTGGCGGAGAACACGGCAGTGTCCACTATCCAACTCACCGAGCCCACGACCTAACCAAGTTGGAACGCAGTCATTTATCCACTGCACATGCATATTGGCGAGAGTTGAGCTCGAGCTCCTCTGTGCTCCACGATCTTTGGAGACGCTAGCCTAGCTGGTGCCCGAGAGTGGGGCAAAAGGTGTCGTTGGGCGACAATCCGGGCAGCTCAGCTGTGTGCGCGCGCAACAAGTATCCCGTATTCCCGTGGGCAAAATCAATGCCGCCGATGATTTTCGCCATTAATGGCTACTGCTAGCTTATGGCCGCAAGTGGAAGGTCGATTCAGGATCGGGCTTTCTAGCTACTTCCTCCGTTGTTTAATACTGTATAAGATGTTTTAGCTATTGTACATGTTGTATAGATACACATCAAAATGAGTGAATGTGACCATAAAACATGTCTAGATATAAGTTTGAACATGTACATGTGGCAAAAGGCTAGAACATCTTATTCTTATATTAAAAAATGGAGGGAGTAGTTGAGGATCGTCGGCCCTAGGCCCTAGCTAGCTGTGTAGGGTTTAGCACTTGCTTCTGTTGCGTCTTTCTGCCAACTTAACAGCGCTTCATCGTTTAAAATTTTTAGCGCTTCAGGGTGGCCGAGCTACTGAGCTAGCGTGGATCGACTGATCAGTATAACACTCACGTGTACGTAGAAATGAAAGCTAAGACTTTTGTCAGTTGCGATGGTTTTGGCACCGGAGCATTTTCTTGCGAAAGTTGCGATCACTCAGTATGTTTACGGTGGCAAGCCCACTTGCAGCACCTCAGACAAATTCAGGAAGTTGCTGTTTCCAGAAACAAAATTCAGAAAGGAAAGCTGTGAATGACGTGGCCACGCACGCAGAGCCGAAAACCACCACCACTTGGGCCACCTCGCAGCGGTCCTTTTTTTCTTTTTGCAAGGACCAAAAGGTCGGTGCCAAAAGCTAGCGAGACCTACTGTACGTACGTGCTGCGCTGGCGCGCCACTCCTGTTCTGGTTGGTGAACCGGCCCAAGTTTTAAAGTCTTTTTCTGTGTGTCGATCGTGTGTGTTGCGTGCCTTTCTGATGCGACACGGAACTAAAGCTAAGACTGCGAGACACGGGAAATTGCCGAGTCGTCTAGCAAATGGCCTCCGGTGACGGCGATCCAAAAGTTAAGCAATCCAGGCTCGTGTATCGCGTGGCCATCGTGTGCGAACTCCTGGCGTCGCCTTCCAGAGGGTTTGGGGATAGATTGGACGGTGTGCTGCCAATAATGCATGGAAGTATCCCAGCTTCGAGTTGTGAAGGAATGGACTGGATCTAGAACAACACAGAGCAACACCTTGTTCCACGTGATCAGCGAGCAACTGATGGCTCTTAAGTGCAGGAGATCATATCTTTCAATTAGAAAAGGTTGTCGAACTCACGAGGAGCTGAACGTATTGGTTAGTAAGAGTGATAAATAAAATAATAAAATTTATAGATATTTTTTTTTGGTGTAATTGTAAGAAAATAAAATGCTGAAAATAAAATGTAGCGAGTGAAAAACTCTCAAAAAGAGAAAACCCAATCCTCATTTTAGCAAGAGTACAAGCTTGACTAATGTGTTTTCTATATGTGGAAAAATGTTCCCGAGGGCGGCATGAATTTTTCTAGGCATAGAGATTTCTAAAATAACAGATTTCATATCTTGTCAAGTTTTAATCTTCTTTGGACGGTGCAGCCAAATAAATAAACTAAACCCCTTATGATGGATCTCATGGCCAAGTTAATGAACAACACTAAAATTATTAAGACATAAAAGTCTCACCATAGCTATAAACTCTAGGTCCCCGCTATGAATCCCCCTAACGCAACTTTATGTATTGGACTAAGGTTTCATGTCCTCCGAAGTCTTACCCACTCCATTACACTACGGTGCACCCTATGAGACCATATAGGTGAAGTGATGTGTCGTCGAAGTTCGCACATCACCATCATAGGTCAACATAAAAGATAAAAACTATACCTAATACCAACATATGTTATATAAAAATAATTGCCAATTCATCATATGCCCACAGGAAATACGGGAACTACTCACAACGTGCAAACATAATTATATTCAGTGGCGTAAGTGGTACGACACAATCTGAAAATATAATCTCTCCACCAAATAATGACAAGTGCTCAATCACAAGCATGTATAGTAGCACAAAACAAATATCTAGGGTTCGGTAACTCTCAAACAACGAGGGGGGCGGAGTGGATCACGGAGATGATGATGGAGTTGGTGCTGGTCTTGGTGATGGTGATGATGGAGAGGCCTCCTCACACGCCAAGGAGGTGAGGTGATGACGATTTCGATGATCTCCCCCTTCTCCGGAGTTCCGGAGCAGCGGGATCTAACCTCCTTCGGAAGGGATCAGGAGTTTCGCCGCGGAAGCGGACTCGAATAATCTCGGGAAAATTAGGGCGTAACTTTTTGGGCGATTCAAAGGCGTGTTAAAAGGCGGAGCACGAGACGATGCCCGAGGTGCCAACGGGTAGGTCCCACGCGGCCAAGAAATCTGGCCACGTGGGCCATGCCCGTTTGACCCTCGTGGCTCTTCTCCTCTGGATCTTTAGCCCACGCTCGTTCTCCCGATGAAATACTTGTTGTGCATTTTCCCCGATCCTTTTGACGTCCCGAAGGTCCTGAATTATTAAAAACAAGGAAAAGGAGATTTTCTGCCTCCCAGAAATTAAATACCAAAAATAAGGACTTTGTAGGAAAGTCCCATAAATCATCTAAAACATGCAAAAACAAAGATATAACAATGCCAATAACATTCTAATATGATAATATAAGTTACTAAAATGATGATATAAAATGCACGTATCAGCAACCCGTGAGGAGGAGCTCCATAGTTTCACCGGCCTAGTCGCACAATGCGTAGAGGAGGAGCGTGCGGAGACCCCTTCCTCCAAGATGATCTACCTTCTAACACCCGTCATTGGCATGCTATTCAGATGAAAAACTTGACCTGAAGTGGTGCCCATCAGCCCATGACCCTAGTTTTGATTCCAAGAATTTGATTGTGTTGATGCCTTAGAAAGGACCCTATATATAGCAAGACTTAGAAGCATACTGTCGGGCACCGGTGCTAAGGAAGGAAGTCCGACAACAAATCGAGGTGGATGATGTCTACGCACGCTTCTATTCTCGTAGACAGTGTTGGGCCTACAAGAGCAGAGGTTTGTAGAACAGCAGCAAGTTTCCCTTAAGTGAATCACCCAAGGTATATCGAACTCAGGGAGGTAGAGGTCAAAGATATCCCTCTCAAGCAACCCTGCAATTAAGATACAAGAAGTCTCTTGTGTCCCCAACACACCCAATACACTTGTCAGATGTATAGGTGCACTAGTTATGCGAAGAGATAGTGAAATACAAGTAATATGGATGATTATAAGTAATAATTGCAATCTGAAATAAAAATGGCAGCAAGCAAACATGTAGCAGAACTTGTTGGAAACGGTGTTTCAATGCTTAGAAACAAGGCCTAGGGATCATACTTTCACTAGTGGACATTCTCAACAATGACATCAAAGCTGAATAATAAATACTACTCTCAAACACTCTCTCGTTGGATGACAAACACCATTCATTGTGTAAGGCTACAAGAGCACCCTCAAAGTCAGAGTAAACTAACACCAACAATGTCATAAAGGAATCACACACGGTGCACATACTATCACCTTTACAACCGTGAATAACTCCGGAGTTCATATTAAAGTAACCTCTAGAGTGCATAATAGATAAAGAGTAGCATCACAAATTCAACTAGATTACAAAGCTCATGATGACATAAAGATCACACCACGGGAGAGAGAGATAAACCACATAGCTACCGGAAGAGCCCGCAGCCCCGGGGAGACTACTCACTCCTCATCGTAGGAGTCAGCAACGGTGATGGAGATGGCGGTGGAGTTGATGGAGATGACTCCGGGGGCAATTCCCCGTCCCGGCAGGGTGCCGAAACAGAGACTTCTGTCCCCCGAATCTCGTCTTCGATGGCAGCGGCGCTCTGGACTTCGTGGAGGAAAAAGGTGCGCGTCCTAGGTCTTAGATATCCGAGGGGTATAAGTAGGCGAAAGGGCGAAGGCGGCGGGGCCTCGAGGGCCCCACACCCTGTGCTCGCGCGGCAGAAGGGGGGGGGGGGCGCCGGGAGGGGGTGTGGGCCCCTCGGGGTCCTCCTCCGTCTCCTCTTCGGTGTTCTGGAACCTCCCGGGGAATATAAGCACTTTGACGTTTCGTTTGTCCAATTCCGAGAATATTTCCTTAACAACTTTTCTGAAACCAAAAACAGCAGAAAACATGCAACTGGCACTGTGGCATCTTGTTAATAGGTTAGTCCCAGAAAATGCATAAAATGATATAAAAGTGTATATAAAACATGTAGCAAGTGGCATAATATAAGCATGGAACATAAGAAATTATAGATACATTTGAGACGTATCAAGCGTCCCCAAGCTTAGTTCTACTCGTCCCGAGTATGTAAAATGATAACAAGAATAATTTCTGAAGTGACATGCTTTCACACAATCTTGATCAAATAATAATGTAATGCATGTAAGTTGAGATCAAATGAATAAAAGCTGTAGTTTATATTGATATCAAATGAGTAATGAATAAACAAGTAGGCATAACAAAGCAAAACTTTCAATGAATCAGTAATAGAGAACAATCAACCGTGCAAAGTAGATATTAAAGATGATTTAAGCTTCAAGCACAACAATATAATCATCTAATGAATCAAACAATCATGACAACTTTGTGAAAGAATCAAGTCAAGCGATAGCAATATGCACATAGAAGATCATCTCTCTATTTGTTCACACAAAAACAAGCAAGTGTTCATCGTTGGTTCCTGGCACCAGGATGTTGTGGCTGTCGGTCCAGTGGAATCCAGGGTGTGCGGGGCCCACTCTCTACAGCCCTCGCACGCGACGGTATCGAAGAATGACTAAGGACCAAGCCAAACACTGGGAGAGACTCTCGAGGGGAGAAGTCCTCCAGAGGGCTTGAAGGGCAGCGAAGGCCTGAAGAGGCTCCCCCCGCGACTGCCCCTCTGCAAGGCTCTCTCCCTTGGAGAGGAGTCAACGCAAATCCCTCCACAAGGCCGCTCAGGCCTTGTAAAGATACTTCGCTGTGAAGCAACCGCCGCAGAGCGCACATGGCCTCTGCCGCGGCCGCAGAGTGACGCGCGCGCCTGCGCGCGGTGACGACGGCGCCGCAGTTGCCATTCTAGTGATTAAAGGGGTCAACAAAGCTGTGCCCCCCGCACCGGACTATGAAGCTTTCCCCTTTGGTGATAAAGCGGATGGCCGGCGCTACGCTCCAACGACGACGCCACCGTGGGCGCCCCCACGATCTCTGCGGCACCAGCTGGCCGTCCTGCGCGGACGGTGGTCTTCCTGCCTCAAGGGCAGGCTTTACGACCATGGACCGAGTCCATGGACAACCCAGCTACGGTGCACCCCGCTCCTCCATTTCGTCGCCATGTGGGAACCCTTCCACCGTGCAGGACGCAGGGATGAGGCCCGGGGCGCCTATAAGAGGAGAGGGAGAACCTCCGTAGCACGGGATCGAGCCCGGACGCCCAGTTCCCCGATTCGCATCGATCGGACCTTTGGCACTCTACCATAGCGTAGCCTAGCCGAACACACTCGAGGAGGAAGAAGACCTTAGTGTTCCCTCCTTGAGCTCCACACTGCCATAAGAGAGCCCTCGGCAAGCTCATTGTACTGTACCCTCTGCAGCGCAATACAGACAAGCAGGAGTAGCGGTGTTACCTCCTTCTGAGGGCCGTGAACCTGGGTACGGGCTGGTGTCTGTCTCTGTCGTGATGTTCTCCTCAGGCTCGACGAGCACCGTCGCCGTGCCGGTTGAGGGTTGTTTGACCAACGCGTTCAGCCCCCCATCGAACAACTCTTCAGAGTGTGATCACCCCTGTATCGTGGGAGTCACTCTCCGACATTTGGCGCGCCAGGTAGGGGGCTGAGGCGCGTCTTCAACCTTCGACCAGCCTCCGCGCCATGATGGACACTCGCACGACACGCGCCAACAGGCGCACAGCTGACAGGGCTGATACTGAGCCCGGCGCCGCCACCACTCGCGGCCGCCGCGGCCGCCCTCGCGGGAGCCGCACGGCGGACCGCGCCAACACCGGCCCGCACGTGGAGGAGCCCGAGAGCGAAGATCGCCGCGACGACGAGGACGTCTACCCCGAGCACCACGAGGACGCTGAGTCCTCGCATCCGTCTCGGCGCCAAAGCGCGTCCTCTCAGGGACGTCCAGAGCCCAGTCCACACACTGCGCTGCTCATGGCTCAGGAGCTTCTCCGCTACAGGCCCAATCCGGAGGCCCACGACCACTGGTTCGACCGCCTCCGCCACCTCGTCGACATCGCGACGACGCGCCCCGCTCCGTCGCGCTCGCTAGTTCACCACTCTGGCGGCGCAGGAACGGACGCGCCGGGTGCGCCTCCGCCACCACCGGGACCACCTCCGGTTGCGGCGCAGAGGGCTGCCTCTCATGCGTCCTCGCCGCGCGACTGCCAAATCGTGCAGCGCACCGCGCCTGACGCGCGGGTGGGGATGGAGCGCCAGAGGGACCTCCAGAACCGCCTCGTCGAGGAAATCGGCCAGGCGGGGCAGCAGAACCGCAGGGCTCTCCAGGGCGGAACCGCCACGTACGCCACCGGCTGCATGGCCTTCACCCGCGCTCTGCGCCGCGTGGTCTGGCCACAGAAGTTCAGGCCTGCCCTTCCCAAGGGCTACGACGGGTCAAGCAACCCCATCGAGTTCCTGCAGCTCTACACCACCTCTATCCAAGCTGCAGGAGGGGACGACAAGGTCATGGCCAACTGGTTCTCCCACGCGCTTAGGGATTCCGCGCTGTCATGGCTCCTCAACCTGCCTGAAGACTCCATCGGCTCGTGGGAGGAACTCTGCAGGCAGTTCGTCGCCAACTTCAAGGGCACATATGAGCGCGCGCTGATGCACACGGTGGGTGTGTTGTTGGGAGACCCCAAGAGAAAGGTATGAAGTAGTGCAGCAGCAAGTTTCCCTCAGTTGTGAAACCAAGGTTATCGAACCAGTAGGAAATAATGAATTCCCCCGAGGTGTCAACGGCGCCAGAAAAGTCTGCGACGTAGGTGACGTGGAACCTGCACACAACACAATCAAGATACTTTGCCCCAACTTAACGGTGAGGTTGTCAATCTCACCGGCTTGCTGTAACAAAGGATTAAACGTATGTGTGGAAGAAAGATGTTTGTTTGCAGAAAGTAACAGGTTTGCAGTTTGTGGTTTATCAGATTAAAGAGAAGGACCGGGGTCCACAGTTCACTAGTGGTGTCTCTCCATAAATAATAATAACATTCATGCGGGTAAACAAATTACAGCTGGGCAATTGATAGAATAATGATTAGCAAACCAATGCATATACCAACGTTATGATGTCTAGTGTGAGATTCATTCGGGCATTACAACAATATACATAGACCGTTCCAACCGCATCTATGACTAATAATCCACCTTCCGGTTAGCGTCCGCACCCCTTTCAGTATTAAGTTGCATGCAACAGATTATCGCCTTAAGCACTGTGTGTAAAGTAAGTAAGTAACATCATCCTTAGATAAAGTACTACTGTTTTATCCCTAGTAGCAACAGTACATCTACAACCTTAGAGCTAGCTGTCACCACCCCAGATTTAATAGAGACATGAACCTACTATCGAGCATAAATACCCCCTCTTGGAGTCACAAGCATCTACTTGGCCAGAGCATACACAAGTAACGGAGAGCATGCAAGATCATTAAATAGCACACACATGATATATTATGAAGCAATAACTTTAGTACTCAATATTCATCGGATCCCAGCAAACACAACATGAAGTATTACATAACGGTGATCTTGATCATGATAGGCAGCTCACAAGATCTAAACATGATAGCACAAGAGGGGAAGACAACCATCTAGCTACTGCTATGGACCCGTAGTCCAAGGGTAGACTACTCACGCATCAGTCCGGAGGCGGTCATGGCGACGTAGAGGCCTCCGGTGATGATTCCCCCTCCCGGCAGGGTGCCGGGGAGGAGTTCTGATCTCTCCCGAATTGGTGTTGACGACGGCGGCGGCTCGGGACCCGTGGAGGAAAATATGAACACCGTACTAGGGTTTTTAGTCGAAGGGGTATTTGTAGGCGAAAGGGCGAAGGCGGTGGAGCTCCGTGGGCCCCACACCACCTCCTCGCGCGGCCAGGGGGGCTCCCGCGCCTGGGGGTGGTGTGGGCCCCTCGGGCTCCGTCTTCGACTCCTCTTCGGTGCTCTGGAACGTTCCCAAATAAAAACTGACTTCTAAAAAGAAATCGTCCAATTCCGAGAATATTTCCTTAAGTACTTTTCTGAAACCAAAAATAGCAGAAAACAGGGAACTGGCACTGTGGCATCTTGTTAATAGGTTAGTCCCAGAAAATGCATAAAACTATATAAAATGCATATAAAACATGTAATAACTTGGTATAATATAGCATGGAACATAAGAAATTATAGATACGTTGGAGACGTATCAACATCCCCAAGCTTAGTTCTACTCATCCCGAGTAGGCAAGAACGATAAAAGAAAAATAATTTCTGAAGTGACATGCTTAAACACAATCTTGATCATAATATAATGTAAGGCTCATGTTATGAATGAAGTGACGCAAGGCAATGATCTATAGTTTGCTAACAAATAGACAAGGAGTAAACAACTACATCATATAAGTAAAACTTTTCATGAATAGTACTTTCAAACAAGCATCAAAAAGATTTGCATAAGAGTTAACTCATAAAGCAATATTATCTAAGCAAAAGAGCATTGAAGCAACACAAAGGAAGATATAAGTTTCAGCATTGGCTTTCAACTTTTGAACATGTATATCATATAGATAGTTGTCAACACAAAGAAATATAACAAGTGCAATAAGTAAGCATATAAGAATTGTTGCACACAGTTGACACAAGTGTTTGCTTCGGGGATAGAAAGAAGTAGGTAAACTGACTCAACATAAAGTAAAAGATAGGCCCTTCGCAGAGGGAAGCAGGGATACAAGCATGTGCTAGAGCTTCTTAGTTTTATAGGTTTTTGAAATCATATAGAGAGCATAAAAGTAAGTTTTGAGCGGTGTTTGTCGTTGTCAACGAATGGTAATGGGCACTCTACCCCCCTGATACGTCTCCAACGTATCTATAATTTCTTATGTTCCATGCTATATTATACCAAGTTATTACATGTTTTATATGCATTTTATATAGTTTTATGCATTTTCTGGGACTAACCTATTAACAAGATGCCACAGTGCCAGTTCCCTGTTTTCTGCTGTTTTTGGTTTCAGAAAAGTACTTAAGGAAATATTCTCGGAATTGGACGATTTCTTTTTAGAAGTCAGTTTTTATTTGGGAACGTTCCAGAGCACCGAAGAGGAGTCGAAGACGGAGCCCGAGGGGCCCACACCACCCCCAGGCGCGGGAGCGCCCCTGGCCGCGCGAGGAGGTGGTGTGGGGCCTACGGAGCTCCACCGCCTTCGTCCTTTCGCCTACAAATACCCCTTCGACCAAAAACCCTAGGACGGTGTTCATATTTTCCTCCACGGGTCCCGAGCCGCCGCCGTCGTCAACACCAATTCGGGAGAGATCGGAACTCCTCCCCGGCACCCTGCCGGGAGGGGGAATCGTCACCGGAGGCCTCTACGTCGCCATGACCGCCTCCAGACTGATGCGTGAGTAGTCTACCCTTGGACTACGGGTCCATAGCAGTAGCTAGATGGTTGTCTTCTCCTCTTGTGCTATCATGTTTAGATCTTGTGAGCTGCCTATCATGATCAAGATCACCGTTATGTAATACTTCATGTTGTGTTTGCTGGGATCCGATGAATATTGAGTACTAAAGTTATTGCTTCATAATATATCGCAGACTTTTCTGGCGCCGTTGACACCTCGGGGGAATTCATTATTTCCTACTGGTTCGATAACCTTGGTTTCACAACTGAGGGAAACTTGCTGCTGCACTACTTCATACCTTCCTCTTGGGGTCTCCCAACAACACACCCACCGTGTGCATCAAGCTATTTTTCTGGCGCCGTTGCCGGGGAGATAAGGATTCTTTTGAAGACCTTCACACTCCTCCGTCAACTTCGTTGCCGGTGATTTGAAGATTCTTCTACGAGGGGAGTTTTCGCACTTCCAATCTTTTTATTTTGTTATTGTCTTGCTTAGTTTATTTTTATTACTGTCTTGTTTGCTTAATATCAAAAATACAAAAAAAATAGTTACTTGCAATTTATTTTATTGTCTTGTTTGCTTAAATATCAAAAATACAAAAAAATTAGTTACTTGCATTACTTTGTTTATTTCGGTTTGCTATTTTATTTTCAGTTTTTGTTATTTTGGTTATTTCGGTTTGTTAATTAATTTGCTAAAATGAGTACTGCTGAGAATACTAAGTTGTGTGACTTTACTAGCACCAACAACAATGATTTTATATGCACACCTATTGCTCCACCTGCATCTAAAGCTGAATTCTTTGAAATTAAACCTGCTTTGTTGAACCTCGTTATGAGAGAGCAATTTTCTGGTGTTAGTTCTGATGATGCTGCTGCCCATCTAAATAATTTTGTTGAACTATGTGAAATGCAAAAATATAAGGATATAGATGGTGATATTATAAAACTGAAATTATTTCCTTTCTCCTTGAGAGGAAGAGCTGAAGAATGGTTGCTTTCATTGCCTAGGAATAGTATTGATTCATGGATTAAATGTAAAGATGCTTTTATTGGAAAATACTATCCTCCTGCTAAGATTATTTCTCTAAGAAGTAGCATCATGAATTTTAAACAACTTGATAATGAACATGTTGCTCAAGCTTGGGAAAGAATGAAATCTTTGATAAAGAATTGCCCAACCCATGGACTGACTGCTTGGATGATCATCCAAACCTTTTATGCAGGACTGAATTTTTCTTCAAGAAACCTATTGGATTCAGCTGCTGGAGGTACCTTTATGTCCATCACTTTGGGGGCTGCAACAAAACTTCTAGATGATATGATGGTGAATTATTCTGAATGGCATACTGAAAGGACACCTCAAGGTAAGAAGGTAAATTCTGTTGAAGAAACCTCCTCCTTGAGTGAAAAGATTGATATTATTATGTCTATGCTTGCAAATGGTAAATCCCATGTTGATCCAAATAATGTTCCCTTAGCTTCTTTAGTTGCACAAGAAGAGCATGTTGATGTGAACTTTATTAAAAACAACAATTTCAACAACAATGCCTATAGGAACAATTATGGTAATAACAACTATAAGCCCTATCCTCCTAATAATGGGAACTCTTATGGTAATTCTTATGGTAATTCTTATAACAATAATAGGACTACCACCTCTGAACTTGAAACCATGTTAAAAGATTTTATCAGTACACAAACTCTGTTTAATAAAACTGTTGAGGAAAAGCTTGGGAAAATTGATATACTTGCCTCTAAAGTTGATAGTCTTGTCCTTGATGTTGATCTTTTAAAATCTAAAATCATGCCTACTGAAACTAAAGAGAGTAATCCCTTTGCTAAAATTAATGCCATCCAAGTTCAAATAGATGAAAATGTTAGGATGATGGCCCAATTACGTGCTAGATGGGAAAGAGAGAAAGAACTAGATAAAGAGGCTAATATTGTTAAAGTTTTTACTATTACTACCTCTGAAAATAATGGTGTTTCACATGCTAGTAAGCCTCCTATTATCAATGGTAACATAGTTGGTATTGGAAATGTCTCCTCTACTTCTTCCAAAAAATTAAAACTGCCCAAAACTGCTGAAACTAGTGTTGATAAAAGTGCTGAAATTTTTAAGAACATGGGAGAATGTGGTTCGGTTTGCTTTGATGATAATAATTTTGATTTTGATAATTGTAATATCTCTGAAGTTATTAAGTTCTTGCAAAATTTTGCCACAAGTCCTAATGCTAGCTCTCTAAATTTGGCTTTTACTACTCATATTACAAATGCTCTCATTAAAGCTAGGGAAGATAAATTAAGACTTGAAGCTTCTATCCCTAAGAAGTTAGAAGATGGTTGGGATCCCATCATTAAAATGAAAGTAGATAAATTTGATTGCAATGCTTTGTGTGACCTTGGTGCAAGTATTTCTGTTATGCCTAAAAAGCTTTATGATATGTTTGATTTGCCACCATTGGAACATTGCTATTTGGATGTTTTTCTTGCTGATAATGCTTTGAAGAAACCTTTGGGGAAAGTTAATGATGTTCCCATTATAGTTAATAATAACCTGGTCCCCTTTGATTTCATTGTCTTGGATATTGAATGCAATCCATCTTGTCCAATTGTGTTGGGAAGGCCTTTTCTTAGAACTGTGGGTGCTATTATTGATATGAAAGAAGGTACCATCAAGTACCAATTCCCACTCAAGAAAGGTATGGAACACTTCCCTAGGAAGAGAATGAAGCTACCTTTTGATTCTATTGTTCGTTCAAATTATTGTGTTGATGCTTCATCTCTTGATAATACTTGAATATCACTTTCTGTGCCTAGCTGAAAGGCGTTAAACAAAAGCGCTTATGGGAGACAACCCACTTTTTATTCCTGTTATTTTATTTTGTTGTGTCAAGGATTTGTCCTACCTCTGTAGCAATTCCTTTGTATCTTTACTTTATTGCATTGTTGTGTCAAGATAAGCCTCTAGTTGAAAGTTCATGCTAAATTTGGATTGCTGTGCTGAAACAGTTTTCTGTTGTCCACCGTTAAATTCATAACTCTTTACAGAAAAATCGGATGGACCTGGGATTTTTTGTGCGTAATCCTCAGATATATATGCAATGAGATATGAGAGTATAACATAATAAAGCTAACAGCTCTAGCAAGAGATGCATGAAAAATAAGAGCTAGAAAGCATTGAAGTAACATAGAGGAATACTCAACAAATATAAGTGAAGAATACGAGTATTCATAAGAAAAAGCGTGTCGGCCCAGTGGATTCTAGGGTGTGCAGAGCCCACTCTCCACGACCCTCACACGCGTCGATGCCGACGAAACAACTAAGGACCAAGAGGAACGTTTGGGGAGACCCCCGAGGGGAGAGCTCTCTCGAGGGGACTTGAGGGGGCAGCGAAGGGCCTGAAGGGGCTCCCCCTGAGGCCGCCCCCCGGCAAGGCTTTTCTCCCCTGAAGGGGAGTCAACACAGCTCCCTCCACAAGGCCTCCAGGGCCCTGTGGAGATACTTCTCTACGAAGCAATCGCTGCAGAGCGCACATGGCCTCTGCAGCAGCCGCAGAGTGACGCGCGCGTCTGCGCGCGATGACGACGGCGCCGCAGTTGCCGTTCTGGTGATAAAAGGAGTCAACAAAGCGCTGTGTCCCCTGCGCCGCCACCAAGGCTTTCCTCTCTGGTGATAAAGCAGGTGGCCGGCGCAACGCTCCAACGGCGACGTCACCATGGGCACCCCCACGGTCTCTGCAGTACCAGCTGGCCGCTCTGCAAAGACGGCGGCTGCCCTGCCACGAAGGCAGGCCTTGCGACCATGGACCGAGTCCATGGGCACCTCAGCTGCGGTGCACCCCGCTCCACCATTTCGTCGCCATGTGGGAACCCTTCCACTGCGCAGCACGCAGGGATGAGGCCCGGGGCGCCTATATAAGGAGCAGGAGCTCCACCGTAGTGGGGGGCTGGCGGATCGATCGATCGCTCATCCATAGACACCCCACAGTAGCTTAGCCAAGCCGAGCGAGCCCAAGGAGGAAGAAGGCCCGAACCTTCCCCCTCCAAGCTCCGCACTGCCTCGCGAGGGCCCGCGGCAAGCTCGGTGTACTCACCCTCTACTGAGCAATACAGACAAGCAGGAGTAGCGGTTTTACCTCACCCTGAGGGCCGTGAACTTGGGTACGGGCCCGAGTCCATCTCTGTCGTGCTGTTCCTCTACAGGCTCGACGAGCACCGTCGCCGAGCCGGCCGTAGGTTGTTGACCAACGTGTTCAGTCCCCTTCACGAACTTCTCCCCCGAGAGTGGTTATCCCTGTTCCGTGGGAATCACACATCGACATTTGGCGCGCCAGGTAGGGGGCTGAGGCGCGTCTTCAACCTCCAGCCGGCTTTCCGCCATGACGGACACCCGCACGACGCGCGCCAACAGGCGCGCAGCTGACAGGGCTCACACCGAGCCCGGCACAGCTCCCACCCGTGGCCGCCGCGGCCGCCCTCGCGCTGCCGAGCGCGCCAACACCGGCCCGCATGTGGAGGAGCCTGAGAGCGAGGAGTACAATGACAGCGGCCACTGCGCCGACGGGGACGGCCCCCCGGAGCGCAACGACGATGCCGAGTCTTCGCATCCGTCGCGGCGCCAAGGTGCGTCCTCTCAGGGACGCCCAGAGCCCACGCCGCACACCGCGCTCCTCATGGCCCAGGAGCTCCTACGCTACCGGCCTAGCGCTGAGGCCCACGACCAGTGGTTGGACCGCCTCCACCACCTCGTCGACGTCGCCACCACGCGCCCCGCCCCGTCGCGCTCCATGGTCCAGCACTCCGGCCGCGCGGGAACGGCTGCACCAGATGCGCCTCCGCCGCCTCCAGGACCGCCTCCGGCCGCAGCGCAGAGGGCTCCCTCTCACGCCTCCTCGCCGCACGACTGCCAGATCGTGCAGCGTACTGTGCCTGACGCACGGGTGGGCATGGAGCGCCGCAGGGACCTCCAGAATCGCCTCGTTGAGGAGCTCGGCCAGGCAGGGCAGCAGAACCGCAGGGTTCTCCAGGGAGGAATCGCCACGTACGCCTCTGGCTACCTGGCCTTCACCCGCGCTCTGCGCCGCGTGGTCTGGCCGCAGAAGTTCAGGCCGGCCCTCCCCAAGGGCTTCGACGGGTCGACCAACCCTCTTGAGTTCCTGCAGCTCTACACCACCTCCATCCAGGCTGCAGGGGGAGACGACAAGGTCATGGCAAACTGGTTCTCCCACGCGCTCAGGGACTCCGCGCTGTCCTGGCTCCTCAACCTGCCTGAGGACTCCATCGACTCCTGGGAGGAGCTCTGCAAGCAGTTCGTCGCCAACTTCAAGGGCACGTACGAGCGCGCACTCACCCACAACGACCTGCGCGCTGTGGTGCAGAAGAAGGATGAGACCCTCCGCAAGTACATCCAGCGCTTCAGCCAAGTGCGCAACAAGATCCCGAACATCCCTGACACGCAGGTCATCGCCGCCTTCAGAGAGGGCGTCACGAACCGCAGGATGCTCGAGAAGCTGGGCATTCACGACAAGCTCACCTCTGTGGTGAAGCTGTTCGACCTCGCGGACAAATGCGCCAAGGCAGAAGAAGGACTCCTCTTCGTCAAGATGAGCCAGCGAGGGGACGACCAGGCTGAGGGCTCCAAGAGCCACAAGAAGCGCGAGGAGACCAAGCGCAAGACCACTGCTGTCCTAGCGGCAGAGCCAGCCACCAAGAACGCCCGCAGAAGCTCCCCCGAGCCTGGCGACAAGGAGGCGGACCACCGTCCGTTCTGCGTCTACCACAACAGGCGTGGGCACGCCACAGACGACTGCTTCGACCTCAAGAGGCTGAGCAGGGAGCGCGAGCGAGGAGAAGGCAGCGGAAGCCGCGGCAGAAGTCGCGGCTACCGCAGAGACGGCAGGGGTAGGCGCGATGGCGGCTACCAGAAGCCGTCGGGCACTCAAGCCAACGCCGCCGAGAAGAACAACAACCTCCCTGACGAGGAGGATGGGGGCTACCAGGCCCCGAGAGGGGCTATGGCCTGCATCCTCGGCGGGGCTCAGGCGCCCAAGTCGAACAACCAGTTCAAGCAGTTCGCCCGCGAGCTCAACGCCGTGCTCCCGAGCACCAAGACCTCCAGGCCCCTCAAGTGGTCCCAGTACACCATCGCTTTCGACGCCAAGGACCACCCCAAGTCGACCAAGACGGTGGGGACCCTCCCCCTGGTCTGCTCCCCCACCATCAACAACATCACCGTCTCCAAGACGCTCATTGATGGGGGAGCTGGCCTGAACGTCATCTCTGTCGAGACGTTCGAGACGCTTCAAGTGCCCTACGAATGGCTTATGCCCTCCAGGCCGTTCACCGGGGTCACCAGTGGTTCCATCGAACCCCTGGGCCAGGTCCGGCTCGCCGTCACCTTCGGCACGCAGAAGAACTATCGCACAGAGCTGATCGACTTCGACGTCGCCCACATCGGCCTGCCGTACAATGCCATCCTCGGCTACCCCGCTCTCGCGAAATTCATGGCCGTCACGCACCATGCCTACAACATGGTCAAGATCCCCGGCAGCGCTGGCACCATCGCCATCCATGGTCATATCCTTGATGCCACGCGCGCTGTCGAGAGTGCCTACAAGGCAGCTGCCATGGCATTCCCGGCCGACGAGGACATGGAGCCTCTCGAGAGGCCCAAGAAGAAGAAACAAGTGTTCTCTCAGGAGCAAGCTGCCACGAAGAAGGTGCCACTGGGCACCAGTGGCTCGGGGGCCGAAGGCTCGGGGGCTAGCGTCACCATAGGCGCTGCCCTGCCTCCTAAATAGGAAAGCGTGCTCGTCGCCTTCCTTCAGGCAAACTCTGACATGTTCGCATGGACTCCATCAGATATGTCTGGTGTACCAAGGGAGGTGATCGAGCACCACTTAGCCGTGTGTCCAGACGCACGCCCCGTCAAGCAAAAAGCACGCAAGCAAGCCCCCGAGAAGCAAGCATTCATCGTCAAGGAAGTAGAGAAGCTAAAGGCGGCGAAAGTCGTCCGCGAAGTCGCGCACCCCACTTGGCTCTCCAACGGCGTGGTTGTCCCTAAACCCGCTGGAGGAGGCCGACTCTGCATCGACTACACCGATGTCAACAAGGCCTTCCCCAAGGACCCATACCCCATGCCGAGGATAGACCAGATCGTGGACTCTACCGCGGGCTGCGACCTCCTCTGTTTTCTGGACGCCTTCTCTGGTTACCACCAGATCAAAATGGCTAAAGAGGACGAGGAGAAGACAGCATTCCTCACCCCCTGTGGCGTGTATTGCTACACATGCATGCCCTTCGGCCTGAAGAATGCTGGCGCCACTTTCCAGAGGCTCATGAGGATCGCCTTGGGGGCACAGATGGGCAGGAACGCTGAGGCCTACGTCGATGACATAGTGGTCAAGTCTCGAGAGGGAGACACCCTCTTGAAGGATCTCGAGGAAACCTTCGCCAGCCTGCGCAAGGTGAACATCAAGCTGAACCCCGCCAAGTGCGTCTTCGGGGTCCCTTCAGGCAAGCTCCTCGGGTTCCTGGTGTCCCACCGCGGCATAGAAGCAAACCCTGACAAGATTAAGGCCATAGAAGGAATGCAACCTCCTCGCCGGCTCAAGGAAATGCTGCGCTTGGCAGGCTGCATGGCTAGTCTGGGCCGATTCATCTCCAAGTTCGGCGAGAGAGCCCTGCCATTTTTTAAGATCATGAAGAGATCTGGCACGTTCAAGTGGACCCCTGAGGCGGGCAAGGCCTTCGAGGACCTAAAGAAGTATTTGGCCAGCCCGCCAGTCTTGGTGGCCCCCAGGACAGGCGAACATCTGAAGCTGTATCTTTCAGCCACTCCTCAGACCGCAAGCGCCGTCCTGGTGGCCGAGAGGGAAGAGCCTGTCCTCCCCAAGAAGAGCACTGCCACTCCAAAGCCCAAAGCCCCTCCTGGCACCCCTGTCGAGACCCCCCGGCAGGCGGATCTCGACAAGGGCCCTGAGGAGCCTCCGCAGAAGGCTGACGCTGCAACCCCACCGACAACCCTTGTCGAGCACCCCGTTTACTTCGTCAGCACGGTGCTGCGGGATGCTCGGGAGCGGTACCCGATGCAGCAGAAGCTTCTCGTCGCTCTCCTCATCGCCTCCAGGAAGCTGAGACACTACTTCCAGGGCCACCCCATCACGGTGGTCACTGCTTTCCCCTGGAGCAGATCCTGCGCAACCCCAACGCCACAGATCGTGTCGCGGGATGGAACATAGAGCTGCAGCCATTCAACTTGCGCTTCGACAGCACAAGAGTCATCAAGGGGCGAGCGCTGGCTGATTTCGTCGCCGAATGGACCGACCCAAGCCCTGAAGAGCCTCGGGGGGAAGAGGCTGAGCCCGCTGGAGACACAATGCCCAGCCACTGGACCATGCACTTCGACGGAGCCTTTGCCTGCCGCAATGGTGGGGCAGGCGTCGTCCTGACTTCGCCCAGAGGCGACAAGCTCTACTACGCTGTCCAGTTATGCTTCACGATTGACAAGATCTCCAACAACATCGCTGAATACGAGGGCCTCCTCGCCGGCTTAAGGGCCGCCATCGCTCTAGGCGTCAAGCACCTTCTCATCAAGGGCGACTCCCAGTTGCTCGTCAACTTCTCCAACAAGAGCTACACGCCTAAAGACGACCACATGGCAGCATACCTTGCAGAGGTCCGCAAGCTCGAGAAGCACTTCAGGGGCATGGAACTCATGCATATCCCAAGGAAAGAGAACCAGGAGGCCGATGATATCGCCAACCGAGCCTCGCGAAGGCAACCCCAGCAGGCCGGCGTCTTTGAGGAAAGGCTCGCCAAGGCATCCATCAAGCAGCCCCAAGAGGCCACAGCCGCAAGCACAGATGAAGCGCTCCCACCACCTCCTGAGTCTGGGGCCCCCGATTGCGGCCCCAACACAGGGGAGCGTCTGTTGCTGACGGCAGCCCACCAAGCCACAGGCTGGATTGACGAGCTCAAGGACTACTTGGTGAAGGGGATCCTCCCTGAAGAAGATGCAGAAGCAGAGCGAATCGCTCGACAGGCGAAATCCTACTGCATCCTTGAGGGAGACCTCTATCGCAAGCGCCCGAACGGCATCGCGCTCAAATGCGTCCCCCCCCCCCCCCCCCCCCCCCCGAGTAAGGCCGAACGCTGATCAAGGACATCCACAGCGGGGAGTACGGCCACCACTCGTGCGCACGCACCCTCGCAGGCAAAGTCTTCAGGAGCGGTTTCTACTGGCCACTAGTACTTCAAGATGCGGTCGCCATCGTGCAAGCCTGCGACGCCTGCCAGTTCCACGCCAAGCAAATTCATTAGCCGGCACTGAAACTCCAAACCATCCCGCTCTCCTGGCCGTTCGCGGTCTGGGGGCTGGACATCTTGGGCCCCTTCCCGAAGTCGCAGGGGGGCTATCGCTTCCTCTTCGTGGCCGTCGACAAGTTCACCAAGTGGGCCGAGGTTGAGCCAGTGCGCACCATTCCAGCCGGAGCCGCGGTGAAATTCATCAGGAGCCTGGTCTACCGCTTCGGGGTGCCCAACCGCATCATCACCGATAATGGCTCGCAATTCACCAGCGGCATCTTCCGAGCCTACTGCGACAAGCTCGGCGTCAAGGTCTGCTTCGCCTCGGCGGCTCACCCACGCAGCAATGGTCAAGCCGAGCGAGCAAACACAGAAGTCCTCAAGGGCCTCAAGGCCAGAAGCTTCAACGTCCTCAAAGGGCACGACAAGGGCTGGATCGATGAGCTCCCATCCGTGCTTTTGTCCATGCGCACAACAGCTTCAAGGCCTACAGGCGAAACGCCGTTCGCCCTTGTCTACGGAGCCGAAGCTGTCCTCCCCACAGAAATCAAGCATGGATCCCCACGGGTCCTTGCCTTCGACGAGGACATCCAAGAGGGCCTCCACAACGACGACCTACTGTTCCTCGAGGGACTGCGCCGCCACGCCGCCCTCAGGGCGGCGAAGTACCAGCAAGATCTGCGACGCTACCACAGCCGCCATGTGCACTCGCGCACCCTCGAGGCGGGTGACCTCGTCCTCAGGCGAATCCTCTCCAGGGAAGGTCTCCACAAGCTCTCGCCGAAGTGGGAAGGCCCCTACAGGGTCTCCCACATCGCCAGGCCTGGCGCAGTACGCCTCGAGACCGAAGACGGCATCCCCGTCAAGAACCCGTGGAACATCGCGCATCTGCGCAAGTTCTACCCGTGATCATAGTCACGCCAGGCATTTTTTGTCTCTAGAGGGAAGCTCACGGCTTCACCTCCAAGCTTCTCAAAGCTTCTCCCGAGGCTCAGCCCTCTGAGCTCTCCTGCAAATGAGCCACCGCAGGCCGCAGTGAACCTCTGCCACTAATGGGTGGTCCCCATGCCTCGACATGGAAGGAACGTTAGCTTGGCAAACCCAAGTGTAATGAACCGATTCTCGTTCCAAGTGAACTTTGCGCTCAGGCGCCGTTTTCGTTCCAAGTGAACTTTGCGCTTAGGCGCCGTTTTCGTTCCAAGTGAACTTTGCGCCAAGGCGCCGCTATGTAATATTTCGATGGCAAGTTTTACTTTCATCCCTTACTCTCAAATGTGCGCTTATATTCTTCCCATGCGCACCTCGCGAGCGGGGGCTGAGTACGGTGCCTATGCCCAAGAGCACCCCAGCAGCACTGCAAAATCCAAGGGATCCTGAGCTCTGGCTAAAGGGCATGCTCCCGGATACACGCCACCTCCCCAAAGGACCTTGGTACTCTCTCTCCTCGCGAGGCACCCATGAGGAAACCTATAAGCGCGCATAAGTCCTTACTACTATGCTCTAGCGTTTTGGTTCGCCTCTCTAACGTCCACAGGGAACGAGAGCCTCTCCAGGCCTGTGGAGGAAAAACTCGGCCCCTGAAGGGAAGGACATCGCCAGAGGAATCCCCCGCAGGGCGAAAAGCCTCGCGAAGCTAAGTTCCCTGTTCACATCAAGAGAACCCTTGCATCTCTCTCACGAGCACTCTGCGTCCCTCGAGTGGTCCTTTCCCTCACTCTCCATGGGCTGCTTGCGCGTCAAAGGGGGGCCCTCAGCATCGCGACTCGAGGGCTCTTACCTCTCTAAGCCTTAAACTCCCCCCGGCCTTGCCGAGTCATTGCTCGAGCATACCGCAGCGGCGGAGTCATAGTGCGAAGAGAAGGGTCCAGCGACGCAGAGTGAAAAAGACATGGAATTGAAGCAAAGGCCCCTCGAGGGGAGCACACACAGACTTGGCAGCACTTGTTAAAAAAAAATAAGAAGTATATTACAAACTGCTAAACGAAAGTCTTTAAAGCAAATGCCCCTTCAGCGCTGCCAGCGCACTACATGGCAGGAGAGGATCTCAGGAGGAAGTTAGGCAGAGGCCTCGCCGTCGTCTTGGCCGGATTCTTCTCCTTCAGGCCCGCTCTCCTCGTCGTCGTCGTCCTCATCCTCCGCCGCGGCCCGCTTGAAGCGGCTGCAGAAGTCGTCCACCTGGTCGCGGACGGAGTTGGAGGCCTTCCACCTTGCCTCCCCCTCAAGGGGTTCGGTCACCGTGGCGAGGTCGAACCCGGGCTGGAGGTGTACGAGGTTGGTGAAGATGCGGTCCACACAGTCCACACGGTCTCAACTTGAGCGGGGACTTTTTCGGAATGGCCTTGAGCGGGGACGGACGGCGCTTCTGCTCCCAACTTCGCAGCGAGCTCGCGGCCCCGGCCCGCCAGGGACAGGAACATGCGCTCCCGCTGCTGCGACAGCACCCACGCAGCCTTGGCGCTCTCGGCCGCCTCCACCGCCTTCTCCACGGCAGGACCCACCTGCTGGTTCATTTCCTCCATGTCGGCCATGAGGGAGGCAAGGTCTTGCTCTGTGCGCTTGCGGGCCTCCTCAGCGACGCGGCGGCGATCCGTTTCGCGCTTCACCTTGGCGACAAGGGTAGCGTTCATATTCTCGAGCTGGTGGATCCGGGCGCCGCTCTCACCAAGCCTCTTCTTGAAGCGGGTCTCCTGCTTGGTGAATTTGTCGGCGTAGTCCCGGGAGACGGCGGCGCGGTACGCCTTCTCCCGGGCCTGGAACTCCTCCTCGGCCTCCGCCTTCTGCTCGGCGAACCTTTCGTTGAACCGCTCCACGTGCCCCTTGTGGGTAGCCACCTCACGTTCATACCTGACGAGAGCCGCCGCCAGGCTCTCTTCGCAGGCCTCGAGGGCGGCGCGCTGCCCTGACAGCTCCTGCTCCCTCAGCGCCAGCTGTTCGTCGCGGCGGCGCACGTCCTCCTCGCGCTCGCCCAGGCTCCGGCCCCTGGCGTCCAAGCTCGCACGAACCCCCTCCAGGGCGGTCCGCACGGTCTCAGAGTCGGCGAGGATCTTAGCCTCAAGCTCGACGAGCCCGTGTTGCTTGGCCGCCAGGGAGCGCTCCACGGCCTCCCGCTCCGCCCTGGCCGCGGCCAAGTCTTCCGCCGCTGCTCGGCGCTCGGCCTTCAAGGGCTGCAGAAGCTCCTCGGCGTCGCGCATGGCGCCCTCGCGGACCTCCTCTGCGAAACGCAGCGCCTCCTCGCGCTCCGCCTGCAGAGCCTGGTCGTTCCGTCGGCGAGTCTCCACGGCTGCGTGGAACGCGGCCGAAGCCCCTGCGAGCTCGTCCCTCTGCCGGGCGAGCTCCCCGTCCTCCTGGGCGAGGTGAGCCTCCAGCCCCTCCAGAGACTCCCGCACCATGCGGAAGGCGACGTCGCGTCGCCCCCTGCTCCAGTCCCAACTCCCGAGGACAAGGGCCCGGGAGGCTTCGCTCGGGGCGGAGGGCTCTGCTCCCGCGTCAAGCTTGGAGCGGGGATTCTCTGTGCGGGCTCGGGGGCTCGGAGGCGCGTCCTCCGCTCCGGCGCCCGCGTCCTGCGCGCCGGCGTTGCCCCCCTCAGGCGGCACCACGCCCCGGGCCTCCGGGGCAGAAGAGGCCTGCTCCGCAGCCGCCGCTTCCTCCTCCGCCGTAGTGTTTGGCGGGGGCAGTGGGGGTTCAGCCCCCACTGCCTCGTCGACCTTCGGCGGGCTCGGGGCCGGGGTAGCGCCTGCCGCGGCCTCCTGCCGTGCGGGCGGGGTCGCAGCGCGCGGCGGAGTGGCCGCCTTCTCCACCTGCTCTTCGGGGCATTTTTCCTCCAGAGGCGGCGCGCTGTCCCCGTGAGGGCCTGCGGGGGTTCCCTCCGCAGGCCTCGAGGCCTCCTCTGTGGCGGCCTCTGCCGTGGCCTCTAGAATGGCCTTCTTCACGTCCGCGGCCTTGCGGAGCCTACGGCGTTTTGCAGGCGCCGGGTCGCTGGCAGAAGACAAGGAAATCGGTCAGGGGGGGGGGGGGGGGGAACAAGCGAAAGGCGGAAGAAGAAAATCGGGACCAAGAACACTTACCCTGTCCTCTTGGCGCGGGTGTCAACCCACGCCATGCCGGACGAGCGCCAAGAAGGCGTGGCCCGAGCTCCGGATCCCTCAGGAGCCGCCTCAGCTTTCCTCTTGAGGGAAGCGCTTGGGGGCTCCCCGGCAGGCCGGTCGTGGGCCGCCTTGGTTCGGGGTCCCGTCGCCCCGCCTCGGCCTCCTCATCGTCGCTGGAGGAGAGCTCGAAGACCTCCTCAGGAAGGGGCGAGGCCCTTGACGAGCTCACCCCGCCTGTAGAGGGGACGGCACGAGCCGCATCGTCGCCCTGCTCGTCGTCAGACGCGTACAGCGAATCCGCAGCATCCTGCCCCCTCGCCACGGGCATAGGGCCATCGTCCTCTTCTTCCCCCGCCAGGCCTTGTGGAGTGAAGCTGGGCATCCGCTCCAGAATCGCCAGGCGCGAGGCCAGGTTTATTTGATGAAGAGGCCTCAGCTCCGCCGCAACCGCCACGAAAACGTCGGGGTTGATGAAGAGGCCGCCCATGATGGTCTCGACGACGGCGGGGAGGTGGTCGCAAGGGTGGAGTCTCATCGAGTCGGAGGGACCCGCGTACATCCACATCGGTTTCTTGTGCGCCTCCAAAGGAGCGATGCGGCGGCGCACGAAGTCCTCTGCGATCATCTGACCGGTGAGGCCGTTCTCCCGAAGCGTCCTCATGCGCGCCACGAGGCCTCCGATCTTGGGGCCCTGGAAGGCCTGCTTCCCCCAATGGGTGTTCTTCACGGGCGGCGCCTCCGGGACCTCGAGAAAGGAGCTCTGCGACTTCACGCCGATGAGGAACCACTTCTGCCGGAAGTCGTCCACTTTCTTCGACACCGCCATGACGGGTTTGTCGTCGCTCCACGACATGGGGATGTAGACGTCCCCCATGCCGTCCGCAATGCGGAAGGACACACACCCCGTCCGCTCGGCCTTCGCGGTGTTCCGGAGCGCGTAGAAGCTCCGGAAGAGGGCCACCGAGGGCTGCACCCCCAGATACGCCTCGCACAGGTAGGCGAAGATGGAGAGGATGAGGACGGCGTTGGGGTGAAGGTGGAGAAGGTGGATCTGGTAGAACTCCAGGATGGCCTCGAGAAAAGGCGAGTACGGAGGCACCAGTCCGGCGAAGAGAGTGTGGAGGAAAATGGGGAAAAACCCCGTCGGAAGGCGGCCGTGCCTCGCGGCCAGAATGGCGCTGGCGCCATGTTCATTGGTCTTCCCGGCCACCAGGTGCTGGATCTTGCCCAGCGCCGCCGCATCGACACGCACCCCAATCAGGGCGGGTCCAAGCGCTTCGTCGCCCTGCGCATCGGAGGGGAGCGTGGACATCGCGGCCTTGCCTTTGGGTCCGCCCATTGTCCGGGAGGATGCTTAAGGCAGAGCGCCGGGGAAGAAAGGAGTTCGCCGGAGGAGGAAAGAGTTCGCCGAAGATTGGAGAACTAAGAGCTCGAGAGCTGGAAGTTTGGAGGCGCGGAATGGGAGTAATGACTGCGATTCGGACCGGCGCGCAGCTTTATGCCCCGTCCGAGCAGTTACCAAGGCGTGATTGTGGTGGACGTGGTGGGACCCCCCACTACGCACGATCATCCGGAGAAACCGAGTCGTCGCAAACTCACCACCAAGTGACGCGTGTCACGGGCAGGCCGGACGTTTTGGACCCGCGACGCTTCGTCTGGGCCCGATGGGCCTCGCCGTGCCCGTCGTGGGCCCGGGGGCTACTGTCGGACCAGTGGATTCTAGGGTGTGCAGAACCCACTCTCCACGACCCTCACACGCGTCGATGCCGACGAAACAACTAAGGACCAAGCGGAACGTTTGGGGAGACCCCCGAGGGGAGAGCTCTCTCGAGGGGACTTGAGGGGGCAGCGAAGGGCCTGAAGGGGCTCCCCCTGAGGCCGCCCCCCGGCAAGGCTTTTCTCCCCTGAAGGGGAGTCAACACAGCTCCCTCCACAAGGCCTCCAGGGCCCTGTGGAGATACTTCTCTACGAAGCAATCGCTGCAGAGTGCACATGGCCTCTGCAGCAGCCGCAGAGTGACGCGCGCGTCTGCGCGCGATGACGACGGCGCCGCAGTTGCCGTTCTGGTGATAAAAGGAGTCAACAAAGCGCTGTGTCCCCTGCGCCGCCACCAAGGCTTTCCTCTCTGGTGATAAAGCAGGTGGCCGGCGCAACGCTCCAACGGCGACGTCACCATGGGCACCCCCACGGTCTCTGCAGTACCAGCTGGCCGCTCTGCAAAGACGGCGGCTGCCCTGCAACGAAGGCAGGCCTTGCGACCATGGACCGAGTCCATGGGCACCTCAGCTGCGGTGCACCCCGCTCCACCATTTCGTCGCCATGTGGGAACCCTTCCACTGCGCAGCACGCAGGGATGAGGCCCGGGGCGCCTATATAAGGAGCAGGAGCTCCACCGTAGCGGGGGGCTGGCGGATCGATCGATCGCTCATCCATAGACACCCCACAGTAGCTTAGCCAAGCCGAGCGAGCCCAAGGAGGAAGAAGGCCCGAACCTTCCCCCTCCAAGCTCTGCACTGCCTCGCGAGGGCCCGCGGCAAGCTCGGTGTACTCACCCTCTACTGAGCAATACAGACAAGCAGGAGTAGCGGTTTTACCTCACCCTGAGGGCCGTGAACCTGGGTACGGGCCCGAGTCCATCTCTGTCGTGCTGTTCCTCTACAGGCTCGACGAGCACCGTCGCCGAGCCGGCCGTAGGTTGTTGACCAACGTGTTCAGTCCCCTTCACGAACTTCTCCCCCGAGAGTGGTTATCCCTGTTCCGTGGGAATCACACATTGACAAAGCGGAGCGTGTCTCTCTCCCACAAAGGAATGCTAGAATCCATTTTATTCAGAGAATGAAAATAACAAAAACAAAAACAAAAACAAACCGACGCTTCAAGAAAAGCACATAAGAAGTGGCGGAATTAAAATATAGTTTCACTAGAAAGGACCTGATAGTTTGTTGATGAAGAAGGGGATGCCTTGGGCATCCCCAAGCTTTGACGCTTGAGTCTTCTTGAAATATGTTGGGGATGAACCACCGGGGCATCCCCAAGCTTTGGCTTTACTATCCTCTTGATCACATCATATCATACTTCTCTCTTGATCCTTGAAAACTTCCTCCACACCAAACTTAGAGTAAACTTCATTAGAGGGTTAGTGCACGAAAAATTATGATATTCTATAGGAACACAATTGCTAACGCTACTGGACATTAGCTACAGCCACTGATACTTCATAGGATAAAAAGATCCAATCAAAATAGCAAAAGAGGCATTGCAAAATAAATGGCAGAATCTGTCAAAAACAGAACAGTCCGTAAAGACGAATTTTTTCGAGGCACTTAACTTGCTCAGATCAGAAAACTCAAAACTAATGAAAGTTGCATATATATCTGAGGATTACGCACAAAAAATCCCAGGTCCATCCGATTTTTCTGTAAGGAGTTATGAATTTAACGGTGGACAGCAGAAAACTGTTTCAGCACAGCAATCCAAATTTAGCATGAACTTTCAACTAGAGGCTTATCTTGACACAACAATGCAAAAATTATGATATTCTATAGGAACAACTTCATATGTTGGGGATGAACCACCGGGGCATCCCCAAGCTTTGGCTTTACTATCCTCTTGATCACATCATATCATCCTTCTCTCTTTATCCTTGAAAACTTCCTCCACACCAAACTTAGAGTAAACTTCATTAGAGGGTTAGTGCACGAAAAATTATGATATTCTATAGGAACACAATTGCTAACGCTACTGGACATTAGCTACAGCCACTGATACTTCATAGGATAAAAAGATCCAATCAAAATAGCAAAAGAGGCATTGCAAAATAAATGGCAGAATCTGTCAAAAACAGAACAGTCCGTAAAGACGAATTTTTTCGAGGCACTTAACTTGCTCAGATCAGAAAACTCAAAACTAATGAAAGTTGCATATATATCTGAGGATTACGCACAAAAAATCCCAGGTCCATCCGATTTTTCTGTAAGGAGTTATGAATTTAACGGTGGACAGCAGAAAACTGTTTCAGCACAGCAATCCAAATTTAGCATGAACTTTCAACTAGAGGCTTATCTTGACACAACAATGCAATAAAGTAAAGATACAAAGGAATTGCTACAGAGGTAGGACAAGTCCTTGACTAAAGCTGAAAATAAAAGATAATGGGTTGCCTCCCAAAAGCGCTTTCTTTAATGCCTTTTAGCTAGGCTTGATAGTTCTAATGATGCTCTCATGAAGATAGAAAATGAAGCAAAAGGAGCATCAAGAAGCAAATTCAAAACACATTTAAGTCTAACCCACTTCCTATGCATAGTAATCTTGTACACAAATAAATTCACAAAGAACAAAGTGACAAGCATAGGAAGATAAAACAAGAGTAACTTCAAAACATTTAGCATATAGAGAGGTGTTTTAGTATCATGAAAAATTCTACAACCATATTCTCCCCTCTCATAATAATTTTCAGTAGTAGAAATAAATTCAACCATATAACCACAAGAATCATTCAACTTAGATAATATAGGCACATAAAGAGGATCATCAAATTTATTTTGGAATTCATTAGCATGCTTTCCTCTTTCAAAATAGTTACTAAGATCAATATCAAGTTTAAGATCACGGTTGCAACAAAGATTTGGAACTAGAGACAATTGCAAACCACATAAGTATTTCTCAACATAAGCAAATTTCTCCTCCATGGTGTAATTAGGAGAATTCAAGAACAAAGTAGGACTCTCATGAGTAAGAGTACCATTATAAGCAGCAATTATATCATTTTTATCCTTAGATAAATAAGTAATAACTTCTAAACATAGAGTATTATTGATAAGCATAGGACCATCATCTAAAGCATTATCATATATAACATTAGGGAGCACATTTTTACTTTCTGTTATTTCAATTTTAGTTGAGTCAAGGAACATGCCTTTTTCAAATTTATCAAAAGTAGATATTTCAATAGATTCATGACATTCATCAATATATCACACTTCCTCCTTAGGCACGCATGGAGGGCAATCAAATAATGTAAGAGTTAAAGAGTTACTATCTTTAGGAGGTAGATCCTCCTTTTGTTCTTCACTCCCCTCCTCTTTTTCATCTAATGAGCTTTCTGGTTCAGCAATTTCTTCTTCTACAGGTTCCTGCAAGACAACGGTTTCTTCTATTTGAGGATGTCTTTTCTCAAGAAATTCAGCAATATAAGGATTATCATAATAATACTCAAGGCAATATCCAAGCATAGCAAAAGTATCAGATCTATAAGGAGCATCTCGATTTTTAAGCAAAGCTGTAATTTCATAAGCTCCCATAAATACAAAAAATTCTTCAATTTGCTCAAGTTTATCGAAGTAATAATATCCTCTAGCATGAGAAGCCAAAATTTCATTATCATTATAATCACATTGGAAAGGGAGGTGTTTATGCCTCCTACAGCAAAAACATTCATTAAAGCACCATGATTCATCATAAGTAGAGCACAAGTTTTTAGCAAAATAATTCAATCTACTTATTTGTTCCCATAAATATTTCCCTTTTTGTGACAAGCGATATTCCTCATAATAATTTTTCTGTTCCTCCGTGAACCCACTTAGACAATAAGATTTTGTTTCAAAGAGAGTAGACATGGATAGCAAATAAATAACTAGACATAATAACAAACCGAAATACAAAAATAAATGCAAGTAACTAATTTTTTTGTGTTTTTGATATTTAAGCAATCAAGACAGTAATAAAAATAAACTAAGCAAGACAATAACAAAATAAAAAGATTGGAAGTGCGAAAACTCCCCTCGTAGAAGAATCTTCAAATCACCGGCAACGAAGTTGACGGAGGAGTGTGAAGGTCTTCAAAGGAATCCTTATTTCCCCGGCAACGGCGCCAGAAAAATAGCTTGATGCACACGGTGGGTGTGTTGTTGGGAGACCCCACGAGGAAGGTATGAAGTAGTGCAGCAGCAAGTTTCCCTCAGTTGTGAAACCAAGGTTATCGAACCAGTAGGAAATAATGAATTCCCCCGAGGTGTCAACGGCGCCAGAAAAGTCTGCGACGTAGGTGACGTGGAACCTGCACACAACACAATCAAGATACTTTGCCCCAACTTAACGGTGAGGTTGTCAATCTCACCGGCTTGCTGTAACAAAGGATTAAACGTATGTGTGGAAGAAAGATGTTTGTTTGCAGAAAGTAACAGGTTTGCAGTTTGTGGTTTATCAGATTAAAGAGAAGGACCGGGGTCCACAGTTCACTAGTGGTGTCTCTCCATAAATAATAATAACATTCATGCGGGTAAACAAATTACAGCTGGGCAATTGATAGAATAATGATGAGCAAACCAATGCATATACCAACGTTATGATGTCTAGTGTGAGATTCATTCGGGCATTACAACAATATACATAGACCGTTCCAACCGCATCTATGACTAATAATCCACCTTCCGGTTAGCGTCCGCACCCCTTTCAGTATTAAGTTGCATGCAACAGATTATCGCCTTAAGCACTGTGTGTAAAGTAAGTAAGTAACATCATCCTTAGATAAAGTACTACTGTTTTATCCCTAGTAGCAACAGTACATCTACAACCTTAGAGCTAGCTGTCACCACCCCAGATTTAATAGAGACATGAACCTACTATCGAGCATAAATACCCCCTCTTGGAGTCACAAGCATCTACTTGGCCAGAGCATACACAAGTAACGGAGAGCATGCAAGATCATTAAATAGCATACACATGATATATTATGAAGCAATAACTTTAGTACTCAATATTCATCGGATCCCAGCAAACATAACATGAAGTATTACATAACGGTGATCTTGATCATGATAGGCAGCTCACAAGATCTAAACATGATAGCACAAGAGGAGAAGACAACCATCTAGCTACTGCTATGGACCCGTAGTCCAAGGGTAGACTACTCACGCATCAGTCCGGAGGCGGTCATGGCGACGTAGAGGCCTCCGGTGACGATTCCCCCTCCCGGCAAGGTGCCGGGGAGGAGTTCTGATCTCTCCCGAATTGGTGTTGACGACGGCGGCGGCTCGGGACCCGTGGAGGAAAATATGAACACCGTACTAGGGTTTTTAGTCGAAGGGGTATTTGTAGGCGAAAGGGCGAAGGCGGTGGAGCTCCGTGGGCCCCACAACACCTCCTCGCGCGGCCAGGGGGGCTCCCGCGCCTGGGGGTGGTGTGGGCCCCTCGGGCTCCGTCTTCGACTCCTCTTCGGTGCTCTGGAACGTTCCCAAATAAAAACTGACTTCTAAAAAGAAATCATCCAATTCCGAGAATATTTCCTTAAGTACTTTTCTGAAACCAAAAACAGCAGAAAACAGGGAACTGGCACTGTGGCATCTTGTTAATAGGTTAGTCCCAGAAAATGCATAAAACTATATAAAATGCATATAAAACATGTAATAACTTGGTATAATATAGCATGGAACATAAGAAATTATAGATACGTTGGAGACGTATCACGCGCTCACCCACAATGACCTGCGCGCTGTGGTGCAGAAGAAAGATGAGACCCTCCGCAAGTACATCCAGCGCTTTAGCCAACTGCGCAACAAGATCCCGAACATTCCCGACACACAAGTCATTGCAGCCTTCAGAGAGGGTGTCACAAACCGCAGGATGCTCGAGAAGCTGGGCATTCACGACAAGCTCACCTCTGTGGTAAAGCTGTTCGACCTCGCTGACAAGTGCGCCAAGGCTGAAGAGGGACTCCTCTTCGTCAAGATGAGCCAGCGGGTAGACAACCAGGCCGAGGGATCCAAGAGTCACAGGAAGCGGGAAGAAACCAAGCGCAAGACCACCGCTGTCCTAGCGGCTGAGTCAGATGCCAAGTACGCCCGCAGAGACTCCCCTGAGCCTGACGACAAAAAGGAGGACAACCGTCCGATCTGCGTCTACCACAACAGGCGCGGCCACGCTACAGAGAACTGCTTCGATCTCAAGAGGCTGAGCAGAGAGCGCGAGCAAGAAGAGGGCAGCGGGAGCCGCGGCAGAGGCCGCAGCTACCGTAGAGGCGGACGCAAGGGCAGCTACCAGAAGCCGCCAGGCACTCAAGCCAACGCCGTCGAGAAGAACAATAACCTCCCCGACGAGGAAGATGGAGGCTACCAGGCCCCAAGGGGGGCTATGGCCTGCATCCTCGGCGGAGCTCAGGCGCCCAAGTCTAACAACTAGTTCAAGCAGTTCGCCCGCGAGCTCAACGCCGCACTCCCAAGCGTCGAGACCTCCAGGCCCCTCAAGTGGTCTCAGTACACCATCGCTTTCGACGCCAAGGACCACCCCAAGTCGACCAAGACTGTTGGAACCCTCCCCCTGGTCTGCTCCCCCACCATCAACAACATTGTCGTCTCCAAGACGCTCATTGATGGGGGTGCTGGCCTGAACGTCATCTCTGTCGAGACCTTCGAGACGCTTCAAGTGCCTTACGAGTGGCTCATGCCCTCCAGGCCATTCACAGGGGTCACCAGTGGTTCGATCGCACCTCTGGGGCAGGTCCGGCTGGCCGTCACCTTCGGCACGCAGAAGAACTACCGCACTGAGCTGATCGACTTCGACGTCGCTCACATTGGCCTGCCGTATAACGCCATCCTCGGCTACCCCGCCCTCGCGAAGTTCATGGTCGTCACGCATCACGCCTACAACATGGTCAAGATCCCCGGCAGCGCTGGCACTATCACCATCCATGGTCATATCCTGGATGCCACGCGCGCTGTCCAGAGCGCCTACAAGGCAGCCGCCATGGCGTTCCCGGCTGACGAGGACATGGAGCCTCTCGAGAGGCCCAAGAAGAAGAAACAGATGTTCTCTCAAGAGCAAGCTTCCACGAAGAAGGTGTCGCTGAGCACCAGTGGCTCGGGGGCTGAGGGCTCCGGGACTAGCGTCACCATAGGCGCTGCCTTGCCTCCCAAATAGGAAAGCGCGCTCGTCGCCTTCCTTCGGGCAAACTCTGACATGTTCGCATGGACTCCGTCAGATATGTCCGGCGTACCAAGGGAGGTGATCGAGCACCACTTAGCCGTGTGTCCAGACGCACGCCTCGTCAAGCAAAAAGCGCGGAAGAGACCTCGGCAAGTCGCCACTCCAAGTCCAGCGCCGCCCGACAAAGATCTCGGCAAAGGAGCAGTCTCCACAGACCCACCGCCAGGCCCACAGCCTCAAGTCGAGTCTACTCCGAACACCCTTGCCGAGACCCCTCCACAGGCCGATCTCGACAAGGGCCCTGAAGAGCCTCCGCAGAGACCCGACGCTGCACCTCCATCGACAACCCTTGTCGAGCACCCCGACGCTTCTCGAGGGATTGCGCCGCCGTGCCGCCCTCAGAGCGGCAAAGTACCAGCAAGACCTGCGACGCTACCACAGCCGCCATGCGCTCGCGCACTCTGGAGGCGGGCGACCTCGTCCTCAGACGAATCCTCTCCAGAGAACGTCTCCACAAACTCTCGCCTATGTGGGAAGGCCCCTACAGGGTCTCTCACATCGCCAGGCCTGGCGCTGTGCGCCTCGAGACTAAAGACGGCATCCCCGTCAAGAACCCGTGGAACATCGCGCATCTACGCAAGTTCTACCCATGATCATAGTCACGCCTGTGATCATCGTCACGTCAGGCATTTTTTGTCTCTAGAGGGAAGCTAACGGCTTCACCTCCAAGCTTCACAAAGCTTCTCCTGAGGGCCAGCCCTCCGAGCTCTCCTGGTAACGAGCCACCGCAGGCCGTAGAGAGTCTCAGCCACTAATGGGTGGTCCCCATGCCTCGACATGAAAAGAACGTTAGCTTGGCAACCCCAAGTATAATGAACCATTTCGTTCCCAAGTGGAACTATGCGCTGAGGCGCCGCTGTGTAACATTTTGGTGGTGAGTTTACTTTCATCATTTGCCTTTCCATGTGCGCTTATATTCTTCCCATGCGCACCTCGCGAGCGGGGGCTGAGTACGGTGCCTGTGCCTCAAGAGCACCCCAGCAGCACTGCAAAACCCAAGTGATCCGAGCTCTGTCTAAAGGGCATGCTCCCAAAAACACGCCACCTCTCCAAAGGACCTTGGTACTTACTCTCCTCGCGAGATACACATGAGGAAACCTATAAGCGCACATGAGTCCTTACTACCATGCACTAGCGTTTGGGTTCGCCTCTCTAACATCCGCAGGGAACAAGAGTCCCTCCAAGCTCGTGGAGGCAAAACTCGGCCCCTAGAGGAGAGCACATCGCCAGGGAAAGCCTACGCAGAGCAAAAGCCTCGCAAAGCTAAGTTCAGCGCTCACGCCTCGAGAATCTCTTCATCTCTCTCACGAGCACTCGTCGTCCCTCGAGCGATTCTTTTCCCTCACACTCCATGGACTGCTTGCACGTCAAAGGGGGGCCCTTGAGCATCGCGCCTCGAGGACTCTTACCTCTCTAAGCCTTAAACTCCCCCCGGCCTTGCCGAGTCATTGCTCAGGCATACCGCAGCGGCGGAGTCATAGCGCAAGGAGAAGGGTCCTAGCGACGCAGAGCGAACAAAGACATGAAGTTGAAGCAAAAGGCCCTTCGAGGGGCACACGTGCGAACTTCCCTCGAGCGATTCTTTTCCCTCACACTCCATGGACTGCTTGCACGCCAAAGGGGGGCCCTTGAGCATCGCGCCTCGAGGACTCTTACCTCCCTAAGCCTTAAACTCCCCCCGGCCTTGCCGAGTCATTGCTCAGGCATACCGCAGCGGCGGAGTCATAGCGCAAGGAGAAGGGTCCTATCGACGCAGAGCGAACAAAGGCATGAAGTTGAAGCAAAAGGCCCTTCGAGGGGCACACGTGCGAACTTAATAGCATCTACTTAAAAATATATTACAGACTGTGGAGCAAAAGTCTCTAAGCCAAGTTTTTTAACGGCGCTACAAGCGCATCATAATACAGGAGAGGATCAGGCAGAAGCTTCGTCGCCCTCCTCCGCACGACCTCAGAGTCGGCGAGGATCTTGGACTCAAGCTGGACAAGCTCGCGATGCTTGTCCGCCAGCGAGGACTACACCGCCTCCCGCTCCGCCCTGGCCGCGGCCAAGTCGTCCTCCGCCGCCTGGCGCTCGGCCTGGAGGGGCTGCAAGATCTCCTCGGCGTCGCGCACGGCGCCCTCGCGGACCTCCTTGGAAAAGCGCAGTGCCTCCTCGCGCTCCGCTTGCAGAGCCAGATCGCTCTGCCGGCGAACCTCCACAGCTGCGAGAAAGGCGGCCCAGGCCTCCGCAAGCTCGCCCTGCCGCCAGACGATCTCCGCGTCCTCAAGGGCGAGGTGGGTCTCCAACCCGTCCAGGGACTCCCGCACCAGGCGGAAGGCGACGCCGCGGCGTCCCCTGCTCCAGTCCCAGCCGCTGAGGGCCAGGTCTTGTGAAGCCCCACGCGGCGCGGAGGTCCCAGCACCTGCGTCGAGCTTGAAGAAGGGGGCCTCTGCGCGGGGCCCTGCAGCATCGCGGGCCTGGGGGCTTGGCGGCGAGTTCTCTTCTTCAGCACCTGCGCTCCGCGCGCCGGTGTCGCCGCCCTCAAGCGGCACCTCATCATGAGCTTCAGGGGCAAGAGAGGCCTGCCCTGTAGTCGCTGTCTCCGCCTCCGCTGCAGAGCGTGGCGGGGGCGGCGGAGGAGCTTCCCCCTCCATCTCGTCGGCCCTTGGCGGGCTCTGCATTAGCGTCGTGTCCGCCTCGGCCTCCTGCTGCGCCGGAGGAGTGGCAGTGCGAGGCGGAGTAGGCGCCCTCTCCGCTTGCTCCTCAGGGCGCCTCCCCTCTAGAGGCGGCGCAGTCGCCTCAGCCTGAGGCGCACCCTTGGCAGGGCCTGCGGTATCCTCCACCACAGGCCTCGAGGCCTCGTCCGCCGCGGCCTCTGACACGGTCCCCTTCACCTCAGCGGCCTTGCGAAGCCTTCGACGCTTCGCAGGCACCAGGTCGCTGGCAAGGAGCAAGAAAACCTGTCAGAAGAGAACGGGCAAGCAGAGATTGAGGAAGAGAAAACCAAGATCAAGATACTTACCCAGTTTTCTTGGCGCGGGTATCAACCCACTCCATGCCAGGCGAACGCCATGAAGGCGTGGTCCTGGCTCCAGACCCCACGGGAGGCGCCTCTGCTTTCCTCTTGAGGGGAGCGCCCATTGGCTCCCCAGCAGGCCTGTCATGGGTCGCCTTGGTCCGGGGCTCTCGTCGCCCCGCCGAAGAAATCGTGTCGTCGCTGACTCGCAACTGATCGACGCGTATCTCGGGCCGGCCGGACACTTTGGGCCCACGACGCTTCGTCTGAGCCTGGTGGGCTTCGCCGTGCCCATCATGGGCCCGGGGGCTACTGTCGGCCCAGTGGAATCCAGGGTGTGTGGGGCCCACTCTCCACAGCCCTCGCACGCGACGGTATCGAAGAATGACTAAGGACCAAGCCAAACACTGGGAGAGACTCCCGAGGGGAGAAGTCCTCGAGAGGGCTTGAAGGGCAGCGAAGGCCTGAAGAGGCTCCCCCCCACGACTGCCCCTCTGCAAGGCTCTCTCCCTTGGAGAGGAGTCAACGCAAGTCCCTGCACAAGGCCGCTCAGGCCTTGTAAAGATACTTCGCTGTGAAGCAACCGCCGCAGAGCGCACATGGCCTCTGCCGCGGCCGCAGAGTAACGCGCGCGCCTGCGCGCGGTGACGACGACGCCGCAGTTGCCATTCTGATGATTAAAGGGGTCAACAAAGCTGTGCCCCCCGCACTGGACTACGAAGCTTTCCCCTTTGGTGATAAAGCGGATGCCAGGCGCTACGCTCCAACGACGACGTCACCGTGGGTGCCCCCACGATCTCTGCGGCACCAGCTGGCCGTCCTGCGCGGACGGTGGTCTTCCTGCCTCAAGGGCAGGCTTTACGACCATGGACCGAGTCCATGGACAACCCAGCTGCGGTGCACCCCGCCCCTCCATTTCGTCGCCATGTGGGAACCCTTCCACCGCGCAGGACGCAGGGATGAGGCCCGGGGCGCCTATAAAAGGAGAGGGAGCACCTCCGTAGCAGGGGATCGAGCCCGGACGCCCGGTTCCCCGATTCGCATCGATCGGACCTTTGGCACTCTACCATAGCGTAGCCTAGCCGAACACACTCGAGGAGGAAGAAGACCTTAGTGTTCCCTCCTTGAGCTCCACACTGCCATAAGAGAGCCCTCGGCAAGCTCATTGTACTGTACCCTCTGCAGCGCAATACAGACAAGCAGGAGTAGCGGTGTTACCTCCTTCTGAGGGCCGTGAACCTGGGTACGGGCTGGTGTCTGTCTCTGTCGTGATGTCCCTCCTCAGGCTCGACGAGCACCGTCGCCGTGCCGGTTGAGGGTTGTTTGACCAACGCGTTCAGCCCCCCATCGAACAACTCTTCAGAGTGTGATCACCCCTGTATCGTGGGAGTCAGTCTCCGACAGTGGCTAAGAGAGTAATAATGGGGGTTTGGAAGGCCAACGGAAGAAAGTCTCACACAGCTGAAAGTGATCATTAGACAAGAGCAAGTCTTATAATCGAAGCTATGCAAGGAGTAGTGATTGCCACACAACGGATGCACATAGAGCTATATGTGTATGAAAGTTCTCCAATGGAACTAGTGGGGGTGCATCTAACTTGCTTGCTCATGAAGACCTAGAGCACTTTTGAGGAGGCTCATCATTGGAATATACAAGCCAAGTTCTATAGTGTAAAGTTCCCCACATAGTTATGCAAGTAAAACATGAAAACTCTCTCATATGGAGTATAGGTGCTAAACATGAGCACAAATGATGACTACGAATAACATGGGTGGTATAACATGAGCACAATTGTGAATAAAGAGTAGTAATGTTGCCCCTTTTTTATTCTTTCTTTCTTTTTTTCTCTTTTTCTCTTTTTTCTATTTTTTTTTCTATTTTTCTGTTTCTCTTTTCGATGGCCTCCATGGCTCTTTTCACTTTTAGGGGCAAACATCCTAATATGATAATATGACAACACACTTTTGGTACAAATATCTCATGATGAATAAAACATGGTGTATGAAAACGGTGCTTCTGCCAGTGTAGCAGGATATGAAATGATCTAGCTTAACATGGGTAAAACCACACATCAGCTATATAGAATCATGCAAAGCAATATATAAATAATAAATGACAACAAGTCATGTAATGTAAGATGAAAGTTGCATGGCAATATATCTCGAAACAGCTATCGAAATGCTGTAGTAGATAGGTATGGTGGATGTTTTGAGAAAGATATTTGGCTTATGTGTAGGAGAACATGATGAAGATCTGCCACGAGTTTTGGATGTACCCGCGAAGTATGCACCAACTCTCAATGTGAGAAAAGGGCAATGCAAAGTACCGAAGAGGCTAGCAAATATGGAGGTGGAAGTGCCATGAAAACCGCAGCTTTAGAACTCACAAGAAAAAGGATTCCAAATAGAAACATGATCTTACAAGGCATAATGAAAATCACTCCACGAGAGACTGTGGCAAATGAACAAGTCACTGTTGGGACCCCGACCGTAGCGCATAACACAAAGTCATTACGGTTGCTTTTAACATTAGGAGTCATATACCATTATGCTATCAACTGGAAATTTAAGTGTGGCACAGCTTCAAGTTTTCTATACAAACCATTAATCATTCCACCTTACTAAACCATCATGTTTACCATTAAGCATATTAATATCTCAAAACAACATCAATGATTCAAGTGACACAATTTAATGATCTACAAGATTATGTATCATTTAGTTATACCATCTACCACATTTAACATTTTCTGTTCCTAACCAAAAACCAATCAACTTATTTAAACATAAACTCTCCAAGTATTTAACAATGAAGCAAGAGAGTATACCATATGAGAACTAACAGCTCTAAATAAGAGATGCATGAAAAACGAGAGCTAAAAGTATTGAAGTAACGTAGAAGAATACTCAACAAATATAAGTGAATAATAGGAGTATTTAAATGAAAAAGCGGAGCGTGTCTCTCTCCCACACAAGAATGCTAGGATCCATTTTATTCAGAAAACAAAAATAACAAAAGCAAAAACAAAAACAAACAGACGCTCCAAGTAAAGCACATAAGATGTGGCGGAATTAAAATATAGTTTCACAAGAGATAACCTGATAAGTTGTTGATGAAGAAGGGGATGCCTCCCCAAGATTTGACGCTTGAGTCTTCTTGAAATATGCTTGGGTGACCCACGGGGGCATCCCCAAGCTTTGGCTCTTTCATCTTCTTGATCACATCACATCATCCTTCTCTCTTGATCCTTGAAAACTTCCTCCACACCAAACTCAAAGTAAACTTCATTAGAGGGTTAGTGCACAAAAAATTCTTATATTCTGCATGAATACAATTGCTACTAATGCTACTGGACATTAGCTACAGCCACTGATACTTTATGGAACAAAAAGATCCATTCAAAATAGTAAAAGAGGCATTGCAAAATAAATGGCAGAATCTGTCAAAAACAGAACAGTCCAAAGGACGAATTTTTTCGAGGCACTTAACTTGCTCAAATCAGAAAACTCAAAACCAATGAAAGTTGCATATATATCTGAGGATTACGCACAAAAAATCCCAGTTCCATCCGATTTTTCTGTGAATAGTTATGAATTTAACGGTGGACAGCAGAAAACAGTTTCAGCACAGCAATCCAAATCTAGCATCAACTTTCTACTAGAGGCTTAACTTGACACAACAATGCAATAAAGTAAAGATACAAAGGAATTGGTACAGAGGTAGACGTCTTCCTTGACTCAATAAAATAAAATAACAGAAATAAAAAGTGGGTTGTCTCCCATAAGCGCTTTTCTTTAAAACCTTTTAGCTAGGCATAGTGATTTTTATGATGCTCACATAAAGATGAGAATTGAAACATAAAAGAGAGCATCAAGAAGCATATATAAAACATATTTAAATCTAACACACTTCCTATGCAAAGGAATCTTGTAAGAAAATAAATCAATAAAGCACAAACTGACTAGCATAGGAAGGCAAAACAAGTGCAACTTCAAAAATTTCAACATAAAGAGAGTAGACCTAATATTATTGTGATGTATGAATCCATGTCTCCCTCTCTCATAATAACCAGTGGGTCTTAAAGTACCCAGCAAATAAAAGCAAATCAAGAGAAAGCTCAAAACTTTCATCATAAAGAGAAGAAATTTAGTAACATGAAGATTTCTATAACCATACTTTCCTCTCTCAAAATAATTTTCAGTGGCATCATGAATAAACTCAACAATATAGCTATCACCTAAAGCATTCTTATCATGATCCATAAGCATAATAATATCATTACTCTCCACATAAACATAATCAATTTTATTAGTAACAGTGGGAGTAAAACTATCACATCCATCATTGTAATTATCATAAGTTGGAGGCATAGAATAATCATAATTAATTTTATCCTCAATAGTAGATGGACTGAAAACATCATATTCATCATTGTAAACATCATATATAGGAGGCATATCATAATCAACATGAACTATATCCTCAATAGTAGGTGGACTGAAAATATCACACATATTATAATTATCATATATTGGAGGTATAGTATCATCAAAGTAAATTTTCTCCTCCGTGCTTGGGGAACTAAAAATATCATGCTCATTGAAACCAGCTTCCTCAAGCTTAGAATTTTTCATAGCATTAGCAATAATGGTGTTCAAAGCATTCATACTAATAACATTGCTACTAGCATGCAAATAAAGTTCCATAGGTTTTTTAATTTTCTCTTCAAACACTTCATGTCCTAGCTCAAGATAAATACTATAAAGCTCTCTAATATTTTTGTTGTTTTCCATTTAGCCTAACTAGTGAAAATAAAAACAAGAAACAAAAAGTAATAACTGCAGGATCTAAAGGAGATACCTTACAACGCTTACCTCCCCGGCAACGGCGCCAGAAAATAGCGCTATGTCTACGCACGCTTCTATTCTCGTAGACAGTGTTGGGCCTACAAGAGCAGATGTTTGTAGAACAGCATCAAGTTTCCATTAAGTGAATCACCCAAGGTATATCGAACTCAGGGAGGTAGAGGTCAAAGATATCCCTCTCAAGCAACCCTACAATTAAGATACAAGAAGTCTCTTGTGTCCCCAACACACCCAATACACTTGTCAGATGTATAGGTGCACTAGTTATGCGAAGAGATAGTGAAATACAAGTAATATGGATGATTATAAGTAGTAATTGCAATCTGAAATAAAAATGGCAGCAAGCAAACATGTAGCAGAACTTGTTGGAAACGGTGTTTCAATGCTTAGAAACAAGGCCTAGGGATCATACTTTCACTAGTGGACATTCTCAACAATGACATCAAAGCTGAATAATAAATACTACTCTCAAACACTCTCTCGTTGGATGACAAACACCATTCATTGTGTAGGGCTACAAGAGCACGCTCAAAGTCAGAGTAAACTAACACCAACAATGTCATAAAGGAATCACACACGGTGCACATACTGTCACCTTTACAACCGTGAATAACTCCGGAGTTCATATTAAATTAACCTTTAGAGTGCATAATAGATAAAGAGTAGCATCACATATTCAACTAGATTACAAAGCTCATGATGACATAAAGATCACACCATGGGAGAGAGAGATAAATCACATAGCTATCGGAAGAGCCCGCAGCCCCGGGGGAGACTACTCACTCCTCATCGTAGGAGTCAGCAACGGCGATGGAGATGGCGGTGGAGTTGATGGAGATGACTCCGGGGGCAATTCCCCGTCCCGGCAGGGTGCCGAAACAGAGACTTCTGTCCCCCGAATCTCGTCTTCGATGGCGGCGGCGCTCTGGACTTCGTGGAGGAAAAAGGTGCGCGTCCTAGGTCTTAGATATCCGAGGGGTATAAGTAGGCGAAAGGGCGAAGGCGGCGGGGCCTCAAGGGCCCCACACCCTGTGCTCGCGCGGCAGAAGGGGGGGCCGCGCCGGGAGGGGGTGTAGGCCCCTCGGGGTCCTCCTCCGTCTCCTCTTCGGTGTTCTGTAACCTCCCGGGGAATATAAGCACTTTGACGTTTCGTTTGTCCAATTCCGAGAATATTTTCTTAACAACTTTTCTGAAACCAAAAACAGCAGAAAACAGGCAACTGGCACTGTGGCATCTTGTTAATAGCTTAGTCACAGAAAATGCATAAAATGATATAAAAGTGTATATAAAACATGTAGCAAGTGACATAATATAAGCATGGAACATAAGAAATTATAGATACGTTTGAGACGTATCAGTGGACATCCCAAAAGTCTTCTAGAGCACAACGTACTGCCACATGACACGCGGGCTCAGAGCACCCCCTAATATCTGCAATCGATGGACTCAGGTACAGTAGAGCTGCTGCGGGCCCATGTAGGTATTAGCTCCGAAAGGGCGAGCGCAATCTAGGGGACCGTCGACTCTCCCCAACCATCGGTCTTTCCAAAATAGGGTCGACAAGCGGCTAATACTTGTCGCTCGTCCCTAATAAACTACATGTCCAAGGCATTCCAAGGACCATTTGCGGTTGGGTACGTAAGCCTCCATAGCCAACGAACCCAAAGACTCATCGACAACCGACCAAGGTTGTTCCAAGCCACTAAACTAGAAGGTTCGGTAGACCTTGATCCGGTTAATGTGGCAATGACTACTATTAGGAATGAGGCGAGTGGGCAGCCCATTGCATAAACCAGTTCGACGACCTCCTCCTTCGAACAAGACAACGTGATTATTTTGTAAGTGTACACGTAAAAGAAACTAAATACTTCAAGTGTTTGAGGGGTGAGGAGGAACGAAGCTAGGGAAGCTTGATTTGTACTTCGAAGGGGCGTCAACTCAATGTTAGGGGGGTTCCACTACTCCTTAAGAATAGTTTACCTAAGACAAATTAAATACTCCCTCCATACCAAAATAAGTGTCTCAAATTTGATAAAAAATGGATGTATGTTGACATGTTTATATCTACATACATCCACTTTCTATCAAAATTGAGACACCTATTTTGGGACAGAGGGAGTAGATGTGTTGTTCCAATCGATGGCTATGTTAGCTTACTTAATCACGGGTTAGGAGGACTGCCATTAAGCTATGGAGTAAGTAGGATTCGTTTGGATGTGGAACGGCGAAAATAAATTTTGGATGCAGTATTTACCAGTTGGTTGGATTGATCGGGTAGGTCATACTTTTTTTTTTGCCGGGGTCATACTTTTCTTTTTATCTAAAGGGCGTACATGATGCGATGTAAGGTGGGGAAACTCAATTGTCAGAATACTTTCAGAAATCTTGAAAGAGAAAATGCATAATACAAAAAACAAAATTCAGTCTGTGCTACGTTGTTTCTTTTTGCTCCATGCGTCCCAAATATTGGCATTACCGCTCTACCATCATCAGGACATCTTCGAACAAAAAGCAGAAACACAAGGAAAATATGTCAATTTTTTTCACCAAAGATAAGAAAATAGGGTCTAATTTTACCGTTGTCGGCGGAAGAAATACACCAGCCTACGATCTTAATTGAACGCTCGGTTCAAAAGTCACTCCAAATGTTATATTGCCTTTACAAAGAAAGCAAGTGTGCGCTCTTCGCTAGGTGACCGCTGATTGAAAGTTACCGCTTTTAGCATTTTCGTTTGCGCATTGCGTAGCTAATGCGTTGTTGACGAAATAGATAGCATCTTTTGCCTTGGTTTATTTGTGTTTTACGGCGCTGCCTTGCATTTTTTAGATAAAGTGATTTTATTACTTAAAAGTTTTAATCATTACACCCGGTTTCTGCATAACGAGCATGAACACAGCTACCAGTTCACCATGTCACCAAAAACCAATTCGGAACAAAAAAATAAAAAGGCAAATTACATATCAAAATGAGAAATTGTAGATCCGCCTAAGATGCTGGTAGGTCAATCCGGAGTCTATGTTGACATCCATGCCGTGAGAATAACTCTATGGCCGCTGTCTCCAGCCTTAACGCCACATCCAGAAAGAACGGCCGACCATGCACGTAGCGTGGCCATACAGCGATAGATCACCTGCATTGCACAGCAGGGAATGGGGGCAATATGTTTTCATTACACTTGGTTTACATCAAGGACACCCGATTGGACACCAGGAGGCACCCACGCAATGACAGCCCCACACCCATCTCCACCTGTAGGCAGTTACGTACAAAAGGTGAAGTGCCAGCTCCTCGACAATTACCGACTAAAGTTCCATTCCATCGCCACTAGAGCTAAGACAATGTCAAAAGTAAAATATCCACATAACCATGTGTATGCTCTATACAATCTTAGATATATTCGGTTTTTCCGCACATATGAGGATGTCCCATGCTTATTTTGACCGCTCATTTTACATCCAATGTACAATATTACTCTTACTAATTGATGTGTTGATAAAATTAAAAAATATGCTAATGCGTGGTTTTCAAAAAAAATATGAATGCATGCACCTAAATTTCATGTTAGTACATGAATCTAAAAGTTAACTTAAATAAATCCCAAAAATATTGATAATGTGTTGATGTTTGAAAGTTTGGTGATGATTTACACACGGATGTTAAATCATTTTGGACGTTCCGGATAATCGGGGGACATCCTTATATGTGTGGTTTTGAATTTTTGTTACTTAAGTTATGAACTTTTAGTTGACTAATATTTACCTACGGAAGCTCGGAACGTATCAATGGGTTAGAAGGATCTCCAGCTAGCTTTAGAATGTTGTTTTTCTCTCCTATTACCTCCGTTCCAATGAATAAGGCTTATATTATTTTTAAAAAGTCAACACATGTAAAGTTTGACCAAGTTTTTATGAAAAAATATCAACATGCAAAATATAAAACTAATGTCATTAAAAACATCATGAGCTATATTTTCATATGATATCTATATAATATCATATTTGTTGATAGATTTTTCTAAAAGTTTGGTCAAACTTTACTTGGCTTGACTTTTGCAAAAAAATATAGGCCTTATTCATCGGAATGGAGTGAGTAATTGTTAAGATAAAGTTATGATCAATTATTCTATCAATGTGTATTTGTTTTGTAAAGAGGCTCCTCGCCGTGCAACTTCTCTTGCTATTCACAGGCAACTTGGAACCTAGCACCGTGTGCTGTCTCATCTTCGCATCCATGCTGTCACTACGGGAAACAGTTGATACGCCGACGACCGTGGGCTGTCGGCGTATCCCAGATTGCCCTACACCAAGGGCCGCCGTCGGCGTAGCCCCCTCGGCAGACCACCCTGTCGGGTTAGGTCGAGTTTGCCGTCGGCGTAATAAAAGCCGTCGGCATAGAGCCATCGGCTTACGGTTTTCCAAAAAAATTAAATTTTTGAAAACAATTTCTTTTTAAAAAATATAAAAAAATTAATTAGCTACACCGACGGCAGCCCTCGGCGGAGGTTTTTCAAAAAAAAAATATTATTTATTTTTTTCACTTATTATTATTATTTTAGAATTGCTCAATTAGTCACACACTATGTCTCATATTATATGCTTAATCTTAAATCAAAGTACTCACACTTAGTCAAACTTCCCATTCGGTCACCCATCCACAAATTGTTGCACCTGAAACACGCTTAACATTTGAGTTCCTTCTACATTACATTCCAAGTGACAAGTGATGACTTACTAATAGTTGTATACTATCAATCATATTAATCCTTGTTTCATAATGTTACACTTCTTGATTGTTTGAATTCCAAATATTTATTAGAATAAACATTATGTAATAATATATTTCAGAAAGTAACAATAAAATTAATTTTACTTAATTTTTGCCTTTTTCCATTTAATATGAAATAATCCATATCTTTAAATCTGTAAATTGAAATTTGACAAATAAAATGTGTAAATTGATTAAAAAATAGAGAAATTTAAATATGACATCCATATCATCATTTGAATCACAGAAACATATATATATTTAGAAATGTTGACCTCTTTTGATAAATAGTCATTGTGGTCATTTGGACCATTTCCTTAAGAAAAAATCAAATAAAGTGAAATAAAGCTCAAAAAAATATATCCTTTGGCATGGAGTTCTTTTATGTGTACTAGTTGTTATGAAAAATGATAAACTTGATTTTTGACAAATGTTTCAGAAAAAACTCTTCACAAAAAGGTCTATCATGTATAAACATATATAGGTTTAAACACAAATGACCATGTTATGGCCATTCCCACGGCATAGTTTGTGATAATGTTCTCATATTCCACAAATAGGTGTATCTTGGTATAGGAAACAATCTGCCGAAGGAATTTGTCAAATTATTTTTATAAATATTATATTCATATTTTTAAGTATCAAAAATGACTTTTTTTGTGAAGAAAGTATAATAAATATGGTGAAAAATGGAGCCCATCTAATTTTGACGAAGAGTAGTTTATATTTTATGGATAATCCCAAAGTATCAAGATTTTTCTTTATTTCTACCTAATTTCGCCTAGTTAAATGAGTTTATATCGATTTTCTGAAAGTAATCCAAATTTGATCTACAAGTATTTGACGGTCTGGTCTAATTTATAAAAAAATCATTTTAAGGTACACAACTAGTGGTTATATCACAGAAACATCGGTACATTTAGAAAACTCGACCTCTTTCGATGAACAGTCATGGTGGCATTTTTGAGTGTTTTTTCAATTATATCAAATAAAGTAAAATAAAGCTCAAAAGAAGATTTCCTTTGGCATGGAGTCCTTTTATGAGTACTAGTTGCTATGAAAGTTGATAAACTTGATTTCTGACAAATATTTCAGAAAAAATCCTCACAAACAGGTCTATCATGTATAAACATATATAGGTTTCAACCCAAATGACCATGTTATGGCCATTCCTACGGCATAATTTGTGATAATGTTCTCATATTCCAAAAATAGGTGTATGTTGGTATAGGAAACAATCATGCCAAAGTGATTTATCAAATTATTTTTATAAATATTATTTTCATTTTTTTAAGTATCAAAACTGACTTTTTTGTGAACAAAATATAATAAATATGGTGCAAAATGGAGCCCATCTAATTTTGACAAAAAGTAGTACATATTTGATGGATAATACCAAAGTATAAAGATTTTCTTAATTTCTACCTAATTTCGCCTAGTTAAATGAGATTGTGCCTTTTTTGAAAGTAATCAAAATTTGAATCACAAGTGTTTGATAGTTTGGTCTAATTTTTTTAAAAAATAATTTTAAGGTACACAACTAGTGGTTATATCACAGAAACATCGATAAATTTAGAAAACTCGACCTCTTTCGAAGAACAGTCATGGTGGCCATTCTGAGTGTTTTTTCAAATATATCAAATAAAGTGAAATAAAGCTCAAAAAAAGATATCCTTTAGCATGGAGTCCTTTTATGTATACTAGTTTCTATGAAAAATAATAAACTTGATTTCTGTCAAATGTTTCAGAAAAACTCTTCACAAACAGGTCTATCATGTATAAACATATATAGGTTTCAACCCAAATGACCATGTTATGGCCATTCCCACGGCATATTTTGTGATAATGTTCTCATATTTTACAAATAGGTGTATGTTGGTATAGGAAATAATCATGCCTAGTTCATATTTGATGGATAATCCGAAAGTATCACGATTTTTCTTGATTTCTACCTAATTTCGCCTAGTTAAATGAGTTTATGTCGATTTTTGAAAGTAATCAAAATTTGAACTACAAATGTTTGATAGTTTGGTCTAATTTTTTTAAAAAAATCATTTTAAGGTACACAACTAGTGGTTATATCACAGAAACACCGATACATTTAGAAAACTCGACCTCTTTCGATGAACAGCCATGGTGGTCATTTTGAGTGTTTTTTCAAATATATCAAATAAAGTGAAATAAAGCTAAAAAAAGATATACTTTGGCATGGAGTCCTTTTTATGTGTACTAGTTGCTATGAAAAATGATAAACTTGATTTCTGATAAATGTTTCAGAAGAACTCTTCACAAACAGGTCTATCATGTATAAACATATATAGGTTTCAACCCAAATGACCATGTTATGGTCATTCACACATAATAGTTTGTGATAATGTTCTCATATTACACAAATAGGTGTATCTTGGTATAGAAAACAATCTTGCCGAAGGGATTTGTCAAATTATTTTTATAAATATCATTTTTCATTTTTTAAATTCAAAAATGACTTTTTTATGAAGCAAATACAAAAATATGATATAGTTGTCATATTTGTAGTCCTCTCATTTTTCTAATCAATTTAGATGTTTTATTTGTTAAATTCCGATTCACGGATTTAAAGATATGATTTTTTTCATTTTAAATGAAAAATAGAATAAAAAATAACTAAGCAAGGTTGGAAAAAGCGCTAGGCGTAAGCGAGACGGTTGACGTTCGCCTAGGGCCTAGGCGATGCTTAAGCGGACAAGGCGTGACCTCGGCGGTATATAGTTTTTGCCATCAGGTGTATATTTGGCTCATTCTATATCTACCCATAATAATTTAGCGCATATAAATGAGTAAACTAACAACAATTGTCACTGATTATGGTCCATATGATTTGTAAGTGCAATAAGGTATGAATTTCTTGCTAGAGAATACAATTTCTTAGTTGTGTTGCCTAGATTTCTGCTTATGACCTAGGCGAGGCGTTTATCCATCGCCTAGTGCCTAAGCGCTGCCTAGGCGCCGCCTAATCCAACACTGTAACTAAGACGAGGGCAAAGCCGTCGGCGTAGCCCTGATACCTACGCCGAGGGCTAATTTGGCCCCGATAAAAGGCTCTCAGCGTAGCGCCCGGCCGTCGGCGTCTACACAGTTTCCCATAGTGTGTATGTGTGCGTGGGAGTGATGGTGTGAGTTTAGTTTGTGTGGGGTTGCATCCTTGTTGTCTCAGGAGATCACCAGAAACTTATATGCGCCTTGCCACTAAGGCAGATTTTGTGCACCTGAGCACCCGTGTGCTTTTGTGGGATTTTTTTGAATTTTTTTAATTGAGTTAGATGAAATCAATTTTTTTCGTGGATACATGTGCATATTTTATACACATATGCCAATTTTTCGTGCAAACATAGTTGTATTCCCAGCTACAAGAAAAAAATAAATTATGGGCATAAAAAAGAAAATAATTTATTGTATTTGTCAGATTTTTTTTTTGTGTAGCCCAAATTAGAAGGACCTTTTGGACGTAATTTCATTTGTACGTACATAATGTGTAGAAGCATTTGTGTACAAATTTCACATTTATTTTAGACCTGGAAGTAGGGTTTTCGAATTTTTCAAAAAAAAAGGCTGCCACAAGCAATTTCCACTTCCCACGCTGCTTTCTTACTGCTGTGTTTTTTCATAAGTTGTTGATTTATTTTTAAAATATTATAAATTCATTTTTTTAATGGATACATACACAGGTTATCTACATATCTATTGAGTTCTGCTAGATAATACATTGTATTGTACGCCACAGAAGCATCAATAAATCGTTGATCTAAAAGGCAAAAAAGAACTCGATTTTCCTTGCAACATTTACCTTTTTATGTAGATCGCATGTGAAAATATATTTGATACAAATTTGATCGTACATACTAGAAACCTGAAATAATTTTTGATTGTTTTAGAAAGGAATCACTAATGCTCGCGTGCCACAAAGAGTTTTCACAAATTGGTTCACTTCATTTGTTGCGTTTCCATGATGAGAGACGGTTTTGGCACTCTAGGTCATATGCTTCCGGTTTGTAAAGTCGGTCACGAAAAAATGTAATTTTTTGTCATGTGTAATAGGCAATTCAATGCTAAAAAAGATTTTTGACGAGATAGGTTTTTATCTTTTCTTTATAGGACGACACTTGGTGTGCACACATAGAATATTGAGATGTACATGTCAAATTTTGTTGAATTTATTAAAGATTAAAAATATTTTGTCCCGTGGTAGAAGCATATGCTCCCATGTAGCGAAGGGAATTTCTCATAGTTTCACCTTTTGCATCTTGTTACATACTATCACTCTAGAGTACGAAATTAGAGGCACCTTAATTAAGTTGTGTTTTTTACTGTTTCATGGACATGAAGCAGCTATGTATGGTCATCCTTCACGCTCTAGCCAAGGCGATCAAAAGTTCGGATGACAATCTCATGTATTCTCCCTCCGTTCTAAAATATAAGATGTTTTATCTAAATTCGGACCGAAAAGAGTGGACATATAGAATAAACCGTCTCTAGATACATGTGAATGTGAACAAGGTCTAAAACATACTTCCTTCGTTCCTTGATATGAGCTGTATAGTTTTTTCTAAAAAAATCAAACTTGACTAAATTTGACCAGAATTTTAACAAAAACTATCAATATTTTAAATACTAAGGAAATAAAATATGAAAATATGTTTCACGATGAATTGAATGGTAATTATTTGATACGGTGTCAGGTGGAGTGTAGGGACTGAGGGAGCGTAGAGAGACGACCGAAGCGTCCCATGTGTTCCGACATGGTGGACTTGGGCGATCGTCGGGCACGAATGGATCATTTCAGACACTGGATCGGCCGTCCGCGAGAATCACCCACCTCCACCACTTGACGAGTCCACTCGTCCGGCAGCCAAAGCCAGCCCGACAGCTGTCCCACCGTCCCCTTCCCCGCTATAAAACCCGGGCGCCGGCCGAGCTCCCTCCCCGGACAGTGCCGCATAATTGTGTCCGCCGCCGGCTCCCGGGACACCACACAGCGCACAGACAACACAAAGCCTAGTTCCATCTGTCGAGCTTGTCTCGCACCTGCCTGCTCGGGCTGAATTTGCATGAGAAGGCAGAGGATGGGGGCACTGCACGTCGGCGAGCCGCGGGTCAGCTACCAGCAGCAGGTCGGCAAGAACGTCGCTGGTCATGGCGCGGTCGTCGAGGAGATTCACGGGCTGATCCGAGTGCACAAGGACGGGCACGTGGAGCGCCTCCCGGCGATCCCCGACGTCCCCTGCACGTGGGGCTCGACGGCCGCGGGGAGCGGCGTCCTCGCGCGCGACGTGGTCGTGGACCGCACCACGGGGGTGTGGGCGCGGCTGTACGCGCCGGCCGCCGCGGCGGGGAAGGTCCCCGTGGTGGTGTACTTCCACGGCGGCGGCTTCTGCGTGGGCTCCGCCGCGTGGAGCTGCTACCACGAGTTCCTCGCCCAGCTCCCCGCGCGGGCGGGGTGCGCCGTGATGTCCGTCGACTACCGCCTCGCGCCGGAGAACCGCCTCCCGGCCGCGTTCGACGACGGGCTCGCGGCCGTGCGGTGGCTGCGGCAGCAGGCGGGGCACGGCAGGAACGACGAGGTCGCCTGGTGGCGCGGCCGCTGCAGGTTCGACCGCGTGTTCCTCATGGGCGACAGCGCGGGCGCCACCATCGCCTTCCACGTCGCGGCGCGGCTCGGGCAGGGCCAGCTCGGCGCGCTGGCCCCGCTCTCCGTCAAGGGAGCCATCCTGGTCCAGCCATTCTTCGGCGGTGAGGCCCGCACGGCGTCCGAGAAGACGATGCCGCAGCCGCCGCGGTCGGCGCTGAGCCTGTCGACCTCGGACAGCTACTGGCGCATGGCGCTCCCCGCCGGCGCCGGGCGCGACCACCCGTGGTGCAACCCGCTGTCCCGGGGCGCGCCGCGGCTGGAGACGCTGCCGCTGCCGCCCGTGCTGGTGTGCGTGGCGGAGGCGGACATCCTGCGGGACCGGAACCTGGAGCTGTGCAAGGCGCTGCGCAAGGGCGGGAAGAGCGTGGAGCAGGCCATGTACGGCGGCGTGGGGCACGCCTTCCAGGTGCTCCACAACTACCACCTGTCCCAGCCGCGGACGCAGGAGATGCTCGGCCACATCAGGGCCTTCGTCAGCGCCAGGTCCAGCAGCTAACAGTCGAGCTCGATCGCCTTGTCACGTCAGCTGTTAATTATTCAAGTCTAATCCACAACCACATTTCAGAGTAGTCGATGCCGTGTAAGCAGCAGTAGCTTGCAGTACTCGCTCAAGTAAGGAAAAGACAAAAAAAATGAAACTTTGGATCGTTGTAGCTAGTGTTGTCGGAAAGCGAACGTGTAGTGGATAAATAATACTCCAACGAGCGAGATGTGGTAGTGTTTTCGCTCCATGTTAAATACTATCACCGCTGTTCATTAGTATATATATACTGGCTTGCAAAAGCGGATCAGATCAATATATATTGTTGTTTAGCTTGATGTTACGTCAAGGAAACCATCACAGATTCACAGCAAATCACTGTCTTCTTCTCTGTCCAGTGCTTTGCACTTTTTTAGCCATCATCATGGGGCGAACAAAACTCTGCTTTGGGAAAATGGAACAAGAACAGTGATCAGTCAGCTAGCACCTGGTAACAACAGAAGAACATCCTTGGCATGTTTCCCCATGAGATGAGAGAATGCTGCCTTGCGCCCCGAGGCCATCGCATGATCCACAGCCCCAGCGCAAGAGCAAACTGCTGCATGCAAATGCATCATACAAACTGCTCATGCATATGTTTCTCTGCAGCTTGTCAAGTGGAAGTCACACATCCTTGTGCTCGTGTCCTCACCAACCCCATCATGGCGGCGACTAATTTCGTGCAAGCAGGCCAACATCATGCATGATCATACAAAATCATATCTCAAAAAGATGCTCGGCAACACTGGGAACTTCAGACACGATGCATATAATATATTAACACATGCATTGTTTCGTCAGCTATGTAATGATATGATAAAAACGAGTTCATATCGGCAACGCTGGGAGGTTCAGCCACAATGCATATAACAAGCCGTTGCTTGGTCAGCTATGCCGACGGTAAAACGAGTTCGTATTGATAGCATGTTTTTTCATTACGTCCCAAACAAATAATAGATGTGAAAAATGAAGGAGTAGGAAAGCATATGAATGTGCAATACTAGAAACTAAACAAGATGTCTGGCTGCTTTAAAAGAAACACATATTTTTCAAAAAAAAATGGTATGTCATATTTGATATTAAAACAAAGTAGACCGTAGAGATTTATATGGTTATGATCTACAAATTAACCAAACAAGCCAAAAGTAAAGTTTTCCTACGAAATATATTCCTCAGAGATTTCGTAGAAATCCGTTTGAACCAAAGATGCACTATGCTTTAGGCACGGGCAAGCCTCAAAAACAAATCATATTTAATCAAACATGCAACATTGATCAGTTTTTGTCATTAGGGCATCACTATAATTTTATTAATGTAAGTGTGTGATAAACCCTTGAGTGAATTTATTTTTACCCCCTAGTTTCAAATTTGTGAAATTATTTACTCCTTTTAACATTATTTTCTCTCATTTACACTATTAAGTAAAATGTATGTCCGTTTTTACCCCCTTCAAACTCTTAGGATCCGGTCTCCGGGTCTAGGTGTCTACATGTATCGCCACATTGGTGATCATCTTATGCACGAGCATGGTGATAGACAAAGTGCTCCCAATGCTTACACAGTAACAGTTCTTCACCTTGATTGTGACGTCCGAGAGGTATCCAACGATAATGTGGGACCGGTTTTAATTTTTTGAACCGACCAATTTAAATTAATCTTTCATTTCCATGACTGGTCAAAGTTAAAGAAATTCGACTATACACTTTTATATTTATGAAAGAAGGCAGCAATATAATGTAACAACTAATCATACATTCCTCGGAAAAAAAAAACATTCCTCGGAAATGGTTCTCCTACAAGGCAAGATCGCCGCCCAAACTAGAAATGCGGATATTTCTTCATGTTAGGCAAGGAATAGATCAACCGGTAGATCGGAGCGCGACTTTGCTCAGATCTTCCACACAAGTGGCATCAAGGCTTTCAAAGCATTCTCCTTTGCAGTATGGCACACCCATGTGAGCAAGATGCTAGACGCGCCAAGAGATCGACATGTATCCCAGCCGGGAATCTCGATCTATCCCGGCAGATTTCTCGAGAATCCTTACTTCAACACATTCAGAGTACGGCCAGGGCCAGCCAGAGAACCGTCTCATCCCTACTTGTTCCTCGCCAAAACATGGATCGCCATCAGATCAAACACAACTTTATTCCTCAACGAAAAATATTCTGATATCTTTAGCTGATGTAACCGCGCGCACACCATTGACCGCACGCGTGCGTGCAAGTACGTACTACGTGCGGTACTCTCTACTATGTGCATAGTTTTCATCCAAGAGACGTCAAACCGACCAGGCAGCGATGTCAAAACCGAGATGCTGCCATAGAGACGTTCTTCCAAAAGCGGCCGTGGGATCTGATGAGTCCGCCGATGCGATCTTGGTGCAAGACTTGGCTGAAAGTATGCAAGATTTGATTTGGCACTTCAAATTGCACATGTGTACGTCTGGAGATGCATGCATCAGATCTCTGAACAGATCATCTTAAACAAAGAATCAAAATGGCAAAAGAAGGTTCGAGGAAACGGAGTTCTAAGCACATGCATGGCACAATTGATTTCTTTACCATGCATGGTACTCCATTATCCTGCACGGGATTTTTAGAGGTAGTCTTTGACGGGTGGATAGGCGGAGGTTTGGCGAGTGATCGGCTTGTGATCGGTGGTCAGCGTCCTGCGCTTGTGCTTTGTAACTCGGCCTCCGGGACTCTTTTCCTATAAAAAGGATACCTTTTTCAGAACATATCCTAAAAAAAAAATCTTCTACGTCTTAGCTCGTAATTAACGATTCATACGCTGAATAAATTAGAACATGTACTCTCTCTGTTACAAATTAGATAATTTATATTTATAAAAAGATAGATGTATCTAAACATGTTACAACTTACAAGTCTAAATCTATATACATTCACTTTTAAATAAACTAGCAAGGTGGCCCTCGCAAATGCGAGGGCATCATCTTTAGCGTATTGAATAGTTTTTTGTTTTTGTAGTTTTAGAGATACTCAAAATATGAAAACTTTAATTACATGGTTCTATGGGCACTGAAACCGTTATGATAAGTAAAATAATATATGTGAAAAATAGTTGAAACCAATTAATTTGTGACCGGATATTTGTGGGATATTTTTAAAACGTCATGCACGGTTTTATAACGTAGATAATGTTATTTTGATCTATTTTCAGTGATTTCATATTGTTTCTTAATCTTCAATCTAGCGGATATACAGTAATACACACATATGATTGTCATGTATTGTCATATAACTATTTAAAAAAAAAATTAGTCAAACGTTTACCACATGTGCTTAATCTCTACTATCTCCACGACACCAATAAATCCCGCCCAACTTGTCATCAACACACCTTGATAACTATCATCATTATGCCTCAGTGCATTAGGTCAAATATTTGACAGGTTAAACCAAATATGAAATATAAAATAATGGCAATGTATGTCCACTGAAATCTAAATGAATTAAGTTATAATCGAGAAAAGTGGTTTATGTTTTAAAAATAGGACATGCAAAGAGAATTTTGATCGCGCGTTTTATGTGATCAATACAGAACCATTCTTAAGGCCTATAATGATGCAAATAACATCCTCAATGAAAACAAAATCATATGATCAAACATTTTCCAAAATGTTTTTTCATATTTTTAATTTAGGACTCAGTGTAGCCTGATATCCAAAGGACCACACACAACTTTGTTTTGCTGCCTACATTTTATACACTCTGGTACGCCAATCCATATTTATGTGCGGACACTTATGGCACAATATCATGCATGCATCTATGCAGACAATTTATGTATATAGTATTTGATTCTTCTCAATCTACCACTTTTTCCTATAGTGATCAAGATCTCTACTGGTGTGTACCGATTCTCATCTATGTTCTACTTCGGCATATCATTATATGTACTTCTCGGACAAAATTTTCAGCTTTGCTTTCCTTTTTGTTACAGACTTTGTGAATGTTTTCTTTTCCCTTTAAGATGTCACACTTGACACTACAAAAAATTGTTACCGTACAGATTTAAATGAACATATTATATCTTTTTTCATTGGAGAGGTTATATGTGCGTTAGTAGTACACATTGGTGGCATGTATATTGAGGAAGTAGTAGCCATGCGTAGTCAATTAGCATAAGTCAACATGATCAAACTTGATTGATGAAAGAAGCACACCGGTTAAAAATAAAACAATTGATTATATGCACCAAAGAAGAGAGAAATAGTTTCTGGTCAGACTTGAAAGTTCTCCGTGCTACGTTAGAATGGCAAGCCTGAACCCATAGCATAGTAAAAGAAAGCATGGTAGCCTTATATTAGAGAACGAAAGAACATAGTGTTGACAATCTAGGTTGGGTGGCCGCCGCGAGCAAGGACGCTCAGTTACATATATGTGTGTGCATTAAGGTTTTTTCTAAAATCTATGAGATCTAACTTGTGTAGATGTCATATTTGTGCTTAGTCACATATATGTGTGTGAATTAAGCTTTTTTCTAACATCTATGAGATCTAAGTCGTGTACATGTCTTATTTGCACATTCCCTCATTTAAATGTATATAGTCAATTTTGAAATATATAAATGACTACATCAAGTGAAGGGAAGGAGTATATATATCATATTGTTTAGATCCGACTATTAAAAAATAATTTTTGTGCCTTACTTTTAATATATTGGTTACGTGCCTAGATGTTTTTTTTTCAGAACGTCTGGACTCAATAGCCGGCCGGCCGGTCGGTTCGTGTAGGTTGTTTTTTCTTTTTCGTTTCCAACGCTGACTGTTACATGACTTCATTTTTTTTGCCTGACGTGACTTAGCCTATACAAACTCTTTTTACATCTGATATTGTACGCAAGGCTAACTAACTTGTGGATCGTGTCAAACGGACAATATAGTTACGTTACTAATATTCTCTAGTTAAATCTTAACCATATATTTTAGATCTAACTGTCAAAATTATTTATATGATGTGGCTTAATGTGGTGCCTTTATTAGACAACTTCATTTTACTTTTAGTATATAATAGATGAAAATTATCTGATATGAAACGGAGGGAGTACAATCGAGCATCTCCGAGGACACAGCATGCAGTATGCATGGAATCCTTCATTTCAAAATGGGGAGAGCATCGATCTGCCAATTTAAAAACATGATCACGTGATCATAACCTAGGGCGGGCCAATGGATTAAGAATGTAAGCAAGTTGTTAACGGTCCGTACTGGAAAGATGATGACGACACGACATGCATCCCCATGCATCAACGGTACAAGCAGCATCCATCCATCCATCCATCACCAAGGATAAAAGCGAGAGAGGGGGCACGGGCAAAAGCGGCCGAGGATGAGGTCGATGCAAGACGAATCAACATACAGGCCGGGGCCCTGGCCGAAACCAGATAGATGCCTTTGACCTGCCGGGGAATGTACTAGTACGTCCTCCTCGCTTACAGCCGGACCGGATGGATAGATGTTTAGATCAGATCATGGCTTTGGTTTGTTCCATGCATTATGGCACGCCACTAGCTCCGGCAGCAGTAGCCTTTTTGGAGGTCACTGATTGAGAGGAGAATCCGGCCAGTCGCATTGGATATCCGCATGCGCCGTGCATCGATCCATCTCCCCGCCTCCCGGGTGCAAGGTGGATGCCGGAGCCGTGGATTTGTAAGATGGACGACTGCACAATCGGCTCTACGGCGAGCATCATTGCGATAATAGTGGCTTCTTTCGGTAGCCATGTAAAGAGAGAAGAGCGGGCGGCGACAATACTCGTGTTGCCGGTGCTTCTGTAAAGGCGGCTACAAGATAGTGGCTTCTTTCGGTAGCCATGTAAAGGGAGAAGAGCGGGCGGCGACAATACTCGTGTTGCCGGTGCTTCTGTAAAGGCGGCTACGAGACCGCGTTTTAGAGGTCTGACTTGCTAACATTGGAGGTCCGACGTACCGGTGGTGGTGCGGAAGTTTTTTCGACAAAAACTCAGCGCTTCGACGTCAGCAGGAGCGAAAATTTCGAGTGTGGTAACCCTCTTGCGAGTGTTGTGCGAGTGTTGTTGTGGTTTCTTCAGGACTCTAGGTAAAACCATTGATCGCCTCAGTCTTGATGGCCTTGGTTTGCTCTCACATTATGGCACGTAATTAGCTAGTTGTAAGTTGTGACACCAGTAGCCTTTTGGACGTCACCGACTGAGAGAGAATATCCGGCCGGTCGCATTGGATATAAGCGCGCGATGTATCGATCCATCTGATCATGTCCTTGACGCGTGTTTGTAGAGTAAACTACATAGAACTATCACAATTGAAGCTAAGTTAACATAGGTGAGTATCAGTTTTGGTAAAACATTTCAAAAAACTTCTACTATTAGGATGAGTCCTCACATACTGCACGAAATTTTGGCTGATCAAGTTTTCCAATGTGGTTTGTGCAACGATCCACCATTTTAGAAAGCTATTTTGAGTGGGATTTGCAGAGCCTTCGCGTGGAGTTTGGGTGAAAGTTATATGCTGCAAAGTTATGGACGGGAATGACCACTTGAAGGCGAGGAAGATGTGGACACGATGATCACACTTCAAAAGCGGTAGTACGTAGGAGACTTTTACAAGTCTCATTTTCTTTGGTGCTATGTTGCTTTGTAGCATGTCAAACTTGAGCGAGGAAACTGGATTCTGAATCGCACATCACTTTCCTTGTGGTAACGGGGCATTTCTGTTTGGATATCTATCAGAAGCGATACTATGTGTTACCTTGTTGAAGGAGTCGTCGCTGTGACTCTGCTGCCTTCCGCCCGGATGTTCCGGGGGAAACCCCAGATCTGGTGTTACCGGATCGGACGATGGCGGCACCTTCGGTGTCGTTTATCCCTCTTGGGGGCATCGTTTTGCAACATGGGTGCCTGGAGTGGCCTACCGGCGGTGTGGAGATTCACCTTCAATGACAAAGACGGCTTTTCTTGGCGGCGTGGTGCAGCGAGGACTTGTAGTCGGCCCTTGTTTGGTGACTTGCACAGGGCGGAGGCGCTGCCTGGTGTCATGGTGGCATCGGCGGCAGGACTGGCGAGAGGTTTGCTCCGATCGGCATGCTGAAGTTGGGTTGGAGGAAGAGGATGGAGGCGACTTCCGGAGCGTGTGCACAAGGCACTATCTCTGCGTTAGCCAAGGAGCCGGCGACGGCTGTGGACGGGGTACAAGGCCCTGTTCCCTCTGTCGTTTGTGCTAGTTGTTCAGTGTTGGTGGGTTCAGCTTGTACTCGTTCGTTGTAAGGCTTTTTGCCAGCTTTGTTGAATAAAAGTAATAAAGTAGCCGTATGCATCATTTTGATGCAGAGGCTGGGGTGACCCTTTTCTAAAAAAAAAGCAGTTTTGAATGAGCATGCATGGTTTAATTCAATAATCTGTAATCTGCAGTGTCCAGGATCCGCACCCTCATTCCGAAAAAATATCTGTAATTTGGAGAATCAATTTCCCAAATGAAAATATCATTATGGAATTAATATCGATGTAGGGATCAGATGAGGCTTATGCTTTGCCTCGGTTTCAGAAAAAAGAGAGGCTTATGCTTTAAGGGGGGGTCTAAAGGCTGAGCTAATAATCAGATACATAGAAACATATAGGTCGAGGGCGATGGGGGTCCCGCGACCCGTGAGTGCGCGCCGCCGCCGGCGGCCGGATCTCCGCGCTCAGACCTCCGTTGCGGCCGCCAAGGACGGATCCGGATCCCGTGAAGCGTTCTCTCTCTCCCGAGCTCCTTCTCCAGCACCCGCTCCGCCTCCCGCGCTCGCCGGACCTCCGGCCGCGCCCCGCGACGGCAGCCACGCCGACGCCATCTCCCTGCGTCCCCTGCACCCGCCTCCACCACCAGCAACTCCACCGCCGGCGCGCGGTGGCTCGAGGAGCACCTCTCCTTTGCCGGCCCCTCCGCCTCCGTCTCCCTCCGCCCAGGGTCGCCTCCAGAGCATCGTGGAGAGGCCCCTGCTCGTCGTCGGAGCTTTCCAGCTGCCTCTCCCGCCGGTCGCGTGTGCGGCGCCGCCGCCGTCTTCGTCCCCGGCCGTGATATCCCCTGTCCGGCTGCCGCCGCCTCCGGCCAACTTGCCCGTCGGTTTCGTCCCAGCGTTTCTCGGATTTCAGGCTCCCTCGACGCGGGGCGCCTCTGCTAGCTCCAGTTCTGGTCGGGCCGCCGCCTCCGCGGATCTCCTCCTCGCCACGCCCTCCGGGGCTCACACGTTGGCGTGCAGCGAGGCAAAATCGACTCGCCTGCGGAGCATCATTGAGGGCTCCCTCGACTTCGACCTCGACGCGCCTCCCCCTGCGAACCGGGGCGCCTGCCGCCGCGTGGGCTGCCCATTGTCATCAGCGATTAAGGCGGCCCCGGCTGGCATACTACGCACCGCGCCGTTTTTTACCTCCCATGAACCTCCACGCGCTCGTCTCTCCGTTCGTTTCGACATCCCTGCTCCTCAACTTCGGGCCGAGCCGTCTTCCCCTTCATCGCGCCTTCGTGTTGCGTCTCGTCGTCCGTCCCCTCCATCTTCGGCGACGGGTGCCTCGGCCCCTACGATGGCGGGTGGCTCGAGGGACACCTCTCCGGAGCCAGGCTGGGAGCTGGTTACCTCGCGCCGCGCTCGTCGCATCCTCCCCATGCCGCATCCCGCGCGAGACGAAGCGGCCGCTCTCCGCTTCAAAAGGCGCACGAAGGGGCTCTGCTCTCGTTGTCTCGCTCCAATTCGTCACCACCGCTCCTCCGGCTGCCGCGACAAAATTAGGTGCCTCACCTGCAACCTCTCTGGCCACCGGGAAAGAGACTGCCCAATACGGCTCGCCAAGAAGACCGTCAAGCCCTCCAATGCTTGCCTTCCTCCACGTCGGCCGGCCTCCTCCCCAACCGCGCCTGGGGCCCTGTCGTGGGCTCTTGTTGCCGCGACTCCCTTCGCGAGTGTGGCCGGGCCTACGCTTTTCCCGCCGCTGCCCTCCTCCAACCTGCTCGTGCTCCCTCCACCGTTCGCGGACGTACTCATGGCTCGCCCGACGATGGACGTGTGCGTGGCCAGAGAGAGATGCTACATGGTGACCGTGGATGAGGCTCCCTCAGAGGAGAATGAGAGGGTCGGTCTAGGGCTGCTGCTAATGCAAGGAGAGAACGGCGACCACGATGCGATTGGGCTGGACGTGCATTTGCTGCTGTCGCCGCCTACGACAGGGGAGGTGCCATCGCACCATGTCTTGCGTCCATCTTTGGCGTGCTCCCCGTTGCTGACTGGCCATGATCCGGTGTTGATCTCGCCTGGCGATGCGTTGCGCGACGGGGGATTTTCTAGTGATGATGATGAGGATGAGGTTGAAGACATGGTGATAGATCAGCTTCTGCCATGCCTCGCCGAGCTTGATCAACAGGTGTTGCTGCTGGACGGCGAGGAGATGGCGCAAGAAGACGGCCTTGATAACGTCGGCGACTTGGCGAGGAGAGATTTTCAGCCTGTCACGGACGTCATTGACGCCGGCGCGGAGGCTGCTACGATTGGGAACCTCTTCGCTGACGATACAGATGACGCTCCCTCTTCAGGCATCGCGATACGCTGTGTCGCGGATCTGTTCAGCCTGCCGGCTATGTCGCTGCTGCCCACGCCTATTCCGTCAGTGCCACGTGCTCCTGTGGCCCTGCCCACCACCGACCGTCACAGCAGCAGGCTGGCGGCAAAGCCACAACTCCCAGCGGTCGCCAAAGCGCAGCGTGTCCTACACATGAAATTGGGGCTCGACTTTGGAGATATGCCCCTGTGGAGGCTACAAAAGAATTTGCGAACACCTGCAAGAATGGTCCATTCTCGGATTCGCAAATCAACGGGTTGAGAACCCTCTTCAAGCTGAACTTGCCATCCATGACGGCAGTGGATGAAGCTTTGATTGGCTTTGCTGGCGCAGGGGGAAGCGATTTCCCACCACCGACGATGTTGGACGTCTCCACGTGATCTGCTTCCCGATCGCTTGATCGCGTCGCGCATTAGCGTTTTGAAAAATGACGATATATCTTTCTGAGAGAATAGATGGAGTAGGTTGATTTGTATACTCGTGGGGTTACTTCTCTTTAAGTAGGCCCTACCATGTATGACTTTTTTTCTTTTTGGTCTCGACCGTGTTACGTTTGCTTCTCCTATATCAATATAAAAGGCAAAGCTTTTGCCTTGGTTCAAAAAAATAAATAAAGGCTGAGCTAATAGCGTTTTCTGTTCTCCTTGACAGTTGACAAATTTAACGTAGTAATGTACGTTCGTGTAGATAAATACAACACCGTTTTTCACTAGTCTTCATGGAATCCGCAGAAAGGGCATGCCCGATTCAAGTTTAGTGTCGTGGAACCATGCAATGATGCAACTGGTAAAAGGCAATTTCATGGTCAGAAATCAGAATGCGAAAAACTCAAGAAGTCAACACTATGTTCGCACATTGCAGTATAAGTGTTACACATACTACTCTCTTCGTTTCACAATATAAGATGTTTTAGTCATTTTTACATTCATATATATAAATATATATCTAGACATGTTTTAATGTAGATGTACACTGATTTTAATCAGAATCTAGACAACATGTGTTACACCTAAAACATTTTATATTATGGAATGGAGGGAGTATATTCGAGCCCTCTGCCACCGGTGCTCACCTGTTGGGGTCCTCTCTCTCCCCAGTCGGGGCAACCTCTTACGCTGCCGGTGCATATTCTTGGTTAGGAACCAAGGCAACTACCACATAGCTTAGCTAGTCCTTGTATTATGCATCCTGTTGATTTACTCGTTCAAGCACATTTACTACTCTGTTTTTCCTGTTTAGAGACGAGCTGAGCAGACTCGTACTGACTACTGAGCATTGGAATACGGTGTAGTGTGGCACATGTGATCCCTTTTCTCTAATGAATGAAGAGTTTATCACACAAAAATAGATTGGTTTGATTTAATTAGGCATGCAAATTTGGACCTGACGTAAACAAGCAGCACCTTAGACAATGAGGTTATAATTTGATAGTTGATCAAAGATTCCAATATTAATGTAATTTTCGTTTCTTGTATAGATACCTTAATGTCCATAGATGAGATGAGGAATTCTAGACTATGTTATGAATATCATTTTACTTTTCATTGTGATTTTTTTTGAAAAATTTATTGTGAATTCTTAGTTAATACTACTCCCTCCGTTCCTAGATATAAGGTGCCTAAGCTTTCCGCACGAATATTAGCACACACGTATAAGGCTGACTTGGACCAAGTTGCGTGTAGGAAAAATTGGAAGGGGAGCAATCGGTATCAGCATTTCTAGAATAGGAAACAATCCTTCTAGAAAAAAAGAAGAATAGGAAACAATCCCTCCCGATCTCTTTCTACCCAGAATAATCCACGAAACGATTGCCAACAGCTGCGCCCTCTTGGTCGGAACGTTATTTAAGCTACTCCCTCCGTTCTAAATTAATTGACTTCTATTTGCCCACATATGTGTATGTCATGTGGGCAAATAGAAGTCAATTAATTTGGAACGGAGGGAGTACGTGAGAGAGGGAAAAAGGGAATGCTAACTCCATAGTAGGTGCATGCACTTCTATGGCAGGTGCATGCGATCCAGCCGCATTTGGTCAAATAGCCTACACAATCGTATCTTCCCCGATTTTTTGGGATTGCATGCGCTCAAGTGAGGCGTATTTTTTGTTCAAAAGCACCGTAGAATACCAGCGCACACTATATTAAGGATTTTTTTCCAAAAGCTTAGGCACCTTATATCTGGGAACGGAGGGATTAGTGAACAGTGTCGAATTGCTGGACGGCCAGATGCTCAAAATCAATAGTTTTTCCAGAAATTTGTGCCGGCCCAACAAAAATAATGAAGGATGGGCTAAATCCTGGGCGGTCCGTGGCCCAGGTCGGCTCCTTCATAGCTCCTCCAGTGCTAGCAAAGATCTTTGCTATTAAAAAAATATTCATTGTGAATTTTTAGTTAATAGCAAAGATCATCACGATAATTCATGTTCATCGAGCATTCGAATCGGCTTACAAGCTTCATGATCCGGCTTATCGAGTCTCAAGCTTCATGTCCACCGCTAAGTTACCCAATAGCTCAATAGCCCACTCAATAGCCCACGGAAGAACCCAATAGCTCAATAGCCCACGGAAGAGGAGTTCCAAACCTTTCCTAGAATGGAAAGACTTCGCTCCATCCCCTTCCCCCTGTCCAACTCCTCCATCTCCTCCCCAGAAACCCTGCTTCCACCGGCGATCGAGCGGTGGGCGGTGGCAATGTCGTCGACCTCCAGGATCGTTGCCGCCACAGAGAGCGGGCACCACCTCCTCAAGATCAAGGGGTACTCGAGTACCAAGAGCGCCTTCCCCAACGGAAAGGGTCTCAAGTCCTGCCCGTTCACCGTCGCCGGCCACCTATGGAGCATCTTGTACTGTCCCAACGGCCTCGACGCGTTCAACTTGAGCTACATCTCCCTCCACCTAGTCCTAGAAGAGAGCGTGGCCATCCGGGTGACGGCGCGGATCCAGTTCAGCATCGTGTCCGCGGCGGAGGAGCGCCACCGCCTCGTGCCCTGCTTCCGCAAGAAGACGAGGAAGGCGCCGATCAAGTCAAGCGATGGAAATCTCGGCACCTACGGAACCTGGGGGTGGACGAAATTCATCAAGACAGCAGATCTGGAGAAGCTTCTCATGGGTGATTCTTTCACCGTGAGGTGCGAAATCGTCGTCATCAACGGTTTCCGCACCTAGGAGGTGAGGCCGTCCGTGCCGAGGGCGTTCGTCGCCGTGCCCCCGTCCGACCTGGAGCGGTGCCTCCGTGCCCTCCTCGATACCGGGAGCGGCTCCGACGCCACATTCGAGGTGGCCGGCGAGAGGTTTGTCGTGCACCGCTGGCTGCTCGCAGCGCGGTCTCCGGCGTTCAGTGCGTGCCCAGCTCCTTGAACAGAGCAGCGCCGGCGGCGGCGTGGTGGTCGTGGAAAAGATGGAGCCGCGGGTCTTCAAGGCGCTGCTGTACTTCATGTACACCGACTCGCTGTCCCTGCCGGAGACGACAACGAAGCAGGAGGAGTCCGCCTTGGCGCAGCACCTGCTCATGGCGGCCCACCGGTACGGCATGGAGAGGCTGAACCTGCTTTGCGAGGAGCGGCTGTGCGGGAGCATCGACGTTGGCACGGCGGCGAACATTCTCGCGTTGGCTGAACCGCGCGCTCGGCTGCCGCGGGCTCAAGGAGGCATGCTTCGATTTCCTCGGCCGCTCACCGGCGAACCTGGAGGCGGTCATGGCAAGCAATGGCTTCGATCATCTGAGCGCGACCTGCCCCTCCGTCCTGAAGGAGCTGGTCAGCCTGGGCTCGACGTCTCGTCTCCCTTCAGAGATCATTGCTCATCTATAGTATATAAATGGGAGCAACCCACTAAGGTTATTTCTCTGAAGTTTAAACATGCAGAGCATCCACATCAGCAGCGATCTAATTGGTCCATCCTTCATCCGTTGCAGTTATACGTCCACCTCTGACTATTTGACTGTTTGGTCGCTGATTGCACCAACCCTTTATTCCGGATCAGTATGGCACGGCAAGCTCAAAGTTATCATCCTCCCATTATCCTCTTTAATGGTCATTACTCTGCACTCAATCTCCTATTCTGCTTTGATGCTGGTAATGCATTCTTTAGTTTAGTTTAGAGCTACAACTATTAATCGCTCGCACACCAGGTTTTACTTTAGTTTTACCGTTCTACTTTGATGCTGGTAATGCATTCTTCAGTTTCCTTTGGTCCATTAAGTCTCCTCATGCTCACAGCTCACAAAGTGCCTCTTCCTCTGCCCGTGAACTCTGCCAGAAAATCAATGGAGGCAGTCGGACAGACGAAGGACAATGTGCCTATAAAAACCTCGCTCCACTTCAGGAGACGTTTATCCATTGTCCGACGTATCTTCTTTGCCAAATGTCTCGCCACCATGAGCTTGGTTCTTGACTTCGTCGGGTGCCGGACGAAGCGGTCATCAATACTTGATTTTTCCATTCCCCCGGTCTGCTTCTCAACCTTGTCTGATGCTGGGCGATTTGGATGAAACTGCCATAGATGTTGCTTCTCTTTCTTCTCTTGCAGATTGATTTCATCTCGCACAACCGGATGTCTCCATTGGTGTAGTGGTTAGTGCAATATATTTCCTTCTTTTTCTGAGTACAAATAATCTGATTTGATAAATAGGAACACCTATATTTGGGTGTTGCTCCTGTGAAGAAACCAGCGCTACTGTTCAGGTATGTTTTTTTGGTTGCAGATGAGTGTTCCATCGGTTGAGTTGTCATACTAAGGGAATCAAGGCTTGCTCTATGTTCACCCGTTTGTTTGAACTTCTTACTATCTCCTGTGATAATCAATGTGCTTTACGAATCTGAAGAAACCGGATCCCTATTCCTGATGCAGTTCTATAACTGGTGCAGTTGAAGATCAAGAACAAAATATATATAAAGGTTAAAAACAACTTATCAGCTCTTCCCGCATTATCAATTTTTTTGCCTGGTGCGTACTAAGGTTAAGATCAACAAAGGATTGAATTTTCAAGATCTTGAGTATTAAATCTTACATGCATTTTCATTCGGTTGTATTTGATACAAAGATAGGAAAAAGGAGGAGTCGAGAACTGCAATGCTATGTCAACACATTTGTGGAGTTGTGTGTGCTTGAATTAAGTAGTAGCTTCATAGTTGGTCAGGCACAAAATCACTTTATGGTTTTCCTCATATTTAGATGCTTTTGGCACAAACTATTTATATATGCAAAATATTCAAATTATATCATTGTTTGGAGATATAAAAATATCTCATCAAGACGTGGTAGCTTCATATTTACGTCATGCAGGTTAAGGAGCAAAATACCAAACATATGCATTGGAGATGACTTCTTTATATATACTATGTCATCCCACTATCTCTTTTATGCTTTCTAAAACAAAGTGGAAACCGGGTTGATCTTGGACATTTAAACTTTATGTAGTAAGCCACTCATATGGTTCCTCTCTTCCCTTCCATGTTTTTTATAAACCATTTCCAAACTATTGGGACTAATGGACATTAGATTCATCAATACAGAAATTCAACTCATTAAACTAAATATTTAGCATGGATTTTTGTTCAACATTCCTACTTTTTACCATGTTGATGGCTCGATGAAAGACAAATATTTAACGGTGGTGTGGTGTACTCCCTCTTCAATGTTATCGGTCAATTTTCTTTCATACATAAAAAAAATCCCGCTGCAACGCGCGGGACATCATCTAGTTGTGGTAGCGATAGCAGCCCGATCTATAATATCTCCCCTAGATCGTTGCTCATAGCGCCAGGTACAGTAGTTCTCAGCTGGTTTCAGCACTGCTCTCTGGATTTATGGCTTCAATTAGTTATCTTGGTACTATATAGGTACATTATGTCTATCCTAAACTAGTATTCTTCTCATGGAATCATAACTAGTTCTGCCGAACTTTCGCCAAATTATTCAGGAATGATATTGTCATCAGGTGCTTTGCTGATGTGATCCTGCAATTTCTCTGATTATTACTGCTTTTCTTGTGCAATGATAAATGTATAGGATAAGTAGTGCGTGGCAATTTCACTTATTATATCGAATCTCTTTCTTCAGGGGATGTGAAAACAAGCTCCGTGTCTGTTCGTGTTAGTTCATTGCATATATTGAAGATACTAAAGAGATCTTATTTGCATGAATTCTTGAGAGAGCATGCATGATACACCAGTGCCCATAGTCCTCCCTCAAATACTTGCCAAGTAGTCATTTCTAAATCGTCATATTTGCTGCGATAGATTGTTAAGGGCTTCTTTGGATCACAGGATTAGAAAACAGAGGAATTGGAAAAACACATGAATTTGATAGGATTGCAGGTGTAAAACAGAGGATTGCAAAACAGAGGAAAACTATAGGAATGGTCATTTGGATGATACACAGGAAAACCACAGGAAAAGTGCCTCGATCCTACGCGAATGAGTGTAAAAAAGAGATTAGAGTGGATGTTGAAATTCCTATGGAATTGGGGTGTATGAATGCAATCCATAGGAATTTTGGAGGTGTCATTACTTTAAACCAAAGGCAATCCATAGGAAAGAATCCTAAGGATTGGAATCCTATGGAATTCCTTTGAAAATCCTACAATCCAAAGAGGCCCATAATATAACATGTTATTACAACTATTATTGAGTATATTGGTTTGTTATAATATCTTACATTATTGGACAGACGGAATACTTTATTAATTCTATGTGCGACTTTATTTTTGACGAACCTCGTGAGAGGGCGGGGAGTTCCCACATTGCATTATAGAAGAGAAGAATTGTTGACCCAATTAATAGGGAAATCGGACCCAAAAACCATACATTGCACGGTTCATTTACGGAAAACCGACAAAAACACACACACCTAGCAATTAAGGCAGATCATCTTGATCCAGAAACCAGAGTCCCTAGACCCAGGACCAATAGAAACACCTTATTCCTGGCCAAGCCAAGCTTCACACCCTCGAGAGCTCTCTGGCAACCAGAGGAGTACTCACGTCTAGCCCATATGGAAACAAAGATTAACCATTAACTTGTACCAACTCGGTGTGTGTCGGTGTGATAGGTTTCTTGCACAACCACATATAAGACTGCATCCTCTCTTGCTCAGTTCGTCAGGAATTCCATAATTATTCAGGTAGTTCTTCTAATTGAATCGATGTCCATCAGTGCTGCAATTTCTCTGGTTGTTGTTATTGCTCACTGTGCCTGATATGATGTGCGAACAATCCAGTTGCCGTTCCTATATATTTAAGAGAACTAGCTATATGTCCGTGCGATGCAACGGATGAACAAAAATATGAATATTAGTCTTTACGTTATTTTATTTCATGAACGTAGGTGCGAAGAGATGATGCTGTTTGCTTGAAAGGCAGAGGCCACATTATTGGATCCACGAGAAGGTGCCTCAGCCGATGTTTTGTTTCACAGCCAATGAGATCTGGTTGTTAGTGATGGTAAGCATGAAAGAAGGCTTTCAGCTCTGTTGGGGAGAGCTCCAGTGGCAGTACCTCAACTTACACAGATGCACTATAATTTCGCATTGGATGAACACGGTGAGCATCCGTAAACACACTTTGTGCACACATAAAGCAACAACAATTACATGCAAATTTCATGCGAGTAGCTAGGTACTCACGCAATGGTATGCATCCGGAACCTTCGATCGAAAGCACAACAAAATCATGTACTAGTAGCAGATTAACTTGGTTGTGTGTAATTATGTAGAGTTCTGGATCAGTGCATTTTAGCTGTCAGTTTCAGTTGTGTGAATCCTTTCCTGATGAAGCATTGCCCGATAACATGGTGATCTTTGCGAGTGTGATTTAATGTAGCATTCAGACTAAATAATGTATTCCCTTGTGTTGTGTGAAGTGAAAGCTAGTGTAAGTCTGCCTTAAATTCTTAAGTCGAGAACGGCTTTTGCGTACTCGAAGAAATTGCAAAAACAAGCTAGCACGGAGACAAGTACTGAACGCAGGAACTGAACTTATCCAAATCGAATGAGCGCATTGCATCGCCTTTGATTCTGGCTCGTCGGCTCCCGGCGCTGCACGTCAGCATATCTGGGAGCGGAGCACCGCCGCTGCATCATGGATCGATGGCGAGCCGAGTCGACCGCGCCTCCGTGGAGGCGTGGTGCGCCAGCGCGAAGGCGTGCTTTTTAGAGCTACACGATACACGTCTCTGCAATTAAAACTGAAGAGTTGGTGAAGTGTTGAGTTGTGCGCTCTTGGACGCCATTGCAGTGGAAGAAACAGTTGAGGAAGATGCAACATTTCTCACAGTAAATGCAATCGCAGGGACAACACACACCAAGTCAATTGAGCTGAGAGCACTAGTAGTCAACCAAGTTATGCTGCTATTAGTAACGACTGCTTGTGGGTTGTTATGGAAGGAACGTAACTCTCGCATCTTTGACAAGAAAACAAGCTTACCAATTACCAATGGAAGTATGATGCAAAATCATTTCGGATTCCTGAAGTGTAGTTGTTCAAACATCCTCGAAAATATCTATGTGATCATAGCTCCTATTGTATGAGTGGAGATTTCGTAGTCCCGAGCTCCAGTCATCCTGATAGTTTAATAAAAAAGTATATTAGCGAGTTCTAAAAAAAATCAGATGTAGCCAATGGTGTATTCCGCAAACGCGTAAAAATCGACTTTAAATACTTTGTATTCTGAGCTACATAAATTATCATTCTTGTGTAGATCTGAATATGAAGTATTTTATGTCGATATTTTTGCATGTTTATTGTACACACTATTGGCTACTCCTAGATCTTTTTTAAAACTCGAACATATTTTTTGAATTATTTATGTATCCGTAACATTGGAGCTCGGGAGCAAAATTAATATCTAAACGCTTACCTTCGCAACGCTCAGCGCTGGTTTGAGACACTAACTAAACTAGATGATTACCCGCACGTTGCTGCGGAACAATTGAAAAAAGAAGTTTAAGTGTGCTTATAGATACATGTGTATAACCATTTTGATTACAGCTTGTATAGAAATACATGTAAGAATAGAACAGCCACGCCGTAACTCAATCATAAAACATGACATGCATGTTTTCTTGAAGAAAATGACATGACGTCTTTTCAATTTTGTCATCTTTGCAGTGGTTACACAGTTGCATTTTACATATCTTTGCAGTGGCCAGTGGTTATATACTTACACACACACAAAAAGAAAAGCAAATAACTGTTATTGCACTATTCAAAGACCAATTCTGTTGGGAAGCAAGATAGTTGATGTCATGACGATTATACTTTGGAATTCTGCACTTATGTGCCCACTGTACTTTTAGAGTAAATGCCCCCAAGAAAGCTGGCAGTGTGTCTATTTGAGCTCATCTGTAAGGCAACGACGTGACTAAGAACAGTACTGCGCAAATAAGAGTTAAAGATTATTCTTCATATACGAAATTAGCATTGCATAATGAATGGACATGAAGTGAATGTATACTGTCGCTGATAGCAAAATTGACCATTAGTCCAAGAGCCAATACCTCACAATCTGCAATTTTGAAACAACAAAAACATGATTCATGGAATGGATCAGGTGCTCGAAACCAATGGATAGATGTGGGAATGTCCAACTGAATTCACACGATATATAGTGTTCATTACAATATAAAGATGCAACGTTACTATCTGACCTTCCATAGATCTCAAGATGAATTTACATAGATCTAAAGATGAATTTCTGCAATCACATCTTGTAAGTTGTAACTGTTAATACTTACGGGAGATATGCGAAACAAAAAAAAGTTCATAGTTCCACCTTGAAGTAACTGTTTTACGGAGAGGTCTCACCATGGCAAATTCAAAATGAGGAAGTTTTGTAAAGTAAGATTCAAGGTCAAGATGACATTGAATGCCTTAGAAAACTTATACGAAAATGCTTTGCGTACGACAATTCACGTCCGAACTCTGTACGACGCTCTCCCTCCACTTATCGTTTCCTTGCCCAAATCCAGCCAAACCCACCTCGTTGAATTCCTCTTAGATAGGTTAACAGGAGACAATTCCAGAAAAGAAAAAGAAACCCAACACAATTGCGCTACTGTATAGCAACGTCTGTTAGAATACACCTAATTATGGTGTCATCATAATACAAATTCCGATGGTTCTGCTTAGAGCATCTCGACTCCCCACTCGCCGCGCCTAACTAAAAAATTGTGAACTTAAACCAATAGATATCATTCAAATTATAGAAAAATTTATAAAATTCAATGAAAAATTAAAAATTAAACCTAAAGTAATATAACAGCAGCGGCGGTAGCCTTGACGTTGCGGCCGCTGGGCCCTGTTCCGCCGCCATCTTTTTCGTCCTCCTCCTTGACGCCGCTTCGCGCTGCGCCGTCATCGGTGAGGGCGAGGAAGGGGACTCTGGTCACTGTGATGTGCTGTGCAAGCCATGTCATCCTGGGTTGGTGAGCGTCGGCGGGTGCGGCAACGGGTTGCCGTCGACGGACAACGACCACTTCCCTAGTAGTGCACGTCCCGCGGAGCCACCAGGTAGCCAATCTAGGGTTTAGGGTTCGCAGCGAGATGAGTGTGCATGCGGTAAGATGTGAGTGTGTTGCTTCCGCGTGGCGGGTGAGCCCCTTTTAAGATTGCTCGATGGCGGTGGCATAAGCGCCGCTACCCTCGAAAAGACGTGCCACATTGACGTCGCCGGTACAGCGACCGACATTGAAAAACCTGCGACCGACATCGAAAAGATATTTCTGTTTGCCGCCACGCGCATAAAACCCCGCCACCAGTGCAGATCCTTGCCGCCGCCGCAGATCTCTACGTCGCCTCCCTTTTGATTTGTTTGGTAGAAGATGGGAGCGAGGGATCTCACACGCGTCCTACGTACCTGCTTGACATCCCGGGTGGCGGGGTGTCGATAGCTGCCGCACATAAAACGTAAGACACTACAACCAAAAAAATCGTGCAATTGTTTTTTTGAAGTTTCGTGTATAGTAATGGCTGATAAAATATTCTGTCCAAGCATGAGCAAAAAGAATTACAAGGAAAAAAAGTTTAAGAAGAATGTATTATTTAAGAGGTGGGCCTAGAGCTGGTCAGATCCATGTGATGTCTAAGCACAGACTCGATCAGGAATTGCTAGCAAGCTCGCTAGACGCTGGTTGCTACCATGCAGGGATCGTATGGGTATCGGACGAAAAACGTCGTACGCATAGCAGCGCCGAAACTTATATACAAATTTAATCTCGTGGTGGGACTGTACAGGAGAGAAAGCGCCCGTTAGTGGTGGGCAGTAGTGAGAACCATGACAAAGCCACACAGATATGTTGAGTTGAATTGAATCGAACCTGACCAGCAGCTACACCTCATGCAATCTAACCAAAATGAACCATTAATTGCATCAGAATTCAGAGGACGACCGAAGTGTAAAAGCGACATAAATCAAATCTGATTTGCAGAATAAACTTGATATGATTCTAACCAAAATAAGCAGGTGTGAGCTAACCTTGTACACGGGTGGAGTAGTCTAGTTGGGCACGGGGGAACGAAGCCGCAGATCCTCTGAACGAACCAACTCAAACAATGGCACGACTCTGAGATTGACAGGGTGCTCGTGTTGGAGAGCGACATGCCCTTGCGTTCGGCCTGCAACGAAGATCACGCGATGGCGGCGCTGGGATTGGTGCACGCAACTGCGAGTCGTGGTCCGGCGTAAGAGTGAGGTAAAGAGAAGGTAGATGACGACCCATGGAGAAATATAGAGGCACAGATGGGGAAGATGACCACGAATCCACGATGCAAACCTCCATGAAGTTGACGGAGTTTAAATAGGGAGAAATCAACGCGAACTCACCTCCATCAGTTTCCGTTTCTCGCGAGATCGTGGGGGAGAGGAAGAGAGAGCGGCGACGTTGCAGGATTGATGGTGAAGAGGAAAAGCCAGACGTCAATGGTTGTAGGCGGTGGGGAGGTTCTTTCCATGTCTGTAGATGTGGATGGAGAAGACAAACAGTGGTGGGCTAGATGAATGGGCTGGATATGGCCTGAATTTATGGGATGTTCTGTTTCGGTTCGTACTCTCAGCACACGTCGCTGGGTAAGACGTGCATACGCAAGGGAACGCAGAAACTAATCGAGGTGACGTGGAGGCACGAGGAGTCTGTAAAATCAGGTAGTGGGGTTCTCCCATTTAGATAGAGAAGATATTGCCATACCCTTCCGATTTACTTGCGCCATATAAAAGAAAGCTAACGTCAAGGCACATGTCTTGCATCCGGGGTGGAAGGTTGTAATTACCAATGGAGGAGGACTAAAATCATAGCATTGGCATTTTAGACTACTCATAGTGAAAGCAACTAAAGTGGTAACATAGAATCATCTAGGCAAAAAAGATGACGTGGCATGTAATTAATGAAAAGTGAGACAAGTCGAATAACTTAGCTAAGCTACTATCACATCGCTTTTTAATAGCAAATGAATGTATAGAGTAATAAATAATACCAGCTATGACACTACCTTTATATTATTTTGAACTATCAGGATAGTAACATGTGTATGTTACAAGTTACTCTCCACTATCCAGTTATGGATGCTTTAAGAGAAGTAGCGGGCGATCGACTGTGATGGTGTAGGGGCAAGGGAGAACACAATCATGGGCCCTAACCGCAACACAATGAAAATTTGTGCCGTCTCCTTGGTTTCCAGTTAGGTGTTAGACTATATCCATAGTGAATAATATAGCTAGTAACATACATATTATGTAGGTAAAAATATTGATGTGACAAGTAATTAATGAGAAGAGAGAGATGATGGTGAGATCGTAGATAGATATCACAACGAATTTCGAGCCAAAATGATTCTATTGGCTAATAAATGCGATTATATGATACTACATACTCCCCCGTTCTTGAAAGAGTGTACATTTAACTTTTGTACTAAGTCAATGTTTTAAAAGTTTGACCAAATTTATAGAGAAATATAGCAATATGTATGACATCAAATTGATATATTTTAAAACTTCATTTCAAGACGAATCTAGCGATACTAATTAAGTGCCATAAATGTTGATATCTTTTTCTAAAGTTGGTCAAATGTTAATAAGTTTGACTTACTATAAAAAAATATAAGTACGCTCTTTCAACAATGGAGGGAGTACTCCTAAAAAAAACAATGGAGGGAGTATATTAACACTATTTAAAATAGTAACATAGAGTAGTATCACATGTATCATACCAGTGTATGATACTCCTCACTATGACTAGTCTTACCCACTTGGTACCAATAGGTAGGTCCAATCCAAGATTATCACATGAGTATTAAATTTGGTTGTTCATGCGCAAGTTTTGCCTTACGCAACTCTTTTATTGAAGTGTTTTGTAGAGTATTTCTTTTAAGTTGCCCGGTCCACCAATACAGTCAAACCCTTTGCTAGAAAGTATCATGGGTAACGTATTTACAGTCATGTTTATCAAAGTCGGTAAACATCACATCCATCATATTTTGGCAAAGTTAAGAACGAAAATTGTGTGCAGACTTGTCCCTCTAATGTTCTTGTAAAATAAACAACTATGACCATTTAGTGAGTTGCGCAATAATTAAAAAAGACATAAGGTATACAAGTCTACATGCAAATTACTACCTCGGTTTCAATGAATAAGGCGCACGCGCATTGTAAGACAAACTTTGACGGAAATTTTTGAGCAAAAATATCTTGTTTATATTCTACATAATTCGTGTTGTTGGATTTATATCGGAAAACACTTTCTAATGATACTAATTTTATACTAATAATCTTTATATATTTAGAGTAATTCTTGGTCAAAGAAAAAACACGTAAAACAAGGACAACTTATTCATTTTATTCATTGGAATGGAAGGAACTTGTGCACACATTTGTCTTGGGATCTTCGTATAACTTAAGGCCCCATTTGGAACAAAGGAATGGCATAAGAATTTTGGAGGATAGCAATTTTACAGAAAAATTTCCTATGGTGCTATTTGGATCAAAGGAATAGGAAATTCGAATTCATTCGAAATTCCTATGGGATAGACTATCCATAGGAATTTTGGAGGAAAACAAACATGAGGTCGCACCTCATGTTTTAATCTTCATATGTCTGCAATTCCTGTGTTTTTCCTGCGTGACATCCAAACGATACTTTGAAAAAATTACTGTGATTTTGGTTCCTGCAGAAATTCATGAAACGTGACATCTCAATTACTACGTTTTTCCTATTCCTACATTTTTAGTTCCTATGTTCCAAACGGGGCCTAAATGGTCATCTTTCGTAAGAATAACTTGCAAACACAAAATTCTATTTGATACCTACAGCTAGCTCTTCTTTTTCATATTCTGAACTTTAAAATTTAGTTTCATTTTTTTTTTTGCTTTTGTCGAGAGTCGTGACTAGCATTTGGTGCTGACGGCAGAGGATTTTGTTCCCGGGGGGGGGGGGGGGGGGGGGGGTAGCCAGTTAGGACCCGCCACCTGCCCAGTACACACGCACAGGTTTCAGGTATTCCCCTTCGTATATGCAACATGCCATCTGTATTTGCAGAAATGGGTCCCACCAACAACAGGCCATCTGTATTATTCTACTCCGTATCTCTTTCCATGCCCACCCAGCATGAAAAATATTCCTCTTCCCTTTCCCGTCATATTCAGAGCAAAGAAGCCAGCACATCTCACGCGAGCAGCTTGCGCCGCTCCTCTCCCCTTCCAAACTCGCCGCCGGTGAGGGAGGGCGGCCGCCCCAGCGCTTCAACTCGTCCAACTCCGGTCACCGGCGGCCGCTGCGGCCTGGAGTCACCATATCGCGAGATGGTGCTCGATCTGCACGGCCCCAACATTCTCGGCCTGGATCTGGGCACCCTTGGCCCGGATCTAGGCTATTCTCAGTTTTTTCTATTTTTCAAGTTCGATTATTTGAAGATTTTTCTGTGATTTTAGGTTATAATCTAGGTACGGGGAGCTTTTTTCATGATGCATTTATGAAACGGTTGTGTGTTTCATTTTGTTCATGTTTCTTTTGGGTTTTAACCACGTTCTAGAGGAAGATTCGATTTTTTTGGGATTTTTTGTGTGTGAACCTATGATGAAATAGAGACGATAATCTAATTATTTGTTAGATTTAATTTGTTTTCTTGTTCAGGGATGAATCTTTCTCAAAATGGATATGAAACGTGTAATAATTCTTGAAGGAAGATTGCAGATTAAAAAATGAATGTGATTTTTTCTGGTAATGCATCCAATTTTTCTGGTAATGCAAATCTTAGATCCAGTAATGCAAGATCAGTACGAATATGGTAGGGGAAAAGCATGTATGATTTTGCATAAAATTCGTATTTTGTAATGCTACTACATTGATCCTAAAAAAGTTCTTGGTAGTACATAATTCCCAAGAAAATTGTTAGTACATGATCCTAAGAATTTTTTATCTAGAATGATCAGATTAATTTATATGAATTTTTGCTATATGATTCATCTACAAGATGCTCGTTGGCATGTATTATTTCTGTGGAATTTCTTAATGAATATTAATCTGTTTGTCCCCAAATTTCATGATCATACGTGGATGCAAAAAAAAAGATCGGTTACCAAGATTCCGTATTGCATACGCCCGCCGTACGTACCGGCTGCGTTGCGCAGGAAATACACCATTGATACTCTATTTTCCACGAGCGAGACGTTGGAGGTGGGGAAACTCTGCGCGCATCTCAAAGCAGAGATCAGTGGCAGAAACCTATCCGGTAGGTAACGGTGCCTGTAAAATTTCCGCGTTTGGAGGAACACGGATAGACTGAGGAGGGCAATTAGCGCGCGCTGCCTAGTCAAATCATGGAAAGATTGTGGTAAGCGCGTCGTTACCCAACAGGTTGCACAACCGAAAACATCATAAATGGCAAATAAATACAGAATCGAGCAAAAAAAAATCAGAATCAAACCAACCTGGCAAAAATAATGACCATCGTCAAAACGAAATCCCCTGCCCTAGAGGCCCGCCTTCACCTAAAAAGATCGACAATACACTTGGCCCCTGCCTATTAAGGCAGGCCATCGTCAACAGCTCATTCAGGATTTGCTGCTCACGAGCTAGCATTCCCATACAGTCCAAACGCCAAGCAACCAAGACCTGAAGCTAGCATCGATCATCACGGGCAACCATGAAGCTTACATCGCTGACCCACAACCTCGTCCGTCTCCTGCTCCTCGCCTGCGCCGGCATTGCACCTTCGACGGCAGCAATCGGCGGTGGCGGGCGGTGGGATCTCCTGCAGCGCAGCATCGGCGTGTCGGCGATGCACATGCAGCTGCTGCACAACGACCGAGTGATCATCTTCGATCGCACCGACTTCGGCCAGTCCAACCTCTCCCTCCCCGACGGCCACTGCCGCCGCAATCCGCGGGAGCGTGTGCTCCCCGTGGACTGCACCGCGCACTCCGCCGAGTACGACGTCGCGTCCAACAAGTTCCGGCCGCTCTCCGTCTTCACCGACACCTGGTGCTCCTCCGGCACCGTCGCGCTCGACGGCACTCTGATCCAGACCGGCGGCTGGAACGACGGGTACCGCAACGTGCGGACCATGCGCGCGTGCGACAGTGACGAGGACGACGGCAGCTGCGACTGGAAGGAGACGCAGGACGCGCTCGCCGTGAACCGGTGGTACGCCACGAACCAGATCCTCCCCGACGGCCGCGCCTTCATCGTCGGGGGACGGAGGCAGTTCAACTACGAATTCTTCCCGAAGGCAGATGCTTCCGACACCTCGGCCGTCGCATTGCCATTCTTGGTCCAGACGCGGGACCCCGAGGAGAACAATCTGTACCCTTTCGTCCACCTCAACATCGACGGCAACCTCTTCATCTTCGCCAAGAACCGCGCCGTCCTTCTCGACTACAAGAAGAACAAGATCGTCCGGACATACCCTGAGCTGGCCGGCGGCGACCCCAGGAACTACCCCAGCTCGGGCTCGTCAGTGCTGCTTCCCCTGAAGCCATCCCCGACCGAGGCCGAGGTGCTGGTCTGCGGCGGCGCGCCCGTGGGCTCCTACAACTCAGCGAGGGACAAGACCTTCTCCCCGGCGCTAATGACGTGCGGGCGGATCAAGATCACCGACGCTTCCCCGACGTGGGTCATCGAGACAATGCCGTCGCCGCGGGTGATGGGGGACATGATCCTGCTCCCAAACGGCGCCGAGGTGGTGATCATCAACGGCGCCATGGACGGCACCGCCGGGTGGGAGTCCGCCAACACCCCCGCCTACGCGCCCGTCGTTTACCGGCCCGACCATTCCCCGGGTGACCGGTTCGAGGAGCAGAGCTCGACAGACATCGCGCGGCTGTACCACTCGTCGGCGATCCTCCTCCGCGACGGGCGCCTTCTCGTGGGCGGAAGCAACCCGCACATCTACTACAACTTCAGCAACGTGCAGTACCCCACGGAGCTCAGCCTGGAGGCCTTCTCGCCGGAGTACCTCGACAGTTCCAACGACAACCTACGGCCGAAGATCACCGACCCGTCGCCCACGGGCGCACCTGTTAGGGTGACGTACGGGGACTCGATGACGCTGCGGTTCGAGGTGCCGGCGCCGACGAGGAGGGCGCGCGGCGGAGGGATCGGGCTCGTGTCGGTCACGATGGTGGCGCCGCCGTTCACGACGCACTCGTTCGGGATGAACCAGAGGCTGCTGCTCCTGGACGTGGTGGGGACGACGGCAGCGTTGCACCGCGCGGCGGGCTGCTACGAGGCGTCGGTGGTGATGCCGGCGACGGCCGTCCTCGCGCCGCCGGGGTACTACATGGTGTTTGTCGTGAACGGGCACATCCCCAGCGAGGGGATCTGGGTCCACGTACAGTGACAGTGGCATGCGTGATGTATAGCTCGATTATTTATTTCATTATGTTCTTGTCATCACACGGATTGTTCTACCGTCCTTGGCGACATGCATCAGACAACGAAGAATGTCTGTAAAAAGGTGATGAGCCGAGACTAGCTATGTTCACATGCACCGGGCCTCGCCGCACACGTGATATTCCTTAGCCGCATCTGCTCTTGGCTCTGCCGTACGTAGATAGGCAATATTGGCACTAGATCGAGCTGCTGTAGGTAGCGGTGATGCGATGCAGCCGGTTGTTGGTTGCATTGCATCCCTCCTCTGGAGAAACCAGCAACTTGAAGAAGCTGTGAACGCCATTCGTGTGTGCACGCGGGTGACGGCCCGGATGGTTGTGGCCGGTGTGCGAGGGCATCATGGGGTGGAAATAGTAAAGTACGTACAGGGTCCAGCAACTGCTGCGGTCTGTGGCGGCAACGCCCAAGGCTGAATGATGGCATGCCAACAGACGACGACGCCCCCCTTCGCGTGAGCCCGTCCCCAGCACCCACCACCCTCCTCTCCCTCCACCGCCGCCGGGCGCCGACGCGGTCCAAGTCCATCCTTGTTCCAAGTTTGACAAAGGTCTCTTCTTCAGATTTAAGAGCATCCCCACTCGTCCCCCCATTCGGCGCCCCCCATAGGCCTTATGGGGGCGCCGGTGCGACTCAATCAAATGGGGAGGCTGCGGCTCCCAGACGTAGGCCCCATACGCCCCCCAATTGCAAGTTCAAATTTTGAAACTACCGGCTCCCAGCCGTGATGATCACATAGTTTTGGCGCCCACAAAACGATCACAAATCCGCGGGAACAATAACCCATATTACAAACCAGGCGAACAATCGCCGCAAATCAATGTCTACCGAGCCAAAATGAGGGCGCACATTCATGGGGCATGGCGGCGCAGATCAAACGTCGCCTTCATCGGCTCCGTCGACGTCCATCACCGGCGTAGCAACATCCTCCGGTGTCATCCCTGGGGCAGTGGGCGGCGCTGCTGGAGTAGCTGGCGGCGTTTCGGAAGCCGTCGTGGAAGACGAAGCCGGGGGTGTGGCGCTGCGGTGCGACGCGGTGCTCTCGGCGAGGATCATGGCGCGCTGCGCTTGGTGCCACACCTTCACCTCGTCGTCCATGTCGCTGGTGTCGACCATGAGGATCGCCATGTCCTCCCTCCTCTTCTTGGCCGCGACGTTCGCCTTGAACAGGTCGAGCTTGGCGTCCTGGCGCGCCATGACCGATTCCCACCTCACGGCGGCGACTTCTTCCATCTTTGCGGCCTGATCTGCCCGCAGCTTGGCGTGCGACGCGGCATCAGCCATGCAGGCCATGATGGAGGCGTGGAGCTTCTCGATTCCCGGCGCGGCGTCCCTCGCCGCCTTGGCCTTCTTGTTGCCGGTAGGGCGTCCTTCAGTGGTCGGCGTTGGCGGAGCGGCGGGATCATACGCGGTCTTGGCAAGTGCAGTCCGCGTCTCCGTCCACTTGTCGCACGCCTCAATGCGGGCGAAGACGTGGATGAACTTGAAATCCACGTCCTCGTTGTCGTCGCGGTAGGCCTGGATCATAGCGCGCATCTACAATGGACAAGCCGCTGTTGAATAATGAACAACGAACGGCGACGTAGAGAATGGACGGCGTGCTTACTTGATCGTCGAAGTTGGTGCCGCTGACGTGCGTGCGGCGAACCTCCTCGACGACGCCGTGCCACTTGTTGCAGGCGTGCTGAATCATGGCCCAGCGGTGAGACATGTCGGAGTCGTTGCGGTCATGGTGCAAGCCCTTGAAGTACGGATCCAATAGGCGCCGCTCGTCGAACGCCGCCTTCACCCTCTTCCAATAGCACATGAGGTCCACCCCCGCCGCTGCAGATGAGGTCCTCCATCTGGTGCGCCATCTCGGACTCGTCAGACGGCGCAGGGCCGAACAGGCCTTGCGGCGCCGTTCCATGGCCGCTGCTGGCCGGGAACTACGGGATCTGCGTGAATGAGGGCCGCGGAGGGGGTATACCGTTGATGCGTGCGTGACGCAGCTTCGGCGACCCAGAGAAGACGGCGTTGAGGTCGAGTTCGCTGAGGATGCCGGGGTATGGGTCAAATCCGGCCACCGCCGGCGCGCTTGAAGACGATGGCGACGCCGCCGCAATATGTGCCTGTGCGGCCATCTGTGCCTAACTCGTGTTGTTTCCATAGAGGGGTGTCCGATGTGTCGTTCTGTACTAGTGCCATGTCATGCCCATCGTCGGCGTTGGCTCCGGCGGTAGAAGACCCATTTCATGCAAGAAGCGTTGTTGAGAGAGCACAAACCAAGCCCTCATCGGCGGTGTATAGGCGGAGAGGTCGGCGGTCAAGATCTTGGAGTCCTCCTTCATCTACCGAACTACGAATTGTGGCGCCTAAGACATCGCCTTGATTCTTGATGTGTTGTCTTGCATGATAGCTGCATGCGCCTTCTCCCTCACGACGGCGAGCCTCTCCTTGTTGACGACGACCTTCTCCTTGTCCACGGGGAGCTTCTCATCGTGCTTGCTCATCAAAGACGACCAATTGTCGGCGAACGTGCTTGCATTTTGCTTTGACATGGTTGTGACCTCGCCGAGGCACTTGTCAATGGATTCTTGCACGGACGTCGCCGACGATGCGCCGTTCTTGTCAGACTTGGCCTTCTTGTTTCCAATAGGGCGTCCCTCCGACGCGTGGAACGCCGGGTCATTCGGCCAAGGGCATCATGGCCGCTGTTGAGAACGATGCGGGTTGACCCCCACTTCTTGTTGTTTTTAAGTTTCACAAAGCAATTGATGAACTTGAATTCCTTGTCTTGGTCGTTCTCTTGACAGAACCTTATCACATATTGCAACTCGTCTTTCACCATCTTGCCGCTCACTTTCCTTCTCTTGATTTTCTCAAGATCGTCGTGGAACTTGTTGCATTCGGCTTGGATGTTCCTCCACCTATGAGACATGACATTCCAGCTGCGATCCATATGGACCTTGGAATAGTCGCCATAGGTCATCGTCTCGTGAAATTGATATTCAACCCTCTTACAATACCGGCCAAAGGTTTGGTTTGGTCACAATGGAGTCGTTGGTTACAAGCTTCCATGTGTCGCGTAGGCACTGGTCATTCTCGGTCTTCCACCTCTTGCCTTTAGTACCATTCTTTCTCATCTTATGGACCTTCCTGGTCTCCACGTCCTGCATGTCGACCTCCGTGTCGACCACGCCGTACTCCCCTCACCATCGCCCTCCTCCTCCTCCTCCTCCTCCTCCTCCTCCTCCTCCTCCTCACCATCGCCCTCCTGATCCTCTTCGTCATTTTTCTCTTCTAGTTCTCCTCTTCCGAAGCGCCGGTCCTAGCCATGCCATAACGGATCATGCCACACAACATTTCCGAACAGTCGAGCTATTGCAAAGAGGAATGCACACGTCGGTTTCATGTCACGAACACAAGATGAATGAGGCAAAGGACGTAGATTTCATACCATTTTGTTGTCGGTGCCATCGCGTTCTATCAAACATGTGGGCTATATCGAGCTATTGCAAACAGGCATTGGAGACCGTCCGCACCGATGCTTGGGTTTGGCCGCCCCTTCTGTAGAGCCGGTGAGTCGGTAACCGCCTGGTTGAGGTCGACGCAGAGGCCGATGTTCAGGACTCAAAGCCGCCGTTCTCACCTACGTCCAGCGTCGCCGCGGTTGTGGTTGAGGGGAGACATCGGCGGCGGACGTGGATCGCCCAAGGTGGGAAAGACAGGAAGGAGGTGGGCGGGGAGGCAACTGGCGGAATAATGAAAATGCATGGTGTTTATCGCTAACGCGTCGATCCCATATGTCAGGATCTGACATGCCGCATGTTGCCGCGGTTGCCGGCACGTCTGTTTGCCTCTCTAAAAACAGTGCACAAAGCGGGGTTGCCGCACTAGTAGAAAACGGACTTTTGGTCCAGACTTTTAGTCCCGCACGCGTTTGCGACCGGTACTAATATGACATTAGTACCGGTCCAGGCGGCCGGACAGGCGAGGGGCAGCAGTACCGGTCGGGAAGCAACCTTCAGTACCGGTTGGTGTAACCAACCGGAACTAAAGGGTTTGCGGCTGGCGCTGCAGCGGGGGGCCCCACGGCGAGAACCTTTAGTACCGGTCTGTGTTATAAACCGGTACTAAAGATGGACATTTAGTACCGGTTTGTGACACCATTCGGTACTAAATAATTTCGCTATAAATTCCATCTGCTTCCTCCAGCCCGAGCTCACTTCACTCTCTGCCTCCTCATTTATTTCTCTCTGTTCTTGCTCGAGCTCGGTGGCGATCCGGCGATTTGTCCAATTTGGTGGCACCATTTTTGGTCAAAAAGGTTAGAAACTTGTTTCTCTTACATTTAATTGGAAACTTTAGTTCATTTAGTGCTAGTTTGAGCTCATTTAGTGTTAGTTTGACCTAGATAGAAAAATGTAGCAAAATCTAGAAATGTATTGTTAGTTTGACCTAGATAGAAAAATTTAGGAAAATCTAAAAATGTAGCTTATTTAGTGCTAGTTTCATCATTTACTTTGTGCTAGTTTAGCTAATTTTGTCCTAGTTTAGCTCATTTAGTCCTAGTATAGCTCATTTTATGCTATAATTACGTAATTAATTGTTTATAGAATTATTACTTGTATATTTTTCTTATTTGTGTAACTTTTTGTTATATATAGTGTCATGGTTTTGACATCTGTCCACACCGGCTCTCGCCCGCTCTATTATTCGGATGTGGTACGATTGTTTGTTATAAGTATATGTTTGTTTAATTTCGTGTTTATAAAAATTATACCGACCAACTTAACGTAGATATATTTTTATATAGGAGGTAGTTGAACCGGAAAATGAGCCCGACCCTATTGTCGAGTTTTTAGTAGAAGAAAACAATGATTTGAAAGCTAAATTGAAAAGAAGTGAAGATCTTCGTCTCGAAGAGAAGATGAAATGGGAGTTGAAGATTGCCGACGTCGTCGATGATAACGAGATCAAGATGGAGGCAATGCGCTTGGATCACGAGATCAAGATGAATGTAACGCGCTTGAAGCTTAAAAAGTTTAGAAAATATGTCATTAGTCAAGAGGCTTGGTATCATTATGCTGTTGGTTCAATAATTACCTTAGTTGCGATTTTGATCGCATTTGTCGTTGGATTTAAATTCTTTAGCTAGTTCTATGTTAGTTTCAATTAATGAATGTTTATGAGAACTATGTATTAGATTTGTTTAAATATGGTGAACTTGTATTAATGAATTGGTCACGTATCTATCTATTCATGATAGATATATATATATATAACTATTGTGTAATGATTTTGTATATATTTACATAATGCAGATGAATCGACAATGGATGTACGTTGACCGACGCACTCCGGAGTTCATGACCGGCGTGCTGGATTTTATCCGTGTTGCTGAGGCAAATAAGCGGGATGGTTTTATGTATTGTCCATGTTGTGCTTGTAAGAATATCAGTGGTTACTCCAAATCAAAAACCATTCACATCCACCTGTTTCAGTCCGGTTTCATGTCCGGCTATAATTGTTGGAACAAACACGGAGAAACAGGGGTCATAGTGGAAGACAATGAAAAAGAAGAGGACGATGACAACTATCATGAGTTTCCTGAATACGACGGTACTACAATGGGGAAAACTGGAGAAGACGCGCCTGACGAAGAGGCGCCGGATGAGCCCACTGATAATCTTGCTCGGGCCATTGCTGATGCACAGAGAAACAGCGTAAATCAGAGGGAGTGGCTCAAGTTGGAGCGCATGTTAGAGGATCACAAAAAAAAATTGTACCCAGGTGTCGAAGATGACCAGAAAAAGCTGGGTACGACGCTGGATTTGCTGCAATGGAAGGCTGAGAATGGTGTATCGGACAAGGGGTTTGAAAAGTTGTTGAAAAAGATAAAGAAGATGCTTCCAAAGGATAACAAATTGCCCGACAGTACGTACGAGGCAAAGAATATCGTCTGTCCTCTAGGAGTAGAGGTGCAAAAGATACATGCATGCATTAATGACTGCATACTCTACCGCGGTGAGGAGTATGAGAATCTGAATGCATGCCCGGTATGCGGTGCATTGCGGTATAAGATCAGGCGAGATGACCCTGGTGAAGTTGAAGGCGAGCGCCCCAGAAAGAGGGTTCCTGCCAAGGTGATGTGGTATGCTCCTATAATACCACGGTTGAAACGTTTGTTCAGCAACAGAGAGCATGCCAAGATGTTGCGATGGCACAAAGAGTACCGGAAGAAAGACGCGATGTTCAGACACCCCGCTGATGGGTCGCAGTGGAGAAAAATCGAGAGAGAGTTCCCGGACTTTGCAGATGACGCAAGAAACTTAAGGTTTGGTCTAAGTACGGATGGCTTCAATCCTTTTGGGGAGCAGAGCAGCGGTCATAGCACCTGGCCTGTGACTCTATGTATTTACAATCTTCCGCCTTGGTTGTGCATGAAGCGAAAGTTCATCATGATGCCAGTGCTCATCCAAGGCCCGAAACAACCCGGCAGCGAGATTGATGTGTAACTCAGGCCATTAGTTGACGAACTTTTAGAGTTGTGGCGGGAAGAAGGTGTCCGTGTGTGGGATGAGCACAAACAGGAGGATTTTGACCTTCGAGGGTTGCTTTTCGTAACGATCAATGATTGGCCTGCTCTTAGTAACATCTCAGGACAGACAACTAAGGGATACCATGCATGCACACATTGTTTGGATGATACTGAATGTATATACTTGGATAATTGTAAGAAGTGTGTGTACCTGGGGCATCGTCGATTTCTTCCGGTCAGGCATAACATCCGGAAGAAAGCCAAGCATTTCAAAGGTGAGGCAGATAACCGTAGGAGGCCTATGCACCGTACTGGTGAACAAATATTTGATATGGTAAAGGATCTAAAAGTAATCTTTGGAAAGGGTCCTGGAGGACTACAGGTTCCGAATGACGCTAACGGGCACTCACCCATGTGGAAGAAGAAATCTATATTTTGGGAGCTACCATATTGGAAAGTCCTAGAGGTCCGATCTGCAATCGACGTGATGCACGTGACGATGAATATTTGCGTGAACCTGCTAGGCCACTTGGGAGTGTATGGGAAGAAAAAAAACACAGAGGCAGCACGGGAGGACCAGAAACGTTTGAAAGAACGAGACGGCCTGCGTCCAGAACACTATGAAGGTCCTGCCAGCTATGCTCTAACCAAACAAGAGAAAGTGATATTTTTTGAATGTCTGAGCAGTATCAAGGTACCGTCTGGCTTCTCGTCGAATATAAAGGGAATAATAAATGTGGCACAGCAAAAATTTCAAAACCTAAAGTCTCATGACTGCCATGTGATTATGACGCAATTGCTTCCGATTGCATTGAGGGGGCTTCTACCGGAAAATGTTCGAGTACCCATTGTGAACCTTTGTGCATTCCTCAATGCAATATCTCAGAAGGTAATCGATCCAATGATCCTACCAAGGTTACAGAATGATGTGGTCCAGTGCCTTGTCAGTTTTGAGTTGGTGTTCTCCCCATCCTTCTTCGATGTTATGACGCATGTCTTGGTTCACCTAGTCGAAGAGATTCAAATTCTCGGTCCCGTATTTCTACACAATATGTTCCCATTTGAGAGGTTCATGGGAGTCTTAAAGAAATATGTTCATAACCGTGCTAGGCCAGAAGGAAGCATCTCCAAGGGCTATGGAACCGAGGAGGTCATTGAGTTCTGTGTTGACTTTATTCCTGACATTAATCCGATTGGTGTTCCACAGTCGCGACATGAGGGGAGACTGAGTGGAAAAGGCACTCTAGGGAAAAAAGTATTTGTATGTAGGGACGGACCTTCTTTCAGTCAAGCGCACTACACAGTTCTACAAAATTCCTCGTTCGCAGCTCCGTATATCGAGGAACACATGAATATTTTACGATCTGAGAACCCGGTGGAGGATGAGTTCTGGATTAAAGATCAACACAAGGCGAAATTCAGCGGTTGGTCGCAAACACATCTCATGAGTAACACCGAAGTTGATGTTCAGCTGTACTTGTTGGCCAGGACACCATCTTCGACTATAGTCACTTTCGAAGGGTACAAGATAAATGGGAATACATTTTACACGATCGCTCAAGATAAAAAGAGCACCAACCAAAACAGTGGTGTCCGCTTTGACGCAACAAACAGCAACGGGCAAAAGGACAAATATTATGATTACATAGAGGAGATATGGAAACTTGAGTATGCACCTTCTTTTAAGGTCCCTTTGTTTCGGTGCAAATGGGTCAAGCTGAATGCAGGCGGGGTAAAGGTAGACCCGATGTACGGAATGACAACGGTGGATCTGAAAAATCTTGATTACAAAGACAAACCGTTCGTCCTAGCAAATGATGTAGCTCAAGTTTTCTACGTGAAAGACATGTCTACCAAACCGAAGAAAAGAAAAAACATGGAAGCGAATACATCAGACGAGGCAAAACGCCACATAGTTTTTTCAGGGAAAAGAAACATCGTGGGAGTGGAGGACAAGACAGACATGCCAGAAGATTATGATAAGTTTGAAGAAATTCCGCCCTTCAAAGTCAACACTGACCCAAGCATCACGTTAAGTAATGAAGATTCTCCATGGTTCCGGCGCAAAGTTAAGCAATCGAAGAAAAGGATGAATAATACAATAGATGGGAATATTGGTGATGTGTAATCCAGGAATGATATTTATGAAATATGAGGTCTTTATCACAAACTATGTTGTTGAAATATGAGGTCTTTATCACAAACTATGTTGTTAAAATGACCATAACTTTTTTGAAGTGTTTATCACATTATTTCAAGAATTCATTTGGCATGACTGTTTCTTATACCAATATGCACCTATTTGTGGAATATGAGGTCTTTATCACAAACTATGTTGTTGAAATGACCATAACTTGGTCATTTGTCTTGAAACTTCTAGATGTTCATACATGATAGACCTTTTTGTTAAGACTTTTTTTGCAAATTTTGTCAGAAATCAAGTTGATCACCATGCCAAAGGATTTCCTTTTATTTTTATCAATTCCTTTTATTTTTATCAATTCCTTTTATTTTTATCAATTCCCTTTATTTTAAATGTTACATTTTTTAATATCTAATTTTTGTAATTTGTTGAAAACATGTTCTTGAATATAGACATGATTTTTAGTAATTATTACAAACTAATTAAACAATTACATCAGTAGATATAAAAAATAGAAAAGAGAAATAAAATGAAAAAGATCTTTAGTACCGGTTGCTGGTTGCAACCGGTACTAAAGGTTTTCGTTTGGCGCCAGTTTTCTGGGCGCCCAAACGACAGACCTTTAGTACCGGGCCGTGCTACCAGCCGGTACTGAAGGACCTTTACTACCGGTCCGTGCTAGCGACCGGTACTAAAGGTCCATGCATTAAATTCCCTCGCCCAGATCGGGCAGTTCTCATTCTCTCTCCCACACACAGACGAACCCCGAGCCCCTTGACGACGAAGACGACGCAGACGCCTCACCTCCCTCGACGCCATCGCCGGAGACGCTGCCGTGCCGCGCCGCTGCTCGTCTCCCCCGACTCCGGCCGAATCTCCGCGCGGCGATAGGTAAGCTCTTCTCCTCCCTCTTCTCGCCATTGCCACGCCGGAGCTAGGGTTTCTAGAACGCCGGAGTAGGCTTCCTGCGCCGGAGACGCTGCCGTGTTGTGCCGCTGACCGCTGCTCGAAGCCGTTCCCGACGCCGCCCATGCCCAACGCGACGTGCAGGAAGCCTTCCTCGACGCGCCCGATTCCGGCGGTGGCGGTTGCGTGGCTATGGCCCTACTCCGGTGACAAAATTAGGGCGGCGCCGCCACCAATAGGTCGCGCCCGTCGGTGTGCAACTCGCCGCGGTGTCGGGCTCCTCCTCTCGTCTGCAATGGAGGGGCAGGAACTTGAATCTCCATTGGCGACGTCATGGTGACGTCATGACATTGTTTTTCCAGAATATTTAGTTAGACTTGAAAATTCTACTGTTTTAGGTGTTGTTAGGAAAATTTAGTTATACTTGCTAGTTAGACTTGCTACGAAAATATATTTAGACTTGATAATTTAGGTGTTGTTTTTATATTGTTTTTAATTAGTAGTTCAAATGCTATTAGTGCAAATGCAAATACATAGTTTTTGATTTAGTACTTGTTTGCTATTAGGACCGTTTTTGCTGTTGAATTCAAAGAACAATTTCATCTACTATTGTAATAAATTTTGATAATGTACTTGTGTAATTTTATTAGTGTGGATTAATTGTGTGGATGCAAAGTAGTTATGTAATTTATGGATGCAACATACTTATATGCTATTGTTAGAATTTAAAGTGTTTTTTATATGAATGCTATTGTTATTTATATGCTATTGATATTTATGCTACTGTTTTAGATGTGTTATGCTATTGTTTAAAATATTTCATGTGTTATGCTACTGTTTTAGATGAATTGCTAGGAAATGCTATTGTTTTAGATGTGCTATTGCTACTGTTTTGCAATGTTAAGTGAATTGCTACTGTTAAGCTCCATTGTCATGCTGACGTCAGCATGACTACTTTTGGCCGATGATTAGATGGTTGCATCTTCAGGGAGGTGTGAGTGAACCATGTTGTCTGAACATATATGCAATGTTCATTCCACGTTGTTCGCTGACACTATCCCTGAAGCAATTCTATATGGGGCCTTGCTGTCTGTTTTGCAATGTTAGGAAGTTTGTAAATTTGGATTAATAGTGTGGATGCAAAGTAGTTGTGCAAAGTACTTGTGTAATTTAGGGTAATTTTATGGATGCTACTATGTAATTTTATTTGATGCAAAGATTATAATGCTACAATGTAATAAATAGTGTGGATGCAAGTGTTGAAATTTGCGAATGAAAGTGTTAGAATTTGTGAAATATTATTGCGAAAATGCAACCACAATTTCCCGCGGCAACGCACGGGGAATGCAACCACAATTTCCCCAATGCAAAGTACTTGATTTCGTCGATCCCTCGCCTCACCGTTATAACTTGACATCATGTAGGAATCTCGCCGTCTATCCCTCGCCTCACCGTCGTCCTGTCTGTGACCTTCCCGAGTCTCGTTGATCCCGCGCCTCACCGTCGTTCCCGAGCATCCCTCGTGCCCTCCCCCGCGGTGAGCCTCTACCGTGCGCACATGTTATTTCTTTACAATAATGCCGCCGCCCGATTTGGCACTAAATTGTTCTATCTTTTTTTTTGTTGTATTAGTTAAGCTATGGACGGCAGAGCAAATGAAAAGCACTTGTTCGACATCATCAGAGATGGTGAAGATGATGGATCGCAATATCTTAACATGTCCGGTGATGAAATGGAGGACGGGGAGATTTATAACTTAGAAGCTCCTCCATCCGCCTCGAACAATAATGCTGATGAGAATGTAGCGCAGAATACCGACGAGGTATAGATAGCTTCTGGTGATAAATTAATGATTTGATATGTGTACATATACATGTTTTAACATAATATTTCTTCTTTTAGCCCTCCGGATCGGGATCGAGCAAGTCTGGTAAAAGAAAACGAGGCCCGGCCAAAAAGTTAAAAGAAGAAAGATTTGATATCGAAAAAATCTCTGAAATTGGCGAACCGATTGGTCCAAAAGAGCACGCACGTAAATTTGTGAGTCAGTGCGGAGTTATTGTTCGGGACAACATTCCGATCACCATCCGAGAATGGCACAAGCCGAAGGGTGGAGGAGAGAGTTTTGTGTCAGATATTTGCAAGAGGGAACTTCTGAAGTCCGTTTTCCACAATTTCGCCCTACCGACAGGCCTCGGAGATGCCGAGAAAAAGAAAGTCTTCCAGTGGACTCTAAAGAAAATGGCCGAACAATTCATGAACTACAAGAAAAGGTTATACCACCAATTCATCAAGATAAAGAAAACCCCTAATTTTGAAGACGTACAGTACAGGAGGATAAGAGATCAGTGGCAAGATTTCAAGGACTACAAGGAATCAGAAGAAGCTCTGGAAAAGTCGAAGAAAAATAAGTTGAATGCCGACAAAAAGCAATATTTCCAACGTTTGGGGCCAGGTGGCTATAAGACCGCCATTCCTAAGTGGGAAGAAAGGGACGCCAAGTTAATTGCCGTCGCGGTCACTCCAAGTACATCAAGCTATCCCGCAAGGGCGAGGCATTGGGCGTACAGCGTCGGGCTGGAGCCCGACTCACAGACAGGGAATCTTGTGTTGAAGGAAAAGGTTAAACCAGGCCCCGAGGGAGAGCCCGAAAGAGAAAAAATTCGGAAGAAAGTCAAAGAACTTGATGATGCAGTAGTTGCCGCTCGGGAGGGAAGGTTCGCGCCCAATAGAGAGAAGGACGAGCTGTCACTCGCCCTCGGGAATCCTGAACACACTGGGCGAGTACGAGGCGTGGGCGTCGTCCCTTGGAAGGTTGGGTTCGCCGAGCATAAGGACACTTACAGGAGCCGCGACAGGAAGAAGAAACAGGAGGCAGAGAAATATCAGCGGTTGGAAGACTGAAGGGGATCGCATGCAGAAAACAAAAATTTTCCTACCAACGATATCCTTAAACTAGCCAAGATCTACACTATGCAGATATAGAAGTACGGCGGATATCGGAATACATACCCTTGTAGACCGGAAAGCGGGGATTACGCTCCCGCACAAGCGTTGACGACGAAGACGACGTAGCCGACCTCTAGGTCGCGAAGAACTCGGCGCGACGAAGATGATGAAGATGACCTCGAGGTCGGGTGGAGGAAGTAGGCCTCCGAGTACCGCTAGCGCAGCACCTCGCAGGGTGTTACACACATACGGTGGAGACGACGGCCTCCGAAGCTCCAGTCCAGGACGAGCAGCGGAAGACTTGGACCGGAACACCAGCAGCGCGGCAGCGGGCTATGGTGGAGAGAGAACTCTCATCCTCCTCGGCGCAACTCCGACAAAGGGAATCACGAGATCGAGGAGAAATCGAGAATTAATTGGATGAATTAAAAGGCCAGGGGTGCCCCTCTATATAAAGGCTCCCGGGGGGAGCCAACCTTGCCAGCCAGGCAATGTGGGACTATCCCACATGCCTGGTTCGGCCAAGGCTGGTGCGCCGGCCCTAGGTGGGCCCCATTTGGCCCACCTAGGCCGGCCCCCATCCAATCCGAAGCCCTGGGGGGACTTTCCCCCCCTCATGGGCCTTCTTTCCACCAGAAGGCCCATTTAGGGAAATCAGCCTTTAAAAATTCGAAAATAAATATATAAAATCATATTTAAATATTAATTACACTAATTAATATCAAACATATTATATATAATTTATTCTAGCTCCGAAAACTATTTCGTCGCTGCCCGATCTCCATCGGACCATTCCCGGGACGTTCCCGGTGATCTCTTTCCTTTCCGGTTGTCTTGTCGAAACCCCTTAAGTGTGTTACCCTAGCGGTTCGATATAATAACAGACATGATCGAGACTCCTCTCCGATCAATGATTAACTCGTAGGCCTGGACCCCATGAATTAACCCCTGTGATATAACGAATGACTTTCATCTATCAAACCTGGACGTCTAGTCTTAAACCTTTTGTCATTGCGATACTTAGTGTGTCCGAGCATCGTTCATAGATATCTCCATACCTAGCATGATCTCGTTACCGACAACACTATCTTCTACTCGTCTATGATATTATGTCAGCTGGTGACCTAGTCACATGTTTGCAAACTCATTTGACATAATCTCAACACCCATAGCATCTTGGTGCATGCTTGTCTCGTGGAAGAGGAATACAGTCAACAGATCTCACACATTGAGACCTATATGTGCTTTGCAACACTTCTATGTCACCTAGTTTGACATCATCCCGTATCTTACGATGATGGTGAGATATATCCTAGTGGATGGAGTGAGACTCGAACATTCGCGTAGCATGGGCCTTAAAAGTCTAAGAGATCTATTAAGGGGACCACATACGCTCGGAAAACTGCTCAGTCCAATCACACTTGCAACTTCTGAAGTTGCCATATATTTCTATACCTATGTAGATTATGCAACAGTGCATTCATATGCGACTTCGCAAACTAACCATGTCTTTCTTCAAAATAAAGGACATCTCCTATATGAGATTTCTAGTCGTACAGGTCAGTGTCACAACTTGCATCATCGTAACCATTTTACGGCAAGTTGTCTTTCCACTCTTACCCTTTACTAGAAAACATATCTCCAGTTCTCATAGACACTGAAAAATATACTTAACGTTTGTTCATTGATCCACACAAGGATCACTCTAGAACTTGTTCTTCAACCAAGAACTCGGGTCACACCAAGTCGAGCTTTCAGTCTGATAGAATCTATGTATGATACATAGAGAATGTCGAACATCATTTTCTATCACTGAAAATGCCAAGATAAACTTAATATTTCACCTAGTCATACAAGCAAGAACAATCTTCTTCGCTTGTTCTATTCTGAAACACTTCAGAATCTTAACTTAGGAAATATTCCGACCTAATGTTATTAAGCCCCTTACGATCTATACAATTATAAATCGGATGCCTAATACTCCTAACTTCATTTCATAGAAAATTTAATCACTTAAATAATCCTTTACACTCTACTAGAGGATCTGTGTCATTCAATATGTCGTTACATACAAAATCACAAATGACACCTAGCTCCCACTCAAATATGCCTTCCGCATATAAGATCAAGGAAAGCTACTTAGCTCCCACTCACTTCTTTGCAAATGCAAGTCTCTTCAACTATTTTGGACAACTCCAAAATCCTTTGATCACATTATCAAAGTGAAGATTCCAGCTCCGATATGCTTGCTTCAGCCCATGAATGGACAACTGAAGTTTGCATACATGTTTAGCATCCTCAGGATCACCAAACCATTATTGTACTGATTACAACTCTTTCTTAATGACACTATTAAGAAACATGGTTTTCTTATCCATCTATCAATTTCTCATTCGAAATTATAGTAATTGCTAAACGACCCAGAATAGATTTAGGCTTCGCCACTTGAGACAAAATCTCGTTGTGGTCAACTTTTGAATCTGTCGGAACTGTTTCACGACAAATCGATCCTTATCAGTGTCTACTCTCTCATAAAATTCCATATTCTGTTAACATCCTAGATGCCATCAAGAAGATCTTCCAAGTCAATACCTGGTAATCGTACATGGATTTTATTTCGGATCATATATGACTCATAGCCATTTCTCGGACTTAGGTCTACCATCTCTTCTTCGTAGTTCGTAGGTCTGTCATATTCCATTAACATGACCTTCATAACAAGATTGTCGTAACACACAGTGTGAAACACAACCTCGTACGCCTACGTTCTTAGTATGAGCTCAGAACATCATGATCTTGTATCATCAGCTTCTTTCAAGCTATGGAGCATGACACCGAAAACACTTTCGGTTGCGCCACTCTGATGTCTGGAGAGAAAGTTTCATCAACTTCGTCTTGCTCTACTTTCTTTCTCACTTATACCCTTGGACAAGAAACTATTTCTTTCACAAGGTATATCCCGGCAACGATTTTGCCTATGTCGTGAGACATGTACCCAACTAACTCTTTAGGTACGGTACACTACAAAGATTAATCCATTTTAGGTTTGATCACATCAAAACACTAAATTGCTGAAACGACAATCTAGGCCAAAAGCCATGCCATCACTAATATGATATTGTCTCCATGGATTTAAATGGTTTCCCTATTATCTAACGTGAGTGTTACGTTTCTACCATACGACTCTAATGATCACAATAATTCGGTAAGAGATTTATTTACCACACACTATCCGATAGGGTGCGATTACGACGTCCTAACATACCATAACACTATGGTGTTCCATGCGACGTAATTTGTGGAACTCTTCTCACAAGTCTTCCAATGACGTGCCAACATTATAACTCAAATCTTTATTTCCTCGATCTGTATCGCGGGAATTTGATTTTCTTGTTAAATTTATTTCCTACTTCATTCTGAACTTGTTTGATCGAATCAAAATTTTCAGACCAACATTCCCTGAGTGGATATTCATATATCTACTTGGAATATTCATGAAGTCTATGAAATAAAGACTTCCACTTCACGTTAAAGTACTTCATTGATTCACATACACCCATATGCATGATTCTCAACAAGTTATACTCAAAACGTTCAGCGAAGTTCACGAAATAAAGGTCTCCACTACCCGTCAATTACTTCATTGAACCACATACATCTATATGCATGACTATCAATAAGTTATATGCCCGTTTTCCGAAAACGGTGTCTTAGTTATTTTGCAAGTGTCAAAAGATCAAATCTAAGAACTTGTAGATCCATCCGGTATGGAGCTAATTCATTGACTATAACATTGACATGAATTAAACGGTAGTGCCACACATATGTGGTGTCTTTATTAAGTTTGTATCCTTTGGCATTAATATTATGAATGTGGGAGCTTCTACCATCTAAATTCAAATCGGCATATGATCATTACTTCATAAATATAGGATAACGAATTTGTCACTAATATATATGAACAATTGTCTCGCTAGAGGAGACACACTTATAACGATCATACTAACAGGCGATCATAAAGAATTTATTCAAATGGTAGATCTAGAGGGAGAGTGTCTATGGCCATCACAACAATTTGTCTGCCATTATCAACACGCAATGTCGCCTCATCCTTTCAAGCCACTCAAGCAGTAAACCTGGTTTTCATAAAACATGACTAGTATCAAAACTTAGTCACTACTGCGAGTACTTGCTTAGCTAAAACATTCATAACATGTATATCATATATACACCATCATCATTGATGATTTCCGGCGATCTGTTTCATCTTCTTGATACTTCCAACGTAATCAAGAACCATGAAGGTGAACGATTCCCCTTGCATGACATAGTCTATGACATAGCATTTGCACTTGGCAACGACGTCTGTCATCCAGTGATCGAGCTGAGCGAGGCGTCTCAATGTCATCAAGTATGACCAATGTCATCAAGTATGACTGCCACGTGCTCCTTCAATGTGTGTATTCTCTTCCATCTTGGTTGAGAAGACAATCAGTCAACGTACTGATAAACTTCATCAACCCAACTTTAGGGGTACCCCGAGTTTAGCGACCATCTCATATGTTCGCGATCTAATAACTCGTACCCACCGTTGGTTCTCTATGGCAGAGATCATAGCATACACTGGACTATGATGATATCATCCGCACAAAACCTGATAATCCAAATTATCTTTTGTTAGCGGAATCTCCGGGTTTATCTCCTAGCGGGTATTGTATCACAAAGAGCTAACGGTTTAAACAAGGAGTATCCTCAAGCTAAAGTATAAAACTATGAAGTTTGGACCCAACCTTTTAAGTTTCTCAATCGCAGGAATGCGCCTAATTTTAAAAGATGCTATTACAATGGTTAATATCTACAAAGGTTTGCAAAACAGACTTTGTTCATTATATTTTGAGTTCTAATATTTTAGAAAATAACTATCCGAACTCCCACTCAAACGAACATCCCTCCTGGTCATTTAAGCGATTACACGACCCCCATCCATTGCACAACCCCTCATCGTCAGAGCCGGCAACACAACTTCAAGGGTAGACAATTGTCAATCACAGCAACTCTGTGACTCATGCTCGACCTTTCGGCCTCCGTGTTCCGAGGCCATATCTGCATATGCTAGGCTCGCCACAATAACCTCCACGTAACGCTTGTGCAACATGGCTTACACCCACTGTATGCGAACGACGATATGTCTGACACCCGATCGTCACGGCCTGCCTCATAACGTAGAACTTTCTTGGTGGTGCTCGTTGGAGGAAGAACACTAGTGGTATTTTGAAGGGATCATCTTATATATAACTACCGCCGTGTAACTAATATATACTAATATATAATCACACAATATAAGATGCACACAAAACATCAAATGTAATGCGATGTGATATAGTCCATTGCGCCATGGTCTTCTTGGCACCCGCAGTTCATAAACAATTTAATAAACCTACCTTGACCATATCACATTGCCCCTGCAAAATAAAGTTAGACGCGTTCTACTTTATCTTTTGCATATTTTACGTGGCTTGGGGCTGTCGTAAAAAGAACCGCTTCTTACCTACGAACTTATGACCACAACAACGATCCAATAATTGCATGTTTAAGCATCCCTTTCGGGCCCTCCATTGAAAATGCAAAGCCAACTAAAGAGAGAGAAACTGACACCCGCCAGCCACAGATACGGTACAAGCCGTATGTCAGTAGTGGAACCAGTCTCGCGTAAGCGTAAAGTCGGTCCGGGCCGCTTCATCAACTCGATGCCGCTGGAATCACAAGTGCACGCTAGAGGGTAGCAAATAACAGGAACGGTGCCCCCGTGCAGAACACGGGTTCTAATAGCGTACAGCTATATCTACGATAGATCGGCTCTGATACCACTGAAGGGGATCGCATGCAGAAAACAAAAAATTTCCTACCAACGATATCCTTAAACTAGCCAAGATCTACACTATGCAGATATAGAAGTACGGCGGATATCGGAATACATACCCTTGTAGACCGAAAAGCGGGGATTACGCTCCCGCACAAGCGTTGACGACGAAGACGACGTAGCCGACCTCTAGGTCGCGAAGAACTCGGCGCGACGAAGATGATGAAGATGACCTCGAGGTCGGGTGGAGGAAGTAGGCCTCCGAGTACCGCTAGCGCAGCACCTCGCAGGGTGTTACACACATACGGTGGAGACGACGGCCTCCGAAGCTCCAGTCCAGGACGAGCAGCGGAAGACTTGGACCGGAACACCAGCAGCGCGGCAGCGGGCTATGGTGGGGAGAGAACTCTCATCCTCCTCGGCGCAACTCCGACAAAGGGAATCACGAGATCGAGGAGAAATCGAGAATTAATTGGATGAATTAAAAGGCCAGGGGTGCCCCTCTATATAAAGGCTCCCGGGGGGAGCCAACCTTGCCAGCCAGGCAATGTGGGACTATCCCACATGCCTGGTTCGGCCAAGGCTGGTGCGCCGGCCCTAGGTGGGCCCCATTTGGCCCACCTAGGCCGGCCCCCATCCAATCCGAAGCCCTGGGGGGACTTTCCCCCCCTCATGGGCCTTCTTTCCACCAGAAGGCCCATTTAGGGAAATCAGCCTTTAAAAATTCGAAAATAAATATATAAAATCATATTTAAATATTAATTACACTAATTAATATCAAACATATTATATATAATTTATTCTAGCTCCGAAAACTATTTCGTCGCTGCCCGATCTCCATCGGACCATTCCCGGGACGTTCCCGGTGATCACTTTCCTTTCCGGTTGTCTTGTCGAAACCCCTTAAGTGTGTTACCCTAGCGGTTCGATATAATAACAGACATGATCGAGACTCCTCTCCGATCAATGATTAACTCGTAGGCCTGGACCCCATGAATTAACCCCTGTGATATAACGAATGACTTTCATCTATCAAACCTGGACGTCTAGTCTTAAACCTTTTGTCATTGCGATACTTAGTGTGTCCGAGCATCGTTCATAGATATCTCCATACCTAGCATGATCTCGTTACCGACAACACTATCTTCTACTCGTCTATGATATTATGTCAGCTGGTGACCTAGTCACATGTTTGCAAACTCATTTGACATAATCTCACCGAGTGGGCCCTAGAGTATCTATCCGGCTATATGGACTGACAAATCCCGCTCTTGACCCCTCGTCTCAACTATTCCTTTCCGATACCCAAAAGTATCACCGTTATTGTCACACTTTATAAGACATGACGTTTGGTGCGATCAAAGTATCTTCCAGGAATAACAATAAGAGTTGGTCTCACGGTCAAAGGCGTAATGACTACGTCCTACAAATTATGGGTAAGTCCATCACATCGTTCCACCTAACGATATGACTCCATTGCCGACAGACGCCATGTCTCATGATCGGGAAACCTCGATCATCAATCGCGCAATGAAACTAGTCTTAGCAGAGGCAACTAGGGACCTGGTTGTTTATCTACCACACGTGTAATAATGTTTCCGCTTAATACAGTTATAGCATGGTATAAAACATATAATGAACAATTGGAATATGACTAATAAACTATCTTTATTAAGTGCCTCTAGGGCATATTCCCTTCAAAGACATGATATTAGACCTGCGACATGAAATGAGGCAGAAAAGGGCATCTGAGCCGCGGGAGGACCAACTTGATATGGCATCTCAGCGGAAAAGCAGCGTGGCTTCCACACAAAATGTCCAGCCTGATGACGCAACATACCCCGTGGATCAGATTCAGGGGCAAACAAACTGTGAGCTGCACATCAAGATGAGGAACCTATCCATAAAGGTGGCGGTCGGCTTTGCTTTAAAAAATATACCCGGAGCAACCCTTCATGGCGGTCAGATTCCAGCTGGCTACGCGCGAGTCGGGGTGGACGAAATTATGAACGGATTCGAGGACCTAGAGCTTGACTTTCCTGGAGCTGAAGGGGAGACGACACTGCGAGAAGTGTTGCGCGGAGTCATTCTATGGAGAAAGGAACACATCGTGTTTCCAGGAGAATCGACGCGTAGGCCACCAACCCCTACGAGTAGCAATCAACCTCCAAGTCTACCCCACATTGAAAATATGGACACCGAGAGGGAACCCAGCGCGACTCCATCTCCCCGGTGCGCGAGTCCAACCTAGCGGGAGTCCACCCCGGAGCGTCCAAAGAGTCCACTCCAGCGGGAGTCCACCCCGGAGCTTGCAAAGAGTCCACCCACCGGCAATAGGACCTTCTCAATGAGGCTGAAGATGCTTGCCGGTGCGTCGAGTGGTGCTCCAAAGGACACCTACAAGTACGGGCCGTCGTTGAAGGATCTTCCGGTGTTAACTTACCACCGGACCGTTGAGGAGAATGCTCACTTGGTCAAAGCTCACAATGCCGCACACTTTGCGAAGAAAGTGCCCGAGGCAAAACAGGTACTAAACCCTAAGGGTGTTAAACACTTTTTAGACATCGTCTGTGATCCTCACCGTAGAACTTTGCCTGATAACTATGACCGCTCTATCTCGAAGAGTTTTGACACGCAAGAGGAGAATAAAAAGAAAAGGGTCGCTGCACAGAAGAAGAAGAAGGCGAAACAGGTTTCCCAGCTCGGAGAACAGAAAGTACAGTCGGTCGCCCCGCTGAAGGTTCAGACAGACAAGAGTCCGAACGTTGGGACAAATGTTCCTGCTTCAGACTACATGGACGATGCTGAGCTTGACGCACTTTTCCCCAAGTCGACTGAGATAGCACGGAAGTTTGTCTACAGGAAAGATCTTCTCCCTCCTGATGAGATGGTGCGTCTAGCTTTTCAAATGCGGAGATTGCATGACTGGTACATGAAGGTTGCAAAGGACAAGCAACTCGTGTTTTACGTGACATCCCGAGAAGACCAATTCTTCGTCAACCACGAGATATGTGTCGAATTTGAAGAATTATGGCAGTTATACAACCGGCGTGCTCTCGACGCAACTATCATGAGTTGCTATGTTCTGTAAGTGATTTTTTCTAAGTGTCTAGCTGAGCATGTAATTATCCTCACTAATTGAGCCTGTAATTATCCTCACTATATTCTTTCGTATGCTATTATATATGCAGGTGGATGCTTATCGAGTGCAAAAGGAAAAGACTCTGCGAAGTTGGGTTCATTGACCCATCTATCGTTAACTGCAAAAACTTAGAGCGGAAGCCCGAGGACTGCGAGGAGGCATTGTTGAGGTCGCTATTGAGGCAAACACAGGCGGCAGATATACTTCTTCCTTACAACTTCAAATGAGTGTGACTATCTTGAACACATTTCTATATTGCTAATTACTAGATGTTAAGTTTAATTGATGAGTTATATGCATGCCTCACTATATAAACGTGTGCAGCTACCATTGGATTCTACTGGACATTATCATTGACAAGGGAGTAGTTAAAGTCTTTGACTCATTACGCAAACCAGAATCATACTAACAGGACTTGATTGACATGCTTTAGAGGTAATTTCAACCATTAACCCCATTTCATGATATCAAGTAATCATAACTCATTTATCATTTGCTTTTGCGAGTAGGGTTTGGAAAATATTCATCAAGAGAGAGATGGGTGAATGGAAACCACAGCTTACTATTAAACATATTGATGTAAGTGTACTACTATTAAACATAGTCTCTTTAATTCATCATCATTTTGGATTATTATTTAATTAATTTATATTCTCGTAAAGACCTTGAAGTAGCCCCGGGAAATGAATTATGTGGATTCTACGTCTGCGAGTTCATAAGTACCTTGAGCGTTGAGCAGGCGTCGCGTGAAAAAAGAATGGATGTGAGTGTGACTGTCTTGCACTATATTTTAATCTTATTATGATTTGATATATATATACACACACAACTAATATATTCATATTGATCTCGTTTAAAGCTTAACGACAAGCGGAACGCCATCCTACCAAATCAGCGCGTGGAAGCAATTCAATAGGAGATAGCGGGATTTATCCTTGAGCAGGTCGTGCATCCAAAGGGAGAATAACATAATCCTAAATATAGCTATGCCACATGAAACAAAGCCACGACATAATGAGGAGGATGTATGAGACATTATTGCGATCTCTATATAGCGGATTGTATATATGTATATATGTATGTAATAGCGTAGTATGAATATGTGCTATATCTAAATTGTATTATAGATCAACGTGTACCGTATGTAGTAGCGTAGAATACATATACGAAAAGTATTTTATGCATCAATGTGTACCGTATATATATAATACCGTATGTATGTAAAACAGTAGATGAAAAAGAAAACATAAAATAAAATTGCAGTGAAGAAAAGAAAATAAATAACAGAAAAAAAAGAAAAAAAAACAGGAAACGAAAAATAAATTGTAAAACCCTAAAACCCTCAACCCTTTAGTACCGGTCGGTAAAAATCTTCAGGCGAAACGCTGCCCAGCGCCCCACGTGGAGACCTTTTAGTACCGGACTATTCACAACCGGTACTGATACGGGGGGGCATCAGTCCCGATTGCGCAGTACCGGTTGCGAAACCGGTACTGATGCCCCTCCCCGACCGGTACTAAATATGCGTTTTCCACTAGTGCCGGACGCTCTATTGGGACGCGTCCATAAATTTTTGGTCTACTGAGCTCGCCATTAAGGGCCGTGCGCCACTAGATGGTCTTAGTATTGCGTTTTCCCAATCTTCCGATGAGAATAAGCTCTTTTTCTCTCTAGTGAGTTCATTGCCCAACGTCCACAGTATATATGTCAGGCTAGCTGCCATTCTTCTATCTTTGGTCCTGTAACCATAGGCTGATTTTCATTTAGAATCAGCCATAAATGAGGAGCAATCAATCGTAATGAATTTGAGTCACTGGCCGCTACTCAATTATCCACGCGATCCACTTTCTAGATGATTTATGGTCTTGATACCACTGCCGGAAACATGGCCAGAACAAATGTTTCAAGGCCTAAATGTCTAGGGCTTAATCATCCACGTGATCCCCTTTCGAGATGATTTATGGTCCTGATACCACTGCCGGAAACATGGCCAGAACAAATGTTCCAAGGCCTAAATGTCATGCAGAAGCAACAATTGAACGAGATCTGAACCTTAGCAATGAGTCAGGCAGTTAGCTAGCTCATGTGCACGTACCGTTATTGTGCCGCTGCTAATAGAAGACGTCCATAGGGAAGCTAGATTGAATTGATGCTTCTATGGTGGTTGGAGTAGGTGCCAAGAGTCAAGACGTGGACAGCAGCTAACAAGTGTTGATAGATGGATCTCTGCAGTAATCTACCATTCTATGCTCGGTATTTTCTTTTTTGAGCGTACACTTTTTTTTTGGACAAGGCGATCTTTTACTGGTGCCTATGCTTCAGGTACTGTGTATGGCATTCTTTTTGTGTACTTTGAAGTAACTGTATTGTGCTTCGGAACAAAAAAGAGTAGCTGTACCAACCACCGCCTCAGCAACCGCAAGCAGCAGCAATCAGTTTAAGCTCCCTAGACCGTGTTCGTTGTACTCTGAATCTCTGATGTAGGCTCAGTTGGCTGCAGCTCGCATAGCATGTCTAGTAGTACCCTCAAATCACTAAACCCTCACAAATAACTGTTTTTTTTACAGGTTGGAACGAAATAAACGCGTAGACTAGAACCCCTAAACCCTTAAAAAAAATAGAGGTCGGACCCCAGGTCGCCCTCCCAACCTCTAAAAGTGAGGGTTGGAGAGGGTCAACAGCCCGAGCCCCTATTCTGCATCCTCCACGCGCGGGAGGGAATTTTCTGCCCCATCCCCTTCCTCCCGCCGCCGCGCGCCGCCACCCGCGCCCTGCCCACCGCCACCCTCGTCCCGCCCGTCGCCCAGCCCCTAGCCGCTCCTACCTCTGCGACGCCGGCGCCGGCCCAACAGCCCGCCCCGAGCCAGGCGTAGGTTGCGTCCGTGGTCGCCGCGACCCACATCGGCGCCAAGCGGCGGCGTGCTGGCCAGCACGTCGTCCCACCGCAGCCGTCCCTCGCCCCGGCCCCCGCCAAGAGCCGTCTGAAGGCGCCGTCACGTGGGCCGCAAGCTGAACCAACCGCCGCCTCAGCAACCGCAAGCAGCAGCAATCAGTTTAAGCTCCCTAGACCCGTGTTCGTTGTACTCTGAATCTCTGATGTACCCTCAGTTGGCTGCAGCTCGCATGGTGTCTAAGCCACGTACTACCTCCATCATAGTTGCATGGTGTCTAAGCCATGTACTACCTCCATCATAGTTTATAAGACACGCACGTAGTTTAAGAACATACTTTGACCACTAATTTAGTCAATAAAATTAGATTTTATATCACAAAAATTATATCATAGAAAACTTCTTTTCAATATAAATCTAATGGTGCAAACCAACCTGTGGTTGGAAGGTTAGCAGGATGGTTGTACCCTCAGCTCACCAGAGTTCAAATCCCAGATTTGACGTCTGTGTGTTGCATTTAGGCAGAATATTCTTTATTTTTTCAGTGTGAGGCGACGTTCCCGTCGACAGCGAGGCGCCCGTGGTGACTTTGTCAATCTCAAGACTCGATCCGGCGGCTCAGTATTTCGGAGGTGCTCATAGGGGTAGGGTGTACGTGTGTGCCTTCATAGGGGTGAGTGTGCGCGTGTGTATGTGAGCGTCTGCGTTTGTACTGTGTTTCTCAAAAAATATATAAATCTAACGGTACAATTTTTGTTAAATATAATTTATATTGTTTTGATCAAATTTAAGGGTTAATTTTTTTTAAACTGCGTGCGTGCCCTATAAACTGTGAATCTATGATAGAGGGAGTAGTTGTGGTGGATGGTCATCGTTTATGGACACAAATATTTAAAGTTAAAGCAAAACTGGTATCTCTTGTTCAGCGTCTTTAGTATGCTTGCTTGAGTAGTATCTCTAGCTTTGAAAGCTCCAAAATATTTATCAATAGAAGGGACTAGAAGAGGTAGGCGCGCTTTGCCGCGCCGTTTATATAGTAGTAAAAATAAAAATTTGCGCTCATGCCTGAAATCACTTTAAATATGACAAGTTTTTATAGTTGGGTGGTGAACACATGCTTACCGTTCAAGAAATTCATTTCCCAAGTCGACACAAGCGCCCCATTGCACATCACACCGACAACTGGCAAGTACTCGTCTCCGGTCAATATCTGATGCATTTGTGCCTTCTTCGTCTCACCCGCCGTTGTGCAGTGTGCATTGGCAACGCAACCGAGGGCGATCGAGGTGGGGTTCAGGCCGAAACTGGCAGAGAACCGAAAAGTTGGATAAGAGAAGGCCGATCGTGAACAACGACAATAGGATAGCCGAGAAAAGCTTGGAAGGCTCGCGTGTCCTGCGCACGATATAATGTTGCTCCCGAAGGAGGGGTTGTTTTGGAGCACGAGTGTGGAGTATATGTTGGTTGCTCCGGCCTGGTTGGCGGCCACTTTGGTGTCGGAGGCGACACAGGTAGATGGGGAATAATGACGCCGCCAGCACGTCGAGGCCTCAGAGCATCGTGGAGGACCTGTCCGAGATGGAGGGTGGTACAGCTATCGACTGATCGACTCGGGGAGGTCGGAGAGGTATTGCAGGGTGGATTGGGACTGGTCCTTCTTACCCACACAAGATCAACACGCAGACCCATCAAACCAGTAAGACGGTGCTATCACCGTTATTAGCAACAAAATCACATCCACTTACAAGTGACGCCACACATGTTCATACCCAAGAGAAACCACATCTCTCTATTTTTAAATTAAAGAGCTTAGTACTTTAAAAAAGAAAATCACGCTCACTTACAGGTGGGTCCACCCACGTTCACACCTAAAACAACCACAACTCTTTTTTTTAAGATATTAGTCACTTACACATGTGACCACCCGTGTTCACACCTAAGAGCAACCACAAGCCTCCATTTTTTGGGAGCTTAGTTCTTTAAAGATGCACCAAGAAAAACAAAGGTCTGCCATAAGTTTAACGATAGGCAAACGTATTGTAAAAGTCGGAGCATGAATCAATCATAAAAGAAGATAAACAATGTGGTATATACATCTTGTATTATATTACAATGTCGCCGATCATCCCGGATGAAAATAGTCTAAACTGGCGCCATCAATCGAGCACATCCAGAATCTATAGGTTTCGGTTGCTCCACCGACATGTAGAAATACGACATTTGGATCTACTAAGTAGCCCCGTGAATAACCTACTGTATAAAAAATGCACCCCACATCTGCAACAATTTCAAATTTCCCAAAGCAAAAATAAACACCCATCAAATTTGTGACTGTTTGTACTTATCGATCCCATTCAACTATCGATCAAACATATTAGTAACATTATTTGGGAAGGGATATTAAAAGAAAAATGGACCGCATTTTCCAAATTAACCGACATATTCCTGAATCACAAAAGACATTCCTGAATCATAAAAGACACATTTCTTACATTCAGTACATCACCACTTAGGAAGATTATCTTTTGTAACTAACACTTTCTTACAAAGGAACGACATAAAAGATGTACTTCTAGTTTCCATCTGTATCTATGTATACTTCTTATATAGTAAAATCGCACTAAGATGCATTAAATTAGTCTATCTATACATACAAGGTGTCTACATTATTCACTACTAGGAAAAACACCCGTGCGTCGCTTCGGGAGCCGGTGACCAAGAGGTGCCAGCGGACAGCGATGAACACGGTGGCCTGAGGGTACAGAGGACGGGGAGGACAAGGGAGAGGTCGTACGAGAGCAGGAGCTAACCAGGAGCGTGATGGAGGGCTCAGCGGGGCAAGAGGAGGTCGGGGGCGACCAAATCGAGGTCGACGGGGCGGCGGCCGGCCCCGAGGAAGGCGACCACGGCGGCGGTGATTCTGGCCCGCATCGGGCGTCCCAGGACGCGTGAGTCGATGGAGATGGAGAGGAGAAGGTGGCGGACCTCCCGTGGCCTTCGATTTATCGGGGAAGGAGTGTAGCGGCGGCGGCCCGCGTCGGTGACGGCGGCAACTTCCTCCTCCTACCCTTGTCCCATGTGGACTGCAGGATAATTTCCCCGTTTGTCGGGGGGTTTTGTGCCAAAATGTCAACGTACTAAACGAAATGGACTGTGGGTTAATTTCCATGTTTCTCGGGGTTCTGCAAAGTGGAGGACCAACCACCAAGGAAGTCTTGCTTCCTTTGTTATTAGGTATAGATTTGAGCCATTTATTTATCCATGTCATCATCAAATCATCCACTATTTAGGACATTCATTAATCCATATCATCACATATTTATTAATCATATTTTTATCCATACATGCAAGTTATTGATATTATAAATTCTTTTAGTCATACAAATTTTCACATCATTAATTTTAGCGGTTAAGTCTACAAACTGATTAAATTTAGATTTTTGGCTATTGTGGCTAATCAATTCCTCATAATTCTGAGAACTTTTCATTTCATGCATCACATGTCCTTTCGTTTTACTATATTTTTCTAACGTTCCCGCTGCACACGCGTGATTTATTTCTAATTTATTGTAAGAGCCTAGTATACTCATTCAAAAGGTCTGCATACATAGATTCACTAGTAGAGAAAGGGGCAATAGCACCGGTTTTAAAGGGCTTTTAGCACCGGTTGTGCAACTGGTGCTAAAAGGTCGGAACTAAAGGGGTACCCCTTTAGCACCGGAACCCTATGAAACCGGTGCTAAAGGCCTCCACGTGGACACGGCTGAGCGCGCGCAGGCGAAGGACCTTTTGTACCGGTTGGTATTACCAACCGGTATTAATAATTTTCTTATTTTTTGAAAAAAATTGAAACTTTTTTTTTGAATTTCAAAATTTCTGACACTTAGCCACGCTCTTAATTACCCACTAACCCACACACTTAATCACTAACTACACACTTAATTTCAAGTCAAAGTACTCAATCTAGTCAAACTTCCCATTCGGTCACCCATCCTCAAATTGCTCTAACCCAAGCACGCTTAACTATTGAGTTCCTTCAAATTAAATACCAAGTGAGAACAGAGAACTTACTGATATTAATATCCTATCAATCATATTAACCACTCGGTCATGATGTTACACTTCTTCATTGTTTGAATTACAAAAATTTAGTTGAATAAACAACAAAGATTATATAATAATAATATTGAAATAAATAATGATAAAATAAATTTTAATTTCTTTTTTTTGTTTTCCATTTAGTATGAAATAATCCGTATCTTTAAATCCAGAAATCAGAATTTGACAAATAAAATTTCTAAATCAAATAGAAAAATTAGAGGAATCCAAATATGACACCCATACCATCTATTCCATCATAGAAATATCGATAGTTTTAAAAAAAATCGACCTCTTTCGATGAATAGTCATGGTGGCCATTTTGATAGATTTTTCAAAAAAATAAAATAAAAGGATAAACACCTCAAAAAAGGATATCCTTTGGCATGGGGTCCTTATATGTGTACTAGTTGCTATAAAAAATGATAAACTTGATTTTTGACAAAAGTTTCAAAAAAAGTCTTCACAAAAAGATCTATCATCTATAAACATCTAGAAGTTTCAAACTAAATGGTCAAGTTATAGTCATTCCCACGGCATAGTTTGTGATAAAGATCTCATATTCCACATATAAGTGCATCTTGATATAGGAAACAATCATGCCGAAGGAAATTTTCAAATTATTTTCATAAATATCATTTTCCATTTTTAAGTGCAAAAAATGTCTTTTTTTGTGAACCTAGTACAAAACATATGGTGCAAAATGGCACCGATCTAATTTTCACAAAGAGTAGTCCACATTTGATGGATAATCCCCAAATATTAGGATTTTTCTTGATTTCTACCTAATTTCGCATAGTTAAATGAGTTTATGACGATTTAACGAAAGTAATTCAAATTTGAACTACAACTGTTTGATAGTTTGGTCTGAATTTTTTGAAAAAATCATTTCAAGGTACACAACTAGTGGTTATATCACAGAAACATGCATAGTTTTAAAAAAATCGACCTCTTTCGATGAATAGTCATGGTGGCCATTTTGATAGTTTTTTTTAAATCAAATAAAAGGATAAACACCTCAAAAAAAGGATATCCTTTGGCATGGGGTCCTTATATGTGTAATAGTTGCTATGAAAAATGATAAACTTGATCTTTGACAAAAGTTTCAAAAAAAATCTTCACAAAAAGGTCTATCATCTATAAACATCTACAAGATTCAAGCCAAATGATCAAGTTATGGCCATTCCCACGGCATAGTTTGTGATAAAGATCTCATATTCCAGATATAGGTGCATCTTGGTATAGGAAGCAATCATGCTGAACGAATTTTTCAAATTATTTTCAAAAATATCATTTTCCATTTTTTAAGTGCCAAAAATGATTTTTTTATGAACCAAGTACAAAACATATGGTGCAAAATGGCACCAATCAAATTTCCACAAAGAGTAGTCCACATTTGATGGATAATCCCCAAATATTAAGATTTTTCTTCATTTCTACCTAATTTTGCATAATTAAATGAGTTTATGCCGATTTAACGAAAGTAATACAAATTTGAACTACAACTGTTTGATAGTTTGGTCTGAATTTTTTGAAAAAATCATTTTAAGGTACACAACTAGTGGTTATATCATAAAAACATGGATAATTTTAAAAAAATCGACCTCTTTCAATGAATAGTCATGGTGGCCATTTTGACAGTTTTTTAAATCAAATAAAAGGATAAACACCTCAAAAAATGATATCCTTTGGCATGGGGTCCTTATATGTGTACTAGTTGCTATGAAAAATGATAAACTTGATTTTTGACAAAAGTTTCAAAAAAAATCTTCATAAAAAGGTATATCATCTATAAACATCTACAAGTTTCAAGCCAAATTATCAAGTTATGGCCATTCTCAGGGCATAGTTTGTGATAAAGATCTCATATTCCACATATAGGTGCATCTTGGTATAGGAAATAACAATGCCGAAGGAATTGTTCAAATTATTCTTATAAATATCATTTCCCATTTTTTAAATGCAAAAAATGTCTTTTTTTGTGAACCAAGTACAAAAAATATGGTGCAAAATGGCCCCCATCTAATTTTCACAAAGATTAGTTCACATTTTATGGATAATCCCTGAGTATTAGGAATTTTCTTGATTTCTACCTAATTTCGCCTAGTTAAATGAGTTTATGCCGATTTTACGAAAGTAATTCAAATTTGAACTACAACTGTTTGATAGTTTTGTCTGAATTTTTTGTAAAAAACATTTTATGGTAGACAACTAGTGGTTAAATCACAGAAACATCGATAATTTTAGAAAATATTACCTCTTTCGATGAATAGTCGTGGTGACCATGTTGACCGTTTTTACGAAAAAATGAAATAAAATGGTAAACACCTCAAAAAAGATATCCTTTGGCATGGAGTTCTTATATGTGTACTAGATTCTATGAAAAATGATAAACTTGATTTTTGAATTTTTTTTGTAAAAAAAGTCTTCACAAAAAGGTATATCATCTATAAACATGTACAAGTTTCAAGCCAAATGATCAAGTTACGGGCATTCCCACGGCATAGTTTGTGATAAAGATCTCATATTTCACATATAGGTGCATCTTGGTATAGGAAATAACAATGTCGAAGGAATTTTCTAATTATTTTCATAAATATCATTTTTCATTTTTAATAGCAAAAAAATGACTTTTTTTGTGAACCAAGTATAAAAAATATGATGCAAAAGATGATATAGTTGTCATATTTTGATTCCTCTCATTTTTCTATTCGACATAGACATTTTATTTGTTAAATTTCGATTTATGAATTTAAAGATATGAATTATTTCATATTAAACGAAAAATGGAGCTGTGCTCGATGGAAGAAGATAATGTAGGGCAAAACTTTAGTACCGGTTGGTAAAACCAACCGGTACTAAAAGTTCCGCACCAACCGGTGCTACTTCCGGTCGGCCGAATCGCCTCTGGAACCGGTACTAATGCCCACTTTAGTACCGGTTCTATTACAACCGGTACCAAAAAGGCCTCACCAAAGGCCTTGTTTCTACTAGTGATTAGACCCCAAAAAATTGTAGTAAACTATGTTTGAAAAAAACATTCTCCTCTCAAAGAGTATTTCCCATCAATCTTACCACAAGGTCCAGCCACGATATCTATTTATCCAAGAGAAAGTCCCCTAAACCTAATATTAAGATGAGTCTCTGAACATCTCCGACATGAACATTTTTTCGCCTCACGATATTGTAAAGAGTAGAATAATGTGGAACTAATGAGGCTCCTTACAACCAAGGATTCTCCTAAAACCGAGCTCCTTGACTAGTACCAATCACACGCAAATCAGGATCAAAGAAATTTTGTTTTACCTCATAATATTTCCCAAAAGGGTTAATCGGTTGGCTTAATTTGTACCAATCAGAAGAGATTTATTCTACAACAACTTCTGCCATACTTCCCTCCTCATGAATTAATTTTAAACATCCTTTTCCTAGGTAAGCACGTTTCCTTATGTCTAGAACCTCAATTTGTAAGCCCACTTGATCCTTTGGCCATAGACAATATTCCATTTTGTCAATCTTTTTCTTCTTGAATTGATCGCTCGTCAGAAGAAGCGAGATAGGTAGAAATCTAGTCTTTTTCTAACCCCTTTGAGTTTCTCACACAAAGATAAAAAAGAACATTATCTTAAAACTGAATTAAACGGTACAAGATATAAGAAGATCTTTCCTAAAAACACCCAGTTTCTGTTCAAAACTATCCTCTACCTGTTTCCATTTATTGTTTAACAACTTACAATAATATTGAATAAGAATAACAAGGTAATTAACTAAAAAGAAGTGAGCCGACCTCATATGCAAATTGTGCTAGTATTGCTCAAATTCTGTAAAAGAATGGTATCATCAGCTTATTATAGAATGAAAACCCTGCTCAACAAGATGGGGTTACTACCCCTTCTTGATCTTCCTTTTTTTTCTCTTGCGAGACATATCGATCACAATATTGAAAATCATATAGAACGACGAGTCCCCTTCTCTCAAACCCTTTAAAGTTTGAAAGTAATACATAATATCATCACTTGCTCTAATCCTGACATTTCCACACTACATAAATCTGGCAGCCCATTCACACCACTTAGGAGCAAAGCCTTTCATATCTTATTCTAGAAAGGCCCATTTAACTTGCTTTCTCAAAATCAATTTCAGAAAGAACAACGTCTTTTTCAGCAAGAGTTTTTTTTGTGTGGACCCTATTGGCCGATGGGGCGGGAACCTGTGTAGACGCCATTTTGGAATGGTCGCTGCGGAGACGCCTGCTGACTTGTGTCATGGCCGGCGCCATCCACTGCCAGCTCCTCGTACTTGCCGTCGTCTTAGTCGCCGCCCTCCTCCTCCCCCGCGCCTCCGCCGTGCCCGGCGCACTCCCCTCACTGCCCTCCGCCAAGGGTGATTCAGATGAGTGGGATGGTTGCGCCGACGACTCCCCCACGACTGACCCCCTCCTCTCCCCATCATCCTGGGTGCCCCTCCTTGACCCAACCACCTCCTCCCCATCGGATTATAAGCCGGAATCACCGCCCGATGCCCTTTTCGTTGCGGGCGCCCGCGCGATGATCTCCGCGGCGTCCTCGGGGGACGCCGCCGCTTTCTCTCCGGGGCCGGTATGACGCGACCCGTGTCCCGCTCGCGTGCCTTCCTGCTGCACAAACTCGCCGCCGACGCAGGAGACCTCCAGTCTAAGATGGCGCTCGCGTACTCCTATTTCCGGCAGGAGGTGACGTGATTCAGCTCACAGCTCAGTTATTTGCTTACTTGTGTAATGTATCCATTCTCATGGGGATTCCGTTATTGAGTGTAGGGTTGAAAACGGAACGGAAACGGACGGAAACATGCATTATCGTTTTCGTTTCCTTTTGTCTCGTCGGAATCGGAAATCCTGGAAGCGAATACGGAATCGAAAATCTCTGAAAATGAATATGGAACGGATACGATACGAAAGCGGATATTTGTCGGAACACAATAACAGTATAATGAGTTGATTCATACCCTCCAACATATAAGTAAATAGCTAACAAGAAAAGAACTATTCACAATCTCGACCAACAACAATTTAACATGAAGTACAACTTCCATAGTTCGCACAAAAACTCACAAAAAATAGTTTCACATAGACACTAAGACACTTATTATACTAATAAAATATTTCCTTATATAAATGCATGCTTCGGCACAGGATTTAGCTAGCAACACATCAATTCAACTCCATGTCGTCTTCAACTCCCCATTGGTATTATTGATACGTCTCCGACGTATCTATAATTTCTTATGTTCCATGCTTATATTATACCAATTGCTACATGTTTTATATACACTTTATATGGTTTTTATGCATTTTCTGGGACTAACCTATTAACAAGATGCCGCAGTGCCAGTTCCCTGTTTTCTGCTGTTTTTTGTTTCAGAAAAACTGTTAAGGAAATATTCTCGGAATGAGACGAATTAAAAGCCAAAGTCCCTATTTTTCTCGGGAACTTCCAGAACACCGAAGAGGATACGGAGGAGAGCCACGATGCCCCCAGATGAGGGAGGGGAATCATCCAATTTGCACTCACATAATATATAATGAAGCAAATGACATAGTACTGAATTATTCATCGGATCCCAGCAAACAAAACATGTAGCATTACATAAAGATGATCTTGATCATGATAGGCAGCTCACAAGATCTAAACATGATGGCACAATAGGAGAAGACAACCATCTAGGTACTGCTATGGACCCGTAGTCCAAGTATGAACTACTCACGCATAAGTACGGAGGCGGGCATGGTGATGTAGAGCACTCCGGTGATGATTCCCCTCTCCGGCAGGGTGCCGGGAAGAGCTTCTGAACCCTCCCGAACTAGGGTTGACGACGGCGGCGGCTCCGTAATGTTTCGTGGAAAAGTGTTCGGGTCGTAGGTCTTGTATTGTCGGGGGCTTTAAATAGGCGAAAGGGCGAAGGCGGTGGAGGGCCGAGGCTCCCTCCTCAGGTGCTGGCGCGGCCAGAAGTGGGGCCGCGCCGGCACCTCATTTGGGGGCCTCGTGGTCCCTCTCCGTTAGGTCTTCGGTGTTCTGGAACCTCCCGTGAAAAATAAGGACTTTGGTATTAAATTCGTACAATTCCGAGAATATTTCCTTAAGTGGTTTTCTGAAACCAAAAACAGCAGAAAACAGGGAACTGGCACTGTGGAATCTTGTTAATAGGTTAGTCCCAGAAAATGCATAAAACAATGCAAAGTGTATATAAAACATGTAGCATTTGGTATAATATAAGCATGGAACATAAGAAATTATAGATACGTTTGAGACGTATCACCCAGCTGTAATTTGTTTACCCTCATGTATGCTATTATTATTTATGGAGAGACACTACTAGTAACTGTGGACCCCGGTCCTTTTCTTTAAACTGATAATACCTACTGCAATCCTGTTACTTTCATTCTCTGCAAACGAACATTATTTTCCACACATACGTTTAATCCTTTGTTACAGCAAGCCAGTGAGATTGACAACCCCACTGTTAAGTTGGGGCAAAGTATCTTGGTTGTGTTGTGTGCAGGTTCCACGTTCGTGGTTGACACCGGTAGTGCGCCCTGCCAAGGTCAACCGCAGCAACCTTCGGAAGAATTCTAGTTTCCTACTGGATTGATAACCAGAGAAATTTGCTGCTGTACTATTTCATACCTTCCTCTTTGGGTTTCCCAACAACACCACACCGGTGCATCAATTATCACCACCACTCTCTTGGTCATCCATACCATGGTCTTACGGAAAGTTTCCGTATTCATATTTTCGAATTTTTCTGTTTCGTTTCCGTTTCCGTCGGAATCTGTCATATCGTTTCCTTTGTCATTTTCGTTTTCAAGTATGCCGTTTTCATTTTGTTTCCTTAAAATGTCGTTTCCGTTTTCTGCTCGTCATTTCCTTTTTCTACGGAAACAACCGGAAAGTTTCCTTGTCATTTTCAACCCTAATTGAGTGTTTTTCCTTAGGTTAGCTAGCTTGCTTGCATTTGAACGGATCAGCCATTAACAGCAAACATCATGTGAATTGTCGTCTCCATGGAGTAGTTGTTGGCTAGGTTTCCATAAAAAGTGACGCTGAGTTGGGCCTGAAATTTATACGTGACAAGGTGATTGCTCACGACATTTATATAGGATCTGAGGGAGTAGTATTGTTCCTTGGTGCGTGTAATTCTTATCATAATTTCAATGTTAACCTCCAATGTTGCAGCAAAATTGTGTGCAGACAGGAGAACTTGCGTGTGGCAAGATGGTTAGGTGGGTGGTTGTACCCCCAGCCCATCAGAGTTCAAATCCCAGATTTGATGCTGGTGTTTCTCATTTAGGCGGAATATTTTTCAGTGGGAGGCGACGTTCCCGTCGACAGCGAGGCGCTTGTGGTGACTTCGTCAATCTCAAGACCTGATCCGCCGGCTCAGTCTCTCGTAGGTGCTCATAGAGGTAGGGTATGCGTGCGTGCGTGCGTTCATAGGGGTGAGTGTGTGCGCGTGTATATGAGCGCTTGCGTTTACTGTGTTTCTCAAATAAAAAATTGTGTGCAGACATGATGTTCATAGGAGTTGAAGTGAAGGCCTGATAGGATCATATTCCTTAGTGCCGATGTATTCCTGTAAATTATCTAACGGTCCAACTCAATTTGCAAGTTGAGGTGATCGAAAGAGCATGAACCAAGCTCCTGAAATTTGTTATATTTTTTCTGTCAATTATGTAGTTATTTTAACTGCTTGGAAATTTAAGGCTGTAGAGGCTCACATGCAAGTGGCCTTGCATACTAACAGCTTCCAATATTAAGAATGTCAATCTGTGTTTTCTGTTGTTGTTCCAGTCTGTCAGTTACATGTACAACATGCCTATATTCATGCTATAAAAAGCTTCTGCCTTTATGTATGTAGAATTGTTGACAGTGGATGCCTTGTTGCACTATTGTTTGACAACCGAAGTGTTTTGTTTGCATGAAGTAAAGGAAAATGACATAGTGCTTGAACATATATATGCTAACAATCTGTGCTCATGTAACTGCATGCTCAGTTTTATTATTCCTTTCGTTTTCTTGTGTTTGTTGTACAATCTTCCGTTGTCCACCACCATATGATGCTCATGAATACTCAGCTTGTTGTCTGAAATTTGGTGCTTTGGTGATTCTGATCTATGTGTAATTTTTCGCAGTACATTTTTAAATACCTTTATGCCTATGGTCTATGCTCCATAAATGATCTGGGTCTATTTATTGTGACATACTCCAAATTGCCTGGGACATGGTTATGTCTGTCTCAATGCTATTGCCAATATTGGATTATTTATCAGCTTGAACGATTTGCTTTTGCAGATGTATGAAGAAGCAGTCACACTATATGCTGAACTTGGAGAGGCATCTCTGACAAGCTCCTTAACCCTTAAGGATCCACCAGTGATTGAAATAGTCCGGCTACAAGGTGAAACTGAAGAAAACAAGGAGACCTTGCGAAAGTTCCGTGGTGAAGATGATGAAGATTTTCAAATCATAGAGTACCAGGCCCAACAGGGCAATGCTGACTCAATGTACAAGTTAGGGCTTCTTTATTACTATGGTCTACGAGGACTCAGGCGTGATTATGGCAAATCGTATCACTGGTTCTCTAAGGCTGTGGAGAAAGGTGATACACATGCTATGGAGTTTCTGGGGGAAATCTACACTAGAGGCGCTGGAGTGGAAAGAAACTACACCGAAGCATACGAATGCTTGATACTTGCAGCAAAGCAGCAACACTATTCAGCTTACAGTGGACTTGGTTATTTTTATGTGAAAGGCAATGGAGTGGAGCATAAAAACTTGACAAAAGTAAGACTTATTATTCCTATTTACTCCCTCCGATCAATATGAATTGTCGCTGAATCGGATGTATCTAGCACTAAATCATGTCCAGATACATCCAATTCAGCAACGATTCATATGGATCAGAGAAAGTATTAGAATTTGGAATACAGTTGCATATTTTTAAGTAGGTCATAACGCCTAGACATTTCTTTTTGTTATTGGTTAGACTGGTCAACGGTGAAAGTGTTGGCTAGCCTAACTAAGGAGACACCTACAAGTGAGCTATGCCAATGATTTAGTATCACGGTCACACCAATTTTCAAATTGATGTTAAATTATGACTCTGATCTTTTCGAACATAGTTACAGCAACGTACACTAGTATATTATTAAAGACGGTCTTGTGACACATCTAGTTGGAGAAGAATACGAGTACCAAATGTTAGTTAGTTATGCACTATCAGTTTTTCCCCAGGGAAAGTAATACCCCCTCCGTTCCTAAATATAAGTCTTTTTAGCATTTTTCTGCACACATGTATCTAGACATGTTTTAGTGTAAGGTTCATGTTTGTTCAAAATGAAACGAACTTCAATGTTTATTTTAGTTATAAAAAAAAAAAAAAAAAAAAGAGACCAGCCAGGACTAGCCCTTGGCGGTTTTATATTAAGCTTTCAGCGCACAGAAGTGCCATCGGTGAGTACGCACCCGCCAGCGAGCGTTGGGGCTCGAACTCGTGCGGTCGGGCATCACAGGTATCAACACCTGGTAGCCATCCGGGCCAAGCCTCGGTTCTCAAAGGAGTTATTATTGTTGTAGGCAAAGGAGTGTTTTGAAATTGCAGCTGAGAATAAGGAGCATGGGGGTTATTATAACCTTGGCGTGTTGTATCTAAAGGGTATTGGTGTAAAAAGGGATGTGATGCGAGCAGGCAATTATTTTCTTCGTGCAGTAAATGCCGGGCAACCAAAAGCTATTTATCATACGGCTTTTTGAGGAGCTCGCTGTGTCTATATGGGCTCTGGAGAGTCTGGCTTCTCTACGGATATGAAAGACATCTCCGTGGACATGCTTTGTGGTGGGGTCAATCAGGGCAACATTCTCTGCCTGCACATGGACTTGGTCATTGCTGCTCCTCAGTCCTCACGATCACCCGATCGTCTGTACACTACGAGCTCAACCGCTGTCATGTTATTTATCTGGCACTTCTGTGTGCATGATGTGCTTGTAAACCTCTATATAAACAGATCAATACAAAGCCGAGCACCTAAGGTGCATTACTATTTATATTATGTCAAACCTGAAACACCCGTGGAGTTTGGATAACATGAGACATTAGTGACACCACTCACCAGCATCTGGTGTACATTAGTATTGGCGTTTACATATTCTTATAACTTATTCCTGTAGACAACAATGCAGGAGAAAAAACTTAATCTTGTAGACAGGTTTACAAGTTTCAATTTTATTTTATTTTGAAAAAACGAGTTACTGATTTTTCTAAAAAAAATGATGAGAAAACGAGTTACTGATTTTTCTACAAAAATGATGAGAAAACGAGCTATGAATGGCTTGAGTTTGAGTAGTTGAGTGCGAAGTGCAGCTCGTGATGGGCGCACTTCGTCTCTTCCTCGTTAGGAATCAGGTGGGCAATTAAATCAAGGATATCATAGTTGGGCCAACTCTTAGATGGCTCACTAGGGACCGCGTAGTCATGTTGCAAGAGAGAAACGAGACCAAGATTTTTTTTTTTGAAAAGGCGCAGGAGAGCTGCGTTTTCATTTATAGAAGAAGAAGTTACAAGGAACTGGTGACCAAAAGAAAGAAAAAAGGCCAACCCGGGTGGAAGTCCACTGTGGTTAGCAACCTGTGCGGACTACTCGCGGCATGTTAGGTGCTTACAACCGGCGAACGACCACGTCGCGGCCTCCTCAAACAAGGCGCTAGCCGCCACATCTGGCTGCATAGCCGTCTCACGAAAGATCCTAGCATTGCGCTACCTCCAGATGCACCAAATAATGAGCATCGCGAGCGACCTAGCCGTCTTGACCAGCGCCGGCGTAGTGGCGGATAGGCGCGCAAGCCAATCCATGAGAGATGGCTGCGCCCCAGTCGGTGATACATCCATTTTGCACCACTATTTTATATCATAATTTACTGTTATTTATTGATATATTTCATATTTAGAGATGATACTTATGTTATTTCATCTATTTTGCATGTTTGATGATTATTGGAGAATTGATCACCGGAGTCTGGAAACAGCTGGAAAAAGCACCGTCAAGATACACTATTTGCGAAGATCAAAATACAGAACGAAAACCGTGGAAAATATTACTTTGCCAGATCATGGAGGGAGCCACGAGGAGAGGCCAAGGTGGGGCCCAGGGGGCCCACACCCCCTCCTCGCGCGGCCAAGCCTGGAGCCGCGCGAGCAGGTGGTCTGGCCGCCCTGGCCCACCTCCTGCCGTGCCCTTTCGCGTAATTCATCCCCCCGAAAATCTAAGAACTTTTACGGAGAGTTAGAATTATTCCGCCACCGCCACGAGGCGGAAAACCACAGAGAGAAGAAAGCTCTCCGGCAGGGAGAAATCTGCCGGGGAAATCCCTTCCCGGAGGGGGGAAATCGTCGCCATCGTCACCGTCATCGAGCTGCACGTCATCGGGATCATCATCACCATCATTCCCACCGCCGTCACCGTCATCTACACCGCTCCACTCCGTTCCCGCTGTAACATTTAGGGCTGAATCTTGTGTGTTTGATACGGGAAACTCTCCCGGTGTTAATTACTATTGTTATTGATGCTATTGGGTGGAACCGTTGAATTAAGGTTTATGTTCAGATTGTTACCCATCATTATATCATCTCTGATCATGTTCCAAATGATGTGTCGTGAGTAGTTCGTTTAGTTCTTGAGGACATGGTTGAAGTCTAGATGTTAGTAGTGAACTATGTTGAGTAATATTTAATGGTTTGATATTTAAGTTGTGGTGCTATTCTTCTAGTGGTGTCATGTGAACGTCGACTACATGACACTTCACCTTTATGGGCCTAGGGGAATGCATTGTGTATTCGAATATTAATTGCGGGGTTGCCGGAGTGACAGAAACCTAAACCCCCGTTAATATCTCGATGCATGAGGGATAGCAGGATCTTAAAGTTTAAGGCTGTGGTTAGATTTATCTTAATTACTTTCTTGTATTTGCGGATGCTTGCAAGGGGTATAATCACAAGTATGTATTAGTCCTAGGAAGGGCGGTGCATTAGCATAGGTTCACCCACACGACACTTATCGAAACACTAAAGATTAATCATCTATATGAAGCGAAAGCACTAGACATAAATCCCGTGTGTCCTTAAGAACGCTTGGTCATCATAAGTAAACTAACCGGTTTGTCCTTTGCTCTAGAAAGGATTGGGCCCCTCGCTGCAATTATTATTGTTGCGCTTTATTTACTCGCACTTTATTTATCTGTTATATCAAAAACTCCTAAAAACCTGTCTGCTAGTATTTACAGTGAAATCCTCATCAAAACTGCTTGTCAGCACCTTCTGCTACTCGTTGGGTTCGACACTCTTATTTATCGAAAGTACTACGATACACCCCCTATACTTGTGGGTCATCAAGACTATTTTCTGGCGCCGTTGCCGGGGAGTGAAGCGCTATTGGTAAGTGGAATTGGTAAGGAAAACTTTAGCTGTAAGTGCTGTTTTTATTTCTGTCTCCTACTTTGCTTAATTATGGAGAGAATAACTATTGCTTTCCTGTTTGGAAAGGCTTCTACCACTGCTGAGGTAGAAAATGAGGCGCCACCTGAAGAAATAGTGCCATTTAAAATACATATGAAAATTATTGATCGTGTTTTGGATAACCGCTATGAAGGGGATGGAACTGTCCACCCCGGTGATCATTTACTGTTTTTACATGAATTATGCGAGTTGTTCAAGTGTGCATGTATTACAATGGACAAAGTCAGGAAGAAATTATTCTCCATATCACTTACTGGGAGAGTTGCGCATTGGTATAAATTGTTGAAGAACAGGAATTCTCTTTGATGGGAGGACATCGTACCTCTCTTTTATTCTAAATTTTATCCTCCAAGTGAGATTCAGCAAGATCGGAATTCTATATATAATTTCTGGCCTCATGATGGAGAAAGTATTGACCAAGCTTGGGGGAGATTGAAGGCATTAATGCTCAAATGCCCCATTCATGAGCTTCCTGATAATATTATTGTTGATAACTTTTATGCAAGACTCTCCTTTGAAGATAAAACATTATTGGATAACTCTTGTGTTGGATCATTCACTCGTAATAAAGAGGAGTTTAAATGGGATCTTCTTGATCGTATTGAAGAAAATACTGAAGCATGGGAGAACGATAAAGGTAGGGAGTCAGGTATAAAATATGACTTCGAATGCATTAAAACTTTCATGAATACTGATGCATTTCGAAATATTAATAATGCTTATGGTCTTGACTCTCAAGTTGTTGCAAATTATTATAAATCCGTTGCTGCTTATTTCGGTTTGCCCAAGGAGGGCTTTGAAAAATATCATGAACCATATAAAGATAAATCTGTCACTCCTATAACTAAAAGCATTGAAGTTAATGTTGTTGATCATATTATTCCTGAACCCTATATTGAAAAGTTTTCTTTTCCTGTTAAGCTGAAAGAACATTCTGTTATGGCTAGTATTGTTAACAAAAGTGAAAAGAAAGCTATACAATCTGATGAACAAATTAAAATTGAACCTCCTGTTGCTATAGTTAAAGATCTTGTTACTAAAAATGTTGGAGATGAGTATATTATATTTTGTGAGGATGCTTCTAATGTTGTTTCTCATCCTAAAAGTTCAAGGAAAACTAGTGTTCCTGTGTTATCTGTTAAAATTGGCGATCATTGCTATTATGGATTATGTGATATTGGTGCAAGTTCTAGTGCTATTCCTTATGAGCTTTACAGGGAAATTATGCATGAGATTGGTCCTTGTGAACTTGAAGAAATTGATGTGGTTATTCAACTTGCTAATAGAGAAACTATCTCTCCAATTGGTATTATTAGAGATGTTGAAGTTCTATGTGGTAAGAGTAAATATCCTGCTGATTTTCTCGTACTTGGTGCTGCTGCTAGTAAGACTTGTCCTATCATTTTTGGTAGACCTTTTCTAAATACTTGTGGTGCTGTTATAGATTGTAAGAAAGAGAAAATCTTTACTAAATTTGCTGGTGATTCGTATGAATTCAATTTTTCGAAATTTGCCAAAGTCCCTTATGAAACCGAATTGCCTAATGAGGATTTTAAAGTAGAACAGTTTGCCTCTATTGCTCTTGCGCCTAACAATGTTTTGCAGCAATTTATAGAAGATTATGAAAGTGAAGTCTTTATGGAAGAAAGGAATGAACTTGATGAAATATTTCTTCGTCAACCTATCTTGAAACACAATCTAAAAGTGGAAGACTTGGGTAAAACACTTCCACCTAAAGAGGATCCTGTCTTTGATTTAAAACCTTTGCCTGAAAATCTTAAGTATGCTCATATTGATGATAAGAAAATATATCCTGTTATTATTAGTGCTAACCTTTCAGGTAAAGAAGAGGAAAGATTATTGGAAGTATTGAAGAAACACCGTGGAGCTATGGGTTATATTTTGGATGATTTGAAAGGGATTTCTCCTACTATATGTGAACATTCTATTAATATGGAGCCTGATGCAAAGCCAGTTGTTGAACATCAACGCCGTTTAATACCCAAAATGAAGGAAGTGGTAAGAAATGAGGTATTAAAACTCTTTGATTCTGGTATAATTTATCCTATTGCTGATAGTAGATGGGTTAGTCCTGTGCACTGTGTCCCTAAGAAAGGTGGAATTACTGTTGTGTCTAATGATAATGATGAGCTTATTCCTCAGAGAGTAGTAGTTGGTTATAGAATGTGCATTGATTTTAGAAAGGTTAATAAAGTTACTAAGAAAGATCATTATCCTTTACCCTTTATTGATCAAATGTTGGAGAGGTTAGCTAATAAAACTCATTTTTGCTTTCTTGATGGTTATTCTGGTTTCTCTCAAATTGCTGTTAAAGCTCAAGATCAAGAGAAAACCACGTTTACTTGTCCTTATGGTACTTATGCTTATAGACGTATGCCTTTTGGTTTATGTAATGCTCCTGCTACTTTTCAAAAATGTATGTCTGCTATCTTTCATGATTTTTGTGAGGAAATTGTGGAGGTATTCATGGACGATTTTTCTGTCTATGGAACTTCTTTTGATAATTGCTTGCACAATCTTGATAAGGTTTTGCAGAGATGTGAAGAAACTAATCTTGTTCTTAATTGGGAGAAGTGCCACTTTATGGTTAATGAAGGAATTGTCCTTGGACATAAGATTTCTGAAAGAAGTATTGAAGTTGACAGAGCTAAAGTGGAGGCAATTGAGAAAATGCCTTGCCCCCGAGATGTCAAAGGTATACGTAGTATTCTTGATCATGCTGGTTTCTACAGAAGGTTTATCAAAGATTTTGCTAAGGTATCAAAGCCTCTTACTAATCTCTTGCAAAAAGATGTACCATTTGTTTTTGATGATGATTGTAAGGCAGCTTTTGAAACTCTTAAGCAAGCTTTAATAAGTGCTCCTATTGTTCAACCACCTGATTGGAATTTACCATTTGAAATTATGTGTGATGCTAGTGATTTTGCTGTTAGTGCTGTTCTTGGACAAAGAATTGATAAAAAGTTAAATGTCATTCATTATGCTAGTAAGACTCTTGATCCTGCTCAAAAGAATTATGCTACAACTGAAAAAGAATTTCTAGCTGTTGTTTTTGCTTGTGATAAATTTAGACAATATATTGTTGATTCTAAAGTTATTATTCATACTGATCATGCTGCAATTAGATACCTTATGGAAAAGAAAGATGCAAAGCCTAGGCTTATTAGATGGGTATTACTGTTGCAAGAATTTGATTTGCATATTGTAGATAGGAAAGGTGCTGAAAATCCTGTTGCTGATAATTTGTCTAGATTGGAAAACATTGAATATGACCCTATTCCTGTTAATGATAGTTTTCCAAATGAACAATTAGCTGCAATAAGGGTGAGTTCACGAGATAGTCCTTGGTATGCTGATTATGCTAACTTTATTGTTTCGAAGTATTTGCCTCCAACCTTTTCAGCTCAACAAAGAAGAAAATTCTTTTATGATTTGAGGCATTATTTCTGGGATGACCCACACTTATATAAAGAAGGAGTGGATGGTATTATGCGAAGATGTGTTCCGGAGTATGAACAACAGGAGATATTGAGAAAATGCCATAGTAGTGCTTATGTAGGACATCCCGCTGGAGATAGAACTGCACAAAAGGTTTTACAATCAGGTTTTTATTGGCCTACTCTTTTTAAAGATGCAAGAAAGTTTATTTTATCTTGTGATCAATGTCAAATAATTGGTAATATCTCTAGACGTAATGAAATGCCTATGAATTATTCTCTTGTTATTGAGTCATTTGATTGTTGGGGATTTGACTTTATGGGTCCTTTTCCTCCTTCAAAGGGGTATACTCATATACTTGTTGCTGTTGATTATGTTACTAAATGGGTAGAAGCTATACCTACTAAAAGTGCTGATGCTGAGACATCATTAAAAATGCTTCAAGATATAATTTTTCCTAGGTTTGGTGTTCCTAGATATCTCATGACTGATGGAGGTTCTCATTTTATTCATGGTGGTTTTAGAAAAGTTCTTGCTAAATATGGTGTTAATCATAGAATTGCTTCAGCTTATCATCCTCAAACTAGTGGGCAAGTAGAATTATCAAATAGAGAAATTAAATCTATCTTGCAAAAGACTGTTAATAGAACGAGGAAGAACTGGGCTGATAAATTAAATGATGCATTGTGGGCTTATAGAACTGCTTATAAAAATCCCATGGGTATGTCTCATTATAAAATGGTTTATGGAAAAGCATGTCACTTGCCTTTAGAATTAGAACACAAAGCTTATTGAGCAATGAGAGAACTAAATAGAGATTTTAAACTTGCTGGTGAGAAAAGATTACTTGATTTGAGTTCTTTAGATGAATGGAGAAGTGAAGCTTATGAAAATGCTAAACTCTTTAAAGAGAAAGTTAAGAAATGGCATGATAGGAGAATCCTTAAGAGAGAGTTTCATGTTGGTAAAAAGGTTTTATTGTATAGCTCTCATCTTAGATTCTTTGCAGGGAAATTACTCTCCAAGTGGGAAGGACCATATGTTATTGTTGAGGTGTTTCGTTCGGGTGCAATTAAAATTGCCTCACTTAAAGATGACTCTACACAAGTGGTGAATGGGCAAAGACTCAAACATTATATTTCTGGAGATTCTTATAATGAAGATGTTGATATTATTTATGTGACTTGCGAGGTACAACAATTATTAGGAAATAATCGAGTTAGAGCTGTAGCTATGAGTGCTACAGACGGGTTGATGAGAGGAATGGAAGTGATTGACACGGGAGCTCCTCTCAGTGTTCCAGTCGGTGGAGCTACTCTCGGACGAATTTTCAACGTTCTTGGGGAGCCTGTTGTAGATAGTAGTGCGACGTTCCCTATTCATAGATCTGCACCTGCCTTTATCGAGTTAGATACGAAATTATCCATCTTTGAAACAGGTATTTGGGTTGTACCAAGTCTGAAACCGAGTGGATTTATTTTTTGTCCCATATTTTTCTATATCTATATTTTTTTACTGGGAATCGAAATCTTAGATGGATCTAAAGATTATTTAGATTTCTTTATTTCTTTACTATATTTAGTACAATTGTTATATGACACATGCTTTTTTATGGGAAAACTACGTCCTCGAGCACGAGGTCTGAATTTTTTCATAATAGTACTCCAACTGACTTCGGCTTTAGTAATGAATAAATTTGCTTTGTCGAAATCCCTATAATGAGTAGCATTCGCTGCTGCCGAATCTACTGTTGTGTTAATCGGGGCGTGGTTTGGTAATACGCCAATTTGGCCACTATTAGTGGATAAAATGATTTCTTTCACTTCACAATCCCAAATAATTCGCGCGCAGCTTGGTAGCGCGTTTGTTTTGGGTACAAAATGTCACAGGTTCAAATCCTGTCATCCCTACCTATTACTTCATTTGTTCTTTATGGGCAATAGAAAATTGGGTGGATCCTCCACCCCTTTAGCTAAGAAAGACTAGATACAGAGGTGGATAATAGATCGATATGAAGATCATGAGCTGCCCCATAATGAAACCGCCAGTAGTCGCGAATATCTCCTTCTTCCCTAATCCAAGATTGGAGAAAGAAGATCTAAGAGGGACCTATGGAGAATGTAGTCAGAAATCCATAATAGAGTCCGACCACAACGAGCGAATTAATTATCCTCATCGAGAAACTTAGACTACTAAATAGAAAAGATTTTAAAATCATGGCATGGCTCTCCTTTTTTTCTTTCTTTAGAGTTTTCTATATGCACAATTTTTCGATGTTTCGATGAGAATTTCTTGACTTTCCATATATAGAAAGAGATAGACTATAAATGACATCTCTTATGTCATGTCAATAAGAACAAAGGGAAAAGGGATGGATATTAAATGATAGGAAGTGCTAGGAAGTGAAATAGAATGAAATAAATAGAGCCACTTTTTTGGGCTTCCCTATGAAATGAGGCATGGAACGGAGCCACTACGAAGAAATTCTGGGAGTTACGAAAGAAGCTTCGGACTCATATTGTTCATGGGTTGAGAACGGGAGTTGAACTCTAGGAGGTCGAATCCCCCCTTGTTCCTCAGTAGCTCAGTGGTAGAGTGGTCGGCTGTTAACCGACTGGTCGTAGGTTCGAATCCTACTTGGGGAGATTTGATTCATTCTTTAATGTAATAATAAAGAATTGAATTAAAGGGCTTGCTTTGACCCTTAGGAGTAGGTAACCCGTTTGCTATCCTTATTTCTATTTCTATTGCATTCTATCTCATCGTATCACATTGTGTTCTACGATTCCACTTCGACAAAAGGAAAGAGCATACCTAAGTTCAATAGCTTTACGTCCGCTATCCCGATCATGATTTTCCTACCCTCACTCAGGGGGAAAGTAAAGGTCCTTCCCCCTTTGGAAGGATGTGGGCGAGGAGGGATTCGAACCCCCGACACCGTGGTTCGTAGCCACGTGCTCTAATCCTCTGAGCTACAGGCCCACCCGTCTCCACTGGATCTCTTCCCGGGGGTACCCCTTCATTTCGGGTTAAGAAGATGGGAAAGCGCCTTTCTCTCTATAAAAACAGCGCGTTCCAAGGTGTGAAGTGGGAGAGAGGGGATGTGATGATTGAGGTTTTGAATAAGACGACCTTTGCATTTTATATTTGGATCTTTTTCGTATTTCAAAATAGTGAAAAAGTCAAATAAGAGGTGTTAAGCTTTTTATCATTCTGGCATCGAGCTATTTTGCCGCAGGACCTCCCCTACAGTATCGTCACCGCAGTAGAGTTTAACCACCAAATTCGGGATGGATTGGTGTGGTTCCTCTACGCCTAGGACACCAAAGTTATTGCTCCGGAGACTTTTATCAAAGAGAATTTTTCTAAGTCTGCAGAAGCTGAATTCGAAAAGGTACAGTTTCGGTAAGAAAAAGTTCGCATTTTTAATTTTGGAAGACATAGAAATTATTTTCAGAAAATATGGAAAAATACAAGACGAAAATGAGCAGGACACGGAGCCCGAGGCGCCGACACCATGTGCTCACGCGGGCCCCATCCTGGCCGCGCGAGCAGGGGGTCTAGGCGCCCCAGACTCCGTCTCCTACTCGGTTTCGTGTTGTTGCCTTCCTTTTGTCACGTATATTTTTCCTATATAATCTCCCAGAACCCTCGAGGTCCGTATATCGTGTTTTCGAAGTGTTTTTTGTTTCGAGCTGTTTCTGTCCAGGATTTTGTTCCAGTTTTTAGAGGCATCATGGTCTCCGCCAACGACAAGGGAAGGAAGGCTTTGAAGGATGAACCCCAGGATCCCAAGCTGGAAGAGTCGGTAAAGGATGAAGATGGAGAAGAGGTGGAGGAAGACCCACGTGGGAACCCTCGCGCCACCATTGCAAGCATTGGAGTGGTAGCAAACCCCTCCAACCGCAGGATGAACGCAAAGATGAGCACCGGAGGGAGAGTTCCACGTAATCTTCTTGCTCCAAGGACATCTTCCTCGAGTACCAACAAACCTTTCCACAACTTAATCTATTTTGATCAAATTGAAAGACTTCCTGAGGTGAAGCGGCCAAATCCTTGGAATATGCATCGTTCTAACAATCCAGGAAAAGAGAGTCCCAAGTCTGATGAAGGATGGGGAAACAACTCCAAAAGTTGGGATTCACAGATAGATATATTCATGAACCGCATTGAGAGCAACACCGAGATGATTCGCAACCTCACCCACAATATTGATGAATCGAAGGAGCTGGTTATTAAGCTTATTAAGGATCATCCATCACCACCGAAGGAGTAATTCGTCATCGGTATTGGCATCTCCCTTAGCTTGTTCCAAGCTTGGGGGGAGTGCCGCGGTATCACACCATTATCTTTTATATTTTATCTTTTAGTAGTGTCATATCATGAGTAGGGAAGTTATCTTATATGATGGTTTGCAATGTGGAAGTATCTCTCTTTTAGTTGGTTATCTATGTATCCCTTGGTGTGAGTTGTCGTTATGGAATATTAATGAGAAGTTTTATCATTTATTTTCTGCACATCTTATTTTACTTTTCAACTTCTATCATATATGATTGATCTTGTCATTAGTATTGTTATCACTTTGGGAGCATATAGTAAATCTTTTGGTTTTGGCGAACTTAGCATTGGTCAGTAGCTACAATACTTTGAGACTTAAGTGGAGGAAAGAATTACATGTAGATATAGATTTCAATGATCTCTCTCACTTGTAGATGATAAGCTTAGTATTCACAATTTAAAATTGTTTGTGCCTCCAAGTAAGAATTGCATGATTGCCTTTACTACATGTATATTTGTTTGTATCCATCAACTCTTATGCTTGCTACCAAACCTTGCTAGCCAAAGACCGGTATCGAGAGGGAATGCTTCTCATACTTCCAAACCTTGAGCCAAAACCCTTGCCACTTGTGTCCACCATACCTACCTATTATGTGGTATTTTGCGCCACTCCAAGTAAATACTTCATGTGCTATCTTTATTCAAAACTACTATCCCTTATTTGTGTCAATGTTTATTAGCTCATGAGGAAATAATAGTTGAGTTTGTTATTTTCCATACTAATTAAGTAACCCTTGACTTGCATGCTTCATCTGCTCGTCACTAATATTGCAAAGGGCTGTTTAGACCACTATAATATCAAAAGGTTGAGAAAGTTAAAAATAGACACTCCTCCATGGTTTGAGATTGATTGGTAGGCACCCGAGGATTCGGTTAGCCATGGCTTGTGTAAGCAAAGCTTGGGAGGAGTGTCAAAGTTATCAAAATAGTTGTTTATTATAAAGGCATGTTTTAAAATAATCGGAACCGCTCTCAACTTGCTTAGTATGGAAGATGACAAGAACTCTATTATCATTCGTTGACAACAACAAACACCGCTCAAAAACTTACTTTTATGCTCTCTATATGATTTAAAAACTAGAAGCTCTAGCACATGCTTGTATCTCTGCTTCCCTCTGCGAAGGGCCTATCTTTTACTTTATGTTGAGTCAGTAAACCTATCTCTTTCTGTCTTAAGCAAGCATTTGAGTTGATTGTGATTCAACCGTCTATACATTCGTATTGTTAATCATGTCTCTTATTCTTTCTTGTTGGGCACATTGCTGTTATTTGATAAATATGACCTTGAGAGTTAGCAACTATTTAATAGGGCTGTTTTGTAGAGTAAGCTCAATATGTTCATTGTTCTCTGACCAAGAACGAAGTTTGCCAACACCAACTATGATTTTCTCTATGCACTTTATTGTGATTTGCCTCTACTTGTTACAAGTTGAGTTATATGAATGGAGTTGATATCTAAGATGACCGGTGCATTATTAAATGTGATGCTTCTTGTCCGTATATTCCTTATCGACACTTCACTGCATAAACCTGTGTTCATGTTTACTGAGCTCAGCTTTCGCTTGGGGACAAGCGAGGTCTAAGCTTGGGGGGAGTTGATACGTCCATTTTGCATCACTATTTTATATCATAATTTACTGTTATTCATTGATATATTTCATATTTAGAGATGATACTTATGTTATTTCATCTATTTTGCATGTTTGATGATTATTGGAGAATTGATCACCGGAGTCTGGAAACACCTGGAAAAAGCACCGTCAAGATACACTATTTGCGAAGATCAAAATACAGAACGAAGACCGTGGAAAATATTACTTTGCCAGATCATGGAGGGAGCCACGAGGAGAGGCCAAGGTGGGGCCCAGGGGGCCCACACCCCCTCCACGTGCGGACAAGCCTGGAGCCGCGCGAGCAGGTGGTCTGGCCGCCCTGGCCCACCTCCTGCCGTGCCGTTTCGCGTACTTCATCCCCCCGAAAACCTAAAAACTTCTACGGAGAGTTAGAATTATTCCGCCGCCGCCACGAGGCGGAAAACCACAGAGAGAAGAAAGCTCTCCGGCAGGGAGAAATCTGCCGGGGAAATCCCTTCCCGGAGGGGGAAATCGTCGCCATCATCACCGTCATCGAGCTGCACGTCATCGGGATCATCATCACCATCATCCCCACCGCCGTCACCGTCATCTCCACCGCTCCACTCCGTTCCCGCTGTAACATCTAGGGCTGAATCTTGTGTGTTTGATAGGGGAAACTCTCCCGGTGTTAATTACTATTGTTATTGATGCTATTGGGTGGAACCGTTGAATTAAGGTTTATGTTCAGATTGTTACCCATCATTATATCATCTCTGATCATGTTCCAAATAATGTGTTGTGAGTAGTTCGTTTAGTTCTTGAGGACATGGGTGAAGTCTAGATGTTAGTAGTGAACTATGTTGAGTAATATTTAATGGTTTGATATTTAAGTTGTGGTGCTATTCTTCTAGTGGTGTCATGTGAACGTCGACTACATGACACTTCACCTTTATGGGCCTAGGGTAATGCATTGTGTATTCGAATATTAATTGTGGGGTTACCGGAGTGACAGAAACCTAAACCCCCGTTAATATCTCGATGCATGAGGGATAGCAGGATCTTAGAGTTTAAGGCTGTGGTTAGATTTATCTTAATTACTTTCTTGTATTTGCGGATGCTTGCAAGGGGTATAATCACAAGTATGTGTTAGTCCTAGGAAGGGCGGTGCATTAGCATAGGTTCACCCACACGACACTTATCAAAACACTAAAGATTAATCATCTATATGAAGCGAAAGCACTAGACATAAATCCCGTGTGTCCTCAATAACGCTTGGTCATCATAAGTAAACAAACCGGCTTGTCCTTTGCTCTAGAAAGGATTGGGCCCCTCGCTGCAATTATTATTGTTGCGCTTTATTTACTCGCACTTTATTTATCTGTTATATCAAAAACTCCTAAAAACCTGTCTGCTAGTATTTAGAGTGAAATCCTCATCAAAACTGCTTGTCAGCACCTTCTGCTCCTCGTTGGGTTCGACACTCTTATTTATCAAAAGTACTACGATACACCCCCTATACTTGTGGGTCATCAGTCGGCCAGGAGGAAGGTGCGAGCGAAGCGATGCCGAACTTGTCTGCAGTCCGACACCAAAGAGCGCGCGACCAGGGGCACTCGACAAGTAGGTGTTCCGCCGTCTCGAGGTTCCGCATGCACAGCGGGCAGAAGTAGGAGTTGGGCCATTGACGCGCCATCAGACGGTCAGCCGTGAGCACCCGGTTCTGCACGATCAACCAGGCTAGGAGTCTGCACTTGGCCGGGGCCCAAGCCTGCCAGATCGAGGTCTGGAGAGGGGAGGACGTGGAGCCAAGAAGGAGGAGCCTGTAAGCAGAAGCCGCTGAGTCGGAGGGACGCCAGACGAAGAAGTCCTGTACTCCTGCGGCAAGCTGTAGCGAAGCAGCTGCAGCCCAAAGCCGGACAAAGTCAGGCAGGGAGGCCGTCGTGACACGTCCCCCAAGGTCCCGGATCCAGCGCTGTTCAAGTGTCGCCTCAGCTACAGTGCGCTGCTTCCGGCGAGACGCCGCGAAGAGGCTGGGGAAGAGCACGAAGGGGGCCCCAAAACCGGTCCAGTTATCGAACCAGAAGCGCGCAACTTTGCCATCGCCAAGGATGGCAGACGTTGCAGCGGCGAAAATCCTCCTTTCTTCAATGGTGCAAGGCACAGGCATGCCAACCCATGGCTTCAGCGGCGCAACACGCTCAAGCCAGAGCCATTTAAGGCGCAGAGCGGTCCCAAAACGGTCGAGGTCGACGATCCCAAGGCCACCCAAATCACGTGGCCGACAGATTTTGGACCAGGCCACCTTGCAATGGCTGCCATGGCAAGTATCGTCGCCTCGCCAGAGCCTCGCACGCCGCAGCTTGTCGATGAATTTCCGTACCCAGACGGGAAGGGAGTGGACGGAGATCCAATAGACGGAGAGGGCCGACAGGACGGCGTTCAACAAGACCAGACACCCTGCCGCCGACAGCAACTTGGCTTTCCAGCATGCTAACCGGCTAGCAATCCGATCGAGAAGCGGCTGGAAGTCGACCTTGTGCAGCTTCCGAAGTCTCAGAGGCAAGCCCAGAAACTTGCAAAGTAGAGTAGCAAGCCGCGCTCCGAGGGGTGCCACAATGTTGGCGGGATCAAGAGCGCCGCACCGGATCGGAATGACGCTAGTCTTGGCAAAGTTGACGTGGAGCCCCGTGACCTCCCCGAAACGGCACAGGATGGAGTGCAGCGCCGCAAACTCAGCCCGGACAGGGTTGAGAAACAGGACAGCATCATCGGCGTAGAGGGAAGTCCGCACACGGTTGGCCTTCCCGTGAAGCCGGGAGAGCAGCCCGTCGTCAATTGCCATTTCAATGATGTGGTGGAGCGGTTTCATCGCAAGAATGAAAAGGTAAGGCGACAGAGTGTCCCCCTGGCGCAAGCCCCGCTGGTGTCGGACGCGGTCTCCCACAACGCCGTTAAGCAGGACGCGGGAGGAGGCTGTGGACAAGAGCATAGCGATCCACTCACACCATCTGGCGCTGAACCCTCTGGCCTTGAGCATGTCAAGGAGGTAGACCCAGGAGACGCTGTCGAAGGCGTTTGCAATATCTAGCTTCACCAGCATCGAGGGGCATTTGGAGCGGTGCAACCTCCGCACCTGTCCCTGGACGAGGAGGAAGTTGTCCTAGATGCACCTCCCACGGATGAAAGCGCTCTGCACCGGCGCGACAAGCTCGTCAATGCGCTTAGCCAGCCTAGTCGCCAACACTTTCATGAACAACTTGGCAAAGCCGTGGACCTGGCTAATGGGCCGGAAGTCGCCGATAGAGGCCGCCGCATCGGTTTTTGGCAGCAGGACAACATGCGCCTCATTCAGCCGATGCAAGGATCCCCTGTGAAGCTGAAACAGCTGACCAAACGCAAGCAGAAGGTCCTGAATGATAATCGGAGCGGCCGCTTTGAAAAAGGCGCCGGAGAAACCATCGGGCCCCGGAGCACGGTCCGCGGGGAGGTCAGCAATGGCAGCGAGGATCTCGTCAGCCGAGAAGGGGGCATCAAGCTCGGACAGGTCTGCCGTTGGCAAGGCGAGCGATTCCCAGTCAAAGGTGTGTTCCGTGGTTGCCGCCGTGCCGAGCAGATTGCCGAAGAACTCCTTAATGACAGCCGCCTGGTGGCCATGCTCAGTAGCCACACCATGGTCGCCGGATAGGGAGGGGATGAAGTTTTTCCTCCTTCGGGCATTAGCCTTGAGGTGGAAAAATCTTGTGTTAGCATCCCCTGCACGCTGCCAGTTGATGCGCGCCCGCTGCTTCATCCTAATACACTCAATCACAACCAGACCAAGGATGCAAGACTTGGGGATTTGCGCAACTCCTCTGGCTGCAGCTGCCTAGTTTCCTGCGCCGCGTCAAGCAGCATCACAGTATCCTGGGCCATAAGCAGCTGCATTTTAGTGTCCCCGATGAAGTTCTTCTGCCACAGCCTTAGCGCCTTGGCCGTGCGCTCCATCTTTTCGCCCAGCCGCCCGACAGCGCAGGACGCCGTGCACGGGGCGCCCCAAGCCTGCGCCACAACCTCCTTGAAGCCGTCAAGGTGCACCCAAAAGGCTTTGAAGCGGAAACGATGTGGCCGCCGGATAGGCGACTCGCAGGTCAAGATGAGCGGGCAATGGTCTGACATAGCAGAGGCATGCGGTAGTAGGCGGGCATTCGGGGAGGCGCAGTCCCAATCCGCGTCACAGAAGGTGCGATCCGGACGGCAGAGGGTCGGAGAGTTCTGCTCGTTGGACCAGGTGAATCGGCGCCCAGTCAGCTTGAGCTCCTTGAGCTCGCTTGCGTTGAGGGCGACCCGGAAGCGCGCCATCATAGCACGGTCAAGGTTGGAGTTACTCTTGTCGCGTGCCTCATAGATTAGGTTGAAATCTCCTAAGATGAGCCACGGCCCGGGGATGCGCCCGCGCAACTCCATAAGCTCGTGCAGAAACAGCGGCTTCCGCGCATCATCGGAAGACCCTTAGACCGTTGAGATGTACCAAGGGGTGCCAACGGTGGCCGGCGAGAGGCGCGCAGAGACCGCAGAGGCGGAGATCTCGATGCAATCCACTGCGAACAGGGAGGAGTTCCATGCAAGCAAAACACCGCCCCGAGTACCATCCGCAGGTAGGAAGGCCGAGCCATCAAGCGAAGGCCCAAGAGTTTCCCGGAGGGCCTCGGGAGAGAAGGCTGTGATCTTCGTCTCCTGGAGGCAAAGGACGGAGCAGCGAACTTGCTCGACGAGGGAGCAAACAGCTAGCCGCCGCGCCTTGGCGTTGAGCCCTCGCGGGTTCCAGTTCAGGATGGAAAAGGACTTATCCATAAAGCAAACTCGTTGATCCCAGAGCAGACAAGGCATACAGTGCAGACACAAGGATAAAACAGAACACGGCGACGGCTCGAACAGCAAGCCGCCCCACTTTAGAGCACAAGCACATCACAACATGATCGGTACAGGTGACGGGCGCCCGACCTAGACGCGACAATCTAAACAGAGAGCTTCGCTCCAATCTGTGATCGGAGAAGCAGACCAACGGAAACAAAGCAGCGGCCAACCGGACCGTACGGGGAGAAACACACATAGGTTGTTCTATCGTAGCAAACAATCAGACCCAAGTCAATAGCAGCATCCGCACATCAGGCAGCCGGGCGGAAGGCCTCGTCAGCGAACGGCGCCAGCTCATCGTCGGAGAGCCGGATGCGTGCCGAGGAGTGGACGCCGGCAGCGCGCGCCAGCTTGGAAGTCAGCTTGCCGAGCAGTGTCCCGAAACGCGTCTTGTACTTGGCGCGGACCGAAGCGTTGAACTGGCCAGGCTCATCGATGAGGTCGAGCTCTTGGGCCAGCTTGGCTTGCGCGAGCTCTTCCTGGGGAGCTTGGCGCGCGCCTTGGCGATGTGCGCGCTCGAGCGACGCGGAGTCGGCGCAGCTGGCGGGCTTGGCTCGACCGCCGCGGGAGGTTCCGGCGGCGCCTCGGTAGGCAAGGGAGCGAACACCGGGGGGCGCCCATGACCGATGGGCGTAGCATGCTGAAGACCTTGGAGAGAAAGGAGGTGCATCCGTCCACCTCGAGGGATTGCAGCTTGCCGGCGAGGAGGTCCACGGTCGCCGCCGCGTCGAGCTGGAGCAGCACCGATGGAGGGGCTGAAGAGGGCTGCATCCTTCCTCCAAAAGCAGTAGAAGCCAGGTAGCCCATGTCGGGCCATGGCCTTAGCGGCCCAGCAGCGGCCTCCCACTCACCCATCCGCAGGTTCGGACCAGGCAGCAGGCTTGTGGGCTCCAGGCCCAAAAAAATATCCATGGCGCATCCACCGCACCAGCAGCAGCCCAGTCAGCAGAGGCTGTGGGCGCGTCCCAGATCTGGCCCAGCTGACTAAAGCCCACGTCAGCATCTGGCACAATCAGCAGCGGGTCAACCCTCGTGAGCTCGTGCCAGAAGGCATCTAAGTCAGAGCGGGGCGGCAGCAAGTCAGGCTCAGCGAAGGAAACAGGCGCGGGCACAACCTCGTGAGCAGATGGCGTCGCGACGCTGGATCCCGCACTACCTCCCTCCTGGGAGCGAGCACGGGAGCGAGCACGGGAACGGGCACGGGAGCGTCCACGCTCGTGACCGGGACCGTCCAGAACGCAGTCAGGGCTTGCAGAGGCGTCACGGACGGTATGGCGACGACCTCCACTGCGGCCATCGGCATCCTCCTGACGCCTGTGCTGCACAGGCTCACGGGGCGCGTCATCAGCACGGCACCCCATCAGGCTAGTACGGCGGCTGCCCCGCGAGCGACGCCGGCGGCGTGGCGCGCCGTCAGGAGCATCATCGTCGGCATCATCATCACGGCGCGCCGGCCTGATGCGGTCATGCACCTGGGAACGACGGCGAGGGGCGGCATGCTCCGGCGCGTTCTCCTCCACGTTCAGCGTCCAGCGGCGGCGGTCGACGTGAGGCCAGGCCGCCGTGCTACCGGGCGGAAGAGGCGCGAAGTCCTTGACGGTGTCGAGGTGGATTAGGACGGGGAAGAGGGGACCCTGCAGCCCCTCAGCGCGGGCGAGCCCTCCAGCAGAGAGCGAGCTCGGCACTCCGCGGGAACGTCGAGAACGGAGTAGTCGTTGGACGTTGGGATTCCATTCGGGTTCCAGGACCAAGCCCAGGCGTAGGCATAAGCCGTGTTGGAGAAGGTGAGCGTCTGCCGCTCGAGCCGATCAATGACGCAGGAACGGCCCACCGCGTCTTGGATCTTCTCCTTGGTCCAGCACTGGAGCGGGAGCCGCTCGACGGCGAGGCGACAGTAGTAGCGCGACACCCGCTGGTGGCCACCCGCGGCCAGCGTCCAAGGCGCGAGAGACAACATGACACCGCGGCAGGAGGCCCTCCCGGCCACCAGTGCGATGTCACGGTGGCCCGACAGCTCGAAGCGCACGAGGAACGGCTCCGGCGAGTGGCGCGAGACGTGCATCCGGTCGAACGGGATGCTGAGCTCCTTCTCGATGGCCTTGCCCACCTGCTGCGTGCTGAAGTCAAGCCTCGGCTCGGACATGGTGACGAGCACAGCAGAGAAGCGGAGCAGGCCAACCGCGTCGTCGGTGTCCTCCATGCAGAAGGAGAACGTGGAACCTCGTCCAGGTCGCTGCGACGGCTCACCCGAGCGGAACGCCATGGCAGGGGCGAGCGGAGGTGGGGGCGGCGGCGAGAGGGGCAGCGAGGAGGGAGGCGCGCAGCCAGCCGAGGGCGGGCGGCGCTTGCGGCAGTGGTGAGCGCGGTGGCCGAACCGCAAGCAGGAGGCGCAGCGGACGGGATCTCTGCAATGAGCAGCGCGGTGGTCGGAAGCAAGGCAGCGAAGACAGCGTCCCCGGAAGCGCAAGATAAAGGGATCCGCGCTGGGACGCGGTAGGCGGGGCTTTGAAGAGGAGCCATAACCACGCCGCCCGGAGGGAGGTACGAGCGGTGCACGCCGCCTGTGCCTCGGGGGAACGATTTGCCTCTTGACCATGGTGGTCAGCGCGGTCAGAAGGAGTAATGGCGGAGGAAGCTAGCGCACGCGAACGTCCAGAGTGCTGAAGGGAGAGGCCTGACGGCGAGCAGACCACAGAGCGTAGGCGCGTAGCCAAGGCCGGCGCAGATCTTGAATGCTCCACACCGGGAAGGGGAGAGGAGCGCACCTGCCCGCTCGGGAAGCCCTCATGAAGGCTGCAACTGGAGACCGGCGAGGCCGCAGCGCCATTACTCCGGGCCGGCGCGGCAGCTGAGCCCGCGGAGGCCGCATGCGCAGGCGCCAGCATCGGGTCTTGGTGGTGGATGGAGCGTAGCCAAGAGGCCGCTGACGCCGCGGAACCAGGCGGGGCCCACCTCTGCGAAGGGGAAACCGGGGAGGGAGCGGTGGCCGACGCGCCCGGAGTGGGAGGCGTCGCTATGGTGGTCTCAGGCGAGCTAATCGCCGCCGGTGAGGGGGTGGTGGTGGTCGCAGGGCCCGGGAGGGAGCCGCGAGAGGAGACATTCCTGTTTTCACTCACCGGGATTCTCCTCCTTTACTTGCAAAGTGAACCGGGCATAGATTCGCTGACCAAGAAAATATCAAAACGAAAAACTTACAACACTGAAGTTGTCCGGAAGGGCAAGATGATTCTACCCCTCACAGGATTTTTAAGGTGGGACGATTTAGAAATATTTTCCTAAAATAATCTCCAGGGAGTAAGTCCCCTCTAAATTGGATTTACAAGCCACCAAACACGTCCAAGGCCCCTAGCAGAGACGGCGCATGTGCACCCGGCCGGCCAGCCCCAGATAGAACACAAACGAACAGCCTAAAAGCGCACGATATGAGTACTTAATATAGCCCCGTTGCCTAATTATTATCCGTACAATTAAAAGCGAACAGTGAACACTCAAATATATACTACCATTTCATCGCCATGCAGGGGCTTCTCTGAAACCTCGTCACGCTGCTCGACGGGTTCCAGTCAGGCAGTCACTCATGGAGCCTTCACGGGTTCATAATCGCCCTGTTTGGATGCAATCATGGAATGTTCTTGGCGTTCGCTTCGGCCTCGGCGCCGGCCCAGACCTTGATTAGTACACGTAAAACCTTGTTTAGGACAAGGGGTTTTTGGTTTATGCATGCTCGTCTATATGATGATGGTACGTACCCGTGGGACGAATGGAATCTCGTCGCCGTTAATACAGCAAACAGTGGTTGCATCAATGGGATTCCGAGTTCGAATCAAAGCTTATTTTATATGGATAGCTCTTCCCGGCAGTAAGATAACAAGTATTTGCATTTACAGATAGTACAATATTTCACCAAGTACTTAGTATATATGACGATCACGTGATTGTGTGATGAAGAAAGTCGCCTTGGTGTGTGCACTTCAGTTACTGTGTCCTGACATCCAGCAAAAAAAAGAAAGAAAAAACTCCATGCAGCCTCGGAACACTTGCGGACAGGTTCCCTTTGCAGTTTCATGGTGTCTCTCACTCTCTCTACCCAATTTCGCTGAAGTAAACGGTCAGTACGATATGAATCTCGTCTGGTACCGACCAGGAAAATCGAGTCACATGAGAAGGATTCTGAAGCTTCAGAGTTTACTTACATAGCAGTACTAGGAGAAGGGGAAGCATGATGCCTGTCTACACAAAGCTACCTAGAGTCGGTTAACATTTAGCAGCTTCCGTGGCTCCATGGACGGCGACATGGCGTGCACTACTACTATCTACGGCGTCTGGTACAACTACTACTCCATTTTCGGTACAGCTACAGTAATGTACCAGCGTCTATACACTTGTGATTGGATCCAGGTTGCCCTTTCCGCCTCTATAAATCCTGCCCCCACGCTCTCTGTTGTGTCCACAGCAAAACCCCAGGAGCTTGATTCACAGGAACTCTGCTCCCTCTCAACCTCACACACACAGGCAGAGGCAGAGAAGCGGCAGCAGAGTGATGGCTATGGCTCAGGGAAGAGGCAGTGCAGCGCAGGGCTTCGCCCTCGGCCTGCTCGCCGTGTGCCTCCTCCTCGGCGCCGACGTCGCCGGCGCCGCCACCTACAACGTCGACTGGTCGTTCGCCGCGGACAGCTGGTCCAGCGGCAAGAACTTCCGCGCCGGTGACGTACTCGGTGAGTGGAGGACGCCGTCGGTCAGATACTCAGATAGTGCAGTAATCTACTGTAGCTAGCTCGTCTTATTTCAGAGCTGTGCTGTTAAGCTGTTTTGGTCTTGAACTCCAATTTGTTGCTCTGATTTGTGGCGCAGTGTTCAACTACAACCCGTCGGTGCACAACGTGGTGGCGGTGGACGCCGGCGGCTACAACAGCTGCCAGGGCTCCGGCGCGACGTACAGCTCAGGGAGCGATCACGTCACGCTCGGCGCCGGGAAGAACTACTTCATCTGCGGCCTCAGCGGCCACTGCGGAATGGGGATGAAGATGGCCGTCAATGGAAACTGAAGCTGCCTGCAGCTCTGCAGTGTTTGTGCACCAATAATGGACCTCTCAGTGACTTGTGTGTGATACTGTACGCTCCGTGTGTGTTCGACGCGGATGTATGTCAATCCACATCACATGATACAACCATACAGCAGGCTCATCATGTGTTATGTACTTATGAATGAGAGTGGTAGGTGATGCATGGTGTATGTATGAACGATCGCCGGCATGGCATGGCATGCAGTAAATAACATCGGATTTGTCTGTTTGATTTGTTCCTAGCAGCACGCATACAAGTGTGCAGGCGCCCTTGTATGAGCCAACTGACGAAATTCAGTGACTTGAGAAATATACTAGAGTTGCCGTAACTTCACCAAGCAGGAACTCTGTCAGAGTATATGGTGTGCTCCCGGTTTAGAAAAAATATAAATGGATCTACATTGCCAAAAACTGAAAAGACAACCACATGTATACATATTGCAATAATTCAGCTTGAAAGTTCGGTGCAAAGATATGCATTATTGTCACGTGAAAGAAGAACAAATTCAGTGCACAAACATATGCTATTATAGCCGCGCGCACAATTTTCAGTGCATCCGAACTAAGGAGTGCAAAGCGCAGCCAGAAACAAACCAAAAACTAGTCCGACTCAGGTTGGCATATTATCCATAAACCATCACAACAGGTGCTATTTTAAGTTCCATATTACCATTGTTCTGCCCCACGAAACAAGATTGAGACAGTGAAATTATTTGTCACGCGAATCACCTATTGAATTGATGAACCAACCAAATAAAAAAACCAAACTAATGGAGAGAGGTGGGTAATATATTTATATTTCAACACTTCACCTCACGTCTAAGCTATTTTATTCCTTAGCGTATGTTTGGTGTATGCAGCGAAATCATTTTCTAATATTGTGTGACTAGGATCTTAAACTTGAAACCTCTTGATTTTGATACCATATTGAATTAATGCATCAACCAACTCAATCGAAAGTTTGACCCGATGGAGACCTTCAAAACGGACCTAGGGAGGAAGCTGGGTTATACTTGTATGTCAAAACGGACCAATATATGGCCCTTTTTGTGTTTCTTCTTTCCTTATTTATATAGACCTTCAAAAGGAAAATGATGGGCTTTCCTCGGTCTTTTTTTAGCTGCCGCCTCTAATATAGCCAAAACCTTTCGTACTAAGAGTTGAGTGGACTAAAGTGGCAGAGTTCTAATCCGTTGTGCGATCTTTTTTATCGTATGGACGGTTCGAATCCGGTGACATCACAAACCCAACTCGCTGCAAAGGATGACATTATGTTTGAATAAAGTTTACTCGTTTACTCGTAGAGTGATAAGGGGCATTGCTTAAATCAAGCCAGAAAAGGCACATGCTATTCCGAAATGGGTTTATAATCGGAAAAAGTTTACATTTGCAAAAGAATTTTTGGGTGATAATATTTTCTTAACATTATTCAAGCCACAAAATGGTCCTTTTCTTATATTTTGCACAATGTTTGAATGTATAACATGTCCTATAGTCATATAGAGATATATTCATAAGATCTTTGTGGTGTCTCAAAACAATAAAAGAGCATGCGCTCTTAAGAGCAAACTTGGCTTTTCGAGTAAACACATGCCCATGTTTTGGGCACCTACAATGTCTTTACCAAGAGTCATCTAAGAGTCGAATTAGACCATCAACTATGCTGAGTCGATGCTCCCGAGGCAGGCAAGAAAATAATTTGCGAACACCTGCAAGTCTCTGTTTTCTCCTTCGGGCAATCGAGGGGTTGAGGACCCTTTCAGGCTAAACTTACCGTCCATGACGACAACGGATGAAGTTTTGATTGGCCTTGATGGCCCAAGGGGAAGCGATTTCCCGCCACCGACGGCTTTGGACGTCTTCGTCTGATTTGTCCTGGTCCCTTGACCGCGCCACATAGTCGTACTTTGAAGTAATAACGATATATCTTTCTGAGAGGTTGGACGGAGTAGGATGATCTAGTTTCTCGTGGGGCTACTTTTCTTCGTTTAGTAGGCCCTAACGTATTTGTTTTTTCTTTTGGACTCGGCTGTATCATGTTTGCTTCTCCTATATCAATATAAAATGCAAAGCTTTTGACTCGTTTCGAAAAAATGTTGAGCCGATGCAAAGGAAAATATGTTAAGAATGGAAATCACTATTTTTTGGGCTACAGTGTGTGGAATCGCTTGTTTTTCTACTGTATTAAGACTCCCCTTTTCTGCCACAATAGCTCAAAAATGCATACAAATAAGTGAACCAACAACTTCAGTTGCTTTTTTATTGCCGGACTTGATGAACCTATCCCTGTTGTGTGCCTAATTGATTCAAACGCCCCTTCGTACCACTTTTCCACCACACGTAGTGGATGGTCTTAGTTCTCTTCCTATACCATAACGTTTTATGTTGCACTACCTATTGTACTCTCACCAGTAGGGATGTAAGTGGCGGCGGCGTTTAGCGATCCCACATACTCCGCCCACGAAAAATCGTTTAAACGGCGTACGTGGACATGTGCAAAAAAAATTACGACGTATGTGGATAAGCCACGAAGACCGCCGGCGCCAGCGGCGCAACCTGCACGCGCACGACGCCGTTCGCCGGCGCACCCACGTGGGCGCTTCTCGCGTGCCTCATCCGTCTTCCTTCCCAGCCCCGTACTGGCACAGCGAGGCCCACAAACGCGCAGAGTATCATCGAGCCGGGCCATCGCGCTCATGTTCTCGCCGGTGCTGCCACAGTGCGACTCCTCCAGATCCAAGTCTACGCCCAGTTCCAGCGGCTTCTACGGCGCCACCGCAGCCCCAACAGCTTCCTACGGCTACCTCTGAATACCTCCAGGTCCTGCTCAGCTGCCGCCACGACCTCCAAGGTCAGCTGGCCCCATCTCCTTCCCTCTCCCTCTCTTTCGTGTCCCGTGAGTTTGCGGCTAGTTTGAATTGTTCTGAATCTGCTCATAGCATGGGTGCCTTTGTCCATGGAGCAAGGGAGCCTGATGGAAGCGAGGCGAGATGTCAGTGGTAGAGTATGATGGTCGTGCAGGTGCTGGGTATGGGCCTTGGGCTTGCATACCTCCACGATGATTTCGCAACTTAAACGGCGCCACGAACGCCACGTTGTTAGCATATTAATTAAGCGGATAACGGCAGAAACCGTATACGGCTTCGCGGATGGTGCGGCGCGTCCAGATGTGTCCAGCGACCTGGCCACTTACATCCTGACTCACCAGAGTATAGAAAACACATTGGTCATTGACACAATTTTACATTTGACTACTATTTTTACTAAAATATATGTAAAAGCAAAATAGTGGGGTGTCATGGTGGGTAGCAATGCACCAACATCTAACCATCAGATCTTCTATAGGGAGTACACGGAAGTTTCCAACACCAACGGCAGAACTTGACGACGTTACACCGAGAGAACGAAAATGCATGGTTCTCTCTCCTATTCATCTCCTTTAGACATTTCTACATCCCCGTGGGTGAAATGTTGTATGGTACTTGGCCATGGCCTTTGAAGATGGGAGGCTAGTGCTTGCTTGCTTACTCTGACTTACATGAGCAGCTGGTTCTCTCTCGAAACAGGTCTTCGCCCCGCTTTATAAATAAAGCAAACACAACCGATACAATCAACGACAGGTGCTGGGGCGGAAACAGCACAAGCACGCCCAAAAGAAAAGAAAGAGAAATCGCAAAAGAAAAATGCCGACAACGGCGGATCGACACCACTGAGCAAACTCCATGACCGCTGCGCCCACCGAAGGCCTCCCACCAAGCTCCTAGTGCTCCGAAGCGCCGGTACCAAACAACACCTTCAGGAAGGGATGCGACGATGACGACGCTGCTGCCAAGGGTTTCCCCGGTACGCGACGGGGGGAAGAGGGGGAGCACCGACGCCCTTCAGGAAGGGCTGGTGGCACCTGCTGGCGTCACCGCGCCGACGTCGGACAAGCCGACTAGGATTTCTCCTGACCCCCCATCACCCCTGGCACACCGGAGCACTCCACCATACCGCCCACCACCCAGCGCCAGACGATCACGAAGCCGTTCACAGTGTCTCACCACGGTCAAGAGAAGAGAAGCCTATAACCGAAAAGGAAGAGCCGGGATAAGGAGCCGCAGCACCACCGACGTGTGGGAGGGACCAACCTCCACCGTCAAAGACGGTAACCGACCGGACACCGCAGCAGGAGCACACCAGGCCTGTGAGCCCACAAGCCCGGCCAGGCCCCTCAGCCTCGAGAGGCCCGTGAAGCACCCACCGCCGCGTTGCAGAAGACACACCACTGGCACCGCCGCCCCTCATCCGAGCTGCTCTCCGTAATCAGTGTATAGAGGATCGTGTCAACGAAGCCACGACCCTGCCACCAAGGGGAGGCACCACCACTCTCCGACCGGCCTAACCCAACCCGGGCTGCCCCCAAGAACTGGATCAGTGCGACGTCTAGGCCGAACACCACAACCTCAACGAGCACGATCTCGCATGAACAATGCTCCCACCACCCGGCACGTGCGGGAACCACGCGCCGGAAATGAGTCAACCTAGGCTTGAGCTATTACGAACACAGGGTTGAGGGAGGACATGACGGCGGAAAGGTGTCAAATCATCAAGTCCGGCACCTCCGGATCGACTACTGACAACACTATCGGCAACCTAGGGGCCCCACCCGGGCCCACTAGGCCTAGATCTAGGCCCTCAGGCCCAAATCCAGTCGTCACGTACAGAGCGAGACGACCGCACACTCGTCCTCTCTTCCACCTGCACAGCGAGAAACAGGTCCAACGGCCCGACCGGACCCAGATGTGAGCGCCGGCGCTGCTCTGCTGCCCGCCGTCGATGCCGCATTGCGCCGCCCGCAGGCTTGCGCGCATGCCGCCGAGCCGTGCGAGCCCGACTCCACCAACGGCGCGGGGAGAGAAAAGCAAGCCGGCGACTTGCGGGGCCGCGCGTCGAGGAACCTAGCCCGCATCAAGGCGAGGCGCCGCCGAGATGCACTAGGGCGAGGCCCTGTCGAGCTGCGCTGCCGCCAGCAGATCTGGGCCCGCCTGGCCCAGATCCGGCCCGCCGCCAGGCGCCAGCAACCCAGCCCGAGGAGACCTTCCTCCGCCGGTCGCCGGACGCCGCGCAGCCCTGCCACCCCACGCGACCTCACCCTCGCGAGCATCCCCGTCGAGCATGGTCGCGCCATGGGCTGCCACTGGCCTCGCCGCTCCGCTGCCGAATCAGATGGAAAGACCTACGAGCTGGGCAGAGAGAAACGAGGGAGCCCGCCGCCGCCGTCAGCCGCCCTGCGGCGTCCTCCGGCGACGGCGGGGAGGGAGAGACGGTGGAGGCGGCGCGCGCGGCTAGGGTTTCGGTCGCCGCCCGAGTCGCCCTCGCGAGAGCAGGTGGTGTATCGCGTCCATGAGCAGCTGGTTATATATGGAGAAAAACGTTGGTGCTCTTTGTGGTGGGATAAAAAGGCGTGGGAAGTCAACTTGCGCAACAAAAATTTCTCGCATAGAGTCTCCCAGCTTTTTGGCCAATCATTATGTTATTATATTACAACATATACTTATAACCTAAACATATGATTTGCAAGTTCTCAATCTAATTATACAAAACATCATCTGTAATCAAAGTTCTAAAGTTTGACCTAAGACATATTCAAAGTGCATCTATCTACTGAAGAGAGCATGCAATATTTTATCATGGACTCTCTATTCATATGTGAATTGTATTTAAAGTACATTTCAAACCTATTTAAAAATATCAAAAAATGTCTAAGCATAAAAATGTTAACATTCTATATGCTCATGAAGACGTTGTACGATAAACCTGACATTCTTTACGATATATAAAAAGACAAATTTTATGCTGAGACATTTATTATGTAGGCCACACAAAATATCAATATTTCAGGAACGACTTTGTGAACACATATAGTGTGAACATGTATTCATGAAGTTTTACTTCAGATTTTTTTTACATTTAAAATGTGTTTTTTAAATAGCGTGTGCATGCACCAGGTGCCAAAGGGGATTTTCAACTTTAAATACGAAATCTTGCGACGGCGTTGCAACGAAAACCCCCAGCCAATCACATCGCGCGGCACACGTCTAAACCATGGCCTCAACCTCCACGTCAGCGCCAAAAACGTGACGGGCCTAAATTCCGAACTCACTGTAGCACCGGAGATCTCGTCTGGTGCTTTCTCCGATGGCCGGCGCCCTCCACCGCCATCTCCTACTACTCGCCGTCGTTGCGGTCGCCGCCTTCCTCCCCCGCGCCTCCGCCGTGCGGCCCTTCGTACTGGTGCTCTCCGGTGACGACTTCCTCAAGGACGCCTCTGGCGCGCACCCCTCACTGCCCTCCGCCGACGGCGATGCCGACGACTGGGACGACTTCGCTGACGACTCCCCCGCCGCCGACCCCCTCCTCTCCCCGTCCTCCTGGGTCCCCCTCCTTGACCCCTCCACTCCCTCCCCATCGGATGATGAGCCGGACTCACCCACCGATGCGCTCTTCGTCGCGGGCGCCCGCGCGATGATCTCCGCGGCGTCCTCGGGGGACGAGGCTGCTTTCTCCACTGCGTCCGCGCAGATCGAGGCTGCTGCGGCGGGGGGACACCCCGGCGCGCAGTCGGCGCTCGCGGTACTCTCCGGGGCCGGGATGACGCGCCCGGTGTCTCGCTCGCGTGCCTTCCTGCTGCACAAATTCGCCGCCGACGCAGGAGATCTCCAGTCTAAGATGGCGCTCGCCTACTCCTATTTCCGCCAGGAGGTGAGGTGATTCAGTTCAGTTTTTTGCCTGTGCAATTTACCCATTCTAATAGGGACTCCCATGACTGAGTGATTTTATTAGGTTAGCTAGCTTGCTTGCATTGACGGTACATTATCAGCAAAAACCATATGAATTTTTCGTCTCCATGTAGTGTGGCTAGATTTGTTAAATATAAGTGGTGGCCTAGTATTGCTTGTTGGTACATGTAATTCTTGGCATGATTTCATTGCAGCGATTTGTATGGGATGATGTTTAATCATCTTCGTAAGAGTTGTAGTGATGGGGTCATATCCCTTTTGGGCCAATTTTTTTTCCTGTTAATTATCTAACCATCTAACTCAACTTGCAAGTTGAGGTGATTGAAACAACATGAATCGAGGTGCAGAAAATTTACTTCTATTTTTTCTGTCCATTGTGTACTTTTTTTTTGAAGCAAATTGTGTACTTCTTTTGAATGCTCGGAAAGACCTCTGGTATGTAATTAAGGCTCACACCCGAGTGGCCTGTTATGTTAGAAGTAATGCTGTCATATGTATGCATGAAGTTTCTAGTTTACTCAGGAAGTATCTAGAGTATGTAGGTTTAGTCCGAGAACTCTAGAATTAGGAATGTTCTAGAGTAAGATATTTAGGATTAGTATGAAATATCGAGAGTTTGTAGAGTGTTCTAGAAGTATGGTGTAGGGTTTGGATTGTGCCACATGGCAACAATCTTAAGGGTCATGTACAAGTATAAATAGATAGGGGTACCACCCCTCTCATGTAACCAAAGCTTGTAAGCCAAGATGTAGCATCAAGCATGTCTATGAAATATAGAGCATATATGTGTCTGTCATAGATGCATATGTGTTAGTGTGTGTCAATCACAACCTTATTGGAAGGAGCTAAGTGATTTAGCTCCAACATGTTACATACTAGCAGCTGCCAATAAAGAATGTGAAGCTTTGTTTGCTGTTGTTCTTCAATCTGTCAGTTATATGTGTATCATGTCAATGTTCATGCTATAAAAAGCTTCTGACTGTAGGTATCTTGACAGTGGATGTCCTGTTGCACTACTGTTTGACATCCGTTGTGTTTTATTTGCATGAATAAAGGAAACGAACGTAATGTTTTATTTGCATGAAATGAAGGAAACAAACGTAAGGTATCATGAATGCTTACATTTGTCGTTTCAGTGGTGCTTAGGTTGATTCTGATCCTTGTGTAATTTTTTAGTACATTTTTCTATTACCTTTATATCTATGGTCTATGCTCCATAAATGATTTGGTCCTAATTATTGTGACATATCTTCTGTCCAGATTGCCTGGGACATGTTTATGTTTCACGTAATGCTATTGCAAATATTTTCAATATTAGATTATCTGTCAACTTAAACAATTTGCTTTTGCAGATGTATGAAGAGGCTGTCACACTATATGCTGAACTTGCAGAGGCAGCTCTGACAAGCTCCTTAATCTCGAAGGAGCCACCAGTGATTGAACCAGTCCGGCTACACAGTGGAACTGAAGAAAACAAGGAGGCCTTGAGGAAGTCCCGTGGTGAAGATGATGAAGATTTTCAAATCACAGAGTACCAGGCACAACGAGGCAATGCTGCAGCTATGTACAAGTTAGGGCTTCTGTATTACTATGGCCTAAGAGGACTCAGACGTGATTATGGAAAATCATATCACTGGTTCTCTAAGGCTGTGGAGAAAGGCGATACACGCGCTATGGAGCTTCTGGGTGAAATATATGCTAGAGGTGCTGGAGTGGAAAGAAACTACACCGAAGCATACAAATGGCTGATACTTGCAGCAAAGCAGCAACAATTCTCAGCTTACAATGGACTTGGTTATCTTTATGTGAAAGGCTATGGAGTGGAGGAAAAAAACTTGACAAAAGTAAGTCTTTTATTATGTATTAGGAAATACACTCAGAACACCTAGACAATTCCACCTCTTCTATTTAAGTACTTCCTCCGCATCAAAATGTAAGATGTTTTAGCCTTTTTTATCCACATATATCTAGACATGTGGACCAAAAAAGGCTAAAACATCTTACATTTTGATACGGAGGGAGTAGGTCATACTGATTGACACCTATGATTAAGCTACGACAATGATTTAGTATCACATTCACATCAACTTTCAAATTGATGAAATTATGACCGTAATCTTTTCTAACAGAGTTACAATAACCAGTAGAGCCACGTTCACTATGGATATTATTAAAGATGGTCTTGTGGCACACCTAGATGGAGAAGAATTATAGTAACGTCATTTAGTTCTACGCGATCAGTTAATAAGAATACTAAGACCTGTGAAAATTTCAATTTATAATCCACTCGCATATTCACAGAAGAAGTTATAAAGTTAGATATTTTGCTCTCTTGCTGGTTCTCAACAATTAGATGTTATGTATCGCGACAATCGCTGTACTCATAAACTTGAGGAGCTTACATGTTTATTTTACTTAATTCTTGTTGTAGGCAAAGGAATATTTTGAAATTGCAGCTGAGAATAAGGAGCATGGGGGTTATTATAACCTTGGCGTGTTGTATCTCAAGGGTATTGGTGTAAAAAGGGATGTGATGCAAGCATGCAATTATTTTCTTCGTGCAGTAAATGCCGGGCAACCAAAAGCTATTTATCAAGTGGCAAAGCTGTTCCAAAAAGGCATTGGTCTTAAGAGAAACCTCCATATGGTAATGATTTAGTTAATTCGCCCGTTGTTACAAGTATATAGTATGCTTGAATGAGCATTCCTTGATCAGATTATCACCAGTGTATAAAAATGTGATGGTCCCATGATTTATGTGTAGCATAGCGCCTAAGCTGCCCGTGAGTAGACTAGTGCTATCCATCAATATGCTTTAAAAATAATGTAGTGCAAGTAAAATCCTGAATTTTAATTTTCAATTATATCTGAATCAATCACATCCGATATTGATACGTCATATATCTGGCAAAATATTCTTGATTGATTCGACTCCTGAGGCTAAAAGTTTAATTTACCCATAGGAATTATTTCCTTCTATTTAATTTCATGCACAATGTTTACAAAGTGCTCCACAATTCATCGGGCATATCAGGCTTCATATATTTGGGATAGAAGCCTTGAAAATTAAAGAAACAACCTTAATGTAAACATTCAGATTTCAGAGCCAATGCTTACATCACTGTTTGCAGGCATAAATGACTTAAAAACATAGAAACCCTTTGGTTTTGTTATTCGGTTGTTATCCTACAGTAAAAATGACAAATAATAATTCTATCCAATCCTTTCTTTAACCATGTGAAGTATCGGATTTGCAACTTGTTTACACTTTCCCCTTTAATAGCACCATGTGTTCTAAATGTAAATGCAAATGCTATGGAATCAGTGGCTCATAAAAAATGTTTGCATGGAAGTGTTGATGTATGCTGCATGATACTAGGCTGGTATGATACTAATAGAGACATATGAATCGTTTTGAACTGATACAGATACATGAATTGATTGAAGTGATATTGTCTATGAACTGAATAATTGGCCTTTCTTGTTCCAGGCAACAGTTCTGTACAAGTCTGTTGCTGAGAGGGGGCCCTGGAGCTCTCTGTCTAGATGGGCTCTGGAATCTTATTTAAAAGGTGACATAGGGAAAGCATTGCTCTTGTATTCTAGAATGGCAGATCTTGGGTATGAGGTTGCCCAAAGCAATGCCGCCTGGATTCTTGATAGGTATGGCGATGAAGATATTTGCATGGGAGAGTCTGGCTTCTGTACAGATACTGAAAGACATCTCCGTGCACATGCTTTGTGGTGGCAAGCATCTGAACAGGGTAATGAACATGCTGCTTTGTTGATTGGTGATGCCTACTACTATGGCCGGGTATGTGCAATGGTCCTTTGAGTTGCTATAACACATTTCTGAAGTTTCCTCTTGGAACTTCTTAGATGATTACACGTTTCTGCTAAAATTACTTAATAGGGACTCTAATATTTTATGTTGAAGGCATGGTACTCATTTTTGCCCTCTTAGTTTTGTCTCTGACGTTATGCATTTGTACGGAATGTCTTTCAGATAAGTCTACTGTCATGCTTTATGGTCTAACTTATCCAAAAGCACTATTTGGATAGCCAAGTAAAACATGGCTTCCAAGTTCACAACATGAAAACTCTCAAAATTTAACTTAGTTGTGGAGTCGTGTTTCTGCTCCTAAATTTGCTTCCCTACGGAATACTAGGGACCGTCCGCTCTCTAGACTGTCATGGTACTATTGCTGAAATCACATCTTGGGTCTGTCTTGTGTTACAGGGTGTAGGGAGGGACTATGAGCGTGCAGCAGAAGCATATATGCATGCTCAATCACAGTCTAATGCCCAGGCCATGTTTAACCTTGGGTACATGCATGAGCATGGTCATGGACTTCCGCTTGATTTGCACTTGGCAAAAAGATATTATGATCAGGCTGTCGAGGTGGATTCAGCAGCTAAGCTTCCTGTCATGCTTGCACTAACTAGTCTATGGATAAGGAAGAACTACGCTGGCAGTTTTATGGTAAGACAATCTATGCCCTGTTTAATATCTACTATATAGTTGAATTGTTATAGTTCACTTGTATGTGTATTTGAAGTTGGCTTCGTTATTTCATAATTTTTGTTGCATTTACACATATCTTATTTTGAATTATTTTTCCTAGTCAAATTCTCGCTGGGTCTGTGCTGCTTCATCTATTTGATTCTTAGCCAGTTCTTACTGTGGCTGATATGCAGTGAACCCTACGTTTCCTGAACATGAACTGTTTTGACTTTTGAAATTCCATCTTTACAGCAACAACAAAAAAGCAGGTCAGACACTGTTAAGTGTTCCGTTTGTGTTTCTAAGCTTGTGATATTTACCACATCCAGTTGTCTCAGTGCTGATAGCTGAAGTCTCTTTCAAGTTTCAAGTATAACAGTGCATATTACCTGTTCACTGTTTATTTTATTCCTAGTCACCTTGGTCTCTGCATATTACCTCTTTCATGGTCATGTCATATTGAGTATTGCAGTCATGCTTTGCTCCTTCCAGAGTGTTTCTAAATCTTTCGTAATTTCAGGTTCATTTTATTGATTCACTGCCAGAGATATATCCTGTAGTCGAGGAATGGGTGGAGGATGTCCTCATGGATGAAGGGAACGCAACAATATTGACTCTCTTTGCTTGCCTTGTAACTGTGCTGTACTTGCGAGACCGTCAGAGGCGTCAAGCGGTGGCAGACAACCCCCAACAGCCTGATGGTGCACCCAACTAATGCCAAGATGCTGAGGCCTATGCCAAAGTGATTGCTTGAGGTACATATGGGGATGTTTTGTTTGCGAGTTTTGCATCAAAGTTTTTTTGAATATCTGGAACGTTAATGAAATGAACACATACTGGAGTCGTGAAGTTCCTTCAACCGCAAAACGAAAATGGCTTTCTGGGGACAGAGCATGTAAAATGGTAGGCCTCCTAGAAAACGTATGTACACTAAATTGACTAGAACATGAACCGCTTCACAGTGGTTTGATATTGAGACTGATGATGCTGTTCCAGGTGAAAATTCACCCTTTCCTAACATGATCATGCCTGTAAAGTACGGAGCAGAGTGTTTAAGAATGCTTGTGTTACTTGAAACATGCTAGATTTAATGGCTTGTGCTATGCTAATCGCACTACTTCCATGTTTTCCGTTTCCAGCTGTTGATTACACTGTAGTAAAAAAAGATTACACTGTAGTAGTACTTTATTTACTCTCCTAGTTCCATTCTGATGATTCAGCAATCAGTTGCTTCTTGTCCATGTCCATAGAGTGTCTACTACTGTCTAGTCCGTTTAATGTACATAGTTTGTAATTGGGCTCTGTTGAAGTAACACCAAAACATGCCCCCTTTTATTTGCAATAGAACTTGTCCAAACATGTGTAGTAAAAAAATGGAGGCGCGTATCAATCATGTTCCCTTTTTCATTCTAATCATGCGGTCACCAATTGGTGGCAAATGCAAATGCAAATGCCTGCTTTGGTACGCTTACCAAAAGTCTAGTGCAAATGTGTGAGATTCCTATCCACCTGCTGCTCGCTGCTCAAGATACTTTTACGGGAAAAAGTAGGGGATTTGTGCGCCTTTGTTAGATATGTCGAGAAGAATTTGGACGTAACACCAAATTGCATGGCAGTCCGAATGGCATTGAGCCACGCGTTACCACCCCACCCGAAGAAAACACAAACTCGTAATTCGTTCTTTTGCATCCGTTTTGAGAGAGAACTCCAGCTGCGATAAAAAAAAAATACTCAATCTACAGACCAACGCGAGTGTGGATTGAGTGGAGTACTTGTTGCAAACATTTACTCCAAATCGTTATCTGCGTCTTACTATTTTGCAATTGATACTCATCCACTGGACAACTGCTGTGCCGCTGCCATAGCGGACTTTTGTAGCGATGTCACTTCCATTGATGAATATGTTTCTCGCACATACGTGGATTTTCTTCCTTCCCCTCATCTTCTTCTTGCTCTCTCCCCAGGAAAACAGCCACTCCTTGCCATATCCGGCGGGCTATCGTCCACCTCCGATGTTTCCTGCTCCATCCCCGATGCCTTCCTCTTTCGCCCGCTGCTGTTCCTTGCAGTTGGCGCCCTCATGCCGTGTTGTCATGGATAGCCTCGAGAGTCAAGGCGGACTCAAAATGGACGGTAACTACCTAACGAACTCAAGGGAGAAAAGGGGATGGGATAAAGGGAAGTACCATGGGGATGAGTCCATGCTGAGTAGGCTCTAGCGATTAGGGTTCATCACCGGTGAGTTCGATCCAACGAAGTCAAATGCTTCAAACACTCTGCAAACACATAGAGTGAAACCATGGAACGATTCTAGGCGTATACTGCAAATATTGCTTTAATGCTACCACTGTTTTCATTACAATTATAAACATTATCCTCCCATGTTACATACGTGTGTTGACTTCTATTTTAGAGATTTGCTGTGAGGGATAGGAATTTGCTGCGAGTGGTGATTTGTTGCATACTCATATTTTTTGGCTGCATAGTTGTTTTGAAATGCTGCCATGCCTTTTGACAACTTATAATCCATCAGAGCAACATAGGCGCTATATATCGCCTGCACGGTTAAAGTCGCTTTGTTAGCGCGCTGGAGGCATTTCTGGCGCTCCAGCAGACACGCGATATCCCAGCGCACGGTAAACTTGCCCCACGTGCTGGAAATTTCGGCACCTCGCGCCTTGTATTTGTTGTGCCGGCTCCAGCGCGCTAGACAACAAAATGTCATGCGCGAGTTGACCAACCGCCAGATTTGAAACTTCTTGCGCTCGCGCTGATGCCCAGATTTTCCCCCACCTCCTACGACGATCTAGGCGCCCCATTCTCGGCCGCCGCGGCTTCCCTGCATCTCCTCAGCGTGTCGCTGCCTCCTATGGGCTCGTGTGTGAGGTGGAACCACCTTGAATCGGCGCCGCATTCGCCGTTGCCGATTCCCCCGCTTCTACCGCGGTCGCCACCGCATCCCCACAGCCTAGCTCACTGATGCACTCACGGTTGTGTAGTTGGAAAACCCCAAGAGTAAGGTGTGAAGTAGTGCAGCAGCAAATTTCCCTCAGTTATGAAACCAAGGTTATCGAACCAGTAGAAGATGAAGAACACGTCTGAAGGTCTCCCCCTTGCAATGGCACCAGAAATTGCTTGGTGGAGGTGGAACCTGCACAACACAATCAAGAAACTTTGCCCCAACTCAACACTGAGTTTGTCAATCTCACCGGCTTGCTGTAACAAAGAGATTAAACGTATTGTGTGGAAAATGATGTTTGTTTGCAGAGAATGAAAGTAACAGTTTGCAGTTGGTTGTATTATCAGTTTAAAGAAAAGGACCGGGCTCCACAGTTCACTAGTGGTGTCTCTCCATAATAATAATAATAATAGCATACATGCGGGTAAACAAATTACAGCTGGGCAATTGATAGAATAAAGAGCTGCATAATGATGCATATACTAATGACATGATGTCTAGTGTGACATTCATTTGGGCATTACAACAATATACATAGACCGTTCCAACCGCATCTATGACTAATAATCCACCTTCCGGTTAGCGTCCGCACCCCTTTCAGTATTAAGTTGCAAGCAGCAGATTATTGCATTAAGCAATGTGTGTAATGTAAGTAACTAACATCATCCTTAGATAAAGTACTAATGTTTTATCCCTAGTAGCAACAGTACATCTACAACCTTAGAGCTTTCTGTCACTGCCCCAGATTAAATAGAGACATGAACCCACTATCGAGCATAAATACCCCCTCTTGGAGTCACAAGCATTTACTTGGCCAGAGCAACTACTAGCAACGGAGAGCATGCAAGATCATAAACAACACACAACATGATATATTATGAAGCAATGACAAAGTATTCAATATTCATCGGATCCCAGCAAACACAACATGTAGCATTACATAAAGATGATCTTGATCATGATAGGCGGCTCACAAGATCTAAACATGATAGCACAATAGGAGAAGACAACCATCTAGCTACTGCTATGGACCCGTAGTCCAAGGATGAACTACTCACGCATCAGTCCAGAGGCGGGCATGGTGATGTAGAGCCCTCCGGTGATGATTCCCCTCTCCGGCAGGGTGCCGGGAAGAGCTTCTGATCCCCCCCGAACTAGGGTTGACGACGGCGGCGGCTCCGTGGTGAAAAGTGGAAAAGTGTTCGGCCTTTATGCCTTAGCGTTTCGGGGGGATTATATAGGCGAAGGGGCGAAGGCGGTGGAGCCCCGAGGGCCCCACCTCAGGTCCCGGCGCGGCCAGGGGGGGAGCCGCGCCACCCCTTGAGTTGGGCGCCTCGGGCCCCGTCTCCTTCTCCCCCTCGGACTTCTGGAACGTATCGGAGATTCTAAGACCTTTGGTTTTTGTTTCGTCCAATTCCGAGAATATTTCCTTAAGTGGATTTGTGAAACCAAAAACAGCAGAAAACAGGGAACTGGCACTGTGGCATCTTGTTAATAGGTTAGTTCCAGAAAATGCATAAAACTATATAAAATGTATATAAAACATGTGGGCAATTGGTATAATATAAGCATGGAACATAAGAAATTATAGATATGTTTGAGACGTATCACTCACCGCCCCTGCCTCCGGCGCACAACGCACGATTCCTTGAAGAACAGCCCCGATGGCGGCCACTGCAACTTGGCGCCCACAAGGTGTTTGAAAAAACACTCTCAAGGTAAATATTGCCTCTGACTCTTGTTTGTAGATTTTTTTTTGTTCGTGTTGTTTGTAGTTTGAATTAGTTCTAACTCATGTTTGTAGATGATTTCATCCTATGATTCTTCCGATGAAGAATTTGACCTTCAAGAGGAGGAGAACCTCACATTGATCTTGGCTATGCACGCGAATAAAAAGACGAAGCATGGTGGTTCTATTTCCGGTCGTCAGAAATTGTGGAGGGAAAGGACTGAAGCTCATGAGAAGTTGATGCGGAATTATTTTGTGGAGACTCCCACAACGTCATCCTTGCCCACTGTTCATTATGTCTTTATCTCATTCGTTGGGGTTTCTACCAATGCGGGCTTTCCCTTCACAACCCCCATGGGGGTGGTCCACAGAGTTCATAACTACCCCTCTTACATACCCCGAGCGCTACTTTTCGGCGCTGGTTTAGGATGAGCATCAACTTATTCAAACACATTGCAAAGTGTTTGACGAACCATGATCGGTTATGCCGCCGGAGAACTTGGGCATAGCACCTTTCAGAAGGTGACCACCGCTTTGCGTATGTTGGCATACGAAATTCCGACGGATCTAGTTGATGACCACTTGGCAATTGGTGAGAGACAGGCCATCAAATGTGTCAAGTATTTTGCAGTTGGCATTGTCCAAGTGTTCGGTCCAGAATACTTGAGAGCTCCCAATGCTCAAGACACGACTAGGCTTTTGGAGTGCAACAAAGCTTGGGGGTTCCCAGGTATGCTTAGCTCAATTGACTGCATGCATTGGAGTTGGAAGAATTGTCATGCCGCATGGCATGGACAATTCCAAGGCCACAAAAATGATTCCACTATAATCATGAGGCTTGGATTTGGCATCTTTTTTCGGAATGCCCGGATCTTGCAATGAAATCAATGTACTTCATCGGTCACCACTCATGAACAAGATTGCACTTGGTGAAACTCCACAGGTGGAGTTTGTATCAAACGGGCACAGGTACAACTAGGTCTACTATCTTGCGTATGGCATCTATCCAAGGTGACAAACATTTGTAAAGCCGGTTCACAAACCGCAAGGTAAGAAAAAACTTGAGTTCCATAATGCTCAAGCGGCGGCTAGGAAAGATGTGAAGAGAGCATTGGAATTTTGCAAGCCCAATTTGCTATTGTGAGAGGACCGGGTAGATTTTGGGATCGAGACATCCTTTGATATATCATGAACACTTGTGTGATCATGCATAACATGATCATCGAGAATGGGTGTGGCCAAGATCTAGACTACTCTAGCTATGAGTTGATGGGATGTCGCGTGCGAGTGTGGAGGAGGGAAGAGAGGGTGTGACACTTTCTTGCCTCTTATCATGCCATTCGACAAGCGATGCACATTATGAGCTTCAAAAGGATCTCATCGAGGAGTGGTGGACATGGAGGGGCAGCATAACTACTTTGATGTTGTATGTTTGTTGTATTGTTATTATATTGTTGTTGTATTGTTGTTGAACTATTTGTTGTATTGTTGATGAACTTGTTGTATTATTCATGAACTAATGTTCTATTGAAGATAAACTATTTGCTTGAATCGTAATAATTATTAAACTATTTATTGTTGATTTATTTTTAATGTGTTCGATCTTATGGTTGTATGTTTGTGTGGGGTTACTGTTTGTGCACTACCGCGCACTTGTCGGAACGTTGCTAGCAGCGCGTACAAATATAGCGCATCTGGAAAACCATTTCGGTGGTAGTGCGTGCTAAACAGTCATTTTCGTGCTGCAAATGAGTTTTAGCGTGCCGCCATATAGCGCGCCTATTGGAGATGCTCTCACGTGATGAAATGATGTTATGGTGTTGCAGTAGTATAAAATTTTGTTGTGCAAGTCAGTGGTGTGCTGCTTGGTTCAGATGGTCGAGGTTCCCACATCCCCCATCCAGACTATGCTTAATTCTACCTATGTGTTTCCTCTTTTGAGCACTTCATAGATCGAATGTTCTAGAATTATTCTAAAGGTAATTTCAGGGTTGATTGAACAATTCGTTATTTATTGGTTGACTTGTACGAAAATAAATATGCTAATTTTTATATAATGATGTTATTCATCAGGGAAACAATTAACTTAGTTGAGATCTGATTACCAACTATTTTCAAACAAACTTTAATCGTGTAAATGTTATTGGTAGGTTTGCACCTCTGAAATTGGTCCATGTCGTTAAAATTTTAAATTGCACCCTCAACTCTCAAGACAAATCACTTTTTCTATATATACACCATATGTATCTTGACCATAATATGTGTACGGTGCCAATACACTGCTACATCTAGTCTAATGAGATACTCCCTCGGTCCCAAAATAACTGTCTTAAGTTTGCTAAAAAAAATGATTGTATCTAGACATAAAACATGTCAAGATATGTCCACTTTTTACCAAACTGGAGACACTTATTTTAAGAGGGGGAGTACTAGAACTTGTTTATAGCGAACTTTCTAGGATTTATAATACGACAAGATTAGCAGGCCTCACATGGCCATGAGCTGTGATATATAAGGATGGGCCTTGCATATCATAGTATTGAATACATCACGTGCATTGCACGGAAATTGGGAAACAGTTTTATTAATCTTGAAGATAGCAGCAAAAATATTTGGTGAAACATATACAATAATGCTTTTCCAGCATGCCTTGTTTGATACTTTGATGAGAAGCGACTATCGTTGTCTCATAGCCCTCTCACGTTTTAAGATCTGTTGGACCCTGTTGACCTATCCAGAATGTATTTCTCAAGAAACTTAGACCTATATGCGCAAGAATGTAGTGTTCAATAGTTTAGTCCTTTTTTGTTTGGATGTTGTTTTGGATTAGTTGATTGTCTGAGTTGGGTCAATTGTGTACCATACTATCATGGTTTATTTAGAATCGGAGAATATTAAGATTAATGACCATACTTACAGATTTTGACATACTGAATCGAGGATTACTCATGCTAATTTAATCCTTACCAACCTTTGCAAACAACATGTAAATTGCCACATATGGTCGATTACATGGTGTTGCGGTTGTGGGTATCCTCGTGTCTCGAGTTTCTCGTTATATTAAGTTGTTGTAGATGTTGGGTGTACTTGATTTTAATATATTATCTTTATTAAAAAACATGGTGTTGTGAAAGCAATATCATGTGATTTGCAAGTTAGGCCCCTTAATGTGGTGAAGGTACTATTTAATCAACCACCCAACCCAAGTAAAAAAAACGAAAAATATACCAAATCCACGGGCAAATATGTGGATGATCTTGGGCACACATGACCTCGATTTTCAAAGCGTGCGAAAATCATATCTGTTAAGTCTCAGAAGAAGAGAACTTAACTGTAGGCTGTAGCAAAGATGGTTAGGAGTGTGGTTGCACACTCAGCCCATCAGAGTTCAAATCATAGGTTTAACGTTGATGTTTCTCATTTAGACAGAATATTTTTCAATGGGAGGCAACGTTCCCGTCGACAGCAAGACTTCTGTGGTGACTTCGTCAATCTCAAGATGATCCGCCGACTCAGTCTTTCGGAGGTGCTCATAGGGGTAGGGTGTGCGTGCGTTCATAAGACTGAATATATGCGCGTGTGTATTCCGTTGTAGTGTGTTTTGAAAAAAAAAGCCTCAAAAGAAGTGAAATAAATCGGGCACCTACCGTACATATTGACTTGAAACTTATTTTGGTACAAATTTTCGACAAAAAACAAGGATGCAAATTCACCTGCCCGCTCCCTGCTCGTTGGTGTTACACCCTTGCCATGTCTGGAATGTTCGCAAACACATATCGGAGTTGAACGGACACGGAAACGTTCAATCAATCGAACAATGTAGGTAGAAGAAAACAGAGGAGGGGGCAAATGTTGGCGAGTTGTACTCGTCTCGACCTAATTAAGCACACATGGGATGAACTGCCAGTATCTCCACCATCGGTGGATTGCTTTTCTTGTTCTCTGTAGCTTCTTCCTCCAGGTCGAGGACACGAACGTAGTCGTCGAAGCATTCATCGATAGTCCTGAATGGCATGTCAGGGTAGAGGCTGGATATCTCAACGTCTCTCGACGCATCGATACAATAGTTTGTCTGGCAGCCGTTTATAAAGATGTCGTGCGTCAGGGAAGCGACTATGCTCTCCGGGATGATGTCCTCTGCAGTTGATGTAAGATGCAGTCCGTGATCAATGAATCATCATAAATGCAGCGGACAGTAAACCAGGTGTTTTCAAGCCGAAATGACCCAGACCTGCGGCCATGGCGAGCAGGTCCTCCTTGCTGAGCGTGACGCGCGGCAGTGTCCGCCCGATCTTGCTCTCCCACAGGGACGCCATCTCGTTCGTGCTCAGGAGATTACAGGCAGGGCGGAAGTGAACCACCTTGTTGATGCCCCGGGCGTCGTAGGCAGCCCTCACCGTGAACTTGCCAATGTCAGTTCCAGCCACGAAGAAAGCTGTGTAAGCAGAATCATCAGCATTGCATTAGGCGAGAGCCGCGAGACACACGTGCAAAATGAAGGAACAAATCTATGGTGTCCGTATGTATGTACCTCTGACAGTGCCGTCGCCATAGATCTGGAAACGGTCGAGCGGCGGTGGCACCTCGGACGGGTGCATGTTGTCGAAGTAGGGCCAGCCGGCGATGGAGTTGCAGCAGATGTAGGTGTAGGGCACGCCCGCCGCCTCCGCCGCCCGCCGGACGCGCCGCTTTTCCTCGTAGAACCCCAGCCCCGCCCCCACCGGCCGCGCCCTGTCCACGTCGTGTCCGAACTCCGACGGCAGAAACCTCTGTGCACATACAAACGACATCATGTGTGAGTACTCCTACACAAAACACACACTGTAGTTTGCGCGCACGGGCGTACCTTGACCGTGCCGGCAGCCTTGATGGCTTTGATGAGACCGAGCTGGTCGAGGATGTTGGCGCCGCCCATGACCGAGATCACCACCTCGACGCCGTGGGAGAGGAGCACCGCCTCGACGAACTTCCTCCCGTCTTTCCCACCGACACGGCCCTGACATCACGACGCCCGCGCATTTTTAGCAACTGGACACTGTGTTCGGTTTACGTCGTGCATGTGAGATTACCTCGACGATGACGGCGCCTTTGTGGCGGAGCGCGTCGACGGAGGCCGCGCGCGCGGGGCAGGCGCTGCCGGGCCGGACGAGGATGAAGGTCCGTCGTCCGCTGTCGAGGCAGGCTTCAGCGACGAAACGGCCGATGTAGCCGGTGGCGCCAACGACGAGGGCCGGGCCGGAGCGAGGCGCCTCGTCCTGTCCCTGACACGGCGGCGCCATTGCTTCGCTAGAAGCTGACGATAAAGTGTTGTTGCACAGTTGTAGCAGCCGGTCAGGAGGCGCTGATCGGGCGACAGAGTGGTGCAGGTGGAGTGATCTTATATAGAGGTAGTAGCTTTTGTACCGCGCCGGGGCTGTGTGTGCACAAGAACATTAGGTAAACGCATGGCGTAGGTGATGGCTGTTAGCCAAACGTTAGGTGAATCATAGTTTGCCCAGATCTAGCAGGGGCACGGCACATTGGAGTAGCGATGAATGGAATCGTAAGGGCCCTCTGTGGCTCTGCCGGATTCAGAGGCCTCTGCCGGCTGCCGCACTATTTGTTCTGTATCCTGCAATTCTTTCTCGCGATCACAAAATATTTTTGAGCGAAAAAATTGTTTTTTCTTACTCTCGGTCACATAAAGATGGTCGGCCTACACCTTACAGCGTTGATCACTGTCCTTCACTGCTGTTGCTTGCTGAACTACCCCTTAGACCGTCTGACCTGGAGCGCCCCCGTCGCAGACAGCAATTTGCTTGCCTATGAAAACTCTGTGGTGGAAATATGAGCATTTTCTATATTAATTTCATCCAAACACTATCATGGCAAATATGCTAGCAAAATTGGTCACATACGAGTGACTACACATGCAGTATATCACTAACAAGATGATTGATTAGAACATCCGTGTTTGGTCGACCGCGGCTGTCACACACTTCATATTTGCCAGCAGCCGACCGTCAAAAGAAATATTTGCCAACAGCCGACCTCAAAAGAAATATTTGCCAGCAGTAGTCCTTTTTTGGTTTTGCAAGGGTACATCTCTTGTAGATAGAATATAGTTGACCTAGTTTATGAGACAAACATGGTTTTAAAACCCTACAATTGTTTATGAGGGAACAAGGTCAAACTACTACTACAACAACAACAATTCAAGCGCACCTCTTGGGTTCTCCACGGTCTCCTCTCCCGCAGTCGGGCTCACCTCCAAACCGCACGTCGCACCACACCAATCTCGAGAAGAGCAAAATATCGCAGCCCCCAGCACTACTCTGGCTTTTCTTGGTGGCGGTGAGGGAGAGTGATAGAGGGATGGCAGGGGTACGTAGGTGGAAATGTGGAGGTGGCATTTCTCCTCGAAACAACAACCTTATCATCACCGTTGTGGTGCAATGTAGTGTAGCAAGGGCCCTAGGCCCCCTAAGATTTGGTATTTCCGTGTAGGTCCGTGCATCTCTATGCATAAGGCTATGTATTTTTTTCGCTTTGGCCCCCCTTCTAGCTGTATTTATGGCTCCGCCCCTGAGTGAAGTGAGCATCGTTACGTTGAATATTATTCAACAACATCTGAGCGATTGGTGTATAATAAAATTACAAAAATATAGCAACTTTTATGAAACATTGTCTAGATATTTACTGCGAAATTAAAAACAGTGAACACAACTAGTGGGTAAAAGGATAAAGGAAATATAAGAAAGAAAATGACACATTAAAAGTAAAAATGGTTTAATTAAAGAGGATAAAAAAGTTCAAATTCAAAATAATTACGGTACGTAAATAAATAAAGGAAACAAAAACTGAAAACGAAGGAAAATTAATGAAGGGGGAAACGAATAAGAAAGCAGCCGAGAATATGAATCCCGATAGCACGAATGCTTGTTACTGGGCCAGGCCCGAGGCGTTTGACGAGGTTTGCGGACACCCGTCTAAGAGCCGTCCTGGATAACAGCCACAATAAGCGACAGATTGGTATCGTCCGCTGTCGTCTCCCGTTCTCACAGTTGCCCACTCCGCCGCCGCCGAGCTTTGTACGAAGAACCCAGCCTTGGCTCTCTCTCGCTATCGCTGATGACCTCCGCGCCGTTCGTCTCCCCATCACCATCCCGCCTGTCCTCCGCGCGGGCCTCTCCAGTCCTCAAATCCTCGGCGAGGTCCGGGACTGGGGCCGCCTTCCCCGCTCGGCCGTACGGACCATCGCTTCGTCTGACTTCACCTGTCATGGCTGCCACTGGCGTCGGCGGTAACGGCTCTCCGGTGGCTCCTGAGAACTCCACAGGTGGTTTCTGCATCAATGCTTTGATTTTTTTTTACCCCTAGCTATCTCTTATCGTGTTCAACATTTTCAGTGTTGTCTAGGTTGGGAGAGGTCAAGAGGGTCACCAAGGAGACAAATGTGCATGTGAAGATTAACTTGGATGGCAATGGTGTTGCCAACTGCTGCACAGGGATACCGTTCTTGGATCACATGCTTGATGTGAGTACACTTTACGTGTTGTATCAGTAGTTGTGAATTGAGCATTTGTTGGCCTAAGTGTTTGTTGGAAACAAGGATGTGATATCTGCTGCATCTAACCGAAGAAGAGTAGTTTTTTTTTTTAAACGAAGGCAAAAGCTTTGCCTTATCCATTAATTAAGATTCTTAAATCAGACGAAGGGCGAAACAGAACTTTGAGAGTAGTAACCTCTGTGTGCAAAGAAGGGCGAAACAGAATTTTTTAATCATAAAAGTAGCTTAGCTCAAGTCGACAAATAAATACGGCAAGTAGTATTCTGAATTTCTGATGGCAAAGATTTTATGTAGGACACACACTGACTTTAGATGCTTAAGAGCATCATTAGTATAATGATGTTGGTATTGGGATATAGTATCCCCATAAAAAATAAGGTATTGGGATATAGTGATGTATACATAACTAAGCTTGAAGCGGTCCTGCTCAAGAAAAGTCTGCTCCCTTTTGAGCTCCACATGTTCCAGGTGATATTGAGAAATTAGGAGGGAAAATGCCGTCCGTTTTTTTCTCTAGTCTGATGTGATCCATGGAAAGATTCTTACATCCTTTCCTCTTATATTAACTAATGTATGTATGAGTGAAATGCATGTCTTTGGTTATTCCATACTAGTGACAAACTGACAATAAACAGCCATTATGGGCAACAAGCCCTTACATCTCAGGTCTTATATGTGGGAAGGAACTACAGTTAGGTGCTAATGTAGCCAAAACCAACGCCAGCAGATTTTTTTTAGAAGTATTTCTTTTAGACAGGTTACTGGACTTCGAATTGTCCAGCATTCTGTTATGTGTATAGCTTGTGCTTGACTGTAGCAGGTTCCAACTCTTGCTGCATACTGCCTCTGCCACACTATTTGTTCTGTATCCTGCTTTTTTTTCTGGGCAAAGTTAGGCAGCAACTTTCAGTTTACAATTTGCAGCAACTGGCATCCCATGGACTGTTTGATGTATATGTGAAGGCTACGGGTGACACACATATTGATGATCATCACTCCAATGAGGATATTGCTTTGGCAATTGGAACGGTAATTCTTGTTTTCCTATTATTAATTCTTAGCTTGATGTTTGCACTTCTAGTAATAGTTATATGAATTATTGCTTGCCACAAGTTAGGATATCCATATTGGCCTCATTATTAGATTTGTGTGCTATATTTTTGTTCTTTACGTCATGGTGCATTGTCCTAAATTTAATGTTCTGCAATTATACTACGGTGACTTTTTAAAATCTTTCTTTTAGGCATTACTTGAAGCACTTGGAGAACGAAAGGGAATTAACCGGTTTGGGCATTTTACAGCACCACTTGACGAGGCAGCAGTTGAGGTTATACTGGTATGCATGACCATCTGCTGCGTTTACATGCTATGAACACACAGTTCTCTGCAACCTCCATTCATGAGGGTACATGTTTATGTTGGCATTTGTGAGCTCATGTGCCTCTTGCCTGTGCTAACACATAACTGAATGATAACTTGTATCAGTCTGGTTCTTCACTTGGGAAATAATCAGGCATGATACTTTTTTTTGTCTTCTTATGTCTTCATGAGCATCTAATGTTACGATAGGCTAGTCTATATGCAGATTTTGACTTTTAAGAACTCATATCAAGAACGATAGTACTTTTGTGTTGTTTTTGTTAAAAAAACACACTGAAGTCTAATACTTGAATGATAGCGAGAGAGTTGCAGTTATTTTGCTATATCATATCTAAATTTTGGGTTACCTATTTTTGTTTGACAATTCTGATAATTTCATTTGTTGGCATGGTGAATATACAAATCTGTACTAAGCAATTATATGGGCCTTGTTGAACTTGGATGTTCGCCGGTCATCCCTGTTTTCCCTTCTATTCAGGATCTATCTGGTCGACCTCATTTGAGCTGTGGCTTAAGTATTCCTACTGAGCGAGTTGGCACATATGATACGCAGGTAATTTCGACAGCCGTTGTCAATTGTCTGCTATGTTGATTCCAGGGGTTTTTGATGTCCCGTTTCTTATGTCAGACTTAAAAAAGAATTTCATTGTCAAATCCGGCGTATTCAGTTCTAGTTTTTTCTAGACTTTTCTCTTTCGGTCGACTCATTGCTCTCTTGGAACAATATTTTTTGACAGATGTTCAGAAGACATGTTATTCATTTTTTTCATTTAGGGTGATGATATCCTATTACTCCATATATTTCGGCTATCTACTTGGGCAAACAATAACTTGATTATTTTTATGACAGCTAGTTGATCACTTTTTTCAGTCCCTCGTGAATACATCTGGGATGACACTTCACATCCGTCAGGTATTTTCCTGCTTCAGTTTCAAACAATTTATCTTCCTAATCTATTGGGTCCACAATACAATATTTTCTTGGGGCATAGGAGTCAAGATAATTGTTTTTCACCCCAACGAAGTGAAATAAATTGGCATAACATTGTGCACTTTCCTATTTTTATTTTCTTTCAAGCTCGCGGGGAAGAACTCACACCATATTATCGAGGCATGCTTCAAAGCATTTGCCAGGGCCCTTCGACAAGCAACAGAATACGACTTACGGCGACATGGCACCATCCCCAGGTTTGTCCTCACTTACTGCAAATATTATTCAGGGAGTGCGTGGTCACCATTTTGTAGATGTCTCAGAAACTATTTCCAGACACGTAGCTGTGCAAAACATAGATAGACTTAGCTGCTGGTGCATCATAACCTCCGGTGTCCAGTGGCATACAATAGTCGGGGACAAGATTGTGTTTACCTTAATAAACATGTTAATCTCCAAGTTGCTACTGATTTTTCATGCGTTTATATAATATCCGTGATGGTAATATTGTTTGACCCAATCGCAGCTCGAAAGGTGTTCTGTCAAGGTCTTAGTGTTGCAAGAAAAGATGGATGCACCCGTTTTCCCACCTGAAGCCAGAAGCAATCAGAGGAAACAGATGGACGGTGATCTTCTCCCTTGCTACTTGTGATTCGAGTCCGCAAGGTGCCTTGCGACAAGAGAGCACGGAAAATGGTGGCTCTCTGTGTTTATTTATCTTATTACTAGCACTTATTGAATTACATGCAACTAGCCAGCTCAACCAAAGTCGCAAAGGGTTAGACAATATATTTCAACAACACTGGCGTAATGTATATCTGAAGGCGAAAATCTGTAAATGGCTTGATATTCTGAAAAGTACTAAGTATGGGTTCAGAATTATGTATCCTTCTGTAATAATAATGCTTGACCATTCTAAGAGAACAAAACAAAATCAGAATAATCTATGTGTGCTTTGATCTCCTGTGCGCTCCATCTGGCTGCTCGTGTACCTGTTGGACCCGTCCGCTATCCATCTTTCAGACGCCGGTTGGCAGTGGGTTATCTCTCGGTTGGGTAACTTGGCGGTTGCAGACATCCCGGAAAATTAAGAGTCTCATATTAGGGCATGTACGTACAATGGTGTACACTCCGCCATCTGTAACACAGGCCACGTAGGAACTTGGAGGGCGTGGAAGAAAGAGAAAACGAAAACCGCCAGAGTCTGTATGTAGAATTTCCGACGATCGATTCCCGTGCAAATCGCTGCCTGACGGCCTTTTTCCCGTTGTATGCATACCGTCGCACATCGTGGGCTCGGCTGGTAGGGTCTCGTGTTTTTCTCTGCAGCTTCGGGTCATCAACGTCATCTTCCCCCATCATAGGCTCGTCGTGTGTTCTGGCGTTCTCTGTTTCCCACATTTTTGTGTTTCTAGTGGTTGCTTTGGCCACTTTGAACTTTTCCTTCTGAGAACTCGAGATGTTGATGAAAAGTTACCATATGGGGCGGGTCTCAGAGTGCCGGATGAGTGAAAAGAAATCTGGATCGAATGCCATTTAATCCCATGATTTTTTTTTTGAAACCGAAGGCAAAAGCTTTGCCTTATATTTTTACTAGCTAAATGTCCGTGCGTTGCAACGGAGACATATATTCTGATGGTTGAACACTTGTGTGTTCAAAAATATTATATCTAGTTGCAAAATATTACGACAAAGCATGTGTCTGTTACTGCTAAGTCAGTTATAACATGTTGCAATGCTTTGATGCTGCCTAGTAAGGGAAAGAAAATAATTTCCTTGGATCTGTCAGACTTTAAAGTTGTAATCACTCAACAAATGTCAATGGTACATGTTCACGCACCGCAACATCTACCGATCTACAATTCATATGATTGTTCCATTAAGCGTTTGACTAAATGAAACAGTTTGAACTATTCAACTTAATAGTGTTTCATATATTTCGATCATGTTGTTTGGCACTGATGCTAGTCTTCCAAATTATACTATAAAAACCATGTTACAGCTGGCAAACAAATAAATAATTCAACTATTTTCATAAATGGGAAGATGTGTATATGAAGGACAACATCATGGCATTGTAATCACAATGTAAGCTAGCACACTTTTGAAGAACAGGTCAAACACCGACATAATTCCACAAGTAAAAACAGCTAGTATCAATGTCTTAGCTCCATGAATATATTACTCGGTACAACCAACAAAAAAGAGGATAACATTGCACATAAGGATGCGATTCAAATTTCCAATGGAGGTTTATACAGCAAAGCTCAGTTCCTGCTGGCACGACCGAACCGACCCACGACCACGACCGGACAGCCGTGCCCATGCCCCAAATACGCTGCATTTGGACTAAACATTATTCAGAGAATGTCACTTGTATAATAAAGAAACTGAAAAGAGGAAGGCAAATATCTAATCTGCTGCCGGCTTCTTAGGCTTCACCCTTGGTGTTTCCTGAACCAGTTAAACCTCCAGGTTTAAGCTGTCCAAAAACATTTAATAGAGAATATTGTTTCCTCAACCAGTAAAGTCTTGAGATTTCAGTCACCAGTCACCAGGTGAGCAGATTAGTTAAAACGTCCTTTGTGCTTCTGTAGTCATGTGAAGACGAGTCTTCTTGAAGGTCTCTAACCAGCCAGAGTCATCCTGACAAATAAAACGTTATAGGCTACAGATGATTCTTCACATACTTTAACACTTGGAAGTATGTTAAGATTGAAAGCAAATCCTTGAAAGAATTGTGACAATAGCAAAAACACAATAATATATCTATCAGTTGGCTTAAAGTATAACGTGCAGCTACTACAACATCTAGAAAATAAGAAGATGTCATGATTTGTTTGATAAACACAGTTCAGTTGTATACAGTTCAGTTGTATAGGACAGTTGTTTGATACACACAGTTCATCGTCGCTTTATGTTCTTTGCCCTTGTAAGGAAAATTTCTCAAGCACGGTCTCTCAGTAAATCTCACAACTTGTTCTCTCTTATTGCGCGCTTGCTATTGGCAAGTAAAATAATGTAGTTAAGAAATAAAAGCAACCGTTTCTCTTTTTACGGATCTAGAGCTTTACTGAAACAAAACGGTCAGGTTGAGCGGTTTTTCATGGTAGCAGATGAAGTAACAGCGCACACATCCTCAAAGCAAAACTTTTTGGTCGCGTGCTACTTTTTGCATCTAGCTTCCATAAAAAATACAAAAAAAATCTACATACAGAAATGACTTATCCTACGGTACTTCTACACTGTCATTCATCCAATGAAAATAGAAACTGATATGGTTTACGTAGTTATATCACTGAAACAAGAATGATTTAACTGAATACTATAATAAACATTAGGCAAGACATAGTCTCTGTACCTCATTGTAGATCCACTCCCTTAAATATGGGCGCAGCTTCATCTTCTTGAATGAAGTATCCACAACGATCATTCCTATGGTGGTGCACTTGATCATGTGTCAGCACCTGCACAACTCAGATCATGTGATGAGTATGTACATCCTGGTAAAGTGGTGATCAAGTGATTGTCCATCTTATGTAAATGTCGTTACTTGACTTGCCAACCCTAAGCAGCGCCTAAATCTTCTGGTCGGGGCGATGTCACATTCGCTACACTGGCTTAACTGAAATCTTCTACAACATATCTTCGAAAGTGTTTTTTTCTTTAGATAGCAGATTCGGGGCCCTGAAACCCACGTCTCTTGTCGCTACTCTGTTCGTGCTCATGGTCGCTGCTCTAATCGTGATGCTGGCCGTTTTCTTGCAATTGATGAGAGGAAGGTGAGCCCTTTCGAACAAAAGAAATGTGTGATGCGCACTGCATAGGATGGGAACGGCACATGCAGAGAGCTCCCATTTGTCGATCATGCAACACACTCCAATCAAGAACTCGGGAAGAAGAGAGAATTAAACCTGGGTCTGGGAGTGGTGCGCGGCGGTACTGGAGGGCCACAGAAAAGGTTCTTTGTAGAAGTTCCTCGACGGATCGAAATAGTGAAGAGGCGTACTGGGAAATCAATTCCATTTTTTTGCTCAAGGCCTCAAGCTAGTACTACGCATAAGGCAGCATAAATATTCAATAAAAACAACCTATACCAGTTCTGCATATGGAAACCATCAGAAAGCATAGGTTAAGATCAGATCGTTCTTGTTATTTGATGCGATCTTGATTCTCTCTTGTATCTCCTTTATCCTTCACACTGGAGTAGTAATTAAGTAGCAAGGAAAATAAATGTAATGAAAAGTTCAATATACTAAGTGAAATTTACATACGCCGGAAATTTCGTGAGACGGGAAGGAGATACAAGAGAGATGGTACAAGGTAGCGTCAGATTGGGATTGATCGGACCTGACCTTAATCAGGGAGAGCGTCGAGACATAAGCGTCGAACACAGACATAGAAGGCAACGCATTGGCAACGGAGGGCGAGTCCATGTGCCCACGCAGCAAGGCGCTTGTAGGACTGATGTAGAGGAACAGGAGAAGGTCGCGGAGGCGCCGCGCGCGAGCTTGCCCTTTAACTGCGCCATGGTCTGTATGAGCATACCCTTGGGGAAAACCAGCTGCTTGAGACCGGCAGCAGCCTGTGCTCGAACGAGAAACGCCGGGGCAGGGCTGATATACGACGAGGGAAACAATTTAGGCTGCATTGAAGGGCCGATGTACGGCTAGCGACGTTGGACGCGGCTTGCCTGCTCCCTCCTAATGCTCCCATCCGTGCTCCCTTAAGGGTCAACTGCTGTGATTGATTGTTTGATGGCCCACAGCTTACACCTTCCCTTTTCCACGGTGGGTTTCTTCCTTCTCGCGGAAAACTGGCGACAAAAACCTGAACATCTCCAGGAGCGTTCGACGGAGCGGCACTGCTAGCTATGTCCGAGAACGATGGGTCTCTGATCATCGAAAGATATCATGCTGCTCAAGCACCGGTCTACGCTGCATCCGTGGCGCTCGGCGAAGTCCGATGTAGGCGGCAGAGGAGCGCGCCGGCGTCGAGGTTAACCGCAGTCTTCATGTCCATCCTCGGTCGGCCGGACTCATGAACTTGCTCATTAGCATCTCCTGCATGCATGGTTGCTCCATGTGACGATGCAGTTAATACGGCCATGTCAATCAAGCGCACCTTCGAGCTCACCTTTTGAGCTCTTGATCGCTGGTGCTGGCAATCAGGCCATGCTTAGGCTCCTCGTGTGGCGGCGGTGAACCCTGCTCAACGCAAGAGGTAAAGGCCATGTGCGCATGAGCGCATCACCTCGGCTAGCCCGTGTAGTAGTATGGGGAGTCCTCGAGCACGACGACCGGCGCGCTGCAGATGATGGTTAGGAACAGCGGCGCCGCCCTGGTTGGCCCCGACTCCTCTCTCGCCGCCGTAACTGAGATTGCGGATATCCCGGCCGGTCCCGCTCTGAAGTTGTTTCCTAGTTTTCTTCTAGTTGGATCGGATAGAGATAGTCTTTTTGAGTTATCTTATCAGCTGGTCGAGATAAGAGGAGATGGTTACGAGATCTCTGCTCGTAGCGTTTTATATGGATAGTCATGCGCCATATGGCTTTTTCTTTTTCTTTTATGAACCGGTATCCACTTATAGGTGGCATGGCATGTAATTAATTCGAAGTATGAGGGCATTTGACTTGTGACACCATTTGGATTGTGACACCATACCACGCATTCTGCTTTAATAGTAAAGATTAAGAAGAAGGTGTCCGGTTTATTATGGAAGAAACCGGACGAATCCCATGATAAGTTTTCAAGTCAAGGAAGCAAATGGGAGAACAAATCCTCAAGTAACGCTGGTAACACTAGGGTTGATGTGACGTCTCCAGCCAAAAGAAAGAAGGTGGAAGAGGAAAGTGGAGAAATCAAAACAAGTCTACATGAGGTTGATTTCCTGCAGCTACTGGAACAGTTAGATCATCGATGCAAATTACAATAAGAATTTGTTCATCTTCTCGATGCAACCGGAAGAAAGCAAAGCTGACAATTTTCTTGATGAGGGGTACATGCCATACTGGTTCAAATAAGAGAGAAGGACTCCAAGCAATTCAATAGATTCGACAGAGGCCGAGCATCAATCATGGTCTCTTTGAGTTGCCTAGGATGGAACTGCATAAGATTCGGGAACCCCAAGGCTATCCGTGAACTTTGCAATGTTGTGAAGTAGGAGTGCCGTGCGCTAGTCTTTTTCATGGAGACAAAAATTAGTGCTAACAGAGTGGAAAATCTGTGAACTTCACAATGTTGTGAAATAGGAATGGCATATGAGTAACTTTAGAGAGGTTGTTGATGATATGCTCCATTGCTCCAAGATCTAGAATGATCCGGTACCGCCTACCTTGGGAGTTGGGACAATCGCCAACCCGACAAATTCATTGTCAAATCCTCTATCCACGGGCCATGTTCACAGGTTGTTCCGAGTTCACATTTCCTTACCCGCCGATGAAGGGGACAAATCACCTTCTGTAGCGACAAAGATAGCACCCAACGACCCTAGCAAAATGCATACCCATAGTTATTCGGAGGGAGCAGGACGACCAACGATTAAGCGGAAAAAACTAACATGCACGACACTCTAAAAGATTGAAGGGCGCCAACCATCAATGTGTCTTTGGAGTGTACCTTTCCGGATAGAATGTTTCTTTTAGATGCGTTGACCCTTGGCTACGCTTTCGAACATTGGTGGCTAGATAAATAGCCTGATTATTTGTACTCCCTCCGTCCCAAAATAAATGTACGTAGACATGAACATGTCTACATACATCCACTTTCTATCAAAGTTGAGACACTTATTTTGAAACGGTGGGAGTAATTATAATTAACTAGGGTTAGTTTGGATTTTTTCTTCTGGTTACCATGGGAAATTGCAAATCGCTTTTGTAATTTGAAACTTAGCTCAGAGGTTTAAGGATTTCTCTACAAAATGAATAATGTCTATGCGGTTAAAAGAATGTTAAATTCTGAATAACAACCACAATTTTTTTTAAATAAGATTGCACCAACTAGACAACATCAAGAATGCATGCATTTTGCATTTTGCATTCAGCCCATTCTTCCCTTCCTCGTATAATGCTTTATCGGCATCGTATACCGCTCAATCTACGAGCAGACCACCACAGCCATCCGATCGTTTCATCTCTAGAACCTTCTCCACTTAGCCCCCTGTATGGGCTGGGCTGGGCCGGGCCGATGGCAACTATCGGCCTGTAGCCGTCTAGTGTAGTGACGGCAGGCAATTACCGTCCCGGTGAAATGGCACAATTAACGCCAGTAAAGGTCTCACAGACGGTACGAATTCGGGATTCCCGCGCCACCATTAGAGCCCTGGACTCAAACTCCGGCAGGTAGGGTTCGGCTATATAAACACCGAACCCTCCGCGCCGCCTCCATTCGACGCACCACCATCTGCTCGTCTCCTCCATCAAAGTGCGCACGCGCGACAGGGCGAGAGCTCGGAAATTGAAGGAGAGGAACCGTAGCCCGAGGAGATGCAGATCTTCGTGAAGACGCTGACGGGGAAGACCATCACCCTCGAGGTCGAGAGCAGCGACACCATCGACAACGTCAAGGCAAAGATCCAGGACAAGGAAGGTACGCCGCGTCCCCTTCAGTTTCGCCCTCGTGCAGCAAGACCGAAATCCACCAGTTTCGCTTTGGTTTTGATTTGCTTCGTGGCGTGCTGTATTTTCGATTGATCCCCAGGCATCCCGCCGGACCAGCAGCGGCTCATCTTCGCGGGGAAGCAGCTGGAGGATGGCCGCACCCTGGCCGACTACAACATCCAGAAGGAGTCCACGCTCCACCTCGTGCTTCGCCTTCGTGGCGGCACCCGAATCGAACCTAACCTCAAGGAACTCGCTCAAAAGTACAACCAGAAGAAGCTCATCTGCCGCAAGTAATACATAAACCCCTGTACCGTTCTCAAATGAGCTACCTTTTGTTGGTGCTGTGCGATAGTCTGAACTGTGAACTTACCTGTTACATAAAAAATGCTGCTTTGCTGGATGTGGTTATAAAAGGTTATGATTTGCATGTGTGTAACTGGTCTCAGCCTTTGTGCTTTATAAATGTATCATTACGATTTCATCAACAGCCAGGGAATTCAGGGATAGATCATTTTAGAGGCTACGTCCTTATTTGAGTATGTGACTAGCACTGTGATAGTATGATGTGCCCTTGCATCCCGTTGACAAGTGATAGTTGATAAGAAAAAACAGGTGTTAATGCCATCTACCTTGTTTGATTTGGTTCAGTAGTTATTTCTCATAGGCGGCACATGATTTTTAGCATATTGGCTGCTAATTACCCATTTGCTCCTGTTCTAAAAGGTTTCTGTTTGTACATCTTTTCACGCTGGTTGTGTAGCTTTTCAGGATGTTTGCTTGCGAATTCCGAGTTAATTATGTCTGTCATTTGTGAAGTCACCCTAGGATACAAACCACACCTGCTCTCTAAACTGCTAATTTGAAAACCACTGTCGCCTGCAACTAGTGTGTGAACTGCCATGCAATTGTTTAAATTGCTTCAATATTGTAGTCGAAGTGCGTAATGGATCAGTCATGCTCCCTATTATCTTTGCTTAGATGACAAATTGTTACAGAACTTCATGCTTGTGATGTAGCTAAATTTTTGTACCCTTTTATCATAGGTGCTATTCACGCCTGCCACTCAGGGCTACCAATTGCCGCAAGAAGAAGTGTGGCCACAGCAACCAGGTGAGCCTTGTTTTCCATTATTATCAAATATATTCCAATTATTTTACTATTCACATGTAGGCAGTAGGCTAGCTAACGTTCATATTCTTCTCCCTAGTGACGTTAACCTAATATGATTTATGATGCTTGTCTATTACTCCCTCCGTTCTAAATTAATTGACTTCTATTTGCCCACATATGTGTATGTCATGTGGCCAAATAGAAGTCAATTAATTTGGAACGGAGGGAGTAGTTGGTTTCACTGGACACTAGTAACAACTAACAACCCAGCATTTTAGAGATTAATTGGCTACTTCAATCTACAATTGCATTTATGTTATTCCTTCTTATATGGGCAAGTGTGCCATCTTCTCATGTAATATACATATTTCTGATACTTGTAGCTAACAAAACAATTTGTGTTGCCCTGTCGAATCATTTGTATATACTTTTTTGTCTAATGTATTTTCTCTAACCATGTTCTTGTCAGCTGCGGGTGAAGAAGAAGGGTAGGTTCTGCTGAAGAGCAACTCGTCAGTTGAATCAGTTATTCAGTTGTCTACTTGTCTCAGCTGATCAAAACGGTCAGGATTTTAATTATCTTTGTACTATTCTGCTGGAAGTATGCCGAGGACATGATTGTAATATGGTAGCTTAACTCTTTTGTCTGGAGTGAGCACTTACTGAATTTCTATCTATGCTGCTCCCTTTTGAAAAATTTCGCTGCAGTTGAATTGCGCGTGAGGACATGATTGTAATATGGTAGCTTAACTTGGTCATGTGCCCTTTGTGTTGCCTGATGGTGGATCATTGACAATCAGTTAAATGATATTTTATCACAAATTGTAGTGTAGAAGTATAACTTCTTTGATGATGTTATATGTTTCATGAGTCACTTCACGAGTTTGGTTGTTCCAAGCAAGTTTCTGTGAGTAGAGTTGCAATTGGGTATTTGATTTGCTAGGAACAAAGCAATGATTTTGGGCCACAAGCTAAAGGCTTTGAGAGTTCGTCTATTGTAAAGTTCCAGCTATCTTCATTGATGCCTTAATGACATCATGAAGAGATGCAATAGTGTGCCTGGATTGTTCATTCTAACACCATTCAGAAATGCCTATTTTTTTTATTTCTTCTGGCTTGATTTTTTTTTTGAAAGGTCCAGCAATTGCTGGCTTCCAGTATAATAGCAGAGGGAAACCGTACACAGAGTACACGGATGTCGCCCCGGGCGAAATTACGTCCGGAGGCGAGCAGAAAAAGGAAAAGAAAATAAAAACACGGAGCGACCAACTAGCCACCCACGTGACTCTTTCGACACCCCGACGATGCGGAACCATCACCCCGCCTCGTTGAGCCATGGTCGCAAAGCCTCCCGAGGCCGCCGCCTTGGCGCACATCCACCGTCCGGGGTCGCGGCCCCGGCCTCCACCTCCCAAGCTTCATAGCCACCCCACACGACCGCTGCAAACCCAAAGCTCGACGAGGGATAAGACACTCCAAGGCGGCGCGACAAGTGCGCCGCCGCCGCCCACTCCAGAGGAGTTTAGGTTTTCACCCGGAGAGCCTTATCGAGTCGCGCCGGTAGAGTATCGTTGCTCCCAAACAGCGCAATCAAGAAGGAGAACGACACCCTAGGGTGCCGCCGCCGTCGGCACCTAAGTGCGAGGTCTTCACCCGGAGAAACGATCCCGACCGCCAAGCCGGAGAGCTTGGGCTAGGGAGCAGCAAGCCGAGTGGCCTGGTTCTGTCGCCAACCACCTGCTGAACTGACGAGAGCCGAAGATCTCCATGTCGAAAACCAATTGGGGTCTGGTCCCCAACGCTCTGCCGAGCAGTCCACCCCGCCGGCCAGGGTCTGTATCCCTGGAACCGACCACGCCGGCGCCATGAAGACCGAAGCATTGGAACTGACCACGCCGGCGCCATGAAGACCGAAGCACTGGAACTGACCCGTTCCTGGCACCGACGCGAAACACGCACGTGGAGCAGGGAGCACCACCGCGCCCAACCGGCCGAGGCCTGCCCGGCGCCCCGGCCAAGGCGGGCCCAGATCGGGCCCGCCCGGACCGCATCCGGAGCTGTGCTTGGAGCCGCAGGAGCCGCCGCCGCGACCCCGCCATGGCCGCATCCCGCAGATGTGGGCGAGCACGCCGCCGCCCGGCGAGGGGGGCAGCCGAGCCCCAGATCTCGTTGCGGCCCGCCCGAAGCCCGCTCCCCTTCACCGCGCTGCAGGTTGACGAAGAATGGCGTCGAGACCACCAGATCCGCCCCGGCTTCCCGACGCCGGCGAGAACAACCTCCTCCCCCAGCCGAGTTGGTCGACTCACCGGCGAGACGCGAAACAGTAACCACCCCCCAACAGCATTTGTCCGCCGGGGGGGCCGCCTCCACCGCTGCAGGCGCCGGCGAGCAAGGCCAGGCGAGGAGGCGGCGGGTTCGGTCGCCCCCGGTGTCGCCCTGGGGAGCGGTACGGGAGGGAAGAGAGGTTCCACCACTTTGAGTTTGGAGCTCTTCTGGCTTGAATGAACAACGTCATTTTATACTTGTTGTGATTGGTTTGCTTCATCGACATGCTAAGATTTTTATCAGGTCATTTCTCTTGAAATAGGAGCTTGGGAAGATACTGCACCGTCTACTAACTGGACTAGTTGCTATCTGTTCACTCGTCATCTCAATGTTCCGTGAGTGGATTTTTTGTTTTGTATTTTCTGAACTCTTCCATCCGACCAAGCTTGTGATCTCAAACAGAAGGTTACAGTCCTTTGCAGAACTCCAGGCCTCTCCCTTCTCGAAATGTAGTATTAATCTCCTGGGACTTGCATCTTCACATAACAAGTTTACACCTTATACTTGATAATGACAGTAACAGTAGCAGTGGCGACAGTGAACCAAAACTAACCTAGTTTAACTATCTAGACTTGGATACATGTGTCGTAAAGTAATTTCACCAGTCTTTCTTAGCTGCTCCTAAACTTCCAATCCAACTAACTTGTACAGGATGCAAAATAATAAGTAGCACTCGAAGCCAATCTACTACCAATCAAAAAGACAAAAAGGTATGTGTGACAACAAGATGCGGCATTGGCAATGCGTGGTGGGTAAACAAACATGCCCTTGATCCCGGTGAACCTGCAGCTTAACAAGATCGATACATCAACATGAATTAGCCAGGAAAAAGGTTTCCCAGAGAGTGAAGGAAATATCATTTTTATCACTCAGCATCAGATACCAAATATGGGGGATATATGGATTCACCCCTGAAGCTGAAGAGCAAAATATTAAGTTGCCAAGAATGTGGTGGGCTTCAAACTATAAGACCGCCCATCAATATGAATATCTCTTTTAAATGGAGGATGCAGACTGCTGTTGTATAACGTAAAATACAGATGGAAAACCTAGACATAAAAAATCATAAATGTTGCTATTTTTTTAAAGGAACTAAATAACTAAATCTGAAGTTATACAGAGTGAAACCCAAAGAAAAATCTGAACATTGTGAGTCGAACCCGGCAGCCATGTACAAAAAGGCGTGTGTATTTTGGACTGTGTAGCTAAAATGTGACTCAATCCCATCAGGCCAGCACCCATGCATAAAAAAGTGTGAATTTTGGACTGTGGAACAAAGAATCTCAATAATAGTGTTACAAATAAAAACTGCTACAAACTTGTCTGGGAGACAATGTCACCAAGCTCTGGGACTTTTTCTGGGCTGACTTGAAGAAGCACAGATCTTTTAGGGTTGGAGAGCAGCAGCTGCTGCATGTCCTTTGGGAGGGCACTGAATGCTGCTTGGAGATTTGTCTTCATTTTCTGACATGCTGCTATTGATTCTTCATTACCAGTCCCAGAATTCTGAACGGAAAAATTTGATAAATAAACATCAGGATTACAGCATATATTCTACAAATATTGAGGGCATGATAGGTATGTTGAATGAGCTAACTGTAGAAAATATTCCTTTTGATCTATGTATGCTGAAACATTTGCGCATGTAATTTTAAAATATATATCATTAAACAATGACATGGCCCTTCTTGCCGTAAAGAACTACATCGTGGGGGCCATAGTGAAAAAAAATATCACGGGGGCTATTAGAGTGAATCAAAACTCTTGAATTTAGGCTGTCAAAACTCAAAGCAAAAAACTCATATATGGTGGTGAAATCTTCAATACTTCGAGTGCATGCCTCCTTCAGTCTATCAAGTACAGGATAGGGGACAGTAGACTAGTACTAGTACCAACGTACTACCTCTATTCCAAATTATACGATCTTTTAGAGATTTCAATGTGGACTACAAACGGACCAAAATGAGTGAACCTACACACTGAAACACATGTAGATACATTCAGAACAGAGGGAGTACCAAACAGATCTTATTACTGAAGGATGGCCTTAAAGTGTCACCAGATCAAAATTTAGCAAACAAGTTATACATTTATATTACTACCTCCGATCCATAAAAAGTGTCGCTCACAAAATGAGCGACACTTTTTATGGATCGGAGGGAGTATATAGGGCGACACTTTTTATGGATTGGAGGGAGTATATATTTTCTTCATTTCAATGTAATGACATTACTAATGACGGTAGTTGTTTACAGGATAAAAACAGAAGACCCAATGTGATCCCCTTAAGCTATGTTCCAGGACTTCATGACCCGAACATTTAACACTAGTCCGTCAGGATTCAGCTCTAACTTCTTGCAACATAACATCGACAATATATACTTCAAATTTGCCATAAAGCTAAATTCAAAATCATCTGCACGAAGCCTGCGATTTCCGAAGTTCATGAGTTATGTCACAAGAGGAAAGGATAATTCAACCAGACCAAGGAAGTTCACATAGGTACCAGGCAGAAAATACATGTTAGGTTGCATCCTATATCACAAAAGAAGCTGGAGTCCATGTCTGATTTTATAATGGATTTTGGTGGTAGGACAGTGGTTCGAAGACAGCAGGTAGGACAATCGCCCTTGTCTAACCACCACAGGGCCTAATCCATGTCATGGTAGCAAGGCTCTAACGATTAGATATATTTAAACTACCGATTCTTCTTTCATTGGTCAAAAGATTACAACATCAGCTTGCTTATATCAAACAGTCTTGATCCATACTATACTCAAAATTAACGCAAAATCTTCCTTAACTAAACCAACTCAGAATCTGTCTTTTTTATTTCTAGCCTAGCTGTCCTGCTAGTGTCCTACAAAGATACAATCTTCTTGCTACATAGAAATAATTGAAAGATCTTATCAATAGCTTATCTCATCGCCCGATGGCTATCCTATTCCTTTCATTGCTTCCTTTATGTTTCCATCCAAATCAGGCATTCCTCCTGCTTGATTTGTGCTGGCCTAAAGCCCATAGCACATTTAGGCAGTCCTTGTGTCAAAAGAAAGAACGTTATGAATTAAATCAATGGATCTTAGTTATGCATCTATATTGAATTATGGATAATGTGGATTCTTCCTATTTGTCCTATCAACAAACACATAAAGTTTTTCTGAATTAAATATCCATAACTAGTCCAAATGCTAGTTAAATGACGAGACATGTAATATAAACTTGCTATATATTATTTTGTATTTATTTTTTAAAGTCACAGTTGACTTAAAAATGCATCAGAAACAAAATTACCTCCATCTCTCTGAGAAGGTACCGCTCAATAACATGAAAAGAATCAATCCTCTCCAACTCGGACATCTTTGACATTAACTTCTCAATGTCAACATTCAAGCGAGCTTGCCTCCAGAGCCTTTGCTGATCTTTCTCTGCAGCAGAACGTCTTTGTCGGAACCAAGGCATGAAGTTAGGGCCTTCCAAGAATTTCCTGATAAAGGGCAGTTGTGAAATAAAAAAATGAAAAGGACAGCTCAGAATTCCTTATTTTGCCAAGCAATTCAAAAAAAAATGATTCACCAAACAAATATGGTTGTGGCTTACCTATATAGATTCAGCCAATTGGACCTCATCCTTTTAGACAAAAACTTCCCTGGGCCTCTAGTAGCCAAACCATTGACAAACTCATCTGCATGAAATGGTGGAAGTAACGGTGGATCAACAAAGGGAGAACTCCCTTCCAGTGGGGTGGTAGTTCTCAGATATGGCCCAAAGGGCGCGAGGAAGTTTGTTGTTAGCTCCAAGAAATGGCGCCGCAGTATCTCATTGTTGACGACAGACATGGACTCCTCAATCCTCGGTGACACACCAGCATCAATGAGCCTATTAAGAACAGATGTATCGGGCTTTGTGGTTGGCGCGTATGTGCTCCATAGCGCCTCTTTATGCTCTGTCATAAGGGAAAGCGGGCCTTCTCTTCTCAACTTGATGGAATTCAACAGACTAGTGGGAGAGAACTTATTGATTGCGAGTTTGTCAAGCTTGAGCTTCACAGGTGTCCCATTGGATCCATTCGCTGATGCCGGCAACTGCCCACCTGCTGGGAGCACCCTAGTAGAATTCGGGTTGGGGCTTCCCACAGACACCACATTTGGAATACTCTTAAGACTCTTCAAGAAAAACAAGTTTGTCACGCCGAGCACCATCGGTGGGAACACCTCGCCTTCTGCAAGCGCATTGAGGCGAGCAAAGTCCGGATCATGAATAGTAAAGTAGGGCCGGAAGTCCACACTATACAAGATTGGAGCAACAAGGCTAACAAGCCCGGCCACAGCCTCGGAGCATTGCGGCGGTGATGGCGCGACAACCAGTATCGGTTCGCCAACCACCATGAGCTCCCATAGCGTCCACAGGTGGAGAAGCAAGCCACGAAACGCAGCAAACAGGTCGGCGTCGTGGAAGAGCCCGTACGGCACCGAGGGGTTCGCCGGCAACAGTGCTGGCGGCGGGCCAGGGTCGTCTGCCGCCGGCGGGAGGTGCACCCGCAACGCGGCGCTGCCAATGGGGAGCTCCATTGGGCACCCTGGTGCTGGCGCCGGCCAGGCGGCCACATGCGACGCCACCATCGAGAGCGCGGTGTGGCCGATGTCGAAGCAGAGGGGCCCGAGGATCTGCAGCAGCAGGCGGAACAGGGAAGAGTAGGGCGCGTGGGAGAGTATGACGACGGACTTCTGCTCGCCGCCGCGGGGGAGGCGCTCGTCCTGGCGCTGGCGGTTGAAGACGAAGCCGTAGAGGAAGCCGCGGCGGGAGGCCGCGGCGGAAGGGGAGGGGTCCGGGACCCGGAAGGAGAAGAGCGAGTCGTGGACGGAGGAGCGGTGGCGCGGGAGGTGGTGGGACATGGAGTCTGGGAAAGAGGAGAAGGCGACGAGGCGGTCGAGGCCGACGTGGGCGAGCGCGTCCGGCGGGAAGCAGGCCTCCACGAGCTGCCCTCGCTCCAGGTCGAACCGGATGACGCAGAAGGCCCGCGCCCACCGCGCCAGCGCCGCGGGGTCGGGCGCCGCGTCGTCCCGCAGCGAGACGGACGGGATCCGGTTCATCCCAGCGGCGGTGGGGAAAGCTCAACAATTTGGCTGTTGGCGTCCGTGGGGAATTGTAAAAGCGGACGAATTGGGGTTGTTGGACTCGGGAGGCGACGCCGCGGCCGGCGGCGGCGCAGACAGCCGCCGACGGCCGGGGCGCAAGGAATGGGGGCAGGGGGAAAAGGTCGCGGGCGGATCGGAGTCGGACGTGGGCGTGCTCGCCGTGATCTCCGTCTGGGTGGGATGTGGGTGAGTTGGGATTGGCGTTGCTTTCCGGCGCAGACGTGCACTTCTCTTTTGTTGCTTCCCAGTTTGCCGTTACAGGTCGTGTTCAGTTACATGACTCGTCTCGGTACATCAGTTGGCAGCCGGAGTCTTCTTTTGATTATGCAGGAATAATTCGTCAGGTTCCTAAAAATATGTCAGGTTTTCCTTTTTGAACAACAATAGTCAAGTTACAAACTCGCACAAGTGTACTCTACCTCCAGGGCCGTCTCTCTATATTTGGAGAGAGAGGATACATCTTGTGCTACCATCCCTTATATGTTACCCACTTTAATTAATGTAAATTTTAAATTAGTTTGGTAAGCTAAAGAAAGAAACAATGGTCATATTAATAATCAGTGGTCTTTCCTGTTTAATGACTGGGTTAAGAAATGGTCATTCACATAACTAAGAATACTTACCATTTGTTTAACTGGGCGAATAATCTGGAGAAACTTATTTTGGACAATTTGGGTCGATTTTTTGTCTCAGTTTGCTGGGAAAAAATTCACTTTGTCAACTCTTGTTGATTTATCTTAGGTAGTTAGTGATCGCACCTCTATTCTGCATTTCTGCTGGATACTAGTGACAATAAACCCCATCCACGAGAACATGCTATGGTCGGATGGTTAGGAGGGTGATTGTACTCCCAACCCAGCAGAGTTCAAATCACAGGTTTGACGCTGGTGTTTCTCATTCAGGCGAAATATTTTTCAGTAGGTGGGGACGTTCACGTCAACAGCGAGACGTTCGTGGTGACTTCAATAACAAGACCTGATTCGGTGACTCAGTCTTTTGGATGTGCTCATAAGGGTAGGGTGTCCGTACGTTCGTTCATAGGGGTGTGTGTATGTGATCGTCTTCGTTGTACCATGTTTCGCAAAAAAAACATCCACCTAAACATAATCGATTTGAATAGTTGTGGATTTGACAAAATGGTTTTTTGAATATTAAATGTAGTTGCACTGCTGTTGTTGACATGTGGCAATTGAAACTTAGTATTTTAAGGGAAAAATATTAAGGATTGGAACATTAATATCGAATCTGATAATAAGAAAACTAAATCAACTATTTTGCAAGAATTTGATATCTTGGATATTTTCTTATATCAAAATTTAAAATTTTGCCTCTGATTGAGTGAGAACTCAACAAATTAGGGGGGAATTAGATGATATTTCTAGACAAGAGGGGACTAAAATTAGTAGAGGTATAAGGATAGAAAAATAGTTAAGGGAGATAGGAGCTCAACCTTCTTTCATGATGTTTCCAATTTGAGGAGGAGGAAAAAGAAGCCAGTTGTTGTGGAGTTCATAAAACATTTTGGCCTCAGAGGCCAAACCTAATTTATTCCTTGGTTGTGGTTTTTGATCCCCAGGATATCTATACTTCTTATAAAGCAAAACCCCACTAACATGCATGTAATTAGTCTATCTCTACATGCAAGGAGTATACATCATTCACTATTTGATCCATTCATTTATTCACGTCATCACCACCTCATTCACTATTTGAGACATTCATTTATCCATGTCATCAGATATTTATTAATGATATTCATTCATTACATAAAGTCTATTGACATTATAAAAATCTTATAGCCATATAATTTCCACATCAATAATTTTCAGCAATTAAATGTTTGAACGTCTCATATTGATTGAATTTCTGAGTTTTGACTATTATGGCTAATCAAATCCTCTATATTACCAAGAATTGTTTTCTATTTCATGTATCAAATATCCTTTCTTTGGTACTCCTATAATTTCTAAGTTCCCGTAGCAACATGCGGCGGTATCTTTCTAGTTCTCACTGATGAGGAAGCCCTAATGTGGATGTTCCTTTATATGAGAAGGAATTTCTGGGGGGGGGGGGGGGGGGGGGGGCTTATGAGCTCTTAGTTGTAGGTGCACAACCTTCTTTCATGATGTTTCCAATTATACGGCTATGATGGCTTTTAGTTTCTATTTTACCCGACCTTTTGGTATTTACTTAAAAATGACTTCATGACTTTGGTTAGAGACGTTGAGAATGTCACTCTTCACGTTACAAGCTCAACTATTCAATAATTACTTTAATTCCAAAGGAGTGTTGGTGCTAGAGATTTAATTTTTCGTAGACCCATCAGTTTGGGAAATTGTTGAAAATTATTACTAAGGCCATGAAAAACATGATTGCTCATGTGGGGATAGGAGCATTGCTAAAAATAAAACAACCTTTATAAAAAAAAAGGTTCTATTTTTGAAGCGGTGGTTGTTGCTCACCAAGTGATTTGGTCCAGTTTTGAAACTTGACTATGAGAAGGCATGTGATAGACTTAGTGAAAATTTTCTGATATCATGGTAGCGTTTAGAGGTTGGTCCTATTTAGATAGCTAGATTAATCTATTATTGTCCAAGGATCTTTTTTATATCAGAATCATCGATGTGAATAGCAATTATTTTATTGATAGCCACATTCCTTAGTCGGAGTTTGGGCGGGGACTGAAAAAGGCTGAGCTAAATAGCCCAAGCCCAATCAAAAGTGACAAAAAATAGCCATTTTTGGCTGGACCGGGTCAACATCCCTGCAAGCCGCTGTGATTTTTCAGGCTCGATTCCGGTCCAAAATACTTAAAGGCCAAAATTTTATGGTTAATGAGACAACTATGTTGCCGCCTACCTCTGAGGTCATGTTTAGTAAAGAGGTTTACGACTTGATTATGGATTTGGAGACGGCTTATCCTATATATGGCAAGGATATTGCTTGCGTCTTGACGGGGACAACCTCAGATGATGTATTTATGAAGGTGGAGAAATCTCTCAGACGGAGGGCAAGAAAGAAGCTTGGCATCGCAAGGAAAGCTGCCACTTTTTCCTGATTGTCAGCCCATCTGAGTTTGTTGTGTTGTCTGTTCGTGGTTGTGATAGGTTGGGTGAGTAGTTGTTTGCTTGTGGTTGTTACTCGCGTTATGTGTTTCGGTGCTAGTGTTTGTTGTATGGTTTTCACCTGATTTCTTTCGTAAATAAATTGTGCACCTTCTTCTTAATTAATGGATAAGGCAAAGTTTTTGCCTTCGTTTCAAGAAAAAATCATGGTTAAACCCGTCTAGGACCCTGCTCTCTACGATTATACCTTAGTTGCCGCCAATTGCTCATCAATTATGACATTTGTTTCGAAACACAGCTAGCTCCCTCCTACCCTCGGGCCAGCCATTGAAAGCCTGGATCTGTGTTGAGAAAGGACGTCATGTGTTTCCACGGGCACGACCCTACCGTGTACTACGTGTTGTTTATGGAACCTTGGCTGGTTTCCGGTTGAGCCGCCACCGTCCTCGCTACGGTTGTTGCAGTTGCAGGGGGCGACGCAGAATTTCTACATGGCACTCCTGATGCCGAAATTTTTGAAGGGAGTAAAAGCCATTTACTCTCTTCTGTAATGCAGGGTTTGAAACTGACAGAAATTTGGCTTGCCATCTGTGGATTGCCACCCGAGCGCGAGACCAGTCCGCCGGATTGTGCTGCTTGCGGCTGCGGGGTCAGGTGAGGTCCGGCAGGCCTGGCTATGGCGAAGTCGTGCTCGGCACTACACATTGGCCGGCCGCCCACACCACAGCAACGAGCCGGAAGAATTCTAACCTCGTCCTTCCCCTCCAATCAAATCAAAGGTGACAAAAAAATTCAAAGCGTGCTCACTCTCATGGGGTCCAATGTCCAATGGCCGGCCTGACCTTTCTTCCTCTAAAGGCGAAAGCAGAGAAAGCTTCAAACACAGCTCGTTCGTCCATCCAGCCATCCCATCCATTCTCCCCCCAGCCTTTGATGCTTTCCTTGGTCTCGCCTGGCAGGGCAGCTACCAGATAGATTCCGACGCAAAGATCGCGTTTCCCATGTCGCGGAAGCACTAGGGGTTGATCAGGTCCGGAGTCATGGCGGCGTCCGCGGCGGCGAGCAAGTACGCGTCGGCGCTCCACGGGAGGACGCACAGGGTCACGTCCGCGCTGGCCTACGCGGCGCTGGAGTGGACCCTCATCGCGCTGCTGCTCATCAACGGCCTCCTCTCCCACGCCGTCGCGCGCTTCGCGGCCTACTTCGGCCTCGCCCCGCCCTGCATCCTCTGCTCCCGCGTCGACCGCCTCTTCGGGGACGGCGATGACGACGACGAGGCGGCGGCGGCCGACGCGCGTTGGCTGCGGGGCGTGCTCTGCGCCGCCCACGCGGCGGAGATCTCCGGGATGGGGTACTGCCTCCACCACCGCCGGCTTGTCGCGGAGGCGGACGACATGTGCGAGGTATGCATGTCTTCTTGGAACAAGGAGAGCAGAAACGGTGGTGCAGCGGAGACCATGGTGTGCTCTTGCTGTAAAGTTCTCCTAGAGAAGATTCCTTCACGCGCTACACATCCGAGGGAGGATCCTTCTGCTGTAGTACAAAAGAAGACATCCGCAGAGGAGGGAGAAGAAGATCAGGGCTATGTTCTACTGGATCAAGAAGACCACGAAGAAGACGAGCAGGCAGAGGTGCAGCATCGAGATCTCGATGCTATGTTCTCGGGCTACGTTCTCGGGCTATGTTCTCGTTTTGCTCTAGACGAAGAGGGAGCCCGAGAACAACAAGGGGAGATCGAGGTGCCTGCTGTCGAGGACCGGTTCTTGGAAGTGATGGCTCAGGGTGAAGAGATCACGCGCGAGGACGACCGGTTGGTGCCGGTGGTGGCGCTTGATGAGATGACGATCGCCGACGATTCGGGTTTGCATTCGGATGCCAGCGAGGGGGACGGTGACATGAACCGTATACACGATGAGAGTGATCCGGAGGATCTTGGTACCGCAGTGGTTCTGGAGGAGAAGAGGATGCTCGCCTCTTCGGTTGCAACGGCGCCTGCCATAACTGAGAATTCCATTCCCCGTGACTATGAACTGGTTCTTGAAGATACTACTGTTGAAATTGGAGATTTAGGGACTGAAGAAGAAGAAGACATCTCTGTGCCCCATGGTAAGCTCTCCGTTTTGCTTCTTCTTGACCCACTGTGTTATACTCTAGTCGATTACTTACGATCTCGCGTTCCTGGCTCTGTTCCAGTAACTGAAGCAGTTTCTGAAGATGGCAACAGATCAGCAGAGGTGGAGACTAACTGTGAGGTATCAATCGGAAGCGATATATGCGAACAGGAGCAAGATGGCCATGTCGTTCCATTTCAAGAACTGGTGGCGCTTGAGGAGCTGTTTTCTCCATTGGAATATGCAGATGATCGGACATTGCCACTGGAAACCCTCCATTACACAGCCACAACTGAGCGAGGTAGTCGAATAATTGAGCAGTACTCTGATACTCTCACTTACACTTTTGCCACATTGAGGTGTTTCCTTAATTTCTTGTTTATGTTTGTTTCAGAACCAAGTGAAACCGAACACAGATTAGATTACCTACCAAATGACCAGAACGAGGAGCACGAAGACAAGGCACCTGAGACACCCACCTACAGCTTTACTTCACAGAACTCAGGCAAGAGGTTTTTGCTTGAAAGGAAGTTGTCATTGTCCTTATCCATGGATGGCAGTGTATCAAGCGAGATCGAATGTGTCGAACCTGATCAGCTGAAATCGATGCTGCAAACGGAGCGAAAGGCGCTCAGCGCAATGTACGCCGAGCTCGAGGAAGAGAGGAACGCGGCCGCCATCGCAACCAACCAGACGATGGCGATGATCAACAGGCTGCAGGAAGAGAAGGCCGCGATGCAGATGGAGGCGCTGCAGTACCAGAGAATGATGGAGGAGCAGTCGGAGTACGACCAGGAGGCGATGCAGCTGCTGACCGAGCTGGTCACCAAGAGGGAGAGGGAGAAGCAGGAACTGGAGAGGGAGCTGGAGCTGTGCAGGCAGAAGCTACTGCACTACGAGGACAAGGAGAGGAGGAGAATGTCAAGATTCAAGGACAATGCACATAGCCCCAACGGCAGTGGCACTTCCGTGTCCTCCAGTGGCGAGGACAGCGACGAGCACTCCGATGACAACTGTGAGCTCGGCGAGTCTCCGAACAGCAGTGGTAATATTCAGAGCTCGCCCGATGCTGTTCTTAGCCCCGGGACAGATCAAGAAAACAATGGTCATCTCGTGGCGCTGGATGATTCCCTCACATACTTTGAGATGGAGAGGCTGTCCATCTTGGACGAGCTCAAGACACTTGAGGAGAGACTCTTCACACTAGAGGACGATGACATCAACGACAGCAACGTGGCTCCTGATCGCCCCTCAGACGATTACGAGCTGTCGGCCATCAATGTTCACTCTCCAGAAAATGGTCTCACCGGCAATAAGGCGAAGTTTGAAGGTAGACGCTCTGTTTCTAGAGGAAAGAGCCTTCTGCGTCTCTTTGATGCAGTTGGTGAAGAGAACTGCGATCGTGCATCATATGCAGAGGTTGATGACTCTCCGAAACCGGTCGCCGTGTTTGCAAAAGAGCAAGAGAGGCTGGCGATTATAGAGGAGGTCGATCATGTGTATGAGAGATTGCAAGCACTAGAGGCAGACAAGGAGTTCCTCAGGCACTGCATCAAGTCCCTCAAGACTGGAGATAAGGGCATGTATCTTCTTCAGGAAATCTTACAGCATCTTCGCGAACTCCGCAGTGTGGAACTTCATGTCAAGAATGCCGGGGGCGCCATCACAGAAAATTCAGCATAGCATCCATACATTATTTGTGGTAAATTTCTGCTCCTACATTTTTTTTCCATCACCTTGCATTGATGAGTAATACTGCTTTTTTCCCCGAAAGAAGATGTATAGACTAGCACATACTAGTTGTCAAAGAACTCATTCATCTCTTAACAGTCCCTCTGTGAACTTTTTCATAATAAAAATAGAGCCAATATAAATTAACAAAAAGTGAATCCAGTGTGCAAAAGAAAGATCAAATACAATAATTTCTACCTTTAAATAGACCAACTTCGAGATGGCACCTGAAAGTATGTTGGTAAAATAACATCCTTCTTAGACTACGATAACTGAATTATTGCAGCTGTTTACTTGGAATAATAATGTCCTGAAACAATTATATGCTTTGCAGATTTAGTTTATAGGCTATGGTGACTGGTGAGTCGATTGGAATGGTCCTTTGCTTGTTTTAGTGGACGCCCGTGGGTCCTGAAGCAGTCTCCCCTGCTGTGCTGGTCCAGCATGGCGAGCTTTATGATGTGGTTGGTGGTGGCAGGAATCATTAGGCTTTCCAAAGCTTCACTAAGTTAAATCATGGTGCCAGCTTAGCTTCGGAGGCATGCACAACACTTCAAAGGGAGAGATAGAGAAAGAGAGAAAATCAGAAAAAGGTAAAGTTAGTCTGAATGGTGATGTGGAGAATTTTTTGTTTTCCACTTCTTTTCCCTTTTCTTACCTTTTGTTAATTGTCAGATTTATTTGTGCAGAGGCGAAGAAGGTTCATGATTTTGGTTTTTTTTTGTGAGGGTGTAGGTTTGTAGCTTGTACGGTTGTGTGCGTGGAGTTTGTTCTTCGTTCTGTATATTGCTGCCAGTTTTGATGAAGAAAGAAAGCTCGTTGATGGATCCGGGATCCCGTTGCATTTGCCATATTTGTCATATGCCTCTCTGGTCCTTTTGATGCTTCTCCTGTACATTATTCAATTCTCCCACGATCCCATCATGTTTGTAAAGACGCTGTCGACATAATGTAGCATATCGGTACGATATCAGGGCAAGCTGAGGTAGCTCAATTCTGCTGGTTTTGATGGAAGCTGAGAGATATGCGTTAGATTATCTCATCTGACAGACTAGCACTGGTGTGCTACGACGGTACGATTACGGCTGCAAGATGGAAGGCAGATATTATCTACACTTATTTATAGCGTTCACAATTATTTTTTAGTGGTCACCGGGGACTTGGGATCACCCACCTGAATTTCATTGCTAAGTAGGCATAAGGCAAAAGCCGAATTGTATTACAAGGGAATTTATGGACACAAAGCATCCAAGCCACCAGTCAGCGCTATCGGTAGATCTTGGCACGGATTATACATCCTACATCGTCACATCCTACCTACACAGTTTCCGTAGCTTGAGAAGGGAGGTGTCGAGGGAAAATGGAGCGTGTAGCCATAAGGATGGCAATCATAATGAAAAAGTGTGACAAAGGACGCTATAAGAGTCCAGGAACCACAAGAATGTTGGCCTTCGTCAATATCTTCGTGTCTGGAGTCAGAATTTGGGCAAAGAAGCTAGACTCAACAAACTTGCACTGCTAAACCAGATCACGAACCTTGCCTCCAAAGTAGAAGCATCAGGTTTAGAGGAGGAAGAGTGGGTTGATACGTCTCAAACGTATCTATAATTTCTTATGTTATATACTTATATTATACCCATTGCTACATGTTTTATATACACTTTATATGGTTTTTATGCATTTTCTGGGACTAACCTATTAACAAGATGCCACAGTGCCAGTTCCCTGTTTTCTGCTGTTTTTGGTTTCAGAAAAGCTGTTAAGGAAATATTCTCGGAGTTGCACGAAACAAAAGCCAAATTCCCTATTTTCCCCGGAAGCATCCAGAACACCGAAGAGAAGACGGAGGAGGGCCACGAGGCGACCACACCTGTTGGAGGTGCGGCAGCCCCCCTGGCCGCGCCACCACGTGGTGTGGGCCCCTCGGGGCTCCACCTCCTTCGCCCTTTCGCCTACAAATACCCCCCGACGGAAAAACCCTAGGGACCCGAACACTTTTCCACGAAACATTACGGAGCCGCCGCCGTCGTCAACCCTAGTTCGGGAGGGTTCAGAAGCTCTTCCCGGCACCCTGCCGGAGAGAGGAATCATCACCGGAGGGCTCTACATCACCATGCCCGCCTCCGGACTGATGCGTGAGTAGTTCATCCTTGGACTACGGGTACATAGCAGTAGCTAGATGGTTGTCTTCTCCTATTGTGCCATCATGTTTAGATCTTGTGAGCTGCCTATCATGATCAAGATCATCTTTATGTAATGCTACATGTTGTGTTTGCTGGGATCCGATGAATATTGAGTACTATGTCATTTGCTTCATAATATATTATGTGTGTGTTATTTATGATCTTGCATGGTCTCCGTTGCTAGTAGATGCTCTGGCCAAGTAGATGCTTGTGACTCTAAGAGGGGGTATTTATGCTCGATAGTGGGTTCATGTCTTCATTTAATCTGGGGGAGTGACAGCAACCTCTAAGATTGTGAATGTACTATTGCTACTAGGGATAAAACAGTAGTGCTTTGTTTAAGGATAATTGTGCTACTTACATTACACACTTTGCCTAATGCAATAATCTGTTGCTTGCAACTTAATACTGAAAGGTGCTGCGGATGCTATCCGGAAGGTGGATTATTCGTCATAGACGCAGTTGGATAACGGTCTATGTATCATGTTGTAATGCCCAAATGAATCTCATACTAAACACCGTGACTATAGTATATGCATCATTATGCAGTTCTTTATTTTGTCAATTGCCCAGCTGTAATTTGTTTACCCTCATGCATGCTATTATTTATTTATGGAGAGACACCACTAGTGAACTGTGGACCCCGGTCATTTTCTTTTAAATTGATAATACAACCTACTGCAATCATGTTCTTTCATTCTCTGCAAACAAACACCATTTTCCACACTATACGTCTAATCCTTTGTTACAGCAAGCCAGTGAGATTGACAACCTCACTGTTAAGTTGGGGCAAAGTATCTTGGTTGTGTTGTGTGCAGGTTCCACGTCAGCTACACACCACAGCATTTTCTCTGGCGCCGTTGACACCTCCAGAAGAACATTAATCTCCTACTGGTTCGATAACCTTGGTTTCATAACTGAGGGAAACTTGCTGCTGCACTGCTTCACACCTTCCTCTTGGGGTTTCCCAACTGCTGAGAAGAAGATCTTCAACTCAGTCATCATGGATCTTCCTATACCACCTCGAATAACAACTGCTACAAATATATCGGATGGAGGAAATGGGTATTTGTTGGGCATAGATGCATCTAGACATTTGGGTTTAGCCACTAACACCTATACTTCAAATCTTCTTGTTTCAAATGGGGAAGATGAGTCCCTACTACCTAATGCTTATGTTCTCTGAAACTGAGCTACAAAGAATCGTCATGCAGATGAAATCCAACACTCCACCAGGCCAGATGGGTTTTCGGTGTCTTTCTTAAAAACAAATCGGGCCAATGTGCAGAATTGGGGGCTTGCACATTCCGAATGACTTTATTCTGAGTAGAATTGATGCCTCAAGGTTAATTTTTGGGATCCTTTCGCCTATCCCCATAGTCCAAGGAGTAGACATTACTCTCAGTATCACCCAATTGCCCTAAATAATAATATCAATGTTATCTTCACAATTATCTCAAAAGCTTTTGCGTCTCGGCTTGATCCTATTGCCCACACAATTATTATCCCAACGCAGACTGCCTTCATGAAAGGAAGATACATCTTAGACGAAGCATTGGCCCTTGTTGAAATTGTTAATGAGCATCAGATGAAGAAGCTGGGAGGGCATCCTCCTGAAGCTCGACTTTGAAAAACCTTATGATTAGGTAAACTAGAAATTTCTAATTAAAGTAATGCGCTGAAAAGGGTTCGACGCATGCTACCTTCCTAGAATCGAACATACTTTAGGGGTGCGTAAAGGGGACCCCCTCTCGTCCGTTCTTTTTAACTTCGTATTTGAGGCCCTTTCTGCTATGCTGACCAAGGCGTGTGAGACTGGTCATATTATCGTGTATTTGTCACGACAAATGTCATAGGGTGGCTTATCATCGGTGTGGAGCAAGGCGACTAGAGAATCACGGAGAGGTCCGCATACACAGGGTTTACACAGATTTGGCCCTCGTAGCAAGGTAAAGAACTACTACTTCTTTATGATATTGATCTGACAGGGGTGTACAATAGCTTGCGCACCAGAGCGTAATAGAGCTCTGGCAACTATGGGTAAAGATGAATCTATCATGTAGGGTTTCTCCTAACCGACCTTATATAGGCAGTCGACTAGGGTTACAGAGGATACCTAGTCGGTCTATGAGGAGGAAATCTACTCGCTACAATCACCGCTGCTTGGAGCACAATCTTAGGAGTGTTGATCTTCTTATTTGAGTCGGAGATTAACTCGTTGTCCTCCTCATATGTCGTTAAGGTATCTATAATTTTTATATTTCATGCTTGTTTTATACCATCGCTACATGTTTATATTGCATTATTATATCATAAATGGGTATTTTTATGAATTAACCTATTAACAAGATATCTAGTGCTAGTTCATGTTTTCTCCTGTTTTTCTATTTCACAAAATCTCTTCGGGAAATAAATTTAGAAAAATCCAGAAAAAATCATGAAAGAGTTTTATATCGAGACATTGGACTAAGCAAAAGGGCTCAAGGAGGCCCCTCCAGGGCTTTGACGCAGCCTCCTGGCGCAACCAGGAGGGCGCCAGGAGGCACGCTGCACCACGTGGCTTTACCGAGGCCTCGGGTACCACCTTTGGACGCCCTTTCAGACTATATATTCCCCCTGACGCAAAAACCCTAAAGAGGTTGACATTTTTACATAACACTTTCCGAGGCCGCCGCCGTCGCAAAACCTAGTTTCGGGGGTCATAAGGCTTCGCTTCGACAATATGTTGAAGTGGGGAATCGACCCCCGGAGCCATCTTCATTGTCGTTGCTGCCTCCCATGACGAGGGAGTACTCCTTCATCGGAGCTGAGGGGTCTACAAGTAGATATGTGATTTCTCTCTCTCCCATGGTGTGATCTTTATGTGATCGTGAGCATTAGTTATCTAGTTAAATTCATATGATATTCCTCTTCCTTACGTAATGGATATGTTGCTCAATTGATTTTATCTAGTATACTTTCCAGGATCATCTTTGTATCACGGTTGGTAAAATGACAGGTTTGGGTGCCGTGTGTGACTCTATTGGACAATAGATTGGAGCGCTATTTATCATGAGTTGTTCTTGGTGTTGGGGCATTATGGAATTGTTGTGTTTGTTTAGTACTATCTTTGCATGCTCAAAGTAACGGGATGGGGTGTCCCATTATTAGGAAGACAAACTTTAAGGTGTGCTTTTATAGCCCTACACCGTTGTCATCTTGTTTATTATCCGCAAAAGAATAATCTCCGAGTACCATTTTCATCAATATATTGTTTGAGGATAAAGTAACAAAGTATCATGTGTTTAATTATGTTACTCCCTCGAGTCCATAATAACAACTGTCGTGAGAAAACAACATATGCAGCACAACTCGTACGTGTAACCTCCGACACTCTTTCCGGATCGGAGGTAGTATCATTGTTGAGAGTTACCACTAGTGAAAGTATGATCCCTAGGATTTATTTCCAAGCATTGATACACTGTTTACTCTCCTTTTATTACATGTTTGCTTGCTGCTATTTTTATTTCAGATTACAAATACACCTTTTTTACCATCCATATTGCGTGTCTTTTACTATCTCTTTGCCGAACTAGTGCACCTATACAACTGACAATTGTGCTAGGTGTGTTGGGGACACAAGTTACTTCTTGTATCTTAATTGCATGGTTGCTTGAGAGGGATACGGTTAACCTCTACCTCACTGAGTTCGATAAACCTCGCGTTCCTCACTTAAGGGAAACCTCTGCACATAGAGGTCCAACAATGTCTAAGAGAACAGAAACACGTAGTAGACATCACCTCCCGAGACGGTCCACCGAGTTCCTTGCTGGACCCGGCCGTGTGGTCCGATTCGTGGTTTTAGGCCTACCCGGTTGGGCATCCCCGTCACATATTAAAAGGGTGGTTCCACATCTTATTATTGGTGGCATCTCTCATCTCCAATACATGGACGGCACGCTGATCTTGTTGCAAAATAATGAGCTCGACATTGCCAATCCAAAATTCCCGGTTCTTTGCTTCGAAGACATGTCTAGCCTTAAAATCAACTTCCACATGAGTAAAGTGATTTGTGCTTGACCAACCTGAACATGAACATCACATAATTTCTAATATGATGAACTGCAAGCTGGGAGCTTTCCCTTTCATATACCTTAGACTCACAATTTCGGACAGAAAGCTAACTATTGCGTAGTGGAACTTCTTGATTAATAAGATGTCTTCCAAGGTGGACGTTTGGATGGGGTGGACGGTTAATTCTGTCAAATGCATGTTTGGATGCTCTTCCTACCTTTGTCATGGGCCTCTTCCTTTTGCAAGATGGGATTCACAAAAAACCCAATGCTATTAGGCCAAATTTTACTAGGAATGATCAGTCCCAGGCCTGAAACACAAATATCACATTGTAAATTGGCGACAATGTGTCGAGTCCAAAGGACAGTGGAGGTCTTGGGCTCACTAACACAAGAACATGACCAAAGAATTGATGCTCAAATGGATTTGGAAGTTGTACACGAACAACTGCTCGAGCTAGGGTTCGTTGATCCGAGCCAAAGACCCAAAGGGCTGACAACATCTTCGCAAACTCAACTCAAGGGGCCGCAGTTTTAGTGAAGTTTGCACAAGACAAAACATTCGTTCAACTGGAAGGTAAACACCGGTTAAAAACGGCAAACGCACTCTCCCCGGACGCACCCGATCATTTGTTTCTAAAATACGAACCAATCTCGCCATTAATTAAAATGAGAGAGTGTGCCCAGACCAACTAATAGATTCTCTTTTTTCATTCATGTCGATAAGGAAGTCTCTTTTTTTCGATCATAACCTTTTTCAAAGTCGAGCTACAGCAAGATGCTCCTAGCTTCCTGGAACAAAGCTTGTGGGTAATTTCATGGAGTGCAAGCGAGCCATCATGAATAAAGAAGCTATTATATACGTGTTCTGTTAGGGATGATTTGTGCGTTGTTGCATCCAACTGAATAAGCAAAGGATTTGGCAACAATATCAAAGATCACATCAATCAGGGTAATAGGGTGAAACTGTGGGATTAAATCAGCACCTTGAACAATTGGAAGATGTTACAAATTAAATCCCAAACTTAAGCCTGTACGATGCCAATTCATTTGAGAATAAATCATGAGAATGTTCAAAGCCTCATCTTTTATAATAGGCAAATCATACTAAAGAAAGGGATTCCAAGTTTTCCGGTTTCGGGGCTATTTTAGACTTCATGTCCTTCATGAATCACGATGGCCTCCAACTCAACCTGAGAGATGGTCGAAGCCAGTGAAATATTTTCCTTGTTGAGACGCAAGCCCCACTACCCCATGTGGTAGGCGCAAGGTCACTCCATCTAGCAAAAACACCACATGTTTTTTGAGACGGCTACAAAGACCACGGCAAGATAGGGATAGAGTTGTCAAACTTTTATTCTGCGCGATATCGTGTCCATTACCAAGGACACAGAAACTCGACAAAAGCATTTTACATTACACTACAAGCAATGATCTGTGGTTTCCCGCCTCTCCATGTCAAATGTCGTCAAATTACTAGATCCTAGATATTGCTTTCATGTCGTCTATACTCTATTCTCCTGTAAATTAATGAGGTAACTGCACCGGCGGTCGTAATTCTTTCCCGATACCTTCAGTTTGGTCCTAAATCTTTAAAATTGCACATCTAGGTCCTAAATCTTTTGTAAGTGATTCACTCGAGGTCCTATTTTGCTCTGGCCGCTTTGACTTGCCTACGTGGCACTTAAACCATTCTCACATCAACAGTAGGGCTTAGTAGGGATACCAGTTGGGTGTGTATATTTGTGAAAATATCCCTACCTTGTATTTCTTTCAAACCACGGTCTTAACTTGCTTTTTGCGGGCAGGAGCTAGGATACCGACCAGCTGCTTCGCTGCTAGTATTGTTGCCATGGTCGTACAGTCGAGCCAGTCCAATGTCCTCGAGGTGACACCGTGACAGTTCATCTCCGCCTCCATTCCTCCTTGAGCTCCATGAACATGCACAAGCTCCACATGAACAAAAACATGACGACAACCACCGCCACCGCCACCGTGAGAAGACGAGCATCACGGACGCGGTCGGCAAGACGATCTCTATAGTCTTGCACCCAACGCATGGATGAGCGTACTAGTGTGCAATAGCTAGCTACAGAAGCAGATTTGACTGATTCTGACTGGCACGTGAACGAGCTAGCTAGCTCAGGGGCATGCGCAGCACGGGCAAAGGACGCCATCAGCACGTCACTGGCGTTCTAGGCGAGAGGTAGCACCACTTCTTCCTCGTTTATGTTCAAAGTTGTGTGGTTCTCATCTTCCTGACACTCCATGGATGCGCATAGGCACGACGGTGTTGCACTCATCCGTCTCAGCGTCCTGGTGTGAACAGTGGCTGACCTATGGGTCCATCAAAAGCACGAATAGGAGCCAGTGGCATTTTAATAATTTGTATACCTAACTAGTAGCTCTATTGGGTCTATATTGCTGATGTGGCAGTGGTCAAAGCGCCACGTAGACAGGTCAAACCGGTCAGAGCAAAATAGGACCTCCGATGAATCACTTACGAAAGATTTAGGACCCACTTGTGCAATTTTAAAGATTTAGGACCAAACTGAAGGTAGCAGGAAAGAATTAGGACCGCTGGTGCGGTTACCTCTAAATTAATCAGCACACCAAACAAAGAGTTATAATTTTCGATATTTACTTAGTGTTTATTTCCGAAATCTAGAAAGGCTAAATTGGGAGAGTTTTTTTGCGAACGCAGACGCTCACACAATTGCACGTACACTCACCGTTATGAAGGACGCCTCCCTCGCATCGCCTCCCCCAATGCGACCGGGGAGAAACCCTAGCCGCTCCTTACCACCACCCCCACATCCCTCTCTCTCTCTCTCTCTCTCTCTCTCTCTCTCTCTCTCTCTCTCCCCTTGTCGCCCTAGAGGCGGCCGCCGGGAAATCCCGCGTGCTACCCATGAAGGGGACGGCGGTGTTGTGGCACCTCGTAGCCATGGTGCGGCTGTGAGGGCAGCGCTTGGCGGTGGATTGGATCGGCAACACCTCCTCCTCCTATAGGTGCTTCTCCAAGCGACACGGTGTCGCTCCGGAGGCTTCACGCGGATGGTGGTTTCGGTTGGGGGTGTTCGTCAACCTACGACGCCAGGATCCCGGAGCAGCGGCTCCGAACATGGCGGTGACGGCGCCCCCTCCACCGAGGATGGCAGTTCTAGAGGTGGATCCTCATGGCGGTGCCTGGGTTTGGCGGATCACGGGATCCCAAGCCCAGGATCTTGACAAGATACACATGTTGGATGGAGCTTTCGCCCACATCGTCTGTGCCGGATGGGGGAGATGGTGGCGTGATACGTCTCAAACGTATCTATAATTTCTTATGTTCCATGCTTATATTATACCAATTGCCTACATGTTTTGTATACATTTTATATGGTTTTATGCATTTTCTGGGACTAACATATTAACAAGATGCCACAGTGCCAGTTCCCTGTTTTCTGCTGTTTTTGGTTTCAGAAAACCTGTTAAGGAAATATTCTCGGAATTGGACGAAACAAAAGCCAAAGTGCCTATTTTTCTCGGGAGGTTCCAGAACACCGAAGACGAGACGGAGTGGGGCCGCGAGGCGCCCACACCATAGGCCGGCGCGGCTCCCCCCCCCCTTGCCGCGCGAGCACGTGGTGTGGGGCCCTCGGGCCTCCACCGCCTTCGCCCTTTCGCCTATAAATACCCCCCGACGTGAAAACCTAAAGCACCCGAACACTTTTCCAGAAACCCTTACGGAGCCGCCGCCGTCGTCAACCCTAGTTTGGGAGGGTTCAGAACCTCTTCCCGGCACCCTGCCGGAGAGGGGAATCATCACCGGAGGGCTCTACATCACCATGCCCGCCTCCGGACTGATGCGTGAGTAGTTCATCCTTGGACTACGGGTCCATAGCAGTAGCTAGATGGTTGTCTTCTCCTTTTGTGCCATCATGTTTAGATCTTGTGAGCTGCCTATCATGATCAAGATCATCTTTATGTAATGCTACATGTTGTGTTTGCTGGGATCCGATGGATATTGAATACTATGTCATTTGCTTCATAATATATCATGTTGTGTGTTGTTTATGATCTTGCATGCTCTCCGTTGCTAGTAGATGCTCTGGCCAAGTAGATGCTTGTGACTCCAAGAGGGAGTATTTATGCTCGATAGTGGGTTCATGTCTCTATTTAATATGGGGGAGTGACAGCAACCTCTAAGATTGTAGATGTACTGTTGCTACTAGGGATAAAACAGTAGTGCTTTGTCTAAGGATAATTGTATTACTTACATTACACACTTTGCCTAATGCAATAATCTGTTGCTTGCAACTTAATACTGAAATGGGTGCGGACGCTAACCGGAAGGTGGATTATTAGTCATAGATGCGGTTGGAACGGTCTATGTATATTGTTGTAATGCCCAAATGAATCTCATACTGGACATCATGACTATAGTATATGCATCATTATGCAGTTCTTCATTCTGTCAATTGCCCAGCTGTAATTTGTTTACCCGCATGTATGCTATTATTATTTATGGAGAGACACCACTAGTGAACTGTGGACCCCGGTCCTTTTGTTTAAACTGATAATGCAACCAACTGCAAACTATTTCTTTCATTCTCTGCAAACATCATTTTCCACACCATACGTTTAATCCTTTGTTACAGCAAGCCGGTGAGATTGAAAACCTCACTGTTGAGTTGGAGCAAAGTTTTCTGATTGTGTTGTGCAGATTCCACCTCCCTTCAACGCCACTTTTCTGGCGCCAGGGAGACCTTCGTTGTGTTCTTCATCTCCTACTGGTTCGATTACCTTGGTTTCATAACTGAGGGAAACTTGCTACTACGCTCATCACACCTTCCTCTTGGGGTTTTCCAACTCCTCACACCCGTGAACATCAAGCACTTTTCTGGCGCCGTTGCCGGGGAGATTGAAGCACATCTGTAAGGGGAGTCTCTCAATTCCCAATCTCTTTACTTTGTTTTTGTCTTGCTTTAGTTAAATTTTATTTCCTGTTTTGTTTGCTTTTAAATATCAAAAACACAAAAAAATTAGTTACTTGCATTTTATTTACTTTGTTATAATCTTGTTTGCTTCATATTATCAAAAACACAAAAAAATTAGTTACTTATATTAAATTTTGTATTTCGGTTTGCCTTTTATTTTTCTAAAATGACAACTGCTGAGAATACTAAGTTGTGTGAATTCACTAGCACCAACAATAATGATTTTATATGCACACCTATTGCTCCACCTGCTTCCAAAGTAGAATTCTTTGAAATTAAACCTGCTTTGTTAAATCTTGTCATGAAAGAGCAATTTTCTGGTGTTAGTACTGATGATGCTGCTGCCCATCTTAATAATTTTGTTGAACTTTGTGAAATGCAAAAGTATAAAGATATAGATGGTGATATTATAAAACTGAAATTATTTCCTTTCTCCTTGAGAGGAAATGCTAAAGAATGGTTGCTTTCATTACCTAGGAATAGTATTGATTCTTGGATTAAATGCAAAGATGCTTTTATTGTAAAATACTATCCTCCTGCTAAGATTATTTCCCTAAGAAGTAGCATTATGAACTTTAAGCAATTTGATAATGAACATGTTGCTCAAGCTTGGGAAAGAATAAAATCTCTGGTTAAGAATTTCCCAACCCATGGACTGACTGCTTGTATGATCATCCAAACCTTCTATGCAGGACTGGATTTTTCTTCAAGAAACTTATTGGATTCAGCTGCCGGAGGTACCTTTATGTCTATCACTTTGGGGGCTGCAACAAAACTTCTGGATAATATGATGGTTAATTATTCTGAGTGGCATACTGAAAGGACTCCTCAAGGTAAGAAGGTAAATTCTGTTGAAGAAACCTCCTCTTTGAGTGATAAGATTGATATGATCATGACTATGCTTGTTAATGGTAAATCTCATATGGATCCTAATAATGTTCCCTTAGCTTCTTTAGTTGCACAAGAAGAGCATGTTGATGTTAACTTCATTAAAAATAATCATTTCAACAACAATGTCTATAGGAACAATTATGGTAATAGTAACTACAAGCCCTATCCTCCTAATAATGGTAATGGTTATGCTAATTGTTATGGTAGAATGCCTAGTGAGGAAAGATTGTTAGAGGTTGAGAGAGCTACTAAGAATTTCATGCAAATCCAATATGAGCAAAATAAAGTTTTCACTTAAACTATGGAGGAACAATCATCTATGTTAAGAAATATTAGTTATCAAATGGAGAAATTAAATAGGGAGATTTCGGGTTTGCAAGGAAAAATTTCAAATGCTGAAACTAGTATTTCATCTATGTCTGAAGCACAATCTTCTTTGATTAATAGAATGGCTGCTAAACCTGAAAATATTGATGAAAACCCCTTTGCTACTGCTAATGCCATCCAAGTTCGAATTGATGAAAATGTTAGGATGATGGCTGAATTGCATGCTAGATGGGAAAGAGAGGAAGAACTAGCTAAAGATGATAATATTGTTAGAGTTTGCACCATTACTACTACTGAAAATAATGTTATTCCACATGCTAGTAAGCCTCCTACTATTAATGGTAGCATAATTGGTGTTGGCAATGTTTCTTCTACTACTTCCAAACGTTTAAAATTGCCTAAAACTGCTAAAACTATGCCTGATAAAAGTGCTGAAATTTTTAAGAACATAGGAGATAATTGTCCTATTACTTTTGATGATAATGACTTTGATTATGATAACTGTAATATCTCTGAGGTTATTAAGTTCTTGCAAAAGCTAGCTACAAGTCCTAATGCTAGTACTTTAAATATGGCATTTACTACACATATTACAAATGCTCTCATTAAAGTTAGGGAAGAGAAATTAAAACTTGAAGCTTCTATCCCTAAGAAGTTAGAAGATGGTTGGGAGCCCATCATTAAAAGAAAAGTGAATGAATTTGATTGCAATGCTTTGTGTGACCTTGGTGCAAGTATTTCCGTTATGCCTAAGAAACTTTATGATATGTTTGACTTGCCACCTTTGGAACATTGCTATTTGGATGTTTTTCTTGCTGATAATGCCTTGAAGAAACCTTTGGGCAGAGTCAATGATGTTCTTATCATGGTTAATAATAATCTTGTCCCCGTTGATTTTATTGTCTTGGATATTGAGTGCAACCCCTCTTGTCCTATTGTTCTGGGAAGACCTTTTCTTCGCACGGTTGGTGCTATTATTGATATGAAAAAAGGAAATATAAGATACCACTTCCCACTTAAGAAAGGTATGGAACACTTCCCTAGGAAGAATATGAAGCTACCTTTTGATTCTATTATTCGTACAAACTATAATTTTGATGCTTCTTCTCTTGAAAACACTTGAATATCACTTTCTGTGCCTAGCTGAAAGACGTTAAAGAAAAGCGCTTATGGGAGACAACCCACTTTTTATTTCTGTTATTTTATTTTGTTGAGTCAAGGAACATGTCTACATATGTAGCAATTGCTTTGTATCTTTATTTTATTGCATTGTTGTGTCAACTTAAGCCTCTAGTAGAAAGTTGATGCTAGATTTGGATTCCTTCGCAGGAACAGTTTTCTGCTGTCCACCGTTTAATTCGTAAGAATTCACTGAAAAATCAAAATGACATTGGATGTTTTGTGCGTGATCCTCAGATATGTATGCAACTTTCATTAGTTTTGAGTTTTCTGATTTGAGCAAGTTAAGTGCCTCGAAAAAATTCGTCTTTACAGACTGTTCTGTTTTTGACAGATTCTGCCATTTATTTTGCATTGCTCCTTTTGCTGTTTTTGAATGGATCTTTTTGTTCCATAAAATACCAGTGGCTGTAGCTAATGTCCAGTAGCATGTGTAATGGTTTTGTCCATACAGAATATGAGAATTTTTGATTATGCACTAACCCTCTAATGAAGTTTACTTTGAGTTTGGTGTGGAGTAAGTTTTCAAGTATCAAGAGAGTGGATGATATGATGTGATCAAGAAGATGAAAAGAGCCTAAGCTTGGGGATGCCCCCGTGGGTCACCCAAGCATATTTTAAGAAGACTCAAGCATCAAAGCTTGGGGATGCCCAAGGCATCCCCTTCTTCATCAACAACTTATCAGGTTATCTCTAGTGAAACTATATTTTAATTCCGTCACATCTTATGTGCTTTACTTGGAGCGTCTGTTTGTTTTTATTTTTGCTTTGTTATTTTTATTTTCTGAATAAAATGGATCCTAGCATTCTTGTGTGGGAGAAAGACACGCTCCGCTTTTTCATTTGAATACTCCTATTCTTCACTTATATTTGTTGAGTATTCTTCTATAGCTACTGCAATACTTTCAGCTCTTATTTTTCATGCACCTCTTGTTCATAGCTGTTAGTTTTCATATGTTATACTCTCTTGCTTTATTGTTAAATACTTGGAGAGTTTATGTTTAAATAAGTTGATTGGTATTTGGTTGGAAACAGAAAATGCTAAATGGTATAAAGAAAAGAAACATGCTCTTATGAATTGTTATCTTGTATGTTGTGGTACTTGGCAATTATTTTGAGCTCTCAAGTAGATCATATTTAAGCTTTTACATCATGTAGTTAAAACCCATTAATGGAGAACTACCGTAGAGCTTGTTGAAATTTGGTTTGCACGTTTGGTATCTCTAAGGTCTAGATATTTTCTAGTAAAAGTGTTTGAGCAACAAGGAAGACAATGTAGAGTTTTATAATACTTGCAATATGTTTTTATATACGTCTTGTTGTCATAGTTTATACTTGTGTTTGCTTCAAACAACCTCGCTAGCCAAAGCCTTGTACTGAGAGGGAATGCTTCTCGTGCATCCAAAATCGTTGAGCCAAAACCCATGCCATTTGTGTCCACCATACCTACCTACTACATGGTATTTTCTGCCATTCCAAGTAAATACTTCATGTGCTACCTTTAATTCAAAACTTACTATCCCTTATTTGTGTCAATGTTTATTAGCTCATGAGGAAGTATGTGGTGTTACGGATATCAACCTTGTAATTTGCTTTTAGATGGACTTTCACAACCGGACTAGTGGCATATACATCCGCTTATCCATTAACTTTGCAAAAAGAGCTAGCAAATGGGGTGCCCAGTCCCAATTAATTACAACTTCAACCGCTGCAATCTCTTGACATTTTTGCCCTGATCTAATTAGCCAAGCAATGATACTAGTTTTTAACTACATGTGTAAACAAAAAAGATAAGAGGGATGATCTACCTTGCTGGTAGAAATAACGTCCTTCATGGGAGCCGCTCTTAGAAAGTCTGGTTGACAAGGGGGCTAGAGTGCCCATTACCATTCGTTGACAACGACAAACACCACTCAAAAACTTACTTTTATGCTCTCTATATGATTTCAAAAACCTATAAAAACAGGAAGCTCTAGCACATGCTTGTATCCCTGCTTCCCTCTGCGAAGGGCCTATCTTTTACTTTATGTTGAGTCAGTTTACCTAATTCTTTCTGTCCCCGAAGCAAACACTTGTGTCAACTGTGTGCAACAACTCTTATATGCTTACTTATTGCACTTGTTATATTCCTTTGTGTTGACAACTATCTATATGATATACATGTTCAAAAAGTTGAAAGCCAATGCTGAAACTTATATCTTCCTTTGTGTTGCTTCAATTCTCTTTTACTTAGAGAATATTGCTTTATGAGTTAACTCTTATGTAAATCTTTTGATGCTTGTTTGAAAGTACTATTCATGAAAAGTTTTTACTTATACGATGTAGTCGTTTACTCGTTGTCTATTTGTTAGCAAACTATAGATCATTGCTTTGAGTCACTTCATTCATGACATGAGCCTTACAATATTATATGATCAAGATTATGTGAAAGCATGTCACTCTAGAAATTATTGTTGTTATCGTTTTACCTACTCGAGGACGAGTAGAACTAAGCTTGGGGATGCTTGATACGTCCCAAACGTATCTATAATTTCTTATGTTCCATGCTTATATTATACCAATTGCCTACATGCTTTGTATATATTTTATATGGTTTTATGCATTTTCTGGGACTAACATATTAACAAGATGCCACAGTGCCAGTTCCCTGTTTTCTGCTGTTTTTGGTTTCAGAAAACCTGTTAAGAAAATATTCTCGGAATTGGACGAAACAAAAGCCAAAGTGCCTATTTTTCTCGGGAGGTTTCAGAACACCGAAGACGAGACGGAGTGGGGCCGCGAGGCGCCCACACCATAGGCCGGCATGGCTCCCCCCTTGCCGCGCGAGCACCAGGTGTGGGGCACTCGAGCCTCCACCGCCTTCGCCCTTTCGCCTACAAATACCCCCCGACGTGAAAACCTAAAGGACCCGAACATTTTTCCAGTAACCCTTACGGAGCCGCCGCCGTCGTCAACCCTAGTTCGGGAGGGTTCAGAACCTCTTCCCGGCACCCTGCCGGAGAGGGGAATTATCACCGGAGGGCTCTACATCACTATGCCCGCCTCCGGACTGATGCGTGAGTAGTTCATCCTTGGACTACGGGTCCATAGCTGTAGCTAGATGGTTGTCTTCTTGATACGTCCATTTTGCATCACTATTTTATATCATAATTTACTGCTATTCATTGATATATTTCGTATTTGGAGATGATACTTATGTTATTTCATCTATTTTGCATGATTGATGATCATTGGGGGATGGAACTCCGGAGTCTGAATTCTGCTGGAAAAAGCGTCATCGAGATACAATATTTGCGAAGCTCAGAAGATCAAACGAAACACCTGGGAATTATTTTCTCACCAGATCACGAAGGAGGCCAAAAGGGGAGCCTGAGGTGGGGCCCAGGGGGCCCACACCATGCCCAGGCGCGGCAGGGAGGCTGGCCGCGCGAGCATGTGGTGGGGCCGCCCTGGCCCACCACCTGGCGTGCCCTTTCGCGTACTTCATCCCCCCGAAAACCTAACACCTGGGGGGGTGTTCAGAAATCCTCTTTGCCGCCACCACGAGGCGGAGAAGACAGAGAGAGAAAAGCTCTCCGGCAGGCTGCGTTGCCGCCGGGGAAATTCCCTCCCGGAGGGGGGAAATCGTTGCCATCGTCACCGTCATCGAGCTGCACTCCATCGCCAACACCACCATCTCCACCGCCGACGCCGTCATCTCCATCGGTCCACTCCGTTCCCGCTGTAACATCTAGGGCTAAACCTTGTGTATTTGATAGGGGAAACTCTCCCGGTGTTGATTACTCTTGTTATTGATGCTATTGAGTGAAACCGTTGAATTAGGGTTTATGTTCAGATTGTTATCCATCATTATATCATCTCTGATCATGTACCATATGATGTGTTGTGAGTAGTTCGTTAAGTTCTTGAGGACATGGGAGAAGTCTAGATGTTAGTAGTGAACTATGTTGAGTAATATTTAATGTTTTGATATTTAAGTTGTGGTGCCATTCTTCTAGTGGTGTCATGTGAACGTCGACTACATGACACTTAATCTTTATGGGCCTAGGGGAATGCATCGTGTACTCGGTTATTAATTGTGGGGTTGCCGGAGTGACAGAAACCTAAACCCCCGTTGATATTCCGATGCATGAGGGATAGCAGGATCTCAGAGTTTAAAGCTATGGTTAGATTTATCTTAATTACTTTCTTGTATTTGCGGATGCTTGCAAGGGGTATAATCATAAGTATGTATTAGTCCTAGGAAGGGCGGTGCATTAGCATAGGTTCACCCACATGACACTTATCCAAACACTAAAGATTAATCATCAATATGAAGCGAAAGCACTAGACAGAATTCACGTGTGTCCTCAAGAACGTTTGGTCATCATAAGTAAACAAACCGGCTTGTCCTTTGCTCTAAAAAGGATTGGGCCACTCGCTGCAATTATAATTGCCGCGCTCTATTTACTCGCACTTTATTTATCTGTCATATCAAAGTCTACTGAAAACTTGTCTGCTAGTGTTTACAGTGAAACCCTCATCAAAACCACTTGTCAACACCTTCTGCTCCTCGTTGGGTTCGACACTCTTATTTATCGAAAGTACTGCGATACACCCCCTATACTTGTGGGTCATCAAGACTATTTTCTGGCGCCGTTGCCGGGGAGTGAAGCGCTATTGGTAAGTGGAATTGGTAAGGAAAACTTTAGCTGTAAGTGCTGTTTTTATTTCTGTCTCCTTATTTACTTAATAATGGAGAGAGGAAATGTTGCTTTCCTGTTTGGGAAGTCTTGTACCGCTGCTGAGGTAGAACATGAGGCGCCATCTGATGATATTGTGCCATTTAAAATACCTATGAAAATTATTGAACGTGTTATGAATAACCGCTATGTTGGAGATGGAACTGTCCACCCCGGTGATCATTTACTGTATTTACATGAATTATGCGAGTTGTTCAAGTGTGCAGGTATTACAATGGACGAAGTCAGGAAGAAATTATTCTCCATATCACTCGGTGGGAGAGCTGCGCATTGGTATAAACTGCTGAAGAACAGGGATTCTCTTGGATGGGAGGAAATTGTACCTCTCTTTTATTCTAAATTTTATCCTCCAAGTAAAATTCACCAAGATCGGAATTCTATATATAATTTCTGGCCTCATGATGGAGAAAGTATTGCCCAAGCTTGGGGGAGATTGAAGGCATTAATGCTCAAATGCCCCATTCATGAGCTTCCTGGTAATATTATTGTTGATAACTTCTATGCAAGACTCTCCTTTGAAGATAAAACATTATTGGATACTTCTTGTGCTGGATCATTCACTCGTAATAAAAAGGAGTTTAAATGTGATCTTCTTGATCGTATTGAAGAAAATACTGAAGCATGGGAGAACGACAAAGGTAGGGAGCCAGGTATAAAATATGACTTTGAATGCATTAAGACTTTGATGAATACTGATGCATTTCGAAATGTTAATAGTGCTTATGGTCTTGACTCTCAAGTTGTTGCAAATTATTATAAATCCTTTGCTGTCTATTTCGGTTTGCCCAAGAAGGGGTTTGAAAAATATCATGAACCTTATAAAGATAAATCTATTGCTCCTTTAGCTAAAAGCATTGAAGTTAATATTGTTGATCATATCATTCCTGAGCCTTATATTGATAAAATTCCTTTTCCTGTTAAAGTGAAAGAACATTCTATTATGGCTAGTGTGGTTAATAAAAGTGATAAGAAAGCTAAGGAACCTGATGAACAAATTAAAGTTGAACCTTCTGTGGCTATAGTTAAAGAGCTTGTTTCTGAAAATGTGGGAGAAGAGTATATTATATTTTGTGATGATGCTTCTAATGTTGTTTCTCATCCTGCAAAGCCAAGTAAGGCTAGTGTTCCTGTGTTATCTGTTAAAATTAGTGATCATTGCTATTATGGTTTATGTGATATTGGTGCAAGTTCAAGTGCTATTCCTTATGATATTTATAAAGAAATTATGCATGAGATTGGTCCTAGTGAACTTGAAGAGATTGATGTGGTTATTCAACTTGCCAATAGAGAAACTATCTCTCCCATTGGTATTGTCAGAGATGTTGAAGTTCTATGTGGTAAGACTAAATATCCTGCTGATTTCCTCGTATTTGGTTCTGCTGCTAGTAAGACTTGTCCTATCATTTTTGGTAGAGCTTTTCTAAATACTTGTGGTGCTGTTATAGATTGTAAGAAAGAGAAAATCCTTACTAAATTTGCTGGTGATTCATATGAATTCAATTTTTCGAAATTTGCTAAAGCTCCTTATGAAACCGAATTGCCTAATGAGGATTTTAGAGTAGAACAACTTTCTTCTATTGCTCTTGCGCCTAGTAATTATATTCAGCAATTTATGGAAAATCATGAGAGTGAAGATTTTATGGAACAAAGGAATGAACTTGAGGACATATTCCTTCGTCAACCTATTCTTAAACATAATTTAAAGGTGGAAGACTTGGGTAAAACACTTCCACCTAAAGAGGATCCTGTCTTTGATTTAAAACCTTTGCCTGATAATCTTAAGTATGCTCATCTTGATGATAAGAAAATATATCCTGTTATTATTAGTGCTAACCTTTCAGGTAAATAAGAAGAAAGATTGTTGGAAATATTGAAGAAACACCGTGGAGCTATGGGTTATACTTTGGATGATTTGAAAGGGATTTCTCCTACTATATGTCAACATTCTATTAATATGGAGCCCGATGCAAAGCCAGTTGTTGAACATCAACGCCGTTTAATACCTAAGATGAAGGAAGTGGTAAGAAATGAGGTATTAAAACTTCTTGATGCTGGTATTATTTATCCTATTGCTGATAGTAGATGGGTTAGTCCTGTGCACTGTGTCCCTAAGAAAGGTGGAATTACTGTTGTACCTAATGATCATGATGAGCTTATTCCTCAAAGAGTAGTTGTTGGTTATAGAATGTGCATTGATTTTAGGAAGGTTAATAAAGTTACTAAGAAAGATCATTATCCATTACCTTTTATTGATCAAATGTTGGAGAGATTAGCCAATAAAACTCATTTTTGCTTTCTTGATGGTTATTCTGGTTTCTCTCAAATTGCTGTTAAAACTCAAGATCAAGAGAAAACCACATTTACCTATCCTTATGGTACTTATGCTTATAGACGTATGCCTTTTGGTTTATGTAATGCTCCTGCTACTTTTCAAAGATGTATGTCTGCTATCTTTCATGATTTTTGTGAGAAAATTGTGGAGGTGTTCATGGACGATTTCTCCGTCTATGGCACTTCCTTTGATAATTGCTTGCACAATCTTGATAAAGTTTTGCAGAGATGTGAAGAAACTAATCTTGTTCTTAATTGGGAGAAATGCCACTTTATGGTTAATGAAGGGATTGTTCTTGGACATAAAATTTCTGAAAGAGGTATTGAAGTTGATAGAGCCAAAGTGGAAGCAATTGAGAAAATGCCTTGCCCTAGAGATGTTAAAGGTATTCGTAGTATTCTTGGTCATGCTGGTTTCTATAGAAGGTTTATCAAAGACTTTGCTAAGGTATCAAAGCCTCTTACTAATCTCTTGCAAAAAGATATACCATTTGTTTTTGATGATGATTGTAAGGAAGCTTTTGAAACTCTTAAGAAAGCTTTAATAACTGCTCCTATTGTTCAACCACCTGATTGGAATTTACCATTTGAAATTATGTGTGATGCTTCTTGTCCGTATATTTTATATCGACACTTCACTCCATAAACCTGTGGTTATGTTTACCGAGTTCAGCTTTCGCTTGGGGACAAGCGAGGTCTAAGCTTGGGGGGAGTTGATACGTCCATTTTGCATCACTATTTTATATCATAATTTACTGCTATTCATTGATATATTTCGTATTTGGAGATGATACTTATGTTATTTCATCTATTTTGCATGATTGATGATCATTGGGGGATGGAACTCCGGAGTCTGAATTCTGCTGGAAAAAGCGTCATCGAGATACAATATTTGCGAAGCTCAGAAGATCAAACGAAACACCTGGGAATTATTTTCTCACCAGATCACGAAGGAGGCCAAAAGGGGAGCCTGAGGTGGGGCCCAGGGGGCCCACACCATGCCCAGGCGCGGCAGGGAGGCTGGCCGCGCGAGCATGTGGTGGGGCCGCCCTAGCCCACCACCTGGCGTGCCCTTTCGCGTACTTCATCCCCCCGAAAACCTAACACCTGGGGGGGTGCTCAGAAATCCTCTTCGCCGCCACCACGAGGCGGAGAAGACAGAGAGAGAAAAGCTCTCCGGCAGGCTGCGTTGCCGCCGGGGAAATTCCCTCCCGGAGGGGGGAAATCGTCGCCATCGTCACCGTCATCGAGCTGCACTCCATCACCATCGCCAACACCACCATCTCCACCGCCGACGCCGTCATCTCCATCGGTCCACTCCGTTCCCGCTGTAACATCTAGGGCTAAACTTTGTGTATTTGATAGGGGAAACTCTCCCGGTGTTGATTACTCTTGTTATTGATGCTATTGAGTGAAACCGTTGAATTAGGGTTTATGTTCAGATTGTTATCCATCATTATATCATCTCTGATCATGTACCATATGATGTGTTGTGAGTAGTTCGATAAGTTCTTGAGGACATGGGAGAAGTCTAGATGTTAGTAGTGAACTATGTTGAGTAATATTTAATGTTTTGATATTTAAGTTGTGGTGCCATTCTTCTAGTGGTGTCATGTGAACGTCGACTACATGACACTTCACCTTTATGGGCCTAGGGGAATGCATCGTGTACTCGGTTATTAATTGTGGGGTTGCCGGAGTGACAGAAACCTAAACCCACGTTGATATTCCGATGCATCAGGGATAGCAGGATCTCAGAGTTTAAAGCTATGGTTAGATTTATCTTAATTACTTTCTTGTATTTGCGGATGCTTGCAAGGGGTATAATCATAAGTATGTATTAGTCCTAGGAAGGGCGGTGCATTAGCATAGGTTCACCCACATGACACTTATCCAAACACTAAAGATTAATCATCAATATGAAGCGAAAGCACTAGACAGAATTCACGTGTGTCCTCAAGAACGTTTGGTCATCATAAGTAAACAAACCGGCTTGTCCTTTGCTCTAAAAAGGATTGGGCCACTCGCTGCAATTATAATTGCCGCGCTCTATTTACTCGCACTTTATTTATCTGTCATATCAAAGTCTACTGAAAACTTGTCTGCTAGTGTTTACAGTGAAACCCTCATCAAAACCACTTGTCAACACCTTCTGCTCCTCGTTGGGTTCGACACTCTTATTTATCGAAAGTACTGCGATACACCCCCTATACTTGTGGGTCATCAAGACTATTTTCTGGCGCCGTTGCCGGGGAGTGAAGCGCTATTGGTAAGTGGAATTGGTAAGGAAAACTTTAGCTGTAAGTGCTGTTTTTATTTCTGTCTCCTTATTTACTTAATAATGGAGAGAGGAAATGTTGCTTTCCTGTTTGGGAAGTCTTGTACCGCTGCTGAGGTAGAACATGAGGCGCCATCTGATGATATTGTGCCATTTAAAATACCTATGAAAATTATTGAACGTGTTATGAATAACCGCTATGTTGGAGATGGAACTGTCCACCCCGGTGATCATTTACTGTATTTACATGAATTATGCGAGTTGTTCAAGTGTGCAGGTATTACAATGGACGAAGTCAGGAAGAAATTATTCTCCATATCACTCGGTGGGAGAGCTGCGCATTGGTATAAACTGCTGAAGAACAGGGATTCTCTTGGATGGGAGGAAATTGTACCTCTCTTTTATTCTAAATTTTATCCTCCAAGTAAAATTCACCAAGATCGGAATTCTATATATAATTTCTGGCCTCATGATGGAGAAAGTATTGCCCAAGCTTGGGGGAGATTGAAGGCATTAATGCTCAAATGCCCCATTCATGAGCTTCCTGGTAATATTATTGTTGATAACTTCTATGCAAGACTCTCCTTTGAAGATAAAACATTATTGGATACTTCTTGTGCTGGATCATTCACTCGTAATAAAAAGGAGTTTAAATGTGATCTTCTTGATCGTATTGAAGAAAATACTGAAGCATGGGAGAACGACAAAGGTAGGGAGCCAGGTAGAAAATAAGACTTGGGTAAAATACGACAAAGGTAGGGAGCCAGGTATATTTTATATCGACACTTCACTCCATAAACCTGTGGTCATGTTTATCGAGTTCAGCTTTCGCTTGGGGACAAGCGAGGTCTATGCTTGGGGGGAGTTGATACGTCCATTTTGCATCACTATTTTATATCATAATTTACTGCTATTCATTGATATATTTCGTATTTGGAGATGATACTTATGTTATTTCATCTATTTTGCATGATTGATGATCATTGGGGGATGGAACTCCGGAGTCTGAATTCTGCTGGAAAAAGCGTCATCGAGATACAATATTTGCGAAGCTCATAAGATCAAACGAAACACCTGGGAATTATTTTCTCACCAGATCACGAAGGAGGCCAAAAGGGGAGCCTGAGGTGGGGCCCAGGGGGCCCACACCATGCCCAGGCGCGGCAGGGAGGCTGGCCGCGCGAGCATGTGGTGGGGCCGCCCTGGCCCACCACCTGGCGTGCCCTTTCGCGTACTTCATCCCCCCGAAAACCTAAGACCTGGGGGGGTGTTCAGAAATCCTCTTCGCCGCCACCACGAGGCGGAGAAGACAGAGAGAGAAAAGCTCTCCGGCAGGCTGCGTTGCCACCGGGGAAATTCCCTCCCGGAGGGGGGAAATCGTCGCCATCGTCACCGTCATCGAGCTGCACTCCATCACCATCGCCAACACCACCATCTCCACCGCCGACGCCGTCATCTCTATCGGTCCACTCCGTTCCCGCTGTAACATCTAGGGCTAAACTTTGTGTATTTGATAGGGGAAACTCTCCCGGTGTTGATTACTCTTGTTATTGATGCTATTGAGTGAAACCGTTGAATTAGGGTTTATGTTCAGATTGTTATCCATCATTATATCATCTCTGATCATGTACCATATGATGTGTTGTGAGTAGTTCGATAAGTTCTTGAGGACATGGGAGAAGTCTAGATGTTAGTAGTGAACTATGTTGAGTAATATTTAATGTTTTGATATTTAAGTTGTGGTGCCATTCTTCTAGTGGTGTCATGTGAACGTCGACTACATGACACTTCACCTTTATGGGCCTAGGGGAATGCATCGTGTACTCGGTTATTAATTGTGGGGTTGCCGGAGTGACAGAAACCTAAACCCCCGTTGATATTCCGATGCATGATGGATAGCAGGATCTCAGAGTTTAAAGCTATGGTTAGATTTATCTTAATTACTTTCTTGTATTTGCGGATGCTTGCAAGGGGTATAATCATAAGTATGTATTAGTCCTAGGAAGGGCGGTGCATTAGCATAGGTTCACCCACACGACACTTATCCAAACACTAAAGATTAATTATCAATATGAAGCGAAAACACTAGACAGAATTCCCGTGTGTCTTCAAGAACGTTTGGTCATCATAAGTAAACAAACCGGCTTGTCCTTTGCTCTAAAAAGGATTGGGCCACTCGCTGCAATTATAATTGCCGCGCTCTATTTACTCGCACTTTATTTATCTGTCATATCAAAGTCTACTGAAAACTTGTCTGCTAGTGTTTACAGTGAAACCCTCATCAAAACCACTTGTCAACACCTTCTGCTCCTCGTTGGGTTCGACACTCTTATTTATCGAAAGTACTGCGATACACCCCCTATACTTGTGGGTCATCACTTCTCCTTTTGTAACATCATGTTTAGATCTTGTGAGCTGCCTATCATGATCAAGATCATCTTTATGTAATGCTACATGTTGTGTTTGCTGGGATCCGATGGATATTGAATACTATGTCATTTGCTTCATAATATATCATGTTGTGTGTTGTTTATGATCTTGCATGCTCTCCGTTGCTAGTAGATGCTCTGGCCAAGTACATGTTTGTGACTCCAAGAGGGAGTATTTATGCTCGATAGTGGGTTCATGTCTCTATTTAATCTGGGGGAGTGACAGCAACCTCTAAGATCGTAGATTTACTGTTGCTACTAGGGATAAAACAGTAGTGCTTTGTCTAAGGATAATTGTATTACTTACATTACACACTTTGCCTAATGCAATAATCTGTTGCATGCAACTTAATAATGAAAGGGGTGCGGACGCTAACCGGAAGGTGGATTATTAGTCATAGATGCGGTTGGAACGGTCTATGTATATTGTTGTAATGACCAAATGAATCTCATACTAGACATCATGACTATAGTATATCATTCTGTCAATTGCCCAGCTGTAATTTGTTTACCCGCATGTATGCTATTATTATTTATGTACAGACACCACTAGTGAACTGTGGACCCCGGTCCTTTTCTTTAAACTGATAATACAACCAACTGCAAACTGTTTCTTTCATTCTCTACAAACATCATTTTTCACACCATACGTTTAATCATTTGTTACAGCAAGTCGGTGAGATTGACAACCTCACTGTTGAGTTGGAGCAAAGTTTCCTGATTGTGTCGTACAGATTCCACCTCCCTTCAATGCCACTTTTCTGGCGCCTGGGAGACCTTCGTTGTGTTCTTCATCTCCTACTGGTTCGATAACCTTGGTTTCATAACTGAGGGAAACTTGCTACTACGCTCATCACACCTTCCTCTTGGGGTTTTCCAACTCCTCACACCCGTGAGCATCATGGTGTCACCAACCTCGCGATTGGCGGCGATCTAGCCGACTGCGCGTTTAGGGAGACGCGGTTGCCGATGAAAATCGTGTCGACTTCGGTCATGGCTGACGATGGCGGCGTATTTGAATTGTTGCCTTGTCGAAGTCATCGTTGTTGCGGCACTCGTCTTCTCGCCTGGGTTGGTCCTAGGAAAACCCCAAATGTAGGTCAGCCGGATTGGACGATGGCGAGTGCGTCGTTCTCCCCCTGGGGCATCATTTTTTTGGAGCAGGTGCTGGCTGGAGGGGTCCTATGGTGGAGCGGCCTGGTTTCTTCTGCGTCGATAACGACGAGTCTTGACGGCAGGGTCTTGGTGGCAGACGCATGTTGATGGAAGCGCGCAGAGCAGTGGCGTTGGCTAGTGTCATGGTAGTGTCCACAATAGGCCTGGCAAGGTTAATATGTCGATCCCTTTTCTGAAGTTTGGTTTCTGGAAGATGTCAGGGGCGACTTCTCGAGCGTGCGCATATGGTGCACGCTAAGACTCTATCGGACCGGCGTTTCAGTTTTTATAATGTATGTAGTGTAAGTTCAGGATAGACGGCTCTGATTATAGCCACCACCATCATCCATCTTGTAGGTGTATCGACACCTATCGTGAAAATGGTGGCTGTAGTTTGATCGATGTTTTTTCTTGTAAGGCTTCGCTGAATAATATATTAAAAAAGGTTGTGAGCATCATCATCTTAATGCAGAGGCTGGGTGATTGGGTGAACCTATATTTTGAAAAAATGAAGGAAAAATATTCTATCCAAATAAAAAGCACTAGCGTAAAACTTAAAATTTGACTCTCACCTTTCTAACCATCCAACCACTCACAAAACGAGCCTATAGTTATGGGCCGTTTTCTGGCTCTCCAGTTTCACGACCTAATTCGGCCGTATATGTCCACCCAACATGGCTACCGGCATCTAAAAAAACTGGCTATCTGAGATCTGCACTTGAAGAAAAGGCGGAAAAAGTCCAAAACAAACCTTTAACTTGTAGATGAAAGATAAATAAAACCCTGAACTCCCGATCTCTGAAATTGGCACTCTAAACTTTTTAATCCCGGTCTATTTCAAACCCTGAACCTGTTTGGCGCACTGGGAATATCACAATCCTGCTCGGGATAATCTGCTAGTGTCACTGACGAATCGGCCCCGCATGTCATATCCATCTCCAACCTAGATCTCTCATACGGCAGCACACTAGCTGACCGTCAAGGCCTGTTCGAGCCAATCTCCGATTTCCGGTCAACTAATTAGCTAATTGATCTCGCGCGTACATGTCAGGGAATCGCATATGCTCGCGCGTAAAGCCAGCTCGAAATTTTACTTGATTAGTTGATTATCGCGTGATTGATCTGATCCACAAAATCTAAAACCAGATAGGATTGTTGCTTTGAAAAGTTTAGCATCAGTGCATGACAAGCTAGCTATCGATTGACTGGAGGTGCTCGAGGAGAGCACCAGTTCGTCCATGCCATGCCCTGCTACATCACAGCGCCAGAAGTGTCATCGGTTTCACCGTTTCAAGCAGCACCGCATCACCACTGCTCATGGAGGCGCTCGGGTGCCCTGCAGATCTGTTTTGTTTTTGGTCAAATGGTTCCGGTGGGTGAATCGGAGGCAGTTTCATGGGAGACGAGACAACTCATCCCAGAGAAACAGAGGAACTAGGGGTAGAAAATAAAAATGACAGGTGGGCCAGCATAGTCAGAGAGAGTACCGAATTTTATTTCATGGGAGACGAGACAACTCATCCCAGAGAAACGGAGGAACTGGGGGTAGAAGATAAAAATGACAAGTGGGCCAGCATAGTCAGAGAGAGTACCGAATTTTACTTTATTTTATTTGACATTGAAAACAGGTATAGGGTGTGAAATAGACCGGGATTAAGAAGTTTAGAGTGCCAATTTCAGGGATTGGGAGTTCAGGGTTTGATTTATCTTTCATCTACAAGTTAGTTGAAGGTTTATTTTAGACTTTTTCCAAAGAGAAAACATCCGTAAAAATGGAGAACTGAGAAGTCAGGCGTCATCTCATAACTCCACGCCGCGCACGATATACGTAGTGACATTTGAAGCTGAAACGGTCGAGGTGTTAGTGTTAACCAGGCTGCGCCCCGTCGATACGGTTTCCCGTGCGCACTGAACCTCTCGTCTTCCGAGGCGGGAGCCTCCGCCGCTTCGTTTCCTGCCACAAACCTTCGCGCACCATAAAACGGCCCGCCTGCCTGTACATCCAGCACAGTACCCTCCTCCAGTCCCAGTTCGTAGCTCAGCCAACAGCAGTACCTCCACGCATGTTCAGTTCCATCATGGCCAAATCTCCAGACGCGTCCGTGAATCGCCAGTTGGTGCTAAGGGACGGCAAGAGCGATGTCTCTGCTAGTTCGGTGGCCGGGAGCGCCATCGCGGCGTCCTACAATGACCAGATCCGCCCGCTTCTGGACGCTGTGGACCGCCTGCGCCACCTCAAGGTCACACAGGAGGGCATCCAGCTGCCCACCATCGTCGTCGTTGGCGACCAGTCCAGCGGCAAGTCGAGCGTCCTGGAATCGCTGGCCGGCATCAGCCTTCCACGCGGCCAGGGCATCTGCACTCGCGTCCCTCTCATCATGCGTCTCCAGGACGACCCCTCCGCCGACACGCCGGTGCTGCAGCTGGAGTACAGCAACGGCCGCGTGGTGCCCACCACTGAGGCCAATGTTGCAGACGCGATCAACGCTGCCACCGCGGAAATAGCCGGTTCCGGCAAGGGCATCTCCGACGCGCCCATCACCCTCGTCGTGCGCAAGCGTGGCGTGCCGGACCTCACCCTCGTCGACCTCCCCGGCATCACGCGCGTGCCTGTCCACGGGCAGCCTGACGACATATATGATCAGATAGCCAGCATTATCCGAGAATACATCACCCCGAAGGAGAGCATCATACTGAACGTGCTCTCCGCCACTGTCGACTTCCCCACTTGCGAGTCCATCCGCATGTCGCAGCAGGTGGACCGTACCGGTGAGCGCACGCTCGCCGTGGTCACCAAGGTGGACAGGTCGCCCGATGGCCTGCTCGAGAAGGTAACAATGGATGACGTGAACATTGGACTTGGGTATGTCTGTGTCCGCAACCGCATCGGTGAGGAGACATACGACCAGGCCCGTGCCGAGGAGACGCGCCTGTTCAAGTATGACCCGCTGCTGTCCAAGATTGACAAGGAGATGGTGGGCATTCCGGTGCTCGCGCAGAGGCTTGTCCAGATCCAGGCGACTATAATTGCCAAGTGTCTCCCGGATATAGTAAGGCAGATAAACGACCGGCTCAGTCGCAGCAGCACGGAGCTTGACAACATGCCTCCGGATCTCAATAATGTTGCTGACGCTGTGAGGGCGTTCTTCCACATAGTCAAGCTGGTGTGTGCTTCCCTCGAGAAGATTCTTGTGAGGGGTGAGTTCGATGAGTACCACGACGACAGTCATTTCCATGGCACTGCGCGAATTGCTGAGATGCTCAACGGGTATGCCAAGAAGCTCCCTGCTCAGATCCCAAGGGTCATCGGCGAACTTTTTCTGATGGAGGAGATGCGTGTGCTTGAGGAGACTAAGGGCATTAATCTGCCCAACTTTCTTCCAAGATCAGCATTCCTCGTCTTGCTAAAGAAGAAGGTTGAAATAATTATGCAGGTACGTATTCGTAGATGTACTGAATATTATTCTTTACTTGTTGATCAATGGAAGTAGGCTCTAAAAGTTTTAAACCTTTGGCAGGAACCGCACGACCTTGTCAACGATGTCTGGAACTATGTGGAGGATATCGTGGTGAAAATACTGTTGCAGCATTCAGAGAACTTTCCACAGGTTCAGTCTGCTTGTCGCCGTGCAGTTCAGAGCCTGATGGACAAGACACGGGCGCGATCCGCCCAGCATGTGAAGGAGCTGATCGACATGGAACTGGTGGCTGACTACACAGCCAATCCTGACTACATGAAGACGTGGTCAGAGATCATGCATGGTCATGACAAGTTCATGAAAGCTGTGGAGGACAAGTCCAAGCCGACGAGGATCACCCTGGAAGTTTTTGGTGAGGTGGACGTGGCCCATGTGAGGGCGAATGCTGACTTGGCAAGGCAAGCGTTTGACCTGAGGGCGCGCCTGACTGCATACTGGAAGAGCATTGTGCTCCGTCTAATCGACAGCTTGGCTCTGCACGTCCTTCTTGGCGTCAAGAGGCTTGTAGAAAAAGACCTGGAGGAAGAGCTTGCCAATGAGCTGTTGGGTAACAAGATGGCTGGGATGGAGCGAATGCTCACTCCGTCGCCAAGCACTGGCACCAAGCGTGAGCGACTGAAGAAGAGCATTGTGCTGCTTCGGCAGTCCAAGGATGTTGTGGCCAACATCATGGACCGAATCAGCGCTTCAGGGGACATCTAGGTGGCAGGGCTTGTGATGTGCTCGTTTGGAAATTGTCTTCTGGATGGCCCGGTTCTGTCTGGACTCTGTTATGCTTCTGTTGTTTGCTTGTGATGGTCTGTTATGTTATCATTTCTCTGAAACATGTGATGTTATGTTATGGACCTTCCTGTTATGTTCTTGCATTCTGATGGGTCGGTGAAGGAATTTTGATTTGTGTCCACTGTTATCTTTTACATAGCTGTTTATCTGTTTTAGCTTGTGTGCATCTCATAAACTCAGCACTTATGTGTCATTTACAGCTTTGAGAGAAGTAGGGATGTCCACTTAAAACTTTCATTTTCTTAGTAGAGGTTTAATGCTGCACAATTTTACAGTTACATGACCATTTGCTTCGATTATGATGTCAGTTCTCGTTGCTTAGGGATTGACTTTTTCTAACATATAAAAAAAAGTACTACTCCGTACTATACATCATAAGAACCCAGAAGCTTTACTCTACTCTCCCTTCTTTACCGAACCATAATATATTGATGAGGAGTACCACTGTACCAGGCTTTACTCTCGCTTGGATTGGCAAGATCAAGATGGATGAGGAGTTCTCCATCCAACACGTTTCCGAGTTAGTGGACCTTTGGAGCAAAATTCAACATTTCACCTTTGTTGAAACGCTTGAAGATAGCATTGTTTGGAACCTCACCACGGGGGGTGAGTACTCCGCTAAATCGGCCTACAAGGCGCAATTTTTGGGAAGCTCCTCCTCCGATATGAAGCGCCTTGTTTGGAAGATTTGGGCTCCACCGAAAACCAAATTCTTCGCTTGGCTCGCCCTCCAAAACTGTATTTGGACGGCGGATCGTTTGGCGCGGAGGGGTTGGCCTAATTGTGGCCTTTGCCCGCTTTGCCATAGGGCTCCCGAAACCACCGCCCACCTCCTTTTGCATTGCCGCTTCACGACAAGGATTTGGAACTCCTTGAAGGAATGGACCGGCCTCCACGACCTCGACACATCTACATGGCCAACCCTTTCGCTCCCGGATTGGTGGGCTCGCATGACGAGCCGCAAAGCTTTGGCCTCCCTTCTCCTTCTCACCTCTTGGGAGATTTGGAATGAGAGGAATGCTCGGGTCTTCAAGAATAAGCACTCCTCGCCCCTTACCATCCTCGCCAAGATAAAGAATGAAGCGAAGCTTTGGGTGCTTGCGGGGGCGAGGCGACTAGGAGAATTAGTGCCGGGAGAGTAATCAGTTTTTTTTCTCGTTGTTGTTGGTTACCTTGTTCTCAATTTTCTTGTACCAACTCTCTCTTAATTAATATAAGGGGCAAAGCTTTTGCCCCACAGTTCGAAAAAAAAAAATATATTGATGGTAAGTACCACTGTACCAGGCTCTGATGTACAACATGAGAAAGTACCGAAATATAGTACTCCCTCCGTCCAATAAAGGATGTCTAAACTTGATCAAAAATTGGATGTATCTAGACATGACTTAGTGTATAGATACATCCAAATGTGATCAAAAGTGAGACATCTTTTGTTGGACAGAGGGAGTAGTATGCCTTAGGAATGTACAGTTCTAGGTTCTGTTGTAATCTACAGGGGGCATTGTACAGTACGAAGCAACACTTAGAAGTAATAGTGGCATCCATGTTAACGGGGGAGACAAGGCGACTGGTGTTGTTCCATAGGCTGACATTAGCATTGAAGAAAGCTGCACAAGGAGAAAATATAGGTTAGCAAGATGTGAATTTTTGGAGATAGAAAGCTGGAGAAAGGGAAATGCACCTTCAGATGTATAGCGGCTGTAATCAAGCATGCTAGTAGAATTATCCTTCGTGTCCAGCCACCACAAAACTTGATCAACATGAACTTGATGTTGTTTTTGTAAGATAACTTCATTAAAGTTCCTGGACTGGTGGAACCTGGCAGAAACCGTGCCGACTCACCGGTCGTATCTGCGGGGTTAACTCTGCCTTCAGCTCTTCTTTTCTGGTGCCGTAAATAAGCAGCAGACCTTTCTGCAAACAAGCCATATGCCAGGACTACTACAGGGATAACCACCAGGTACAGGAAAGGCAGAGTGATGACCATCACATCAGGGTTGTAGTTCGTCCAGCTCAAACCAGAAGAAGGTATGCTCCATCCGGATAAGTACATTGTAGCAATTTCTCCATTTTCCGATGTCGCGTGACCCCAAAACCACGGCATTTGTGAGATCCAAAGAACATACAGGGTTAAAAAAACCCAGAACCGTTTACTGCTTGAACCCTCCATTAAAAACCATACCAGCCAAAAGCAAGTGTTTCTCTGCTGGACAGGGGATGATAGAATTGACAAAGCCCACCTTTGGTATGATGAACTCTTTTTAAAAACATGGTACAACATTTTTGGAATGAACAACAAAATAAGGCAGAAGGCAAAATTACTCCGCAGAAGAACTTTATACATGGCTTCCCATTCAACTTCAAACATCAAACGGTTGAGCCAAGGGCGATGTGGAACTGCAATCAAACCCTCAACTGAAAACGGCCTCTTCTCACTTAAAGTCTTCTTACCATCGGAATCCAGCACAAACACTTGCAACCAGTAGCGAGTAGGAGATGGACTTCTGTAATTTTCAGCATTCCATTTGGCATGGAACAAAGATTTGTAGGCAGTGGAGCTGGAAACTTGTTGCAGAGGCACTTCCTCAACTATCTTGAACTCATTATGAGAATCAAAAACTCTTGCACTCACATTGAGAATAAGTCCTTCCGAGAAAGCAAGTACATTTATATCATTTCTCGGTGATCCCTTCTTCGATTCCAATGTATTCATATTTCTTGAATCTGTTGGATATGTGATCAAGATGGAAGTTTGGAATGCCTGTTTTAACTCATGATCAATAAAAGAAACTGTGCCTCTATCTATTGCTAAAATCCTCATCAATCTGGAATCTTTCCAGTCTCCAAGTTCCCATTCCCAAAAACTTGAAGATCGCCCTTCTGTTCTCATTTGATGATATCTCCAAAGCTGATTACTAAATTTTGCATGCAGATGGCCACACAGGTATGCGGAAATTGACTGTCTTGCAAACACACTTTCGTAGCGCTGTCCTCTTTCAGATGAAGAAGTGAATGACATAGGGAAGTGTCCAAATACAACTTTTGTTATCGGAACATTTGAGTAACTGGTCCAGTATTGTAGTTCTGAATTAACTGTTTCTATCCTCTTATCAGTAGGATTGCCAAATAAATTAGAAGGAAAGCGAATGCCGACACTCATTGTATCATCTATTCCCAGGAAGAGATAACTCCTATCTCCCTACAATAACTTTTAGGACAAAATTCAGTTTCAGAACTTTTGGTGGAATTAACATATATAAGTAATCATGACAATGCGTCATGCACAATTAGTCCTACTCTACCACAGCACACCTCTCTAGTAATCCTGTGATCCCATTAGATTTCTGTGACTGGTGGTTGAAAAAAACTAATAAGGTGCCGTTATCATGTATCACTTGTTTCTTCAGAATCACGATGACTGCTTACGATGAATAAGAGTTAATTGTGCGATTTAACTAATAATACTAAGTTCATGCAAGCAAATGAACATATTTCGACGTGCAGCATACTAATGCATTTTGTGTTCCACCAATGTGGCGACAGTTTATGTCCCTATACCCAAAAAGGTTCCAAATACATTAGTATAGTACTCCTCAAGTCCACATTGTAATTTTGTATGTATTGCCATGTTTCATAACTTATTATTGCTGCTTGTTTTTTTTTTTTGAAACGTGGGGCAAAAGCTTTGCCCCTTATCCATTAATTAAGAAGAAGGTGCCCGGTTTATTAACGGAAGAAACCAGGCGAAAACCATACAACGAGTACCAACACCACCGGGCGAAGCCCACACAACCTCAAGAACCCACATGACAACTCCACAAAGAACCGGCCAACCGTCCACCCTTGTCGGAGAGAAGAAGCCGCAACTGCTATGGGAGGAGCAGGTCCGGGACACTCTGACACAGATGAAGAGACCAAACCTCGAATGCGCTCACTGCCTGTTGCCCGTCATCGTACACCGCAGCTTCGACTTCGCAGCAACAAACAAGCAAAACGAACCCACCGACCCCGTCGGAGTAGAGCTGCCAACACCAACCTCGCCTCCACAGGAGCCGCGAAGCACTCGGGGCCGCCGCCCCGACATCCACCGCTCCGGTATGCCCTGCATACACCGCCAGCACCACCTTCCGGGGCCGCCACCCCGACATAACACCGCTCGTACTCGAGCTGCAACGCCGCACGACCTACACAGGACCACTGCCCTGCAGACCACGGCCGCCACACCATGCCCGGGGCCGCCGCCCCGACGTAATGTCCAACCATCCCCGCTGGGATGCGCCGACCGAGCCGATAACCCTGCCACCCCTGCAGCTCAAGGTCACCACCCAAAGCTGTGCCAAGCCGCAACCCTGCCTCATGGAGCTGCCACCGTACCGCTGTCCGAGGCCGCCGCCTCGGCACACATCCACCATCTCGAGGCCGCTGCCCCGACATCCACAATCCAGAAGAGATGGGCATGAGACAGCAAGCATCAGCACTAGACTCGCCCTCCAAAGCGACGCCTCCAAGAAGGTCACGACATAACTGTCGCCGTCGCCCGCTCCGAAAGGAGCTTGGGCTTTCACCCGGATGGCCAAGCCCCTCGAATGGAGAGGAAAGAGTTCCACGACACCGCCTTCAAGAAGGTAAGCGACGCACGAGGGCGCCGCCGCTGCCGGCACCAACCAAGGTTGGGCAAAGCTTTCGCCGGAACTTTTCCTCCCATCGAGAAATGCAGGTCTTCAAGCCACAGCGGACGCCACGGCATGTCGACCTTGTCCTGTGCCGTTGCCCAGCATCCCTCCTTCTCCTTCTCCTCCACACGCAGGGTGAGCAGCAGCACCGGACGCCGGCCTGCACCAGGCCGCACGCACCCCCTGGCCGCGCCCCGAGCCGCCGCCCGCGCCCCGCATAGCACCGTGCGCGGCAACCCCTGCACCAGGCCGCCGCACCCCCTGGCCGCGCCCCGAGCCGCCGCCCGCGCCCCGCATAGCACCGTGCGCGGCAACACCTGGCCGCTTCCCGTGCCCTCGACCGCGCCGCGCGCAGACCCTCTCGCTGCCGGCCGTGCCCTTGCGCCGCGCCCCCAGCCGAACGGCGCACGCCCAAGCCCCGGCCGGACGGGCCCAGATCAGGCCCGCCAAGCCCATCGGGCGCGACGCCACTCCTGGCGACGGCACGACGGCGCCCCCGCCACCTCACGCCGCCACCGCGACCAGAACGTCGACCGCCTCCTCCACCCGAGCCCGCCGGCTCGGCATCCTCTGCCCCGACCGCCGCCGCCCCCACGGGCCGGTCACCACCAGCTGAGAAGAGGACCGCCCCCCGACTGCCTTTGTGGCAGAGGAGGGGTGCCCCCACCGTCGCGGACGGGGCCGGCGACGGCAGCGGCAGGGAGGGACCGGCGGGAAGGGTCGCGCGGCGCCGGCAAAGTCGCCCCTAGCGCCGCCTGGGGGGGCGACGCGAGGGGAACGGACGTGTTCGTCCAGTCCGCATTTATTCCCACATAGTGAACAATGCATTGTGACATTATTGCTGCTTGTAATAGTTAGCAAGGTCTGTTTGCTTCTGTGAAAGTTGATTTATTCGATCTACATTCAATTCACACAAGATTGATATTAACATTGGCTATTAATTTACTGGAGTACCAGTTAAAAAATAAATTTGTTCAAGAAGAGGTGCTCTGTCATATGCATAGTCATTTTCCACAATCTCACACTGTGAAATTACTAGTCAACAATGTTAATATGCAAGCTCCGCCAGAAAACATGTTATTACAACTCAGATAAGCAGGGAGAGTGTCACAATATTATCAGTGAAAACTTAAAACACAACTATCTTGAAAAGTTGAACATGCTTCACAAGGAGAGCTGACAGAACGTACCTGAAGCAATATGCTACTGATGGTGCTTAATCGGTTAAGCTGTGAGCTAACACTGTAAATTGAAAAGAAGTCGAATTTGCCTCCTCTGTAGGGAACTCCATACGTATCATGATTGCCTCTAATATCAAATATTCTCTTCTTGTCAATACCACCTTTTCCAACTATTGCGTCAATGGTTTTCTTGTATGTAATCCATTCATCTTCATCTTGTCTGGAGGTAGTCATTTTTCTATTTTTTGCATCTTATAACAGGCCAGGACAAAAAGATGGATATTATAATACAACCAACAAAGCATTAAAGAAATTAGACGAACAACATCCACGGTCAATAACATTAAGCGTACATCTTTTCAGAACATCTCTACTATCAGTTATCAAGGAGTTCGCTGTACATTTCCACTTGTAACCATGTAGGCATATGCGGGTCTGGTAAGTGCTCTTATAACCAGAACCAAGGAATGAAATCATCTGAGAAACCTTTACAGTAGGTCAACAATACGATAGCAGTTCAACCATTCAATATTCCAGTTACCACGAAATCTGAGTTGTATTGTCTAACTGAGCTTAACCAACAATTTAGGCAGAGCACTCCGAGTTGTGGAGCGACTGGGGCTTTATCTCTTTTGATTCATTGATTGTAACAAGGCAGCTTCGTTATATGCTGGTATGGGATGTTCTACAGGAGGGTGGAGAATTAAAGGTACATGAACTCATGTCAGATTAGATTGTTCACAGAGTTTAGTCAAGATGAAACAGACCATGCTGTCTGAACACCTATATCACTGAAATATTTAGAGTTGTTCAAAATTTCAGAGTGTACAGTAAGTTATAATTTTTATCGTGAAGAATAAGTTATAGAGGTTAGGCCAATCCATATGTTTAAATAGCACAGTCTTTAAGAAATTTGCATGCTTAGTGCTCATCTATCCTCATAAAAGCAAACACAAATTATTGTCAAATTATCATTGCATGAACTTAGGGAATTCATGCGAAGTTAAGAAATACTCTACATCAGTTCCAAAACATAAGGCATATTTTGATTGTCCATATTTGAAATATGACCCAAAATATTTTATACAATATTTACTCAATGGTTACTGAAGAACATGAAAATGCCTTCCAGTGAGAATCTAATGGTGTCGATTTTGTGTAACTGCGTACTACGAACGAATTGTTGGTGAAAGCATGGATTTGTACATTCAAAGTACGCCTTATATTTCGGATAGTGGGGTATAAAATAGCGGAGTAGTACGACCAATCACGAAAGTTGTAACACTAGGCGGAGGGGGCGCACCGGTTATGTCGCCGGAGACTAGGAGAAGGTGTGGGCGAATGGAGCGAAGGGCAGGGCCGAGGAGGCACACGAGGTCGTCGGCCCGGTCCGGGTGGTGGGAGCTGATGTGGAGGTCACTGACCTGCACCACCCACGCTACGTCGCCGTCCATGGGGAAGGCCGACCTCGCCACCGCGGCGTCGTCTTCGGCCGCCGTCCAAGAGGCAGACAGCTGAAGCAGCAGAAGGAGGAGGACTATGCGAGGACGCCAGAGTTTGGATGCCATAGCTGTGAAGCTCTTGCCGCCGGCGAGATTCGGTCGGGATCGGCTCTTTTTTCTGAGAGCAATCTCGCGATACAGGGTTTCTTTTTTTTGTGCCGCGTCGCCGCGATTCTGTTGTGCCGTGTCAAGGAGGAAGTCTCGGTCCACAAGGCAGATATACAAGCGGGCCGTCAGCCGTGGACTCGTAAGTACTGTTACCGGCCTAAAGCCCGTTGAAGTGTGTTGTCTTTTTATTCGGCCTAGCCACTGTATGTAATCCTAGGGTGGTGAGACTTTTTTTGAAGCCACCACGGCAACTTTATTAAGTGCTAGTGATTACAGCTCTAATACATAACGGGGGAACACCATGTCACACCTCATGGTTTACCTCATAAAACTTAGCAAGTCCGTGAGCAGCCATATTGGCCTTCCGTTGGACAATGGGAAAAGGTAAACAATACAATTTTCGACAAAGAGAGGTACATTCCTCATATATTGTTGTCGCCGCACCCAGCGAGTTGCCTCCATTTTACATGACCTCCACAACTACGGTGCAGTCTGAATCGACGATCAGCTTGTTGTATCCCACCTCTCCGGCCAAAAGAAGTCCATCGCAAAGTGCACACGCTTCGGCTGTTGCTGCATCTTCAACAAACTGCAAGTTCCACCTTCCACAGGAAATAAAGCGAGACTAAATAGACTCCTAAATTGGTGTATCCTACAATTCAAGTTTTGTAGCATCATTGATCAGCTGGGACGTCCCCAGACTCGACCAAACCACCTTCACCCTAGCACACTTGAAGAAAGCATACGCAATGCTCCATGAAACACATTGGGCACTGGCTGGAAACCGGTACATGTCGATTTATAAGAACACCTTTGCATGGGATAGCTCCTAACACTGCTCGCTACACATGAATCTTGATTTTTGCTGGAGTACGAAGCGGCCAGATCGCCTTCCAAATAGGACTCGTTGTCGATGAATCGAAGCCTTAAGTTCTCCTTAGTTTTCGAGCATGTTGGTGATCCCACTCCAAATGGTATAAGACTTAACCGTAACGATCCCATTCTTGTTAAAGTGCCAGAAACAAAATCATTCATCATCCGACCGCTAAAAGAATTCTCAAGATTTTTTAAACATCTCCTGCCCAAAAAATATCTCTAATCTGCACTTCAACCCACGTTCGGGTCTCACGGTTAATCAGCTCAAAAACTTTAGAGAGAACAATATTACCTCTTCTGGTCATGATTTTCTTGCTTGGACTTCTCGGAATCCAGTAATCTTCCCAGATATTAGTATTCTCACCGTCACCAACTCTCTAAATGTGGCCACGTTTAAAAGTTTGGATACCATGTCAAATGCTTCGCTAATTGTAAGAGCTCGCCTTCTTCAGCTCACACTTAAGTAGATCACCATCCGGCTAATACTTTTCTCTTAGCACTTGTGCACAAATAGAGTCGGGTTCCAATAGAAGCCGCCAACATTGTTTGGATAGCATTGACATATTAGAACTCTCCAAATCTATGAACTCATACCTCCATATTTTTTAGAACACAAAAGTTCCACCAAGAAAACCAGTGCATTCTGTTGATCCTCATCTCCACCACCAAAATTGGGAAATTGCTTTGATTATCCCTTTGCATATTTGTTTGGAAAGATTGAAGACCGACATCGTATATACGGGAAGTGATTGAATAACCGCCTTTATTAGTGCTTCCTTACCACCAAATGAGAGCATCTTTTCTTTCCATCCAGTCATCAATTTGATAACTATGTCAATTAGATGCTAAAACTAGTCTGTTCTTACCCCAGCAAGAGGGGTAACCCAAGATATTTATCCGTCATGGCCTCCGTCATAATTTCCAAGATATTACATAATTCAACCCTCTCCTATCAAAAAGGGTACATGGACTAAAACATATGCTTGATTTCGCTACACTCTCCTATCAAAATTCGTGCAACATGTTTTCTCGGAAAGCACCGGAGCATTTCTCACCAACCAATTGTCCAGATGCAGCACAATAATCATTTAGAGCACTCTTCAAACTGGCCACATTAGCACTATCGGTTTTCATTAAAATCAGAGAGCCATCGGAAAATAAAAGTTGATATATAGACGGAGCCGACCTGCAAACTTTCACTCCCTGTAAATTATCACTTTCACTCCGTGTAAATTATCATGCTCCTCTTGATAAGAAATTAGGCTAGTCAAAACCTTCAGAACAAACAAGAAATAAATTGGGTGAAAGTGGATCCCCCTAACGGAGGCCTCGAGTAGGGGTAAAATAATCAGATAATGAATTATTCCGTCGGACTTGGTACAGAATTGAGGTGACACAAAGCCATTATCATCTCCGCCCATCCAACATAAAAACCCACTTGAATCATAATAAGTCTCAAGAGCTCCACTCCACTCTGCCATACGCCTTGTGTATCATAGCTTCCCACTCTCCTATTTTTTGTGGTGTGATAGCTTTCAAACGCCTAAAAATTTAATCCGATATGAGTGTCCCTGGAACAAAGGCACTCTGCATTGGTGACACAATCTCAGGTAAAAATATCTTTAGCCTAGCTGCTAGCAATTTCGAAATCATTTTGTGAACCACCTTACATAAATGATCGGACGGAACTGAGATATGTGCTTTGGATTTTGACCTTGGGAATAAGAACGATCGTGGTATCGTTCCAACTATCTGGGATCTTCCTTTGATTAATAGCCATCTAAACTCCATCTGTGAGATCCTCTCCAATATCATTCCATATTTTTTTATATAAAAGGGAGCAAGAAGACTGACCCGGAGCCTTTAGGTCCCCAATATTATTCAAAGCATTTTTTTACCGCATCCCTTGTGTACTCTATTGAAAGAGCATCATTCATCAACTGAACAATTTAGCGCAGCAATGCCGCGCCCGTGTAGTAAAAAAAAAAAAAATTGGTAATGTTCACATTGAAAAAATTATGTAGGTTTGAAAATTAGTGGAATTCAAATAAGTTTGCATTTAAAGATTGTTTAGATTTAGAGAAGGTGTTCAAGTTGGGGTATTTGTCATATTCGAATTATTTTTACGTTTGTAAAATAAGTGGATTTTAAAAACATTTGAATTTTTAGAATATGTTAATTCGGAGTTTGATTATATGGCACAAATAATCAGAACTTTTTCGAGGGTATTTATAGAAATACTTTCGTGTTCTATAAATTGTTATAAAGAGGAAGTGCATTAGGATCTCGTTGTCTTGAACTCGGTAATGTGAATATTTTGAGATTATCTAAGTTTGAAAACTTCACCCGCTTGGGAAATAAAATTTGAACTCGGTGATGTGCCCATTAAAAAAAATTAGGTTTAGATATTACTGAAGTTAAAAGAAGTTTGCGTTTAAAAACTGTTTAGTTTGCGAAAATTATTAAAGGTGGGGCGTTTTTCATATTCGTATTTGATTTGTGATTGCAAAATGAGTAGAATTCGAAGTTACTTAAAACTTTGATTTGAAATATGTACGTGTCGTTAGAAGAAGAAATATCGTGGCGTAAAATAGTATAACAAGTTTGTAATCAGATGGAAGACATTGTATTAGCATTTATAAAGTTCAATATATAATTAGAAGAAATGGATTTAGAAATTGTCTAAGTTTACACCGTTTTGAAACTTTCAAATGTTTTGCATTTTGCCATAAGTAGTTAGGGTTTTTTCTTGTGGTCATCTTGATATTTTGCATTATTCTTGTGGTGGATATATTTAAAGATATTATGAAATTCTATCTATAGTTAGAGAAAATGAATTTGAAATTTGTCTAAATTTCTGCACCATTTTGAAAAATTCAAATGTTTTGCATTTTGCCATAAATAATTAGAGTTTTTTCTTGTGATCATTTTGATATTTTTTTTCATATTTTTCTGATATTGATTTTATAGAATTAATCGTTTACTGTTTTTTCCCTTGGGAAAAATGGGAAAGAGGCTGACAGGTGGGGCCCGCGGTGACGTCGTGCTGACGTCACCAGCCGCCAGCTCTGGCTGCCGCGGCCGCGGCGGCGCTAACCACGCCGGCGTCGAACCAGCGCGAGCTGGGACGCGCGGCTGGGCGCGTTCGACGCGCCTCGACGCGGAGTGGATGTGGGTGGTGGCGCCGCCGCTTCTTGGTCGCCGGAGCGTGCGGACGCGGCGGCGGTTTCGGAGCGCCGCGGCGACGATTTCGCCGCACCTGCAGTGTCCCGGCAACTGATCTTCGGCGAGGTTGGAGAAGCCGCGGCGGCGCACCTCCCCGCGGCCGTAGATCTGAGCGCGGAGGCTCGTAGTGACGGTGGCGATCTCGGGATCGCGGGAGGAAGAAAGAGGAAGGGGATTCTGCGGTGGTAATTTTGCAGAAAAGTGTCTGAGGTTTTAGGTATTCGTGAAAAGGTCCTTCACCGTTGTAAGTTATGGACCACGGGGCACGGGTTCGATCTTCCATGCGCTTTTCTGCAAAACGACACGGTGACTGGTGGAACCGTATGGTAACCGGGTGACGTGGCATGATCTGATTGGTAGAAAATACGCTGCTACAGTAGCGCGGGGTGGGAGGGCGACGCGACCGCATCTGGGACGTTCGTTCGGCGCCGTCGAAGGGGCGACGTTGACGCGTGACAAGGCGTGAAATCATCCAACTTTCATATATGGTACTATACTCGCGGATGTACCTTAGCAATTAAGGTAGTTGCACATTCGAGGAGAACATATTAGAGTAATAATTATCTGAATTAATTCAGAACGGAGGGAGTAGAATAGAAATGTGGTATATCTCTTTCCTCCTCCACCGATGATCCCATGTCATCCTTCAGCCTTTTAACATATGGAGGTAACTTGTGATCACAAAGGCTAAAAAAATCTGGAGGAAAAATCCCAAAAACAACCCCTAAAAGAAAATAAAAAGATCCCAAACACAAAAACCCATACTTCTGCCTCTCGCTTTGTATTGCATCTGTTTACAGATCTATGTCTATTTTGTGATAAGAGATTGCTTTATTAATTATAGTCGATGAGACTATAGTTAGTATGGGCCTTTTCATCAATGCAAGTACGCAATGCAAGCCACCGCATTACCAGATGCATGTTCCCTCTAGCTAAATGAATTCGGTCGGTGTAAAAGCCAAGGTTTTCCTCCATTTGAAAAAAATGGGTTTAACGTGGGCAACTCCCAAAAAATGGGTTTTCCTCCAAGGTTTTTCTTTTTCTCTTTGCTTTTCTTTTGGGCGTGCTTGTGCTGTTTCCGCCCCAGCACACTCTTTTGGGCGTTGTGCTGTCTGGCCCAGCAGCGGTCTCAAACGGTGTGGCTTTATTTATAAAGCGGGGCGAAAGCCTGTTTCGAGTAAAGTGGGCAACTCCATTCAACTCTATGGTTGACGAATTTATCAACCGATAATTGGATGCAAGGTCCAAATCAATGATTGTCTGCATAAAATTTACTCCCTTAGAAGTCAAAATATCCTCCAAACACGTCGAGGTTCCTCCCTCCTTCACACTACCACATTTGACCATATAATTTCATGAGGATAGCAACTTTCGGTAACCTCGTTGTTTAGCAATGCCTATTTCCACGTTTAATTGCCTTCCCATTATGTGCTCCCAATAACCGACGGAGCGTCAAATTTTAGCGTTTTGACGGACTTCTTCCCTTATAAAGATCTGGTTCTGCAACCCTTAATTAACTAGGATTCCACATGAATGTGTCAAATAGGATACATAATCACATAAGGATGTATAAGTGGGATCCCAGTTATCCACTTTATAATTAATTTGGGAATTTCTATTTCAAATTTTCGTTAATTTGTTTGAAATAAAACCTTCAAACAAACTATAAGTGGGATCTCATCATCTCACGTACACATCCTACCAACACATGCATTAGTGTAATTAATTGTAGTAGAGAGCATGAAGATTGGTGGAGGGAAGCATCATCCGTAGTAAAAAGGGGTATTAGTTGTTCAAATTGTGGCTTATTGTTGGGAATACCTGGTTTTGGCTATGGTGCTTATAAGCCGAAATGGAGGGAGTAAGTAGATACATAACATAACGGATTTCTTTATAGTTTAATAAATACATGATTATATGATACCACCCATTATTAAGATAGTAACATAAAGTAGTATCATATGCATGATACTCATGTGATACTCCTCACTATAAATAGTCTTACCATTATCGATCGTGTCGTTCCTTAGATGTCAAAGGTGTGAGAGTATAAGGGCATGAGCAATGGGGGGGTCGGCTTGCCAATGCCTCAGTACATCTAGCTAGATATAATATAATGAAGCTATTGTCCAATTTTCTTTCACCCAACGCTCAAACGTGAGGCCACCGTTATGTGGAACCCACCATCGTCCTCCACCTACAAGACTCTTTTCTTCTACCTCCCTCTTCCTTTTCTCTTTCTCTCTCCTTGCTTTTTCATGGAGCGGCCGCCTCTTCTGTAGGAGGCACTGACAACTGCGGGGCGTCTACTTTCCCTCCACCTGGCATCCGAGCCTAGTTGGCCTCTACGGGGCAGTGGTATGAGGCGACCCGCTGTGCATGCCCTAACTTGGACTTAAGTGTTACTCCCTCCGTTTTTTAATATAAGATGCTTTAGCTTTTTGCCACATGCACATGTCTAAACTTGTATCTAGACATGTTTTAGTGTTCATATTCACTCATTTTGATGTGTATCTAAACAACATGTGCAATAGCCAAAGCTAAAACATCTTATATTAAAAAACGGAGGGAGTAACTGCTAAGGGACAAACAACCCTTTTACTACTCGTGGGATAGTTGTTGATAAAGTTACCACACAAGAAAATACGATGGTCTATGATCAGGAATGAACGGGGAAAATGTGATGGTAATGTGAATGACCAGACCAACAACCCTTTTAAAACTCACAAAATTCTTAATGAAGTAAGGTATGATGCAATGCACAATATGTAATCCTTGACTAAACTCTAAGCTATGGGTTCTGACAACGGAAAAAAAGAAGGTTAATGAAACCTGGGGTGCTTGGCCAGGACGTATGTTCGGGTCGGTCTCAGCCTTTTAAGCCAACACGATCCAACCCCATTCGCAGGCCACATCTAGCCTACCTCGAGAACACCGCGGCAACGCAGGGATCCAACAGAGAAGGATCAAATCCAGCTCGATCAGTTTGACCTCAGACCGTTGCTTCGGAGGCAGCTGACCCCGATCGATCCCAGCGAGAAGCAGCCAATTAATGCGGCCGGGCTTCCACCTCACGAGACAGCAGACATTCAACGCCTTCGATGCGATAAACAATGCCCCGGAAACCGTGGCAGCGGTCGATCTCCTGCGCCCAGAGCGGTGAGCGCGGCGCGGGACATGCATGCAGATGCACCGAGCAGACTTGGAATCTCTTGAGCTTAGCTGCGTGACCCAAAAGTTCTATGCTTATTAATTAAAGCAAGTGAGTCCGGAGAAGAGTTGGCCGGGAGGAACAAGGCTAGCTGCACTTCTATCGCATTCACAAACGCAATAATTTAACCAAACGAAATCGCGCGTTCTCAAGTGCTTATGGGTGAGTCCCATTCAAGCCTTGCTCGGTTAATCCTAACCTGAGTGTGGATTAATTGGAGGGGATTGGCAGGGATTTTGACCTACAAAGGGATTATATCCGCCGCAATCCATACCAAGCAAACCGAACTAGGCGCCACGTGGTTTTCTCCCTCTTCTTCCTTTTTCCCTCCCCGTCCCATTGTTTCTCACCGTGCTGCCTAGAAGCTAACCGCTGGGTGGGATGCACCGATGACATGGACCTTGTGTGTTGAGGAGGAGCATAGAGGGAGTGCGGCAGAGGGGGCAATTTGAGAGGGTGGAGCAGCGAGGCGAGCACGGAGGGGTGAGGGGTGAACAAGTGGTAGCGGTAGATGCGAAGTGGAGACGGTATATTCTTCCTTCTGATGTCTTGTCGGCTATTGTAATCGTAATTATGAAACTACTAGTAAAAATGCCCGTGCGTTGCAACGGGCGAACAAATTTAGACCGACAAATGTCAATAATATATGTCTATTAAATTTACATAAATTAAATCAGTTTTACTATTAACATCATTTTATAGCACAAAGATGTCATGTGTTCCGTGTGACTATATCATTATATCCATGTTCTCATCCATTTCTCCCTCTTCAATTTCCTTGTAGTTCTCTGTGCGTCGCTTTTGTGCCACATTTTCCCCTATTAGTGTGTTGATTTGCAAAACTGTACTGAATTTTAATGTCAACATACACAAATAATTAAGAGGAACAACTGTTACCGATGTGTGTTTGTACTTTCCATTCAACAAATTGTGACTTTTTACATTGGATTTTTTTGGTTTGACTCTGTAGACGCATCGTCTATATTCTGTGCCCGCCCCTCATGCATGGCAGGCTTAGCTTCTTCCATGGCAGCTGATCGAGCTTGGCGTCTCAATTCTCCATCGCATCTCATGCACGCAAACCATGGCTGGTCCCCGGCCGTGCGTACCATGCATCCGTAAGCGTGCTTATTTACCATGGACCAGACAGTGTTAGAGAACGGCGACGAGTCAGTCATTCGAAGAAACACACAGTCGTAATTCCCGATCAAGCAAAGTTGGAAGCTGGTCCTCATCCATCCATGGCGATCCATCGGCTGGGTGCCTGGCTGCCACGACGTGCTACTGTATGCTGAGAATCGATCAATGATGCACGTTCGGATCGACTAATCAAGAGCGCCACCGCTTTTGGGATTGGCGTGCGGGTAGGATCTTAGGATTCGCTAGCTCGGTAGCTTCTTCGAGTTCGTCAACGTGGCGGGCATCCTGCGACAGGGCGACGCCGAGTTGCGCCAGGTCTGCACGTCGCTGGCGGTCATGGAGCGGCTGCTGGAGATGCTCAGCTGGAAGAGTGCGTCGCTCGTCGTGTTCAAGAAGCGCTTCACGTCGCGGCCGTCCCGGGCCCAAGAAGAGGGCGCGTTCGGGAGATAAAAAGAAACACCCGAAACGTTTTTTCACTTACCCGTGGCAGGGGTGGGTAAATAACTCAAAGTGGTAGGGGCAAATCCGTCAAAAAAAAAGGGTCGACGAAATTTTTGACAGAAACCTTCCTGCTTTTATTATTAGGTATAGATATAGAAGTGGGGCCACATTTGTTTTTAAGTTTTTATGCGGAAACTGAAACAAATACACAAACACTAGAAACAAATAAGGAAACATATATTGCCGGAAACAGATATATACGGAATAAAACAGTTAGCGGATGTTTAGCGGAACAAAAAGACTCTTAAATAATGGAGGAAAATTCAAATAAATCAACATGCTAATTTTTTAAGATGAAATGAAATATAAGAAAATATCATGAGTCAAGAGGGAGATCATTTTTTTTTGAGAAACACAGTACAAACGCAGACGCTCAAATACACGCGCGCACACTCACCCCTATGAACGCACACACGCACACCCTACCCCTACGAGCACCTCCGAAATACTGAGCCGGCGGATCGAGTCTTGAGATTGACGAAGTCACCACGGGCGCCTCGTTGTCGACGGGAACGTCGCCTCCCACTGAAAGAATATTTTGCCAAAATGCAACACACAGACGTCAAACCTGGGGTTTGAACTCTGGTGGGCTGAGGGTACAACCACCCTGCTAACCATCGAACCACAGGTTGATTTGCCAAGAGGGAGATCATATGTGAATACAGAGGGACAAAACATGGTCGTTTTTTAGTTTTTTTTATCCAGATCTTTGGTGTTGCCCGATCTCCGTAAAAAACCCGGAAAGTTCCATATTATCAGAAACGGAATTTTCATTTCCGTGACCGTTCCACTGAAATATGATGTTCGTTTCCGTTTTCGTTTCCGCATACAAAATTCCGTTTTCGTTTCCGCATACAAAATTCCGTTTATGTTTTTGTTCCACAAAATTCTATTTATGTTTCCATATTTTTATTCTGTATTTTTTTTGGCAAAAAAATCGAAAAGTATTTTTTCCAGTTTCATCCCTAGTCGTAATTCTCACGAGCGAGCTCTCGCGTGCGCCTCGCCCTTTACTAAACTACTCTGGCTTTGTCCAAGGTTTTTTTTTAGATAAAAGGATCTTTATTATTTATAAGATTTAAGTATTACATTCGGCTTCTACATAACTAGCATATAGCTGCCACAAGGTTAACATTGCGCAAAAGAAAAACAAATCGTATTACATATCATGAATTCATGATGAGAAATTATAAAATCTTTTATGATGGTGAGGGTCAATCCGCATATTATACCGCCATCCTTATTGGGATAAAAAAATTCTCACAGTGTTCTCCACAATTTTTAGTTGTACTCAAATAATCTGAGAGAGAAAATGTATCATGATGAACATAGCGTAGTTGTACTCAAATAACCTGAGAGAGAAAATGTATCATCAAAAATCTTGTCATTCTACACAGACAAAGTGATCATGATGAACATAGCGTAGTTGTACTCAAATAACCTGAGAGAGAAAATGTATCATCAAAAATCTTGTCATTCTACTCAGACAAAGTGGCCGTATAACGGTAAGCGCTGCCACCCTAATAAGTTGTTTAAACATATGATCTACACCATTTAACCAATTGCCAAAAATATTAGCAATGTTTGTTGACGGGTATAAGGTGGAACCTATCTGGATGATTGAACATATAGCTAATTACACTAAAAAATAAGTGTTTGATAGTCTCGTCCTTACAACAGAATACACAATTTTTACTTCCATGCTAATTGCACTTTGTAACGTTGTGTTTTATAAGAATTTCTCCTCAACAAAGATACCACACAAATAATTATTGTTTACTGATATTTTCATCTTCCAGGTTTTCTTGTTATTATGAACTGACACATCCGATTGGATTGAAACTTTATATAAAGAGTCCACCGAGAAGTTTCCACTCTCATGTAAATTCCAACGAACTCATATGTCCCATGCGTCAAATTGACCAAAGTCGGACGTTATACCAACTCATGCCAAGATGCTAGCCGATGAACAACAAGATTTTTTTAAAACATCGCATTTGGAGAAGAATTCTCCAACATTGAGCGAGCGTATTGCTTTTATGACGTCTAAAAACTATGTTGTATAAAACTAAATATTGTTCTCAAAGCAAGGTAGTAGCCAGCCACCAATCCTGTTAGAACCTTACCTCCAAATGCTCAAACATCACGTCAGGGAAAATACCACATACATTGTGCACTCTCCTAACCATACAAGATTTTTACCTCCATCAATATGTTCTCACCAAGAACATCTCCCTATACACTAGTAGAGAAAGGGGCAATAGCACCGGTTTTAAAGGGCTTTTAGCACCGGTTGTGCAACCGGTGCTAAAAGGTCGGGACTAAAGGGGTACACCCCTTTAGCACCGGAACCCTATGAAACCGGTGCTAAAGGCCTCCACGTGGGCACGGCTGAGCGCGCGCAGGCGGAGGACCTTTTGTACCGGTTGGTATTACCAACCGGTATTAATAGTTTTTGTATTTTTTGAAAAAAAAATTGAAACTTTTTTTTTGAATTTCGAAATTTCTCATACTTAGCCACACTCTTAATTACCCACTAACCCACACACTTAATCACTAACTACACACTTAATTTCAAGTTAAAGTACTCAATCTAGTCAAACTTCCCATTCGGTCATCCATGCTTAAATTGCTCCAACCCAAGCACGCTTAACTATTGAGTTCCTTTCAAATTAAATACCAAGTGAGAACAGAGAACATACTGATATTAATATCCTATCAATCATATTAACCACTCGGTCATGATGTTACACTTCTTCATTGTTGGAATTACAAAAATTTAGTTGAATAAACAACAAAGATTGTATAATAATAATATTGAAATAAATAATGATAAAATATATTTTTTTCCTTTTCCATTTAGTATGAAATAATCCGTATCTTTAAATCCAGAAATCAGAATTTGACAAATAAAATTTCTAAATCAAATAGAAAAATTAGAGGAATCCAAATATGACACCCATATCATCTATTGCATCATAGAAATATCGATAGTTTTAAAAAAATCGACCTCTTTCGATGAATAGTCATGGTGGCCATTTTGACAGATATTTCAAAAAAATAAAATAAAAGGATAAACACCTCAAAAAAGATATCCTTTGGCATGGGGTCCTTATATGTGTACTAGTTGCTATGAAAAATGATAAACTTGATTTTTGACAAAAGTTTCAAAAAAGTCTTCACAAAAAGGTCTATCATGTATAAACATTTAGAAGTTTCAAGCCAAATGGTCAAGTTATAGTCATTCCCACGGCATAGTTTGTGATAAAGATCTCATATTCCACATATAGGTGCATCTTGATATAGGAAACAATCATGCCGAAGGAAATTTTCAAATTATTTTCATAAATATCATTTTCCATTTTTAAGTGCCAAAAATGTCTTTTTTTGTGAACCTAGTACAAAACATATGGTGCAAAATGGCACCGATCTAATTTTCACAAAGAGTAGTCCACATTTGATGGATAATCCCCAAATATTAGGATTTTTCTTGATTTCTACCTAATTTCGCATAGTTAAATGAGTTTATGCCGATTTAACGAAAGTAATTCAAATTTGAACTACAACTGTTTGATAGTTTGGTCTGAATTTTTTGAAAAAATCATTTTAAGGTACACAACTAGTGGTTATATCACAGAAACATGGATAGTTTTAAAAAAATGACCTCTTTCGATGAATAGTCATGGTGGCCATTTTGACAGTTTTTTTAATCAAATAAAAGGATAAACACCTCAAAAAAGGATATCCTTTGGCATGGGGTCCATATATGTGTACTAGTTGCTATGAAAAATGATAAACTTGATTTTTGACAAAAGTTTCAAAAAAATCTTCACAAAAAGGTCTATCATCTATAAACATCTACAAGTTTCAAGCCAAATTATCAAGTTATGGCCATTCCCACGGCATAGTTTGTGATAAAGATCTCTTATTCCAGATATAGGTGCATCTTGGTATAGGAAGCAATCATGCTGAAGGAATTTTTCAAATTATTTTCATAAATATCATTTTTCCATTTTTTAAGTGCCAAAAATGACTTTTTGGTGAACCAAGTACAAAACATATGGTGCAAAATGGCACCAATCAAATTTTCACAAAGAGTAGTACACATTTGATGGATAATCCCCAAATATTAAGATTTTTCTTGATTTCTACCTAATTTTGCATAATTAAATGAGTTTATGCCGATTTAATGAAAGTAATTCAAATTTGAACTACAACTGTTTGATAGTTTGGTCTGAATTTTTTGAAAAAATCATTTTAAGGTAGACAACTAGTGGTTATATCACAGAAACATCGATAATTTTAGAAAATATTACCTCTTTCGATGAATAGTCATGGTGACCATTTTGACCGGTTTTACGAAAAGATGAAATAAATAGGTAAACACCTCAAAAAAGGATATCCTTTGGCATGGAGTTCTTATATGTGTACTAGATTCTATGAAAAATGATAAACTTGATTTTTGGCAAAATTTACAAAAAAAGTCTTCACAAAAAGGTCTATCATCGATAAACATCTACAAGTTTCAAGCCAAATGATCAAGTTATGACCATTCCCACGACATAGTTTGTGATAAAGATCTCATATTCCACATATAGGTACATCTTGGCATAGGAAACAACAATGCCGAAGGAATTGTTCAAATTATTTTTATAAATATCATTTCCCATTTTTTAAGTGCAAAAAATGTCTTTTTTTATGAACCAAGTACAAAAAATATGGTGCAAAATGGCCCCCATCTAATTTTCACAAAGATTAGTTCACATTTTATGGATAATCCCTGAGTATTAGGATTTTTTTTATTTCTACCTAATTTCGCCTAGTTAAATGAGTTTATGCCGATTTTACGAAAGTAATTCAAATTTGAACTACAACTGTTTGATAGTTTTGTCTGAATTTTTTGTAAAAATCATTTTAAGTTAGACAACTAGTGGTTAAATCACAGAAACATCGATAATTTTAGAAAATATTATCTCTTTCGATGAATAGTCGTGGTGACCATTTTGATCATTTTTACGAAAAAATGAAATAAAATGGTAAACACCTCAAAAAGGATATCCTTTGGCACGGAGTCCTTATATGTGTACTAGATTCTATGAAAAATGATAAACTTGATTTTTGATTTTTTTTGTAAAAAAAGTCTTCACAAAAAGGTATATCATCTATAAACATCTACAAGTTTCAAGCCAAATGATCAAGTTATGGCCATTCCCACGGCATAGTTTGTGATAAAGATCTCATATTCCACATATAGGTGCATCTTGGTATAGGAAACAACAATGCCGAAAGAATTTTTCAAATTATTTTCATAAATATCATTTTCCATTTTTAATAGCAAAAAACCAACCGGTACTAAAAGGTCCGCACCAACCGGTGCTACTTCCGGCCGGCCGAATCGTCTCCGGAACCGGTACTAATGCCCCCTTTAATACCGGTTCTATTACAACCGGTACCAAAAATGCCGCACCAAAGGCCTTGTTTCTACTAGTGATAGTATACAAAATCGCAAGCTGCACTTGTAGTGTATGTACGTGCGTGGCTAATTAACACGAAGGGCTCATTTGATTTGAAGGAAACATGTAGAAAAACTAGAGGATTAGGAAATTTTCCGTTGATGGTACTATTCACACCTTTGATTCATAGGAATGCTGCAAAGGAGAAATAGAAGAAATTTTCCCTCACATCTCACAATGAAGGCAACCTCTACAGGAAAAAAAAATCCACTCACACCTCTTTTTTTATCCTATACACAAGGAACAAGAAAAGTTTGACACCAGCCATCCTTTCCTATTCCTTTGATTCTCAAACTCTATAAATCAAAGAGGCCCTAAAAAGTGCGGCAAGGCCAATGCAAGCGTACGCATGGATGTCAGTCCATTTTGACCTTGCACTAAATTAATCATGCAAGAGGTGACTTAGATGTTCTGGATCCTCTCCATGAGTGAGAGGTGAAAGATAGGGAGGTCGATGCAGATGGGAGATCGATCACCGCAGTCGCTGCCGTATATAATAGTCCGGGGGTGGAGAACATGAGGGCACCTTTTCCGGCGTCTTGTGCGTTAAGTTTGCACTAACGCACACGCGCTCTCGCCCGCGTCCGCATATGCAAGACTGCCAGTAATGTACTTGCTTCCAAGAGGAAACTGCCAAACCTGCCCATGAATCCCACAAACACGTTCCGTTTCGACAACGGAATTGATGCACTTGAAACAAGGATCATCAATTGTTGCGTTATACACTTATACTATAGTAGTACTATACTACTCTAAATCCCAATTCCCAAAGTGCATGGGAGAGTAAAACGATCGCAAATATCTGAATTTGACCACAAGAGTAAGTAGTGGTGCGTGAGAGAGTGCCACTGAAAGTTTGGAACTAAACCCTAATATATATGATTCGTTTTCTATTCTTCCGCTGGCCATGTGGTGTTGACTCAATTTGCTCGTCACGGCGTCGTAGGCACTGGCGCTAGTGCTTTTGTGGCGTAATGAGTTCATGACCCTAGTTTCTCAAAAAAAAAAAAAAGAGTTCATGACCCTAGTCCCCGGATCGTGCACGAAAACGAGTTTTGCAGGTATGAGATTGAGAGGTGCTACGTCCTTTTCAAACCAGATGACTTCCATATATGTTGCAGAATGGAAGAAGATGACCACCCGTAAGTTTCTAACCAAGCTGAGCTGCAGGGAGAGATCGTTCACGTTGAACGTCCATTGTCTTCTTACTCTATCTGAATGCTGCGTACATATATAGTGTGAACAGAAATGAACATGTATTTATTGATCCATCGTAAATAAGAAGGAACGAGAAGCCTCGACAAAAAAAAAAAAGGAAGAACAAACGATTACATGAATTACTTTACTTGAAGCATCAATCGTGGAGTACAGATTAGCAAGAATGCCGTAGGAGTCCTATACCTAGCTAGCTAGCTAATGCGCGCAAAACCAGTGGCGATGGAGAGCGGCGCCCTTCTCCTTCACTTCCTTTCTCCTCCGAGCCGAGATTAACCAAGAGGAAAACATCAGAGGCTTACTTGACGCGGACGAGATTATCAGGAGCTCGAAAGTTGATCAGCCATAGCCACATTCCCTTGCCTGTATCACTCACCCAAGAGATCAGCAGCTTCCGTATTTCGCACACGACCTTGCAATTAGTCTGCTTCTTCATCGGTTGTGCAAAGGGTTTGAACCTGTGGGCACATGCCTCTTGTCGTCCTTGAGCCCCAATGGCGAGGGGGCCATAGCCATAGGCAGCGGCGCCATGGCCATGAACGCCGACGTGCGAGCAGCGTCAACGGACAATATGAAAGTGGATCCGAGGAACGCAGTGTGGATGAGCACGGCCATGAGGAGCCACGACCCGAGCAGCCCGCCGGCCGCCGGCTTCCCTCGCCGCCGAGAGCAACAACCCATTGCGAGCGGTGTCTGTACCGCTGGAGCAAGGCTCGCAACCTCTCGCCGGCAGTAGTAGAGGCAATGGCAGGACAGGTTGGCAGGGTTATGTGGGAGAGCAGATGAACGGAGGGGAGACACTTGGAGAGTGTTGGGGAGGGAAGACGAGGAAGGTGCCTGTGCTACCTAAGCTTGGACTTAAGTTGGTTTCAGGAACTTGTGTGGACTGGTTGTGTGGGACTTTGGGTGGAGGTGTACTCGATCGGTGAGTATAAAAAAGGGAGAAGCGACTTCCGACGGATCTAAACTCTGCTACGTCACACCAGCCAGTGCGGCTGTATATATTACCGGCCGCTGACCGATGGGCACGGACGACGAGATGACGCATTTGCTTAGTTTGATTTGCGACATACTTCCTCCATTTTTAAAATATAATCATTTTTTAGTTTTTGTAGCTTTTCCTTATTCATACGTTTCTAGGCGTATCTTTACTGTGTAGTTCACTTATTTAACTCTATAAGTATTTGGTATCTATTAGATTGTCAAAATATCTTATATTATGAAACCAAGTGAGTTTTTTTCCAGTTATCTTTGGTTATATGCACCGACAACTACAACACTAAAGTCAGTCACCACGAATCGCTCCCACTGTTCTAAAAAATAAGCATATAAATTTAGTTTGTAGTCGACATATAGTATGTTTGATTAACTATATAGACAAAAGGTTCACATTTAGAATATCAAATCAATATCAGTAGACACATCATAGAATATATATTTTTACTATGTTTATACTACATTAACTTAGGACCTATCACGTAGGTCGTTTCCTTGCCAAAATGGTCCAAAATGGTTAAGAAATAGAACATGTGATCAATTAATTATATGAGAGGAATGCCTCATACGAGTTGTCTGTTGGGAAAGAGATGTCTTGCACATTTTCTACACCATGATTCTTTTCATACTTTTCTAAAACTTTATTAAATGTACAAATTTGCTAAGTTCCAAAAAGGCAAAATTAGATTAACTCATGTGTTAGATTTTGAAATGCATTTCTCCGGATGTAATTCTATACAACCTTCTGAAATTCCACAACCAAAGTGTATCAACACGACAACACATTTTGTCCGACAACTATACGACGTAAAACCATGGGCTTCCAATGGGCTTTGTGTATGATCATTTTTCGATGGATGCAGACTTATACGCAAATCGCACCAAAAAAACGTTTTTTTTAACGATTAACCACCTCCCTTTATTAACTTGAAACCACAAAGTTACAATCAGCCATTAGGCTGTAGGAGAGGAACGACGGGCTTTCATCCAGCCACTCATTCGAAACTCCATGTACACACCCGTACCTTGCACATTCATGGGCTACAATATTACCAGTCCTACGAGTAATTAAAGAGAATCTCAAAGGAAGTAAAACCTAAACTTAACTCATGTATCTCACTAATGATAGGGGCGATCAAAGCCCGCTGATTTCCTCTCTCTGACCACAGCTGAACCAACTCGGAACGGTCTGTTTCAGCAATGATTTTATCAAAATGCTGCCTTCTCGCAGCCACAACAGCATGACGCAACGACCGGTGCTTCAATGATCAGAGGGTCTGTGATGCCCTGGTAAACCCGACACCACGCGCTCCTAAAACCATCTGTGTCGCGAGCAACACCACCAGTCGCCGCCTTCCCTTCTTCTTCTCTGATGGCACCATCAGAGTTTAATTTAACTACTCCCGCGGGAGGTCCATGCCAAGTGCATCACCAAAAAAAGGTTGTACGCGAAGCAATTGCGATCATCAAAGTAGTTGCCTAGCATTTCAGGATGGCCGGCGTAACAGCAAGTAGGAATGCAGCGGATAGGCGACACCATAAAAATTTCAGCGTGTATTGGCGGAGGACTCCCGTCTAAAAAAAAGGTAGTGGCCGAGGACAAGCAGGCTGATAGATTACCTTAAATTTACTTCTGTCAGATTCCTAACCGCTTCTTTAATGGTCAATGCTTGCAGGGGAAAAACAATGGCGGTGAATTTGAGTGGCAGAGAAGTTTCTGCTGCCGGCGGGTCGTGCGGGCAGGTCACGTGACACACCAACGTCCTACCGAATCTTTCGAGTCGTGGGTTTATATGGTTAACCTTAATTCCCACTTGGATCTTGCTTCGACAAAGCACGGCACGGCAGGACGTCGACACCCTACGCTCTCTGTACTAGACTACACCGCGATGTTCTTGTATTCACTCTACAGCAGTGCCTGCTCTACAGTCCCTACTCCATGTTAATCGTTTTCTAACGTTCGCAAAAGGAGAGCGTTTTCTTGTACTCACATCTAAAGAGGTGCCCTGAATTTCGTTTATCCGGCATCCAGTAGAGATCACCTCCGCCGACCCAGCTTCCCATTGAGATCTGCCGCCATTCCCAGAAAGCCCAACGCGCTAACCGAACTCCCTTGAAGCCACTACAGGCGCGGCCACACTTTTCTGCTGCCTCCACGTGATAATTTTCCACTAATTAATTATTCAGCTCTCATCCAAAGCAGCAAGCTCGCAAATTCGCAATGACATGGACTCCGCGCGCCTAATCACGACACACACATTGATCAAAGATTCGACTTTGACAGATGGAACCGCACGGACGATAATCATCTGCACCAACGACGTCGTGCAAGGATTTGCTCAAGCTCCCCGGATAATCATCTCTCAGTTCCGTCTGATTACCTGATAACGTTATCTTCAAGATCGTCTCTAACGCCTTCGCTACTCGTCTGGATCCAATAGCCCACATGGACTTTGAAAAGGCATATGACACGGTTAATTGGAACTTCCTTTCTAAAGAACTGTGTCGTAAAGGGTTCGATGTAGGGTAAGTTCACTGGATCCAACAACTTGTCTTAGGGGGGTAGACGGCTTGTCTCAATCAATGGGGAGATGGGCCCCTTTTCAGAAATCACCGTGGAGTGCGGCAAGAGGATACACTCTCTCCTCTCCTCTTTAACTTCGTGGGGGAGGGTTGTCTGCTATCCTGTATTCGGCCAATTCCGCAGGCCATATCCACGGGGTGGTCCATGAAAGGAAAGACGTCGCCTAGAGGGGGGGTGAATAGGCGAGGTACACTTTTTACAATTTAGGGTTGATAAATGCAGAATAAAACTTAGGGTTTAACTTATCAAGAACACAACCTAAATATACTAGGTGAACCTATGTGCACCAACAACTTATGCTAAGCAAGACAAGCAACAAAGTGATAACAAGGTAAATGACTTCAAGCACGAAGGCTATCACAATGTAAATGACTTCAAGCACGAAGGCTATCACAATGTAAAGTGCATAAGTAAATAGCTCGGGTATAGAGATAACCGAGGCACGCGGAGACGAGGATGTATTCCCGAGTTCCTCCTTCTTAGGGGAGTACGTCTCGTTGGAGAGGTGTGAGTGACCACCACAGGTCCGACTCAACGTCACAAAGGACTCACCTTATTCTCCGATGAACTCGACCACAAAGGTCCGGGTTTACCTTCCACTATGAACTCCTTTGGGGCGGAGAACAATCCCGTACAACAACCTTGGGGCACACACCCACAACCGAATTGTGGGCTCCCAAAAGACCACACAAGTTCTTGACCACAACAGGTCTAACTTGACCACAAAGGTCCTAACTAGCCACAAAGGCCTTGACCACAAAAGGTCCAAATCGACCACAAAAGGTCTCCGCCACAAAGGCCGGCCACTAAGGCGTCTAGGGTCCAAGGACCCAAGAGTAACAAGCTCACGAATTTCACCACCACGAATCACGTGGAGGGCTCAAACCGATGCAATGGCAAGAACACAAGTTCTTCACTCCCAAATCCCACCAAAAGCAACTAATGCTTATGGGGGAAGGAGAGAGGAAGAACAAAGAAACCACAAAGGAGTCAAATCCCTCACTCCCTAATCCCACCAAAAGCAACTAATGCTTGTGGGGGGGAGAAGAGAGGAAGAACAAAGAAGGAGAACCACAAAGGAACTCCTAGATCTAGATCCACTAGGTTCCCCTCACTTAGAGGAGAGATGGATTGGTGGAAACGTAGATCTAGATCTCCTCTCACTTTTCCCTCAAAGATATGCAAGAATCATGGGAGGAATTGAGAGGGGGCAAGCTTTTCCAAGGTCAACAATGGCAGGAGAGAGAGGGGAAAAACGAGCAGCTCAAGGAAGAAGAAGGGGAGGGGTATTTATAGCCCTCCCAGTTTTCTAGCCATTGGGAATCGTCAGCTCGGAAATTTCCGAACTTGGTTCGGAAATTTCCGGGCTGACGGCCGGAAATTTCCGGCGGAAAATCCGACTGAGAGCCAGTTGAGTGCAGTGCAGAAAATCTTTAAGACTTGGCGAAAAATTCTCCGGGTCGGAAATCTCCGGTCTGGGGTCCGGAAATTTCCGCCCCTCCGAAAACTGCAGAAACACCAGAACTGAAATAACTTTTGCATAATAACTCCGAATGAGGTGAAACCAACTCCGAATGTGGAACTTTGCTCAAGGTTGAACCGGTCATATTTCCACACCGAAAACGCAACAAGTTTTCCATACTAAAACCTTTTTCGAAGAACTTGGTCTTGTCATGAAGATCACGACAAGCACCAAAACCCAACAAGGTGAAAAGCCAAATAAGAACCAAGAAAGATGATATGCCAAGCATGCAATGGTTTGAGCTCTCCACAAAGATGCGATCAAGTTACTCCCTCGAGAGCCCCTCTTGATAGTACGCCTGTCTATCCTATAGCCCTATCAAGAACAAACCTTTGCCTTGAGCAATCCACTTGAGCCTTGAGCATTCCACTTGAGCTAGACGAAGACGGTCTTGATCTCTCCAAGTGGACCACCTTTCTTGATTGCGCTTGCTAGCACATGCTTGGTGAAGACTTCTCCAAATACTCCCCCATACGCCATTATGGGAGAGCCTCGCTTAGCTTCGTCTTCATGTCAATCTCCAAGCTCCATTAGCTTCGTCTTCATGTCTTCATTTCGACCTCCAAGCTACAAGCATAAGATATCTCCGAAATGCTTCTCTTGGTCTTGCACTTCTTAACCTTGATGACGAATACCGCATGACATCATTCTCCATGAGCTCTATGAGATGTTCTTCTTGTTGCAAGCCCATGGGAAGATACCTAACTCCACATATAGATACCACACACACTTGGGTTAGTTCACAAAGCTATATGGACAATGGCTTACCATCCAAGGGATACATGATCCACTTGGTACATCTTGTAGCTTCGTGTGTTGATCAACATCTTGATCAATCTCGTATCATCCCATCTATCTTCATATAGGTGATGTCTTGACATCTTCAAGACATACTTGCAATATGCTCCCATCTATCTTCATATGGGTGATGTCTTGACATCTTCAAGACATACTTGCAATATGCTCAACACACACATTAGTCCATATGGATTGTCATCAATTACCAAAACCATATAAGAGGGCACATGCCCTTTCAGTCCCGCATTTGGTAACTGGGGGCGTCACGCATCTGCAGTATGCAAACGATACTATAATACTCATCCAAGCAACAGAAACCGATGTTGCACACCTTAAGTTCCTCCACGTGTGCTTTGAAAACATGTCTGGCCTCAAAATCAACTACCACAAGAGCGAAGTTTTCGTCCTGGGACATGATCGCGAGTTCCAAACTACGGTGGCTAATCAACTTAACTACAAACTGGGAGCCTTCCCTTTCATCTATCTTGGCTTCCCCATCTCAGACAAGAAGCTTACGATTGAGCAATGGCAGTTTTTTTATTGCTAAGCTTGCGGCGAGAGTCAAACCCTGGGTGGGTCGGTAACTCTCCTCCGGGGGGAGGCTTATCCTATCCAACTCCTTCCTAGCCAGCCTTCCTATGTTTGCAATGGGCCTCTTTCTCTTGCAAGAGGGAGTTCATGACGATTTCGACTCCCACCGCGCCCGCTTCTTCTGGGGAGGATCGAGCTTGAAACGCAAGTACCATATGCTCAACTGGTCGGCTGTTTGCCGCCCCAAGGACTGTGGGGGGCTTGGCATCCTTAACTCATGCCTTATGAATATTGCGTTGATGCTTAAATGAATTTGGAAAATTTACCAGATGGACGGTTCAATATGGGCAGTCTTGCTTCCGGCTAAGTACAGTCACAACGGGGATATTTCTCGAGCTCGAACCACGGGGGTTCGCAGTTCTGGAAAAACCTGCAGAAAATCAAACACTACTTTAAAGTTGGGGTAAAACACCGGGTTGAAAATGGGCTTCGCTCAAACTTCTGGCAGGATTGGTGGTTTGGGGAGGGGCCTCTCAAGGACAGGTTCCCCTTGTGGTTTAGTATCCGTGACAATGTGAACATTTTTTGTTCACCAAGTGATTACGATTGGGTGTAGATTTAGAAGGACTCTCGGTCCCGTGGGGGCGGAACAGTGGAGAGATCTTGCAACTAGTATCCAATCCTGCTCACTTTCTGACATTCTGATTCGATTTCTTGGGCGTTGAATCCCTCGAGGAAGTTCACAGTTAACTCTATGTATAAACACTTGTCGCAAGGGGCGACGGTGCTGCATTTCAAGGAGTTGTGGAAGGCCAAGTTACCCCTCAAGATCCGAATTTTTACCTGGCAACTTGTTCTCGACTGGTTGCCGTCGGGTTCTCAGCTGGCAACTCGGAGAGGTCCGTCGGATGGGAAGAGCGCTTTGTGGGGAGTAGGAGGATGCCTCCCATATGTTCTTCAATTGCTCCGGGGCCATTTTTTGCTTGGGCAGTGCTGCGCCAGGCTCTAGGGAGAGCTTGGTGTCCTGACAACTTTGCGTAATTCTCGGCTATCTTTGCACAGTTAGCTTCCCGATCACCTAGGGTGGTATGATTTCTCTTTGCCGCGCAATCTTGGGCATTGTGTCGATTAGGAATAGACTCGATATCAAAAAGAAAAGCATGAAGCACCCCGTTGACATTATCTTCAAATCTATGTTATTTATGCCGGCATGGATTCTATTTCTCAAACCACATTATGGGTTGGAGCAAACTTGCTGGTCGGAAAGTTTAAGGAGATCCATGCCTCTGGTAACGCCAGCGAGAACTTGATTATTCCACCTCCCCCATATTCTGTCAAGTGTAGTTTTTATTTGACGAGACTGTATGCCGCAACATTTGTATTTGGCGAAACTATATGTCGCAGCATTGTACCAAATTTTCGTGCTTTATTAATTTAAAACCGGGTCTATACCTCTTATCTTAAAGCCCAAAAGAATTCCGTCAAAGTAAAAAAGCCCAAATGAATGCTCCCGCCGTGCACCGACCATAGCTTCCTGGTGGCCGATGCCGACGGGGAATGGTTCCAGAGAGAGCTCTGCAGGACACTCGCGAAACACTGGAAGCTCCGGCGAGGTCGGACCTCGACTTTCAATAGAAACGCCAGGCAAAAGCTTTGCAGGTCGGACCTCGACTTTCACTTCGTGTGTTTGTCCCCTCATCCTCACCAAACCACGTCGAGGCTTTCAGAATTTTCTGACCAATGCGGAGGAGCCTTTCTCCGCAATTTTTTTTAAGAACATCCCTGCGAAATGTGAGTGAGATATGAAACTCAAAAGAGATACACGAAGTACTACCTACAAGGGCGCAAGGCCCCCGTCCCAGGCTGCCAACGAACAGCCGGCCCATTTGTAAACTATATAGCCCATTAATGCTTCAGCTGATTTAGTTGCATTCTGGCGGAATCGGACGTTCTAAGAAAATTTTGCTTCCGTTGGCCAGCGTCATGTGTGGTTATGTTACTGCTATCAATGATCCATGAAGAAAGTACAGTACATGTGGCGACCCCTAGTGTTGCTTAGGGCATCCGTAGTATCAGGGCCATCTCCAGAATTTGGAGGCCCCGAGTGCGAAAATACATAATAAGGCCCTAAATTATTATTTTTCGTCCGGGACAAAGAGTTATGGACGATTAGGGGTTTTATATACAATGCAATTTTTATATTTTTTGGAATAATTCTTGTAGTCTCTATTGGTTTTTCAGCCTAACATGTATACACATGCTAGGCAAAATATCTCCACGTTTCTAGCATTCCAGGTACAAGCATATCCATCAATCACCACCACACGCCATTTACATGCAGGAAGCAAAAAACTAATCCAATTTTTAGGCAAAAGCTAGTTCAATAGCTAAGCAGAAATCGGTATCCGCGAAGTGAGCCTAGCTCAACTGGTTTGGTTCCTTGTGGTGGAACCAGCCCACCCAGGTTAAATTCCCAGACTTGACATGGGTGCTCGCATTTTCCTGTATTTTCCAGACTTCGTCAACCTCAAAATTTGCCGGACCAGTCTCTCGGAGGTGCTCATAGGGGTAGGATTTGCGTGTGTGCGGTCATAGGGGTGTTTGTACGTGCGTGTGTGAGCGTCTGCGTTTGTACTGTGTTTCTCAAAAAAAAAATCGATATCCATTAGCCTACATGATATCTATCAGTGAATAATTATATGCAGAAGATAGCTCATCAGGTACGGCCCATGAGGATGATGAGGCCTCGGACTCGAATTGCAACTGCTTTGTTGTTGGGCCAACGTTTTTTGTTTAGCAAGAAAGCTGCTGGGCCTCCACATACCTCACGTACCGTTTCGCCAGTGGGCCGTGCATCTTCTTCCTCTCCCTCTCATCTTCCTCAGACACACGGACAGTTCAACCTCAAACCAGATCCATGGTGATGCATGCTACATATATAGGATTTGGGGGCCCCTAAATTTTTGGGGCCCTGTGCGGTCGCTCACCTCGCACACCCTCATCGACGGCCTTGCGTAGTATATAGGTAGGTTTTGCCATAAGATGGGTCCTATTTATAATATATGGAATTTTACACAATATATAAGGTGAAATTTAGCCATATGCTGGGACCCACATGTCTTGTCATATGCTACATGTAAGAGAGAGCAAAGTATAAAACAATTTTTAATTGCTTGTGGACGATCATAAGCTTGAGGTGCACCTTAAACTTAAACTAAAGGTACACCTTAACCTTAAGGATAGGCTTATTTTCTCCACAATGTATAAGGTTCACTTTAATAGATGTTACGTGGATTTAAGGTGAGATTTTCTACACGTTGCGGACGCCCTTATACTAATAAGTAACCATAAACATACCCGGTGCGTTGCGGCGAGAGGAATCTTTTAATTTTTTTACTATGCAAATAAAGGGATATAAGACCCATGAATATGAATTTGCTTTAAAAAATATACAACCGTAACACAAATGTCGAAAGGTAAAATTAGTTGACATGACTTTTTTTTTGTATTTGATGATAAAAATAGGTGACATGAAAAATAGAATGATAAAAAGTAAATGACATATTTGCATGCAAAAAAATATTGACTTTAATAAATTATTAGTGAGATGACAAGAATATTTGGTTGGCTAAGATAATGAGTGATGTGAATAAGTTACATGTTGAGATAGAAAATAATTAATTCATATTAGTGGAGTTTTCTTTTATAAAAGATATAGATTGCTTATTGGTTTATTGTACCGTTTTCATTTACTTTAGTCCGAGAGCTCCCATGGAGCTGTTCTCCACGTGTAGTAACTGGGGTGGAGCAGAAAAAGGGGACATCTCAATGAGAGGATATCTAGTACAATTCTACCATCAATTTAGGTGCTCCTTGTCCTACTGTTAAAGATTTTTTTTAATAATTTTCAAGTTCCTATAAGAAAGAGTCAGTGTTCACAAGGCATGTGTCAACACAATCCAAAATTTAGGTCCAAAATTTAAAGGAAAATTTATAAACAAAAAATCCAAATCGAGCCTTAGTAGTGTCATTTTACCTTTTGTCATTTTGTGACACTAGTGACACTATACATGGTAAATTTGTCTTTTTTACTCAGTTTCATTTGGATTTTGAACCTAACCATTTTGGAGGTTTTAGACACATATTTTGTGAACATGCACCCTTTTTCATAGAAATGTTAATACATTTAAAAATGTTTTTTTAAACGTTAGCACTTAGCACAGGGAGCACCTATATGTGTGGTAGCACCAGTTTTTTTTGTTTGAAAAGGGAAGCATCAAGGGATACACACATCTATTTACTACTTAGTTTGACAGTTTGAAAGTATCAAGTTTACATCTCAGAATACGGTTTACATCTCGGAATACACGAAGATAAAGAGACCAAGTCTCGGCCAACCAACCAGGACACGAAATAAAAGGGACTACTGAAGTCGACTAATATGCTGCCACGTGGGTCGGGAGAAAAAAATCCTATGCCACAGCCATGAGCCGCGTGCACCCAGACACCATAAGGTCCCGCTGGTCCGAAGGAAGCAGGAAAACCCAAAATTGTATCCATTGCGCCACCGAATGTATAACCTATAAGACATGAAAAGTTTCTTTCTTGTTAAAGGCTAGATCATTTCTGCATAACCAAATGGACCAACAAATAGCTGAAACACCGATACGAATCCTATCTTTGGTCTTCTTATCAATCTCGTCTAACCAATTCCCAAACATATTGTAGGCATTGGTAGGGGGAGGGATATTATACCAAATACTTCCTCACTTTTTGATACGTACCGAAAGGCATATCAAAATTATTTTTAGTAGAAAATCAAAAGGACAAGATTATATCATGGATACAACATACGTCAAACAAGCACAACACAGTATCAGAGGCAGCCACGCTTAACAAGGACTACACGTCGAGCTCCCACCACTCAACCTGCATCAGGCTACACCCGATTAGACGTGAGAGTTCGACCTCCACCATGATTGCATCGACCACCTACGCAGTGATGCAGCAGCACCATTGAAGATTGCCATTCCGATGGCTCCATACAACAAAAATTAAGAGCAAGCACCATCCATAGGCATCTCTCGTCGCACATGGTGGATGCCAAGAGGTATTCCACGCTCCATCAAAGACTGGTTGGAGGGGCCCCTAGTTTTTTTTACAGCAGAACCGTAGGGGAGATCCCGTGCGGTGTAAATTTTATATTAATGTTAAAAAAAGTAGCAGTTTTTCCTTACACCCCAACTCACACCCACACTAGAGTACAACAATTCAAGGGGTGGGGGGGGGGGGGGGGGGGGGGAGAAATGGGAGGAAGCTACATAATACGGTAAGTAAAATTATCTAGTATCCAACCGAGGAGAGGTTGGACAAGAGTAGCCGAAACTCAAAGGCTCCATTTGGAACACAAGAAGTAAAAATGTAGGAATAGGAAAAACGTAGGAATTGACGTGTCATCTTTTCTGAATTCGTATGGGAACTAAAATCACATGAAATTTTCCAAAGTGACGTTTGGTTGTCACGCAGCAAAAATGAATGAATTGTAGACATGGAAAGATGAAAACATGAGGTGAGACCTCATGTTTGTTTTCCTACAAAATTCTTATGGAATAGCTTATGCCATAGGTATGAATCTTAGATTCCTATTCATCTGTTCCAAACGGTACCATAGGAAAGTTTTCTGTAGGAATCCTATCCTTCGAAATTCCTACGATTTTCTATCGTTCCAGCGGGGCCTAAATTGGTGCAGCCGGTAATAAGACTTTCCACCTCGCCAAAGAGGGATGATGGTTCTTGAAGATAAGATTGTTTCGAGATTTCCTAATATTCCATAAGGCACGACTGCAAATTCCATAAAGCAAGGCCTATGAAAACTAGATTTGGCTTGTGCAAAGCTGTTAGATATGGCGAGGGAGCTGTCCCAAAGCAGTCCAATAAAATTACAGCATGACAAGACAAATGGACAGTCAAATAATAAGTGATCCCCCTCCATCAATATGCAAGTGCTTTCTGAGCATGAGATCTTTGTATTCAGACGATCACACATGAGCAGCCATACAAACACTCTGAGTTTGGGCACACTTACAGCCTCTTTGGATCGCAGAGTTTAAAAATACAGGGATGTGAAAAACACAGGAATTTCACAGGTTTACATATGCAAACAGAGTATTTTAAAACACAGTAAAAGTGCGGGAATTATCGTTTGGATAAAACATAGAAAAAACACATGAAAAGTGCATCGATCCTAGACATTTGAGCGTAAAAGAGGTGGAAATGGATGTTCAAATTCATATGAAATTGATGCATAGGAATCCAATCAATAGAACTTTGTTAACACCATTCATTTAAGCCAAAGACATTCTGTAAGAAAAATTCCTAAGGATTGAAATCCTTAAAATAACTTTGAAATTCCTACAATCCAAAAAGACTCTTAGATTTTCATATGGGCTGGAACGAGCGATGCAGGCAAACTGAGTACGGGGCACCCAGTTCTCATAATGTCATCTTCAACAACATCTCTCCCGAATGAACGAGCTAAGACAAACTGAGTATCGATGGATTCATCCTGCTGGTCGCAAAAAGGAAAGGCCCATGGGTGGGGAAGGCCACGACGGTCAAAGCGATACACCGTTCAGCCAAAACACCGAGCTACTGAGCTAGGGGCAGCAAAACATATGTGAGTGTGCCCTTGAGCGATGACATGCTAGAAGAGAGAGGACGGAGAGAAACATACTGAGATTAAGGTCCTGTTTAAGAACAAATGAGTTTAGATCATTTTCAAAAATCGTTTTATTCCACACAAAAAATGGATTGTGAATAAGGAAAAGCCCCGAAGAGCGAAGATCAATAACCCTGCTGAGAGTGAGACGCCAACAGTGTCGTACATTATATACTCCCTCTGTTTCATAATATAAGATGTTTTAGGTGTAACACATGTTGTTTAGATTCGGACAAAAAATGAGTATACATATACATTAAAATATGTCTAGATGAATATTGAAAATAGGTAAAACATCTTATTTTATATTGTGAAATGAATGGAGTAGTAACCGTCTGCGTGCATGCGATCGTTTGGGCACATACGGCTTGGCGTCATGCATCGCCCAAAACAGTGCAGTGCAGTCTTCGGTTTCAGAAAACCAGAAACAAAGAGAACAAACGACAAATGAAACTCATCATGACCCAATTTCGCTACATTTACTCCTCCCTTCTATAAGACCTACAGTTCGAACTTGTATGATTGTATCTTTCCAAGATCTGTATTTATGGCTCCTGTACTGGTTCACCAATAACAGGCTAGATATCGTATCCCTCGTTTTGCAGGGAAAGTATATGCAGTCCATACGAGCATTGCGTTTTGCCCCTTCCTTTATCAGGACTAACACTTCACCTATTTTATTGTATCCTTTGCAGGAAAAAAGGTGCATCGAAGGATAGAAAACCTTTTTGTGTAACACATGTTTTAGCGTTCAAAGTAGTGGAGTTCTACCCACATAAGCAACTTAGCAAATCAATTGTGCCAATTGACCATAAAATATGAGGCTTCTGCAACTTTGGCCACAAACAGGTTTTAGTGCAAAATAATTTCTTTGGTTAGCCATAAGTTTTTGAAAGAAAAGCGGCGGTCAAGGCATTTACAATAATATTTTTGATGCTAAGAAATCAAATTTGGATACACGAGGACTTAGAACTGACCTACAGAATTGTACATTCACTCTTGCAATACTAAAGATCGAACGTCCATTTTAAATTTGGTTTAGAAACTTCACGTGTTATTTTTCTAAAACTGAATTTTCATGTTTCGAAAAATAATAAAAGATCGTACATCCATTTTAAATTCTGGAAAACGAAAATATTTCTCTGTTGCTTTTAGCCGTAAGTTCGAAAAACCACATTCGCAATGTTTTCTAGATTTCAAATGTGTCGTAGAGGTGGTGTTGCAGAGACATATACGCCACGCTATCTTAAACCAATTTGTACAATGATTTATTCAGAACCACTTTGAAGTGTGATTAACTTGGCTTCGAAATGGCTAAAGGTTTAAAAATTATTTGATGTATGATTCGAGGAGAAACACTTCTTTATCTCTTGCCCTTTTTCAAAGTTTGCATGTCACATAATTTACAGCACATTTTTTAAAAGTTTCACAGCACATATTTTCTTCCTCCACCAACCACTATAATCAATATGTTTGGCAATTGGCTAAACAAAATTAATAAAAAGATAGCTTGAATTTGGATTGGAGTTTCAGCTTTGTGTTCGGCGAGATGGAATTATCAAAATAAATTCTTCTTTTTGACAGAATAAAAAAGTTCCATATGTTGCAGGTTATATATCAATATGAGGGCTCATTGGATTCAGCTATGGGCGTTCCTTGTCACTCTAGACCAGAGAGAACTCATGGTTTTTGGATGTACCCGGCTCCTGGAGGTCGCTCAGAAATTCTTCTATCTGGCTTCGTAGCAAATATATTAGTTGACTTAGGGCTGCTTAGTTGCTTTATGTTATCTTTCTTTCGTTGGTTGATACATGTCTAAACCTTAAGTGATCCAGGAATTATAAACTTAGTAACGCTGCAAGAAATTATTGTATGCATCAATTGATGCAGAGGCGGGGTCTTACCCCATTTCGAAAAAAAATGATTTGACAGGAAAATTGATAGATATGTGCAAATCTCCATTGCAGCTCTTTAACATATGCATTAATCATCAATATGTAGGAACTATAGTACGTGATTCGTGAACATATATCAATTAAATAAATTTAGCACCACTGTTTACAAGAGGTAAATCATAATTTTGATCTCCAACAAGTCAGCAGTACTGCTGCTTAAACATGTTTACACCCCTCATGAGAAGTTTTAATGTGTAAGGAGTTTTGAAACAATGCAACTCTAGCCAGAATAGAAATAGAAGCTTTGTATTGACCTCTGAGATCGATCCCATGCATCCAGAGTTCCACACACCACCAAGCTAGTTACTCGATCACACAAACAAAAGAAGCACTAGTATAAATCAATGGGGCGAAAATCTAAGGGAAAAGAGGTGAAAAACAGTAGGCACTTGCCACTTTTGGGATCGGAACATATGATCCCTAACAAGTAATGTCATAACCTATGAGAGATTGATTGAGGTACTGTGGTGCATGTACGTGCGTTGTGTTATGCCGCTGTTTGTTTCGTTTTGCAGACCTGATATTTGGTCATCACGTAATATGGATAGATGCTAACAATTAGCCTAGATGGACCTGTTTTCCAGGATCGCCGAGAGGCTGGTGGTGCGTTGCCGTTTGAGCCCGCCGCTAGCCGAGCCCCCGGAGTCCTCGCCCCCGGGCGACGCGGTGCGTTCCATGACCGCCCTGAGCGCCTCCTGGATGGACGCGAGGGTGTGCTGCGGCGACATGGGCGGCGGCGCGTCGTCGTCGTCGTCGTGGGCGCAGGCGAGGCTGTCGTCCTCGGTGACGAGGAGCACGTTCTTGACGCGGCCGCCGAGGGTGGTGATCTCGGCCTTGAGGGCGCGGAGGCGGAGCGCCTTGAGCGCGCGGATGAGGTCCGGGAGGAGGTCGGCGCGGTCGTCGCAGCAGAGGGAGGCGCGCACGAGGAGGCGGCCGTCCTCGTCGCTGGAGGCGTCTACGGTGAGCTCGTCGGACTCGGTGGGGAGCGGGCAGGCCTCCTCCCTGATCTCCGACGTCTGCCGCTTGAGCTCCTTGACGTGCTGGATCACCTCCGCCAGCAGCGACGCCTTGTCAGTCTGCAACAAGCCAGCAACAACACGTACGATCGAGGAGTAAATCACAAGAAAGGAGACGCACGCAGGCGCAGGTACGGCGGCGCGCGAGCTAGTTGAGCAGTAGTTAAATCGACCATGATCGATAATGTGACGGGAGGAGGACGCATGCATGCGATGGGGGGAATGATGGATGGGGAGTACGCATGCAAGGCAAAAAGGGGCTCTCTTGGTCGTGCCGTGCCGTGGCATGCATGCCTCCGAGCTAACGAGTGAGCGTGGGACTCACTCGAACTCTCATAGGAGCACAAAACAGCGCGTAATCAACACGAAAAAAATGGCTAGTGCATGGCTTGGCTTGGCTTGGCTATAGCCGCTGCTGGTGGTGGTGCTCGCATGCACGCTTCCACAACCGATCTTCCTTTTGGTGTTTAGTGGGGCACCAGAGCATCACCACTCTGCGTATTATTTATAACTCTTCCGTTATCACGCCTAAGTAGCTCCTGGTCCTGGGGTTTATACGTGTAGCATGCACTAGCTAGACGACCATCTTATCCACCATCTCCATAACAAAGTACCATTGAACCAAACACCTAGAACAGTCTACGGAACACAGTAACAATGACCCCTAGGTGCTGCTTTTTGACCGTAAAGAATGGAGATGCAAATCAAAAATCGACTTGGTCCATACTAGCTACTACCAGCTTTCTTAACACCAGGGGATTTAGCTCGGTGGCATAGGATAGTAGTGCTTGTTTTGGGAATAGCTAGAGGCTTGATCTATAGGGTTAGGGGATTCTTGGGAGCAGGGCGGTAATAACCAGAAGGATCTCTCGAGATGGTCAGCTTTCTTGCCGGTACTCGCTCTGTGAGTACTTCTGACACGAGCTCTCGCGTTTGTCTCTCCTCCGAGAGGCCAGCTCCCAGCAGCAACTCTCGAGTTGCAAGCTTTTTGTTTCCTTCCTGGTCTCTCTTTTCCGCGTCAACTAGGCGGCTCCCTTGTCTCCTCCTAGCTCAACCCTAGATTACAATACGCTATGGAATGGAGAGCCGGCAATGGGGTGTTGGGGTTCGCGCGCATGCACAAACATGCATGTTGGGTTATGCACGCAGCAGCATGCACACATGTCATGCTTGGTGGACAATTGACGATATGCAGAGCACGCATATGAGTTACCTTGGTTGTGTTGGGGAGGAGGCTGCGGAGGCGGGCGAGGTGGGAGTTGATGCGCTCGCGGCGGCGGCGCTCGGCCTCGCTGTGGCTCTTGGACGCGGCAAGGGCCTTGGCGTCCATGATCTCCTGCGCCGTCATACGGCCGAAGTCGCCGAACGGCGACGCCCCGAAGGGCGGCGGCATCATCATGCCGTGGCCATGGTGCCCCATGTAGAGCCCCGGGCCGAAGCCGCCGAGCGGGTCGGACGAGGAGGACGCTCCGCCTGAGTGATCGTACGCGAACTGGAGCGCGCGTCTGGCGTAGAAGTCGGCGAAGAAGGGCGGAGGCGGCGGCGGCTGCGGAGGAAGCGGCGGCAGCAGCGGGAAGAACGGGCCCTGGCCGCCGTCGCCTGCTATGTCGTGGTGGTGGAGCTGCTGCTGCTGCGACGACAGCGACGGGGCCGGCGGAGGCCAGCACATGATCGGGGGTGGGCCCATGGTCGCACTCACGCTCCCCACGCTGCTGCTCGCTTCGAAGACCATGCCTCCCCCACCATCCTGAGAACCACCACCTCCTAGTTCTAATTCTTGCTCCATGACTCCAGTCGTCGGTCCACCGCAGCCTCCTCCGTGCTGCTCGAGCTCCTCGTCTTCGTCCAGCAGTACCCCCACCTCTTCACGACGGTGGCGTCGGCGATCACCATGAGCACCCATGGGTCGATCTTGAATCTTGATCGATCGGAGCAACGCAACGCAACACGAAGGGGTCTAGCTAAGAAGCTGGTGGTGTTTAGCTAGCTAGCGTGGGTGATCGATCGACGGAGTGAGGTGAGATGGATGCTTCTGCTGGTGTGTCTAGGGCTAGCTTTTGTATAGGGTGTGGCATGTGGCAGCATGATTCGCCTTTCGGCCTTTTTGTCTTTCCCTTATGATCTTGCCCGCGCTCGCAAGAATTATGGCCAGCTCCTCCTGATTCCTCTCTCTCTCTCGCGCGCGCGCAGGAAAGGAAAAAGGCCTCACCTTTTCTCTCCTCGCTCGCTCCGGCCGGCCGGGCTCTCTCTCTAGACCAGAGCTGGTAGTGTAACTTGGCAGCCACGCCTTTCGATGGCCTTGTGGGGGCAAAGGCTAGTAGGGTAACATAATAACTAGGCCGGAGCAATGGAGACAGGAGGAGAAAGTGGTGGAAATGGAGCTGCTCGATCAGGTCTGCAGGAAGAGGGAGGCAGCAAGAGAGAGAGGGGGGGGGAAGAGCTAGGCAAAAGAGATTGCATTGCATTGCATGGAAGGGGAGAGGAGGGACGACATAGGAATACTGTAGCTTTGTGCGTATGTGTCACTCATGTACTCATGCGTGTGGGTTCGAAAGGGCGTCGTCGGTCAAGGCCCATGTTCTGCAGCACCCGGCCCTTCACTTTTACCAATCCACGCCTCCTCCTCCCGCCCGCCTCCCCGAGAGACACAATCATTCTGTCTTGAAATACACTCCTCCCCTCCCCCTGTGGTGATTAGCAGCCAGTATATACACTAATTAACCGGTTTTGTTACTACTCTAGACCAGCTGCGCGCGTGGGCGGAGGATTGAAGCAAACACAGAGAATCCACGCTAACAGCAGGCCAATGGTGTTGTTGTACAGCAACTGTGGTTATCAAATCTTAGCCCATGATTAAAGAGCAAATTGGCAGCTGGAACCGTATAGTAGACCACAGGTAGGAGCAGGAGGACTCTATCTCTTGTTGCTAGGCGGGCGAAGATGAAAGGGAATGAGATCCCCGGCCCGGCCGGCGCCATGATGCTTGCCAGGCTCCTGCGTCGACGACACGATCATGCCTCTCGCTCGTTAGTAATGTTTGCAGCGCGGATCGAGGCAACCCGACAAGCGGTGCAGCTTCCTACCCCCTGATGCCGCATTCCTCCCCTCCCCTTCTCGTCGCCGGCCGGCACAGTGCTGCTGCCGCCCTGTGCAGTGCAGCGGTGGGGAGGGAGCAAGCGGGCGGAGGAAGGCATCAGAGATCTTCAACAGAAAGAACCTCATGGGAAGTACGGGTAGTGAAGCGATGGCAGGTAAGCCCGCTCCTGCGACCCAGCTCCCGCCGCCGCCGCCGCCGCCACCCCCGCCGCCGCCGCGCACCCTCCCTCCCCCACCCTTCCAGCCCACCATACTCGCCCCCCAGGCCCCCTGGTTCCTCTCCCCAAACCAGCGCGCCACCATCCAAGCCTCGCAGCTCGTGTCCCTCCCAACTAGCTCGCAGTTCCCGACCCCGCCGCCTTCCGTGTCGCCGCCGCGCCGCCCTGCGGTCTCCTCCTCGACGGCCGTCCCTGAGTCGGATCTGGGATCCCCAAGCATCGCTGCCCCGTCCGCACGGGTAGGCTCTCCTCCGCCTCAGCTTCGCTCGGAAGTCTTCGCGCCTCCCAGCTTTAATGGCGGTCGTACGGAGGCGTTTCCGTCTCCGGCCGTTTCTGATGCTGAGGGCGGGTGGAAGACGGTGGGCCCGAGGCGCCGCCCGCGCATCCATCATGAGGCGTCTCTACGGCGTCCGTTTCGGCAGTCGGAGGGGCGGGGAGCTCGGCCTTCCACCGAGCGCGAGTTGGCCTTCAAAAGGCGCACCTGGGGCAGATGCTTCCGCTGCCTTGAGCGCGGCCACCGCGTCGCCCACTGCCGGAACCCCTTCCGCTGCCTCACCTGTGACAAGCTCGGCCACCGAGCTCGGAACTGCACCGCCCCGCCTCCTCCGCCTCCTCCTGCCCGCGCCGCCACTTCTTCCGGGCTGCGTCGGGCGGGCGACTGCCGCTCCTGGGCTGGGGTTACCGCCGGTGCCTCTCCGTCGCCCACGGTCGTGTCCGCGACGCCGTGCTGCTCATCCACTTCCATGGCGACCCAAGGCTTCGGCGCGCCGGCCTCCCGTCCGGATGAAGACGTCTGCATCATCCCGGCCACCTACGAGATCGACCGCGACCGTCGCGATTGGGAAGCTACGGCTGCCATCGCCTGGGCCATCGACGCTCCTACGCCGGTGTCCGCTTCCGAGGTCGCAAAGATGATCGAGTTCAGGTTCAACCTCCACCGCCGCGACCTCGTGGTGAGCCCACATTTCCCCGAGGAGTTCTTGGTCAAGTTTGAGACCAAGGACATGTGTGACAAGGTGCTGCGCAAGGGAAGGATCAAGGCCGACGACGGCACCATCGTCTTCATCCGTCCGTGGCGTCCGCTGGCTCGCGCCCTGGGCGCGGTGTTGCCGTTCCGCGTCCACCTTGAGCTCGAGAACCTCCCCGCCTTCGCCTGGACACCGGCCATCGTCGATCGCCTCATCTCGCGCCGCTGCTCGCTCCATCGCATCGACGACCATTCCGCTCTCATGACGGTCACCTCCTCCCTCGGGCTTTGGGCGTGGACGACCAACCCTAGCGCCATCGCCAAGGTTCTCTGGGTGACCTTCACGACGCGCTCGCCGGACGCCAAATTCGACGTCTCTGAGGTCCCTCCGGAACACCGCAAGCGCGGCGCCACCTACCGGGTCATCGTCCACCTCGACAAGGTGGAGGACTACACTGCGGCCCCGAGCGAGCCCGTGTCCCTCCCTTCTGGAGGCTACGCCCAGTACTTACCACCCACGGAATCCTTCACTTGGGTTCTTGGCTCCGTCGATGGTGCGCCCCCACCGCCAGCTCCTGTCGCTGTGCCTAAAGAGTTTGACTCTAGAGGTTCGGGTGTTGCGTCGCGCTTGTTGGGGCCTGACCGCGGCGGCGGCCGCCGGGGCTGCAAAGAGCGCAGAAACTTGGGCCCACGCCGCGACGATGAAGATGACCGTGACAAGGAGGGTGCGGGACGCGACCGTGCGTGCTTGCGTGTTCGCAGGAACACTGACGGCCGCGCGGTTACCAAGCGTGTCCGCTCACGCTCGCCGCGGCGCCATTCCGGAGGTGGGCGTCATGATGAACAGCGCCGCCACAAGGCATCCCCGACTACGGATCCTGGCTTCCACCGGCTCGACTTTGTTTCTTTGGCTCAGGAAAAGCTTCGTGCTGACTATGGCTCCAAGGAGGTGGAGCGACGTGCTGCTATGCGTGAGGAGATCATGAAGGAGGTTGGTGTCTTGCGCGACCTTGTTGCGCAGTCCGCCGCTGTGGAGAATGAAGTGGTGGACGTTATGGAGGGCGTCACCCTGGACTACGTGACACCTTCGCCGGTGTGCCGTACTCGCTCAAGGTCGCCCAGGCCGGCCCGGGAGTCGCCACCGCGGGCTCCCGCCCTGCTGCAGTTCTCCACGTACACGTCTCCTGCGGGCGCATCCCCGTCGTCGTCCACTACTAGGCTGTCGCCTCGCCGTACTTCATCACCTTCTGGCTCGGCCCTGGACACGCTGATCACGCCTTCTCCTGCCACGCCGTCGTCCCTTGCCAAGACGTCACCTGAGCTCCAGATGGTGTGTTTCGTACCACCTGTGCCACCCCTTCAGACTGATGAGTTGTCGGCCGCTGCTAAGGGTACCTTGGAGGGTTTTCTTGCCGAGATCACCATGCCTGTGCCACCTCCGCTGCTCGAGCCCATGGCCTCTCCGGTGCCTTCGAAGGCTTGGCGTTCATCGCCCACCTTCTCCCTTGCAAACCCACGGCAGAGTGCACGGATCGCCAAGAAAAAGGCCAAGAAGTTGGCCGATGATGCTGCGCAACCTGCGCGCAAGGTCGTCTCCAAGAAGAAGGCAAAGACGGCGGATGCTACCCTCCTGGCCGTGCGTGAGCTGCTCGCCAAAGTCTGCGGCCTCATGGACAAGGATGGCACCTTTGACGACGAGGCCCAGGCCGCCTACATTGACATGTTTGCGGGTCCCCTGGCTGCTCCTGTGATTGCTGCGATAGAAAAACTTGTGAAGAACATCCAAAAGGTGAAAAAGGCAAACCTCAAGAAGATGCCTGCTGCCGTGTCTCCCCAAGTTGCTGATGTGTAATTGCGCCATGCATTACATCCCGATCCTGGCGCCCTGTGACAGTTCCATGCTGCCTTCTTTGCTTTGGGCTGCTGTTACCTGTTGTGCCAGGCCTGCTAGATCGTGGGTACGTACTAGAATGAAAATAAAAGCTTGCCTTTTGTTTCGGCAACGACTGTGCTTCAGAGTTTGTTCCTCGTTATCCATATGGCGCAACATGATGTGATACTGCTGAACCTAAATGCCCGGGGCATGAACTCCACGGGCCACTGTGATGCCATCTGTGACTCGGTCCGCGACGCTCACGCCACCATCGTCTGCATCCAAGAGACCAAGCTGGCTGTCGTTGATGACGCTATCATCGCGCGTGCTCTCGGCCCTCAGTTCGTTACAAACTATGCTTTCCTCTCGGCCATTGGCACCCGGGGAGGCATTATTCTTGCAGTTTCGGACGCCTTCTTCACCATCTCCAACGTCTCCCTCACAACCCACACCTTGTCCGCCACAGTTATGATGATGAACGAGCGGGTGGAATGGTCTCTTACTGTTGTTTACGGGCCACAAGGTGATGCGGAAAAGGTTGCTTTTATCGACGAGCTCAAGCTTCTGCGTCCGTCGATGCGCACTGAATGGGTGTTGTTGGGAGATTTCAACCTCATCACGAAGGCTTCCGATAAGAGCAACACCAACATCAACCGCCGCATGATTGGCAAGTTCACGTCCGCTCTTAGCGCTCTTCAACTTCGTAAGATCAAGCTGACGGGTCGTAGGTTCACGTGGAGTAATGGTCAGGCCACCCCCACCATGTCCAAGATTGATCATGTCTTTGTCTCTGATGATTGGGACATGCTCTTCCCCGACGTGCATCTCCAGGCGCTCCCCTCCGGCTGTTCGGATCACAGCCCCCTCCTTCTACAGGGCGCCACGGACGAGAAAAGAAAGCCCTCCTTCAAGTTTGAGCAGTTTTGGTTGAAAATGACTGGTTTTCATGAAACCGTGTTTGACGCATGGACAAGGCATGTTTCGGCGACTGACCCCATCCGCCGTGTACACATCAAGCTCAACCGTACTGCCAGGGCTCTCAAAAAGTGGCACCGTGCCTCCATCGGCAATATCCGTATGCAGATCGGGGTCGCTAAAGAGATTATTGGTCGTCTGGATGTTGCGGAGGAAACTAGAGGCCTCTCTGATGCTGAGCGTTCCCTTAGAAGATCCCTTAAGGCCCGTTACCTGGGGCTTCTTTCCATCCAGAAGATTCAAATTCGCCAAAAGTCCAGGCTCACTTGGATTCGGGTTGGAGATGCGAACACCAAGCTCTTCCATCAACGGGTAAATGGCAGGCGACGCAAGACCTTCATTCACTCTCTTCGTACCGCCTCTGGTTTTGCCATCTCCCGTGAAGACAAGGAAGCTGAGCTTCATAAGCACTTTCATGAACATCTTGGCACAACCTCCAACCGTAATACGCTTCTCAACTGGGAGACTCTTGGATATCTTCCCCGAGACCTGTCCACGCTCGAGGCCCCCTTTGATGACGAGGAGATCAAACAGGCGGTCCTTTCCCTTCCTTCGGTCAAGGCCCCGGGTCCGGATGGGTTTATCGGTGCCTTTTTTAAGGCTTGTTGGGACACTGTTCGCGAAGATTTATCCTCCGCCATCCGGCACCTTGCTAGTCACAGCGGGGGTTGCGCTGGCCTCGTGAACTCTGCCAACATCATTCTCCTCCCAAAAAAGGTGGATGCGGCGACCGTGGGGGACTATCGTCCCATTAGCCTCATACACAGCGTCTCAAAGATTTTTTCAAAGATGTTGGCGAACCGCCTTGCACCTATCCTCCCCTCGCTGGTTTCCTCCGTGCAGAGTGCCTTTGTCAAGAAGCGGTGCATCCACGACAATTTCCTCCAGGTCCAAAATGTTCTTAAAGATTTGCACAAATCAAATTCTCCCGGCCTCTTCCTCAAGCTTGACATCTCAAAGGCTTTCGACTCTGTCAACTGGGCATACATGATTGAGGTGTTGGAGAAGACTGGCTTCGGGCCTAGGTGGCGTAGCTGGGTGTGTCACTTGTTCGCTTCCGCCTCGTCCAGGGTACTTCTCAATGGTACGCCGGGGCAGCCTTTCCGACATGCTAGAGGTCTGCGTCAGGGAGATCCTTTGTCTCCCATGTTGTTCATCCTCGCCATCGACCCTCTTCAGCGCATTATCGAGTTGGCGGCTTCACGGGGCATCCTCCAACCGATCCCTGCGCGTGCGGCTAGATTCAGAGTTTCCTTGTACGCCGACGATGCAGGCGTCTTCGCCAATCCTACTATTGAGGAGCTCCAGGCAATCTCCGACATCCTTGGCGTCTTTGGCAGTGCTAGTGGTCTAATCACCAACAAGACCAAGTCGGAAGTTTTTCCCATCCGCTGTGACAACATCGACCTCCACTCAATCCTGGCATCCTTCCCTGCTAGGATCATGGAGTTCCCAGGTCGCTATCTGGGACTTCCTCTCCACTATAAGCGCCTCCGTCGGGTCCATCTTCAGTATCTTATAGACAAAGCCCGTGCCCGCCTTCCAGGATGGATGGGAAAAAACATGACTCGTGTTGCGAGGGTGACCTTGGTCAAGTCGGTGCTCACGTCCATCATCACTTTTCACCTCATGGTGTTGCCTTTGCCGAAATGGGCGAAGCGCGCCTTCGACCGCATCTCTCGCCGGTTTATCTGGCACGGGGATGATCAGGAATCCATCAGCGGCGGGCACTCTCTGGTCAACTGGAAGACGGTGTGCAGGCCCAAGTCTCTTGGTGGTTTGGGGATTGCGGACCTTGACAGTTTCAGCAGGGCTTTGCGCCTTCGTTGGCCCTGGCTTCAATGGACTGAACCTCACCGTCCCTGGGTGGGATCCCCCCTCCCTTGCGATGCTTCCGATATGGACCTTTTCAGAGCTTCTACCGAGATCACCCTGGGAAATGGTCAAACCGCTCTCTTCTGGCATGATGCTTGGGCGCCGGGCGGCCCCCTCACGATCAGGGCCCCCAATCTCTTCAAGATTGCTACTAGGAAGAACAGAACGGTCAGCGCTGAGCTTCACAGTGATTCTTGGATTCAGTCAGTGGCGCGACTATCCAACCTCACTCAGTTTGCCGAGTTCTTGGACGTGGCCACCATTATTCAAGAAACCCACCTTGTGGCGGATCAGGCTGACACCATCAGATGGCGTTGGACGGCGGATGGGTGTTACTCCGCCTCCTCGGCCTACTCTGCTCAGTTCGAAGGGTCCTTTCCAAAGTTCGAGTCCTCCAAGGTCTGGAGGGCTTTTGCTGAGCCTAAGACCAAGTTCTTCGCCTGGTTAGTCCTCCACAATCGCATCCTCACGGCTGATCTACTTGCCACCAAGGGGTGGCCTCATGATCCTTTATGTCAGTTGTGTCTCTCTCATCCCGAAACGGCCTCCCATCTCTGTATGGAGTGCCCTTTCACGGTGGCGGTGTGGAATACCATTGATGCTTGGTCCGTGGACAAGCTTGGCCCTTTTTTCGGGTCTCGGGTTTCCATCGACAAGGCGTGGAGTAAGATGATCTCGAGTACCACCTCCGTTCGGGCTCGGGAAAGAAGCGGGAGAATCATCTATGTCATGTGGAATGTCTGGAAGGAGAGAAACCGGCGCATTTTCACTGCGACGCGTCAGACTTACTTGGAGGTGGCCTATCTAGCTTTCGAGGAGTTTCGTCAGGTGTTGAGTGCTTTGCACCCTTCGGGGTCGGTGAGTGTTTTACTTCGTTGGGAGTAATCCGCATGTGGGTTTCTCTCATTTGCGTGGGTTTGTAATGTCCTACGTTTCTCTTCTTCTATAATGAATAGGCAGAGCTCCTGCCAGGTTTTCGCTAAAAAAAAAAGAACCTCATGGGCCTCGGTCGACGTGCGTCATGCAACGTGATCGATCCATCCATCCACTACGACCGCCCGCGCGCTCCCAGTGGTTTCAGAGGATCAATCGACAAGTGGGAGAAACTGCTCTGCCGGTTGCCGGTCCAGGCAAAAACCACCGACGTGAGCTCATCATGCCATGGCTCCGCCGCATTAATTCGCTCCTCGTTTGCACCCCGTCTTCGCTCTTCTCTTTGCTACTGGCACTGTACTGCCGCCTGTGTGTATTTATGTTTCGCGTCTGTGTGTTTGTCATCACGAAAAAGATCCACCCAGCCATGGACGGACCACTGTACGTATAGATAGCCACTTTGTTTGCTTGACAGGATTGAGCTAGCCACTTTGTTTATAACTAGCATGGTGGCCCTCGCAAATGCGAGGGCATCATCTTTAACGTATTTAATACGTTTTTCTTTTTTGGTTTTAGAGATACTAAAATATGAAATTCTTAATTTCATGGTTCTATGGACACCGAAACCGTGTTGATAAGTAAAATAATAATGTTAAAAATAGTTGGAACCCATATATTTTGTGACAGAATATTTGTGAGATTTAAAAAAATGTCATGCACGATTTTATAATCGTATGTAGTGTTATTTTGATCTACTTTCACTCCTTTCATATTGTTCCTTATTGCTCAATCTAGCTGATATACAGTCCTACGCACACATAATTGTCATAGAACTATTTTCAAATTTTAAATTAGTCAAAGATTTACTTCATGTGCTTTAATCTCTACTATTTCCACTACACCAACAAATCCTGCCCAGCTTATCATCGACAGTCCTTGGTAACTATCATAAGTATGTCCCAGTACATTAGGTAAAAAAATTGATAGCTTAAACCAAATATGAAATAAACAAAATTAATGGCAATGTATGTCTACTGAATTAAGTTATAGCCGAGAAAAGTGTTTTATATTTTCAAAAATAGGACAGACAAAGAGAATTTTGATTACGGTTTCTATGTGATCAATAAAGAACCATTCTTAAGACCTATGATGATGCAAATAATATTCTCAATTAAAAAATCATAGGATCAAACGTTCTTCAAAATATTATTTCATGATTTTAATTCAGGACTCAGTGTGGCCTAATATCCAAAGGACCACACACAACTTTGTTTTGCTGCCTACGTCTTATACACTCACTTATACACATGGTATTTCATTCAACATTTCTGTGCCGACACTTATTACACAATATCATATGCATGCCTTTATGCAGATAATTTATATATATAGTCTTTGATTCTTCTCAATCTACAACCTTTTTTAGTGATCAAGAACTCTTCCTGTGTGTATCGATCATCATCTATGTTCTACTTCGATATATCATCATATGTGCTTCTCCAATAGAGAAACACATCATTTTTATATCTAAACAATCCATGCAACATTTTTACAACACGACAATATACATTGAAATCAAATTGTTAAAAACGACCAAGCGGTCAAATGGTTAGCGGAGGTCGCTGTACTTCTAATTCACCGGAGGTCAAATATACGTTGTTAGCGTCCTATACACCTCACAAAGACATATTAAGCTTTTGGTGGAATAAGTGACGTTGAATTGTATTGCCTTTGTTTAGAAAATAATTGTCTGTAATTGCTTATTGAACTATCAATTATGTTAGGTGTCACATCAATTAATCAATGGTCATCAAATTTTATGAATGCCCGGTTTCATAAAACTGCAACACTTTCATTGATTTTTTACGGGAGATTGATTATAGTTCTTAACGCAAGTCAAGTATTTTATGCACATGTTCCATTTATTATGCAGTATTGGGTGTAATAATTTTTATCTAATAAATCGTCTTTGAAGAAAAAGTATGAGTATAATATTCTAAAATTTACATTGCACTATTCCTCCGACGTTGTACACACTATGACGAAACCCTTCATTGGATGTAGAATCACACGACCTATTTTTCTTGTGTGTTCAGCTCGTGTAAACCTATATTCAGTAGAGGGTGTTTCATTGGTTGATGTGCTTTTGGCCAACAGGGTTAATGTTTTTTAGCTGGTCGCTTGGGTTAATAATTTTTTAGGCTAATCCCATACACATCTGCATGTTTGTCTCGTACCGGCTTGGCTTGAGATTCTGAATTTTCATCTATTATCATTGATTATCCGGTGACACCGAGAACAATTTTTTTAGTTTTGCTTTTCCTTTTTTTACGGACTTTGGGAATGTTTTATTTTCCTTTTTAGATGTCGAGTATGAAATTATTGCCACAGTCAACAACACTAAAAATTCTTAGCAAACATATTTAAATTGAACGTATTATATCTTTTTTCCTGGGAACAGTTATATGTGCCTTTGTAATACACGTTAGGGGCATGGATATCTAGGAAGCATTAGCCACATAGTCAATCAGCAGAGGTCAATCTGATCAAACTTGATGGAAGAAACACACCAATTAAAAATAAATAATAAGATTTGGAAATTGTCCATGCTACGTGAGTACGGTCAGGCTGGAGCCATATCATAGTAAATGAAGGCATGACAACGTTGCATTCGAGGTTGAAAGAACATGTTGTTGTACAATCTAAGTTGGGTGACTGCTGCGGGTGAGGCGCTCACGTTGCATATATGTGTGACTTTTCTCTAAAACTCATGGGATCCAACTTGTGTACGTGTCATATTTATTATTCACTCCATTCACTAATGTAAGTCATTTTAGAATTTTATGATTCATGTGTATATAGACATATTTTATACACATTCACTTATTTGAATATATATGCAGTCAAAACTGACAGATTTAAATGACTTACATTAGTGAATGAAGGGAGTATAGATTTCATTATTTCGATTTTAAATCCTAACTATTGATTTTAGATCTAACTATCAAATAATTTTGATAATATTATCTAACGCCCCTAATTTAATCATTGAGCTTGCAATCTCTAATCACTGTAAATAATCAATATTACAGACGCAACGATCTGCCTGGTTCGTGTACGGCAACTGCCGGCCGGCCGGCCGGTTCATGTACGCACGCTGTTTTCCTTTTTCTTTTTAAGGCTGCCTGATTACGTGACAATTCTTGGCAGTTTTTTTAGAAACGTATGGGCTTGTAAAAACGTTTTTACAACTGATGTTGTACGTAACGCTATTTAACTTGTGGATCGTGTCAAGAGATAATATAGTTACGTTACTAATATTCTCTAGTTAAATCCTAACCATAGATTTTAGATCTAACTGTTAATATAATTCTAATGATGTGGCTTAACCTGGTGCATCTAAAAACTAACTCATTTTGCTTTTAGTATATAATAGATACAACGTATAGATACTTTTGCCGCCTCTGTGCCAAGTTGAAGTTTCACACCCGAAGCAACATAGAAATAGAATGTTGCTTTTGAGGAGGCGTGCCACTAATTAATTAACGCTGTATCTCCTAATTTCTGAGGTTTAGTCGTACATTGGGTGGGACAGACAAGTTCTTCTTTAAGTATTGAAACCCTAACTAACTGTGCCAAAGACAATATCGACCAGAATTTTCAAGCTTCAAGGTCATTTAAGCTCATAACTTCTAAATCTCCACTACACCCAGCCCCTTGGTCTTGAGTTTGACACACAATCTCCCATTTGACTATGTGTGATTTCTAACACCTTACTTTCCTGCCAGAAATTATTTTATCTAAAGAATCGAACCTTTTTTAGGACCTTCCGGTAGTTAAAACCATATACAAAGGCACATTACTCTCAAACTAGCAACAAGACTTCAACCATAGGAATTTTTTTTCCATTGGCAAGTATGTAACATACTCTCTAACGTTTCCTCATTGTATTATACTCACTATTTCTTAATCTCTTATAATGAATAGGAATTCCTAAGAATTTAAAGCAAACTTTCACTTTTGCGCAATTGAAAATAGAATAATAGTCTCTGCTCTTTTATAATAGCATAACCAAAAAAGGGGACCTCACTTTTACTAAAATAATCTTCAAACCATAGATATGTCTAAACAATACAGAGAATAATGTTAAGATCTCTAACACTTTCTAAACTATCGTCCAAATAGAAAACAGTGTCATTTGCATACTTTAGCATGACCACGCTACCTGCAGGTAAACATATATACTAGAAATCACTGTTGTTATTAAGCCATGATCACGAGCTCTTCTAATAAGAGCTGTCAGCACATCTACAGCTAACTTAAACACTATAAGAGAAAGAGAATCATCTAGTCTGACCCTCTCCTAGTTTAAAATAAATGACCAATCTGATCATTAGCTAACTCTACACTCGATCATTCACTACGGTCATCACCAATCTCACAAAGTTCTCAGGAAAACATTTCATAACCAAAATTCACTGTAAAAATGATTTGTGCAACTCATCAATAGCTTTATCGAAGTTCACTTTGAATAAAACAGCAACAATTTTAGCATTTTAAATCCCATGCAAAGATTCTTGAAGAAAAACACTACTGCATTTAATTAAGATGTAGCTTCCGTTTACGAAGTAGTCTTGAACGTTAGACATAGATTTATCTGTTACAATAATGGATATATTATTAAATTCTTTAATAAAATAATTACGAACCATAATGAGGAGATACATGGACCTTTAAGATTCAAAGCTTATCAGCACATTTACACTTCGGCAAAAGAGACACAATAACATAATTCAACCTATAAATATTTAGTCTCCCACGAAAAGTCACGTCTGTAAAACTTAGGCAATGAACACTAGCGAAAACCCTCATTGATCGTTGATGTGGTTTCTCAGTCCAAAGTTACAGAAATAATAATTAGGTGAGATCTACCATCTGCTAGATAATCAGGAATCGTGAAAAATAACCCCGTGCCTCAACCTCGATAAAGTTGGGATGTTCGCTAGTAACCTCAACAGACCGAACAGTTGTTGTATACTTGTATGGCATGGTCCATGGTTGTATAGATTTTGTGCAGATTTGTTTTTTGCATGTGTTTTGCACAGCGAGTAGTCAAAAAAATTGCATATCAGGAGAATAGATAATATTACTAATTGTTTATGGCATATTATATAAGATGCATATGTCAAAACAAAATAAAGGCAAACTTATTGAGTGTACGGATTTCTAAGTTTATATTTTTTATAAGTAAAATATAAGCATGCCTCCTATAAAGCATTACTCATGTATACTTATGAAAATATTATTGCGTCTAATATAAAATATATCATTAATTACTAATATATGTTAGCATGATGGTTCGTATCCACTGAATGTTTTTTTTTTTTGCAAAATGTGGTACTTTGTATTATAACTAAATTATTAATTGCTACAATGTACTACATGACTTTAGTACCAAACAACAAAACACGCATTGTCCAAGGCTAAATCAACAATAATATTGATCTCATTAGGGTAGCATTGTATTCATGAATGTGAAGTGGAACCATCTAGAAATGCGGTGTGGCGGAATTGGGTGCCCTAAAATGTTGGCCGAATGACCAGTGACCCTCGTTCTGTATCGAATAATGAAAATTAGTCTAGCTCGTGTAATATCTGAAATCGTTTGAATGAAATATAGTAATAGTATTTTGTGCATGGCAACAACTATGTTTCCGTTGCTAAGGATGACAATTAGACCAAATTAATTCTTTGAGGACCAGGTTAAGACAAGAATAGAGTTAAGTGACCAAAGTTTGACTTATGCAGCACTTGAGGGATCAAAAGTGCACTTGACCTTGTTTGAAAAGAACTTAAATTCATAATAAAATTTGACTCAATTTAATTTTTTTAAAACATGGAACTAAGTATACCATTATGTTCTATATATCATAAGGTTTGCAAGATTTTTTTGGCCAAACTGGTTGAAAGATATTCACTTCGAAGGTTAAACATCCTTTAGAATAGGGACAATTGGCAACTTTAGATTGGCTCAAAAGAGAAAAATACATTTGTTTTCGATGGATGTTGGAGATTGATGCATCGTGTCAAACCGAACAAGACAATATATTGGGTGTCGACATAACTCAACAGATGATTAAGAAAATAGAAACATGGATTCCTCCGAGGTGCGCGGTGGGTCCCATGAACCATGAGACAACTCCGGTGTTCAAATGGGAACACTTTTAACATATAAGTTGTAGGGAATATTTGTGAATATTGGTAAAATTAGTTGTGAATCAGATATATGAGTGCAAAGTAACTGCGAAAAATTAAGGTACCGAAAGTGCTACGGCGGGGAGCAAAATTGAGAGGCTACAGTCTACGAAATATAGATATTGTCACAAAGATGGATTTGTAACATTGAATATACCTGAAAGCTATTTAACAACAAATTCTAATAAGCGATAGATAAAGAACATTTTGTGGAATTGTCTTTATAGCGTGAAAAAATATCATCAAAAAAGATTTAATGAGAAATCCTGACGAATAATTTATTTTATAGTAGACAAACTAAAATAAATGGTTTAATCCGAATTAATAACTTTTCTACTATATATTTGAGTGTATTATTTAGCCTCTAGGGTGATGAAAAGTCATTAGCCTACAGCGAACGATGGAACTAGTTGTCTTTTTTTTTTTTTTTTAGATTCATGGAACTAGTTGTCTGGTCGTGTGTGCACGGTGCACCTAGTTTTGGTGCGGCCCAATAGAAAAACGGAAAATTGAAAAGGGAGTGTTAGGCCAGTATTTAAGCCCAATAGTAAAAAGGAAAAAATGAGCTGATGGGCTACTTGAAGGCCGAATCGGCTGGGTTGGCCCAATAGAGCCGGCTCACTTTTGTTTTCCATTTTCCTGATTGTTTTTCTTTATTTAGGGCTTATATTAGCTGAAAACACGTTAAATAAATTCTCAAAAACATATATAGCTGAAATAGTTATATTTAGACTTATGGAACCCATTTTATTCCAAACCCGAAAATAGAAGAATAGTTTTGTGCACTTTGCCTTTATATGGCTATTTATGCAATTTCCAAAAATTGTCTAGGTTTTAAACGAATTAGACCCAAATATTCAGGAAATTTCTAAACAATAGTGTTTTTAAAATAATTCACTTTAGATATACCTGTTGAAACAAAAAGGCGGATGAAATATTTTTTCTAACAAACTCATTTCTCATTGATCTAGAGGTTCCCGTTAAAACTCTATGTTGGTTTTATGCAAGCTGATTGTGTGGACAAAACAAAGTTTTTTTTACAGATTCTTTGACAGGTTTACAAGGATCCAAATTCCTCTTATATAAACTCTAGCAGATACGGTAGAAATTTAATATTATCATCTTCCAGATGCATCCTTCCAGAATAGATACTCACATAACACACAACAAAACAATTTTCCATTCTAATTTTAATATTATCCCTCTACTCCTTGCATCTCTAAGGATAATCGAACATAAACATTATCGACGCATCATTCAACATTTCAAACACATAGTTTGATTATAAAAATCTAGCACAATGATATGATTACTTCTCATTCTTCATGGTTCTTTAATGTTACGGGAAGACAACGGGCGAGGGACGAGAGTTTGGAGACGGGGTAAAAGTTCGGTCTCACCATGTTTATTGTTTTGTTTTTGTGAACTTGTAGAAAATAACCCCGACCGTATTGCAAACTTTAGCATCACCGGAGGAAAGTTTTTAGGTACTCGAACCAAATTTAAGTAGGGATGGTGCGGTTTGATTGTCTATTAGATCCAATAGAGTTGGAGTACAAGACGGTTTTTAGTTGTACACGTACAAACATAGGGCTCTTTTTATTCAATGTAATTTCCAAAGATTTGGTGTTAAGAATTTATCTACGTTAGTTGTTTGATTTATATGATTGAAACTCTCAGGAAGTTTCCTAATTAAGGATCCATTTATGCTCTCTTTCGATAAAATTTTGCATTCACTAAAACCTAGTTAGAACTCACTTGTTTTCAAAACATTTTTTTTTAATCCTATAGAATTTAGGATGACATGGCACTCCCTTTATATCGTTTTTGTTTCTGCGTTTTGGGAATCATGCGAATCAAAAATGCCCTTACTTCTATGTCACATTGTTCTCCGGTTTGTGAGTTTTCACAAACCAATAACTAGAGATTTATTTGAATTTCAAGACTGACAGCCATACATCGTTGTTCGTAGAGGCGTAGACTGCTGCTCCGCGCCATGCAAGCTTTGTTTACCAGGCTATGACCGATCACAGAGCAGAGTATGCAGGTGAGTATGAGCACTCTGTTATCAGTTTGGATTTTGCTTCTAGTGGAAGATGATCTGACGAGAAGGAAGCGGGATTCACACGAAACAGGACATCGACGCGTTTCCAATTAATCTCCACCGGAACTGAGCTCGGAAACTACCTTCAAGCCTTCAACTCTCACAAATATTACTGGTTGCTGTGTTCTTAGCTTCTTATCGTTCTAGACAAGTCGCTAGGAATGCGGAATCACATAGAGAATGTGCAGTGGTTGCATCGGCGCTCTATGGTTGCCAAGTCATTTCTTTGCTTCAGGGAGACGCTTAAACACCCTGAGGTTGATCTCCCCTCTATAACATTAAACTAACCAAGCCTGGTGCAGGTGGCAGGCCATGGACTTCACAATTCACATGCATGTGGTCAAACATCAGACTAACTTTTGTATCGTTGTTTGGTACGCCTTTACAGGATAAACAAAGACAAGATACCTAATCTTGGATGAGAAGGTAATGTCATCATCTTAAGATTGCATGCCAATGAGACGTAGGTCAGAGGTTACAAAACTGCAGCCACTTGTCGCCCGGTGTCCTCCGGTGATGGCAACTCGTGAGCTGTAATGTAAGTATGACGTCCTTTGTCATGAGATTTCAGTAATATAGTATACAGGCTCTTGTGATCTGCATTCAGCATGCCCGCAACAACCAACGTGTCACAATGTTAAGAACAAAACAAAATCGTACTTCTTCGTTGTCTGAATTTGTTACCAATCTTTGTCAGCTGAAAATCTTGAACGTTACATCGAATTTTATTCAATAGTATGTTCAATATGGAGCGAGATAGTGATGAACATAGTTGAATACTAATCCAAAAGTAGACCCTGGAATAAAAGCAGATAAGGTTAGTGATGATAAATGTCATGATTATACAAAATTGGAGTCTATTCCTGTTTTGTGCTACTGCTCTGGCTTAGGATTTGTGCCAGCCGCGTGAGTGCGACCACTCCACCAAATATAAGGATAGGGCGGCCCGAGCGCCTCTTCCTCCCCCAAAAAAATATAACGATAGGAAACTGCTTGCTTAGGGCATATGCCAAAAAAAATCCCCACGCCATTAATGTGTTCTTGTTTCAGTGCATGCTAGCCGTACCTGCCTCATCTCATGTTCTAACTCCCTAAACCCCCCTTCGTCATCAGTTACATGGACTGCTCACTTCACTTGTGCTACTTGCTGTTGCTGCGCGCTCTACGCCACCACTCCCAGTCTCAAAAACTCCAAGCTTGTATAAGTAACTCACGAGGTGCCTTGCGAAAATAGATCACCTACTTCGCTCTGCTTCCTCAGAGAACCTCTCTCTTTTCTCCAAGGCTTCCACACCACCACAGCTCAATGAGAACCTTAGCCAGTTTCTCTCCTTGGTGTTCCTTGCTGTTCCTCCTCATGCTGGTGATGGCTTCGCGGGGGCTGAACGTCGGCGACCTTCTCGGCCAAGGGAAAGCACCGGCGGTACGTGAGAAGTAGCTAAACAATCATCTGGATTTCCTTTTCCGAGTGGTTCTGGAGTTGATCGATTTGGTCATGGTCGCGCTGGTTTGCGCAGGGCGACAAGGATTGCAGCCGGACGTGCGAGTCCAAGTACTGCACGGGTAAGCACTTGCCGCGACTCTGATTCTCTGACGACACTCATGCATTTTAGAGCAATCTTTCAGTTTCACTCTGCATGCTGCATGGTTTGGTGCTTTGGTTTCGTCTTCCCCTGCTAAGTTTACAGACAAGAACAGAGCACGCAGTGTATCCTAATCGAGTTTAGCTGGACCCTAGACTTCATCTTTCTTATGGCCTCCAAATCGTTTTCTTTGCGTGAGGTCCTCCTGGTTCATGGAGTTCCATTTGCCAAGAAGTCTGATCTTTTGACAGACAACAAGATAATTGCATGGGGGAACTGATGAGTGGAGTGGAGTAGTAACTGACACTCGTTTGCTCTGTGTTTCCGGTACGCCACCGACCTCTCCGGAAGTTGCGCCAGTGCTGAGGTACGGGAAATACTGCGGGATCCTGTATAGCGGCTGCCCAGGCGAGAAACCCTGCGACGCCCTGGACGCCTGCTGCATGATCCACGACCACTGCGTCGCCGACCACAACAGTAAGATATCCTCCTCTCTCTATCAGCCCTTCGAGCAGCTTTCTTCCAATTCCAAGAAGATACTCCTATCTGAAACGAAAAGATCGCACAGAAAGAAGAAAAAAAAAACACGTTTGCGTAGTTTGACGTCTCCACCAAAGGCCGCCCCACAGAGCCCTCAACCTCATGCCAGTTGTTTACGAGACGACACGCCACCTAACAGACACAGATCGTATCTTCTCAAGGCAAGCCAGCATGATTAGGAATTATCAGATTAACCAGTGCATGAGCTGCAGGGCAATGCCCCTGATCGGCCTAACAGGTACGTAGCTCCGTCAGTGTACGTCCTCCTGTCGCTTCCTAGTTTGTGCCATCGCTTGCACGCGTCGTTCAGGCACGTATGATTTCAGGAAAAACCGCCCGGTTTCTCCACATCGCACTCAAGCCCATGCGCACTACACGGTTTCGATGAATGATTTATATGGAGTAACTAACGTTGACATGTGTGGTCGTCGTCGTGTTTGTGTGTGCAACTGCAGATGACTACCTGAACACGGCATGCAACGAGAACCTACTAAGGTGCATCGACAGGGTGAACCCGGCGGGGCCGACGTTCCCGGAAAACAAGTGCGGCGTCGGCGAGGTGGCCTTCGTTATAAAGGGGGTCATCCAGACGGCCGTGCTCGCAGGGAAGATCCTTCACAAGCGCGACATCGGGCAGTAGCTTAGCTGATCGAGCTAGCCATCTGTGTGGAAGGTAGCGGACGTAAGTACGCTAGCTAGCTGCACCTGCATAGATAATATATGCGGAGTAAGTGGCAGGTGTGGAGTGGCGGTACGTCAACGTGATAGTAACCGTGTGTGTGGGTACTGTACTTGGGAACAGTAACCGTGCTCGCGGTATGCAACATATTGATGTATTGGAGATTTGTGCGAATGACTATCGGTACTCGAATGAAACAAAGCACTATAGATTGTTGGGGGACAGCAATCCGATTTCGCTGGAGTCCGATGTCAAAGTACTACTGTAGCACATACTTCTTCAAACGCAATGCCCGAAGAAACTACTTGGGCTTAGTGGTGTAAGAGACGATCAGTCTCTCCGGATCTGGAATTATCCTACGCATTGCATCTACATATAAAGTACTCTTTCCGTCCCAAAATAAGTGTCTCAACAACACTTATTTTGGGACGGAGGGAGTATAATAAACTACTCCTATAAAGCTTTGCACTAACTATTATATGAAGGTGAGAACTAGTTTTTCCTCGTAAGAAAACAACTTGTCCTTGGATGGCATGTCTGTGATGATTTGGTATAAAGATCCTACCCGCTCGTTCAATCTTCCTCACACACTTCTGGAGAGCAACATCGGATAAGGCTGTGCGGCGCTAGTGATGGGGGTTGTGGAGATCTAGTCCTTGGGTGGTCTCATGGAGGAAGGATCCATCCACCAGGGAGGGGGGGGGGGGGGGGATCTTCTTCTTCGTTTGCAGCATGCAAGTCGTGGTGGCGCCAATGATCTTGTGGCAGGAGGGTGAGTGCGATGATGCCATTCATGTTCTTGTGGCAACGCAGAGGCCACAAGGGCTGCTCTCCCCTTGCGGCCACCGCCTATGGAGGCGGGAAGGGGCGGACGTGATTCCCTTGCACGACTTCTAGATCTATCGATGTCTTCAGCAACGGTCTCGCTACAAGTTCCTCATGACAGAGGTTGCGTGCCACACACACGTAGTATGGGGTGGTATATTGTGGCAGCATAAACCCTAATCTGATGGTGGCGTAGGAGTATTGGAATTTGGGCGACGATCTCACTGCAATCTTCAGACGACGGTGGATTTATGCCTTGCACATCATATGTGTGGCGTGTTGTGGCCGGCGGATGCCCTACTATGTGGACGGTATGGTAAACAGATTTCAATATGGTGATGGCCTTCCGCAGTTTACCTATATGTCTGTCGAGGTCGATGGCGGTATGAGATTCACTCTTTTTGGATGGCGGAGTTTGAAGGCCGCAACGATATGAGACATGCTCTCTTCTCTGAGGTTGGTTTGATCTGACTCAACCTCTGATACACATGGTGTTTTGCGGGTGTGTCAAGTGATGGCTGGCCGGCAGGTGATACCCATGGTGTCTCATGAAAAGAAATCAAGTCATGCCGGTTCCCGACGGATGTCAAGTGAGAATGCAAGTCAATTCGAAGCATATTGAGGTTGCATTCATTAGATTTGAGATATTCTAGGGCGTGTTTGGTAGCATGTGCTACCCTTTTTTGCATGGGGGTGCGGAAAAAGAGTCATTTGGTTACTGGGCTCTTCCATGTTGTTGCACGAACCTGATATTAAAGCACATCCAGGCCAGGCCCGAGAGGAACGGCTAAATTGATAGTTGTTGTGTAGCCTGGCCCGTTGTCTTCCGATGGTTTTACGCGTGTGGATGAGAGGGCGAAATGGAGCGTCGCTTCGGAAACACGCGCCATAACTCGGCTCACTGCACCGCTCCTTCCTCTCACTCTGACCCCCCCAAACTGTCACATCGCCACGCCAGTGGCACTACCGCCGACCAATCCGCCGCATGGAGGAGGAGCGGGACCGGAGGAGGAGGAGACGACGGGGACAACGAACGCGACCTTGGCCGCAACCTGCACCGCGCGACAAGGACCTGCTTCTCTAGTTCCGGTGCGACCTCGAGCTCCTCGTTGACCTCGGCAATGGCAGTAAGTTCCATCTTCTCCTAATCTTCGTCGTAGTTCATGCATTACACATAGTGTTGTGCCATTTCTTAGGCCATGCGGATCGAATCTGTTAGGGTTTTCAGTAGGATAGTCTTCCAAGCGAGGTTGTTCGTGGATTGGATATGCTAGAAGTTCCACCGTAATTGTTGTTCTTGTGCATTAATTGTTGTTATTTAGCATGTAATTGTTGTCCTTGTGCATCTAATGTATTATGTTCTTTGTGCAAAGTCTGCCAATCGACCTAGGCGCACGGTGGAGGTTGCCGGCGAGGTTGGATTGGCCAAGAAGCATCGTGGAAGGCCGACTAACGTCGGCCACTTCCACTACGAGGATGGGCCAACACTTCCTCCGGATCATCTTCCAGCCGACCTTGGGCAAGTTGTCCATCCCATGCCTCCAGGGGCGGAGCCAGGATTTAAACTTAGGGGGGGCGAGCGATGAAAACATAGGAGAGCTCGCCGATACATGTGGGCAGAAAGGCGATCCCAAATACGAGAGCGCGATACTTGATGTTATGAAATGCAAGCTCGGCTACATTAGTACGACTAAGACGCGTATCGTTGAAGATAAACATAGTCCTCTCCTTTTAAAAATAGTGTATAACAGCAAACCACTATCTCACCATCAGGTCAAATATAGTAAGATAAGTACCGAGTCTAGAATAAAATAACATAAAATAACATCGACCTATATTTGGGGTTAGTTAACATGTATTATCACAAATGGAAAATTGGCAAGCAAATTGACATATGTTTGGTCAGAAAGTATCTACTTTTTCACGTGTTTAAATATACTAAAATGTCACAAAATTCTGAATTTTCAGCATTCGGCAAGATTTGAGATCGAATCAATCGGAGGAAACAATCTAATACTATATTGTTTCTCATCGTTTTTAACTAAAAAAGTACAGGTAAACTGAAATAGAACATATACATTAGTAATACTGTAATAGATTAGTAATACTGTAATAGTAGTAACCAGCGGTTATCGTATAGGGTCAAACGACAGCACGAGCAAGCAGCAGGGAGTCAGCGGCGGCGACAACCGCACGGCAAGTCGGGATCGAGCTAGAAGCGTGAGGCGGCTGCCGGGACGCACACACGCACAAGGGCAGGTTGAGATGACGAGATCGATGGCTAGAGCCTGTTTGGTTTTTTTTTTTTTGAGTAGGCTAGAGCCTGTTTGGTTAGGTTTCTAGGTTGGCTTTCCAGGCTTTTAAGTCTAAGCCCAACCAAACGGCAAAATCCAACCGCGCTTTCCTACAGCCAACTGTGCTTATTTGTGCTGCGAATGCAAAGCACGTCGGGAGGTGCTTTTCCGGCTTTCTCCCAATCCCACGCCCCCCTTGCCCCTCCCACTTACCGAAAATTACCTGAAGATTGCCATCCCATATATACACCGATCCCCGCTTGGAAACGGCCAGAAATTCACCCTGTAGCTCATTTCTCCCCCCAGTCCGCAAGAGGAGAGGGCGAGATGCCGCTTGAACCCCAGCGCCGCCCACCTTGTTCCACCCCTCCGGCGCCGGTCGGCTGGAACTGGCTGCCGCCGGCCACATCCGCCCCCTTACCTGCATGTCAACCCCCCAAATCGACTGCTTCCGCTAGATCTAGGCCCTCCCGGGGAAAACCTAGTTGCCGCGTAGGTCGGAGTTAACCAACCTCCGCGCACCCCCCGCGCGCACCGGGCCGGCCCATTAAGAGGCAGATTCCGTTCTTTCGCTTTTTTGTTTCTTTTTTCTGTTTGCTTTTCTTTTTTCTTTTTCGTTTCTTTTTTGGCTGTTTTTTTCTTCTTAGTTTCTTTTTATTTTTCCATTATTCTTTCTGTTTTTTGGATATATTTAAAATGTTCAGAATTAAAAATGTTCAAACATAAATTTGTTCAAAACTAAAAATTGTTTAGTTTTGAAAATATTTAAATTTAAGTAATGTCTTTTTATATTTTAAAAAATGTTCAACTTTCGGAAATTTAAAATGTTCAAACAGGAATTTGTTCAAAACCAAAAATTGTTCAGTTTCGGAAAAATCAGATTTGAAAATTGTTAAGTTTAAATAATGTTCGGTTTTGAAAAATGTTCATAATTTAAAAAGTTTAAAATTGAAAAAGTTCATAACGGGTCGGCGCATTAGTGCTGGGAAATGAAGGAGGGGGTGCGCGGAGCTACGCTCCCTCCGCGCAGAAACTAGGAGCACCCGCCCTCCCGTACTTCCTAACGGCGGTGATCCGAGCAGCCCAACCGTCTATGGGCCGTTGTGTTGGGCTTTGCTATTGCTGCTGTGTACGTAAACGGATGGCTGACAATTAAATAATGGGCTAATTATGAAATAGTTTGCACTAATATACTCTCAACTCTATGATATCAATCCATCACCAGCAGGCACCGCTCACTCGGTTATAGTTCCTCACTGAACACACATCTTGACGCTGATGAAAAAACAATATTTTGTCCACGTGATGTTCACCCATATAGCTAGACAAAAGGCCATGAAGAACTGAAGCTAAAAGGTATGAAAAGCTGAAATTTATCTACCTAATGGTACTGATCAACCATCACCTTGCATCCAATCTCATTTTGCCGTACTTCATTTGAAATGTTGTGTACCATCTGTTCAGTGTACCGTCTTCCATTCTTGTGTACTCTGAAGTGCAACTCTTTGAGAACCTTTAGTCTTTCTATATCATACACTCCTTCAAAAGCAAAGAACCTTAGATAAAGCCTTTCGAGGTTCGGCATAGCCTTCTCCAGAAACTCTAATCTTATCACATACGGGGCAGAAAACCGAAGAAGTTTCATATTCTCGAACCCACCAGGGTGAACAGGGATAATTATGGTTTCAGGCTCTGATGAACCTTACTGAACGTGAACCTTGATGTGTTGGTGAATGGTTTCTAATTCCAGACCCTTTTATGCACCAGCAATTGAAAATGTGAAAGAAAACAACTTCTTTAGCTGGCTAAGGTGCACCAAAGCATCTCTGCTAAGCATCCCCACTGAGAGGGTCGGTGATAACCCACAAGTATAGGGGATCGCAACAGTGTTCGAGGGAAGTAAAACCCAAATTTATTGATTCGACACAAGGAGAGACAAAGAATACTTATAAGCGTTAACCGCGGAGTTGTCAATTCAGCTGCACCTGGAAAAGCACTAGTAACATGGGTGATGTGAAAACAGCAGTAATATGAGAGCAATAGTGATAGTAACACAGCAGCAGTAGCAGTAACACAGAGGCAATGGCACCAGAAAATATTCAACTGCGTAGTTGACTTTAGATCAATGATGATGACAGAAGGACCGGAGTTCCCAGCTATCACACTGGTGGTAACTCTCAAAGAACAAGTGTTGGGTGAACAAATTACAGTTGGGCAATTGACAGGATTGAAATAGCATTAAGACAGAACATCAGTTTATTAATCATGTAGGCATGTTTTCCATATATAGTCATACGTGCTCGCAATGAGAAACTTGCTTAACATATTTTGTCCTACCAGCCCGTTTGCAGCGGGGCCTCAAGGGAATCTACTGATAATTAAGGTACTCCTTTTAATAGAGCACCGGAGCAAATCATTAGCACTTAGTGAAAACATGTGATCCTCATATCTAAAACATCCCCTCCAGTTATCCCAGTTGCTGTCACTCTGGGGCCTCGGGTTCCGGACAGAGACATGTGCAAACAACTTGTAGATACAATCTAAGCAATAATTATAGAGCTTAAATCTAAGATCATGCCACTCGTGCACTAGTGACAAGCATTAAACACAACAAGATTGCAGCAACAATAACTTCACAAACTTATAGATAGACTGATCATAATGTAACAATTCATCGGATCCCAACAAACACAACACCGATTACATCATATAGATCTCAATCATGTAAGGCAACTCATGAGATCGTTGTATTGAAGTACATGAGAGAGAGAGTACGAACTAGCTACAGCTAGAACCCGTAGTCCATGGGGGAATTACTCACAAACCATCATGGAGTCGAAGTGGAGGCGGTGGAGTCAATGGAGATGGCTCCGGGGGTCAATCCCCGTCCCGGCAGGGTGCCGGAACATGAACTTCTGACCCCCGAAACTTGTCTTCGATGGCGGCGGCGATGCGGAACTTTTCGTGAAATATGACGGATTGTTTTAGGGTTTTTGCATCGGGGGGAATAAATAGGCAAAAGGGCGAGGTCGGTGGACGCCCGGGGGGCCCACACCACACGGCGGCGCGGCCAGGGTGGGACCCGCGCCACCACATGGTGTGGCCACCCTGGTGCCCATCTCCGTCTCTCCTTTGGACTTCTTGATCGTGTCGGAAAAAATAGGGAGTTTGCAATTTGAATCGTCCAATTCCGAGAATATTTCCAGAACAACTTTTCTGAAATAAAAAACAGCAGAAAACAGGGAACTGGCACTGTGGCATCTTGTTATTAGGTTAGTCCCAGAAAATGCATAAAAACCATACAAAGTGTATATAAAACATGTAGCAATTGGTATAATATAAGCATGGAACATAATAAATTATAGATACGTTTGAGACGTATCAGTCAGCTTTGTAAGTGCATCCATTTCAGTGATCCAACTTGGGAGCTTAACCACTTGCATTTGTAGTTCGCAAGACAACTCAAGGAGATTTAGAAACTTTGGTGGCGAGGAGTGAGCACCCCATGAGCTGAGAAAGTCACAAGACCCAGCATCAATTACAAGGGTTTGGAGGGAGTAGCACTAAGGTCTTCAATAGAGGAGCTCAATTCATCAAAAAGTTTACCCCCATTCTCGATGTTCAGCTTGTAGATGACAAGCTTCCTCAACTTGGTCAAATGATGGAAACTCGCTAGTGAAGATGGCCCCTTGACGATTTCGATGCCTGACAATACACACAGGGATTTCATTGGCTTCTTCGTTATATCACCAGGAAGCTTCAATGCCTTTCTTTTTGTTCCGTCGAGAATATTCCTCGCCTTTTCTAGTTGGCAGACGGCCTTAGGTAACTTTGTAATACCAGTTTCCCTTATGTCCAGAGTCTCCAAATACTGAAGCTTCCCTATCTCTTTAGTTCGCAGATATCCTTTGTGTGTTGCTGTTTGAAATCCTTACAACCTTCCAGATCCAGATGTTGTAGACTATTCAACCTGTTTGGATTTGAAAGCAGCCCATTCAAACTGACAAAGACACTCAGCGATAAATTCATGCCATTTCTCCCATGCTTCAAACAATTACACTGTACCTCTTTTTGATATTTGGAACAAAAGCACCTGGATTTGGTTTCCCTTTCTTGTTGCAGCTTGTCCAAACGAATCCACCAATCTCGAAGGTAGCAGGTAGTAGCAGTACCCCTCATCCTCAATCCCCTTGCCGCCGCCCTGTGCTACTCCACCCAACAGCAGTACCGGCCAATTCCCCTCTTTCCTTTCTTCTACGGTAGACAGGTAGGAGTGAAAGAATCAAGCCGGACAGGGGCAGATCAAATGAAGAAGACCTAGGGAGATTTATATATGACAGGATTACCAAGCACCAACCGTTTATTCCGCCTAAATGGCTAGAAATCGTAAAATGAGAGCACTGCCCCATTATCGACGTGATTGGAGAGGAAGGAGAAGTGGAGAACAAGGAGTCGAGGAGGTAAGAGGAGAACCGGAAGTCGAGGCGCTCGGCCGCACATATACACGTTTAGGTAGGGGCTGACAAAGCGAGGGCCTATGCAGCCGCACAGTCCGCACATGCTCAGAGCCAGCCCTGGGCGGAAGGTCCATTAAGACACCTGTCACCTGCTCTCCACCCATCAGGGTCATTTTTAGTAAATATGTTTGGAGGGGTTTTTAAATATTATTGGGCAGAGGTTATATTTTGTAAAAAAAGTTTTCAAAAAAAAATTTGTCAAAAAAATCGCAGGAACACAACAAATCTACACCGTCCGTCCTCACGAGTCACGACCTCTCTCTTGTCCCGACGCAGCGTGCCCTCGTCCTTCTCCCACAGGCCACAGCCGTGAGCCCAACCCGAACCGCGTCCGCTTCTCCCCTTCTACAACATGGCCATGGGGTCGTCGGAGGCCGACGACGACCTGCTCCTCAAGAGCTTCCTGGCCGAGGTCAGCGAGGCCGAGCGCGACAACGAAGTCCTCAGGTTCCCCTCGTCCCCCCTCCCCTAATCTTCCTTCTCTCTGAACGGTATTAATTTCCTACTAGAGAATCCCTTGTCGCATGACGTAGCTTCAGATCCCCAATAATCGCGCCATCCGTTCCTCTCAATTCTTGCCCAGTCGTGCGACGCAGTAGATGTAGCCGCAGCTTGCTGTTGAATTTTGGGTGGGTGCCAGCTCCGCGTGAACCCTAGGTTAGAGTCGTACCGTTCGCGTACTTGTTTATTCCCGCAGTATGATCCAACCACGAGTCGGCTTAGAGGTCTCAGTTAAACCTAGAATTTGATGTTCCCCCTTGTGGGAATCAGTAGTTTGGGAAATTTTACCACTTTTATTACTATGGTGGCGATGAGATACTATGAAGCATTGCTGCTTCTAGGGTTTAATTGCTTGGTTTATCTTCTAGTCTCTTATGATACTCCCTCCGATCCACTAAATCTGTCGTGAGAAATCAAAGTAGCTAGTACAATCGCTACGCAGAACTTGCGACGCTTTTTCGGGATCGGAGGTAGTATGTTAGACTGTACAAAAGTTAATGATGTTAAAGACTGTCGCTCGTCTATTCTGATTATCCTGCGGGCCATGTATGGATCGAGATGGATTTTTGATCTCGTGTGATATGTTTTCTTGTACCAAGCTGATAATTTTGGATTCAAGATGGATAGAGAAGGCATTATGTTTGTGACCTGGGGTGTGCTTGGTTTGAGCCCAGGCCTACACTACCACGAATTTGGCTAGTCGCTAATATTGTCAAGGAAAATGGAGGAGGCAGGGTAGCATGGGCATATGCCAGTTTTGGGGAACCATAGAAACAATGACCAAAACTTTGTCCATGGACACTAACCAAACATACCGTATGTTTTCCTGTCTAGATTGTGCTGATCAATTGAGTCCAGCAGTCAGTTTGTTAGGCTATCCGAGTTGAAGCCATTTTAGCTTAGTACTCCCTCTGGTCCACAATGTAAGACTTTTTATCTAGCTAGTTTAGCTTGCTAAAAAGGCTTACATCTTGGAACAGAGTTAGTATTACTTATGTATCATAATCAATTAAACATGATCAATGACACTGCAACTAGCTAGACATGTGTTATTTTTTATAATGGCAGACATTAGTTGATTAATGAGATCTCTACCGGTGCAAAATTCCAGATAGTTGATATTATTTTACTCTAGAAGGGATGAAGTTGATCGTAATACCGAATTTAATCTGCCTATAATTTATACTACCAAAGTTTATTTAAAGTTCCTCCATGCTTTCCTCTTGGAAGAGTTATACATTCTCGATGGGGATATATGCTGAAGGAAAATTTATAAATGTGTCTTCAAAATAAACAATGACAAGCATGCAAAACAAAGTTAGAAGTCTGGAATGACATGTGCGTCAAAGAGGTGTATCTCTCAGTATAATAATGAACAAAAACCTCCATAGTCTTTCTGTGTTTGCTTTTTATTGTATATATTCTGTTTCTAACACATTCTAACTTGTCAGAATACTTGGTTGCTTCAAGTTAAATCCTTTTGAGCATCTTAAGTTGTCATTTGATTCTTCCCCGGATGAGGTTAAAAAGCAATATAGGAAGGTATTGAATAATGGATTTAATATTGACTTCCTTGTTAGTTCTGGTCTTTTCCCTCCTATTGTAGAGCTAATTGTTGCTTCTTGTACGCCTGCAGTTGTCGTTGTTGGTCCATCCTGACAAATGCAAGCATCCACAAGCACAAGAAGCTTTTGGAGGTATGTAAACTGATCAATAATAACCTGCGTGGAGTATATGAGATAGTAGTAGTGATACATAATCATAGTAGGTTGGAAGACAGCATTTCACTGCGTTGCTGAAGGCTAGATTTTGGACAGCTCTTAAGATCTTAGTTGGTAGCTGTAGATATCTGACAGATGAAGGGAGAGCACTTGCGCTTAAAGAATAGCATGGACTGGTTCATGACATGCCAAAAGCTCAAAACTAATCAGTTTTGCAGAACTTTGTTCTTTTTTATGGGAGAGACACCAGTACATGCTTTAAAAAAACTGTAAAATGAATTTAACTTGATTGGCATCCACAGCAAGGTCCAGAAGTCTAGCAACTAAGTGCAAATTAGTAAATTACAACATGGATTAGTCAGTTTAGAAGATGATTTTATACAATTTGGTTTGCAGATGGTAGTAGCCTAATTATCACTCAAGATTTAGGCATTTATCGAGAGAAACCAGGATAAGTAAAAAGTTTATTATCTCTTCATGTAACTTGTTAAGTATTTGATTTTTGTAATTATTTCTATCATTAAAACTAAACTATTTTTGTGCGCATATACAACTTCTGATTTCCCCGTGTTGCATCGTGCTGCTTCTCTTGTCGTCACATGGATGTATATATGACTGTGTTACCTACTCTTATAAACAGCCCTGTCAAAGGCACAACAGCTCCTGCTTGATCCACAGGAAAGAGGTTACATTCTTGACCAAGTTACTGCTGCAAAAGGTGTGATGTGAACTTTATAAGGACTCTTATGTAGCACCAATGCAATTTTTATTTAAAGGCTTGGCAATTTGTTCATTTGATATAAAGAAAATATGAATTTTCTGATATTCTTTTGTGCTAAAAAATTCAGAAGAGCTGAGGGCAAAGAGGAAAAAGGAGCTGAGGAAAGACAGTGCATCGAAGATAAAATCCCAAGTAGATGAGGTGAGATAACCTAATACAGGCGGTGTGAATATAACGCTTACTTGGAGTACCATGTTTCAAACAAATAGCAATGCAAAAATGCTATGCCTCGACCATAACTGGTCTAATTTAACCTGTTTCCTGTTGGACCAACCTTAAACCGAACACCACACGGAATTTCCCTTAACCAGCATTCACAGTTTTAAGAACTAGACCATTATGATACGGCTAAGTTAACTTGTTCGGTCGGCAGTTTGAACATCTGACCCACAAGTTTTCTAGATAATTATATTTTGTTAGTCATACAATTTCATCTAAAATATCATGTATAGAACTGTGAAGTTAAGAAGTATAATGTCAAAATTGGAGATTACAGACTCCAAGTAAGCGACCTTGACATCCTTAGTTTGGTTATGAATTGCATGAAGGTGACTGATTCACCCTCCATTACAACCGCTTCACCAAAGTCGTTGTAGCTAGGAGTGAGCGAACGCAGCCCCTCGTATGGCGAAGTCATCCGTCATCCAACAGTCCATGTCATGTGTAAAGCTTCTATGGATCGCAGTCATCCTGACTAATTTTCAAACAAGCGTCGCGTATTCCTCCACCTAACATGAGAAACTCATCAAAACACTTGTACTTCATCAAGTTCATTTCTAGCACAGTGAGTGTCTTTAGGTCGTCAATGATCTCATCAAACTGGTGTTAAGGAACCAATTCTTTAGGTGGAGCGATAAGCAATTGAGTATTGCAACTTGGACCAAGATATAATGATCCCGTCTACTACGGAAAACATCTTCAGTCGCATCAGCATCATCATTCACCTCTCCTATCGGCTCATCTATCGTGTACAAAATGGCATAGTGTAATTAACTCTTCCAACTTGGACCAAGATATAATGATCCCGTCTACTATGGAAACATCTTCCTCAGTCTCATCAGCATCATCATCCACCTCTCATATCGGCTCATCTGTTGTGTACAGAATGACATAGACAACACTGTGCCATTCTATACACGATAGATGACTGACCCGATAAGAGAGATGGACGATGATGCTTTGATGAGTTCCTCTCATGTTAGATGGAGGAATACACCTGTTTGGAAATGCATTTAGTCAGGATCGCTGCGATCCATAGACGCCTTACACATGACATCGACTATTAGATGACGGACGACTTCGCCATACGAGTGGTGCTGCGTTCGCTCACTCCTAGCTACAACGACTTCAGTTAAACGGTTGTAATGGAGGGTGAATCGGTCACCTTAATGCAATTCATGACCAAACTAAGGGATGTCAAGGTCTAGCAATTGCAGAAATCAAACCAGGCCCAACAGAGAAAAATATAATTTCCGTTAAAAATCTAGTACAAAGTTTAGGCTGTCAAGAAAGACTGACCGTGAATAGCTAGATCAACAGAGGGTGAAATAGCGAACGGAGGAGGAAGTGGGAAAAGAAAGTGCAATTAATATACGAGGGGACACAGACTGGTAGAGGCAGTGTTGCAGAGGTAGCTTATGGAACACAGTTCACACATGAGCAAGTAAGCTGATTGGGCTAGGCATATATGTAGCCGGAACCAGTGACTCCTGGTTTCTTGAGTTTTTTTTCAGAATGTGATTCGCTCGGTTAATCTGGTTCGGTTATGTACTTATGTAGACAGCATTGAATGAAACCGAGTCATTAAAGTTTTATGTATTTATATTTTCCAGTTCAGTTCTGGTTTGAGTCATTCACCTTATTAAACAAAGGACTTCATCCTGTTGCACTCTATGAACATGAACTTGACCGTCGATTCATCTTCAGTGTGGTGAAAACCAGTTTTTCAGGAAAAAAGTCTTGATAATATACTAATTCTTTGTACAGTATCCTCTAATAACTACACATATTTGTGATGCATGTCTGTCTTTCTTGGTTGACTGCATGCAATGCTAATTATTTTAGAATTCATTACACGCTTACGATAGGATTTGGGATAGATGAAAAAACAGCATTTCAGAAATAAAAATGCCTCATGTATAATGAAAATGAGCATTGCAGCTCTGCTATTTTCTTGTTCACGGTTTAATTGCAAAAAAATATAACGCCGATTACATTGCTAGACCCTTGGAACATCTTATTGAGCTTCATGTATCTTGAACACATGAAAACCTCCATTCATCTTATGAGCAGGGAAAATACGAAGATCAGTTTGAAAGGTCAGACGAATTTCACAAGCAGCTAATAATTAAAGTTCGTGAAATTTTGACGGACAAAGAATGGCGCAGGAGAAAAATGCAGATGAGGGTAAGTAATATGCCTTAAAATGTGCAAATATCATCAGTTGAGCCACTTACCGGAGCTTTGTTCATGCGCGCTGTGCAGATATCAGAGGAAGAAGGAAGACTGAAGAAGGATGAGGAGGAAACAAAAGAAATGTGGAAGAGAAAGAGAGAGCATGAAGAGAAGTGGGAAGAGACCCGAGACAAACGAGTAAGTTTGCAGTCTATTTGTAGAATTTTGATATCTTTTATCTCAACTGGACATATATCTTGTAGCTGTTTAAGTAGTTGTTTACAGTATTGGAAAACAAAAGCCTCATATGTTTTCTTTATTTTACTTGAACGGTTTGGATACAATGGCCATGTGCACGTCCTAATATACTTGCCATGTGTTTGTGGGTCGCAGGTGTCTAGCTGGAGGGATTTCATGAAGACCGGAAAAAAGGTTGGAAAATGCAGTTAAAAGTTTTATTTTGGTACCCATGAAAAACTTACTGTTTCCTTCTTACAGGCACGAAAAGGAGAACTCAAACCTCCAAGGCTTAAGACTGAAGATCCGAACAAATCTTATGTTCAGAGACCAGTGAAGCGTGGTTAAGAAGAATGATGAGAACAATCTGGCGGCCATTCTTCTTGCGACCTGATCTTAGCTACAGCCTATTAAGTTTATATTTTCGGGCTGTAAGCTTGAGTTATGGTCTTCTGTGTTCCCAGCGTAGTCAGTGAAAGAGAGGAGATAATTCTAAGCAAAATGGCCACATATCACCTACATAGAGTGGTATTTGGACTAATGTACTTGTTGAGTAGAATACCTTCCTGAAAATGGTTACAAATTTCTGTTGGAAAAAAGAAACACACTGATGTGAAATATCATCCTTGTTTCACTTTTCATTGAGGCTCTCTTCTCCACTGTCTTTTCATACAGGACAATTTCTTTTGTTTCCTACAGAACAATTTCTGCCGTGTTTCTGTTTGCTGGGCCTTGGTCTTGGTGTACGAGGAGCATTACGTACCGTTTTTGACTTCATTAAGCTATGCATATCCTATCCTGTGGATGGGTTATAACCGGTATTGACTTTTGACCAGTTGCAGTTCCAAGTTGTTCTCTAAACTAAGTCAACCTGTGTTTACCCCCTGCTTACGACACAACAGCTGAAGAAATCGACTCCATTCGTCAATTTCTGACGACAGCTCCGGGGACTAGGACGCCTTCAGCTTCCTGCTAAAGATTGCCACCGACGAGCCTTGGCGCTCTGGTACATCGCTGGCATGCAGCAGCATGTCTGTAAAGCAAATGTGGAAGGTTGAAAGGGCTCATACAATGCATGCACTCTTGCTGTCGTCAACCTCTGAAGAAGTAAACGAACTGGTCAGAAACGTAGGCTCGATCGTGAGGACTGACCTTGTTCGGACCCAGCGAGTTATGTTTCAATTTTTTGTTCTTGGGACGGTTGGAAGATTGGATCAAGATCTCAGACCAACACTCGAATGGCAAACATATTTGGGCCTTTGGTCTAGGTCGTTTGAAGGATTCAAATCCTTAGAATTTTTTTTTGTGTACGTCATTTGATTTGCAAGACAAGTCCTTAGAGAAGATTTATTAGGATCCATATTCTCTCTTAAGGTAGTTATAAAATCACCCCTCTGCAAATGTACAAGACACAAATCTTAATCTTTAGTGGAACTTTTAGTTTCCAGATAAATTTCATGGAAGTGATGGTTGCCATCTATTGTGTCGGCATACATAGATTTAACCGAGAAGGATATACTTCCTCTGTAACTAAATATAAGACGTTTTGGTAGTTCAAATTGAACTACCAAAACGTCTTATATTAAGATACGGAGGGAGTAGATGTAAAGTTTACATCAAAACACACCTGGTTCCTACGTTAAGTTAACATATTCACTACATGCTGAACTAAATGATGTTAAGCCGTCCACTTAAGAAATTGTTGATTAACATTCAACTACCCTATACAACACATCCAAGGCTGAAACATGTTTTTGTTGAACAATGTTTTACAATGAAGGATATTTTTGAGCGAGAGGCTTATCTCTAGGCCTAAAGATCTCCACTTAATCCTCATTAGGCGAGTTATCCGCTTGCCATCCTTGTTTCCAAGATGAAATATCTGGTTGATGATCAACCATGTATTCTTGATTTTTAGGTTCTCTACACCAAGATCACCTTGATCTTTTGGGTCCGAAGATAATACTCCAATTAGCTCGTCGACATTTTCATTTCTGTTCATCATCATTTTACCTTGACCAAAAAAACTATGAACATCGACAGACTTAAAAGTACAGCGTTGATCAGAACAGATCGACCTCAATAAAACAATAAATTGTGCCTCTACAACTAGCGAACTCTACCAGATATAATATCCTTATATCTGTTACACGTGGAATTAATAAGATATCTGGTACTATAACCAACTAGTAGTAGTGCCTGCCTGCAACACTAGAATATTTAGATACCATGCACGGATAGAGCAACGAAGCACACAAGTTGGCCACCTATTTCCTCCAGAAACATCTGTTTGTGGCGGGGTGTGGCCTCCTTTCTTCCTCTATCATCTCTAACGTTCTTTAGCCAAGCCGGCGCACGTGCCCAAAGTCCGAAGGCCGGGCCATACGCGATACCTCCACCCTGCCTGATTGCAGCATGTAACTGCCACCACCGGAACCCATGCTGCCTCCACTCCAATCCCTACGCCTGAAAATTATCGTTAGCTGAAAGAAATCCTGAAAGTTATTGTTTGCTAAGGATGACTGAAAGTTATTGTTTGCTAAGGATGATTCAAACGGACCGACACATCAAGTTCGTCTGTGCCTGTTCTTATCCGGAGACAAAATCAAGGTCTAACGAGGCGACGTAAACGGACAGCGGTCCGTTTTTCGTCCGCCGCGATCCATTCTCGGCACAAATTTGGGTCAAGTTTGCATCGGTTCCAGATGCAAGCGAACTTTCCTTTGCGTCCGCCCTGTGTCCTCCCTTGACCCGCATATCATTGACTCGAACGGCCACCTACCCCCGTTAACTGTGGACGGTAGAGCTCTTTTAAAAGGCACCTGCGGCCATTGTTCAAGAATTCGGCCGAGTAGCCGACTAAATGGCCAGTTAATCGCTACTCGACGGGTCACTGATGCGAATAGCACCTATTCAGCTCATAAAATGGTAAAGCCGATTAAATGGTAGTTAATCGGTTATCAGACCGATTAATCCCTGTCAGGCCAATTAAATGCTAGCGAACAGTTAATTGGCTGGGTAAAATTTGAGGTCTACATTTGGCCCATGATCCCTCCCAAGCCCCTCCCACTCCAAATAGCTAGGGTTGGGGCTCCTCCCGTGCGCTCTACTCAGTCTCACCTGGTGGCTGGCCGCCTCCTCGCTGGCCTATAGTTGTAGCCCTAGCCACCGCAGAGCTGCTCTCTGCCGTCTTCCCTCTCCATCCCCTTCCGTCTAGAGCTCCTCGTTCCCCCTCTAGGCCCGACCTGTAGCAGCTCCGGCTGTCCGGCCCAAGGCGACCTAGCTCCTCCGACCTAGCAGTTCCGGTGGTCCTCTCCCAAGCTTTTCCTCCGATCGAAACTTTTTATTTTCCTAGAATAGCATATTTTAATGCAATATATTTGTTGTGAGCATTAGAAATACTTAAAAAATACTTGTCGTAATATATTGTCATATGCAACCGATTAATTATCGACCGATTAATTCAGTTAAATGGCCGATTCACCGATTATTCTCTACTCAGAAGCCGACCGAGCAGTTACCAGTTACTGAATTCCAACTGGATTAATCGGTCGATAATTGATCGGTGGCCACCACATCAGTTACTACGGTCATGTGGTAGGAAGATCCAACAAGTCCGTGGCTACGGTCGGCGCTACCAGGTAGCGTTCCCAGGCCGGTAGCTGTAGCCGGCGCCCCTCCTTTACCGTATTCCTTCACCAGCCGAGCGATCTAGGCCTAGTTCGGAATTAATGTCGCACTAGAAATGTAAAATTCTGCGAGGAGCATCACCAGCGATTTGACGCCGACGGCCAGGCTCAATGTTGATTTTTAAAAAATATAATAAAAATGTTAGAAAATTTTGATCAATATGGCCAAAACACTGGTCGCATGAACTCAATGTGTCGGTCCGTTGAGAGCAATGGCCGATAGGGACGGATATAAGTCGGACAACTATCCATTTGACGATTTAATTGGACAAAAGCTGGGCATAAAGCTGATCTGTTTGGATCGACGTTGGAGTCATTTTAAATGAAAACCTGAAAATTATCACTAAGCTGTAGCATTTGAATGCGATCGCCCGACCAGTCGGACCCGGGACACCAACACAGCATCGTGCGCCCAGCGGAGACAGCAGCACCGTTGCGCCGCCTGCGCTTGACTGGAGCAAAGCAGGCGGCCGGCACGACGGCGGGAGGGCACTGGTCCGTTGCACCGGGGAATGGTCGCCTCTTCCCGCGGCTGGTGAACGGGTGCGCACAATCTCCTGCGTTATCATGGTGTCACCAAACGAAAACAACCGAAGCCTGACCAGCGGATTGGACCAGAAAGAGTGGTGGTTAGAAAACTATATACACACGAAAGGGGCGCGAATGATTTGAAGCTTTGGTCACGCATGTCGATGAGTGACTGGTAGAGCGGCACGGCAAGTGGCCCTTGACCTCTTGCCGCGTTCCCAATATTTCAATCTGCTTTCGTGACGATGTTTGGCCTGGTGGGCTCGAGGGAGCTTTGGTGGTCGGTACCGGAGCTCAGAGGGTGGAGTAATATACACTAGTAACAAGCATATGCATATGATAATAAACCATGTTACTAACTTCATAAATTCAAAAAAAAATGTTACTAACTTCATATGGCTTAATAATAAATATACGGTGTCATGCAAAATTTTATTTATTAGCTTGTAGACACACGATGTATTGAGATATGTGATGTTATGGTGTCATATTGCGCCTGTGAGACCCGTGAATCTCGATGCCTGATGTTGATCAGTTCGAGATTTCAAAATGGAGACAAGGTTTTGAATGTGATGGAAACTACGAGCCGACGGATGATCAGTGTTTCGCAGCAGACTCGGTAATTGGGGGCGGCCACACTAGGAGACATCTTTCTTGGTGTACTGTTCTTTGCGCACCAAGTTTTGACTTTTAGGGTGAAAACTGTAGGTCCAACCTTTACTGGTCTTACATGACAATGTCGGGTCTCTCATCGTCTCCTTATTGAAGGCGTTGTCCGGAGTTTATTTGAACTTTCTTTAGGGTGAAAACTGATGATCAGATGATCAGGCGACGACAATGTTTCTGCAATATTTCCGTACCGGAGGCGTTGTTATTGGAGAACCTTTGTTCAGTCAGTGTGTGCAGTGGCGGAGCTTCACGGAGGCCAAGCCCCCCCCCCCCCCAATTCTGCAATTCATACGATTAGTACTGGTGTTAAGACTAAAATAATGAGGATTAAGCATCATAATCGCTATTAAATGGCTTAATTAACCTTTTAGCCCCTCCTATTTTTTTGTTCAAGCTCCGCTACTGCGTGTGTGATCATTGGTAGTTTGGCGTGAAGTTTTCTTCTTTTGGCTGTGTGCAACATTGGTATCTTCCTTTTACATCATGTTGTTGGAGAGGTCGGGTGTAACTTATATATGCTTGGTATTGCTGGAAAAATATTATGTTACCACAACCCTCTTCCTCATCATTAATTACTTGCAATTCTGATTTTTTGCTTACATGGCATTATGCTACTAAGCTAGATATGTTACTCCCACTATTGGTAGATTTGAACCTCGAGTTAATCCAAATGGTGTCTTCTCATATGTTTTTTACATTAACTGATATTGATCTCTTTGGCTGATCTCCTTGAGTTGGTGTGTTCACTAAAAAATGTATCTAGAAAGCTTTGCTAAATGCTCGGGACTTGACATTCCTAAGATCAACGTAATTAAAGAGTATGTAACGAGACTTAAATTATACTACTAGTAACATGAAAGAAATATCAGTGAGCCCTTTTTAGTTTAATTGTACTCGGACACTTTCCTATTATATTCATGCATTCATATGGAAACCAATTCTACAATTTATGAACTACCAATCGTTGTCTGGATGGTTAATGAAAGTGGTAGTGCCTCTTGCCCACAAACTTGCACAACAAGGTTGTCATATGAGTCTAGAATTTGCATCCATCGATATTGAGGTGTTTACTGACGTTCATCGATTCTCAAGCTTCCCAAATCGAGTATCCACTAGACGGTGTTTGAATCTTTCATGATTAGATTTATCATATATTTAACAAAATTTGATCAACAACGTTCCCACTAAATATGCCGGCATAGATGGACATGTGGACATTTAAAAGGATCACAATAGTCTTTTATTCCTCACATGTATAAACCACCCAACTAGTGAACGAGATATGACAAAATATGCTGCCCTCTCTCAATTCATCACTAAAACAGGACAAGTTAAATATGTTTTTCCATGTACAAACCGAGACCATCACTTCATGTAGGAGTAGCTAGCAGTACTCTCTAGACAGATTAAAAAGGATCATCGTGGACCGCGAGGGGAGATTTAGCACCGTCCCCCAGCATCCTTTTGGCACGGCACAAAAAGGACTTACCCTAAAGATGCCATTATTGTAAGATCGAATGGGGGCCACGGGTGCTTCAGCAACACTAAGAAAGGTGGCAGGCAAGCACCTACAAATATATACTCTCCCTTTGCGCGTAGGAACTTTACATTATTCGTCTCGCAATTGGCAATTTGGCATTTGGCAAACCACAGGAAAGATCGGTGGCGAGGCACTGGCTTGTACATATCCATAAGACCTTAACCCATCAATGGGATCTTATTCCCCCAGTGCTGGATGATATCAAAAGTTTCCAATTACGCAACGACTGAAACAAAATAAAAGAGAACATATGACGAACAACTTTGGATAGCTCAATTCATACCATCTGGTATCATGGACAAACAATAATAATCTGTTTTTGAGGAATTTATGTTACGTGCATCAGTCCAAGCAAATGCTGGAAGTTGCCTTCCTTACAAAAGAAAACAAGTGCAACGTAAGCGAGATACAGCCGCAACAAGTGTTCACTTCCTCGTGGATGTGATTCTAATGAGAGGGTGGTAGACTTACATTTCATTACTCCCAATCTGAAATTAGCCAGACAACTGAAACATTTCAAACCAGATAAAAAGTAGTATTAGTAAAAAATCGTCGTCTATCTTGATTCTTGAGTAAGTGAAAATTGTTTATTCTGTTAAGAGTAAGCAAGTAGTAGCTAGGTAGCTAGCTTAGCATCGTAAGCATAAGGTTCCTCCTTTTCCCGTCATTAGCATTAAGCCCTTTCACTTTTTGTTCTACTTTGCCTTTACAAGCTCCACGCTTCGTCCGGTCTCCTTTCGGTCTTTTCTTTCCATGAAGTACTAATTTTGCCCAATAAAAAACGAAACGTCACTGATAGTTAATGGATGATGCAACATTATGATATTTTTTTAAGGCCAAAGGGGAATGCACTGCTAAAAATAGCTCGTAGGTTGATTCCCACAGACTTGCACTACCTTCTAATGCGTCTTTTTTTCTTCTTTTTCTTGAACACATACATTCTTATAACAATTTATGTTGGTAAAGTGAAATGAAAATGTGCATTACATGCAGAGTTATAAATTCGAGTTCTACAGCCGGTAAGAATTAGTACTTTGTAGCAATATGCACTTGAGCTTACGGCTTAGTTTTTGACATAAATTTCCCTTACTACTTGTTCATATAGTACCAATACCATTAGAACTTTGCTGGAAGAAAAAACCCGTTTCCTGCATTTCCTTACATATTCCAGTCCAAGACAAATTTGCTTATAGGTGCTAAAGATCTGTATTAAAAACGAGTGTAGCAATGAAAACGTACATCTGGTTTAGTTAGTTTTTGATACTTCAGTTTCCAGACTGAATCACTACTAGAAATCCCCATATTCCCGACGGTGAATTTTAATAACCGACGGGCCGTCGGCTAATTATTGACCATGATATTCATGTTAGTTTTGAGGGACTTCAAATTAATCTCATATTAGAAAGTTCTAATCATTGCAAAATTCTTTAGACTTTGATGCAATCAAGGCCCCTTTCTAGATAGAGCTGGGGCCTTCCGCGGAAACCAAGTGCTTGCTGATGGCGTCCCAGCCAGATCCAAAACAGCTGCCTTTGATCTCAGTTGCGCTGTACGCACCTCTGCATCAGGGAGTTCGTTATCAACATTCATCACTGTGATATGTTGTTCTCTCTTTCAAAGGCTCTTGCCGTGGAAAGCAGTAGTCACTTAGCCCTTACGCAATCTCTCCCGTTTGACGTGCTATCTCTTTCAGCTCTACTCCCTCTACTCCTATTAACTTGCAAACTGAATGTTTTGTTGATGCAAATAATTAATTAGCCTTTTCCTTCTTCAATCAGCGATGGGCGCGGTTCCTAGGGTGGCCATGATCGATGTGCATAAAAGAATAGCACTAATACATTATTTATACTAGTGCAATCTTAGGAGGCTTGACATATCCCTAGTCTCCACCCCCGCGTCGCCTCCTCTGGCGGCTCGGGGGAAACCCTAGAGCCGCCGCCGCCGAGGCCTCCCCCGCATCGCCGCCGCCGGAGGGGGCGCCGGCAAAGCCGGGCGCGCCCGGGGAAGGTGGCGGCGGGCGATTTTCGAGCTCCCTCGCCTGTGGATTCGCGTGGAGACGGCGGCTGGAATGGTGGATGCCATGGCGCGGGATGGCACGGCGAGGCGGCGTGGGCTCGCGGCGCTGCGGTGGTCGCCGTCGTGCCCGGCGCGACGGGGCGGAGGGGCGCTGGCGCTGGAGGCGGGAGGGGTCCGGGCCCCATCTGGGTCTGGTCCGGGCCGGGCGGGCCGGGCGTGGGGCGCGGCCGCGCGGCGGGATGTGTGCGGCGGCGGGAGGTGGGGGCCTCTGGACGCGGCGGCGCGAGGGGGCTGGTGCTAGGCCTGCGTGCCTGCCGTGGTCTTCGGCGCTGGTGGAGTCGATCTGCAGGCGTTGGAGGTCCCCGGGCACCATGGAGTTGCTGTGGTGGCTGGCGATGCTGTGCACGCGGGCTGGTGTGCCTGTGCGCTTCGGAGATGGTGGTCAAGCTTGGTGGGCGGCAGTAGGGCGGCCGTACCCGTGGTGTCGCTCCTTGCTTTGCGGGCGGGATGAACTCCGGGCGAAAGCCTCTTTCCGACTTGGTCGGAGCCGGCGACGGCGGCGCTTTTGGGCGTCGTTTTCCCTCTTGGGGGCGTCGCTGTGGAGTGATCGTTCCCAACCGACGTGGGTGGTGCTAAGATTTCCGGGTGAAAGCCTAAGCTCCTTCGGGAGCGGGCGGCGACGACGGACGCGTCGTTTCCTTGTTGGAGGCGCCGCCTTGGAAGTTCTTAGCCCCTCACGGTGCGATGGGCTCGCATCGCTCGTGGAGGGCGGCTCTATTGTCAGGGGAGCGGATGACCGGGGTGGCGGCCCCGGACGGTGGCGGTGCGTCGAGACGGCGGTCTCGGTCTCCCACGCTACGATGGTTCCATGAGGCGGAGCCGTTTTCTAGCGAGGGTCTAGGTGGCGGCCTGGATGAAGACTGCATGGGCAGAGGGTTCGTCGACCTGACTGGATCACCTTCGGGCAATGCGAAGGCCGATCTGGTTGCTTCTCCGGGGCGGCAGCCCCGGACCATGGTGGTTTTGGTGGCAACCTAGATGAAGACTGCGGGGGCAGAGGGTTCGTCGACCATGATTGGATCGCTTTCGGGCAATGCGAAGGTTGATCTGGTTGTTACGCCGGGGCGGCGGCACCGGAGCCGGTGGTGTGTGTTGTGGCGTTTGTCGACTTGGGTCGTGTGGGCGACGGGTCGCTTCGTTTGTGTTATTCTTTTGTACAGTTTGTATGGTTTTTGAACCCGGTTTTCCTTATAAACTGGGTCAACTCTTTCTATCTATTCGGGCGGTGGATACGACCACCTTATACCTCAAAAATCTTAGGAGGCTTGCATGAGCTGAGGCGGCTTTGACCTCTCTAAACCAGCCAACCTATGGTTTCAAAAATCTAAAGCCAGCACATAGAACTAATTGTGTCTATCGTCTAAATTGTCGCATATGTGCTTCAAAGTGGACTTTGTATACTATGCAAATTAGATGGTGTGCAACTTTAATGCTTAGATATGATTGGATTTAAAATTGTGATGGTGAGACAAATATATTACCACCAAAACTATAAAAGTTAAGGCGTATTTTTATTTCTTAAGACATAATTTTAACCAACAATTACTCATAATATATGATACAAAACATAATCATAACATAATGATACTCCCTCTGTTCCGTGATATAAGATGGCTAAGCTTTTGAGATTTTTTTTGAAATATAAGGTGTATTGTGATTTATGGACAATTTTACTCATCAAAAAACGAGTCACAATCTGGAACAGAGGGATTTGACCTATTGTTTTCAATTTATAACTATTAGGTATTCCTCTCTCTCAAAAATTTCAGGAGAAAATGAGTACACCGTATGCAAAATACTGATGTCTTAATATCCGTGCCAAAATCTTAGACAACTTATATTAAGAAAATGATGGAGTATCAGTTTTATGCCACATAATTAAGCTAATACATATCTGTTAGTCAAATCTTTATCATAATCAATCGAAATACACTTAATATTTTCCAACGAAGAGAGTATCTTAGAGTTGAATTACCCTTGTGTTGCACATGCAGTTGCAAGAAGTAATGAGTACCGGCATCGACCCCCAGGCAGACCATGGATACCACGAGCTTTTTCTATCAAGGTATCATATGGGAATGATACACAATCCACTAAAAACCATATGTGCTAGTTTAAGTAATTATGAAGAAACATGTCAACGTTATAGATAGGTAGACACATAAAATGAAACTTGATCAAAAGAAGATGGAAGATGGGGGTCAAAGAACCAATTATGTCAATGTGGCTACGCTACTATAGTACTATATACATCATAGAAGATCATGGTTATGCATATCAATCAATGCAGAGACCGGGTTCTTCTTTTTAATAATTATTTTTACTCTTCCTCTATATGTATGGTTCCTTTTATATTTTCTAAAACTTATTTTTATACGGTAAAATATTAATATCAAGCACAGATATCACAGAAACTCGGCCTCCGTATTTTCTTAAACTAATACATATATCATGATCGTGTAATACTATGGTCAGATTTGCTATTTCTACATAAACTTCCAGCCGGCGCTGCTTTCATGGTGTCATGAAACAAATGAAAGTTGATCTAGAGGTTGAAGAAACTTTGTGGATGTCTAATGTTAGCCTTATCCTATATAAGCCCTCTTAAATTTTTGTCCTATGTCCACCACAGCATCATACTAATCGGCCATTTCTGCATCACATGGAAATTCGAAAGCACCACGCATGCCAGTAGTGCAAGTTGTAGAGGCATATATGTATATCTCAGGACATGGCTTTAAAAATGCCTGAAATGGACAGGAATAAGCAAAGCATCGGCACACACAGACTGGGAATCGAGTACGTTTATATCACTACGCAATTCCATACGGGTAGAGAACTAGAGATCGGTGAGTGCCATTACTGGACAGTGCGAGCTAGAGGGGCAGCCTCGTGAAGCATCTGAAGTCATAACTTTAATTTCCTGTCACCTCCCAGCAAAAGATTGGGCCGCGCCAGCCTTGCGGACGCTCATATTCGACCAGATAACTCTTGCCATCACCGTCAGAATCTTGCATATGCAGGCACATCTAACGTGCATTAGCTACATAGCAAGGCACAAGCTTGGCACAATCGCCTGAAGATTTAGCGTCGATGGCCTCTCACACGCCAAACCTCGATCACCGGCCGGCAGTAACTGGCGTGAAAAGATCTCTCCGACTCATCCCTATCTATCGCGGAGTCCTTTATTCCTCGAGGCTTTCTGGCTCTGGTCCTGAATTTTGTGGCCTTTAACGGCTTTGATTTCACTCTGGTTTCTTGGACGGTTCCTAGGGTGGCACCTGCGGGGAACATTCCATTCTGCGATCGTCTCAGTGTTTTATGATTCTGATTCCGGCTCCTCTACGTCCTGGCTTTGTATATATGACATTGCTTTTTGGAACCCACCGAAGCCGTGTGCTGAATTCTGAAACTTACTGCAGTTCTGAGACGCATCAGGTCTCCCATGATCTTTATTTTAGGTGGGGATGAATAGCTCTTCTTTTGCGATATAATTAAAAATGAATAGGTCGCTAGTGGATGGTACTATACTATTCTTACTATTTAGAATCTGAGACTAGAAAGAGACTGACGATCCCTGTTTTCTTATTTTGTTTTCTTAATATGATGGTGAAACTTTATTTTTGTTGGACCACTTGGCCTTTTGGAGGATGTGAACGTCCACACTGCTGATCATAGTTTGCAATCACGTACTGATCAAGTTTCAAATTCTATCTTTTGTAGAAAAAAATGCATTTTGTGGACCTGAGAAAATAATTAGCAAAGGGAAGTAATATTTATAGCAAAAAATATGACTAAAATTGTATAAAAGCAGGGATTTCTAAAGTGTAGGAAAATATCTCGTCTCGTAAGTGCTTTTCTAGAGACCCTAGCAACCAGAGTTTCCAGAACTACCATCTTTTCCGAGAATTTAGTGTCGGCATATATTTATGCTTCGGATTTATAATTTTGGATCATTTCTTGTATGGACTCGTGTATATTTTGATAAACTTATCATCCACCAGCTCATCATATAGAATTCCCCAAAATGAAAAAAAATATTGAGAACATTGACTTGTTAGTGTGTCCAGATATCATGTTGCCACGATACAAATATCTTTGTATGCATAGCATGTGTTTCTTTGTATAATATCTAGAATTTGGTAGTTGATAAGACAGACGTGTTTTATAGGTTTAATTTCATCTGTATTTATTTATAGTAGATTTCAGTTACTAAATACCACCATTCACTTGAAATAGTACATACATTTGTCGAGAAAGAGGAAATATATCACCTGTTTTGTGGCAATTTTTACAGATCAAAGGCCCACTTTAAAGGGTTGGAAAGTCAGCTGTCTAAATGAACTTCCCTTGTTAGACACATAGTGAAAAGAAAACACTACGAAATTTAGACATTGGCTAGTCATGTAACAATATTTTTAAAATTTTCAAACTCACTGTACACATATGTAAATTGTTATCTTATATGTATATATATAAATTGTAGTGGGAAACTCTCCCACGGTTTTTTCCCTAAAAGGTGCAAAAAGTCTCCATTTTTCTTGTTGCACGACCAAAATGTGGAGATTTGTTCTAGGCTAGCACCAAAAGTTCTGTGTAGAACATTTGATAGTTTTATCCAATCTATTTTAGCAATTTCATACTAAAAAAACATAGGATTAATGCCTTCGAGTTTAGCACACGGCATGCAAGTTGTATCCGATCTTGTCTTTTAGCCAAGTTTTATTGAGAAAATACCTCAGACTACAGATCAAAGATTAGTACAAACACCCCTAGAAAATAATCAAAATACATCGAGGTCCTTGAGAGGCCAATGGTCATCTTCCTCTCAAACGAGTGGATGACACGTCAGGGCCACTGCCTGTCCATCAGAGCCAACATGTCGTTGTTGATCGTTGACGGGAAGTCATAAAGGATACAGTCTTGCAGGTCCAACGCCCTGGAGAAGAAATTGTCGAAGTCGTTACCCCCGAAAGATCCACAAATCAAAGATCACATCCTCACGAGCCTCGTGCCATCAGTGTAGGCTGCACCAACGTAATGGGGAGGAGGCGAGAGGACCAAACTGCAGAGGGAAATTGTTGTTGCTGTCACGCCAACAAACACCGTAAACCCTAACCTCACCGGCATAGAGTCTCAAGGAAACCACCAACGAAGTGTCATCGCATTTCCCTACTAAAAGTCCCAAAGCGGGGCAAATTAGAGCTTCATCAGGTTGATGGGGTAGTCCCGCACTTCCACAATGGTGGAGCCGGGGAGAAAGATGTGGTGGTGTGGTGCTCCCAGAAAACTGCCTCCCTTTAGGGTTCGTTAAGGAAGAGTGTTATCATCGTGTGTTCGTATATATATATATCTTTTAGCCAACGTGTCTCTTGTGACTGTAGCGACTAACTCATTAAGTTTGTGTTTACTTGAGGTGTATTTTCATCCCCAAGTAGATTGGGGATGGGAGGGGATTTGTGAATTTTTTGCTTTCACCCAACTCTCACAAATCCCAATAAATACAATTCCCCACAATACACTAGCATGATGTAGAGTTTTTGATTTAGTAAAAGATGAGATGGTTGGTGGGGGATAGTTAGGGATTATCCCTTTCAAAACCCGATGAGAAAAGAGATTGTTGGTATTTATTTAGATCCGGGATGACCCCTCCAACCCTCCAAAATACACTTCAAATACACTACAAGTAAACAAGTTTTGAATTTGTAAATCTCGATTTTACCGGTCTTCTACCTATGTTATTAGTTTTCTTGATTTATTGTAGTACTCGTTTGTAAATACACTAGGAGTATTGTTTTCGTTTTCTCGACGGTTTTAAAAGAGGAATACGTAAGCATGCATCTTAACTTAAATTATGACCACTAGAACAGAAGCACGCAAGTAGATACAACACGTGCGCCGAGGCACGGGAACCAAAGCAATCTAATCTCTCTCACTCTCCCACTCACTCGACGCTAAGCCAATCACGTGATTATAACTTACTACTAACACAAACATCACTATTACGCACGTTTACGTTACACCGGCACAAACGACGGCTACAAACAAATAGAGCACTCGACGAGAGGCATGGAATCGGACGGAATGAAGAGGCCGCGGCGCGCAGTGGGGGACGATGAGCTCAAGAGGAGGTGGCGACGCGCGGCTCCCAGATGAAGAGTTGCCCGCTCAGCTGCCCGCACCGGCGCATGTGGTTGAGGAGCTCCTGCTTGCTCCGGCGCTGCCTCGTGGTCATCAGCACCTTTCCCTCGCCCGGCGGGGCGGTAATGCCGTAGCCCTCCGGCAGCGGAGCTGTGACGCTCAGAGTCGAAGGCTTAGGTGGTGCAGCGGCGGTGTCGTTGACCGGCTCGGCGCCGACGAACTTGTTGATGACGAGCGAGGAGCGGTGCACCCGCGCTCCACTGCTGTTCGCCTGGGGCTGCGTGCTGACCTTGACCTCCACGACGGTGCCCCTGTCCACGACCTCGACCTCCTCCTCGTCATCGTCGTCCTCCTCCTCTTGGGTTTCGTCGTCGTCGGCGATCTTGTGCTGATCATCGGGTTCCTGCAGCAGGCCGCGGTTCTTTTCCTCGTCGGAGGCCGGGGCGGCGGTGTCGGCGAAGGAGAGGAGCAGGCGGCCGCCGCGGCGCTGCGCGCGGAACAGGGTGTTGGACAGGACGGGTACGGCCTCGACGACCAGGCGGCCGTCGCGGCGGTGCTGCCTCATCTGCAGCGACCCGACGGTGCGGCGCGCCAGAGAAGGCAGCGGCGGCGGGAACGCCCGGGGCGGCGCGGCGCGCGCGGCCACCCCGTTGGCGCCGTCCTCCTCGTCGGAGCCCGGGCAGGAGCGGTCGGTGGCGCCGTCGGCGTCGGAGAAGCCGTCGGAGCCGGTCTCGGAGCCGAGGCTCTCGGTGCAGACCTCCAGGCTCTTCTGGCTGAGCAGGCTGGAGGAGCGGCGCACGGGCGCGGCGGGCACGTACGGTGACGCATGGGCCTGCTTGGGCGCCGGCTTCTGCGCCTGGATCATGTTCCATATGTCGTCCCTCTCGGCCGGGCGCTGCTGGTCGGCGCCGCCGTGGTCCGTCTCCTGCAGCGGCACGGCCTGCTCATCAGTAGCGGCGGCGGTGACCACCTTGCCGGCGTCGTCCTGGTCGACGTGGCACGGCAGGCGCTGCTCCGTGGTCTGGAACGCTGTGAGTGCCATTTCTCCTCGACTCGTCGCACGTAGCGTCAGTGGTTACACCAAAAGGAGGCTGCTTTCGCGTGAGCTGAGTCGTGCGTTTATGTTTGGGTGGCTCGTGTTGTTGGGTTATTTCTGTTTAGTAGCTCGTGGAGATCAGGGAGAGCAGGCGGCAGGGCACACGAACAGAGAGAGGGAGAGACGGAGGAAGGAGAGATCCAAACCGGGAGAGTGCACGCGGCGGCGATATATAAGCGGAGGCGAGCGGCTTGACAGGGTGTGAAACAAGATAGGCTTGGTAAACTCTAACGCGCGGCTGGGTTTCGATCGGATTTGAAAGTTTCTTGTGTGCTTCTCCTTCTCTCCTCTACGATGGTCGATGGCGGCACACTGACTCCTGTTTTGGCTGCTCAGACACACAAGTCTTGAGCTGGGATTGTGGGAGGGGATGTCACGCGATAAGAAGTGGAAGGGAGGGGCGGGGGTATTTGTAGCAGCGGCGGCTCCTGGGCTGCGCTCGGGGCTCCAGCGCCGCTCACCACACATCCCACTAGCATGGGGCATGGGGGGAACAAATACTTTTGCCGCCACCAGGGGACCCCTCCGTGACATATGCGCCTTCCACTGGGAAATATCGGGAAAACTTTCTGACTTTACTTATCTATTACAAGAATAAATTTACATGTTCTCTTCATTGCCATGTATAATGTTTGCAGAGGTACCCATCTATTTTTGGTTTCAAGTTCTTAATTTATAGGTTATTTTTTATATTTTGAATCCAGAAGTCCATGCTTTAGCTAAACCAGCACAAGCAAAGAACCAAATCACAACTATAATTAAAAGGGACCTATAATTGTTTTCGTCTTACCTCTAAGTCAATTCCCTTTGCAATTGTATTCAGTTGCCAAAAGTGTGATGGTGCCGGGAGTGTTTGTACCGTCCGTCCGATTAGTTTCGAGTATCTCTCGCTTATAATTTGTTGGGCACATTTTCCATTTCATCGATGGATCATCTTCCACTAATCATTATATAATGCTAATGCGTAAGTTGACATGCTAATGAAGCTAGGAGAATTCATATTGTTGTCCGTCCGATCAGTTTCAAGTATCTCTCGCTTGGTTGGGGACATTTTCCACTTCACCATGGATCGTGTTTCTTTAGGAAAAAAAACGTATAAATGCTAATGCATAACTTGACGTGCGATTAAAAGGACAACCCATGTCTATCGTCCAGATAATACTTTCAGAGTGCATTCAGCGGAAGGAGTACTTACCTTATTAAATATTTTGTCTTACTAGTCCAATCTCTTTTGTAGCGATGAATCATACTTTTGTGGAGTATGATATGAACTCATCCAAATCTTTAACTCTCTTACGAATGTATTATAACATGATACATAGATGCTTTAGTTTGTTCTTTTTTTTCAAGGTTTGGATCTTATAGGGCGTCTTTTTTATTTTGGATCGAGAAGCCCATGCCTTAGCCTGTTCCAGCACAAGCAAAGAATCGAATCACCACTAACAATAAAAGGTACCTATAATTATTTTCCTTATATCTCTATGCCAATTCCCCTTGCAATTGTAGCATTTATTTGTCCAAAGTGTGATTTTTACAAGCGCCCCCCACGGGTTGATTTTCATTACCAGGAGATAACGAAAATATAAGAGTTTGAACACCACAAACCACGAGAGAAACTAGAGTCAAAGCAGGGAAAAAAAACAAGAAACCTTTACTAGCCAAAACTGAGGGGCAACAAAGTAAGCAAACAAAATCATCTACCGAAGAGGAGGAAAGGGAGGGCAAAGCAGCGCAGAGTTTCCCTACACGGGAACAAAGGTTTGTTCGAATTTTACATGTGTTTCACAAAGAGAAAACACCAGGAACTGCACATGCTGCGTAGGGAGAAAAAGGAGTCAAGCATCGAAAGATTGTCGAACATCAGCATCCTCGGATCTTCAAAACAGGAATTGAATCTTCTACTTATATTTATCATCCTCAGTTCCTTTCAGAAGAAGAGGCGCAAAAGTATGTCCAGCGTCTCCACCGGCATCACCGACAGTAGCCGAAGTGGCAAGATTCATCGTACGCCTGATCCGCAGCATGTAAACATGTCCAATGTTTAACAAACACACACAAATAGCATATTAGTTCATTAGGACTTTTAATTAGTATTCCTTTGAAACAAGCACGGTTGCGCAATTTCCAAACAGCCCAATACAGTGCAACAATCAGTGTAATTTGAACATTTCTGCTAACAAGAAGAAATTGAGGGATCCACCAGAAAAAATGAGCGAAAGAGCTAGGTCCCTTGGGGGCCCCAATAGCTCCAGCAACATTGGACCACACATACTTAGCAGCTGAGCATTCAAAAAAGAGGTGGTGAATTGTTTCATTCTAATCACAAAATTGGCACTTCACATTGCCCATCCAATTTATTGTATCCAAATTGTCCTTAGTAGCAATGGCATTCTGCCAGATCAACCACAACCATACCTTGATTTTTCAATGGAACCTTAGCCTTCCACAAATGCTTGAACGATCTATCAGCTCCTGCTCTACTCATGTGGTGATACATAGATTGGACAGTAAATTGCCCATTTTTAGTATACTTCCAGGCATGTTTATCATTTTCCTCATTCAGAGCAACATCACACAACGGGTTTTGCAGTTCTCTGAATTGCAATTGAAGGTAGGAAGGGCGTCATCGTCTAAATGGCTATCTCCACCCACTTTGAGTAGCATCTGCCACATAAATGTTAACCTCATTACAGATTTCAAACAGCTCCCCAAATATGTCTTTAAAGGCCACATTACCACACCATGTATCCTTTGAGAAGTGTGTTAATCTATCATTACCAATTACCATTTCCCTGGCCACAACAATCGACTTCTTTAATGTGCAGGAGATGAAACCATAAAGCAGAATCGGAATTCCTGTGCCTTGCAGCATAAATGTCAGCATCATCTTAATATTTCCATCTCATGAAATCCTGCCATGGTCCATGATCAGCTTCCAATCTCCACCCTCATTTACACATCAGAGTGATATTGAAAATAGAGAGGTTCTTACTGCCCATACCCGTTTCTTTTTTGGCTTGCAAATGAATTTCCATTTGATCTAGTGTATCCTATTTTTTCCAGCACCACCAGCCCACAAGAAAGCTCTCACATGTTTTTCTAAGCCTTTGATGTTTGACTTGTGTAATAACCTCAGAGCCAACTGATAAACAACAGATGATGCAAGGCAAGCATCGACTTTGGTAATTCTGCCCCCAATAGACATAGTATTGCTATAATTATTTTCCTTACATCTCTAAGTCAATGATACGTCTCAAACGTATCTATAATTTCTTATGTTCCATGCTTATATTATACCAATTGCTACATGTTTTATATACACTTTATATGATTTTTATGCATTTTCTGGGACTAACCTATTAACAAGATGCCACAGTGCCAGTTCCCTGTTTTCTGCTGTTTTTGGTTTCAGAAAAGCTGTTAAGGAAATATTCTCGGAATTGGACGAATCAAATACCAAAGTTCCTATTTTTCACGGGAGGTTCCAGAACACCGAAGACGAGACGGAGGAGGGGACCGAGCCGCCCTCATGATGTGCCGGTGCGGCCCCACTTCTGGCCGCGCCAGCACATGAGGAGGGGGCCTCGGCCCTCCACCGCCTTTGCCCTTTCGCCCATATATTGCCCCCGACGCAAAAACCCTAAGACAATAAGCCTTTTCCCGAGAAGAGTTCCGCTACGCCGCCGCCATCGTAGACAAGATTCGGGGGACAGAAGTCTCTGTTCCGGCACCCTATCGGGACGGGGAATTGCCCCCGGAGTCATCTCCATCGACTCCACCGCCATCTCCATCGCCGTTGCTGACTCCTATGATGAGGAGGGAGTAGTTCTCCCCCGAGGCTGCGGGCTCTACCGGTAGCTATGTGGTTTATATCTCTCTCCCATGTGATATTTATGTGATCATGAGCTTTGTAATCTAGTTGAATATGTGATGTTACTCTCTATCTATTATGCACTCTAGAGGTTACTTTATTATGAACTCCGGGGTTATTCATGGTTGTAAAGGTGACAGTATGTGCACCGTGTGTGATTCCTTTATGACGATGTGGTGTTAGTTTACTCTGACTTTGGGGGTGCTCTTGTAGCCCTACACAGTGAATGGTGTTTATCATCCAACATGAGAGTGTTTGAGAGTAGTATTTATTATTCAGCTTTGATGTCATTGTTGAGAATGTCCACTAGTGAAAGTATGATCCATATTCCTTGTTTCTAAGCATTGAAACACCGTTTCCAACAAGTTCTGCTACATGTTTGCTTGCTGCCATTTTTATTTCAGATTGCAATTACTACTTATAATCATCCATATTACTTGTATTTCACTATCTCTTCGCCGAACTAGTGCACCTATACATCTGACAAGTGTATTGGGTGTGTTGGGGACACAAGAGACTTCTTGTATCTTAATTGCAGGGTTGCTTGAGAGGGATATCTTTGACCTCTACCTCCCTGAGTTCGATAAACCTTGGGTGATTCACTTAAGTTAAACTTGCTGCTGTTCTACAAACCTCTGCTCTTGGAGGCCCAACACTGTCTACGAGAATAGAAGTGTGCGTAGAAATCAAGCTATTTTCTAGCGCCGTTGCCGGGGAGGTAAGCGTTGGAAGGTATCTCGTTTAGATCCTGCAGTTAAATCTCTTTGTTTCTTGTTTTTATTTTCACTAGTTAGGCTTAATGGAAAACAACAAAAATATTAGAGATCTTTATAGTATTTATCTTGAGTTAGGACATGAGGTGTTTGAAGAGAAAATTAAAAAACCTATGGAACTTTATTTGCATTCTAGTAGCAATGTTATTAGTATGAATTCTTTGAACACCATTATTGCTAATGCTATGGAAAATTCTAAGCTTGGGGAAGCTGGTTTTGATGACCATGATATTTTTAGTCCCCCAAGCACGGAGGAGAAAATTTACTTTGATGATACTATACCTCCAATATATGATGATGAATATGATATTTTCAGTCCACCTACTACATACAAAGTACACCCTATTAGCTAATGTGTGTTGGGTGAGATGGAAAAATGGAACACAAGGAAAAACACGAAAAGCACCGAATTTGCTTAGCTGCATATCTGCCTTCGAAGTTCGAAGAAACGACGCATGGCCTAGATGCTCGCAAGTTCCGATGCATGTGTCGGTGACAATGATTTTCCTTGGTTTGCTCCTCCTGATGTTCAAACCTGATGTTGACGCAGTACGGACCCTCAGCGCGGGTGAGTAGCATCATCCACAAGTTAAACGTTTTCAATTCGTCAAAAGTAAGAGATCGTCATGCAATCATACAAGCAGGTGGTATAATATGAATCCGGAAAGACAATGTTTGTTTCTTTTTAGTTGATTGTTGATAATAGTACTGTTGATCGGTGAGTCCCAAGTGATCGATGTACGCACACACGACGTCGGAATCCGTCTCTGTTGGTGCGAGACAAATGGGTGATCTGCGCCGCACAGAAGGGAAAGGGGCCAAGCTATCTGTACTCTGTAGCTGCATCTTCCAAACGCACACTGGCATGGTGTGCATAAGGGGGACGTTGGCTCCGTCCCGCCCACCGCAGTACCCTTGAGGCTCAGTTTCACGCCGCTCGCTGGCAGTCTGCATGCGAGCAGCGCCGCCGACCTCCACCTGCCAATCCGGCCGGCACTTTTGCTCCTCGCAGCTTGGAAATTCTACCGAGTTCTTCCATGGTGCGTGCGTGTGCGGAGGCGAGGACGGATGGCAGTGGGACGGTAGGGCCAGGCCGCCTAGCCCGTTACACCTGCACTCCACACTGTATCGCCCGAGCGCGGCCGACTACCCGACATCTCACGCCAGCTACGCCAAAGAATCGTCTACGCGTCGCGCGACGACGTGCCCGTCGCCCGCTCAGGAGCTCCGGCGGCGGTTCCATGACACACGGATCCATAATCAGGATATAGGTGAGCATGCCGGCCGGTTCGTGCATGCAGCTCAATCTATTATATACTAAAAGCAATATACGGATGTAAAATAGAGACACCACGTTAATCCACATCATCTTAATTAATTTTGATAGTTAGATCTAAAATATACGGTTAAGATTCAAAGAAAGATCAATAACAATGTAACATTTTATTTACTAGCACAAGTCTGTTGCCACGTTTATGCAAAAAAAAATGTTGCCACGTTTATGTAAAAAAAAATGTTGTCACGTATTTAACTGTGCAAAGCAACTAACCGGTCAGCTTGGAAGAAAAAAAGTGTGGACCCACGACGTACAAAAACCAAATACACAGATGCTAGCACCGGTAGGAAGAAAAAAAAAGTGCCAACACAGCCAACGATCGATCGATCGAGTTAATAGTACTCAGCTTAAATATGTCAATACGTGACTTTTTTTTCTCTCCGCGCCCAAAAAAAGCTCTAGACACTATTTTTAATATGGTGATAAAAGTTTACTCTACGGTTACATAAATTTATCTAAATATGAATGTATCTACGCACTAAAAATTATCCACTTGAAAACACTGTCAAACATTTTCGATCCGTGTGAGCATTACATCTATATTTAGACAAATTTGTGTTAACTATTTCCGGACTGAGGGTGTATATATAAATATATGTTGGCAGGATTGAGAAGACTTAATAATAATAAGATAAATACACTTTTAGAAACGTTGAGTATGATGTAGGTATATTCCTGAGCAAACTACACAACACCTATAATACACCGTCCGTTGAAAAAGCTATCGACAGAAACAACGGTGCTTAATCGAGAATGTAATCGTCTACACTTGTAAAGATATGGCTAAAAAAGGCATTGTTTGATTATAAAAAAAATACAAGCCATGAGAACAATTATTATCTGACCACCGTATGATGAGCGTTGAACTATTTGGAAATACCAAGGATTAGAAGGATCCAATAGGATTTTATTCTGTGTGGCACCATCTCAACCCGATGACATATTCATGAAGAACACAACAACACGACATACCTAAAATGTATGTGCATGATTGAAAAGGGAGTACTACATCCATATTTAGACAAATTTGTGTTGACTATCTCCGAACGGAGGGAGTATATATAAATATACGTGCATGATTGAGAAGACTTAATAATCACAAGGTAAATACAGCTTTTAGAAACATTAAGTATGATGTAGTGATATTCGTGAGAACACTACGACCATATTTATCGACATACCTCACCATCCGTTGAAAAAACTACTACTATTGGCTCGCTATCAACAGAAACAACGATGCATAATCGAGAATGTAATTGTCTACGGTTATAGAGATATGGCTAAAGGCAATGTTTGATTATAAAAATAAATAAAAAGAGAAGCCACGAGAGCAATTGGTACCGGACCATTGACCGATGAGCGTTGATCTATTTGGAAACAACAACGGATCCAATAAGATTTTATTCTGTATGACACCCATCTCAACCCGATGACATGTTCATGAAGAACACAACAACATAACACCTGGAGTGGATATTGATAGAAATTGAAACAATTTCTTTTTAGTGAAAAAGAACTTCAGAGATGAGATTCGAGGCAAAGGAAAATTTGAAACTATAGGAACTTATACTTTATAAGGCGTCATCATTATTTTAACTATTCATATCCCAAACTTTTTTAATTTAATAAAATATGCTAGATAACCACAATATGGTAGAGAAATAGTCAGAGGTTTCCGGAAAAACTAAACACCTGGTCATCATTCTAACACACCCTCTTTTTATTTGTAGATCATACACAAAAGATCCTCATAATTAAATAACATGAAAACAAACATATCATCTTAATTGTGTCATCAAAAGTCACAAGTTAATGGGTTTCCATAGTTGCATTAAGAAAATCACAATTTTATATGCCAGGGTAATTATACCGTCTAATAGATCTTGCTAAAGTGTATAAAGTAAATAAGATAACTCAATCTCTTCACAACCAAAAGTTTTCATGGGCTTACTTCAACCTCATATGGTTTTCTTATGGCGTGATTAAATTACTTTATGTCAGACTCAATGTTTTGTGAGAACCTTTATTTCCTCTCTTATTCTTAAATATTAATTGGAGACATCATTAAAGTTTGCTAATTAAGTTGTAGAAATAATTATGGCTAATGAAGAAGCCAGAACACCGTTTAAGAACGTAGTGATGTTTGTCGACACGACCTATGCAACTGAGAAACATAGTATAATCACTGTGTTAAAGAGTGGGTTTGGCGGGAAGAGAGTTAAAATATGTAAATCAAATAATTAACCGTAAGTATTGGTTATTATGAGGATACGATCGACAAAAGAGCTATAATAACATGATGGTTAGAGTTTTGTGGTACAATTAAAACATTATTTACAAGATGACTTACAATAATTTGTTGACCGGCTATGTACCATTTTTTCATCATTTAAAATAATATAATATGTTACATGAAACTATGGGCCATGTTAGTTCATTTAGTCATTTTTACATAAGAAATAAAACTTGTATCACTTAGAGGGTAAAATGAATTAGGGATGGCATGAAGAGAGGAAAAATATGTCTTAAAATAGCACTACTTCTGTTTAAAAATAACCAAGCTTATAGAACGTGTGACATGGATATTTTTTTAAAAAAGTTTAGACCACCTACCTCCATAAATTTAAATATCACATGTGTGTGATTTTCTCTTCAATAATTTCTGACAGTCATTTCATGCTCTTATTTATATTTCGATATTTTTTGTATTTATAAAAGCTCAAATTTAGTACATGAACATATTCATTACGTCAAAGATGATGCCCTCGCATTTGCGAGGGCCACCTTGCTAGTTGCCAAAAAAGATTGTAAATGTCCTGAATAATGGTCAGTGGTCACCCGACGTTCTTTGCCTCTTCAGCAAAAAAAAATTGAGTAAAAGATTTGGCTCATCCATTAATTAAGTACAAAAGGTTGTCCAATAAATTAATGAAAAACCAGACGAAAAACCTTTAGGAATACTGGATACCCCACACATCTCTCCAAAGAGGGCCTCGTCGAAACAACACATAAACGTCATCGTCATCATTTTTCCCGTAGGAGGCAATATTGCCAGACCCAACTCGAACTTCACCGTCTCTAACGAAGAACTACAAAGGAGAATGAGGCAAGGCTAGCGCCCCAGAAAATCGCCAAACATATCACATGTTGTCTCGTATGTCGTCGGGACCCTGCCACTGCAGATTTGACTGCACACCAACAAACAAGTCAGGGCTATCTCATGTACACACGCAGGAGAAGAGCCGACTAGCTCAACCAACGCCATGTCTCCGACATTGCTCATCCTCGTAATCGTTGCCAACACAAACACACGTGTGCATCCGAGTATAATTTGGGCCTGGAGGGGCCTAATCTGCGGCGCGGCGACTGGGCAGTGGCCAGTGGGGTGCAGTTTGGCGCAAAGCTATATCCCATAGATCGTGCTCTCGGCTGCTGCATTTTCGCAGTGGGCATTTCATCTGCCAGTGTTAATACTTCTATGTCGGCAAGTGTCGTGTCTCGAATCACGGACACCGGGATGCGAGGCACCCCTTTGTAGATTCGGTAGGGGCACGAAGGAGCCTGGAAACGTCTCCCGGGGGACGATCGTCGGACAAGTTCCTCTCTCACTCTCCGATCTCGACGTGGTATGCAAACAAGTAAAGCACACAGCGATCTACCCAGGTTCAGGCCGCCCGAAGGCTAACAGCCCTACTCCTGCATGTCTGGATAGATGGTTGGATCATGGTGTGGCTACAATGGTGTTCTCCGACGAGTCACCCGGCAGGGTGATCCGACTAGAGGAAGGGGGAGGACAGATCCTTACCCGGAGTAGATCACCTTCCTTCCCTTCCTCCTCCTAGCCTAGCTTGGTGGTTGTCTTCTACCTTGGATCGCCCGTCAGTTCTTGGCTAGAGCTTGCTTACTCCTTAAGCTAGCTTGAGCCGGTCCTTTCTCCTCCATGCCCTTGGTCCTCCTTTTATAGGGAAAGGGGATACCACAGAGGTCATGCAAGGAGCGTGAGGGGTTCTTGGCGGGAAGCAACCCCTCTCCGTGGTGGAGACGGTGACGTGGCCTCTTCTCCTCCAAGTATCCGACTTCGGGTGGTTGAGACCTCTGGTACCTTTTGGGGAAAGCGGCTAGCGCGGGCTGACAGTGGGTAGGTAGTGTCCCCTGGCCGCGCCTTGCTTCCCAAGCCTTCTGGAGCTTCTACCATCCTCTGGAAGGTGGTAGAAACCTTATCTTCTCGTCGTACGGTCTTGTACCCGAGAGGGAGCTCGGGCCCGCCGGGGACTCGCGCTCTCGGGGTCTTCGGTTCCTTCCGGGTCGCAGGAGGCCCCGGGGATCCTGTGCACCCGGGAGGTCTTGTATGGCACGGGTGCGCCCGCTAGGCCTTGCGTCGAGTCTTGGCCTTGTTCATCCTTGTACTAGGCCCACAGGCGGTGGACCCACTTAGGCAGCGCTAGGGGAACCCCATGTTCCACTGCTGCGACGGTAGCCCCCGGGAATGGTCCCGACGGCTTCTGTCTTCTGAGGCTGCCAGGGGGCATGACCAAAAAAGTCAAAGTGGGTCCGGCGCCTGGTCATCCTTGTGCTGCTGGGTGGGGCCCATCGAGTTGAGGTAGAGGCGAGCCCCCGAGCCTTGTCGACTGAGTCGTGCCGAACGTTGCGGTTCATGCGGGCCTCGGACGTGGTCGTGTGCCCAACGGTTGGGTCGCGCCGAAGTCGGCACGTCCCCTCGATCCCCGCGCACGTCGGAAGTGATGGGGCCGCGACATGACGCATGGGGCAGGCGGCTGGCCTTGACTTAACGGCTCCAGAGCGGCTGCCTTCTCACTTTCACCAATCTCCCCCACGCCATTGCCTCCAACTCTTCGTCTTTCTCCATCGATTCCACTGCTCGCCCTTCCCACTTCCTCCGTCGCGGAGATAGATCCGCTCCGTCGTGCCCCGATGGCCCCAAAGAGGATCCGGCGAACGGTAGCGAAAAAGTCGGTCGGAGCGAATCCGGCGGTGGCGGCTTCGCCAAGGGTGACCAGGGCGCTGCTGTCGCCGAGCAAGTTTTCCGATGAGGCGGCCATGGGAAACGTCCGCCGCACCTTGACCTCGAGTTTCCGCGGGGCGGAAGTGGTAGCGTACCCCGGGGAGGGGGAGAATACGCCGGTGGGGTAGCCACCTTCCACATCTTCTCGACGATGGGGCTCCTCCCTCCATTTTCCAAGTTTTTCTTGGTTGTCCTTGAGGCGTATGGTTTGGCGATGCTGCACTTGCATCCCAACGCGGTGCGGATTCTTGCCGTCTTCGCCTACGCCTGCGAGGCGTTCGTGGGCGCCAGGCCGTCGGTGGCCCTGTTCCGCCACTTCTTCGTCCCCCGCCTAGGCAAGTCCAAGTGGATCGCCGGGGGCGTCACCTTCCGCCTTCGAGACGGCGTTGAGGACCAGTTCCCGGAGATGATCATGATGGGGCCCACGGGGGAGTGGAGGAAGGAGTGGTACTCCGTCCGGGCGCAGATTGCGAGCATACACCTGGAGACTCCGTGCTACCCGGCGCAGCGCCTGGCGTACTCCAAGAAGCTGAGCCCCCAAGACAGCGCTTTGCCCGAGGCAGTCGCCAGACTGGCTTTCCTCCGAGAGAAAGGAGTGACGTGTGCCATGATCGCGGCAGATTTCCTTCGCAGGGGGATCGCTCCGCTGCAGCATAGGGATCTTCCGGTCTGGCAGATTCGCCTGGCGGGTAGCAGCACCTCTCGGCAGGGGTTCCAAGTCCCAGAACCCAGCTGGAGGAAGATCTTTTGGGTTCTCCCGCCTCGGTCGTCGACGGCCCTCCCGAGCGGCATCCTGCCCTTGTTTGAGGATCCCTTCGGCGACGAAACCATAATCTCCATGCCTCAGTGCAACGAGTACGGTCTGCGGGGGACCGCGACGATTGAGCCCTCGCCGGTGCCCAAGGACCAAGGGCCGCTGGGCGATGGCTTGCAGGCGTCCGGCTGGGCGCAAGGGGATGTCTCCCCGGAGGAGCCTGGAGATTCCGACGGGGAGAGTGATGGTGAGTCTCCGAGAGTCCCTGCCGGAGGTGTGGGGTCGCGCCCAGTTGAGCGGCCGGTTCCGCCGAGTTCTCCGGGAGAGAGGGGTTCTCCTCCGATGTCTGTTGACCTCCCTCTCCCGGAAGCCAGCGACAAGTCTCGCGGATCGGGTGTCCGGACGCCAGGCGTCTTTGATGACCTGGCGGTGAGAAACTGGTGCTTCTCCGGGTCCAAGAGGAAAGACAGGTGAATTTCCTCTACTGGTGACTCCACTTTGAATAAGGTTGTATGCTTGCGGGATTGCCTTTGAAAACTCCTTTTTGTTTCGCGCAGGGACCAGTCGCCCGAGGCCTCCAGTAAGCGCGCTCACGGGAGCGAAGGAGATGACGTCGAGGAGGTCGGGGAGTCCGGACCGGTCCCCGGGCTTGTTCTGGCTCTGGTGGTCCCGCCGGTCGCTCCCCCGGCAGTCTCGGCGGGGGGAGCGCAAGACTCCGTAGCCCCCAGGGAGAGGCATGGCGTAGATCCCCGGGGTCCTTCCAGTCCGCCAGAGGTTAGGGGTGATGCTCCTCCTCGTGCTGAAGGCCCGGAAGAGGAGGTTTCCCCCAAAGGTCATTGGGGAACCAAAACGGGCTCAAGTTCCCCCATGGCGTTTACCAAGGTGGGAGAGCTCCTGGCGTTCACCGGGGCCCAACTGCGCCGGCTGGCAGTTCCCGCGACCCGCCGTGAAGAGGAGTTAAAGTCTTCGGAGCGGAAGCTGGTAGCCGAGGCAGAGAAACTCGAGCCAGAGAGCAAGAGTTGGCGGCGAAGGAGCTGCTCAATGCCGGGGAGAAGCGCACCTCCACTCGTGCGAAAGAACTGGAAGCTCGGGCGTCCGCACTGGACGAAGCGGAGAGGAAGTGCCTGGAGGGTAATTCGCAGCTGCGCCTGGGTGGAGCGGAGCGAAGCTCGCCTGGAGGAAGGCCTGACGAGCGCGGACAACTGGGCCCGGCAGGAGACGAGGGATTTGAGCCAGCGAGTTGCCTCGCTCTCCGAGCAAGTCTCTGTGGTGAAGAAGGAGATGGCGGACAAGCGGCGAAGCCGAGACCAAGCCTACGCAGACTACAAGAGAGTCCGAGGTGAGAGGAACTAGCAAGCTGCTCGTGCGGATGGCTTGGCGCATGAGGTCGCTAATCTGAAAGAGGCCGTGGCCGAACGCGACGGGCAGCTCGAGCACGTTGCAGTTCTCCGATCCGAAGAGAAGAAGTAGAGCGAGGAGAAGGATGCCAAGCTTGCAAGAGCAAAGCAGGCCGCCAAATCCGCGGCGCAGGTGGCGCAGGATCGCCAAGAGGAGTTGGCCGAGCGGCTAAGGAAAGCCGTAGAGGAGTGGGACAAGATGGCCGCGTCTAAGCGTGACATGATGAGTTTCCTCCCGGGGATGAGCGCCTCGGCGAAGAAGATCTCCAGGGAGCTGGCTATATTGCGGGTGCCCCAGCCCCCGGTGGCTTCGAGCAGTTTCTCTGCTTCCTTCAGGGGGTATCCGCCTTTTCTAACGCACGTGGCGGAGCTCTTGGGTGAGCTTCGGTCCCAAGCGGCCGAGGCAGCTCGCCTAGCTGGCGAGAAAGCAGCAAGACAGGCGGTGACTTCCCTCGTGGCCGCCCTTCGGCAGCGTCGCCCGCGGATCTCCTTGCTCGAAGAGATGAGCGATGTCGTCCCGGGAGCTGCGCCTCTGCCGGGTTTTTTTTGATGAGGTGGAGAAGATCATGGAGCGCTTCTCTTGTGAAGACGGCCTGTAGGCTGCTTCTAGGTACACTGAAACATGTAGGATGACGACACCAGGTGTCGTGAACTGCGTCTATGTATCGCCGAAAGGCAAAACTTTAATGCTTTCGAATATAAACATCCTTTCCTTGTGCTGAATTGTTTCTGTTATGCCCGTGGAGGCTTGACGCTCTCGGGAAGGGTCTTTCAGCCAGAGCGCTAACCATCCGTGTACCCCCAGACTGTCTGGTGAGCCGACAAAGCGCGCAACCCCCCGAAAAATCCATCGCTCCTGATCGCACAATCCTCAGCCCACAACTCTACTGCCAGAGGGAAACGGACATCGGAGTTGGGGGAGGTGCTGCCGCAGGTTTACGCCCGCGTTCGTTTTAGCCAAGGTACAAAGAAACAGAACAGGCAAGGTAAAGGCACTTAGCTGGATTCGTGAAGTCCTGAGGTTATCTCGGTGTTCAGTAGCGCTGCCGCCGTGGCGGGTCTTCTACGCCGTGTTTCGGGCGCAATTCTTTTCCTTCTGCTCAATCTCGCAGGAATAGAGTCTTGAACCGAGATAACCTATTCCCGGGTCTGACCCGTTGTGCCTTCCTTGGCACGGCTGTTACTGGCCTAAGCCGGTCCTGTGACCTCTTATTCTGTTCCCTTGGAACCCGGCGATCACCACACAGGTGAACCGGCTGGCTGGCTGGCGTAGTGAGGACGTCTGTCCTGAGACCTCTTATTTTTCTTCCAATACTTCGTAGTTTCACCACACAGATGTTCCGGTTGCTGGCTGGCATAGTGATGACGCCGGTCCTGAGACCACTGGACTTCTTCTCCAGAGAAATATCCTTCCGGCGAGAAGACCCGGAAATGCTTGCTGGCGTAATGAAGATGCTAGTCCTGAGACCTATCAGAAAAATCCCTTCCGGCGAGAAGACCCGGAAATGCTTGCTGGCATAATGAAGACGCCAGTCCTGAGACCTGTCAGAAAAATCCCTTCCGGCAGCCAGTGCTCAAGATTAAGACAACCAGATATTCCATTTATTGATGCGGCAATGGTGCCGGTTCCGTAATTCCATCGGTGATCAATTTGGAATACTCAGAAGCCATCCATTTAGTAATCCAGTATTTCTGAGGGGGTGTGCTTAACCCGATCTGGATAGTCACCACGTGACCCGGGAGCTCACATTGTCTGCACGGAGTATCTCCCGGGGCAAAAGCTTGATCCCAGACGGAAGTCGTGCTTTCCGTGGGCTGCTTAGAGATCGGTAGAGGGTTTCCTGGGGGATCAATAGTCTGCGTGGAGGCGTTGGAGAAAGTTGGGAGAGATCTCTCCTTCTTGAGCACTTGGAAATCTGACTTGACCTTTCTCGCCGGCTTGAGGGGACATTCCCGGCTGAGATGCCCAGGTTCCCCGCAAGTGTAACATTCCCCTCTGTTGTTCTTTAGGTATTTTCCATTTCGGAACTGACGGCAGTCTTCCAAGCTGTGCCTATCCGACTGGTGGTACACACACCAGACTCCGGACTTTCTGTCCTTCCTTGGCGGGATGCAGATCCCTTGTGGTATATACCCGTCAACCTCTTCATTCGGCAGAATTTCTTTCTCGGCCTGGTTCGGGATTCCGTTTTCTGATGTCGCTTCAGCGGGCAGTGCTGTGGAGATAGGCTCTGCTGCGTGCTCCTGTGCTTGCGAGGGAAGAAGGATCTCGGTGCCGGTGGGGAGATCCCTGGGTCCATCCTTGTTGTCCCAGTGATCGACGCATTCGGTGGATGGGATGAACTTAGTCCCGAATGTCCGGCCTTCCACCGGAGGAGGAGGAGACCTCTCGAGGATATAACCGAGACCGGGATGCTGTGGGAACTCCAACGCCGCGTTCCCTTTCCTTTTCCGGGCCATGCCGAGAGCCATTTGGTGAAGGTCTCGGCGCAGACCTGGCGTCGGCAAAGGAGCTGGAGGCAGATCTTTGACGAAGAAGAACTCAACGTAGATCTTGGACAAAGAAGAACATGACGAAGATCTCCGAGTCGATGAAGACGAGATCAGCGCTAGCGCCCCCTACCTGGCGCGCCAGATGTCGTGTCTCGAATCACGGACACCGGGGATGCGAGGCACCCCCTTTGTAGATTCGGTAGGGGCGCGAAGGAGGCTGGAAACGTCTCTCGGGGGACGATCGTTAGACAAGTTCCTCTCACTCTCTCCGATCTCGACGTGGTATGCAAACAAGGAAAGCACACAGCGATCTACCCAGGTTCAGGCCGCCCGAAGGCTAACAGCCCTACTCCTGCATGTCTGGATAGATGGTTGGATCATGGTGTGGCTACAATGGTGTTCTCCGGCGAGGTACCCGGCAGGGTGATCCGACTAGAGGAAGGGGGAGGACAGATCCTTGCCCGGAGGAGATCACCTTCCTTCCCTTCCTCCTCCTAGCCTAGCTTGGTGGTTGTCTTCTACCTTGGATCGCCCGTCAGTTCTTGGCTAGAGCTTGCTTACTTCTTAAGCTAGCTTGAGCCGGTCCTTTCTCCTCCATGCCCTTGGTCCTCCTTTTATAGGGAAAGGGGATACCACAGAGGTCATGCAAGGAGCGTGAGGGGTTCTTGGCGGGAAGCAACCCCTCTCCGTGGTGGAGACGGCGACGTGGCCTCTTCTCCTCCAAGTATCCGTCTTCGGGTGGTTGAGACCTCTGGCACCTTTTGGGGAAAGCGGCTGGTGCGGGCTGACAGTGGGTAGGTAGTGTCCCCTGGCCGCGCCTTGCTTCCCAAGCCTTCTGGGGGCTTCTACCATCCTCTGGAAGGTGGTAGAAACCTTATCTTCTCGTCGTACGGTCTTGTACTCGAGAGGGAGCTCGGCCCCGCCGGGGACTCGCGCTCTCGGGGTCTTCGGTTCCTTCCGGGTCGCAGGAGGCCCCGGGGGTCCTGTGCACCCGGTAGGTCTTGTATGGCGCGGGTGCGCCCGCCAGGCCTTGCGTCGAGTCTTGGCCTTGTTCATCCTTGTACTGGGCCCACAGGCGGTGGACCCACTTAGGCAGCGCTAGGGGAACCCCATGTTCCACTGCTGCGACAGCAAGCAGGTTCAGTGGTGACAGTGGTTGGTGTGCTTGTCGGTGCCGGTGCATGTCATTGTGTAGCCGAGGGTGTGTAGAGAAACTTTGGTGATAGACCTTGTCTCGCTTTTGTGACGTGACTGTGGATGTAGTTGTCGTTAACCCTTTTGGAGGCATCACTGTATTGCCGCCACATCTCTCTCGCACATATATGGTCGACGACATAGCTCCAAGGGAAACCCTTGATCTAGTGTGATCCGGTGACGGTGACGGCTCGGTGTCGAGTTTCTCTCTAGGGGTGTGGGGGGGGGGCAAGCGGTGCATGGATCATTTTTCATTTTTCTTCCTTCGAAACATGTGTCCATGACTTCCATGATGATCTCCAATGAACTGTACCACGTACTACCGTACTGTATAGGTCTCCTTGCAAAAACAGCAGTAGGACAGAACCATCTTTCGTTCGCACGAAGGTCCATCTGCAGCTACCTTTTTTTCAGTTACACCGATCCCGTGTTCAGGGCAAAAATAACATGATGCACTCCGAAACCAAAGCAAAGCATAGCACGATAACACAAGGCATGTTGCCGTAAATTGCACGGGGCGGTTGCTCTCGCTACTCGTCAACCCACAATGCAACCCCAAACCGATCCAAAGTCAAGTAGCGATCGACTGGGATGTGGAAGGAAAACGGCAAGCCTTGGGGCATCTCCAGTCGTTCGGGCCCCCCAGGTTTCGATTCGGCGCTTTTTAGCCTTAACGCCGGCCCGGACCAAAACCTGGGGGGGGGGGGCGATTTCACCAGCCGTTCGGCGTCCCAAGAAAAAACACATGGAACATAAATTTAAAAGTTCTTCTTCCCGCCCCCAAAAAACAGCCCGAGTTCGGCGATCACAGCGGCCATAGTTGGGCAATCATACAAAAAAACGACACAGTTGGGTGATCACGACCACATTCGGCAGATCAGGCAGAGGCCGACGCGGCGTCAGAGTCGACGTCGAAGATGGGCGCGGTGGTCGGAGCTGGCGCCGATCTTGGAGTGACATCCTCGGTGGCCTCCAGGTCGACGACGGGCGCGGCGTCCTCCAGGTCGATGGCCGTCGCAGCAGTAGTGGCTGCAGGCTGAACGTCCGGCGTCTCGGCTGGAGTGGCTGAGCTTGTCGGGCTGTCGCAGGCCGCGCCCATCGGGGTGGTGTCCGGCTGGCTGATGTCGCTGAGGATGAGGCGGCGCTGCGCCATGAACCATGCCCTCACCTCGGGGTCCATCGCGTCCGGATCGCCCCTCATGAGGAAGGCGAGGTCGTGGTTCCTCTTCTTCGCCTCGGTGCCGGTCCTCAGGAGGTCGAGCTTGACCTTGGAGTTGTCCATGACCGCCGCCCACCTCTGCTTGGAGGTCTCCTCCCTTTTGGCGGCGTGGATCTGGGCGTCGGCGATGCAGGTCTCGATTGACGCCTGGAGCTTCGCCGATGCCAGCGCGGCCTCCCTCGCCGCTTTGGCTTTCTTGTTGCCCATTGGGGGACGGCCATCAGACGCACCTGCAGCCGCCTCGTCCGGGGCATAGTCCTTGCCGCCCTTGGCCAGCGAGCGGCGTGCTTCCGTCCACTTCTCACACCCGTCGATGACGAGGAAGACGTGGAGGTACTTGAAGTCCGTCTTCTCGTCGTCCTTGTACGCCTCGAGCATCCGGGCGATCTCCATCTCCCGGGTGGCCCCGCTCTTCGGCCTGTGGGCGACCTCCTCCTGTATGCGATGCCACTTGTTACAGGCGGCCTGCATGACCGCCCAATGGTTGGCCATCGCCTTCTGGCCGCGCTCCGTAACGCACCCGGCGTAGTCGGGATCGATCATCCGGCGCTCGTCGTACACCGTCTTCACCCGCTTCCAGTAGTTGTCCAGGGCCTGGTTGGCGCCGATGATCGTGTCCATGGTGGTCACCTTCCATGCCTCGGCGAGGAGGATGTCCTCCCTGGTCGTCCACTTGATGCGAGGCTCGGAGGGCGGCTTTGGGTTCGCCGCACCCTTGCCCTTCCTGGGACGACGGCCGCATGTGTCGCCTTCCTTGGCCGGACCTTCGTCCGCCCCCTCGGCAGCATGCGTCTCATCTCCTTCTTCCTCCGCCTCTGCTTCCTCCGTGACGCCGCCGTACCCGCCGCCCGCGAGAAATTCCCCGCCCGGGGCCGACAGGAAGCCCGGGGCCGCCGCCGCCGCCGCCGAGCCCGTGGTGATGATCTCGTCCATGGTGAAGCTGCTGTCTTGGTGCATCCCGAGCATGGACTGCTCGGCGAAAGTGGGGGAACAGCGAGGTGGCGGCGAAGGCACGTAGCCCGGCGAACCGACGTACATCATGGGTGGATGATGGGGGAAGGTGAGGTTGGGGTTGAAACCGCCATGGGGTTCGGCGTCGGCGTACCCCGGAGAGTACCGCGGAGACGCGCTCCAGCGCGGCGACGGCGAAGCGACGGAGGCTTGGCTCCAACCGACAAACTGGGGATGCGGTCGCAGCCGAGGCTTGATTCCAGCCGGAGTTGGCGGCTCCACTTCTTCATCCGGCGCCTCCGCTTCCTCTCCCTCTTCTTGTTCCTCGGCCACGGCTTCGCCCGCGGCCTCCGCCAGATGCGCGGCCAGCTGCCTTTGCCGCTGCTTGGTCTCCGTCTCCCGGCGCTAGAGATTCTCCGCCTTCAGACGCATCTGCTCGACGATCCAATCTTTGTTGCTCATGCCCGGCGGCTTCTCCTTCGGCGCTCTCGGCTTGCGCTTCTTCTTGCCGGGCATGGAGGCGGTGGCGGAGGTCGCGGGGACGACGGCGGCGTCAGCGGCTCGGGGTACTGTGAATTTGGCGGGAGCCATGGCGGCCAGAACTGTGAGAAATGGCGGGATCGGGCGGGAAGGGAGAGATATATGTGGGGAGAAATGGGGGGAAAATCAAAGTATGGAGAGAAATCGCATTCTCTCGCTGACAGGTCTGGCCCGCGCACGCCTTTTGCCCCCCCCCCCCCCAAGCGGAACCCAGGGCGCTGGGTTTGGCCTGGGTTTCGCCGGCACGAAACGGCGCGAAAAAAGGCGCCAACCGGCGCTAAATCGACTCCTGAGTGGGCGGCTGGTGGATTTTTGCTTACGCCGGCGCTAAAAAAGCCTCCTGGAGACGCTGGGACGACTGGAGATGCTCTTAGCTACGCCATTCGCGTTTCTCCACAACTATGGGGGATAACGGAAAACCTCTGCACATGGAACGCACATTAGAACCTACCTAGTGCCGTCGTTAACTTCGTCGTTTAACATCGGTAACATGGTGGCAGAACAGTATTCAGATTTCAGAGCGATCCATCACACGTGGTCGGTGCCGTGTGTCCGGGTTTGTGTGGAGGGAAACTGTCAGAAAGGCACCACGGACTTTTGATAAGTCTTGCGCGGACCCCGTCCGGCATGCGACGCAGTGCGATCCTCTTGCAGTTGCTAGTAAAATGGTTACTGTCGTTCGGGTTGATGTGAAAGCTAATCAACGAGTAGTCTGCACTCGATCTACAGGAAGGACGTTATTGTCAGATTGGGACGAGCTGTAGTTCACAACAACAATGAACACTTCATCTGCGATCGTCCTTTGTGAATTAATTCATGTAGCTTTCCATATATACCTGTGCAGCTAGCCGTGTGCACGATCGAGTTCATCGAAGCCACTACTTAGATCAATAGCCAATTTCTAAATTTACAACCGTCTGTTCTGCAGATATAGTACTAGTATATATTTGCGTCGATCCATCCACGCATGCGGTTGGCGATGCTTGGGGAAGCTTGTGCCACGTGTCGCTTCCGCGCACCACCAGGTAGGTAGAAGCAAGGCGAACAAGTGGAGACGGGCCGGGTGCGCGGTGAAGAGCCGTTCATATACCCCAAGCACGAGTCCTATTCACGTCCCCTTCAGCTCTACTGGAAGAATATAACGACGACAGGAGAGGCCGTAAAGCACGCGAGAGCGAGAGAGAGTCAAAAGCTCAGGCAACCGCTCTGTTTTCGCACCTGATACCGGCTAACTTTCTCCTGCGAAATGATATCTCTAAATAAAATGAAGATTATCCATTCCATTTTAGGGTGACCTCTGTCCTCTTCAGAACTAAGCTGGGAGTTAATTTCAGTGTTTCTTCTTGATTCCGAAAATTTCATTCAAGCTACGTGCGTAGATGTTCTAAGATTACCGGTCGATCGTATATATCATGACAGCCTAGCTGTATGCATGCCACCGTGTCTCTTGTGGTGACCATAGTCCGTTAAGTAAAACTTGCTTCGAGTCAGGGTTTACATCGGAGGTTCTATCTGCACTTGGAAAACTTCTTAGAAATATATATTCTCTTCAGAAAGGCAGTGCATGTACGGAGGGAGTAGATATGATCATTTTCGTAAGCACGAGAGATGCTCATTGCTCGCGGTAACTTCTTCTCCTTTTTTTTTCGAGAATTACTTCTTCTCCTTTGTAACCGCGTGCAATAGCGAAAAGGAAAATAAAGGCGACGGAGCGATGGATTCCGGCCGGGCCTATCGATCGATCTCTAGCTACAGTAACAATCCAAGGCAAGTGCCATCAGAATCCCGTTTGGATTGCAAGCGATCGAATCCTGCGTGCCATTACCAGGACAGGCACGATCCTGGGCCATGTAGGATCTGCTTTGTCAAGATCGTACCGTCGACGATCTATCACCGTACAGCAAAAGCAGTGACTGGTCTAGCTACTCTCCGATCCGTAGCTCATAGCTGCACCTGCACTACTCTCGATGATGTCCTTTGCGTTCTGTGTGGTTTCACCAAGCTAGCTAGTGGCTCACGCGTCATGTGTATTTCCTTCGTATGTATGTTCATCTTCTGATAGAAGAAGATATATGGATGCCACACGATCGACAAACGAAGATATATCTTTGATCGAAGCAAGGATTAATATAACGACCGGGAATAACTTTAGCATGCATATATTTCATCGGTTGTTCGGTCGATGGGAAGGTGTGTGGGCTATAGCAAGCGTACGCAGCCCTTGAACAGCAGTACAAGACTATGCAATATGCATGCATCTCTATCGTCAGATGCAGTGTGTGGCGTGGCGCGCGCCTATCTTCTCGTGTATATATGTAAAGACATATGCGGGCGGGGCAAGTTGGCGACCAGAGAATCACCGACATTTTCACTATGGCTGTTCATGCATCCCTTCCAACATCTAAGCTCCCTAGGAATAGCGTGCTATGGAGCGTGCCACGTGGTGAAACGCCGTTGGGTGCCTCGCTTGTCGGTACCAGTTCGGTACTTTTATTCGATCTGTATTGGCGAAGGAAAATGGAGCGCACGCGTCGCTGGCACACCAAAGTCGGTATCTCGCGTCGGTTCCATCCTTCTTCCTAGGACTCCCTGCCGGAGTCGCTTGCTTCTCGTTATCCAGTCTCGAGGGCTTGACCCCGAGCGCCTCCATGGATCCATTCCCTGCCCCAGCGACCAACCCCACGCGCCGCCCCAACTAGGTTGAAGAAGAACAAAGCAGCCGGAAGTCGTAATCATCTACATCTCCATCTCCATCTCCGGTAACCACCAGTCCACTTCTCTCCTCTATCCCATCCCGTAGAACGCCTCAACCTCATCCTAATCGAAACCCTTCTTGATTTTCATTGCTCCTCTTGGCCGCTTTGCCTTGTCTCCTGTCCTAGCTATTCGTGTCCATGGCTGCAGCAGATCTACAAGCTATGGAGGCTCCCTAGATTCGATAGGAGGTTTGTCTGCCCACCGGTGCTTGACGGCTCGCCACCTCCAGAAGTCCAGATCAAGATGTGATTGGTCCAGAAGTCCAGAACAAGATGTGACTGAGCCGAATCCGGTCCTGAAATTGGACCGCCTCTTCCGAAGATGTCAATTTCCTGGTTGATTTGTGTTGGTTTTTCTATGTTCGGTACATATACTGACTGAATTCTTGGTGCTGAACACAGATTGCAAGTAAGCATAATGTTCTTTGAATAAAACATTCATGATGTCGCACTACCATCTAGATGCAGGATACTCTGTTAATTCATCCTTCGGTGGTTTAAATCCTAATCATCCAGGCTAGACTAAGAAATTGTTCTTACTTTTGATTCCACTAGGAACTACGATAGTTAGAGAAGAGGATCAGCTCATCAGCACTACAGTTACTGAGTTACATATGACTTTAGTTATTTGGGATAGAAATAAATTCTACTAACCATTATGTCAATGACGATTGTAGCAATATTTTTATTTATGTTGCAGATTGTCAAAAATATTTGTTATTGCTCTATTTAGAAGTTGATAATACGGCTCGATAGTATGTTCGTATCTTTGTTTCCTGCTAGGATATGATTTCGACAATACTCCAATGCTGTATAACTAATGATCTACAAATTGCATTTGAGAAATTATATAATCAGATTGATGTGTGTTGGTCGTCTTGATTAGAATGTAGGCATGCCAAGTTGTATGCAGTTTTTTCGAGGAAACACAAAAAGACTTTGCGTTTCATTTCATTGGAAAGGTAGGAATAGGTTCAGTACAGCAGCCTCCAAGGAGGTGAAATCACAAAAACTACAACGTCCATCAGTGGACGTCCCAGGTCGTCAGTAAGATCATCCTCGGGACGAGTGCTTGTCGGGGGGCTACCCCCGGGTAGGGTAAAGGCGAGGAGTAGCGAGCATATACTAACCGACATCCCCATGTCAGAATTCTTCACTTATCTGTGATGTGCAGGAAGGAGAATCCGACATACATGTCCGGGCCGGGTGAGGTATGTCGGAGGTCCAGGCCCGGCATAGCCTTGCCGGCACGCGGAGAGAAGCCCGGTATAGTTGTGCCGGGATGGGAGGATGTGTCCGACATACCCTATGTCGGGCAACAAGTCAAGGGCAAGTACGAAGGCAGGACACTGACCCGTCTGACACAGAGGTAAGGTCACCTCCCGTCTGGCACGGGCACGGGACAAAGGGCACAAGACACGGGCGACGTGACTATACCACTGTACTGGCGACTGACTGACAGGAGACAAGGCATGGAGAAGGCACGTCCTGTCTCTGACAGGGGAAGCATCATCACCTAGGCCGGCGGCGGCTAAGGCAAGAGGCATCATGGCCTACCTCGACCTATGTCGGATAGCCCGGCGGCTAGGTCGTGGTAGAGGTGTCGACATTACCGTTGGACGGGGGCTGTTGTCCGGGGGGGCCCGGAGGAATTAGGGTTCCCGGACAACTCGGCGGGACCTCTATAAATAGCGCCATAACTCCTCCTGTGAGAAAAAGACCAACCAGAGAGCCAAAACTATAGTCTCATTCACAGCTAGAGCATTTACTCCTCCTTCCTTAGTAGTTCATCCTTGTTCTTGAGTTCATCCTAGAGAGAGAGGCAAAACAGCTCAAGGAGCACCTTTGTAGATCTTGTGTGACACATATAGAGTGGAGCAAGGCAGGAGTAGGGGTGTTACCTCCTCACGAGGGCCCCGAACCTGGGTACATCGTGGGTGTTTGTGGTTGCTTGAGGTTTTGTGTGTGTTCTTCGTTTGTTCTTGCAGTTTCATCCTTGCCCGAGTCGGTTTTGGTGGTGCTTCGCCATCTCTTGTGTGAGCTCCTTAGCTCGCTAGCCCTCCCCGGATCCACCAGCGTCCATCGGCCCCACACTTTTAGCCATCCTATGGCATCTGCCGTGATACCACCACGACAGTTGGCGCCCACCGTGGGGCCGGTAGAGGCGCTGGCTGGTGTACTCATCCGGACGGGCCCCGTGCGAGTCCTCTCCGGCCTCGTCGTCAGGTTCGGCGACATGGACTTCGTCAGCGACAACGCCGGCTGCTTTCGCGGCAGGCCGTTTCCGGCCAACGGCTGCGTCATCGAGTTCGGCACCTTCGCCACCTATGTCGCCGCCGAGCTCGTCTGCGAGTACCCGGCGCAGGTGCTCGTGGCCGAGGATCCTCCAGCTGTCTGTGCGGCTCGCGGCCGGCGTACCACTCGCCCCGAGAGCTGCGCGGTCATGATGGCCGGGGTGACGGCTCCTCCGGCAGAAGACCCTGTCTTCGAGCCCGAGGCAAGGTCGACCCGGAGGGCCAAGCAGGCACTGGAGAGGCAGGGCCATGGCGGCGCCGAGACATCTCGTGTCCCGGTAAGGACTGAACCTCTTAGAGAGACAGTAGAGAGGTTGACCGTGCCAGGGGCAGCTGAGTTAGAGGCAGAGCGGCTGAGCTTGCTGGAGGAGGCAGAGAAGTTAGCGGAGGTCCGGAGGGACTTCGACCGAGTTCAGCGTGAGTATGACGCGGCTCATGGTTTCTCGCCGATAGGAGGTCGGCCGAACCGTGAGGCCGAGGTACGCAGAAGAGGCAAGGGCCTCAATGCCGAGATAGATAGGGATGGCAGAGCTACATCCAATGTGACTCCTAGCGTAATGTCGGCGGCTAGGCCGAATTACAGCTCTCCGGCCAAGACCCTCAGGGCTGCCGAGGCAGCAAGGGCCGAGTTATCCGGTCTAACCGGAGAGGCTCGCCGTAGGCAACAAGACCGAGTCAATGAGCTGGTGGAAGTAGCAACCCGGCAGAACGAGGCTGTCAAGAGGGCCAATGGGGCCGGGGGTGGATCTCAAATTGTCCACTCGACCAGGGCTCCCAGCGGCGTGTCCAGAGGACAGGCTTCCTCTCCACATGTCGGTGGAAACCAGAACCGGAGTAGGAACCCCGGGGGAAATCAGCAGCTCCAGATGCTGACATATGACCCGGCGTATGCCGGAAAGCAGATGGCAGGCCAGGGCAACGTTGGGCAAGCCCAGAGCAGAAGCCGACAGGCTACGAGTAATCGGCATGACGGAAATGCCAACTCGGTTGGTCGGGGATACCCACCCCGATATCTGGCGCCTAATCTGGCCCCGAGGCATTAAGTTGTTGGAGCAATGCAGCCCCGGCAAATGGGCGGGCAAGACCTGAACCGGTATGATGACGGCAACTCGGCAATGGCCAAGGCCGGGTACCATGTTTATGAGAGTGCTCTGGGGTCTCGACTGGGAATCCGCCAGTTAGATCCAAATGATGCCCGGTACAAGCTGGATCGGTTGTATAGATCCGAGCAGATGGAGGAGCAAGGCCCACCTGGTCCTTCTTGTTTTGGGCCCAGAATCATGTCGGAGCAGCCTGTCCCCCACTTTCAGTTGAACAGGGGAGCCAAGACTTACGACGGCAGCACCAAGCCAGAGGACTGGTTGACCGACTATGTGACAGCAGTGCACATTGCCGGGGGAAATCGTCGGTGGGCGATACGATACATCCCACAGATGCTAGAGGGACCAGCCCGAATCTGGTTGAACAACTTGAGAGAGGGAAGTGTCAACTGCTGGCTGGACTTCGAGGAAGCCTTTGTCAGTAACTTCTCCAGCACTTACAAGAGACCAAACCGACCTCAGCAGCTTGCAATGTGCAGGCAGAGGAACAGTGAGACTGACCGAGAGTATTTGACTCGGTGGAGCACGATTCGCAATTCCTGCGAAGGGGTTGTGGAGGCCCAAGCCATTTCATGGTTTGCGCAGGGATGCCGACATGGCTCCATGCTTTGGCAGAAACTGCAGAGGGAAATGCCGGCCACCTTGGCCGAAACAATGAAAATCGCCGACAGTTATGCTCTCGGTGACCCGATGCAACCTCAACTGGACTCGGGAGAACCGAGTAGGAGGAACCCGGGGAACAACAGGTCCGGGCCGGGCAGGAACAATGACCGTCAGGATTTCGGGCAGAAGAGAAGGGAGCCCGACTTTTATTACGCCTCGCAGCAGGTGGCGGCGGTAACCGGGGAGCAAGGCAATACCGCTAGCAATCAACGGCAGAAGACGGATGGTCAGGGTTGGGCAGAGGTGAAGAAAACTTGGGCCGGGCAGAGGAAGCCCTTGACGTATGAGGACATGCTGGACAAGCCCTGCTGCTATCACACTTTCGAGCCCAACCGACCGGCCAACCACACAACTTGGCAGTGCAGCTGGTACCAGCGCATGCGGCGAGAGGGTGCTCCAGGGGGATCTCTAGTAACTGCCCCTGAAAAGCCGGCAGCTCCAAGACCTCCGGCACCAGTAAGTGGGGCCAATGCTGTCCGGGTAAACCCACCAGTACAGAGGCGACCACCGGCAAGGCCGGTAAATGTGGTGAACATCCGAGGTAACAGCAATGCCGGTCCTAGCAACCAGGGCGGTTACCCGCAGGGTGACTATCAGGAAGCTCATCAGAGCTATGTGGTCTTTGTGACCGAGCCCACTGACAAGAAAAGCCAGCGCCAGCGCGCTCTGGAGGTGAACGCCGTCATGCCGGCGGTACCCAAGTTTATGCACTGGTCCGAGATAGAGATCAGCTGGAGTCGGAAGGATCACCCCCGGGTTATGCCTAAGCCGGGAGGGTACGCCTTGGTGGTGGACCCGACATTCATCGGGCCGAGTATCAACGTCCGGTTTAGCAGAGTCCTGGTTGACAATGGCAGTGCCATTAACATCATGTACAAGGACACAATGCTTAAGTTGGGAGTGTCCCTGAACACGCTGCTGCCGACCAACACAACCTTCCACGGCATTGTGCCGGGCGTTTCGTGTTCACCTATGGGCAAGATCTGGGTAGATGTGCTGTTCGGAACCCGGGAGAACTGCCGGACCGAAAGTCTTGAGTTTGAGGTGGTGGACCTGGAGAGCCCATACCATGCCCTGATTGGTCGACCTGCTCTGGCCAAGTTCATGATATCCACTCACATGGGCTATCTGAAAATGAAGATGCCAGGTCCGAACGGCATAATCACTATCGCTGGGGACTACAAGCGCTCTATCGAGTGTGCTACTGCCGGCTCTTGCTTGGCCGAGTCATTGGTCATAGCCGAGGAGAAAAAGAGGATCCAGCAAGTGGTGACGCTGGCCCAAGCCTCCCAGCTCGGTGTGTCCGGGATGGCGAACCCGGAGCAGCATTCCTTCCAGCCGCCCAAGGAGACCAAGAAGGTCGTGGTGGACCCGGCTAACCCAGAGCACCGGGTGATCATCGGCACCAGCCTGGGCAGCAAATAGGAAGGCGAGCTCACCGACTTCCTCCGTGAGAATTGGGATGTCTTTGCTTGGTCGAATGACGACCTTCAAGGAGTTCCGAGGGAGTTGGCTGAGCACTCGTTATTTGTGAGGCCGGATGCAAAGCCGGTGAAGCAACCGACAAGACGTCTCTCGGACGAGAGAAGAGCTGCAAACATGGAGCATCTAGCCGTACTGCTTGCGGCTGGATTTGTGATGGAAGTACTGCACCCGGACTGGTTGTCTAACCCGGTCCTGGTAGAGAAGAAGAAGGATGAGCCTCTCCTGGCCAAGGTGTGGCGCATGTGTATCGACTTCACCAACCTCAACAAGGCATGCCCGAAAGATCCTTTACCGCTCCCCCGGATAGATCAAGTGATCGACTCCACTGCCGGATGTGAGCTTTTGTCTTTTGTAGATGCGTATTCTGGTTTTCACCAGATACCTTTGAACCCAGCTGATCAATTAAAGAGTGCTTTTATTACCCCGTACGGGGCTTATTGCTATCGTGTCATGACCTTCGGGTTGAGGAATGCCGGTGCAACTTATCAAAGGTGCATGCAGAAATGCTTGCATGAGCAAATAGGTCGGAATGCAGAGGTGTATGTCGACGACATAGTCATAAAAACTAAAGAAAAACTATCTCTGATCGATGATCTGAGAGAAACATTTGTTAACTTAAGAAAGTTCCGAATGAAACTTAACCCGGATAAATGTACCTTCGGTGTGCCGGCCGGAAAGTTACTCGGTTTCCTGGTGTCTAGCCGGGGTATAGAGGTTAACCCGGGCAAGATCCGAGCTATCGAGAGCATGAAATTGCCAACTCGCCTTAAGGATGTACAAAAATTCACCGGATGTCTGGCATCCCTGAGTAGGTTTGTGAGTCGGTTAGGAGAGAAAGCCTTGCCCTTGTATCAACTCATGAAAAAGAGCAAAACCTTTGTGTGGACACCGCAAGCAGACGCAGCTTTTAACGACCTAAAAAAGACGCTCTCAAATGCACCGGTGTTGGCATCTCCCTTACCCAAGGAGCCGATGTTGCTCTATATTGCGGCTACCAACCGAGTTGTAAGTGTGGTGATGGTGGTTGAAAGAGAAGAAGGTGAGAAGGTGGTGCAGAGGCCCGTATACTATCTGAGTGAGGTGCTCTCCCTCTCCAAGCAGAATTACCCGCACTACCAGAAGATGGCTTATGGCGTGTACCTGGCGGTCACCAAGTTGAAACACTACTTTCAAGAGCATCCGGTTACAGTGGTGAGCGAGGCTCCCTTGTCCGAGATAATCGGATGCAAAGATGCCAGTGGCCGAGTTGCCAAGTGGGCCATCCAGTTATCCCCGTACGCCCCGACTTACGAAAGGAGGGACGCCATTAAGTCGCAGGCGCTGCCGGACTTCTTGGTGGATTGGGCCGAGATGCAATATGAGCCTCCCCCGCCCGACTTCAATTTCTGGAAGATGCACTTTGATGGGTCCAAGGCAAAAATTGGGTTGGGTGCCGGAGTGGTCCTCACCTCCCCGAAGCAGGATGTACTGAAATATGTGCTCCAGATTCATTTCTCGGCATCCAATAACGTGGCTGAATATGAGGCACTTGTGCACGGCCTCAATGTTGCCAAGGAGGTTGGCATCCGGCGAATAGAATGTTACGGTGACTCAGATTTGGTGGTGCAGCAGGTGTCGGGAAATTGGGACGCCTTGGACGCTAACATGGCGTCATATCGGTTCCATGTGCAGAAAATCTCCGGGTTTTTTGAAGGATGCGAGTTCAAGCACATACCTCGGGGAGAAAATGAGGCTGCGGATGTATTGTCCAAGCTGGGGTCTTCACGGGACGCGATCCCACCCGGCATAGCTTTGGAACACTTAAAGAAGCCGTCAATCAAGCCATCTCCCGAGTCGGAGTCCATATTTATCCCGAAAAGCTCGGAGGCAGAAGTCGTGCCCATGGAGGTTGATGTCGGGAGCATTTGGCTAAACCCGGGGACTGTACAAGGTATGTCGGCGGAGGTAATGTCAGCCGAGCCTATGGAAATAGATGCCCCAATCTTCCCTGTGAGGCCGGTACCGGAGTGGGCGCAGCCCATCATGGCATATGTGGTGTATGGGACCCTGCCGGAGAATGAAGTGGAAGCTCGGCAGGTGGTAAGAAGGGCCAAGGCTTACACGGTGATCAATCAAGAGCTGTATAAGAGAAGTGTCACTGAGGTGCTGCAGCGTTGCGTTGACCCGGAGGAAGGGCAAGAGATGCTTCTTGAGATACATCAAGGTGAATGCGGTCACCATGCTTCCTCAAGGGCACTGGTAGCAAAAGTCTTCCGGCACGGGTTTTATTGGCCTTCGGCTCTGCAGCAGGCAGAGGATATTGTCCGGAAATGTGGAGGTTGCCAGAGGTTTGCACACAGAATACACATGCCGGCGGCAGCGCTAAAAACTATCCCCATCACATGGCCGTTTGTTGTATGGTGCTTGGATATGGTGGGTCCGTTCAAGCCGGCGCGAGGTAACATGACTCATATACTAGTCATGGTGGACAAGTTCACCAAATGGATCGAGGTGAAGCCAATTCGGAAATGTGATGGAGCTACAGCCGTCTCATTTTTGAAGGATATCATACTGAGATATGGTTACCCGCACAGCATTATCACGGACAATGGCACCAACTTTGCAGTGGGGGAGTTTGCTCGGTTCTGTGCGGAGAAGAGAATCCGGCTTGATCTGGCCTCGGTGGCACACCCGGAAGCAAATGGGCAGGTTGAGAGGACCAACGCATTGGTGCTGGCCGGCATAAAGGCCCGGTTGATAGAACCACTCCTGCGGACTCCGGGATGCTGGATAGAAGAACTACCGGCGGTGCTATGGGGTCTCCGGACCACACCCAACAGATCCACCGGGTACACCCCATTCTTTATGGTGTATGGTGCTGAGGCAGTGTTGCCAACCGACATACAGTATGACTCGCCCAGGGTGGCGATGTTTACAGAAACCGAGGCAAGAGAAGCCCGAGAGAATGATGTCGACTTGCTTGAGGAAGCAAGAGAATTGGCCCTATCTCGGTCAGCAATATACCAGCAGAACCTCCGACGCTATCATAGCCGGAAGGTACACCCCCGGGTGTTCAGAGAAGGAGATCTAGTGCTGAGACTGATACAGCGCACTGCCGGCATGCACAAGTTGTCCCCTCCATGGGAAGGACCTTTTGTCGTGAGTAAAGCCCTGCACAACGACTCATATTATCTTGTAGACGCACAGGAAGCTAGAAAAGGTGTAATGGATAAAGCCGGCGAGGAAACCAAACGACCGTGGAATGTAGCTCTACTTCGTCCCTTTTTTGCGTAAAGGGCACAGTGTATGTATCTCGGTCCCTTTTGAATGAAATGTCGGCATCCCAGAGTGAATCTCGGGGACTGCCTTATCCGCATGATGGTTCTTTTCTTATGTTTTTTGCATGTCGGCACTCCGGGGTAAACTCGGGGACTGCCAGATCTTTATTTATGTTTGTATTTCGGTTATTCCTTCGTTACCTGCATGCCGGCGTCTCGAGGTGAAACTCGGGGACTGCCGTGTTTGTTTCGTACCTGTTATCCACGTGCCGAATGAGTTTTCAACCTTGTTTCAAAGTTAAGTAATGTATGCTATGTGAAATGATCTTGTGACTCGACTGACGGATGCCCAAAGTGGTAGTCAAGAGCAAAGATAGTGGAAGGTGGTAAACACGAAAACAAACTCGGGGACTCGGGGTAAAAGCAATTCGGCACGTGTTGTGTACTAACCCGGTATTTTAGTTATTCTTCCGTTATGTCAGATACCTTTGAACCTAAATCCGGGCATTTTCTAGTACCGTATGCTATAGTCGTGATTTTGTGACTCGACTGTCGAACGCCTGTATGGTAGACAAGAGCAAAAATCACCAAGTATAGTAAACGAGAAAGTAAACTCGGGGACTCGGTGTAAAGTGATCCGACATGACTAGATGTTTGTTCAATTCAATAAGCCAGATAGCAGAATATCTTACTTAAAATTGTATATATTACATATGCACCCGGCATTCCGGGGATCTAATGAATTTGCCTAAGCGTTTTCGGCAGCAGGAGTGGAAGTCGGTGTAGAGGCAGCAGCAGCAGTCGTGGTGTCGAGGGTGGCCGACTTGAGGACAGCGGTTGCTTCCGGACCAGTGTCGGCGGCAGGTGATGTAGCCACGGTGGCGGTGGGCTCTTCAAGGTTGGTGGCCACAGTCCCAGATTTAGGGGTATGCTCGGCGGACTCGGGGACTCCCGCCTCAGCGTCCGCTCCGGTGTGCTCGTCCGGGTTGGCCTCCTCCTCCTCCGGCTCCTCTTCGGCATCGCCGGCATCGGAGTCAGACTCGTCATCATCCGGATAAACAGGGCCAGGAACAAACTCGTGCGGACGCGAGTATTGGGCCATGTAGTCGGCAGATTCTCGGCGGTGCTGGATTTTGGCCGGATCTGTGGTCCACACGGAGTTTTCGCGCTGCGTCTTGACGTGATCCAGGTCAATCTCTTCATACCAAGATAATATGAAGGACAGGGCCTGATCCGCCCCGGCACGGGCAGCAGAGGACCTCCATTCCCGGAGTCTTAGCTCGGCTTTCCTCAGCTCCTCGGCCAGCTCGGGAACGTTCTTGGGAGGCTCGATGCCGGGCCACAGCTGCCGGAAGACCGAGATACCGGCGTCGAGCAGGCCTACGCCGATGCTCTTCAGAGGGACAAGACGCGCATTGAGGGCAATCAGATGGTCCTCAACGTCCCACTCGGTCGAGATGGGACCGAGGTGCGCTCTCTTACCCCGGGCTTTGCTAACAGCCTGGACAGCGGCATGTTGCGAGTGCGAGAAGAATTCTGAAGCAAAAAGCGCTATTGTCGAGTTAGGAGGCAAGCCGGCAATAACGGAGTAATGTTGAAAACCCAATAAGCAAGAAGGGGGGAGACTCACTGTCCATTTGGCCGTTGATCCGCTGCAACTCGGCCAGCCAGGTGTCGCATTTGGCCGTGAGGACGGACAGTTTGTTCTCGGCCAGGCTGGCGCAAGATTGGAGATCCGTCACGAGAGTCTCCTGCGCCTCCGTCACCTCGTTCATAACCTTGGTCATCTCGGCCTGCTCTTGCTGCGACTTCGCGAGTTCTTGGCGAAGCCGGGCTACCTCGGCCTGCTCTTTCTCGAGCGCAGTCCGGTGCGCAGCCGCAACCTGGGCCTCCTTTTCAGCTGACGAGGTCGGCATGTCGCGGGTGTCAGGAGAAGAAATAAGAAGAGGGAAAGTATGACGGTAGAAGGGAAAGAGTACCTTGTGCCGCCTCAAGGGTCTTGTACTTCTTCCGGAGGCCGCTGTGCTTGACGAGCAGTTTTTGAAACAACCTGCTCCGCTCCTTGTTGCAAGCCTGAAATGGGGTTACGCGTTAACTCAGTTCTAAGAAGATTCCCGCCGAGTAATCTTCACTCGGTCGATGTTCGATTACTCCACACGAATCTCGGGGACTAGTGGGGGTGAGTAATTAAGAGACTTACCTCAGCGTCCCGGGTCATCCGGAGAACTGCGCACTGAAGAGTGTGCAAAGTTTGGGCAATTTTCCCGGGTCCGGCAGGATGTCGGGCGTTCGGGTCGGAGGAGGATACCTCGCTGGTGTCGGCAGCATTCCAGTCCATGTTGAACTGCTCCAGCGAACCTGAACAGTCATCACCCAGGATGAGCAACTCGGCAGGAGGCGGAGCTTGGGCAGCAGTGGCCTCTAGCGTCTGCAGCGCAGCTGTCTTGACGGCCACGCGAGGAGGGGGCACCACTAGGATTTTGCCCGGAGGAACCTCACCTCTTTTCTGACTCGTGGTCCCGTCACGCTTGCCCGAGGCGGCCGACCCGGATGGTGTGGTGATCGCCTTGGAGGTGGTAGTGTCCGAGGTCGGCGGGCGCCTCTGTTGCTGAGTACGGACAGGTGGAGGTTGCTGTTGCTGTCCTTGCGGTTGTTGTTGCTGGTGTGACTGCGACTGTTGGTGTGGCCGTTGCTGCGGTTGTTGCTGCTGCAGAGGGCGCTGTGTCGACGGCCGACGGACCCCTCCCGAGTGGGGTGGGGGTGACGCGGTCTGGGGTCGCCCCGCTGCGTCGGAGGCAGCGTCCCCACCGGATCCGACGTCCCTGTCGGAGGTCCCTTTGTCTCTCCCGGCCGCGGCGCTGCCACTCAGCGGCGGTGTGGTAGCCCGGCCCTTGCGGGTCGGAGAGCCTTCCGCGCGAGTCGACCCGGCCTCCTCGGTATCTTTCCGGCCTTGGGGCCCGGTCGGATTCAACTTCAGGGGGGCACTGTTTCAAGACAATGGTATGTTAACTCGGACGGTACTATCAGAGAGGTCGAAATAGCAGGGCAAGTGGTCTCGAGAAATCGGCTTACCCGGTGGAGGTCGGAGGACCTTTCTTCTTCTTGGGCGGCTTGGTTGCCGGCTTCTTACCAGTTTTGGCTCTCTTGGCGCCAGCCTCATCGCCACCGGTATCCGGCATACCGGTGCCAGCTCGCTTGCGGGTCTCGGCTCGCTTGCTGGAAGTAGCGGTTGTCGAAGGCGCTGGGGGCGCGAAGTTGAGAGGAGTAGCGTCAATAACGTCTATGATTCGACACTCATCCTCGTCGTCATCCGACCACTCGTTGATTGGAACGGGTGCACGAGGCTTACCCGGGGCAGGGGCGCGAGCCAGGGGAATGGATAAATGATCTTCGTCATCCGGGTCCTCGCTTGGTAAAATCTCCGGGATGGGGAAGTCCGGATGCCACTCCCCCGCGGCATGGATCTGGTCTTCAAGGAGCTGCCGGGCGAACCTCTGCGAGAAAACAGAAGATACATGTAAGTACAGAGATGGTTGTAACATGAGTTTGTCGGAAAATTCCATAAGTCGGTCAGGTGAACCAGCTTACTTGTGGAGGAGGACGAGAGCGCGTGTGGGGCTTCATCCCCCAGGCCCAGTTGGCTGGGTCCATCTCGGCCTGGGCAATAGCCTGGACCCGCCGGTATACTTGCTCCTGGGTGAGCGTAAAGATACTAACCCGTGTCGGGTCATATCTGCCACTCATGTGGCAAATCTTGTGAACCCGGGCCTGGAGGGGGCAAACCCGGCGGCTGACAAAAGTGCATAGGAGATCCTCGGCTGTGAGCTTGTCTTTGATCGAAAGGAGGTACTCGTGAATCTCGTTGACCTCCGAGTCCAGCGTTTTCGGGTCAGAACTCCAGTGAAGCTGGGCCGTCGGGGGGGCGATATTGAACTCGGGGAGGTTGATGAAGTCGGCCCCCTCCTCCTTGTCACCTTCAACTGAGTCGGGGTTCCTCACATAGAAGAAACTCCGTTGCCATTTACGGCAGGACTCTAGGCCCGAGATCCGGGGGAAGTCGGACTCCCTCCGAGGAACCACGATGGCGGCCCCGCAAGCAGTCATCTCCTTCTCCTTGACGCCTTTGTTGGGGATGCTCTGCTTCCGTAGTTGGAAGTACTTGGCCCATAGCTTGACCACCGGCCAGAGGCCGAGGTATCCCTCCGAGAAAGACACGAAGGCGGAGAGAAGAGTGATGGCGTTAGCCGGAAGATGGTGGGGTTGCAGACCGTAGTAGTCAAGGAAGGAGCGGAAGAAGGGGCTTGCTGGGAGGGCAAAGCCACGCTCGAACTGCGTGACGAAGACTACCCGCTCCCCGGGTTGGATTCGGGGTTCGTTCTCGCCCTCGGGAAGTCGGCAGATGACCGCCTCCGGGATGCGATGAGTTCGGCGTAGCCAGTCGATATCGTCCTGGCACGCGTCGGAGCCTTCCCATCCTCCCCGGACTCCCTCGGTACCCATGTCGGTGTTTTCAGAAGACATGTCGGAGCTGGCCTGCAGCATAAAAAGGATGTTAAGTCGGGGCACCAAGAAGAGGTAAGCAATAAGACGGGGCGTCCCGGCAATAAACAGAATCTACGACCGAGATGCAAGAAGGAAGATCTACCAGTGCTGAATAAAAGGACGATAAAGGAAATCTATTCGGAAGAACCCTAGCAATGGTACGGGAGTGTGAAGTGGAATCTACCGTTAGACATGGGAAGAGAAGAGTCAAAAGGGGCCTTGACAAGAGCAACTACGAAGATCTACGGGGAGATGCAGTGCCCCATAGTGCATTCTAGGGAAGAACAGGGGAAGAACTACAGCGGCCGAGCTACGGATGATCTAGCCAGAGTCGAGGAGGAACTCACCGGAGAAGGTGGAGGCGCGGCGCGGGAGGTTCTCGTTCCGATGGTGGCGGGATGATTTCCGTTCGTCGGCGTCGAGGTCTCCGGCGTGCGCAGCGAGCTTGCGGCGGCAGTTCGTTCGCGGGCGCGCAGGGAGCAGAGGAGAGGAAGAAGATGATGCGGAAGGGAAAATGAAAACCCCTCCCCTCCGTATTTATGAGGGAAGGGGAAGCACGGTTGCCCGTTTTTTCCCGCCCGTCGGTTTCGAGCAAATCGTGGGATCGTGCGTGCGGCGGTTGGCGCGGATGGAGCAGTTATGGCCGCACGATCGGCCACATCGTGGGCCACAGAATGGGAATCGTCGGGCGCGGATCTGGTGCGGTTGTGCACGGGAATCGAGGAGGTGCCTCGGGGTCAAACCGCTCGAGTGCCTGTTGGAAGGGACAGATGGTGGGACCCACGCGGCGCGGTTGTGACGGTTGTTCAGGCCGCGTGGCGCATTCCCCGGGATGGTGCAGCGTGTGTATGGCACGTATCGGGAGAAGATCTGAGAAAAAGATTTGTTGAGGTCGGAGGAACCGGAACAACAACCAAAGATGACTGAAGGCCCAGTGTCAAACCAAGATGGCCGTGTTGGATGATTTTACAGTGTGTCGGAGTAGGCATGCCGGGATTTTCTTGTCGGGCCGGCATGGTGATGTCGGACCGGCTGTGTGGCAACCGGCGTAAGCAGTTCGGTGTGATTGGTCAGCCCGACATAGCAATGTCGGCGGCTGATACCAGGCGGTTGTTTTGTTAAAACTGATGCAGCCCTTCATCCGAGGCTGCAGGGCTACACCAGCTTCGGGGACTAGTGTCGGGGGGCTACCCCCGGGTAGGGTAAAGGCGAGGAGTAGCGAGCGTATACTAACCGACATCCCCATGTCAGAATTCTTCACTTATCTGTGATGTGCAGGAAGGAGAATCCGACATACATGTCCGGGCCGGGTGAGGTATGTCGGAGGTCCAGGCCCGGCATAGCCTTGCCGGCACGCGGAGAGAAGCCCGGTATAGTTGTGCCGGGATGGGAGGATGTGTCCGACATACCCTATGTCGGGCAACAAGTCAAGGGCAAGTACGAAGGCAGGACACTGACCCGTCTGACACAGAGGTAAGGTCACCTCCCGTCTGGCACGGGCACGGGACAAAGGGCACAAGACACGGGCGACGTGACTATACCACTGTACTGGCGACTGACTGACAGGAGACAAGGCATGGAGAAGGCACGTCCTGTCTCTGACAGGGGAAGCATCATCACCTAGGCCGGCGGCGGCTAAGGCAAGAGGCATCATGGCCTACCTCGACCTATGTCGGATAGCCCGGCGGCTAGGTCGTGGTAGAGGTGTCGACATTACCGTTGGACGGGGGCTGTTGTCCGGGGGGGCCCGGAGGAATTAGGGTTCCCGGACAACTCGGCGGGACCTCTATAAATAGCGCCATAACTCCTCCTGTGAGAAAAAGACCAACCAGAGAGCCAAAACTATAGTCTCATTCACAGCTAGAGCATTTACTCCTCCTTCCTTAGTAGTTCATCCTTGTTCTTGAGTTCATCCTAGAGAGAGAGGCAAAACAGCTCAAGGAGCACCTTTGTAGATCTTGTGTGACACATATAGAGTGGAGCAAGGCAGGAGTAGGGGTGTTACCTCCTCACGAGGGCCCCGAACCTGGGTACATCGTGGGTGTTTGTGGTTGCTTGAGGTTTTGTGTGTGTTCTTCGTTTGTTCTTGCAGTTTCATCCTTGCCCGAGTCGGTTTTGGTGGTGCTTCGCCATCTCTTGTGTGAGCTCCTTAGCTCGCTAGCCCTCCCCGGATCCACCAGCGTCCATCGGCCCCACACTTTTAGCCATCCTATGGCATCTGCCGTGATACCACCACGACAGTGCTCCTGCTCCTGACCAAAAGCTCTATGCAGTTCATGTTGCTAGAAATTTGGAAGTACATGGTTGGTTGCTAGGTAACTGTAAATAGATATATGTTTCTTTAGAACCGCTCATGGGTCTTAGCTTTGTGTCGTATTTGCATTTTATATAGATCCAGCTATTCCACCATCGGTGAAGATCCTTTGAGCTTGCTTTTGTATGTTTCTGCATCCTGTAGTTCAGGCCGCCGCTGCAGCTGAGCGGGATATATATTGGTAATTCGTTTGGCTTTTACAATTCATATTATTTGTATCTCAAATGTTGATAGGTGTGTCGATGGCAGACAATCAATATTGATTCTCATCAGTTGTTTTAGCAGGCAATCAATATTGATTATGTAATACAAGGACATGTTGCTTTGCTTCTGTATCAAATGTCCAAATTTTCTGGACGGGATATTGGTGTCGGCATGCACATAAACATGCAACCATCTTCTTCGCTTGGGGATGCGACACTCAAGAAGAACACAAGTTGCCTCTAGGGATCTCCTTCGCACAGCAGGACACTAGGCAATCAGACAACAACTTGCTGATATGGTAGCATCCATTTCTTTGGATGATTCAAAGGTTTTTACATATGAAAGAAGTCTCAATTTTAGAGCTCGCCCTCAGGTTAGACTTTCTCTTAAGCTTGAGAGTACTCCTATATATTTCAGGTGCTTAGGTATAGGCAACGGAACTTGTCAAACTGTGTGTGTAATTCCACGGTCTTGCGTGTCTAAATGCAGGTGTTACTAAGATCAATAAAATCCTGATGTGTTAAAAAACCAAGATCACAAGTTCACAACACACATGATGGGAGGAAGAAGATAGCATCTGCTTATCTATGTGAAAGACATACACTCCAGGGTTTAATATAGTTGGCATCTTATATTCTTATTTGATCATAGGGAAGCACGTATAGGGTTGTAACTGAGAGCCATGCAAGAAAATGGATCACCGGGAGAGGTTTTATTCAGTTATCCGTAAAAATTAATGATCTTAAAGAGGAAAACAAATGTGAGAACCACATTATTTACTTGCGACTGTTTGCATATGGTCAAAGCAAATGTGCGTGGGATAGACTTTTGTATTGTTTTTCCTAAGACAAATAAAAATGTACAAATTGCACAACTGTTCATTCTACCATAGACCCTTGCCTCTATGTTGTTAGCTCTTCTAATTTTTACGAAATGAACGTCGGTTTACGATAGCAAAATGATGGTATTTCTTAGATAATGATTTTTTTATGGATTGTATATTCATCATGTTGTTGGTATGAACAATATGTAATATAAATGCATACAAATAAAACAAGAGCTTCATACACAGCGATAATGGACAAAATGGGCGCAGCAACGCGCGCTTCTACTTCTAGTAGATAACTAATGCTGCATGCGTCTATATTTGTTGCATGGTTCATGCACTCGGGGACTAATGGTTACACCACCTACGGCGGGTGGTGCACCATACCTTCTCGAGTAGTAAACTTAATTAGCATCCTCTCCGTTCCTTACAAAAGCAGAGTATATAGGACGGAAAAGGAGTATATAGTACAAATTAACGACCGGTCACTCACTACTTGCATTGTCAGTCACCTCCCCCTTTCTATCTTCCTAGCTAGCTAGCGAACCTACGCTATACTATACTCCGGTCCAATGGAGAAGGTACATCTCGATCGATCGCAGTATCACCTCACAATCACATAGTATATGATTCCCATCGTACGTGTGCAATCTATCATCGCATTTTCCTGGCAACCGGACTACCGGTACCGTACCGAACATAGGCATATGCAGCTACCAGTCTATCCCTTCGTCGTTCTAAAGCTAACTACGTACGCAATGACAGTGAGTACGTACTAGCCTTGTGATAGCCTTCTTTCCCTTTGCCCCGAGAGAGGGGGAGAGAGAGCACATGAGCACGGAGATGCCAAAAATGGCGGTGCCCTAGCCTTTCGGAGGTAGTGGGGGAGCAGGTGACCACAGAGGAGAAGACGCGATCCGGGCGAGATCGTGTGCCGGCCAGCGACGTACTGCTGTCCCCGCGAGCGTGTCCACCCCGGGTTGGCCGCCGCCCCCGGCCGTCCGATGCGCGCCGCCCCGGCCTCGAGATTACCGCCGGCCACTGGCATTTCCCGTTTCTGTGTGGGTAGCATGCAAGCATCGAGGTGGAAAAGGTTCCATAAGTTAATGGAGTTGCAAATCTCGGTTAAAAGGTGTGGTAGGACCGGGAGCAGCAGACCGGAAAGCTGGAAAGGCCGGGACAAATGATGCAATGATTGTCAGGATTAGTGATCTGGATCGAGCTTTAGAGTGTATAATCGGGCTTTAGTTGCTCTGTTGCCACCTTAATCCAAAAGTGATGAAAAAGGAGGTGAACTATGCATGGGACAGTGCAGTGACGCGCTCCGCCTACTAATCCTTCGTCGAGAAGAAACAAAATTTGCCTAAACCGACCTCACCAAATAATGGCCAATATAGTAACCCTGGAGCTATACGTACGTCTGCGTCAATCGAGGCAGAAAGTCGAACTCTCGCTTACTGTACCAACCAACTGATTCCACCACCTCCAAGCTTAGAACTGTACTAACAAACTGATTCCACGGCCTCCAAGACCACATAACTGTACTAAACTCCTTTCAGAAATGGAGCAGATGGTGAAGTGGAGTATGTAAATTAGTGCAGCATATAGGTTACTCTAGCAAGAATGACATATCACAAGATTTGTGGTGGAGAATACCCTGATATTTCTATGCTTGGTCAATGGGTTTTCACATCACACGTTCTCATCTACTGTATCACCTCACACTCCGCTCTGCTCATCGACCTCCTTGTCCTCTATCCTTCCCGATGTCACGGGTCGCTTCACTGAAGGCGCAATACATGAAAGACAGTAAACAGCGGTCTCACAAATACTCTCTCCATTTTAAAATGTAAGATGTTATAGCTTTTTTTTCACACATATCTCAACATGTCCATGTGAACATATGGATAAAAAAATGCTAAAACATCTTACATTTATGAACGGAGGGAGTAGCCCACAACAAGCAATTTGGTAAGAACACAAATCAAAGTTACTGAAGAATTTTCTAGTGACATGTTTATGTACACAACAGTGCATCAATGCTTTGCACACCCCATCAAAGAATTGCGAACAAACACATAAATAGCCAAAAAAAAAAGGGGGGGAACCATACACACGGGACTCAACGAAGCTGCCGCCTGCCAAAGCACTGCATCTTCAACCATAGTAATCACCAATCCAGTGCACAATACTAAAACTCAGATAAGATAAATACAACATAAGCACCAACAAACAAACTATCTTTCATATTTTTCTTGCATTTGCACCTATTGGGCATCCTGGCATAGATATTCCAGATAGGTTTTGCTGATCAAACCATATCCAGCTATCGTTATCCAGCTAACCAATATTCTTCAGCAAATGGCAGTAACTGGCAAAACTTGGGTGGTTCCAACCCATATCTGGTAAACCTAATGTGTTCCTCAAAGGACCAATCATTAATAAAACACTCCAGCAGCACAAAAATCCGAAGGTAATTGTTTCTCTGAAGATCATCTTCTATTAGCAAACGCTGTCAATGCATTCGCATGAGCAGGTGGTAGAGCACTTAGTATTGGCTGCATCTGCTGGCCATAAACTGATATCAAATGAGAAACAGCCTTGCCAATGGTTGTTTTCACTTCATCACTCTCATCCGGGGATACTACCACTTGGGCAAAGACGTGTATCACATCAGGTACTAGAGTAAGGATCTGCAACAACAAAAATGTTAGGTTTGGCCTTAAGACTTGAATTTAGGAAAAGCTCGCATAATGGAGGCAAACATCATGGAACAGATTAAAAAATTGGGTGGTTTTAGAACAAGTCACCTGGGGATGCGATGACAGTAACAAATTACATAAGCAACTGTAGGCAGCCATTGATTCTTCATGATCTTCTTTTAGTGGCAAAGCTTTGATGAACACTGGAAGAACCTGCGAAACAGATATAGCATTGCAACCAAGCATTATATAGGCACTTCAAAGTATGAAATCTGAAGCTGTTCAAACATATTGTGTGCAAGGTAATGCAAACCTGGTTGAGAGGAATTGACTGAGGTTGCACCATTATCATTCTAGCAATAGCACCAGCAGCATTATCTCTAACCGCAAGGTCTGGTTCAGAATTATCAAACAAACGATGCAGGCGCTGCAGTATATCCGGGTAATATCTGCAGAAGGATGAACAGAAGCCTGTGAACAGCTGAATTTCCAGGGTTGCCGTTCATGGTCATAATGTAACATGGAATATTTAAGTCATTTAGTGACTAGACAGCAGACAACCATCTAATACACTTGGCATATTTTAGCCTCCATTCTTAAGCACTTACGTCATAATTGTGAAAGTAAATTACATAATGCCAGGGTTCAGTTTTGCGACACTGAAGGATTAGGAAGTTGCCAGACTAGCAGCACTATGAAAGAATAGTGCATTAATGTAAATACTATGAGTTGGAATTAATAAGAGCTGTGGTAATCAATAGTTTTCATCAACTGCATCTCACCTGTAGGTTTCTGAATGTAATATTTTTTTAGATTTCTTAATGTAATAAAGTGAAGAGTGTATGCCCTTGCCTTTCATAGAAGAAATGGAAAATGAACCGGTAGTAAAAGAATCATGTATCCATTAATGATCATTTATTATGATGCAGAAATGCTTTTGGAACATAAGAAAAAACATCATGCACAAATTTAAAATAATACTCCCTTCGTTCCTAAATTTAAGATGTTTTTGATGTTTCACATGTTGTTGGACTAAGATGGGTGGACATATACACTAAACCGTGTCTAGATACATCACATGTGAATGTGGAAAAGACCTAAAACATCTTATACTGTGGAACCGAGGGAGCGGTCAATTGCTCCTCCTGATTTCTGGAGTGCAAGACATTAGCCTCACATAGGAGTATCTGCAAAGATGAGCATGAAATATGTCCGTTATTGTAAGTAATATGCAAACCTCAGTGCTGCAGCACCCGCATTCTTGCAAAGTTCGCCAACACAGAAAGCGGCATTTCTCCTATTTGTAGCCTCAGAAGATGCAAGTTCTTTCAATGCCAAAGGCATTATCTTCTGCAAATTATTCAAATGTGACTAAGCCTAAGACAGGAGGTCAATTAAAATAATAAGATGGCATGTTTACAAAAAAAACTATAGGCATACATCAACATAAGCAGAAATTGGAGCACCCATTTCTTGAGCGACCTCAGCTAGAGTGGCAACAACCATAGTCTTATCTTGGGGAGGATGTGGAGATTTCTGCATTCATTCCAGAAAGCATCTTCAAAACTCAAATACACAATCCTTGCTATGATAACTAAAGGTTTTTAAGACAGCTGCCATTAGTTGTGCATGGCCAGGTGGGGGGTGGGGGAGGGGGGGGGGGGGGGGGGGTTACTCACAGCAAATTTCATCAAGGGGTCAAATAACTTTGCAAATATAGGATCGAAATAAGATCTCATCACTTTCGCAAAAGCAGGCAAAAGATCTGAAACTGCGTCCATGAGGACTTCATCATGATCAATGTCACCCTCATCTTCGCCGTCCGACTCAACTTGCTGACAGCATGATTCTTGACACAAGAGAGTAAGTGTTGCCTCAGCAAGCCGTGGCATATCTGAAACAACGACAGAAGGGACAGTTTAGCAGCAGAACCTAGTATTTCAAGTACACCTAGCTCAGAGAAACCGCAGCTTACAAAGTTCGACTGCAGCAAAACCACAATCTTTCACCATATCTGCTACACTCATGCAAGCTTGCGCCACTACTTCTTTATCATCATCCTCTGTCATCGTCTTGATATAGATGTTCATAATAGTATCTGGAAAAAACAAGAGAAAATGAGCATGGCTTGATGTGCACATAGAAAAATGGACTATGAATCAGCATCTTATAGTAGCAATTACCAAGAACAGCCTTCTGTTTCTCTAGTACATCCTGCATGGTAGAAAAGGTACACACTGCATCAGAAACATGATGTTCCATAGCAACCACTGATAAATTGACAATTCAATACAGGAAGCACTCACAGGATGTGCAGGTATTGCCCTTACTGCAGTTAGGATGTCTGCAATAATATATTTTTATATAATTACTAATAACACCACAAAATGTACCTTTAACGGGAAAGTCTCAAACTCTCAAAGAATAAAAACTAAAAGAAACTTCTAATTTTAGAAAGTTAAAAGTTATGGGGAGTAATATATTCAAATTAAACAAGACCATATACTCTGGTTTCTGTGTCAAACACTCTCCTACTTCGTAATTATTTTGCCTACCATCCGTGCACGATTTGCTAATGATCTCTTGGTAGTTAACAGATTGAAGGTACACTCGGTTTACAATTTGTGGTTTTCAGGATACAGTATAGAGTTCGTGCACAGAAGAATAGAAGATCCCATATACATGACTAATATGACAGAAGTAACAAAGGGGCTCGACATAGGTAAAGGTGACAAATGCTAGGCAAGCTTCCATGCTGCTCTCAATTTTTCTTGCTGGTTCTCTTATCTGGGTTTTCCCTCCATAGATAGATTTGAGCACCTGTATGGATCTCAGGTTCAGGTTCGATCCAGCAATTAATGGCACACTGCCACGATTGCACTAGCATGGTGCTGCTGTATTAAAACCTTGATGATTCAGCTTGAATGGGTTTGCAGTTAATCCAAACAACAGTTCAAAACTTCAAATGATGGACATAAGGTAACATTATACTTCATTGCATAAAAGAACATTCATCGCGAATGCATCTTGAGATCTACATCAATATATCTTACGTGTGACAAAAGTTTATTCTGTAGTCATATACTATTAGATGCTATATACCATGCTAAATCGAGATTCTGTAGATACATGTGACAAGAGTTTATTCATACAAATTTTAGATGACTATTGGAAGTTTTGGAACTTCACAACTACAATTAAAATCATCAGCATCTCCTTTAGTCGTTATTCTGTAGGCCTAAGAAATAAGGAAAGCAAAAGGCTGCTACAGACTTATATATATTAAAGAGGACTAGGAAAGACATTACGTTTTAAGGAAATAATAGCCTGAAGTCTGACATCTTCATGAAAATATCCACTGTGCTTGATTAAAATCCTCAAAGACTCCTCCAAGTACCTAGTGCCAGTTAAGGAAATTTTGAAAAACAAAAGATGGCAAGAATACTATGGTAAGGACCATTTATGGATACGGAGCATAGGCACTCTTCGTGTGAAGTGCAAAAAATCCAATAGCCTGTGTTGCAGCTGCTTTCTCGTCTAATACTCCAGTCCTCACACTGATATTTCTAACTCTTGGCTCATCATCTGTATCATCATCAGAAGAAACACCACTAAATCCATTGTCAACGCCATCAGCATCATCAATGTCCACAGCAGAACCATCATCCAAGTTGCACGAGGAAAATACAAGAGGCACAACATGAGGAAGATACTGCAATGTGCAACAACCACTTCTGTAAGCATGACCAATATTGGTGAAACGAACAAAATTTAGACTTTCCTTGTTACCTGTGTGAAACTTTCATCCAGAATCTCAGCAATGTTGCTGAAAAAACCATGACTATACTCCCTTAGCTCACTATAATCCAAACCAAAACCCTGCAGGTATGAAGAGCATAAAAAAAGGCCCTAAAGTCTGCCAGTTATCTGAACTCTGAAGTAATGGAATTAGGACTCACAGAAATTGCAGCCTCAATAAAAGGAGGCAATATCGCCTCCATTCTTGTTTTGCCTACTGCCATTGCTACTATCCCAACAACCTCAATAGCCCTAGCTCGTGCACACAAATCTTCATCCTTAGTGAGCACCAGAAAGCCTTTCATCATTTCAAGAACCCTCTCTGCATATGGAATAAAAGCCTGTTCTGCAGCAGCTGCTACAGAGCCGATAGCAGACTGCAGCAAAACATCATTATTGTCAATCCAAAGACAATTTAAGGTACATAGATGATCTCCTTCTTAACATACAGATTAATTGAGGCAGTGATTTCTATACGAACCATGCATGTCTCTTGCAGGTTTCGGGGACTGCTCTGCAAAGACATAACTAATCTGCATATCAAAGGTTCTAGATATGGTAGGATATCTTCACCCATATCTTCGCAGAATGCTGCCAATGCATAATACGATTTCTCCTACAAGATCATGTCACATTTTCGAATTAGTTAACTTTACAGAAAATGTCATCCAAAGTGAATCAATATCATTTATATCCAAAGTTTCTGCGTATTTATCAGAGGTGATGTCACCTGAAGTAGGTTATTTTACCTTAACTTCATCTGATGGGTCTTCAAGTGCATTCAAGATGCATGGAAGTACACTCTCATAGTGAGACAGAATTTCTGGCTGTAAGTGTTCAGCAAACTGACCAAGAGCAAATGAAGCAGCACCTCTAACCATCTGCTCTTGATCCTTCAAAGCTTCTAGAACAACTTTGAGACATTGTTCCAACACATCCTTGAAATGTTCAGAACAACCCTCCGAGACAATACCCAACGAAGTAACAGCAGCCTCACGATACTTGGGATTAATGTGCGTAAAGCTAACGGAAGCAAATTCAAGAATTGGTTCAAAAACATGTCTTGGTAAGTTGATAGCCATTGTATCAATGACTTCTGCTGCAGAACGATCTGCCGCTAAATCAGAGTCTTCATCTTCATTAGCTGTTTCTGTAAGCAAGGGGCACATAACTTGGAGAATAGGTACAATCAGCTTGTTCTTTTTTAAGAAAGATGCTTTAAATTTTGCAAGCCATGAGATTATCTGAATAGCCTGAAACAAATAAGGGAAAGTTTGCAGTAAGTTATTTTGTAAAATGAAAAAATATATAATCAATAATGTGAATGACTGATCAAACCTGTTGCCTTATATTTATTTCCAGATCATGGTTTGAGCAAACTTCAAGTGAGAACTGCACGATTGATCTCACTGAATCTCCGAGAAGTGGTGCAGGTGATTCAATTAGTTCGTCGAATATTTCGAAGGCAATGGAAGCAACATCTTCATCGCCATTAGCAAGACACTGCCTTGATACATTCAAGATACTAGGAACGAAATCTCGAAACATCTTTACCTAGCAGTTGTACCAATACAAGATCTGCTCATCAGGCATAAGAGGGAACTCTAGCGGTAGCATGCCATACTATTGAAGATTTAAAATCAGCTAAGAAAAACTACAGCTCCAGGAAGAACGAGACGGACAAATTACTACTGCTACAAGCAAAGAAAACAACAAGTCCAAAGAAAAACGCAAGTACTGCTTAATATATTTAAAAAAACATTACTGAAGAGCACATTACAAAAAGGTGTATAAGAATTAATATTACGATCGCACATCTTTCACTTCAAAAAGTAAATGTTTATAAAATCAGGAAAGGCAGCCAGAACTTACAATGTCCCCTCCTTCATTGACATACTCTATGAAGGATCCAACAGCCCTGTTGCACCGACCAAAAAATAGCTTATTTACAGTCACAAAGTGGTCAACAAAGAAAGGCCAAATATCTTTTTGTCACAAACGTAACCGTACTTTAAGGCAGCAATTCTGACTTTAGAGCTGGTCTCGTCTTGCAGGCATTTCAGTAAAATTGGTTGTAAATCATTCAGATGAGACTGAAACGTAGTCCCAATAGTTTCAGTAAGGGAGCTGAACAGAATTAAAGCTACCTGTAAAGAAAAGAGTGAGTCAGTACACAATGACTTCTGTCTGCAGATATAAATTTCTTTCTTACATTAGTTCAATTGAAATAATATAGGAGTTACACACAAACAAGTCTTACGAATTGCAAAACTAAGACACTAGTTTCTCTGCAAAACTGCATATACTACATAAATCAGAACATTTGATGTCACATAATGCACACTATCAATTACACATAATATATTAGCATCCCACATTCCCACCCTACTAACACATATATAGATAAAGTATAAAGAAAGTTAACACCAGGTAGAAACTTCCATCAATAAAAAGAGGAGAAATGGTGTTAAGACTTTGCACATGCATAGGCATGTGCAGCCTTATGATTTAGCATTTGATGGTTTTGCTAACTAGCAGGAAAATATGAAAGCCCTAGTGCAGGAAATGTGTAGGTCTTTTGACAGCTAAGATGGCCAGTCGTACAAAATTACAACCTGTAATAGTTAAGTTTTATGGATGGTCTTGGAATTTCTGCATTTAGCTCTTTTCATTGCGCAATATGACAAACAAAAAATTATTAAAGGGAAGCCTGACCTGACATGCTGCTCTAATCATGTTGACAACACAATAAATACATTCAATGCTACCACTACAAGATACACTTGGCAAGTTTATCTATTATCAACCGGTATTGTGAACGGGTATCATCTATTATGAGAAAACCACCTGGAAAGTTTCATTTCTAACGAATATTCATACCTACATCCTAAACAATGCATACATACTTAATTAAAGACTAAAAGTACATGGCAACTACAAGATACACTTACTTCTCTATGCTCTTCTTGTGGACTTTGGCTGCATTGGAAGAGAAACGGTAATAACTCTTGCCACTCTCCTGCAGGGACAGCGTACTTGGCAATAATGCTCACCACATTTGCACTAGCTCTTCTTACAAGATGACTGCATAAGAAGCAAGAAATATCAGCTTGCCGTCCTCTCAATAATGAAAAGCATTTGTACCATATAGACTGGGTTAACAGCTTGATAATTGGTAGCTAGTCCCAGTGAAACCATATCAACCATTCTCGATCTCATCATTCTGACTGATTTGAATTGTACTACGCTCGACGTCCGTAGTTCTAGTTAGTCCAGTTTATAGTAACCCCATCATAGTTGAAACAGATCAACTCTTAATCTCTTATGCCACATAACAGAAATATTGAAGTTCAAGTTTGAATCGAACAGATAAAATTTATATGTAAAGTTGTAAACACAAGTAGTCGAAGTCTAAAGGTGAGGACTTTTTATTGAGGAGCAAATACTCTGCCAGAGTGAATTTTTGAGACATCATAAATAGTTGGTCCATCATTTTAAATCAGTTAGATCGCAGTTTTTCGTATTTAACAGGATTGGTGCAAGCAATTTATATAGCCTCTTTTCCCACATTTATGCATTTTCACCTCCTTTTGTAAATTTCTCCTTTCTAAGTATATGTTCCTACTGTTTCCCCTTAAAAAGACATACGAGGACTTTCCATCGATTCAATATTACCCAAATAAAATATACGCAAAAGTATCTTCATTTCCCAAAAACCATTTTTTATTTGGAATGCCAGGAAAAGAACACAACATTATACAAGGAGGAACGGCAGTTGAGCAGCCATCGGTTGCAAGCAGATCAGGTGTAGTGCAGATTACAGTAATCACAGTAAATTGTACTTTGTGGGGGCATACAATTCCTCCGAAGAGGGTTGCAGTTCTCATTAGGTCAGAGAATTCAGTGAATCGTTACTCATAGGCACGAAATGTTCAGCAGTTAACAAAACTTCAGCTTTCCTTGCTGAACATAAGAGGCTAACAGTGGAAAAATGGTAAATTGCCGAGGCGGAAAGGGTGCGGAGAGCGTGGGGAAAGTAGGGGCGGTGCGCACCTGTTGTCGAGGGTGATGGAGTCGATGAGTGCTTGCTTTAGGGAAGCCTTGGCGTGCGGTGGAAGCTTGGGCCAGTGGGAGGTGATCTTCTTGCGGAGGAGCACGGCGGCGAGCTGGCGGACGTTGGGGGTCTTGGCGGTGCGGAGGTGGTGGACGAGCGCCGGCACCACCTGAGGGTCGCGCGCCAGCCGCCGGATCTGCTCCTCCGCCTGCCGCCGCGCGTCGTTGTCCGGCATCAGGAACTGGATTAGCAGAAGCTCCAGTGACTGCGCCATTTCCTCCTGTCCGCTGCTTGCGCCGGGCCTCGCCCTTCCTCCCTTCCTGCGATCAGCAGCGCCGGCGGCGGGCGAAGGGAAGAGCAAAAACCCTACCGATTGGGTGGCTGGTCGCTCAGGTTTTGGTGGCGGCGCGCGTAGGGGCAGGACCGATGTGAGGGGGCTTTACTAGTAACCTGGGCAATTGTTGTCTTTTCGTGTTTACTTTTCATATTTATTTAAAGTTATTTTCATTTGTTCTATCCTGGCCTGCACCCAGTGGGTCAGTTTGTTAGCTTCACTTTACTTTGCATTTTTTAAAGGGATAATTTTGCATATATGCATAGGAGAGCACAGCTAAATTTTAGTACTCCCTCTAACAAATGATGTCTCAACTTCATCAAAAATTACATGTATCTAGACATGACTTAGTGTATAGATACATCCAATTTTTTACCAAGTTGAGACATCTTTTGTTGGACAGAGAAAGTATATGATATCCATTAACAGCCCACTGATAACATGTGAAATCCACGCTAAAATTGGCCCATATATACCTCACAACAATCGTCTCGACAAGAAAATACAATTTGGCTTTGAGTCCCTAAAAAAATATAATTCGGCTATGAATGAACCATCAATCAGGTGTAAACTTGAGACTATCATCTCATACAAATAATTGGATATAAAATATGGTTAATCTTAGAGTTTAGACGGACAAACCTATGAGATCAGCGGCCTCCTTGTGAGACTGCCGAGAGACGGGAGTAATGATACTGTAGAACGATAGAGCCTCGAGGGCGAGTATATATAGGCGTACATGGGGTTATCTTGGAGTGCAAGACAAGACACGAGTCCTATCTATCCTAGACTAGTGCTAAACGTACAGCCATACGTATACTCTAACACTCCCCCGCAGTCGTAGCGGGAGCGTCGTGAACAACATGAACGACGTGGAAGGTCAGACTGGAGATAAACCGAACTAGACCCAGAAGGCCGACACCCCCCGCAGTCGTAGCGGGAGCATCGTGGTCGATGTAGCGGCGCGGATGCATGGACTGTAGAGGAAGCTGACGAGTGCTCAGGCGAGGTGGTAGCCCTTATGCCGATGTCGAGGGAGCCGAGAGCGCGAGGCGGTGCCGGGTCGAGGTAGCAGTTGCGAGGAGATGCCGTGGTCGATGTCGTGGTCGGGGATGCCGGTGTCGATGTAGCCACACGTGAAGCCGCGGGCGCGTAGAAGGCGCCGTGGTAATGATGACGGAGACGCGTCGAGGGCAGTCATCGAGGATGTCGATGCCGAAGGCGATGCAGTCCGAGCCGTCGAGGATGAGGTGCGGCCTTAGTTGTGCCAGAACTAGGCGCACGCCGGGGCATAGGCATACTATGGTTTTGCCAAAACCGAGTACGCAAGATGAATCGTCGGTGACGCGGTCGAGGCAGTCGTAGGAGTCGATGCCAAAAAAGTCGTTGTCGAGGCCGATGAAGACTAGGCGCCGATCCGAGCTTGCCAGGCACGGGGACGCGTCGGGGACGAAGGCACGCGGCGGTGTTGCCAGCACCGAGCATGGGTAGAGCGAGACCAGTACAGTGTCGTGCCATGTCGGTGATAGACTAGCAGAGAAGGCTCCCGGACGGTTGCGAGGCGCAGAGCGGCGAAGACGGGGAAGAGCCGATGCAGTCCGCGGTTGTCAGAGTAGACGCGAGGGTGGATGGTGGCGATGCCGAGAGGCGGCGTTGCCGGGGTGCAGGCGCTGCCGAGGAGGCGTTGCCAGGCGGTGGCGATGACGTTGGCGACGAAGTTGTAGACGGCGAAACCAGCGGCGGCGAAGGCCGTGCAGGTTACGTGAGGAGGCGCGGCGGCGGTACACGAACTTGGCGAGTAAGAGCCGACAGCTTGACGAATACCATGCGCGGACGGTGGCGACCCACGCCGTGGGAGCGGCGCGGTGGTAGCCTGAGGTCGAGGCGCGGGGACGCCGAAGAGGACCGCGTGCTGCGACACTACGGCCCGAGGGAGCGGCGTAGCTGCAGGGCGCGATTCGATGCGACGGCGAGAGGCCGCCGGTGGCGTACACGCCTGGAAGGCGTGTTGGCAGCCGGTATCGTGGACCAAAGGCTGCGGCGCTGCAGCCCGAAGGGGCGACGCAGCGGCAGCCCGTTGCTCGATCGGTGGTAGGCGTGCGTACTCGATGACGATCTTCACGGGATCCTGCGGAAGCGCGTGCAAACGGCGGATCAGGCCGGTCGCGTGGCCAGCGTGGCGACGTATCGCAGGCGAGCGGGTGATCAATCCGATCGGCCGCAAGGTCGGGGACGCTGCTTGATGATGAGGTCGAAGGCGCAGCAGACCAAGGCGATGACGAAGATGGTGCAGAAGTCCCGATCGGAGCAGGGCGTCGACGGTCGGCGTCGGTTGACGGGCAGGCAGACGCGCGGACAACGGCCATGCAGACCGCCGCGTCGTGCTAGACCGCCATGTCGGAGAAGACGCCTTGTGATCGCGCCGGTGTCGGAGTAGAGGCGCGCAAGGATCGACTGGCAGTGGGCGACGCAATCCGATCTATGATCGGTAAACCAGAAAAAGAAAACCGATCAATAGATCGGAGAAGAGACTTACAGGGCAGCTGATCACGGATCGGCGTACGGGATGCGCAGCCCCCGGCGGAGATCATGGAGATCGACCTCCCCGGGGGCAGCGCGGCGGAAGCGTGTCGAAGACGGCTAGCACGGCGCTAGGGTTTGGGAGCGGCGGTGCGAGGGCTAGGCGGCGGCTGCTCTAGGGTAGGATCTAATTAAGCTGATACCATGTAGAACGATAGAGAGGGATATGCGAAATATGTCGGATGTATTATTGAGCCTCGGGGGCGAGTATATATAGGCGTACATGGGGTTTGGAGTGCAAGACAAGACACGAGAGTCCTATCTATCCTAGACTAGTGCCTAAACGTACAGCCATACGTATACTCTAACAGATACCCATGGGCTGGAGATTAAGCGGGATGTGGTCCTCTTGAACAGTAATGTAGTTCTAGAGTATATAGCTGAACAAAATCAGATTTGGCTTTGATGTACACATATGAATGAAATAAAACTAAGATGGAAAAACTAATGAAAGCCTAGTTTTCCATAAAATGGTGATATTCATAAGAGCAACCGAAAAAATGGAGGACTACAGAGGGGCGGATCCAGAATCCAACCAAACCACTAGCCTATTTAAAACTTCAGTTTTGTAATTAGGGAAGTGCTAGATCAAATCAATCATTCCACGGATATATAGATCAAAAAAATTATGTACACCGAGCCATGATCCCTGTTGGTGGAGATACACATCTGCCCCCGGGACTACTCCTTCTATGGGGAAAAGATCTAGTACCTGGATGAGTGATCATAATTTTTCTGACGCTAACCAAGACTCCAATGTACGTTTTATAAAATGGCTTTCCTCGGTATGCACAGTGTTTTCACAATAAGAAGATGTTGTAGCAGAGTTAGATGCGTCAATACATTTCGGGCAAGGGGTTCAAAATCTTCTGTATTAGTACTTATTTCTTGGGCAATGTGATAACCATTCTCAAGCTTAACTTCTTCACTAGCGGTCATCAAAGATTCAAGCTTATTACTTCCTCTTGATGAATTCTAAATTTAGCTTCTCATGGTCTTTGAAGATCACTTCAAGAATTTCGTTGAGCTCAAGCATTATTTGCTTAACCTCTTTGAGACCATAGGTTAAGCCTTCATTCTTTTTTACCTAGTTGAGCAGAAATTTTCCTGGTTATTTAAGCGTTTCTCCTGCTTTCTAGCCGTCTCAGCGAGTTTCTTATATGAGGTTTTAGCATCTTGAAAATCATCACTCACTACGGTATCTCTATCGGGGTTGAAACCTAAAGACTTTTAGGATACATTGAGTGGATGCTAAAACGGGTGGTACTTCAAATGGATTACCAAGCTCATCAAGTTTAGGTGTGTCGGTTTTAGTGAGATCCCCATCTCTAGTTATTCTTCTCTTTTAGGCGGTGAAGCCTATACTAAAGAAACCTGACTCTGATACCAATTAAAAGGACCGAGTAGGTTGACTAGAGGCGGGGTGAATAGGCAACTACAAAATTTCTTTTCTTTTTAATCAAATTGAGGAATTGCTCAAATATAAGTTCTCTAGATATGCAATTAGGTGATTAATCCTATATGATGAGCAAGATATGATAAACAAGACATAAGCTAGCAAAACAAGTAAAGGTAAGGTAAGAGATAACCACACGGTGACGCGGAGATGTATCACGAAGTTCACTTCCCAAAGGAATCTACCTCTCCATTGGAGCGGTGCGGATTCACATTGTGATCCCCGAGATTCTTGATGGCCACCGTATCCTCCCTCGTGCTTTTCCTCAAATGAGCAGTGGCACGAGTCACTATACAAGGATGAGGCACACTCCACAACCGAATTGGAGGCTCTCACCGAATCTCGCGGCTCCCATAGCCACAAAGATCACAAGGTCGGGGCACACACCTACAACTCAACTAGGGGCTCCCGGCTAGTTCTCGTGGCTACCACTAGCCACAAGAACAACCAATAACCGTCTAGGGTTCCAAAGAACCCAAGAGCAACAAGTTTCTCAATGGAATGGATGGGGAAATCAAATCGCTTTGGTGGAAGTGTAGATCTAGGTCAACTCCCCTAAGTCCTAGAGGGACAAGGTGTTTGAGTGGGTAGGGACAGAGATCTAAGAGTTTTGGTGGGCAAAGATATTCTGATCGTGATACTAACCCAAGGTAGGAGAAGGATTTATATAGGTGTCTCCTAATTCTATCCGTTGCAGGAAACTTTACCCCAGAGACTCAGGCCTAAGCGGAAACTCCGGTGCAACTAGTGGTCCGGAGTTTCCGGCCGGACCGAAAGTTCTAGAGTATCCACTGTGTTTCTGGTGTGTTTCCAGGGTGAGTACCGAAGCGAACACCACTTGGACACTCGATGGAAAATGGACAAGCCAGATACTCCGGCTGCCCTGAGTCCGGAGACTCCGATCCAGTGGGACCGAAAACTCTGGCCTGGTTGACCGGAGACTCCGGCAAGAAGCTTCAACAACAACTAGATTTGGAAACCCTCTTCACCATTGTTTGTGTAAGGAATATCTGGGTGTATATGTGATGTGGGAATGCAAAGCTATTTCCCCAAACCTTCCAAGGAGCAACCCCTCGTGATAGTACGACGGCCGCCCTATAATACAACTAAGAATATAAAACTCTAGGCCACCATCTTCGATCTTTTCTTCTTTTTGAGGGGACAACCACCGTCTTGCTTATATCAATAATTATACCTATACCACTTTAGCACACGGTAAGATCATACTTATGTTGTTAATTAACACACAAAACTGGTTAGGAGAGACATGTCCTTTCACTAGCCCTGAGCGCTTCTCAAAATGGCCGCAACTTCTTCTTGATGACTTCCTTAACGAGCCAACTGTTTTAGTGTCGAGATCATGAAACTTGGTCTACTATGAAATTTTGTTAAGTGAAAATTCATTATGTTTGACCAACTTTATAAAAAATAACAATATTTACGATGTCAAATTAATGTCTCTAGATGGATCTTGAAATGTAGTTTCATAATATACTTATTAATTTAATCAAATTGATAAAAAATTAAAAGTTTAACTTGGTACAAAACATTACATTTCTTTGTGGACGGAGAGAGTAAGAGAGTACTCCGTACCTCAGAGGCCACTTTCTCAGCCGGAGGCAGCGTGACACATAATCGAACCGAAACCGAAAATTGAATCCCAAATAACCTAACTGTAACCAAAATTGCGGCTCTTCTAGTTAGTGAGATTTTAGTTAGCAAAAGTGCTATACATATGACACTCGTCAACCTTTTAAACTACCTGCTGAAGTCATGAGCAGCCAAAAGACAACCTAGTGAACTAAAACATCTTACAGCTAAAGGAAAACAAATCATAAATGATTCCCGTAGTAGCAGCAAGCGGAATGAGAGCAGACTAAATCTTGAAAACGGGAAACCCAAAAGCATGATTTAGCCAAACAAAACGCATAGGCCAGGAAGGAAAAAATGCAAATGCTGCAGGCCCAGCCCAACCCAACTTCACGTAACCTTTAACAGAGAACGTATGCCGTCACATTGATCAAAGCTGTACTTGTCTACCTGTTTAGATGCGTATGCTTCAGTGAAATTCTATTGTTTTTGTCTCTCATTTTGGCAACCAAAAAGTTGGGTCATACACAAAATAAAGACAAAGTATATGGCCCTAAAAGTTACGTGTTATTTAAACCGACACAGTAAGTGGTTATTAGTGAAACTGAACCATATTTTCGTATAAAATGATATTTACTGAAATATTAAAACGGCCATATAATCATATAAACCGAATCGATTAACCATGGGTGTGTTAGTAGCCTGGTCTCTTTTTGGTATGCCTGACGCAGGGAGAAAGGAGTCTCTGCTTGTTAGGGCCACGAGCCATAAAAGTCCTGTCGTTTGGTTGTCCGCGAATGTGTTTTCTAGACCGGAGAGGGAAGATAACCCCCATTATTTGGATGCCTGCACAGATGCTTTTTTACCCTATTGGTGCAACTCACTTTGTTTGGTTGCAGACGTGAGCGTGTTCTCGTAACCCCTTTCTTTCGAGTGGTGAGGTTACCCAGTAGTTCTAACTGAAAAACAAAACATTCAACAATATTCATCAAACATTCAGTCCATCAAAAGGTGTTGGTAATACACATCAAGTAGTTACCCTACTGACGATGCACCATGAGTAAACATCGTGATGCATCATAGGTCATCATACGGGGGTTAGTATATACCACCTCGAACAAGTTTATCATTACAGACCGAGGATCAAGTTCAAGCAAGTCCACCTAATGGAGAGATATGAGACCAAACTCGCAAAATAAACACATGATCTCTTCAACAGATCATGATCATCGTCGAGAAGATGAAGAAAGAAGCATAAGCACTCAGAAACCTGCATCAAACTACTTGCGAAGCCAGGTCCTACGTCAGGTCCTCGGTCCTCCTCTCCGTGTCCTACAACATCCGGTACTCGACGTACTCTTATTTGTTGTCAGCAATACAGTTGAGTGCCCTGACCAGCAATTTAGGCGCGTATAACTGCTCATGGCTGACAAATCGGGGCGTGAAGATTGTTTTCATCTGAGCATAGTTCGTGATAGGGTTGTTGATCTGCTCTTGACTCCTTGGAAAGCACTACATTTCACAAGGAGCAAGTGTCCGGAGGATGACAATGAAGTATTGTAAGATCAAGATAGGAACTCCATGAAGCTTATTGCCTTCATCAACTCTCACAGTCTCCTGCAAGAAGCAGCAACCGTGTTCGTTTCACTGGAGATTGCCATCGGATTTGATCCTCCTTATGTCGCTCCACTTGGTCCTCCACTTTCTGATGTGGTTGTAGACCTGAAGAATTCAGTGCTGACACGTACTCCCATGAATGTAAGAACATCATCAGCTACCTTCTTCATCTGTGCCTCTTTGAATTCCATGTAAAAGCGCCTGCATTGACGAGATGAACCAAGCGGTTCAGGACAAACTCGGACATCGCGGGTTGCTAGACCATGACAACTTTTGGGTTTAAACAGGGGTTCATGAGCATTCACGGATGGAATAGAAAGCTCTGGGGAGCCCATTGGTATGATCGCCTACATGACAAGTACCAGAGGAACATCAATGAAATACCCCTGAAACTACAACATGACCATCCATAAACAAGTGCAACATCACCGATAAAACTACAACTAGAACCAGAAGAGAGGGAGAATCCTTACAGTCAGAGGAGTCACACGCGGCGCCAAGGTCGGGGAAGAAGGAGACCCTGACGAAGAAGCAGATGACACAATCGCCCCCGTGCTGGAGTCAGATCCGACCACGACCACCGTGCAAGTGCGTGACTGAGATCCTGTCACAGCGACCAGCGACGAAGGAATGACCTACAGAGTCTCTCAGATCTCCCTGTGTACAAGTTCTAGCTCATCTAAGTAGAGTTTGAGAAATTTGTAACCACCGGATGGATCGACGCAGAGGAAGAAGATGACAAGCCTGGTTAGTGACCGCCGTCGGCAGGCACTTCGACATTGCGTCTGAGGACGGGCACACCATCTCGCTAGATTTTAAAGGTTGGATGAGCTCGAAATGGGGGGGGGGGCACTAGTAGGGATATGCCTACTGCTAGCGAACAAGATTTGCCTACTGCTGGCAAACAGTGGTTCGCCAGTGCGAATACGCCAGTGGTAGCCCATACCGCTGGCGAACACCAGTTCGCCAGCAGTAGGTATAGGTAGCGCTGGCGAACAGCGGCATTGTCCGCCAGCGTTAGTAAGAGGTAGCGCTAGCGAACAGCGGGCGTTCGCCAGCGGTAGGGAAATTTGTGCGCCAGCGGCATGTTTTCCGAAATTTAGTTTTTTTATTAAAAAATTGCATTAACAAGATTATATATCAATATAGCAGCAGATATTTCATACAGAATTCCAGAAAATCAAGAAGTGTACATAATTTGAGAACTAGACATACACAATGATCAAATATTGATTCATCACATATGCATTACAAACATGTTCATCACCCATGCATTACAAATATATTGTTCATTGCACACAAGCATCGGAATCAAGTTTGGTCGCAAGTTTTCCAAAACAAGTAGTCGGGTAAGTTACAACCATCACATAGACATACATAAAACCTAGCTAGAGACGGTGAGGGGATCACGAGGAAGTTGGTCTTCATCTTCCGGGTCCAAGCTTCTAGCTTCCGACTCCTCCTTCGGTTGCTCCACTCCTTCATCCCTATACACAACATTTTAATCATCGACATCTCTAGACAATACGAAACTATAAAAAATAATGATGCCTCGTATAGTGAAACACACAAGCAATCCTGATAGTTTTGTTGAACCAAGTAGGAGGCGTAAGTGAAACACACAAAAAAAAAGCCTCATATAGTGAATGCCTCATACTTGACTGTACAAACAAATTCAGAGATGGCGTAAGTGAAATCCAGTGGGATGCAGAAAATGTGAATATATTCGTGCACATCACAAGTTTCACTCACGCCACCTCTGTATCACATAGTCTCACAGTATTTTAATCATCGGCATTCTAAAGAATACAAAACTAATAAACAAGTTTTTTTTTTAAAAATGCCTCATACTTAGAATATTATTAGAAACACACAATGAATCCTGATAACCTTGTAGAACCAATTAGGAGGCACACAATCATACAAGGTTCAACAATCTATCAGGATATCATATAGTGTGCCACATTGTTTTAATCATCGGTATTCTAGAAATGAAGTACTGTGTCAACTGAAAAGCATGTCTCATACTTAGACTGGACACACAAATTTAGAGATGGCGTCAGCGAGATCCAGTGGGATGCAGAAAATGTGTATTCGTGCACATCACAGGTCTCACTCACGCCACCTCTGGATCACACGGTGTCACAATAGTTTAATCATCGGCATTTTCGAAATGTAGTGGCAATTGAAAAGCATGCCTCATATTTAGACTGGACACACAAATTCAGAGATGGAGTAAGTGAGATCCAGTGAGATGCAGAAAATGTGTATTCGTGCACATCACAGGTCTCACTGACTCCACCTCTGGATCACACGGTGTCACCTCAATTTAATCATCGGCATATCAAAAGATGGTAAACATTACAGAGAGAAGGTCATTGTATTTCCATGTTCCCATTGTAAAAATGTAGTGTGAACTGAAAAGCATGCCTCATACTTATAGACTGGACACACATATTTAGAGACGGAGTCGGTGAAATCCAGTGGGATGCAGAAAATGTGTATTCGTGTACATCACAGGTTTCACTCACTCCGCCTCTGGATCACACGGTGTCACAATAGTTTAATCATCGGCATATCAATAACACACGGTATTTAGCAAACAAGAATGATGCCTCATACTTAGAAGTGACACATGCTTCAGGGATGGCGCAAGCGAGCCAAGTAGGATGCACGAGATCTGTGCACTCATGCATATCACAAGGCTCACTCGCCCCACCCCTGAAACATACGGTGTCAAAACAGTTTCATCATCGGCATATCAAAATATGGTAAACAGTACAGAGAGAAGGTAAAATGCAAATTAAAATGCACTCAAGAAGCAAGGGCTCATATGGAATTGATCACACACACATGAACTTCAGGGACGGTGTAAGCGAACAACGTGGAATGAACACTGCATATATGTTCAGACAACATGGTTCACTCACACCTCCCTGAAGATGCAACGTGTGCAACCATCTGTTTAATCATCGGCCAAACGTAGTCATCAAATCATCATCATGAAAATAGAGAACAAAAAACTAGGGTAGGCCTCATAATATAGGCACAGTAAGAAAACCACAATTGGCTGTATCCGTAGTACGCACAATTCGAATGTTTGTGAGAAGTGTACTCGGTTGGATAGATACAATTGCGGTTCACTTAGTCCTGCTTCTAATCATCGACCGGATTCAGTCAATCTACAGCAAGCCTAAATGAAAATTTTCAGTTCAATTTCAATGAATCTACAAACCATTTACTCAATTTAGCAACAAGTTTAGCAAGCACATGAATTTATAGTCCTTTTACTCAGTTTTAATGGAACTACACAAGAGCATGCAAATTTACAGAAGCACAAGAGCAGCTAACTACAAGTACAAGAAGCATCCATGGAACTACAAGCAGTACAAGCATGCAAAACTTATGGCAGTAGAGAGGAGGAGAGGGGCCTCACTGTAAGCAGTTTGTCCTGAAAGTCGTCGGCAGCAGCTCGAGAAGGAGCTCCGGTATTCATCCCATGTTCCCACTGCTCCCGCTCCCCCGGCCCTGGCCCCCGCGACGACGGCCGCGTGTAGAGCGCGGCCTCGGCCCGCTCAAGCGCCGCGTGGAGGCCGCCCACCGAGTTGACCCAAGGGGAGGCTCCCGGAGTCGTGGTGGCCGGCAGCAGATCGAAGACGTGGAGGAGGTAGGGCATCCAGCTCCGACGCCGGCTCCAGCCTCTGCCGTGGAGGAGGTAGGGCGAGCCATGGAGGGCCACCGGGCCGGCGGGAGGCCAGCTCGCGAGCGGAGGTGACCGCGTGCAGCAGATATAGGGAGAGGGTGGCGGCGCCGACCCGATGCAGAGAGGAGGGGATACGGGGCGGCGGGGGACACGACGTTCGATGTGGTGGAGCGCGATGGTGGTGGCCGGCGGGATCGGGAGCAAAGGAGGGAGGCGGCGCTGGGAGAGCGACGCTGGTGGCCGGAATTGCGGCGGCCGGCCGACTGGATCCAGGAGGAGGTGCGGGGCTGTAGGAAAAAAAGGGGATCGAGGGAACACGGGGCTGCGTGCTGCCGGCGAGGAGGAGGACACGGGGGCCCAGGTCGCCCCCATCGCCGGCGAGGCTGGGGTGGGGTGGCCGGATAGGGATGCTTCGGTGTGGCCGGCACCGGTGACTCCGTGAGGGAGAGGGAGCTCGGCGGGCAGAGAGGATAGGATTCGTGCGGTGCGTGTGGCGAGAGAAAATGAGGGAGAGAGGAGAGAGCGTGCGCGTGTGTGGGACCTACCTGATGTGTATAATAAGCGTGCATAATTACCGCTGGCGAAGTTAGATTTAGTTCGTCAGCGTTAAGTTTGTACCACTGTCGCGCCTAAATTGCGTTCGCCGGCGGTAAGTTTTTACCGCTGGCGCACAACTATATTTGTTCGTGCTATATTTGTCCTGCATTTACCGCTGGCGAACCGACATGGTTGTACGCCAGCAGTAGCACTTTTACCGCTGGCGTACACAATGTTTTGTTCGCCAACGGTATAATTAGTGGCGCACAAAAAACAATGTTCGCCAGCAATAACTTGGTGGCTATAAGCCTTTTCCTACTAGTGGGGGGAGGGAGAGAAATGGGGAATTTGGATTTGGTGGTGAGAAAGCCGCCACTATATACGGTGGTGAAATTTTGGGGACGGTAACCGAATTCGTCCCGCCAAATTTCCACCCGCGCGAGTTCGCGCCATCTCCCCTCGGTGGCTCTGCGGGAACGTCACGTTGTCAGATTTTCTGTGAGGCAAGGGTGGCTCGCTGGAAACGGCCGATTCGACCATTCCTCCCAGACAAGATCCGGAGGTGTTTTAAAAATCGTGATGTGTAACAGTGGCGACGAGTTCAAAAAACCGAACAACCCGTCGCGTCTGGCAGGCTGCTGCCCCATGGCTATCTTGCCCCGCACTGGTTCAGGACATGGGCGCGGGCCGCCCAACTGTTCTGCAATATTGGAAGGCCATCGCCAAGACACCGACTGAGCACCCAAAAGGACTCAAATCCGAAATTGTCTTGATCACCTGGGAGATTTGGAAGGAGCGGAATGCCAGAGTTTTCAACAACAAGGCGATGATGCCGTCGGTGCTCTTCCAAAAGATAAAAGACGAAGCGAAATCCTCGCAGGAGACAAACACCTAGGAAAGATTACCTATTAATTAGCATGTTGTGACTTTTTTCTTTTTTCGGGCCTAGCTCTCTCATGTTTGCTCCTCCTATATATATCAATATAAAAGTCAAAGATTTTGCCTCTTTTAATATATTTAAAAAAAACGAACAACCCAAAAATTACGTCCCGCATGCGAGTCAAATGCCTTCCACGCCGCCAAACGCTCCCCCCATATAAATCGAAGGCGCAGCCTTGGCCGGAGGGTGAGAAGACGCGCGGCCTGCCGGCCTCACGTGGCGCGCATCACCGAGCGGGAGCGCTTTTGAAGTTGGGGAGAGTCCGCCTCCGGCTCCGCGACTGGATTGCTAGTCATTCTTCCTCCCTCCGCCTGACATCGCTTCCTGTGCCAAAGCCGACGCCTACAAAAGCAACAGAAAAGCTAAAGCGAAACCACCGCCACCCTCGCTCCTCCCTCCGCCTATCACGCCAAACCCAAGCAGCCATTCCTCGTCTCGTCTCATATCTTCAACCCGCTCCCCGAAATGCGATACCTCGTACTCCTACTATAGAAGTGGCTCGATCCGCTTGGAGCCGCCGAGGCGCACGCCGATCGAGCCACCACCACGCCACCATGCCGCCGCAAGCCGCCGCCTCGCAGACGCAGCAGGGCGACTGCTGCCGCCACGGCCAGGCTCCCCGCTGGCATGCCGCCGGCGGCGAGCCCCTGCCCTTCTACGTCCCGCTGCGCAAGCGGCTCTCCGTGGACGGGAACGCCAAGCCCCCGGCGCCGCGGAGGATATGCATCTGGGAGTGCGACGGCGAGGCCGGCGACATCACCTGCGACATCGTCACCGCGCCCTTCCGGCGCAGCTGCAGCGCCAGGCCCACGCAGCCGCCGGCCCCGGCCCCGTTCTTCCGGATGATGACGCCCCCGCCGCCGAGGCCGCCGCAGAGGGCCGTGGAGGCAGAGGAGTTGGAGGCCAGGAAGCCCGGGAAGGCCATCCGCAAGGGCCACCGGAGCTACGGCCTCATGCTCAACCTTCAGCTCGGCATAAGGCAAAATGCGAATCAATGCTCCCTCCCTACAACTTTTCCAACCGCCCCGTCTCATTGTCGCCTGTCGGCCTGGTTTTATGATGCAGTTACTCGGTGGGGAAGTCGTCGGCGCTGCCGTTCAAGAAGCTCCTGGCGTCAGACTTCGACCCGCGGGAGAAGGTGTGGACGCGGTTCCCGCCGGAAGGGTCAAAGCTCACGCCGCCGCATCACTCCATCGATTTCCGGTGGAAGGACTATTGTCCTGCAGTCTTCAGGTGCCATATCTGCTATTCTGCTTTGCCTCTGAGTTGAATCGCCTGGTTGAATCGGAAGTGATATGTGAGTTTTGTGCATTGAGTGGTGTATTGACTACTGTTGAGTGATGCCTCCAGGCACCTCAGGAAATTGTTTGGGGTGGACCCTGCGGACTACATGCTTGCAATCTGCGGCAGCGACATGCTCCGGGAGCTGGCGTCCCCGGGGAAGAGCGGGAGCTGCTTCTTCGTTACGCAGGACGATCGATTCATGATTAAAACGGTGAAGAAGGCTGAAGTGAAGGTCAGTAACTGATCTTTTTCTTCTCCTCTGATATAATAAGGCACAGGGCGTCCTCTACCTTGTATTCTACTTCCTACAATGAAGTATTGACAGATGAGTAATCAATCTGGCAGTAGTATGTATTGCACATTTGCACTATCTCGTGCGCGGAAATGCGCATTGAATTATTCATGTATTGGTTGCAATTTCCATTTAGCATGTATAGTGATTTAGTTGAAACAGTACTCTCTAAGTAATCGGCTCGAACGGCAGAAAAGACCCTTCCAGTATAAAGTAACCTGGGTACGACAATTGCTCTTTTCTTTTCTTGTATAAAAGAAGTTCAAATTTGCGCAGGTTCCGGTTTCCAATTTAAACCTGTTTGTTTGAAAAGATTAACAGTCTAAATATATTCTTGGTTCATAGGTTCTTATAAGGATGTTGCGGAGTTACTATGAACATGTTCGTCAGCATAAGTCCACCTTATTGACAAGATTCTATGGCACACATTGCATTAAGCAAGTTGGATATCCCAAGGTAAGTAATAGTAATCATGTGAGGATACATAACTCACACCATTCTTTGAGCTAATTTTTCAATGCAAATAATCTGGCTTTGACCTTGTGTTTACAACTAGGTCCGGTTCATTATAATGGGGAATTTCTGCTGCTCGGAGTATAAGATTCACAGGCGTTTTGACTTGAAAGGTTCCTCACATGGCCGGACTATTGACAAAACAGATCGGAAGATTGACGAAACCACTACTCTAAAGGACCTCGATCTTAATTATGCATTCCGGTTGCAAAGATTTTGGTATGAGGAACTTATGAAGTGAGTCACCCACTATATGAACTAAAGTACATTGACTGCAATTTCACAAGAACTGTGAAACTAATCCTAAATCTGACTATTCATATTGCATAGGCAAATTCAGATGGACTGCACATTCTTAGAGACACAAGGAATTATGGATTACAGCTTATTGTTAGGAGTTCACTTTCGAAATGATTTATCCGTGTCTAAAATAGGCCTCTCTCAACCCATCTCTTTGACAAGTAAGTTTAAAACATGATTCTCTTTTAGTTCTTACATACCATGAATTGTGATGTCAAATAGAATTTGTCAGTTTTCATTTAATTTTAACTACGTGCTATCAGAATCGACTACTGGCAAAAGAAAATCATTTGAAGGCGGAGGCAATTTTTGCGAGTTATGCTTTATGGAATCAGGATGCAAGGACAGAGATTTTATTATAGAATCCCGGTAACTTATCACTTTCCCTCTTAACAAGCTAACCAAGAGTCCAGGAAGATCTCGGTAGTTCAAATTTATGCATGTCAAATCTTTTCTACTCTTGCAATTCGTGTGTAACCTACTGTTTACATTTATGAACTAAACGAAATACTACCTCGTTAGGAGACATCAACAGTCAAACTATTTTGATAAATTGGGTTGCATATATGGAATACTGTTTCTGTAGCGTTGACAACTAGTGCACATTCCTACTTTAGTTCTCAGACATAATGCACCTCCACTAGGGGTAAAGTAATACTTTTATGTGTATTTTTATAAGGTATTTTTATGCTCTCATCATGATCCTACTTTGTTGCTCCCTTTGTTCCAAACCACCTACAGCATCATGGGACCTTGCCTGTTTGTTTAAGTCAAATGTTTCTAGTAAAAAGAACGGATAAGATACCTGGACCTTTTCTCTTTGGGGGGGGGGGGGGGGGGGGGGGGGGGGGGGGATATATGTGGAACTTTAGTAATCGCCTCCCATAATCTGGATTATAGTACCTGGGATTTATCTTTTGGGCTAATCCAACCTCTGCCTCATCATATCAGGAGGCCATTTGTCCAACTTGGCTTGAATATGCCTGCCCAAGCAGAGCGCAGCTCAAAGAAAATACTGGACAAGTTTCTTCTAAACGAAAGACACCTGTTCATAACCACACCTGGTGGGGGACCGTGTGATGTATATCTCTTCTTCGGAATAATCGACATCCTCCAAGACTATGACATAACCAAGAAGCTTGAGCACGCCTACAAGTCGTTTCAAGTCAACCCTGGCCGCATCTCTGCTGTAGACCCCAAGCTATACTCGAGGAGGTTCCAGGATTTCATTCGCAGAGTGTTTGTAAAACAACAGCAGTAAGAAGAATGCACAGGGTTAACTGTGGCTACTAGCCCTCTGACTTTTTACATCATGAGATATACTGGAGGAGTTTTGCATCATGAGATCCATTGGTGAAGCTTAAGCATGATGGCATCGCTGATCCCGAGCATGCCCTGAAACAGTTCAACTAGTGGTTGGTTTTACTACCAGACGGCCTATATATATTCTCTGAATAGGACCTCTGCCGACAAGCATGCTAGAATGGGAAGAATGAGAGCTAAACTTATAAAGCTCAGTCTTTTGGAAGACTTGTGGACTGTAAGTGCCTACTCCATGATTGCAATTCCAACTCCAGATGTTCCATGCGTAGCCCCTGTTTTTTCTTACTATTTTGTACTATCTCATTTTCTTTTTGCACCTACCAAGAATCCCTTTTTTTTCCATGGGATTCATGGTTTGATGTGCCAGATAGTGGCGAGTACGATCTTTTCCACAGGAGTGGTCGAGTGGGAATCAGGCATTGTACATGTTTATCGTGTAGTATCATATACGATAATTGGGCTGAAAAACTGATGCATCTTGTCAAAATAAGGGAACCAGGATGTCCATCTCGCTTTCTGAATTCTGATGCATCTTGTCAAAATTCAGTAACACTTGCAGTTCTCACCTTTTGCTTGCAGATGGCCAATCCAATCCATTATCCATCCATGGGCAGGAGGCGCAGCCGTCCTGCTGAATTTTCAAGCGACGTCTCGTTTATTCTTCAGACAGAAAAGGGAAGCACCCCTGTACACAGTACACATTGTTGCCCTCTTTGCAAGCATTCGCAGCTCACCGTCTGCTTGTACCCGCCATGACCACAGTCGAGCAAGAGATAGAGGTGCACAGTTGTACTGCTGCCTTATGAGCGGAAGCAAAAATTAAAGCGGACGGGAGGAGACACCGGGACAGGCATCAAAAGGAGAGAAAGCGAGGTGCGGGGAAGATGCTGGGACAGATCTGGTCTCCTCATGTCTTGTGTAAACATGCACGTCCTTTGCTGTGCTCCTCTCGCCATCACCTGACCGCTTCTTTTTCCCTCTCGACTTTGCTTTGGCTCCATGCCAAGGCCTAGTCCACCTCTTCTTCTTCTCCGTCGGCCTCGTGCTCTTTTCGCATGCTCTGCTTTGCTTTGCACTGCTCCTCCTCCTGGAGCTAGCTGCTGTGGCCGGGGCCAGTCTTCTGCTGTGAGTGGGGTGGAGTAGGAGAAGACCAGGTGGGGTGAAAACTTCAGGATGATGCAGCAAGAACGGGGCAGTGGCCCAGTGATTAGCTGCGCGGTGGCAAGTTCGAGTCCCCATCGGGGCGGAATTTCGGGAATTCTTTGAAATGGAGCAATCTTTCTATGAAAAATACCACCAAGGGCTCGTCCTTGTTTCAGGATGATGCAGCATGCTACTACTTCGACGCATGACGCATCTAGTATCCTATCTAGATTCATATGCATTGCCCCATTGCCGGCGTAGGGTCAGTAGTTGGCAAATAGGCCGTTGTTTGCTGATGTGCGCATCTCACGTACTCGCCTCATTTTTGTTGGATATGTTGTCATGTCTTTGGAGGAACTAGATTTGGGGCGCGGCTTGCCGCGCGCCACCTGATTTGAAATAATTTATGAGCCCAGGTCTAACGCCCTTTTCATCATCGTTTGCATGGACGGTAATGTGTGGGCACTGGTGCGGCAATGTTAAAAGGGAAGGAAATAGTATTAACTGTAATATTTATTTTATTATTTTGATATTGACAACATCAAAATAAATAGGTTTAAAGACTAACCGAATAGACATGGATGGCAACATGGACAAAGAAGACTATATTAGTATAGCATGCAAAATAAAACTTTGAACATATGACAGAAGAACTCATAGTTTATGAATCAAGAAGTAATCCGATAAACTATGCATGCGAAGGAAAAGTAATATGAGAAGTTATGTATGTTTATCTCACCTGGTTTCTAAAAATGTAAATGGACGAATGGTTAAACATCCTTTTTGTTTTGTATTGTTCGACACGGCGATGTAAGTGGGTATCGACGTTGGAGAAACATCTATGAATGGTTGATGAGACACACAATGTTTATAAAGGTATAAAGACATGTGTTAACCATCTTGTCAACGGTTTACAACCCTCTCTGTCCCATAAAACATACATGATCAAGTTCTGTACTATCAGAAGGTATTGCCGCTAGTTCAGTCGTTGCTGATGTCCATCTCACTCGGTTAAATATTTAGTATTGTTTCACTTTCAGTCTTTGCTGATGTCCATCTCACTCAGTTAAATATTTAATATTGTTTCATTTCACTATCAAGCATACTCATTTGGGAGGGTTGAGCTTGTGAACATGTATCATCGCCAACATACCAAACGATCTTAGTTGTTTTGCAAACATAGCACTTGCACAGAATAAAATGGAGTATTTAGATCTGGATAACAACTAATTAACAGGTTGCATTGCACTAAAACTAACCAAGCCATCACATGCACTATCTGATTACCCGTTCTCACATTCAATATATGTACTCATATATGGAAAGACTGTCATGCGAATTTAATCACACACTTAAAATTCATCATGATATTTGGCAGTTGTTCTAAAAGCAAGCTGTTCGAATTAGTCTTCTGATAGACTAACCACAACAACACATTTGCACTTGGATACACTTACAGTTCTGATTACATATGATGCTAAAAATAGGATTCAAGTGGTTACAGTCCCCCCAAAGACAGTAAGCTAGGTACTGGATGCAAACATATTAGTATCTTGCTGTCAACGGCTGTAGTGCTAGCTGTTCCACTTTGGGCACTCATCTTGCAATGCTTTTCAACCACCACTTTCTTCCTTCTCGTCATAATAGTCGCATGAATACACAACCAAATGTAGACATCACTTGGCTTTCCTAGTGACGAAGGCTCATGAGTAGCAGGAGGTATCACTTGAATACACAACCAAATGTAGATATCACTTGAATTTGTAACCAAGTTATGACCAGCCAACACAACAAAAATAGATGGGCGGTCCACACAGAAAATACATGAGAATAGTTCAGATAAAAGTATGCATCTTTGTTCATTTGAGATTGCACTGCTCACTTGCTATTATAACACAATAAATAGCACTACTACACATGCTATGGCACTACTATTATTCATTTTCTCTTCTGAGCATATTTTCCTTAGATTATCACATATATTCCTTAAAACAATGGAAAATAAAAGAACAGTGAACTCAATTAGTAATACCTCCCCTCTGGCCATCTGGTCGTGGATAGTAGGTCTTTTGTCTGTATACAATCAAATATGCTGAACTCCAGATTTATTTGTTAATCATTAGTGAGCATACAGTAAGTAAATGGTAGATTAACTTCAGCAGTTGGGGTTCAAGAACTATAACACAGTGAGCATAAAAATCCAGGGAATTATCAATATTGAGTAATTGACTGCTTGGTAGAACCTTGCCACACATGAAGAACAGGTATACACGTGATGCCAAGATTAAGGGAGACTATTGCCAAATAGTGAATGTACACAAGCAGGGTAGTCCGAATAGTGAAAGGAAAATAAGGTCAAAATCTCAGCTCAACCAATGCTTCCATCCAACTACGGAAAATAATGTCCTAAAGCTTTCGTCATAATCTCAGCTCAATCAATGCTTCCATCCTACTACGGAAAAGTAAAATAAGGTCAAAATCAAAATATAGCCTAAGTACATTTCTTTCACGTTAACAATTTGTAATCACGATTTTCATAATTCGAGCAAGGATCAAAAGAAACATACCACATAATAAATGTGATAGTAATGCATGATAATCACCTTACTTAGGCTAAAAGCACAGGAGTTAGGAAATTTTAGTTTGCAAAACATGAGAGTAAATTTTCTTAGATAAATATTGGCAGTTAGCACCAAGCCATATCAGGAAAGAAGGAGATAGCTCTATCAGCCTTAGAGGCCATGGGAAAACATAAGTTAAGCAGCCATGTAGGAAACAAAGAAATATATTACAGAAAGTAGCAATTGCTACATTTCAGTTTAGCAGAATGCATGTCACAAAGGGGTGGAGAATGACTGACTGATCTTACTTATATGGCAAAAAATACATGCTGACTCCGGTCAAATTGCTTGCATATTCAACAAACCAAAAATATCTGAACCATAATCAATCTAATGGATGTTTACACTGGTCAAATACCTGAACCATAATCAAGTTAGGTACTCTCACTTGAGCGACACTTGATTTACTCAGATTACACATAGATCTACCAGAATTCAACCTAGACTGAAAACAAAAACAGCAGAAATATAAAGATTTTTAGAAAACTCGTAAAGCTGAACTTTCTAAAAATGTTGTCCTGGACGGATGTACTGTGGGAAAAAATAACCAAAAAAGGAATCTATATGAGAGTGAAAATGGCCGCTGCATAACAAATATTTACAGAAAATGTTGTTTCTTTCAAAAAGAACCTAGAAAGAAGGGGAACAACCATTTTCTTGTCTTTTTTTTTGTCAAAAAACAAGGCTTCTCCACTACTCAAGTTCCGAGAAGAATGTGATATGCATGATTTAAGCAATGATGTACCACAATGCGTCTACTTATGGCGATCCAGGTTGATAATAGCTTCAGGGAAAACAAAAAGATAAGTCTGGTTAATTAGATAACTCTGAATTACAGCTAACGATGGTTAATAAGGTGCATTTTTTGGCCATCACATTTTTCTCCAACTCACACACAAATATATAGGATTAATGGAGCTACGGATTTCTTTAAATCATGACTAAGTGTATTCTTTGCATTTTGAACAAATTAACACAATTACCATATACAAAATGGTGGGTTTGGTCGAGCGGTGTATTTAGCATATCGAACTATAAATTAAGAAAGAGAAGGTCCGAACGAACATATTTCATCTGCGTCCAGGTTTAGATCCTCGCATATTATTTATCTTGGGCATCTAGTACTTTTTTGAATGTCACTGAGTATTAATCAGTTGAGATCAGCAATAACGTGGGAATGAAACTTGCAGTCTAATAGGGTGAAATACTGAATAAGATAATATCACTTTTCAATATGTCTCTTATAGAAAAAGGTGGGAAAGAGCATAATTGGATCACACAACGCAAAAATAAATATTAAGGCATAAGAGAACCTGAAACTTGCATCATCTGATCTACACAGAACCTTTGCGATCCTTTTCTTTGAAAATTAAATACAATCATCATCTTATTCGGTTATGTTTGGTACAGAACCCTGAACCTGAAACACACAGTAGAAAAATGTAGATATAATTCACAGGTTCGGCATTCATGAGCTCAAAACAGAATGATCAAAAGTTAATATTACATCTGTAGCAGAAAGTCCTTCAACATCCAGAAATTTTGATCCACTCAAATCATTGGAATAATTAGAATGAGAATCATGAAAATGCAAATAATACAACACAACAGCTAGGAAACACAAAACACATTAGTAGCCATCAATAACATTTGGAGAGAATCTAAATAGGTAGATGACATGATATAACAACGGAGGAAGGATAGTAATGATAATAACCTGCACACAGAGCATATGAACAGCAAGAAAGAGCTTGAAGGAATCCTACAATCTGCATAAAGAAAGTTCAATCAGAGTGGTACTAACAACGATGCATATGCAGGCTAGCCTAATATAAATCTTTCATACACCGGGACTGCAACAAAAGTAGTGGTAGCTCATCTAAATATTGTGCAAATTGGTGTTCTTTTTAGACTAAGCATTCACATGTAACCTAAGATAAGTATTCCATAAAAGGAGTGACTGTCTGATGGCAACAAAAAATTCTTCACAACAAAGAATTGGCGACCAGGCATTCTAAACCTATTTTATCCAAACACATGTATCTCAAAAGATCTCAGGTGACTGGAAGATCCAAATGCAAAGGAAAGCAGGAAGCCAGGAATTTACTCATTATACATACTCCAAATTACATTTATACGGCCGATGGCCTTTTGGATTAAGATGAAATGTCATCAAATTACACATGCTTACAGTTCCAGCGGGTGCGTAAAACCAGATAAAGATCCTGGAATAGACCCAATGGAGTTCCTGGGACTCATAATGCACTTCCGCAATGAAACATACATCTCAGTTAACTTATGTCATGAACAGTTTCTCTTAAGCATAAGAAATTAGCTAACTGAGATGTCGAAGGCCTTGTCTTCAGCCTAAAAGTAAAAATTCTATGCTACGGCAACATCCACAGTTTGACATGAGCCTAAAAATTAATAGACCTAACAGAGGGGGAAGAACAAAAAAAATACTTACCACTTACCAGTCGTCGATCGGCGGCCAGGAACGAACTCGCATCGTCGAGCTCCATAGCAACAGTGGAGGCACCCTTGTTTGTCCGCACCCACCTGAAGAGAGGACGGTGAAGGAGGTCGAGCTCGGCCGGATAAGTAGAATCTGCACAAACTAAAAACATTTCTAGGGATTAAATCAAGAGAGAGATCATGAGGAAGAGGAACAATATTTCAGTCATTGTACCTGAAGAAGATTTGATGATCAGGTGACTGACACCAAACCTAAAAAAGGAATGGAGTGGGTTAGTGAAAGCTTGTTGCGGTTTATGCTCTCTGTCAATACATGATTAGAGTTTAAATGCGGGAAGCACATTATATCATGTGCAATACTACTATGTGGACATATTCGTCTGACCTTTCCTTGCAGCTAAAGCAAAATGATAGAATATCCTAGTTGCCATCCCATATGATAGGAAAAGAGGGAATGACGTAGCTGGAGCTAGAGGTTCAGCTTGTAAAAATAATCGAGGTGCCACCATCTTCACATGGCGGCCACTTTTGATTTCATCAGACCACCACTGCTCCTATTACCTGAAACAAAGACCATGAACCAGATTAATTTTATTCTTCTATTCATGATTTCAAAGCTATTTAAAATTTGACACCAATTAAGAGAAAAAAAATCGTACATTGATACTCACGTAGAGCCAAATGGAAAAGATAAATATTTGACCTCGCCTACAGCAATAGAGCAAACTCAGTTGAGTTATTTGGTTGAGGTCTAGGAATAAAGTACCAACGCATTGTTATTCTCCGGTGTGTAAAAAGTTGCATACCACAATATAGATCTGATCTTCAAAAGGGGGAAGAACATGAGCGTCTGATATCCCCACGCCCACCTCCATCTCCTCCCTTGTACAATTCACTCTGCTACATTAAATTACAGTAGCTAAGCCTCATCATTTCTCGTGCACGGACATATCCGGTTAAAAACGCATAGGCTAGCTAACAGAGAAGGTCTAGGTTTGCTTTTTTTTTCTTAAAATTGAAAGAGAAAAAAAACAGAGAAGGTCGGGGCAAGGTAATCGTACCTAGGTGGAACTCGTGGCCGCATTGCAGCTTGGCGACAGACCTGCACCCGCCGCGTCCCACCACCGGATCCAGTCAGATGGAGCACGCCGCGCCCCCTGCCATCTCTGCAGCCTGATCGGGCGGCGGCGACCTCTCCAGATCCATCGCCTCCTCCCCCCAGCGCCCGGGCTCCCCCTGCCTCTCTCGCGGGCGCGCTCGTGGGGGGGCGGCAGGCAGCTCGCACGGGAGAGGCGAGACCGGAAGGGGGAGGTGTTGTGCTGTCCGTAGAGAGAGAGAGAGAGAGAGAGAGAGAGAGAGAGAGAGAGGGTACCTGAGCGCCCGAGGGGGGGATGTAGCGCAGCCGCCGGTCCTCCCAACGACGGCACGTGTTCGAAGACGCTGCTCCCACCGGCCACCTGCCGTTCCCCGTCAAATCTCTAGCCCCTCCTGCGAGATCAACCTCTGAATCACTTCTCGTCACCAGGCGAGCGAAAGGGAGGGAGCGAGAGCGAGGAGGAGGAGGCGCGAGGGAGAGGAGCCGCCGGAGCAGACCGAGCGAGCAAAAGGGAGGGGGCGCCGCGCAGGGGGTGGCGGCTAGGGTTTCCCGCGGGTGAGTTTTGTCTGGCAAACGGACGGCCTAGATCGAAGCGGAAGAGGGTCCTCGTATCGGACGGTTCGAAGTCGCCAATCGCTGAGGAGAAAACTGTGCCTACAGATTTGTCCACCCACTAAGGCAATGACTGGTGGGACCAAAAATCGGAGTCAAAGGTCAGCAGGAAAATGGACGGTGGAGATCGTCCCGCGGTGCAGATCCGACGGTCCGGAACGTCAAACGCCTGGGAGAGCTTGGTGCATACCCATGTCTATCTTTTTTAGATGGCTTAGAGCATCTCCACCGGCACCTTCAAATTCGTGTCCGGCCCATATTTTTGACGCAGCCCACAGCGGCGCATCCAAAGCCCTGCTCCCCAAACGCGAACAAATGATCGAACACTTTGCGGGCGGAAACTAGTGTCGGTCACGGCATTTGAAACTAAAACATACAAATTTATATTAAACCGATAGAAGTTGCAAACTTAGACTAACACGATTGCAAAGTTAAAGTAAAACGATAAGTACTAAAGCCTAATCTAAATGCCGCCGCTCGGGCCAGCCTCATCGTCGTGCGTGGCCTTGGCTAAGCGGGAGCGCACACGCCTCTCCTGCCGGAGCTGACTCGCCGCCCGACGTATAGCATCCCTCTCCCCCGCCGCTGATATTTGTGCCTCTATACGCTCCTATCTCGCGCGAGTCTGCCTCTCCTCGTGCGCGTCCCGCTCGGCGCGCAGCTGGGAGCCCGCATCCGCTAGCTCCTCCGCCTCGGCGATGAGCTGCTGCTGCGCGACTGACTACGCCTGGGCGTTGAGCTGCTCGTACGCGGCCCGCTCGGCGACCACGAAGGCACGGTAACGCTCGTCGCGCGCCGTGGTCACGAGGGAGGCCTGGATGATTGCGGCCTCCACGGCGTCCCCAGCCGCCTCGTAGCCAAGCCTGACCTGGCGGCTTGCCTGCTCGTTGCGCCAGCTCTCGAATGAGTTGGTGGCAACCACCTGGTCAGGCCACAACGGCGGCGGGAGCTCCTACTGCGATGGCACCTCGTCGAGCTCCTGCACCGGCTCCTGCTCCTCATGTTCATCGACGTCGATGTCGTCCACATCCGCCCAGTCGAACGGCTGTTCGTCGGCGGCGGTGGCGTCCTCCTGCGGCGTGCCGTGAGCACGGCGCGCTGCCTGGGTGAGCGTGGCCATGAGGTGGCGAGGCGGCGAACCATGGCTACAGCTAGAGCACGTCGAGCGTCGGTGCTGCTGTGGCGAAATGGCGGCACGGCGGGGGCCTCTTTATAGCCAGCCCAATGTCTCGGCGGGAAACCGAGGCGGGAAGCGGTGACTCAGGGCGGGAAGCGCCGGGTGGGTGAGCACGCGTCGCGTCGGAGTTAATGACGGCGACACGTCTCCACCACTGGGCCGCTTGGGACGCCAGGAAAGGCTGGGCGCTCAGCAGGCGCCGTCGTAAATGCGAGGCGTGCGGGAGATGCATCGCCGTCCCGTCACTTCTGAAACACGTCGCCATTAACGCGGGCGGAACGGCCTCTTGCACGACGCCTTAAACCCATGGCGAGGCGGGCTCTGTTTCTATGACGGGCGGGCCAGCCCTGTCAGAGCCCATGTTCGGGCAGTGTCCGGCACCCCCGAGATGTCGGACATGTTTTTGCTCGGGGTGACCCTTTAGGGGTGCCGCTGGTGGGCGATTTTGGCGTCCGGACCACTAATGACCTTGGAGTCGTTCGGAGGGTGCCGGTAGAGATGCGTGACTCTTATGTACAGTACTACGCAAAAGCATCGGCATCAGGCTCTTCACCCTGTCTGTTTTGTGGGCCTAACTGTTGATGTAGACTTTGTAGAGGGTGTTTGGGATCTGTGTATTTGTAACCACCCGTCAAAAAGAATTGAACTCGTATATCAAGGCTTGATCTCCTTTACGACTTCGCGTCGCTCCTTGTTTCCTCCCGCTTGTAGATTTGGTTCCGTGCTGGCCCTCCTTGACCTTGGGTTGCAGTTTTTGTTTTACAGAGTTAAAAAATATATGAATGTGAAAAGCATAAACATTTTACAGCTTGTAAGTGTAAAAAAGAAGATTGTAAAACACGGGAGCCGTGCGAAAAATATCGTTTGGATAGGACGCAGAAAAAATACAGGAAAAATGTCTCGATTCTACGCACTTGAGTGTAAAAAAGAGGTTGGAGTGGACGTTCAAATTATTATGGAACTAGTCATAGGAATCAAATCCATATGATTTTGTTAACACCATTCTTTTAAATCAAAAGCAATACATAGAAAAAATTGCGAAGGACTGGAATCCTAAAAAATTATTTTGAATCCTACAATCCAAAAAGACCCTAAAATGGTACTATCAGGTTAGGTGGTACGGGAAATGCTTAGAGCATCTCCACTCGTACATTTGATAGGCCTCGTCGTTGGCGGTTGGTCGTCCCGACGTACAATTCTGCTAAAACGTTGTCCCTCGTCGGTCCAGACCTCTTGAAAATGTGTCTAACATCCCCTTACCAGGCCACAACTTTTGGAACCGGCTCGGGGCGCCGAACAAGACCAGACACACCCGCCACTTAGCCTTAGATGGGTCCACCTTGTCGTCCGCACACCTGTGACATTAGTTTAAATGGTGCCGCTCAATAGTCCTCTCGTCCCCAGGCGGCGCTGCCTCCGACATGACTAGGGTGCCACTTTTCCACGCGCAACCGCATTTAATCCCGACCCACCCACCGCTTTTCCGTGTGTGCCACGTTTTCCGTTGGAGCTCTGTCGTTGTGTCATCGTCTCCTATTGTGCTCACATTTCGCCATCGCTAGGAAAATGGTTCTCGGCTACCAACATCATGTGCCACCCTCACTCAGGCCTTGCACGCACGTTACCCGACGTCCGACCCAACTCTTCCGCAGTTGTACGGCGATAACGAGTAGGAGAAGGACGACGAGAACGCCCTGGTGGAGGAGGAGAAATATCCACCACTAGAGCAAGACGCCCTCATCGCCTCCTACGAAACCGCTTACAGGACGGCGAGGACGTCCTGGATTTTCTAAAATTTTCTATGCAACCTTTATTTTTTAGTTTCAAATTCGAGTTTATCTTGTACGTTGGATGTAAAACTGACCAATGAGGAGGCTAAGTCTCCCGATAACTTAGACATGTGAAACCACTAACATATAGATTAGTAACATACATAATGGGGAATAACATAGACTAGTAGTCTAAAACAGTGTCCGAAGACGCCCCGATGCATTAGATTAGTTATTCCATAGTAATGTCCTGGTATTTTAGCTGATAATTATGGAAATTGCTACCTGACGTCTGAGAATCAACTATAGATTTCAGTCGTCTCTCTAGTCATCATAAGATTTGCATCAGAACTCGTTTGATGTGTGAGTTATAACTGAGGATGGGATACGCAGATTGTTTCTCGGACTGAAAATAGTTTACCCGGTATAAAATGGTGCATGACCTCGTCCGACGAACAATTATCCACTGGTATCGAGTCGCCCAAGAAACTATTTCAGTATTTCCTTTTCTTTGTCCGAAAGAAAAGGAAACCCAATTCGACATCGACTCCAACGCCGCAATCTCACCCGACCCAACCACAGGTCTCCGGTCTCAACTCTGCCGCCTGAACTACCCCTAAACCCACCCACCCCCCCCCCCCCCCCTCGCCGCCGCCGCCGCCGCAGCAGCAGCCGTTCCTCCCTCTATCCCCTCCAAACCCCGTACACCGCCGCGGCCATGGACGCGGACGGCGAGCAGCGGCGCCTCCTCTCCCTCCCCAAGGAGGGCGAGCGCGTCATCGCGCCGACGCGCCGCCCGGACGGAACGCTCCGCAAGGAGATCCGCATCCGCGCCGGCTACGTCCCTCAGGAGGAGGTTGCCATCTACCAGTCCAAGGGCGCCCTCGTGAGTTCTCGCACCCTCCCTCGTACACTATCTATCTGGCACCAAACCTGTTCCGTGCTTCGACTCGTCCTTCTTACTCTTACTGGTCGGGGGAGGCTTAGCTTACGCATGTTTCGTGCTCGGTGCAGATGAGGAAGTCAGGGCCCGACGTGCCGCCGGGGTACGACCCTGCGCTAGATGCCAAGCCCAAAACGAAGGCGGCCAAGCGCAACGAGCGGCGTAAGGAGAAACGGCACCAGGTAGGCCTTCCTCTCTCTATTGTGTCACCATTGTCCATCGATACTAGCTGTATTGGCTAGTTATCATACGATTATTACCCTCAACGCAATAGAGGTTAGTGTTGACATTTGCTCGTTTGTTAGCTACTCGATGTTTGTATGTGAACAATGGTGTCACCACAATGGTAATTCGATGTAGAGCTTTGTTGCGAGGGATACATAAACAGCAATGTCTTCGACCAAAGATCCATTCCAGATGTACTGTGGTATTTTTTTTGTATGGTGTTGTCTAATCATATAAGTCTTTAATTCCTTGTGTTGATAGTGGTACCTGATAGTTTAACAGTCAATAATCTGCAAATCATTTCTCTACGAAGACGTGCAACTAGAGTTGTATTTAAGCTGTGCACCAATTAGAACCTTTACAATGTCGTACCACATCCCTAGTAAGAAAAAAACTAGGCTGAAGGGGGAAGAGACCCCCTTAGCGTAGCTCAAAGTCGTTGAGGAGACTCAAACCTGGGTGGGCTGATTCGAACCTTGTCTTGCTAGCCAGCATTCACAGGACGGCAGCTCCATATCCCTAGTAAATGTAATACATTCCCTGGACAGTATATAAGCATTGGCGCTCTCTGTTTAGTTACACGTGCATTTTGATTGCAGGCATGCCATCCAAATGCATAAAACTTGTTATGAAAAATAAAGTTTAAAAATCCACAAGGTAGAAAAATCTGGCAGAGCACAGTTGAAATTAAGCTGTCGCTCCTCTTGTCATATTATGCAAGCCAGACTGAGCAGTCTTCTAATCTCAACTACGCTCTGACACCAAGGCGCTATCTGGATCGAATTGGTGATTCATTATGTCAACACATTTCAGCAATGTATGTGTGTTCACTTTGTTGCAATGCTCAAGCCCTTGTTGCTTCAGGCTTTAGGAACTAGAGCATAAACACTATTCTCAGGCTTTAGTTACCTGATCCAGACTCATTATTGACTATTACTGAATTGTATGCACTGAAACCTCTTTTTGTTATACCCAATTAGGGCTGTTACTTACTATTTTTGTTACTGTAGTCCTCGTCTTGGTTAGGATCTTAATATCTGATCAAGAAAAGTATGTAGTACTACTACTATGTCGCTTTTGCTTACAAATAGAGCAAGGGTTCTATGAACTGACCCAAACAAGGTGACATAGTGATCATGACCCGAGGAGAATACGATTATAGCCGTATGGCAACGCCGAATCTGTTCATGTCGTGTGGCAAGCCCATTTCACCTCATACGACTCAAGTAGCAAATATTTCATGAAACAACCACCGAAACATTAATCATTTATCAAATCTGGAAAAAATGACACAACACAACTGCCATGGTGATGCGACTTGGTTCTGCACAAATGTGGCGATATATCATACACATTATGAAGCATGATAAGTTGAGCTGTTAATATTATGGCAGTATAACGCCGGCAACTTTGAAACCATAAAAGACACATTTCAAACATTCTCAGTTGACAATTTATATAGGAACTTATATTGCAGCAGGCTATGATTGGATATCTTTTAGATTGAACAACTTGCTAGTTTATGCAACGGATTTATGGTTTGATACTGGAGATTATCTTCTCTGCTAGCAGGGTGGTTCAGCGAGTGATAAAGGGAAAAGCTTGGATATAGAGGAGATTGATGCTGGAGAAACTGACAAGGTTCCTTCTGCAAAAACTAATAGGCACAGGGATACGGTGGACAGTTTAGCAGAGCAGATACGTGGCATTGCTATTTCTGAACCTCCAGTTATGACAACCCCTTCCACGAATGCTGCTGATAACTTACAAGCAGAGTCATCTGCTCCAGATATAGATAAGAAAATCCGGGCACTGAAGAAAAAGGTTCCCCTCCTCCCTTCCTCACTTACTCATCCACATGTCTTTCGACTATTCAAAATGTGTTGGCGTATTATTGAATCGTGTGGTTTTGTCTTGATTTCTCACAGATACGCTTAGCGGAAGCACAAGTTCAAGGGGAACCAGAAAATTTGAAGCCTGAGCAGCTGGAGAAAACAAAAAAGATTGAAGGGTGGCGTGAAGAGCTGAAGCTTTTGGAATGTAAGAGTGCTCATTCAGCTTCCTAGACAAAATCGGCCCCCAGCTCTGATGTAAACTGAAGCCAGTTCTGTATGCTTGCTGTGGCCTTATTGCAAACCCAAATTCCGGTCGATCATGCTATGCTTGTCAAGTATCCGCGGGTTGCTGGAAAAGCATTCCACCAGCGCGGGGTTTGCACAATATGGAAGATTTTCATCACATTGTCTCATGTACGCCCGTCAGTTCCAATGATGTATCACAATGTCCATTTGTCAAAGATCACACGGAGATAACCGATTTGCTGTGGGGTGATGTCTTTGTGGATTCTTTGACGCCGGACTAATGTATTCTCTACAGTCCACCCTGATTCTTGGATTCAGTTATCTTTCTTTTTCTGAGTGTAAACCTGGCTTTGTATCGATTTAGCTAGCACATTAGCTGCTCATGTTTTATTTCACATACCTTGATTCTTCAGGTCGTGAAGATCTGAATCATTTGATCGACTGCTTGGAAAATAAATACAAATTCAAGAGTGAATTGTACAAAGTTCACAGCTGGGTAATCTTTTAGGTTGTGCATAAGATCCTGGCTTCAATTTTTTTAGCATTCCTTCACAATGTTTTCCAAGGAGTTGATTGTGGTTCCACAGCAGAAATAAGTTGATTGTGATGGCATTTGCCATTAGTCCTGTCAACCTCCAGGGTTAATATATGTACACCTTGCCGGCAGGCTTCGTCACAATTTACCCAGACGGCCTGACATTTTAATACCATAGAGGTTAGCCTGGGCGTTCGGTTTGTTCAGTTCGGTCTATTTGGTCTCCGACAATTTCGGTTATCCAGAAATGCTACCCATATTACGTTCGGTCTTTTCGGTCTTCGGTCTGTTCAGTCCGGTCTTTGGTTATGACCAAATCGACCAAATTAAGAAATGGCAGCGTAAGTATATATATTGGTAGCAAAAAAAATTGGCAGCGCAACACCTTTCGGTGGCATCACAAACCTGGAAACAATGGCAGCAAACTTTGCACAAATATATACAAAATTAATAGCACAACAGCATACAGTGACAACATAAAATGGTAGCCCAAATGCATGTATTAACTCACAAAATTAATAGCACAACAGCATACAGTGACAACATAAAATGGTAGCCCAAATGCATGTATTAACTCACAGCTCACAAATCTGAGATAACAAACCAGCCATCAACCACTAACTGTTTTTTTTTTAGAAAATGCATCAACCACTAACTAAGCCAGACAACTAACAGCCAAAAAAAAAGATGGAACGCTTGCTAACATATAAATTCGGTCTATTCGGGTTATCTAGATGTGCTGACCGAATTTCTAAACTAATTTCGGTCTTTTTTAATATACTAATCAAATTTATATTGGTCTTTTTGATCTCGGTTTTTTCGATTTCGGTTTTCGGTCATCGGTTTTTATGCCCACCCTTACATTCGGGGCTAGAGCTTCAGGACAATATGCTAATACTAGTATTGAATAAACGTGACGTTGATGCACCGTTATTTAATTATTTTAATCTGTACGCGCTTCTCTTGTTCTACTTTTGTACTGCTAATAAACAACGTAACAGAGACAATGATTTTTGTCATAAAAAAACCAAGTACGGACGCAAAGAGACTTCACCAATGTCTAAAAATAACGCGGCGGCAGCAGAAGTGGCAATAGAAGCCAACTGGCAAGCACCGGCCACCGGAATCTTATTCCTAGGGAAGGCCGTACAAAGCAAAGAAAACTGCCGTACCGCATAGAAGAAGTTAACAACAAGGCGTGCAACTCCAAGCTATTCACACTTTTATCGGAAGTTCCCAAGCCATAATCTCCCATTTTTTTAAACTCTCTTGCAGGGATCAACAAGTTAATCTCATTCCACACCATGCCATTGGATATCAAGGCAGTCACTACAAGAACATGCATGCATATTTACATCCTGCCCTTTCCTACTTTACACTACACTCATGCGCTCCGATGCACATTTGCTCTACTCTCCGTGAAGAAGAATATCAACCGAATCACCAGAACATCTTCCCCCGCAAGTATAGTAAAGAATCAACAAATGGAACACTAAGAGGTTACAAGGATGCCAGTGATGATAATGTTTAAAAGAATCATCCCCTTCCAGCCAGCTCCGCATGATTAGCTAGCAGTAATACCTGCAAATAGAATAAGCACGCACATTAAAGTCAGATCAACCACACGGTTATAGAAGAACAGATCAACAGTCGGCATAATGGCTGAGTAGGTGACGGCAATAGCCGTTCATTTGGAAGATTAGTGACTTACAATTCTACCAATATGCTACAGTTGTCTTCAATTCTGTCCAATCATGCCACGTGTGGATGAATTTGGACGCGTCCTCATAGACCGTACAGACCGGATTGATCTATTCACAAACGGATGATCCAACAGTTTGGAGGCAGAAGGTCTATCTTCTGGATTTGGTTTCACACACTGGCATATAAAATCACGAGCATCCTTTGAAAGAGTACTTGGAATCACTGGTGGTTCCCCTTTACCAATCTTGTACATGGCTTGCGTCTGCAGAACAAGTTGCAAAAATCAGTGTCAATCTGACGAGCTCAGATAATAAAATACACAACCCGCAGATCTCCACCAGATTTTAAACCAACAAAGTAATTCACATTTGCATTAGTTAGTACTAACTGCTCACCCATTCCAGATCAGGATAGGGAAGTTGACGTGTCAACATCTCTAGGACTGTGCAACCCAAACTCCATATATCAGCTGCAGGTCCATATGTCTTCTTGGGATTGACGACCTGAAAGTTCAGTGCGTCCATTTAGAATAATGGAAGAGGGGCATATCATAAATGCCATTATGCTATATGCCAAATATCTCATCAATCAAAAACTAAGAATAGCCACGACAAATTACCACAGAGAACCAACCCAACTTAAACTAACCACTTTGTAACTAAAGTAATTAATCCACTAAGAATCAACATTTATAGACTGAACTAGATGTTTAATACGTACTAGTTGTGAGTGATTCACGACTACACTCAAAAGTCCAGGCAAAGTAAGCCAACTGAACTGATGTAGTGAACTCTAAAGCTGTAATTCAGTACCTCAGGGCACGACACTATCCCCCGTCACAAGTTCAGCACCTTTTACCTCTGGATCATACTAATTTGACCTCCTCTATGGTCTGGAGGAGGTCAATAAAAAAATTTACTCAATCAAAGATCCAACTGATCTCCAGGGCACGACACTATGCCCCGTCACAAGTTCAGCACCTTTTACCTCTGGATCATACTAGTACTCATGAATCCATAATTTTCGACTAATTGTGGTCAAGGTAAACAAGTGAATCGAACAGATACTATTATGATCCTATAGAGTGGTGACATACCTCAGGTGCCATCCAAAATACAGTTCCTTTGCATGATTTAAGCACATTGAGTTTGCTAGCCTGAAAGACAATCGATAGTAATGTTAGGTAGACCATGCGATAATTAAACTACTCCCTCTAATCCGAACGCACAATTTGTACGCAGCAGGTTGTTTTCTCGTGACAGTTTATTCGGATCGGAGGTAGTATTCAAAACCAAATACAAAATTATGCAGGTTTTGCAAGAAAGTATGCAGACCTGCTTAGCAAGTCCAAAGTCGGCAAGTTTCACGGATCCATTCGCATGCACCAGTATGTTGGCACATTTGATATCTCTGCAAAAGGTTATTACATTAAATTAAGCTCAAGACTTGTCAATGTTAGAAGACAAGACACAAAATCAGTGATCTAATTGATCTTATACAGATGCAAAATGAGAAACAAATATCATTGGTCTATGATCTAAGGTAAATTTATTACCTATGAACAATGTCTCTCTCATGGAGATAACTTAACCCATTAAGAATTTGTCTTGTATATGCAGAAACATGAGTATCTCGTAGGCGGTACTTCTGATACAAAGACACGAGCGATCCTTGAGTCACTAGTTCAAGGAAGATGTACAGTTTTGAGTCCTCCTGCAACAGAGCCATGACACGGTTGGATGATTGTAAGCATCAAAAGAAGTGACTACGTGTAAATCTATGAAATTTATAGACGACACAATAGTACTTCCAAAAAATGAATAAAGTGATGCAAAATTGAAAGAAAGGAAACTTACTTTGTCAGTTCCGTAATAATGTACTATATTCTCATGTTCAAACTGACTCAAGAGTGCAATTTCCTGAAAGAAGATTTAAGTTATAAGAGGCCTATTTCAGAATACACCATTGAGGATACAAGGAAACACAACTAATAGAAGATTACGGCTCTGATGTTATCAATAGAAAAAGCATCCAACTAAACCAACCTGCTCAAGCTGAAAAATACACTGCTGTGCATTGCTCCCTTGATCATGTAAAGACACTTCTTTGACAGCAAAAAAGACACCTTCACTGTGAAGCATGAAGCATTATACCATTAGATGCAGAAGGAGAAGCATCCATCAGAACTGAGACAGAAAAACATTGCTAAAGGAGCTCATATCCACGTGATTAAGAACCCATAATGACAGACATATGTTTACCTCGGCGCTGATCTAAATACAGTAAATGTAGTAAGCTAAAATTTTGGTTTTCGGCTGGAATGGATGTGTTATTTAGGTTGTTGAAGATGAAATCATGAAGATGGTTCAATTACTATTTACTACTAGAAAGCTAAACGTCATCTGTTATCCGCTATGCAATACTCCCTCCGTTCTGAATTAATTGACTCAGATTTAGTGCAAGTTGTACTAAATCTGAGTCAATTAATTCAGAACGGAGGGAGTAGTTCTTAAAACTGGAGCCAGTGATGAGCTTCCAGTCAAGTAGAGGATCCTGTTATACGAAACTAGGGTTAATCGCGGCTTCCGGATATAGTTACTCTACCATGCATGTCTTGGGAGCAAACATAGCAAGGGTTGAGTTCATAACCTCAAGCACAACCTCTTGACAATCAGCGTATGCATGAGAAGAGAAAAACTATGAAGTTGGTCTGTAATAATTAAGAGAACTTACTCGCTGATCCCCTCGTAGACGGTCCCAAAGGATCCACTCCCCAAGAGCATACCACGGCTCCACGACCGGATCTTCCTCTTAAACCTCCCATTGGGCGAGATGTAGAACATGGGGTCGGCTGTCTCGTCGTCGTTGATGGTGGATATAGAGGACATGCCCGTGAACTCCTCGGACGTGTCCCCGAGCCCGAGATCGTCCAACGTCAACACCTCGGCCTCATCCTCCTCCTCCACGGCTCCGAAATCATGGGCAGATCTGATGGCCGGGGCTTGCTTTTGCTCCTCCTCCGGCGCGAAGGACTGCAGGATGTCCCACGTGGAACCCACGAGGCAGGCCTGAGGTCGCGCCATGGACGGCGGTGGCTTGAGCATGACCGGCGGCGGGCGTATGCCCTTGATCCCTCCCTCGCAGCCTGGTTTCTTCGTATCCAGTGCTGGACGGGGTGGCTCTTGCGGATCCAGCCATGCCGGTCGCGCCTCGATTTTCTGGGCGGGGAGCTCGGGGTCAGCGGTGGCGACAGCAGGCAAGGCTGGCTCGTCGGGTCGTAGCGGGGACTCCCGTACGGGGGGGCGCTCGGGGGGCTGAGAGCGCGCGGATGGTGAGCTGGATGCGGAGGAGGATGAGCGGTATGCCTTGTGCGCCTCCCAGTCGGTGAGGGAGATGGCGAATTCGTCGGGGCCGGAGAGGCCGAGGTTGCGGCAGAGGAGCTGGACGTCCCCGCCGCCGTCGCCGCTGCCGCCGATGCGGAAGCTGGAGAGGTCGAAGGAGGTGGAGAGGGAGGGCGAGGAGGAGGAGCCTCGGTGCGGGGCCGGGGAGGGAGAGGGCGGGTAGCTGCAGAAGAGCTCCGGGTCGTACTGGTACGGTATGTGCTTGGAGGCGTTGCGGCGCTCGAGCCGCGGGGCGCCGCGCCTGGAGGAGCCGCGGGAGGAGCCGCCGGACGGCGAGGAGGAGGAGGCGGCGTCCTGCGAGGGCGGGCCCATCAGCGGCGCGCGTTCATGGGGTGGCTCCGCTCGGGGAGAAAGGGGAAAAGCGAGAGGAAGAGGGCTGTGGGAGTGGAGGAGGAGGAGACGGCGAAGCTGCGGCGGATATTTTTTAGCCGCGAGCGCGAGGCTTTTCTTTTGGGTGGGTGAGGTGGAAGGGAAGGGAAGGGAAGACGGGTGCGTTGTCGCATTGACTCGCGCGCACCTCGCCGTGGTTGCTCTGTCTCCGGTGGGTCACTCAGCCCCGACGCAGGCAAACAGCGGCACGGGGCATCTCATCTCGCCCTGGTCGCGGTCTGGCAGGCTGGCAGTCGCCGGTGTCTTGGAATTGGAATGGTAGCGGCTGCCGGCTGGCGTGAGAGCAAACGTCTGTCTGTCTTGAGCTGAAACTTCGCCGTCCCGCCTCCTCTCGGACAGGCGTCTTGCTCCTCTTTCCATGTCGTGATCCTATCCCCATGAGTCGGTGAGTGCATAGCTATTTTTACTACGGAAAATCTAAATTGTAAGGCGCCTGCTGGTTAGCTTAACGCGAGACGGAATGTGGCACCTTGATTTTGAATCGTGTGGTGCGGAATCGTTTAGACTCGTGCGGTGCATGCATGCATGCAAAAAAAGCCAAAAAACTGATGTTATGCCAAACTCGAAAATTCAAAAAGTTTTGTGGCCCAAACCGTTTATCCGATTTAGAATCTGTTTTCACCGTTGAGCTAATCGCGACGAGATATTCGAAACTAGATCCCATATTGACATATTCCGACAACTTTTTTTTCGGACCCAAAAGTTACCCACCTCGTAGCATAGAAGTTACCTAGGATGTAGTATGTAAGTTACCAACCATATTAACGATTAGTTTTCGGGTTGAAATAGAACCATTTTATTGTTCTTTTCGATTTTTTTATTTTTTAAGTTACTACACCTAGTTATTCATAAGTGAATATCACATTGGGATGGTAAATGTATCATGCATGACTTGATAACTATACACTAAAATACCTGTTCAACTTAATAAGTTTTAGAATGATAACTCTCTATTTCATAGTCATAATTACACCATAAAAAGACTATATTGGTAATAATTACGCACCTAGTACTGATAAAATTACCAACCTCGTGCTGATAACGTTTTGAAATTAGTTTGTAACTTCAAAACACGGAAAAATCGAAAAAAAAGAAGAAAAAAAAGAAGATAGCATCAAACCGAAAATTAATCGTTACTTGGATGTGTTACTTACATACTACATCCTGATAATTTAGGTGTTAATGAGTGGGTAACTTTTGGATCTAATATATCGTCGGAACATATCAATATGGATCTAATTTTGAAGATCTCGATGCGACTAGCTAGTCCAACAGTGGAAACGAACCATAAATCAGATAGACGATTTGAGTTACAAAACATTTTAAATTGTTTTTAACCAAAAACTTATCGCTAATATGGTGGGTAACTTATGTATACAAGACTGGGTAACTTATATGTTACGGGAGTGGTAACTTCTGAATAAAAAAAAAGTTGTCGAAACATATCGACATGGGATCTAGTTTTGAAAATCTCGTCACGACTAGTCTAACGGTGAAAACGAATTCTCAATCGGGTTAACGGTTTGGGCTATAAAACTTTTTAAATTTTCGATTAGCCCTTACATGCATGCGCGCTGACGCGCGAGGGGCGGGTTTGATTTCTTTGCGTAGAGCTGTGCCATACAGCAGGCGCCTGCTGAATAGCAAAGTCCTTTTTACTAATCATGCAGACTCGTACTTGATGTAGTGCGTCCTACACAAGACACACCAAGTGGACCAATGACAAGATCAAGAGTCAAAACCTTACATGATAAGGTGAACTCGTTCCTTTCCTTGCACGACCTCGATACTTCATTGAATGGCTTGCTATCTCATTCCGATACATTGTGTTTGCTTAGATATGAGCCTCGTGAAGATCTCCAAGGAAGTGTTGAAGATGACCACGAAAGGAGTCGAGAAGATCAAGAAGAAAGAGGAGAAGAAACGGCGAGACGAACCGCCAGTTCGCTGGCCAGCCCCAGCGCCAGCCAAGGCTGGTCTGCTGGCTGACCAAGCGGCTGAAGCAACCAGCCCCAGCGTCAGCCAAGGCTGGTCTGCTGGCTGGCCACCCAGCTGAGGCCGGCAGCCCGTAGGCCGGCCTGGGCTGGCTCCCCGGTTGACTCAACTACAGCTTGCGTGCGTGCCCGGGATGGCTCCAACTCTTTTGCCCCTTTTAACCCTGGTTTGTAAGAGACTATATAAACTCCTCCCTCTCCCTAGAGCTAGGGTTAGACTTTGTTGAGAACTAGTTGAGCTTAGCTCCTTTCCATCCTTTGGGTGTTGCCTCTTATGAGATGCCTCTTAGTGAGATGAACCAAGGCCTCCTTGCATGGAGATGTATTCCTCCTTGTAGTTGCGATTGCACGTCATCCATCTCGGTGGTTGAACCGGTAGATTCGACCGGTGAGACAAACGAATCTAAGAGTAAGTGTGCTTGCATCTTTGAGAATCGGGGGCTACCCTCGGGGCGTGTTACCGATCGATTGGTTGCTTGTGTCTTGCTATTTATCCTCCTTTGCCCCTCTTGTGTTTGTTGTTCTTCGCGTTCATAGTCGTGTTCTTCGTGTTCATCATCGATCCCGCCCAAATCCGTGAAGATCGGGACCGCACCCTACAACAGTACTCTCTTGGTTCCAGTTTTAGTATTTTTTCCAGATCCATATATATACATAAGTGTATCTATCTTTATAGTAAAGGAGGGTGCGAGTACCCAGACTCTGCATCACAATGATGCACACAGTTAATCGTAATTATTTATCAAACCAGATTTACAAGATACAACATTGAAACAAACTGAAATCAATCTCTCGACAATAAGGGTCGCTACCATTATGATGAGGGTGACTAAGATCGAGCCGATGCCTATGATCTCACGCCTACGCACATCATCTAAAACTAGAGTTCCAGTTCAGCAGACAGCACACCGATAAGCACGTTTTAGAAATCGTTGCCGCCGTCTTCCACGATCCCATCTTCAGAAAGTTGATCAACACCATGACCTTACAATATCAGGCCTGCTGTCGGCATCGCCACGATGACAGACAGTACCACCATCCTGCACGAGTCCATCATCATGCCACCAATGTGAGTGACACGGCTGTCCCTCCCTCACCTCCTCCACGCCACACTGTTCTCTGCGTAGAGGTCCTTTCGTCGATGACCCTATCGATGTAAAGTCAGGGTGTCACATGCCCAATCAGTATCTCTTCCAAGCCTCAAGAGAGCTCATTACCAATCTAGTCATTGTTGTTGTCGAAACCATTTTCACCGGTGACATTGCTCATTGGTCAACCCCCTCCATTTTTTCCTCCTCCTTTGGTACCCCTCTCTTCTTCATTGTACCATCGCTCGGATTGTGAAACCAAAAAACTTGCGTGCCAAAATATACTCTACACTACACACCAAAAACATGGAAGGCATAAATAAAATATAAAAATACGTACTTCGTAGATGTAGATCATTGTTGACTGTTAACCGGGCAACAGGTACGCTCGCCACGTGCAGCAGCTTTTCATGAAATTGAGGTATTTCAAGAAAAATAGCCCGTACGTCAGGCCGTGGCCACCCGCCCGTAAGATCGAGCCGAACGAGCAAAAAAGACTGATGCTTACGGCGACGTACATACTACAGACTCGATCTTGCGAGAATCTCTTCCACGCGGCGGAGATCGATTCCGATGACGTAGCATCACCGCCCGCGCTGGGTCATCTCGCCGGACGCGAGGTCCAGTGCACTCGCCGAGTCACTGCCAAGAATCAAATTTTACCCGGCCGTTGGCCGTACCCGTACTGGCACGGTTAGATTTTTTTACAAATATGACCCTCTGCCGAACGGATTTGTCAAAAATGACCCCTCTGAAAATCATTGTCAAAAGTGGCCTGGCGGGTTGCTAGAAAGGCGACACGTGTCACCTCCCTCCATACCGGATGGCGGGATGTTCTTCCCTCCATGGGGAGTGGCGGGAGGACTGTTGCCGCCACATGCAACGACGGGACGTGGTGGGCCCAGCAGCGGCTGCTGGCGGGAGGACAGCGTGGCAGGTGCCACGTCATCCCGCCAATGCGGTTGGAGGGATGTAGGTGGGGCCCTGGCGGGAGGTTCCTCCCTCCCGAGGGAGTGGCGGGATGTGTGCTGGCCACCACGCGCGGCCAATTAGTGCTGCATGCGCGGAAATCAGATGGGCGGGAAACAACGACGCGACGGGTGCGGCGTAGAAATCAGTGCTATTTCGTCCTTTTCTAATCAGTGTTGCACTAATTTAGCTGCCTTTGGCCTTTCTTTCCCTGTACGTGACCATGGCGGCACCCCCAAGAAATTCGTGAAGAACTTCTCAGTATGCATGGAAGGTATAAGAAGCGAGTTGTGGCGGGGAAATTTAGGAGTGAAGCTGAGCGTAAGGAATTTGAAGACCATCCATCGTGGTGGATTAGTGATAGTGAGGACGAAGACGATATCTTCATGCCGCCTGGTGCATTATCGTTGAAACGCAAGAGTGTTGCATCGTCGAAGGGAAAGAGTTCCGCCTCGTCGAAGGATAAGAGTGCCGCATCATCGAAGGGAAAGAGTGGAGCAGCGTCGAAGGGTAAGAGTGGTGCATCGGCGGATGGTGCAGGCTGCATCGACGGAAGATAAAATCGTGGAGCTAGGCGGAGTTTTTATTTTAAGTTCTATTGTTGGTATTATTCATGTATCTTCATTGTTGTTGTATCTTAGTTTTATATTGATGTGTACTTTAAAATAGTTGTGTAATAATAATATGTGTAATGGTACGAAGATCTAATATAAAATAGTGTCATTAATATGTCTCATCCGATGTACAAACATAGGTAGACATAAAACGTGGGTATACATAAATAATCCCGTTCAGTTTCTCGAGCCCTTGTAAATGTGATTTGAAGGGTAACTCTATCGATTAGGTGGGCCGGTATTTGAGCGAAGATGGCGCGGTGATGGTGTAACATATTCTTGTTGGTCATTATCTTCTCGTTGGTCGGAATTTTGATTAAGATCAAACAAATTATCGAAGAAGTCGGGATCAGCTTGTGGTTGCGACGGCCCTGCGTAGTATTCAAACTGGCGTTGCTCATCTGTCTGTGACGGTCCAGCGTCGTTGTATGAAGAATAGGGACGATCGTGTGTATCTTCATACGAATAATGGGGCTGCTTATATGTCATGTGTGACGGGTGGATGGGTGGCATGGAAATATTAAGTGCAACGTCTTCATCATCCCACGCTTCATCCGGCGTCCCCTGTATGTCATTATAATGTACTCATTAATAATTTTCTCGTGTAGCAGTAACAAGTAAGAGTGGAAGTAAAAAGTCATACAGTTACAAGTAAGAGTGGAAGTAAAAAGTCATACAGGGGTTTCGTCCTGGAATAATCCTCTAGATGTCTCTGGGAATTGTCCGCGACTGGTTGGTAGATGTGTCGACTCGTAGTCAATCTGAAAAACATTTTGTTAACATCTCATAATAATAGTGCATAGACAGATAGGGAAAAAATTAAGAGTCTCACATGTGGCGGCTGTACTGAAGAGATAGGATTAGCTCGTTGCATGATAGGCCTCGATGTCGTACGAATTAGAGTTGCATCATGTCTTTCCCTTACCTGGGTGGAAACATTATTATAAATAAATGCGGGATTGGATGTATTTCATATATTTTAAAATACGTACAGGCTCACGCATTGACAAGCTGCGTGTAGGAGGTCCCATGCTTGGCCTCGCCTCGCTCGGCCTCGACGAGAAAGCCTCAGGCATGTTGTACTGGCTTAGTTGAATATCGTCCGCTCGACCACAACCCCACGTCCTAGAAGTTTTAAAAGCATTTCTGAAAATACGTACCAACTTAGTCTTTATAGTCGTGGGCATTGTACGAGGACTCTCGCTAACAATCTCTCGTACGTCTTGCATAATCTGTCGTTGCCTAGTTAGCTGAAAAGGGATAGAAATTGTTAATCTCATTCAATATTTACTAACAATTGAAACTATCTGAAAAAATGTATACCGTGTCATCACGGCGGTCGGATGTACGACGCTCCATCCTTCCTGTAAGTTGCTCTGCATGTGTGCGATGTTCTGGTCTACCAGGTGGAGCGCGAGTGAGGTTACAGCGCGTGCTACTAAGGTACCATGTGATGTAAGCATCTGATGTGGTCTCGTCGTAAGGGCTGCATGTTGACCGGTATTAAAGACAATACGAAGAAGAAAGAGTAAAATAATCGGTAAAAAATACCTGAAGGCGATAGGTAACACCGTGCGTGCTGACGAATTCCATCGGTCTATCCACTGCTTTTGGGTACGCAGCCAATCATGATTCTTTTTGCCTTGATTGGTTTGCCTGAAATACACTATTTTAAATTTATTTTTTGATCAGAATAATTACAACAGTATTGAGTAATTATAAGTTCAGAACGTACTCGTGAAATTGGGACTCGAGACATCTCGGAGGCGGGGGAGGGACCTGTTGGACTTTTCCTAACTGCCGCATCACACGCTCAGGGTTGTACGGCTCAACCATATGGAGGCATACAAGGTGACAGTTGGTGAACCAGAAGTCCTGGTCTCGGAAACACTCGTCTGAAGCATCTTGCAGTACAAATTCTCTGGTCCACACATTCCATGTGATATCACCCTCATGGATGGTCTCAAAATCATCATGGTAGAGAGGATAACATCTCACCGCCAAATTTCGGGCCCAACGTAACGTTCCGTGTGTCCATCTGGATCCCATAGACGCCGTGGTGGTTGCGGCATTCAAGGTAATCCACAAGGCATTCAAGGTGCATCTCCAGACGCCGTGGTGGTTGCGGCATTCAAGGTAATCCACAAGGCATCAAATTTGCGCGGCTGGTTCTGCATGCACAACACTTTGAATGCCTTGAAACATTCCTTGTTCTTGAAACGGGAGTAAAAATTTGCAGCAAGATGCCTCATGCACCATCTGGTTTCAAGATCGGGCCAACGGTATTCCATTGCCACAACATTCTTCATTTGATCTAGGGCATTGAGAAGCCCTTGATTGCGATCAGAAATGATGCATACACCGGGCCGGTCTTTCACTACTTCCTTCTTCAAGCACATTAGAAACCACAACCAACTTAATGTGTTCTCGGCCTCAACAAGGGCATACGCAATAGGAATAAGCTGATTACTTGCATCTGATGCCACTGCTATCAAGAGTGTACCAGTGTATTGGCCAGTGAGAAAAGTGCCATCAATTGATATCACCGGTCGACAGTAACAAAACGCTTGTTTAGTTTGGGCGAACGACGAAAATATACGGTCCAATATGAAATGATTGGGAGTACCACTGGGGTGTTCCCTCTCCATCCTTACGACAGATGTCCCGGGGTTGGCTTCAGCAATCTGATGAAGCATTCTCGGAACACCATTGTACGCCTCCAGATAGGTGCCATACATACCCTCCAACACAGACTCCTTGGCACGCCTGGCCTTGCCGTAGCTGATCGGGAAGCCAATCACATCGGCTGCACCTTCTTGTAATGACTTCACAGAACAACCGATCTTGTCTTTCACCATGGATGCCACAATCTGTGCAACATATGAGGCACTGACATTGCGGTGTTCTGCCAAAGTACCGGACTGCTCACAGGTATGGGGAACCATACGAGTTATCGTCCAAGGCTGGGATATGCCGGCATGCTGCCGAGCAACGATTCTTCCGTCGCAACCGGACTCCCGGTGCACACAAAAAACCTTCAGCAATTGTGGATTTGATTTTTTCACTTTATGCTCGCGAGATATGGAGATGGCATATCTCCGGATCGCCTGGTCTACAGACGCCTTCGACGGGAATTGTTGGTTCTCCTGCAGAACAGTAGCTCCGACTCCCCGGACATAGTCATCATCCCCACCTATGACTAGAGCCTGTATGTCCTCGGGAGCCATTGGTGGCGCTAGTGCCCTCGTACGAGGCGGTCCACCTCCTTCGACCTCACCATCATCATCGGATGCATCTGCACGGTCGTCATCACCAGAATCAAGCTCGTCCGACAGTCCCTCAATGCGTTCATTGAAGTCAACTATCGCCATGGAATATGGTCCGATGCGAACATCCTCATCTTCCACATGCACATCCTCCCCTACCACCGTCTCCGTATTTATATCCATGTTGGAGATCGACAGCTGGAGCGCACCTGCCGCCGCGGTGCTACTACCAGGTTCATCGACGGCGTCAACGAACTGCACATACACCATTGGTTGTTCATACACAGCGGCACCGGGCGTGCTAGCAATTTTCATGTATGAACCCCAGGAATTGTCGCCTTTCACCGGGCGTAATGCCCAGCGGTAACTTTCTGACACTCTCTTACAGATGACAGCCTCAACAATCATCTTTTTTCTAGCCATCTCCGGTCCAAAGATTGTGCAAATGCGCCTTCTAACATCTCTGAAACTAATTTCGGCCATTCCATCCACCGTAACATACTGTGACTGACATCGCGACAGATCAAGCCCTTGAGGCCCATCACGTGTGATATCATCGCCATAAAAGACACACAGATTGTTCATCATACCTAAACGCAACAATTTTTAAAATCACAAAATTAACCCAATAATTTATTTAACATTATCATACACATTACTATCAAATAAACACACGACATTAAAAATCATATTTACGTAGCTAAGTACGTCCTAATCTGGACAGCAAAAACATGTAACAGCTTTAGAATTCGACTGACATGCATGCATGCATCCATCAACTTAACTTATTATAATAGTGATCTGCTACTAACTTCAACTTATATATCATGGATTGTAAGCTTGATCAACTCACGTCTGTACATAGCTAATTGCATACCTAATATCTCACTTAAATACAGATCACCACCTATGTACTTAAATTGTCGTACCTTCACAACTTGTTGAGTGAGAAATATTGACTCCAGCTGCTTCGAGATGATAATCCAAATTTCTAATCTCAACCTAAAACAACAAAATATATTTCTTAACAACTATATTTACACCTATACAAAACATGCATGTAGGAAAAAGATGTACGCATCGTAAAGTTTTTACCTTGCTCTATCCTTTCTTCCACTGCATCAGCTCCTGAATCGTACTCCTAAGCCATCTAAAGGTGGTTCAACGTAGTATTGTATCTGTGTTCTTCACTGCTTTGAGAGAGCAGCTCTCGGTGCTCACGAACTGTAACTGGTAGTGTAGTATGATTCAGTGTAGTGCCCTCCGTTTTTAAAGGATCCTTCAGCAGCTTTCTCTCATACCACGGGACAAATTGGAGACCGTCGGTGGTCACGTACAGGGAAAGAAAGGCCAAAGGCAGCTAAATTTGTGCAACACTGATTAGAAAAGGACGAAATAGCACTGATTTCTGCGCCGCACCCGTCGCGTCGTTGTTTCCCGCCCATCTGATTTCCGCGCATGCAGCACTAATTGGCCTTGCGTGGTGGCCAGCACACATCCCGCCACTCCCTCGGGAGGGAGGAACCTCCCGCCAGGGCCCCACCTACATCCCTCCAACCGCATTGGCGGGATGACGTGGCACCTGCCACGCTGTCCTCCCGCCAGCAGCCGCTGCTGGGCCCACCACGTCCCGTCGTTGCATGTGGCGGCAACAGTCCTCCCGCCACTCCCCATGGAGGGAAGAACATCCCGCCATCCGGTATGGAGGGAGGTGACACGTGTCGCCTTTCTAGCAACCCGCCAGGCCACTTTTGACAATGATTTTCAGAGGGGGTCATTTTTGACAAATCCGTTCGGCAGAGGGTCATATTTGTAAAAAAATCGCACGGTTAGTGTCAGCGGTTACTATCGCGTCTTAGCACGTCCCGGAAACGAATAGTTATGTATTTGACCACGGCACAGGAAATTGTGGATCTGTAGTAATCAACAGGAGATGATGCAAATGCGCATGGTTGCGATAGAAGAATGTTGGAATTAGAAGATTGGGCAAGAAGATGCGTATACTCCAACGAAACGCACGAACTGAAGCAGGGAAGCTACCGGGAAATCATCAACGAATTAACAAAGGCGTAAGTTAACGGCGCGCGAGAAGAGACGCAAGAAATGTCAAGTGGAAGACCCAGGACCCAATTTATGTTGGGTCGGCGAGAAAGAAAGCCAGCATACCACGCACAAGTCTGACTGGACCAAGAAAACATAGAGATGATTGAAGATAACCCGGCCGGCCCTGTTTTAAAGAAGTATAATCGTGTCAATCTAAGAAAAATTCTAGAGTACCCACACCGTTTTTAAATATAAGATATTTTAAATATTGTACATATTAAATAGATATACAATTAAATGAGTGAACACACCCACCAAAACATGTCTAGACATATGTAGATATATGTGAATCTAGACAAAAGCTAAAAACATGTAGAGACGTTGTCGGCACCGAAGTCTCAGGCCTATGGCCAAAAACAAAACGTTGGCGCGAAAATACCGTCAGTGTTAGGGCGCTACCCGACGGTCACCGTCGGTGTTATAAAGCCGTTGGAGTTGTGTGAGATACGCCGAAGGCCACCGTCAGCATACTGTAGACGTTGTTGTATGGGCCCTCGACGTGGCATTATCGAGACTGCGTAGGGGACGTCGTCAGCTTCACTCAGCTAGGCCGACGGCAGTGTTGTCGGCGTAGGTCCCAGGAATTATTTTTGGTACACTTATGGCCGACGTCGGCGTAGCGCTGTAGAGATAAGACGATGGTTTTTGCCGTCGGCGTAGCTTGCCTTGCGACTGTTCCAGGATGTTCTAGCTGCCGCCGACGGCTTTTGCTGTTGGGGCAGCTTGCCTCGCGACTGTTTCAGGGGGTCTTCAGCTACCGTCATGTGTCCCCTTACGCTGCGGCGTTATCGGTGTAGTGGAGGGCAACCGTCAACGTAGGTCCGTCAAATTGGCATGCCGACGGCCGATATATCGACGATCGAAAGAAAACCATTGGGATAAACAACTACGTTGAGGACCGGAGCTGCGCCGATAAAAGTTATGACGACCGCTTTATAGGGACGGTGGTTACGTCGACGGACTTAGGGGCTAAACCGATGATTTTTGCTGTCAGTGTACGTATTACCTGCTTCCTGAAGTGTGAGGGAGTAATTTTTACAATCACGGCATAACATTTTAAGTACCGGGTAAAAAGTGCAAAACAAATTATCAGTCACAAAACTACACACACAACTTCGTTCCGTTCTCTATTCCAACTTTTTTCTAGGCGACCAGTAGATCATCGAAAAGGACGTGTTGAATCCCAACGGAGAGCTGTCGGGACAAGACGGTGCTCCACTTGTGTTGTGTCCCTACTCGGATTCGGAGTGCATCCAGCTCATTTGTTGGCATGGCATGTGTTATCATTGGATCATGCATGGGCCATTGCGACCACACGTTATGGAGGCTCGTAGCGAGACTACGAGACTTTAGCAAGAAATTTAGCCCATTCTTATTGGGTTGTGGTATGGTCAGCGGGTACGCCCATAGTCGTTGACGACAGCTGTCCTGATGAATCTGCGGTCACTTGCTGAGAGTTTAAGTGTTTGGTTGGGGGTTCAGACTGCATGGGTTGGGGCGAACCATATTTTGCCGGGCCACCCCATTCGTCCGAGTGTTTGGTTGTCTGGTTGGAGCGAACCGAGTTTCGTGTTTGGTTTCCTGAGTGGGAGTGAGTGGAACAAACCACTCTCGTGTTTGGTTGATTGAGCGAACCATAAAAAGTGAGAAAACAGTTTCCTTGTTATTTCAAATTTGTGATAAGATATAATCAAACCCATTTGTGATAAATTCAGCAAGTATACAACTATTTCAGCAATAAAGACTCAGAAAAACGAAATTTTTGACACACATAAGCTCACACACATAGAAGGTTTAACACACATATTCGTTCGACAAATATAAGGTTCGGACACACGTAAGATCACATACATAGAAGGTTCGGACACACATAAGATCACACACATAAGATCATACACATAGAAGGTTCGACACACATAACATCACTCGACCTTATCTAATCTTTCCACTCTTTGTTGATGTACCTAGCCATCCAAGTCTGCTGACCTGTGTCCCCCATCTTCATGAAAGCTTTGGCACTTTTAGGATTCTCAACCAGAAAAGCAAAATAGTGAGCAATTTGAGCCTCGCTAAAGCCTTCCATACCCAACAAAGTATAGTATCTTGAAGCAAATGGCGTTCCCTGAACACATCACAGAACCGAAAAAATGCTCCTTTACCAAGCCTAAGCATATTTGTGCAAGTAGTCTCATCCCTCCAGATTTTGTTATTCAAATACTCCATACGCATCCTATCTCTCTCAGCAATTGGTGCATAGCAAATGGGTGGTCGTGCTCTTCTTCTTTTTTTTCTAGACTCAACAAGAACCACAGCCATGACCATCCAAACATATGCAGTAGCAGCCCAAATTAACAGATTCGTTTGATTTCCCATCTAAAGGCAGATGCAAATTTATTTTCAGCAAGCAATAACACATCCTTAAAAAACATATGCAGTAGCAGCCTAAAACAGATGCAGTATGCAGTAACAGATTCGTTTGCACTTCTGTACCTGATGTAGGTCGTCGAAGGCAGTGCGGGGGACGACGGCGGTGTGGGGCGGCGGAGATCCTCGTCACTGGGGGAGCTGGGGTGTGGGGCGACGGAGATCCTTCACCTAGGCGACAAAGCGAGGGGGCGGGCTGGGGGAGCTCGCCCGCGTGAGGCAGAGGGCGCGACGGTGAAGGAGCGGGAGGGTGGCGCGTGTAGCTCGGGGCAAACGGTGCCGGTCTCCCTTGCCGCCGCTCACAGGTCGCCGCCGCCGCGGATCTTGGGAGGGAAGCCTCCGGCGGCGCGGATCTGGGAGGGGAGCGTGGGGAGCGAGGGGAGCGTGCGGGAGCGAGAGGTGGGTGCGGGCGAGAGGTGGGTGCGGGGGTGAGCGACTCCACTCACGGGGCCGGGTGACTCCACCGATAATACCGATTCGCCCGACCCAGCATCTTTGGGGTATATTCCCTCCGTGGCCGCTCCACCCCCTACCCGCTCGCGAACCAAACACAGGGCGAACCGGTGCGACTCGACTCGACTCGACGCGAGTCCCCCAACCAAACACACCCTAAAGGGCCTGTTTGGTTGCTTCTCAATCAGGCTCCAATGGTGTAAAATTTGAGTGTTTGCTTTTCTGCCCTATCCCATGAGCCTGTACACGCACGAGGTTTAAATCATTTTAGGCCTGGCTGTGGAGCAACTTCTTAAACGTTCCTCTTGAGCCAGGCTAAGAAGAGCCATCTTCTTCCTCCTCCTACATGAGCCTTCCCACCTACATCGGTTCTCCTTATCTTGTTTCACCTATTTTAAAACTTTTCCACTTAATATTTCCATGATCTCTCCAAATATGGCTCGATGCAAAAAGTTCCGAAAATTAAATATGTGCGCATCGACGAAGGGTTGTATTCCCAGGCTTGGTTTTGAGTTTGCGTCGACCAACTTCTGATTTCCAAAATTCCCTTTTGAACATTTTTAGACGAATTTTGTCAAATTTATCGCACCCGGTCGATTGTTTGAGATATCGTTTGACGTGTAGCTTGATCTCAACGTTCCGCACAACTTTCGTGTTGTAAGTTTTCTGTTTTAACGATCGTATACGGGAAGATCGTTCATCCGCGGCTCGTAGCCATGGAATCCGTCGTCGTCGGCATACCAACAACTATTAGGTCTCGCTTGGTGTATGTGCGTGAACTGACCATGCACCGCCGCTCAGGCCATGTTTTTGCTAAGCCAGACCCAACCGAGTCACCGAAACGGGAGGCCCAAAATCGATGGGAGTAACCAAACATGCCCTAAATGTACCCCCCCCCCTCCACTTTGTTTTACTAATTTTCTATGTTGCATCGAGATATGTTTTAATGTATATATACACTTATTTTGTTATGAATCTAAACAATATGTGTTACATCTAAAACACATTAATTATATTATAGAACGAAGCGACTATTAACATGGCTTCATAGTGCCAAAGACCCTAACGGAGTGTATTAAAGGCTTCATAGTGCCAAAGACCCTAACGGAGTAGCATTACTTTTCGTGCCCAGTCTAGCGGTATACCACCCACTAGTACCCACCAAGGTTAAATGACATCAATCAGGATTAGCCCTCGATGATTAATTTTATACTAGCACAAGTGCCCATGCATCACAACGGATTTTTTTATGCTCCCTGAGAACTGATAGAATGTCTTACCATCAAAATAACACAATCATGAGCTCTGGCAAGGCACGTAGTAAAGTGTTTATTTTGCATAAAAAAGGCATAAATAAATATTTTAGACATGACCTGCATCTAGTTGCACCTGCATTTAGGCATCTATATGTTAGAATCTGGGTATATTTATAGGCAGCCCAAATAGATAATTTCTGATATTTTAAAATGCATTTTATTATCAGTTTAAGTATAAAAGGTGGGAGCTAAAGTTTACTCCCACATTGCTAGTTGGAGGGTAGTGATCTGGAGTATTGTGCTACTTGGTAAGCATGTGAGAACAGAGGACTCTCCCGCGCACTCCTCCTCCTCCGTCGCTCGCTCGCCTTGTCACGACGAGCGCCGCAGTTTGCGGAATTGAGCCTTGAGCTGAGCTTATTTTTGTGGTTTTGGAAAACGGTTTTGACGAACGAAGGAAAATCAGGTTTTTGGGAAGCACTCTACGCTCGCTGCTTCCACCACGAGTCGTCTACCCAGCTGCTGCGGATCGTCTTCGTAGACGTTGTCTTCATTGACCCGTTTTCACCAACATCATCGTCAACAACATCATCGCTGCCTTGGAAGTGGTGACCCTGTCTACACCGACTGCTATTTCATCTACAAATGTTCGGTACGTGTGAGGTGTGAGGTATTCCGAAATACGGTTTTACTTTGAATGTGTTGGCGTTTGTGTTGCTATTGTTGATTAGTACATTTAGTATGCCATATAAGAGCATTTTTCGGTTATCTAAACTCATTCCACATTTAAACTTAGATATAGCCATAAATTACACATGACATACATTACTATTTCTTGATTAATTAATTCCAAAATGATCATTTAGAGATAAATCAATGTGCACATGATTATTTACATTAGTTTAGCATGTAAACGTTCTCTCGGGGTCTTAAGGCCATTGCACAACTCTTAGGACTCCTTCTATTCAAATAATCTGCCTAGAAATTTTGGAGAATTTAAATCCTTACAAAAATCTTGGTGGTTGTTTGATTTGTAAGACATAATCCCATCGGATTATTTCCTTACACTAGATTTAGCATCCCCTCATATATTTTTTTTTCAAAATTCTTTGCCATTTCTATGATGTAATCAAACGAACTTTGATGCATATAATTTTTTGTAGAATTGGAGTGGACATGGCATTCGATACCTTTTTTGCTATACCCGTGTCTTTAGAATCCTGCGAATCAATCGCAGGCCGTTAAGTCTCATAGTAGTTTCTGCCAAACAATTTTCGGTGTGTCCATATTTTTTTTTCACAACACATAGCTTAGAAGTAACTTTATGGTATTTCACAGGAGAACCTCTATAATCGCTTCAGTATGTAGTTGTCAAGGGACTGTGTTTCAGGTCATAGGTATAGATGCACCTGTTATGTAAAAATATTTTTAATACACTTTAAATGTTTAAAAACCTAAAAAATATTCGGATGAACATCCATACTTAGTATGCTAGTACAAAAAAAATCGGAAAAAGGACATTTTTGTGGCCTGTGTAAGAAGACAAAAAAAAGTCGCGTACAAATTCATTTTAAAACACCAGCATTTGTCTTTTTACACAAGGTACAGTAAATGTTTTTTTCCCGTGAAACTTTATGTGCGACCATAAAAATGCTTGGATATATATCTGAATTTTTTGTTTGATTTTTTTTTGAAATTTTAAAATATGAATTTTTCGTAGTGGGAGCATATGCTCCTGTGATCCAAAAGATAATTCCGCTTGTCAAGTTTTTACTATTATATGGGAGTTGGTACTTCGTACCCCTCCTTCCGGGACGCGTCCCGCTCGGTCTGGCGGTTCGCTCTGAGCGATCGCTCCTATGGGCCGGCCCATTTATCTTTCCACGGCCCCCGACCCCGTCTCTCCTGTGTCATCGTCCTGATTCCCTCGCTCTGCATCCACACGCCGCCGCCCGCGCCTCTGGCCACCCGCCACGGACGGACATACGTCGCCGCCCATGTCCTAGCGCCGCTGGCCGTCCACGCCCCAGCGCCTCTGGCCGCTCGCTCCAACGTCTCGCCGCAGCCCACGTGAAAGTGCATTCTTTGCACTTCCTGTTTTTGGTGACTAGTGACAACACAAAAGGTGGTATTAATGTTTGTGATGATCTATGCAGGTTTTAGAACAGGTGTAATAATGTGCTCAAACACATTCAGCATATTTCAGTACGGGACTCTTTTATATTTCAGTCGGAAATCCTTCAGGAAATTTCATGTACCCGGAAATTTCCGGGCTTCACCCGGAAATTTCCGAGTCACTGAAATTTTTTCACCAAGTCCAGTGTTTGAAGCAGTACTGGCATTCAGACCTTTTCAGTCGGAAATGCTTCAGGAAATTTCCGATGTCCAGAAATTTCCGGCCAGTGTCCGGAGATTTCCGAGCTACCGAAGATTTTTCACCAAGTCCAGATTGTCAAGCAGTACTGCCTCTTAGAGCTTCGCAGTCGGAATTTCAGGCAGAAATTTCAGGTGCCCGGAAATTTCCGATGGGAGTCCGGAAATTTCCGAGCTGCACGAACAAGATCATCGCCAAGTCAGAAGCTGAACTCGTATTGCCTCCAGTCGAAGATCCGTCGGAATTTCTCGCGGAGATTTCCGCTGCCCGGAAATTTCCGGTGGTCAGTCCGGAAATTTCCGGTCGTCAGTCAGGAAATTTCCGGGTTGGCGGCTGTGCAACAGTCAGATCTCGGGGAGGGGTATAAATACCCCTCCACCTACCTCCAGCAGATTAGCTCTCTCAGATCCAAAACGCCCCATTGCTGCTGGAGCTCATTTTCCATGGATCTCCCTATCTAGCCAACCAAATCCAATGATAGTTGGAGATCCGAAGGAGAAGACCCCGATCTACATCGCCACCGAAGGAATTTCACTTTCCCCCTCCCTATCTTGAGGGGACACGAATCTAGGGTTTCCTTTGTGGATAGCTAGATTCTACCTTGTTGTTTCTTACTCCTTTGTGGATCCTTTGTGGAATTGACCTCTTGTGGTCTTAGTGAGAGCCCCCAATTCAGTTGTGGGTGTGTGCCTCACGGATTTGTACGGGACCTTCTCCGCCCTTAAAGGAGTCCTTAGTGGAAGGGTGGATTCGGACCTTTGTGGTCGAATTCATCGGAGAATAGGGTGAAGCCTTTGTGGCGTTGAGCTGACCTTTGTGGTTGCTCACACCCCTCCAACGAGACGTACACCCATGTGGTGGAACTCGGGATAAAATCGTCGTCTCCTTGTTCCCTAGGTTGTCTCGTTCCACTATCCTCCTTTGTGTTACTTGCTTTTCTTTATTGCTTTGTTTTCATTTGTCTAGCACCTTGCTTCATCTAGTAGCACATATAGTAAATTTACTTTTGCAAGCCTAAAACTGAAAAAGTCATAAAAATTGGTCACCACCTATTCACCCCCCCCCCCCTCTAGGTGGTTAACTTCCATTCACCACGCCCTACCCTGCAACGCCGTCCACGCCCCAGCGCCTCTGGCCGCCCTCCCCAACGCCTCGCCGCAGCCCACACCCTAGCGCCGCTGGCCGCCCTGCCCTGCGAGGCCATCGTCTTCACTTGCAATTAGCTCTACAACGTACTGCTCCTCCAAGGTATCTGAAACTTTCAGTTATTAGTGCATATGATTGATAGAATGCTTGAGAGGTTCAGTATTGTATTTGTTCCAATCATCTTCAGCGCCAGTTACAAATCCATGCTATGGATATGCATGGATCTGCAAATTTGACTTATTTTTATTTCAACCACAAATGAGGTGGACTCGTACTGATCCTCTCCCAGTCTCAGTCTCCCTGAAATTTGGTTTAACCTTCCCTAAACCAGGAGAAATCTTGTATAATATGAATTTTTTTTGTTCATAAATGAGAAGGGAATATGTTATTTTGGTGACTAATCATGCCATTCGGGCTACACATATGTGGGTGCTTTTCTGTAGTATAACGGTCTTCGGGTGTTTTTTTTAATACTTGCATCTAACAGGTACTTTGATGGGCTCTGCCGATCTAATTGCACTGTTGTCCAAAGATCCTCGGTGATGAGTCTGTTGGTGAGTTAGCTTACGTTCTTCCCACTTCCCTGATCTGCAATGGGCTACACACAAAAATATTTAGGATGAACCGGAAAGGCTTTAACAAAAGGTTGGCTTACAGGTGCTTGTGTTCAAGCTACTGAGAATCAGTTTGTGTTCTTTCTTATTTTGCTGAGTTAATTAGTTAAATATAAGTAAAGCTAATTGGAGTATTATAATGGTGTAGAAGTGACAAACTTTGGAGTATTCTGAGATGATTTACGTTGATTGCACAAGACCAAGAAAATTACTTTTCAGATAAAAGAATCATTTGGATGAGAGAGAGAGAGATGGAGAGGAAGAATAATGTCTAATTGCAGAAGAGTTTCAGCCTTCAAGGAAATATGTCTAATCTATGTAGGAGAACTGGGTAAAATCCGTAGCCTGCGTAGGAGAATTATCCTACATCGGCTCTCTCATTAGGAAAAACTGTAAGAATAAAGTCTAATTGTTCTCTGCTGCAACTCCAATCCATACTGTTGGTAGTGTATGAAAATTGATTTTATTCTTTAGAGTTGATTCTTCAATTAATTATGTTTAAGTGATAACAGTTGTGCGGAGTGATTATGCCAAACTACAAAAAGCATGTCTATTTGTCATATGAGCATAAGGTTCTGAGCAAGAGATGAGTTTCTTACAGTTAATGAGCAAATAAATGAGTACTACCCATCTGTTCTTTTTGCTAAATTAATTCAATATCAGTCCAGGCAATTGACTTCTCTTGATCTTGTCATATTTGGTTGTTTGTTCTCAGGTAAAGAGTCAGTATGCCAAACTGCCGTAATCACTGAACAGTGCGTAGGACAATTCAGCTATAAGCTGAGATGCTCCCAATCTCCCATTTAAGTCACCTCTCCCTTCATGTGCATAATGGAATTCTCATTTCTCTTTATTATGTCACAGCCGTGCACATTGTGCCGAGTGAGGGGGGAAAACCAGCGCACCCTCCGCGAAGTGATGTTATTTGACCCTGACAATTGTAGATGAAACTGACCACTTAATGTATGCCCTTCATATGTTGAGGTTTTCGGATGAAGGTGAACAATGAGGTATTCTGTATTATTGGTTGATAAAGTTTTCCGTAGGGAGTTACACAGCAAATTGACTGGTGTTGGATGCTATGTTCTTTCAAGGTGCACCCACAGTATGTTAACTCCCACACTGCATGTCGGATAATACAATATATATGAAAAATGTATTGTCTTCAGAAAGTTGTAGTTGCTCTGAAGTATGAGTAGAGGGTTTTTTCTGAGATTGTATATAGCAAGTTTACATGAGATGGATTCAACGTTCTTAAAGCTGCAGTTGCCTGAGTTGGTCACATATTACAATATATTTTGGCAAGTTTTTTGTCTGCCATTATTTTAGGTGAAGATATAAATCTTAGTTGGCTGTCAACTGTCAAATGGTTTATATGTGACACTTACAATGCACTTGTAATTCATTATGGGATGAGTGCGAGACAAGAATTTGTGCGCTAATCAAGCAAACATATGGAACAACAGAACTGAACTTAATTGAGCGATCTTGATACAGTGCAAGTTTCATTGACTGGTCATTGGAGAAGTCGTACGTCTCTAGGTAATCTTGTCATAAGTTGCAAGCTCCGATAGTCATAAATCATTTTTTTTGTATCTTTCATGAAATGGTCTCATATAATGGCGTATATTTGCTACATGACATGTAAGCATATCTTTATGTTGCATTCGTCATTCATGAGTTTATTGCATGTTTATATGACCAACATAAATTCATAGTTATTACTTGAAAATAAAAAAACTTAGCATCATCATCTGTAGCTATTTGGCTCAATGTTTCGACTTCTACACAATAAGCAAGTTCAAGCCTGGTAGCCTTTATTATTGTACCATTGATACATGTGACATGATCCTTTTCGTTTGTATCACACCTCATATTGTAGTAGTTATGTGTACGATGTGATATCTTCCATATGAAACCGAGAAATGTAATATACACTAGAGAATCAAAATTGCAGATGAACACCAACACATCATTTAACTACCTTTAACATTACAATTCCCAGTATTATACAGGTATTCCTCTCTTATTTGATCAACGAGACCCATATATTATTTGTTCTTGTTGAATATTTCTGAATCCTTGCTGCTGCCAACGAGTTTTGACGAGGATAAGAAATGGGAGTCATACTCACATACTAATTGATAGACTATTATCCGTCGTGCTTAAAATATAGTAATGCCAATGGTAGTGTGCCGTGCGCACAAGGTACAAATGCTACTTCCATTATAAATGTTGTGCTTAAAATATTTGGTACATCATGATTCTCAAAATAAAAAAAGTTTGCACTATCATTATTGTTTGTGTGTACTGTTATTCAAATATTTCGCAAAGTATTTTCATCCATCTAGATTTAATGTACTTTTTTTTCTTTAACCAGTGTAAGAATCACAACAAGAAATACGTGGGCAAAGATCTGTTGTAGGGAAAAGTAGCACTCGAGGTTTCCCAAGCCTTTGATGTCTGAAATTAGTCTTCTTAATATCGAACTGCTCTTTGTAATTAGAGTAAAGGAAATGTGTGTGATACATGCTTGGAGAAAATTCGCATATCGGTGACACAATATTTTGTGTGAAATATTCGTATATAATACATATATTGTTGATGAAACTCTCATCCATAAAATAAAAAATGATTAATTATTTCTCTACATTTTTTTTGTGTTTATTAGTCCGTGGCAAGGCACGGGCATTCAACTAGTATAAATAATGTGTCAATTTCTAGGCACACAGTAGGGGCACTGCGCACTGTCAGTGTTCCAAGGAAGAAAGGTTCGATCCAAAGCGGGCCTAGCGAGATAAAATATCAACCAAGCTGGACTGGGAGACGCTGGCTTTAGGAGTGAAGATTATAATGCTATGTAGATAGTCTCATTCTCATAGTGTGAGGTCATGCCGGTGATCTTGGCCTTAGCCAGATTTTCCGCTCAATAGAAAATTATTTTCTAGACCTTTAAACACTAGTTAATAAAAATGTCTTAAAGTAGTAAAAGAGACCAAATGAACACTGAGCTGCAAATCGGGAAATTACTACCAGACATGGTTACTCACGCCCTTACGCAAACAATGTCAATTTATTATTATAAATTAGTATCTTATTTGTTGTCATATCAATGACGTGCTATGCTGCAAATGATGACATTTATTTCATGTGGTGCACACGAGTAATTTTCAGCTAGTAGCAGGGAACTACAGTATAAATTAGGATGGCAACATTTACATTTCAGGAATACACTGGACTTGTCAGCTTCGCCCATCATGGACCAGAACTTCACCATTGGGCTACTAGCCTACTACAGATATGAATTGTGAAAAAAACGGGTCACCTCAGTCACCTACAATCAAGCTATAGCAAAAAAAAAAACTGCCGCTTCTCATCCACACCAGATTAGCAGTTATCTACGCAATCACCTGCTCTACAACCTTGTCGTGTCTGTCACCAAAACAGCCGCTTTGTGCTAATAATTCGACGCCTTCAGGTGATAGCGAAAGTGCACCCGAACTCAAGTAATGTCTTGAGCGACGACACCTGCAAAACCCAAATAGCAGCAGTGAATCAGTCTTGATGTGTTCCTGAAATTTAATCCTGGTAACACAAATGGCACATGAGTTCATGGTAACAGTTGGTTGAAGAGACTACCAAACACACTGTTCATAATATAGACACGCAAAAACATTGAAATACTTCCAAAGTCCAACTTGAAGAAGTTGGTTCGCGCAATAGATCCCATTTTGAAGTCATTTAACAGGATGAGTGTTTGGACGCAGAACGACGAGGGACGCTGGCAGCAGCATGCTCCGAATGTCATCGGCGTTCTCCTTCTACAGGGCATGGGAGGAGCTCCAAATTTGGGGAGAGGTAGGGTCGACAAGGCAGTTCTAACGCATTGGACGGGAGAAGATAAAGAGGACTGAAGCGGTCGAATTTCTCGACACGGCGGGACCATGAGGGGTGTGCACACAGGGAACACGCACTGCATGGATGCCCTGGACGCACAAGTGGCCCGACGAGGACACCTCGGACGCGCGGAAAACACACAGCAGGACTGCGACTTGGACGCGGACGCAGTTCGAGAACTTATTTGTGAGCGGGTTCACGAGCACCGCTTGCTCTTGTACTCATCGCCGTGCGCTTGCATGTGTATGTGCAGGTTGGTGTCACGCTTGAACCCCTTGCCACATACCTGGCAGTAGTGTGTGTACTTGGCTAGGAACTCTGCCATGTCTGCCGTGTCCATCGCTGTCAACACAGCCGCCTCCACAGTCGACTTGCTGTGGCTGTCGTCATAGTTCGTCATGGGCTCATGGCTGCCTCCATGGTGCTGCTACTGCCAATGATGCATGGATTGATCCATGCCCGCTGCAGCCTACTGTACCAGCATCAACACACGCCATGGCGCCATTCTTTGCATGGGCGCCGATGACGACGCCATCCTGCGCAAGTGCCGAATTATTAACGGGGGTCAACAGTGTTCGGGGTCACCACACAAGTCCTGGAAGGCATACAGCATCCAGGATGCAGACGCGATGATCTCCTGGATGATGGTTCAAAGTGGCCACAGCCATCATGGCCGACCGCGATGCCAAAGCGGTTGGCCGGCTGCAGCCGCTGCACCTTGTCCTTGAGTACGGACAGGTTGTACAGCAGCACATCTGTGTGTCAGATGCTACCAGCCCGATGTTTAGCTAAGCCGTCTCCTGATGGTTTGCAATCAGGTAGTGCATTCCTCAGCCTCCAGCGAACGACGGCGTTTTTGAAAAAAGGTGGTCACCTTTGCAATAAAATATAACCAAGTTCCTTTTTGCAAAACAACAGTCCAGTCAACACGCCAAGCCGGACAAGTTTAGGTGCATTCACAAAACGAACTGGTATATTCATAAAACAAAACTGAGTGACCATTTATCACATTTGAAGACTTCAGTGACCAAACTACTAATGGTGTGTTTCCCTTTAACCATATTAAGCAAAAATTTATTTTCAAAGTAGGGCGGTTACAGAGCGTAAATATATATTGAAAAAATGTCCAACTAAGGTGCTACCGTATTTTTAGACAAAAAACTGCTGCCTTGGCTGACTGGTCTCATTAGATATTTTTACTCAAAAAAAGCTTGTCATACTTAGTGTACCAATAATAATGTCATATTTAGTGTGCGTACGGAAATATTAATAGAAATGGAAGACAAGGATTACCTTCTTTGCATGTTTCCAGCTTTATTTTCAGAAAGTCGCAAGTTTTCTAACTGTGATATCTGAGACGTCGAAGATAAATAATCAACAAAAGCAGGTCCTCTCAGTGAAAGAGATAGCTTGGAAGGGACTACTGGAAGCAGCGTTTCACAAAGATGACCCAGTTGCTCCCTGCACAGTTCAATGCCTCAATGAATGTTCCATTGGTACATACATACAACAAACAAATTGGTCTCAAAAGGGCCCATGCAACAAGATTATGGAGTAAATGATATAACTTATGTGAAATCTATTATTTACAGAAACTGCTGAACATGGGAAAGGCTCACAACCACTGTTGACGTTGCAATAGAATAAGGTTACAATTACACTGAAAACCACTATCATGTGAAAGTACCATGTCCATACAATACTCATAGGTGCCATAATATAGCATGTGGGTTGAACAATTAAGTCACAGTATTAGCATAAATGCCTGCTGACTAGCCCTACAAGATATGCATATGTCAGCCACCAAAACCTCATTAGCATTTCCAAATTAAATGCACATTGTTTTATGCACCAACAGAAAATTATATATTGAGTTAAGTGTATGGCTGGCTGTATATTGTCGTATATATAGCTGAAATGTTTACTATTATGACTTATGAAGTATGAGCATGACCACTAAATAATATACTCAGTGCGCCTTCAATTTGCTCCCATCTATAGTTCAGGTAGTCGGGTTGATGAGCCGTGCTGTTCTGGTTTTCAGCATGTCAAAGGTCGTTTGGCCAACAGGACAGAAGAAGTGTTGAATGTGGAACTGGAAGGAATTGGTTTTTGTTTTATTTTATTTTAGAAATCTATGACCCTTTGTCAGACATTATGGCTATTAGGAACATAAACCAAGGTTTGCTCAAATTTACTCCAAAATAAATGCATATAAATGAATAAAGAGCTGTAATACCATGAGAAAAGCCCAAGATATGTTAGTACAGTAGTATACAAGCAATGGATGTACAAGAGAAATGCAATGCATACCTCCCCTTAGAAATACACCTGGTTGCATTTTTCATGTGGGAAATGTTCTCATATTCATCACTACTGTTGATCCCTGAACTAATAAGTTTACCAAGAGATGTGGCAGTTGTACTGGCAAACAATAACTCTTGTGACAAATCAATGAAACCATCTTCCTTATCTTGGCAGTCCCTTGAGAAAACGCAAAGAGCATGCTGGGAATAGACAGATCCCATCTCAAGCTGCTTGTCGTACCAGGACAAGTCGTCGGGCTCAGCACATGGAGTTGAAAATGGATCCAAAGTATCCTGCACAAATTTATAAGAAAATAAATCAAGAGTTCAAGACCATAGTACAAACATGAAACAGCAAGCAACAAAATGTTGAGACTACTGACATTAATAAGAGGGTAGCAGCGAGCAAGCATAAGATCTGATTCAGATATCAAATCAGACACACCAGAAGCAAGCTTCAGAGCTCCAGAAACAGTTCTGTTGTGGTTGGTCTCACGGGGAAGTACAGGACAACAACGCCGTAGCCTGTTCCAAGTATCTTGTACACATTCAACCATGTGATAGTCATTCGTTTTTTTCCCAGAAAGCAGCCAAATGCTTTCAGCTTGACTACATTCATCCATAAGTTGATACCCTGCAGTTGAACAACTTGCTGGTTCATTCCTCCCAAATGATTCTGCATAAGCCTCACATGTCTCACCAACCACATCTTCTATGCATTTGTGCGTCTCAGCCATTAAGTTCCTCACATTGATAGTGTCTCCCACTGCGGTTATAGGCGTATTGCAAACACCACCATTATTAAAGGTAGATAAACCATTGGACACCATACTTGATAAAAGGTCATCGCTGCTGACTGATGCAGATACACCCCCAACTATGAGGGATGACTCAGGAACACACGAGACGCCCTGTGACATAAAAGTATCACATATTTGTGAAATGGACCCAACCAAGTTGCTTTCAAACTGGTTTTGGAAAGAATTAGTTATTTCAAAAGTCTCCCTTGATTCACTTGGAAAACAAAATTGATTTGACATTCCTTGCCCATGTATATAGGGCACTTCTGAAGGTTGTGAGAATAAACCACCTTCTGGAACAGTAATTTTGGCGTCTTCGGCAATATGTGCATCAACTCGATCATCATCAGACTCAGATAATAGCAGTACACCCTTCTTATTTCTTATTCTTTGCTGATCAGACGGAAGAGAGGTATCTGGTTCTTCATCAAAATCATCAAGATCATTCTTACAAGGTGAAATCTTGTTACATTCAGTTGAATGACCATGCTTCAACTTGGATTTCTTTATCTTTATTGTTTTAACTGCACTTCTTTTCTGGGTCAGAGGTGCTACTATTTGTAGCTCCAGGGCTTCAAACTCTGATACTTCCATCTGCCTTTTCTTTTCTTCAGCTAAGATGATTGTTTTTTCTATCTCCATGGACACTGTTTCTGATAATTTACAGGGGAAGTCCCAGGGTAACATTCTTGGAACAGTAGAATGTACTGCATCTAAGTCAAGTGAGAAAGGACTAGACACACATTTGTTTGACCTTTCTGAAATAGAAAATAAACTAGAATAAATTGATAAGCTCAGCAGTTACAGATTGAATACAAAATTTAAATGCAAATTGTGTGAAGCTAAACTCAGTTAGCCAGAGACATCAGATAAAAAGAACTGGAACAACACTTATCACATCATGGGTGCATGGCATTTTAGTGATATCAGTGACCAAAACAACGCCACGTCTTTCACTGAGTAGGTGAAATCTGTCTTAATGTACTAAAATATGAGACGCTGAACAAACTATGGTGAATTGGGGCCTTCTGTGCTGAGCTATCCTTAATGACTTATCTTGTAAGGTGGCTAATGGGTATATAGCACATGAAGTGAGTAATAACATAGTATTAAATAAGCCAGTAAGCTGTCAGGTTTCTTATGATAATGCATCTTAGTTGCAATAAAAACTACTTTATGAAAGATAGCTCAAGGTTGATCGGTAAACATGAAAACAAGCCATCTATTGATTTGACCACTAATAAACTAATTTCGACAAGGAACCCTAGAACTATGCAACTAACATGATAGACTACCAGATTATGAGCTATATGCATTCGGCTAACCAGATTTAAGTGTTATCATTCTAACTAGATGATACGGGTTGTCCAACAGTCCAGGCCTATAACAGCTAGTCAAATAGTGATCGCAAATAAATTACACAAACAAATATGTTCTATCTTAATATATGAATCATGCAGCTAGCCAGCCACTTCAGTGAATAAGTGGGAAAAAAATAAGCTACAGTAAATCACTTAGGTTAAAAGTTTGTAAGTAATGGGCCAGCAGCACAAGCACACCAAAGTATCTAACCTGTGTATTGCTGTTTGCCTTGATACCAAAACTGTAAAAGCATTGTTGTCCTCCTAATATCACCTAAACAAACATTAATAATATACTTCAGTTGAGGAGCAGCAACATCAGCTCCCTCAGATTTACAGATCTGCACAAAGTTAGGATATAGTCAACTTTCACCAAATCAGACAAGTGACGTGAGTTTTCATCCATATAATAGATCTTTACCATGCCAACATGGGAAAGTAGCTCCCCAGATGATGGATATTTGAAATCCAAAACTAGCTGATCCAAGAGATTAGGCAAAGATGGATCCTTCTCTTCACGAATCACGGAAAGGGTAACAAAATAACAAGAGCTTTAGTATATATAAAATCAAACGAGATATGCAAAAGCCAGTAGCAAAAAGACTCACTGTTGCTAGTCAGTATGATTGGCCATTTTGTAGTCTCTGCGATCTTAAGTATGGTCGAAATAAACCCACGATCCTCATCAAAGACAGTATCCACATCCTCAAATAGGATAAGTGTCTTGTTAATGACTTGTTTAGGAGCTTCATCGCTCAGCTTAGAAGTCATGTGGCATTTTGCAGGTGACTTATGTTCATCAGTGTTAGATGCTTTTCCTGAGTAGGATACTGACTGTCTGCATTCAGGCTTATCAGGATCTAAAGCATCGATTCTTGGTGAAGTGGGATCCTCCTCTTGTGACCTGTATGGGAGACAAAAAGATAACTGATGTACGTGCACTGCAAAAAGGCAAGCCTATAAAGTTAATGGTTATATTGGCATTTATACTGCATTTCACTACATGTCAACTTGGCGCTTGCTAAACAAGCAGAACTTCACATGATTATAAGCAAGTTTCCAGTGTTAATTTTCATGTGCCCCAATACCATAATTCCTATAGCAGCAGATTTGGTTGCTACTCCCTACTTCGCTGACAAGTCAGTAGTATTTTGTTGAGCCAAGATTAAAGATACATGTTTGGTTGGTGCCAAAAATTTGCCCTACCAAAAATTTGCCAGACTATGATATTTTGTATCTCGCTTGGTTGCCAAAGTTTTGGTTGCGCATGGAGCTTAAGCACTCTCCCCAATTCTTGGCCAACAAAGGGACAAGAAACCTCTAGCCAATGGTTGACCAAAATTGGTAGGGCGTGCTATGGCATGAACCAAATAATACCCTAAACTGGATGAATCGGAGTCAGAGAGCAACATTATAACTTATGCTGTATTGTTAGGGCCTATCTGTATATAAGAGGTAAGGCAGGTTGGATTATCTCTTAAGTAACAAGAATGAACAAAGAAGTCGTCCAGTCCTGTGGTCTCATCTTTCTCCTAAGGTTCCACCCCTTCAACTCATCATAGTCCAGCTGTTTTGTTTGAGTTTTCCCATGGACTAAAGTGCATAATAAGATGCAGTATGAATAGAGGGAAATAGCAAAAGGAATACCAAAACAATTAGACAACTATTATTCATCATAAACAAAATTGTGAACATGAAGAAATCAGGCATACCATTTTTCAAGGCCATGTGATTTAGTTGCTTCCTCAAACTTTTGCTTTACATATGCCCCATTTCTCATATCAGATGTATTTACCTACAAATTCACACTTTCAGAGAAAGTAGAAAAAAGGAATTCTTTTTTAAAAGAAAAGCTGCTGAAACAAAGCAAACTTTGCACGAATATAGAAAAAGTTGTGCATGCCCTATGCCAACTCATGACTAATGTATTCATAGCACCATGTAATGATTTGGGATAAGTGTGTGCCATGTCCCTAAGGACCTCTATACATCCGTACCTAAAGATTTACAAACAGACGAGGATATAGGCCTTCATCACACTACGACTAGAACTCCTAATTAACACCAATACTCTTATTGGATCCTGATAGTAGCTTACTAAGTTACTAATTCTACGATATTTTAAGATCCAAACACAGTATGAAGACATGGCCAATTATAGTGGTAAGAACCCTTGATGCTTTAACCATATGTTGCTTGCATTAGATATAACAAACAACACCGCTAAGAATGAATGCAAGTTTAATGCCTTTTTTTAGACAGAAAAAGAAGGTTGATCTAGTAAGCGAACAGTGCACATATTGAGTCTAGGCTGTGGTTAAAAGACAGTGAAGATTGAGTTTATATAGATATGATCATGATCTTGCTTGTCATCAATATGGAAATTAAGCACTAATAACAGGTAGCTGGGAATTGTAGATCATGGTTACCCATGACTGACCCGTACAGCACGACCAGTAAGAGTGCACACGATGTTATGATAATGTATATCGTAAATATGAAACCACCGTGCAAGCCACCCAAGAGATACATTATAGGCTCATAGCAAGCAACTGGAATGGATTTTAGCTAATCTGCTGGTGTAACACCATAATTTACAGTTACACAGAGTGTTCTAAAGAGGCACATTCAACAGTATTGGTAGGTGGAGCCTGGTACACTGCTTGAAGTCAATATGGTTTCAAACAGTGTGACGTTATTACAAACTCAAAGACCAAGAGGAAGACACAGCAGGGGCGGAAAAGTGCCATGAGGTTGAATATATGTAGTCTTAACAGATAAATGGTACTAACAATATGGAACTTGGGAAGCCTTGCAAGGTGCACAAAAAATGGAACTCTGGAAATACCTCAATTACATTGAACCCTTGTTCTTTCGCACATGCAAAAACTGCGGCTGATTTTCCACTCTGGGAGTAAGAACAAAGAGATCAGAGTATATCTAGGCTGCATGTCTATGTGTAGGCATAATAATACAAGTATACAAATTGTTCCCATTGTATTGTCTCAACAGAATTTGTTGCTAATAGTATTAGGTAACTTCAGGTGGGTACTAAAATTTGTCAAATGGAAGATACAAAAATAAAAATTAGAACACGGTAAGGGCACCAAATATATTATAATTTGTATGTCATCACACCTCTGGGTCAGTTAAATAAATAAAGACAAATATCAATTACTAGGACAAAATTAAAAGCAAACTTGCTATTAATGCCTAAACATAGCAATAGGCATGGTGCTTTCATATACAAACCAGCTTCTGAACAAGCTAAGGGGGATGCAAACCATCTTTGTTTACAGTTCAGATGAATAACATCATAGTGTGAACCTTTCCTGTCAAAACTAAGCTACCAACTGAATGTAAACTGAAATTACAGTAGTTAAACTTATTTAAGAGAGGTATTCTCGGTGGTAACAAATGGGAAGTTCTATACTGTCATTGCCGGAGGCATGTAATCCTATTCCACTTTTGGTGGGAGGGGCTGCATTTAGGATGATTACTGACAGAAATTTCCCCAATACGAATGTATGTTAGTTATAGAATCTCAGCGGCTTTAAAATAAAGTGTAGATTGACTAAATGCAGAAAGGCATGTTCACGAAGCATACAATGATAATGACATTGACAGGTACTTGAGCATGACACTAACCCCAACTGGTCCAGTAATTAGAAGCACATTTTCATAATCAGGAGCATCTACTGAACAGTCTGTGTCAGATTCATCTTCACAAGAGCTGGCATTGATGCTCTCATTAGCAGCGCCAACTTGCTTCTTCTTGTGGCCTCTTTCATCCCACCCTTTCAGCCATTCACTGAGAAACTTTACATTCTCAACATTTCCACAAACCTATTCGAACAAAATAGAGTGGAAACTCAAGAACAAATATAATCATATCTGAATGTGGTTTTTATGTATTTCTGTAAGAAGCGTGCTACTTCCACAGGCCAGTAGAAGAAACAAATGGGAAAGATATGATGCAATGTACAATTGTTAATGTTCACCTGAGCAGCAGATTCAGGCCGGTACTTGTCAGTCCAGAGGTAATAAGACGGCTGACAGCTGCAAAACCAAATACTGTAAGCCATAAGGGCAAGAATTTAACCGATTCTTTTGTCTATCATGAAATAAGTTCTTCAGAAAAGTTACTTGGTTAGCACGCAGTAGTACACATTGATATGCTAACCAAGCAAAGCTCCACAAGGGATGGTTCCAACGAATAATTAAGTGGGTTGTCATGGAAGCACGGCGAGGAGTTAGGGTCACAAACACAGAAAATAAGGATGGCGAAACTTTTGATGTTGACATGACATATTTCAGTAAGTATGCTAAGTTAAAAATCCTTCATGGCTATACCTAGACTCTCTTCATCGATGCGCACAGTATAAGCCTAAATGAGTAAATGACCTTGCAGCTTGGTACATGCAATGATATGAGACAACTAACTGGAAATGGATACAAGAATATCAAACACAAAATCCAGCTACCTGGCTCTAATGAAGTTGATGGAAAGTTCGTGTTTAACAGGATATCATGGATAATTCACACCTTTAGGCCCCGATTGGATGGCTGTTTTTGGGCCGTAAAGTGTCGGGGAGAAATACGGAGCACCACAGGTCCGTTTATTTTACAGGTCAAGCGGGGTGTAGAATTACGGACCGTAAAAGTTCACTGCCTTTCCAAGCGGGGCCTTAGTGTTATAAACAAGAAACCTTAGCTAAACGAACTGATAAACACCTACGGGTTAAAAGTAAATTGAATGACAATTTTCACGCCAGAAATAGCAATGAAACTGACCAAAAAAATTACACTATATCACTCATTTGAAAAACAATCATTCAACCACTACATTTGTCTGTGTTAGTCAGGGTTTTAGGTTTACCGATTGTGTGGTAATTAGTTTTAAAAGCCAGAACAGGGTGGGAACCGGGATAGCAGAACCAGCTAGTTCTGCAGCTGGGTCACTTAGGAGACTGCACATGCAGTAGAACCAAAAAAGGCACGAACTGGACAGTAAATTCGGCGAACTGCACATCTTCTGCCGGAGAGAGCTAGCTGTTCTTAGAGGGGGCAACTTGGCTGGCCCAGCCCAGCCTTGCACATCTGAACTAGAGCCACCCTGCATCCCTCTCATGCTCTCCCGCGTCCTCATCCTCGATTCTCATCTTCATCATCTGGTCCTCCACTTGCTTTTGTTTGCTGCCGCCAAATTTCCAATCCCGTGAACCACTTTCATCCTCTGCTAGGTCCAAACTTCATGGCGGCACAACAACATTGGCGCAGTATCAGTTGCGAGACTGGGGCAACTTGTGAGTTTTAGCTTGTCATCAGAAGCAAGAGACAGGGTGTTTAGATGGAATGTAGTTTAGACTTTTTTACAGTAGTTTAGACTTGTTTGAGGTTAGAGCACATGTGGTTCAGTTTTTCATTGCATGCAGATTAGAGGTTGGAATGTAGTTAGACTTGTTTGAGGTTAGAACAAATGTGGTTCAGTTTTTCATTGCATGCAGATTAGAGTTTGGCGCATTCATTTTATGCTAGAGCATCTAGCTGGTTCAAGTAGATTATCTAGCACAATCTTTCTGAAACCACCCTTGATTTGTTGTCTCCATCATCCATGGATTCCTTCAGGTCTTCCACTTTGACAATGATATATTATCTCTAGTTGGAACTTCCTGCCATAGTATGTTTCTCTATTTGTTAAACAAATTCAAACTATATTTACAAGACCACCAGTTCAACCTGTGACCCACTGTCCTTGCTAGCTCGGTATGTACAATGATGTATATAAGGATTATCAGATAGAAAACCGATATAGTTCTATTTGATGATATTATATCAAATAGTGTGATAAGATTCTATGTCAATGAAAAAGAGCACACAAAAACAGATACAAAGAAAATCAGTTACCCTGTGACTGACACCACTAAGCAGACATTGACAAAAAAAAGGTGCAGCCTTGTTTGGTTTTTGGTCCAAGAAACTATGATTTGCAGCTTCATAGACTGACAAGTTCCAATGATTAATAATGTTTGAAGGCAAAAACTAAGGCAGCTAGCAGAAAGCCACACATTTAGGCAAACCATATACGTAATGTTTGTTACCTTTTCTGGCCGACTTCTGGCCATCCTTGCAATATCATTTCCGGGTGTTTGGTAAAAGAAGGAGAAGCATGGCGACTGGAATCAGATGTCAACAAATTCTCATCGTCCAAATGGATCTGCAGTGCAGATGGTCAAACAATCTAGATTAGTGCACGGCTAGAACAAGCCATTTAGTGGTTGTACAATTCTAGTAATAGAAGCACAAAGCAACTTCATCTGAATAACTTCATATAAGAAATGTGAAAATGAAGCTTATACCACATTCAAAGAAGAAAACTTGCTTTCACTTTGTTTATTAAAAAAGCTAGGGAAATCCATTCCTGAAGCTGTATGATGTGTAACATTCTGCTCGACCAACTGCTCCGGACACATCCTCTTGCAATTAGATTTTATTGTCAAAGGTTTCACAAAGCCCTCGCAGAATGAGACCAGGTTTTCAAGTGTATCGACAGCTCTGGTATTAAGAAAAGACCCCTCCATAATCAGCCATTTACTCCAGTTAATTGGTATGCTAGTCTGCAAAATAACAAAGAGAACCCTATCAAAATATTAAGAAAAAGTACAGTTCAACTGCATTGAATAGGTCTCGTCAAAATAGATTATAAACTATGAGATGCATTCTACAAGTAGATGTATGGATATATGCTGGCGCACCTCCAATTGGTATACAACATGAACAGGCCAGAATGGTGGGTCCCTCTCAGTAGCATAAAGGGAGTCTGTATCCTCGATATTGAGAACATCTTGATCAGCGCCCTTGTTTACTTTCCGGGAAGCAAAAAATGGATGTATCTTCTTTCCAGATGATAACATCCGGATTTCCTGTCAATAAAACAAATTATATACTTTTGAGAAAACAACAGGATACACATGAAATTAACTAAAACAAGTACAAATGTAAATTCAAACACTGAGGGCGTAACCAGAGAACTGACAAGGTGATAGATACCCAAACATTGGAAAATTGTATGTTGCATGCACAGTGGCACCCTTTAACAATGAAAGAGAGCATTTCTTAAAATAATTGCTGGTGTATAAGGTCTTACAAATGAGGCCATGGCTTTACAGCTCAGATTACAAGAAGGAAATAGCAGAGCAATCAAGGTCTCTACCTTATGCCTTAAGAAGTTGGTTCATGACACAAAGCGCTCATTTCTTTACTTCCAGCTAGCATTGGCGCCTACTACAAATTGTGCAGGTACAGAGGATCTTGCTTTCTTCTCTCCTTTTATGCTAATGGTAAGGGATGACCCTACTGCTTTTATTCTATTATCTAATATCTGCAGATGTTATCTTATAGTACTTCCAATATGTGTTTAGTTTCTTAACTGGGGGTTAGCTAATTAGATTACTTTAGATGCTTATCTTTGGTGAGGTTTTTCCATACGATAGAGATTGCTCCTTAGGAGTCGAGCTAAGTTGTACCAATAAGAGTTAAACAATATCTTAATCCAATAAAATATGAATTAATAAAATCTCCTAGCTCCGCTATAGCTCTCTGTTCCAGATCTGACCCCCCTCTCTTTCCGTCTCTATAGCTGTCGCCATATGACCCCGTTGTGAAGTGCGAACTAGGTACTCCAGAAAAAAAAGATATAAACTGGTACGATAACACCGAGTCATCAGCGAATATCCAACATTCAGCCAACAAAAGATATCCACCACCATTTCGTACAAGAATCAAGTATTTGAATGGATAGCATATAACTTGTCCCTGTTTCTTGGGATGATAAGGTGGCATTTGAACAGCTATAAGTACGAACTTCGCAACAAATATGAGAGCAGACACACTTGCAAGACAAGAAGCATACAGCTATCTGAGCAATGCAGACAATGGTGCTGGAGTTACCTGTGCAGCTATTTTCGCCTCTGACCTTAGGTCAACTATCACCTCTGACTTATCTTCATTGCCCAATGCATCATTGTCATCAGCCTGTCTTTCTTCAGAAGGTCCACTAATCAAATCTACATCAATTGATACAGGTGATGGTTCAGTCTGACTGCTGTGCAGTTGCTGGTAGCTTTCATGACCTTCATATACAAAATTTGTTATTATACCTCTGATAAACTAGAGTACAAGTTAACCAATTAAAGATGTAAAATCAAAAGTAAATAAATATGTACAACCACAAGTACATAATATGTAAAATCACAAGTACATAATATTATCCGAACACCTGGATCAGTAATTTTAAGTTTTCAACTAACTGTAACCATATGGAGGGGGGGGGGGGCACTAACCATTAGTAGATGCCAATACCTTGCAGCGTTTTCTGTTAGGCTCCTTTCGTGCTGGATTTCTACCTTTCCGCTGCTTTTTCTGAGGGCTCTCATCTGAAATCCAACAACATAGATATTAAGAGATGAAATTACCAGCACGATAGTATTCATCAGTTCTCAATCACAATGCAGCAAATAAATAAGGAAAAGATGACTGACTGTAGTACTAAAACACTTGAAAAATGGCAAAAGCATTGTATATCAGTTACAGGATTGACATACCAATCGAAATAACTTCGTCGTTGCTACCAGGATCCAACTCATTGGTCTCTTTGATTGAAGATGGCTACATAAAGGTTGATTAAGGAAATTAGCATTTTGCATAACAGTAAAGACAGCAGAATAACAGGCCGTACTCATTCCTCAAATGTATAGCATGAAAATTCAACCAAAAGATTGATCTAAAACTTAAATTTTTCGAACGAAGCAATAGAGTTGCCATTTTCAATAATTAAGAATAAGGTTTAGAAGTTTTGAGAAAAATTGTGAGGCCTTAACCAACGGCTCATACAAAAACATACGGTCCCGGTATCAAGCAGCTCAAAACTCTAGTGTTTCACGCCCAACGTCCCCAAATGGTTGTTTTCCTTAATCTTGTAGTTAGGGTTCCGGTATTTCGGAAGACCTCGACATTCTTCCATTCCAAATTTCCCAAGAGACTAGCATTGCAAGGGAAGCCATCGCTTTTCTACAAGATGTTTGTTTCCCAATAACGTTGATTCACCAATCTTCCACCTGACTCCTCATTTTGCCATGCGGTTGGATGCATGTCATGAAGACCAATCCATTGTTTCACCGCTATCCATAGTCTCATCGTATAGCAGCATTTGAAAAGGATATTTGCCTCTCTTGGCAGCGCTTGTTTACAAAGTGGCAAAGGCCACAATTTGGCCAACTTTGTTTGAGAAGACGGTCCGCCATCCAATTCCTGTTTTTTGGCCAACCAAGCGAAGAATTTACATTTCGACATCAACCAAACTTTCCATACCTGTAATAAGAATGGGCTCACACCAAACACCATAGGTTACGTCAATTCACTGAGCCCAACCAGACAACTGGGGAGAGTCTAAACCATATAGATTGATGTAGCTTTTAAATCACTAGTGCCAGCCCATTATTTCAGATCAAAATGATGTAGCCGAAGTTTCAATTCTGAAATAATTTTTAGCTATGACTGATATAAACGACAGAGTTGCTAACATTCCCATATTATACCAATGTGAGAAGATATGGATTCAAATTTCATATCAGTTGAGTATTCAAATTGATACAGATGTGGTAAAGGCGGGCACTATTCGATCTGTTTGCACCACTAGGTCACTTCAAGCCAACATGGTAAAAAAATCTGTGAGTTACCAAAACTAACGGGCGAGTAGGCTGGTCTCGGCCTAAAGTGGTTCAGGTCAAACCATATAAAGGGGTCAGAATGATGGTTTTCATGTAAGTGTGTTTGAATTATTTATGTTCGAGAAAGCAATAAGTTCACTACGATTTGAAGGTGCATGTGTTGATTAGATATCTTAGATGGCCATAGAGGTGTGTGTACATATATGTTTAGAGCAAGAGGGGCCTCACCCCCAGTTCCATTATCGTTGATGAAACATGTGATGGTATGACAGGTTACATTCGCGGGGCGTTTTAGGTGACATCAAAAGCCACCCCCACGAGCATCAGCACCGGAAACTAAGTTTGCAAATTACTTACAAAGCTTCTAGGCGCATCAAACGCCCGGCTAGAAACCAGAATGCGGAGACCCAGCCACCCAGGCACAGTCTCCATGGCCAAAGGCATGTTTTTTAAGGCATTAAGGCGTCCTAAGGCGAAGGGGGGCGCCTTGACGCCTAGGCGGACGCTTTAGGCGCCAAGGCGGTCGTTTTTCTAAGGCGGAGGGTGGGCGCCTTGACGCCTAGGCGGACGCCTTGAAAACATAGGTGTATACTAGTATCATTTATGGTTTTCGTTTAGCAAAGTATACCAACTATGGTTGTGAGGGTTATCTCGTTACCACTAGCAGATAGAAGGGGGACAAAAGAACATGAAAGTACTTATTTAGAATGAACATCTCCCGGTTAAAATTGGTACTCCGTAGAAGGGAAATCGTTAGGAGCCTACTCAAATCGTTGGTACTCCCTCCGATCAGGTTTAATTGTCGCAGACAAAGAGCTATTCACGTACAATCCAGTCGTACCCGCAAAAAAAAGATAACCTTTGTGGATCGGAGGGAGTACATGACAGTATATTTAATTTATCATCGTGGAAATAAGGAAAGACAGGCCACATTTCAACACAAGGGACGAATTAAAGCAGTCCAGCTACTGAGCAGACACCGAAGAACAGCTGGAACGTGGGGGGAAATTCTAGCAGTGTGTGCACGTACCTTCCTGCCCGCCGCCTCTGATTTCCGCGGCCTTCCCCTCCTCTTCCCCTTCTCCGGGGTCTCCTGCGCAGCCGCCTCCTCCTCGGCTGCTGGCGCGGGAAGGACAACCCCTCCTCCGCCGCCAGCGCCGGCTGACTTGCCCGACCCAAAGGAGAGCCTCGACTGCACGCACCTCTTGGTCCGCTTCACGCTGGACGACGAAGGCGAGAGCGGCGGCTTGGCCGGGGACGGCGTCGGGGTCGGCGGCGGCTCCTCGGGGTCAGCGGCAGATCCGCCCATCGGAATGAGCGGGATCGAGCGGCGAGGCGGAGCTAGGGTTTGCTGGGAGCTACTAGGAGGAGCGGTGGTGGTGGTGTGAAGGGCGGGAGATGGGGCTGGATGGATTCGCTTCACGTTTTTCCCGCGCGGTGGAGCGGGAGCGCGCGCGGGCAGATTTGGGCGGAGGGAGGAGGAGACTGCCGCGCCGTACGCTACGGTAAGGATGGTCTGATCTGGTGGGGGGGTCTACGCAAAGTGAGAAAAATAAACGTGTGCTCTAGGGGTAATTTTTTTGGGGAGGGGCTGGGAAAGTAGGTTGGTGGGAACAAGGCCGATGGCACCATTGTGGGCTAGCGTAGAAAACGCGGGCGTGGCCCAATTACCCAGCCCAGCTTAATAAGATGTCCTATAAGAGAGCGAGTAATGTTTTTTGATGATTTATCAACTACTATTATGAAAGCTATATGTCGCTTTTGGTGGTCGCAACAAGAAGATGAACATAGAGCACGCTGGGTCAGCTGGGAAAACATGATGAGGCCGAAAGAGGAAGGGTGCCTGGGATTTAGGGAACTATACTCTTTCAACCTAGCGATGCTATCCCGTCAGGTCTGGCGTATAATAAAATCTCCAAACTCTTTGTGCACCCAGGTCCTAAAAGCAAAGTATTTTCCAAACGATACTATACTCGATGCAAAGCCCATGCCAGGAATGAGTTACGTATGGAGGAGTATCCTCAAGGGGCTGGATGTTGCAAAACAGGGAACGATTTGGCGTGTGGGAAATGGCACACAAATTAGCATCTGGGCTGATCCTTGGATTCCGAACGGGAGCACTAGAAAACCACGTACGGCCCAAGGTAATCAAATCTTAACAAAGGTGTATGAGCTAATTGACCCTAACACAGGTACATGGGATGAGATCTTAGTGCGACAAACATTCGTGGATGCTGATGCGGATATAATACTGTGGATACCAATTTGTGAGTATGAGGAGGATCATATTGCTTGGCACTTTGATGAGAAAGGAAGGTTCTCTGTAAAATCAGCGTACAAAATTCACTTGGACCAGGTGAATGAATCTAGACAGGCGGGTTCGTGAGATGGGAAGCCCATTGAGAACTAGTATATGGCACCGGCACTGCCTATGGAAGTGCACCATTTCCTTTGGCGACTTGGACATGATAGCTTGCCAACAAAACGAAACATTGAGAGAAAACATGTGTAACTCGATACACGTTGTCCAGTCTATCACACTTCGTTTGGAGACAGTGGACACTTCTTTCTCCGATGCTCTGCACTGAAGAAAATGTGGCGAGCTTTACTTCCTGAACATCTGCGTCTCAAGCTCCTGGAGTGCAACTCAAGTCTAGACCTACTACATTCGGTGTTTTCACTCAAATATGAAGAAATAAGTCGAACCATAATGAGCGTCATCTTTCAACTGAGGAATTCCAATTCACAATCAGAAAGAGACGTTGGTGAATGGGCCGAATTCCTCCAAAAGAAACCATATACTTATCATGCAACTATGGCTACCACCACCTATCGATTGGGTTATGATAAATTCAGATGGAACTTGGGAAAAAGGATGGGGATGCATTGCAAGCGACCATGAAAGCAAACCTATACTTGCAGTTTTGTTGTGAATGCTGGTGAAGCACTGGGAACCAAAACTCAAGCAATACTACAGGCGATCAGTATAGCTGAACAAATGGGCATCAGAACACCTATTTTTGCTACAGATTGTCAAGTCCTAATCCAGGCCATAACATCTGATACATACGATGATGCACTGTTGGGGCCCCTGTTCCGGGAAGTGAAGTACCATCTAAGGCTTTGCCTTCATAGATTTTCATATTTTTTATATGCATCGATCTTGCAACAAGCCTGCCCACGAGTTGGCAGCGCTAGGAGCGATAAGTGTGCCAGGTTTACACCAACTTTGGTTGGAGAACTATCCAAATGCTGTAACCAGGGCTATGTCCGGTGATTCCGCCGAGTTAAGTTGGAATGTCTACGTTCCAGATAAAAAAATATCCCAGCAATACAGTCGCTTGTATCCTCCTTGTTTTCTGTTACTTGTATGAGGATCAGCTCTGTATCGTTAGGATCATGAATATGTGTATATATGTCTACAGGCATACGTCTTTAAAAAAAATCCGGGTAATTTGGGAATGAGCAAGGATTTGCATCTATCTAGTGCCGGGCCTGGCATTGCTGACCAGACTATTCTAGCTGGCTATGTCTTACTCCCTCGGTCCCTAAATATAAGACTCCAAGCAGTTCAAGCTAAAACATATTTCGGGGCAGATTGAGTAATATCTACACCGCGGAGATTCAATACGACATCTCAGGCTACTTTTGCAATCATTCACGGAATACTTACCAGCAGAAATTCACTATCCACAATCGTAGGTTCAAAGATCAGCCTAAACACTTGCTAAAACGAGTCAACCGTACAGCCATAATAGTGAAGTATCATAAAAGTTGACACTTGTGCATTTAAAATTCTGGATAATACGTATTTAGCATGACAAAGAGTTCTGCATACTTAATACATATCAGCTGGGCCTGAAAGGCAGCTGGGGCTGAAAGGCTAGAACTGCAGATCCACGAGGATCTAGTTCCAAAGAAGGCGATATATAGTTCCTCACAGACATGGAGGAGATTTACCCTCTCAGCCATGTGTTCCTGTAGGAAGAATTGTCTCGCAGCGAGGCATCGTGTGGTTTGTACTCCATCAGATAGGTATGTGGCAGCTTTAGATGCCTCTTGATTGAATCTCTTAGTGTCATCACAGCCTGCAAGGCATAAGAACACTAGTGAATAACACAGATAGATAAACACGAGTGAACAACACACTGAGAACAAATAAACATGAGTGAATGACAGTCTAAAGTACAAACACCATAGTCGTTGAAGCTGTCACAAACCTGGTGGTCTGATGCATTTCGATTCCAGACGCTCAGAATGTCTTCATTGAAGCGGCAGCTGAGGACCAGACCACAAACATCATCACTGTAATCAAGTTGATCACCCACTAGAACCAGCACCTGGAGATATAAACATGATAAGGGAGCCATAATAATAATCATAGAGGTGCAGGACCCGTTTAATACAAAAATAATAATCCAAATAACACATTTTGGACTGTCGGGTATTTTCCTTGAGGTGTTGTAAAACTGAATGGTTACGATTGCAGGCTGTGAATGGAAGGGCAAGTCACGAAAGAATCTTTAGCAGGCTGGAACTGTTCCCATGAATGAGCAGCCACATCAAAGAGTATCAAAGCAAGCATTCCATGCTGAAAGGAGGAAATAGCTGCCTAAACAAAAAAAGCAGAGCTCTGCCTGAGTTGAGTGGCATAAACCTGCCATTGGCTGCACAATGATGGCAAGAAAAGTGCAGAAATAACATAACAATGGACGAGCAACTCGGAAAATAAATGTGAATGAGCAAACAGAAATAGAGCTTGTTGTGAATGTGGCATCAATGAAAAGCAGGTATGAAAGGGCAGGCTAGTGGCAGAAATTAATGATAAAACCTACTTAGCAAGAGAGCATGCAAGAAGAGCTAGAGGTGAGGCTAAGGCTACCCTAGGAAAACACAAGAATAAAGATGTAGTGCCGTTTCCATTTCCTTAATTCAACCAATTATGAGCAAATGCAACAGACATATTTTCCTATCTAAGATTAATGACCTCATATTTTGTCCCTAAAATGGAAACCATGCAGCAACCACAAGTCTACTCAAGTAAATAAATAAGACAAAAGTAAATGTGATTATCGGTTTAAAGTTAAACAAGCATTGTATATTGGTAGCAAGAGCAAAGATTGACAGCAACCAATATAAGGTGTCAACATATCCATAAATTTGTTTAGCTCTTTGAGATTTTTAATTCAGCAACATAGAACACAGAAATATTAGATTGGCGAGGCGACTGTTCAAAAATTAACAGTGACATAGGTTTTTTATTGTGTGGGGAACAATACCATAGATCCTTATCTTGTTTCGATTTTAAACTCACTGAGTCTATTGTACTAGTATGCATACAATTTATCAATGGGAGGACTGCATGAGATCAATTGCAATCTAGATTTCAAAAGTATTTGTGGGGAAATATTACTGCCAAAGTTAAACATTTATGCACCAGATCAAGTGTTGGAGGTAAGGATCTTCAAACAAAAAAGATACAATGCTAACCAGAAGATCAAATTCAAAATGACAACGGTAATCAACAAATATGACTCATACATATGTAAACTATAGCATATGACATGCACAGACAGGAAAGTGGGCAACAGTAACTGCAGGAAAGTGCATTCTGGAAGGTTGCTAATTCATTTCTGGCTCAGCCTAATTTTTTTTATGCTGGACACCTGAACCGCTTGCTTCAACACATAAAGTGTAGAATAAACATGATGGCCGCAATAATAGTACCTCAGCTCTCAGGCTTATGTTGGTATAGATAGCATAGTGCAAGATCATTATGCACTACATGGCTCTTTTGATTAAGGGATTGCCTTATACTTGGATGTATGGGTCCATCATGAGTTATCACATGTGCCCTGGCCCAATACTTCATTTTCTATTGGCACTGTCGTCTTGGCTCGTTAGGAATGCCATGCTAAAGAACTAACTAACTCCACCCTAGTATAAACGAAACAAGGATTATCCAGTTTTAACTATAGACCTTAAAGTTTGGCTTGGGCAATGAAATGTTAGGTTCATCACTAACTCTCCTTGGCATCCCACATGGTTATAGTGCAATCCAAGACCGGCGGTGAACAAGAAAACATCACCGGACAATCCAATGATGGAAAGAACTACATAGTATTAGTAAACGAGGTCATCTACAAATCAAACAGGCTTATGTGTGGTACTTAATGGTGGCTCAGGCAAGGGATCCTAATTGAGTAGATAACGAAAAACAACAAAATTATTGGTATGATGACCAGCTTTACAAACCCAACAGTCTCTTGAGAGCATAAATGCATCAACTTACCAAATCCTCCCAGAAACGACCAGAAACAGCCTTCTTGAACCGTATAATCCACTTGCCACCATTCCGATTTGCAGGATCCTGCCAAATCAAACAACTATAACCCCTAGAACCATTGACACACCTGTACTATGCTTAACAAAACCATGACTTTCGAAACAACAGTGTGTTCGTTCTGGGTACATACCTCCCAGAGTGGACGGACACCCTCTTTGAACAGATGCAGGTCCGTGGGGCTCGGTAGGGCAGAAGGGCGTGCCAGGTGGCAGTAGCAAACCCAGAACGACTCGACCTACATGACACCCAAACAGCAGCAACCATCAGTCAGCTGTGCACTGGCCGAAGTAAGAAATCCCCTCAGAACGACCTGCTGGAGATGAGAGACACGTACAGTACTGAACTCGACGATCTTCCTGATGTTGTCCTCGTACGACTGCGACCTCGCCCCGGGCGTCCGGCGCGTGTACCAGAGGACGAGCTTGCGCTGCGGACGCACAGCAACAGAATTACACCCAGGTTTTCTGAGATTCAAAGGTCCCGCTAGTTCTGGAAGGGGATTCAGTGGTAGGGTTTAGATCTAGCGACGGGGGGTCTTACCCTGAGGGGGTGGAGGCCGGCCTTGAGCTCGGCGTTGCGGCGCTCGTTCTCCTCGGACCCCGCCTCGTCCTCCTCCTCGACGGCGGCGGGGGGTGCGTCCTCGGTCCGGACGTGCGATGGCTGCAGCTGCTCCTCCTGCTCGGGCACCTTCCTCTCTGCCGCCGCCGGCTCCATGGCGCCCTCCCGTGCGGCGATTTGGTCGGCTGGGTTGGGTGTAGAAGATGGTCAGAGTCGGAGGCACGCGTGACGAAGGGGATGGGAGTGAGCTTGGGCCTTTTTGATCGTCTTCGGGCTCGGGGTGAACCCTGCGAGGGAGCGAGCGCTTCTAGGCCCATGGGTCTCAAACTCACTCGACTCCGCACGCGCAGAGCACGAATGCACGATAGTAATGGTGAATTCGTGACCCTCGCTAAAATGACAAATGATTTCCGTGTTTAAATGGTCATAGTGCCCTTAACACGTGGGGCATATAGTTTTTAACCACGTGGGCAGGAAATGCCTTCGTGCAGCCTCTACATGGAGAAGCTCATAACAAATTGGAAGTTGCTCATGCTACTCAGCTTCATCTCTAACAGAGCTCTTAAAAGTGGTTAAACCCTTAAAAATTAGACGTTTACAGTTTTTTTGCAAAAAAAAAAGTCTCCAATAGCGTCCTTAAAAATGGTCAAACCCGTAAAACTTTTGATGGGACTGGGAAATCATAGCCACGACCGGTGAATACGCAGATTTGGAGACTATTTGAGTATCTCTTTTAGGGTGCCTGAGAACTGGTCAACTATCACAAAAATGTGATCTCCACCGTGTGTTCTCCATCCTACGGACGCACGTCACCAGCCCGGAGTCCGACGGCGACGCCGGCTGTGTACATGGACGACCAAGCTGCCAACATCAAACCATGGCCGATATTCATAACCGTCCCTATACTACTGCCAGGAGCCCACGGCGACGGCCAAGCTGACCGTAGAGCCGCACCACGGTCATCGCTGCAGCTCGTCCCCGACGCCGAGCTCGTCTTCGAGCTCACCTCGTCATTGCCCCGCCGCGCCGGCGCCGTCGAAGATTCGCAGAGGAGCCCAGGAGCTGTGCCTCTTCGTCGCAGACCTCGCCCCTGAAGCAATTGAACCTGGAGCCGCCGGAATCGTCGAGTTCCTCTTCTTCTTCTTTGCGTCCGGCGGAGCGCCGCCGCCGGAATTCGCCGCCCCCGTCCCTCCCCGGAAAGAACCACTACTCCGAAAACCCCCACAGTGAGCCACCGGTCCGTTTCCCCCGCTCCATTTCTCGATTTCTTGCCGAAGGCCTCGGTTTCGTCCACGATTTCTTCGGTAGCCGCCGCTCGCCATGGATGTCGTGCGCGGGCTGCTGCTCCCTTGCGCCTGTTCTTCCGCACGCACGAACACACACACGCCACACCAGTGCACGCACACACCAGCACGCACGCGCACAGCGCTGCGCTGCCTCTGCGTGGTCGCCTCCGGCAAAATCCTCGCCGCCGTGTGCTCCGTCACTGGAGCGACTTCTGTTTCGACAGTAACGCGTCTCGCTTCGAAAACAGCCGAAGGGATATTCTACAGAATATTCTATGTTAAGCTTCGGTTTTGCGGTTTCTGCTCTGATGCGCCTTGTTTTTGTCAAAAAAATGTGACATTCGTGAACCGTAAATAGGTTTTAAGGTTTTGCATTGAGATGCTCTTACAGCCTTGAGCACGATGCACACATCATTTATTTATTGGTAAAAGTGAAAACATCAAATCACCACAAGCAAACACATCAATTAGCAGGAAGCCTACCGTCTAGACAAAAAACGCTACACCTACAAGGGTGGATTAATCGGAGCTAGATGACTTCACCTCACACATCAACATACATCAATAAAATCAGGAGGCATGTCAAGTCGCCTAATAGCAAGCTCGGAGCAGAAACCGATCCATTAGACACTTACTAGCTAAATGCCCGTGCGTTACTACGGAATATCGAAGGATTCTATTTCGTGAGAAAACTTCAAACTTGATTTCAGTTAACTATTTCGTTTAAGTGGATATCAAACTTGATAACTGATTGACTCATCTCTGACCATGTTTAAATCTCTGACCATGTTTAAAGTGGCGGGGATAGAAAAGTTTCTTCTCGTGGATCTTAAACAAGTAACCGAATAACTTAAATCTAATTATACCATACCTAGAGCTCATAAACAAACATGCACAGACGCCGGTTTTTAGAAAAGTCTGTCACTCTAGCCGCTGAAGTAGATAGACAAGCAACCAACAGACAAGAAAATACAGGATGCCGAAGTTATACATCTTCAAGTATGGCATTTTTTAGCTAATTTGTACTAAGAATATAATCTTCACGTCTTCTTTGCAACACCTAGAAATAAATGCTCATTTGGTTTAGCTGAAAGAGGTGAAATCATGAAACACGCATGTGACTACTGTTGCAATGTATGTGTCCTTGCAACCCACACTAAACAACCACTCGACTTGCAACATGGTAGTTAAGGATTCTAGCAAAATACTATGAATACAAGGATGATTCACAAGATATCAACAATCAACCTGAACATGTCGAGTGAATGAACCAATCCCATCCAATTTGGGAATTGTATCATACCATAAAAAAGAACTGGGTTTTTTTTTAGAAAAGGGAATTTTATTACTCCCAGCCTCTGCATCGAGTGATGCACACAGCCGAATATTCCAGAGTTACAACGTCAAGTACATATAGTTTACATAACCAAATCACGAAAGATCGATGTGCAGCTCAAAAGATATAAATAAATCTAATCCAGACTACAAAAGTCGCCTAGTATGCTGCCACGTATGCTGGGATAAAAAAGAACTGGGTGTACAAGTGAATGTTAATTCATCCTGAACATCAATACACAGTTACTTGAATAAGTCGAGCAATAAAAAGAAACAATGATGAAAATATAGTGACATTTGTATTGTGGAATAGACAAAGATTATCGAGCAGCTTTGCTTACTTGATAGCTTGGATTGCCAAATGTTCTCCTATTCACAGTTCAAAGTCATAAAACCACAAAGAAAAGCCTTAATCTGACCTCCCCTCATATTTGAAATTTCAAATCAGATCTTATGCATTTGAACAAGAAAATATAACAACAAACACCCTGTAACACATCCAGACAATGGACACCAACATCTTTATTCCAGTTCCTCCTTCTACACCTCACCATCTATCTTTGTCCCGGTGCATCTTCATTCTCACCACCACCATAAAACAAGATGATGTTCAAGAGTGACAACAAAGGAGGCAGTGATAGAATACCGGCTTGTCAGCTCAACCAATACCAGCTTACGTGCTTTGCCGATCGTTGTCGCTTTGCACATGCACCTGCTGGACAGAAAAATATTAGCTATATCAAGAACCGAATCCACAAACTGGGTTGTCGACCAACGACTACAAAACTGATTAAAGTCGATTACCAAAAAGAACATCACCACTATCTTATAACTAAACATCAGATTTTGTTATGGACCAAATAAATACATGACCATCCAAATAAACATACCTCAACGTACAAGGCACAAGTCATAGGCAGATGGTGAAATAATATCATCTTTAGATGGTTTTCAAAAAGCTCGCAATTTCACAACTGCAAGCTCCCTAGTCCACACTGTTTGAAGTGCTTACAAACTGATGGATGCTACCTCTCTTTCCAAAGCACTGCAACTGATACAATGAATCAATTAATACAGCAGGGTGAACTCTAGTAAGATTCAAGCATTATAAAGATTTCAATGATGAGAATGTCATTGTATCAGCTCCAATTACCCATACCAGTTTAAGGTACAAAAATCATGTCTGTTCTCATTCTGAATAGTTGTTATACAAGCAAACGGTCCAGAAAATCTGAAGTACGATGGTGAAAAACTACTACCCGTATTTTAGTGCTTCACCCAGAACAAGTGCGCACTCTGTCTAACGTTCTCTATCTACCCAGCAAGTACACTTTAATAGCTCCCAAACAGCAAGCACTCATTCGTCTAATGGCTCGCTAAAAAAACCTAACAACATTGAAGATAAGTATAAATGTGAATAGAACAATATATTGCAAGACCACAAATAGGGTAAAGTATAGAAGATTTGTGTGAAGTCAGGAAGGGATTACAATATGTCTACTTGAAGAAAAACTATGTTGTAAGGTACTTTTCTGTAGATTTGGTTAAATGAAATGTCCCCTTACATCCCTGTAGGAAAGCAACATATATATAAAAAAAAAATGTTTCTGATGCATGTCATATGGGGTTTGAAATTTGGGACAAGTTAGATTGGTTAAGCTTATGATCCGTATTTTAAGTAGCTCTTCTCTCATATATGTAATCAACATATGACATGGATCATGACACACATCAAGCAGGAAAGGAACACAGTGAAATATAAATATGAGAGTAACTCATTCCTTGCTCATAACCATTTATTAATTGCTCTCCATTGCGTATGCCAGATGATCCTACAGAAAATGGAGATAGGAGATGGTACGAGACCAAGGCATTGGTCTCTCCTTGTCACTGAACTCTCGACCTTTTGTCGTCCGGCGGACACCGCAACATACTGGCACATTAAAGAGAGACTGTACATCCTTTTATGTCTTGTTTAAAAAGAGGAACTGCAACCTCAGGTCGTGCCACGTCCTTGCTTGTTCCAATCTATGATCTGCATGTTGCCATGTCAAATTGCCATGTCATACATTAGAACACAATACTATGACCAGGTCAGGAAAATAACGATTGCAAGATGATGGAAGGCCCGGCTAGGGGATGGGGATGGATGCACCTGTACAAGGACGAAAGGATCAGGTCACATCCGGCGACCCAACTCTTTCCGGCCATGCAGCTCACTAAATGCGGCAGTCGTCGAGCGCCACCGTCGCCCCGCTCCATTGTTGACCACCAGGTCCACACCTTGATGAACGCCATGCGTCTTAAGGCGGCGCGTAACTTGAGCCGAGTTCGAAATCTTTTCTTTCTTTCTCTCCGTGTTCCATTCATTCTAAACTGAGTAGTGTAGGTTTTAATCTCGGTAATAATCCATATCAAGTTCATGTTTCAAATAAAGTCTTGAGACATATGTGAAAGGAAAGACGTCGTCTAGAGGGGGGTGAATAAGCGAGGTACACTTTTTACAATTTATGGTTGATAAATGCGGAATCTTTACTATTAAATGGGAGTATGCGGAGGTGATGGTACCTTTCGTACGTCCGTCTGCCATCGTCTGCGCCCCGACCATCGTCCGATCGATTGGCAGACCATTGGGGTCGTCTGCCCTTCGCTCGCTCACGCGAGCACCGTTGCACTTCTCGTCTGCCTCGCCCGCTTCGCTCGCTCCACGCTTCGGTGAAAAAAAGAAGTTCCGATCGACCTCCTCCCATGGATGGAACCCTAGCAAAGGGTCACGCACGCACGCCGCCGCCGCTCCTCCCCTCTCGCCCCGCGGTCCGCGGACCGATTGCCCACCCACCGCCACGCTGAGATCCGCGCAAATGGATGCGAAGCAGGATGGAGACGCAAGCCTGGATTGGTAATGTTGATGATGAATAGCATCTTCGACCGTACATGGAGGCGAAGCAGGATGGAGCTCAAGGTGTGAGGTCGACGTCGCCAGATCCACCGGATCCTTGGAGGCTCTCCCGTGGACGACCAACTGCATCGAGCTCTTCTTAGCAGCAGACCCCTCAGAGTCGTCTCCCGCCGCGACGGTTGTGGGATTCCGTCCACGGCCACGGGACACGTCGGTGCTACCGCGCCAGAGTCTGGTGCCCGCGTCCATGGCCTCTGTCATATCTCACGCTGCCGACTCCGACGTTCGCAGTGAGTATTTCCCTTTTACGTTCCTCACCAATTGCTGCTGCTGGCCGCCTCTACATTGCTCGATTTAGACCATTTGATCTGTCAATTTTGGGTTTAGTTTATTGTTCCCGTTGGTCATGTGTGTGAGCGTTTTCTTCCTACACAGACTTTGCAGCCTTGATGTCGCAAGAGGCCTTGACGTATTATTCTGATAAATTCTTACGGGTGGTCAATCAATGAGACAATGATGGTTTATATAATGAGATAAAAATGCTAATCGAGTATGTTCTGCAGTTGCGTTGAGGCAAGAAGTGTTCTTCCCTAATTTGATCTAGGTAACTAGGCAAAGGTCTTGTTATTAGATTCCTGAGGCGCATGGTTCAAATATTTCGTCAAGCCGCTGTGAATGTACAGTTTCTAAATAATGGTCAGTGCGTTGAATTAATATTTCCAGTGCTGCTAAATAGCAACAATAAGCTGGTTGTCGATTTCGTCAAGCCATTCCGAATGTACAGTTTCTAAATAATGGTCAATGTGTTGAATTAATATTTCAAGTGCTGCTAAATATCAACAATAAGTTAGTTGTCTACTACTCTACATTACTTAGCTGCTCTCCTTTATCATTTCATGACTCAGGATCCATGTTGAAGTTTCTGCTAGGATGGAAGTTGACATGTCGGAATAAGTGATGTTCACTGCATTTACTCAAGTTTCTTAGGTTCCCTTGTATATTTGTTTTCTGTTAAAGGATGGTTATATAAGTGCTTTTATTCATCTCTACAAACCAGCGATGGTTAATTTTTAACTCGATATGCACCATAAATTATGCTAGGACCAAGTTGTGTGTTATTTTACTCGAATCGTGCAAATGTTACCAGTCCCATGCCCTATGTATCATATATCATATTGTAGTTCAAAAGTCCACTTAATGTATTTCGTAAACCTTTTTTTCACCATTTTTTTCTTCCACATTGTTCTGGATCACATAATGCATACAATGAATAATCAACCGAAGTTATTCTTGTGCCCTATTTGTTGTTGTTTCTATTCTGATCATCCATGCTTTTGTAGAGTTCAGTTGAGTCAATACGCACAGTTTCATTTTTTTGCAACTATAAATGCCTTGGATCTTGGATTCCATTTTAATTCTTTTTTAATGTTGAGTAAATTTGAATAATAGATCAATGTCTATTGTCCTTTTTTATGTGCTGATGGTGAATAGTCAGACTCCTCTTGTGATATTGACCATAATTCAGGGAAGGCAGTGAGTAGGGCTAACATAAACAGAGGTGCATCCTCTGAATTGGAGAATATTTACAATTCATTTACTTGTGGCTATGGCCAAACATAAACAGAGGTGCATCCTATGAATTGGAGAATATTTACAATTCATTTACTTGTGGCTATGGCCATGACCCATATTAAATTTATTTTTCTGATCTCATAGACATTCTTGTTTTTTTTTACGGGATAGACATTCTTGTTAGTATCATAGATTTGAGAAATACCACACCCATGACTTTTGAATGGTTAAAATCGTTGTTAAAAGTATTCTTGGTATTTAGTTATTTAAATAAGATAAGAAAAAAATGGAGTGATCTGCATCTTGATTGGCTTCTCATTAGTTCTGCAGAACCCCATCGTGATGAGGTAAGCACCCGCCCCAGGTTTTAAAATCAAGATGCAGAGTTCGGTCGGGGGCAGAGGAACGGTGAGCATGTCCTGTAGCAACGGTGAGCAGTCATAAAGACTCTGTTCACATGGCTGTTGGCTGTGCACTTGACTGTGGCAACAATTGAGAAATTGTCGGAAAAGGTATGGATGAAGTTTGAAACATCCAACTGTATCGAGTGTTGCTTATATTATATTGCAAAGGTGAATTCCATAGTGAGAATACGGGCGACTGCTATTAATTAGAGATCTCTGATGGACTGTTGTTCTGTTTGTCTGGATTTTGACATCTGACTACATGCTACCTTAGTTTTCAGTTGATTTTGAAGAATCTTTTTGTCCAACCAAAATATGTGCTTTTTGTGGTTATGTTGTGCCATTAGATTTGTGGTTATATAAGCAGTCGAGCAATACATATGGTAGTCCCCTTCTGTTGTTTTGGTTCTTGAATTATCACAATCATCTTCATGTTCGAAAATATTTGGGTATCTCTTATTGTTGGGTACAACGAGTGCTTATATATCTGTGTGTTCCCGTGATTCATCTTTACATACTTGATTAGACAGAAAGACATCACCAGTTTCACTTGGTCATTAGCAGAGTTTGGACGTAGAGAAAGACAACCTTGGTATCATCCAGAGGCAGGATGAGTGGGCTTTACCAAAGATGGAACATCATACCGAAGAGGTGTTGAGAAAACTACTGAAGAAATGATCTGAATGCCACTTTGGCTGCTGCAAAGTGCCTTGCAAAGTTTTGTTTTAACTTGTTAGCTGATTAGACAGTTACACACATCTGTGATTTATCTTTACTATTAAATGGGAGTTCGTACGAGTTGGTAGGTCATCTGGCAGAAAAATTCTGCCTCTTCCGCGACGTCGCGCTCCGCCTGTCGGTGTGCTCTTGGGCCTGGCCCATTTTTGTCCCTCACACGCGTCGTCGCGCTCACCACTCATCGTTCTCTTCCTCCCTATTCCAGCGCCGCCTCCCCTGCTTCCTTCTCTCCCTCCCTAATTCCAGGGCCACATCCCCACTTCACCGGACCAGGCGGCTGACCGGCGGTCTGGTTCTCGGCCACCTAGGTGCGGATCTCCCGCAACTCCTACCCCAACCTCCGCGCCCTCCGCAACGCGTCCATGACGATTGACGACAACGCCGCCTTCGCCAAGCTCGACGAGGGCGACTACACGTCCTCGACAACGTCCAGCACATCACCGATTACCTCCCCGTGAGCCACTCTCCCCTGCTCTCTTGTTTGCTCAGTGCCGGATTTGGTGGTCCCTCGGTGGACTGATTTCGGTTGTGGATGCGTGAATCTCGAGCTCTCGTTTATATATTTTGCTTTGCGGCGCGGGGATCAGTTCGTGGCCTCATGTGTTGGTTTCTCAGTTTTGATTTTCATGGATCTGCAGACGCAAGGCAGGAAACAATTTACGGATGCAGGGACGGCTGCCAAACGCCGCAGATGGCATTGCTGTACGAAGGGATGGTGGCGACGATGGTTTGAGTGCCGATGATGATCGTGCTCTGCTGGAAGTGCTCACGGAGTTCACGAAGGACACATGCAGGCTCGCATGGCAGTTCTCCTGCCGTTTTTCAGGAGAAAAACAGTGCATGCGCCATCACCTAGATGGCCTCAATGTGGTCGCGTGTCCCACTCTGCACATGGCCATCATTGCTGCAGTCCGAATATCCATAGTTGTTCTGCAGGTAACTCTCAGATGACCTTTGCTGATCCAAATTATGTCGCCTGGGATTGTGTATTGTCATGAGAAATCCAGAGTTTGTACAGTTCATACAAATAAATATTTGGTCCTCATAATACAATTGTAGTTTTTGGTTTGTAGTTCATTTTAAGGTGTGTACGGGTACGTTATGCAGCTGTAAGTTGTTTTCCATATATAACTGTGAAACTGAGCAATTTCCTTTTATTATAAGTGGACTGAGAGAAGGCCTTCCCCCAATTTATGACAACAACCTTAAGCAAAATCAAGCAAGAAATGACAAACAAGGGGGGTTCTAAATGGACATATGCAACACCTAAAGCATGTCAATGATTTGGGAGGCACACATATTCTTTTAGTAGCTGCAGCCTAGAGTATATATTCAGAAACATCAACATGCCAACAAGAATACACCTACAAAAATACAACCACATGAATTAGTTGTCTTTTTCATAATTCTATACACCATTTTGTGCATTTCACATGTACTTTAAAGCCATCGGCCTTATTATACATATGTTTTCATCTATTGGTTCTCTACTCATTAATATTCTTGCAGTTCTTACAGGAAGGGCTGATGGCCGTCAGTGATGCAGCTATGTCTAAGTTTGACATCAGACATTTATTTGATGACTAGTCAAGTGAGTGTGTCTATTTGTTGGCCCAATTAAATTATTGGCCTCTTTGTTGTCTATTTTATTTTGAAGGAAAGATATATTTTCTTGGATATTAGAATGATGTTTCTTCTCTTCTCATCTACATCTCGTGCTCGCAGATTATCGTCATCAGCACCGCTGCAGCACGACTTGCTTTTCCTGCCATCCCGCGTTCACCTCTTTCTGCTAGATAACCTGCATCATGTGTCTCACCCGCGTCTGGCTAGCAAAGTCTCCTCAATGGCCGACCATCAATTTCTGTGAGATCATCGCCACTGTGTGTTTCATCTGCGTTCAGCTGCCAAAGTGTCATCACCGCCTCACCGACCAACATCTTTAAATCAACACACATCAAAAGAGGTACCAAGTGACCACACATAGAACAATTCCGTTGTGAATAGATAGTCCTGCTCTAAGTCAATAGATGAATGTTACTCTCCTATAATTTGCATTTAACTTAATTTTCACCTTGGGGTATATATCTATTTTTGACCATATTATGTATTTCTGAAGTGTATTCATTTGTTTGCATAGCCATTTTGAAGTAGAGTAATTTTGGTTGTGCGTCCTTGAACGGAGATCTTCATATGATTCCGTGTGGGTATCAACAAAGGTAATTTCCAATGATGTTTATATAGAGTATTGTTATACATTTACTATTTAGTTGAAAGTTCTTTTACGGGCTTGGTTTTCATGCCTCAATTTCTGTCACAAGATCATTGTTATACATTTATTACTACTTTAAGTATTGTTTTTTTATCTTTGTGGAGGAAATATCTGACGACCAAAAGGTCAAATCTTGATCTGTTTTAGGGGAAGGAATTAATGGATTAGCTAATGAGGCATTTCTGCTTACTCATGGTTAGTACTACATATTCAGAGAGGAAACGACCAACTGCCTATTATTTGTCCTTCCAATTTGAGATTTTTTGAAATCCCTTGTATTTTATCATGATTAGAGTGTTGTTTTCAATTAGTTATCGTCTACGCACATAAATATGTTACCGTAGAAGGAGAAGGCCACATAAACAGAGATGCGGAAGTTGCTTGACTAAAGAATTCCTTCGAGGTAGAGAAGAAAGCTCATGTTTCATCAAGTGGTCACAGATGTTGGTCGGTATAAATAATGTATTAAGTTAAATTTGTACATTGTACTGCACTAAAGCACTATAGATTAATGTGCATAGAACAGTGAAGTGAGAAAAGTTAAAAGGACGGTTCTCTATCAGACCTTTGTGTTTACTTTTTTTATAAGCTACATGCACGTTCATTTTTACATATCTTGTGTTCAGAAAAGAACATCATATTTATTGTCATTAAAGAATAAGTAAAGATAATTTTTTTATTTCACTATGTGCATATTTCATTATGAAAAAGCATTTCTTACAGTACACCAGTATCTCCCGTTGTAGGGGAGAATCGTTTCATGTGTATATGGGACGTCGGAAACGTTTCATATATTTGCTAGAGTTCAAAAGTCGCACAATCGACGGTAACGTAAGATGTCACATGACTTACTCCGAGAGAATTCTTAATGAGATATGACGGTTCGAGAGGAAAGTAGTGGCAAAGAGTTTATATTTGTTCCCGTATAGATAGAAATTAGGTTCCTGTCATATTTGACAATTTTTTTTTTGAAATATGGTTTTGATCAACGCGTAATGCATGATTCGAAACAATTTTATCCATGTGCTCCGTAGCAACGCACGGGCATTTAGCTAGTAAAACTTAGTGTTTAACTTATCAAGAACACAACCTAAATATACTAGGTGAACCTACGTCCACCAACAACTTATGCTAAGCAAGACAAGCGACAAAGTGATAGCAAGGTAAATGATTTCAAGCACGAAGATTATCACAATGTAAATGACTTCAAGCACGAAGGCTATCACAATGTAAAGTGCATAAGTAAAGAGCTCGGGTATAAAGATAACCGAGGCACGCGGAGACGAGGATGTATTCTTGAGTTCCTCCTTCTTAGGGGAGTACGTCTCGTTGAAGAGGTGTGAGTGACCACCACAGGTCCGACTCAACGCCACAAAGGGCTCACCTTATTATCCGATGAACTCGACCACAAAGGTCCGGGTTCACCTTCCACTATGAACTTCTTTGGGGCGGAGAACAATCACGTACAACAACCTTGGGACACACACCCACAACCGAATTGGGGGCTCCCAAATGACCACACAAGGTCTTGACCACAACAGGTCCAACTTGACCACAAAGGTCCCAACTAGCCACAAAGGCCTTGGCCACAAAAGGTCTACGCCACAAAGGCGGCCACTAAGGCGTCTAGGGTCCAATGACCCAAGAGTAACAAGCTCACGAATTTCACCACCACGAATCCTCGTGGAGGGCTCAAACCGATGCAAGATGCAATGGCAAGAGCACACAAAGTGCTCAAGACCTTCAGTCTCAAATTCCAACAAAGCAACAAATGCTTATGGGGGAATAAGAGAGGAAGAGCAAAGAAACCACAAAGGAGTCAAATACTTCACTCCCAAATCCCACCAAAAGCAACCAATGCTTATGGGGGGAGAAGAGAGGAAAAACAAAGGAGGAGAACCACAAAGGAACTCCAAGATCTAGATCCACTATGTTCCCCTCACTTAGAGGAGAGATGGATTGGTGAAATTGTAGATCTAGATCTCCTCTCACTTTTTCCTCAAAGATATGTAAGAATCATGGGAGGAATTGAGAGGGGGCAAGCTTTTCAAGGTCAACAATGGTGGAAGAGAGAGGGGAAAGTCGTGCTAGCCCAAGGAAGAAGAAGGGGAGGGGTATTTATACTCCTCCCACAATTCTAGCCGTTACAGCAGCTTAGATCGGAGATTTCCGACCTAGGGTCGGAAATTTCTGACCCCCGGAGATTTCCGGAAAGATCTCCGAAGTTTTCTGGGCGAAAACAGTACTGAAATCCGCGCGATTCGAAAATTTCCGACCCCGTGTCGGAAATTTCCGAACTCCCGAAAACTGCAGAAATACCAACACGAAAACGACAATATCTTGACCATCCGAACTCCGTTTTCGATGATTTTTGGCTCGTTGGAATCACAACGAAGAACTCTACAAGATAATGCATAGAAACATTATAGTCCGAGATGGGAGGTTAAAACCAAATGGGGAAACATGAAACCTCTCAAAATAGGAACAACCAGTAAAACCTCAAACATCAAAAACCAAGAAGCTTTTCATACGAACTTTGTTTTTGATGAACTTGAACTTCTTATGAAGATCACAACAAGCTCTGAAACCTCACAACGAGAAAAATTTCCGAACTCCCGAAAACTGCAGAAATACCAACACGAAAACGACAATATCTTGACCATCCGAACTCCGTTTTCGATAATTTTTGGCTCGTTGGAATCACAACGAAGAACTCTACAAGATAATGCAGAGAAACATCATAGTGCAAGATGGGAGGTTAAAACCAAATGGGGAAACATGAAACCTCTCAAAATAGGAACAACCGGTAAAACCTCCAACATAAAAAACCAAGAAGCTTTTCATACGAACTTTGTTTTTGATGAATTTGAGCTTGTTATGAAGATCACAACAAGCTCTGAAACCTCACAACGAGAAAAGCCAAATAAGAAACAAGAAAGATTATATGCCAAGATTGCAAAGGTTTGAGCTCTCCACAAAGATGCGATCAAGTTATTCACTCGAGAGCCCCTCTTGATAGTACGCCTATCTATCCTATAGCCCTATCAAGATCAAACCTTTGCCTTGATCATTCCACTTGAGCTAGATGATGAAGATCTTGATCTCTCCAAGTGGACCACCTTTCTTGATTGCACTTGCTAGCACATGCTTGATGAAGACTTCTCCAAATACTCCCCCATACGCCATTATGGGAGAGGCTCGCTTAGCTTCGTCTTCATGTCAATCTCCAAGCTCCATTAGCTTCGTCTTCATGTTTTCATTTCGACCTCCAAGATACAAGCATAAGATATCTCCGAAATGCTTCTATTGGTCTTGCACTTCTTAACCTTGATGACGAATACCGCATGACATCATCCTGCATGAGCTCTATGAGATGTTCTTCTTGTTGCAAGCCCATGGGAAGATACCTAACCCAACATATAGATACCACACACACTTGGGTTAGTACACAAAGCTATGTGGACAAGAGCTTACCATCCCAAGAAATACATGATCCACTTGGTACATATTGTAGCTTTGTGTGTTGATCAACATCTTGATCATTCTCGTATCATCCCATATATCTTCATATCGGTGATGTCTTGACATCTTCAAGACATACTTGCAATATGCTCAATACAAACATTAGTCCATAGGGATTGTCATTAATTACCAAAACCATACACGAGGGCACATGCCCTTTCAATATGGAATTTGACCGTCTCACGGTTAGTCCTAAAGTCTTGAATGGGTTATCTTCCACCAATGATGATGAGGATGAAGCGATTGCCACATCAGATGGTCAGCTTATTTCTCATCTAATTGGTGAAGTGTTGGATGGCGGTTTGGATGACGACGGCTTGAGTTCATTATATGAGCTCAAAGCGTCCGGTCGAAAATCCAAATCTACATCCAATAAGTCCCGGAAACGGAACAAGTTATCCAAATCCCCCACGGTTTCCCGATGAATGGCATGTTTAAGAATAGCAGAGGTCTTGGTGACTTGGCTAAACACTTACACTTCGCTGATTGTATTCGGGACCATAATTTGGATTTCCTAGCTATTTCTGAGACTGGTAGACACGAGTTTTCACAATCTCTTTTGAACCGACTATCGGGCGGTATAGAGTTTGCGTGGTACTCGCGCCCTCCTCACGGTCGCTCTGGTGGCATCTTACTAGGCGTCAGGACGGACACCATGGAAGTGTTGGATGTTACGGAAGGCAATTTTTATATCAAAATGCACATCCGTAATAAATCCGATAACTTCATTTGGAGTCTTGCCGCCGTGTATGGGCCGGCCCAGGAAGTGGATAAGACCTCTTTTCTATGCGAAATGGTAAACCTAGCAAAAGATAACCCACACCCTCTGCTCATTGGTGGGGATTTCAACATGCTACGCTTTTCGTTCGAGAAAAGTAAGGGTCGTTTCGATAACCGTTGGCCTCTTTTGTTCAATGCAGTCATTGACAGCTTGAACTTGAGAGAGATTACGATGGTGGGGAGACAGTTCACCTGGGCTAATTCTCTCCCTGAACCCACATATGAGAAACTAGACCGTGTACTGATGGACTCTGCTTGGGAAGATAGGTTCCCATTAGTGTCGGTACGGGCTCTGGAACGTATTGAGGGTTTGTCGGATCATGCTCCCATTCTATTGACCACTGGAGTACCTAGACCGCAGTGTAAACCACGGTTCAAGTTTGAGCTTGGTTGGTTACACCGCGAGGGCTTCCATGACATGGTTAAACGGATATGGGATTTACCGGTAGCAGGAGATACGCCTATCCAGCGGTGGAACAATAAGATACGTGCTTTACGTACTCACCTCGTTGGCTGGGCCCGTCATACTACTGGTCTTCTTAAAAATGAAAAGGCACGTCTATCCTCGATTATCGATGCTCTAGAAGCATTAGCGGAAGTTCGATTACTATCCACGCAAGAAATTGAGCTAAAAAGCCAATCAAATGCACAGATAGCGAAACTACTGCGTGAGGAGGAGTTAAAATGGTATCAACGGTCTAAAGCCCAATTCATCCTAGAAGGGGACTCGAATACTCGTTATTTCCATAGTATTGCCAATGGCAGACACAGGAAAAAGCGTATTTATTCCCTGGTCCAGGATGAAGGGACGATCGAGGGCCATCAACAACTAAAGTCGTATATTACAAATTACTATAAATGCATGTTCGGTGCCCCAGAGGAAGGCAATTTCTCTTTGGATGAGTCCCGAACTGAGGATATAACCCAGGTTTCAGCTGAGGAAAATAGCCTACTTACTAAACCCTATTCTGAAGAGGAAGTAAGAAAGGCGGTTTTCCAAATGAAACATAATTCAGCTCCAGGTCCGGATGGATTCCCTGCTGAGTTCTATCAGAACTTTTGGGACGTAATCAAGGCTGATTTGCTTCAGTTGTTCGCCTGTCTTCACAATGGACAACTAGAGTTGTTTCGTCCCAATTTTGGTGAGATAATTTTGCTACCTAAGGTTAACGAGGCAGAAAGGATCCAACAGTTTAGACCTATATGCCTCCTTAACGTGAGTTTTAAAATATTCACCAAAACGGTTACGATTACTGAACACTGTGGCAGATCATGTGGTTCGCCCATCTCAGACGTCTTTTATGCAAGGCCGCAACATCCTTGATGGTGTCGCGATCCTACATGAAACAGTCCATGAACTACATAAGAAAAAGCTGAACGGGGTAATTCTCAAAATTGATTTCGAGGAAGCTTATGATAAAGTGAAGTGGTCTTTCATCCAGCAAACTCTCAGGATGAAAGGCTTTTCCTCTGAGTGGCGCGCGTTAATTAATTGCTTTGTTTCCGGAGGGAGTGTAGCCATTAAGGTCAATGACGACATTGGCAAATACTTTCAAACGAAAAAAGGCCTCCGTCAAGGTGACCCGCTATCGCCAATACTATTCAATATAGTGGCAGATATGTTGGCGATCCTGATTGAACGCGCTAAATCTGAGGGTCTTATTGAAGGAGTGATTCCACATCTTGTCGATGGTGGATTATCAATACTTCAATATGACGACGATACAATACTTTTTATGGAGCATGATCTCGAAAAAGCTCGTAACCTAAAGTTGATTTTGTCAGCTTTCGAGCAACTTTCGGGTCTTAAAATAAATTTCCATAAGAGTGAATTGTTTTGTTTTGGTGAGGCCCAAGAGAACGCCGCCTTGTATGCTGAGCTTTTTGGCTGTGAGCAAGGTCAATTTCCTATCAACTATTTGGGTATTCCGATACATTATCGGAGACTTACAAATGCTGAATGGAAAAAGGATTCAACTTCGTTTAAATAGCTGGAAAGGAAAACTCCTATCTCTGGGTGGAAGATTGGTTCTCATAAACTCGGTACTAACGAACATGGTACTGTATATGATTTCATTCTTCCAACTGCCTAAAGGAGTCCTAAAACGATTGGATTATTTCCGATCTAGATTCTTTTGGCAAGGGGACGGTGAGAAGAAAAAATATCGACTGACTAAATGGAGTGTGGTTTGCTGCCCTAAAGACCAAGGAGGGCTCGGAGTTCATGACCTTGAGGTCAAGAATAGAGCACTGCTAGGTAAATGGCTATTTAAGCTTCTTTCTGAAGAAGGAGTTTGGCAAACCCTCCTTAGGAGGAAATATGTTGGAGATCAAGCTGTTCCCCAGGTTTTTTGGAAACCTGGTGATTCACACTTCTGGGCGGGCCTCATGGCTACAAAGAAGTTCTTTTTTCCACATGGATCTTTCTTAATAAGGGACGTTTCGGAAATTCGTTTCTGGTATGATATTTGGCTAGGCCAATCGACCCTCAAAGAACAATATCCGGCTCTATATTCTATAGTACGAAACAACACGATCGCGAAGGTGTTGGGTACTTCCCCACCAGATGTTTCGTTCAGAAAAAGTTTAATTGGATCAAGACTAGCATCATGGAATGCTTTGCTCACCCGATTGGATTCAATCCAACTGTCGGAAGGTCCAGATAAATTTCAATGGAATCTTACGAAGAATGGTAAATTCTCGGTTGATTCCTTGTATAGAGCACTAATACTACCTGAAATTCCAGTCGATAGTTTAAATAATAACAAACTTTGGAAGATGAAAATACCACTAAAAACTAAAGTGTTTGCGTGGTATTTACGTCGAGGAGTAATCCTTACCTAAGATAACCTTGGCAAACGCAATTGGCACGGAAGTAAGAAGTGTGTTTTCTGTCAACACGACGAGACCATTACACACCTTTTCTTTCAGTGCGAGTTCGCCAGGTCTATATGGTCAGCCATCCAGATAGGTTCTACCTTACATCCACCAAGTAGTGTTGCTAACATTTTTGGCAACTGGCTAAACGGAGTGGATCCTAGGTTCAAACTATTTAGTAGGGTAGGCGTGATTGCTGTTATTTGGTCGCTATGGCTATGTAGAAATGACAAGGTTTTTAATGATATAAATGCTTCTCTTATGCAGGTTATTTACCGGTGCACTGCGACGCTACGTGCATGGTCGCCCCTGCAGCGTGTGGAGCACAGGGATTTATTTTTGGAGGTGGCGTCGAGACTGGAGGCTGCGGCCAGGGAGTTATTCTCCCGGCATGGGTGGCAACATAGTCTCCGGATAGACATACCTTCATCTTAGGCGGATCAACACTTTCTCATTTTGATATGTAATTCGCCTATTTACTTTTTAGTCACTGAACCGTGTGTTGGTGAACTGGTGGCTGTGTGCATCTTAGCTATGCAGAGGTCGGGTGTAATGCTTAAACTTTTTAAGTAATAAAAGCCCTTTATCTAAAAAAAGGTCCACACCTTGAGCTCCGTTGCCTGCCTACCATGTGTACTTGGCTCGCTCGTCCTTTTCCTCGACTGTTCACCATGCCGCCGCCGGGCACAGAGAGATCCCGAGTATGGTGGGTGGTAGGTGCATCTTCTCCCGAGTGTATATCCTTTGTGTGCTTGTCCTCTGCGAACACCTGAGCGTCGGAGGCCCGACCTCCGGTGGGATGGGCTGGGGTGCCCGACGATGTAGGTGGCAGAGGATGCACACCGCGATGGGTTGGAGGGGGAGAGATGAGATCGGGGTGGTGGGCTGGAGACGTAGGCTCGACTGACGATGGTAGAATCTGCGGTGGCCGGTGAGGTGCATGGTAGAGGCGGCGGCGGAGCGAGTAGACAAATAGAGAGCAAAAGAGGTTGGGTGGAGGCGCACGTCGCGGGTGAAGGTTTCCTTGGGCCTTGGCCCATGTACACAATCCGGGGATGCACGAAGGCAGGCATACCACGATCGGCAGACCGCGTCCTGGAGGAGGTACGTACCAACTCCCGTTTAATAGTAAAGATCAGCGTAGATTGTATGCACATACTCAGGAGCCGCTACCACCGTCTCTCGCCAACCCATCTCTATGACAGATCAATGCAATGACCTTGTCAAACTTCTCGTCGGTGCCACCATCCTCGCTAGCCACCATGCCATGATCGTCGTCGGGTTACTCTGCACCACGCCACCATGACCCGCGATCGTCGTCGTCATAGATGAACTCCGCTCCACCAGCAGACCATCCAGGCGCCCCATGTTCCAAAACGCTGCCCCCAAGAGGGGAAGCAACATTGAGGGTGTTGTCATCGTACGATCTGGTATACCCAGATCTAAGGTTTCCCTCAGAACCTGTGGCGGGAGGCGAGTGATTGGCGGCGATGAAACCTTCAACAAGATAACGACACCCACGGGTGTCGCTACTGTCGGCATGAGCTTGGCTTGCACCGTTCGACCTTCTCACCTCCTAAGATCCGTCAAGGACATCCCTTTCCGACCGAAGCCAAACCTAGAGACCCGTCGTGATCCAAAATGTGTGACACAACCCTAGGGGTCGAGCCGTAGAAGATGGAGGCCACCACGCCATCCCAAACGATGTCGATCTACCTGGAAAAGGTTGCCACGCTGTCCGTCGCGCTACCACAGAGGAGCTGCCGTGTCATGACGTCGGCGGTCGCTCCACGCTCACGCCCTAGGGCGCCAACCCTCGCCGACTCCTTTAGGCAGAAGGGACGAGGGGAGCGCTCGCCGCTCTGGCGGCCATGCTTTGTCCGGTCACGCCCTCTGGCGGCGGCGAGAGAGGAGGGTGAGGGGGATGGGAGGGTCTGGTGCCGGCGGCTAGGGTTCCTTCCAGACGGGACCTACGGGATCTTTATGTACACGGATTGCTTCACTTGTGTAAGACCCCAAATTAGGCTAGGGTTCCTTCCAGATTTCTTTTTATGGCTTTTAATTAAGGTTGATAGAATTTCTCCACCTCGTTCCCTAATGTCTGAAAAACTTTCTTGGATCAAAACCTATGTCAAAGGATGACACTCCCAAGAGTTTCAGGTATGATGCAGACTCTGACCTTCCACTTCCAATCAATATTTACTTACGTGCTTTAAACTTTTCACCAAAAATTTAGGAGACTGCCAACTAACCACCTACACTCCACTATGTTCTACAAAAATACCTCAGGCATTAGCTAAAACTCTCCAAATGATAAATATTTCCTGAATTCCGGTAAAAAATCATGGAACCTCGTGTGCATTTACCTACTATAATGACGCAAAATGTAGATAATTGCTTTATCCCAAAGGGAGCTACTTCATACCTTGTTTGATTTGTAAAATTGCTAAAACGCAAGATTAGTTAATACATCATATGGATTGTAATTACACAGATTCGAAGGAATTGCATATGAATTTTGGTGGATTTAATCTTATAGGATTTTTTTGTTTAGTTGATTTGTTGGATTCTATCCTATAAGAATATTTCTATGTAACCATCTGTACTACTTCCCATAGGGAATCTAACACCCACCCCAAAATCTTTTTTTTATGGAATCAAACAAACTTTGGTATATAACAAAATCCTATAGGATTGAAATGTGCATGACATTGTAATTCTATGGTTTTCCTATTCCCCTGTCTTTCCCATCTTGCGAACTAAAGAAGCCCTTGTGTAGAAAAATATCCGAAGGATTATAATTCTCCAAATTTTCTTTACAAATCACTTGAATCCGAGAGAAGCTAGGTGTTTTTCTGCTTAGCTTCATCTTAATCAACATGTCAAACATTTTCATATCAATACTAGACACCGAGCTTGTTACGCCTCCAGTGACATTGTTACATTTTTACCAATAAGTCCACAAAGAAGTAGAAAATACGAACACGACCTAAAAAAGTGATGGGGTCCTATGCACCGCACCAACGAGATCCACTCAACATCCGAGCAAGCAACACTGCCGCCGGGGATGAACTAGTTGGATTGTCGTCATTGTGAAGTGCCCAGATGGAGTAGACCAAGATCATCCAGAGGGGCTTTGTGCCTGGAGGAAAAACAACCACCGTCAAGTGTCTATGGAGCGGCGCCCTCCGGCCATGAAAAAATAGGGGCAATATGGCACCACCCATCGCGAGTCCCATGTTGAGAGACTCTGGGGAACAACTGCAGCACGAGCTCCCCCACAAACCCAGATCGAAGATTGGGCCAACGACATCTTCTCCGATGTGGTCATCAGTAGTGCCAGACATTGGGGTTTGGCCAACCAAATCTAACGGGTGTGGGCTGAACCCGAGCATTACTGGAGCAGAGGTAGGAGATGTCGAGCACCGCGTCAGGAGTATCACTTCCACCCACCACCATAGGTCGGTCGCAAACTTCAGCGATGAAGTCCCAAACGACATCACACCAGACTGCACCAAAGGCATGAAGGCAACACAAACCCTAGCCCTAGCCCAACTGCTACTACTATGTATGGGCTATCATCTCGAGCTGGCAGACTACCGAAGAAGAGTTGAGAGGAAGCGGGGGCTGGGTTTGGAGGAGGGGGAGACATGGAGAATAAGTCATCTAATTATCATATCTAGCAAGTAGACTGTGTGATAGCAACTAACTGATTATCGGCTGCTAATCGTTTTACAGTAGAGAGACTATATGGGACGAAGTAAAGTCCAACTAAGACACAAAAATAAGTTAAACAAAGACGAGACATAAAAAAAATGCACGTGAATGTTGGATCATTTTTATATAAAAAAACACAGTACAGAGGCAGACACTCACACCTATGAACGCACACACTATTGCTGAAATATTGGGCCATTTAGCCCATTTAACAATTCTGAAAATCCCTAAGGCCCATGTTGTCATGGCCATGTGGTGGGAGTTTAGTCCCATACTGCTAGTTTAGTGAGATATGCTTCAGCTTATATACTGAGACATTCTCCTACTAGTATGAGTTGGTGTGAGGTATGAGGAGAATGTCTGTGTACCACACGCGCGCTGCTCCTCTTCCGCCGCCCGACTCGCCACGCCTCGTCACGACGCGCTGCGGGAATCTCGCCGAGCCGATGTATTCTTTTTGTCACGCAGGAATAAAATGTGAACGGTCATGAAACGTTTTTCCTTAATGGAAAATGAATACGAAGTTGAAACGTCTGTATTAAGTGCTCTTAAGGACGACCGTTTCCAGAATTCATTTGCCTTAACGGAATTGATTGCGCGCGTTTCTGTTGGACCTCTCGCCTCCTGCGCTGCGTGTATAAAGGTGAGGTCGCTCCTCTCTTGCATACACATAACAGAACCATCTGCTCCACGCGCCGCCACCGTCGTTCCACTTCCCTGCTACTACCATCGCTGATCCCATCCCGTCCACCGCGTACACGGCCGACGGGAGAGCAGGCCTCCGAAACCTCGCCTCTCTGAATCCTGTACGGGAGAGGGGCGATTAGGTTTTTGGGGAGCGTCTCATATGCGACTGGTCGCCTACGTTCTTCGTCATCGTCTGCGACTACTTCCTATTCGTCCACTACGTCCTCTACTTCCACTACGTCCGCGTTGCCTTCGTCTTCGTCATGGGAACCGACGCCGACCGCCTCGCCACTGAGAAGGCTGCCGCTGACAAGAGGGCTGCCGACGACGCTTCTGCTTCTGCTTCGGCCAATTGGCCAACTGCTGGGTATGATATGTTCATCCCTCTACTGGTTATTTCCATGCTTGCCGTACTAGTAATATGTGTAGATGTTTTTACCACATATCTAGTACATGGTTACATCATTAAGTTTCAGTATGTCATTAGCACCATTTACGTCATGATATTAGTTTATAATTGGATTAATATAATCGAACAATTGTTTATATTCTCAACAATCCAAAAACCTAATCTGTATAGGCAATTTTCGATCCAAGGTTTTGCTGCTGCACTGAAACCAACCCCGGTTACGGGGACGTACTTTAAGCGTTGGCAGACCAAAACCATCTTATGGCTCACTGCGATGAACGTGTTCTGGGTCGCCGGTGTGACTCCCACTGGAACGATTGCTCCTGAACAGGAGAAGGCGTTTAGGGATGCCACCGTCGTCTTCGTTGGAGCCGTTCTGAGCGTGATCGGAGATAAGTTGGTTGACGCATATTTGCATGTGCGGGTTGCCAAGGACTTGTGGGAGGCACTCGAATCTAAATTCGGCGCAACCGATGCTGGAAGCGAGATGTATACCATCGAGCAATTCCATGATTACAAGATGGTTGAAAACCATCATGTATTAGAGCAGGTTCATGAGATACAATGCATCGCAAAATAACTTGAGCTTCTCAAATGTGATCTACCGGGCAAATTTGTCGCGGGATGCATAATCGCTAAGCTGCCCAATTCATGGAGGAGCTTTGCCACTACTCTGAAACATCAGAGGCGTGAATTCTCTGTTGAGGATGTCATTGGCCATCTGAGTGTTGAGCAGAATTTCAGGGCAAAGGACTCGCATGGAAAAGGCGAAGGTACTTCTGTTGCCAATATGGTACAGAAGAACTTCAACTCCCACAAGCATAAGGAAAAAACTGGTGTCCAACAGAATACCGACTTTAAGAAGAAGGGTAACAAACCCTTTAAGAAGGATAAGAAGAAAGGTGCATGCTACACCTGTGGTTCAGAGGAACATTGGGCGCCTAAGTTCCCGAAGAAGTTCAAGAAACCAGGACAAGACTCCAAGTCTGTCAACATGATCGTGAGCAACAATGAGAATGGTGCATCCGGATACGGTAATTTGTTTACTGTATTTTCAGTTTGTCAGTCTAACGAATGGTGGATTGACACAGGTGCAAATACTCATGTATGTGCTGACATCTCATTGTTTTCTTCTTATCGGGTCACAGGAACGGATCCGTATTGATGGGGAATGGCGCGAGTGCTTCTGTTCTTGGTGTTGGCACGATCGATCTGAAGTTTACTTCGGGAAGGATCGTGCAGCTCAAGAACGTGCAACATGTCCCCGCCATCAAGAAGAATCTCGTTAGCGGCTCCCTTCTATGTAGAGAAGGTTTTAAGTTGGTATTCGAGTCTAATAAAGTAGTTGTAACGAAATATGGACTATTTGTTGGAAAAGGTTATGAATGCGGAGGCATGTTCCGCTTTTCTCTTGCTGATTTTTGTACTAAAGTCGTGAACAATATTCATTCGAATGTTAATGAAACAGAAGTTTGGCATTCTGTTTAATCCTATCTTTCACTTTAGCCAAAGGTTCTAAATGTCTTTCGTGTGTGCAAGCTAAGCAACCTCGCAAGCCCCATAAAGCTGCGGAGGAGAGACACTTGGCACCATTAGAACTTATACATTCTGATCTTTGTGAGATGAATGACGTGTTGACTAAAGGTGGAAAGAGATACTTCATGACAGTGATAGATGATTCCACTAGATTTTGCTATGTATATTTGTTAAGTACTAAAGATGAGGCTTTGCACTACTTTAAAATCTATAAGGCAGAAGTTGAGAATCAACTTGAAAAGAAAATTAAACACATCCGGTCAGATCATGGTGGAGAGTACTTCTCCAATGAGTTCGATTCTTTCTGTATGGAACATGGTATTATTCATGAGAGGACGCCTCCCTATTCTCCCCAGTCAAACGGGGTTGCTGAACGGAAAAACCGTACTCTAACTGATTTGGTTAACGCCATGTTAGATACATCGGGTTTATCCAAGACATGGTGGGGGGAGTCGATATTGACGTCATGTCATGTCCTGAATAAAGTTCCGACAAAATACAATGATCTCACTCCCTATGAGCAATGGGAGAAGAGAAGGACAATACTCTCATACTTACGTACTTGGGGCTGTTTGGCGAAAATCAATGTGCCGATCCCCAAAAAGCGTAAGCTTGGACCTAAGACCGTGGACTGTGTTAATTTGGGCTACGCTTCTTAGCGTAGGCTATAGATTCTTGGTAGTGAAATCTGAGTTACCTGACGTGAAGGTCGGTACAATTATGGAGTCTAAAGATGCTACTTTCTTTGAGGATGTTTTTCCTATGAAAGATATGCAAAGCACTTCTAGACAGGAATCCGAGGAAACTCCTGAGCCTGCCATTCCTATGGAATACTATGAACAAACCCATAATGAAAATCCTGAGAAGGATGATGAGGAAACCCTTGGTAGGGGCAAGCAACAGAGGATTGCAAAGTCCTTTGGCGATGATTTTCTCGTGTACTTTGTGGATGATACTCCCACTTCTATTTAGAAGCTTATGCATCTTCGGATGCTGATTACTGGAAAGAAGCAGTCCGTAGCGAGATGGATTCCATCATGGCTAATGGGACATGGGAAATTACTGAACGTCCTTACGGTTGTAAACCGTTGGGATGTAAGTGGGTGTTCAAAAATAAGCTTAGATCCGATGGTACGATTGAAAAATACAAGGCTAGGCTTGTGGCCAAGGGCTATGCCTAGAAAAAAGAGGAAGATTTCTTCGATACTTATTCACCTTTGGCCAGACTGACCACCATACGAGTTTTACTCTCGTTGACGGCCTCGCATGGTCTTCTCGTCCATCAAATGGATGCTAAGACGGCTTTGCTAAATGGAGAGCTAGACGAGGAAATCTATATGCAACAGCCAGATGGCTTCGTATTAGATGGTCAGGAAGGAAAGGTATGTAAGTTACTGAAATCTTTTTATGGCCTGAAACAAGCACCTAAGCAATGGCATGAGAAATTCAATACAACTTTAACCTCTATTGGTTTTGTTGTTAATGAAGCTGACAAATGCGTGTACTATCGCCATGGTGGGGGCGAAGGAGTTATACTGTGCTTGTATGTTGATGACATAGTGATCTTTGGAACCAACCACAAAGTAATTGAGGAGGTCAAGTCATTTCTATCTCAGAACTTTGAGATGAAGGATCTTGGTGTGGCTGATGTTATTCTGAACGTTAAGCTACTGAGAGATAATGAGTGTGGGATTACACTTTTGCAATCCCATTACGTTGAGAAGATTTTGAGTCGTTTTGGATATTCAGACTGCAAAACTTCTCCAACGCCATATGATCCTAGTGTGCAGATTCGAAAATTCAATGCCACAACTAAGGATCAACTAAGATACTCTCAAATATTTGGTTCACTTATGTACCTAGCTAGCGCGACAAGGCCTGACATCATGTTTGTTGTGTGCAAACTTAGCCGGTTTGTTTCCAATCCGGGTGATGTGCATTGGCATGCTGTCAAAAGAATCATGCGCTATATGAAATGTACTGAGAACTACGGACTTCACTATACCGGAAGCCCGTCAGTGCTTGAAGGGTACTGTGATGCGAATTGGATCTCTGATACTGATGAGATGAAAGCCACGACAGGGTATGTGTTTACCCTTAGAGGTGGTGCTGTTTCCTGGAAGTCTTGCAAGCAAACGATCCTAACGAGATCGACAATGGAAACAGAATTAACAGCATTGGACACATCTGGTGTCGAAGCAGGATGGCATCGAGATCTTTTGATGGACTTGCCTGTGGTTGAAAAGCAGGTTCCGGCTATCCTTATGAACTGTGATAACCAAACAGTGATTGTTAAGGTTAAGAGTTCAAAGTACAACATGCAGTCCAACAAACACATAAGAATGAGATTAAAAGTTGTCAGACATTTGAGAAACTCCGTAGTAATAGCATTGGATTATATCCAGTCGGCTAAGAATCTGGCAGATCCCTTCACCAAAGGGCTATCACGTGTTGTGATAGAAAATGCATCGAGAGAGATGGGTATGAGACCCACATGAGTTGCCATGGTAGTAACCCAACCTATGTGATCGGAGATCCCGTGAAGTAGGACCTGGGAAAACAAGCTAGTGGTTAACTGAAGAGAGTAAAGTTTACTAACCCACTCCATTGGAGATGCAATACTATCGGTAACTGTATGGCAGGTTGACGTTTGGCTTAATGTGTTCCAAAGCTTTGCATAAGCAAGACGCTATCCTACAAAGCAATCTTTGGAGGAACACGCCTATATGAACCTGACTGCTGGTCACAGTTTATGAGATTAAGGTGATCTCTAGTAAGTTCATGAATAGGTCGGGAGTATGACTAATATGCTCCACCCGAGGGGTCAGCCTTCGGCAGCCTAGTACTGGTAAGACATTTGGTGAAACAACTTTAGGCCAAACTGACAATTCAAGGCGTAGTCCATTGTCAGTTGTGACGGAGTGTAGCTATTTGCTCTAGGTGGATGTTCAACCTTAACGGGTCTCCACTGAAAATACTGGTATATCAAAACAGTGTTTGAAACAAATGATAACATCATGGGTCTTTGGGATCTGATGGGGGATTGCTGAAATATTGGGCCATTTAGCCCATTTAACAATTCTGAAAATCCCTAAGGCCCATGTTGTCATGGCATGTGGTGGGAGTTTAGTCCCATACTGCTAGTTTAGTGAGATATGCATCAACTTATATACCGAGACATTCTCTTACGAGTATGAGTTGGTGTGAGGTATGAGCTGAATGGCTGTGTACCACACGCACGCTCCTCCTCCTCCTCCGCCGCCCGCCTCACCACGCCTCGCCTCGTCACGACGCACCGCGGGTTGCGGGAATCTCGCCGAGCCGATGTATTCTTTTTGTCATGCAGGAATAAAATGTGAACGGTCATGAAACGTTTTTCCTTAATGGAAAATGAATACGAAGTTGAAACGTCTGTATTAAGTGCTCTTAAGTACGACCGTTTCCAGAATTCATTTGCCTTAACAGAATTGATTGCGCGCGTTTCTGTTGGACCTCTCGCCTCCTACGCTGCGTGTATAAAGGAGATGTCGCTCCTTTCTTGCGTACACAGAACAGAACCATCTGCTCCACGCGCCGCCACCGTCGTTCCACTTCCCTGTTACTGCCATCGCTGATCCCATCACGTCCACCGCGTACACGGCCGACGGGAGAGCAGGCCTCCGAAACCCCGCCTCTCTGAATCCTGTACGGGAGAGGGGCGATTAGGTTTTTGGGGAGCGTCTCATACGCGACTGCTCGCCTACGTTCTTCGTCATCGTCTGCGACTACTTCCTCTTCGTCCACTACGTCCTCTACTGCCACTACGTCCGCGTCGCCTTCGTCTTCGTCATGGGAACCAACGCCGACCGCCTCGCCGCTGAGAAGGCTGCCGCTGACAAGAGGGCTGCCGACGACGCTTCTGCTTCTGCTTCGGCCAATTGGCCAACTGCTGGGTATGTTATTTTCATCCCTCCACTGGTTATTTCCATGCTTGCCGTACTAGTAATCTGTGTAGATGTTTTTACTACATATCTAGTACATGGTTACATCATTAAGTTTCAGTATGTCATTAGCACCATTTACGTCATGATGTTAGTTTATAATTGGATTAATATAATCGAACAATTGGTTATATTCTCAACAATCCAAAAACCTAATCTGTCTAGGCGATTTTCGTTTCAAGGTTTTGCTGCTGCACTGAAACCAACCCCGTTTACGGGGACGTACTTTAAGCGTTGGCAGACCAAAACCATCTTATGGCTCACTGCGATGAACGTGTTCTGAGTTGCCGGTGTGACGGATCGGAATGGTGCGGTCGAGGGCGAGGCGGCTGCTACCGCTGCTCACCTTCGTCACCCTTGGTCCTAGGTGCGCCGCCCGCTCTCCCTCTCTCATCGCTCCACATCCCCTGTCTCGCTTCGCAATACCTTCGTTTGGATCCGGCATGTTGCTGCTGTTTTCTTTTGTTATGCCTAGAAACTGCGCGGCGGGGGTTTCATTCCGTGAATTGCCTGGACGAGGTGTTCCGCTTGCTGTCGGCGTGGTGGCTACCTGCTGCTCAGCCTGCTACGTAGCTGTGATCGGATTCGACGCCTTTTCTGATCAAATTGGGGATGAAGCGTGCAGATAATCGGTAACCCCTGTGGCCGCAATCTGCATTGGGGGACTTTTCAACGGATAGATGAGGGTGCCTATATGTGTTAAGACTGGACTCGATTTGACTGATCTAAGAACAGTCTGGAGGGAATTTAACTTGCTGCTGCCGCATGGAACATCCTGAGATCTGCGAGGCCGTACTTAGCTTCGTGCATGCCCAACGCTGGGATGCTGGAATTGTTCTGCTGTTTTTGCATCCTAGAGAATTTTTTGCTATTGTGATATGCAATATAATGATTTTTGTTGCTACGATGTTACAGTATAACATTTTTTTGTACTGAGTATAACATTTTTTTGCTAGAATAGTTTCATGGTTTTGCTACAATAGTTCAAAGTTTTGCTAAGAGGTCTCCGACTAGGTGTCTCCGTCTATGTCTCGGGTGAGGTCGGTGATGCGAGCGGCAGGTGAAGTTGTTACTCGCCGGAGTCGATATGCTCCAACTGGTTCCCGACGGTGCTACTAGCCATGGACGGTGATGCTACTCACCGGAGTCGATACTCTGAGTTGATTTGCTGCAACCGGTTCCCGACAGTGCTATCAAGGGGGCATGACGGTGCTATCGCCGACTTGCTTTGCGCCATTGCTACCGACGACACATAGCATTTGACTGGCTTTGCGCCATTGCTACCAAGGTGGCAAGACAGTGCTGGTGGTGCTACCATGGCGACACGGCCCGTTACCAACGTGACATGATGGTGCTGCTATGGCGGCACGGCGGTGTTAACACATGCATGGTGCTATCAAGGTAACACGGCGTCGGTGCTACCATGGTGGCATAATGATGCTCCCAACGCATAGGCGTGGTGCTACCAAGGTGGCTACCAGTGGTGTGTGGAGGTGCTGCCGTAGAGGGGTATTTATAATAGGATGATATTGTTAATAACTATAAATGGGAGTATTCTCTAGAATATAGATCAGATGAATCTTCAAATGTGTCTTTTCATATGTTTTCTAAGCGGCTATTTCCATTTTGACGTAAATAAAGTGCGACCTATTTTGTTCCGTAGAAATAAAGTGCGCAGGGATCTGACTGGGCAACCTCATAATGTGGCGAGACGAGTCGGCCTCGGGGGAACCAATCGAGGCGGTGGCGCGGGTAAAGCCCTCTGGTTACACGAGACAGGGTGTCTCCCGATGTAGGACGACATGTCCCCAAGTGGGCGGCGTGCAGAAATTCGAGGTAGGGGAGGGGAGGTTGGCACTTTAGAGCCAAAGAAGTGGAGAGGAGGGTGACGCCGCCGAGTACGACCATGGGATGGAGTTACGACCATGGGATGGAGTTGCGTGATGATTGAAACTGGATTGCAAGTAGGTGACATTTTAAATGAATGTTGCGCGAGTTAGAGAAAGAAAACATGTCACTTTGTCATTCGATGAAATTATAAGATGTGTCCTATAGAGACGTGCGTGCACGTGCAAGGCTACTAGTATATTAAAATTGCAAAGTCACCGGAGACGACGTACCATCGATTTTTTTTGTTTCTTTAGAAAATAGTAATGTTAATTTTTAGGGTTTAAACTCTGGTGAGATATAACTACATCTCAACACTTCAATTTTCCCTCATAGATCGTGCTTCCGTCTGCCCTGGAATTCCAGGTTCGGCGGCGTCGACGGTGACACGCCTCCTGCTGGAATTCTTTAATATGAAATACTAATATTAAATTTTTGGACTTAAACTCCGGTGAAATGTAACTACTACTACTAAGCCTGAGCATTCACGGTTTAACACGTTTGAGCAAACTGCTCAAACCAAACCGTAGGTCACGGTGTTAGCTGATTCGGTTCGGTGTAAACTGATCACTTACCAGTACATACGGCGGTGCGGTCTGGATTGGTTTCTCGGTTTGAGCGGTTTCACAGCGCGCTGCGGACATGCACATGCGACGCTGCGGACTGGACTGCAGTACTGCACTGATCGTTCAGCAAGCACTGATCCTCCAGAAACACCGTATCCGGCAGGGAAGAAGACCGACACCGTATCTGTCCACGGGCTCCTCCATGGCCGCGCTCGTCTCGCCGGCGGCCTCCTCGTCGACCTCCGCCGCCAACAGCACCAACACCACGCCCACGGCGGACCAGGGAAGCGCCCGCAGGAGCCCCGGAGCGCTCATGCCCACCACCCCGACGCCCACCTCCGCCTCTCCAAGTCCGGCAGCAAGTCCATCAAGGTACAGCCCCACGTAGCGTGCGCGCTCGACCTCCTAGCACGCCTCGGCTGCGGCGCCTCCAACCGCCGCCTGCTCGTCGAAGGGGACGCGGAGGCCAAGGACGCTGTGCTCTGGAACAAGCAGGTTGCAATGCTCGCGGAGGCCAAGGACTGGGCCGGCGCGATCGCCGCCTTCCGTGAGATGCAGGCGCGCGGAGTCGCCGGCGACGGGTACGCGTGCGCGCGGGTGCTCCACGCCTGCGGCCGCGCCGCCGGGGAACCACACCTTCTCCAGCGTGAGGGGCGCGCCGTGCACGCGCACGAGCTCAAGGCCGGGCTCATCGACGTGCCCGGGTTCCTCGCCGGGATGTACGCCGAGGGAGCGGACGTGGCGGCGGCGACCACGTTGCTGCTCCGGGCGGACGGCGCCTCCAGAAACACCTCGGCGTCAGGGTTTTCCATGGCCGCCATAACCTTGGCGCGCTCAGCCTCCGCCGGCCGCCGTGCCCTCGCCTCCGCCTCCGCCAACCGCCGTGCGGCCCGTTCTGTCGCCTCCGCCCTAGCGTGGGATGCGTATGCGGTGTGCTATGCGGTTTGGTCGGTTTCAACGGGTCGAATCCAGCTCAAACCAGGGAAAGAAGTTTTATCTCGGTTTGATCGGTTTCCTTGCTCGAACCCGTCATAAACCGCTGATGCGGTGCGGTGCGGGTTGGTCCGTCGGTTTGACACCGAATTATGCCCAGGATTAACTACTACTCCAATTTTAGTGGGAGTACATCTCAACACTTCAATTTTTCCCCGTAGATCCTGCTTCGGTGTGTCGTGGAATTCCAGGTTCGGCGGCGTGGACAGTGACACGCCTCCAGCTGAAATTCTTTTGTGCACATCACTAGTGGAATAAAACCGGAGCACGAGAGAACAAAGAAAAGAAAAGGGCATAGAATACACGTACGCTCCCACTAAACACACAGGCCCACATATCATTCGACCCCACCTCCGGCGGGCCCGCAGTAAATCGTAATCGCCTCGCCCAAACTTTCCCCTCTCTTCCTCCCACTCGCACCACCACCCCCCACACAATCAAGCGCAAACCCCCGCAAGTAACCACGTCGCAGATGCCCCATTACCATTAGCTCCGAAAATCCAAAACTATCCGTCCCCTCACCCACCCCCACCACCTCACTCCCCCCCGCGGCGACGGCCGCCATGACGACCGGATCCACCGGCGACCACTACGGCCACGGCCCGCCCTCCTACCCGCAGCAGCGCCGCCCGCACTACGGGCACTCCTACGGCTCCTCCGCCTCCTTCCGCGGCTGCTGCTGCTGCATCTTCATGCTCGTCATCTTCCTGGCCCTCCTCGCCCTCGCCGTCGCGCTCGTCGTCATCCTCGCCGTCAAGCCCCGCAAGCCCCAGTTCGACCTCAACCAGGTCTCCGTCCAGTACCTCCTCGTCGCCCCTCCTTCGCCCTCCACCGCTGCCGCCCCCGCCGCCGCCTACCTCTCCCTCAACATCACGCTCCTCTTCACCGCCGTGAACCCCAACAAGGTGGGCATCCGGTACGGCGCCACGGCGTTCGACGTCATGTACCACGGGGTGCCGCTCGGGGTGGCGGCCGTGCCCGGGTTCGAGCAGCCGGCCCACAGCACCCGCCTGCTCCAGACCCGCGTCGTCGTCGACCGCTTCAACGTCCTCCAGTCCGACGCCCAGGACCTCGTCCGCGACGCCGCGCTCAACGACCGCGTCGAGCTCCGCATCACGGGGGAGGTCGCCGCCAAGATCCTCGTACTCGGCTTCTCATCCCCAAAAGTCCAGGTAATTAAACTGCTTTTCGAAACCAGTTTTCGCTTCCGCCGCACTCCACTACAGCACTACTACGGCCTGCTGATCGAAATGAATGAACAAACAAACCTGCAGGTGTCGGTGGATTGCGCGATCGCCATCAGCCCGATGAGGCAGTCCGTGACGTACAAGCAATGCGGCGTCGACGGGTTAAGTGTGTAGCGGACTAGCGGCAGTGCGGCAGCAAGCCAGCCGTCCCCCGCCGCATGAACACCGCAGAAGCGGAAGCTACAAGTACCACTATAGTCTAATTATTAATGGAGATAGATATGTGGATGGGGAGGAATCTGTGCGTCGATTCTACTAAATCTCTAGTCTCGGGTATGGATTCCTTGCTGTGCGTGTGTGGGACTGGTAAATTTCGAGCTCTCACCTCACCTCGCCTTAGCCGATCTTTGTGAATTACCACTGATTTTTGTGAATTACTGGATGCCATTAGTAGCAAGCAAGCAAGTAAGTACTACAGGTACTGTATATGAATCAGAATCACCAATTCACCGTGTTTCTTGGTCCATGGCCGTTGCTTAGGAGCAAAGGGAAGGGAAGTGGTGGGGGCTAGCGAGCGGAACGAGTGGAATCTGACCGCTTTCCGCTCGCTCCTCCTTGTCTGCGTCCGTGGGATTGTTTCCCGTGTTTGTTTGTTCGTGGGAGTCGGTGGGTACTGCGCTGTCCGATGCACATCGCCTCGCTCGTTTCTGTGTAAGCGGCGAGCTGGGAAGCTTGCTGCCTTGTCGACCGCCGACGGCGTAGAGCCGTCAAGGTGTAGGCAAGGCTACTGGCATTGTAGTAAATAAATACAGACTTAGTGTGGCAATGGCAGAGACGGTGAAGTTGAAATTTGACCTTTCCACTGCGACCTTTGTCGACAGGAATATGAAAAGCGTGTTCAGTAGGGCCGGATATCAGATTAAATTAAATTAAAGTAGCAGATGAAGATTTTGGGTTTCTTCTGACAGCGGATCTCAGTTTTGCACATGGCGTGGCATGACATGGTTTTTGTATGAACCTGTGCGACACATCCAGTCATCATCAGTGTTTTGATTCTCGTGGGTATCTGCTGCCTCCTCGGACATTTGCGTGCGCAATTTGTTAATTTCTTCAAATCTCATCAATCGAAAGTCGAATAAATTTGGATGGTTGCTTCCCGTTGTGAAGTCTTATCACGGATGTCCGTCCGTGCCACTGGTCTCGTCGAGCAGACCGTAATGATCAAGCCGCCGCATCGATGGGAGCTGGAGCTCACTTGGCTTGACCAACCCACTCACTCAAGTCGCTGCGTCACAGTCCTACCGATGGTTGCGGCCAGTGAAAGACTGAGAGCTATCGTTGTTGGTACTGTAGCTCGCGGTGTGCTCCTAAAGACACTCGAACGCGGCCGTCCGTCGTGATCGTGAAATCCGACCTCGATCTGGACCAACTTCGTGTTCCTCGCGTCGAGTTGCTTTGACGTTTTGCATTTTCAGTGTTTTGGTGTATAGCGACCATCATTCTTGACCTAACAAAGACCCCCGAGCTACCGCCGTAGCCTAGCCGTTTCCTACGTATGGAGTACGTACGTCGCAGCCCTGGACGGGAGACCGACGTGTGTGTCCTAATCATCGGCTCCATCTCGAGGATTCTCTGCGATCACTGCTTGGGACACGGATCCTCTGACGTTGTCTCCCCTGACGTGGGGTCGCTGACTGTGGGCCCAGGCCCCACACGTCAGTGCCTGCGCCGGCACGTCAGGGGAGCCCCGTCCCACTGCTTGTTGTACTCGAGTTTAGTACAGAGCAGTGCATGGCGCGAGCACTGTTGGCTGTTGGACGTGGTCAATGTCAGCGCGTCAGTGTGACACAGATCTGAACAGTACCGGTCGAGATGGTTAGAGCATCCCACTCGCCCCCCAAACGGCCTCTAAAACTGTCTATTTTATGCTCTCGTATGGGGCACCACATAAATAATTTAAACAAATTTGAATCACAATAAAATTATGCAGCTTCTCCTTTACGCATCCACAAATGCTCCACCAGATCATACTGCACCTGCTGATGAGTGTTTGTGTCTCGTATCTCTTGCCTTCTAGCGAGAAACTTTGTAAACGTTGGAGGGACATTACGATCAACTTGTGCAAGAGACCCCTATCATTCATACGGTTCAGTGTCAAAGCCCAGTGCATACAGTCCATGCTTCCAATTATCGCATGAAATCCACTCTCAGCATTCTGCGCCATGATTCGAGCTGTGTATTCTGCATTGGGTGTGCATAGGTACTTCTTTCCAAACACTGCCACAATAGCCCTGCAGAACATGTACATGCAGTCAATGACCGTGGACTCGACCATGCGCAGATAGTTGTCCTGTGTATCTTCAGGCATTCCATATTGCTGAAATATTGCCCAAATATTATGTGGGCCTTTGGCCCATTTAGCAATTCCAGAAAAATCCCTAAAGCCCATGCTGCTGTCATGGCAAGTGGTGAGACTTTAGTCTCATACTGCTAGTTTAGTGAGATGTGCATCAGCTTATATACTGAGCCATTCTACTACTAGTACGAGTTGGTATGAGGTATGAGAAGAATGGCTGTGTACCACACGCGCGCTCCTCCTCCTCCGCCGCCCGCCTCGCCTCGCCACGACGCGCCGCGGGTTGCGGGAATCTCGCCGAGCCGATGTATTCTTTTTGTCACGCAAAATTGGAGAATACGAGTACGGTCGCAGCTGAAACGTTTTGTCTTAATGGAAAATGAATACGAGTTGTAACGCCTGTCTTAATTACGGCTGTTTCCAGTATTCATTGCCCTAATGGAAATTGACTGTGTACGTTTCGGTTTGCCCTCTCGCCTCCTGCGTTGCGTATATGAAGAAGAGGTCGCTCCTCTCCTGCGTAACAGAGAACAGAATACATTTGCCCACAGCTGCCACCGCCTCCATCGTTCCTCCAACTGTCGCTGCCATCGTTGATCCCATCCCGTTCGCCGCGTACACGGTCGACGGGAGAGCAGGCCTCCGAAACCCCGCCTCTCCGTTTCCTGTACGGGAGAGGGGCGATTAGGTTTTTGGGGAGCGTCTTCTACGCGACTGCTCGCCAATCTTCGTCCACTACTTCGGCTACTTCCTCTACGTCCGCGTCGCCTTCGTCTTCGTCATGGGAACCGACGCCGACCGTCTCGCCGCTGACAAGAGGGCTGCCGACGATGCTGCTGCTTCCGCTTCGGCCAATTGACCAACTGCCGGGTATAATATGTTTATACCTCTCCTAGTTATTTACATGTTTACTGTACTAGTGATTTGTTTAGATGTATCTACTATATGCCTAGTACACGACTACACTGTTAAGTTTCAGTATGTCATTAGCACAATATGCGTCATGATTTCAGTTAATACTTGGATTAATATAATCGGAAAATTGCTTATATTCTCAACAATCAAAAAACCTAATATGTGTAGGCAATTTTCGATCCAAGGTTTTGCTGCTGCACTAAAACCAACCCCCTTCACGGGGACGTATTTTAAGCGTTAGCAGACCAAAACCACCTTATGGCTCACTGCGTTGAACGTGTTCTGGGTCGCCGCTGTGACTCCCACTGGAACGATTGCTCCTGAACAGGAGAAGGCGTTTAGGGAGGCCACCGTCGTCTTTGTTGGAGCCGTTCTAAGCGTGATCGGAGATAAGTTGGTTGACGCATATTTGCATGTGCGGGTTGCCAAGGACTTGTGGGAGGCGCTCGAATCTAAATTCGGCGCAACCGATGCTGGAAGCGAGATGTATACCATCGAGCAGTTCCATGATTACAAGATGGTTGAAAACCGTTCTGTATTGGAGCAGGCTCATGAGATACAATGCATCGCAAAAGAGCTTGAGTTTCTCAAGTGTGATCTACCGGGCAAGTTTGTCGCGGGATGCATAATCGCTAAGTTGCCTAATTCATGGAGGAGGTTTGCCACTACTCTGAAACATCAGAGGCGTGAATTCTCTGTTGAGGATGTCATTGGTCATCTGAGTGTTGAGCAGAATTCGAGGGCAAAGGACTCGCATGGAAAAGGCGAAGGTACTTATGTTGCCAATATGGTACAGAAGAACTTCAACCCCCACAAGCACAAAGGGAAAACTGGTGTCCAACAGAATACCGACTTCAAGAAGAAGGGTAACAAACCCTTCAAGAAGGATAAGAAGAAAGGTGCATGCTACACCTGTGGTTCAGAGGAACATTGGGCTCCTAAGTGCCCGAAGAAGTTCAAGAAACCAGGACAGGACTCCAAGTCCGTCAACATGATTGTGAGCAACAATGAGAATGGTGCATCTGGGTACGGTAATTTGTTTACTGTATTTTCAGTTTTTCAGTCTAACGAATGGTGGATTGACACAGGTGCAAATACTCATGTATGTGCTGACATTTCATTGTTTTCTTCTTATCAGGTCACAGGGAACGGATCCGTATTGATGGGGAATGGAGCGAGTGCTACTGTTCTTGGTGTTGGCACGGTCGATCTGAAGTTTACTTCGGAAAGGATCGTGCAGCTCAATAACGTGCAACATGTCCCCGCCATCAAGAAGAATCTCGTTAGTGGCTCCCTTCTATGTAGAGAAGGGTTTAATTTGGTATTCGAGTCTAATAAAGTAGTTGTTACGAAATATGGACAATTTGTTGGAAAAGGTTATGAATGCGGAGGCATGTTCCGCTTTTCTCTTGCTGATTTTTGTAATAAAGTCGTGAACAATATTCATTCGAATGTTAATGAAACAGAAGTTTGACATTCACGTCTTTGTCACATTGGTTTCGGTTGTATGACGCGGCTAGCAAAACTAAGTTTAATCCCATCTTTCACTTTAGCCAAAGGTTCTAAATGTCTTTCGTGTGTTCAAGCAATGCAACCTCGCAAGCCTCATAAAGCTGCGGAGGAAAGACACTTGGCACCGTTAGAACTTATACATTCTGATCTTTGTGAGATGAATGGCTTATTGACTAAAGGTGGAAAGAGATACTTCATGACACTGATAGATGATTCCACTAGATTTTGCTATGTATATTTGTTAAGCACTAAAGATGAGTCTCTTCACTACTTTAAAATCTATAAGGCAGAAGTTGAGAATCAACTTGAAAAGAAAATTAAACACATCCGGTCTGATCGTGGTCGAGAGTACTTCACGAATGAGTTTGATTCTTTCTGTTCGGAACACGGTATTATTCATGAGAGGACGCCTCCCTATTCTCTCCAGTCAAATGGGGTAGCCGAACGGAAAAACCGTACTCTAACAGATTTGGTTAACGCCATGTTAGATACATCGGGTTTATCCAAGGCATGGTGGGGGGAGGCGATATTGACGTCATGTCATGTCCTGAATAAAGTTCCGACAAAAGACAATGAGCTCACACCGTATGAGCAATGGCAGAAGAGAAGGGCAACACTCTCATATTTACGTACTTGGGGCTGTTTGGCGAAAGTCAATGTGCCGATCCCCAAAAAGCGTAAGCTTGGACCCAAGACCGTGGACTGTGTTAATTTGGGCTATGCTAAGAATAGCGTTGGCTATAGATTTTTAGTAGTGAAATCTGAGGTACCTGGCGTGAAGGTCGGTACAGTTATGGAGTTTAAAGATGCTACTTTATTTGAGGATGTTTTTACTATGAAAGATATGCAAAGCACTTCTGGACAGGAATCTGAGTAAACTCCTGAGCCTGCCATTTCTATGGAATATTATGAACAAACCCATGATGAAATTCCTGAGAAGGATGACGAGGAAACCCTTGGTGGGGCCAAGCGACAGAGGACTGCAAAGTTCTTTGGCGATGATTTCCTCGTGTACCTTGCCTCGTGTACCTTGTGGATGATACTCCCACTTCTATTTCAGAAGCTTATGCATCTTCGGATGCTGATTACTGGAAAGAAGCAGTCCGTAGCGAGATGGATTCCATCATGGCTAACGGGACATGGGATATTACTGAACGTTCTTACGGTTGTAAACCGTTGGGATGTAAGTGGGTGTTCAAAAAGAAGCTTAGGCCCGATGGTACGATTGAAAAGTACAAGGCTAGGCTTGTGGCCAAGGGCTATGCCCAGAAAGAAGAGGAAGATTTCTTCGATACTTATTCACTTGTGGCCAGACTGACCACGATACGAGTTTTACTCTCGTTGGCGGCCTCGCATGGTCTTCTCGTCCATCAAATGGATGTTAAGACGGCTTTCCTAAATGGAGAGCTAGACGAGGAAATCTATACGCAACAGTCAGATGGCTTTGTATTAGATGGTCAGGAAGGAAAGGTATGTAAGTTACTGAAATCTTTATATGGACTGAAACAAGCACCTAAGCAATGGCATGAGAAATTCAAAACAACTTTAACCTTTGTTGGTTTTGTTGTTAATGAAGCTGACAAATGCGTATACTATCGCTATGGTGGGGGCGAAGGAATTATACTGTGCTTGTATGTTGATTACATACTGATTTTTGGGACCAACCTCAAAGTCATTGAGGAGGTCAAGTATTTTCTATCTCAAAACTTTGAGATGAAGGACCTTGGTGTGGCTGATGTTATTCTGAACATCAAGCTACTGAGAGATAATAAGGGTGGGATTACACTTTTGCAATCCCATTACGTTGAGAAGATTTTGAGTCGTTTTGGATATTCGGACTGCAAAATTTCTCCAACGCCTTATGATACTAGTGTGCAAATTCGAAAATTAAATGGCACAGCTAAGGATCAACTGAGGTACTCTCAAGTAATTGGCTCTCTCATGTACCTAGCTAGCGCGACAAGGCCTGACATCATGTTTGCTGTTTGCAAACTGAGCCGGTTTGTTTCTAATCCGGGTGATGTGCATTGGCATGCTGTCGAAAGAATCATGCGCTATTTGAAAGGTACTGAGAACTACGGACTTCACTATACCAGAAGCCCGTCAATACTTGAAGGGTATTGTGATGCGAATTGGATCTCTGATGCTGATTAGATGAAAGTCACAACAGGGTATGTGTTTACTCTTGGAGGTGGTGTTGTTTCCTGAAAGTCTTGCAAGCAAACGATCCTGACGAGATCGACAATAGAAGCATAATTAACAGCATTGGACACATCTGGTGTCGAAGCAGGATGGATTCGAGATCTTTTGATGGACTTGCCAGTGGTTGAAAAGCCAGTTCTGGCTATACTTATGAACTGCGATAACCAAACAGTGATTGTAAAGGTTAAGAGTTCAAATGACAACATGCAGTCCAACAAACACATAAGAATGAGATTAAAATCTGTCAGAGATTTAAGAAACTCCGGAGTTATAGCGTTGGATTATATCCAGTCGGCTAAGAATCTGACAGATCCCTTCACTAAAGGGCTATCACGTGTTGTGATAGAAAATGCATCGAGTGAGATGGGTATGAAACCCACATGAGTTGCCATGGTAGTAACCCAACCTATGTGATCGGATATCTCGTGAAGTAGAACCAGAGAAAACAAGCTATTGGTTAACTGAAGAGAGTAAACTATACTAACCCACTCCGTTGAAGATGCAATACTCTCGGTAACTGTATGGCAGGTTGACTTTTATCTTAATGTGTTACAAAGCTTTGCATAAGCAAGACGCTATCCTAAAGAGCGATCTTTGGAGGAACACACCTATATGAATCTTCCTGCTGGTCACAGTCTATGAGATTAGGGTGATCTCTAATTAGTTCATGAACAGGTCAGGAGTGACTAATATGCTCCACCCGAGGGATCAGCCTTCGGCAGCCTAGTACTGGTAAGACATTTGGTGAAACTTATTTACGTCAAACTGACAATTCAAGGCCTAGTCCATTGTCAGTTGTAAAGGAGTGTAGCTGATTGCTCTAGGTAGAGTTCAACCTTAACAGGTCTCTACTGAAAATACTGGTATATTAAAACAGTGTTTGGAACAAGTGATAACATCATGAGACTTTGGGATCTGGTGGGGGATTGCTGAAATATTGCCCAAATATTATGTGGGCCTTTGGCCCATTTAGCAATTCCAGAAAAATCCCTAAAGGCCATGCTGCTGTCATGGCAAGTGGTGGGACTTTAGTCACATACTGCTAGTTTAGTGAGATGTGCATCAGCTTATATACTGAGCCATTCTACTAATAGTACGAGTTGGTATGAGGTATGAGGAGAATGTCTGTGTATCTCACGTGCGCTCCTGCTCCTCCGCCGCCCGCCTCGCCACGCCTCGCCTCGTCACGACGCGCCGCGGGTTGCGGGAATCTCGCCGAGCCGATGTATTCTTTTTGTCACGCAAAATTGGAGAATACGAGTACGGTCGCTGCTGAAACGTTTTGTCTTAATGGAAAATGAATACGAGTTGTAACGCCTGTCTTAATTACGGCTGTTTCCAGTATTCATTGCCCTAATGGAAATTGACTGTGTACGTTTCGGTTTGCCCTCTCGCCTTCTGCGTTGCGTATATGAAGGAGAAGTCGCTCCTCTCCTGCGTACCAGAGAAGAGAATACATTTGCCCACAGCTGCCACCGCCTCCATCGTTACTCCAACTGTCGCTGCCATCGTTGATCCCATCCCGTTCGTCGCGTACACGGTCGACGGGAGAGCAGGCCTCCGAAACCCCGCCTCTCCGTTTCCTGTACGGGAGAGGGGCGATTAGGTTTTTGGGGAGCGTCTTCTACGCGACTGCTCGCCAATCTTCGTCCACTACTTCGGCTACTTCCTCTACGTCCGCGTCGCCTTCGTCTTCGTCATGTGAACCGACGCCGACCGTCTCGCCGCTGACAAGCCTGCCGCTGACAAGAGGGCTGCCGACGATGCTGCTGCTTCCGCTTCGGCCAATTGGCCAACTGCCGGGTATAATAAGTTTATACCTCTCCTAGTTATTTACTGGTTTACTGTACTAGTGATTTGTGTAGATGTATCTATTATATGCCTAGTACACGACTACACTGTTAAGTTTCAGTATGTCATTAGCACAATATGCGTCATGATTTTAGTTAACACTTGGATTAATATAATCGGAAAATTGCTTATATTCTCAACACATATGCCAGTATCTGGAGGGCGACCGTGCATTTCTGAATAGTTGAGAAACCAAGCAAACCAACGACGTCTCTCTTCAGTTTGAAATAATCATCAAACATTCTAAAATGCTCGAAAATTTTCAAGAACAGTCGCCGAGTCATCCTGAAACGACGGCGTAATTTGACTCGCCATGCACCGGATCGTCGCTGAAATAGTCTGCCCACAACATGCAATAGCCTTCCATCCTCTGGCTCGGCCTGCTCTTGCAGCGTCCTGGCGCAGAACCACCAACAATCTTCTTGTTGTACTCGACGATCATGGCCAGGAGGGAGACGAGGATCTGCATATGCTACTCGTCGATGCCCTCTTCCCTTTCCAGCGTCGCCGCGGCCATTTCCTCGTCCATCAAGGCGGCGAGCACCGCCTCATCGTCCGAGTCCATCGCCTAGGCACATCGTCGAACACCTCACGGCAAGGTGCGCCCGCGGTGGGAACGAAGGTGTTCGTGGGGCGGTGGTGGACGGCAGCAGGAGCTGCGCGGCGGGGAGGGATGGTGGACGGCGTCGAACGCCCTCCGGTGGAGAGGGGTGGTGAGGGCGGAGCACAGAGGTCTGACTGGCTTAGTCGCGAGGTGAAAAGTGCAAGGTGAGGGTGGGTTTTCTGCTTTTATCGCCGACATGTGTGGCCCGCGGCGTGATTTTGTCACGCCGACATCCCCGCTTGCCCCCTGTGTATTGGGTTCGGTCTGGAGGTGCTGAAATTCTATTTGGACCGCGCTGGTCTGATTTTAAAATTGGGGTCTGAGCCTATGGGGCCCGGGGGAGTGGGGATGCTCTTTGCTACGGACATTTTGGGGCTCCAGTCAGCAGAGCGTCCAGAAGATCCAATATCCTGCTAATTGTTTTCCTGATTCTACTTGCTCTGCGTCTTTTCTGCATTATTATTTGCAGATTATGCATCTGCCTCGCCGCACCAACCAACCGAGCACGTTGTACAGAGTCCAGCAACGAGTAGGAGCATGTACAACTCACATGGTCATGGGTTCACTTTTAGAAGCCACCATCTTCTACACTTTTTTTTTAGATAAAGATCTTCTTCTACACCTTTTGCCATCTCTTCTTGCTGCTGCAGGCAAACCCGGTGGGTCTTCCCGTTTCTTCTCTCTTTCCGCTTCTCGCCGCCAGCGTATCGTAAATTAGCAATGTGCAACTGTGCAAAAGGAAACAAAGCGTGATGCAAAATAAAAGATGGATCCTGCGATGCTGTCATTGTCTTGTCTCTGTCTCCGCTTCTTGAAGTAACTTTGTCCCCTCCGGTGTTCCTTTTCTTGCTTCGGCACTTGACACTCGCTGAAACTATCGTAGAGCTGTGGAAATTTTGTACTTTTACACCAGAGGAAACAGGGTGTTCCCGTGGAGGTGAAACATCTCATAGTACACTTCGGTGTGGTATTCCTTTTTCCGTATCATTTTTCTCTTAGAGGAAAAATATATATGGTCACCTAGATCACACATAATCCACTCTACAAGCTGACAAGCACAAGTCTACCCAAAATTACACATACATCCACTCTCTATACATATTTTTTGAAAAGAGGTTAAAACCCTTGACCTCTTTATTTCTTTCATTAAAAAAGACTCGCAAAAACCTAACAACGAACAAACTTACATAGCGAAACCGTCAAACATGGTGACAACACCATCAACTAGCACGGCGATAAAGGACAAACGAGGTCTAATTCGACGGACATAACCATCATCGGCTTACCGACCAAAACTAGAGAGGGTGCCTCATGCAGAGGCTCCGGAAGTCCACTTGCAACTCATGTGAAAGAGAATTAGCTTAATTCTCAGTCAGGTGACATCATCAAATCCCAGTAGCAAGTCTACTTGCAACTGATGCACGAATCACGAGGCAAATCCATTGGTCTAAAATAGTTCCAAGTCCACTTGCAAGTGATGACATCATGTGGCTGAGAATTAAGCTAATTCTCAATCGACTGAGAATTAGCAAAACCGATTCTTCAATGTATGGGCAATGTTTAAAAAGCCTACAAAAGGTTCTTCAGCAGGAGCTGGTAGGATGGTGAAGATCGCGCACGAGGTGTATTGCTGAGGACACGGTTGGGGCCTGGACATACTCCGATCGTGAGGAGAGATGATTCACTTTCAGTAAAAAGCGTGATTTCATATGAAGTTGCTACAAGAATTAAAGAGAGTCATCTGTAGTGTGGCTGTTATGTTTGATTCAGTTTTGGTTTAGCCTATAGTAGTTTCCCTACTTGGTAGTTAGTCTTTTAAAAGAGTTGAATTTTGTTATTTTTCTTTTCCGAGGATTGGGGGTGGGCGGGTGTGGTGTATTGGAAAACTGAACTCAATTTCAGCAAAATGAAATCGGGGACGTTTGACACCTTTTATTTTTTATTTTTTTCATAGCCCTCCGTTTTTTAATATCAGACGTTTTAGCATTTGACTAGATTCACATGTATGTCCATGTATGTAGATATGTTTTAGTGTGTATGTACATTCATTTAAACGTGTATCTAGCCAACCTACACAGAATTTAAAACGTCTTATAATTATAAATAAAGAGAGGTATTACCTTTTCAGAAATTAGTATTTGACTTATGTGATCAAACTTATTTTTTCATAGCTTAAAAGAAAAATAAATTTTAATGTGAGAACAGAAAGTGAGCAGTAAGAGAACTTGCCTGTGGCAAGATGGTTAGGAGGGTGGTTGTACCCCCAGCCAATCAGAGTTCAAATCCCAGATTTGACGTTGGTGTTTCTTATTTAGGCGGAATATATTCTTCAGTGGGAGGCGACGTTCCCGTCGACAGCGAAGCGCCTGTGGTGATTTCGTCAATCTCAAGACCTGATCCGCCGGCTCAGTCTCTCGGAGGTGCTCATAGATTAGGGTGTGCGTGCGTGCGTTCATAGGGTTGAGTGTGTGCGCGTGTATATGATCGCTTACGATTGTACTGTGTTTCTAAAAAAAAGTGAGCAGTAGATTAACATATTCCCCTGGCTGATTATCCAACCGAGCGGCCCTTCACCGACCAGTCCTTCCAATGCACACGTGCAGATTGCAGAGCAACGAGGGCCAGGCCACTCTTTGCCTGCCGGCACACGCCGCGAGCGCCTGCGCGGTGATGAGGCAGCTCCTCGCCGAGTCCGAACACCCAACACCAACAGTATAGAAATCCGCGGCGAACCTTGACTTCTCCCCGCCCCCCATCTTCACTTCTTCAGTTTAGAATCGCTGATCCGAACCGCCGAGTCCCCGGCCCCTTCCCGATCCCGGCCACCATGGAGGGCGGCGCCGACGCCTTCGGCTCCTCCACGGCGCCGCTGGCCTGGCACGACTTCCTCGAGCGCATGCGCCAGCCCTCCGCCTCCGAATTTGTCAAGGCCATCAAGGGGTCAGCTCCCGCTCCCGTTTCCCCCAATTTCCGTTTCGTGCTGTAGAGATCTGTGGTGGTGGTTTATCGCAGCTCTGCGCGATGCGCGTACCGGCGTAGGGTGATCGGTTATCAGTGCGGGATTAGCCATTTTGCTCTCGCCCGGTTGGAATTCGGTACGCTTTGAGCGCGGATCCAAGGGGATTCTGCTGCCGGTGCCTGTTTGTCTGGAGAGCTTACCCATTTTGTAGAGGAAAAGGCCTGACGGCCCAGCTTTTTTGTAGAAAGCAAGAAGGAGAGCTTAACCTGGGATTGCTGTTTATGTCTTCATTCATGTGCTAACCTTCATTTGTGTAATTTCGACCTGGGATTTCAATGGCATTCCTGTTTTCGTGTTTGGGACTGTTCAGTGTGTGGAGGAAACTTGATTGATCAGTGTGTGCCCCTGCTTACCTGTGTAGTGGAGGCCTTGAGGGAAGATGGTCTCTATGTTCTAGTAAAAGAACTACATTGGGTGCAGCGCATGAAACTTACCGTGCTTATTTTTCTGGAGTTGAAGATGAATCTCTCGGACTATCTAGACAAATGATTGGACTTACCCATAATGCTTGTTGCAAATAGCATCCGCAACCAATGTTGAACGAACCTTTAGCTTCCATTATGTCACAAGCATAGTATAGTCAAATATCAATCAATTTCTTTCTTTATTTCTCCACATGTTGCCAACAAGGCTAAAAGCCGCAAGTAGTGAATTAATGCTTTGTGAACTTGCGGGATTCCGTGGTTCTTCTACATGCAAAAGTATATTGTGGGGCATCGCCATCCCTGATTAGATTCAGTACCGGTCTTTACTTAATACTCGCCATTCCTGTAAGTTTGATGTGGTCATGTTTTATCTATACAGCTTTATCGTCACGTTCTCAAACAGAGCTCCTGATCCAGAAAGAGATAGTGCAGCTGTCCAAGAGTTCCTTGAAAATATGGAAGGTGCTTTCAGATCCCACACTCCTTGGGCTGGCAGTTCTGAAGAAGAGCTAGAGAGTGCCGGTGAGGTAATTTTCTTATTCTGTTTACTGTTAGTAGAACTGCATGTCTAGAGAAAAGCTCTTTCTTCACATTGATTGCGAATTTTGTTACGTCCTCGTAAAAAAGAGTCATGTTCTTTCATCTTGGTTGATGCCATGTAGGTGTTTCTTGAAGTATCTGATTCTCAAATATTGGACCCTGCAAACTGTAGTTTCTAACATGGTTTAACTAAGGCTTTGATTTTTTTTGAGAAATCGACTGAGTTTGTTTGACAGTAAGGTAAACTAGATAAACGATCACCATTTTTTTCTTATTCTCGCTGTCTTGTTTCTTGTGAGTGTCACTTGTCCAAGTCAAAGATTCAGGCAACAATCCATCATGTATCTACATTCGCTGTCTCCTGATTGCTGGATGGACGGTGCATGTAATCAATTTTATAGTCACATTGAAGTACCATTTGATTAAGACTTGCAGTGTTATATGACTTGCTGTGGTAAATGTCTGTGTATATCAGGATGAATTATTTGTGTTACTTATGCTATAATTGTAGCTGCTAATTTTTTGTGTGTTAGCTGTCAATCATGCAATGTATGTTCTGGAGTGTTTATTCTCTCTAGCATATAACTATATTTATCTTCGTTTACTCTGTGTGCTTCTAGGGCCTTGAGAAGTATGTTATGACAAAGCTGTTTAATCGGGTATTTGCTTCGGTCCCAGAAGATGTGAGGAGTGATGAAGAACTTTTTGAGAAGATGTCTTTGCTCCAGCAGTTTATACGTCCTGAAAATTTGGATATAAAACCAGAATATCAGAATGAAACATCATGGCTGGTATGAAACTAATTTCCTCTCTTATCTCAAATTTCGTGCAGTGAACGTGTTACTGCACTTCGTGATCGCAGGTTGTCCACATGAAAACTTCCAAGCTCAAATTGAGCCATGATACATAGGTCTGAGATTAAACCTGCTGACCTATATCTATGTTACTATGTTTGTAAACCAAAATACTAAACTATTATTGTCACTCTTCTCACTTATTTAAACTTGCTTTTTCGCATGTATGCCACTCTTGAAACTGCCGCTGCCTATCACCCTCTTGATGGAGTATTATAATCACTGTTGATTTTGAAACAAACATAAATTTCCAAAGTTGTTAAACACAGAATGTGAAGCCACTTGTGATGTAGTGACAGCTTTCCGCATACGTATTCTTTCATATAGATGTTTTTCGCTGATGCTTTTTTATTATTTTGTCAGCTTGCACAGAAGGAGCTGCAGAAGATGAATATGTATAAGGCTCCTAGGGATAAGCTTGCTTGCATCCTGAACTGTTGTAAAGTCATCAATAACTTACTTATGAATGCTTCTCATATGTCAAATGATAACGCCCCTGGAGCTGACGAATTCCTTCCAGTCCTCATCTATGTCACCTTAAAGGTATGGCTCTGTGCCTGTGCTAGTACATGTTGATGGGGTGAGATCTTTCTAGGAAGCCCTTCTTAAAAGTGAAGTATCTTTTTTTAGCAGTATTTGCCTATTGGTAGATCTGGCTCAAGTTCGGTATATGTTGGAAATGTATCAGTGTAGTGTGGTTGTGATGGTACCTGGTTGTTAAATACGCCGGGCATGACATTTCCTCAGTAGAAGTTTCAGTGCACTGTTTGGCCTAGCTTTGTTGTTTCTATTCATTGCCTTCTGTTTTAGCATTCTACCTGTCTATTCTAATGCAGCCTTAGTATTTTTTGTTCAAATAACAAGTCGTGCTGTAGTGTATTTGAAATTATCTGTATCTTGTGTGGAATCAATTTATATTCTTGTATGTGTAAAGTAATGATACTCTACAAAAAATTCTTACTTCTCCACCCTTCCAGTTCGGCCTGTCAACCTGTCAAGGTTCACTCACTGGTCTCATGCCCTTTTGCCATTACTCTGTTGCTTTATTTATCTAGACTTACAATGGCTTGGCCCCTTATGTTGTGGGCTTATAAAATGACTGTACAGAATTCTCTTATGGATTTATATTAATAGTAGTTAGCCTACATTATTTAACCTGCTCTTCTTGATGCAGGCTAATCCTCCACAACTACACTCAAATCTATTATACATACAACGATATAGGTGCCAATCACGATTGGTGTCAGAGGCTCAATATTTTTTCACAAACATCCTATCTGCTGAGTCTTTCATCTGGAACATTGATGCAGAATCATTATCAATGGATGAACGGGATTTCCAGAAGAAGATGGATTTGGCAAGGGAACGCTTGTTAGGATTATCAGCTGGCTCAGAAAACCAGGATAATGAAACTAATCTTGATGTGCGGGAGCATAGATCACAAATACTGAAAGGTAGTGGGAGTTCTGACGTCAACTTATCTTTGAAAGATCATGGCCAAGGTCCAGTTCAGGACAAGGGAAGGGAAAGTGACGTGAGCAGCAAATCAGTTGAGCGGGTGCAATCTATCTCTGATTTAGAGAAAAAAGGAGCTACAGAGCTTCTCAAGGATGACGACTTGAACAAAATGTTCCAGGAGTACCCATTTCTATTTGCCCGTGCTGGTGATCTGACGGTTGCTGATGTAGATACCCTTTTGAACTCTTACAAGCAACTGGTACTTAAGTATGTGGCACTTTCTCAGGGGATGGGTGTCACTCCTGAAACTCCTCTTGTTCAGAGCGCGCAAACTGCATCTGATCTGCAGATATCTGAGGAGCCTGAGAATGTGAAGAATGTTGTAAATAGTTCTGAGAGCGGTGAAGAAAGCAGCAAGATTTCTGAGGACATCAAAAAGGAAATTTCCAACTCAGAAGTAGGCAGCATCGGTACACAACAGGCTGCTATTGATCCAAGTGATGATCAGAATACACTGAAAGATGAATCCTCAGATCAGTCAGAGCATGCATGAGCGTCCAGTCTGGCCGAGCCGGTGTAACACAATGAAAACATTGCCTTCTGCAGTTTGTTCTCATACCAAGAGGTGGCAACAACCGTCCGCAAAACAGAATGCATATTTCTCCTGTGCCGAGATGCTTGCGACCCTTGAAGGCAGAACTGAACATGCTGGAAACTAGAACGTGATATTGAGTACCGTGGATGATGAAAATTCGTTCTGCTGAAGCTAGATCCAGATCCAAACGTTTGTTCACTGATCCTTGGCTCTTGACTTTGTTGTCTATTTGATTTTGTGATAATGCCATTTTTGTGAACTGTTCAGTCTGTAACTAGAATTCGTAAGTACAAGTAGTATATTCGTGCCAATATATCAGGGGCATGCATATCCACCCATACATACTAGCTGGGTGCTGACATATTTACTTTCCAATGACTAAATTTTGTCCCAGACTCATGGCGATTTTCCGATGGCTAAAAAGTTTTGTTGGATTCAGTTAGGGTATGAAACAAGTGCCCTCACACAAACGACACAGAACGAACTATACAAATTCTTAGATGGATTGTGTTCTCTTCAATGAATTCGTAAGTATTCGAATAATCGAGTAGTGTTATGCTTGTCTTTAGTAACTTGAAAAGAAGATGAAGAACCAGTGTCTTACAGTAACTTGGTGTGCTGGCTTCACTGTGCATTAAGGTCTTAATTACGGTCTGCCATACAAGAGATCTATCTACCATGAGAACCGTTCGGATCTATAGAGGTTCCAGCATTATTTCTGCCTTGACTTTTGTTTTCCCCTGAACTTATCCTGCCAGTCTTCATTAGAATATATAGAGGAATGAAGAGATATACGTGCTGACCCTGCATTCCAGCATCATATATACTCTTAAGCTGAGGCGTTGAGCTGTCCAGAACGTGCAATTGTTCTGCCCGTGTTCCCGATTTTGGCGCAATGTCAACTCATTCTCCATGGATCTAGAATGGTCGCGTATGTGTCTGGTTCGGATTTACAATTGCCGAGTTGAACGGCGAATTCTTACCCCCATTGTTTTATCAAGGACGGACTTCCTCACCATTGGTTATTGCATAACCTATGAATGAAGCAACCAATAGAGCGACATTACCGCTTGATGTTTTATCGGTCAGCAGCTGTTAGAATCCTGATCCCAAATTATTGTGTCCGGTGATGAAGTACTTAAATCAATCGAGACGTCGAGATCATGTACAGTTGCATCTTCACACCTGTACCTGTACCTGTACTGTACGGCTATACCCAGTAGGACTTCCGTCAGATAAGACATCAGTGTGTCCAAACGAGGCCTTAAGGTTTTGTGGCTGCTGATTCCGGTCTGTTCACACCCTGTCGTTTCGAAGAAAGAGTGACATGGTATGACCACCTTAAGGTCAAATGGCTTAGTTCATTGCAGGTGTTTGTCTACGACAGCTCCATGAATACAGTCCTTTTCGGCTCGAATTTGTATGCACATGCTGTCGGACGAAAAGATTGACATCTTCTCCTACTACCTTCGAGGCTTCGACCGTCTCTCCAGGCACCTGGGTTTTAGCTAGCCAGGAGTTGGCCATGAGGTTTAACTTGAATTTTTTTTTGAATGGTCACCGGGGGAGGGAGAAGACCCTCCACCTGAATTGTATTCATTTTCTGTTTAATGGGTTCAAGTGAACCAGAAATACAGGGATGCACAAAGGGGGGAATAAAATAGAAACAACACACACCAACACACACACATGGGGCGGGGGGATACAGGCACACTTGAGAAGCACTAACAGGCGTGCTCGCGTGACGACCACCACCAGGGAGACGAGCAGGACATTGCTTTGAGGAGTGCGCCCGACGCCGTCGAAGGGCATCACATTCCCGAGACATTGCAGACCGCAGCACCACCACCTGCTTGCATGGCGACTGCCCCCACACGCCGGCGAACCAGGAGCGAACGGAGACCAACGAGTGAGACTGGCCTAGCACCAGCTCCACGAACCTTGACCCCGACCTCAGCCAAAGGGGCAGCCCCAAGCACTCTGGCCTAGCACCAGTGCCACGTGGGGAGGCGACCTCGCCGCCGAAGGGGGCCGATCAACCGAGACCACACCAACAACACGAAGCTCGCGACAATGCCGCAACAATCCCCATCGGATATTCGCCAAGCTTGCACAACCAGCAAGCACGCCAAGAGCACATAAGGCAGCACTGCGAGGAAAACTGGCTCAAAGGCGAAGAGCAGGGGGTCCTTGCAACGCCTTCAAGAAGGGAGCCACGCCCACGGGCGTGGTCGTCGCAGAGCTTTCACTCGGACCTAGCGGACGCCATGAGGTTTAACTTGAAATTAAAATCTTTTCCGCCTCATCAAAGGGACAGCTTAAAGTGGGAAAGGCAAAAGAGCTAGCGGACGCGTTGGAATCTTAGCTAGATCGAAAGCATTATGTTGGTTTTTGGGTGATATCACCTTGACACCTTTACAATGCCAAAAACAAGCTAGGTTTGCAGAGTTACAGATGAGTACAGCTGACCAATACAGCTAGCTCCTGCGAGTGTGGGCTGCTTAAACTCGAAGCCTCAGCACGAGACACAAAGCGCATTCTCCCGTGCACTTTCTGATTAAACTAGAACTGTACTCGAGGAATTAAATAAACTGAAGCAAAACGGAACAAATCCAGCAAGTATACAATGCTATCAGTATCACTCGATTCACTCATCAACCCATACAGCTGTTTACTACTAGTATCACTGTATCAGTAATCTTTAACACAAATGTATATTATATGTTCTTACTAAATGAACGAAAGAATCTACGGAGGCAGACATGGACTGAGAGTCTGAGACCCAAGACCCTAGAGAGGATCGTCCATGCATGCACCTAAGCAACACGCTCACGGAGTAAGGAAGAAAAGAATCAATGGACGAATGCATGGGCAGCCTCTGATCAGTGCTTATCTTTCTGTCTAGTGCAGATGCCCGGGCCTAGCAAAAGCTCCACAGCCTCATCATCTCGCCGTCCTCCTCGGGCTCCTCCCAGCCGGCCGACGAGAAGGGCGTGGCGTGGCCGCCGGCGATGAGATCCATGAGCTTGGGGGACGCGAACGCGTCGAGCTCCATCCACAGCTCGTCCTGACCTCCCTCCGGCGAGCCAGCGCTGGCCGCAGCGGACATCGATGACGTCGCGTGCTCCTGGACGTCGGCGCTCCCTAATACCGAGGTCGGCGTCGTCGCCTCGGCGCTGGAAGAGCAGCTGTCGTCGGCGACGATCCTGGCAGTGGTGGTGTCCTCGAAGGCCGCGGCCGCAGCGGCGGCTGCTGCGCGCTGGATGGACCTCGGGGACACGTCGTCGTTGGCCACCGGGTCCGCCGGGTGCCACGTCGAGGATGAGGAAGGGAAGTTGAGGACGGCGTCGGAGCCCTTGAGGCGGAGGAGCGCGGCATCGTAGGCGCGCGCTGCGGCCTCCGGGGTGGCGTAGGATCCGAGCCAGATCCGGCGCTTCTGGTGCGGCGCCCTGATCTCCGACACCCACGACCCCCAGCTCCGCATCCGCACCCCCTTGTACTGCCTCGCCGCCTGCCTACTCCCGCCACCGCCAGTGCATAACGCTGCCGCGGCAGCACTCGCCGCTGCACCAGTGCCACCACCGCTCTCTGCCGCCGCCGCAGCTTCGTACCGGCTGCTGCTCGGGTGGTTCTTGACCATTTTTCACACACTGTGCCAGGCGCTTCTCTGGCTACACTGATGCGTAAGCAGGTCACACGTACTTATAGGACGCGGCGTGTGAACACCGTTGGCTAATTCGTGGGAAATTAAAGTGACAGTGTCACACTCGCGCACGCAAAGTCAGCACGTACTTACGTGAGTGGTCCTGGTAGTGGAGAAACGGTTCGCGCTATTCTTCTACTCCGTATAGCTTAGCTTGCATTTGGAAGAGAAGAGGTGCCACTGTGTCAGCACTTGTCTTTTTCGTTTTTAGTTTTCAAGACCATGGCTGACTGGGTGGCTAGATCACACATCGACGCAGCTGGAGGAGATGTATACGTATATGCCGACTTTGCCCTCGCCTGGCCAGGCTTGTTTGAGAAGGTATAGGCAGATCTTGGGAATGTAGCTTGCTCAAGGAGGTTCCAGGAACCAGGAAGCTGCGGTATTAACTGTGGCGAGAAAGAAACGAAAACAGGGTACCATCTCCACATGCATGGGCTGCCAAACCAGCTGCCTGATGCTGTCGGAGAACCAATACTAATAATAAATTAAAGCTGCTGAAAGAGCCGGAAAACTAGATCGATCGTCTGCCATGCCATTGTGCCGATTCAGTTAATGGAGCCCGGGCAAAAGCCCCTAAATATTTTTCTATAAAATGAGTTTTCCTTGCCATGAAAGAAAGGATCAAAAGAGACTATACAAAGCAGGCCTCTGAACAATGCTAAATTATTCGTTTTCGATTTCAGATGTCGATTGGTGCCTCGTACGTAGGACAATTTCATATTAAGATCTGCAGCCAGGATTCCCACTCTCTCACGTCATGAACTCATGGGCATGAGTCATGACAGATTTCTGATGGAAGGATATTAATCTGTGCTGCTATACGCACCTACATTGAAATTAAGTAACGGCTAGATGGTGTACCCTTGATTAAAAAGCTCATGTATCAGTCGTCATGGCCAAGCAAGTTCAAAGGCGGCCATCCATGCATGCATGCGTGCGTGGAGAGTGGGAGGTCAGATCAGGCATGAGAAAAGAGATTAAAGGTTCGAGATGATCATGTAGCTCTGCATATCTCGGTGTAAAGATTGGCTCGCGTATCGGAAAGTTCTGCCCCCCACGGCAAGTGATCAGGGGTGATAATGCGCTAATGCATTACCTGTTTCGGAAAGAAACACTGCTCATTCGACCGATATATCGGAATGGCATCAGCACTATGAGGGTCCCCGATGCATGAGGCGGTTCAAGAAAATTATTGGAGAAGTGAGAATCAGCTGATTGGAGTAGTAAAATCTTTCTCCCGCAGAAAATAAGTGAGAATCAGCTGATCGAAGAGATTAATTTCCTCACTTCTTTTTTATTGTCGCTTCAAACAGGTTACAAGTTACAACCATAGAAAGGCCGCGGTTTATCTAGCTACAATGATTTTGGATTTCTTGAACTCCTAGGTGAAAGCCTTGCACCGGGGTCTCTCTATAGAGTGATCTTGGCGTTCTCGGAGATGTCACTCCTTTCCCTGGAGACATCGTCGAGGAGACCCTAACTCCCTCGTCATTTGTGCCTGGGCTCTTTGGCTGAATATCTAAGTTTTTTTTCAAGGATATGCCTTAAGCAAGGCATATCAGTTTGTAAGAAGAAGGGCCAAGCGGCCAGTGTTACAACGCGGGCTGGCACAGACGCCGAGCGTGCAACCACGCCCGTAGGCGGCAAACAAAAAGAGGGAAGAGACTACTCGCCAATCCTCCACCGCTCCGCTTGACCTAGACTACCCTTGAAAAGGCCTGCCACCCTCCAGATCTCTCCTTCCACACGGATTGACCCTAAAGCTCTACCTATGGACGGAGTCTCCCCTTCAAAGACGATGTCGTTGCGATGCGTCCAGAGCGTCCAGGTCACCAAGGCCACCGCCGTCCTGAGGTCTCGGCGCTCCCTCCTCACTGCGGTCCTAGAGGAAAGCCACTCCTGCAGCGTCTCGCCTGGCGTCGGAATCCAGCCAGCGACTCCCCACGCCTGGCAGCAGCGCAACCACACCTCCTGGCTAAAAACGCAACCCACCAGGAGATGGTCGATAGACTCGTCCACCTGGTCACAGAGCGGGCAGGAGGCCGGGTGGGGAAGTCCTCTCCGGGCTAGCCTGTCCGCTGTCCAGCGTCTCCGAAGCGCAAGCCAGAGGAAGAACTTGCATTTGGCGGGAGCCTTAGAGCGCCAGATCTCCACGACCCCAGCCATAGCCACCGAGCCCTGAAATAAGGCCGTGTAGCAGGAACGGGAGGAATAGACTCCCCTGGTGTCCCAGAGCCACTGAAAGGAATCAGGCTGCTCTGGGTCGAGAACCACGCCCGCAAGTGAATCGTCCAGGGCAAACAACTCCAAGAGGGCCGCCGCCGAGAGGTCCGGTGAGAGGTCCTGTAACCATCCTCCAGCCAGCCCCTCTCTGACACAACGGGTCTTGGCTGCCCTCTTGGGCACCGCCCTGAACAGGTTGGGAGCCGTATCTCTAATGCGGCCAGCTGGCAACCACCTGTCCGTCCAAAACAACGTCGTAGCTCCGTCGCCTAACTTAGACCATGTTGCTGTCTCGAAGATTTGGCGAACCACTCGGGGAACCTGTATGTTCAACTCTTGCCACGGCTTGTCGTTGTCTGTGCGCTCGAGCCATAGCCACCGGGCCCGTAGAGCGAATATCTAAGTTTTGGCCTTGCATTTGCTTGTTGATGTATTGCTTGGCGTCAACTTGGGTGGCAGATGCGTCGACCTCGCAAGGGCGTAGTTTTGGGACATGTGTGGGTGGGTTGAAGATGTTCAAATACAAAAGCAACGACTTCGGAGGCGGTTGTCGAACTGTATGGTTGTCGTCCTTTGTCGCTCGGGCGGAAAAGTCATCGACTAATGTGGTACGCTGCCTCGGAGCATCGATCGCATGGCGTTGTGTTGTATCGGTTTTCTTCAAGTTTTTAAATTAATTGGCTAATTATCTTCTTCTTCTTAATGAAAAGACAAAATTGCGGCCTAGTCCCTCAATTTTTCTTAACGAGTTAGTATATGCAGTGATTTGTATTGCGTGGTGAATGAAATCGGTGGACAGTACTAGACTACTAGTCCTCCTCATGCATGCATGTATGTTGTTGTAGCAGCAAGTAACAATCTGCCAGAAAAGGGAAAAGAGCTTCGAGTTTGATTTTGTCCTTTATACATATCTTATGGTGTACTCCATGCATCCATGAAACTGCCTAGCATGTAGATGTAGGCTTTGAACCTAATGTAGCTACTATACCGACTTTACCAGACCTCTTTTGTACTGCATGTAACTTTGCGTAGCTCTATTCACCAAACTCCGGATTTGGATCACATTTACGTGTAGCATGTGCATGAGTATACTCTATGCATGTCTCGGTCAGTGGGTTGTCGTTCAGCGTCGACATGAAAAATCATAGCACAGCTGAGCTAGTTAACGAGCTCAAGAAATAGAAAAATGAGTGTGTCTTGTGCAATTTTCAAGCTCCACGATATTTCTGAGATGCATTCATGCATGGATCCGGTCGATGAACGCATGGCTCAGGGTGCAAGCGGCAGTGGCCCGTCCGTGGCGCCGCAAATTCGGCCCATTTATCGATATACGCGAGCGTCCACAGATTGGGGAAAATCAAAAACGGCGTATGCGGCAGGCCCGCAGTTGCCGCATTCTGCCGCAGATCAGGGACTAGCTCAGGTCAACGACTAGGAGTGTAGCGATCGTAGCCCGCAGGAGATGGCACCGCACCGCGCCTCCGGCCACCGCCGACCGCAGTAGGAGAGGGCTCCGGCCACCGCCGACCGCCGCAGGAGAGGGCTCCGGCCACCGCCGACATCCACCGCCTCTCGCGCCCGCCGCCCGCCGCCCTTCCTCCTCCTCCTCCTTCTCTGGCTTCGGATCCGGGCGGTCCCTCTCCCTCGATTCCGTGCGTTGATTCAGCTAGCTAGCTACAGGCGAGTTGATCACGAGCGAGCTACCCAGCCAGCCGCGCAAGCGACATACACGGCGCGCGGTGCCGCAAATTACTCGCGGCTCATACGACGTCGTACGCGGCGTTCCGTGTATGATTTGCGGCCGTATACGGCGCCTCCGCGGCCTCCGCTGAGCGTCCCGTTTGCACCCTGACGCATGGCACTGTGACCTCTGCACTTTGTACAGTTAAGTAAAGGATCATCTATCTACTAGTACCACATTCGAAGCCAACTGCAGAAAACCAAATTGACCCCTTTTTCATGATCAGTGGGCCGTCAATCAATTTGTTTCCGTCTCTTCCATGATCCGTGCTTGTGTATGCAAAAGGGAGAAAGGCAGCGTGCGCGTACGTGGCCTGTTCGCTTGGCGCTTTTCATCACTAGGTCCTCCGTTCGGCCGGCCGCACATCACATGGAAGCAGCAACGGAACGGATCGACGACGAGCTCCGGCGTCACTCACGGAGACAAGTGTACGGTCGAGGGATCCGTAGCTTGGCGCGGAAGGAAACTGCAGGAAAGGATGGATCCATCGAGTGGACGGTTGTTGCATTGCAGTTGCAGGATCATCTCTCCCGGCAGCTTGGCCTCTTTTTAAATCGCCTTTCTCAAGAGGAAGGAAGGCCTTGGTCTCATGGTCTGGTGCAGGAAGCAAAGCAAAACGAGGGAGTGCTCTGCCAGTGTCATGAACTCATGACCATGCTACAGCCTGAGCCTACTACAGAAACTGGCGGGGCTTCAACGAGAATGATGGTGGATGAATTGCAAGAAGCAAGCCGATTGATGATTCCTTGAGAATGGCATTCGGCGACGAACGTTTTTGCGTGGACCGTGGAGGTTGAACGTTGTCGAAACTCTTTTCTTTTGAGAATATGTCGAAACTCTTATGTGAGGTAAATCCCTGGATGTTCAGGATGCATCAGGGTGCTACTCTGGGCTTTTCTTGAACCGACTCGAGCGCGCCTGCCGCCTGGCGTCCTGCACATGTCTGGGCCCGTGTTCGTGTAGTGTTAAATGAGGGCCAGCCCAACAAAAGCCTTGTCCGGCAGCGGCGGCGGCGAGCAACAACAACGACATTCGTCTCGTACGTCTCCGGCGCCTTGTCCGGCAGCGAGAGGTCGAGGGAGGTAGATTGTTATCTTGTGCTATGGCTTGTCTCAGCTACGGTGAAAACAATGGTGATATCGAGTTCTTTTCGGTTCTTTTGTGGTCCCAACCTTTTCAATTCCACGGTGAAGTTGCAAACCGACGTGTGGTTGGACGGTTAGAGCATCCCTAACGGGCACTGCAAATTTGGAACCTGCAAATGACTTGTACAGTTTACGGAAATCGCGTTTACAGACCGAGTCGACTCGCGCGCAGATCAGACACCGTATTTGGGACTGCAAATTTAATTTTTGAACTTCGCGGGAGATTCAGTTCTTTACATACAGAGTGGCTCGCCGGAATTACTCACCGGATCTCGCTCGATCATCCAAAATACACCGAGACTACGCGACACTAACTCTAAAACGGACCAAAATTTGCTCACAGGAGCTCACAGGGTGCGGTCGCGCCGTCGTCGGAGTGCGTTCACTCCTCGTCGGAGGAGTCGTCGTCGACGTAGATGACGACGCCCTTGCCCTTGCCCTTACTCGTGCTGGCCTCCTGCTCGCGGTGGAGGCGGTCCTGCTCGAGGCCCTGGTTGAGCAAGAGCTGGTCGATGTCGACCTCGCGGCGGCGGCGCTTGGTGTCCGCTTGGAGCTCCTCCGCGGAGCGCGCCTGCACGGCGCCGGTCACCGTGGCGAGGACCTCGTCGGGGACGAAGTCCTCCCGGGTAACCGAGGACTCGAAGGAGGCCGGATCATAGATCTCGAAGCCGTCTTCGTCCACGACGACCTCGACCGGAGTGCGCGGCGACGGCGACAACGTCCAGCTGCCGGAGGAGGTCCCCTCGTCGGCGGGAGGCGAGGGTGGCGCAACAGCCACGGGCGGCGCCGGCGGCGGCAAGAGACCGTGGAGGAGATCGAACTCCTCCGTCTCCCGCCGCAACAGCGACGGCGGCACTGGGAGCCCCCTCCCCGTCCATTTGTAGGCCGCGCGCTTGCGTGCGCCATCGGCGATGACGCAGCGGCGCCGCTTTTGCTGCAGGTGTCATAGGAGCACGTCGATGGTGGCGGTGGAGGCCGGAATCGGCGACTGGAGCTAGGTTGGGGATTTGCCGGCGGCGAGAAATCTAGGTGATTTCGGCTAGGGTTCAGCGGCGGAGGGGAACGGTCTCGACCTGCATTTCGTGGCCAGAGCGGCATAAATAGCGATAGCAGGTGGCGATTTGCGGAGACCTGAAAATCCAATGCAGGCCGGGCCGCGTTTGCGGTTTCTAGTCTGCGCACCGAACTGGGTCCGGCCCCCAAACTCGCCGGAATTTTGCAGTTTCGGTCGATTTGAAGTGTCTGCTAGAGATGCTCTTAGCAGAGTGGGTGTACCATCGGTTCATCAGAGTTCAAATCACAGGTTTGATGTCTGTTGTTACATTTAGGCGGAATATTCTTTCAGTGGGAGGCGACGTTCCCGTTGACAACGAGGCGTCCGTGGTGACTTCGTCAATCTCAAGACTCGATCCGCTTGCTCAGTATTTCAGAGATGCTCATATGAGTAGGGTGTGCGTGTGTGCGCGCGTGTATGTGAGCGTCTGATACGTCTCAAACGTATCTATAATTTCTTATGTTTCATGCTTATATTATACCAATTGCTACATATTTTATATACACTTTATACCACTTTTATGCATTTTCTGGGACTAACCTATTAATAAGATGCCACAGTGCCAGTTCCCTGTTTTCTGCTGTTTTTTGTTTCAGAAAACCTGTTAAGGAAATATTCTCGGAATTGCACGAAACAGAAGCCAGAAACCCTATTTTCCCCGGAAGCATACAGAACACCGAAGAGGGGCAAGAGGGCGGGGGGGGGGGGGGGAGGGGGGAGGGCACAGGGCGCACACACCTGGTGGTGGCGCGGGTCCTCCCTGTCGCGGCATGATGTGGTGTGGGGCCCACGGTCCTCCACGACGTCGCCCTTTCGCCTATTTAATCCCCCCGACAAATAAACCCTAGGTACCCCGATCAGAAATCCACGAAACATCTCGTAGCTGCCGCCGCCGTCGACCCTAGTTCGGGAGGGTTCAGAAGCTCTTCCCGGCACCCTGCCGGAGAGGGGAATCATCACCATGCCCGCCTCCGGACTGATGCGTGAGTAGTTCATCCTTGGACTATGGGTCCATAGCAGTAACTAGATGGTTGTCCTCTCCACTTGTGCTATCATGTTTAGATCTTGTGAGCTGCCTATAATGATCAAGATCATCTTATTGTAGTACTACAAGTTGTGTTTGCTGTGATCCGATGAATATTGAGTACTATGTCATTTGCTTCATAATATATTATGTGAGTGCGTTATTTATGATCTTGCATGCTCTTCGTTGCTAGTAGATGCTCTGACCAATTAGATGCTTGTGACTCCAAGAGGGGGTATTTATGCTCGATAGTGGGTTCATGTCTTCATTTAATCTGGGGGAGTGACAACAACCTCTAAGATTGTGAATGTACTGTTGCTACCAGGGATAAAATATTAGTGCTTTGGCTAAGGATAATTGTGCTACTTACATTACACACTTTGCCTAATGCAATAATCCGTTGCTTGCAACTTAATACTGAAAGGGGTACGGACGTTATCCGGAAGGTGGATTATTAGTCATAGATGCGGTTGGAACGGTCTATGTATATTGTTGTAATGCCCAAATGAATCTCACACTAGACATCATGACATGTACATGCATCATTATGCAGTTCTTTATTTTGTCAATTGCCCAGCTGTAATTTGTTTACCCACATGTATGCTATTATTTATTTATTTATGGAGAGACATGATACGTCTCCAACGTATCTATAATTTCTTATGTTCCATGCTATATTATACCAAGTTATTACATGTTTTATATGCATTTTATATAGTTTTATGCATTTTCTGGGACTAACCTATTAACAAGATGCCACAGTGCCAGTTCCCTGTTTTCTGCTGTTTTTGGTTTCAGAAAAGTACTCAAGGAAATATTCTCGGAATTGGACAATTTCTTTTCTGAAGTCAGTTTTTCATCGGGAACGTTCCAGAAAGCCGAACACGAGACGAAGTGGGCCACCGAGGCGGCGCCACCACGTGCTCGCGCGGCAGCACCCCTGGCCGCGCGTGGACCAGGTGTGGGCCCCTCGGGGCGCCACCGACTTCGCCCTTTCGCCTACAAATACCCCCCAGACTAAAAACCCTAAGACGGTGTTCATATTTTCCTCCACGGGTCCTGAGCCGCCGCCGTCGTCAACACCAATTCGGGAGAGATCAGAACTTCTCCCCGGCACCCTGTCGGGAGGGGGAATCGTCACCGGAGGCCTCTACGTCGCCATGACCGCCTCCGGACTGATGCGTGAGTAGTCTACCCTTGGACTACGGGTACATAGCAGTAGCTAGATGGTTGTCTTCTCCTCTTGTGCTATCATGTTTAGATCTTGTGAGCTGCCTATCATGATCAAGATCACCGTTATGTAATACTTCATGTTGTGTTTGCTGGGATCCGATGAATATTGAGTACTAAAGTTATTGCTTCATAATATATCATGTGTGTGCTATTTAATGATCTTGCATGCTCTCCGTTACTTGTGTATGCTCTGGCCAAGTAGATGCTTGTGACTCCAAGAGGGGGTATTTATGCTCGATAGTAGGTTCATGTCTCTATTAAATCTGGGGTGGTGACAGCTAGCTCTAAGGTTGTAGATGTACTGTTGCTACTAGGGATAAAACAGTAGTACTTTGTCTAAGGATGATGTTACTTACTTACTTTACACATTGTGCTTAAGGCGATAATCTGTTGCATGCAACTTAATACTGAAAGGGGTGCGGACGCTAACCGGAAGGTGGATTATTAGTCATAGATGCGGTTGGAACGGTCTATGTATATTGTTGTAATGCCCGAATGAATCTCACACTAGACATCATAACATTGGTATATGCATTGGTTTGCTCATCATTATTCTATCAATTGCCCAGCTGTAATTTGTTTACCCGCATGAATGTTATTATTATTTATGGAGAGACACCACTAGTGAACTGTGGACCCCGGGCCTTCTCTTTAATCTGATAAACCACAAACTTCAAACCTGTTACTTTCTGCAAACAAACATCTTTCTTCCACACATACGTTTAATCCTTTGTTACAGCAAGCCGGTGAGATTGACAACCTCACCGTTAAGTTGGGGCAAAGTATCTTGATTGTGTTGTGTGCAGGTTCCACGTCACCTACGTCCCAGGAAGCATTTTCTGGCGCCTTTACGTCGCAGATTTTTCTGGCGCCGTTGACACCTCGGGGGAATTCATTATTTCCTACTGGTTCGATAACCTTGGTTTCACAACTGAGTGAAACTTGCTGCTGCACTACTTCATACCTTCCTCTTGGGGTCTCCCAACAACACACCCACCGTGTGCATCAAGCATTTTTCTGGCGCCGTTGCCGGGGAAATAAGAATTCCTTTGAAGACCTTCACACTCCTCCGTCAACTTCGTTGCCGGTGATTTGAAGATTCTTCTACGAGGGGAGTTTTCGCACTTCCAATCTTTTCATTTTGTTATTGTCTTGCTTAGTTTATTTTTATTACTGTCTTGTTTGCTTAATATCAAAAATACAAAAAAATTAGTTACTTGCATTACTTTGTTTATTTCGGTTTGCTATTTTATTTTCAGTTTTTGTTATTTTGGTTATTTCGGTTTGTTAATTAATTTGCTAAAATGAGTACTGCTGAGAATACTAAGTTGTGTGACTTTACTAGCACCAACAACAATGATTTTATATGCACACCTATTGCTCCACCTGCATCTAAACCTGAATTCTTTGAAATTAAACCTGCTTTGTTGAACCTTGTTATGAGAGAGCAATTTTCTGGTGTTAGTTCTGATGATGCTGCTGCCCATCTAAATAATTTTGTTGAACTATGTGAAATGCAAAAATATAAGGATATAGATGGTGATATTATAAAACTGAAATTATTTCCTTTCTCCTTGAGAGGAAGAGCTAAAGAATGGTTGCTTTCATTGCCTAGGAATAGTATTGATTCATGGATTAAATGTAAAGATGCTTTTATTGGAAAATACTATCCTCCTGCTAAGATTATTTCTCTAAGAAGTAGCATCATGAATTTTAAACAACTTGATAATGAACATGTTGCTCAAGCTTGGGAAAGAATGAAATCTTTGATAAAGAATTGCCCAACCCATGGACTGACAGCTTGGATGATCATCCAAACCTTTTATGCAGGACTGAATTTTTCTTCAAGAAACTTATTGGATTCGGCTGCTGGAGGTACTTTTATGTCCATCACCTTGGGGGCTGCAACAAAACTCTTGGATAATATGATGGTGAATTATTCTGAATGGCATACTGAAAGGACACCTCAAGGTAAGAAGGTAAATTCTGTTGAAGAAACCTCCTACTTGAGTGAAAAGATTGATATTATTATGTCTATGCTTACAAATGGTAAATCCCATGTTGATCCAAATAATGTTCCCTTAGCTTCTTTAGTTGCACAAGAAGAGCATGTTGATGTGAACTTTATTAAAAACAACAATTTCAACAACAATGCCTATAGGAACAATTATGGTAATAACAACTATAAGCCCTATCCTCCTAATAATGGGAACTCTTATGGGAACTCTTATGGTAATTCTTATGGTAATTCTTATAACAATAATAGGACTACCACCTCTGAACTTGAGACCATGTTAAAAGATTTTATCACTACACAAACTCTGTTTAATAAAACTGTTGAGGAAAAGCTTGGGAAAATTGATATACTTGCCTCTAAAGTTGATAGTCTTGTCCTTGATGTTGATCTTTTAAAATCTAAAATCATGCCTACTGAAACTAAAGAGATTAATCCCTTTGCTAAAATTAATGCTATCCAAGTTCAAATAGATGAAAATGTTAGGATGATGGCCCAATTACGTGCTAGATGGGAAAGAGAGAAAGAACTAGATAAAGAGGCTAATATTGTTAAAGTTTTTACTATTACTACCTCTGAAAATAATGGTGTTTCACATGCTAGTAAGCCTCCTATTATCAATGGTAACATAGTTGGTGTTGGAAATGTCTCCTCAACTTCTTCCAAAAATTTAAAATTGCCCAAAACTGCTGAAACTAGTGTTGATAAAAGTGCTGAAATTTTTAAGAACATGGGAGAATGTGGTTCGGTTTGCTTTGATGATAATAATTTTGATTTTGATAATTGTAATATCTCTGAAGTTATTAAGTTCTTGCAAAAGTTGGCCACAAGTCCTAATGCTAGCTCTCTTAATTTGGCTTTTACTACTCATATTACAAATGCTCTCATTAAAGCTAGGGAAGATAAATTAAGACTTGAAGCTTCTATCCCTAAGAAGTTATAAGATGGTTGGGAGCCCATCATTAAAATGAAAGTAGATAAATTTGATTGCAATGCTTTGTGTGACCTTGGTGCAAGTATTTCTGTTATGCCTAAAAAGTTTTATGATATGTTTGATTTGCCACCATGAGAACATGGCTATTTGGATGTTTTTCTTGCTGATAATGCTTTGAAGAAACCTTTGGGGAGAGTTAATGATGTTCCCATTATGGTTAATAATAACCTGGTCCCCGTTGATTTCATTGTCCTGGATATTGAATGCAATCCATCTTGTCCAATTGTGTTGGGAAGGCCTTTTCTTAGAACTGTGGGTGCTATTATTGATATGAAAGAAGGTACCATCAAGTACCAATTCCCACTCAAGAAAGGTATGGAACACTTCCCTAGGAAGAGAATGAAGCTACCTTTTGATTCTATTGTTCGTTCAAATTATGGTGTTGATGCTTCATCTCTTGATAATACTTGAGTTTTGCTTTCTGTGCCTAGCTGAAAGGCGTTAAACAAAAGCGCTTATGGGAGACAACCCACTTTTATTTCCTGTTATTTTATTTTGTTTGTGTCAAGGACTTGTCCTACCTCTGTAGCAATTCCTTTGTATTTTTATTTTATTGCATTGTTGTGTCAAGATAAGCCTCTAGTTGAAAGTTCCTGCTAAATTTGGATTCCTGCGCAGAAACAGTTTTCTGCTGTCCACCGTTTAATTCGTAACTCCTCACAGAAAAATCCAAATAATCTGCCCTTTTTTGTGGGTAATGCTCAGATATATATGCAACTTTCATTAGTTTTGAGTTTTCTGATCTGAGCAAGTTAAGTGCCTCGAAAAAATTCGTCTTTACGGACTGTTCTGTTTTTGACAGATTCTGCAATTTATTTTGCAATGCCTCTTTTGCTATTTTGATTGGATCTTTTTATCCTATGAAGTATTAGTGGCTGTAGCTAATGTCCAGTAGCATTGGTAGCAATTGTGTTCCTACAGAATATCATAATTTTTCGTGCACTAACCCTCTAATGAAGTTTACTCTAAGTTTGGTGTGGAGGAAGTTTTCAAGGATCAAGAGAGAAGGATGATATGATGTGATCAAGAGGATAGTAAAGCCAAAGCTTGGGATGCCCCGGTGGTTCATCCCCAACATATTTCAAGAAGACTCAAGCGTCAAAGCTTGGGGATGCCCAAGGCATCCCCTTCTTCATCAACAAACTATCAGGTCCTTTCTAGTGAAACTATATTTTAATTCCGCCACTTCTTATGTGCTTTTCTTGAAGCGTCGGTTTGTTTTTGTTTTTGTTATTTTCATTCTCTGAATAAAATGGATCCTAGCATTCCGTTGTGGGAGAGAGACACGCTCCGCTTTTTCTTATGAATACTCGTATTCTTCACTTATATTTGTTGAGTATTCTTCTATGTTACTTCAATGCTTTCCAGCTCTTGTTTTTCATGCATCTCTTGCTAGAGCTGTTAGCTTTATTATATCATACTCTCGTATCTCATTGTTTAATTACTTGCAGAGTTTATCTTTTAAATAAGTTGATTGGTGTTTGGTTGAGAACAGAAAATGCTAAATGTGGTAGATGGTATAAAGAAAGATATACATGCTCTTATGGATTGTTATCTTGCATGTTGTGGTGCTTGGCAATTGTTTTGAGCTCTCAAGTAGATCATGTTTAAGCTTTTACATCATGTAGTTAAAACCTATTAGTGAGGAACTACAGTAAAACTTGCTGAAATTTGGTTTGCATGTTTGATATCTCTAAGGTCTAGATATTTTCTAGTTAAAGTGTTTGAACAACAAGGAAGACAATGTAGAGTTTTATAATGCTTGCAATATGTTTTTATATACGTCTTGTTGTCATAGTTTATACTTGTGTTTGTTTCAAACAACCTTGCTAGCCAAAGCCTTGTACTGAGAGGGAATGCTTCTCGTGCATCCATAATCCTTGAGACAAAACCTATGCCATTTGTGTCCACCATACCTACCTACTACATGGTATTTCTTGCCATTCCAAGTAAATACTTCATGTGCTACCTTTTATTCAAAATTTATTATCCCTTATTTGTGTCAATGTTTATTAGCTCATGAGAAAGTATGTGGTGTTACGGATATCAACCTTGTCATTTGCTTTTAGACAGACTTTCACCAACCGGACTAGTGGCATATACACCGCTTATCCATTAACTTTGCAAAAAGAGCTGGCAAATGGGGTGCCCAGTCCCAATTAATTACAACTTTAACCACTGCATTCTCTTCACATTTTTGCCCTGATCTAATCAGCCAAGCAATGATACTAGTTCTAAACTACATGTGTAAACAAAAGAGAAAAGAGGGATGATCTGCCCTTGGGTAGAAATAACGTCCTTCATGGGAGCCGCTCGTAAGAAAGTCTGGTTGACAAGGGGGGTAGAGTGCCCATTACCATTCGTTGACAACGACAAACACCGCTCAAAACTTACTTTTATGCTCTTTATATGATTTCAAAAACCTATAAAACTAAGAAGCTCTAGCACATGCTTGTATCCCTGCTTCCCTCTGCGAAGGGCCTATCTTTTACTTTATGTTGAGTCAGTTACCTACTTCTTTCTATCCCCGAAGCAAACACTTGTGTCAACTGTGTGCAACAATTCTTATATGCTTACTTATTGCACTTGTTATATTTCTTTGTGTTGACAACTATCTATATGATATACATGTTCAAAAGTTGAAAGCCAATGCTGAAACTTATATCTTCCTTTGTGTTGCTTCAATGCTCTTTTGCTTAGATAATATTGCTTTATGAGTTAACTCTTATGTAAATCTTTTTGATGCTTGCTTGAAAGTACTATTCATGAAAAGTTTTACTTATATGATGTAGTTGTTTACTCCTTATCTATTTGTTAGCAAACTATAGATCATTGACTTGAGTCACTTCATTCATAACATGAGCCTTACATTATATTATGATCAAGATTGTGTTTAAGCATGTCACTTCAGAAATTATTCTTCTTTTATCGTTTTTGCCTACTCGAGACGAGTAGAACTAAGCTTGGGGATGTTGATACGTCTCCAACGTATCTATAATTTCTTATGTTCCATGCTATATTATACCAAGTTATTACATGTTTTATATGCATTTTATATAGTTTTATGCATTTTCTGGGACTAACCTATTAACAAGATGCCACAATGCCAGTTCCCTGTTTTCTGCTGTTTTTGGTTTCAGAAAAGTACTTAAGGAAATATTCTCGGAATTGGACGATTTCTTTTCTGAAGTCAGTTTTTCATCGGGAACGTTCCAGAAAGCCGAACACGAGACGGAGTGGGCCACCGAGGCGGCGGCACCACCCCTGGCCGCGCGAGGACCAGGTGTGGGCCCCTCGGGGCGCCACCGACTTCGCCCTTTCGCCTATAAATACCCCCCCAGACTAAAAACCCTAAGACGGTGTTCATATTTTCCTCCACGGGTCCCGAGCCGCCGCCATCGTCAACACCAATTCGGGAGAGATCAGAACTTCTCCCCGGCACCCTGCCGGGAGGGGGAATCGTCACCGTAGGCCTCTACGTCGCCATGACCGCCTCCGGACTGATGCGTGAGTAGTCTACCCTTGCACTACGGGTCCATAGCAGTAGCTAGATGGTTGTCTTCTCCTCTTGTGCTATCATGTTTAGATCTTGTGAGCTGCCTATCATGATCAAGATCACCGTTATGTAATACTTCATGTTGTGTTTGCTGGGATCCGATGAATATTGAGTACTAAAGTTATTGCTTCATAATATATCATGTGTGTGCTATTTAATGATCTTGCATGCTCTCCGTTACTTGTGTATGCTCTGGCCAAGTAGATGCTTGTGACTCCAAGAGGGGGTATTTATGCTCGATAGTAGGTTCATGTCTCTATTAAATCTGGGGTGGTGACAGCTAGCTCTAAGGTTGTAGATGTACTGTTGCTACTAGGGATAAAACAGTAGTACTTTGTCTAAAGATGATGTTACTTACTTACTTTACACACAGTGCTTAAGGCGATAATCTGTTGCATGCAACTTAATACTGAAAGGGGTGCGGACGCTAACCGGAAGGTGGATTATTAGTCATAGATGCGGTTGGAACGGTCTATGTATATTGTTGTAATGCCCGAATGAATCTCACACTAGACATCATAACATTGGTATATGCATTGGTTTGCTCATCATTATTCTATCAATTGCCCAACTGTAATTTGTTTACCCGCATGAATGTTATTATTATTTATGGAGAGACACCACTAGTGAACTGTGGACCCCGGTCCTTCTCTTTATTCTGATAAACTACAAACTGCAAACCTGTTACTTTATGCAAACAAACATCTTTCTTCCACACATACGTTTAATCCTTTGTTACAGCAAGCCGGTGAGATTGACAACCTCACCGTTAAGTTGGGGCAAAGTATCTTGATTGTGTTGTGTGCAGGTTCCACGTCACCTACGTCCCAGGAAGCATTTTCTGGCGCCTTTACGTCGCAGATTTTTCTGGCGCCGTTGACACCTCGGGGGAATTCATTATTTCCTACTGATTCGATAACCTTGGTTTCACAACTGAGGGAAACTTGCCGCTGCACTACTTCATACCTTCCTCTTGGGGTCTCCCAACAACACACCCACCGTGTGCATCAAGACACCACTAGTGAACTGTGGACCCCGGTCCATTCTTTTACATTGATAATACAACCTACTGCAAACATTGTTTTCTTTCATTCTCTGCAAACAAACATCATTTTCCACACTATATGTCTAATCATTTGTTACAGCAAGCCGGTGAGATTGACAACCTCACTTTTAAGTTGGGGTTTCCCAACAACACCACACCGGTGCATCAAGCTAATTTCTGACGCCATTGCCGGGAGAAGAAGCATTTCTGCAAGGGGAGTCTCTCACTTCCAATCTTTTTATTTTGTTATTGTCTTGCTTAGTTTATTTTTATTACTGTCTTATTTGTTTATTATTATTAAAAACACAAAAAAATTAGTTTCTTGCATCTAGTTTATTTCGGACTGTTATTATGTCTAGTTCTTTACTTGCTATCAATGGATTCTCTATTTGATACAAAATATTATTGGCACGGTGGGTTCATGGAGGAACAACAATATTATTATAAGGAATACCGCTTGTCTAAAAAATGGGGCACATTTATTCGAACAAATAAGTAGATTGAATTATTTTGCTAAAAACTTGTGCTCTACTTATGATGAATCATGGTGCTTTAATGAATGTTTTTGCTGTAGGAGGCATAAACACCTCCCTTTCCAATATGATTATAATGATAATGAAACTTTGGCTTCTTATGCTTGAGGATATTACGACTTCGATAAACTTGAGCAAATTGAAGAATTTTTTGTATTTATGGGAGCTTATGAAATTACAGCTTTGCTTAAAAATCGAGATGAAGCTCCTTATAGATCTGATACTTTTTCTATGCTTGGATATTGCCTTGAGTATTATAATGATAATCCCTATATTGCTGAATTTCTTGAGAAAAGACATCCTCAAATAGAAGAAACCGTTGTCTGGCAAGAACCTGTAGAAGAAGAAATTGTTGAACCTGAAAACTAATTAGATGAAAAAGAGGAGGATAGTGAAAAACAAAAGGAGGATCTACCTCCTAAAGATAGTAATTCTTTAACTCTTACATTATTTGATTGCCCTCCATGCGTGCCTAAAGAGGAAGTGTGTGATAACCCACAAGTATAGGGGATCGCAACAGTCTTCGAGGGAAATAAAACCCAAATTTATTGATTCGACACAAGGGGAAACAGAGAATACTTATAAGCCTTAACAACGGAGTTGTCAATTCAGCTACACCTGGAAAAGCACTAGTAACAGGGGTGATGTGAAAGCAGCAGTAATATGAGAGCAATAGTGATAGTAACACAGTAGCAGTAGCAGTAACACAGATGCAATGGCACCAGAAAATATTCCAGTGCGTAGTTGACTTTAGAGCAATGATGATGACAGAAGGACCGGGGTTCCCAGCTATCTACACTAGTGGTAACTCTCTATGAACAAGTGTTGGGTGAACAAATTACAGTTGGGCAATTGACAAGATTGAAATAGCATTAAGATAGAATATCCAGTCTATTAATCATGTAGGGCATGTTTTCCATATATAGTCATACGTGCTCGCAATGAGAAACTTGCATAACATCTTTTGTTCTACCAGCCCATTTGCAGCGGGGCCTCAAGGGAAACTACTAGTAATTAAGGTACTCCTTTTAATAGAGCACCGGAGCAAAGCATTAACACTTGGTGAAAACACGTGATCCTCATATCAAAGCCATCCCCTCCGGTTATCCCAATTTCTGTCACTTTGGGGCCTCGGGTTCCGGACAAGGACATGTGCAAACAATTTGTAGATACAATCTAAGCAATAATTATAGAGCTTAAATCTAAGATCATGCCACTCGTGCACTAGTGACAAGCATTAAACACAACAAGATTGCAGCAACAATAACTTCACAAACTTTGATGGATAGACTGATCATAATGTAACAATTCATCGGATCCCAACAAACACAACACCGATTACATCATATGGATCCCAATCATGTAAGGCAGCTCATGAGATCATTGTATTGAAGTACATGAGAGAGAGTACCAACTAGCTACAGCTAAGAACCCGTAGTCCATGGGGAAACTACTCACAAAGCATCATGGAGTCGAAGTGGAGGCGGTGGAGTCGATGGAGATGGCTCCGGGGGTCAATCCCCGTCCCGGCAGGGTGCCGGAACAGGAACTTCTGACCCCCAAAACTTGTCTTCGATGGCGGCGGCAGGGTGCTAGGGTTTTCACGTCGGGGTGTATTTGTAGGCGAAAGAGCGAAGGCGGTGGAGGCCTGAGGGCCCCACACCTGGTGCTCGCACGGCAGGGGGTCTGGCCGCGCCAGCCTATGGTGTGGGCGCCCCTCGGCCCCACTCCTTCTCGTATTCGGTGTTCTGGAAGCTCCCGAGAAAAATAGGCATTTTGGCTTTTGTTTCGTCCAATTCCGAGAATATTTCCTTAACAGGTTTTCTGAAACCAAAAACAGCAGAAAACAGGGAACTAGCACTGTGGCATCTTGTTAATATGTTAGTCCCAGAAAATGCATAAAACCATATAAAATGTATACAAAACATGTAGGCAATTGGTATAATATAAGCATGTAATATAAGAAATTATTGATACGTTTGAGACGTATCAAGCATTCCCAAGCTTAGTTCTACTCGTCCTCGAGTAGGTAAAACGATAACAACAAATAATTTCTGGAGTGACATACTTTCACACAATCTTGATCAAATAATATTGTAAGGCTCATGTAATGAATGAAATGACTCAAGGCAATGATCTATAGTTTGCTAACAAATAGACAAGGAGTAAACAACTACATCATATAAGTAAAAACTTTTCATGAATAGTACTTTCAAACAAGCATAAAAAAGATTTGCATAAGAGTTAACTCATAAAGCAATATTCTCTAAGTAAAAGAGCATTGAAGCAACACAAAGGAAGATATAAGTTTCAGCATTGGCTTTCAACTTTGAACATGTATATCATATAGATAGTTGTCAACACAAAGAAATATAACAAGTGTAATAAGTAAGCATATAAGAGTTGTTGCACGCAGTTGACACAAGTGTTTGCTTCGGGGACAGAAAGAAGTAGGTAAACTGACTCAACATAAAGTAAAAGATAGGCCCTTCGCAGAGGGAAGCAGGGATACAAACATGTGCTAGAGCTTCTTAGTTTTATAGGTTTTTTGAAATCATATAGAAAGCATAAAAGTAAGTTTTTGGGTGGTGTTTGTCGTTGTCAACGAATGGTAATGGGCACTCTACCCCCCTTGTCAACCAGACTTTCTAAGAGCGGCTCCCATTGAAGGACGTTATTTCTACCAGCAAGGTAGATCATCCCTCTTATCTCTTTTGTTTACACATGTAGTTAAAAACTAGTATCATTGCTTGGCTGATTAGATAATGGCAAAAATGTGAAGAGATTGCAGCGGTTAAAGTTGTAATTAATTGGGACTGGGCACCCCATTTGCCAGCTTTTTTTGCAAAGTTAATGGATAAGCGGATGTATATTCCACTAGTCCAGTTGTGAAAGTCTGTCTAAAAGCAAATGACAAGGTTGATATCCGTAACACCACATACTTACTCATGAGCTAATAAACATTGACGCAAATAAGGGATAATAAGTTTTGAATAAAAGGTAGCACATGATGTATTTACTTGGAATGGCAGAAAATACCATGTAGTAGGTAGGTATGGTGGACCCAAATGGCATGGGTTTTGGCTCAAGGATTTTGGATGCACGAGAAGCATTCCCTCTCAGTACAAGGCTTTGGCTAGCAAGGTTGTTTGAAGCAAACACAAGTATAAACTATGACAATAAGACGTATATAAAAACATATTACAAGCATTATAAAACTCTACATTGTCTCCCTTGTTGTTCAAATACCTTTACTAGAAAATATCTAGACCTTAGAGATACCAAACATGCAAACCAAATTTCAACAAGCTCTACGGTAGTTCTCCACTAATGGGTTTTAACTAGATCATGCAAAAGCTTAAACATGATCTACTTGAGAGCTCAAAACAATTGCCAGGTATCAAAAAAAAAAATTCAAGACAATGATCTACAAGCATATGTATGTCTTTTCATTATACCATCTACCACATGTAGCATTTTCTGTTTCCAACCAATTAACTTATTTAAACATAAACTCTCCAAGTTATTTATCACTGAAGCAAGAGAGTATAACATATGAGAACTAACAGCTCTGAACAAGAGGTGCATGAAAAACAAGAGCTGAAAGTATTGCAGTAGTTAGAGAAGAATACTCAATAAATATAAGTGAAGAATAGGAGTATTCAAATGAAAAAGCGGAGCGTGTCTCTCTCCCACACAAGAATGCTAAGATCCATTTTATTCAAAGAAAGAAAATAACAAAGCAAAAATAAAAACAAACAGACGCTCCAAGTAAAGCACACAAGATGTGACGGAATTAAAATATAGTTTCACTAGAGATGACCTGATAAGTTGTTGATGAAGAAGGGGATGCCTTGGGCATCCCCAAGCTTAGACGCTTGAGTCCTCTTAAAATATGCTTGGGTTACCCACGGGGACATCCGCAAGCTTAGGCTCTTTCATCTTCTTGATCACATCATATCATCCTCTCTCTTGATTCTTGAAAACTTACTCCACACCAAACTCCAAGTAGACTTCATTAGAGGGTTAGTACTCAAAAACATTAATCCACTTTGGTTCTGTTCTGACACATTGCAAGAACTCAATAAAACATTAGCTACAGCTCTCCATGATAAAGAACCTTGCTTAAAGTCCACAATAGACAATGCAAAAAACAGAGACAGAATCTGTGAAAACAGAACAACCAGTAAAGATGAATTTTTTCGAGGCATTTAACTTGCTCAGATCAGAAAACTCAAAACTAATGAAAGTTGCGTACATATCTGAGGATCACGCACATAAAATCTCAGGTCATTTTGATTTTTCTGTGAATTCTTACGAATTAAACGGTGGATAGCAGAAATCTGTTCCTGTGTAGAAATCCAAATCTAGCATCAACTTCCTACTAGAGGCTTTACTTGACACAACAATGCGATAAAATAAAGATACAAAGGAGTTGCTACAGAGTTAAGCATGCTAATTGACTCAAATAAAAGAAAAATAACAGAAATAAAACATGGGTTGTCTCCCAAGAGCGTTTTTCTTTAATGCCTATTAGCTAGTCTTGATAGTTGTAATGATGCTCTCATAAAGATAGAAAATGAAGCAAAAGGAGCGTCAAGAAGCAAATTCAAAACACATTTAAGTCTAACCCACTTCCTATGCATAGGAATCTTGTACAAAAATAAATTTACAAAGAACAAAGTGACAAGCAAAGGAAGATAAAACAAGAGTATCTTCAAAACTTTTAGCATCTAGAGAGGTATTTTAGTACCATGGAAACTTCTACAACCATATTTCCCTCTCTCATAATAATTTTCAGTAGCATCATGAATAAACTCAACAATATAACTATCACATAAAGCATGCTTTTCATGATCTATAAACACATAATTTTTATCAAGCTCCAAAATAGTGGGATTAAAACATTCAAACCAACTTTTAACAATTTTATAACAAGATGATTGATCAATCTCAAAAGATATGGGACTCCTAGATAAAGTCAAGACCTCTCCAATCCCATTTTCATAAGTAGTACAATTAATATTATCAAGTAACATAGGACCATCATCTAGAGCTTTATCATAAACATTTTCTAAGCAAAACTCTTTATTATCATGCATTTCGAAATTGGGCACAAATAAAGGATTATCATAAGATTTATCAAAATAGCATGGATTATCATAGATAACAGTAGCATATTTATTCTCACAAGTTTTACTCATAGGGAATATTTCAAGAGAATCCACAGGAACATAACATTCATCCTCCTTTGGTAAGCATGGGGGACAATCAAATAGTGCAAGAGATAAAGAGTTACTCTCATTAGAAGGTAGGCATGGGTAGCTAATCCATTCTTCCTCCTTTTGTTCATCACTCTCCTCCTCTTTTTCATCGAATGAGCTTTCAGTTTCAGCAATTTCTTCTTCCACAGGTTCCTGCAAATTGTGGATACATTCTTGTGCATTAATGAGTCTCTCTTTATAATCAATGATATAACAATTATTGCTGAAATTTTCTATGCAATAATCAAGGATAGAAGAGACATAATCTTTAAGGTTATTACAAGCAACACAGGTTTCATAATTTTTAGACATGAAGGATTCTATTTCAGAAGCTCCCATAAATATAACAAATTGTACTACTTCTTCAAACCCAAGATGAATATAGTTATTCCAATGATAGTTCACAATTAAAACTTCTTTACTAAAGCCACATTGGAATTTAAGATGTTTAGTATCCTGTTCAGAGCAACAATTTATATCATGGCGTTTAAGCAAAATTTCAGCAATTTTATTCAACTTTTCTAACACGCCTCTCATGACTTTCCCCTTATATGATTCTCTATGCTTTATAAATAATTCATTAAGTTCCATAGAGGTTCTAGCATGTTCTTCCATGACAACAATTTTTTAGATTTTCGGTTTTTCAAATTTTTATGGATTTTCAGGTATATAAGAAAAATAAAACAAGACAAAAATAAACTAGACAAAATTAAACTAAACAAAACACAACTAAGCAAAAATAAACTAAGCACAAATAAACTAGACAAGACAAAATAAGATAAAAAAACAGAGAGAGAGGTAGAGTGTACTCCCCAGGTGAACTTATGAGTAGAGCTATGCCTCCCCGGCAACGGCGCTAGAAAATAGTCTTGATAACCCACAAGTATAGGGGATCGCAACAGTCTTCGAGTGAAGTAAAACCCAAATTTATTGATTCGACACAAGGGGAGACAGAGAATACTTATAAGCCTTAACAGCGGAGTTGTCAATTCAGCTGCACCTGGAAAAGCACTAGTAACAGGGGTGATGTGAAAGCAGCAGTAATATGAGAGCAATAGTGATAGTAACACAGTAGCAGTAGCAGTAGCAGTAACACAGATGCAATGGCACCAGAAAATATTCCAGTGCGTAGTTGACTTTAGAGCAATGATGATGACAGAAGGACCGGGGTTCCCAGCTATCTACACTAGTGGTAACTCTCTATGAACAAGTGTTGGGTGAACAAATTACAGTTGGGCAATTGACAAGATTGAAATAGCATTAAGATAGAATATCCAGTCTATTAATTATGTAGGGCATGTTTTCCATATATAGTCATACGTGCTCGCAATGAGAAACTTGCATAACATCTTTTGTTCTACCAGCCCATTTGCAGCGGGGCCTCAAGGGAAACTACTAGTAATTAAGGTACTCCTTTTAATAGAGCACCGGAGCAAAGCATTAACACTTGGTGAAAACACGTGATCCTCATATCAAAGCCATCCCCTCCGGTTATCCCAATTTCTGTCACTTTGGGGCCTCGGGTTCCGGACAAGGACATGTGCAAACAATTTGTAGATACAATCTAAGCAATAATTATAGAGCTTAAATCTAAGATCATGCCACTCGTGCACTAGTGACAAGCATTAAACACAACAAGATTGCAGCAACAATAACTTCACAAACTTTGATGGATAGACTGATCATAATGTAACAATTCATCGGATCCCAACAAACACAACACCGATTACATCATATGGATCCCAATCATGTAAGGCAGCTCATGAGATCATTGTATTGAAGTACATGGGAGAGAGTACCAACTAGCTACAGCTAAGAACCCGTAGTCCATGGGGAAACTACTCACAAACCATCATGGAGTCGAAGTGGAGGCGGTGGAGTCGATGGAGATGGCTCCGGGGGTCAATCCCCGTCCCGGCAAGGTGCCGGAACAGGAACTTCTGACCCCCAAAACTTGTCTTCGATGGCGGCGGCGCTGCGGGACTTTTTGTGGAAGATGGCCGATCCTCCTAGGGTTTTCACGTCGGGGGGTATTTCTAGGCGAAAGGGCGAAGACGGTGGAGGCCCGAGGGCCCCACACCTGGTGCTCACGCGGCAGGGGGCCTGGCCGCACCAGCCTATGGTGTGGGCGCCCCTCGGCCCCACTCCTTCTCGTATTCGGTGTTCTGGAAGGTCCCGAGAAAATAGGCATTTTGGCTTTTGTTTCGTCCAATTCCGAGAATATTTCCTTAACAGGTTTTCTGAAACCAAAAACAGCAGAAAACAGGGAACTGGCACTGTGGCATCTTTTTAATATGTTAGTACCAGAAAATGCATAAACCATATAAAATGTATACAAAACATGTAGGCAATTGGTATAATATAAGCATGGAACATAAAAAATTATAGATACGTTTGAGACGTATCAGTGTGCTATATTGTTGAATGTCATGAATCTATTGAAATATCTACTTTTGATAAATTTGAAATAAACATGTTCCTTGACTCGGTAAATTACAGAAAGTAAAAATGTGCTCCCTAATGTTATATATGATAATGCTTTAGATGATGGTAGATGCTCACGGGTGTGAGGAGTTGGAAAACCCCAAGAGGAAGATGTGATGAGTGTAGTAGCAAGTTTCCCTCAGTTATGAAAGCAAGGTTATCGAACTAGTAGGAGATGAAGAACACAACGAAGGTCTCCCTGGCGCCAGAAAAGTGCTGTTGTAGTGAGGTGGAATCTGCACAACACAATCAAGAAACTTTATTCCAACTCAACAGTGAGGTTGTGAATCTCACCGGCTTGCTGTAACAAGGATTAAACGTATGGTGTGGAAGATGATGTTTGAAGAGAATGAAAGAAAGCAGTTTGCAGTTGGTTGTATTATCAGTTTAAGGAAAAGGACCGGGGTCCACAGTTCACTAGTGGTGTCTCTCCATAAAATAATAATAATAGCATACATGTGGGTAAACCAATTAAAGCTGGGCAATTGACAGAATAAAGAGCTGCATAATGATGCATATACTAATGTCATGATGTCTAGTATGAGATTCATTTGGGCATTACAACAATATACATAGACCGTTCCAACCGCATCTATGACTAATAATCCACCTTCCGGTTAGCGTCCTAACCCCTTTCAGTATTAAGTTGCAAGCAACAGATTGTTGCATTAGGCAAAGTGTGTAATGTAAGTAATACAATTATCCTTAGACAAAGTACTACTGTTTTATCCCTAGTAGCAACAGTACATCTACAATCTTAGAGCTTGCTGTCACTACCCCAGATTAAACAGAGACATGAACCCACTATCGAGCATAAATACTCCCTCTTGGAGTCACAAGCATCTACTTGGCCAGAGCATCTACTAGCAACGGAGACATGCAAGATCATAAACAACACACAACATGATATATTATGAAGCAAATGACATAGTATTCAATATCCATCGGATCCCAGCAAACACAACATGTAGCATTACATAAAGATGATCTTGATCATGATAGGAAGCTCACAAGATCTAAACATGATGGCATAATAGGAGAAGACAACCATCTAGCTACTGCTATGGACCCGTAGTCCAAGGATAAACTACTCACGCATCAGTCCGGAGGCGGGCATGGTGATGTAGAGCCCTCCGGTGATGATTCCCCTCTCCGGCAGGGTGCCGGGAAGAGCTTCTGAACCCTCCCGAACTAGGGTTGACGACGGCGGCGGCTCCGTAATGTTTCGTGGAAAAGTGTTCGGCTTCTAGGTCTTGTATTGTCGGGGGCTTTAAATAGGCGAAAGGGCGAAGGCGGTGGAGGGCCGAGGCCCCGTCATCAGGTGCTGGCTCGGCTAGAAGTGGGGCCGCGCCGGCACCTCATCTGGGGGCCTCGTGGCCCCTCTCCGTCAGGTCTTCGGTGTTTTGGAACCTCCCGTGAAAAATAGGGATTTTGGTATTAAATTCGTCCAATTCCGAGAATATTTCCTTAAGTGGTTTTCTGAAACCAAAAACAGCAGAAAACAGGGAACTGGCACTGTGGCATCTAGTTAATAGGTTAGTCCCAGAAAATGCATAAAAAAATGCAAAGTGTATATAAAACATGTAGCAATTGGTATAATATAAGCATGGAACATAAGAAATTATAGATACGTTTAAGACGTATCAAGCATCCCCAAGCTTAGTTCTACTCGTCCTCGAGTAGGTAAAACGATAACAAGAATAATTTCTGAAGTGACATGCTTTCACACAATCTTGATCATATAATAATGTAATGCATGTAAACTGAGATCAAATGAATAAAAGCTGTAGTTTATATTGATATCAAATGAGTAATGAATAAACAAGTAGGAAGAACAAAGTAAAACTTTCAATGAATCAATACTAGAGAACAATCAACCGTGCAAAGTCGATATTAAAGATGATTTAAGCTTCAAGAATAACAATATAATCATCTAATGAATCAAACACTCATGACAACTTTGTGAAAGGATCAAGTCAAGCAATAACAATATGCACGTAGAAGATCATCTCTCTATTTGTTCACTCAAAAACAAGCAAGTGTTCAGCGTTGGTTCTTGGCTCCAGGATGTTGTGGCTAAGAGAATGTTAATAGGGGTTTGGAAGGCCAACGGAAAAAAGTCTCACACAGCTGAAAGTGATCATTAGACAAGAGGAAGTCTTACAATCGAAGCTATGCAAGGAGTAGTGATTGCCACACAACGGATGCACATAGAGCTATAAGTGTATGAAAGCTCTCCAATGGAACTAGTGGGGGTGCATATAACTTGCTTGCTCATGAAGATCTAGAGCACTTTTGAGTAGGCTCATCATTGGAATATACAAGCCAAGTTCTATAATGTGAAGTTCCCCACATAGTTATGCAAGTAGAACATGAAAACTCTCTCATATGGAGTAAAGGTGCTAAACATGAGCACAAATGATGACTATGAATATTACAGGTGCTATAACATGAGCACAAGTGTGGATAAAGAGTACTAATGTTGCCCCCTTTTTATTCTTTTTTTTTCTATTTCTCTTTTCGATGGCCTCCATGGCTCTTTTCACTTTTAGGGGCAAACATTCTAATATGACAACACACTTTTGATACAAGGACCTCATATGGAATAAAACATAATGTATGAAACGGTGCCTCTGCCAGTGTATCAGGATATGCAATGATCTAGCATAACATGGGTAAAACCACACATCAGCTATATAGAATCATGCAAAGCAATATATAAATGATAAATGACAACAAGTCATGTAATGTAAGATGAAAGTTGCATGGCAATATATCTCGGAACAGATATGGAAATGCTGTAGTAGGTAGGTATGGTGGATGTTTTGAGTAAGATATTTGGCTTATGTGTAGGAGAACATGATGAAGATCTCCCACGAGTTTTGGATGTACCCGCGAAGTATGCACCAACTCTCAATGTGAGAAAGGGCAATGCAAAGTACCGAAGAGGCTAGCAAATATGGTGGTGGAAGTGCCATGAAAACCGCATCTTTAGAACTCACAAGAAAAAAAGATTCCAACTAGAAATATGATCTTACAAGGCATAATGAAAATCACTACATGAGGGACTGTGGCAAATGAACAAGTCACTGTTGGGACCCCGACCGTAGCGCATAACACAAAGTAATTACGGTTGCTTTTAACATTAGAAGTCATATATCATTATGCTATCAACTGGATATTTAGTGTGGCACAGCTTCAAGTTTTCTAGACCAACCATTAATCGTTCCACTTTACTAAACCATCATGTTTTACCATTAAGCATATTAATATCTCAAAACAACATCAATGATTCAAGTGACACAATTTAATAATCTACAAGATTTTGTATCATTTAGTTATACCATCTACTACACTTAACATTTTCTGTTCTTAACCAAACACCAATCAACTTATTTAAAACATAAACTCTCCAAGTATTTAACAATGAAGCAAGAGAGTATAACATATGAGAACTAACAGCTCTGAACAAGAAGTGCATGAAAAATAAGAGCTGAAAGTATTACAGTAGCTATAGAAAAATACTCAACAAGTATAAGTGAAGAATAGGAGTATTCAAATGAAAAAGCGGAGTGTGTATCTCTCCCACAAAAGAATGCTAGGATCCATTTTATTCAGAAAACAAAAATAACAAAAGAAAAAATAAAAACAAACAGACGCTCCAAGTAAAGCACATAAGATGTGGTGGAATTAAAATATAGTTTCACTAGAGATAACCTGATAAGTTGTTGATGAAGAAGGGGATGCCTTGGGCATCCCAAGCTTTGACGCTTGAGTCTTCTTGAAATATGCTTGGGTGACCCACGGGGGCATCCCAAGCTTAGGCTCTTTCATCTTCTTGATCACATCATATCATCCTCTCTCTTGATTCTTGAAAACTTCCTCCACACCAAACTCAAAGTAAACTTCATTAGAGGGTTAGTGCATAATCAAAAATTCTCATATTTTGTATGGAGACAATCATTATCATGGTACTGGACATTAGCTATAGCCACTGTGATTTTATGGAACAAAAAGATACATTCAAAAACAGCAAAATAACCAATGCAAAATAGATGGCTGAATCTGTCAAAAACAGAACAGTCTGTTAAGACGAATTTTTTCGAGGCACTTAACTTTCTCAAATCAGAAAATTCAAAACTAATGAAAGTTGAATACATATCTGAGGATCACGCACAAAAAATTCCAGATCATTTTAATTTTTCTGTGAATTCTAACGAATTAAACGGTGGACAACAGAAAACTGTTCCTGTGCAGAAATCCAAATCTAGCATCAAATTTCTACTAGAGGCTTAACTTGACACAACTATACAATAAAGTAAAGATACAAAGGAATTGCTACAGAGGTAGGCATGTTCCTTGACTCAAGGAAATAAAATAACAGGCATAAAAAATGGGTTGTCTCACATAAGCGCTTTTCTTTAACGCCTTTCAGCTAGGCACAGAAAGCAAAACTCAAGTATTTCCAAGAGAAGAAGCATCAATATTATAGTTTGTACGAATAATAGAATCAAAAGGTAGCTTCATCTTCTTCCTAGGGAAGTGTTCCATACCTGTCTTAAGTGGGAAGTGGTACCTTATATTTCCTTCTTTCATATCAATAATAGCACCAACCGTGCGGAGGAAAGGTCTTCCCAAAACAATAGGACAAGAGGGGTTGCACTCAAAATCCAAGACAGTAAAATCAACGGGGACAAGGTTATTATTAACCATGACATGAACATCATTAACTCTTCACAAAGGTTTTTTCAAAGCATTATCAGCAAGAAAAACATCCAAATAGCAATGTTCAAAAAGTGGCAAGTCAAACATATCATAAAGTTTCTTAGGCATAACAGAAATACTTGCACCAAGATCACACAAAGCATTGCAATCAAATTCATTCACTTTTATCTTAATGATGGGCTCCCAACCATTTTCTAACTTCTTAGTAATAGAAGCTTTAAGTTTTAATTTATCTTCCCTATCTTTAATGAGAGCATTTGTAATATGTGTAGTAAAAGCCATATTTAAAGTACTAGCATTAGGACTTGTAGCTAGCTATTGCAAGAACTTAATAACTTCAGAGATATTACAATTATCATAATCAAATTCATTATCATCAATTATCATAGGCATGGTGATGTAGAGCCCTCCGGTGATGATTCCCCTCTCCGGCAGGGTGCTGGGAAGAGCTTCTGAACCCTACCGAACTAGGGTTGACGGCGGCGGCGGCTCTGGAACGTATCGTGGAAAAGTGTTCGGGTATTAGTAGGCGAAAGGGCGAAGGCGGTGGAGCACCGAGGGGCCCACACCACGTGGTGGCGCGGCTAGAAGGGGGGCCGCGCCTCCACCAGGTGAGGCCGCCTCGTGGCTCTCCTCCGTATCCTCTTCGGTGTTCAGGAAGCTCCCGAGAAAAATAGGGACTTTGGCTTTTGATTCGTCCAATTCCGAGAATATTTCCTTAGAGGTTTTGCTGAAACCAAAAACAGCAGAAAACAGGGAACTGGCACTGCGACATCTTGTTAATAGGTTAGTACCAGAAAATGCATAAAAACCATATAAAGTGTATATAAAACATGTAGCAATTGGTATAATATAAGCATGTAACATAAGAAATGATAGATACGTTGGAGACGTATGAAGCATCCCCAAGCTTAGTTCTACTCGTCCCGAGTAGGTAAAACGATAACAAGAATAATTTCTGAAGTGACATGCTTTCACACAATCTTGATCATATAATAATGTAATGCATATAAATTGAGATCAAATGAATAAGAGTTGTAGTTTATATTGATATCAAATGAGTAATGTATAAACAAGTAGGAGGAACAAAGTAAAACTTTCAATGAATCAGTACTAAAGAACAATCAACCGTGCAAAGTAGATATTAAAGATTATTTAATCTTCGAGAACAACAATATAATCATCTAATGCATCCAACACTCATGACAACTTTGTGTTAGGATCAAGTCAAGCAATAACAATATGCACGTAGAAAATCATATCTCTATTTGTTCACTTAAAAACAAGCAAGCGTTCAGCGTTGGTTCCTGGCACCAGGATGTTGTGGCTAAAAGAACATTAAGGGGGGGTTTTGAAGGCCAATGGAAGAAAGTCTCACAAAGCTGAAAGTGATCATTAGACAAGAGGAGGTCTTATAATCGAAGCTATGCAAGGAGTAGTGATTGCCACACAACGGATGCACATAGAGCTAAAAGTGTATGAAAGCTCTCCAATGGAACTAGTTGTGGTGCATCCAACTTGCTTGCTCATGAAGACCTAGAGCACTTTTGAGTAGGCTCATCATTGGAATATACAAGCCAAGTTCTATAATGTAAAGTTCCCCACATAGTTATGCAAGTAAAACATGAAAACTCTCTCATATGGAGTAAAGGTGCTAAACATGAGCACAAATGATGACTACGAATACTACAGGTGCTAAAACATGAGCACAAGTGTGGATAAAGAATAGTAATGTTGCCCCCTTTTTTATTCTTTTTTTCTTTTCTCTTTTTTGTTTTTTTTTGTTTTTCTATTTCACTTTTCGATGGCCTCCATGGCTCTTTTCACTTTTAGGGGCAAACATTCTAATATGATAACACACTTTTGGTACAAATAACTCATAATGAATAAAATATAATGTATGAAACGATGCCTCTGCCAGTGTAGCAGGATATGCAATGATCTAGCGTAACATGGGTAAACCACACATCAGCTGTATAGAATCATGCAAAGCAATATATAAATGATAAATGACAACAAGTCATGTAATGTAAGATGGAAGTTGCATGGCAATATATCTCGGAACAGCTATGGAAATGATGTGATAGGTAGGTATGGTGGATGTTTTGAGAAAGATATTTGGCTTATGTGTAGGAGAACATGATGAAGATCTCCCACGAGTTTTGGATTTACCCGCGAAGTATGCACCAACTCTCAATGTGAGAAATGGCAATGCAAAGTACAGAAGAGGCTAGCAAATATGGTGGTGGAAGTGCCATGAAAACCGCAGCTTAGAACTCACAATCAAAAAGATTCCAACTAGAAATATGATCTTACAAGGCATAATGAAAATCACTCCATGAGGGACTGTGGCCAATGAACAAGTCACTATTGGGACCCCGACCGTAGCGCATAACACAAAGTCATTACGATTGCTTTTAACATTAGAAGTCATATATCATTATGCTATCAACTGATATTTAAGTGTGGCACAGCTTCAAGTTTTCTAGACCAACCTTTAATTATTCCACTTTACTAAACCATCATGTTTACCATTAAGCATATTAATATCTCAAAACAACATCAATGATTCAAGCGACACAATTTAATGATCTACAAGATTATGTATCCTTTCGTTATACCATCTACCACATTAAACATTTTCTGTTCCAACCAAACACCAATCAACTTATTTAAACATAAACTCTCCAAGTATTTAACAATGAAACAAGAGAGTATAACATAAGAAAACTAACAGCTCTAACAAGAGATGCATGAAAAACGAGAGCTGAAAGTAATGGAGTAACATAGAAGAATACTCAACAAATATAAGTGAAGAATACGAGTATTCATAAGAAAAAACAGAGCGTGTCTGTCTCCCACAAAGGAATGCTAGGATCCATTTTGTTCAGAGAATGAAAATAAGAAAAACAAAAACAAAAACAAATAGACGCTTCAAGTAAAGCACACAAGATGTGACGGAATTAAAATATAGTTTCACTAGAGATGACCTGATTGTTTGTTGATGAAGAAGGGGATGCCTTGGGCATCCCCAAGCTTAGACGCTTGAGTCTTCTTGAAATATGCTTGGGTGACCCACGGGGGCATTCCCAAGCTTAGGCTCTTTCATCTTCTTGATCACATCATATCATCCTTCTCTCTTGATACTTGAAAACTTCCTCCACACCAAACTCAAAGTAGACTTCATTAGAGGGTTAGTGCATAATAAAAAATTCTCATATTCTGCATGGAACAAACTATTACACATGCTACTGGACATGAGCTACAGCCACTGGTATTTTATGGAACAAAAAGATCCTTTAAAAAACAGCAAAAAGTGCAATGCAAAATAAATGACAGAATCTGTCAAAAACAGAACAGTCCGTAAATACGAATTTTTTCGAGGCACTTAACTTGCTCAAATCAGAAAACTCAAAACTAATGAAAGTTGAGTACATATCTGAGGATCATGCTCAGAAAATATCAGATATTTTCAATTTTTCTGCAGAGAGTTATGAATTAAACGGTGGACAGCAGAAAACTGTTCCTCCGCAGGAATCCAAATCTAGCATCAACTTTCTACTAGAGACTTAACTTGACACAACAATGTGATAAAATAAAGATACAAAGGAATTGCTACAGAGGTAGACATGTTCCTTGACACAACAAAATAAAATAACAGGAATAAAAAGTGGGTTGTCTCCCATAAGCGCTTTTCTTTAACGCCTTTCAGATAGGCACAGAAAGTGTAACTCAAGTGTTATCCAAATCAAGAACGGAAATCCTCTCAACTATGCATTGTATTTTATCTATATAAGGTTCAGAGGTTCCTCTTTCATTACTTTTAGTTCTACTACTTTCATCAAAGGGGTTTTGAGGGACAATCAAATCAAATTTTTTTTCCAAAGCTTCATGCATAGATACAAGTTTAACATGTATTGGTACTTTAATTTCTTCCCCCTTTGTAGGTTCGGATTTCCCCAATTTTTCAAGTGCATTAATAACATCTACACATGAGCCTAGCATATTAAGATGATCGAAGACTTTCCTAGCTTCTATAGCAACATCACCAAATTCTTTAAGCAAGGTTTACATAATAAAATCTTTCTTTTCAGCATTTTTAACATCATGGAGGTTAAGAAACATTTGTTGCATTATGGGGTGAAGTTTAACAAACCTAGCCTGTAATATGTGAACTAAAGAAGCTGCAACAGTTTCATAATTTGGAGCAAGTTCTGCTATGGATCTACCCTCAAGATTTTTATGCTTACTAACATGATTAAAAAATTCTTCAATGTTCTCTTTTCCAACTATAGAACCACTACCTACTGACAGGTCTTCCAGAGTGTACTTAGGGAGCAACATTTTAGCAAAATTAAAACTAAACCGAAATAAAAATAGTAATGCAAGTAACTTTTTTTTTGTATTTTAGATAATAAGCAAACAAGACAGTAATAAAAATAAACTAAGCAAGACAATAACAAAAAAAAAATTGGGTGTAAAAGACTCCCCTCGCAGAAGAGCTTAGTTTACCCGGCAGCGGCGGCAGAAAAGAGCTTGATGCACCGGTGTGGTGTTGTTAGAAACCCCAAGAGGAAGGTATGAAGTAGTGCAGCCGCAAATTTCGCTCAGTTGTGAAACCAAGGTTATCAATCCAGTAGGAAACTAGAATTCTTCCGAAGGTTGCTGCGGTTGACCTTGGCAGCGTGCACTACCGGTGTCAACCACGAACGTGGAACCTGCACACAACACAACCAAGATAATTTGCCCCAACTTAACAGTGAGGTTGTTAATCTCACTGGCTTGCTGTAACAAAGGATTAAACGTATGTGTGGAAAATGATGTTTGTTTGCAGAGAATGAAAGTAACAGGATTGCACTAGATTGTATTATCAGTTTAAAGAAAATGACCGGGGTCCACAGTTCACTAGGGGTGTCTCTACATAAATAATAATAGCATACATGAGGGTAAACAAATTACAGCTGGGCAATTGACAGAATAAAGTACTGCATAATGATGCATGTACAAGTCATGGTGTCTAGTGTGAGATTCATTTGAGCATTACAACATGATACATAGACCGTTATCCAACTGCATCTATGACTAATAATCCACCTTCAAGATAGCATCCGCAACACCTTTCAGTATTAAGTTGCAAGCAACAGATTATTGCATTAAGTAAAGTGTGTAATGTAAGTAGCATAATTATCCTTAGAAAAAGAACTACTGTTTTATCCCTAGTAGCAACAGTACATTCACAATCTTAGAGGTTGATGTCACTCCCCCAGATTAAATGAAGACATGAACCCACTATCGAGCATAAATACCCCCTCTTGGAGTCACAAGCATCTAATTGGCCAGAGCATCTACTAGTAACGGAGAGCATGCAAGATCATAAATAACGCACTCACATAATATATAATTAAGCAAATGACATAGTACTCAAATATTCATCGGATCCCAGCAAACACAACATGTAGCATTACATAAAGATGATCTTGATCATGATAGGCAGCTCACAAGATCTAAACATGATGACACAATAGGAGAAGACAACCATCTAGCTACTGCTATGGACCCGTAGTACAAGGATGAACTACTCACGCATCAGTCCGGAGGCGGGCATGGTGATGTAGAGCCCTCCGGTGATGATTCCCCTCTCCGGCAGGGTGCCGGGAAGAGCTTCTGAACCCTCCCGAACTAGGGTTGACGGCGGCGGCGGCTCTGGAACGTATCGTGGAAAAGTGTTCGGGCCCTGAGGGTTTTCTCGTCGGGGGGTATAAATAGGCGAAAGGGCGATGTCGGTGGAGCCCCGAGGGGCCCACACCATGTGGTGGCGCGGCCAAGGGTGGGGCCGCGCCACCAACAGGTGTGGCCGCCTCGGCCTCCGTCTTCTTCTCCTATTCGGTCTTCGTGAACCTTCCGGGAAAAATAGGGACTTTGGCTTTTGTTTCGTCCAATTCTGAGAATATTTCCTTAACAGTTTTTCTGAAACCAAAAATAGCAGAAAACTGGGAACTGACACTATGGTATCTTGTTAATAGGTTAGTCCCAGAAAATGCATAAAAACCATATGAAGTGTATATAAAACATGTAGCAATTGGTATAATATATGCATGGAACATAAGAAATTATAGATACGTTGGAGAAGTATCAACCATCTACCACATTAAACATTTTCTGTTCCAACCAAACACCAATCAACTTATTTGAACATAAACTCTCCAAGTATTTAAGAATGAAACAAGAGAGTATAACATAAGAAAACTAACAGCTCTAACAAGAGATGCATGAAAAATGAGAGCTGAAAGTAATGAAGTAACATAGAAGAATACTCAACAAATATAAGTGAAGAATACGAGTATTCATAAGAAAAAGCGGAGCGTGTCTCTCTCCCACAAAGGAATGCTAGGATCCATTTTATTCAGAGAATGAAAATAAGAAAAAAAAGCAGACGCTTCAAGCAAAGCACATAAGATGTGACGGAATTAAATATAGTTTCACTAGAGATGACCTGATAGTTTGTTGATGAACAAGGGGATGCCTTGGGCATCCCCAAGCTTAAACGCTTGAGTCTTCTTGAAATATGCTTGGGTGACCCACGGGGGCATCCCCAAGCTTAGGCTCTTTCATATTCTTGATCACATCATATCATCCTTCTCTCTTGATCCTTGAAAACTTCCTCCACACCAAACTCAAAGTAGATTTCATTAGAGGGTTAGTGCATAATCAAAAATTCTCATATTCTGCATGGACAAAAACCATTACACATGCTACTGGACATTAGCTACAGCCACTGGTATTTTATGGAACAAAAAGATCCATTTAAAAACAACAAAAGGAGCAATGCAAAATAAATGGCAGAATCTGTCAAAAACAGAACAGTCCGTAAAGACGAATTTTTTCGAGGCACTTAACTTGCTCAAATCAGAAAACTCAAAACTAATGAAAGTTGCATACATATCTGAGGATCATGCTCAGCAAATATTAGATTTTTTCAATTTCCTGTAGAGAATTATGAATTAAACGGTGGACAGCCGAAAACTGTTCTTGCGCAGGAATCCAAATCTAGCATCAACTTTCTACTAGAGGCTTAACTTGACTCAAAAATGCGATAAAATAAAGATACAAAGGAATTGCTACAGAGGTAGACATGTTCCTTGACACAACAAAATAAAATAACAGGAATAAAAAGTGGGTTGTCTCCCATCAGCGCTTTTCTTTAACGCCTTTCAGCTATGCACAGAAAGTGTAACTCAAGTGTTATCCAAATCAAGAACGGAAATCTTCTCAACTATGCATTGTATTTTATCTATATAAGGTTCAGAGGTTCCTCTTTCATTACTTTTAGGTTTACTACTTTCATCAAAGGGGTTTTGAGGGACAATCCAATCAAATTTTTCTTCCAAAGCTTCATGCATAGCTACAAGTTTAACAGGTATTGGTACTTTAATTTCTTCCCCCTTTGTAGGTTCGGTTTTCCCCAATTTTTCAAGTGCATTAATAACATCTACACATGATCCTAGCATATTAAAACGATCGAAGACTTTCCTAGCTTCTATAGCAACATCACCAAATTCTTTAAGCAAGGTTTCCATAATAAAATCTTTCTTTTCAGCATTTTTAACATCATGGAGGTTAAGAAACATTTGTTGCATTATGGGGTGAAGGTTAACAAACATAGCCTCTAATATGTGAACTAAAGAAGCTGCATCAGTTTCATAATTTGGAGCAAGTTCTGCTATGGATCTATCCTCAAGATTTTTATGCTTACTAACATGATTAAAAAATTCTTCAATGTTCTCTTTTCCAACTATAGAACCACTACCTACTGACAGGTCTTCCAGAGTGTACTTATGGAGCAACATTTTAGCGAAATTAAAACTAAACAGAAATAAAAATAGTAATGCAAGTAACTAATTTTTTTGTATTTTTGATATTAAACAAAGAAGATAGTAATAAAAATAAACTAAGCAAGACAATAACAAAATAAAAAGATTGGGTGTGAGAGACTCCCCTTGCAGAAGAGCTTAGTTTTCCCGGCAACGGCGACAGAAAAGAGCTTGATGCACCGGTGTGGTGTTGTTGGGAAACCCCAAGAGGAAGGTATGAAGTAGTGCAGCAGAAAATTTCCCTCAGTTGTGAAACCAAGGTTTATCGAACCAGTAGGAAACTAGAATTCTTCCGAAGGTTGCTGCGGTTAACCTTGGCAGGGCGCACTACCGGTGTCAACCACGAACGTGGAACCTGCACACAACACAACCAAGATACTTTGCCCCAACTTAACACTGAGGTTATCAATCTCACTGGCTTGTTGTAACAAAAGATTAAATGTATGTGTGGAAAATGATTTTTGTTTGTAGAGAATGAAAGTAACAGGATTGAAGTAGGTTGTATTATCAGTTTAAAGAAAATGACCGGGGTCCACAGTTCACTAGTGGTGTCTCTCCATAAATAATAATAGCATACATGAGGGTAAACAAATTACAGCTGGGCAATTGACAGAATAAAGAACTGCATAATGATGCATGTACAAGTCATGGTGTCTAGTGTGAGATTCATTTGGGCATTACAACATGATACATAGACCGTTATCCAACTGCATCTATGACTAATAATCCACCTTCAGGATAGCATCCGCAACACCTTTAAGTATTAAGTTGCAAGCAACAGATTATTGCATTAAGTAAAGTGTGTAATGTAAGTAGCACATTTATCCTTAGACAAAGAACTACTATTTTATCCCTAGTAGCAACAGTACATTCACAATCTTAGAGATTGATGTCACTCCCCCAGATTAAATGAAGACATGAACCCACTATCGAGCATAAATACCCCCTCTTGGAGTCACAAGCATCTACTTGGCCGGAGCATCTACTAGTAACGGAGAGCATGCAAGATCATAAATAATGCACTCACATAATATATAATGAAGCAAATGACATAGTACTCAAATATTCATCGGATCCCAGCAAACACAACATGTAGCATTACATAAAGATGATCTTGATCATGATAGGCAGCTCACAAGATCTAAACATGATGGCACAATAGGAGAAGACAACCATCTAGCTACTGCTATGGACCCGTAATCCAAGGATGAACTACTCACGCATCAGTGTGGAGGCGGGCATGGTGATGTAGAGCCCTCCGGTGATGATTCCCCTCTCCGGCAGGGTGCCGGGAAGAGCTTCTGAACCCTCCCGAACTAGGGTTGACGGCGGCGGTGGCTCTGTAACGTATCGTGGAAAAGTGTTCGGGTATTAGGTCTTGATCCGTCGGGGGGTTTAAGTAGGCGAAAGGGCGAAGGCGTTGGAGCCCCGAGGGGCCCACACCACGTGGTGGTGCGGCCAGAAGGGGGGCCGCGCCTCCACCAGGTGAGGCTGCCTCGTGGCTCTCCTCCATGTCCTCTTCGGTGTTCTGGAAGCTCCCGAGAAAAATACGGACTTTGGCTTTTGATTCGTCCAATTCCGAAAATATTTCCTTAACAGTTTTTCTGAAACCAAAAACAGCAGAAAACAGGGAACTGGCACTGCGGCATCTTGTTAATAGGTTAGTCCCAGAAAATGCATAAAAACCATATAAAGTGTATATAAAACATGTAGCAATTGGTATAATATAAGCATGAAACATAAGAAATTATAGATACGTTGGAGACGTATCAGTCACTTTAGAAATTATTTGTTGTTATCGTTTTACCTACTCGGGACGAGTAGAACTAAGCTTGGGATTGCTTGATACGTCTCAAACGTATCTATAATTTCTTATGCTCCATGCTTATATTATACCAATTGCTACATGTTTTATATACATTTTGTACCACTTTTATGCATTTTCTGGGACTAACCTATTAACAAGATGACACAGTGCCAGTTCCCTATTTTCTGCTATTTTTGGCTTCAGAAAAGCTGTTAAGGAAATATTCTCGGAATTGCACGAAACAAAAGCCAGAAACCCTATATTCCCCGGAAGCATTCAAAACACCGAAGAGGGGCAAGAGAGGGGCCACGGGGCGCCTGATACGTCCAAAACGTATCTACTTTTGCTATTGTTTTGACTCTAACTTGTGTGTTTTGAATGCAACTAACACGGACTAACGCTGTTTTCAGCAGAATTTCCCTGTTGTCTTATTTTTGTGCAGAAATTCAACTTTTAGGAAAAATAACAGAAAAATGGCCAAAGTCCCTATTTTCCCTGAAGACCCCAGGAGCCAGAAGACGAGACGGAGGGGAGCCACGAGGGGCCCACACCATATGGTGGCGCGGTAGGCCCCTGGCCGCGCCACCACATGATGTGGCCGCCTCGGTCACGTCCTCGCGCCCCCCTCTCGGATATAAGACCCCTCTGACCTAAAAACGAGAACCCCCCGAGCACTTTTTCCAGAAACACATCCGAGCGCCGCCGCCACCTCGAAACTCAATTCGGGGACCAGAAGTTCCTGTTCCGGCACTCCGCCGGGACGGGGAATCGAAGGGGATCATCGCCATCGTCATCACCAACGCCTCTCCATCAACCATCATCGTTTCCCCCATCCATGTGTGAGTAATTCCCCGATGTAGGCTTGATGGATCTGCTATGTACGGGACGCCGCTGCTAGATGTGGCCTGGTCGCTTTTGTCGATAAAGATTTGCCGATGAAGATGATGAATCCGCTGTATTCATTGATGAAGTCGGTCCCGACGGTGGCCAGGCTGATGTAGAGCTGTCGGGTGGCTGTGCAGGAGTTGGCGTAGATGACGCCGGAACGATTGACGCGCTCGCCGACGCGTGAGTGTGATCCATCAATTTGTAGTCAGAAATAAGAAGGAATATATTAGCCAGAAAAAACTTAAGATAAACTGAAACGAAAAAAGGAAATCAATGATCCGATCCATGCATAAGCTGATGATCGTGATGCTTCCTTCCTTAGGCACCCCACTTTTTTCCTTGATCCGTACGTGAATCAAACAAGTAGTAGTAGTTGGAGCCCCACGGAGTCGTAGTCGGATCGCAGGAAGCTGGCGCGGACATGGGATTCCGCTGAAAAGCTGGAAGTCGTCGTGGAATCGACGGTGCACATGCAGTCGAAGGTCAATCGACTGGCCTCTCAGATGTGCTCTGTCGGAGGGCGAACTCATCATGACCAGGTCCACCGGGGGAATTCAATCATGCAGATCTGATCAGCAGTGTCGGCGAGTAATGGCGATGTCGAACCCTAGCGTGGATATTTACCGCTTTCGCGTGTGTTGCGATTTGGATCACATCTAGCCGTGGACGCGGTACGCGTTTGTGAATTTTTTATTTCGCTGATCCGATCAGTCGCACGCGAGGAGATTGTCCATGACAAGCCCCCGAGTGCTGATCTGTGGAGGCATGTCGCTGCCATTTTTTGTGTAGATTGGAGCCGCCGAAACCGTAGATCCAACACGCGTTCTTCCCACAGACGGCGCCAATTGACGTGGTGTGCCCACGGCAATCCTATAGTCGAGTACCCTAGGTAGATTTTGAGAGAGAAGATATGCGCGCTGGTAGTTCCGGACGGCTGATAGGCAAGGATTTACCCAGGTTCGGCCCCTCATTGTGAGGTAAAGACCTACTCCTGCCTGTCTGATTATGATGATATATGAGTTTACATGGTGGTCGTAATGGTGATTGTGGTGGTGAGACGTGGTGTCTCTATGTCTATGCCTATGTGAGTTGTGGATCTAGTCTTGTGTCTATCTTCAATCTGTCTATGGGGGTGCCCCCGCCTGGCTTTATATAGGGACCAGGGAGGGTTTACAAGAGTCCTAGTAGACTACAAATAGGAGTCCTTGTCTTGTGCTTCAAGTTATTCCTGGGCCGCCAGGTGGGCCTCCGTCTTGGGCCATACCAGGTATGCCAATGGTGGGGTGCACGGAGGGTATACCCACGTCACCTATTTAATCCCCCTGACAAATAAACCCTAGGTACCCCGATCAGAAATCCACGAAACATCCCGTAGCCGCCGCCGTCGTCGACCCTAGTTCGGGAGGGTTCAGAAGCTCTTCCCGGCACCCTGCCGGAGAGGGGAATATCACCGGAGGGCTCGACATCACCATGCCCGCCTTCGGACTGATGCGTTAGTAGTTCATCCTTGGACTATGGGTCCATAGCAGTAGCTAGATGGTTGTCTTCTCCACTTGTGCTATCATGTTTAGATCTTCTGAGCTGCCTATCATGATCAAGAGATCATCTTATTGTAGTACTACATGTTGTGTTTGCTGGGATCCAATGAATATTGAGTACTATGTCATTTGCTTCATAATATATTATGTGAGTGCGTTATTTATGATCTTGCATGCTCTCCGTTGCTAGTAGATGCTCCGACCAAGTAGATGCTTGTGACTCCAAGAGGGGGTATTTATGCTCGATAGTAGGTTCATGTCTTCATTTAATCTGGGGGAGTGAAAGCAACCTATAAGATTGTGAATGTACTGTTGCTACTAGGGATAAAACAGTAGTGCTTTGTCTAAGGATAATTGTGCTACTTACATTACACACTTTGCCTAATGCAATAATCTGTTGCTTGCAACTTAATACTGAAAGGGGTACGAACATTAACCGGAAGATGGATTATTAGTCATAGATGCGGTTGGAACGGTCTATGTATATTGTTGTAATGCACAAATGAATCTCACACTATACACCATGACATGTACATGTGATACGTCTCCAACGTATCTATAATTTCTTATGTTCCATGCTTATATTATACCAATTGCTACATGTTTTATATACACTTTATATGGTTTTTATGCATTTTCTGGGACTAACCTATTAGCAAGATGCCAAAGTGCCAGTTCCCTGTTTTCTGCTGTTGCTGGTTTCAGAAAAACTATTAAGGAAATATTCTCGGAATTGGACGAAACAAAAGCCAAAGTCACTATTTTTCCCGTAAGGTTCACGAAGACCGAAAAGGAGACGAAGACGGAGGCCGAGGCGGCCACACCTGTTGGTGGCGTGGCCCCACCCTTGGCCGCGCCACCACATGGTGTGGGCCCCTCGGGGCTCCACCGACATCACCCTTTCGCCTATTTATACCCCCCGACGAGAAAACCCTCAGGGCCCGAACACTTTTCCACGATACGTTCCAGAGCCGCCGCCGCCGTCAACCCTAGTTCGGGAGGGTTCAGAAGCTCTTCCCGACACCCTGCCGGAGAGGGGAATCATCACCGGAGGGCTCTACATCACCATGCCCGCCTCCGGACTGATGCGTGAGTAGTTCATCCTTGGACTATGGGTCCATAGCAGTAGCTAGATGGTTGTCTTCTCCTATTGTGCCATCATGTTTAGATCTTGTGATCTCCCTATCATGATCAAGATCTTCTTTATGTAATGCTACATGTTGTGTTTGCTGGGATCCGATGAATATTTGAGTACTATGTCATTTGCTTCATTATATATTATGTGAGTGCGTTATTTATGATCTTGCATGCTCTCCGTTACAAGTAGATGCTCTGGCCAAGTAGATGCTTGTGACTCCAAGAGGGGGTATTTATGCTCGATAGTGGGTTCATGTCTTCATTTAATCTTGGGGAGTGACAACAACCTCTAAGATTGTGAATGTATTTATGCTAATCGAGATAAAACAGTAGTTCTTTGTCTAAGGATAATTGTGCTACTTACATTACACACTTTACTTAATGCAATAATCTGTTGCTTGCAACTTAATACTGAAAGGTGTTGCGGATGCTATCCTGAAGGTGGATTATTAGTCATAGATGCAGTTGGATAACGGTCTATGTATCATGTTGTAATGCCCAAATGAATCTCACACTAGACACCATGACTTGTACATGCATCATTATGCAGTTATTTATTCTGTCAATTGCCCAGCTGTAATTTGTTTACCCTCATGGATGCTAATATTATTTATGGAGAGACACCACTAGTGAACTGTGGACCCCGGTCCTTTTCTTTAAACTGATAATACAACCTATTGCAATCCTGTTACTTTCATTCTCTGCAAACAAACATAATTTTCCACACATACGTTTAATCCTTTGTTACAGCAAGCCAGTGAGATTGACAAACTCACTGTTAAGTTGGGGCAAAGTATCTTGTTTGTGTTGTGTGAAGGTTCCACGTTTGTGGTTGACACCGATAGTGCGCCCTGCCAAGGTCAACCGCAGCAACCTTCGGAAGAATTCTAGTTTCCTACTGGATTGATAATCTTGGTTTCACAACTGAGAGAAATTTGCTGCTGCACTACTTCATACCTTCCTCTTGGGGTTTCCCAACAACACCACACCGGTGCATCAACATGCGTCATTATGCAGTTCTTTATTTTGTCAATTGCCCAGCTGTAATTTTTTTATCCACATGTATGCTATTATTTATTTATGGAGAGACACCACTAGTGAACTGTGGACCCCGGTCCATTCTTTTACATTCATAATACAACCTACGGCAAACACTGTTTTCTTTCATTATCTGTAAACAAACATAATTTTTCACACTATACGTCTAATCCTTTGTTACAGCAAGCCGGTGAGATTGACAACCTCACTGTTAAGTTGGGATTTCCCAACAACACCATACCGGTGCATCAGCGTCTGCGTACTGTGTTTCTCAAAAAAAAATCCACGGTGAAGTTGTAGACTTTTCTCAGCTTTTTTTGCGTAGTTTAGTAAGCAAGGGTTGTGTCCTCGGTCACAAGACGTTTTACTTTTTTATATTCTTGCCTATTAAGAATGTATATGGTCTAGGCAACCTCGTGACTGAAAAACACTTCGTAAAAATCACCAAATGCGTAAAAATATAAACGAGCATACATAGACATAATATTGGTCGGAACCAACATCGGAGTAGCGTAAAACGCGGCGGGGCGGGGGTGTTGATGAAGGTCACATTTGAGGTACTTGAGTCGCCTTTAGTAAGCGGCTACCCTAATGTAATGAGGGGAGTAGTCGCCGCCACTAACCTTGTGTTGCTGACCATATTTATTCTTGATGTGTGATATAGATGGATTTGATAAGTATACACAATCAAGATGGCTTGAAGAAAGCTAGGGTTGTTAAATCGGCATTGATGTTTCAGACGAGAGACCTCTCCTTTGTCACATTCTCTCATCAAGAGACATCAAAGGTCCTCTAGAGGGAGATTAAAGTTTCTACACACCGCCACTCCCTCCTAGCTCTCCTTCCCCTTACCTCTGCCTGAGGATGACGATAGACAAGCCCATGTATCCGCTAGTGAAGGTGGCAACAAGGTTTCATTTGTTCCACTTCTTGTGCGATGGTTTCAGTCTGGGTATAGCGACCATGTAGTATGAGCGGCATGTGGCGTTTATGGTGGGTTATCAGGCTGATGCCCTTGTCCGTGTGAGTGATGACGGGTGTAAGCTATGGTGATGACATCTTGGCTCCCTTTTAGTGATGTTGCCGACCTTTCGGTGTCAGGTGTGTTACTGGCCACATACTCTTACATTAAGTAATAAATGGATGTGTGCATCGCTTGAAGCAAAGGCCGGGATTTCTCTTTTCGAAAAAAAACTGGCCACATAGCAAAATACCTACTTATTGGGTGCCGATTTCATCCCTAGAGATGTCGCCGACATCCCATCCCCCATCGTACTTCTACTTGTGGGTGGAATCCCGAAATCAATTTCGGATTTGGAAACGGTAGAGTTCTGGACGTCGTTTCCTCCTTGGAGGCACAATGTACGGAACATCAGTTTTGTGGGGTAGTGGTGCCATGGCCATGGCTGGCGGCAGTAATTGAGGTCATAACTCTGACCACGGAGGTTGGGGAATTCAACTAATTTGACCGGTTCTCTTTATTGGGGGTTTTCCTCTTTGTGTTTCCTTGAACTGACGGGTTGGCATCCTTGATCCTAGATGGGAGGGCGTAAGGTTTCCCTTCTCAGGCGACAAAAATATAGCCGAGGGAGCTACTATTCAGGCTCATTTATGCGGTTATTGGCCTCACTTTCAACAATTTTAGGTCCTCTTTTGATTCGTATGATAGGAAAAACATAGGATTACAACCATGCCCACTCTAATCCTGTAGGATTTTATAGACACCAAAAATTGTTTGATTCAATCAAAGGAATTATAAAAAGAGGTTGGAGTGAATACTAGATTCCCCTTGGGAAGTACTACAATTGATTGCTAAGGAAAAAATTCCTATAGGGTCCAATCCTACAATCAGACGACCAATATATGAAAAATTCTTACATGACCCAATCCTCCAATAATCCTACAAAATTACTTTGAATCAAAGGTGCCCCACCATTTCAGCCCGGCTCCTCTGCTTTCTTGTGTTTAGTGACCACATTTACTCCTATCTGCTTGGTTGTACCTTGGCAGCGGCGGTATTGCCAGTGTGGTGTGCTTGCGAAGTGGTTTGGTAGTCGGTGATCTCGAGGTGTGCACCTATCCTTGTTCTAGGGTGAACACCTCATTTTAGAACATGTATTATCAATAGTGTGTACCTAAAATTGTACTGAAGGATTTAGTGTGTCTCAACTCTCAAGTGAACCTAATCCTGACACGTGACCACATTTCCTTAAGCTTTGCTGCACATATAAATGGCAAACCTTCCTTTAACTTTTGCTTGTCATGCTATGCTGCCTGAAATAATGTGACCAGAGAAGTGAGTTTGGTACCTTGACACTTGGAAGCGAAGCATGGAAACCCATAGTCGCAGAATGCATTCTTTACGAATAGCAAACGACAAACTTCAAATAAATATATGAACTTCAAACAAAGATGAATAGCAAGTGGGCATGTAAACAAACAAAGGCTCCCACGTTGCCTCATGTTGGTTGGAGGAAGAGCAAATGGTTGGTGCCATGATGTTAAGTTAAATATCTTACGATATGGAGTCCGCTATGATATAACTGGTTCCGTACCAAGTACAGTAGCATGTAACATCCTACAAGCTTCCAACGAGCACACGTAAACTGTTGGTGCTACCGGGACTCAGCGCTGGTCTTCGATTGCAAAAGGAATTAATTAACCCTTCTTAACATATTTGTTGATCAAGAATCTTTCTTATCATAATTACGAATTTTCAGAACAAACCTGCTTACAATGCTGGTAATGTGGTTTCTTTCTTGTCTGTAGGGGCTATGCTGACAGTGTTTGCTTCACTTGGTTTTACATAATCAGAAATGTATATAATTTCTTAAATAACTCATGGTGATGAGCTTACTTGGTTCAACTTGTTTATGTCAGCAACTACGCGTGTTACAAAACTTACTGCACCCTACTTCGAGAAAGAAAAAATCTATTGCGCGATCGGTTAATTCATTAGAAGAAGCAAACCAACATGTGGTTGGATGGTTAGCAGGCTGGTTGTACACTCAGCTCACCAGAGTTCAAATCCCAGGTTTGACGTCTGTGTGTTGCATTTAGGCGGAATATTCTTTCAGTGGGAGGCGACGTTCCCGTCGACGGCGAGGCGCCCTTGGTGACTTCGTCAATCTCAAGACTCGATCCGCCGGCTCAGTATTTCGGAGGTGCTCATATGGGTAGGGTGTGCGTGTGTGCGTTCATAGGGGTGAGTGTGCGCGCGTGTATGTGAGCGTCTGCGTTTGTACTGTGTTTCTCAAAAAAAAAATCATTAGAAGAAGAAAACATATGGAGTATGGCGTTCTCATCTTCCCCAATGTTTTATACTCCATGAGAAGAAGAAAACATATGAAAAATACTAAACATGCCATGTTAGGTAGTGCATTGCACATTGTTTTATTTTAACTATGTGGCCTTGTGATGCTCATGCTCTCTGGTACCAAGCCACAGAAAACTTTGAGTTATTCCTTGCTTTAATTAAGACACACTGCGGCCGTTTGGTCAAGAAAACAATACTTGATCCGGGCGTTCTGTGTCTTCTGAAATAGTTATAGCGGAATGGCAGGCGTGAAACACGAATACATAGCTCAGCTAATCTAGATTAGATCGTTTTTTATTTTGTCAGGCGGATACCTTGGCAGAGCTTACATGGAATGGGTTCCTGCCAATTCTTCATGTGTTTCCCACCCAGAACAAAATAGGAACCTGCTAGATCTGGTATTCAACCCCAATGACGTTTTTGTTTCATGCACTGAAGCAATTGTTTGTCAGCGTTTTCTTAGAAAAAGGGAGGAGCCCCAGCCTCTGCATCGATTAATGCACACGGCTTTTATTGCATCGTCAGGAAAGGTTCGGAGTTTACTTCACTTTTATCGTTTGTCCGTGTGACGCAAGTTTTTGTAACGCGCTTATTTGTTCTAGTTTGCTTCGTCGAACCATCAAGAATATTCTTATTGGACTCGCTTAAACCTGCCAGATCTATAATTTAAAGCACACATTCCCCTCATCTCTCAGTAGAGAGCTGACTTGACCTACCGATTATTTGGATCTGAAACCTGTAATCTTTATTTTAAGACATAATTTCTGTTTGAACTTTTTTTATTCTAAACCCCTCTTGGGTCAGTGGCGGAGCTACGATACAACTATTGGGTTTTAATGAACCCAATAGATTTTGCAAATCCTTCATTAATCTTATCTCTTTCACTGCTACTCCATTAAGAATGAAATGAACCCAATGGCATATTTTTTTAGCTTCGCCACTGGGTCTAGCTAGCAGATCATACAGAACCTGCTGCGTTTTTTATTGGCTTCCAACTCCAGGACCAGTAGAGCACTCTCTTGTGATAAAGACGGGCTAAAGGGTGTGGTTATAAATGGTAACTCATCAAGTGCATAGTGCAGTGAAATCAAGTTACTATTGAAGAACACCTTAAACCTTTCGGTTTTCAGCGCAAGGCCATAAAATCTCATACCGAAATTCCAAAGTGGTTACAACGTGCCACAGCCTGGACCGCCATTTTTCAAGAAACTTAATTTCTACTGCCTCCTTTACACAATATAAGCCTTTCTAGACTTTTTTACATATCTTTTATATAGACATGTTTTAGTGTAAGGTTCACATAAACTTTGCACTAAAACATATCCAGATACATGTGTGCAGAAATAATCTAGAAAGACTTATATTTAGCAACGGAGGAAGTACGTTATTTTGGTGCAAGAAACAAAGCCGGATTGCTGAATTACACCGTGAATATAGATTACAGATAACATATTGCTATAAGACATTGAGCCACTTTTTGATGACGAACCTGTTGAGCATGTTGCTTCCGGAAAAGGCCAAACACTCGTCGTGATACAAAACAGTTTGCTTGCCATTACTAATAATATGTGGATCATAAACAACTCTATGATTACTAATCAGTGTCCATCCGAACTCGTACTGTACACCTACCATGTAACTAACTAGGGTTTGCATCATGACACTAACGTTCAGATTTAGAAATGCGCGTGTAGAGAGGCTTTGCATTTTGACCAGATGTAGTTTTCAGATGAGGGAGTATGAGAGGCCCTAACACCAACTCTTGTTTACTACATTTTCTTGTTTTCTTACGTAGGAAGTTCTATTCACGGTATGGTCAAAATTTTGATCCATTGCACACCGTTCTTCTAACTCCTGAGCGAGTCGGCTGTATGCATCATTTTGATGCAGAGGCTGTGACTGCCCCTTTTCTACAAAAAACTCCTAAGCGAGTAAATGAAAAGGTCCATATGTCAATCCTGCGTGGAAATTGCAGGCATGAAAATCATTTGTTTTTTTCTATAGATAATAACACTGAAGCATGAAATCTATTCCATCCTTACAAAGCGTCTAGCTGTGGGTATATCATGTGCCAGGTGCACCTATGAACACAGGAATCCCATGGAGGCCAGGGTCGAGATCTAGAGCAAAGATGCATCCGAGGAGGCAGCTTCCGAGTTAAGGAAGCGCAGCCGCAGGCAGACATGATCGCAGGTTACAGCAGCAGCAAGATCGATCGATGATGGAGCATGTTAGATCCACAGCCACAACCAACCAACCATCCACTTGTTTTGCCTTACCGATGCATCTACCATCACGTACACAACATAACTAGAAACAAAATAAATAACTGATGGCAACCTGTTGCGGCATAGTATACTATTGTACTACTTCATTAACAACTAATCACTACTGATGGCACCGCCATCGCATTAACATTTCATATGATTCTCTGGATGGCCTACGACCTACTCCCTCCGTATAATGGATCCAGACCGCGACAAAAAGCAACTTTATCGATCACGGCATGACGAGGAATAGCTAATTAAAGTTATCATGAACATTATAATGTGTTAATGCGGCAGCAAGGGTGATGAAAACATGAGATTATGCCTAAGCATATACGCCTAGGGTTTATGCTCCAGAATATACCTTTGCGTTTTGGACTGTTAGTTTCAGAAGAGACAAGGGTTATCATGTTGGCGAACTGGAAGATGTCTTTTTTTTGCGATCTAACTAGAAGATGTCTCATCTATCGCTGGTTGTCCCGGACTCTGTCTGGAAAAGGAATGGGAGGACTGGGAACTGGATAAGGTGGCTGTGTCAGGGACGCATGTCAGATAGCAATATTTCTCTCATATTTGATCTAAATAATGTGAATCATTTTCCTGAATTCAAGATCTATCCAGTAATAACACTTTCATTATTTTTAGAGTTTTATCGGGCACTATGTGTATTATTTGTTTTTTCTGACGATTAGACGATTAGCAATCCAAGCATTTTTTGTGGATGGCTTGCTGCTTTACACTACATTTTATCCGAACGGAAAAAACATCTGATTTGATAGTTGAAGAAGAGAAACTCGATGTCGATATCTGGTTCGCCGAATGATAATTCAGATATAGATCGTGTGAGTGTTCAGTCGCAGAGATCTATTTGGGCTTTTCACAGTTGAGCCCAAGGGGAGCCTGAAAAAGACACAATTACCGATGATGATGGTAGTGCAGGCAAAAAAGAGGTAAGCAGTGATATAGTATAGCCCAACCAAATTGGCGGTTTATTTTGTTTTCTTTAGACATGCATTTCTCAACTAATCATTTTTGTGTATGTATAAGAAATAGAATAATACAGCAGGTTAACATACCAAACAATTGTTAGGAAATTTAATATACTTCAAAAATTGTGTCAATGTTACTGGTTATTTGATTCGTGATTGCAATTTTCCATGGGGTAATGTGTAGCCTCTGTTGGTCGCGTGCTCCCCCCCCCCCCACCCCAAACAGACTTTATGTTTCAGCTAGGCCTTATATATACTATTTTTACAAAATTAAATCATGATTATTAATATCTCACAGCAACACTACGGGGTATTATCTTGTTTGTGAACACTTCAGTTGATGGGCATGCCATCAGGAGGTCCCGTGACGCTCCCCAGGGCGGCACCAGGACTAACCCTAGCCGCCACCAGAAGCCAAGCGAAGGGTGGCCGACTTGCTGCTACCGTAGGCCCTTGCCGCGGTGGCGACACCCCATCTGCTAAAGGGGGCATGGGCTAGGCGGGCTTCAGAGATCTGAGCTAGGGCTAGAGCGACCACGTTTCCCCATGCATCCTCAAAGCATGGAGGTCGGGACAGCGTTCCCTGTGCCGTGTTGCGGGTTGGAGTAGGGTCGGTCACCGGTAGAGGTTCGGATAGGGTCGTCATGTCGGCGACTCCTAGCTGTCTCCTCTTGGGTTGTCGTCGATGGCACCCGCCGTGTAGGTGGATGGCTGATGGAGATCCTCTCCTCTGTCGTCTCCTTCCAGGCAATAAAGGAGGTAGGGCGGACCTAGCTGTCCTCTTCCATCTGAATCTCCATTTTGCTCATGCCGGTCGCCTCTTGTCGGGCCGCCGTTGAGAATGTCAAACCTTCCTTTATTTTTTGTTTACCATTCGACGCTTCCTGAAAGAATGTGGCCAGCGAAGTTAGTTTGGTACCTTGACACTTGGAAGCAAGGCATGGAAACCCATAGTCGAAAACTACATTCTTTACAGATAGCAAACGCCAAACTTCAAATAAATAAACGAACTTCAAACAAAGATGTATAACAAGTGGACAGGTAAGCAAAGCAAAGCTCCCACATTGCCTGATGTTGGTTGGAGGAAGAGCAAAGAGTTGGTGTCATGACGTAAAGTTATATTGCTTATGATATGGAGGTCCTCTATGATATACATTGTCCCTTACCAAGTAGCATGTAACATAAGCAGTAGTGTCTACAAACATCCAACTACTTCAACTCAACTGTTGGGCTACTAGGACTCGGTGCTAATCTTCGATTGTAGATGCAATTAATTAACCCATCTTAACATATTGCTGATCAAGAATCTTGTGTATCATAATTAGAACTATTTAGGACAAACCTGCTAACAATCATGCAAATATAATTTCTTTATTTTCAGTGGGTATGCTGGTAGTGCTTGCTTCACTTGGTTTTAAATCATTAGAAATGCACGCGGTGTCTTAAATAGCTCAAGGTGATGATTACTTGCTTCAATTTGTTTGTGTCAGCAACTGTGCAGTTTAAGAAAGCTACTACGCCTTCTTCTAAGAAAAAACTATTACGCAATTGATTACTTCTTTAGAATATGTTTTCTCATATTTCCCAAACGTTTAATACTATGCATAGCACAATGTTTTATTTTAATTTGCCTGGCCTTGTGATGTTAATCCTCTGTGATACAAAGTCGCAGAAAACGTTGTGTTATTACTCCATACTATTTTGCTTTGGGACACCCAGCAGCCGTTTGGTCAAAGAAACCAAAACTTGCTCCCGGAGTTTGCAACTTCTGACGTACTAGTAGTTGTACGGAATGGAACAGCATGAACCACCGATATATGGATGTAACTACTACAGATTATAATCCCTTTGGGTTTGACAGGCGAATACCTTGCCAGAGGTCACATGGAATGTTTTCCTGACAGTGCTCCTCTCCCCCCACCGCTGTCTCCGGCGTTTGCCGCCGGGCTCAGCTCGTACGGAGCCGGCAGCGGGATTTTCCTTCCCGCACGATGCGGTGGCCGGTGGCAGGGCACTGCTGGGCGGCAGTGTGATGTGGCTGAAGGCGACGGGCGTGCGTCAGACTGTAATGGATTGCTGCGGTGGGGCAGCGCGGGCCTGACCTGAGCCTGGCAGGCTTGGCCGGTGAGCTCTCTAGCCAGAAAATCCGTGGTCGTCATGCCCTTAGGGCTCCCTTCCCTGGTTGCGATTTAGTCAGGGCACCAGATCTGGACGGACGGGCCCGAACGTGGTGGCCGGCTAGTGGATCCTGTTGGGGTCTACGAGTCGCGATCTGCAGTGACACGGAGGCACCGTGCCCGCATGCTTGTCGTGCCTATGCTTCTTCTACCACATCCGTGTAGCCTAACTTGTCATAGTCGTGTCTGTCGCTCCCCTGAGTGTGAATTGGATGTCGGGGCGGCAGCTCTAGAAGATGGTCTGCGCATTCGGCTCTCCAGCGAGCAACATTTACGGTGGTGGTGCTTTCACTTCTTGGCCATGTGGGTGGCGAGGAGTGGACGGGATCCTTAGTGTTGTCATTGCGTCGGCTGTGGTGGCTCCCAGATAGGTCTGACTTGGTGTCCGTCTGACTTGGTGATAGCAAGTGGTCCGGATATCGGGATATGGTGAGAAGGTCTTTCCGGGTGAAAGCCTGCTGACGTGGTGCGATCACGTCAAATCCCATGGTTAGGTATCTAGGGTTTCGTAAGGGAGGAAGAAGGTAGTCGTTGATGATTTCGGACGGCTGACAAGTAAGGAGTTACCCAGGTTCAGACCTCTGGAGGGTAACATCCTACTTCCTACTTGTTTGGCTATTGATCTCGAGGTTACGATGGAGGCTACAATGGCGGCCCAACGATATGACTTCTCGCTAGGGTTTTGGTGGTAGGATTGCGTGTGCTTTAGCCGTCGTCCCTCCCAGCCTTTATATAGGAGGCTGGGTCTCAGGAGATCGAGTTCGACTAGGATTACATGATATGGAAAGTCTAAGTCGGTACGAGTTGCACCTTACTTGTGGCGCACTCCTTGTCATGGGCCCGCCATGGTCCTTCCTTGTAGGTTGTTACTGGGCCACTAGGTGGGCCTTACTGTTGATTACGCTTCATACTGCTTGGTTGGGGATACCCGAAGAGTATATCCATATCACCTGCGCTTCTGCGCCAATGACGGTGATGCTTGCGGGTGTCGTGACCCTCCTGGGGGCGTCGTTGTAGGTCACCTTCCCCGTGCCATAGCTCTGAGTGAAACCCTTGACCTTCTCGTCCTCGACGGCTGCATCGTGATACGGCGTTACCCTCTTGGGGGTGTCATTGTGGAGCTCCGGTACCTCTCGGTCTCGCTCGGCTGTCATCGGTGGGAAAAGTTGGATCCTGTCTCGAGTCTCTTTTCAGCGCTGGCATGGGGCGTTATCGGCGGTCTTCTATCTTTTACACGTGACTGAGTTGGCACCAATCTTCGTCCTTGTTGTCTGCTGGTAGGATCGGCGCTCCCTGGCCCGGAGCAAGAGCCTAGGCGTTCCTCTTCTGTGACAACTTGGTGGGTTTGGTGGGACGATGTCCGGCAGTTTCACAGTGAGGTGATGTGACATCTCTAGTTAGTTGGCTTCGGTGTCTCGTCGGGGTGTGGCTACTTATGTTTTCTGTTTTATCTTTAAACCAAGTTGGAAACCCTTGACGCCTATCTTGGTTTTAGTCAGCAGATCGAGGCACGAGCTGCTGTATGTCCTATTTGGTTTCCAACTCCAAGACCACCATTTTTAGTGATAGAGACCTAGATTAAAAGTTAATACAACAATGATGTGCTAAAAGGTGGGCAACTTGGTCGTCGACCCGTGTGGGGCGCAGCCTCGGGGCCGGCGTGGTTGAGTTGTATTTTTTTTTTCTTTTTAGGCCCTGCCCTACCTGTTTGCTCCTTCTTTATCAATATAAAAGGCAAAACTTTTGACTCGTTTAAAAAAAAAGGTGTGGCTAAAGATGGTAACGTATGGAGTGCTAATGCAACCATGTAACTTAAAAAAAATCCGCATTCGTCTAAAGCCCTTAGAATTGTTAGAATTTGGGCCCATTTGAAGGAAGCCCAATTAGCAATTTCTGAAATCTCAAAGCCCATGGAAAAATGGCAGCTCACATGTGAGTGGTGTGGGAGCTAAAGTTTAGTCCCACATTGCTAGTTTGAGAGGAGTGGCACCACCTTATATAGTGGAGTGTTGTGCTACTTGGTAAGCTTGTGAGAACATGATGCTCTCTCACGCGTTCCTCCTCCTCCTCCGCCGCCGCTCGCACGCACGCACCGCCCGCCCGTCACGACGGGTTGCGGGAATCTCGCCGAGCCGAGCTTTATTTTTACAGTACAGGAAAACGGTTTTGACGGACGCGTCTTGGTTAGTCAGTTCGGGTCGCTCCCGGATCGTGGGCTACCAACCGACCTAAACGTGTGCGACGTGGACTTGGCCCACTCCGTACCCGTTAGGGTTTTCCTCCGAGCTGCGCTATATAATGCCCTGCACTGCGTGCGCTGCAAATCATCCCGAACCAATCTAGGTTTTGCCAAACTCGTGCCTTGCGCCGCCATCGTAGTCTACTCCGTCCCGAGCGCCGGCGTGCACCGGCGAACGGGACAGCAGGTCTACGGAACCGCTCGCCCATGTGATCCTGTACGGGAGAGGGCGAATAAGGTTTTTGGGAAGCGCTCCGCGCGACTGCTTTCAAGGTCTTCATCACGGCGCGACTTCCTGTACGATCTCCGGGTCCGCGGGCGACTCGTCTTCAACGTCGTGTTCTTCGAGCTGCTACCGTCGCTGCTCATGCTGCTGCCGTCGTTGCTCCGACAACTACTACAACGACTACGACTACAACTACTTCATCTACAATCGTTCGGTACGTTCGCCACGTTCCGATGTGCTGTTTTATTATGGTTGTGTTCGTAGATGTCATGCTGTTGTTCATGTTAATTAATACGTCTAGTATTTTCGAGGTTAACATGTTAGTAGCGTTTGCGATCATGCTTTATATACTGGAATTAATCACGGAAATTATGCCTATTAATCCAACAAGAATCTGAATCTAAATACGAAGGGCTACAAGCCTACAATACACGGGCTCGATCGTCATTTTTTCAGAGAACATAATTTCTATGTTATTTCATCGCAGCGAAAAACAAAGCCGGACTGAACGATTAAGCATAAAGTTACATCACACATAACAAATGAAAAATTGCTATAAGACATGGATCCACTCATTTTTATAGAAACCTGTTGAGCATGTTGCTTCCGGAAAAGCCAAACACTGGTCGTAATATAAAACAGTTTGCTTGCCACTACTAATAATGTGTGGATCATAAACAACTCCGAAGGTGCTGCACCTACTCAGTAAACTAATTTGGGTTTGCATCATGATATTAACGTTCACATTTCAGAAATGCGCGTTTAGAGAGGCTCCGTGCTTTGACCAGATGTAGTTTTCCGATGAGGGAGTATGAGAGGCACTAGCAGTCTAGTACCAACTCATGTTTACATTAGTACTTACTTTTGTCTGGTTTTCTTACGTAGGTACTCTGAGGAGTGTTTACGGTCTCGTCAAATTTTGGATCCATCGCACATGGCTCTCCTGAGTGAGTAGTGAAAGGTTCATACGTCTGAATTCTGAATGCAAATTTCAGGCATGAAACAATCCTTGGCCTATCCTTTGAAGGGGCTTGCCGTAGAAGATGTATTAGCCTTGTTGCCTTGTACTTATTTTAAAACATATAGTTGGGTGCATCCAAGAGTGACAGTGTTCTCTAATGGCGCTGTACACCTACCGTGTAATACTAACGGCGGTTTGCATAATGACATTGACGTTCAGATTTCAGAAATTCGCATGTAGAGAGGCTCTTTACTTTGACCAGACGTAGTTTTCGGGTGACAGAATACGAGAGGCACTAGCTCAAACTCCTGTTTGGACTGTTTATTAGTTTTTTCTTGTTTTCATACGCATCAAGTTATTTTTATGGTCTGGTCAAATTTTGGATCCACCGTTCATGGTTCTGCTGAGTCAGTGAGTGAAAGGTCCATATGTCTGAATCATACAAAAAATATCAAAGGAAGCACTTGAACATTAAGTTTGTTCCATCCTCGCCATGTACAGGTCACCTGTGTAAACTGGAATCCATGGAGGAGCGCAGATGCGATCGGGATCCAGAGCAAAGACTGCAGCCGAGGAAGCAACCCCAAGTTTAAGGTAGCATTGGCAGCCAGAGACATGATCCCAGGGTGTAGCAGCAAGATCGATGACGGAGCACCTTGAATCCAACCAATCATCCACTTTTGCTTACTGATGCATCGGCCATCACATAAGCAACATTACATAATTAACTAGAAACAAAAACAAAAACGGATGACAACCTTTTGCGGCATATTCTACTTTAATTATCAGCAACTAACCACTGCTGATGGCACCGCCCAGCACGTTAGCTCATCGACATTTCATATGATTCTCTTGATGGCCTACCGAACGATGGATCCAGGCCGCGACAAAAAGCAACTTTATCGCGGCACGATGAGGGTTTAGCTAACATTATCTTTTCTTCTGAATCGGTATTAAGCTAACATAATCGCGTGCTAGGGTGGGAGGCAACAGGGAGCTAACATGATATTATGCCTAAGCATATACCCTCTACCCTCTACTTTTGGCTGTTCGGTTTCAGAAGAGACAGTAGTGATCATGGTGGGCGAACTGGATGAACCGGTGAAGATGTCTCCTCTGTCGGTTCTTGTCGTAGCCTCTGTCTCGAAACGGAGTGGGAGGTTGGGGAATTGCGTCAGGTGGCCGAATTAGGGATGGAGCATATATCCTGGGCTTTGATTTCAGGAAATGCAAATCATGTTGTTGAACTGTATAAAAATGACAGTTTCACATGTAAAGAATTCAGGTTGTCAGGAGGGATAATTCAGACACAAACACATGAATACCCAACTGAATTTATAGATTTTACTAGAAGCATGTTGTAGTACACTAGTACTACTGCACTGCCAATGTAAGGTAAATACGGCTGACTGTACCTAAGCATAGTTACGGGAGACTCACTCATCTGATTAACTAATGTTACTCGGCAGACTTCACTCTACAAACTCCCCATGTATCATTAGTTCATTACTGAATTTCGACTCCAAGCATATTAAGAATGTTCTTCGAAGAAACCTCAGACCGGCTCAAATACAAAACCTAGTTTAAACCTGGATCCCCGAGATGACGACCACAAGCGGCCAAGAAAACATTATCATACATCATGTCAACATCAGGACCAATTTCTCTTTTGTTTCCCACGAAAAAAGAAACATGGGAACCATTTTGGTCGCCGGGTTTCGTCGTAGGCTTAGTCAGCCAAATTGTAGAGGCCAAGAACACAACACATTTCTCTAATGCACAATTGCCCACCACCTCCAAACAAATTTAGTTTCGTTCGTGACGCAGGCAACGGATGCAACGAGACAGGGTAACACTTTTGGGCGCGCGACCGGATCCCTAGTGCAATAATTGCTCACCTCACCGGAGCGCCGGTCGCTGTCGACGGCCGGCCGAGCTATGGCAGGATCGATCGCAGCGCAAAGTCATGCAAGTGCAGAAATCTACTACTCCCTCTGTCCCAAATAACTGTCTCAGATTTATTAAAAAGTGGATGTATTTAGATATGAAACTTGTTAAGATACATCCAATTGATTGTACTCTGTGTGGCCTGACCGCGCCCGAAAAAAAGGCTCCCGCGACTCCTCCCTCCAAACCCTAGCCGCCCCCTCCCTCCCTCCTCTCCCCCCCCCCCCCCCTCCCGCCCCGCGGCGGCCGGGCGCGGCCCCGCCCTCCCCCGCACAGGAAGCTCCTCCGCGCCAACTCCCCTCGCCGCCGTCGGATGTGGCCGCCGGGCGCGGCGGCCCGGTTGGCGACGCTGGCGGCGGCGGGCCCCTCCTACTCTCTCTCTCTCTCGTGGGCGCGGCGCGGGCCGAGGTCACTGTAGGGAGCGGCGCGCTTTGCAGGGGCGTGGCGGCGCGGTCGTCCCGACGGCGGCGTGGTGGCTTGTTCCGGCGGGCTCCTGCCGGCGGCGGTCTTCGGCAAGGCGTGGTGGTGGCTAGGCGCTGCAGCGGCGCCCGGCGGGGAAGCCTCCTGCAGCGAGGTGGCCGGCGCGTGTGCGGGCTGGATCTGGGCCAGGCGGGCCCAGATCTGCCGACACGAGCTGCGGACCGGATCTGAGCCAGGCGGGCCCAGATCTGCCGGCGGGCGCCGCCTCGGCCTGCTGTGGCGGTTCCATGGCTTGGCCGGTGTCGCCGCTGCACTTCGTGGTCAGGTTTGTGGCGTGGTGGTGGTGGATGGTGGATGGTGCGTAGCTGCGGCTGGGACCGTGACCCTCCGGGCGTCCTCCCCCCTCAGCCCCCGCATCGATCCGAGTTGGCGAGCTTCATCCTGGTGGTTGGTGCGCGGATGCGGCTGGGACCGCGGCCCTTCGGGCGTCCTCCCCCCCCCCCTAGCCTCTGCATCGGTCCGTGGCCGGCGGCATGCTCACGGTGGCGAGTGGTGGTGGCGTGGTGGAAGGTCTGCGGTGGCAGCGGCCTGCGGGCTGCAGCAGGGTGGCGGGATCTGTACGGGCCGATGGCAGGATCTGTACGGGCCAAGCGGGACTGGATTGATCCAGCTACCGTGTCCGGTCGGCATCCGCCGAGAGGCGGCGGAGGGAGGCCCCTCCAGTGGCCGGCTGCGCGCTAGGTTTCCCTCTCCGACCCGTCGTTCCTGCAGTGTGTTTGCCCTCGTGTCATAGGTTGGAGTGCGCGGATGTCGGGGCGACGGCCCTGGGTGGCGAGTCACATGGGTTGCTCTCCGGCGAGCACCATGGTGACGGTGGTGGCTGCATCGTTTGGTTGTGTGGGCAACAAGGGGTGCAGCGGCGGGTAGCTCGGGCACGTTTCTGGCGTTGCCTGGATCTGGATTGGGTTCCTTTTCGCTTATGCCCTACGACCCTCTTCGTGCCACGGGGGAGGGAACGAGCGAAAGCTTATGACGGCGGCAACGCCCGTGGGTAACGTTATCCTCTTGGGGACGTCGTCTTGGTGATCTTCCTCGTGTCAGGGCTCCGGGTGAAAACCCAAGTCCTTTGGACTCGGCACGGCGACGCTTTGCGCCGTTACCCTCTTTGGGGCGTTGTCGTGGAGCTCAGAGGAGTTAGGGCGTAGCGTGGAGCTGGTGTGCTTGTCCGGCTACGTAGTCGTGGTTCGCTGTGGCTTCTGTAGCTCGATTTTCTTAGGATCTTCTTTGTAAGAGGGTACCTCACTAATTTGTATCGTTCGGCCGGTTCTTGGACGTTGTGCTGTCTGGCCCAGCAGCGGTCTCAAACGGTTTGACTTTATTTATAAAGCGGGGCGAAAACCTGTTTCGTGGGAAGATACATCCAATTTTGATCAAACTTGAGACACTTATTTCTGTACGGAGAGAGTAGTACGGATTTGATAGAACAACTGATCTTTATCCTCGGGGTGGTTCTTGTTAAGTTGTTACTTGTTACAGTGCCCAAGAAGTCAAAAACCTATATATATATATAGCAACTAGACTTTACACTTACTCACAGCAGGATCGATCGAGAACCTGTTTCTATGCTTTTCTGAACTCTATCCAAACACTTACTTGCAACAGGTTTCTGTATACTACTACAATCATTTGTTTGCACTTGTATTTTTTGTCAAACTCATTTGTTTATTCCTATTTCTATTATTTTTGTTTTACCGATAAATGGAGATGTGCCGGTCGCCTTGTGACCAGCTCGTCCGAAGCACCGAGAGGCGAGAGCGATGTCTCCGGCCGGAGGTTTGCCGTTTAACTAATGGCGGGGTACGTAGCTCGAAGCTTGAAGGAGGCCAATGGATCTCTGCAGAGCCGTGCATGGAGCCACATGTCGATCAGAGGCAGGAGTTTGACAAGGTAATTTTTGGGGTTTCCGTTTAAAAAATTGAGTAGAGGTTTTGGTTTGTAGATGCTATGCGCACTACTCCGGCCAAAACCTCTTTTGTAGTTTTGAGTACTGATTAAGTAGGACTGCCGGCCGTTACTGGTTCTTTCTGATGATCCATCAAATTTAATTATTTAGTTGACCAGTCGGTGATTTGACACTACAAGATTCCAATTAGCATGGTGATGGCAAGTGGAACTGTGTGCGATATTTTACCTTGAGGCGTTATGCTCTAGGTAGATTTGTTTCCAATGGTTTTGGCGAGTTGCTAGAAGTACACAGTCAATTGTTGCTTAGGCTATAGCAGTGGTCCATGACTTGTAAAAATAGTGGTTATGATCAGCGTAACTTGGGTGCCCAAGTGGCCAATTATAGAAGTTAACTAGAAGCAAACAGTAGTGTGTTTTTTCCTAATGACTTATGAAAAGGGTTGGCCCGGTCCGATGATATCGAATTCTAAATGTTATGTACGAATTATTAGAATGAATATTCCGTTTCTTTTTTTATTGTGTTACTTCAACCAGAAAGGTTAGCATGGCCGCCTAATTGAATCCAACGGATGAGACACCACTAGAAACAAATTAATGCTCACTTAGCTTCAGTACTCAGCTTTGTTTGGGAGAATCTTTTTGGCTCAATGGTAAGCTACAACTAATCATCCACAGATGCAACCAGAAACCATAACAAAGAAATTAGTAGTTCCATCCAACGGTAGAGACAAAAGAGAATGAATCATGGATAGAAACTGACATATCTTGGCAAAAATGTCGAAGAAAATTGCGGAAATGATAGAAACAGTGATTGACGGAACATTGCATCATAAAACGACTGATATTCCGATGATTTGTGCTGACACACGAAACATTGCAGGTGCAGCATTAAAGGTTTATATAATTTGTGAGTACGTTTCTTGATGTTTTAAGGAAGATTGATGACGATTTGAATATACATTATGAAAAGATATCCGATGGATCCCCGATTTTATTTCAATTTCCTCATGTTCCCGTCAATCTCAAGGCACATAGGCCGGACGGCTTTCCCGTTCGTTGTTTTCAATAGAATTGAGATATTTTCCATGATGAACTTGGGGATGTTTTGTGCTTCTTAACAACAAGTATTATGCCAGAAGATAATTACACTATTACTGTTTGATCATAGATAAAAAGTTTACACACCTTAAGGATTGTATATGAATATATGGTGAACAATACATGGCCTCTTCTTCATAATATCATCTCCACTACAGGAAGCAGGCATTATGCCGACGCCAAAAGTTGTCGGCTTAGCCCTTACCCCGTCGGCGGAGGTCTCATCGGCGTAGCATCGGGGCAACGTAGTTGCATTGTTTCGATGACTTTTCCTGGCCGTCGGCTTGGAACTAACCTGAATCGGTGAGTGCCGGCGCGAGTCACGGCGATTACGACGTAGGAGCATGGAGAACCACAATCTTACTTGTGATTCATCGCATGACTCCATCTGGCGCACACGAAGTGGGAGTTTTTAGCTATAAGTGCAGAACCTTACTAGAGAGTAAGCGATGTTGGTGAAGCAGGTCACACATCGGAGTTGGATCTTGGCTCCCACCACCTACCAAAACACTCTTATAAATATATTAGGGACTCATGCATGGTTAGGTGGGATTCCGACGCTTCGGAGCCCCCACTTCGGCCAAAACCCTAGCCCTGCTAGGAAAAAATCAAACTTGGCCATCTACCCCATTAAACCGATGTCGAGAGGGGGTAGACCGATGTACTTTTTTACTTGGTTGTATTAAGGTAAGACACAGGAGAATGGAGAACCAAATTTTTATGTGATTCGTCACATAATTCCATATGGTGCATCCAAAGTGGGAGTTTTCAGCTGTAATGCAGAACCTCGCCGTATATCATTTCATGTGAGCTCACATGAGATGACGACCTTTATACTTTTGATTTTATGTGGTTTGTTACGAGTAAGTATTTGTACAAATAAAAAATTAATTGTAAATGGATTGTAGTAAATGGAAGTAAGGAAAAAGGGGAAAGTGTGTCGTCGGCATAGCTGACATTGGATATGCCGACGGTCCTACCTTAGGGCTGTTGGCTTTGCTCTGACGCCCTTGACACTCGTGTTCACAGGGCTCGCAAGTACCATGTGGATGTGACCTATGTCGACAACCGTTATGATCGGACAACAACCGTCGGCTTAGCCCCATATACTCCGACGGGTGTTGTACGCTGACGGTGGCCGTTGACATAGCTCCTGATACCTCGACGGCCATGTTATGTCGGCAGTTATTTTTTGTTGTCTGCGTCCCTAGATTGTGCCGACCACCCCAACATTGGCCGGGTTTCTCAATTGATTCCTGCATATAAGGAGAAAGAACTGTGGATGTTATTTTACATGAGAATTATAGAAAGAATTGTGGATGTTTTTTTTTACATGAGAACTACTATGGATTGTTAACTTGCAGTGGACAAAACTTCAGCATGTACTGTACGGATCGACGAGAAAAAACAAAAGCCGTCCATCTTGTCAAATATTTAAGTCCCAAATGCCCTGCCGGTGCACCATCGCTGTTGATTCCCATTTTCAGCCCACCTGCAGCTAGTGCCGGTCCGGCCTAGCCACGGTGCCCATTGTTGGCATCATATCGCAGCCTTCCTCCCTCCGTGCCTATAAATAAGCGAACTACCGCGCACTCATGTACTTGTGAAATCCGTGCTCCCTGCCCACCGGAGCTCCATCCTCTTGTTCCCACGCGCCAAAACATTCCCCGATCCCCAACATCAAACCAACGTGAAGACAACAAGCCCACGCAGCGCCACAGTGTGATAAACACGGCCATGGATGTGACCATGGAGGATGTTGCCGGAGAGCTAGAGATCTCAGGCTATAGCTCCATCACCACCTCCCCGTCCTCCTCCCTCGACGACAGCATGGGGCTGTACGCCTGGAATGCGCTGTCCCCGGTCGCCGACTGGGGCCTGTTCTGCTCCGACGACGGTGGCGGCCAGGACCTTCACGGCCTCATCGAGTCCATGCTCTGTGACGACGCGCTCATCGGCGCCGACGACTACCCGGTCTTGTTCCCGGACGGGCCCTGCTGCTCCAACCCGAGCAGCACCACCACCACGAACCCGGGCACGCCCGTGCAGCACGACGACCCGCAGCAGGAGTGCAGCCCCGAGAAGGGCCTCCGGCTGCTGCACCTGCTCATGGCGGCCGCCGAGGCGCTCTCCGGCCCGCACAAGAGCCGGGAGCTGGCACGGGTGATATTGGTTCGGCTCAAGGACATGCTCTCCACGACCGGCGCCAACGCCGGCGCCTCCAACATGGAGCGCCTCGCCGCGCACTTCACCGACGCGCTGCAGGGGCTCCTCGACGGGTCCCACGCCGCCGCCGGCAAGCAGGCCGCCATGGCCGCGTCCCACCACAACACCGGCGATGTGCTCACGGCATTCCAGATGCTCCAGGATATGTCGCCCTACATGAAGTTCGGCCACTTCACCGCCAATCAGGCGATCCTCGAGGAGGTGGCGGGCGACCGGCGCGTCCACATCGTCGACTACGATCTCGCCGAGGGCATCCAGTGGGCGTCCCTCATGCAGGCCATGACTTCACGCCCCGACGGCGTGTCGCCTCCACACCTGCGCATCACCGCGGTCACTAGAGGCGGGGGAGGAGGCGCGCGGGCTGTCCAGGAGGCCGGACGGCGGCTTGCGGCCTTCGCTGGGTCCATCGGACAACCCTTCTCGTTCGGACATTGCCGTCTCGACTCGGACGAGATGTTCAGGCCTGCGACTGTCCGGATGGTCAAGGGGGAGACGCTCGTGGCCAACTGCATACTCCACCAAGCCGCGGCGACGACCACCATCAGACGGCCGCCAGGCTCGGTGGCGTCGTTCTTGACCGGCATGGCCGCGCTCGGGGCCAAGGTGGTGACTGTGGTGGAGGAGGAAGGGGAAACGGATAAGGGGAAGGAGGAAGAGGCAGCGGGAGGCTTCGTAGGCCGATTCATGGAGGAGCTGCACCGGTACTCGGCGGTGTGGGACTCGCTGGAGGCCGGGTTCCCAACGCAGAGCAGGGTACGCGGCCTCGTGGAACGGGTCATCCTCGCCCCGAACATCGCCGGCGCCGTGAGCCGTGCGTACCGAGGGATGGACGGCGCCGACGGCGAGGGCAGGCGCGGGTGGGGAGAGTGGATGCGCGGGAGCGGGTTCAAGGCCATGCCGCTGAGCTGCTTCAACCACAGCCAGGCCAGGCTGCTCCTCGGCCTGTTCAACGACGGGTATACGGTGGAGGAGACGAGACCGAACAAAATCGTACTCGGCTGGAAGTCCCGGCGGCTGCTGTCGGCGTCCGTGTGGGCGCCGCCACCGATATCCGTGCCGTCGTCGCCGGTGAACGGCGTGTTGGGGATGGCGCCGGCCGGCGCTGGCTTTGGCCGGACGACGGAGTACGACTACATTGACTCTTTCCTTGTAGAGCCTGCGTACGCGCTAGTCTGAACTTTGGATCGGGTCAGCTGTAGATCGGACGTGTCGTTGAAAATATTCAGATGTAAAAAGTTTAGCTGCTTAATTTGTCAGTGTAGTTCTTGTTCCTCTGTCAAAAATTGTCAATTGCCAGGCATTGAGAGTAGCGAACTCTAGTACTGTACTAGCGATCGAACACTTTATACTTATACAGTACAAGTTACAAAGCAGTACATATCGATTCTGATCCGTCATCCGAATATATGGCTGTCTGAATATCATCCAGAAGAATTCATGCTGTAACTCTCACTTGAGTAGTTGACTATAGCTAGAGGGTGTTTGGTTAGGGTTTTTAATTGGCTTTTGACTTTGGCTTATAAGCCAAAAAAAAGCACCATTTTTGGCTTTTCGTTTTTCGCTTATGTTACACTATGGTATAGCCAAAAGCCTAGGGTGTTTGGTTAGATTTTTTTCTTGGCTTTTACTTTTGGCTTATAAGCCATAAAAGCACCTAAATATGTGCTTTTGGTTTTTGACTTTTAGCCATAGTGTAACATAAGCCAAAAATCAAAAGCTAAAAGCACCTATTAGGTGCTTTCTTGGTTTATAAGGCAAAGTCAAAAGCCAACTTAAAAGTCTAACCAAACACCTTTTTATTATGGCTTATAAGCCAAAAGAAAAGCAAAAAAAAAGTCTAACCAAAATCCTCTAACTGAATTGTAGTATCCCGAGGAAGTAATTAGAGGCTAGGACGGACGAGGACGTTGATCTTTTGATCACCTAATTAAAGGTTTTTATTTCCTTTTATTTGGAATGAAAATTAAGTTCTTACTTGACTATGAACGTCCTAAACTTGCATCCTTGCAAGGCATGCAAAATAACCTTCTCTCCTTTCCTTCTGAGTCTGTCGTCACCCGGCCCGACCCCAAATCTACTCCACCGGCGCGGCCGGCCAGAGTAGGGATGGGGAAGGAGCTCGTGACACCCTTGTAGATGGTAGATCTAGGTTTTGCTTTCATGCAGCTTGACCCCTTGTGGCCGTTTCCCTTTTCTTGGTGCCTGGTCAGGTCATCTTCGAGCGGCGGCCATGGCTTGGAGAAGCTCCTTCATGGCGTGCTACCATGCTGTTGGGCCCGGTGAGGGAGCGATTTCGAAGGTACATGCTTGAATAAGCTCGAAGAGCCCTTCGTGGGGGGTTTGGTCCGTATGAAGTTGTGTCTTCCTTCTTGCCTGCTGCTTCGGGTCGCCATGGAGGCGGAAGAAGAGATGCAAAGCTGGACTTTGCGGTTTGGAGAATCGAAATGGATACTCGTCTACGGAGAAGATATGTGAAGGACAAGTTTGCCAGAGCGATTTGTGGCCCACGAAGGCCTCTCCACGCTGCAATGTGTGGAAAGCATCACAATGGTTTCTTCCTGCTGGCCAAGATGCCAAATTGGAGGATCTTTGATCTCAACGTGGTGTTTCTCGCCAACGACGACCCAAGTGGCGTAGTCCACGGTGTTGTCAAGGGCGGTCATGCTTTGAGGTCTGCTAACCTTAGCAGAAGCGGTAGAGAAGAAGTACACAATGGCATTTTCACTTTCTTGTAATTTTTCTAGGTCTTGTGATATTTCTTATATCTGCTAGGGGCCTGTTTATAAGAATGCATGCCGCTTAATGAAAGCTTTTGGGGCCTTCAGGCCTCTTCCCCTTGTGTAAAAAAAACTTGCATCCTTATGAACGACAAGCCGCGAGCCAGCGTGGTGAACCCTCACTTAGGACTTGTTTATTAGGAGTGTATTTTCATGCCAAGCAACTAGAGATGGAAAAAGATTTGGTGAAATTTTTATTTTCACCCAATTCCTACAAATTCACAGGGACACTTTTCTATCCCAATACACTAGCATGATTTAGAGTTTTTAATTTAGACAAAATAATATGGTTGGCGGGGGTATGTAAGTATTATTCCATACAAAATCGGATCAGTAAACAGATAATTAAAAAAATTCACGGTTCAGAATATTCTCAAATCCTTTCAAAGACACTCCAAATACACTCACTAAAAGTAAACAAGCCCTCAGCGAAGTCTTCAATTGTGGTTGTAGCTCGCCCGGAATTCTCCAAGCTTCAGGTAAGCAAGGAATCTGCACCAACGGGCACCATGATCTTCCGTTCTCTTTGAGGCCTTATTTGGCACAACAGTTTTGAACGGGTTTTTTTTTTGAACAAATAAAGGCGCCGGGGGCGCCAAACTTTCATTCAAACTCATAGACAGAGTACAGCATGAATTACAATGTCCTGAACATGAAGAGAATGCAGTTTAGAGTAAACTGGATAAAGGCAGTTCCTATGAGCTGAATGAATGCAACTAAAGATAGGGCTAGACACGTCTTGTCTAATCTCCTGATGTGCGCAATTGTGTGCAACTCCATTTAGGTTCCTTTTGACATGAAAAACTGTTGGATGGAGATGATGTGTCATCTGGATGTAATCTGCAACGTGCTTCCTGATCTCCCAAGGAACCTGCACTTGTGAAGCATCCGGTGAAGCTGCAGCTAAAGCCAGCATGTTGTTGTCTGTCAGAAAAGTCACCCCCTGCAAGTTCAAAATATTGGCAACCCTTGCTGCAAGAAAGAGAGCTGTAGCTTCAGCTTGGATCACAGACGGTGCTAACACGGTGGAAGCCTGGATGAAGATTGTCGTGGATGTTTCCTGTTCCTGCAATTGACAGTAAACACCAATACCAGTTACAGTAGCTCCGTCCAGTCCTGGAGCCTTTTTTGTTTTCCAAGCAGCATCTGAAAATATTTTGGAACCCTTGATCAGCGCATCCGATCTGACAGTCGCTCCAGGCTGAGGCAACTCAGCTTCGGGTAGCAACAGTTGTTGTTGGACCTGCGAGGAGGAAAGAGTGGGCTTTGTTGTTGGCAAGGAAGGCTGGACCTGCAAAGAAGCAACATCAAGTGCATCGGCTAGTTCCAAATTCTGCCTCATTGCTTGAGCCATCTGATGAATTTGATATGGTGCCCCTTGTTTCCTGCCAAACAGATTATCGTTTCTAGCTTTCCAAATGCACCACATAAACGTCAAAATATTTGGCAGGGAAGCATGGGGATGGTTCATGCTTAAAAAGTTGAGAATGGTTTGTGTGAGCGAGCTGTTATTAGCTACCAGATTTTCTGAGCGGATAAACCATGGTGCACTGAACCAAGCAGCTCTAGAGAAAGGGCAAGTAAAGAATAAATGTATATCATCTTCTTCTACACCACATCTAGCACAAAGCTTGCTGATGGGAGTGGAGTACTTACCTGCTCGAGCTCCTGTTGGCACAACTCTCCTTAAAAATCTCCACCCAAAAGTTTGAGCTCTTGGCGCTATTTGCCTGTTCTTCCAAATCTGGTTGAGGAGCTGAATAGTAGCAGGTTGAACTTGCCTTGGCATAGGTTCTCCAAGCTCCTGTAATCTTTGTAGACAAGCACGATATGCACTTTTAGTGTTACATTTACCTGATGGAGTTAATTTCCAGCAAAGAATGTCATCGCTCCACGAGTTGATGATTGGTGTTTGCTTGATTGTAGACGCCAACGGTTGCTGGAAGAGCATATCTATAAGATGGCAGTCCCAAACCTGCTGATCAGGAAGCCAGAGGTCTCTCACATGGGCTGGATAGACAAAGTTTGTTGGTTGGATGATGAGAGCATCGTATATGTGTGCCCAATCTTGGCACCATGGGGTACTCCAGATTGATATTTGACCTTGAGTGATCTGATAGAATCAATGAGCTTTAAGAACGGGAAGGATCTTGATGACGGAGGCCCAGAAAGCTGATTTTGGGATATTTGGTTTTGGTCGCCAAATGGAAGAGTCTGGAAAATATTTGGATTTTAGAACCGCGTGGAGAAAATCATTTGGTTGATCGGCGATCCTCCAAGCTGCCATAAGAATCAGGGCTTGGTTTATGGCTTGAAGATTTTTAATACCCAAGCCTCCTTCACTCTTTGGTGCACAAATGTCTTTCCAAGCCCTTAAACAAAGGCTTCTTGAATTTGTTTCCTCCCTAACGCCAGTCCACCAGAAGTTTCGAATAATGGATGTGAGTTTGGCATTAAAATTTTTTGGTGAAAAGGATATTGGACATGTAATAAACTGGGATAGACGCGAAGACAGATTTGATAAGTTCGAGTCGAGCGGCATGTGAGAGCTTGTCTGCTTTGTATGTGTTAAGTTTTGATTTGAATTTATCAAACACGAAATCGTAGGCTTTTGTTCTGTCCTTACCAGGAATGATGAGCGGATGGCCGAGGTGAATGAAGTTGCTATCAATATTAGGTACAGGAAAGACTTGCTTAATCGAATGGATAATGGAGGAAGGAACATTTTTGCTAAAGATGATACCAGATTTGTTCCAGTTTGGAGTTTGACCTGAGTGGACACAAAAATCTTGCAAAATTTCCTTCATGCGAGTTGCCTCTTGCATTGTAGCTTGCCCACAGATCAACAAATCATCTGCAAATAAGAGAGAGTGGATGGAGGGGCAATTTGGCCCAAGAGTTATACCTGCAAATGAGTTAGCCGACATGGCTTCTTGAAGCCCAATTGACAATTCATTTATAGTGAGAACAAACAAATAAGGGGATAGGGGGCATCCCTGCCTTATACCTCTATCGCCACGGAATCTCGCAAAAGGTTGGCCATTAATGACCACATAAAATGTGGGTGAGGAAATACAAGCATGGATCAAATTTATGAAATGGTCATGCAGTCCTTTACGTGAAAGGGCAGCGACAATGAAGTTCCATTCCACCCTATCGAAAGCTTTGGCCAGATCAATTTTAAGCATGAAAGCTTGACTTTTCCAAGAGCTGAGGGCAAAAGAGTGAGTAATTTCCTGAGCAATAATGATATTATTACTAATGCGCCTACCTTCGATGAAAGCTTGTTGAGATTGAGGGATGTAGTCTGGTAAGTGTGTTTTCAGCCTATTTGCTAAGCATTTTGCAATAATTTTATAAATAACATTGCAAAGACTAATAGGCCTGTAATCTGTCGGGACTATAGGAACAAGTTTCTTAGGTATTAGCACAATATGAGTATCGTTGATATGGGCTGGCATAATACCTGTTTGGAAGAAGTTCCTCACCAACTTCACCACATCTTGTCCAATCCATGTCCATGTCGCCAAGTAGAATTCAACATTAAAGCCATCTGGTCCTGGTGACGCATTTCTTTTCATTTCTTTGAGTGTCTCCAAAATCTCCTGGCTATCTGGGATAGAATATGTGTAGTCTTGGTTGTCCTGGGGTGGCTGCGTTCCAAGAAAAGGCCTGCCATTGATTGCATTTGTAGACGCAAAGATAGATCTAAAATAGTTGACAAAGGTATAGCTAATCCTGTCCGGCATGAATTGTAACACATCATTTTCATCCTTGACAGAAACAATGGTGTTTCTTCTTCTTCTTTTGACAATGGCATGATGAAAGAAAGAAGTATTCCTGTCACCATCTTTTATCCACTGCTTCTTTGCACGCTGCACATAGGAATCTGTTAGTTTAGTCATTGTTTGCTCATACCTTGTGACTAGAGATGCTTCTAAACTGTGATCTTGGTTGGCTAAAGGTTGTATCTGAATTTTCTTGATTTGCTCTTCCAAATTGTTGAGTTCCTGTTGTAATGGTTTCTTTTTCCTGCACCAAACTTTTAAAGTACCTGCAAGATGGTTAGTCCTAGACGAAAAAGGTTTGTTCACAGTAGAGAGCCATGCAGCTTTTGCATGATCTTGGAAGTCATGTTCTTTAATCCACCAATTTTCAAATTTAAAAGGTCGTTTGATTCTACGAACACGTCCTTCAGTTGAGAGTAAAATAGCTGCATGATCACTGAGACTGTGAATAATGGGCATGTTGTACACATTCGAAATAGGATAGGTAGCACACCATTCAGCATTTACCAAGCATCTGTCCAACCTTTCAAAAACTGGTTTTGAGGAAAATCTTTTGTTTGTCCAAGTATAGGCTGGGCCACTGTAACCCAAATCAAAGAAGCCACATTGCTTGACCAAAGAGCGGAAATTATACATGCGAGAGCGATTAATATTAGGGGAACTTTTATCAAAATCATACAAAATGTCATTCATATCCCCCATGCATAACATAGGGAGGCTAGAATTATCATACACAAAAGTAGCCACCTCATTCCAGATTTGAGTAGTTTGGCGATGATACGGGTCACCATATATACAAATAAAGCCAAATTTCTGATTATTAGTAGTACAAACAACAGTAGCTAAGATAACATGGAAGCTAGAACTATAAACATTCATTTGAAGCTCGTCATTCCACATAAGCCAAAGCCCTCCCGATCGACCACGAGAAGGTACTACAATACTATCACACATATTAAATCTAGTAGCAAGATCAGTCGAATTTACTTTGGACGATTTGATTTCGGACACAAAAATTACCTGGGCTTTTGTTGAGTGGATCATCCTGGCGAGATGGCACATTTTAAGACTGCGAAGGCTCTTGCCCATACCTTGACAGTTCCATCCCATAGCTTTCATAGCGCCACAACCCAATTATATCGCCTACCTTGAAATTTGGCTGAAGCTTCCTTGTGACAGTCAGTCAACGGTAGGCTAAGAAAGACAACAAAAGCTAAATGACTGACCACGGTCATAGACTCCTCCACACAAAGAGTTGCAAGAAGGTAATCTGACTAATGATAGAGCTGCCTAGAAGCTGATCCACAAGCAGGTGCTATTAGGCTTGTAGGCTGAAAGAGCGCATGGGATTAAAGATCAGGAAAGCTTGGAAGGCTGGGATGGAGTGGATTGGCAGAAAGGATCAAGCTGAGGGAATGGCGGACTTCAAGTGGTGGTCAGCGGCGGCGACTGCAGTAGGAAAAGCGGCGGCGGCGGTAGGAAATCTGACGGCAGCAGGAAAAGCGGCGGCGGTAGCAAAAGCGGCAGCGGCAGGGTGAAGCAGGGGAGTCGGGCTAGACAGAGAAGGACACTCAGATTTGAAGGATCGAAGCTGGATCTGAGAGAGATGAGGAACCTGAGTAATTTGAGAAGGAATCGGGGGAGAAAAGAACGGCATCACGCCAGTCTTCGGCAAATCGCCATAGTCGCCACAGTGGGCAAAGCCAACACGCTTGGAGAACGGTAGAGGCTACAAGCTGGGGTTTTTGAACGGGTTTAGAGCATCACTAGCAGTGCCCTCAAACTGGTCAAACCCTCAAAATAACTGCTTTTTTGAGGGTTGGAGCCGAAACGAGGTGCGGAACAGAACCCTCAGACCCTCTAACCCTCAAAAAAATTTGAAGGCCGAACCCTCATTTCCCCACTCAACCTGTACTAGTGTAGGTCCAGAGGCAAAAATGAAGGGCCCTTCAATCTGGTCAACGCGCGCTCGCGGGAATGAAATTTCCCCCAACCTCCTCTTCCTCCTCCTCGCGTCCTCCTCCTCTGGTCGCCTCTCCCACCGCCGCCGCCCTGATTAGTCCTCCGCCAAGCTCGCCCCACCGCCCCGACTTGTCGCCGACCCCTGCTGCCTCGCCCTCCGCCCCGATTCGTCTCCCTCCACCGCCGACGAGCCCGCCCCGCCTCCGCCTCTCCCGCCCCGAGCTCGCCACGCCTCCCGTACGCCTCCGCCTCTCCCGTCTCGAGCTCGCCCGACCGCGCCGAGGCCGTCCTCCTTCGACCCCGCCGCCTTCGACCCCGTCCGCCTCTCCCGCTCCGAGCTCGCCCCGCCTCCCGTCCGCCTCTACCTCTCCCGCCCCGAGCCCGTCCTCCTCCAACCCCACCGCGCCGCCGACGAGCCCGCCCGCGCCGAGCTCGCCCCGGCCTCCAACCCCGCCCGCGACGAGCTCGAAATCCTGTTTTGAGGGTTTGAAGGCCGGGGCGCAGATCAGTGCCATCAAACCAACCTACAGAATATTCTGTTTTGAGGGTTGGTTTGAGGGCACTGATCTGCGCCGGCCATTTTGGGCCTTCAAATTCGCGTTTTCTCGACCCTCAAACTGGTTTTGAGGGTTACCAGTTTGAGGGCACTGCTAGTGATGCTCTTAGGCCCCGCTTGGAAAGGAGGTTCATTTCTACGCTCCGTATTTTTGCACCCGGCTTTGCCTGTAAAGTATACGGACCTGCGGAGCTCCGGACAGGTTGACGTAGAATCGAGACACTTGTACACCCTCGCGTCTTGGACGGTCTGCGGGCAACACCACTTGTAGCGTCGCCCCAATCTCACCTCGCGGTGACATCGGCGATGCCGGCGGCTTCGCTAGAATGTAGCCATGCAGTCCACAACTCCGCCGAATCCTTTCTCCCATCCAGCACAGGCCACTCTTTCCTTCCCGAGACAACCGACGTCACCGATGCCGAGCTCCTCCTGCCGGACCTCTTCTCCGGCGAACCCTGGATTTTCTCCTGTATAAGTCTCACCTCCGCCCGTCCCATCCTCTCCTGATTTAGGTACGAGGGTTCTTGATGCATCCGATGAGATCCTTTTCTTGACTGCTCTGGATCTCCAAAGTTGTAAAGTTTGACCAACTTACTCCCCTTCATATCATGTGATATATTAGGCTTAGTTTTGCATGGCAAAGTCGAGATGTATGTATTGCTGCTGCAGCTTTCTCTGAATAAATTTTAACATGCCGCTATGCATCTTATTCTGAATTTTTGAAACAATGTGGTGCTCAGTGTGAATTTCTTAGAGCATCACTAGTAGTACCCTCAAATCCTCAAACCCTCATAGAAGTTTTAAGGGTTGAGAATAGGCATTTTTAGGCACTTTTAAGGGTTGAAAAACAGGGGCAATGACTAGAACCCTCAAACCCAACCCTTATAACGGTTTATAAGGGTTAGGTTTGAGGGTTCTAGTCTTTGCCTCAACCCCAACCTTTAAAACTGCCATTTGACATATCAGAAATAATTCAACAACACCTACACTGAATTCAACAACACCGAATTCTGAAGGTAAAAATGACCAAGCTAAAATTAAACATCACACAGATCCTTTATCTTCTTGAACCTGCTCTTGAGGTCTTCTTTCTGATTCAGCAAATCAGAAATACAATACTCTAACTTCCTCTTCTCTTCCTTGTACTTATCTCTGTCCTTCTCAGCCTTCTTCAACAAACATTTGTGCATAGTACATGTGGTTTTATCGGTCAGCATCTTCTCCTCTAAATCTGCCCTAGATTCCATCAGTGCTTGTTCAGTCACATGCTTCTCTGCCACCACTTTAGCAACCTCATCTTGAGAATTCCTCAGATCAGTGTGAAGCTTTTCTATATGGTCCTAATAACCAAACTTCTGCTCCATGAAATCAAGAGCATCACTGACTTGGCCTTGCTTTGTTTCTCCATACATTTCTCATAGTTTGCCCAATGCCTTCATCATAGCATCAGTAGAGACTGGATCAATCCAGTGCATGAAGTCACACTTCTCTGGTTCCTACATGACAGAGCACACTACAATTACCATCACTAACTAAAATCCTCAAACCCAACCATCACTAACTAAAATTAGCTACATTGCACAAATATTGGGTCCAGTGTGCACATACCGTCCCTTCACAACACAAGAACCTCCTGCCAGTGTTGTAGCCCTCAAATCCCACATGTTTGGCCGCAACAAATCCACATCGACAGAGGACAGGCTCCTCCCCATCGTCGGCTAATCCGTAGAACTCAGAATCGAAAATGGTCTTCATACTCTAAGAAATGGAAATGGCAACGCAAATATGACTAAATTTCAACTAAATCGACACGAACCCTAGAAATCGCCTTGAACCCTAGAAATCCCGAAATCGGTGTGCAAAATACTCACATCTACGCTCCCCGAGCTCAGATCGGTCAACGATTCTTCTCCATCGCCCCACGAAACCATGGCGGAACGGCGCTTCCGCTGTTCTTCTCCGGCGACGGCGGCGGGGCGGCGACGGCGCTTCCGCTGTTCTTCCTGTGGCGTTGGGCGGCGAAGAGGCGCAGGATGGGAGGAGCAGGCGAGAGGCTGCGAGGAGCGCGGCGAGAGGCTGCGAGGAGCGCGGCGGGGGCGGGAGGCGCGGGCGGCGGCCGGCGGCTAGGGTAGGCGCGGGCGGCGGAGGTTGGGGACGGGGAATTTTCACTCCCGCGCGGGCGACGAGAGCGAGTGCGGGTCGGCGTGGAGAAGGCTCCCCAACCCCCACTTTTACAGGTTCGCAGTGGGTTTGAGGGTTCGGCCCAGATTTTTTTTTAAGGGGTTCTAGTCTACGCGTTTTTTTCCTCGCAAACCGTAAAAAACGGTTATTTATAAGGATTTAAGGATTTGAGGGTACTGCTAGGGATGCTCTTAGTCAAATACAGTAGTTTGGAACTCTCTACTTCGACAGCGATAACCTGCGAACTCAATCTCTCAAGTATAACTATAACTTGGTAAGTGTTGGGCCCTCCGATTTTTTGTAGTTTAACCTTGCAGTAGTGCTTAGACATACCTACTTTGACCCTTTGTTGAGCAGGTCTAAAGAGAACAACGGCATTGAAGACTGGACACATAAAATTTTGGTTCCTACGTGATGCAATATGTTTCTTTGGACCCGTGACAGAAAATCTCATGAAAAGTCCTGATTGTGATGTATAATTGAATTATTTGCACTGTCAATCCGTAGTATGTGTCTGCTTGCCTTGCTGCTCCCGACGCTTCACGTGTAGATCAAGCTCAGGGCGAAAGCCTTGCATCTGACTCCGGTCGGTGCCGATGACGGCGGCGCCTTCGGGCGTCGTTTCCCTTCTTGTTTGCGTCATCATGGAGTTCTGATCCTGACCGACACGAGTGGTTCCAAGATATCCGGACGAAAGTCCAAGCTCCCTCGGAGCGGGCGACGGTGACGGTGACGGACACGTCGCATCCTTGTTGGAGGCGTCGCCTTTGAAGCTCTTGGCCCTCGCGGTGCGTCGGTTTCGCGGCGGTTGGGCAGGTTGGCTTTGTGGTTGGGGAGGCGGATCCCGGGGTGGCGACTCCGGACGGTGGTGGTACGTCGAGGCGGCGGCTTCGATCCCCTCTAAAGCGATGGTCCTATGGGGCGGGGCCTTCTCCTAGCGAGGTTTTGGGTGGCACCTAGTGTTGCAAGGGCAGCAAGTGTGTCGGCCTGGCTAGTTCGGCTCCGGGCAATGCGGAGTTTGATCTGGTTGCTATGTCGGGGCGGCGGCCCTGGATTTGGCGTGACATCGAGGTCTCGAGGAGGTCGTCTTTAGCGAGTGTAGCATGGGCTACGAGGCGGCTGGGTTGTGCGGCGTTGTGGCTCGTGTGCGGCTTTGGTGCCGAGTGGTGTAAGTCGGGGCGGCGGCCCCGGGGTTGGTGGTGTGTTCTGTGGCGGTCGGTGGGCTAGCGTCGTGTGGGCGACGGTCCCCTCGCTTGTGCGGTTTTCGGCTCTATTTTCCTAATAAACAGGGCATTTGTATGGTTTTTGGGCCTGGTCTTTCTTATAAACTGGGTCAATTCTTTCTTCTATACGAATTGCAGGAACGCCCTGCCCTACTCGAGAGGTTACTCGAAAAAAAATGAAAGTGAAAACTCATGAGATTGTTTAAGTGTTGGTGCTTATAACTTCAAACTTTACTCAAATTACTATTATCATCCTTCGCACTTCGCATTGGTGTGAAAATTGGAATTTTGATTCAATAATTATCCCCTTCCAAACAGATAAACAAATAGGGAACATTGATTTGGAATGGGATTGTAGTGTAACGTGGTGTTTTGGGTGAGAAGAGTGTAATCCCCTGTGAAAATACTATAAGGCCTCGCTTGGATTCGATATATTTGCTCTGTAATTGGACAGTAAATTTCTACGGACCTCCCATGCTCCGTAATTTTATGAAGCAAACAGTTGTCGTAATTTTAGAAGCAAGCAAACCGTTGTTTTTCACGCACGCAAACCCTACCCTATGAGAACCTCCGAAACACTGGTCCGGCAAATTTTAAGATTGATGAACTCACCACGGACCAAGGAAAAAAATAGCGCGGCCCTACTCCAAAAGCTATACAAGTTATAGCGTGCTATAGCGAAACTACGTTCAAAATAGCGCGGTGAAAATAATGTGAGATATATGTTAAACAATAAAAATTTCAGCACTAAATATTTGTCAAGAAGCAATACATGCATAACCACTTAACCAGATACAAATGTCACGTTCAAATCTATGGCACAAACATAAACATTAGACATAAATTCATGAAAAGATTAACAAACTCTAAAAGACAAACTGTTTTAAACTTCTAATCAGATTCGCATGCATCAGCTTCATATTCACTAAAAGAATCACCAAATTGCATCCAATCGGGGTACTCTGTAAACAGACCGTGAGACAAAGCAATAAAGCAAAGAGCAAGGCTTATATGAGCCTTTGGCTAAAACCAAGTAGTACTAGTTTGAGCTGCTAGTAGCTAGCTTTGTGTACGCACGTCTCTGCAACTGGCCGTGGAGCCGGCCGGCGGAGGATGTGCTTCCGCCGCCGCCCGTGTCGTTCCTGTGTGAATAGCAGAGGAAGAGGAACTGATTGGTTTAGGTTAGATCGATGTGGTGGAGTCTTTGTTTAGTACGTGTTGGGCTTTGTTTAAGGCTTTACCGCTTTGGTTTTCTTTTGTACTCACGCTATTTCCAGAATATTTTTAGCGCGCTATAGCGTAACACGATTTAGCGTGATTTAGCCCGCTAAAAACGCCATTAGCTTCGTAGCGTCAACTTTTGGCTAAATATAGTGTGGTCTCTCCAAATAAGCTATAGCGTGCTATTTAGCGCGAAATAGCGCGCTATTTTTTTCATTGCCACGGACACCTCGCTGATGACGGGCACAACACCTAACACTGAAAGCAAAGCGCCGTTTCATCTTATTTTTCCAACCTCTTAGCTTCCTAAAATTACGACGACGATTAGCTTCATAAAATTACGAATAAAATTACGAGAGGAGAAATTCGGTTGCACCTTGCACAATTGCACGTACATATCACGCGCGGCATATTCTCTCCGCCCGCAGATCACAAATCCTAGGGACCAGCTTCCATCGCGTCGTGTCGGACCATTTTCTGGGGGCGGTGGTGGGCCCCATACGCCCCCGCGGCGTCACCGTTCCACCCAATCCGCACCCAAATCTCGCGTCGGCGTCCCACGAAAAAGCAGGAGCCGCCGCCGCCGACGCGCGCAGCACACGGTCCGCACGCCGCTTCGCGTGTTCGCCAGCCGCCGGTGCCGTGCGGGGTCAGGGCCTCAGCTCAGCACGCTAAGCCGAAAAGGGCCCCCTGAGCCGCGGCCTTCGCCGGAACACCCCCCCCTCCCGGCTGCTCCACCCTACCATGCGCGTCCCCGCCCGCGACGCCCCCACCTCCCCGTGTACCCGCCCCCAGCTTCCGTCCGCACATGGCGAGCCGCGACAAGGCCGGCGTCAGCTGCGCGCCGCACACTCTCCCCCTCGACCGTCTCCTCGCCTCGCTCGCCGCCAACGTGGACCAGCTCGGCAAGAGGTGGGAGATCGCCGTCCGCGACCGGAGGGCCAAGGCGCGGGACGGGAGGAGGGCCGAGACGGCGCCGGCGGTGGAACTGCACACGCCGCTCTTCTACGCCACGTGCGCCCTCGGCGGGGTCCTCAGCACCGGCCTCACCCACCTCGCCGTCACGCCGCTCGACCTCGTCAAGTGCAATATGCAGGTCTCTCACAGAGTATCCCTTCTTCTTATGTGCAATTTTTTTTGGCGAATGAGCATCCCTTGTTCCTATGTGCAAATTTTTATTTTTATTTTGCCTCCACTGTTCTGTACTGAAATCGCTTGCTCAATGCCTGTTCTTGCAGGTTGACCCTAGCAAGTACAGGGACATCTCGTCTGGCTTTGGTGTGCTGCTCCAAGAGCAAGGTCTTGGTGGGTTCTTCAAAGGCTGGATGGCCACGCTGGTTGGGTATAGTAGCCAGGGAGCGTGCAAGTTTGGGTTTTACGAGTACTTCAAGAAGTGCTACACGGACATTGCTGGCCCCGAAAATGCTCACAGGTTGAAAACCGTCATATATCTTGCCGCATCGGCGTCTGCTGAGGTGATTGCAGATATAGCTCTCTGCCCCATGGAGGCCGTCAAGGTTCGGATCCAGACACAGCCGGGGTTTGCTCGATGCCTGACCGATGGGCTTCCGAAGATTGTCCAGACCGAAGGTGCATTTGGGTATAGATACTGCATGTCTTCTATTGATTATGTTAAAATTAGCTCCATTCAAGTTACTGCAGAACATTCTTTAACGCCATGTGGCAATTTCAGGCTTTACAAGGGATTACTTCCTCTTTGGGGGCGCCAAATTCCATGTGAGTTGAATTCATCACCGGATATCTTTTCCTATGTGCATGACAAGAGTTTGACTTACCCTAAAAGGTAGATGCACACTTATTCAAGGACGGAGGGAGTACATAGTAATGGGCCAAACAATAGTACATCAATACTAGCGCTGAACACTTGATACCAGGACCTTCTATTAGCACATTTTGAGCCGCAAATAATTTTACGAATTTCACGGCGACCTAGAGTTGGAGTTGAAATGATTCTAGAATACATGTGGAACTAAGTTAGCCATTCATTACTGCTAATTTTTTTATCTATAAGTTCAACAATACCTAATATCTGTAATTTACGGTTTGCTGGTTTGAGCCCAAGCCAACCCCACCAAAAACTTGGCTACCCAATATTTTGGTTGCCCATATATTGGCCATTGTTGGCATGAAAAATGAACTAGAGTTGGTTAGGGAGCTTGTGCGTACCAAAATATTGGCTCATGCAAGTGCCAAATTTTGGGCTGTGAACAAAAAAAAAGGCATGGTGGGCTTTGGTCACCATCCAAATATATCCTTAGGCCTTGTTTGTACACTTGTAGCCCTTGATCACCATGAAAATTGCTAGTTGATTTTAGTTGCTTCCTACTATGGAATATGTGTCAATAGTATGATACATGCTTTTGATGTAGACCGAATTATCATCATGACTACCATGAGGCAACCCATGTTTGTACAATCTGTGCGTTTGATTTCTCCTTGCACTGTAATCCAGATCATCTATAGTTATCACAACACTTAATTAATATAGTTAGAAAAAATCTCACTTTCGAACCCTATAAACTTAAACTCTAGCGGAAGTTCACTATTCAACCCTGAACTCTATAACTGTCTTAATTCCAACCTCGAACCATCGAAACCCTCCGTTTAGCAACTTCAGGTTGTTTAATAACAACAACAAAGCCTTTCATTCCCAAGAAAGTTAGGGTAGGCTAGAGTTGAAACCCATAAGAGCTCGAAACCGAGTCATGGTTCTGGCACGTGAATAGCGAACTTCCACGCACCCCTGTCCATGGCTAGTTCTTTGGTGATATTCCAATCCTTCATATCTCTCTTAACAGACTCCTCCCATGTTAAGTTTGTTCTACCACGACCCCTCTTAACTTCAGGTTGTTTAACAAGTAAAGAAAAAGTAGAGTGAATAGATGAAGAAGCATGAGGAGTAGTGAGAGCTCAGTGTGGTTTTAACCCCAACCTTTCCCATCATTTTCCATCCAGTCATGGTGAGCTGATTCGTTTGATGATTTGGCAATGTCATAGTAGTGACGTGGTGGACACATGGTGTTCATGCCAGTCGAAATACTTCTGAAACCACCTGAGGTTGTAAAGTGAAAACTTTTGGTAGTTCGAGGATACAGGGTTGAAGGGTGGACTTCTACATAGTTGGTTTAAGTTCAAGTTATGTGCAGATATATCAATTCTTTATGTATAATCTAATTTTGCTTGCCAGTTGTTGGCTAATTGTTATCCATAAAAAGATATGACAAACATGACAGCAATTGGCAAATGAGAAAATGAAGAAAGATAATTGGTTGAGTACCATGCTATGTATGTAGTAGTGTAGTACTTGATTGGTCAACATAGCTATGCAACAGTTTGTAAAGCCATCTTATACTCTATATGTTAAGGTGTGCACCTGATTAGTTTGTCCATTACCTTGCAGACACTATGATGAAATTTGCTTGCTTTGAGACCATTGTTGAGATGGTGTACAAGCATGCCGTCCCAAAACCAAAAGAACAATGCAGTAAGCCACTCCAGTTAGCAGTGAGTTTTGCAGGTGGGTACATTGCTGGAGTCTTGTGTGCTGCTGTATCTCATCCTGCAGACAACCTGGTGTCATTCCTCAACAATGCAAAGGGAGCGACTGTGGCAGATGTAAGCTGCAACTCTTAACTCGATTATAAAATAAATAAAATTCTCACAGCTGTTACCTATACATCTTACACTATCTCGCTGTCAGATGGTATTCAAATATAGCATTAATAATTTTTTAACTGTTACGATCAATGAATTGCACTTCCAGGCTATAACAACCCTTGGGCTGTGGGGTCTTTTCACTCGTGGCCTTCCGCTCCGTATTATTATGGTCGGTACTCTTACTGGAGCGCAATGGGCAACATACGACGCGTTTAAAGTCTTTGTTGGGCTGTAAGTAGATGTTCTGATTGCATGCATCTCTGTTATCATCCACAATTTATGCTCTAATATTGATCAAATAATCTCATGATTGCTCGTAACTAATTCTCCAGACCAACATCCGGGGGAGTCGGCTCTACTTCTCATGCAGCCAGTGCTTTGCACCAAGTGGATCATGAAAAGCAGAACTGACCACACCAACAAGGTTTTGTGCTGAGCTATCCATCTGGAGTACATGTATAGCCGGCACTCCGGCAGCTGCTCTAATTCTTGCAAGAGGGCCAGTATCGGAGGATGCAGTGTTAAATGAACTCGTGACACTCATTTAGCTGGTAGGAAATTTGACTTTCAAGGGGTTTTTTGTTGCTACCTCTTGGACGTCGGAGCTAGTGTAATGAACGGAAGAAGCTTCAGATATTTATCTGGCACATTGGCAACGATCTGAATATATTTGGCACATGTCCTCCTTCGGCCTGGTCCTGGCTATCTGTCCTGTTTATACAACCTGCATAGCCGAAGAACAAAGCATAAGAAACCGAAGATTTTTCTAAGCATCCAAAATCCAGCTAACTTCACCGATCTAGTTATTTAACGAATGTTGCTAAATGAACTTGCCTCGGGTCATGTTTTTCAATGACAAACACATTTCAAAAAAAATATGGATTGTTTACCACCAGTAGATCTAATTTTCATAAAGAAATATGTTGAATTAAAGACTACATAAAGAAGACAAATATGTGGATCTATCATACCCACACATTTTCCTTTTTGTGCAGCAGACAAATGTATGCAGTTCACACCTAGATGTACGGGAAACCAGGCGCCTACCGAGTTCATAAATCGCCAAAAAGTTCTCCTAATTTAACCATTGTAAGTAAAAAGAAGAAATCAACCGGTGCAGATGGCTGTTTTGTAGACTATCCAAGGTTTGGATGAGGTTGCTCTCCAATGTGAGTTTCGTGAAAACTATTTTAGAAAATATGCTAGTAGACTTCACCTTGTGAATTCGAGATACCAGAGGCAGACCGATCTAACATACTAAAAAAAACTAGCAGACTATGTCGTGTGTAGGAAAAGCATTTTGTGTCAAGCTCCTTCACAAGCAGCTCATAAAATCAACTTTTACACCGTTTCAGTATTACTCCGAACAGCATTCAGCTTGCCAAGAGTCTGACAATTTCCACAATAGTATATCGAAAGGGATAATGCGTGAAAAAATAATCCAAAATAACAATGATGGCACATAACAGAGAAAGTGTTTTTTCTTGAAAGGGCACTTAAACAATGTAATAGCTTACAGTAGAGTAAAGTCTGAGACAACAATGTAGGGCATATAGCAACGAACTGGATTGGATAAATCAAGCGTTCAAAACTTGTAGCATCAAGCGTTCAAAACTTGTAGCCTGATCTCGGTTGCTGGCACTCAGATAAACTACTGCTGAGGCCCAGGAAAGCCCATAGGAGGGCGTGGTGGGGGTGCTCCAGGAGTGAAGTTAGCCATTGCACCAGCAGACGGAGGTGGAGGTGGTATTGATCGCGGAGGACCATTTGCAATCGGAGGTGGAGGTGGTGGAGGTTGAAGCCCGCCAATTGGTGGTGGCGGGATCCTATGGGGCATACCCATAGGTGCGTTCGGTGGAGGTGGTGGCGGAGCCTGCGGATGGGACGGTGGTCTTGGCGGAGCGCCAGGAGGGCCTCCTATCCCATTTGGGACGGTCCCAGGAGCTGCTGGTTGTCTGTTACCCTCCGGTGGTCTCGGCTTGAAGTATAGCTGCAGCTGTTTACAAAAACAAATTGAAGGCTGTGAAACCAATATTGCTTATAAAGGCAGCTAAATGAAACGGGAAAAAATCTGTATAGAGAAACTCACAATGTATGACTTCTTGTCCGGATCCCAATACGAGAAAAACTTGTCTGCTGATTTGTCAATCTCTGTGCTTGGTATCTGCAAACAGTAAGCAGCATAAGTACATTCATTTGACCATAGATCTGATGCCTTGGCAGCAAAAGTTTGCAAGAGATGCACCTTAAAGCCAATGATTTCATAGGGATCTGCTGCGAAAAGCAGATACTGATACTTCTTATCCCAAGATTGGATTTTCTGTACACCAGTAGTAGTATGTTAGCACATGGAAGAGTACAACAGTAAAGCAATGTATATCAGGCTTATCATGCTCGCGGATTAGCTTTATCACCTGTTCATATGAAGCCATGAAACGGTGCCTTGGCTTGCTATTATCTTCGATTTCGGGGTACTCAATCTAAACAAAATGTCAAAAATTATCACTCCACTACTCCAATGTAGAGTTATAAAATGTACATAACAGAAGAAAATAGTAAGGGGCATATGTTCATGCCCATCAGCGCCTGTGGGTAAACTAGCTGATTATTAAGCTATTTATCACTATTCTTAATGCATTAACGTTTCAATAAGGCTACTTTATTAAAAGATATATTTCTGGATAACAATTGTAAAAATAGTTTGCCAATGTGTTGTGAGGTAATTGAAACTGACTCGGGAACGCACTAGTATAAAAAATAAGACTATAAGATTCTTGGCATATGCAATTCAGATACCTACATGAGGTAACATGGAGTAAAAACATGTCCAGAAAAATATCTCTAGACATGGGAAGATGGTAAAGCAAAATTATTACACATAGATTTCACAATAGTCAGGTACAAAATCCTGTATTCACTAACTCGGGGCACAAGATGAGTACAGACACGATAAATACTAACCTCAAAAAGAAATGAGTGTTGCTTCGTGTCAGGATCATACTGTTTAGTTACTGTATACCCAGGCCTGCCAATCTTAACTGCAAAGCAAGGAAACATAGTCATGACTTGTGATGATAGGTACCAAGAGAACACAATTATGTGCACAAAAATAAGATATCATAACTGTACTACCACAAGGAAGTAGAATATCAGGGTCTATTAGCTTGTACAAGAACAATGCCCATGATGTTTGAACATTTCAGGAATTGCTAGAACAAAATTAACTCCAACTTCCCATAGAAAGTCCATGGTGATTTTTGAAAGCCGTTTTAGGTGTATCCTCTTTATATGGATTTGGATACAATAAAAGCAACCCAACATCGATCTTAGAAAAACTTTCAGGCCCCCTTTCGCTAGGTATCTTTGATTATTGGACTTGGGTATTTAATTTTCATGGTTGCCTTATCAATGCATCCACACTGCAGCTAATACTGGACACTAAGTTTTAGAAGACTACATTATCAGTACGTGTTCAGTGTTCAAGAATCAATCAAGAAAGGGTTACTACAATAAAGAAAAGTAGCAGCTGGTAGATTCTATTGTTCCCTATGGGACAAAACGACGCAAATGGAAGATCAGGCTTGTGAAGCTAGTGTTCAAATTCTGTTATCCATCAAAATCCACTAAATCCACAATGGAAGATCAGGCTTGTGAAGCTAGTCTTATTCACACGCCTAAAATTATCAGAAAACACAAAGATTGGTACAAGATTGCTAACTGACAGTCAGAGTTTAACACTCTAGATCCACAATGCTATACCTATCGTGCTTCTCACTATTAAACACCCAAAAGAAGTGATGAAATCACATCAAGATCAAACTTAAAATACCAACAAAACCTACACGAGAATTAACAATCCACTGATATAAGCATCGTGTCACTACAAACATCAAATTCGGCCATGTAACACAAAGAACGAGACATAGTGCTATATGTGAATATGGCTCACGCTTCAAGCGCTCCAAACAAACCTAGTGAAATAACGGAATGTAACATATTTAGACAAACATAATCCAAGCAGATGCAGAACGAACATACATCAGGCCGTAGATAGTCACGAGAGCTGGCTAAGGCAAAAAAAAACAGAGGGGGCCGATTGTATACGCACCAGATTTGCGGGGCGCGAGTTTGCGCTTGTTGGGCTGGGGCTGCGCGGGCGCGTCCTTGGCCTCGCGGGCGGCGCGCTTGGCGAGGTTGGTCTGGTGCCGCTTCCCCTGCGTGTGCGCCAGGTAATTCCCCTCGTTGTTGTGCAGCGTCAGGCAAAGTTTGCACTCGTAGCTTCACAGAGAAACAAAACCCAGCAGAATCAGCACGCGGAGCGACGAATCGAGAGCACGAAGAATCTAGGGTTTTGCGAGGGGGGGAGTACCTGCCGAGATGGTTTCGCATGAAGTAGGGGTCCTTGGCGAGGTCGATGGTCTCGAGGGCGAGGCGGCGGAGGCGCTCCCGCCGGTCGATGGCCTCATTCTGGGCGGTGGCGGCGCCGCCGCTGCCGGGTTTGGAGCCCCACTCGCGATCCATGGCGTCTACTCGGCTTGGCCGCCTCTGGAGTGTCGAGTCGACGCCCCCGTTTTCTGTTCGATGATATTTGTTCCGGCTCTGGTCGGTTCGGCCTCAGGCAGTCAGGCCCTCACATCTCCAGTCGTTTTGCACCGCAGAAATCAAAACTCCCCCAGAAATCAAAACTGGGCGTAAACGGCGCAAAATCAAAATTTGGGAGGATATTTTTCCAGCCGCAGCCCACCCAAGCAGGGAAAATGGGGCCTTTTGGTGAGATCACCTGAGGTGGGAAAGGAAAAGTAGGAGAGAATCATCTTTACATGCAAAGTAGAGAAAGAGCAGGAGAAAGATGTCTTTTTACGTGCAAAACGGCGCCTTTTGCCTCCAAGCCAAACCCAGCCCATTGGGTTCGACTTGGGTGTGCCGACGCTAAAACGGAGTTTTTTCAAATCCTGGAGCTGACTGGTAGATTTTCGGCGCCTTTTGACGTTTTTAGCTTAAAAGGTAGCGTTGAGTGCGCTGGGGGCACGACTGGAGATGCCCTCACAATCAGGCCGAGCCCTTACCAACCTATCCTGCTATGTCTGTTTGACCTACGGTATCTTGTCTAGTACCTGAGCTTTAACTGGGATTTATAAAAACGAAACTCGAGCAACATGAGTAAATTGTACCGTACGTCGGTAAGCACGGGAAAACGGACTACCAGAAAAAAAAAACTATTTTGACTCCCTCCGCTCCGTAATTATTGTTTTCAATCGTTTAGAATTTTATACTAGCCTAGTACACTTCACACGACACTCACTTAACTCGTACCAAAGGGAGTATATAAAATGTTTATGTTTTACATTATGATGTATAATAAAAATAATATACTCTCTCTGTCCCAAAATAACTGTCTCAAATTTGCCAAAAAGTAGATGTATATAGATATGAAACTTGTTAATATACATCCACTTTTGATCAAACTTAACGCACTTATTTCTTAACGGAGGGAGTATGTACGATTAGTTTTTGCTTATTTAGTGTTTGGATGACCATTTCTATTCTTCTATTGTGATTGTTTTTGTACTTGCTTTTGTATGGCAATTTAAAAAAAAAATTGAAATCAACACATATCGATGAAAAAAAAAGAAGTGAAAGGATCGAGTAGGTTGCCTAGAGTGGGGTGAATAGGTAACTATAAATTTTCCTTTTATCTTAATCGGTATTGCTTAAGGGTTGTGATGCTCACGGGTGTGAGGAGTTGGAAAACGCTTGGTGTGATGAGCGTAGTAGCAAGTTTCTCTCAGTTATGAAACCAAGGTTATCGAACCAGTAGGAGATGGAAAACACAACGAAGGTCTCCCCGGCGCCAGAAAAGTGCTTGCGCGTGGTTGACGAGGGAGGTGGAATCTGCACAACACAATCAAAAAACTTTGCTCCAACTAAACAGTGAGGTTGTCAATCTCACCGGCTTGTTGAACAAGGATTAAACGTATGGTGTGAAAGATGATGTTTGCAGAGAATGAAAGAAAGCACTTTGCAGTTGGTTGTATTATCAGTTTAAAGAAAATGACCGGGGTACACAATTCACTAGTGGTGTCTCTCTATAAATAATAATAATAGTATACATATGGGTAAACATATTACAGCTCGGCAATTGACAGAATAAAGAGTTCCATAATGATGCATATACTAATGTCATGATGTCTAGTATGAGAATCATTTGGGCATTACAACAATATACGTAGACCGTTCCAACCGCATCTATGACTAATAATCCACCTTCCGGTTAGCGTCCGCACCCCTTTCAGTATTAAGTTGCAAGCAACAGATTATTGCATTAGGCAAAGTGTGTAATGTAAGTAATACAATTATCCTTATACAAAATACTACTGTTTTATCCCTATTAGCAACAGTACATCTACAATCTTAGAACTTGCTGTCACTACCCCAGATTAAATAGAGACATGAACCCACTATCGAGCATAAATACTCCCTCTTAGAGTCACAAGCATCTAATTGGCCAGAGCATCTACTAGCAACGGAGAGCATGCAAGATCATAAACAACACACAACATGATATATTATGAAGCAAATGACATAGTATTCAATATCCATCGGATCCCAGCAAACACAACATGTAGCATTATATAAAGATGATCTTGATCATGATAGGCAGCTCACAAGATCTAAACATGATGGCACAATAGGAGAAGACAACCATCTAGCTACTGCTATGGACCCGTAGTCCAAGGATGAACTACTCACGCATCAGTCCGGAGTCGGGCATGGTGATGTAGAGCCCTCCGGTGATGATTCCCCTCTCCGGCAGGGTGCCGGGGAGAGCTTCTGAACCCTTCCGAACTAGGGTTGACGACGACGGCAGCTCCGTTAGGTTTTGTGGAAAAGTGTTCGGGTTCCAGGTCTTGTATTGTCGGGGGCTTTAAATAGGCGAAAGGGCGAAGGCGGTGGAGGGCCGAGGCTCCCTCCTCAGGTGTTGGCGCGGCAGGAGGTGGGGCCGCGCCGGCACCTCATCTGGGGGCCTCGTGGCCCCTCTTCGTTAGGTCTTCGGTGTTATGGAACCTCCCGTGAAAAATAGGGACTTTGGTATTAAATTCGTCCAATTCCGAGAATATTTCCTTAAGTGGTTTTCTGAAACCAAAAACAGCAGAAAACAGGGAACTGGCACTGTGGTATCTTGTTAATAGGTTAGTCCCAGAAAATGCATAAAACAATGCAAAGTGTATATAAAACATGTAGCAATTGGTATAATATAAGCATGAAACATAAGAAATTATAGATACGTTTGAGACGTATCAGGTTGATCAAATATAAGTTCTCTAATCGTAAAAAAAAAAGTTCTCTAGACATGCAACTAGGTGAACAATCCGATATGATGAGAAATAAACAAGCTAATAAAATATGAACTACAATCTCTACTATATAATATAGGTAACGGTGAGGACGTACGTAGTGGTCGTTTTACAAAAAGCCCCCTGGAAAATGTGGGAATTAACCCGCCATCCAACATTAGTGTCCCTGTTACTGCTTCGCAACAGACCCCGGCCTCATCCGGCCTACCTCCTCAAGTTCCTCAGCGCTCCGTGCGCGGCGGTGACCTCCGGAGCTCCGTCAGATCCTCTCTCTCTCCTCCCAACCAGAACGCGACCACCGGCCAGAAGCCCTCTAGGCCATACCTGTTCCGACCTCCAGCACAGCGTGGGAGAGGGACCGGAGCAGCGCAGCACGGAGGAGCCGCGACCCCCAAATCCTCTGCTCTGCTTGTGGCGGAGGAGCTCCAGCCCGGGAGAGGGACCGGAGAAGCGCAGCCTTCGCCGGGGACCGGGACGCGCGACCCACCGGGGAATCGACCGTGGAGCCGGGCCCTGAGCGCGCCGCTCTTCGACCGGGTCGAGGCGCTCGAGCAGGAGCCTCGCCTCCACCTCAGCCTCATCGTCGAGGTCGCCCGGGCCGACCGCGTCCTGGGGTTCATCTGCTCCGCCTGCCCCGACCACCTCGTCGTGCGCCTCGTGCAAGGAAGTGTTTGAGTCAACGCAGCGCGTCATCTGGCTACCATGCAAGCACTACTTCCATGGCGACTGCATCCGGCCGTGACTTGCCATCAGGAGCACATGCCCTGTGTGTCGGTATCAACTCCCCATATATGATGCCGAGTCTCGGCAGGGACATGCACACCAATTGAGGGTTCTACATCTAGTGACTCCTCACAGTGAAACACAGCAGGTATCTTGGATATTGTGGTGGTAAATTCTTAGTTGCAGTGTCATAGTAGTGGTATATGCAAGTCATTGAAGGTTGGAATATGACTTTTTTGTTTTGTAATTCAATGGCTTAGTAAAATTTTGATCGAGTTCCAATACGGAATAGTCATGCAATTCTTAGTATGCTCTACTATATGTTGTTTGTTTGCTTCCTTATCCCAAGTAAACATTTGACATTCAGGGAAATTAAAGTTACCAGTGTTCTTTTTATTTTTTTAAATAACGAGGCAAAAGCTTTGCCTTTTATATTGATATAGGAGAAGCAAACAGGATGGCCGAAGCCAAAAATAAAAATTTGTTACATAACAAAAACTTCAAGCAATGATCTTGCCCAGGTGCTTGTTGCCCGCCAAGACCCAGCGTTTCCCTTCATCTTTAATCTTTTCAAAGAGCGCCGCTGGCATCGAGAATTTGTTGTTAAAAACCCGCGCGTTGCGTTCCTTCCAAATGACGGGGTGTAAACCTGGCAAATCCCTCGGTTGAGTACCTTGGGTTTCGTATAGAGAGAGAAGTATGGCGGCTGGTGGTTCCGGACGGCTGACAAGCAAAGAGTTTACCCAGGTTCGGCCCCTCATTGTGAGGTAAAGACCTACTCCTGCTTGTCTGATCTGGTATTGATGATGATTACATGGTGGCCGTGATGGCTATGGTGGTCTCGCCGGGGTTTGCCCGGCTATTTTCTGTCTATTGTCTATGGCGATGTCGCCTTCGCTATTTCTGTCTATCTGTTGGCTTGATCTTTTTGTCTACCCCTCACTGTCTTTATATATGCAGACAGGGGGTTTTACATGAGTCCTAGTAGACTACGAATAAGAGTCATTGTCTTGTACTTCGAGTTATTTCCTTAGCAGCTTCTTGATCTTCATTGTGCCACCTGGTGGGCCTCATCTTCATTATACGTCATAGTGGGGTACCCGGAAGGTATAGCCACGTCAGTAGCCCCCGAGTGCCTGGTCGATTCGAATAGTCGGTCAGGGACTCATTTTTTCATAGATCTTCAGGTCCTCCTTATGCGTGATGGTTGATTGGAGTTTTCAGTCGGTACTGCGCCGAGTGCTTCTGTCTTGTTTGTACTTCAAGTGCTTCTGTCCTTATAATACTTCGAGTCCATCAGTTGCGCGACCAGCGCTAATCGGGTGCGCGGCCAGCGCTCCCGATGGGAGTAGCACCCGAGACTATGAGTCGCACATAGTCTCAAGTTGTTCCAATCCCATATATTTTATTTTCTGTTTCTTGGTTCTTCATATCCTGCGAAAATATAGTAAAAAGATTGATATATCGAAATTAGTTACTGCAATTCGATTTTATCAACGCTCCTTTATACTTCATGTCCTGTTAAGTAATATAATGCGAGATCTAATGACTCGAAATGCTTATTTATATTTGTTTCGCCAGTCTGTTGGCTACACGCAGCCGAAATTGATGTGCCCTTTTGCCGATGCCGACCAACAAGTCAACGATGATTGCGATGTTGACGAAGGAGTTGCATGCTGCTCATGTCGTGTCATACAACAGCTGATCAACTCGCCTCCTCTTCGACTGCTGATTCCGCTGAATTAGTACTAGTGCTATTTAATCTGCGTATATGGATTGGTCTCTCGAACCGATTGGGTGAAATTAAATAATATGCTTGTATGGATATACTAGCAATAAAGAAATTAGATGAGTAATCAGTGTGAGAGAGTATATTGAGAAAGAACCGATCAGCCGAGGGGTGAGGTCACGTTGCTCTGATCCTTTGCATGAAAATTTTCAATCTTGTAGACAGGGCCGGCCCTGAGCAAGTGCGGAGTGTGCAGCCGCACAGGGCCCCCACCAGCCAGGGGCCCACCTAGATATACGTGCCAACGTATAGGAATTAGAAAGGCCCTCTCGCCAACGTCCCGGCCGGCCGGTCCCACCTGGTTGAGCCAATCACCGATGAAAATCAGCAGTTTACTATAAAAAAATTGCCACGAAGGAAATCATTACGACTCTAGGGCCCTGTACGACTAGAGCATTAACCGAGGACTCCTCGTTTTCCTCTGTCCTATGACTCCTCTTTCTCCACTCTCCTTCCTCCTTAATAATAGCGGTGATAATGGAGATTCAGGCTCCCGGTATGATTTCTAGCCTTGGGTAGAATTAATGGAGAAAGAGATCCCGATTTTACTGATTTCACCAACAATTTGCAATGGGTAATACCTCCTAATTCATTCCCCTTCTATAAATCTCCCTAGGTCTTCTTATTCTTCTTCATTCGATCCGCTCATTTGCTCTGCCCGGCCTTAACCCAGTCTTGTGCGCTCTGAACCTCTCACCTATCTACCGTAGAAGAAGGGGAGGAGGGGAATCGGCCGGTACAATGGTATTGCTCCTAAACGTTGTTGCACGAGGCGGCGGAGATCGTTTGGGACAAGCTGCATCAAGCACGGGCAATCAGATTCAGGTGATTTTTCGATTGAACATTGTCAATTTGTCATTAATAACATAGTGAGTAGTTTATGTAGTTTAATGTGTCTACTGAGAATATAAAGAGAATTGTGCTCAATATACAAGTTGTTATCAAAATATCAAAATGAGCTATATAATGTTTAGTGTATAGGGTCGCTGTCGCACCGGGCCCCGGACTGCTCAGGGCCGGCCCTGCTTGTAGATGCCTCACTTTGACGAACCGGCCGGCAGGCGTAGACAATTGCTCTCTTTGCACGGGCGAGTGGACCAATTTGGAGTCGGGGACGGAAACGTTTTGGAGCCGTACGTGTAGAGCAGTATCGATATCCAATTTGCTAGCCTCGTAATGTAAACATAGCGATTAGTGGATGAAATAAAATGTGCCAAGGTATTGTAAGGTGGTACGTGAGAGATTGAAGAGCTAGTTGGAAATGAAAAGGGACCGTCGTTCCATGCGCCCTGGCTGGACGCGGACTCGACGCCGCCGGTAGCCTCTGGGTGCTCGGCTTGGAAGCATCCGCCTGAAGCTGGTGGCAGAGGGTGCTGCCGGGACCCGAGGACTTGTGCAATCATGCACGAGGACGGTCGCTGAAGTTGAGCCTCCGGCTCTCAAACGTATCTATAATTTTTTTTTTCCATACTTATATTATACCAATTGTTACATGTTTTATATATATTTTATATGGTTTTTATGCATTTTCTGTGACTAACCTATTAACAAGATGCCAAAATGCCAGTTCCCTGTTTTCTGCTGTTTTTTGTTTCAGAAAAAATGTTAAGGAAATATTCTCGGAATTGCACGAAACAAAAGCCAATACCCCTATTTTTTCAGAAAGCATCCAGAACACCGAAGAGGTCACGGAGGGGGGCCAAAGGGCGGGTCACCCCCTGGCCGCGCCGTGGTGTGGTGTGGTGCCCACGGATCTCCACCGACCTTGCCCTTTCGCCCATAAATAACTCCCGACGGGAAAACCCCTGGTACCTGAACACTTTTCCAGAAAACATTACAGAGCCGCCGCCGTCATCAACCCTAGTTCGGGAGGGTTCGGAAGCTTTTCCCGGCACCCTGCCGGAGAGGGGAATCATCACCGGAGGGCTATACATCACCATGCCCGCCTCCGGACTAATGCGTGAGTAGTTCATCCTTATACTACGGGTCCATAGCAGTAGCTAGATGGTTGTCTTCTCCTATTGTGCCATCATGTTTAGATCTTGTGAGCTGCCTATCATGATCAAGATCATCTTTATGCAATGCTACATGTTGTGTTTGCTGGGATCCGATGAATAATTGAGTACTATATCATTTGCTTCATAATATATCTTGTGATTGCGTTATTTATGATTTTGCATGCTCTCCGTTACTTGTAGATGCTCTGGCCAAGTAGATGCTTGTGACTCCAATAGGGGGTATTTATGCTCGATAGTGGGTTCATGTCTCTATTTAATCTGGGGGAGTGACAGCAACCTCTAAGATTGTAGATGTACTGTTGCTATAAGGGATAAAACAGTAGTTTTTTATCTAATGATATTTGTGCTACTTACATTACACACTTTATTTAATGCAATAATCTGTTACTTGCAACTTAATACTGAATGGTGTTGCGGATGCTATCCTGAAAGTGGATTATTAGACATAGATGCAGTTGGATGACGGTCTATTTATCATGTTGTAATGCCGAAATGAATCTCACACTAGACATCATGACTTGTATATGCATTGTTATGCAGTTCTTTATTCTGTCAATTGCCCAGCTGTAATTTGTTTACCCGCATGTATGCTATTATTATTTATGGAGAGACACCACTAGTGAACTGTGGACCCCAGTCCTTTTCTTTACATTGATAATACAATCTACTGCAATCATGTTACTTTCATTATCTGCAAACAAATATCATTTTCCACACATACGTTTAATCCTTTGTTACACCAAGGCAGTGAGATTGACAACCTCACTGTTAAGTTGGGGCAAAGTATCTTGATTGTGTTGTGTGCAGGTTTCACCTCAGCTACACGCCAAGCTCTTTTCTGGCGCCGTTGACACCTTCAGTAGAACTCTAGTTTCCTACTGTTTCGATAACCTTGGTTTCACAACTGAAGGAAATTTGCTGCTGCACTACTTCATACCTTCCTCTTGGGGTTTCCCAACAACACCTCACCGGTTCATCAGTCTCCACGTCAACCAGCGGATTAATTCCACGTGTTGCGCTAGAAACGCGTAACACGAACACGTCCTCGTGTACCCGCGGCGCCGGGGGAGATGCTCCGCAACTCGCACCGCGGGAGGCCGGCCGGAAGCGCGATACGCAAGACAATCCAGCCAACGCTTTTGATGACCAGACGCCCCGCTTGCCCGGGAGGGACCCCGTCAGGGCTCACGGCGACGATTGCCTGCTCCAGGTCGGCCTGACCGCCTCTAGAGCCTCGTGGATCCGCAGCCGTCCGTCATGGCCGGCTTACGAAAAAACGAGAAGCATAGGTACAACGGTGAGGGATAAATTGAACACGCAAAGGTGCAATAGATTGATAGATTCGATTGTGTTATTCAATCGGCCGTCACCTTTCACATACATATGAGGCGGCTGGACTTGCCGTACAAGCATAGGACTTTCTTTACAAGTAAATTACATCAAAACCGTTCTAAAAACCCTAGTTGTATTCATATACGACTCTTTCCCGTAGCTTCCTGTGTACTGCTGCTTATTGTGGGCTAGAATCGCACACGAACTCGGATGGCGGCGAACCGAACATCAAACTTGTTCGGCTCGACAAGACGAATCAACCAACGCGGGCCGTCTCGCCAAATAAGCCCGTCTTGGTGAATTTCCGGTGCCATCTTCTTGTCTAAGTTGAAACTTGGCAGGTGACTGGTCAATTTGCTTGGGTCTTGTTGTGTCTCTGTAGGCCGCACCTTAACCCGAATAAAGATGACATCAAGAGCAAAGTTGTAGGTATCGACTATACGCACAGCTTCCGTGTTGACCATTTTTCCATCTGAGATCATCTTCGTGTCGACATAGTGCAAGTATCTCTATGCCGTCTTCCGGGTCATATCTGAATCATCACCTTAACCGGCTAGCGAGTCTGATTATGGGACAACCCGGTATGTGCTAAGCTTGCCGGCTCACCAAGTAAGAAATCACGTCATGCCGGCTTATCCTCTTCACAATACATGGTGGTGCCGACTTGTGTCGTCAACTGGGTATTGGCGGCATGTATATCGACTTCTGGGACAATGTCGGCTCATTGGAGAATGCCGGCTCCGGGATAATGGCCTGCTACTGAGAATGTCGGCTTCTGGATTATGGCGGCTCTGACCGGCTTCTGTGTGCGTGTCGGCTTTGGAACGATGGCCCGCTCCGGGGAATGCCGGCACTTGACTGATGGCGGCTTTGGCCGGCTCCCGGGGTGCATTTCGGCTTTACACTGGCTTCTGTCCATTGCCGGCTTGTGGCAACAATTGGCTTCCAGGACATGGTGGCCTACAACTTATGGCATGCCGATTGGGACATAGCTTGCCTCCTTCCTCTATTTCCATGTTCTTATAGCCTCTTGTGTGCGTCTCGCCCAAACCAAAGATATCCAGTGCAAGGTCATCTAGGTGCCAAAAATGGGTGCGAACACCACGCACATGCACACATGTTCCGCGTGCCCTGTCGGGTGGACGATGCCGTGTGCGTGATGAACACATAGGCTCCTGTCATCGTGTGGCTGCTTCCTGACGATTTCCGCGCGTTGGACGCCCGATCTCAATCTTGTAGATTCGATCCGTTGCTGCGGGAGAATTGTTGATGATGATCCGTTGGCGGCGAGTCGCCGATGTTGCTGGTGTAGATTGTAGGATGTTGACGTTGTAGATTGGATCTGCTCAGCCGTACACGAGGACGGCGTTGTCGTCGAGCCCTCATGCGCTGATCTTGATACGGCAAGTCGCCGTTGTTGTCGATGAAGATTGGGCCGCCGCAACCATGAATCCAGCGCGCTGTTCTTACCACAGACGGCGCCAATTGACGGGGTGTAAACCCGGCAAATCCCTCGGTTGAGTACCTTGAGTTTTGTATAGAGAGAGAAGTACGACGGCTGGTGGTTCCGGACGGCTGACAAGCAAAGAGTTTACCCGGGTTCGGCCCCTTATTGTGAGGTAAAGACCTACTCCTGCTTGTCTGATCTGGTATTGATGATGATTACATGTTGGCCGTGATGGCTATGGTGGTCTCGCCGGGGTTTGCCCGGCTATCTTCTGTCTATTGTCTATGGCGATGTCGTCTTGGCTATTTCTGTCTATCTGTTGGCTTGATCTTTTTGTCTACCCCTCCATGTCTTTATATATGCAGCCAGGGGGTTTTACATGAGTCCTAGTAGACTACAAATAGGAGTCATTGTCTCGTACTTCAAGTTATTTCCTTAGCAGCTTCTTGGTCTTCATTGGGCCACCTGGTGGGCCTCATCTTCATTATACGTCATAGTGGGGGTACCCGGAAGGTATACCCACGTCACCTTACCTCCCTGGTCAGCAGGATTATAGCAGATTTGAGACCCTTCGGGTGCGCGGTGGGAGCTTTGGCAGTGGCGTGCCAGTAAGCGAGCACGGTTGGGCGTCCTGTGCCAAGTTCCTGCACCAAGGAAGGGCATGAGAGCCAGGTGGCTGCAGCTTGCCAGATTCGACGGGTATATCTGCATTCAAACAGAATATGCCTTGCAGTTTCACCGTGGCCTCTGCATAGCTGGCATAGCGGATTGTGAGGCCATCCCCAGATGGCAAGACGGTCCGACGTCCAAAGCCTATTCTGCACGACTAGCCATGAGAAGAACCTGCACTTGGGTGGTGCCCACGATCTCCAAACTAGGCCTTCGAAAGTGCAAGGAACAACACCAAGGAACTGTGCTTTGTAGGCTGAGTCTGCCGAGTATTTCCCGTTGGGTGAGAGAGTCCAGGTAATGGTGTTGGCAGTGTCAGTGTGTAGCCTGATGGCTTGTAGTTGGTCCCAAAGCGTGATGAATTGTGTGATGTGTTCGACGGTGAAGTTTTGGACCGCGATGTCAGCAATCCAAGCCCCGTTGATGAGAGCATTTCGGACACATCTATTCTTTTTCTTGGAGGCTTCAAAAATCTTTGGCACAATTGATTTGGGCATCGTCTCGTTGAGCCATGAGGATGTCCAAAAACGCACGAGCGTGCCGTCGCCTACATGGACTTGAGTCGCAGCGCTGAATAACTCTCTGTCGGCCAAGTCATTTGGAGTTTCGAGCCCAACCCATTGCTTATCAGGGGCTTCCCATTCTAACCAGAGCAAACGAAGCCGTAAGGCGCGGGCAAATTTCTCAAGGTCGAGAATTCCGAGCCCCCCTAATTTCTTTGGGCGACAAACCTTTGTCCAGCTTATTTTGCATTTACCCTCGGTGACCTTATCGCTTGCAGCCCACAGCATGCCTCTTCGCAGCTTATCAAAAGCCTTTAGGATAGCCTTATCAACCTTGAGTGCCGTGAGGAGGAAGATCGGTAACGCAGTGAGGACAGATTTGACCAAGGCGTCACAGCCTGCTCTGTTGAGGAATTTTGATTTCCACGGATTAAGCCTTGACGCCATCTTGTCAATGTAAGGCTGTAAATCGACCCGTCTTAGCCTGCCAAGCGAAAGGGGGAGGCCTAGATACTTGATTGGGAACTATGAGAGAGTCGCAGGGAAGTTGGCGAGGATGGCGTCGATGTCAATGTCAGTGCATCGTATGGGGGTGACTGAGCTTTTCTCGACGTTTGTCATTAGACCAGTGACCTCCCAAAAGTTGTGTAGCAGCGCGGCCAGGTTGTTGATGTCGTGCGCACTTGGTTGCAGGAATATGACCGCGTCATTGGCATAAAGTGAGATGCGTGACTTGATGAAGTTTCCTGGCAGTGGGTGCAAAAGCCCTGATTCAGTGGCGAGCTCAAGGATCTTCGGGAGGGTGTCAATTGCCAGGTCAAACAGCAGTGGTGAAAAGGGGTCTCCTTGCCTTAAACCCCAACCATGCTTAATCTCCTTTCCGGGGGCGCCGTTTAAGAGCACACGTGAGGTGGCGGTGGACAGGATTAGACAGGTCCAGGCTCGCCAACGCGGGGGAAACCTGAGACGTTGCGTGAGGCCCAGCAGATAATCCCATCTAACCGAGCCGAAAGCTTTGGCGATGTCAAGCTTGATCAGCATGGCCGGAGTGCGCTTTTGGTGAAGACGTCTGGCCACCCCTCTGACGTACATGAAGTTGTCATGTATGCTTCTGGTCTTTATGAACGCACTCTGGCTGGTGGAGACAATATCATTCATTTTGGGTCGCAGTCTGGTGGCCATTGCCTTGGCTATAATCTTGGGGATGACGTGTATTAAGCTGATGGGTCTGTAGTCGTTGATGCCGTCGGCGCCCTCTTTTTTTGGCAGGAGAGCAATGTTGGCTGTGTTAACGACATCGAAGTTGGTTACAGTGAGCTCTGAGAAGCTGTTGATGACCTTCATGAGGTCGTCCTTAACAATGAGCCAGCAGTGGCGGAAGAAATTGGACGTGTATCCGTCGGGCCTAGGGGCTTTGTCAATAGGGAGGTCCATGATGGCATTCTTGATTTCCATCTCTGAGAAGGGTAGTCCAAGATCATCCATCTCCCCTAAATTAGGGTCAATGGCATTCCAGTTGAAGTCCAGCGGCCGTGGCGGCGGATGCCCAAGGGCATTAGAAAAGTGTTCATGGATGAGCTGCGCCTTTTCCTCATGGTTGACCACCCATCCCTCATTGCGCTTGAGTCTCTGAATGACGTTTTTCCGGCGGCGAGAGTTGACCCGCAAGTGGAATTTTTTTGTGTTGGCATCCCCCTCGCGAAGAAAATTGATCCTGGAGGCTTGTCGCTTGCGCGAACGCTCTAGGACAGCAAGTCCCATTGTGCGTCTCTTGAGGACCGTCCTTAGTGCGACCTCGGCAGGAGAGGGTGCTCTAGATTCTTGCGCGATATCCAATCGGAGAATGATATCCAGGGTCATTATCAGTTGTTGCTTGTGGTCAAAGAACAAACCCTTGCTCCATGATCGTAGCTTTCATGTGAAATGCTTGAGCTTGTGGTTTATGATGTGGACTGGCTGCGTGTGCGTCGTAGGTTCATTCCAGGCGGTGGAAACAACTTCCTGGAATCCTGGTATCTTGGTCCAAAAGTTCTCGAATCTGAAGAAAGGAGGCTTTGGTGGCCCGCTATGGTTGGAGAGCAGCAGCGGGCAGTGATCCGAGAGGGACGAAGACAGGGCGTGCAGAGTGTGAGAGTCAAAAGTCAGATCCCAGCTGGAGTTGCAGAAAGCCCGGTCTAATCTTACAAGCCTCGGGTCCTGTCTTTCGTTACTCCATGTGAACTTCCTATTCTGAAGCTTAATCTCCTTGAGTTGGCAGGTGTTGAGAGCTTGTCAGAACTGCCCCATGAGGCGAAGATCGAGGTTGTTGTTGTTCTTGTCCGCTGCCTGATAGATGAGATTAAAATCTCCTATGATGAGCCACTTGGAGTCATCTACAGGGGCCGCCGCAATTGCCTCATCTAGAAAGTGCCTTTTTTCAGCATCGACGCTTGAGCCGTAGACCGTTGTGAGCTTGAAGCTATTCCCACAGGTACGGATAGTGACATCCGCGGAGATGAGGTGCGTGCCTATGTGGATGTTTGTGATATCGACAAAATCCTCATTCCAGAGCAGAAGGATGCCCCCTCTAGTGCCGATTGCAGGACGGTGTGCGAAGGATCTCAACCGAGAGCCCCCAATATAAGCGGCGGTCTGATGATCAATGTAATCAAGCTTCGTTTCCTGGATACAGGCAATGTGGCAAGTCGTTTGGCTGATGATTGCATTAACCGTGTCTTTTTGCGCTTGATCATTGAGGCCACGAACATTCCAGCAGATGATGTCGAGGATGAGGCCTAACATGACGAAAACTTTTTTGCGTAGAGGTGGAGGCGTGTGGGTGACGAAAAATTGCTTTGCGGGAGTGGCGAGGAGTTGCTTCGCGGAAGATAAACTTCTTAGGAACGTTACGCTACAGTAGCGCGGGAGTAGTGCAGGGATACAAATAAGAAGGTCGCAACCAAACTATGCTGAGGCGTCAATCGCCGTCTGTGGAGCTAGCTCGCTCCCTCCTGGTCCTGCCATGGCGATGAGGGCCTCATCCGCAGCAGTCATGTCCGGCATGTTCAGCCGGAACAAAGCAATCAGAGCCTGTATTGCGTAGTCAGGGAGGGCTGTCGTGAAGCTGTTGACGAATTCCTGCCTTGCCTTCTCCAGAGGCATGAGCTGCTCATCAGTTACCACAGTGCCCATCTTTGCGTTGAGGACACGGACTGCTTTTTCCATTGCAGGTATGCGCGGCTTAAGAGCCAGCCGAGCGCTGCGGCGTGCCGGAACTGGAGCAGTGGATCCACTGCTTTTCTTGGCTGCAGGGGCGCTGGGTGTTGGAAGGATTGCAATAGGTGGCCGATCAAAGAGGTCTTCCACGTCCCCGGTCGCTTCAGAGTGCGCGGGCTGCAGCAGGTCACCAATCGCTTCGAACTCGACATCTTCGATCAGCAGACGATCGCCCAGTTCTTGTTCAGCATGTTCTGGTCCCAAGTCCTCTTCCTGGTCCAGGACTGTGCCATCAGCATCATTGATCACCGTCCCCGTCTCGGACCAGGCCTCATGCCCGTTTTCTTCTTCCCAACTGTCAGGGACATTGCGCTCCAAGTGGGCCGTCGTTTGCTTTGCAGCTGTGGACACCGCGGTAGTGGCGGTCGTTTCCCAGGCGCTAGCGCTGGGGTTGGCGAGGATCGTGGCCGCGGTGGTGGCATCAGCCAACAGTTCCGGCCGAGCGCCCGCCGTGTCGATGTCGAGGAACGGTGGCGGGGACACGAGCCTGGAGGACAGATGCGTGAAGCCGGGCGGGGACGCGTGGATGCCGTGCACCCAGTCACGGCACGTGGCGCCGAAAGGAGACAGCGGCATGGCTGCAGGCGAACGCGTTCTTGACGGCGGGGATGGGATGCCGAGGAAGGCCGGCATGCTCTCGCGAGCGGAGGACAGGCCCGTGGCCATCGGGCTTGGAGCTGCCTGGTGATGTCGTCGACTGTCGGGGGTGGCACAGGCGTGGGCTCCGGCGTTTGCGGCGGCGTCAGGAGCGGCAGAGAGCCGATGACGATGGAGGGGAGCCTTGTCGCCTTCCAGTGCGCGGGCGGCGGATGCGATGCAGATTGTGCGTGGTGTCGTCCACGGCTTGGCGAGCGACGTCAAGGGGTGCGCTCGCGCACGCGATCGTCTCGGCGCGAGGAGGTGTGGTTGGTCTTGCCGACGCTGTGATGGCGATAGTGACTCCTCCGTGACCCGCCTTCGCCGCGCAGTGTTCTTTTTATAACTGAAACCTGAGGGCCTGTTTGGAACACGGGATTTTCATAGGAATTTCAAAGGATAGGAATTATACAGGAAATATTTCCTTTGTGGCGTTTGGAATGGAGGAATAGGAAAGGGAATTCTACAGGTTTGGATTCCTATACTTCATGTTTCACAGGAAAAGAAACATTCGGTTCAATCTATTGGAAACTTTCCTGCGCAAACCGCTTTTTCTCTCCGTCTCTTGCTCGTGAAAAAAGAGCGCAACATTGATGAAAATTGAAAACGCACTATGTTTCCTATTTACCCTACCTACCAACGCTGCTGAACGGGAGAGGCGGCGGCCACCGGGACAACGATTCCATCCGAACAGCAGGTCCAACAATCATTGCCACGGAATAGTTCAGAAGTATATTACTCCCTCCGTCCCAAAATACATCCACTGTTTATGTCTATATACATCCACTTTCTATTAAAGTTGAGACACTTATTTTAGAACGGAGGGAGTACATCTGTTCATGGCTAGATCGATCCAGTACTTCCATGCTTTCTTAACGCAAAGTACTCGAATAACCTAAGGAAATAATGAAACAAAGATTGCATGCGCTAAGCGCTGCTCATGACAAGATTTTCCGAACGAACCATCACACGTCAGCTATGTTTTCCTATCCTTCAATCCAAACGGCTACAATTTTTCATTCCTATGTTTTAAATTCCTATAGGATTGTTGAGGTATGACATCTCAATTCTTATATGTTTCCTATTCTTAAGTTTTTCCTTTCCTGTGTTCCAAACGGGTCCTGAATCAATTCGAGCATTGGCTTCTCAATAATGCATCTAAGACCACCACTTTAAGTCTAACATATGAACTGTAGGAAGCATAAAAGAAGTCTTTAGGAAACCAGAATTTTGGAAGCCTAACATCCAAAATGCACAAACATCAAACCTCTCTGTTTATCCAACCAATGAAAAAGAAGGCCTGGCTGGACACTTTCTTTCAACAGCAAATTTCAGCATGCGTTTTAACTCCTACCGAACTGGTCATTGTCTATCTTGAACAAGCTGGTACCAGTCTGTAGGCAATGTGGTTTAATCACCTTTTGATAACCAGTTATATCTACATGGGAAATGATCGCCAGGATCAGTCTTAGCTCCATTTGCAATATCGGATTTTAGTACAAAGCAATACCACATTCGTGTTTTTGTAACATTAAATAAAAGAATGTTGGAGCATACTTATGATGAATGATCTTCTGGTTTTTAGATTACCACGATCTCTGAATTTTGTTCGCTGTGACCTCGATGCTCCAGGAAGCTGCAGCCTGGGGAGAAGGAGGCGGTGAAGCAGTTCCTGCAGAAGAGGGAGGTGGACACCTAGCTTGCAGAGTTCTTGCACGACTATGTTGCGAACAAGGAGAAGCTGGAGGTGATCCGGTGGTTGAAGATAGTCAAATCGTTGGTGGAGAAGTGAGATAAGGAGTTGCAAGATTGTTAGCAGGTGAGATGGTCATACTCACGCATGTATGTTCATAGTTGTGAGATGAATGACACAAGATGGTGTTGTTAGTCTTAGAACATACTAAGCTTCAGGTATTGCTCGTAAGACAAGCTAGGAATAGACATACTATCTATCTATTAAGAAACATTAGTAGTGGTAAGAAATAAGCCATAACCGTTTAATGCGGAACAAAGCAAAATGTTGTCTTCTATCAGTTATTTTCTAAACTAAGTTAGTCTTGGTACTCTCCGTGATAAGGTCACCTTCACATCAGTGAAATATATTATATTCGAGAGTAATATTGGGGATATCGCTTATCGGGAACTTATCGGTCAACCGAAGATAAGGGGTAAATTGGTCGATTTATCGGCATATCGGCTGATTTATCGACCAAGTTATCTTATCGGTCAGACACTGAGAAGCGATAAATCAACCGATGTATCGGAATATCGGAAGATATCTTGAACAATGTTCGAGACCATGAACTATGCCTTGGGCTTCAACGAATTCCTTTCGGTGATAGTACACGACAGTTAAAAGGTCAAAGATGATTTTAACTTATTATTTGACAGTCAACTACTCTAGAATCAGCTTTACCTTTTGTTTTATGTGTGCTTATAGTGTAGATATTGTAGTTTATGAAATGGGTATCTCCAGGCCTTACATTCAAATGATGCCGACTCTTTGCCTGGTTACATTTACATGCCTGGTTAACTTCCATTTATAGCCGGTATTTGTATTGTAGCATTAAGTTATATTTATCTCTTTATTAATGCCATAAATTTGTGAACCTCTATTTGCATTTGTAGGGCCGCCCCGCTGGTATAAGCATGGTTGATTTACATCATGTTACTCCCAGAACTGAGAATGAATTGGTTCCAGTAAGAGATGTTTTCCCAAACGGCGGCCTGTGAATCATCCATCTGTGCTTATTTCTGAATAAAGGAGGTTACAGTTTAGCCACTGGGTTATGTGACAAAATCTGTGTTTGATTTGGGGAGTTACTTATGATGAATGTATATAAGATACATACTACGTGTATTGCTGATTTCTCTTTACTGATCTGTATAGCTGCTTTCTTATCTTACACTATGAGATGTATGCATTTGCACATGCACCTACCGGAAACACGGTGACCTTAATCTTACCATGAACCTTAGATAGTTGTTTCATATGAAAAGTAAAGAATTAAATTATTTTATCAGCCCGTAGCAACGCACGGGCATTTTACTAGTATAAGTAAGATAAACAAGTAAACATAAGTAGAAAGATAATCACACAATGACACAGAGATTTATCCCGAAGTTCACTTTCCAGAGAAAACTAGTATGCCATTTGGAGCGGTGCGGAGTCACAAAGTGATCCCCGAATAACCGTCAAATGGCACACCGTAATCTCCTTTATGCTTACCTCCAACGAGGAGTGGCACGGTCACTATATGATGCCCTTGAGGTCGGCAACAAAACTTTTACAAGGATGGGGCACACTCCACAACCAAATTGGAGGCTCTCACCGAATCCCGCGACTTCCAAAGCCACGAAGATCACAAGGCCAAGACACACATACAAAACTCAATTGGAGGCTCTTGGCTTTTCCCCCGCAGCTCCCAAAGCCACGAAGAACTCAACTTTCGTCTAGGGTTCCAACAAACCCAAGAGTAACAAGACCCGCTAGGGATTAGGAAAGTGGAATTGGATCGGTTTGGTGGAGATGTAGATCTATGTCTTCTCTTCCAATCCCCAAAGGATTGAGGAGTTTAGGTAGAGAGGGAGAGAGATCTATGAGCTTGGAGTTGGTCGAAAATGGTGGAGAGAGAAGCTTAGTTAGACCCCTCACAAAGGAGGAAGAAGGGGCCCTTTAATCGGTGGACAATTCTGGTTGTTGGGGAAAATCCCGAGGACCGGACATGCCGGAGCTGGGGGCCGGACATGGCCGGGGCACCACCCCAGACCAGGCCAGCGTAGGCCGGCCAGATCAAAACAAACATGGCGGGGGGGGGGGGGGGGGGGGTGGGGGGGGGGGGGATGGCCATGTCTGGGGTCTGGCCGGGGCTTTACCCCAGGCCACAACAAGGATCATAACTATGGCCGGGGCACCATGAAGCCCTCAGTTTTGACACAATGACCTTTGTATTGGAAACCTTATGGAAAGATGATCAACTAAGAAATATATGTATGAGAAGATTTGATTCCACAGTTTTCTCCCTTGTGCATCCCCTCTTGATATAACGGGAATAAGCTATAAATAGGAAACAAAAAGGCTTCATCCCACTTGTCTTCTTGATTCCACAAAGAGAAGAGCACGATTCCGTTTGCTTCAAAATACATCGAAATAATCTATATAGCTCAAGAAAAAGGTTACATAACATAACAGTGTCATTAAACACCAAAACATAGTTAGGAGACCATCATGTCCTTTAAGACACCAACAATGATATGCACCCGGTGAGTTTATTTAAATGTATTTGTAGACATTACTAGTTTGTATCCCCGCTATTCTGATCGTGATGCACTACCGTACTTCACATGTTGATGTCTCCAATCATGTGAGCCTTTGATAAGCTTATCCACCTATATATGTGCATGTGGTTGTTTATTACACCCATACACAGGGAGGAGTTCTCCTAACATGTGTTTATTCTTTTCGCTCCTTGAAAAAAGTAATGTTTGGCGTCCGCAGAGTTCATCAGTAGGAGTAGAATGGATCATTGCTACGAAAAGCCATTGCCACAACTAGGACCGGGCGTCGGGCCTATCTCCCACCGTTCAGCTGGTGGGAGAACATCAAGATCCGTGCATTTTTTTACAAAAAAGCCCCCCCCCCCCCCACTTCCTGTAATTCTTGTGAACCAGTCCTCGAGCACGGAGGAGCCCGGCGGAGCTCCGGCCGGCGCGGAGGAGCGCGGCGAGCACGCGGCGTCCCGGCGAGCTCCGGAGCGCGGCGGCCGGCTCCGAGCTCCGAGCGCCGCGGAGGAGCGCGGCGGCCGGCGCGGCGAAGCGCGGAGGAGCGCGACGGCGGCGCGGAGGAGCCCGACGGCGACCTCGCGGCGCGGCGGAGCGCGACGGCGAGCTCCGAGCTCGGTAACCTGCGCGGGAGGACTGATTTGTAAAAACGTACGAGAGGAAGGATGTTTCTGAAAAAAGTGATACAGACCGTACGATGGAAGATGGACGGTCCGGATAAGCCCAACGGGTCCCTGGCAGTGTGGGAAATCCATTCTCATCATTGCTAGCCGCATGACGTCCTTGAGGACTCACCAGCATGGCGCTACTCTATTGCCTCCATGGCTCACCTTTGTGACATGGTTGAAATCTCCCCTCCTCCGAGAACTTCATGACAAAGCGATGTTGCCCCTTTCCTATTAAATCTTCCTCGTGGACTTCACCGACCTCATGAAGCTGATGGTGAGGACATACAGAAAAAATGCACACGATGATGAAGCATGCATGATCGGTGCTCTCTCCTCCTCGGTGGCCAACACCTCCATGATTTGCGTGCTTTGGGTCTTGTGTGAACGGCATGCTCGAGGTGCCATGGGTGAGGGTGCGCTCCACCCACAGTGTCATCGTCATCAGCTTGTTTCTCTCAATGTCAAATCGCATAGGTCGGGTTTGTAGAAAATATATAATCCCTAATATTTGTTGTTGTAAAAAAAAATTGCGCGGTATTGGTCGTAAGGTTTTGTGCGGCGGCGGCAGGGATTCTGCGGCGGCGGCGGATCCGACAGGAATTTTTGTCGTAGGCGGCGGCGGCGGATCCGTTGGGATCGGCCGCGGCGGCAGGGTTTTGTCGTAGGCGACGGCGGCGGATCCGTTGGAATCGTCGGCGGCGGCAGGATTTTTTTGTCGTAGGCTGCGACGGCGGATCCGTTGGGATCGGCGGCGGCAGGGTTTTTTTTTTGTCGTAGGCGGCGGCGGCGGATCCGTTGTGATCGGCGGCGGCGGCAGGTTTTTGTCGGCGACGGCGGGAGACCACGTGGATTTAGACCTTAGCGATGATTTGTTGATGGTCATAAAGAACTCGACGATGATCTTGATGTAGTTGTACAGCGTGATGTAGATGTTTGGCTTGGCGTAGTCCGGGTCGATGCAGTGCAGATTGGTCGGTGTAGTCGTACGGCTCGATGACTTGACATGTGCGGAGATGTTGTCTTGAGCGCCCTTCCATTATCGATGTGCTTCGCTTGAACGTAAATGATCTGACCGGCGATGGTGCACACAGCGAAGACTCTTTTGACGCAAAAGGATCTGGTCGTGCTTGTCCCCTGCATGCATGGAAGTGGAGAAGTACGTTGATGGCTTGCCTTCTGGTCGCTGCTCGGTGTCCAACCTCGGAACCTGATCGACGCATGCATGATCTGGCTGATGCATCCTCCGCATGTTGTCGTGGTTGTCTGCTGCTGCGTGTGGGCGTGTTGCTGGCGTGGAGACGCCGGGCGACGCAGCCTGAGGCAGACGATCGAGGCTAGAGGGCATGCAGAGCTTTCGATAGCACCCATGATTTTCACTGCTTCTCGCCGAAAATTTTGAGGGTCGTGGATATCGGGATTTATTTGCCTAATTCGGATCTAATCTAAGAAACTAGGGATTTCGAAAATTGTCTAACCTAATCTAAAGAACCGATCCGATCTTTGATCGAAACCGGGTGCCGCGCCCCCGAGGAGAAGAGATTAATCTCCCCGGGGGCTGCGTATTGCGGAAGTGGTGGAGAAACATAGGATCGGCGTCGTGAGACTAACTGTATTGCCATGATCTTCATGGGGTATATATAGTAGTACAAACTTGGGGGCTAAGATAGATATGACTTGGAATACAAGGACTCTGATTCCTAGTCTAAACATATCTCTAATTGTACTCGTATATTATTCTAACAGGGTTCATCGTGTAAAGCTTGTGTTTGTGGGATAGCTCCATTGTGGTGGTCAATGATGGACGATGTGGCACACGCTTATAGGGAGGGATGCGACAATGAGGAGGGACAACTACAACGTCCACCATGTTTATACTCCATTCACCCCGGCATGGCATATGGATATTCTCTTGTTTTGATGGTTGTTGCTCATTCTGATGGTCAAAATCAATTGATCGGACACTTGTGTGAGACCAGATTCTCTTGTAAACTCTTATTCTTTTGGAAGTGTCATGTGTATTAATTATGAAGCTTTCGTGTTTCAATTAAGAAAATCAATTGCTTCTTGTTACATGGAGTACTATTTATACGACAGTTTAAGAGGAGATGGAAAATGTCACGAGGCGAACTGTATGGAGCTTGTTGATGTCAATGGGACAATGTTGTATTGATTAACGTTCTACATTTCTTAGTTATAGTTAGATTGCGTGCAATGACCAGTTCAACCTGTCTAGTATGCATTGTAGCATGCAATACTAAGGCTGTAGCAGGAATCTGAAACCAAGGTTCACGACTCCATGGTTCTTCAAAACATGATTTATATTGAACAAGAACACTGTTAGCCCTATATGTCTATGATTCATCTCATTTATTTTGCTAGGAGGATTAGTATGTGCTTTATGCTGTTGCCGTGTATTTTTCATCAAAAATGGCCTCTCGACCAAACCGAATGATGTATATATGTGACCGTTTGGTAAAACTATTTTCAAATTTGACCTCTCGAGATCGGCGTCAAAGAGATTGACGCCAACCTCTTTGACGCTAAAAGGCCATTGTTAGTAAAAAAATAATGTTGTCGTCGTACGGAATTGAGATTAGCAGAGTGTGCGGCCGTGGGCCTGTGGTGGAAGCTAACTCCCCGCAACTTCTCGCACGCCAGCGCAATACCCCTCGTCCCTGCTATACCGTTCATTCCAACCCTGATATCGTCTCACCTCTCCTACTCTCTTGGATCCCACATCAACATAGAATAGTCCAGGCTCTAGCGTGCAACTCTGGTTCATCGTTGCCATGTCAGGAGAGTTCAGGTGGATCAATGTTCTCATGATGGTCAGGTAGATGACAATTGGCAACTTCTCCGTAGAGAAGCACGTGGGACATTTTTAAAAATGCATAGATCCCGTAGCAACGATACATGCATTTTGCTAATCTTTATTAAAACTAGCACATCCTTAGCTTGAAACCACATTCGAGCTATGTAGTTAGCATAGACTGATGTTTTCGGATGTATTGATTAGTATACAGTCTTATCATATATTTTTTTTTACCGAAAGCTGCTAAAGAATTTTTTTTCTTGGCACAACCCACCCACAATTTTAACGTGGTAGCTATTGTACCTATTTTAATTTTTAAGACATGCGTAGTTATTTTCACCAAACTTTCTAGATGCAATTGGAAAAGATTCCAAGTCCGATAACGCTATCTTTTAAATCACGACAAACAGTCTTTACTCTTTGGATCTCCACATATTATTTTCTTAAATCATAGTCATAAATCATTTATCTAACGGTTTAAATAAGTCGAATGGAATCAGCGACGACCAGGCATGTTCAAATCACTCTTCAATCGACAACGGCTAACACTTGTTTTATTAAAAACATACTTGCTCAAAATTAGTTGTGTAGGGGCCTTTGATATAAATAAACACTTTACATCATCTTGGTTGTAAAGAGAGAGTTCCTAAATTTGAAGAACGTCTACTTGGTAACGATCACACTTGTTATGTAACTTCTAGCACTGAAATATTATTATCAGTTTGAGCATCAACTTGTGTAGAATCAGAATATTGCTTCGCTTACTTGCACATTGTTTACATTTGCGCTACCGACATGATCCTGGTTTGTGAGCTCAAAGCAATTGTCTTGAAACTTTTATAAATCCCAGCTCTCTTCCTCTTCATTTGTACGCAAACACAAGCCAACAATCTGAAAAATTCTAGCCAATCTACTAATTAGAAAGAGAAAAATTCATCTACAGTCTTTGAATTTGAGCGGTGGTCTCAGTTCGGTCACCGATATTCAGAATACCCGAAATACGGTCCTTCAACTTGCTAAAGGGGTTCAATATGGTCACTCGTACAATTTAACATGCGTATTTTGCTTAGCTGTCATACGGTTGACTGATTGATTGCCACCGTGGCACTAATTAACGTAACCTACGTGGCAGAATATTTGACTAATTAATCTGGTCCCATCTGTCATTTAGAAAAAAGTGCAAAATGTTTGTTTGATGGGGATTCTAACACAGGACCTCCGGCAGCAACACTAGCGGTCTAGCCACTGCAGACGAGACTCCTTATGATCGAGTACAGAGCGTTTCATAAGTATACCAAGTAAAAAGCGTTTGCACGCTGCAGCGTGTCTATCTACGGATCTACCCGCGCCGGAGAACCTCCGCTTGGCCATGGTTGACGATGACAGGGCCGTCCGCCGCCGAGGGCGGCCCCTCCCTGTTCTACGGTGCTCGTTGAGAGCCGCCGCTCTCTGTGCTCGTCGAGGTTGAGGACGACGACATCTCATCTTCTTTCTCTTTTCATCTGCCAGTGGGCGGCGGCGGCGTAGCAAAATCCCGACGACGGTGCAGCAAACCAACAACCAAAAAGATGAGCACCAACACCGCGCCCAGGCAGGGAACGAGGATGGCCGACTCTCCGCCCCCAATGATTCCAGTGCACATTTCTTCTAACAGAGATGCTTGCTCATACTTATGCACATGACGACCAAGGAATTGCCGGGGCACCGAGGAGCATGGCCGTGCACGACGGGGAAAACACCGAGCGCCAGAGCGACTTCCACTTCGGCGGTGTCCTCTCCCTCGGCTACGCGCGACCGGCAACCACGGCGAACTCAGGACCGGGTCGGCTACACGTCCATTGTTTTGTCACGCCACGTGGTCCATGTATAGTTGTGTTGTGCGTCGTGCGTGTCCTCGCCGGTTCGTCGTCTTGCCTCCGCTGCGGTGCCCGTGCTCCGTGCGTCGGCCAAGCTTCTACGCGGTGTGGTGTGCGTCCTACGCCATGGCACAACGCTTCGCCAGGCGTGTCCTTGACCACGCGCTCATGGTCGTGCAGGGCGCCACCAGTGTCACAGTCGTCGGGAGTGCCTCCGCGCTCGTGACCATGCCGCTGGACAGGACGTGATGGATTTGCTAATACGCGTAGGTGAGCAGTTACCAGGTCACGCTAGACCGGACCGGTCAGCTTGCCTCCTCCTTTAGCGTCCTCCATGGCGTCTTGGTCGTCAACTTCACCTCGGGGACGGCCGGATGAGCACGATCGACGAGCAGCGGAGATGCGGCGCCCTCGGCATGCATGTTGCACAGAGCACGAGCGAGATTTGGAGCGTGGCCGGACGGGCACGACGAGTGTAGAGGAGCGGGGCGCTCGTCCACTCTAGCATCTACTTCGCCGCCTTCGTCGTCGGGTGCACGACGACGGGCCGTCCGCCGCCGAGGGCGTTTGCTTGCGAGCTGCGTGTGTCCTCGCTGCTTTTTAAAAGATATAACTTTAACTGTTATATACCAGAAGCGAAACGTTGTGATGGTTAATGGTTGGGCCACGAGGCTTGTTGTTGTGAGGTAGTGTGTTCGAATCACGACATAATAGAAGTTTCAGTTACCACATTTAATCATTTTTCTAGCTGACAGGTAGGACCAGATTAATTAGTCAAATATTCTGCCACGTAGGTTACTAAATTAGTGCCACGGTGGCAGTCAATCAGTCAACCGTATGCCAGCTAAGCAAAATACGTATGTTAAATCGTATCAGTGACCATACTGAACCACTTAAACAAGTTTAAGGACAGTATTTTGGGTATTCTAAATATCAGTGACCAAAGTGAGACCACCGCTCAAATTAAATGACTGTAGATGAATTTTTCTCAATTAGAAATAGGCTGAAAATTAATTAAGACATGACCAAATCATTCCGTCCCGGGTCGCTCATGCTGGCGGTCGCTGGCCGGCCGGTCGTCAAGTTTTAGTGGTGTTGTCATTTATGTTTAAGACTAAATGCATTTTTTCTAGAACTAAATGTACAATCAATTTTTGGATTCCGCCCGTAAGAAAAGTTAAAACGAAACGATCCGCTTCAGTGGAACCTGGTCGTACGTGTACTGAGAACTGACATGTACGTATCTTCTGAATGGGCTTCTTAATACGTTTAATCTTCTCATCATAACCGTGTCAAATAGTTGTTAAGTGTCAACACAGGTTACGTGACTAATATTTTTTTGTTAAATCATAACCATCAATTTTAGATCTAACTATTCAAATAATCTTGATGATGTGGATTAGCATGGTGTCTCGAAAATTAAACCTCCGTATTGTGCTTTTAGTATATAATAGATAAATACATTTTGCTAGTAACCCTAATACCGTATGCATATCAAGTGGACCCCATCCTCTGCGTATTACGTGCGTGCGTGCCCCTTATGTCAAATTCACAACATGATCATCATTAGACAAACCAGCAAGGCAGCAAACAAATACACAATCTTGCTACTAATAAAAACCCATCAAATTACTAGCACTGCGCACGCTCCTGCTATTCTAACGGGTAGGGGAGCGTGGCGATGTGGTTGTGCGCGACGGTCCCGATCCACAGCCTCTGGTTCACCTCCCTCACCTCGCTCACCAGCTTCATCACTTCGCCGCCCCGGTCCTCCAGCACCTCCACGACGTTCCCCTCGCCGTCGAGGAGCGCGAGGAGCGTGTACATCTTCATGCTCACCATCTTCCCCAGCGTCTTCATCGGCGCCGGGATCTTGAAGTAGGCCGTCCGCAGCCACGGCCTCCGTGCGAACACCTCCTGCGTCGGCGTCCGGCAGCAGTCGATCGCCACCCAGAACTGCCCCTTGCTGTTCAGACGCACGTTGTCGGGGAACCCCGGCAGGTTCGCGAAGACCTCGACATGGCCGGCTCTTGGCCCTTCCAGCCAGTACCTCATAATTCTAGTGTGCATGAGCCATTATTAGTTCTTGTTTATTTTCGGGCTGGATCATGATGGAGTAGTGCTGAAATTTAATTGTTTTACTACCTGCAGTTTGTTGTCTCGGAGAAGAGGAGAAATTGCTGATCCTGTGAAATCTGCACGCCATTTGGGAAAACCAGCCCGTTGAGCACGACATGAACGTCACTGGTTTCTGGGTCATATCTGAGCAGCCTTCCCGTGCCTTCGCCCTCTAGCAGAATGTTCAAATGGTCCCTGCATAACTAGCCATAGTCAAACACAAATCTTAAGAACAAATACCGGAAGGAAATCGAAGTCAAGTATCATCTAGCGGCTCTGCTCACTTCCTGCTGTATCTCGTGCTCGTGTCGGTGAAGAATATGGAGCCGTTCTTGTGGATGTCAAGGTCGTTGGCGAAGTGGATCGGGTTCCCGCCTGCTTCCCTCGCGAGGGAGGTCGCCACGCCGCCGCTTTCGCCGACGGCCATGAGCCCGTAGTACGCGTCGGCGATGAAGAGCTCGCCGGTGTCCCTGTGGAACCTCAGCCCGAGAGGCCGGCCACACCACTGCTCCTTTGCGTGCTGCTTCCTCGTCGTCGACTCCACTCCATTTGCACAGACTTTCTCCGACCTTTTCGAAACAAGGAACTGCATGTTAATTCTATTTCTTGCACACGTGTAGGTAGCGATGAACTTATGCAAGATCAATCTCTTGGAGTTTGAAAATTCGGATCTTTAATTACCAGTCAGGATTCATGACGGCGAACGTCTCCCACCTGGTCTTGTCCCCCATCCACCGCACGACGCGGCCGTCGGCGAGCCCGGCGTAGGGGCCGCGGCCCTGGCGGTCGAACTCGATGGACTCCGGCCCGAACACCTCGTTGACGAACTCGAGCGTGCCGAGCCTGAGCCGGCTGCCGTTGTCCCACCTCGGCCAGCGCGCCATGACCTCCCTGTACGGCGCCAGCTCGTGCTTCACCGGCCGGTAGTCGATCCCGGCCAGCGGGCCGAGGTGGAACGGATCCATGACGAGCAGGGCCAGCGCCAGGACCGCGAAGAAGAGGTGCGGGTACTGCACAAGGCCATCGCGTACTCCTCCCTTCCGTGGCTTCTTCTCTTCCATGGAGATATGGGGGGCAAGCTACGAATTGAAAGACGGAGGGATGAAGTGCGGGGCGAATGTGATCTTAAATTCTTAATGGATTTGGTCCGAAAATATATATTCCGACATGCACGGGAGTTGCATGGGCCAGCTAGCAACTGTGGCAAAATATTCCGACATGCACGGAGGTAGCGTGAGTCGGTGTGATCGTTTGGGAGTAGGTGCATTTTGGTTCAGAACAGCAAGGGGATCCTACCACTTTTGATTTTGTCAAGGGGCATGTTTTTCGTTTCTTACACTATGATGCAAGACTAGTAAAAATGCCCGTGCGTTGCACCGGGAGAAAGTTCTGTCCCCAACAACCGAACGGTCATTCTTGGGCACAATGAGAAGCTAATTCTTGGGTTGCTGTTTTTTCTTTTAAAAACTTCTTGGGTCCGAGGAGACACGGATTTTTTTCCATGTGCAGTGCATAGCTAATCGTTTAGACGACTAAAAACTGGTCAGTGGATGACTAAAAACTGAACTGAGAGTAAATAAAATTGCTCAATTGTTGATCAGCATTACTCCTTGAATTTCTCAAAAAAAAAAAGCATTACTCCTTGAAAGATATATTGTATTCAATGCACTTTAATATTGATCTGAACCGAATCATGGTTCTGCCCTTCAATCTGAAGATAAAATCTACCATGCGTTAAGCTAGGAGAGTACATATGTTGCTATTACTCGAATCAAATTGACAACTAAGTGCATGCACAAAACTGATCGGTACCAACACCGTATATTCTCTCTCAAATCTGTAGAAGTACCAACGACCAGCAATCAGCTAGCTCAGTAGGTCCAATCTTTCTACCCAAAATCGTAGTAAAAGAGTGACAGTTCCTCATTCCCTTCCTGACCAAACGCAACATCAGCTCAAGTATCAATTGCACATCTAGTTGTCTTTTTACTACAGTCCATCAGAATAATTAGGAGGCGGCCAAAATCGCAGGCAGCTCCGCATGTACGATCTTCTGATGCAGCTCTCGCAAATGGCCGCTCTCAGCTTGGTTAACCAATTTCCAGTACGGCGGCATGCGGAGAGGCCGTCGCTGGCCATGATTCGCCAAGCACAAAGCGTGGCACTCCATGGGTGTCAGGGGACCAGGGCTCAGATCTTAAAAAGCACAACGCCTCCTGATTCCCGTTTCCTCCAATCCGCCTATCATGGCCAAAATACGAAGGGGAATAAGCAATCAAATCCACAAATCTGACGCAACGCAACACAATAGCAACTTGCGACGGCAACTTCGAGCGGCCCAATCAGGTACAGGTCCCTGACCCCTGAACCGAACCACAAGGCGCCGTTGCCGGCGACAACGTCGAGCCCGTCAGGCCTAGACACACGGCCGGCTCGCCGGAGCGGTTCCACATCACGAAGTCGTCGGAGACCCGCGCCTCGCCCATGGAGCCGCCCGCCTGGGCGCGGAACTCGTCACGCTACACGGAGCCGACCAGCGCGCCGTTCGCGTCGAGCGGCCAGACCCTGACCTCCGCCAGCTCACCCGCGAACGGCGGGGCCGGGAGGAAGGTCACCGCCTGCTGGATGCGGACGGGGGTGGAGAGCTCGTTCCTTCCTGGTGGTTGGTGGCGGAGAGCTCGAGGTGTGCGGGCGGCGGCGGTGTCGAAGCATGCGGGGGCCGAACCGTAAGCGGCGATTTGTCGCGGGCGAGGACGGGAGGGTCGCACGGGCATGTGTTTTTTGACGCCGGTGGATCGCAGGCCGGAGGAGGATGGTGGCGTTGCCCACGAAGGTTGGCCCAGTTCGGTTGAACGGAACGTTATTTCACTTAAGCGGTGGCAATGCCTGTAATATGTACTTTGGTGGGAGGGTAAAACCGTCCAAAAAAGTGGACGACGAAAAAATTGGCAGAAGCCTTCCTGACTTTATTATTAGGTATAGATGTACCGGCCAACAAGCATAAAGTGATGATGATGATGCCTAGCCAGCTCAGCGATGAAAACGTGAGCTAGAAGTGTCTCCACCGCAAAAATCTCTTCGATTCAGAAGCCTGGAGCTGCTCGTCCCTTGTTCCTTCGGCAAAAGTTGTTGGTATCGAGAGTAATCCAATCATGGCTACTGGCTGATCTGCCGTCAAAAATTATTCTGTACGGGGTCTATTTAGAAGCAGTGTTTCCACCGCAAGACCCTTCTTCGATTCAGAAGCCTAGGGTGTGGATGTCCGAGCAAGAACTTCGGTTGTTCGCCTCCGCCGTGTTGTGTGGAGGTGTGTGGGTGTCGGCTCTTGTTGTCAGGGTATTTGAGTCGTCGACTCGTGGGGGTGTGCGGTCTTGGAACGACGTGACATGTTTTGTGTTGTATCGGTTTTCGATCAGTTTCTTTTATAAATTGATCATTTCTCTTCTTCTATATCAATCGAAAGGCAAATCTTTGTCTTGTTTAAAAAAAACAAACCTAGAGACGTAAGTGGGTCATCGTTAGGATACTCTCTAGAAAAAACTACCTTTTCATAAATAATGATGTTTTCAGACAAGTTAATTTATTTATTTTAAAATAAATAGGGTAGAGAGTACTTAACGATGACCCCACTTACTTCTCTATAGAAACTAACAAGTTTGGAATGTGTGCAAAGATGAGAGATTTTGCATGTGCTTCTGCCATGCTAAGTTGTGTTAGCCTTTCATTGCAAGTGCTCTCTGTAAGCCTAGCTTAGATGCATGTAAACAACAAGCACAATCTTATAACTCTTAGGTAGGATTGATATTAAATACTCCATAATTATGTTATGTGATTCGTGTCATTGGGGCTAACTTTGGCTGCATGATTTTCATTATTCCCTTGTGTCTCGCCTATCCTTGCTCGTTGTTCGGATAGACTTCATGACATGTGGAGAATGAGAACTCGGGATACAAAGAACAAGCGAGAGGGAGGTCAAATTGTCACTGAGGATATTAGATGACCATACAGGGTCCCTCGATGTCAAAGTAAACATGTGCCACATGTTATTCTTAGCTTTCACGAGAGGATCTCGAAGGAAGCTATGGAAAGTCTTCAGCTTATATTTCAATCAAGGGGCGCACAGCCGGGGGCGAAGGCATGATTGAAGGTTGAAGGGATCCAAACATGGAAAATTAAATATTGGGAGGAGGGGCGGGGAGCTAATTACGTCCAAAACTCATGTCTAAGCACTTTAACTACATAATAATTCTTCATGTTGTACAACGACATAGGGGGCCAGGCCCTGTTGGTCCCTCTAACTCCACCAATCCGCAAGATGATGCAATAGTCTACTAGATGCAATCGTGACACAATGGATGCTTGTTCAGAAAATGATGTATTTGTGCAAAATCACAGTGGCTTAGCGGATACCACATGAGTTTACTTGCCATATTACCTTTGGTTCGAAGCGGAGGATTGTATATTTTCTCTATAGAGTTTCTGTTTATTTGATGGGAGTATGGGACCGAAGATCATCGTAACATTATTTCCTATGGTTACCTATAAAAAAAAATCGTTGGTAAGAGCTATGCCATACACAATTTTGTAGAAATTATGTCCCTCTTTCTACGGTGCAACCAATGTTCATAACACATGTTTATGTTATCAGAGTTCCTACTTTGTGTTTCTTAATTGTGTTTTCTAAATTGCGTGAACCAAACGTTATAAAGTTAGTCAAGCTGCGACATCTTTGTTGACAACTCGAAACCTCTTTATTCGACATATAGGCATTATGATGTGGAGGGTAATGAGAGGAGGGTTCATCAAACCACGATCGATTGATTAGATGTTTTAGTTGCTAAGCTAGATAACTCACACGCTATTGTATTAAAACTCCCTCCTCCTTTAATAGACAAACTACATCTTCAAAAATTTCATAGAGAAGTGGTAGCCATCATCGAATGGCTGCCGTGATGCCGAAACTGCGTCGATTACGTGAAACCTACAAGCGATTGTTTGAAAAAAACGGAAAAAACGGTAGAGTCTGGTTCGTTTTTTAGCTCCATATAATCGACGGGTGAATTATACGGAAGTCCTTAGCTCCGTGATTTATACAAAGCATTCTGTCATTTTTATCCGAGGGTGGAAATATACCTGGTTCCCAAGCGGGGCGAAGTGTGAAAATACTGGTGGCCATCTGGAGCCTCACATCATCAATTGAACGGCTCACAGAGCACAAAATGACGTGGCGCTTAACATCGGACACGGTATCAACTGACTCACAGACATGTGGGCCAGCGCCCCACCGGGTCTGCGGGTCAACGACTAATAAACGTCGCAAGCTCCACAACCCTCGAGACCGTCGTTCGTCCGTCTCCCCACGCAGAAGCAAGCGGAAGGTTCCTGAATCCCCTTCTCTATTCGGCTCCCCCTTCTTATTGCTTCTCCCGCGAGCCAAAATCCGAGCCTAATTTTCATCGCGGAGGGCGGCAAGTGCGATCCGGCCGGCGCGAGCGCGACTATGGCTTACGTCGAGAGAGGTAATTCGGTCTTCCGCTCCTATCGATTCCGTATAAGATCTGTTCATGATTTCTATCCACCGTGGAAGTTTTGATCTGTGATTATGTGCTCGTGAGTTCGCTTGCCTGGCCAATTCGTTGATTTTTTTTAACAAGGGATTCATCAATATTTCAATTTAGATGATTCATGTGGTCATATTTCAGTAGTAGTTGTGGCACATAGTCCTGTTATTAAACGCTGGAGCGATGAGTAGATCAGGCTGTTGTAGGTTTCAGTATGTAGATAAGTATCAGCAGACAGCAGCTAGTGCATTGCTGATCTGAAGGATATCGACTAAGTGTAAACTGGAGACCCGAGCAGGCTGAGTTACATATTATCTTTGAGCAGGTTCTGAATGAGTGTGTTATGATCTTGTGGATTCCTTCTCACATATTGTGTCTATTTTTGAGACGTGCAAGGAAAAACCTAGCCATCGAATTGAAAAATTCCACACGGTTTCATGCTGAACAGGTGGTCTTACCAAAGGAAGCAGTCCTTCACTATAACTGTTCAAATGAAATAGCGTGAGAAATAGTTGTCATGTACATCCATTGGTAGTCGGTCTGGATTTGGATCTTGAAGTAGCACCAATTGTTCAATGGCGCTCCCTCAAAAAACCTATCCTTATCATGCTCCGTAGCTAAACTGGCGACGAAGAAGAGGTTGTTGCTGACATTCTCACACAGGGCAGACACGATTGTGTAGATAGTCAACACAGTGGGCGGGCGCGAGGCACTTGCCACTTAGCTCATGCCAATGAATGTCAATATCCTTTGATGGCCGAAAACTTCAGCTTCGTTTGTAGTCAGCTTCAGTTTTCCCGATAGTAGTGCCATTTCATTCTGACTTAGATCCTTGTTTGTGTCTCTCCTTTTAATGAAATAATGCAGACAAATTTTGAACTCATTCCTCTGAACTAAGAGGTCCACGCTCAAAGTCTGTTATGATGTGGATATGGCTGCCTAGGATACAGCAAAATTTGTTGCTCACTCGAATATATTTCAGGTGAACTCTAATATTAATCATAAAACTTATTATTTCATTATGAAGAACAAAATTGATGCAGCTTTATTTTTAATCTCATGAAATACCAGAGGGGCGTACAAACCACATGTTAAGATGATAGTATTTATACATATACCTATGTGTGTAATCAACGAGAGGTTCACCGGATTCTATCACTTTTGAGGTTGGTTTGTATTTGCGTCTATATATACTCCACTACCTTGAGGGTTTAGGCTCGGGTTATGTTTAGTTAAAAGTTCGCACAGCTGCGACTTCAGTTTGTTCGGGTACAACGACCAGGCCAAGACCGCTTACTTTGCCCCGATCTTTCATCCATACTTGCTCTATATTCAGAATATACAAATTGTACATCGTAGTTCCTGCTTGGTCCTTGATTACTTGCAGGGACTGAACATTTCTGGTCAAGTTGATGCTCCACTCGGTAAATAACAACTTTGGAGTTGGTTTAGTGATTGTGTTGACTCCAGATTGTACTGGTGCAGTCACTAATTCAATGCCGGAGTTGTTATATGTTGAGAAACGATCAGCTTCACCATGAAAGTCTGGTCCGTGCAAGCAATCGAAGAACAAGCAAGAACTATGATATGCAATCTGGTATTGTGGTTGTAGATTAATTATAGATGAAAATTTTGGGCTCTGTAGCGATCTTGGATTCGTTGTTGGACACTGGCAAATTACACGAAGTTGCAGCGTTGACAAACTTTTCACTAAACAAACCGAATCTAAACCATAAGGTGGCGCCGTATATAGGCACATGTATATACGCATGTAGAAACAAAGCTTAAAAGGTTCTATCACAATAGGATACACAAGTCTCAGTTGAAGACTAGTCCGTATAGACTCAGGACATAGACGAGGCAGATGTGTCGTAGATCTAGTTGTGGCCTTCGTAGAGTCTAGCACCTTTTATGTCGATATAAGTTGCCGAGTGCTGATGACTCAACCAAGCAGAGTCTAGCACCTTTTATGTCTATAGAAGTTGCCGAGTCCTGATGACTCAACCAAGCGAGATGTGCCCCATGTCCTGAAAGTCCTGGAGCGCTGCTCCTTGGCCAACATGCATGCACCGAGTGGGTGAGTTGCACATGCACGGTCAGGGTGGGTCCCACCTGGCTGTGAAGTTCTCGCGTAGAGACCAAGCAACAACTAACTTTCCCAAGCTGCTCGTGCATGGAAGATGGACAATAGGAAGCAACATGTGTGGAGTTGATTGTGTCCTGCAGTAGCACGTACATAGGTACGTGTAAATACACACATCTTAACAGGTGATTTGTCGAGCATCTTAACAGGTGATTTGTAAAGCTAGCTTCATGGTATATCCACAGACTAAATAAAGATGCAGTAATTTTGCTCTTAATACAACAAAACAACAAAAACAAAGCCTTCCATTCCCAAGCAAGTTGGGGTAGGCTAGAGTTGAAACCATGGTTTTTAAGGCGTCCTAAGGCGAAGGGGGGGCGCCTTGGCGCCTAAGGCGGAGGGGGCGCGCCTTGACGCCTAGGCGGACGCCTTAAAAACCATGGTTGAAACCCATAAGATCTCTAAACCAAGTCATGGTTCTAGCACGTGGATAGCTAACTTCCACGCACCCCTGTACATGGCTAGTCTTACCACACCCGGGTTCCCATATGGCACATCGCTAAGAGGGTTACGCCCCTAAGAGGTTCTTTTCGGTTTCATAATAAAATAATATATTTATGATTACTACTTGAGTTCACCTGCATAATAGTTGTGAGCAACAAATTTGGTTGTATCCGAGTTAATGCCCACCTTATGTAGGACCAACGGAGAACGTTCTACTTCAGTTTGATTTAATGGCTATAGTGTTAGTGATGCTATGACTTCATCAAGATTTTGCATCATAGGCCAATTTGAGAGTAAAGAAGATTATAGTTCATTTATGCAAATTTAAATCTAAGTAGTTTCTTTGTGATGCCAAAGCTCACTTCTAGGTTTCTCAATCACATTTCTTGTTTGCCCCATCAATACTTGCTTCCTAGGACTGCTACACGTATATAGAAAAATGTCGCAGAATTTGTGGTAGTAGTTTCATTCTTCAGTACATGGAGACATGTCTTGTTACAGAAAAAGTGAGGTGACATTTTATAGGAACTTGGCCACTTCTGTTCTTCCCATGTCCTATGGTTGTAGTCCAAGTTACCAGAAGTGAGTCCTATGGCTGCTGAAACATCAAATGATTAGAATATTTTAACCTGTTTCTGATGCTTAAATATATTCAGTTATTCGTAGGATTTCTTTTTCTAGTTGCATCAAATTCTCATGCTATGCTCCTGAAGCGTTGCAAGGTTTACAATATATTGACTTGCATGATGGACATGCACAAAGTTACATCATTCAGCCCTTTGTAGAAATATTGTCGAATTTGTGTGTTTTCATTTCTGACATTTGTTGTTTTCTACTATATGATTTTGATTTTGTGATTTATTTTGTACTCCCTCCATTCCTGAATGTAAGGCGTATAGCTTTCTGCACGAATATTAAGACATGAGTATTTGGCATACGGTGGACTCATTTGGTTCTCAAAAAAATAAAAAAAGATGAGTCCCTATTAGTCACAAAATGAGAACAATGCGAAAAATCCCTCTGTTCGAGATTGATACTCGTTTTAATATGGGTAAAATTGTCCACAAATCGCAATACACCCTATATTTTGGATTTTTTTCTCAAAAAACTATATGCCTTACATATAGGAACGGAGGGAGTATCACGTAAGTACTATATGTGTGTAGGGTTTCATTCAAGTAGACTGACCTAATCTCGTTTATTTCTTCATGTATCTTCCAGGTGTTGTGAAAGGCAAGCGGACAATATGGCGGCTAAGCATAATCCCTGACTTCTTTAAGGCTGTCTTGAACTTTATAAGAATGTTCTTTCTCACTATGTTCTCCGTAAGCAATCAGAATTCAACTAAAGTTATCTTGTTATTGCCACATCTGCCTTTTGTTCCAGTAGTGAAGACACGGTATAATTTTTGGCATCTTATCTTTTAGGCCGAGAAGACTGACAGCTACAAGAAAGGATATGGTGGTGGTAAGAAGTGGGATGGTGGACCTGGTGGGGGTGGTGGTGGTCCATATGGAGGCGGTGGCGGTGGAGGTGGCCCTCGTGGTCCTCGCACACTATCTGACCTCAAATCAAATGATCAAAGTAAGTCGTAACTTGAATTTCCAGAATGTATTGTCCCTGTTCAGAATGGTGGATTTGAGAGTTCTGAACCGAGTTCACTAATTTCAGGTTCCCTCCCTGCTTGTGGGTCTTGCTGTGGATAACGTCTTCAACACAAGGACATAATTTAACGGCTGAAGATCTTTCCTTTCATATTCCAACAGCAGAGCAAAATCTTCGTGATGTTGTGAGGATGTAGCTTGTCCAGTATATATAGTCTGTAGCTTGTTTCTTATGTGAGTTCGTACTGTATTCATCATCCCTTGGCTTGGCTTGCGGTACTGAACTGTCGTTGAATGGAGTTAATTCGTACACAGTTACACTGGTTACCTGTTGCGCAATGTGATTCTAATAAGTTTTTCTGTCTGCTTTGTAATGCTGTGGACTGTAGGTGATAGACCTTCACTACTTTTACTTGAAACCGTTGTTGCCCATTTTTTTTAGAAAAAAAATCCATAAACATTAGTTTGTCTACATGAAAATTTTATCGGAACAATCTCTTAGTCTGCAAGTTGGATAGATTGGTTAGAGGGGCCAGTGGTTAGCTAGCCGATGCTGGCTGCCCAGCGATCCGGGTTCGAGTCTCAGCCCAGGCGTTGTTTGCACCTCCTTTATTTTATAAAAGTTGTGCCCCTCGGGAGTGAATGGTGTACATTTCCTGGTCAATTCTTCCGCAAAGTTGTGCCCCTCGGGAGTGAATGGTGTACATTTCCTGGTCAATTCTCCCGCAAAGTTGTGCCCCTCGGGAGTGAACGGTGTTTTTGACTACCGAGCTTGAGTGCTCCTGACATTTTTTTCATTTCAAAAGTCATATTTCTAAACTTCAAAAAAATCTAGTAACAAAAATCCGGATGTAGCAAATAGTATATCCCACAAACGTGTAAAATATGAATTCATATACTTTATATTTCTATTATGGGTTAAACAAAAATAATATAAAATTTGATAAATTTAAAGTTCAGAAATATGCATACCTAGATCTACACTTTTGTCATTTTTGTGTAGTTGGAATACAAAATATTTGAAGTTGGTATTTTTGCACGGCTTTAGGATACGCCACATATGGGGTTTTGTCAAAAAAAAAAAACTTAGTAAATATGATTTTCGATTTTTTATATTTGAGGAGCAAAAAAATCTCCACTCCTCTCTGGAGCTTATGTATGACGCCTTCCACGTCACACGAATCTCCGGAAAATCGACCCTTCTTTAGAATCACCCTGCCCTCGTAATGCACGGGATACACATGTCCTTGGGCGGATTGCTAACCCTATCAGGCCTTGTTTGGTACTAGAGATTTTGAGGAGTTTAGTTACGATGATCCCCGCAGGTATTTGGTAAAAAACTCTTCCATCTTAATCCCCAACAATCTCTGGTCTTAAAAATGCCATTTGGTAGGCAGGGATTGGTAATCAAACTGATCAAAGGAAACATCGTCAAGCACACGGCCGCTAGCAAGGAGCGCCTCATGTGCGTGGTGGGCTTCGAGGATGGCAACCTACTAAGCAGCGACGACCATGCGCCAGAGAAGAGAGGGACAAGAAGTCCAAAACTCCAAATCACCGAAAGGGAGATGAAATCAGTGGCATCACCGGGCGGGAGACGTCGTCGTTGTCGCCGCACATTGCCCTATCGCTCAGTCCATGACCGTCAAGATAAAACATGAGGTGGGGGTCGTGGATAAAAATTACACAGAGTCTCGTGTATTCTCGGAAATGTCGGGGATAATTTCTGGGCAAAACTCTAGTAACAGACGGTATTTTGCGGATATCGTGTGATTGGGGATTTATCCGGTATAATCCCTGGAAATCCCACGAAATACTCTGGTACCAAACAGAGCTTCAGCCGGAGACAAAATCACAGAGTCGGGGTTCTTTTTTTGATGCTCGATTCTCATACACGCAGGATACCAACCCAAAACCCCTAGCACATCTCTTTATTTCTAACAGGATGTGACCGTGATTCCCATATTTTCTTCTTTTAGTGCTTGAATCACGTTGGTGCAATCTCTATTCACACAAACGACTGTCAGTTGGAGGTCTTGAGTAAGATTCAGTCCCTCTCTGACTGCAAGTGCCTCGAGTGTCTCTGTGATATGGGATGGCCCGATCTTCTCGTGAACGTGATGATGGTGGATGGTAACTTGTGTCTTGCTGAGAACTCTCCGGTTGATCCCCGTTGTCAAAGCAACAACTCGCAGCTCTTTAGATATTCACAACTCCACACGCTTGCGCACGTACGAAGCGGTCCTGTAACTTCTGATTCCCAATGAAACAGCAGATAACACGCAAACTTTGCAGCAGATAAACCACCAGATCAATACGAACTGACGGGGATAAAATTTAGAGGAATAGTTGGTTCGGATCTGTAATTCTAGGGTTTTAGTTTATCGTAGTCTAACCTCTCTATAGCGGAGCCCACTATTTAAAGGGGCTGGCCGAACTAGGACTCAATTCGGATCTGAACCCAAACCTAGTTCGATTCAGACTGATACAAACCGACCCATGCTGAGTTCGGCCTAAACATGGCACGCAGTCCTCATATGTTACACCTTAGACTAATATCATCTTCATTATGTCCCGGTGTGCCACTTGATCCCTCTAACGTGCAAACGTGTGATTCCCTGGTGCGTCGGCCTCCCTCTCCTCCCTCGCGCACTTGCTGATATTGGAAATCAGTGAATGTTCTTCTCCTTGTTGTAGCTCGTCTCCTCCTCCAATGCTTGTGTTCTTAATAAACCTGATCATACATAAATGCATAGACTTCGGCAGTATAAAATTCTCATTAACACAAACATCATATTCAACTAAGAGTGAGTTCACATGTTGTTCTAATAACTTGGCACGAGACCTTGTAATTGGTCCAATTATCACTTCATTGGTTGTATCTTGAGCAGCAACATCATCATTAGGAAAAGATGGTGAAAGACTAGGGATGTCCTCATCACTTTGAGTCAGTGACATCAGTGAGACTGTGAGACACAACATCGATGTGCCCACATACGAGCCACGCCAGCCGAGCTACAGCCGGCGACCACATTCTTATATCGGTTTTGCTAATCCTCGGGCGTCTGAGAATTTCTTAAGTCTCAGCCAATCAAAAAAATATGTATGAGTTATACTTTTTTGATAGAAATGTCCAATTGAAGTGCAACTCGTTCCATCTTTAAACTATTTTTTACAAGCGGCCCACGGGTCGATTTTCATTTTCATTACCATCGGATAACGAAAATACAGAATCCACGCCCAAAGACCACCACCGAAAATAGAAGGAAACAAAACAAGCTACGAAAAGAAGCTAGCCTAGCAGAGGGGCAGCAAAGGGCAGACACAGCTGCAACGATCATCCCAGTAACAACAACCGAATAACAAACGTAAGGAAATTTACAACAAATTCAACATCTCCACTGAGAGGAGCACTTCAGAGCCTTCAACCCCATCAGGTGGTAAGCAACAAAGTTTTTCAAGGCAAAATGAACTTTTTTCTTTTCTGGATCGAGCAAAGAAAGCTTCCAGGCCAACACCAGTCACCACGGCAGCAAAACAAAGAGAATTTCACACAGCAGCACCAGCTTCTCTTCAGTTGGCAGCTTCTCTAGGTCCTTTCAACAACATCCTCCAGCATTTCCAGTAGTTGATGAAGTTGCTAAGTTCACCAGGATATCAGCTCTAACCCGCAGGGCATCCTGATCTGCAGAATTATGCAAACCTGCCCAGTGTTGTTGTACTTATCTGAGTCAGTCGACGGGGACATAGACAAACCCTTCTTATTATCACTAACGGGCAGCCCACGGGGCAACTCGTGGAAGCGTCAGCACCTTAACTAACTAACGCAACAGGCGTCATATAGTCAACAACTCGGATGGGTGGGGCCAGAGCCCCGAAAGGCCCATGGGCACGGGAACACGTCGCGCTTTGCTTCGGGGCCGACAGCGCACGGTCGATCTGCTGCCCGGGCGGCCGTTACTGTTCGCACCGCGCACTGCTTACATACCAGCCATATACAGACTCCCTTTCTTCCCCGACGAACACGGCTCCGCTCCTTTGCTCCGACTGATCGATTGCCTGACCACTTCACCACTACCCTTGCCGGCGTCGATGGAGTACGAATTCCGCGGCCGTTCGGGCTCCGGATCCTACGTCTCTGGTGGTGGTGACGGCGGTGGCTCGTCCCTTTACCCGCGTGTCGGCCAGCCCTCTCACGGCGCCGGCACCGCACCGCAGCGGGCCGCGCCTTACCACCACGTCACAACATCTCCGTCATCGCCCGCCTCCCCGGCCCCCGCTCCCTCCTCCTCGCCCTCCTCCACATCGAGTAATCCCTCTCCCCCCATTAGGTATTGATTGCTTGGTCGGCAGCGGGGAAAGGCGTGTTTCGTCTTAGATCGAGTAGGTCAAACTAGATCGTTTCTTCGATAAATTCAGAGTCGATTTTTGCGTCTTAGGTCGGCAAATCTCTTGTTTGATTGTAAATAAGGATAAGGAGGTCATGTTTGAGAGTGGGAACTGAGCAGTATAGACCTGAACCTGAGGTGGTTTCACCTGAGTTTTTCAGTAAACTTTAACCCCCATCATTGCTCTAGTAGCTTCCTCTGTGTGTGTGCGCTTAACTTTGCTTACCTAGTACTATTTTTCCCAATTTAATCATTACATGTTAACTTCCACACAAATGAGGTCGTGCCGAAAACTGAAAATTATTGGGCTAAATTGCTTGGACTTTGAATTTACATACGAGAAGCAAATGCCCGCTTTTATTTGTTTCTATGTCCTCACCATGGAAGACTAATAAACTGCTCAATTGTGTGCCCTTTCATACCTGTTGTCACGAACAGGTCATGATTTACTAACATTATTCATTGTTGTGTTGCAGTGGGCATACAAGTTGTTATAAAGCCAGAATATCGGATAACCCCTCCTGTAAGTTGTTACTAACATTATTCATGATCTATTACCCACTCATAATCTCCTGCTCTCTTATGCAAGATCTGTTCATCTCCTTTTTTGACTGCAACGCCACTAAGTTCAATTTTCTTTCTGGATTGGTAAAAGTGATTACTCCAAACATAGTGAATACTTCTCTAGGTTTTAGCCAACAAGGGTTTTATCATATGTAAGCGGTTGCCTTTAAAGCTTTAACTTCTGTGCATTGGCTGGACATAAACCATAACACCATGAGTGTCTAGTTTTCTATCATTATCCTTGGGATTGAGAAGGAATGAAGAAAGTATGGTGCATCTCAGTAAGAGATGTTGGTTGATATCTTCGCGTCTTTGTGTGATCAATTAGAGCATGACAATATATTATACAAATGATAGATTGTTTGCATCATTCCAGGAGTCACAGTTAGCTAGTTAGCTGCCCAATTTGTACCATTCATGATATTCTTAAGGATGACTAATAAATATTAACGATTTGTCCCTTTCATCCGAGCCGAGAACTGAGTGCTAGCTCAGTGGCAAAGGCAGCAAGTGTGCGCCTAGCCGGCCCGGGTTCGAGTCCCAGCAGCGCCTAAAATGGCTGCGCTGAGGCACACTCAGTAAAACGGGCATCTCACCTACCTAACAACGTAAAGTCAAGGGAGGGATCATTCCCCCGTTGACCACGTTTTTTTTTATCCGAGCCACATTTCGCAGACAGAGGCCAACTTTCGTTAACTTTTGGGGCATCTCAGGTCAGGTTTACCTGATGTACCATTGCCATGGATAGCAGCCTACTGGAAATATACGTTGTATAGCTTATTCCGTAGTGATTTATTTCTAAACAGTGAACACGAAACAGTCGAGTGTGTTTGAAACTCTAAGTGAACATGTGTCCTAGCAATATGTGGACATGATGTTCATGTTGTACTCATTGCGATTTACAATAGAAAATAATTGCACGGGCAAATTTTAGTTAGTTTTATATTTTAGGCCCACCACTGCTATTTGTTATTACTTGAGACCTTGATTATAGAATGTTGGTGTAATAGTTAACAGTATGAGTTTAAATGTATGAGGAGAAGATTCATTTCCTCAAAACTCGCCCTATTATGTTTTTTTTCTAGAGATTCATCTCGGCATCCTTCAAACTTGTATGGTTTATGCAATGGATCCACCATTTACTTAAAAGGCACGTGCTGTTTTGTTAGTTACGCTTCCTACTCAGTGTTTGGAGAATTCTCCATCCTTTAACCAGTGCTATATTTTCAGCCTCAGTTGGCACCACAGATGGTAGAAGTTCCCCGCAGCACCTTTAACTTCGATTTTTGGTATGAAAGAAAGATTCTTGCCGAGGCAGAGAAGGAGAACCCCAACTGGGGCAAGTTTGTGGCAGAAAGGCAGACACCACCACCACAACAACAACCACAGCCACCAAGAGGACCAAGACACACAACATCCACTACTATGGTAAACAATATTTCTCACTTCTCTCCCCACCTCCTCCTTTCTGCCTAAGGAGCCGTACATAAATATGGTGAATCATGTATTGTAACTAAAACGATATTCGCAGTTTGTTGAAAGGTAGCAACACCTTTTGTTGGTTCTAATAACGCCTTTTCCTGTTTAACAGACTGTATTACTTATGTAGATTTACTTATAAGTTGCGTTGTGCTTGAAGTTTCTGTTAGATCAGGCTTAAAGCTCATTTGTCCTGTGCATATAAAATACAGTATGCTTGAAGTTTCTATTAGCTCAGACTCGAAGCTAGTTTTGTCTAGTTGACTTCTTTCCGGAGGTTCTCATCTAAAGATTTTCTGTGAGGCATGCTATTGTTAAGCCCAAAACCCAACCTTAAGTTATGTAGTGCAGTCCATGCCATCCATTGCCAGCTAAATTTGACTGTTGCAGTGAGATCTGGTACCGTGGTCCTACAACTATTTTTGTTTTGAAAGGTTGGGTTTTCTACTTGTTATTGTTTAGTTCAAGTGAAAGCCTTGCATGTGCATCTCTGTTGAATTTGCATAGTGTGTTCGGGACTTTTAGATGTTCAAACCCCAGGCGAGATACAGACCAGCCATCGTCATAGGTTCCTCGCCTCCTTTGCATCCCTCCACATGATAAATACTTGCCAGATGTTTATAGCGGTTGGGTACCTTATCAAAGTCTATCAACAATATAATATCTCTGGATCCTTAATTTTCCTTCCGTTTTGCCCTTTTGCAGGCTGCGCCAGTAGATCCAGTTGTGGAGAAGTATATTTCCATGGGGCTTGGACGTGAAGCTGTGTCATTTGCTGTGTTAAATTATGGAGATAACCCAACAAAGGCATGCTCCTTTCCCCTTGCTTACCTTGTAATTAAGCAATACTATCTTTCATCATCATCAATTACAAAAACCAATGCTCTGCTAGCTCAAAATGTTTGTCCAAGACCAATCAAATAGCTGCATACAGCTGACTACTCTTACAGTTTGCAGTCTATTTGATGCAGTTCTATGTACCATGTACTAATCAATGGGAGAGCTATAACGTGCTTGTTGTTCTGTCTGCCTAACCTGTTGAAATAGTCATCTCTATGGGAAAGAAACTGCTCGTCTCTTTAGATACCCTTACCAAAATATTGATATGTAGTCAGCCAATTTTTGAGTAAAATGTTTTCCAGTCTGGGCAAAACTGTAAAGCAAAAAAATTAACATGTACTGTAATAGTTATAGTAGTCGAATCCCTCAGGAGAATTTGTGTTATGCAATCAATTCAGTAGTATGGACTTTTGGACAATTTTCTTCTGCTTTTAGCAAAACTGGCAAGTAGTATAAACCTGGTGCCTTGTGTCCGTTCAGGTGAAGGAGTTCGTGAAATCCTACAACGCACTCCATGAGATGGGCTTCACCTCGGGGAACGTCCCCGAGTTGCTGGCGATCCACGACAACGACCCTGACAAAGTTATCCCGCACTTGGTATAGTCCACCACAATTTGGACTACAGTTTGCTCCCTTGGATTTATGGGAAGGCCTCCTTAATGTTAAATCATGTTGGCCGACGGCTGTCCTGCTTTATTGTGGACATCAAGGAAGAAGCGAAACTGTGGATCGTTGTGGTCGCGAAGTGTTTGGCGAACTTCATCCCGGGATAGTAGTCGTTTTTCTACCTTTTTGTTTGTGGCTTACCTGTGCATTCAAGTTTCTTGAGTTGTGATGGCCCAGTCCTTGTAATATGACCTTTTCTCTCCTTAATTAATGAGATGGCTTTGTTTTTTTTTAAATGAAATGGCAAGCCTTTTATCACGTTTCAAAAAATAGTCCACCACTACTGGACACCTTATCCACGTATATATAGGTCCCATCGGGCCATCCCATGCTATGTTACTCAGTCAGCACAGTACGAAATACATGCAACTTGTACTGGATTCTGGAGCTTCTTCACGTCAGCTGCTAGTTTGCGGCGCGTCAAACTGATTGCCATGATGCAGATCTTTCATCAGGATAGGTCGATTTTCTGGATATGTTTGTACTCCATCCGTCCATAAAAGTATGTCACAAGTTTATCCAAACTTACATGTATCTACACATTAAATCATGTCTAAATACATATAACTTTACACAAACATGTGAATATGTGATATTTGTTACAAAAAAACATGTGAATATGTGATATCCTTTTATGAACGGAGCGAGTATGTATTATTGTGGAGAACTCACGGCCTCACGCGGACCCTCGGCTACGGAATGTCCTCAATAGAAACAGGCTCAATCAGAAGGATGAAGATGGTTGTCACGTCTCAAGACCAACCCAGGTTTACACGAAAAAATTGTCAGTGTCCAAGGATACATCTTATATGTATATGTAAATGTACGATGTACCCCATTAGCTCGTACAGGACCGTGCTACCAATGCCAGTTTGGCCAGGCTAGACAACAGAATGCCGCTGCATGGTCATGGACTCATGGTCCAAGTTAAGTTATATACTCCTATGATAATACCCCATGTACTAAGATGTTTTAGTTATTTCAATACGAAAAATATACGAATGTATATATAGATGTATTTTAGTATATAGTACGTATTGGAATAGCTAAAGCACTTCACATTATTACTAGTAAAAATGCCCGTGTGTTGCAACGGGAGAAATAGATATTATATCGTTGATACTTAACGTATGCATCGACACAACATGTTCCAAACCTTCTCCAACTCAGGCCCACCTAAAAACTAAATGTGATTGTCACCATTTTCTTTTGCGCAATCATGTGGACAACCTTCACCTTTGGGACTTTCATTGTCCAAAAAAGCACAGGGTGCGTACCATCAAGCGAGTATATAAATCAAAAATCAAAATATGCAAGAAAAATCTCAATAAAAAACAGATTCAACATCAATAACCTGGAAAAGCTAAACCCCTCCTTTCTTTCCGAACTCAATCAGAGCATCCATATTACGACTGGTGCCATCACTTGTGGAGTTGTGATAAATGAAGAGATAAAGTGAGCAAACAAATAACTCACGTGCCAATTGTAAAGCAGCAATGTTTGCTATATGAAGCAACGGCACAGGGGAAATCGGAACCACTCAGCCCCAACTCATAAATGCAACTTCTGAGGTATTATTTTCTTAGCAGATTGTGTTTTTAATTTAACTAATAGTTTGTGAAAAACATATCAGCATCCATAGTACCAAATGTATATAACATGAAAATGTAGCAGACATGCCAGCGTGTTGCTACAGGTTGTTTTTTATTAAATTTAGACCATGAACAATTTCACTATTTAAGCTCCTTTACATAACTAATTTTTTATTAGAACTAAATCCAAGCATTCATTAACATTGGAACTATTTGGCATCCCCTTGACACAAGGCCACATTTATTTGTGTACTAAATATTTCTTCAAATACTTTCTGTAAACACTACCTATAAAATTCATGTTATCACAGATAAAAATAAATTCTAGGGAAAAATATAAATTAGAAGTGAAGCACTGCCATTATTTTATGCTACTGCATACAAAAATTTCATATACAAAGGCAAAGATTTATGAGTTACATCCCAATTTTAAAAATCAATCAGCCAACATTACCTGAGCCGACAGCCATGTGCTACTGCTTTGAGCACTCCACCGACTAAATCCAACTGAAATGCTGGAGTCATATCATAATAACGTACAACATCAATTTTTATCTATAAGTACACAATTTATGTGCAATTGACACATACAAACAGCAGCACACATGGGCGGTACCAAGTAGCAGTGGCATCCATATGAAAAAGAGAGCTGCATCGACACTTGTTTGCTTGGTAGCCCCCCGTATGTAGATGCAGCTATGAACTGGAGCAGAACTCAAAGAAAACAGAGAAAGAAGCGACGCAGATTGGCAGAGGTGGCGGAGCAGTTGGGACTTGGGAGACGGAGGACCCGGCTGTGTTCAAGTGTTGTGCCCTGGCGTGCAGCTGGTGCGCGTCTGGTGCTAGTGCGAACGATCTGCACTGCACGAATGACTGCGAGCTCCTAGGCTCGATGGGAACGACTGGCCGCGGTCGCAGCGCTCCTCCTAGGTGGGCAGCGCGCTCGATTCTTGTCGTAGAGCACAGCTCGCCCCTGAACGCCGTGAACGGAGAGGCCACCGGTTGCTGGACACTACCTCTCGGGCGACGAGGACGGAGATGTCGCAGGTGAAATCAAGCAGCAGGTGGCCGACATGGTGGTCGCAGGAGCCGAGGGACGCCTCCATGGGTACCTTGTAGATCAGGAACGCGTCTTGTATCCTCGAAGATCAGGCCTGCAACCTTGATACTTCAAATCGAGACACGATACCACAAATCCGTGTCCTTGGGCCTTGGCCTCTTCCCATCAACTCGCCACAGCAGCGAGATTCCCATCAACTCGCCACAGCAGCGAGATAAGGCGCCGCGTACGTGGCGGAGCGGGACAGTGAGGCAGGGTGGAACTTCCAACATTGATCAGTTCTTCCAAGGGAAGCGACGGGTGGATCCACCCATCTTCCTGCTCCGCTTGTTCCTTTCTTCAGACGTGGAGACGGTGAGGAGGTCGCAGTTGGCGCCGGATGGGGATTGGTGAGCGGATCGAACGGCCACGGGGAGCATGGGGGTGTCATTTATTATTAGGTATAGATATAGATTATTATCTGAAGGGAGTATAAATCTCGAGCGACAACTGACGACCCCAGCGGAATGCCGCTGCATGAAAATGAGCCAAGGCTATGGTGTTTTCTTCTGATGAAAAAATGAACACATGTTTTTTCAGAATTAATAAAAACAAACAAAATAATAAAAGGACAAAAGACAATGGTCCCAAACATGGGTCAGATGCACCATGCACGCACGTGAACCCGCTGCTGCTACCGTGGAGCGCCTGTAAAAGGCAGAGATGCTGAGATGGGAAGCCATCACGCACCGAGCTAGTCGATCTTGTCTGCTACTCGATCCAGATCAATCCCAAGCTAGAGAGTTCCATGGCGTCCCTGAAGCTCACCGCCGCACTCGCTGTCGTCGCCGTATGCGCCGCACTCTCGGCCACGACGACGGCCACGGCGTACCCGCCCGAGAGCTGCGCGACGCAGAGCAGCTACTTCATCAACTGCCTTCGCCGCGGGTTCGCCGAGAGGTGCTGCGAGATGGTCGAGAACCCCAGGTGCTTCTGCCAGGTGGAGCAGGAGGCGGAGATCCGCTGCGTTCCCGGCCGGAGATGCCCGAACCGTCGCTTCGCTAAGGTCGTCAAGGTCGCCGAGATGCATCTCCGCTGCATGAAGGACCTCAAGTGCAAGCATGCCTAAAAGCTAGCTAGCTGCAGCTTCGTTTTTGTTTGTGTTTCTCTGCCTCCTCTCGACGTGTGCTTTGTTATATTGCTTAAATAAACCATGGTTTGTTCCGTTTGAGTAGCGGATACACTCGTTGCATCCTCTTAATCCATTCTATCCTGTGGCAATGTGATATTTTTCCATCTCGTGCGTTGTTCTAAATAGTTACTACTGTCATACTGATGTGTTAAGTAAGAGGTTATCAGCAATTCAGCATGATGGTGATTTAGTTATCAATGTGCTCTGTAAATACTTATCACCATGGTAATGATACAATTATCAGGGTGTCGACCGAAAATGTATCACTTTGATGATGATTTATTTATCAAAATGTTGAGTAAATATGAGTAGTTACTATAGCATGGTGATAATGTATTCACACGTTGTTACCGGTTTACAGCATGAGCAACTAGGCCGGTATGATCATGATACTAACTATTTACTCAACAACTTACTAACTCAACCACATCAAAATTCCGACAATCTAAGATTTAGATCTTCGGTCCACTCCACCATGAGATCAACTAAGCGAGAGTGGGACTGAGTTTTTCCCTCGCGAGCGGGTCTGCGCAGGAGACGGTGGCCGGGACTATGACGGCGGCGCGACTGTGACCGTCGGCGTCCCCACCCTGCGTTGACCTCCCGTAGCACGACCCGGCGTCCGGCCCCGTCCCCAGGTGGGTGATGGCGGCGGAGATGCTGTGCGGCCGGCGGTGGGCGGACATAGCAGAGGAGGACGACGAGGCGGCGGCGCTCGAGGTCGAGCTGGCCGCCAGGTGCACTCCGCCCTGCTCCCCCTCATTTGGCGTCTTCCTTGCGGCGGCGCGCCATGTCCTGCCGCGGACGGTGCGGCGAGCGCAGCCGGTGGTGCCCCGTGCTCGACGCCCGGTGGCAGGTCCGACGGTAGCTAGGGTGAGTGAGGGTCCGGCGGGGGGGCGCTTGGTGCCATTACCGACGCCGGAGGCCTTGGCCCTGGTCCAGGAGCTCGAGGTGCTGGCTGCGCAGGTCGCGCGCCGGACCGTGTCGCCGTCGTCGGTGGCGGCGCCGCCGGGCTCTATGGGGACGGAGGAGCTGAGGCCGAACCCTAGGCCTAGTGGGCTGGGCGAGCCAGGTGGGCTGCACGGCCCAGTTAGGCCCATCCTCGAGTGGAGGCTCCCGCGGGCCAGGAGGCATGTATCGCTCTGGCCTAAGCCCACCTCCCGTATGACCCACGACGGTGCCCTAATCCCCCAGCCGCCTCGTGCATCTGCCCGCACGATTCGTTCGATCCAGCCACCTCCCGCCGCCGCCAACTGCTGCCTCCCTCCCGCCCAGGCCCCGACCCCGACCCTGGCGCCGTCGTCGTCAACCGCCGCCGTTGCGGACGCGATGAAGCGCAGCCGCGCTGAGGAGCAAGAGGAGGACGTCAACCCTCGACGACGCCCGCGCTCTCCCTCTCCCCCGCCGTTTCAGCCCCGGCCACGCTCGCCGGTGCGCCGTCGGTCCCCGCCGGCACCTCCGTCTCGGCGCTCCCCTCCTCGTGCGTACAGGTCGCAGGTGAGGGAGGTCCCCCCACCGCGCCAGCAGCAGGAAGCACGGGACAGGGCCCCCTACCGCCCGCCCCCGGCCCGTCGTCTCTCTCCGCGGGGAGGGGTGGCGCCGCCGCGCCATGACAGCTCCCCGAGGCGTTCTCCGAGGCGCTCTCCCCACCGTGCGGCTTCCCCGGAGGGGGCTCTCCAGGAGGCTTTGCTGCGCCGGACCTTGGTTGCCCGGGACCAGCCCCGGGGGCGCCCGAATGCCGGCCCCTCGGCGCCGGGGTCTTGGATCCGCGACAGGGGCAGCCGCCCGCAGCAGCCACCCGCCCCGAGTCAGCAGCCAGCCGTGCCCACAGCCGGTGAACAGCCCAAGAGGAAGTCGAAGAAGAGGAAGAAGAAGCTCTCGACGGGGGTGGACGGTGGTGCGGGAGGGAGCCTAGGTGGGCCCCCACCTGTACCGGCCTCGACTGCCCCACGCGGTGACCCTAGTAGCTCATCCCAGGTGGGGATAGCTGCGGCCCGACCTCAGGGTGAGGAAGGGCGGGACTCACCGGCGAGACGCATGTGCTTCAACTGTGGAGCTACAGGTCACTACCGTTCAGACTGCACGCGCCCACCGTGTTGCTTGAGGTGTGGAGACCCCGGACACGCGATTGGTGAGTGCCCCGTGCAGCCAGCCCAGCTTCACAGGTCCCGACTAGAGACTCTGGTCTCGGGCTAGAGGCGCTCTTCTTCTTTGTTGACCTGGGGGGGGAGCCGAGGTTGGCACCCCAGAACCAGGCGACACTGACAGTGCTCCCAGACCAGCTGCCGGGGATCGCCACCGTGCTCACTATGGAGACCCTGAGGGAGGACCTGGCGTGGATTTCCCCTGATCACCAGTGGCAGATTCGGGAGCTCGCTCCCTCTGAGTTCTCCGTCGTGTTCTCCTCGACTGAGAGTCTGAGGCTCTGCTGCACACTGGACGAGTCCTTTTACACCCTGCCACTCACCAGGATCCGTGTGTCCATCCGCCCCTCCGCAGTCGTCCCCTCGACTATCCCAGCCTTCCAGTCTGTCTGGGTTCGCCTGTACGGACTACCAGAGGAGGCCCGGACGCAGTCCACTGTCGAGTTGGTGGCCCAGCTGCTGGGTAGGTTTGAGGAGGTGGACGCTGACTCCCTGACTGGCGAGGATCCAGTCCGCCTCCGTGTCCTAGTTCCCGACCCAGACTTGATCCGCGAGGACTTGCCGCCGTTCTACTTTGGGGGTCGGGGAGGGAACCGGGGAGCGGCGCTCCGGGTCGTCCCTGAGGGGGGGCAGCCTCCTCCCTCGGCGGTGGCAGACCCGGCGAGGGACCCCTCGGACGAGGAGGGCGACCCGAGTGCCTCCCCCTCTGACGACGACGACGACGACCCAGGCTTGGACGACCACCAGGTGTCCGTTACGTCTGCTGAGGCCCTGCCGGCTCCGGCACAGGTTCCTTCACCTGTGCCTTCGGTGACTGTTGGTTCTACCTCCGCTCTGGCCCCTCTGGCCCAGGTGCAGGCATCTTCGCCTACACCCCATCCTGCTCCAGCTGTGCCGGTCCACGCTCAGAGTGTGCCGGCCAAGCTGCCGCCCGTCGACCACCCGCGGACTTCCCGCCCCGACCCCCCAGCTCTCGTGACCCCCCCTCTTGCTCAGTACGGCACCAACTTTGGCTTGCCAGGGTTGGATGCCTCTTCTCTTGGCCTGTTGCCTACTGAGCCAGAGGAGGACTGTGGGAGTGTGGGGCTGGAGGTGGCTCCGCCGTCGTCGCCGCGGTCTGCTGGTGCTCTCTGCTACGTCCTCTCGCCAGGCTCGACTCCTACCTCGCCTGCGCCGTCGCCGCCTCCGGTCCCGGCTACTCCGGCGGCCAGTACCTGTGTGCTGCCCACGGTCTTCCCCGACACTCCTGTGGGGGGGACACAGACGTCTCTGGCCCGCCCCAGCCGCCAGGCAGCGTCGCTGCCCCAGACACCCCGCGTCAGTGCCAGGCTCGCCTCAACACGGGGTGGGCTGGGGATGCCTGCGCCGACAGTTCAGGAGCTGGCGATCCAGAGGACCGCGGCCAGGAGGAGTCTAGCAGGTACGTTACGTCGCTCACCTCTCGCTTCCTCGGGTTCGAGATTTTCTGTCTTGGATGAGGTCCCTTTGGACCACTTGGTGCAGGTGGCCGACGATTGTGGCATTGTTTTTCGGGGCGAGCGAGGCCCCAAGCTTGAGCAGGTGTCCGCCATCAAGGCGAAGGAGGTGTACGAGGGGGCTCTTGCTGCCGCACGAGCTCAGGTCGAGCCAGTGCGGGAGACGGCCCCTGCACCTGCCACCTCGGGGCAGGCGTCACCTCCCTCGGCCTCCGTCGCGACGAGGGCTCCCCCTAGTGAGGCTCATCCCATCGTTCCTCCCCAGGTGGGGAGGAAACGCGGGCGGCCGCCGAAGGGTGCTCCCCAGCCCTCGCCCTCTAGTAGAGCTCGTTCCGCCCCTCCTAGTGAGGCCTCGCCCACCGCTCTTCCCCAGGTGGGGAAGAAACGGGGACGCCCTCCGAAGGGCCCGGCACAGCCCTCGGCTACTGTTAGAGCTCGCTCCGTCCCCCGTAAGGGGACAACCCCCGACATTGTTTCATGATGGATACAATCATTAGATTATTCGATTGGAACATGCGGGGGTTTGGGCAACCCGGACGTCGCAAGCAACTCCGGGACTACATTCGACAAGAGGATGCGAACATTGTGGGCATTCAGGAGACGATCCGTCAAGACTTCTCCATCCAGGAGCTGCAGGGACTTACCCCACACAAATTTGTGTGGCAGTGGCTCCCTGCTAGTGGGCACTCTGGGGGTATCCTTCTTGGGGTAAAGGAGGAGACCTTCGAAGTAGAGGACATGGACCGGGGCGAGTTCTATGTGAGCATGCTTATCAGACACAGACGATCATCCTTCAGGTGGGAGGTGATCATTGTGTATGGACCCGCTGACCATACTCGAGCACCGGCCTTCCTCGCTGAGCTGAGCGCGAAGGTGGAGCGGTGCTCCACCCCACTTGTCATTGCCGGGGACTTCAACTTGATTCGTGCCCCGGAGGACAAGAGTTCGGCAAATGTGGACCCCCGGAGAATGAGGATGTTCAACGATTGCATTGCGGATCTCGCTCTTAGAGAGATCCGTAGGGTGGGAGCGCGCTACACTTGGTCGAATAACCGAGAAGACCCTGTTCGGAGTGTCCTGGATAGGGTGCTCGTCTCTGTCGACTGGGAGATGGCACACCCTCTTTGCTCACTACGTGCGATCACCAGGATAGGATCCGATCACTCTCCCTTACTGCTATCGTCTGGAGGAGCCGTGCCACCAAGGTTGAACCGGTTCCACTTTGAAAACTTTTGGCTAGGTCAGCCAGGGTTTGTGGAGGCCGTTCGCCTGAAGTGGGCATGGGCCGCCGACCACCCTCCGCGTACTTTCAACGCAGTGGATGTCTGGCACCACTGTGCGCAGATGGTGCGCCAGTTCATGAGGGGGTGGGGCGCCAATTTAGGCGCGACCCTTAGACAGAGGAAGGCGATTTTACTTAGGGACATACAACAGTTGGACAGTACGTCAGACTCGGTCGGTCTGACGGCTGATCAATGGGTCCAGCGGTATGCGTTGGAGAGCTCCCTTATGGAGATCTTCGAGGGTGAGGAGCTATTTTGGCGACAACGGAGTCGCCAAAACTGGCTTCTCAAGGGCGACGCGAATACGGCATACTTCCACGCGATAGCCAATGGCCGCCGCAGGAAATGCTCGATTCCGTGCCTTTGGGAGAATGATCGCCTGCTGGAGGTACCAGCAGAGATCTCATCCCATATCTACTCCTTTTATAAGGAGCTCTTCTCGGCTGGACCCCGTTCCGGGGTTTCCCTGGCAGTGGACTTATGGCCGGTACGGTCTAGAGTCTCAGACAGGGAGAACGCAGACTTGACCCTGCCATTCTTGCCGGAAGAGGTGCAGAAGGCGGTGATGGAGATGAAAGCCAATTCGGCCCCGGGACCGGATGGGCTTCCGGTGGCCTTTTTCCAGACTTTCTGGGAAGCGGCTAAGGCCGTGATTATGCCTATGTTCCAAGAGTTTTATATTGGAACACTGGTGATATCACGGCTAAACTATGGCGTGGTGACCCTGATTCCCAAGGTAGTGGGAGCCACGGACATCCGCCAGTTTCGCCCCATCACTGTCCTTAACGTCATCTATAGGATCCTTTCTAAGGTGTGCGCCGTGAGACTCGCCCCCGTGTTGGAGTGGATCACGCACCCTTACCAGTTTGCCTTTCTAAAAGGCCGGTTCATACAAGATGGAATCCTAGCTCTTAGTGAGATTATTCATGAGGTGAAAACACGCCGCCAGAAAGGCGTGTTCCTCAAGCTAGATTTCCAGAAGGCGTACGACCGCCTTGACTGGGCCTTTCTCCGCTTGGTTCTAGAGCGGAGGGGGATTGATGATAGGATGATTGGGTGGATCATGCAGCTGGTGATGAGTGGTAACACAGCCATTAACGTGAATGGGGAAGTAGGTCCCTATTTTCGGTCTACCTGTGGAGTTAGGCAGGGGGATCCGGTCTCCCCCTTGCTTTTCAACTCCGCGGTAGATGCCCTTGCGGAGGTCTTAGAGCGTGCTAAGACCGCCGGCCATATCACTGGTGTGGTGGGGCATCTTGTCCCGGGGGGAGGTGTGACCCACCTACAGTATGCTGATGACACTATGATCATGGTAGAGGGGTCGGAACTAGATATAGTTAATCTCAAGTTCATACTCCTTTGCTTTGAGGCCATGTCGGGCCTTAAGATCAACTTCGACAAGAGCGAGGTCGTGATTCTAGGATATTCGGAGGTAGACCAGCAGAGGATCGCGGACAACCTGAATTGCAGGTTGGCGTCCTTCCAAGTTACGTATCTTGGGATGCCGGTCAGGGACACTCGGATCCTTTCTAAGGATTTCGAGCCCCTTGTTGCACGAGTTAAATCAAAATCGGAACCTTGGCAGGGGAGGTTCACCTCCAAGGGTAGTAAAACGATCTTGATTGACTCGTGCATGTCTAGCCTAGCCATGTTTATGATGGGGATGTATATCTTGCCGGACGGGGTCCATGCTAGCTTCGACAAAGAGCTGGCTAGATTCTTCTGGCAAGCATCGTCTGGGAAACAGAAGTACCACATGGTGAAATGGGCCGATATTTGCGCCCCCAAGGAGTTCGGGGGCATAGGTATACTTGCGTCACGACACATGAACAAGGCCCTGATGTTGCGCTGGGTGTGGAGGATTCTTCGGGATGAGGGGGGCCTCTGGCTTGACTTGGTGAAAGCCAAGTATCTTAGGGGTTGCCCCTTGTTGGCTTGTGAGCGTAAAGAGGGGTCCCAATTCTGGCATGCCATCCAATCTATTAAGGAGCATATCAGGCTAGGGGCGGTCTCATCCGTAGGTAACGGACGAGACACCCTATTCTGGCTTGACTCCTGATTTGGCGGAAGGCCGCTACGAGTTGTGTTCCCGGATCTCTTTGCGATTTGTGCGGAACCTTTGGTGTCGATTGCCTCTGCCTTCCAGCAGGGACAGTGGAACATTGGGTTCCGCCGCACGTTCGGCCCAGGGGAGGTCGCGAGCTGGAGGTCCATGCTCGCTTCTCTCCCCCTATCCCTGTCTGACAGCCAGGATAGGGTCGCTTGGAGCCTTACGCCGGCGAAGCACTTCTCAGTCGGCTCCGCCTACCGGGCCCTATTTAGAGGGCCTGTGTTATCTTGGACTACGCATCTTTGGAAGGCACCTTTGCCTCTAAAGATCAAGATCTTTACTTGGCAGCTTCTCCGCGACCGCCTCCCGTCGGGCGTGGAGGTGGCGAAGCGTTTGGGACCTGGTACTGGCACCTGTCCCCTTTGTGCGGTCCCCGAGACGGGGACCCATATCCTGTTCTCCTGTCCCGCTGCTCGGTTCCTGTGGAGCTTCCTCGCTGAGGCCTTGGGTCCTGAGTGGCAGGCCCTTGACTTGGCAGAGTTCCTGGAAGTGCAGGCAAACCATACCGGGAGGAGGAGGTCCCTCTTCTGGTTGGTGTTCGCGGCAATGACCTGGACCCTTTGGACGATTCGTAACAAGATGGTCATCGAGCATGTCTTCCCACGACGAGCCGCTGACTCAGTTTTTAAATTCTTGGCTTACCTGCAGGAGTGGCACCCGTTGGCTAGACAGAGGGACAGGCAGCGACTGAACGGCATTCTTGAGGATCTCTTGAAGGCGGCACGCCTTCTTTCTTCTCCGCCCAGCCGCTGAGCTCTACCTTGTAGAGTTTGTATCAGGACTAGTTGTGTTATCCTTGGGCTCGTTTGTGCTGTGGCCCCAGCAAAACCTTTATTCTCGCGTACTTCGTACTGTTTTCCTCGTCTGGTTGTGGTTGTAAACTGTGGATGGTTGCTTTATTTATAAAGCGGGGCGCAAGCCTGTTTCGAGGAGATCAACTAAGCAAAGGCAATCCAAGAAAATCAAAACAAAATTGTTTGTATAATTTGAAAGATGCATCCACGATCCAACTACAACAAAATTAATCAAGATAGAGATAGTTTGAGGGGTACATCTAGGTGAGCGACGGAGGTGAAACACGACATGGCGGGAATAACAGCCGCTACATTGGATGATGGAAATGACATGTTGATGTTATGATACTAGAGTTTACCTCAATAATTTTCTGTGAGCAACAGATTTGGTAGTACCGAACTTACATAAGAGATAGAGAAGAATTGTATGTCAGCGGGGCTATGACTGTCAACACGCCTCACTAAGGAGTGCAATTAATTTGTCAATCTCATAGGCTCGTAACCTTGGGAAACCAATTAAATACAATTTCATTTAGATACAACACACTAAAAGATAATGCATTGAGATAGTCGTGTCTTCTTTCGTTTGTCCACAATTACATGGTGTCCTACTCCCTCCGTCCTAATTTGTAGGGCATAATTTATAATTCTCTTAACCCAAGGTGCTAGTTGATTGGAGGTAAGAAGCTGCATGCATTGGTGGTAGAGGAACCGGCCACTAGTTAAAAAGCAATTAATGCAATTGCACCTAAGAGATGGGGTTTTTGTAGGACAAATTGTTTTTAAGATTATGCCTTGTAAATTAGGACAGAGGGAGTAGTTTGATCTGGTCCAATATTTAACATGTATTTTCTCTAACTTCTAAGTCTCAAAATACTCAAGTATCTAATAGAGTAGATTTTATAAATTCGCATGTAGCCCCATCTAGTTATATATCTTGATCCTTCTATATGTTTGGTGTAAAGTAGAATGACATGAAATTATAATTAGAATATAATTTAAAAATGGCATGTTATTCATAAATATTAAACAACGAGAGTGAGATGTACTAAAAAAATGGTTGCATGTGAACATTTAATGCTCAAACAGTTCACCATGTTGCCAACAAGATGTCCTAGTGGTACGTGCATTTTATATCATCATTTATACAACTCATATTATCATATTAGAATTTTATTGACATCATTATATCAATGTTTTTGCATGTTTTAGATGATTTATGGGACTTTCATACAAAGTCCCTATTTTTTATATTTAATTTCTGGGAGGCAGAAAACCTCCTTTTCCTTGTTTTTAATGTTTTGGGACCTTCGGGAACCCAAATGGAAAAAAGGAAAATTGCACAACTGGTTTTTCACCGAGAGAACGACCGTGGGCAAAAGATCGAAGAGGGAAGAGCCACGATGGCCAAGATAGGGTGGCCCACGCGGCTGATACCCACAAGTATAGGGGATCGTTGAAATCTTCGATGTGTAAGTAAAGTATCGATCCCACGAGGAGTAGAAAGTGAACGGGAGTCCTTTTCAATTTAAGGCTTGACACAATAGGTAAATTCTCTAGATATGCAACTACGGTGAATTTACCTAAATGATGAACAAGCAACAAGATACACGATACAAGATAGATAAGTGCAAGACAAGTAAGTAAAGGAGTAAGGAGTCGCGGAACCGAGTCAAAGCGAGCGGAGACGAAGATGTAATCCCGAGTTCCACCCAAAGGGTGTACGTCTCGTTGGAGAGGTGTGTGCCACCACAACAGGTTGGTCACAACGCCACAAAGGCTCACCTTCTTCTCTGATGAACTCACCACAAAGGCACGAGTTCACCTTCCACTATTGATCCCCTTTGGGGCGGAGATCGAATCCCTTACAACACTTGAGGCACACACCCACAACTTAATTGGGGGCTCTCAAGATGACCACAACTTGTCAAGACCACAAAAGGTCAAGGCAACACCAAGTAGCAACAAAGGTGAGCTAGGTTTTCCCAATGGAAACCCTAGCCACGAAATCCCCAAGTGAATGGGGAGGAAATGAAGAACGCTTTGGTGAAGTAGTAGATCCGGGCCTTCTCCTTCAATCCTCCAAATATCAACGGATTTGGGTGGGGGGATTGGGAGATCTTGGAGTTCTTAGCTTCGCATTAATAGAGGAGAGAGAGTGTAGAAGCTGTGTTCTTCAAAGCTAGGTGAAGGGGTCCTTTTATAGCTCCTCCAAAATCTGGCCGTTTGGAGCTGAAACTTACGCAGGGGTACTACCCCTAGAATGGCCGGTAGTACCGCTGGGTCTTTTAATCCAGCCGTTGGCCGCTTCAGCAGCTACACAGCAACTCCAAATATGCGTGGCGGTACTACCGCTGGGGAGGCCGGAAGTACCGCTGGCAGGCGGTAGTACCGCCTCGGTACCGCTGGAGGTACCGCTCCGAGTAACAGACGGCTGAAAACGGCGGTACCTCGGGCGGTACCGCCAGCGGCACCTCGGCTTCGAGCTGGCCTGCAAACCTGCATAAAAACACACAGCGGTACTACCGCTGGCGGGGCCGGTAGTACCGCTGGAGGGCGGTAGTACCGCTGAGGTACCGCGCCAGGTACCGCAGTGCGCAACAGAGCGCCAAAATCGGCGGTACCTCGGGCGGTACCGCCAACGGCAGCCAGTGCTCCGAGCTGGGCTCAGCCTAGTGCCAAGGATGTGGCGGAAGTACCGCGCCAGGTACCGCAGTGCGCAACAGAGCGCCGAAATCGGCGGTACCGCCAGTGGCAGCCAGTGCTCCGAGCTGGGCTCAGCCCAGTGCCAAGGATGTGGCGGTAGTACCGCTGGAAGAGACGGTAGTACCGCTGGAGGCCGGTACTACCGCTCCGGTACCGCTCGGGGTACCGCTGTGCCAAACAGAGAGGCAAAAACGGCGGTACCACCAGCGGTACCGCCAGCGGTATCTAGCGCTAGACCTTCCCACTGGACTGAGTCCAGTGCAGCGGTACTACCGCTGAGGGTAGCGGTACTACCGCTGCCTGGAGCAAAGCTTGCTGAAAAGCTATCGCAGCGCCCGTTTCGATTCTCTCCTTTTTGATAGGTTCTTCGATGCATCCTGCAAACTTTTATAACAATGTTAGGCCACAGATTGTGTTGTCATTAGCACCAAAACAAGGGTCTCCTAGAGAATGCTCTTTCATAAAGTATAAGTGTTTATCCTTTCAAATAAGAGTGTCACTATTCTTATTATCTATGCAGTAGACAAAGTAAAATGATGCAAGTGTTTTGGGTTTTTGGTGTAGAGTTTGCAAGTAAAGTAAAAAGCTGAAAATAAAATATGACAAGTGAAAGCTCTCAAAGAGAGAAAGCCCAATCCTCTATGCAGCAAGAGGACAAGATTAAGTGTGTGTTTCTTATGTGTGGAAAACGTTCCCAAGGGTTACATGGATTTCATGGCATATATATTTCTAGAACAACAAGGTAAATATTTTGTCAAGTTTTAATCTTCTTTGGACGGAGCCATAGTTTAGGTAAAGCTAAATAAATAGACTAAACCCTCTTATGATGGATCATGTGGCCAAGTAAATGACTACACAAGAGTTATTAAGACATAAAAGTCCCACCATAGCATTACACTCTAACGTCCCCGATATTAATCCCCTCCTAATGGAACTTCATGTATTAGACCATAGGTTTAGTTGTCAACTCCCAAGTCCTACCCAATCCATTACATAGTGTGATCACCTCATGCATTCCTCAACATATGCGTGCACTCATATATTGTACAACAAGACAATCATCAAAGATAAAGACTTGACCAAATACTCAAACATGAATAGTGAAATCATTGCCAATCCATCCTATGCCCCCGGGAACATGAGAGAACTACTCACAATGCAAAGACATGATATGATTCAATGGCATAAGTGGTACAACACAATCTGAAAATATAATCTCCCCACAAAACAATGACAAGTAGCAATTCACACACATGTAGAACAGTACTTAGACAATAGTTAGGATTCGAACAATCTCAAACTATGAGGGGGATGAAGTGGATCACGAAGATGGTGATGGAGATGGTGCTGATCTTGACGGTGGTGTTGATGGAGACTCCGGAGGGGGGATGGAGGATCCTTCCTTAGGTGATCCGGCGGCGTTTCCCCCCTCCAATCTTCTCCGGCGGCAGCCTTCTGTCTATTGTTTCTTGGTTTCGTGTTTCTCCGCCGCCTCCCTCCGAAACTCTTCGGGGAACTATTTTTATAGACGGTTTTAGGTCAAGACGAAGCCACGGAGACGAAGATCGACGGCATCGGAGCCACGAGGGCCCAAAGGGGGTGCTCCACGCGGCCAAGGAGGCCCACATCTTTTGGTCCTCGGACTTCCATTTTCTCGCTTCCTTCGCTCCTACACTTTGTTCCTTCCAAAAAATGAACTCGTGAAATCTTAGGTCATTTGGACGTCGTATGCTCCCTGAAAGTCAAAAACATGGAAAAAGGGGTTTTCTGGTTCTACAGGGTTAATTCCAAATAAATGGGGAAAGTGTGAATTATCCCCCAAAATCATTATATAACATAAATATAACCCATATATGATGCAAATAAGTTGAAATATCAAGTAATAAAATGTAAAGTTCATTTATGCATTTTACATGCATCAGCGGCCAGATTCCTTAGCCGTGTGGGACCCACCATCTGGAGCCTCGGGCACTTCCTCGCTCGGGGCTTTTTAGCACACCCTCGTCTCGCCCAAAAAGTGACGCCTTAATTTCCTCAAATCCATCCGAGGCCGCGGCGGCGGCGAAACTCCTGATTCCCTCCGAAGGGGGTCAGATCCTGTTGCTCCGGAGCTCCGGAGAAGGGGGAAATCATCGTCATCGCCTCTCCTCCTTGGCGTGGGAGGAGGCCTCTCTATCATCATCATCACCATCACCAAGACCAGCACCATCTCCATCACCATCTTCGTGATCCACTCCGTCCCCCTCGCAGTTTGAGAGTTACCGAACCCTAGATACTTGTTTTGTGCTCCTATTCATGTTTGTGATTGAGTACTTGTCATTATTTGGAGGGAAGTTATATTTTCAGATTGTGTTGTACCACTTATGCCACTGAATATTATCATGTTTGCACGTTGTGAGTAGTTCCCGTATGTTCCTGAGGGCATAGGATGAATTGGCAATGATTTATATATGACATGTGTTGGTATTTTGTCTAGTGTTTATGTTTTATGTAATTCTATGATGGTGATGTGCGAACGTCGACTGCACATCACTTCACCTATATGGGCTCATAGGAGAACACAGTAGTGTAATAGAGTGAGGAAGACTTGGAAGGACACGTAAACTTGAGTCAGATACATGATGTTGCATTATGGGGGATTAATACAGGGACCTTAGAGTTTAAGGCTGTGGTGGGACTTTATGTCTTAATAATTCTTATGTTGTCATTTACTTGGCCATAAGATCCATCATAAGGGGTTTAGTTTATTTGTTTAGCATAACCTAATTATGGCTCCGTCCAAAGAAGATTAAAACTTGACAAGATATTGAACGTGTTGTTTAATAAATCTCTATGCCTAGCAATATCCATGCCGCCCTCGGGAACGTTTTCAACATATAAGTTACACATCACTTGAGCTTGTCCTCTTGCCACATAGAGGATTGGGCTTTCTCTCTTTGAGAGCTTTCACTTGCTACTATTTATTTTCAACATTTTTACTCTCTTGCAATTATACACTCAAAAACCCCAAAAACAATTGCAACTTTTATTGTTTTATTTATCATTCTTGCTAACCAATACCTTCAGCTCCTCGTGGGTTCGACAATCTTTTCTAATCGAAAGGTACTACAATTGATCTCCTGCACTTGGGAGTCATCAAGATACTTTTCTTGTGCCGTTTCCAAGGAGCGTAGCACTATTGGTAAGAAGTTTGGTAAGGAAACTTGAAATCTGAATTTTATTTACTGTTTTATCTCATTCTTACTATGGCTATTATGAATCATCATGAACTGCAACTGGCTTTATATGAAAGTGCTTATGCTATTACTCCTAAAGTGGTTAAAACTACTGTGCCTAAAATATCTAAAGTGGGATTTAAAATTCCCGTTGGTCATGTTAAAAGAGTTATGAAAACCGTTTACATAAGATGGAACTAAGTCTGCACGTGAACACGTGGAGACAATTGAATACATATGCGGTTTATTTAGGCTTCCTGGTATTTCTGATGATCAGGTGAAAAGGAAGCTATTATATTTGTCTATCTGGTAATGCTCGTATTTGGTTCAGGTCCTTGGATGAAGAAGTCACTATTGAATGGAGTGTTTTGAGGAAGATTTTCTTTCTTAAATATTTTACTCCTAAAGAAGCTTATGAGAACCGCTGCTATATATTTAATTTCTGGCCACATCTGGGAGAGAGTATTACTCAATCTTGGGGGAGGTTAAAGGAACTCCTTCGCAAGAATCCTTGTCATGATCTTACAAGGAAACTTATATTAATAAACTTTTATGTGAGGCTACCGAGGAAACAAAAGGAATTTCTGGATAATTCATCTGGTGGAAGTTTTACAAATAATACTGAAGAAGAAGCTTGGAATTTATTGGAGACCGTTTTTGAGAATATTGGTAATTGGGATCTTGATAAAGGTAATGAACCCTATTTGGATTATGAATATTTATGTGTAGAGAATTTCTCTACTACTATTTTGTTTGAGAATCTGAGTGATAAATTTGGTCTTGATCCTTATGTTAGCTAAATCTTTTGCTAGTCATATTGGTGTTCCTAAAAGTGGATTTGAAGTTTATGTTGAACCTGTTAAACACTCTATTGTTGTTCCTAAAGTTATTAAACAGGTAGAACCGGTGTCATCTGTGAGCATTGAGGAGTATATTAGAGATCCTAAATTCGCCGCTTTAAGTATATTAGAAGGTGGGGAGATGATCGATCATATGAAACTATGCATGAACTTACGTCGAATACGCCCCATATTACATTTTAACATAATATCCCCGATAAGTCCATCCATTAGTCACCCACAAAAAACTCGATAGAATACTCTCCAACAATGGGAAAACTTGATCCATTTGTCATGTTGAGAGTTGAGGTCTTTCAAGCATCATACCGTATCATGTCCTAATCGTGAAAACCCCATGCAACATGATTTTCTTATAAAATGTATGCTCAAGAAGGAACTTTAAGGGGAAATCTTTCACATTTGTGTAGATTTTTGCCTGGCATAATTTTTTCTAGGAGTACAAAAATATATATAAGAAAGAGATCACAACATACTCAATTTGTGGTCCAACTTTGGTTGATGAGAATTTTTTGTGAAGCAATCAATCAATTATTTTGTTAAATTACGTGTGTTGCTTTCTCGCATGTTCCAACACCATGCTATCTTAGTCCTATAGATTTTTCGGTTTCGATGCTAGAAGTCATTCTTGTTCCTTAGAATTATGCACTATAACAAGTATTTGAACTACGATCTTAAATAAAATTTATATTCATTCGCTATGTCCACTTAGACCCAAGTTAACCGAGTAAAATTTGCTTTGTGGGCCAATAGTGCTAGTAGTATGGTCTAATATGAGAAACATACACAAACTTGTGAATGTCAATCAAAATGGCAATGAGAGTACTCATGATATCGATTCATACACATATTATGTTATGATTAAATAAAACAGTTCTAACCATCTACCACGATTTCTCTTAGATAACATGAACCAAAGCAGTAAACTTTAAGCATTATTTTTTTTAAGACCTACCAGAACCAGCCATTGATTAGCATCTTCTTTATCGGAGAAACAACCGTGAGCACCCGTCGTGTCCAAAACTCGAACCCACTTGGACATGCACACCCTCACGACTTGCCAACATATAAATGCTTTGTTCTGGATTTTCTAGACTTTTATTTACAGGTATGTACTCTCTCTATTCTAAATTAGATGTGTTTCACTTGATACATTCTAGATAAATGAAAGTCATGATGAAGCTGAGGGAGTAGATCATACTTTTGTAGCCTACAAATGCCCCTTAAGTTTTTTACTTTACCTCGAATATTCCACAAGAAGAGGTGATTAGGAACAACGTATAGGGCTTTTAAACAAAATTCACCTCAAAATCTAATGAAACACGCTGAGCGCATAATTGTCCAGCTGACTAGTGGGCTCCACAGTATATGACCCCGCATGTTAGCAGCACATCCACTACCAAGCAAAGTAAAAAATCAGTGTATCACTTCCTATTTGCCAGAACTAGAGTCCACAGCCCCATTTCGCTTTCTCTCTCCTCCCTTTCCGACGACGCGACCTGCCCTGCCCCTTTCCCCTCTCGCTCACCTTCCTCGCCATGGCGTTCTTCTCCCACCACCATCTCCAGCAGCCCCACCCCGCGGCGCCGCCGCCACCGCAGCAGCAGCAGCCGGCGCCTCTTTCCTTCAGGTGCTCCATCTCAATTCCGTCTCGTTCCCTTTCTCCTTTTCTTCGAATGGTAAGAATCGCGCTAAAATCCCCTTCCTAATGCCGTAATCTTTTTTTGGCAGGAACGCGCTGCCGGTGCCGGTCGATGGACAGATCCCGGCGCCTTACGCATTCTTCAACCCGCCTCCCGTCTTCCCGGATCAAGCTGGGCAGCCACAGCGTAAGCTTTTCCTCCGCGAATCCCCTCTTCGCCTATCGAAATTCTGCTGGGAATGGACGCTGATTTCTAGGTATTTTGCTCTGTTCTGTGTAGTGGTGGACCCGGTGGGGCTGACAGCCGCGGCGGGTATGGGGTGGAGGCAGCCGAGGGAGCAGGAGCTGCTGGGAGAGAACTCGCAGATGTCGTCTATCGATTTCCTGCAGACGGGCTCAGCGGTGTCGACGGGCCTGGCCCTCTCTCTGGAGGACCGGCGCCACGGCGGTGGGGGCAACGGGGCTGGGAACTCCTCTGGAGATTCGCCGCTGCTCCTGCTGCCGATGCTTGATGACGATCTCTCCCGTGAGGTCCAGCGGCTCGATGCTGATATGGACCGATTCATCAGGGCCCAGGTCACGTGCTCTAGAACCCTTTTCATCTAGAGATTTTGTACTTCCGCAATAGTAGGTACTACATTTGACTGTTTGAGTGCGTACATGAGGTCTTCTCGACCAGTTGGTGAAGGTTTGCTGGGGCAGTTTGCTGTTTTCAGGCCATATAGTTTGTGCAGGTGAAGAGTCTACGTAGATAGTCTCTTCACTTCACTTCTGCTAATGTTTGAGGTTTCTTCTTTGGTCATCAAGTCATGCAGTGGCTCTTGACAAGCGGTAGCTCTCATGAGCGAATGAGCTATACTATGTCGTTTACATAAAACTTTATGAATTTGAACGTACAAAGAGTGAAGATTCCATATGAAAAATATCATTGGTACTGCCAAATCTTGTGATTCAATCAAATACCACCAAAATCTCAAACTCCTCTTCCGTTTGCCGCTCCGTTCAGTTCCGTTACACCCCATTAAGACTGATGTATTTGACCACCACACTGGAATTTCTAAATGAGATCTGTGACGACCAACTACGGTGAGTACGCAATCTCCTGTCCATGCCTTCGGTCGATCTCCAGGGACCAAGCAGGCCCTAATACCGGAGTAAAACAGAAGTGTTCATCTTAATTAAATACCACCAAAATCTCAAACTCCTCTTCCGTTTGTTGCTCCGTTCGGTTCCTTTACACCCCACTAAAAGGTGATGGACTTGGCCACCACACTGGAATCCTAAATGAGATCCCAACGACGGTGAGTACTCGATCTCCTGTCCATGCCTTCGGGGTCGATCTCCAGGGACCTAGCAGGCCCGGATACCCGAGTAAAGCCGAAGTGTTCATAATCTTAATATATAATTGCACCGGACCGAGCTGATGGAACAGACCAGGGTATAGATGGCCAGAGGATTCAACAGAAGTCGTGTATCCAGAGCTCCACATGAAAGGTGGGATCTGCTGCTGGTAGATCTTCTCTAGGTGCTGCTCGTGCGGTCATCATTGACAATAGGCAGGGGAGGGTGAGAGTACACCGGAAAGGAAATCAGGATTTGAGTGGTATACATGTATTTAATTGAACCATGTGATTGGGGTGGTATGTACCAAAACTAGGCCGATTTGGGTGGTTTGGACCCTGCCTTCTGATTGCTTGTTTATTTCTAACTGCTACTTGGGTGAAGCTTGAGGCTCTTTTGACATTTCTTCACATAAAATACTAAAGTAATTCATGTTTCTCCCTTACATATTTTTTCTTCATGTTCCCTGCTTCTCAAGGATGGTCGCCGATGTCATAAACTCGATGACCATCACCGCGGAGTCAAGAAATTCAACTAAATAGAGTCTCCCCACTTGCTTCCTTTAGGAAAGAATAGTAAGAACGTTCTAGCTGAACATGCCGACTTTTGCGGTTGCCAGTTATTTCCTTCTGCCAGTAGGTATAGGGTTATGCATTCGCTGGCCAATGAAACATCTGATAAACTACTAAACTAGGACAACAGCTTACAGGAATCCCTGTGTGGATCCACTTATTTCCTGCTGTATTATCATATGTTTGAGCCCCAGTTTTACCTGTTCAATATCTTGGGCTTCTTGGCCAGAGAGAAATGGACAGAACAATGTTTTGTACCAGGACTTAGTCGCATGGAGACTTCACTGATTGCCACTAGTGCAGATTTCGCCTTTGCCTCTTAATAACCACTTAATCTTTAAGATCTATGCCACTTTTGTAACTTTTGTTAGGTTGACACTGATGAAATCTCTCGATTCTGTGCCCCCAATCTAGCATCCACTTTCCCTCATTGCTCATGGGCCATGTCAAACCTGATGCCTAGTAGATGTTGAGTCTTCTGATAGACGTGGTCCAGGGATGAAGTGCTTGGATGTCGGCATGTTACATGATTCAAGGGCCCAAAATTCACTGCCACAGCCCCACATCCATGAGGGAGGGGTCTATGCATGAGTAACAACTACTTGGGGTTTCATCCTGACTTTGCTGAAAAGGATCACCTGATAGCTACTACGTTTGGATCCCCAAGCATTATATGGTAGTACAATCCATAATTTCTTTTCATTGTGGGGCTTACCTACCACCGTCAGTACGCATGTGCAAACTCGGGCTGCTTGGAGTATCACAAGAAATTTGACCAGACATAGTTACAGTTTATATGGTCTGCATGTTGCAGTACTCTGCACACTCTCCTTGCTCAAAGATTGAAACTGCATCAGATGTCATTTTAATGAAATTACCATCGGACCAAGGCCTTCTGTGTACTAGCCGTGTTAGCTCTCTTACTTTCACTATTTTCAGTACACGGACGGATTTGAGCTATTTATTATCGATTTGCTTTCTTCAACTTTGGTTGGCTATCTGTTTAGTAAATCAACTACATCATTTCACCAGTATTCAGTCTTTTTGGCTCATATAGAAAACATTGTTATCGAGTTATTTATTGTGCCATTTATTTGCTGCCAATATGATCTCGGAGCTTGCTTGATCTATTTCATAATCAAAGTAGAGAAAAAAGGGCATGGTTTCTATTGTATGTAAACTAAACACGCAAGAAAAGCTTTATTTGCATGTGCTCAGTTGAGCTGCCAACTTTCTGTGGACAGCAACATAATGAATGGCAAAATAAAGTTGGTCACTCCCTGGGAATTAATTACATGATACATGTATACATCCATTCATTGCTTGGCAGTAGGAAACCTACACAATTCTTCAAAACAAATGAGACACAGCAAAGGAGTTAGTGGAACATCAAAAGAAAAGATACACTTGGCAAACAAGTATTGCTGCCGTTAAGCAATTATATTCAATCCTTTTAGCCAGAATGATTTCCAATTAAGACTATATGCGCATGTAGGGGTTTGGGTTGAACATCATGTATGATATTATCACAACTGGTTCTGTTAAAAAGAAACTTTGTATACAACACTTGAATATATTTTAATTTTCTAACAAAACATATGTAACTGGCAGAATGAGCGCCTGAGGCAGTCTATATTGGAGAAAGTTCAGGCAAAACAATTTGAAGCGCTGGCCTCTGTTGAAGATAAGATTCTTCGAAAAATACGGGATAAAGAGTCAGAAGTGCAGAACATTAACAAAAGGAACTCTGAACTTGAGGACCAGATTAGACAAATGGCAGGGGAAGTTGGTGCGTGGCAGCAAAGGGCCAAGTATAATGAGAGCATGATAAGCGCACTCAAGTACAACCTGGAACAGGTATGTGCTCATCAAAGCAAGGACTTCAAAGAAGGCTGCGGCGACAGTGAGGTAGATGATACCGCGTCCTGTTGCAATGGCGGCGCCGTCAATTTGCAACTGATGCCCAAGGAGAATAACCACTCCAAGGATTTGACTGCATGCAGGGTCTGTAAATCAAGTGAAGCATGCATGCTGCTGCTTCCCTGCCGGCATCTTTGCCTATGCAAAGAGTGCGAGAGCAAGCTGAGCTTCTGCCCCTTGTGCCAGTCCTCCAAGATACTTGGTATGGAGATATATATGTAATGTAGAATGTAATTTACCACTTGAGTATCTTTCGAGATACCGTTGTACTTAGACACCAATGTATTGTCAAACTGTAGCACCTATTGATCACTCTTGAGATTTCACTTGATCAGGAAGACTACTATTTATGGTCGATTTACTGCAGCAAATTTCTATTTAGAAGTGCATGGGTTTGATCAGGAGTAGTCATTTATCGTGTGACAAATTGTTGCCTTGGGAATTTGTGAAAATTGTGTGAGGTCCTGGGGATCGTCTTGTATAGCTGATTAAGCTTACGGCCAAGTCCAACAAAGAACAAAAAATAACAGTGTTATCCACGTGGTGGAACTTATCTTTTTCACAGTACATTCGAGAGTGATCGGTGCAAGCCTGAAACACTACCAGAATGATCTAATCAGGGACTCTTACCAAGGAGCATTTTCTTAGTAGTGCTTGTACTTTTGTGTAGAAATTATCTATTCCAAAAGGAGGACAGCTGTTCTTCCGCTTTCTCATTGTAGTATAAGGTATCCAAGAGCTGTTACAACCTTTAAATTATTTCTCTTGAATAGTTGGTGAATGTTCTCCAGCATTCTAAACATAACAGCTTTGCATATATTGTTTTCAGTTGGATATTGTTTTGACCGAAACCTTCTTCTATGGAAGTATTCACAGAACTGTAGCTGTTTCTAAATTGGCTTATTCTTTTAGGTAGAGCGAACATGAAGATGCCACAAGGAATTAATCCATACTCCCTCCGTTTTTTAATACAAGATGTTTTGACTTTTTACCGCATGCATATGTCCAAACTTGTATCTAGACATGTTTTAGTATTCACATTTACTCATTTTGATGTGTATTTATACAACATGTACATTTGGTGTGTATCTAGACAACATGTATAATAACTAAAACATCTTGCCGTACACGCATAGCAAGCGTTGTTGGATCCATGCTCTACACCTAATAAACTATCTCGGTGTATCTTGGGGGTGGATTACGGCAATTATGATTGGTTGGTTGGTTAGCGAAAAGCCACGAACGCTTATCTTTCAAGGCCAGCAAATCAATTTATCCGTTGGCGCCTGTTGGTACCATTATCTCATGGCTTGATAGTCATCATAGAATGTACCAGCACTAGGAATGCTAGGCACCCAATTTCTAGGGCTCTTTGGTTCAAAGAAATCCAGGAGTTCTCGGAGATTTTGTTCCTTCCTTTTATACAAAGGTAGTTTGACGTGTAGTTTTGTAGACCATATGATATTTTTCTTGGTTTACTTTGACAACTCTAACATGTCCATATTAAATTTTCGTGTTTTTTCCTATGATGCAACCAAATAACTTGTATCACAGACTTTTCATTCTTTTAGGGTTTGATATGACATGTCATTCCAAATCTAAGTTTTCTTATGTCTATACTTTTAAAGGTTTTTTTTCTTCTGAATCTCTGGCGACTGAGATTTTATTAAGCCTCAGTCACTAAAAAAGAAGTGCAACCATAATTCACATGTCACATTCTAAAACAGTAAGCAAAACACACATGGAGAAAGGAAATGTAAGATTGGAATGTCAATCCTAATCAAACCGGTACAGGTATCAATTCGAAAAATGAAGGTGCATGCCAGATACTCCCTCCGTTTTATAATATGTAAGACTTTTTAACAAGCTAAACTAACTAATTAAAAAGACTTATATTATGGAACAAAGATAGTAGTTTTCTACCTAGGTCTAACGCGCCCGAATAAATTGTATACAATGATTACAATAGTAGTGTATAGAAACGAACCATAGGAATGTCGGTTAGAACCAAGTCCTGGGTTCTAGGTAGAAATTCTTTCCCGAGGCGGATCAGGATTACCGGTTACCGGAAAATCGCGACTAGTTACCGGGCAAATTTGAAAATCAAAATTTAAAATTTTAAAAAAGTTATAGATTTGACCATTTGACAAGAATTGTCGTCAAGATTTAAAAAAATGTTCCGACCATTTTCCGGGGATGGTTAGGATACCCGTAACCAGATTCCCTGGCCGGTAACCAAGTTTTAACCTTGGTTAGAACTTAGATGGCCTATACCGAACGTTCCTGTGATCTTGGTTGGGAGGTGCCAAATCGGAAAACAAGTGACGGATGTCTGGTTGACGGCGGCTCCAAGACCCAAAATTGACGGTCCAGGCGCCGGAGCCGGAGCAGTTCACCACCACCAAGTAGCCGAAGAAAGAGCTAGCGGTCCAGTGAGCGAGTCCACGGTAAGCAAAACAAAAAGTCAAAAACATAACGGTGCGAGACAGCGAGCGTGACGGCGCGGGCCCAACGTGCGTTTTTTTACATGTGGCTCCAAGAGCGACGCGGGCGGAGCGCCCTATCCACGTGAACCAAACCCAAACCTAGTCAGGCCAGGCCAGGCTGCTGCCACCTCCTCCCTCGTCTCCTCCATTTCTTCCTTCGCCCCCCTCCACCCTGGTCCCACGCCCACCCCTCCCTCCCTCAAATCCCCACCCCACCCACCTCGCCGGCCCCGCGCGTGCCCAAATTCCCCCACCTCGGCGATGGCGCTGTCCGCGTCGGCGGCGTCGGCGGGGAGGGGCGCGCGCGCGGAGAAGGTGCGCAGGATCTTCGACCGTTTCGACACCAACGGGGACGGGGGCCTCGACCGCGACGAGATGGCCAAGCTCGTCGTCGCCGTCAACCCGCGCGTCAAGTTCAGCGACGACCAGATCTCCGCCATCCTAGACGAGGTCTTCCGCACCTACGCCGAGTTCATCCTACCCGACGGCCGGGGCCTCTCCCTCACCGGCCTGCTCCGCACCTACGACGACGGCGCCGGGGACGTCGACCGCGACTTCCTCGCGCTCGCCCTCCCCGCCGTCGACCGCCACTCCGACGCCTCCTCCCCCGAGATCGACGCTGGGGACGCCGCGGCCTCCTCCTCCCCGCCCGCCGCCGCATCGCTGCTCGACGACCACCTCAAGCCGCTCGGCGTCGCCGGCATGCCGCCTTCCTCCAGCTCCCGCGCCGCGGCCGCCGCGCCCGCCTGGGCCACCTCGCCCAACCACGGCATCGCCTTCGACTCCTCCTGGTCGCTCCTCGATGACCTGGAGATACTCGTCAAGCGCCTCCGCTCCAAGCAGCTGCGGAAGACCTCCTCCATCGACGCCGGCAGCACCCTCGACTCCTTCTCCGAGGCCGGCTGGTCCAGGGAGATCTCCGGCTCCGCCGACTCGGGCCTCCCGGCCGCGCCGTGGGACGAGACCAGCCGCGACTACCTCACATTCGTCAAGGAGCTCGCTGTCCTCCGCACGCGCGCCGACGCCTCCCGCTCGCGCGAGGAGGCCTTCGACAACCACATGGTCATCGGCCGGGCGCTCTCAGAGCACCGCCTCTTTCGAGACGCCCTTGCCAGCTTCCGCCGTGGCTGCGAGCTGCAGCCTACTGACGTCCGCCCGCACTTCCGTGCTGGTAACTGCCTCTACGCCCTCGGCCGCCACGCGGAGGCCAAGGAGGAGTTCCTCCTCGCCCTTGAGGCCGCGGAGGCAGGCAACTCCCAGTCCGCAGACATCCTCCCACAGATCCATGTCAACCTTGGTATTGCCATGGAGGCTGAGGGGATGGTGCTCGGTGCCTGCGAGCACTATCGAGAGGCCGCCATACTGTGTCCGTCCCATGCCCGTGCCCTCAAGCTCCTTGGGAGTGCGCTCTTTGGTGTTGGGGAATACCGTGCGGCCGAGAAGGCGCTGGAGGAGGCCATCTTCCTGAAGCCAGACTATGCCGATGCGCACTGTGATCTCGGCTCAGCCTTGCATGCGGTTGGGGATGATGACCGTGCCGTTCAGGAGTTCCAGAAAGCAATTGATCTTAAACCTGGCCATGTTGATGCCTTATACAATCTCGGTGGTTTGAACATGGATGCAGGCCGCTTTGTGCGCGCTGCGGAGATGTATACTCGTGTGCTCAGCATCCGACCAAACCATTGGCGTGCTCAGCTAAACAAGGCCGTCGCTTTGCTTGGGCAGGGGGAGTCTGAGGAGGCCAAGAAGGCACTCAAGGAGGCGTTTAAGATGACACAGAGGGTGGAGGTCTATGACGCCATCTCACATCTCAAGACACTGCAGAAAAAGAAACCAAAGCCTCCTAAAGGAAAACACAATGCTCAAGGAGAGGAAGCCTTCGTTATCGTAGAACCATCCAAGTTCAAGAGGGTTGGAAGGAAAACCACATTGCGGCAGGATCTGGCCAATGCTCTTGATATAAGGGCATTTGAAAGGACGACAAAGCTTGGCCACTGTGATGCGGAGCTTCTGAGGAAAGAGATGAACGAGACCGATGTCCCCGTGTCCTATTCAGGCACCGGCATCCCAGAGAAGTCAATCAGGAAAGCAGCTCTTGAGGTTATTCTACGCAGGCTCCTATCTTTCCTCAAGCCAGATACCTTCCAGGGTTCTGTCAAGGCTATGAACGAAAGAATTCTCTCCGTCCTTGATGCATCTGGCTCTGGCCGTGTTGATCTTGGGATGTTCTTTGCTATCATAGCTCCAATCTGTGCTGGTCCTGTGGATAGGCGCAAGCGTGTCGTCTTTGATGCACTCCTTTGGCGTCCTGCAAGCGAAGGCGGCAGGGGCCAGATTCGGAGGAGTGATGCGCTAAGTTACATTAAACTTCTTCGTGCCGTTTACATACCTATCCATGGGGCTAGTGACATGCTTGAAATGCATGGGGAGTCCGACCCTACCATGGTATCGTACACGGAGTTCCTTGAAATGTTCAATGATCCTGATTGGGGATTTGGGATTCTCAGCACATTGGTGAAGCTTGAAGATAGTGATCATGTTCGTCATGGCAGCCACACCTGTTCTATTTGCCGGTATCCTATCATCGGCTCACGGTTCAAGGAGACGAAGCACTCATTTAGCTTGTGTAACCGATGCTACAGTGAAGGGAAGGTTCCATCGGCATTCAAGTTGGACGAGTACAGGTTCAAAGAATACGGCAACGAGTCCGAGGCTCTTATCGACAAGTGTATGTGCTTTAATCTACATTCTAAGAAGCTGGAAGCTGATGCTTGATCATTCGAACATTGGTGGAGCTCTTGAGCACGAATCTGTGTATCCATCCCCTTTCTAGTTGTGAAGATGCCTAGTTAGCTCTCCTGCCCTCTTGTAAACTAAGGAGCTGTATTTTTGGAGTTGTGTAAGCATGATCCAACCCTAAACAGTTAGCTACTGTTTGTGTATGGGAGTAAGAGCATGTGAATTCCAAATACACTCCTGTTACTATCTCAGTTCCAACGCCAGCAAGGCTTGGAAATATTTGTGTTCTTGTGTGCGTTCCTCTATCTAATCTAGTCATAGTGGGTTTTGACCGGCCTGGAAAAAAAGCTTCTTTCCTGATCTACCTGTGGTTCATGTATTGAACAAACTGAGGCTGGTCAGATTTAGGGCCAGGGAGTGGGGGATCATCTTGCTTACGCAGGTTGTTCTAGGGTATGCTGAATGTTCTGGCCTTGGAAGTTGTTTTTCCTAATGCTTCTGTTCAAGTGTGGTTGCTTCTTTTCATGGTAGGTTGAATAATGGATCTGTACTTCAGATCATGTTTCCTCCAGCTTGCTCCACTTCTTTTCTGTATCCCAAGCTGCTTATTGCACGTGTATCTGCTCTTCTTTCGTGGTGCTACCCCTTTTCAGAACGTGGATTAGGGATTCTTGCTCTTTATACTTCTTTTTTATAGAGTCGCTCTATTCTTTCTCCCCGCTGGTGTTAAGAGCAACCCTAAGCAGAACCCGTAAATGGTCGACCCTTAAGTTGTCTACGGGTCAAGTTTGATCACTTTTTGCGAGTTTACAGGATGCAAACACGCACGGGAGATCAGCAACCGTGAGATTTCAGAGAAGAACAGAGACAGACACTTGCAGATTCAGACACAGTTCAACATATTTTTACAACAAAATAGTCGCCGACATTGCACAAAAACTAACCCAAACCCTAGACCTCCCGCCGGCGACGCACGATGAGGCGGAGGAGCGCTCAGAACTCCTGCGCTCAGAACTCCTCGTCGGAGTCGAGGAGGATGACCTCCTTCCCCTTCGCTGTGGCGAGACTTGACCTCCTTCGCCTTCTCCTTGACGCGACGCTCCTCCTGGACGTGCGCGCGGACGAAGGCGATCTCCGCCTCAATCTCCTCACTATGGCGGCGCTCCTCCTCGATCTCCAGGGACGCTACACTCTGCCATTTGATGGCGGAGCGCTCACCGTCGGAGTCGTCGGTGTAGTCGCCAAAGCCGACCATGCCGCCCACACCCGCGTCGTAGTCGTCGTTGTCGGCTCATCCGCGAGCATCGAATCCTCGTAGTTCCACCGCTAGAGCGCGGGTGGGGGCATCATGTCGCGGTTGAGCCACTTTCGGGCCGCGCGCTTCCGAGCGCCAAGTGACTGCTTCCAGTGGCGGCGCTCCTCCTCGGTGGGTGTGCGAACGGTGGGGGTGTGGCTAGCCCCAGCACCCGCACGACCTCCCCCAAGGGCCACAAAATCTCTGCGCGACGGCATGGCGCGACGGACGGGGTGGATTTACGGCAAGAAGCGACAGGAGCGCTCGCCGACAGCTGGATTTGGCGGCAGCGCTGGGCGGAGATGCGGAGGAGGTGGCGAAAGTGAGTGAGGTTTTTGACCCGTATCCCCCTTTTAAGTATATCGGTCGAGGGGGTCTTTATTTTGCGACCCCTATCGTGTTTTAAGCACTGTTCAAGATATCGTCCGATATTCCGATAAATCAACCGATTTATCGCTTCTCGGTGTATGACCGATAAGATAAATCGGCCGATAAATCAACCGATATGCCGATAAATCGACCGATATGCCGACAAATCGGGTGATTTATCCCGTATCGTGGGTCGACTGATAAGTTCCCGATAGGCGATATCCCCAACATTGGTTTTAAGGGCCGAGGCCGTTTACGGGCTGTGATCGGTGCAAACAATTAGGCTCAACCCGTATTCTTGCTGGAGAAATACGGGCTTCGACCTTTTACGGGTTCTGGTAGAGTTGCTCTAACCATCTTGCGCCATCCAACGGCCGGTACAGGAACTCCTGAACCTAGAATTAGGGTTTCAGATGTTGGCGAAGCTTTGTTGTGTTTCTCGTAAAATACTCCGAGGGTTAGGGTTTTTTGTCATGGGGAATATATAGTCTGAAGGGTGGCCGGGTCTCTCACACAGGGTGGTGGTGCCAGCCATTTTTTGTCCTCACAGGGAGGCCGCGCTGGATGTGTGGGCCTCCCCTCCATTTGCTCTTCTGTCTCCGGGAGTTTGCTGGTGATTTAGAATTTATGTAATATTTCCGAGAATATTTCCTGAAACAATAAGACAAAAAAAAAACAAGAACTGGCACTGGCCATCTTGTTAATAGGTTAGTTCATAAAAATGCTCCAAAATGATATATAATATAGTTAAAATATGTAGGGATGATGTAAAACAACCATGGAACAATAAACCCACCATCTGGCACCCCTTTGGTCCACGTGCTGATGTTGGTGAAAGACTCTTTCTCGATATGCTTTGGGAATTTTTAAAGAATAATTTTGAAGAGAATCTCTGAAATAAAAAGACACTAGAAATCAGGAACTTGATATCTTGTTAACCGGTTAGTCCAAGAAAATGCTTTAAAAAGATATAATATTGTAGTAAAAATAGGTAGCAATGATATAAAACAAGGATGGAACAATAAAAAAAATGGACGTATTACACGCTCACAAGGTGTACCGCCAATTCCAAGCGGTGCTGCCAGGCCAACGCGGCAGAGCCATGTCGCCGGCATTAACTTGCATGTCGCCTCACCACCCACCTGGCGGTTCCGCGCGCGCCATTGATTCTCGCCTTGCTTTCCTGTGCACAGCTGAGTATTAGAAGCCTCGTTGTGCGGCCGCTTCTCGCCATGCTCTCCTCTCACGCCGTAGACAAACACTGTCCCCACGCCGCCGTCGACAGCATGCCACGCCGCCTAGCCACCTCCTAGGCCACCCTCACCCAGGCCGCAGTTCATCGTTTCCCGGCGGAGGGCGCAAACCCTACACCGCCCGCATCCAGGAGTATGCAGAGGACGTCGGATCTGTAACTGCAGCGGGAGCCGCAGTCGGAAGTGAATTGTTGTTGTGGACGAAGTTGGTGATATCCCCCAAGAGCAGGGGATCACTGTATTACCTCTCAATGTGGAAGTAGGGTATCGATCCGCAGGAGCAAGAAGGAAAAGTTATCTATTCTCTACAACTAAAGTGTCACAAGCTTTAGTTGATTATGCACTAAACAAGTTTAAAGAATAAGATTGTTGTTTTAATGAATGTAAGTTTATTGTAACAAAACAAGAATGTAAAAAGTGTCCCAATCCTCTTCAATGCAAGAGGACAAGACAAAGGTTTTCTCTTATAGGAACAATGGACAACGGTGTTTTAATGCTTGGAAATAAGGCATAGGGATCATACTTTCACTAGTGGTCTCTCTCAACATGTTAGCATAACTGAACGCAAGTAAGTGCTACTCGGGATTATTCCCCTTCTTGATAAAACAAGAGCACTATGTGTAGGGCTACAAAAGCACACCTCAAAGTTGCATTCCACATCTAGTGAACCCCAATGTCACTAAGAGCACCCCAAGATAGTACTAGACAAACACCACAATTTCACAAGAATAGGCCATGATAAATATCTAAATTATTCATAGAGTCACTCACAAATACCCACACTGTCACCTCGGTACCGTGTTGTCACTATGACTCCGGAAACTAGAGAAAATCACTTGAGTAGCATAAACATTACATATGAATTCAGCCATACTTAACAATGCTCATGATCACATAAAGATCACACCGTGGAAGAGAGAGATAAACCACATAGCTACCGTACGAGCCCTCAGCCCCGAGGGAAAGTACTCACATATGGTCATGATGACGATGGTGGAGATGTTGGAGGAGATGATCTTGCTATAGATGTTGATGATGAACACGCCGGAGGGGGGTTGAGCCCTCCGGATGTGATTCCGGCAGCGTTTACCCCCTCCGATCTTCTCCGGCGGCAGCCTTCTGCCTGTCTGTTTCGTAGTTTTGTGTTTCTCCGCCGCCGTGATGCAAAACTCCTCGGGGGACTATTTTTAGAGCCGGTTCTAGGTCAAGACGAAGCCACGGAGACGAAAACGGACGGCATCGGAGCCACGAGGGGGAAAAGTAGGGGTCCCACGCGGCCAGAGAATCTGACCGCGCTGGCCCCCTATCTCCCAGCTGGTTGGGCTTCTGGTATTCATTTTTGGCCCATTGCTCGAAAATTCTGAACCGTGCTCTTTGGACTTGCCCTTTTTGGAGTCCCGAAGCTCCCGGAAAGTCCAAAACACTAAAAAAGACGTTTTCTGGAAAACAGAGTTAGAACCAAAAGAGTGGGGATTGTTTAGAAAATCCCCGAAATCATTATAAAACATGAATATAACATCATATAAGTTCTAAATATGTAGGAATATGTAGTAATAAAATGTAAAGTCCATGTATGCATTTTACATGCATCAGTCGGTCAACGAGATGAACTCCATTCGCACTGTGTGCTGACGACATGTACCGCCAGTCTCACTGTGTGCTGACGACATGTACCGCCAGGCGCACGTGGTGTTTACCTGCTCGGGCGCTGCACTAGAGGCATTTGCGATGATCGGTCGATTGAGTCCACGACAAACGAGGAGAATGCCCGCTCCTTTATCATCGCCGGTCGGGCGGCACACGACGAGCTAAACGCCATTTGCACGCCACGCATGGCTTGCGAGGCTTGTCACTTCGACGTGGCGGACGCTTCTGTCACCGGGTAGAAGCAGCTTTCGAGCGGGCCGATGAAGCACATGCGGTGGCGGAGGAGAAGAGGCAACATCTCCGCGCGTGATATGGCAGAGTTCAGGATTCCTGCCCGTGAGACGTCTGATGGTCGAGGTAACGACAAGGGAGAAGGAGATGGTGGAGAGGGAGAGGAATGCGGTGGCGGAGGAGAAGAGGCAACATCTCCGCACTGTGGAGATCGCGGGCCGCGGCGGAGTCGCGCCATGATGCTGTGTGACATGTCGGAGAGGCGTTGGCTGGTGTATGTGGTCGACCGTAATGACCCTGCCTGCTCTAGCCGCCCTTTTTTCGTCGAGGACGGGGCGAACGATGACGAGGCAAGCCCCTCTCATGCGGCGATGTATGAATACCCCGCTCCCGACTTTTAGATTAGTTGTAGTCAAGTGCAAATTTTAGTTTAAATCTCGTTTTTAATGCATCAAATTCGAACGGAAATCTTGTCTTGTGTTTCTAATTTGTATAAGTTTGCCAGATTTGAGTTGTTTCTTTAGGGGTGCCGTGCCGGTGTGGAGGCGGCATGGTAATGGCCGGACAAATGTTCGGCACCACCACAACATTTGGGGGTGCCGTGGAGATACTCTTCCTGAGTAATGATCTTAGTAACAGTTTGTCGGGAGATCCAGTAGTAGATTATAGTTTAATAATCCCTGACGATTGAGGTCAAGGCTGCTCATTTATGTGTCGAAGTGTTGTGCGGCACCAATGTCTATGATTGAACGTGACACGTCTGATTCAAAGAAAAAATTCAACGACAGTCACATTGTTATAACCATAAACTGCACATTTGTTATGCCACTGAAAGTCTGAAACATACGTACATTGGACTACCACTCACATATACAGACACCAAAACTGAGACAAACCAATGTCGTAATAAACATCTAGCTGAATGAGACTCTTGCCACATCAAACAAGAATATTAAGATACATGTAAGTTAACTCCTGACAAAAAATCAATTTATTTCCAAGAATTAGAACTAAACCTACTCACAGTCGAAGTATATGAAACATGGTAAAGGTGTCTCTAGGCTTTGATGAAAAGCTACAGAAAACGACCTCTTAAGCCTTTTCTACTAACAAGACAAAGATGAACCAAAAATTATGAAGGGACCTTCAAGTAAGTGGCTAGCTATACCCGTTATGTATAGAACCTCAGTTTCTTGGTCTAGCAATCGTTGATATCACAAGGCAATATACATAGATGAAACTTCCTTAGCACACGCTTGCCAATACCAACACAATCAAACGTTGTGACTAGGCAAGGAAGGCATCAGCAAAGAAATGTCGCGTCACAATTGTCAAGAAACAACCTGCATCAGTCGTCATCCTCTGAATCTGCATTATGAAGAAATACAGTAACTTAAATGATTACAACCAAGAAAAACCTGGGTTACTATAGTTTGTGATCCAACAGAAATTCAAATATCTTTATCTGACTATTATGATGGAGGGAATGTTCCAAACGCTGTACTGGAGTCACTTGCCATAAGCCAATCTGATCAATATATGTGAATACCCTACTCATGCAACTAGCCAAAATTGAAATGTGGGGTTATTTATTTCATTCTATATGCCACATGGGTCTCCCTACTGATTTTCCATCTTCACGAAATGTAGGGTTCTCCTATTTCATGTAGGAATTGGTGAAAAGGTTACAACTTGTTTCCTCTGGAAGGGGAGGGGCAATGCAAATATACAAGGAAATAAAAAGTACGTAGATTATCAGCATATAATCACTCAGGACAAAAGGGGCAAATGAAAATCAACCAACAAGTGATTGCACCAAAGAAAATAATTCTTACCAGATCGAACATCCTCTCCAACTTTTCCTTTATTAATCAATTGTTTCTTTATCATTGAAAATATGAGTCTCCCCCAATACATATGAAACACAAGTAATGTGAGAAGCATTGTGTTGAAAATGTAGTACAAGGTCGTTGGGAAGCTATCCAGCTTCCTCAAGGATATGATGGACTGATGGCTGGCATTGCAAGAACAAGAACATTAAGTTTGAACCTTGGAACGTAAAAGGAACACAAGAAATCATTAGAGAACAACAACAAACCTTGAGGTTTTGATTATCCAAAATGGGAAGTAAATAAGACGCAATAAGAGCCAGGAGAGAGCAAAAAGTCCAAAAAACACGCTAGCCGCTAGTTCTTTTTCTGTGTACTTGCACAATTTGGCAGTCTCAAGAAACACATCACTTGTGTCATGCAAAGCAAGAATAATTGTTCCAATTCGAAAAAATCTGCAGAAACGTAACTTGGCTTAGAACTGTGCTGAAATGTTGACCTTACCTGATTTTACAGAAGTCAACTACTTCCTCCGTTTTTAAATATAAGATGTTTTAGCATTTGTCCACATTCATATGTATAAAAATGTATTTAGACACGTTTTATTGTGTATATTCACTCATTTCAGTGTTCGTCTAGACAATATGTATACAAATGTATTTAGACACGTTTTAGTGTGTATATTCACTCATTTTAGTGTGCATCTAGACAATATGTGGAACACCTAAAACAATATTAAAAAACGGAGGGAGTATATCCTATCAATGCCCAGTCTAGGAAAGTGGAAAAACATCAACGGTGTAACACAACTCTGTGAGATGAGATGACATAGTTACAAGAAGTGCAGTATCCTATATTCTAGCGAAGAACAGTGATTTTCAGAAGTATCTATATAGTGGTACAGGCATGGCCATGCTGCAGGTCCAGGTTGCTAAAAAGCACTGCTTACTGGAATATTCATATTCAGATTAACAGCAAGATTTAGATTGATCTATCATTATCAGTGTAAATCCTGCTTTCTAATTTATAAGTTTTTAAATAATCACATTAGTGTGTCAAGATATTTAAAGAATCAAACCAATAGGAAACAAGAATGATCAAAATAATAGCCAAGCTTCCCTGGGCACTGCACAGTTGTTAAATTCTTGTGCACGTGATTTATAATCTGATTTTTTTGAATAACGACCAACATACCATAAAACATCACAACATAAGAGAAGTAAGTTCTAGTACAATTGCAATCCATAAAATGCACTATCCGAGGCTGAGTAAATATTTACCCAGTCAGAAATGAGTATCCAATAAGAACAGATGTTACTACATGATGAGCCATCATTACAGCAAAATCTTTTCTGCGGGTTTCCCAAGCAATAAGAGCAAAAATGCTGTAGATATAAAATCCACACTCGCACATGTAGAAGAGTCTCAATGAGGATCTGCAAGACAGAAGACAACATACATATTGTAAAAAGGGCAAGATATCACTTCACTTCAAAGAACAGGTCACATGGTCCCAAACCAACATGCCCAGGAGTGTGTCAAATGAGAAGTCATGTTAATATTTGTAAACATTATAAACTCCGAGCCATTTGATTTGGGTGAGAATGAACCCGGGAAATTGGTGTTTGGAGCATCACGCGATAAAAAAGATTGAAATGCATCATGAATTTTGCATTCTCCCCTCTAAGTGGAAGGTCACACCATGAGGCACCCTACCCCTGGTATGCCTAAGAAGCTAAGACTAAGAGAAAGGATGAGAGAACAGTAATTTATTAAGGGTACAGCTGGTACTGGTGAAGTTAAGCATGATTCCATTATCGAAGGTAAGAAAGCTATTTCAAGATCACATGCCAAAGAGTTAAAGTGAAATGAGTTCACTGAAGTATGTGGTTGCTAGACAACATATTATTTGGAACTTCTAACATTCACGCTTTTGAATTTTGATTCAGAGGATATTATATTCCAATAACAAAAAGTGATTTCTCTTCAACTTCAAAGAGATTTGTGAGACCAAGTGATGTATCAGGGAAAAACTTCAGTGCAACACCAGTATGTCCATGTAGTTACTACAAAATTTAAACAAATATATAGTTTGCACTCACGGGATGGGTTGACTCGGCCATCCATCGAAGTATTGCATCGTATCCAATGACCATGGTTCCTGCTTTATTATCAAGAGGACCCATGCCTGGACAGAAGCATAGTAAGTCAGCTTCCAAGTAGACTCCGAGAACTTGACAATTTTTGCTTGCCTGGCCTCATCATTGGTCAACCTAGAAGCCTTGCTAGTGAAAAGGTATACTGCCAACGGCTGAAATGACATATACACATGGACAAAAAAAAAATCAGATGTCAATGTCAAATTGGCAGATACTCCGGATTTCAGAAAAAAATTGTGCAGAAACACATAAACATATACGGAAATAAAGCAGAGATAAGATAACACATGGGTCTGGCAATATGATATCAGCGCTACTAGAGGGCAGATATGTTTAAATAAAAGCTTAATTATATTATTACAGAGTGCAGAGAATATACTGCATGTGGATTTTACAGTGGTCGGTGTAGTGGTTGAGCCAGCAGAAGGCATGAGAAAAAACAAGCAAGCTCAGACTCAGACTCAGATGATCAGTAGTGCGTGCAGGCCAAGGGAAACCACATTGATGATCCTAGAGCAGTCAGGAGCAAGGCAATCAATGATAAGTTTCCGTGCGGGGGACAGTCGGGGCGTTCGCACGACATGCGCACGGACGATTCGTTTCAATCAACCGGATCACATTGATCGGTTATGGTTTTATATTTAATAAATAATGGCGACGCATCGGTTACGAATTCACGGCAACATCAACGAGGAGCATGCAGCGCAGCTAGCGATGGGGAGCGAGAGATCCCGACGCGAATCTGGGCGGGAGAGGGGGAGGAAGCTGATTCCGTACCTTGTAGAGGAGTCGGTCGAGGAGGAAGCGGGCGCAGAAGAAGGCGAGGGAGAAGAGGAGCGTGAGCGGGAAGAAGGATGCCGCGTCCGGCCCGCGGATCGGCATCGCCGGCCTCCTGTGGGCGGCGGCGCCACCAGCACCAGCACCGGCAGGAGCACGGGGATAATGTGAAGGGGGTTGGATTGGGTTCGGGAGCGCAGGCGGTTTGGAGAGGGGGAGCGAGAGGCCCAGGCGGACACGCAGTATTCCTTTCCTTGCCTTCCCTTTGTATTTCTAACTCGGGCAGGCGGAGGAGGCGGAGGAGGACGAGGGCGGTGCGCGTGCGTGCGTGCGTGCGGGACGGGATCTCTGCCTGGCTGCCTGGTGATGTCTGTTGTGTCTTTGCATTTCGTTTTCCTTATTTATTGCCATGACCAAATCGAGTGATAGGATTTGATTACGACTCCACTACGGCATCTGCTCAACTAGTTAAGACTCCTGTCGCTACTCCGCTCTCGCTTTCGACACGCTCATAACGTTCACTTGTAAGAGCATCTCCAAGGTGTGTTTGGTTCAGTGGTGTTCGATAGAAATTTGTACGTGTACGACATGGAGTTTTATTGATTGATCAGGTAATCTACCTAGCTATTTAGCTCTACTACATGTATTGGGTGTTCGATCGTTGTTTTTGCAGAAACGCTGCATGTACGTGTGCCAGCCGGTCGAAGGGTAAACCACATGCTACATGGCGAACGTGATCAACCTGGACGTCTATACCGTGTGTATTTGTACCGTATTTCTTCGGTCGGCCGGCCGGAAAGACTCACGTACAGACGTGGCAAGGATCGAACAACAAGTTTTATTTTGCAGGGAGTTGATCACGTACGTATCAGTTTTAACGCTGAAAATATACAAGATTCTAGAAGATGGAGAGATAAAAGATTTAAACGGCACGGGCGTAAGATAACTTGCGGCCAACGAAAGAAAGAAAACATAAAGGATCGAGAAGCCGTTGCTATTTTTGTGGTGACGACCTGATCTCGTACGACGGAGGCTGCCTATAAAAGGAGAACTCCCAGGCGCTCGTGGGAAGAAGGAGAGGAAGGAGCCGGAGGCTGATCGCATCTCGATCGCTCTCGCACGGCCGGAAAGTTAGAAGACACAAACACATACGATCCAATCCCTTGAAGAAACACATCCAGGCTAGGTGAAGGCCAACCGAGGGAAAGAGATGGACACCACTGGGAAGGCCATGGACGTGAAGAACACCTCCTTCAATGGTGAGGAGCACGCTTAATTATTTTCTTTTCTTTCCTTCACAGTTAACAGGTGGAACGACGGAGCTCGGCTCGCATGTGGAGCCACGGCAACGTCGTCGGAGTTTTGCCGCCATGCAGACCAAATTTGCTGATGTCGGTGACCGGAGGCGAGGAAGGTGTTGTCATGACACAGTCCATGTCTCGCTGCCGGGAGAAAGAGAAGACGAAGACCATGTCCCACGCCAAGGCCGCCAACCTCTAGCAATGGCGCCGTCGTCCTCCAGCATGTGGCCCTTCGCCGGAAAGCAGGAGTCGACCAAGGCGGTGGCGTCAATATCCAGTTTGGTGTACAGGACTAGCAGCTCCACTCGGCGTACAGGTCCTCGAAGCAGCTTGGCGGCCTAAGTACAAGTTCAAGTTCAAGTTCAGGACGGCGAATAGCTCAACTCGACGCACAGGTCCACGATTCAGGACCGACGGCGACGACAAATCGTGTTGTCATCATCGTCATCCTACGGTGGTGTGTCGCCATTGCCGACGCCCAAGGACGGGGGCTGAACGCGAGCAGCTAGCTAAGCTCGCATGGCGTGAAGCTCACCAACACGCATATTAGCCAAGACTATACGTGCATGCATGCTAGACATGCTCAAACACACGACACCATGCATGGCCATGCATACGATTAGATTATGTGGTCTCTTTTGCAGCTCAACAGATCGACTGTACTTCGATGCCCCTGCGGAGACGTATAGATGCCGTTTAAAGATCTGATATATAGCAGCAACGAAACGTATCCCGGTGTACAGGACGGCGTCCGCGGCGGCGCCTCATCGAGATAGTTCATCATCCAGTCATATTACCAATTCATTCTTTCACAGGTCTATGCGACGGCGTCTCCGGCTACGCCGACTGCCATATACTTGGCGTTAGGCTGAAGACGAGGCGTCGACCATCCCGGCTACGCCGATTTGAGCGACAGTTGGTTTCATACCGACGTCGGTCTCCTAATCACATTCTCCCATGAGGCCTACCCCTTGCACACCCCGACGAAGTTGTTAGTCGTTTAGAAGTCCAAGCCAAACGGACTGCATCATGCTTCTTCCACAACAGTCATCTCCGCCGTTCAAGACCGACGAGGCGCGACGGCGAGGGCGGGCGAGGCCGATATAAAGGCCACGCTTTTAACGGCGCGTGTACCGACGAGGACACGAATTTTGCCGCTGCCCATACACATCATACAATTATGCATGCAGAACGTGAAGCGAAGACGACGACGACGACCACACAGCTTAATCGGAGGTGTCTCGCGGTGTAACCCGCGGGAGTAATTAAGCGGGAGCCTTCCGAGGCCCCGTGAACCAGGAGACCGCAATCGCCAAAGTCAGGCTGGCCATTAGTAGGCCACGGAGCGCAATGTTCGGGAATTGTATTTATTATCAATATGATGAATAAAATACTGTTCCCATCTCTTTTTCTTGTGTTGTTTTCTTTGTGTATTTTTATACACTGGCACGCCCGCATCTTTTCTTCCTTTACCTTTTCTCCGGTGCGCATGAGAGAGACTACACACTTCGCCCTACTCGCGAAGCCCCTCGTAGGTTTTTCTCGTGTCAAACAAGTGGCTATCTCCTGAGTGGTTAGGCATAGCCACTTTTTTAGTGGTTGCCACATGTTTGGTTTAGAGGCTTAGATGGATAGGGGTAACCACGATCTGGGGAATATGCTCTGAAACGGTGGTTGAGCTCGTCCCTCCAAAAGTGCCGGATGAGCGCAACCACTTTTGGCTTACTCGTGGCACACGTTCACCACGCTGGAGAGAGATAAAATCCCTCATAACATATCTATTCCCCCGTTCCTCTCCCCTCTCTCACTCGAAGAACTAGATCGGCGGCGGCAAATCAGGTGACACGAGCGGCGCCTCCACCTTGGAAAGCAGCGGATCCATGCCGGACGATGCCGACGGCGGCTCTCCTCTCTCCATCTCAGTCGACAGCGAGGATGCCCTGTGCCTGTCTCGCGAGACGGCAAGATAGGACGGCGGCGCAGAACAGCGCCGGACGAGCTGGTAGTCTCTTTTCGCGATTCGTTCCTGCCCCTTTCCGCCCTCTCTCCAACCCCGCTCTGTGCTGCTTCTGACTTTTGTGGCAGCGGATGAACACAAGCGTGCTGGGCATTGAACACGAGCGCGTGCTGGGCAGCGACTAGCATGCACATGAGAGAGCTAGTTAAGAAATTAGTGGTGCACGAACTAGCTAGAATCGATGGAAGTTAGTGCCGTATGTACAGATCTCGTTTACACCAGTTGCAGCCAGTGCCGGACATATTTTTTCTTGAGATGAGGATTGTAAATTTTGTTTAATCAGATCTAAAACATATATTGGGATCTAAAACATATATTGGGGTAATGTCACCACCTTTTGACATAGTGGTCATTACACCCATCTATCCATTTTTCATCCTTCTAACCAAACTCAAAATTGGTTACCATCAACCACATTTTATTTTTCAACCCAAACAGAAAAATGGCTATCCCTAACCAGGTGGTTGAGGGCATCACCAACCACCAAACCATATCCTCTGAACCAAACACAGCCTAACAGATTCCTCAAACCACGGAACCTTAAACCATTATAAGATTCACGAATGAGATATTTTTTATGTGAAAACGACGCGCACCATAGCAGTACCCGTAAACAGATCCTCATAAAAAAATATTCTTCCCGCCCGCCCCGCAGCCAAACGACCGACCCGGTCAACACCCGTCTGCCCCACCCACCATCCTCCCGATCCCAATTCCGGTCGCCCCGCTGCTGGAGAGTCGCGCTCCATGGAGGCCATCAGCATCCGGGACTGCTTGATGCGGACCTCCAGGAGGCGGCGGCGGCTCGACCATCAGCATCCGTGGCGTCGTCGTCCGCGAGACCCCGGAGGCAGAGGACAGCGTCGGCCTCGGCGACGACCTCGGCGGCCTCGGCCATGACGAGGGAGATCGCGCGGACCGCCTCGGCGGCCTCGGAGCCCCGCGAGACCCCGGAGGCGGAGGACAGCGTCGGCCTCGGCGACGAACGGCGGCCAGCACGGGAGGAGGCCGCGACGAATCGGCCGCCGCTGCTGCCTCCGGTGTATCTGGGATGGTGAATCTTGGTGCTGGCCGCTGCTGCCTCCGGTGAATCTGGATCAAGAACACTGCGGCATGCATATTCTCAGGAGCTGTTCCGTGCAGACTTGGAGGAGGCTGCGACGAATCGGCCGCCGCCGCTGCCTCCGGTGCCTGCGCGAGGACGGGATCCCCTGGCTGCGGGAGTCGCCGGCCGGGACGGAGAGATGGCCGCGGCTGCTCCTCAGCTGCTGCTTCAGTTTCGGCTGATTCTGGCGGTCCTCCGGCGAGTTCGTGGCGGAAGTTCACCGGCTCATCCTGAATATTCCCTCCCGTCAACTGCTTTTCCAGTATACGGGGACCCTCCAGTTTGGCCGTGAAAACTTCATGTTAACAGTTCCGCGGGACGAATTCCCGGGCACCCTCAAAATCATTGACGGGTCCGCAACTTTTAAGGGTTCTGTTGTACCCGTTTTAAAGGTTTCGAAACTGTATTTGACGATTATTTTAAGGTTTCGGGCCTTTTAAAGGCTCTGTTAGAGATGCTGTAAGCCAACTATCGATAGGTATACTCCTACCCATGATTTGTCTCTACAGTTCCTATTTCTAAAACCTTATTACCTAGACATACACATGAAAGAGGGAGAATTAGTGTTTATTTCTATCTTCACACCAACACTATGACTACAACTGCCCCCTCCGTCCCGGTTTTCAGGGCGTAATTTTTTAATTTATTGGCCACAAATAAGGTGTTACATAATTGGGGCTAAAATTTTGCCCGGAGATGTAAGCAACCTTTAATTGAGAGGAAATTAAATATTATCGTGTCTAGGAGGTGGAGAGTTTTAGGACACTAGTAGCCTTGCACGTGTACGCACGTCTCAACTAAATTTTATGAACACATCAAAAACCCGAATCAAATGAATCAAATATGAATAGTAAAAACATTCACTCGATTTGAAATACAAATATTTATCATTATAATATTATTTAGGCGACATCCCAAGCCCATCCTCTCCATTATACAAATATATTTTGTTCCAATGCATAGTTATTAGCCTACATAAAATTGAAAAACAATTAAACAAAACTAAAACCTAAGAATGTTCTAAGACCCTTGGTGGGGTTGATCGAACTGAGTCTAGCACATACATGTAGTCTTTGTCGCCGATAACTTTAATTTAAGAGTATAGATTTTCTGAGCCGCGTATGAAAGCCTCCTCTCGTATTACCCTCTCCATGCTTCCCTAATCTGCACAATCCCATGCTATGGCAGAAAACATGGGGTGCACGTGCACTACACGTAACTAACCATTGCAAACAGTAAACATAAATGACAAAATGAAAACCATATAGGCCATAGTACAAATAGTATACATGACACAAATATACATCCAGGTGTGTGCTCGAGTAAACTTAAATGCTCTTTTGATGTACACTATTTTCTCTCACCATTTTACTGAATATTTGTAGCTTTTCAACAGTCCACTAAATTAGACTTGCTCATGGCCTTGACAATCAATTTTATCACATATGTGAATTACTTGTGTGTTGATATAAAATTAATTAACTTCTATAACTCACAGTTTCAGGAAAAACTACTTTCTAGGCATCCAACAGAAAAGAACATTACCAACCTGAAGTTGAAGTTGAGGTTGGTATTCGTCGCCTTCCTAATTGCATGTTGGCGCTGCTTAACCATTGCAGGTAGGATTTAGGGCCGGGCAATCAAAGGATATTAAAGAGTCCCCTCCCCGGTGTCCCCTCGCTAGTTAAGAATCAAATAATCTATCGAGTTAAATAGCATGTTCTTGCCTCCTGGTAGATGTTTGGCATGCTGAGTAGGTGTCTGTTGATGAAGCGGAAAAAAAATACTTTGGAAGTACGTCAAATATGCCATTTAGTGGAGACTTACTATTAGCCAGTTGAAGAATATTATTACCGATTATTATTTTGTGCACATATAATTCCAATCCATTTCATGAATCACATGTATGTAAAAATAATCTACAGGAAAATGTATGTATGTTTAGATGTACAGGCGTGGTACAACAATACATCCTCTGTCTATCTACAGGAAAACTTATGCCATCCTCTGTCTGTCTCAGGCTACTGCTACAACAATACAGCTGCGGAAGAAAGACGGCGAGCATGGAGGGAGGGATGGTCCTGACCGTGGTGGGGAGGGTGTGTCGGCCGCTGAACATGGCGGTGAGCATGAAGCCGGGCTCCCGCTGCGTGAGCGTCTCCACGATGGTCGCGTACTTCCTGCCCCCGCGCCACACCGAAACACCGACCACGGTACAGAAGAGTCAGCGTCGAATTCGAACGGGAGCTCTGAGGGGGCGGACGGGGAAGGGACCGACCAATGTTGAGGAGGAGCGGGGCGGCGGAGGAGGAGGACGGGGACTCCGGTGCCTGCATCGCCGCCGCGGCTGGCCTCGCCGGTTCTGGCTGCGGCTGAGGCTTTGGGGTAGGTGAGGAAGGAAGGCATGTGGGCGCGAGACGACGACGAACAACAAGATGGATCCATCTTTATGCTCGTAGTTTTTCTCTCGGGCGTGGACGCATTGAGGATTCCTCCTGCGCAACGCATGCACGCCAGGCAATTAATGCTTGAACGGAATCAATTAAGAATTAATGCATAGCCAGGCAGGCCACGCAAATTTCTTTTTTTCCTTCCCAAACGTTTTCTGGATGGTGGAGATGTGCGGGAAGGATTCGTCCGCTCCTGGTGTGCTTCACCTAACTAATTGCTACATGCACCCCGGACTGTGGTGGACAAATCTAGACGGTTGGATGAATTGTATTGGGTGATCTGGGTATTTTTGTGGGGTGGCTGTAGTAAAGAAAAGTTTGCTTGTTTAATAGTAGTAGAGAAATAATTTTCAGGATTATGGCCACTAAACTGGGAGAGAGGGAGTAATTTGTTTGTCATTCCACCACATTTCCGGCTCACGCTCTTCGTGTTGTGAGTTGGTTTGCGTGCATGGACTGTGCATGCAATTCGTATTCCCTTTATTCACGTCCAAGTTTATACTATCATATAACCAAGAGTAAACTACATATATATCTAGACACGTTTTTTAGTGTATATGTTTACTCATTTTAATTTGAATCTAGACAACATGTGAAAAAAATAAAACATGTTACATTCTGATACGGATGGATAAAGTACATATCTAAAAGTTAACGTAATCGTTTGCGTAGGAAATACGTAAAATCATCTGGACTCCTAAAGTTTCTCAACTTACAACTGGTTTTGCACTAGTTCATTGCATAAGCATTGATCCTTCTATTTAGACTTGGACTCGCTACCGCTGACGTGACAAACAAGTGGATGACCGTCTCGGACAGCCGTTAACGTCGTTGCGTCATTTCATGCTTTATTTAAGAATTATCATGTTGTATGAATGTTTTTGATCATGGATTAGTGTCTTATGAAACATAGGTAATTTGGTATGAATTTTTGTGATCAATTGATCATACATATCAGTGTGCTATGCTATCAGTTGCTTGTGTCTATTTTTGCCGACTTAAGGTAATGATTTTACTAAATACTTCATGTCCAAATTTGTGTTTCAATTATAGTTTGTGTTTTAAATTATAATTATTAAATCTAGAACAATAACATAACAATGATCTAAAGGAAAGGATTAGCTCATAGTGGTGTAGTTAAACTGTAGACCCCAAAAAAATGACGCCTGCTCGAGATCTTAATGGAAACAATCATATTTGTGTACAAAGTCGTTGAGATTCTAAGTGAAGTCGCTTTTTTCTAGCAGGGTTGATCATCAAACACATGGATCTACCAAATTTCTTTCTTCTCTTCGGCCAATGCCTATAAAATAAAATAAATGTTTCGTGCCCCAACTTCAGATTGGTGGCTGTCAGGAAACAAGGCTTATTAAAATGAAATGAAAACTAATGTAAATTAATGTAAGAACTAAAGCAACAGAGTCAGAAAGAGGCGATATGAAAACTTAAAATCAAAATGCAGCATTTTTTACATTTTTTGATTTATTAGTAGCTCAAAATGTAGGATAACGCAATAATATAAAATGTGTCTTGTAGTAAAAGTGGACCGGGGTTCAGAGATTCACTTAACCTTGATGATGATGACAATAGAAACCCTAAGTGAAAGGGATGATGCAAAGCAGCAACAAGAATCTTCCTCGATTGAGACCAAAGTGACTGTGAATAAACTGAGCCGGTTCGTTTCTAATCTGGAAGATGATCATTTTCATGCGCTTGAGAGATTTATGCGCTATTTTAAAAGCATTGCGAGATATGTGATTCACTATTAGGTTTAGCAAAATAGTGGGGTGCCGTGCACCCTCTCTGCACCGTTCGATTTGACATAAGGAGCACATTCTTGATATCAGGAGAAACGGAAAAGCTCTAACGGCCGTCACACCGAGAGCACGGGAAGAGCACAAAGGGAATGCTAGCAATTGAAGCAATTCCACACTCCACAGAGAACTACACTCGTTGGGAGGAATTACACACTCAAGCTAGGAAGCTACATTTTTTGTTTCGGAAGTGGTTTGCGAGAGAAATTCCGACCCATCACACTACTCAATAATGCATGGCTTTTCGTTGTTTGCCAATGGATGTTGGGATTTTATCTGCAAAAACTATCGCTATTCAGTTTTTATCCGCAAAAAGTGCTGCCATGCATGCCACATTTTTTTTCTTTTGCAGTTACCGTACCCCATCACAAATAATCAATTCCACCTACAACACAAATTGGTATGTCGCACAGCTCCAAGTTTTTCGATCTGCAGAAAAATAACACAAAATCCTATACGCCAATAAAAAAACTATTAGTTCCACTGCCCGACGCAAGAGAAAAAAAAAAGAGAAACATAAAAGTTCTTCGTCTGGAGCTCCCCCTGGCTGAGGAGTATGTTTAGTGAAATGGGAAATGCCACACAGCTTTTCTTCTGTAAAAACACATAGCACCCCACACTGAATGTAGGAATTCGTATGCAGCTCCGGGAAAATTGTTGGCTGCGGACGCACCAAGACCTCCTTTTTTTTGCTATGGCAAAAACTGCCACGGCGCACACGTAAATGCTAGATTTCTTGGCGCAGCGTGGAATTGCCCTCGCGGCTGTTTTGTAATTCGCATTGGTTGATGTAGTGCTGCCCCCGATGTGTTGATGGAATTTGTCTCACATCCGGTACATAAACTAGAATTACTCTTAGGGTGTGGTCTGCAATGTTGTGAGCTTTTTCTCTACAGTGAAAATTTAGACGGAGACACAGGCTGGGGGTCACGGTCGTTCCCATGCATGCACGTTTCACCCACCCGTTGATTCATCTATAGGGTGAATGCTCTCTTAATCCAACGGCGGCAAGGGCGTGCACTACTACCACCCTGGGCACCAAATCCGCGTTGATTAGGTTTATTGTAGTTCAAACTGGATATCTGATGCTGATGAGATTAATGCCACGAGTGATTATGTGTTTACACTCGGTGGTGGCGTTGTTTCCTGGAAGTCTTGCAAGGAGATAATCTTAATGAGGTCAACTATGGAACCAGAACTCACAACGTCAGACACAATCACTATTGAAACAGAGTGGCTTGGTAGCTTTGATGGACTTACCCGTGGTTGAAAACCAATGCCCTCTATCCTTATGAACTATGATTATCAAATAGTGATGGTCAAGATTAAAAGTTCTAAGGATAATATGAAATCATCAAGACATGTGAAGAGGAGATTGAAATTTGTCTTCAAAATTGATGAACTCCAGAGTTATTGCGTTGGATTATATCCAAACGTATAAGAATTTGGCATATCCCTTCACCAAGGGTTTATCACACAATATGATAGATAGTGCATAGAGGGAGATGGGTTTGAGACCCAGGGTATGAGTTGTCCACAATGCTAACCTAATCTATGTGATCGGGAATCATGTGAATTAGAAGTGGGAGACAAGCTGTTGGAGAGCTGGTAGGAGAGTATCCCTATTTTACTTTACCATTCCGTGAAGACGCAATATTATCTTAATCTGTATGGCAGGTTGATATTTATCTTATTTTGTTCTAAGTGGCTTACTTATGTAAATAAAGATGTTGTCCTGCAGAGCATCTCTTGAGCAATACACCTATATGAGTATGATTGTTAAACGTCGCATTCTGTGAGAGTTGGACACTCTCTAATAAACTCATGAAAGGTTTGGAGTATGACCTATAAGCTCCACCCGGGGGAAGCCTTGCGGTAGCCTAGTATCGGTCTAGGATTCCTGTGAAACTAGTTTCTCAACAAACTTGTAATTCAAGACATAGTCCACTACTCAAGTTACGATCTAGTGTAGCATAGCTTTCTCATACGCCCATTTTGCATCACTATTTTATATCATAATTTATTGTTGTTCATTGCTATCTTTCATATTAGAATGCAATACTTATGTTATTTTATCTTCTTTGCATGTTTTACAATTTCTCGGGATTCAGCTGCTAGAGTCAGGATTCAGCTAGAAAAGTACCCGTCAAGATACCGAATTTCTAAAGCTCAAAAAAATTCTGGAAAAAACAAGAGTTACTTTAAGTGAAAATAGCTAGGGATCTACAAGACGAAGAACGGGGGAGCCAGGGGGCCACACGGGTGGCCGGCGCGGCCATCCCCTCACCCGCACCGTGAGGCCGCATGGGAGGTGGGGCCCACCAATGGCGCTCCCCTTTGGCGTAATTAACCCTCATGGTCTAGAAATCTTCGAGGAGGCTTCACATTATTTTTCCGCCGCCACCTCGCAGCGGAATAGAGATAGAGAAAAAAATAGGCCCGACAGGGAGAAATCTGCCAAGGAAATTCCCTCCCGGAGGGGGAAATCATCACCGTCCTCACCGTCATCACGCTAGACATCATCGGGGTCATCATCAATATCATCTCCACCACCAGCACCACCACCATCACCATCATGCCATCTCATCGTGCTGTAACACTTAGGGTTATACCTTGTATTATTCATTGAGATCTCTCCCCCGGTGTTAATTACCCCGTTGTAGTTGATGCTATTGAGTTTTATCGGTGAATTCTTGTTATGAACATATCGTTATTCATATATATCACCTCTGATCATGATCCATTTGATGTCTTGTGAGTAGTTCATTTAGTTCTTAAGGACATGGGAGAAGTCTTGTTGCTAGTAATCTTATTATGTTGAGTAATATTTAATGGTTTGATATTTAAGTTGTGCTGCCATTCTTCTAGTGGGACATGCGAACGTCGAGTACATTGCACTTCACCTCTATGCATCTAGGGGAGTGCATTGTTTATATGATTTGCTTATTGGGGAGTTGTCGGAGTGACCGAAATCGAACCCCCGTAGGTTAATTATTACACGAGTGATTGTAGGATAATATGTTGTGGTTAAATTTATCTTAATTATTTTCTTGTATTTGTGGATACTTGCAAGGAGATAATCACTGTGTACAGGTCCAAGTAAGGGCAGTGCATTCACTTATTAAAAACTGAATATTAATCAACAATATTTAATGAAAGTAACTTGACAGTATTTTCGTGTGTCCTCTACCGAATTGGGTCACTTGCTGCAATTATTTACTTGCTCTTTTATGTATGTATTCCCTATTTGCCCTCTAATACAAAAACCCATAACAGCTTGCCTTATAGTATTTGGAGTGAAACCTTGCTCAAAGCCACTTGTCAACACCTTCTGCTCCTTGTTGGGTTCGACACTCCTATATATCGAAAGTAATACAATAGATCCCCTATACTTATGAATCATCAGTTTCTAAGTTCAAGTTCAACTTAACGGTCTTCATTAAGCACCGGCATATAAATAATGTATTGGAACTAAATTATGAATGAGATGTGACACTGAGAGTTTGTGGGAGATTGTTGTAATTTATTGTACTTATACTTGGGCTACACCCTAAGACCCAACTAAATTCTGAAATTCCCATTTGGCCTATTCATGCATATGGTGTGACATTGCTAGTTTGGAGAGAGTTGCACCACTTTATATACGGTGAGCTCTTCTAACACTTTTATGAGCATGAAAATATGAGAGCCTCTCGCGTACTTTTCCTCCTTGCTCGCCTCGTCACGACGCGCCACGTCGGGTTTCGGGAGTGAGCTCAGCCGATGTCTATATTTTTGATGTTTGGGAAAAACTGATGAGTCACTTATGAATATTTAACGAACACGTTAATATTCTTCTCAGTCGTTCAATCCCTTTGAACCGTGAATTTGTTACTAACTCAGATGTGGTTTATATATCGGTGTTGCGCTTACGTCCTACCCGACCCCGCACTATGTAGAGGCTGGGCGAACCCTAGCTGCCACCACACATAGAACACAATCTCGTTCTAGAACATTGCGTCGCCGTCTTCCAAGACTGCTCCATCTTGTCTTCCGGCATGCACCGGTAGAAGGTATAGGTAGAAGGTATAATAGGCCTCCGGAACTTGCTCTTATGATCCTGTACGAGAGATGGGTGATCAGATTTTTGGAGAGCACACTCACGCGACTACTGACAGCCATTACTTTCCAACAACTCGACATCTTTATTGATGATATGACCGACAATCAAAATGCCAACTGTTTCTCCCGCTGCACCTTAGGTGTTTAAGTTCTTCCTTTTTAGATATTGGTAGAATTGATGTTTCTAGTATTTGTTCCATATTCGATCTGTTTGTTATTCTAGTCATGAATTATTTTTTATTTTCATAGACTAAATCAATTAATAAATTGTTTACATATTCAATAGAAGACACTATTTTACCAATGAAATCGGTAGCAAAATTTTGATTCGACGACTAGACTACACGAACTGACCATGCTCGACAGCAGCCAATATGCACCCACGCAGCCACGCTCAAAAAAAAAAAAAAGCCACGCTCATCTCCGCCTACCGAATACGACGAGTTCGAGAAAACGTCCCCCGTGATTCCGAGAGAAATGGTGTAGTACGGAAGACATCGGACCTGCTGAAACAACGCGGTGCTTCACGTACGGTCCGACAAGAACAAAGCGCGTGCACACCGGGCTAAGCTGGCCCCTCGTGTCAGCGGCAGCAGGGCTACCCACCGCGTGCCACAGAGCACGCGCAGCCCTAGCCAGGACGACGGAGGAATTGGCATGCCGCCGGGCAGCCTGGGTTAGTTTAGCTGGGCCTGGGCCGAGCCTAGACCCGGAACCGTGGAACGGCCAGTGCGTTGGTCTTGACCGCTCTGCTGATAGTCGTTGCCCAAGCCTCGAACAAAAGCGACGCCCCGCTGGAGACACGACACACGAGACCGGGTAAAATTCCGGCCCCTTCCTCCCTTCCTCCATCTCTCTCTCTCTCTCTCTCCTCCGCCTCCCTCCAGCTCGCGACGTCGGTGCGGCGCGGCGGCGGCGGTGCCAGCGGAACGACCCGGAGCCAAGCACAGGGGGAGCTCCAGCTATCTGCTTCCGCTGCCCTTCAGCGGCCATCGCATCATCTGTCTGCCCAGGTTGGTGATTGCTAAGTCTTCGAGCTATCCTCTCGCTGCGCTAATCTGCCTGGTGATTAGTGCCGCCATACCAAATTTACAAGCTTATGGTAGACTGCTGCGATCGAGTGGACTAAGTTGTTCGTTTGTGGTTGGTGAATCGTGCTGAGATGGCTAATTTTCGTCCCCTCCACAGCTGCGGGCCACAGATTAGAAGTGGCCTCCGCCGCGTAAAGGCTTCAACGGAGGCCACGGGATTCTGGCGCATGGGGAGCTCAGCAAGCTGCCTCTGGGGCGGCTCCAAGTCGGGACCAGATCGAGCTGGTCAACCCGTGCCGGCGGTTCCCCGTTCTGGTACGTTTCATTTGCTTCCTTCCTTCCTTTCGTGTGGGGAATCTACTGATTGTGCTGTTTAACATGAAAAGTGTGGGGAATTTGTTGCGAGCTGCCATGTTTTGCCATGCTGTTGCCGACCAGATTTGTTTAAGTTATGCGCTCCCAGGGGATTCAACGGTGTGCCTTCATAGAAATGCCTTCATAGAAATTAATTTCGGCAATTCATCTATGTGTTTCGAACAATGAGGCTGAAGCACTGGAACTGCCCATCTGCAATACGCAGGTGCTTAGAGAGGTGATTAAGAAGATAAACCAAGCTTTTTCTTAAGCACCAGTGCTTATTTCTATAGTAGAGGTGCCTAGTTAAGCATCTGCCCTGTATAAATAAGCCCTAGTATTTTAAGAAAATATGGTTTATTTTTCTAAGCATCTCCTTGCATTGGTGATGGCATACAACCCACATAACACTAGGAATTCTAGCAGCATACTGTTGTACATTAATTCATGTGTAATAGAAAAGGATCTAGCTATTTCTCGGCTATTTTATGCATATAAAACAGTGCTTCTGGCATTGATGTTCTTTTCAAGACAAAAGTCTAGGCCCAAAATACCAAAACATTGTGGCACAATAAATGTTCTGCGAGTATAACAATAAATTCACCTAAACTGATAACACCACACGAAACCAGCTTTTGTGCTCTGCATTTATGTCTTGTTAGCTGCGTCATTTCAGGTTTGACTGAATCATTTCCTACATTAGAGGTCACATGTGTTCCTGTCAGAAAGACAGAAACTATGCCATGACCAATACGTTGGGTAATATCAAAGATAAAATTTATGTCTCTATTTCTTAATGTACAGGCGTTTTATTTGTTACGTTTAACCATGTAACTGGGAGGATCTTGAACATAACCATGGTGCCCTTGGTTCCTCGACCATAATGGTTACTATCATGTTTTAGTGCAGCTGTGTTTAGCCTTTCTCTTTTTAACTGCCAATCATAATATCACCTCTGAAAAATTTCCAGGCCATTTATTATCAAGATCTGGGCGAAATGTACAAGTTTTCTCCCTAAAAGAGTTGAAGACTGCCACCCGAAATTTTCACATGATGAACTGCATTGGCCGTGGAGGTTTTGGACCAGTTTATAAGGTAAACCATTGTATTGGTTTCATGCGTTGTGTTGTTGTCTTCCTACTGTATGTTGTGTGTTATTACTTATTAGTTTTACTGCAAAGAGTTCTGTTTTCAAAGAATAATGGTTGACCAAACCGCAAATATGGAATGAGTGACAATGATTCTACTTCAATTAGGGAAATCTAAAAGATGGCACTCAAGTTGCAATTAAAAGGCTTTCAGCTGAATCAAAGCAAGGAGCTAACGAGTTCTTGACGGAGATCGATGTCATCTCAAATGTGAGGCACCCCAACCTTGTAAAGCTGATCGGTTGCTGTGTCGAAGGGAATAACAGATTATTGGTGTATGAATATGCGGAGAACAACAGTTTGTCAAATGCTTTGCTTGGTAAGTTCAATGATGGAATTTTACTTGCAAGAACTTAGAATTCTGACCTGTGTATTACCTATCATAAGCATGTGTAACTTGTGATCAGGACCAAAGAATAGATGTATCCCATTGAACTGGCAAAGAAGAGCAGCCATTTGTACCGGAACTGCTTCTGGTCTTGCATTTCTTCACGAGGAAGCACAACCGCGCATTGTCCACCGTGATATCAAGGCTAGCAACATCTTACTAGATAAGAGATTGCTTCCTAAAATTGGAGATTTTGGATTAGCCAAGCTTTTCCCTGATGCCGTCACTCATATTAGCACGCGTGTTGCGGGAACAATGTCAGCACCTCTCTCATTCTTTTGCTGATTTACTTTCTTTTATAGCCGAGTTATGGAATACTTGTGTGCATTCTCTGCAGAAACATATTGCACTGTACTTCTTTTAACGATGAACGCAAAAATATTTTAATCATCTGCCTTGAGTTACTTTTCCGTCAATTGAGCCAAGTTGCTGCACTGTCAAAATGATTAGTTTCAGTTTGGTTTGTCTGTAACACATGCTTATATTTATCTTGGGCATATGATTTCTCCTGCAGGGGTTACTTGGCACCAGAGTATGCCTTGTTGGGACAGTTAACCAAGAAAGCAGATATATATAGTTTCGGGGTGCTCCTTCTTGAAGTGATAAGTGGTGAAGGCAGCAGCAAATCGACTTGGGGGGAAGACATGCATGTCCTTGTGGAATGGGTAACCCACTTTCCTCTTTCATTTCCACATAGACAACAATTGCCATGATTGCATCAATTCTTCATAGCTGTACGATCATACATCTGCACAACATTACTAGATTTACACACGCTAGATTCACATCACATATTGGTGACGGTTATCCTCTTTCAGTTTCAGCGTGGATAAATTTTTGTGTGCAAACATTTTTTCTTTTTAACATGGGCTGAACTGCAGACATGGAAGCTACGAGAAGAAGAAAGGCTTTTGGAAATTGTTGATCCAGATCTGGAAGAATACCCAGAGGACGAAGTGCTTCATTTCATCAAGGTGGCACTCCTGTGTACCCAAGCAACAGCGCAGCAGAGGCCATCCATGAAGCAGGTCGTGCATATGCTATCTAACCAAACAGAAATCGATCTTGGAAACGCTATCCCGCCGGGTGTGCTCAAAGAACCTCGTCGTAAAATGGGTAGTTTGACAATTGACACGTCCTCAAGTCAAATGACCAGAGGCACCACACAGACCAGAGACATGAACAGCAATCAGTTTAGCACGACTGAGGTTTCACCTAGGTGATGCGGTGAACGAGCTTGCAAGCTTGCTTGCCACCTTCAGAGGTCTTAGACACTGACATGAGGTTTTGCTGTGCTGAGGTTGCTCACACAGTTTTTTTGAGATGAAAAATTGAACAGTGCATAATTCAAGCCTGATCCATATTATCCTGGCTCGGGAACTACACAGGATGTGAGGGGAATATCTGTAAATTGGTGTTGTGCAGAATGTGCAGTTCATTTTTCCCAAAGGTGGTCACATGTTATTCTTTAGTGCCTGGTGTACGCAGTATGCACGCATTGCAAGAACAGTTTGTCTTTGAGACCTGAAAGTTCATACATAAAAGGCACCATATGACGAGGATGTGGTGAAGAACAGGATGCACATCTCACATACAAATAACCCTATAATGTCACCTATTGCCTCAGTTTCAAAATTGAAGAATTTTTTGTAGGCTAAAATGGTCTGCTAAAACATCTTTCTGTTTTGGAACCGAGGAAGTACTACATGTCATAATGCCTGCAATTTTCATGATTCGATTATAATCTCATGCCGGATGAACATATTGTGTAAAATTGATGGATTGGACATAAATCGTTTGACTGATTCATTCAATGGACCTTTTATTTCCTCATGTAAAAAAAATGGACCTTTTTTTCACATAGCAGGATGTTATATTATCTTATGCAACCATCTAGAGTGTGCTTGCTTTTTTCTCAGGAAACTGTGTGTTTACTTGTAAGTATGGTATAAAGCTTCTGTCTTTTCAAAATTTCAGTTACAGAGCTATATTTTCCCTAGAAGATCCACTGAAGGCATCCTTGAGAATTTCACTTGATTTTAGCAAGACGTACTTGATAGTTCCATGGATTAGGGTAAACTCCCACTTTGACATGGCAAGATGTGGTAGAATGGCAATTTTATCCATGGATCCAGGTATCAATGGATATTTGGCCCAGTTGATAAGGGTTTGGAGAGTTGTTTCTGTCAACGGATTTTATGGGGCAGATATCCGTTAACTCATGGGGTGGCAATGGGTAAAGATTTTACTTAACGGATATCGAATGATACCTGCCTCATATGTAGGACCCTACATTTCACCAAGACATGTGATTTTTTCTATGTCTAAGGGCATCTCCAGTCGCCCCCCCCCAGCACCCCCCCAGGACGCTAAATAGCGCCGTTTTGGGCGAATTGCGCCGTTTTTCTACCAGCCGCCCCCCAGAAGCCCAAATAACGCCGTTTCGGCGGAAATTAGCGCCGGCGCACCCAGGCGAAACCCAGTCCACTAGGTTCGGCCTGGAGGGTGGGGGGGGGGGGGGGGGGCGAAAGGAAAAGCACGCGTGGGCCAGCGCTGTCGGCGGGACAACGCTTTTTCCCCACCCCTGCTCGCCTTTTCCCTCTGCCCGTCTCGTCGTCGCCACGCCGTCGCCGCCACCACCCCTACTTGCGTCGCCGCACACAAGCAGCTACGAAACCCGCCGTCTACCCCCGCCACGCCGGCGGCGCCGCCCACTCCCCTCCGCTGCGATCTAGCCTCCCGGGGAGATTCTCGGGAGAAAAGTGTCCACCCCGCCCGCAAGGTGTTCGGCGTTTCGCCCGAGCCATGGACTCCGACGCCGAGGAGATGCCCGCCGAGCTCTTCGACGAGGAAGATCAGGCCGCCATCGACGATGAAGAACACCTGCTGATCTTGGCCTCACTCGCCGGCTTGCTCGCCCAGGACGCGGAGCAAGCGGAGGCAGCGGTACGAGGGGTACTGCATCCTCTACTGCGACTACATCGCCGATGATCCCACCCACGACGAGAAGGTGTTCCGGCGCCGTTTCAGGATGAACCGCAAGCTCTTCCTCAAGATCATGCATGCCATCCGGGAGTTCGACACCTACTTCAAATTGAAGAAGGACTGCACCGGCACGGTAGGCTTTACCTCTATTCAAAAGTGCACGATGGCCATGAGGATGCTTGCATACGGTGCTCCCGCAGATTGTAATACCCCGTAGTTATAGGATCCGAAAGGGTAGAAGTTAGAATTGTGCATATTTGCATTCATGCATGTTTGAAAAATCCGAATAATTTTCGCGCTTTTGTGCAAAAGGAATAAGGTGTCGATACCGACAAACGTCGAAGATCCCTGGTATGATATCTGACAAGTAGTCGTGTGTTGTCGATACACCCAAACCCTGGAGTGGAAGAGAGTGGGATTTTAAAACTGAATCTCTCGAACTCTGAAAAGGAGTCTCGAGATATTTAGGAGAAATCATTTCAAATCTTATCTTCTCTTTATTCATACACCAAATTGAGGAATTCAAAAACAAGGAGAATTAATCATGAACTTATGTGAAACTAAATAGATGGAACATGACCAGGGACGGAGCCAGCCCCAAAGCTTGGAGGGGGCAGACATGGCTTACACCACTCATTACAAGCATGTGTAGCAGGAATTTTAGGAAGAAAAGCTGAATGTTGGGGGGGGGGGGGGGGGGGCTTAGCCCCTGCTCGTTCCCCCTACCTCCGTCCCTCAACGTGACCATCTCAAAGTCACAAAGTAAATACACCAATTTTTGGACATCACCAATTCATGCATTACATATTTACAAGTATTTAAGAATACATCCACAAATCTTCACAAATAATAAAGTAAAGAGAATACAAACTCTTATCCCAACATCTCAAACAAGAATAAACTCAATAGGGAATTTAAATTACAACACTCATGAATACAAATCACAAATAGTTCCAAGTACATAAGACAAATACATTAAGAAGAAATACAAATTATTTCATATCTCAAGATCATATGAATACCAAAATAGTTAAAAGAGAATTTAATCTCTTCACATATACATTCCAAATAGGAATAACCACATAGAGAATTACAACACTAAATATGTACATATTATAATAATACCCAAGTCTTTACAATTGAATGTTTATAAAAACAAAATAGATTCAAAGTCTGAAAAATAAAACCGTACACTATAAGTTCTGGATCTTGTATCCAGCAGCTCTTGAACCTGCAAAATAAACAAAAAAGACAAAAGAAAGTTTTGGTTAGGATTAAAATGTTGTCAACACCATTTGGTGTTGACTGTTTATAAATAAAACCCTGGCATTACTTGAGCAGTATTAAACACTGCTAAGTAAAGATGGCAACAAGTATTTGGAATGCTTCGAGGGCAACAGGGGCAGATCAGTGCTGGGTTAAATAAGGCAGTAGAGGGGCAAAGGCACTTAATTAGGGACAGAGGCAACTAGAACTGGAGACCATAGCCACTGATCATCACGATTAAATTAGGCAACTACATTCCAAATAAAATAAATCATGCCAGGAGTTTAAAACAGGCAACCCAAAGCAATGTGGTATCACATTTATCTATTAATTAGATAAATGGATCCTTAATCCCACAAATAAGCTCACAATCAACTTAATTAAGACCTCATATAAGGAAATCATGGCCAAACCGACATAATCAAGCCATACCGACATATATTAACCTTTCCTTCACAGCCAAGCATGGGCAACACAAATATCTCAAAGAAGATAGGGACAGTGACTCAGAACCTATCCCCAAAGGGTGATGAACTGAGTCGAATTGCAGTAATAGATATCCACAGGAGGGAATGAATTGCACAGCAAGCCGTGCATGGTTATCACCTAGGTGAGAATCAGTGCAAAACCTATCAACAAGGTGAAACCGAGTGCAAGACCCAGTCAACAAGGGCAGCTCGAGGAAAAGGGCCACTAACAGTGAGAGAGAACCCAAATGCAATTAACCTGGAGGTGAACATAGTCGGTTTAGAAGCTTATAAATAGACCCCAGCCGTATGAGCAAACATCACACACAAACCTGAGCACAGCACAGTCTCTGAAGAGTATCCACACACTGTTCTTACTCAAGAACACACACCAGACCATGTCTGGAACCTAAGCAACACAGCCACAAGCCTTTTCAGCTAGAACATACACCCTAGGAAATTTGAAGCAGCTAGGAGGTGCAGGCACAACCCCTGGAGCAAGAACCAACCCTTCAGATTGTGTACAACTACACTACAACAGCAGGTTGATTCTGGTGTGAGCTAGCAGCCCTGCAAATGGCAGAGCATTGCTAAGCAATCTCAGCTGTGTGCTCAGTGGGTGAGAGAAGTGAGAGAGAGCTAGTTCTGTTTCCACAGAACTCAGCTAAGCAATTATAATTGCTTGTGAGAAAGGGAGAGAGAGAAGTGCAGTATCTGTTCTATATTTACACACCCAAGAGAACCAGAAAATCTTCTGGATTATCGTGTGGATGCATATAGATGCACACAAAGCATCTATGTGTATGGAAGAAGCACAGGAAAGCATCAGAAAAATACACAACTAAAACACACAGAAATAATGTGCAACTCCAATTGATGGAGGCATCATCATTAAAATCATGTGTTAAGTCATGTGTGTTTATACTGAAGGAGATATGCCCTAGAGGCACTTAATAAATCTAGTTTATTCGTCATATCTCAATTGTTCATTATATGTTTTATATCATGCTATAACTGTATTAAGCGGAAACATTAATACACGTGTGGTAGATAAACAACCAGGTCCCTAGTAGCCTCTATCTAACTAGTTCATTGGGCAATTGATGATCAAGGTTTCCCGATCATGTGACATTTATGTCAGTTGACAATGGAGTCATGTCATTGGGAGAATGACGTGATGGACATACCCAATATTTGTAGGACGTAGTCATTACGCCTTTGACCGTGAGATCTACTCTTATTGCTATTCCTAGAAGACACTTTGATTGCATCAAACGTCATATCTTACATAGTGTGACAATAAAGGTGTCCCTCTCGGGTGTCGGAAAGGAGTATGTTGAGACGGGGGGTCAAGAGCGGGATTTGCCAGTCCGCATAGCAGGATCACTACAACAAAACAGAGTTTAAGTAACACAATCAAGTAACACGTGGAAAAATGTGTTACAACTAAAACCCGAGTAACACATCATTTGTGTTGCAAGGGTAGGTAGTAACATAGTCTAGGTAATATCTAGTAGTGTGTTACAAAGTTATAACTTTGGTAACACATAATTTTGTGTTGCTCTAGATGTGTTACAAGCTATGACTCCAGGAGAAGAATTTTACACGAATGGATTTTAAATTACCATCGTTAAATTGTTTAAATTTTTGTTTTGATATAGTTGCACTCAGAATCACTAAGAAAACTATAATACAAACCGACTTAACACACTGACCTAGCCGACAAAAAATGCAACCCATCTAGCCATTGTATCAAGCCTACATGTACGCATAATTCAAATTGTGGAAATAAAACTTAAAAGCAACCGTCAAACAAGTTAACTTGACCTACATTTACACGTCGTTCAACTTGTTTTTTTGTTTTATCCGTTTTTTTTGCTTTCTCTTCTTTTGTTTTAAATTTTCTTCATGATATTTTAAAAAACTTCATGGTATTAATATTATACAAATTTACATGGTTAAAAAATACTTTCAAGGACTAAATTTCAGTTCATAGTGTGTAAAAATTGTTCATGTGCGGATAAAAAAATTATCAGGCTTAAATAATACTTTTATGGAAATTTTAAAGAATTTTCACATGTGAATTGTTTTTTTTTAGTATTTACTTTTCTCAAAAGACATTTTTTTCCATAAGTGAACTATTTTAATAAATATTTTAACTTTAAAGATTAAAAAAATAACAGTATATTTTTTTGGGCTGCATTCGAAAAGGTCCATGAAGTTATAGCGCGAAGGAAAAGGTAAAAAATAGTAGCGGGAGGAAAAGGCGGCAGAGGCGCGAAGGAAAAATAATCAGAAATTACAGCGCCAAGTCCAAATTAGTGGACCCGTAGGTCATCCGCAGCTACCATAAATCTCGACTCACAAATACCTAGATGGAGAACGAAATGCATCTCATTCTCAGCCCTTTTTCATCCCCGCCGCCAGTCGCCGACTCGCCGTGGATGGCTCCATTTCTGCATCGCTCCGCCCCAGCTCGTCTTCGTCCCTCAGCACGAACGATATGTGTTTCTCTGAACCACCCCTACCCTAACCCTAGAATCTAATATGCTGTGCTCGAGCTCAGAGAGAGAACCGCATCCCCGCATCTCCGCCGCCAAAGTTCCGCGCGCGACAATGCCTCAGCCGCGAGCCGCGGGCAGCCGGAGCGGAAGGTCGCCATCCCCGGTGCGGCGGGCGCGATCGGCTAGCCGCGGGCAGCCAGAGCGGAAGGTCGCCATCCCCGGCGCGGCGGGCGGGATCGGCTAGCCGCTCGCATGCCCACCTTGCTCTGGCTAGCGCGTCTCTAGCTATCCAGGTTGGTTGGATCTCAGGCCTGAGTTAGATCTGGGTGATCTGATAGTGATACTCTGATGGTCTCAAAAATTCAGGTATAGGTGAAGAGCCTCACGGGAACGACCATATCTTGCAGGCTCTGGAGGGCGATGACATGGTGATCATCCTGGCCGGGGTGCTGAGGAAGACCGGCATGCCCAGAGACGACCTCTTCAAGATCAGCCGGCGTTGTCAAGGCACTCTGCAACGCCATGGTCAACAACCTACCCATCGTAAGCACACTGCACACATCCTAATGTTGCCACTGTAGATCTACAGTTCTGCGCTGGAGGCGCATATGTGCTAATTCTGCCTTTGACAACATGGATTTGCTTGTACTTGACTTGTAATCTTTTGTTCATTTATATTATATTTTTTGCCCCAAATGAACTATCCACTGCTAAATCTATTGTTACTTCACAGCAAGTATTATCACGTGTGGAACCTTAGTATAATGACTTGTTTTGTTCCATTTCCTTCAGTAACGACATTGATCTACAAAATGAACAAAGCTGTAAGTACTTAGTGATGATATAACTTTAGGGCATGGTTATATAGAATATTCTGAATTCTGTTCCTAAAACATGCAAGTTGATTAGCAAATATAATGTATTTCGTGCCCTGCTGCCATGTAGCTAGAGAGATGAGACGGTTCTGGTTGTGCACATGAGATGGAGATGTCAGATTTCCCTTGGTGTTAATTGTGCGCCAGGATCTGAACTTAATGGAAGTTTGCAGGCACCAGGCTAGGCACGCCATTCACATCCATCAAGGTTTCATTGCCAACATTTTATGGGTGCTTGATGCATTTATGCCCACAGAAGGGTGTGGTTATGTATGCCTACTTGGTTGCTTAACTGTTGCTTGCATATGATTTATAATTTTATTGTAGGTGTATATTTCATTATTTCTTCCTACTGGACTTGAGGATACAGAAAGATGGAGCTTGCATGGACTGCTCAGCAAAACAAGATTACAAGGTAAATTTTCAACAGTGGAAAGACCTGGTTTGTACAATTGAATAATTAACATTGAGTACCTAGGGCATTTGTGTAAGGTAGCATATCATAGACCTTTTGTGGCATCATGGGTCTATCAGTGTACCCCATTGTAGCATTTTGTCAATTTATTTTCAACTGTAGACACGAGACCTGTTCAGTTAGTTGATTTGGAAATTATGTTCGACCATTGTCACCATCATGTGTTAGTGTGTTACAGTGACTATCATTTACATCCTTGTACTTGATTAAAGTATTTTTTTGGTTAGTTTGTCTATAGATGTTGATGTTGATCAACAGTCTCTTGTTAGTTGAACCTTATTTAAACTCCTAAAGTGGCCCAGATCCACACAATTTTAATGCTTGCATTTGTTCATAACTACTAACATTCAATATATTCTGTTTTGTAGATTTGAAAAGGAAGATTACTGATATGTAGTCAACTCTCCAGAAAAGCTGAATCAAGCAGAAAATAAAGCTTGAAGAGTTCACCACGTGATAATACTTGCTGTGAAGTAACAATAGATTTAGCAGTGGAAGCTTGAAGCAGAAAATACTTGGAATTTTTTCTGTTTCAAGTATTTTTTGCTTGAAACAAAACAAGTCTGCTTCAAGCTAAATTTTAGTTTGAGTTTATGTGTTGGAAATGTAATATTATTCACCAAAGTATTTTTCTGTTGTCGAGTTAACGTGAATGTTGTGGTGTAATATTCTTCACAAAAGTTATTTGCTGTCATCAAATTTATTTGAATGTACAGTGGTATAAAGTGTTATACCATTGATATTGGAATTTACTTGATGTAATGCATATTTTCTTCTGTATTGTTCGTAATATTTAGTTTGAAGTTTGTGAATGTGTTGGGAATCAGTATGTTTATTTGAAGATTATACCAAATGTCAATTAAATTTACAATAAATTAGTTATTTAAATACGTACACTCATTTACCTATTAAATATAAAATATTTAATAATTCAAAATACATTAATATGTGATGACGTGTTACGGGAGTTAAACAAATGTGTTACTAGGATAGTTTATGAATATCAATTATAGTGTTACAATATATAGAATATTATGTTACTAATTGTGTTACTTATGCTAAGAATAATATTAGCAATTATGTTACACTGGTTACAAAAACATGTTACAACTTGGGTTGCTATAGTTATAAATTGTGTTACTGACATGTTTAGTAACACGTAAGATACATGTTACTAGAACATAATTGTAACACAATTTTCAACCTACAGTAACAACAATTATGTGTGACAACAAACACCACTCAGTAACACGGTCTAATGGAACACATTTCAAAATGTGTTACTATGTGGGCCAGTAACATGTTTTTTGATTTGTAGTAACACAAGAGCGTGTTACCAAAGCTCTGTCCTGTTGTAGTGGATAGATACTCTAGTGCCCACTCGGTGAGATTATGTCAAACGAGGTTGCAAGCGTGTGACTAGGTCACCAGGACATAATATCATGGACGAGTAGAAGTTAGCAGTGTCGGTAACGAGATCAAGCTGGGTATGGAGATATCCATGAACCAGTCTCGGACACGCTAAGTATCGCATCGCAAAAGGTTTAAGACTCAGACGTCTAGGTTCGAACGGTAAAGTATTCGTTATCTCGCAGGGATTAATTCTGGGTATCCTCGGTCCACGAATTAGTCATTGATCGGAGAGGAGTCTCGATCATGTCTGGTGAGATAATCGAACCGCTAGGGTAACACACTTAAGGGGAGTCAACATTTTACCGGAAGAGAAAAGAGAAAGCACCGGAAAAGTTCCGGGAGAGAATCCGAAGTCGTATCGGAGTACCGAAGGTAGTTTGGAGAGTTTAGTCCCACCTTGCCTGGTTAGCAAGGTGGGGTGCCCCCTTTTCTCCTATATATAGAGGGGGAGAGAGGCCCTCTCTACACACCAATTTCTCTCTCTCTCTCTTCCTCCCTGAATAACGTGATTCCCTTGTTGGAGTTGCGCCAAGGAGGAGTTCTCTCCACCATACGCACACCGCCATGCTGCTGGTCTTCCGGTCCCAGTCTTCCGCTGCTCGTCCCTGGATCGGGCCCGGAGGAAGTCGGCTTCACCGTATGTGTGTAACGCCCTGCGAGGCGCCACGCTAGTGGTGCTGGAGGTCTGCTTCCTCTACACGGCCTCGAGGTCGTCGTCGGTTTCATCGACATCGCCGCGTCATCGTCTTCTTCGTCGCACCAAGTTCTCCGCGACCTTGAGGTCGGCTACGGCGTCTACGTCAGCAACGCTTGTGCGGGAGCGTAATCCCCGTTTTTTGGTCTACAAGGGTATGTATACCGATCTCCTCCGTATTACTATATCTGCATAGTATAGATCCTGGCTAGTTTAAGGTTATCGATGTTAGGAATTTTTTGTTTTCTGCCTGCGATCCCCTTCAGTGGTATCAGAGCCGATTTATGCGTAGATATAGCTGTACGCTAGTTGCACCCGTGTTTATCACGGGGACATCGTTCTTTTATTTGCTACCCTCTCGCGTGCACTTGCAATGTCGGCAGCATTGAGTTGATGAAGCGGCCCGGACCGACTTTACGCGTACGCTTACGCGAGACTGGTTCCACTACTGACATACGGCTGGTACCGTATATGTGGCTGGCGGGTGTCTGTTTCTCTCTCTTTAGTTGGCTTTGAATTTTCAATAGAGGGCCCGAAAGGGATGAATAAATATGTAATTATTTGATCGTTGTTGTGGTCATAGGTTCGTAGATATGAAGCGGTTCTATTTACGACAGCCCAAAGCCACGTAAAATATGCAAAAGATAAAGTAGAACGCGCCTAACTTTATTTTGCAGGGGCAATGTGATATGGTCAAGGTAGGTTTATTAAATTGTTTATAAACTGTGGGCGCGAAGGAGACCATCGGCGCAAGGACCATGTCACGTCGCATTACATATTGATGTTTTGTGTGCATATTATATTGTGTGTATATATATTAGTATATATATTAGTTACACGGCGGTAGTAATATAAGATGATCCCTCCAAAATACCATTAGTGTTCTCCCTTCGACGTGCACCACCAAGAAAGTTCTACGTTATGAGGCAGGCCGTGACGATCGGGTGTCAGACATATCGTCGTTCGCATACAGTGGGTGTAAGCCATGTTGCACAAGCGTATACGTTAGGTTACTATGGCGAGCCTACCATGTACAGACATGGCCTCGGAACACGGAGACCGAAAGGTCGAGCATGAGTCACAAAGTTGTTGTGATTGACATATCGATGTCTACCTTTGAAGTTATGTTGCCGGCTCTGACGATGAGGGGTTGCATAATGGATGAGGATCGTGTAATCACTAAAACGATTAGAGGGATACTCGTTTTGAGTGGGAGTTCTGGTAGTTTTATTTTATTAAAACTTAAACTCTATTTTATAATGAACAAAGTCTTTATGTTTTGCAAAACCTTTGTAGATATTAACCAATGTAATATCATTCTTTAAAAATTAGGCGCAATCCTGCGATTGAGAAACTTAAAAGGTTGGGTCCAAACTTCATAGTTTTATACTTTAGCTTGAGGATACTCCTTGTTTAAACCATTAGCTCTTTATGATACAATACCCGTTAGGAGATAAACCCGGAGATTCCGCTAACAAAAGGATAATTTGGATTATCAAGTTTTTGTGCGGATAATATCATCATAGTCCAGTGTATGCTATGATCTCTGCCATAGAGAATTTACGGTGGGTACGAGTTGTTAGATCGCGAACATATGAGATGATCACTAAACTCAGGATACACCTAAAGTTGGGTTGATGAAGTTTATTAGTACGTTGACTGTTTTACTTCTCAACAAAGATGGAAGAGAATACACGCATTAAAGGAGCACGTGGCAGTCATACTTGATGACACTAGTCATACTCGATGACATTGGTCATACTTGATGACATTGAGAAGCCTCGCTTAGCTCGATCACTGGATGACAGACAACGTTGCCAGATGCAAATGTTTTGTCATAGACTATGTCATGCAAGGGGAATCGTTCACCTTCATGGTTCTTGATTGCGTTGGAAGAATCAAGAAGATGAAACAGATCGCCAGGAAGTCATCAATGATGATGGTGTATATATGATATACACGTTATGAATGTTTTACCTAAGCAAGTACTCGTAGTAGTGACTAAGTTTTTGATACTAGTCATGTTTTATGAAAACCAGATTTACTGTTTGAGTAGCTTGGAAGGATGAGGCGACAATGTGTGTTGATGATGGCAGACAAAATGTTGTGATGGCCATAGACACTCTCCCTCTAGATCTACCATTTGAATAAATTCTTTTATGATCGCCTGTTAGTATGATCGTTATAAGTGTGTCTTCTCTAGCAAGACAATTGTTCATATATGTTAGTGACAAAATCGTTGTCCTATATTTATGAAGTAATGATCATCAGACGATTTGAATTTAGATGGTAGAAGCTCCCACATTCATAATATTAATGCCAAAGGATACAAACTTAATAAAGACACCACATTCGTGTGGCACTACCGTTTAAGTCATGTCAATGTTATAGTCAATGAACAAGCTCCATACAGATGGATCTACAAGTTTTTAGATTTGATCTTTTGACACTTGCAAGATAACTAAGACACCGTTTTCGGAAAGCGGTCATATGACTTATTGATAATCATGCATATAGATGTATGTGGATCAATTAAGTAATTAACGTGTAGTGGAGACCTTTATTTCGTAAACTTCACTGAACGTTTTGAGTATAACTTGTTGAGAATCATGCATATGGGTGTATGTGAATCAATGAAGTACTTTAACGTATAGTGGAAGTCTTTGTTTCCTAGACTTCATGAATATTCCGAGTAGATATATGGATATCCACTTAGGAAATGTTAGTCTGAAAATTTTGATTCGATCAAACAAGTTCAGAATGAAGTAGGAAATAAATTTAACAAGAAAATCAAATTCCTGCGATACAGATCGAGGAAATAAAGATTTGAGTTATAATGTTGGCATATCATTGGAAGACTTGTGAGAAGAGTTCCACAAATTACGTCGCATGGAATACCATAGTGTTATGGTATGTTAGGACGTCATAATCGCACCCTATCGGATAGTGTGTGGTAAATAAATCTCTTACCGAATTATTGTAATCATTGGAGTCATATGGTAGAAACATAATATTCACGTTAGATAATAGGGAAACCATTTAAATCCATGCAGACAATACCATATGAGTGATGACATGGCTTTTAGCCTAGATTGTCGTTTCAGCAATTTAGTGTTTCGATGTGATCAAACCTAAAATGGATAAATCTTTGTAGTGTACCGTACCTGAAGAATTAGTTGGGTATATGTCTCACGACATAGGCAAAAACGTTGCCGGAATATACCTTGCAAAAGAAATAGTTTCTTGTCCAAGGGTATAAGTGGGAAAGAAAGTAGAGCAAGACGAAGTTAATGAACTTTCTCTCCAGACATCAGAGTGGCGCATCAGAAAGTGTTTCCGGTGTTGTGCTCCTCAACTGGAAAGAAGCTGATGATAAAGATCATGATGCTCTGAGCTCATACTAAGAACATAGGCGTACGAGGTTGTGTTCCACACTGTGTGGTACGACAATCTTGCTATGAAGGTCATGTTAATGGAATATGACAGACCTACGAGCTACGAAGAAGAGATGGTAGACCTAAGTCCGAGAAATGGCTATGAGTCATATATGATCCGAGATAAAATCCATGTACGATTACCAGGTAATGACTTGGGAGATCTTCTTGATGGCATCTAGGCTGTTAATAGAATATGGAATTTTATGAGAGAGTAGACACTCATAAGGATCGATTTGTCGTAAAACAGTTCCGACAGATTCAAAAGTTGACCACAACGAGATTTTGTCTCAAGTGGCGAAGCCTAAATCTATTCAGGGTCGTTTAGCAATTATTATAATTTCAAATTGAGAAATTGATAGATGGATAAGGAAACCATGTTTCTTAATGGTATCATTAAGAAAGAGTTGTAATTAGTACAATGAAATGGTTTGGTGATCCTGAGGATGCTAAACATGTATGCAAACTTCAGCTGTCCATTCATGGGCTGAAGCAAGCATATCGGAGCTGGAATCTTCACTTTGATGATGTGATTAAAGGATTTTGGAGTTGTCCAAAATAGTTGAAAAAACTTGCATTTGCAAAGAAGTGAGTGGGAGCTAAGTAGCTTTTCTTGATCTTATATGTGAATGGCATATTTGATTGGGAGCTAAAAGAAATTCCTTGGTCTTATATACGGATGGCGTATTTAAGTGGGAGCTAAGTGTCATTCCTGATTTTATGTAACAACATATTGAGAATGATACAGATCCTCTAGCAAAGTATAAAGGATTATTTAAGTGATTAAATTTTCTATGAATGAAGTTAGGAGTATTAGGCATCCGATCTGTAATTGTATAGATCAAAAGGGGCTTAATAACATTAGGTCGGAATATTTTCCTAAGTTAAGATTCTGAAGTGTTTCAGAATAGAAGAAGCAAAGAAAAAGGTTCTTGCTTGTATGACTAGGTAAAATATTAAGTTTATCTTGGCGTTTTCAGTGATAGAAAATGATGTTCGACATTCTCTATGCCTCAGACATAGATTCTATCAGACTGAAAGCTCGACTTGGTGTGACCCAAGTTCTTGGTTGAAGAACGGGTTCTAGAGTGATCCTTGTGTGGATCAATGAACAAACGTTAAGTATATTCTTCAGTGTTTGTGAAAACTAAAGATATGTTTTCTGGTAAAGGGTAAGAGTGGAAAGACAACTTGCCGTAAAACGGTTACGATGATGCAAGTTATGACACTGACCCATACGACTAGAAATCTCATATAGGAGATGTCCTTTATTTTGAAGAAAGACATGGTTAGCTTGCGAAGTCGCATATGGATGCACTATCGAATAATCTACATAATAGGTATAGAAATATATCGCAACTTCAGAAGTAGCAAGTGTGATTGGACTGAGCAGTTTTCCGAGCACATGTGGTTCCCCTTAATAGATCTCTTAGACTTTTAAGGCCCATGCTACGCAAAGGTTCGAGTCTCACTCCATCGACTAAGATATATTTCGCCGTCATCGTAAGATGCGGGATGATGTCAAACTAGGTGACATAGAAGTGTTGCAAAGCACATATAGGTCTCAATGTGTGAGATCTGTTGACTGTATTCCTCTTCCACGAGACAAGCATCCACCAAGTTGCTATGGGTGTTGAGCTTTTACCAAGTTGTAAACTAGATTAAGTGTTACTCTAGTGCAAGTGGGAGACTGAAGGAGATATGCCCTAGAGGCACTTAATAAATATAGTTTATTCGTCATATCTCAATTGTTCATTATATGTTTTATACCATGCTATAACTGTATTCAGCGGAAACATTAATACACGTGTGGTAGATAAACAACCAGGTCCCTAGTAGCCTCTATCTAACTAGTTCATTGGGCAATTGATGATCGAGGTTTCCCGATCATGTGACATTTATGTCAGTTGACAATGGAGTCATGTCATTGGGAGAATGACGTGATGGACATACCCAATATTTGTAGGACGTAGTCATTACGCCTTTGACCGTGAGATCTACTCTTATTGCTATTCCTGGAAGACAGTTTGATTGCATCAAACGTCATATCTTACATAGTGTGACAATAAAGGTGTCCCTCTCGGGTGTCGGAAAGGAGTATGTTGAGACGGGGGGTCAAGAGCGGGATTTGCCAGTCCGCATAGCAGGATAGATAACCTAGGGCCCACTCGGTGAGATTATGTCAAACGAGCTTGCAAGCGTGTGACTAGGTCACCAGGACATAATATCATGGACGAGTAGAAGTTAGCAGTGTCGGTAACGAGATCAAGCTGGGTATGGAGATATCCATGAACGAGTCTCGGACACGCTAAGTATCGCATGGCAAAAGGTTTAAGACTCAGACGTCTAGGTTCGAACGGTAAAGTATTCGTTATCTCGCAGGGATTAATTCTGGGTATCCTCGGTCCACGAATTAGTCATTGATCGGAGAGGAGTCTCGATCATGTCTGGTGAGATAATCGAACCGCTAGGGTAACACACTTAAGGGGAGTCGACATTTTACCGGAAGAGAAAAGAGAAAGCACCGGAAAAGTTCCGGGAGAGAATCCGAAGTCGTATCGGAGTACCGAAGGTAGTTCGGAGAGTTTCGGAAAAGTTCCGGAAGAGAGGAAATTGTTTATATATGTTAAATTAATATTAATTAGTGAATTAATATTATTTTAATGAATTTATAATGATTAAATTCGTATTTAAACATGCAGCCCACTAAATGGGCCTTCCCCGGAGGGGAGAAGGCCCATATAGGGGCCGAATTTCCCCCCAAGGGCCATACCCACCAAGGGGGGGCCGAATTGGGCCCTAGGGGCCCATATGGGGGCCGGCGGCTGGGGTTTAGTCCCACCTTGCCTGGTTAGCAAGGTGGGGTGCCCCCTTTTCTCCTATATATAGAGGGGGAGAGAGCCCCTCTCTACACACCAATTTCTCTCTCTCTCTCCCTCCTTGAATAACGTGATTCCCTTGTTGGAGTTGCGCCAAGGAGGAGTTCTCTCCACCATACGCACACCGCCGTGCTGCTGGTCTTCCGGTCCCAGTCTTCCGCTGCTCGTCCCTGGATCGGGCCCGGAGGAAGTCGGCTTCACCGTATGTGTGTAACGCCCTGCGAGGTGCCACGCTAGTGGTGCTGGAGGTCTGCTTCCTCTACACGGCCTCGAGGTCGTCGTTGGTTTCATCGACATCGCCGCGTCATCGTCTTCTTCGTCGCGCCAAGTTCTCCGCGACCTAGAGGTCGGCTACGGCGTCTACGTCAGCAACGCTTGTGCGGGAGCGTAATCCCCGTTTTTCGGTCTACAAGGGTATGTATACCGATCTCCTCCGTATTACTATATCTGCATAGTATAGATCCTGGCTAGTTTAAGGTTATCGCTGTTAGGAAATTTTTTGTTTTCTGCCTGCGATCCCCTTCATATACATCATGGCTTGGTGCTCTAAATGAGCACAGCTCAGTAGATTAATTAGCACCATAGCTTGATTAAATCCAAGCTGAGAGAAGAGCTAGGCAGAAGGAAAAGGAGTAGCTATTGCTTAGCAACAATTGCTCAACTGCTAACACAGTAGCAGGAGCAAAAGGAGGAGAGTGTTCAGCACATTAGGTGCTTAAGATTGCATCAGTGGTGTGTTAGACACACCAGAGCATATCAAATGGATGCTAATGCAAATCCAGGACTATACTAGAGGAGGATACACACATATATGGATAATTGCCACACTGGCATGCCCAGGAGTGATAATATTCTGCACATACAATACATTGGGAAGCAAAAAAGCTTCAGTAAGCAGAGGCTAAGCATAAGCATATACTAGCAGAGCACATAGAGGAATTCCAGAAGCAGTAGGAGCAATTCATGTGGCATCAGAATAGTAGTCTAGCCACAGAACACGTTGGAGTGCACCAAGCACTTGTATTATGCGTTTGGATAGCAGTAACAATACTGTCATATCCAAATTAAACGTGCAGTAGCAAATATGAACCTAGAACAGAGGGGAAAACCTAGATTGCTCACTGTCTGGAGCAAATAAGGATCGAGCAGATGAACAGTAAGGGAAAAACCCTAAGGAGAGAACCCGAGCATAGAGGAGTAGAGGTAGGAGACGAACACTTACCAAACAACCATTGCCGTAGCTCCGAGGCGACGAGGCAGTGCCCGTGCAACCTCTGGAAAGGGCTAATGGTGGTCGTGGACACGCAAGAGAGCACCAGAGCACCGAGGAGAGCTCGGAAGCTTCCATGGCGTTGTAGAGCTCGGAGGCGCGCCGTCCCCCAAAACCCTAGATAGGGTTAGGTTGCGCGCGAGAGCGAGGGGATGCGAGGGACAAATCGCGCGGACAGAAAGGCGGAGCGGAGCAAGGGGAGCATTTTACCCTACGGCACGGCGGCAGAGATGGCCGGAGTTGGCCGGAATAAGCAGAGGCGCGGCGGCGGCGGCAAGTTGATACGTCTCAAACGTATCTATAATTTCTTATGTTCCATTCTTATATTATGCCAATTGCTACATGTTTTATATACACTTTTATATCATTTTATGCATTTTCTGGGACTAACCTATTAAAAAGATGCCACAGTGCCAGTTGCCTGTTTTCTACTGTTTTTGGTTTCAGAAAAGTTGTTAAGGAAATATTCTCGGAATTGGACAAACGAAACGTCAAAGTGCTTATTTTCCCTGGGAGGTTCCAGAACACCGAAGAGGAGACGGAGGAGGACCCCGAGGGGCCCACACCCCCTCCCGGCGCGACCCCCCTTCTGCCGCGCGAGCACGGGGTGTGGGGCCCTCGAGGCCCCGCCGCCTTCGCCCTTTCGCCTACTTATACCCCTCGGATATATAAGACCTAAGACACGCACCTTTTTCCTCCACGAATTCCAGAGCCGCCGCCGTCGTCAACCCTGGATCGGAAGGGTTCAGAAGCTCCTCCCGGCACCCTGCCGGAGAGGGGAATCATCACTGGAGGGCTCTACATCACCATGCCCGCCTCCGGACTGATGCGTGAGTAGTTCATCCTTGGACTACGGGTCCATAGCAGTAGCTAGATGGTTGTCTTCTCCTCTTGTGCTACCATGTTTAGATCTTGTGAGCTGCCTAACATGATCAAGATCATCTTTATGTAATGCTACATGTTGTGTTTGCTGGGATCCGATAAATATTGAGTACTATCTTATTGCTTCATAATATATCTTGTGAGTGCGTTGTTTATGATCTTGCATGCTCTCCGTTGCTAGTAGATGCTCTAGCCAAGTAGATGCTTGTGACTCCAAGAGGGGGTATTTATGCTCGATAGTAGGTTCATGTCTCTATTTAATCTGGGGTAGTGACAGCAAGCTCTAAGATTGTAGATGTACTGTTGCTAGTAGGGATAAAACAGTAGTACTTTATCTAAGGGTATTTGTATTACTTACATTACACACATTGCCTAATGCAATTATATGTTGCTTGCAACTTAATACTGAAAGGGGTGCGGACGCTAACCGGAAGGTGGATTATTAGTCATAGATGCGGTTGGAACGGTCTATGTATATTGTTGTAATGCCCAAATGAATATCACACTAGCCATCATAACTATAGTATATGCATCATTATGCACTTCTTTATTCTGTCAATTGCCCAGCTGTAATTTGTTTACCCGCATGTATGCTATTATTATTTATGGAGAGACACCACTAGTGAACTGTGGACCCCGGTCCTTTTTCCTCAAACTGATAAACAATCCTACTGCAATCCTGTTACTTTCATTCTCTGCAAACAAACATCATGTTCCACACATGCGTTTAATCCTTTGTTACAGCAAGCCAGTGAGATTGACAACCTCACTGTTAAGTTGGGGCAAAGTATCTTGGTTGTGTTGTGTGCAGGTTCCACGTCAACTTCGACGCAAGATCTTTTCTTGCGCAGTTGTCACCTTGAGAAGATTCCTAGTTTCCTACTGGTTCGATAATCTTAGTTTCACAACTGAGGGAAATTTGCTGCTGCACTACTTCATACCTTCCTCTTGGGGTTTCCCAACAACACCTCACCGGTGCATCAAGCTCTTTTCTGGCGCCGTTGCCGGGGAAACTAAGCTCTTCTACGAGGGGAGTCTCTCACATCCAATATTTTTATTTTGTTATTGTCTTGCTTAGTTTATTTTTATTATTGTCTTGTTTGCTTAATATCAAAAATACAAATAAAATAGTTACTTGCATTACTATTTTTATTTCGTTTTGCATATTTATTATTTCGGTTTAGTATTTTTTTTATATTTCGGTTTGCTTTTTAATTTGCTAAAATGAGTACTGCTGAGAATACTAAGTTGTGTGATTTCACTAGCACCTATAATAATGATTTTATATGCACTCCTATTGCTCCACCTGCTTCTAAAGCAGAATTCTTTGAAATAAAACCTGCTTTGTTAAACCTTGTTATGAGAGAGCAATTTTCTGGTGTTAGTACTGATGATGCTGCTGCCCATCTAAATAATTTTGTTGAACTTTGTGAAATGCAAAAGCAAAAAGATGTAGATGGTGATATTATAAAACTGAAATTATTTCCTTTCTCTTTGAGAGGAAGAGCTAAAGAATGGTTGCTTTCATTGCCTAGGAATAGTATTGATTCATGGACTAAATGCAAAGATGCTTTTATTGGAAAATACTATCCTCCTGCTAAGATTATTTCTCTAAGAAGTAGCATTATGAATTTTAAACAACTTGATAATGAACATGTTGCTCAAGCTTGGGAAAGAATGAAATCTTTGGTTAAAAATTGCCCTACCCATGGACTGACTACTTGGATGATCATCCAAGCCTTTTATGCAGGACTTAATTTTTCTTCAAGAAACCTTCTTGATTCGACTGCGGGAGGTACCTTTATGTCCATCACTTTGGGGGCTGCAACAAAACTCTTGGATGATATGATGGTGAATTATTCTGAATGGCATACTGAAAGGACTCCTCAAGGTAAGAAGGTAAATTATGTTGAAGAAACCTCCTCTTTGAGTGAAAAGATTGATATGATCATGTCTATGCTTGTTAATGGTAAATCTCATATGGATCCTAATAATGTTCCCTTAGCTTCTTTAGTTGCACAAGAAGAGCATGTTGATGTGAACTTCATTAAAAATAACAATTTCAACAACAATGCCTATAGGAACAATTATGGTAATAATAACTATAAGCCCTATCCTTCTAATAATGGTAATGGTTATGTTAATTCTTATAGCAATAATAGGAATACCTCCACTGAACTTGAAACCATTCTAAAAGATTTTATCACTACACAAACTTCTTTTAATAAAACTGTTGAGGAAAAAGCTTGGTAAAATTGATAATCTTGCCTCTAAAGTTGATAGTCTTGCTCTTGATGTTGATCTTTTAAAATCTAAAGTCATGCCTAATGATACTAAAGAGAGTAAGGCCTTTGCTAAAATTAATGCCATCCAAGTTAGAATTGATGAAAATGTTAGGATGATGGCTCAATTACATGCTAGATGGGAAAGAGAGAAAGAACTAGCTAAGGAAGATAATATTGTTAAAGTTTTTACTATTACAACTACTGAAAATAATGTTACTTCACATGCTAGTAAGCCTCCTACTATTAATGGTAACATAGTTGGTGTTGGAAATATTTCTTCTACTTCTTCCAAAAAGTTAAAATTGCCTAAAACTGCTGAAACTGCTATTGATAAAAGTGCTGAAATTTTTAAGAACATAGGAGAAGGTGGTTCGGTTTGCTTTGATGATAATAATTTTGATTTTGATAATTGTAATATCTCTAAAGTTATTAAGGTCTTGCAAAAGTTAGCCACAAGTCCTAATGCTAGCACTATAAATCTTGCTTTTACAACCCATATTACAAATGCTCTCGTTAAGGCTAGGGAAGAGAAATTAAAACTTGAAGCTTCTATCCCTAAGAAGTTAGAAGATGGTAGGGAGCCCATCATTAAGATAAAAGTTAATGAATTTGATTGCAATGCTTTGTGTGACCTTGGTGCAAGTATTTCTGTTATGCCTAAAAAGCTTTATGATATCTTTGATTTGCCACCTTTGGAACATTGTTATTTGGATGTTTTTATTGTTGATAATGCTATGAAGAAATCTGTGGGGAGAGTCAATAATGTTCTTATTATGGTTAACAATAACCTTGTCCCCGTTGATTTTATTGTCTTGGATATTGAATGCAACCCATCTTGTCCAATTGTGTTGGGAAGACCTTTTCTTAGAACTGTGGGTGCTATTATTGATATGAAAGAAGGAAATATTAGAAATCAATTCCCACTCAAGAAAGGTATGGAACACTTCCCTAGAAAAAGAATGAAGCTACCAATTATGATGTTGATGCTTCATCTCTTGGAAACACTTGAATATCACTTTCTGTGCCTAGCTGAAAGGCGTTAAAGAAAAGAGCTTATGGGAGACAACCCACTTTTTATTTCTGTTATTTTATTTTGTTGAGTCAAGGAAGATGTCTACCTCTGTAGCAATTCCTTTGTATCTTTACTTTATTGCATTGTTGTGTCAAGTTAAGCCTCTAATAGAAAGTTGATGCTAGATTTGGATTGCTGTGCTGAAACTGTTTTCTGCTGTCCACCGTTAAATTCATAACTCTTTACAGAAAAATCGGATGGACCTGGGATTTTTTGTGCGTAATCCTCAGATATATATGCAACTTTCATTAGTTATGAGTTTTGAGTTTTCTGATTTGAGCAAGTTAAGTGCCTCGAAAAAATTCGTCTTTAGGGACTGTTCTGTTTTTGACAGATTCTGCCATTTATTTTGCAATGCCTATTTTACTTTTTTGAATGGATCTTTTTGTTCCATAAAGTATCAGTGGCTGTAGCTAATATACAGTAGCATTGGTAGCAATTGTGTTCATACAGAATATAAGAATTTTTTGTGCACTAACCCTCTAATGAAGTTTACTTTGAGTTTGGTGTGGAGTAAGTTTTCAAGGATCAAGAAAGAGGATGATATGATGTGATCAAGAATATGAAAGAGCCAAAGCTTGGGGATGCCCCCGTGGGTCACCCAAGCATATTTCAAGAAGACTCAAGCGTCAAAGCTTGGGGATGCCCGAGGCATCCCTTTCTTCATCAAAAACTTATCAGGTTATCTCTAGTGAAACTATATTTTAATTCGGCCACATCTTATGTGCTTTACTTGGAGCGTCTGTTTGTTTTTGTTTTTGTTTTTGTTATTTTTGTTTTCTGAATAAAATGGATCCTAGCATTCTTGTGTGGGAGAGAGACACGCTCCGCTTTTTCATTCGAATACTCCTATTCTTCACTTATACTTGTTGAGTATTCTTCCATAGCTACTGCAATAATTTCAGCTCTTGTTTTTCATGCATCTCTTGTTCAGAGATGTTAGTTCTCATATGTTCTACTTTCTTGCTTCATTGTTAAATACTTGGAGAGTTTATGTTTAAATAAGTTGATTGGTGTTTGGTTAAGAACAGAAAATGTTAAATGTGGTAGATGGTATAACTAAATGATACATAATCTTGTATATCATTAAATTGTGTCACTTGAATCATTGATGTTGTTTTGAGATATTAATATGCTTAATGGTAAAGATGATGGTTTAGTAAGGTGGAATGATTAATGGTTGGTCTAGAAAACTTGAATCTGTGCCACACTTAAATTTCCAGTTGATAGCATAATGAAATATGACTCCTAATGTTAAAAGCAACCGTAATGACTTTGTGTTATGCGCTACGGTCGGGGTCACAACAATGACTTGTTCATTTGCCACAGTCCCTCGTGGAGTGATTTTCATTATGCCTTGTAAGATCATGTTTCTATTTGGAATCCTTTTTCTTGTGAGTTCTAAAGCTGCGGTTTTCATGGCACTTCCACCTCCATATTTTCTAGCCTCTTCGGTACTTTGCATTGCCCTTTCTCACATTGAGAGTTGGTGCATACTTCGCGGGTACATTCAAAACTCGTGGGAGATCTTCATCATGTTCTACTACACATAAGCCAAATATCTTTCTCAAAACATCCACCATACCTACCTACTACAACATTTCCATAGCTTTTCCGAGATATATTGCCATGCAACTTTCATCTTACATTACATGACTTGTTGTCATTTATCATTTATATATTGCTTTGCATGATTCTATACAGCCGATGTGTGGTTTTACCCATGTTACACTAGATCATTGCATATCCTGCTACACTGGCAGAGGCACCGTTTTCATACACCATGTTTTATTCATCATGAGATATTTGTACCAAAAGTGTGTTGTCATATTATCATATTAGGATGTTTGCCCCTAAAAGTGAAAAGAGCCATGGAGGCCATCGGAAAGAGAAACAGAAAAATACAAAAAAATAGAAAGAAGAGAAAAAAAAAGAGAAAGAATAAAAAAAAGGGGGCAACATTACTACTCTTTATTCACACTTTGCTCATGTTATAGCACCCATATTATTCATAGTCATCATTTGTGCTCATGTTTAGCACCTTTACTCCATATGTGAGAGTTTTCATGTTTTACTTGCATAACTATGTGGGGAACTTTACACTATAGAACTAGGCTTGTATATTCGAATGATGAGCCTCCTCAAAAGTGCTCTAGGTCTTCATGAGCAAGCAAGTTAGATGCACCCCCACTAGTTACATTGGAGAGCTTTCATACACTTATAGCTCTATGTGCATCCGTTGTGTGGCAATCACTACTCCTTGCATAGCTTCGATTATAAGACTTCCTCTTGTCTAATGATCACTTTCAACTGTGTGAGACTTTCTTCCATTGGCCTTCCAAACCCCCATTATTATTTTCTTAGCCACAACATCCTGTTGCCAGGAACCAACGCTGAACACTTGCTTGTTTTTGTGTGAACAAATAGAGAAATGATCTTCTATGTGCTAGTGAACAAAAAGAATAATATTGCTAGAGTTTATACTATTACTAATACTGAAAATAAAGTTACTTCATATGCTAGTGAACCTCCTACTACTAATGGTAACATAATTGGTGTTGGCAATGTTTTCTCTACTTTTTCCAAAAAATTAAAATTGCCTAAAACTGCTGAAACTGTTCTTGATAAAAGTGCTGAAATTTTTAAGAACATAGAAAATAATGGTTCGGTTTGCTTTGATGATAATAATTTTAATTTTGATAATTGTAATATCTCTGAAGTTATTAAGTTCTTGCAAAAGTTAGCCACAAGTCCTAATGCTAGTGCCATGAACATGGCATTTACAACTCATATTACAAATGCTCTCATTAAGGCTAGGGAAGAGAAATTAAAACTTGAAGCTTCTATCCCTAGGAAGTTAGAAGATGGTTGGGAGCCCATCATTAAAATAAAAGTGGATGAATTTGATTGCAATGCTTTATGTGACCTTGGTGCAAGTATCTCTGTTATGCCTAAAAAGCTCTATGATATGTTTGACTTGCCACCTTTGGAACATTGCTATTTGGATGTTTTTCTTGTTGATAATGCTATGCAGAAATCTTTGGGGAGAGTTAATGATGTTCTTATTATGGTTAACAATAACCTTGTCCCCGTTGATTTTATTGTCTTGGATATTGAATGCAACCCATCTTGTCCACTTGTGTTGGCAAGACCTTTTCTTAGAACTGTGGGTGCTATTATTGATATGAAAGAATGAAATATTAGATACCAATTCCCACTCAAGAAAGGTATGGAGCACTTCCCTAGAAAAAGAATGAAGCTACCTTTTGATTCTATCATTCGTACAAATTATGATGTTGATGCTTCATCTCTTGGAAACACTTGAATATCACTTTCTGTGCCTAGCTGAAAGGCGTTAAAGAAAAGCGCTTATGGGAGACAACCCACTTTTTATTTCTGTTATTTTATTTTGTTGAGTCAAGGAACATTTCTACCCCTATAGCAATTCCTTTGTATCTTTATTTGATTGCATTGTTGTGTCAAGTTAAGCCTCTAGTAGAAAGTTGATGCTAGATTTGGATTCCTGCGCAGGAACAGTTTTCTGCTGTCCACCGTTTAATTTGTAAGAATTCACAGAAAAATCAAAATGACTTGTGATTTTTTGTGCGTGATCCTCAGATATGTATGCAACTTTCATTAGTTTTGAGTTTTCTGATTGGAGCAAGTTAAGTGCCTCGATTTTTTTTTGTCTTTACGGACTGTTCTGTTTTTGACAGATTCTGCCATTTATTTTGCATTGCTCCTTTTGTTGTTTTTGAATGGATCTTTTTGTTCCATAAAATACCAATGGCTGTAGCTAATGTCCAGTAGCATGTGTAATGGTTTTGTCCATGCAGAATATAAGAATTTTTGATTATGCACTAACCCTCTAATGAAGTTTACTTTGAGTTTGGTGTGGAGTAAGTTTTCAAGTATCAAGAGAGAAGGATGATATGATGTGATCAAGAAGATGAAAGAGCCTAAGCTTGGGGATGCCCCCGTGGGTCACCCAAGCATGTTTCAAGAAGACTCAAGCGTCTAAGCTTGGGGATGCCCAAGGCATCCCCTTCTTCATCAACAAACTATCAGGTCCTCTCTAGTGAAACTATATTTTAATTCCGACACATCTTATGTGCTTTACTTGAAGCGTATATTTGTTTTTTGTTTTTGTTTTCGTTATTTTCATTCTCTGAATAAAATAGATCCTAGCATTCCTTTGTGGGAGAGAGACACGCTCCGCTTTTTCTTATGAATACTCGTATTCTTCACTATTATTTGTTGAGTATTCTTCTATGTTACTTCAATACTATTAGCTATTGTTTTTCATGCATCTCTTGTTAGAGTTGTTAGTTTTCTTATATTATACTCTCATATCTCATTGTTAAATACTTGGAGAGTTTATTTTTAGATAAGTTGATTGGTGTTTGGTTAAGAACAGAAAATGTTAAATGTGGTAGATGGTATGATGAAATGATACATAATCTTGTAGATCATTAAATTGTGTCACTTGAATCATTAATGTTGTTTTGAGATATTAATATGCTTAATGGTAAAACATGATGGTTTAATAAAGTGGAATGATTAATGGTTGGTCTAGAAAACTTGAAGTTGTGCCACACTTAAATATCCAGTTGATAGCATGATGATATATGACTTCTAATGTTAAAAACAACCGTAATTACTTTGTGTTATGCGCTACGGTCGGGGTCCCAACAGTGACTCGTTCATTTGCCACAGTCCCTCATGGAGTGATTTTCATTATGCCTTGTAAGATCATATTTCTAGTTGGAATCTTTTTGCTTGTGAGTTCTAAGCTGCGGTTTTCATGGCACTTCCACCACCATATTTGCTAGCCTTTTCGGTACTTTGCATTGCCCTTTCTCACATTGAGAGTTGGTGCATACTTCGCGGGTACATCCAAAACTCGTGGGAGATCTTCATCATGTTCTCATACACATAAGCCAAATATCTTGCTCAAAACATCCACCATACCTACCTACTACAGCATTTCCATAGCTGTTCCGAGATATATTGCCATGCAACTTCCATCTTACATTACATAACTTGTTGTCATTTATCATTTATATATTGCCTTGCATGATTCTTTACAGCTGATGTGTGGTTTTACCCATGTTACGCTAGATCATTGCATATCCTGCTACACTGGCAGAGGCACCGTTTCATACACTATGTTTTATTCCTTATGAGTTACTTGTATCAAAAGTGTGTTGTCATATTAGAATGTTTGCCCCTAAAAGTGAAAAGAGCCATGGAGGCCATCGAAAAGAGAAACCGAAATAGTAGAAAAAAATAGAAAAATAGAAAGAAAAATAAAAGGAAAAATAAAAAGGGGGCAACATTACTACTCTTTATCCATACTTGTGCTCATGTTATAGCACCTGTAGTATTCATAGTCATCATTTGTGCTCATGTTTAGCACCTTTACTCCATATGAGAGAGTTTTCATGTTTTACTTGCATAACTATGTGGGGAACTTTACATTATAGAACTTGGCTTGTATATTCCAATGATGAGCCTCCTCAAAAGTGCTCTAGGTCTTCTTGAGCAAGCAAGTTGGATGCACCCCCACTAGTTCCATTGGAGAGCTTTCATACACTTATAGCTCTATGTGCATCCGTTGTGTGGCAATCACTACTCCTTGCATAGCTTCGATTATAAGAGTTCCTCTTGTCTAATGATCACTTTTAGCTGTGTGAGACTTTCTTTCGTTGGCCTTCCAAACCCCACTTATTATTCTTTTAGCCACAACATACATACTGGTGCCAGGAACCAACGCTGAACGCTTGCTTGTTTTTAAGTGAACAAATAGAGAGATGATTTTCTACGTGCATATTGTTATTGCTTGACTTGATCCTTTCACAAAGTTGTCATGATTGTTTGATTCATTAGATGATTATATTGTTGTGCTTGAAGCTTAAATCATCTTTGTCGGCCCAGTGGGATCCAGGGTGTGCAGAGCCCACTCTCCACAGCCCTCACACGCGACAGAGTCGATGAAACGACTAAGGACCAAGCAAAACGCTTGGAGAGACCCTCGAGAGGAAAAGCTCTCGAGAGGGCTGAAGGGGGCAGCGAAGGCCTGAAGATGCCCCTCCCGAGGCTGCCCCTCTGCAGGGCCCTCTCCCCTGGAGAGGGGTCAACGCAAATCCCTCCACAAGGCCGCGCAGGCCCTGTGGAGATACTTCGCTACAAAGCAACCGCTGCGGGGCGCACATGGCCACTGCCGAGCCGCAGAGTGACGCGCGCGTCTGCGCGCGATGACGACGGCACCGCAGTTGCCGTTCTGGTGATTAAAGGAGTCAACAAAGCTGTGTCCCCTGCGCCGGACTACGAAGCTTTCCCCTTTGGTGTTAAAGCAGACGGCCGGCGCTACACTCCAACGGCGACGTCACCGTGGGCACCCCCGCGGTGTCTGCAGTACCAGCTGGCCGTCCTGCGTGGACGGTGGCTTTTCTGCGCCAAGGGCAGGCTTTGCAGCCATGGACCGAGTCCACGGGCAGCTGGGTAACAGTGCACCCCGCTCCTCCGTTCGTCGCCATGTGGGAACCCTTCCGCTGCGCAGGTCGCAAGGATGAGGCCCGAGGCGCCTATAAAAGGGGAGGGAACACCCCCGTAGCAAAGGATCGACAATTGAGAACTTGGACACCCTACAGCAGCGTAGCCTTAGTCGCACTCGCTCGAAGAGGAAGAAGATCTTAGTTTCCCTCTCCGAGCTCCACTTGGCCAGACGAGAGCCCTCGGCAAGCTCATTGTACTGTACCCTCTACAGCGCAATACAGACAAGCAGGAGTAGCGGTTTTACCTCCACCAGAGGGCCGTGAACCTGGGTACGGGTTGGTGTTCATCTCTGTCGTGCTATCCCTCTCCGGGCTCGTCGAGCATCGTCGCCGGGCCGGTTGAGGGTTGTAGACCAACGTGTTCAGTCCCACCCACGAACTTCTCCTCAGACAGTGACTATCCCTAGCTTCGTGGGAATCACACCTCGACATTTGGCGCGCCAGGTAGGGGACTGAGGTGCGTCTTCAACCTCCAGCCGGCATCCGTGCCATGACGGACACCCGCGTGACGCACGCCAACAGGCGCGCAGCTGGCAGGGCTCATACCGAGACCGGCACCGCCACCACGCGCGGCCGCCGCGGCCATCCTCGCACGACGGAGCGCGCCAACACCGGCCCGCACGTGGAGGAACCTCAGAGCAAGGAGCACCGTGGCAGCGACCACCGCGGCGACAGGGATGCCTCCCCTGAGCACCACGACGATGCTGAGTCTTCGCATCCGTCTCGGCCAGAGCCCACGCCGCACACCGCGTTGCTCATGGCCGCACACCGCGTTGCTCATGGCCCAGGAGCTCCTCCGCTACCGACCGAGCGCGGAGGCTCATGACCAGTGGCTGGACCGCCTCCACCACCTCGTCGACGTCGCGACAACGCGCCCCGCTCCGTGTCGCTCCCTCGTTCACCACTCCGCCCGCGCTGGAACTGGCGCGCTGGATGCGCCTCCGCCGCCTCCAGGACCACCTCCAGCTGCAGCGCAGAGGGCTCCCTCTCATGCGTCCTCGCCACGCGACTGCCGAATCGTGCAGCGCGCCGCGCCTGACGCGCGAGTGGGGATGGAACGCCGGAGAGACCTCCAGAACCGCCTTGTCGAGGAAATCGGCCAGGCGGGGCAGCAGAACCGTAGAGCTCTCCAGGGAGGGACCGCCACATACGCCACCGGCTGCATGGCCTTCACCCGCGCTCTGCAACACGTGGTATGGCCGCAGAAGTTCAGGCCTGCCCTCCCCAAGGGCTACGACGGGTCAAGCAACCCCATCGAGTTCCTGCAGCTCTACACCACCTCTATCCAGGCTGCAGGAGGAGACGACAAAGTCATGGCCAACTGGTTCTCCCACGCCCTCAGGGACTCCGCGCTGTCGTGGCTCCTCAACTTGCCTGAGGACTCCATCGACTCGTGGGAGGAGCTCTGCAGGCAGTTCGTCGCCAACTTCAAGGGCACCTACGAGCGCGCGCTCACCCACAACGACATGCGCGCTGTGGTGCAGAAGAAGGATGAGACTCTCCGCAAGTACATCCAGCGCTTCAGCCAAGTGCGCAAAATGATCCCGAACATCCCCGACACGCAAGTCATCGCCGCCTTCAGGGAGGGCGTCACAAATCGCAGGATGCTCGAGAAACTGGGCATTCACGACAAGCTCACCTCTGTGGTGAAGCTGTTCGACCTCGCTGACAAGTGCGCCAAGACTGAAGAGGGACTCCTCTTCGTCAAGATGAGCCAGCGGACGGATGACCTGGCTGAGGGATCCAAGAGCCACAAGAAGCGCGAGGAGACCAAGCGCAAGACCACCGCTGTCCTGGCGGCGGAGCCAGCCGCCAAGAACGCCCGCAGAGGCTCCCCTGAGCCTGGCGACAAGGAGGCGGACAACCGTCCGTTCTGCGTCTACCACAACAGGCGCGGCCACGCCACAAACAACTGCTTCGATCTCAAGAGGCTGAGCCGAGAGCGCGAGCGCGAAGAAGGCAACGGGAGCCGCGGCAGAGGCCGCGGCTACCGCAGGGACGACAGAGGCGGACGCGGTGGCGGCTATCAGAAGCCGCCAGGCACTCAAGCCAACGCTGCCGAGAAGAACAACAACCTCCCTGACGAGGAAGATGGAGGCTATCAGGCCCCAATGGGGGCTATGGCCTACATCCTCGGTGGAGCTCAGGCGCCCAAGTCGAACAACCAGTTCAAGCAGTTCGCCCGCGAGCTCAATGCCGCGCTCCCGAGCACCGAGACCTCCAGGCCCCTCAAGTGGTCCCAGTACACCATCGCCTTCGACGCCAAGGACCACCGCAAGTCGACCAAGACTGTTGGAACCCTCCCCCTGGTCTGCTCTCCCACCATCAACAACATCACCGTCTCCAAGACGCTCATTGATGGGGGAGCTGGCCTGAACGTCATCTCTGTCGAGACCTTCGAGACTCTTCAGGTGCCTTACGAGTGGCTCATGCCCTCCAGGCCATTCACAGGGGTCACTAGTGGTTCAATCGAACCTCTGGGGCAGGTCCGGCTGGCCGTCACCTTCGGCACGCAGAAGAACTACCGCACCGAGCTGATCGACTTCGACGTCGCGCACATTGGCCTCCCGTACAACACCATCCTCGGCTACCCCGCCCTCGCGAAGTTCATGGCCGTCACGCATCACGCCTACAACATGGTCAAGATCCCCGGCAGCACTGGCACCATCGCCATCCATGGTCATATCCTGGATGCCACGCGCGCTGTCGAGAGCGCCTACAAGGCAGCTGCCATGGCGTTTCCGGCTGACGAGGACATGGAGCCTCTCGAGAGGCCTCAGAAGAAGAAACAAATGTTCTCTCAGGAGCAAGCTTCCACGAAGAGGGTGTCGTTGGGCACCAGTGGCACGGGGGCTGAGGGGACAGGGGCCAGCGTCACCATAGGCGCTGCCCTGCCTCCCAAATAGGAAAGCGCGCTCGTCGCCTTCCTTCGGGAAAACTCTGACATGTTCGCATGGACTCCGTCAGACATGTCCGGTGTACCAAGGGAGGTGATCGAGCACCACTTAGCCGTGTGTCCAGACGCATGCCCCGTCAAGCAAAAAGCACGCAAGCAAGCCCCTGAGAAGCAAGCATTCATCGTCAAGGAAGTAGAGAAGCTAAAAGCGGCAAATGTCGTCCGCGAAGTCGCGCACCCCACTTGGCTCTCCAACGGCGTGGTTGTCCCTAAACCCGCTGGAGGAGGCCGACTCTGCATCGACTACACAGATGTCAATAAAGCCTGCCCCAAGGACCCATACCCCATGCCGAGGATAGACCAGATCGTGGACTCCACCGCCGGCTGCGACCTCCTCTGTTTTCTGGACGCCTTCTCTGGTTATCACCAGATCAAAATGGCTAAAGAGGACGAGGAGAAGACAGCATTCCTCACCCCTTGTGGTGTGTATTGCTACACTTGCATGCTCTTTGGCCTGAAGAACGCCGGCGCCACTTTCCAGAGGCTCATGAGGATAGCCTTGGGGGCACAGATGGGCAGAAATGCAGAAGCATATGTCGACGACATCGTGGTCAAGTCTCGCGAGGGTGACACCCTCTTGAAGGATCTCGAGGAAATCTTCGCCAGCCTGCGCAAGGTGAACATCAAGCTGAACCCCGCCAAGTGCGTCTTCGGGGTGCCTTCAGGCAAAATCCTCGGATTCCTCGTGTCCCACCGCGGCATAGAAGCAAACCCTGACAAGATCAAGGCCATAGAAGGGATGCAGCCTCCTCGCCGACTCAAGGACATGCAGCGCCTAGCAGGCTGTATGGCTAGCCTGGGCCGCTTCATCTCTAAGTTCGGCGAGAGAGCCCTGCCATTCTTCAAGATCATGAAGAGATCCGGCACATTCAAATGGACCCCTGAGGCGGACAAGGCTTTCGAGGACCTGAAGAGATATTTGGCCACCCCACCTGTCATGGTGGCCCCCAGGACAGGCGAACATCTGAAGCTGTACCTATCAGCCACTCCTCAGACCGCAAGCGCCGTCCTGGTGGTCGAGAGGGAAGAGCCAGTCCTCCCCAAGAAGAGCGCTGCCACTCCAAGCCCAAAGCCGCCCGACAAAGATCTCGGCGAAGGAGCAGCCTCCACAGACCCACTGCCAGGCCCACAGCCTCAAGTCGAGTCTGCTCCCAACACCCTTGCCGAGACTCCTCCACAGGCGGATCTCGACAAGGGCCCTGAAGAGCCTCCACAGAGAGCCGACGCTGCACCTCCCTCGACAGCCCTTGTCGAGCACCCCGTGTACTTTGTCAGTACGGTACTGCGGGATGCTCGGGAGCGGTACCCAATGCAGCAGAAGCTTCTCGTCGCTCTCCTCATCGCCTCCAGGAAGCTGAGACATTACTTCCAGGGCCACCCCATCACGGTGGTCACTTCCTTCCCCCTGGAGCAGATCCTGCGCAATCCCAACGCCACAGACCGTGTCGCGGGATGGAACATAGAGCTGCAGCCATTCAACTTGCGCTTCGACACCACAAGAGTCATCAAGGGAAGAGCGCTGGTGGACTTCGTCGCAGAATGGACTGACCCAAGCCCTGAAGAGCCTCGGGGAGAAGAGGCCGAGCCCTCCGGAGACATAATGCCCAGCCACTGGACCATGCACTTCGACGGAGCCTTCGCCTGCCGCAATGGCGGGGCAGGCGTCGTCTTGACCTCGCCCAAAGGCGACAAGCTCTACTACGCTGTCCAGTTGTGCTTCACGATTGACAAGATCTCCAACAACATCGCTGAATATGAAGGCCTCCTCGCCGGCTTAAGGGCCGCCATCGCTTTAGGCGTCAAGCACCTGCTCGTCAAAGGCGACTCCCAGCTGCTTGTCAACTTCTCCAACAAAAGCTATACGCCTAAGGACGACCACATGGCCGCATACCTTGAAGAGGTCCGCAGGCTTGAGAAGCACTTCAGGGGCATGGAGCTCATGCACATCCCGAGGAAAGAGAACCAGGAGGCCGATGACATCGCCAAGCGAGCCTCGCGAAGGCAAGCCCAGCAGGCAGGCGTTTTTGAAGAAAGGCTCGCCAAGGCATCCATCAAGCAGCCTCGAGAGGCTACAGCCGCAAGCACGGACGAAGCACTCCCACCACCTCCTGAAGCTGGGGCACCCGACTGTGGTCCCCACACAGGGGAGCGTCTGTTGCTGACGGCGGCTCACCAAGACACAGGCTGGATTGACGAGCTCAAAGATTACTTGGCAAAAGGGATCCTCCCCGAGGAAGATGCGGAAGCAGAGCGAATCGCTCGACAGGCAAAATCCTACTGCATCCTTGAGGGAGACCTGTACCGCAGGCGCCCAAATGGCATCGCGCTCAAATGCGTCCCTCCCGAGGAAGGCCGAACGCTGATCAAGGACATCCATAGCGGGGAGTGCGGCCACCACTCGTGCGCGCGCACCCTCGCAGGCAAGGTCTTCAGGAGCGGGTTCTACTGGCCACAAGTGCTTCAAGATGCGGTCACCATCGTCCAAGCTTGCGACGCCTGCCAGTACCACGCCAAGCAAATTCATCAGCCGGCGCTGGGGCTCCAGACCATCCCGCTCTCCTGGCCGTTCACGGTCTGGGTGCTGGACATTCTGGGCCCCTTCCCGAAGTCGCAGGGGGGCTACCGCTTCCTCTTCGTGGCCGTCGACAAGTTCACCAAGTGGGCCGAGGTTGAACCAGTGCGCACCATACCAGCCGGAGCAGCGGTGAAATTCGTCAGGAGCCTGGTCTGCCGCTTCGGAGTGCCTAATCGCATCATCACTGACAATGGCACGCAGTTTACCAGCGGCATTTTTCGGGCTTACTGTGAAAAACTCGGCATCAAGCTATGCTTCGCTTCGGTGGCTCATCCACGGAGCAATGGTCAAGCCGAGCGAGCAAATGCAGAAGTCCTCAAGGGCCTCAAGACCAGAAGCTTCAACATCCTCAAGGGTCACGGCAAGGGTTGGATCGACGAGCTCCCATCTGTGCTCTGGTCCATGCGCACGACCTCTTCAAGACCCACGGGTGAAACGCCGTTCGCCCTTGTCTACGGAGCCGAAGCAGTCCTCCCCGCAGAAATCAGGCATGGATCCCCACGGGTCCTTGCCTTCAACGAGGATACCCAAGATGACCTCCACAACGACGACCTGCTGCTTCTCGAGGGACTGCGCCGCCGTGCCGCCCTCAGAGCGGCAAAGTACCAGCAAGACCTGCGACGCTACCACAGCCGCCATGTGCGCTCACGCACTCTTGAGGCGGGCGACCTCGTCCTCAGGCGAATCCTCTCCAGGGAAGGCCTCCACAAGCTCTCGCTGATGTGGGAAGGCCCCTACAGGGTCTCCCACATCGCCAGGCCTGGCGCAGTACGCCTCGAGACTGAAGACGGCATCCCCGTCAAGAACCCATGGAACATCGCACATCTACGCAAGTTCTACCCGTGATCATTGTCACGCCAGACATTTTTTGTCTCTAGAGGGAAGCTCACGGCTTCACCTCCAAGCTTCTCCAAGCTTCTCCTGAGGGTCAGCCCTCCGAGCTCTCCTGCTAATGAGCCACCGCAGGCCGCAGTGAATCTCTGCCACTAATGGGTGGTCCCCATGCCTCGACATGGAAGGAACGTTAGCTTGGCAAACCCAAGTGTAATGAACCGATTTCGTTCCCAAGTGAACAATGCGCTCTGGCGCCATTTTCGTTCCTAAGTGAACTCTGCGCTGAGGCGCCGCTGTGTAATATTTCAATGGCAAGTTTACTTTCGTCATTTACTTTTCCATGTGCGCTTATATTCTTCCCATGCGCACCTCGCGAGCGGGGGCTGAGTACGGTGCCTGTGCCTCAAGAGCACCCCAGCAGCACTGCAAAATCCAAGGGACCCTGAGCTCTGCCTAAAGGGCATGCTCCCGGATACACGCCACCTCTCCAAAGGACCTTGGTACTCTCTCTCCTCGCGAGATACCCATGACGAAACCTATAAGCGCGCATGAGTCCCAACTACCATGCTCTAGCGTTTTGGTTCGCCTCTCTAACATTCATAGGGAACAAGAGTCTCTCCAAGCTTGTTGAGGAGAAACTCGGCCCCTGGAGAAAAACGCATCGCCAAGGGAGTCCTACGCCGGGCGAAAGCCTCACGAAGCTAAGTTCCCTGCTCACACCAAGAAAATCTCTGCATCTCTCTCACGAGCACTCTGCGCCCCTCGAGCGTTTCTTTTCCCTCACTCTCCATGGACTGCTTGCGCGTCAAAGGGGGGCCCTTGAGCATCGCGCCTCGAGGACTCATACCTCTCTAAGCCTTAAACTCCCCCCGGCCTTGCCGAGTCATTGCTCGAGCATACCGCAGCGGCGGAGTCATAGCGCGAGGAGAAGGGTCCTAGCGACGCAGAGCGAAAAAGACTTGGAATTGAAGCAAAAGGCCCTCGAGGGGCACGCACACAAACTTAGCAGCACATGCTTAGAAATACGAAGTATATTACAGACTGCGAAGAAAAGTCTTTAAAACAAATATCCCTACGGCGCTACAAGCGCATTACATTTCAGGAAGAAGTCAGGCAGAGGCCTCGCCGTCGTCCTCCCCGGACCCGTCTCCTTCAGGCTCGCCCTCCTCGTCGTCGCCCTCCTCGCCGCCATCATCCTCCGCCACGGCCCGCTTGAAGCGGCTGCAGAAGTCATCGACCTGGTCGCGGATGGAGTTGGAGATCTTCCACCCTTTCTCCCCCTCGAGAGGCTCGGTCACCGTGGTGAAGTCGAAGCCCGGATGGAGGTGCTGGAGGTTGGTGAAGATGCGGTCGACCGCTACCGCCAGGAGCTGGCGGCACTCCTCCTCGACGACGTCGCGGAGCTCCGCGGCAGGGCCCTCGAGCGCTGTGAAGAGCTGCTCGAAGTACATGAGGTAGGTGGCGGCGTCGGAATTGCCTTGAACGGGGACGGCCGGCGCTTCCGCTCCCAGCTTCGCGGCGAGCTCGTTGCCCCGTCCCACTAAGGACTGGAACATGCGCTCCCGCTGCTGCGAGAGCAACCGCGCCGCCTGAGCGCTCTCAGCAGCCTCCACCGCCTTCTCCACAGCAGGGCCCACCTGCTGGTTCATCTCCTCCATGTCGGCCATGAGGGAGGCGAGGTCCTGCGCCGCGCGCTCGCGAGCCTCCTCAGCGACACGGCGACGATCCGCTTCGCGCTTCACCTTGGCGACGAGGGTGGCGTTCATCTTCTCGAGCTGGTGGATCCGGGCGCCGCTTTTGGCAAGCCTCTTCTTGAAGCGGCTCTCCTGCTTGGTGAACCTCTCGCTGTAGTCTCGAGAGACGGCGGCGCGGTACTCCTTCTCCCGCTCTTGGAACTTCTTCGCCACCTCCTCCTTCCGCTCGGCAAACCTCGCGTTGAAGCGTTCCACGCTCGCCTTGTGGGTGGACACTTCACGCTCGTGCTTGCTGAGCGCCGCGGCCAGGCTCTCTTCGCGGGCCTCGAGGGCGGCGCGCTGCCCCGACAGCTCTTGCTCCCTCAACGTCAGCTGTTCGTCGCGGCGGCGCACGTCCTCCTCGCGCTCGCCTAGGCCCTGCCCCCTGGCTAGCAAGCTCATGCGGACCCCTCCAGGGTGGTCCGCACGGTCTCAGAATCGGCGAGGATTTTGGCCTCAAGCTCGACAAGCTCGCGGTGCTTGGCTGCCAGGGAGTGCTCCACAGCCTCCCGCTCTGCCCTGGCCGCGGCCAAGTCTTCTGCCGCTGCCCGACGCTCGGCCTTCAAGGGCTGCAGAAGCTCTTCGGCGTCGCGCGTGGCGATCTCGCGGACCTCCTCGGCAAAGCGCAGCGCCTCCTCGCGCTCCGCCTGCAGGGCCAGGTCGCTCCGCCGGCGAGCCTCCACGGCCGCGTGCAAAGCGGCCCAAGCCTCTGCGAGCTCGTCTCGCTGCCGGGCAAGCTCCCGGTCCTCCAGAGCGAGGTGGGCCTCCAGCCCCTCCAGGGACTCCCGCATCAGGCGGAAGGCAACGTCACGACGCCCCCTGCTCCAGTCCCAGCTGCCGAGGGCAAGGGCCTGGGAAGTCCCGCTCGGAGCAGAAGGCCCTGCGCCTGCGTCAAGCTTAGAGCGGGGAGCCTCCGCGCGGGCCTGGGGGCTTGGCGGCGAGTCTTTCGCCTCGGTGCCCGCGTTCTGCGCGCCAGCGTTGCCCCCTTCAGGCGGCACCTCGTCCTGGGTTCCCGGGGCAGGAGAGGTCTGCCCCGTAGCCGCTGCCTCCTCCTCCGCCCTGGTGCTTGGCGGGGGCGGCGGAAGATCTTCCCCCACCATCTCGTCGGCCTTTGGCGAGCGCGGGGCCGATGTAGTGCCTGCCGCGGCCTCCTGCTACGCTGGCGGAGTCGCAGCATGCGGCGGAGTGGGCGCCTTCTCCTCCTGCTCCTCAGGGCGCTCTTCCTCCAGAGGCGGCGCGGTCGCCTCAGCCTGAGGCGCATCCCCGTGAGGGCCTGCAGGGACTTCCTCCGCAGGCCTCGAGGCCTCTTCCGCTGCGGCTCTGCCGCGGCCTCCGGAGCGGCTTTCTTCACATCCGCCGCCTTGCGGAGCCTTTGGCGCTTTGCAGGCGCCAGGTCGCTGGTAGAGAACAAGAAGATCTGTCAGAGGGAGCAAACAAGCAAAGACTGAAGAAGGAGAACAAAATTAGAAACACTTACCCTGTCTTCTTGGCGCGGGTGTCAACCCACGCCATGCCGGACGAACGCCAAGAAGGCGTGGCCCGGGCTCCGGATCCCTCCGGAGCCGTCTCAGCTTTCCTCTTGAGGGGAGCGCTCGGGGGCTCCCCAGCAGGCCTGTCGTGGGCCGCCTTGGTCTGGGGTTCCTATCGCCCCGCCTCGGCCTCCTCATCGTCGCTGGACGAGAGCTCGAAGACCTCCTCAGGAGGGGGCGCGGCTCTTGACGAGCTCGCGCCACCTGCAGAGGGGATAGCCCCAGCCGCCACGTCGCTCTGCTCAGCATCAGACGCGTATGGCGACTCCGCTGCGTCTGGTCCTTTCGCCATGGGCATGGGCCCCTCTTCCTCCTCCTCCCCCGCCAGGCCTAGCGGGGTGAAGGTGGGCATCTGTTCCAGAATCGCCAGGCGCGGAGCCAGGTTCATCTGATGAAGAGGCCTCCGCTCCGCAGCAACCGCCACGGGTACGTCGGGGTTGATGAAGAGGCCGCCCATGATGGTGGCAACGACGGCGGGGCGATGGTCGCAGGGGTGGAGTCGCATCGGGTCCATGAGCCCCGAGTACATCCACATCGGCTTCTTGTGAGCTTGGAGAGGGGCGATGCGGCGCTTCACGAAGTCCTCCGCAACCATCTGGCCGGTGAGGCCGTTCTCCCGAAGCATCTTCATGCGGCCCACGAGGTCGGCAATGAGCGGGCCCTGGAAGACCTGCTTGCCCCAATGGGTATTCTTCACAGGCGGGGCCTCCGGGGTGTCGAGGAAGGAGCTCTGCGACTTGACGCCGATGAGGAACCACTTCTGCCTGAAGTCGTCCACCTTCTTCGACACCGCCGTGACGGGCTTCTCGCCGCTCCACGACATGGGGATGTAGACGTCCCCCATGCCGTCCGCGATGCGGAATGACACACATCCCGTCCGCTCGGACTTCGCGGAATTCCGGAGCGCGTAGAAGCTCCCGAAGAGGGCCACCAAAGGCTGCACCCCCAAATAGGCCTCGCACAAGTAGGCAAAAGATGGAGAGGATGAGGATGGCGTTGGGGTGTAGATGAAGGAGATGGATCTGGTAGAACTCCAGAACCGCCTCCAAGAAGGGCGAGTACGGAGGCACCAATCCGGCGAAAAGGGTGTGAAGGAAGATGGGAAAAACCCCGCCGGAAAGAGGCCGAGCTTCGCGGCCCGGATGACGCTGGCGCCGTGCTCGTTGGTCCCCCCGGCGACCAGGTGCCGGATCTTGTCCAGCGCCACCGCATTGATGCGCTCCCCGACTAGGGCGGGGCCGAGCGCCTCCTCCCCCTGCGCGTCCGGGGGGAGCATCGTCATCGCCGCCTTGCCCTTGGGTCCGCCCATCGTCGGAAAAAGGGAGGGGCGTGGAAGGACGAGGAGAAGGAAAGAGTTCGCCGGAGAAGGAAAGAGTTCGCCGGAGAAGGAAAGCTAGGAGGTCGAGAGCTAGAAGACTGGATGCGCGGAATGGGAGTATTGACTGCGGTTCGGACCGGCGCGCAGCTTTATACCCCATTTGGGCAGTTACCAAGGCGTGGTCGTGGTGGGACCCCCCACGACGCACGTTTCTGCCAGAGAAACCGAGTCGCCGCAAACTCACCACTGAACGACGCGTGTCACGGGCCGGCCGGACATTTTGGACCCACGACGCTTCGTCTGGACCGGATGGGCCTCGCCGTGCCCGTCATGGGCCCGAGGGCTACTGTCGGCCCAGTGGGATCCAGGGTGTGCAGAGCCCACTCTCCACAGCCCTCACACGCGACAGAGTCGATGAAACGACTAAGGACCAAGCAAAACGCTTGGAGAGACCCTCGAGAGGAAAAGCTCTCGAGAGGGCTGAAGGGGGCAGCGAAGGCCTGAAGAGGCCCCTCCCGAGGCTGCCCCTCTGCAGGGCCCTCTCCCTTGGAGAGGGGTCAACGCAAATCCCTCCACAAGGCCGCCCAGGCCCTGTGGAGATACTTCGCTACAAAGCAACCGCTGCGGGGCGCACATGGCCACTGCCGCGCCGCAGAGTGACGCGCGCGTCTGCACGCGATGACGACGGCGCCGCAGTTGCCGTTCTGGTGATTAAAGGAGTCAACAAAGTTGTGTCCCCTGCGCCGGACTACGAAGCTTTCCCCTTTGGTGATAAAGCAGATGGCCGGCGCTACACTCCAACGGCGACGTCACCGTGGGCACCCCCGCGGTGTCTACAGTACCAGCTGGCCGTCCTGCGTGGACGGTGGCTTTTCTGCGCCAAGGGCAGGCTTTGCAGCCATGGACCGAGTCCACGGGCAGCTGGGCAGCAGTGCACCCCGCTCCTCCGTTCGTCGCCATGTGGGAACCCTTCCGCTGCGCAGGTCGCAAGGATGAGGCCCGAGGGAACACCCCCGTAGCAAAGGATCGACAATTGAGAACTTGGACACCCTACAGCAGCGTAGCCTTAGTCGCACTCGCTCGAAGAGGAAGAAGATCTTAGTTTCCCTCTCCGAGCTCCACTTGGCCAGACGAGAGCCCTCGGCAAGCTCATTGTACTGTACCCTCTACAGCGCAATACAGACAAGCAGGAGTAGCGGTTTTACCTCCTCCAGAGGGCCGTGAACCTGGGTACGGGTTGGTGTTCATCTCTGTCGTGCTATCCCTCTCCGGGCTCGTCGAGCATCGTCGTCGGGCCGGTTGAGGGTTGTAGACCAACGTGTTCAGTACCCTCCACGAACTTCTCCTCAGAGAGTGACTATCCCTAGCTTCGTGGGAATCACACCTCGACAATCTTTAATATCTACTTTGCACGGTTGATTGTTCTCTATTACTGATTCATTGAAAGTTTTGCTTTGTTATGCCTACTTGTTTATTCATTACTCATTTGATATCAATATAAACTACAGCTTTTATTCATTTGATCTCAACTTACATGCATTACATTATTTGATCAAGATTGTGTGAAAGCATGTCACTTCAGAAATTATTCTTGTTATCGTTTGACCTACTCGGGACGAGTAGAACTAAGCTTGGGGATGCTTGATACGTCTCAAACGTATCTATAATTTCTTATGTTCCATGCTTATATTATGCCCATTGCTACATGTTTTATATACACTTTTATATCATTTTATGCATTTTCTGGGACTAACCTATTAACAAGATGCCACAGTGCCAGTTGCCTGTTTTCTGCTGTTTTTGGTTTCAGAAAAGTTGTTAAGGAAATATTCTCGGAATTGGACAAACGAAACGTCAAAGTGCTTATTTTCCCCGGGAGGTTCCAGAACACCGAAGAGGACACGGAGGGGGACCCCGAGGGGCCCACACCCCCAGGTGGAACGGCAGCCCTCCTGGCCGCGCGAGCACAGGGTGTGGGGCCCTCGAGACCCCGCCGCCTTCGCCCTTTCGCCTACTTATACCCCCCAGAATTACAAGACCTAAGACGTGCACCTTTTTCCTCCACGAAGTCCAGAGCCGCCGCCGTCGTCAACCCTATATCGGGAGGGTTTAGAAGCTCCTCCCGGCACCCTGCCGGAGAGGGGAATCATCACCGGAGGGCTCTACATCACCATGCCCGCCTCCGGACTGATGTGTGAGTAGTTCATCCTTGGACTACGGGTCCATAGCAGTAGCTAGATGGTTGTGTTCTCCTCTTGTGCTACCATGTTTAGATCTTGTGAGTTGCCTAACATGATCAAGATCATCTTTATGTAATGCTACATGTTGTGTTTGCTGGGATCCGATAAATATTGAGTACTATCTTATTGCTTCATAATATATCTTGTGAGTGCGTTGTTTATGATCTTGCATGCTCTCCGTTGCTAGTAGATGCTCTGACCAAGTAGATGCTTGTGACTCCAAGAGGGGGCATTTATGCTCGATAGTAGGTTCATGTCTCTATTTAATCTGGGGTAGTGACAGCAAGCTCTAAGATTGTAGATGTACTGTTGCTAATAGGGATAAAACAGTAGTACTTTATCTAAGGGTATTTGTATTACTTACATTACACACATTGCCTAATGCAATTATCTGTTGCTTGCAACTTAATACTGAAAGGGGTGCGGACGCTAACCGGAAGGTGGATTATTAGTCATAGATGCGGTTGGAACGGTCTATGTATATTGTTGTAATGCCCAAATGAATATCACACTAGCCATCATAACTATAGTATATGCATCATTATGCACTTCTTTATTCTGTCAATTGCCCAGCTGTAATTTGTTTACCCACATGTATGCTATTATTATTTATGGAGAGACACCACTAGTGAACTGTGGACCCCGGTCCTTTTTCCTCAAACTGATAAACAATCCTACTGCAATCATGTTACTTTCATTCTCTGCAAACAAACATCATTTTCCACACATACGTTTAATCCTTTGTTATAGCAAGCCAGTGAGATTGACAACCTCACTGTTAAGTTGGGGCAAAGTATCTTGGTTGTGTTGTGTGCAGGTTCCACGTCAACTTCGACGCAAGATCTTTTCTGGCGCAGTTGTCACCTTGAGAAGATTCCTAGTTTCCTACTGGTTCGATAATCTTTGTTTCACAACTGAGGGAAATTTGCTGCTGCACTACTTCATACCTTCCTCTTGGGGTTTCCCAACAACACCTTACCGGTGCATCACAAGTCGCCAGGGGGGTCGCGAGAGCAAGAGAGAGAGGGCACGAGAGCGAGCGAGAGAGAGAGAGAGAGAGAGAGAGAGAGAGAGAGAGAGAGAGAGAGAGAGAGAGAGTGGACCAGACGGGCTCGGTCGGAGCCCGGTCCGCACCGTTTTGACTCGGTTCGACCGAGTCAGTCTAGGGGCATTTGTGTAATTTCACATTTTGTGAATTATACAAAGTAAAACATAGTTATTTCTCACTGAAATAAAACCCTAAAAATACAACAAAAATATCCACACACATCAGAAAAATCCAAGGAATTTGATTATGATTTTTATTGAAATTTTTGGAAAACTTTTGAATGATGAAAAATTCAAGGTTCCTTAAGTGGATAATCCTTGAAATATTTTCCAAAATTTATTTCTACAAGTAAATAAACTTGGGAAAATTATTGACCAAGTTCAAATGACATTTTTAACATCATTTACATTTCAAAATATGACTATCCTCTTACTCATCCTAGATTATAAAATACACCAAGAAATCATCTTTAAATCGGGGGAATTTTGGGAAAAACACCTCGAATGCATATCATCTATGCATAAAGGCATGCATTTGGATTTTTGAACATTGTCTCATATGAGCAATGATTTGGTTTTTAGAACACGAGGGTCACAACTCATCGAAAGCTTTAGACTGCACTACTTGTCAGTCTCAAGGCATGTTTCATACTTGCATGTCCTGATTGATTATTTTACTACAAGTATGTGCAAAGTAATATCATTGCATTTCAAAAAGAAAAATTATTTTCGAATGATGTGAAGTGCTATAAATATTGTTTGGCGGGCGATGGAACCATGGATGGTACGGATATCATGGTGGAGGTTCCATCGTACGGAAAGTAAATACCTAGGAATTAATTACCCAAGTTCCAGTGATCCTAGCGCCGTGTTGAAGTATCGGCCAACAGATTCACTATGGATGGGCTAGTCAGAAGTATCTTCCCTCGTCCGTTTATCCTCGGCAGAATACTAACTCGGTTGTGTCCGTTGCGGCGGCCAGCTACGTGGAAGCGCGTAAACTTCCCACCCGGCGGGGTGTCTGGAGTATAGCTCGGGAGGGGTGATGAGCGGCTGTGTCATGTACCGGCTCGATCATAAATGGGCGGATAATTGGGGTGCGGGGAGGAGCTCCACATGACTAGGTGCCCTGAGTCCTGCCTATAGCACAAATGGTGTGCAAAGAAAGCATTTAAGGGCCAGGCTGCTGTTGGGTAAAGCGATGCAGCTCTGTAGAGTCATAAAAAGAAAAACTGTGATTATCACATCCTTGTTCCAGGAGGGAACCAGAGAACGCAGCGGGAAAGGCATCCCAAGTGATGGCTATGAACCCGTGGAGACTGGGAGCTTAGTTTTCCAAATTAAAATTGGACATTTCAAGAAATGTTTTCCAAAACTTGCATATTCATTTTGACTTTTTGGTCAAAATGGTAGATAGTGCATACCACTTATCTAAGCATAATGCTAAACTTTCTGAGTAACGCTGTTACTCATTCGTTTCCTCTTTTGATCCCTTGCTTAGACTGTGAGGGGAATTTGGAGGTGGGTTACGGACTGTACCATACTAGCGAGGTGGACTATGAAGAGTCGGACCAGTCCTTACGTGGGTGTTATGTCAAGACTTGTACACTACAATATGCAGTGGTGTGCGGGGCACTACACAGATGCACAGGATGACTATCTGCGCATGAGCGAGTCCACGGCCATTGAGTGCTTGAACAAGTTCTGCCGGGCAGTGGTTGCAGTCTTTGGTCCAACGTACTTGCGTAAACCCAATGCGCAAGACACTGCTCGCCTCCTCGCAGAGAATGAAGCAAGAGGCTTTCCTGGGATGCTTGGTAGTATCGACTGCATGCATTGGGCATGGAAGAACTGTCCATTTGATTGGCAGGGGATGTACAAGGGAAAGGAAGGAGAGTGCTCGGTGATTCTCGAGGCCGTGGCTTCATATGATCTATGGATTTGGCATTCATTCTTTGGTATGCCAGGAACTCACAACGACATCAATGTCTTGCAGTGCTCGGATGTCTTTGCGGAGCTTGTCGAAGGCCATGCTCCCCCTGTGAACTATGAGATCAATGGACACCAGTACACAAAGGGCTACTATCTTACAGATGGCATCTATCCGAAGTGGGCAACATTTGTGAAGAGCATCTCCAACCCTGTGCCAGGAAGCGCGAAAGCTTGGTTTTCCAGGTGCCAGGAGGCTTGCAGGAAGGATATTGAACGAGCATTTGGCGCGCTGCAATCTCGATTCGCTGTTGTCCGGTACCCAGCTATGACTTGGTCGAAGTCCAACATGTGGGAGGTGATGCAGTGTTGTGTGATTTTGCACAACATGATCATTGAGAGTGAGCGGGGTGACCCGGTGCCTGAGAGTGAGGCAAGGGCACCATACTACCGTCAGGGTGCTCTTGCAGATGTTGATCACCAGGTGCCGGCATCATGGGCAAACTTCCTATCCACGCGCCAGGAGATTCGAGACACTGCAACACATCTAGCTCTACAGAATGATCTGGTGCTGCACTTGTGGGCGCACAAAGGCAATGGCAATGTTGATAATGACGATGATAATGCCTAGTTTGATTTGTTTGCATTGTTGAACTATTTATATTATTTGTGTGTAAATTTGTATGTAAAACTATTTCTATGTGTGAATTTGTATGACAAAAAGGGTCGGCCTTTGTTTTTTGTCGAAATATGGCCGAATCACCGGCTGGGGGGGCGGCCTGGGTTCCACGGCTGGAAAACGCGCCCCCCAGGTTCCTGATTAGCGCCGTTTGGCGCCGCGGCGGCCGAAAAAAGCGGCGTTTTCGGCCCTGGGGGGGCCGAACGACTGGAGATAACCTAACTCTCCATGTTCCTAAGGCTAGACTCAACTTAGACCCAACTCACCAAAGCTCACGTATTTATTTTATGGTGTGGTTGTGTGAGATTCTACATTAGTCGTATGTATCCCGGTATCCGACGGGTTTGGATATGAGCGATATACATACCCATTGATACTTTCATGGGCAGGCTAGAATGAGTTTGATGAATTTGGATGTAGATCTAGATTTGGTATATCCATCCGAATCCGCCCCATTGCCATCCTTATATCCCAGTGGCGGAACAATACATAAGCTGTGTAGTCAAATGAGTACACAGATTTTTGGTAATTCTAGCTAAAAGTGTGTAAAAAATATTTCAAAAATCATACAAATACCGACATTTGACTACACAACTTTGAGCTGACTACACATGGTTGATGTCCTGGCTCCGCCACTGTTATATCCTACTGATCTTCGAGCAACTAAAGAGATATTTTGTTTGATAGATTGCTCATATGCAGGCATGTATAATTGCGCAACGTTTAGAGCATCTCTATCAGAAACCTCAAACTGGGAAGCTCAAAATAAGTTTACAGTTCGACGTTTTTGCCAAATCTCGTCGCAACTGCTCGCGCATGATGGGCAGAAACCTCAAACGGATCTGCAAAATGGCTAATTTGGGCGCGAACGAACTAGTTTTCTTCGCCATTTCACTCCACGGAGGAGTTCGTCACCAATTCACACGTAATGTACATATACTCCAAAAGCTAATCTACTCCTAACTCGTCGCCGCCCTACCCTACTGCCAAAACTCGGCTCACCGGAGCCTCAGGTGCGGCGGTGACGAAGTCGACGCCGAGCTTCAGTCCTCGTCGCGGGCGAGCCGAAGCTCTGCCTTCTTCTTCTCCGACGGTGACGAGGGCGATGACGCAGCCCACCATCTCGACGGGGATCGACTCGAGAAGGTCGAGGGCGTCCAGTGGAAGAAGATGAAGCGGCGAGGCAGAGCTACCAGTGGCGCCGCTCGAGCTTCCCTTGCCACCAGGGCTCTGCGCGAGGCGGCGACGCTCGAGCTCGCGGTCGAACTCCTCCACCTCGCGCCTGTAGCACGCCACCGGGACCGGGCTCCCTTTCTTGGTGAGTTTCTTGATTTGCCGCTTCCGACCGGCGTCGGCGCGGACGAGTTTCTTCCGAATCTTGTCGGAGAAATCGCCGAATCGGTCGCCGCGCCCCCGCAGATTCGACTTCAACCTCTTCGGTGCCATCCCGCGGCGGCGGCGGCGGCGGCCGATCTACGCCAACGGCCGTCGATTGCTCGTCGGAGAAGAATGGGGTGGGCGGCGGATTGCTCGTCGGCGGCGGCGGCGGATAAGGGTTACGAACGGGGAAATGTGCAAAACCCGGCATAAATACAGGTCGGGCGTCCCAATCTACGGGCGCCCGTATCCAGTTTACGGGCCGAGTGGTGTTTACAGGCTCTGCTATCGCGCAAAAAAAGCCTCGGCCCGTTAAGTCGCCGGAGTTTTACGGTTTCCAGGCTGTTTGAGATTTCTGTCAGAGATGCTCTAACAGAGCCCTTATAAGTGGAACCTCAAAAAGAATTTACGGTTCACGTTTTTTGACAAATCTGCTTGCAGCTGGTCGCGGCGCATAGCAGAAACCTTAAACGAAACTGCATATTTCATAGATTTGGCGGGAACAAAAGATTGTTTTTCACCGATGCGTTCGATAAACGAGTTCATCTCCGATTCTTACATAATTTACATAGAACTAGACGGATCCAAAAGCTAAACTACTGCTAAATCGTCGCCGCCCTACCGTACTACCCAAAATCGGCTAACCGGAGCCTCGGGAGCAGCGGCGACGAGGTCGAGGCCAAGGACGACGAGCTCAGTCCTCGTCGGAGACGAGGTCGATGACGGCCTCCACGTCCGCCTCCCAGTAGGCCCTCCTCTCCCCGGCGAGGCGGTCCGCCTCGAGGCCCTGGTGGAGCAGGATCTGGTCGAGCTCCTCGTCGCGGTCGAGCTGGGCCTTCCGCTCCTTCGCCTCGCGCACGGACCAGAGAAGAACTTGAGCCGTGATGGCATCAAGCGCGTCGTCGTCGACGAAGTCCTCCGCCGTCACGGAGGACCCGAATGCGCTGGCCTCGTAGTCCTCCGCCGGTGGAAGAGCCACCAGCGCGGAGCCTCGGGAGCTGGCGCCGCCGCTTGAGCTTCTTTCGCCGGTGATGCGCGCTTGGCAGCAGCGGCCTCGGTGCGGAGCCGGTCGAACTCAACGGCCTCGCGCCGGAAGTACGAAGCCGGGACCTCCTCTCCGCGGTTCCTGTACCAGCGGGCGGCGCGCTTCCGAGCGCCGTCGCTCTTCACCGCTTTCGCCCTCCTCGCGTCGGAGTAGTCTCCGTCGAATGGGTCGCGGCTCGGATGCGGCGGCGGCGACGGGTACTCGCGCTTGGGGGGCATCCCGGCTATGCGGCGGACTCCGGCTGCGGTCTATTGCTCGTCGGAGAAGACGGGGCGGGGAGTGGATTGCTCGTCGGCGGCGACGAGTAGATAAGGGTTTGGGACGGGGAATCGACGCGAACCCGGCATAAATACCGGTTGGGCGTCCGAATCTACGGCCCCCCATATCCCGTTTACGGGCCGAGTTGCGTTTACAGGCTCTGCTATGGCGCAAAAAAAAACATCGGCCCGTGAAGTCGCCGGAGTTTTAAGGTTTTCGACGCGTTTACGGGCTCTGTTAGAGATGCTCTTAGAGCGTCCCTAGAGATGTGTCCGTTATCGGGGACGTCGGACAAATGTCCAACCAAATTGGGGCTACCCAGCGCCACCCTCTGAGAGTATTTTTTTTTCTTTAAAATTGAACATTCTCAAATTTCAACAAACGTCTCGATTTTTATTAAATTTTAGACATATTTAGATGAAATTATTAAAACTTAAATTTAAACTTAATCTTAATCGAAATCTACGTCCATGCTGACCCGCTGAGTCCAGCCTCACCATCACTCGCTGCACTCCTCTCCACCCTTACTTTGAGTGTTCGCCAGTGCCTCTCCGCCGCAGTTGTGCGGCTCATACACTTGGCCCGACTCTCCAGCGCACCACGATCTCTCCACCTTCGTTGCTTTGCGTGCTTGATACTTGCTTGCAGCAACATCTACCTCCATGTTGGTTTGTAGATCCGCCATGGCATAGTGCTCAACCTAGCTAGCGACCAACCTCATCCCTCACCGCACTTTCTGGGGAGATCTGCGTGACGCGACGCTCGCTGGCCACTTTCGACACCTCGAGGGTGATGGTATGCAACTCCCGGTCGTGGGCCTCCAGGTGTGTGTTGGCGTAGTTGTCCAACTGGAAATGGCGAGAAGTGAGCAAGGCTAGAGTTGACGGCACCGGCAGAGCTTTTCGTTTTAATAAGTAGAGCTTTGGGTGGAAAATGGAGACGAGAAGCAGCAAGAAACCAAGGTACTAGGAAGCTGCGGAAAATGATGACACGGGTCAGAAAGCGCGAGTGGGTGGGGAGGTGACGAGTCGGAGTAAATGCCGGTTGCGCGTGGGGGAGTCGTACCCCCGCCGCGTCAGCCTGGTATCGCCGTCTCGAAAGATGAGAAGGATGATGGCGCTCTACGTGACCCATCGAGGTGGGCGTAGAAACCCAAAGCTGAACATCGAAATCGAATTAATCGGACTCGAAACGAATTAACCGAGACTAATTTCGGCAATGTGATAAACCAATTTGAGAAAATCATACATACATTTTGTGATGAAGTTTTTTTTAGACAGTTTTTTTTGAATTTTTTTTTACAGTTATTTTGTGATGAAGTTGGACGTGCTGGTAACTTTAAATACTCCCGGTTGGACGTAGACGACGCGGCCATCCTTGAGAAGAATGTGACTGTTTAGTCTGACACGTCGGATGGCGAATATCCTGGGAATAACGTGACTGTTGCCCTGTCCATGCTCTTTTTTCTTGGCTGTCCTTTCCTTTTTTCTTTTGTCACGAGCTTTGCTTCATCTTGACCAGTAGCCTTGCACGTGCACGCACGTATCAACTAAATTTTGTGAACACATCAAACCCGAATCAAATACGAATAGTAAAAACATTCACTCGATTATTTAATGTAACCATCAAACCCGAATCAAATACGAATAGTAAAAACATTCACTCGATTTGAAATACAAATATATCTCATTACAATATTATGTAGGCGACATCAAAAGCCCATCCTCTCCATTAATACAAATATATTTTGGCCCAATACATAGTTATTAGCTTACACAAAAATGAAAAACAGTTAAACAAAACTAAAGCCTAAGAATGTTCTAAGACCCTTGGACAAGCTACCAAGAATTTTTAACTCTGAGAAATTAGATATTACTTTTTAAGACAGATCAAGACCCACAAGTGATTTGATATTTTCGATCCCATGTATTGTGGTTAGAGCATTGTTTCAACCTGAATTCAACCGACAATGAAAGTAATGGCAAGAAGCATGTCCGTGTAGTAAACTTGTAGTATGTTATTATTAGTTCAACCTGAATTAAAAGGAAGTTTACCTCACTAAAGGATGAAACAGAACGCAAATGAACGCCCCAGAAAGCTCCAACGCCCACCCCTCGCCACAACCTCTCTTCTACTCCGGCGCCCCGATGAGCTCCTCCACAAGCCCGTGACACCGCCACACTTGTACCCCCATGTCAGGGAAAGCTCCGCTGCCAACCCATCGATGAGCAGATGGAATAATTTTCTGAATTTAAATCATTCTTTAGCAACTGCACATTTCCAACTCCAAATCTTGTTCCATTGTTCAATATGCTGCTTGTTGCAGCCCATCTATCCCTGGTAATTCTCCGCTGCCTCAACTTCACCCAATGCATCTTGATGCAGACATGTCGGCAATCGAGTTATAGCACACCTTCTCCACCATAAACCTCAAGTCCATGACCTCAACCTGCAGCCTCATTACAATCTACAAATCTGCACACTGCTCCTTCTCAGAGACCCATGGACCATGGTTCATGAATCTTTACTACTTTGAGATGTGTCAAACCGTACACTATTGTTGAAATTAAATTACACTGATATTTTTGCATCACCTAGCAACATAAGGTAAACAAATGGTTATTTTCGAATATAACATTGAAGCTCTGAAAAGTAATTGATAAGTACATCAACAACTGGAAACTGCCATGTGACTAATTATGTGGTAAGGAAAACAATAGGAAGATTACAGGGCAAATAGTAATTCAACTCAAGAATTATCAATCGACAATTTATGTACCACATCGTCTGGTGAACACCACCAATAATAGACCAAAGGTTAGTGGTTTGCACAATCTGCCGTGTGACGGCCAAAGTAAAATCCTCTGGTTGCCCAATCTCAATAAAACAATGCCCGGCGCATGTTAGCAAAAATGGCATCAACCTCTTCAAGAGGACTCTATTTAGGTATTTATCGGTGCAATGCGTGGCAATACTTAATCAGAACGATACTTCAGTTTCCAATGCCATGACTGAATCTACTACCCATGTATTTTATGCACCAATACCAAATTCTGCAAGACACTTTTTTCCGTCCACAAATGATAGAAGAAACATGCTTTCGTTGTTTACAGAGAATCAAAACACATCAACATTTATGAGAAAATAGATGCAAAATATGCTGAAAATTACTACTCCAATAACCTGAAACTGAACGAAGCTACACAGGCTAGTGAGAAATTCCCATTACATGGGCTGATGGGCATCAGACATACGGTGATACAACAACATCTCGTCGTGCTGCATCAAAACAAAGAGAAGAATAATCAGAGAAATAGAGAGAGCGGAGATAGATTTACCTTGAGGAGGAGTGGAACGTCTGCTGTTGGCGCTTGATTCGTGCATCACCTGAAGTGGCGGCCATACGTAGACAGTTGACTACGGCCATAGACCATAGTTATAGGGAGAGTCGGTGTGGAACGACATGGGGTCGGGGAGGATCTGTCGGCGGCGCGCAGGGAAAAAAATTAGTGAAATAATACTGATGGAGACCGTGTGAATTGCAGCAGGGAAAATTGCCTCGACGGCAAGAATGGCAAGGAGCTTGTTGTCGCGATCCGGGGCTCCTCGGCGAACTCCAATGCTGGTGAGATCTTGGAGCTCGGAAGCTAGGTCGCCGGCGTCGCGAGTGCGCAGGCGATGTGGGGATGGTCGTCTGCTCAGCGTCGTTCCACCAACGTTTTTTTTTTTTTGACCAGTACAGTCTGTTAGATCTAATCACATCGGGCAATCCAACGGTATAGGTTGCGCTGTGTACCTATTTGGGGTGGCTGTAAAAAAGATTAAGTTTGCTTGTTTAATAGTAGTATAGAAGTAGGGAAAATTGCCTCGACGGCAAGAATGGCACGGAGCTTGTTGTCGCGATCTGGGGCTACTCGGCGAACTCCAATGCTGGTGATATCTTGGAGCTCGGAAGCTAGGTCGCCGGCGTCGGGAGTACGCAGGCGATGTGGGGATGGGCGAGGTGTACGATGGGGGAAATTTCGTCTGCTCAGCGTCGTTCCACCAACGTTAATTGCTAAGTGCACCCGAGGCATAGGTTAGACCGATACAGTCTGTTAGATCTAATCACATCGGGCAATCCAACGGTATAGGTTGCGATGTGTACCTATTTGGGGTTGCTGTAAAAAAGATTAATTTTGCTTGTTTAATAGTAGTATAGATACAAAATGGCACGTATATTTTGGTGAGTGCTCAAGAGAGAAAAACAGAGAACGCCTGAGTCGTAAGGTTTGCATCGTCATTTGGATGCGTGTTAGAGGAAAAGAAACAAACAAACAGCGCATGAGGATATTTCAGTACTTCCGTGTGGTCAAACCCAATACAGCAGGTCAGCAGTTGGCGAGACGGCAACGACGCAGGCTGGCAAATGCGTGAAGGAAACTAACGGAACAATGACAGTCTTATAATTTGCCCAAAAAAATAAATCCCCATACAGAAAACATTTACCTTCATGATGAACAGAAACATCTTATTACAGTTCTAGATTTACTTAACTCACACACGACAAGATTTTCTCCACCGACTGATCACTGATGACATCTTTCTTCCCCAACATATATTGAACTGGGTGAAGATACCATGAACAAGACCTAACAAAAACTTCATGAGAAAACACACTATTCTTTGTCTACAAAAGCTGACTCAGCGAGATCAATAGCCCGAGCTAGAGCAGCCGCCTTATTCTCGCATTCTTTTTGCTCATCATCTGGGATACTATCAGCAACAATGCCAGCGCCAGCCTGAAGGTGAGCGACCCACTCTCGGCGCCTATCTGAGTTTTTGTATGAGAACATCGTGTTGTGGCTTGGAGCCGTTGAGAACACGATGGTGCGGAGAGCAAGAGCAATAAGCATATCACCGTTAAATGATATCCCTCCTAAGCCACCACTATATGGTCCTCTCCTTGTGACCTCCAATTGATCTATCAGCTCCATGGCTTTCACCTGGTTATGTTAAATGAAATTTAGTACGAAGCGGTTTAGTCAGAAGAAGGTGCATGTTGGAACAAGGCCCTAAGATAATCACTAAACTGAATGAAAACAGTGAAGATCAGCAGCTAAAGCCGACTATTTTATGCAGAAAGGATCTAAAAGCTACCTAATGTGAGTTTACAGCAGAGAGCCAAAAAAAATGATCCAACAAAATCTTATGCAGTTTAAGGGTGTATAGAGTCCAGAATGGCCATCTGTATTATCATAAAAATATCAAAATCTGCGGACAAGAGAGGCAAAATGATCTACATTTAGATTTAGTAGAAAATTCTTCAGAGTTCAAAGACGGAATAAATTTGCCAAACAAGTATAATAGACAAAAATGGAAAAAAGTGAAGGTTGGACTTGGACAGTATATATCAAGTAATCAAGATAAGGATAGAGGAAACAGGACTTTCACCTTTGGTGCTCCGCTGACTGTTCCAACAGGCAATGCTGCTCGCAGCGCATCCCAGCTTTCGAGATGATCATCTAACTCTCCACTAACCTGAAAAGCATTCACAGAGAAGTTATTGGTGTTCAACATAACATGCAGAATTCTCGCAAAAAACATAACATGCAGAAAACAAGAATGCCTCAGTATACACTGTTACGTCAAAAGCACCCCATAACAAGAGAAGTAAAATTTCCATAGAACTGTAAATATTGCAACATATTTTTTTACCGAAAGTTCAAAAATGACAAACCAATCTTTATTGAGATGTTATTGGGAATCAGTGAAGAAGTTATTTGTCATGCAAGTTTATGTGACAGACGAATGCTTTAATTTCTTTAGTATGCCATACTGAAAACAAAGATTAAAGTGCCAAAATGACAGACTCCACTGATTCCCATACTGTAAATATTGCAACATATTAATTTCTTTAATATGCCATACTGAAAACAAAGATTAAAGTGCCAAAAGACAGACTATGTTCATAATTTTTCTAAATGAACCCCAGCAGGGGAAGACCCCTGCAGCTTTTCGATTAAGTGGAAGGTGTGAGACTGCATCTACCCACGAATCAGACCAACATAGTGGTTAAAACGTCCAAATGGACTGAACACAGGTCGGTAGTGAGGCGCCACTGCGCTCCAAACAGTGAGTCAACGGCCCATCCATTGTAGGTTATTTGGGTGAAGTCAAAATGTAATTTCACAAATACTTCTCATATACTGAGCTTTGCAAGATTCTATTTGTTTGTCGGCAGAATAAGCTCATGGTCCGAAGTAAACATTTAGCCTTAATGCTGAGGAAAAAATAATAACACGATAAACATGCTGAGTGTAAGTTCGTTGGATGTAATAACCACGAATAGCTAGTGGATTAACTGCAAATTCCCTCTGTATAAAATGGATATGCCATAAGAATGAATCACAGTCAAACAGCACAAGAAGAGCCTAACCGTCGAGCTGATGTGCATGACATGGGAGTACCGCTCGATGTTCATCAACTTCTCCACCTTCACAGATCCAGGTTTGGAGACCTGTCAAGTATAAGTACTAGTAAGAAATTTGCAAAATGCAGCGTAGAGTAGCACTACAACTAACACATTCCCTTCAATAAGCTCTGTGGAATGGCTATAATTGCAGCCTAACAAAGCGATCAAACTTATTTCATCATGACTGAATAAGAAGGAAACAAGACTGCCTTCATTTCAGAATACAGAGTAGGGAAATGGAATAACAGACCCTGCCAACATCGTTCCTTCCCAGGTCTACAAGCATAATGTGTTCAGCACATTGTTTTTGATCACTCAATAGTTGTTCCTCCTGCAACTTATCTTCATTCTCTGTCTTGCCCCTTCGGGTAGTCCCAGCAAGTGGCCTGTTAATAATTTTTCCCTATTTTTTTGAGGTGTAGATTAGTTGAAGGAAAATGGGGCAATCTGATTTATAGCAATAAATGTGTTCACGTACCTTATTGACTTTTGTAAGAATTTCAGGACTGGATGCTACCAGGACACAGCCTCTAGCCTAGATATAAAAGGACATTATTTAGAACTTGAAAAGCAAAACAGTGCACTTACAATGTTTCAACGGTGCACAATACTCATTAATACTTCAATAGTGCTCAATGGTTTCCTGTAATCGAATAAAAAACAGATACCCGAAAGACCATGTAAATATGTACCTGTAGATATGCCATGTATGGGCTTGGGTTCACAATTCGTAGTGCTCGATAAACCTCAAAAGGGGTGGCATATGTTCGCCTCTCAAAACGCTGGCTTAAAACAATCTGGAATATATTACCGGCCAGAATATGCTCCTTAGCCTGCAGAACAGCATTCTTGTACTCATCACTTGTCATGGTCGATTTGGTCAATGATGCACCAAACTGCCGAGTATGCAGCTTCACAAATCCTGGAGAGAGTTTGGGCCTGGAGTGAAAATCAAATTGATCTGAAGATTGTGAGCACCAAGCAACATATTCGTAAACACGAGATTGAGGAAAAGACATGGTATATCTTACACATTTGTGTTGTGAACTTTAGAAAGAAACCTCTTCAGTCGGGACCTGCCATATTTGTATGCTTCCTCGGTGGATGCATGGCGGTCCAGACTTACCCAATGGATGACATATACTTTCTGCAGAAATCATAGAGCCACAGATATGAAATTAATACAAATGCTCACTAGTTCAAATGAGGAAGAACAAAGTCATGTTATTTTAATTTATAAGTGCAACATACTGAACATAGAAGTTTCAAAAAAAAACTGAACATGGAATGACAGGTATGATTAATGTAATGATGTGATTTCACTTTGATGCAGGGATGAGCCAACAACTACTTAATGACCAGTCTGCACGATTTAGTTCAGTTTCAGTATGGTCAATGGTGTACTGTACTACTACTATTATTTTTCTTTAAAAACAGATGCTATACTAATGACCGGGCTGCACGACTAAAATTAAGCACCTTCTCCACATTGTCAAAGACAAGAACATCATCATAGAGCCCCAAGTGAACATCGGGGAGGTTCCTATCATCCGGAGGAGCACCAGAGAAAGGTATCTTCTTCTTTTCGACATAGCGGACTGTATCGTAAGAAAAGAACCCAACCCATCCACCTATCAGAAACGAGAAAACAGATTATTCCCATTTCAATGTCAGCAACATCATATATTTCTCTAATGTTTTCTGTTGTTGATTTTGGTCCCACACCGCTGAAGGTCTCAGGGAGCTCCTCGATCTGCTGCGGGTGCCATCCCTCCATTATGCTCCTGGGAACCTCCATAGGATCGTCCACGATCTGCTCCATCACCTCGCCCTTCTCGTGGTCCATGGTGGTGACCTTGTTCTCCTTGGCCACGATCTCCATCACCGGATGGGCTCCAATCATGCTGTAACGACCCTTCAATCCATTCCAGTTCCAGAGAGTTATTGCCAAGGATAAGAATCGAAAAGGGGGCAAGATTGGGGGGGAGAGGGGGACATACGACGTTGGTGGTGCCCTCGAGCCCTTGCTCAACGGACTCGAAGAGGAAGCTGGGGGTGTCCATGTCGTCCTCGCCGACGAGGCAGCGGTAGGCAAGCACGGGGGTGAGATGGTCGGACACGATGCACTCCCACAAGGGCACCAGGTTGCCCTTGCCGCTCCCCCGCGCCGCCGCCTCGAAGAACCGCTGCCTGTCCTCCTCCGCCGCCTTTGCGGCGGCGCTCCCATTGATCACCGCGCTCGCGCTCCCGGCGCAACACTTCACGCCGCCGGACCCCCTCGAGCTCCTCGTCCTCCTCCGTCCTGCTGCGACTGCTCTTGCCCTGACCGGGACAGCCCCCGCCGCCGGGGCGGGGTGGGCGGCGAGGTGTGAGGGCGAAAATGCTAGGGATTCCATTGCGGGTTTGCGGTGTCAAGAATCTATCGCTGCTCTATCTGATTTCACGCTCGGAGAAGGAGTCTGGGAGATTGGGGGTATATATAAGAATCTGCAATCCAGTCTGCAGTCTAGCCGCCAAGAGTTGGTGGCGAGTGGAATCCCAAGGAGAAGAAAAGGCCGATTCCGGCGGCTCCGGCGTGTTGTGGGTTTTGACGCTTCCTGCTGGTAAATTGAGAAGGAAAGGAGGACGGCAGGATCTTCGGATGATAAATTGACCCCACCAATTCTTACCAAGATTTGACATGTAGTAAACGTGAAGAGGTCGTCAGATTGGATTGCACTGACATTCTCAGAAGAAAAATGACAACCGTGCTGGCAAAACTTTGGTTTAAAAAAAAACTTTGATTAGAAAAATGGAATCTTCCCACTTTTATGGACAACTAATGAAATAATATTTCCATGACCAGGTCACACAACTGACCTGACATTTTTTTTGCGCCAAAATTTGACATGACTACCACATCTTCAAAATTGCTCGAATTATTATACTCAAAAGTCAAATTACTTGAAAGACATTTTGAGCAATGGAGCTGGACCAAAAAGAGCACAAGTGACATGGCTTGTAGAAAAAAGTAACATAAGTTACACCAAAGATCATTTGAAACTCCATCCTTCGCATCTCAATTTTTCTCTGAGCTTGGTTATTGTTAGAACTAAAATGTCTAGAATTAACTAGGGAAAGAAATGACTGTCATCTAGAACACCAAATTGGATCAGATTAGAGGGGTCTTAGATCATTACGGAGTGCAGGAGTCGCAACCATTGTCGCCTATGAGATGCGGTCTTGAACCATAGTGGGAGTAGAGGAAGTAGTCGTTGTAGGTGTTGAAGTCGATCCCTTGATGATGCGGTGGCCTTCATATCTCCACCGGCACTGTCCTAGCACGCCACGACGAGGTTCTAGTCTTCCCGCTACTGATGCACAATCTGCGATCGGGTCAGAGCTTTTGGGGTGTTGGGGAACAACGTGACTTAGCGCTAACCGGTAGTCGTAAGCATCCGAAACTCCCCTAAATTTATATGTGCATGCAATAGGGGGCTAGGAAGAATTTGTTGGTTAGGCACATCTTCGATCTATGTTACGTACGAGAAGAGGTATGAACGCTTGGTTCTTGGGCCTTCTCGCTTATTTCTTTTCTGTTTTGATCACGTTCTATTTGAACCGTTTAGATCAACCAACAGTTATAGCACACCATTCGTGCAAAAGTCGGTGTGAAGCACGTGAGCCGCTCACCCAAGGGCAAGAGGTACTTAAAACCTTCAATCACGATGTGGCCAAGAAACACCCCTTGCATGCGGTGGATGCTAAATTCTTGCTTCTTTTTTACTCCCTCCGTTTTCTAATATAAGATGTTTTACCTATTGCACTTGTTAACTAGATACATACAAAAGTGAATAAATAGTGACGCTAAAACATGTCTAAATACAAGTTTAGACATAGAAATGTGGAAAATGGCTAAAACATTTATATTAAAAAACTGAGGTAGTAGGCAGCGACCCCGGGGTTGGTGGTGTGTCTTGTGGCGTTAGGTGGGCTTGCGTCGTGTGGGCGACGGTCCCCTCGCTTGTGCGGTTTTTCGGCCCTGTTTTCCTTATAAACAGGGCATTTGTATGGTTTTTGGACCCGGTCTTCCTCATAAACTGGGTCAATTCTTTCTTCTATACGAATTGCAGGAACGCCCTGCCCTTCTCGAGAGGTTACTCGAAAAAAAAAGGTGAAACCAGAGAACCGGCATCGTTGTCAATACCAAATTAAGTTGAAGCAGCGGACAACAAATCGTTATATCGAGATGCAATCTGCAGGACGGCGTTGTTAGGACATAAGCTCGATGTATTGTGCATCTTGTTAGGGTGAATAGTTACCATCGAGCCTAACTAACCAGCTGTTATACCATCGTAGACGCATCAATCTCTCGGTGTACCTACCTCAACTGTACAAGGACCATACGGTATCAGATTGACCCAACAATCCAATATCGCATTAATTGACATGACCCTAAACACTATTGTCTCTTGTGAGTGACCATGAAGATTGAGCCATGACAAGTATAGAGCTGTGGCGATGGGCCAGATGGCACCGCGGCGAACACATAGCCAGAGCAACGGTGGTTTCCTCTCCTTGTCGACTACAGTAGTTGTAGAGCTTTAGCCTGGCTAGCTACCATCGTTGGTTGTCCGAGACATTTGATCGGGCTGCCTTCGCCCCCTGTTGGCGGCTAGGGGAGTAGTTTTTATTGGCTGAAGAAGTGTCAAAGCTTGTGTATATATTCGGTATGGAACTTGTTTAGTGCCCGGCTCGCCTTCAACTATTCTACACGACTGAGTAAAATTCAGAAAACTTCGGAGAGCGAAGAGTCTTGGTTTGAATGAGGTACCGTTAACACCCGATATACTAGTGCATGGGTCAACTCTATACTATAGTGTCGTACTAGACCGGATATAGGATTTTTTTTTGGTTAGACACACCTTCTTCAGGATATGTTTGTTTTTAGTGATTTTATGAGGATAAATAGGGAGAATCCCCGTAGAGATTGAGTGAAACACCAAACTTCACCCAAAGTGTTTTGTGTATTGAAAAAAATTAGAGAATTATAAGAAAAGGTGGGGATAAAACTGATCAAATACACTAGAAACAAACGATTTTTTAAAATATGTCCATATTTAGGGTTTAATCGGAATAATCTCCATCAATTTCCACAAAAAATAAACCTCAGTATTTAGACCGGTGTCTAAGCTTTCTTAGACACATGTTTTGACCAACACTGCGAGCTTACCGTTTGACTAATCTTTGTTATACTCCGGAGTATAAAATACCTGCAACGCCACATAGCCACATGAACACTAATCTTTGTTAAAAAATATACATTTGTGCTTATGTGGTGTTGATCTCAAATTCTCGACCGCTATGGTCCCGTCGGGCTCACCATGTACTCTCTTCGTTTTAAATGAGATGATTCACATGTGACCATACTTGATGCATTTAGACATGATAAGATCGCGTGTGAGTCGACTGTAGCACGTTTATTACCATTAACTCCCCTTATCTGCTACCCGGTGGCTGATCCGTGTGACAGGATGCCGTGGGCACCATCTGCGTGCCTCGTCAGTCGTAAGGGACACGGATCATCGCGTCTTAAACCGAAACAAAACAAAAGAGAAGCACGTGGAGCATCCACTGTTAAACGTGGAGTGGAGCCATTGCTCAGATTGGCCATATCTTCTCCCACCAACCAACACCACTCGGAATCTATGGAGATTCAAACGTCAGCGCCCGAGAAGCGCCGTTGCCTGCCGGAGCACACAGAGCGACGGGCGAAGCACGCTGCCGGACTCCAGCAGAGTGGCCCGGTCGCCTGAGGAGTGAGGAGTATTCGCACTCCCGCGGGAGAGAGCCGTGGAGCTCCTCGTGGTGCCGTGGGGGTGTGCGAAGCTGCATGGAAAACGGGCTCGCCAACGCAGAGACCAGGTAAACGACGGGGCACGACCGCAGGAACACAACACGACGGGAGCCGGGAACCCAAGAACGTGCTGCCGGAATTTGTAATTGGTGTGGATACCCCCGACATGGATTCCGAATGTTGTTACTTAGGCCCGCATGAAATCGGGGTTTTTGACCAGAATTGGCAGGTATAATTTCACGGAGGTGGAATGGTTCGTAATTTTCTGAACCAATCCGTCGTTCTCTCACGCGGGGATGAAAAAACGGTGAGGGCCTTAGGCGCGTTTGATAGCCCACGGACTCCTTAAACAGGAAATCGATCATTTGAACGGTGTTTGGTTATGATGAAATTGGGTCTTCCATCTCTGTGGTCCTGACGGGTTTGGTTCAGGAAAAACGTGGTCTCAATCGTATTATGTAGCCTGTTTGATTGCATTTTTTTTCCTATTTATTTCGCTTTTTTCGTGTTTAGTTATCAGAAACTTGACTTGGGGCTGTTCAGATGCAACACATACATGTTTGGTTGCATTCTCGTTTAGAGGTGTTCTCACCACTTTCAGAACTGGTAATCTTACCACGTTACATGAACACAACCACAATTAGACACAACTAGTGGTAAACATACGGACTAATTAGATTAAGTACAAATAATTACATAACTAGCAGGGACACTCCCTGATGAAAATAAATTCTGGACATTCTAAGCACTAGTTAACGGGGACGCATACACCCTAATCAAAACAAGTACTTGACATTCTAAGCCCGGATTAACACCTAACATGGGCATCCCATGCCCTTGATCAACACTAACAAAATGCAGTACATAAGCACGCTGGTACGAGTACTCAGGATAGGTGTATCCAGGTCATGCTCTTGTAAATGTCCATCTTCAAGCCTTTGATAGTCAGCTTGAAGACGATGATGTCGTCCTCCTCCAGCTCCTACTTGTAGACGAGTTGTAGCCGGTTCCTCCACATGGCAATGTCCTCTGTGTTCTTATAGTGACCCACGTGAACAAACTCGTCCCAGAACTTGCAGGCTCTCACCGGAATGCACCGAGGAAGGGAATCGCCACCCACTCCTTCAAGCCAGCATGGAAGGACCTTAGGATGATGATACGTCTCAAACGTATCTATAATTTCTTATGTTCCATGCTTATATTATACCAATTGCTACATGTTTTATATACACTTTATAGCATTTTTATGCATTTTCTGGGACTAACCTATTACCAAGATGTCACAGTGCCAGTTCCCTGTTTTCTGTTGTTTTTTGTTTCAGAAAAGCTGTTAAGGAAATATTCTCGGAATTGGACGAAACAAAAGCCAATACCCCTATTTTTCTCGGAACCATTCAAAACACCGAAGAGGATACGGAGGAGAGCCACGAGGCGGCCTCACCTGGTGGAGGCGCGGCCCCCCTTCTGGCCGCGCCACCACGTGGTGTGGGCCCCTCAGGGCTCCACCGCCTTCGCCATTTCACCTACTTAAACCCCCCGACAATACAAGACCTGGGACCCGAACACTTTTCCACGATACGTTCCAGAGCCGCCGCCACCATCAACCCTAGTTCGGGAGGGTTCAGAAGCTCTTCCCGGCACCCTGCCGGAGAGGGGAATCATCACCGGAGGGCTCTACATCACCATGCCCGCCTCCGGACTGATGCGTGAGTAGTTCATCCTTGGACTACGGGTCCATAGCAGTAGCTAGATGGTTGTCTTCTCCTATTGTGCCATCATGTTTAGATCTTGTGAGCTGCCTATCATGATCAAGATCATCTTTATGTAATGCTACATGTTGTGTTTGCTGGGATCCGATGAATAATTGAGTACTATGTCATTTGCTTCATAATGTATCTTGTGAGTGTGTTATTTATGATCTTGCATGCTCTCCGTTACTAGTAGATGCTCTGGCCAAGTAGATGCTTGTGACTCCAAGAGGGGGTATTTATGCTCGATAGTGGGTTCATGTCTCTATTTAATCTGGGGGAGTTACAGCAACCTCTAAGATTGTAGATGTACTGTTGCTACTAGGGATAAAACAGTAGTTCTTTATCTAATGATATTTGTGCTACTTACATTACACACTTTACTTAATGCAATAATCTGTTGCTTGCAACTTAATACTGAATGGTATTGCGGATGCTATCCTGAAGGTGGATTATTAGTCATAGATGCAGTTGGATGACGGTCTATGTATCATGTTGTAATGCCCAAATGAATCTCACACTAGACATCATGACTTGTATATACATTGTTATGCAGTTCTTTATTCTGTCAATTGCCCAGCTGTAATTTGTTTACCCGCATGTATGCTATTATTTATTTATGGAGAGACACCACTAGTGAACTGTGGACCCCGGTCCTTTTTCCTTAAACTGATAAAACAACCTACTGCAATCCTGTTACTTTCATTCTCTGCAAACAAATATCATTTTCTACACATACGTTTAATCCTTTGTTACAGCAAGCCAGTGAGATTGACAACCTCACTGTAAGTTGGGGCAAAGTATCTTGGCTGTGTTGTGTGCAGGTTCCACATTTGTGGTTGACACCTGTAGTGCGCCCTGCCAAGGTCAACCGCGGCAACCTTCGGAAGAATTCTAGTTTCCTACTTGTTCGATAAACCTTGGTTTCACAACTGAGTGAAATTTGCTGCTGCACTACTTCATACCTTCCTCTTGGGGTTTCCCAACAACACCACACCGGTGCATCAAGCTCTTTTCTGGCGCCGTTGCCGGGGAAACTAAGCTCTTCTGCGAGGGGAGTCTCTCACACCCAATCTTTTTATTTTGTTATTGTCTTGCTTAGTTTATTTTTATTACTGTATTGTTTGCTTAATATCAAAAATACAAAAAAATTAGTTACTTGCATTAAATTGTTTATTTCGGTTTAGTTATTACTTATTTCGGTTTTGCTTTTATTTTGCTAAAATGAGTACTGCTGAGAATACTAAGTTGTGTGACTTCACTAGCACAAATAATAATGATTTCATATGCACTCCTATTGCTCCACATGCTTCTAAAGCAGAATTCTTTGAAATCAAACCTGCTTTGTTAAACCTTGTTATGAGAGAGCAATTTTCTGGTGTTAGTTCTGATGATGCTGCTGTCCATCTTAATAATTTTGTTGAACTTTGTGAAATGCAAAAGTATAAAGATATAGATGGTGATATTATAAAACTGAAATTATTTCCTTTCTCCTTGAGAGGAAAGGCTAAAGAATGGTTGCTTTCATTGCCTAGGAATAGTATTGATTCATGGATTAAATGCAAAGATGCTTTTATTAGAAAATACTATCCTCCTGCTAAGATCATTTCCTTAAGAAGTAGCATTATGAACTTTAAACAATTTGATAATGAACATGTTGCTCAAGCTTGGGAAAGAATGAAATCTTTGGTTAAAAATTGCCCTACCCATGGACTGACTGCTTGGATGAGCATCCAAACCTTTTATGCAGGACTGAATTTTTTCTCAAGAAACCTTCTTGATTCGGCTGCTGGAGGTACATTTATGTCCATCACTTTGGGGGCTGCAACAAAACTTCTAGATGATATGATGGTTAATTATTCTGAGTGGCATACTGAAAGAACTCCTCAAGGTAAGAAGGTAAATTCTGTTGAAAAAACCTCTTTTTTGAGTGAAAAGATTGATATTATTATGGCTATGCTTGTGAATGGTAAATCTCATATTGATCCAAATAATGTTCCCTTAGCTTCTTTGGTTGCACATGAAGAGCATGTTGATGTGAACTTCATTAAAAATAATAACTTTAACAACAATGCATATAGGAACAATTATGGTAACAACAACTACAAGCCCTATCCTCCTAATAATGGCAACAGCTATGGTAATTCTTATAGCAATAATAGGAATACCTCCTCTGAACTTGAAACCATGCTTAAGGATTTTATCACTACACAAACTGCTTTTAATAAAACTGTTGAGAAAAAGCTTGTTTAAATTGATACTCTTGCTTCTAAAGTTGATAGTCTTGCTCTTGATGTTGATCTTTTGAAATCTAAAGTTATGCCTAATGATGCTAAAGAGAATAAGACCTTTGCTAAAATTAATGCCATCCAAGTTCGAATTGATGATAATGTTAGGATGATGGCTGAATTACGTGATTGATGGGAAAGAGAAGAAGAACTAGCTAAAAAGAATAATATTGCTAGAGTTTATACTATTACTAATACTGAAAATAAAGTTACTTCATATGCTAGTGAACCTCCTACTACTAATGGTAACATAATTGGTGTTGGCAATGTTTTCTCTACTTCTTCCAAAAAATTAAAATTGCCTGAAACTGTTCTTGATAAAAGTGCTGAAATTTTTAAGAACATAGAAAATAATGGTTCGGTTTGCTTTGATGATAATAATTTTGATTTTGATAATTGTAATATCTCTGAAGTTAATAAGTTCTTGCAAAAGTTAGCCACAAGTCCTAATGCTAGTGCCATGAACATGGCATTTACAACTCATATTACAAATGCTCTCATTAAGGCTAGGGAAGAGAAATTAAAACTTGAAGCTTCTATCCCTAGGAAGTTAGAAGATGGTTGGGAGCCCATCATTAAAATAAAAGTGGATGAATTTGATTGCAATGCTTTATGTGACCTTGGTGCAAGTATCTCTGTTATGCCTAAAAAGCTCTATGATATGTTTGACTTGCCACCTTTGGAACATTGCTATTTGGATGTTTTTCTTGTTGATAATGCTATGCAGAAATCTTTGGGGAGAGTTAATGATGTTCTTATTATGGTTAACAATAACCTTGTCCCCGTTGATTTTATTGTCTTGGATATTGAATGCAACCCATCTTGTCCACTTGTGTTGGCAAGACCTTTTCTTAGAACTGTGGGTGCTATTATTGATATGAAAGAATGAAATATTAGATACCAATTCCCACTCAAGAAAGGTATGGAGCACTTCCCTAGAAAAAGAATGAAGCTACCTTTTGATTCTATCATTCGTACAAATTATGATGTTGATGCTTCATCTCTTGGAAACACTTGAATATCACTTTCTGTGCCTAGCTGAAAGGCGTTAAAGAAAAGCGCTTATGGGAGACAACCCACTTTTTATTTCTGTTATTTTATTTTTTTGAGTCAAGGAACATTTCTACCCCTATAGCAATTCCTTTGTATCTTTATTTTATTGCATTGTTGTGTCAAGTTAAGCCTCTAGTAGAAAGTTGATGCTAGATTTGGATTCCTGCGCAGGAACAGTTTTCTGCTGTCCACCGTTTAATTCGTAAGAATTCACAGAAAAATCAAAATGACTTGTGATTTTTTGTGCGTGATCCTCAGATATGTATGCAACTTTCATTAGTTTTGAGTTTTCTGATTGGAGCAAGTTAAGTGCCTCGAATTTTTTTGTCTTTACGGACTGTTCTGTTTTTGACAGATTCTGCCATTTATTTTGCATTGCTCCTTTTGTTGTTTTTGAATGGATCTTTTTGTTCCATAAAATACCAGTGGCTGTAGCTAATGTCCAGTAGCATGTGTAATGGTTTTGTCCATGCAGAATATAAGAATTTTTGATTATGCACTAACCCTCTAATGAAGTTTACTTTGAGTTTGGTGTGGAGTAAGTTTTCAAGTATCAAGAGAGAAGGATGATATGATGTGCTCAAGAAGATGAAAGTGCCTAAGCTTGGGGATGCCCCCGTGGGTCACCCAAGCATGTTTCAAGAAGACTCAAGCGTCTAAGCTTGGGGATGCCCAAGGCATCCCCTTCTTCATCAACAAACTATCAGGTCCTCTCTAGTGAAACTATATTTTAATTCCGACACATCTTATGTGCTTTACTTGAAGCGTATATTTGTTTTTGTTTTTGTTTTTGTTTTCGTTATTTTCATTCTCTGAATAAAATGGATCCTAGCATTCCTTTGTGGGAGAGAGACACGCTCCGCTTTTTCTTATGAATACTCGTATTCTTCACTATTATTTGTTGAGTATTCTTCTATGTTACTTCAATACTATTAGCTCTTGTTTTTCATGCATCTCTTGTTAGAGTTGTTAGTTTTCTTATATTATACTCTCATATCTCATTGTTAAATACTTGGAGAGTTTATTTTTAGATAAGTTGATTGGTGTTTGGTTAAGAACAGAAAATGTTAAATGTGGTAGATGGTATGATGAAATAATACATAATCTTGTAGATCATTAAATTGTGTCACTTGAATCATTAATGTTGTTTTGAGATATTAATATGCTTAATGGTAAAACATGATGGTTTAATAAAGTGGAATGATTAATGGTTGGTCTAGAAAACTTGAAGCTGTGCCACACTTAAATATCCAGTTGATAGCATGATGATATATGACTTCTAATGTTAAAAACAACCGTAATTACTTTGTGTTATGCGCTACGGTCGGGGTCCCAACAGTGACTCGTTCATTTGCCACAGTCCCTCATGGAGTGATTTTCATTATGCCTTGTAAGATCATATTTCTAGTTGGAATCTTTTTGCTTGTGAGTTCTAAGCTGCGGTTTTCATGGCACTTCCACCACCATATTTGCTAGCCTTTTCGGTACTTTGCATTGCCCTTTCTCACATTGAGAGTTGGTGCATACTTCGCGGGTACATCCAAAACTCGTGGGAGATCTTCATCATGTTCTCATACACATAAGCCAAATATCTTACTCAAAACATCCACCATACCTACCTACTACAGCATTTTCATAGCTGTTCCGAGATATATTGCCATGCAACTTCCATCTTACATTACATAACTTGTTGTCATTTATCATTTATATATTGCCTTGCATGATTCTTTACAGCTGATGTGTGGTTTTACCCATGTTACGCTAGATCATTGCATATCCTGCTACACTGGCAGAGGCACCGTTTCATACACTATGTTTTATTCCTTATGAGTTACTTGTATCAAAAGTGTGTTGTCATATTAGAATGTTTGCCCCTAAAAGTGAAAAGAGCCATGGAGGCCATCGAAAAGAGAAACCGAAATAGTAAAAAAAATAGAAAAATAGAAAAAAAAGAAGGAAAAATAAAAAGGGGGCAACATTACTACTCTTTATCCATACTTGTGCTCATGTTATAGCACATGTAGTATTCATAGTCATCATTTGTGCTCATGTTTAGCACCTTTACTCCATATGAGAGAGTTTTCATGTTTTACTTGCATAACTATGTGGGGAACTTTACATTATAGATCTTGGCTTGTATATTCCAATGATGAGCCTCCTCAAAAGTGCTCTAGGTCTTCTTGAGCAAGCAAGTTGGATGCACCCCCACTAGTTCCATTGGAGAGCTTTCATACACTTATAGCTCTATGTGCATCCGTTGTGTGGCAATCACTACTCCTTGCATAGCTTCGATTATAAGAGTTCCTCTTGTCTAATGATCGCTTTTAGCTGTGTGAGACTTTCTTCCGTTGGCCTTCCAAACCCCACTTATTATTCTTTTAGCCACAACATACATACTGGTGCCAGGAACCAACGTTGAACGCTTGCTTGTTTTTAAGTGAACAAATAGAGAGATGGTTTTCTACGTGCATATTGTTATTGCTTGACTTGATCCTTTCACAAAATTGTCATGAGTGTTGGATGCATTAGATGATTATATTGTTATTCTTGAAGCTTAAATCATCTTTAATATCTACTTTGCACGGTTGATTGTTCTCTAGTATTAATTCATTGAAAGTTTTACTTTGTTCTTCCTACTTGTTTAATCATTACTCATTTGATATCAATATAAACTACAGCTTTTATTCATTTGATCTCAATTTACATGCATTACATTACTATATGATCGAGATTGTGTGGAAGCATGTCACTTCAGAAATTATTCTTATTCTTGTTTTACCTACTCGGGACGAGTAGAACTAAGCTTGGGGATGCTTGATACGTCTCAAACGTATCTATAATTTCTTATGTTCCATGCTTATATTATACCAATTGCTACATGTTTTATATACACTTTATATGGTTTTTATGCATTTTCTGTGACTAACCTATTAACAAGATGTCACAGTGCTAGTTCCCTGTTTTCTGCTGTTTTTTGTTTCAGAAAAGCTGTTAAGGAAATATTCTGGGAATTGGACGAAACATGAATAATTTAGATATTTATCATGGCCTATTCTTGTGGAATTGTGGTGTTTGTCTAGTACTGTCTTGGTGACGAGGATATACCGAACGGGTACCCTGTCGTGTGGGTACCTGGTGCACGTGATGATTACAACCCAATTGTCAATAGACTGACGAAGCCCATCAAGGAAGGCCCAAGACGAAGATTGCTTTCCAAGTTATTCATAGTCGGTTGTAGTTTCCATACTTGTAATCCTAGTCGGTTACGTACCCGAGACCTAGCCCCCCATATAAGGGCTGGGAGGGCTACCGATCAGGGACACGCCAAATCAGAACCTCCAAACCCTAGCGAGACGAACTCTCGCTAGACCCTTGTAACCACCACATATCCACAGAGCAATAACAGACAAGCAGGAAGTAGGGGTGTTACCTCAGTCGAGGGCCCTGAACCTGGGTAAATCCCGCTTGTCAGCCGTCGAGTCTACCAGCACTACGCGTTCTCTACCTCATAACTCTAACCCTAGGCTATCGACTATGGGTATTGATGAGGACACCCCTCGTCAATTGGCGCCGTCTATGGGAACTGGTAGTGTTGGATCTACGGATTCGCTGGTTTCGTCTTCGAACGGTAACTCGCCGACTACATCTGCAAACAGCCACGCGCTGACAATCTCGACTGGCATTGAAGCATCAGGTGATCAATCGCCAACTTCGCAAATCGCATCGCTGAAAAGAATCAAACCGTACTCACCGGAAGCACAGGAAGTTTTCGCTAATCTCGATTCAGGTTTCGATCTAACCGTTGGAGAGCACAATTTTTTCGTCGATAAGCTTGGTGTGCAGGACTTGACCGATTCGATCGCGATGGAGGCACTCAAAGATCCATCGACTACGATCACATCTCCAGCAGGCAAGGAAGATACCTCATCACAGATCGATTCGATCCCATCGCCGACATCCCCAACCTCATCCATGTCGACTGAGGAGTTCAATAGGATCATGGTGCAAGAATTCCCAGAGGATAAGGCACAATCTACCCATCAAATAGGCGCAGTCGAGAAACCATCTACTATGGTCACATCATCTGCAAGCATGGAAGCTACGTCGTCAAAGGTCAACTCGATCTCGCCGACAAGATCTCTAGTCGACTCCATAACAACCCAAGAGTTCAATAAACTCTTGGCGCAAGAGCTTCTAGAGGATGAGGTACAGTCTGACTATCAAGTCACCACAGTCGAACACATCACGGCACTCGACACTGCACCCGACTACAGGCAAACTGAAGACACGGACGACAACATCTACCTCGTCGACTTCGCCGGGCCAGAGATCCAAGCGGATCACGAGTTCCTCTCCAGCAACGAAGACGATCCTGAAAAGATACCCGAAGCATACGTCAACACCGACGCCCAGATCAGCAACAACTCCGACATGAGTTTGGACGACGACCCCGAGCCCATAACCGGCATCGATAGCACATACACATATCCCCCGGTCATACCTCGGCAGGTCTACGTTGCGTTCAGCGCCGAAACCTCAGCGGCAGTAGCTAGTCGCAGACCTACAGAATTTCCTTGCACAGTCACATTACCAGATGGCGTGACAGCATTAACTATCACAGCAGAGATAGCAGCGAAAGTTGACAAAATCATAAAGGACTGCACAATGATGCCAGCAGATGCAACCCCAGAGGAGTTGATGACATACAATTATTTCAATTGGCAAGAAACAATGCGATTAAAGGAGTACAGAGCAACACTAGAAGAACGCAGAAAGCAGGCTAGCATCTCGAGTATGCGGAGAAAGCAGCTTTCTCTTAGCTCCACAGGTGCGACGGAGCGCAGGCATAGATCGAGATTCGCCAGCATCCCAGAAGGAGAGAGATCCGGAGTCACTCGCAACTTAGAACATTCGTTCATGACCCTGGACTCCGAAGGCGTACTAGTACCCAAAACAGCTGAAGGTGCCTTGATATCACTTGGAGCATACCTCAAGGCGACAGCACCTCCAGCAGGCGATCCGGCCGAAGAACTACATCTTCAGCAATTAAAGGCGCTCGCACTCGCGGCAAAAGGACTCTAGACGGAGAAGCACAGAGAGCGCAGCGGAAGCCGTTCACGAGATCGTCGCAGTCGAAGCCCTCGCAGGAGTGGCACACGAAAATACTCGAGTCATCGCCGTTCACGGAGCAGGTCTAGGAGATCCGCCAGCAACGATTCGAGTGACGGTCGCGATACAGGACCTTGCGGAGCACGATGCTTCACACGGCGAATCCGCGAGGCCAGATTGCCCAAAAGGTTCGGGTTACCAACAACGCCGAAGTTCAACTGCAAACAAGAGCCGTCAGGCTGGCTCGAGGACTACAAGCTCGCAGTCGTGTGCCAAAGGGGGACAACTACAACAGCACTGCAGTACATACAGCTGATGCTTGAAGGCACAGCTCGCGACTGGCTCAAAGCATTACCCGAAGCATCATACGACTCCTGGGATCACTTTCAGGAGGACTTCATCAAATATTTCGATCCTCTGTGTGAGCGGCCCAAAACATTCGAGGAATTACGGGCTTGCAAGCAAAGGTCGGACGAACCAATTCGAGCATACATCAGGCGATGGACTGCCATCCGCAATTCAGTCGGCACAATCTCCGAAGACAGAGCCATGGACGCCTTCACCATGGGGGTCCTCAGAGAAGACTTCAGAGAAGCACTCGGTCGCCAAAAGCCAAAATCCATGGCAGAGCTCATGAAAATAGCGACCGAGTGGGCGGACGGCGAAGATTCCATAAGGACCAAGCGTCCACTTTCCCCACATGACCGTGAGGATCGACGTAATAGTCGAGACCACCACGACAGGGATGATAGAAGACGAAGACGCAAAAGTGGTTACAGCGACAACGACAAGGTAAAATCCGTAGCAGCGGGTTTCTCACAGGACAATCACGTCCAGGACGACAGACGACCAGAAGATCGCCGCGACAGCCGAAACGATAGTCGCCGCGACAGTCGAGGAGATGATCGCCGAGACAGTCGAACGGACGACCGACGAGGCAGTCGAGACCGCGATCAGCGTAGCGGTGGATACCGAAGGCAAGAGTGGCGTAAACGCACAGATGCAAAACCAGAGAAAACATTTCAAGAGAAGATGGATGATTACTGCAGGCTGCACCTATTCAAGGGAGATGATGGAAGGCTAATCTCCAACCACACCATGGGGAACTGCCGAGAGTTCGAACAAATAGCGGCGGATTACATGACGAGAATCAGAAGGGCCACACCCTCGACTGCACCACCAGCCTACATCGCGCCACCACCAACACAGCCAGTCGCAGCATTACCACCCCCACCACCATACAACCCAGGAAGCCAAGTCGCGGGAGCCATACATAACATACCTCAAGCAACGGAGGAGCAATACCCAAAGCCCCAGGGACAGATGTTCATGATTCAAAAAGGGCGTCCCTCCAACAGGCAGCAAAAGATCCACACTCGACACGTTAACATGGCGGTTATGGCGCCTCCAGCCATACCAGACTTCTTGCGGGGATCTGAAACCGCAATAACCTTCAATCGAGAAGATCACCCACCATCTGTCTACCGACCAGGCCACGCTGCCCTGGTACTCGACGCTCAGATTGGTGGATACGCCATGACTAAAGTCTTCATGGATGGAGGCAGCGGCATCAACATCATCTTCGCCGATACACTTCGCCGGATGAATAGGTCAGTCGAAAATTTACCCCAGTCCACAAACACTTTTTATGGTATTGTCCCAGGTAAACCTGTTCTCCCAGAAGGCACGATACAACTCGATGTCACCTTCGGCGACGCACACCACTTCAGAACCGAGTCGATTGAATTCGAAGTCGTCGACTAGAAGTCACAATACCATGCCATATTAGGGCGCCCCGCATTTGCTCGATTCATGGCAGTGCCACACTACGCATACCTCAAGTTGAAGATGCCAGGCCCGAAAGGGGTCATCACAGTCAACGGAAACTTTCAAAGGTCAGACGCTTGCGACCGCGACTTCAGCAAAATCTCCGAGACGTTCGGTATGGAGCAAACCCTCGAAGAGCTCTCACTTACCAACGACCCAACATACATGCCCGAGCAAAAGAAACAGGCAGTCGACAAGGCATTCAGCGCCGCAGATGGCATAAAGAAGCACCAGGTTCACCCGACTGATCCAGCCAAGACAGTCAGGGTGTCCACAAGCCTGTCTCCTGCATAGGAAAGCGCGCTCGTCGAATTCCTCCGTGAGAACTGGGATATATTTGCATGGTGTGCAGCCGACATGCCAGGTATTCCCAGGGAATTCGCCGAGCACTCCCTCCAACTTAATCCAGGAACTAGGCCAGTCAAGCAAGCAATACGTCGTGTCTCCGGTCCCAAAAGAGAGGCTATAGAGAAGCATGTAGAAAAGTTACTCAAAGCAAACTTCATTCGAGAAATCAAAAAATCAGAGTGGGTAGCCAACCCTGTGCTAGTCGAGAAGAAGAAGACAGGAGCAACCAGGATGTGTGTCGACTTCACCGGGCTCAACAAGTGTTGCCCGAAAGATCATTTTCCACTGCCACGTATCGACCAAATCGTCGACTCCACTGCAGGATGCGAACGTTTATCCTTCCTAGATGCATACTCGGGGTATCACCAGATACGGATGAAAGTCGAAGACGAGGAGAAGACAGCCTTCACAACTCCACTCGGAGTATATTGCTACACCACAATGCCCTTCGGGCTCAAGAACGCAGGTGCCACCTACCAGCGTATGATGCAGAATTGTTTGAAGACGCAAATTGGACACAACGTCGAGGTTTACGTAGATGACATCGTCATCAAGTCGAAAGAAGAAAGCACACTACTCGCAGACTTGCGAGAAACATTCGACAATCTCAACAGGTACAACATCAAACTTAACCCAGACAAGTGTACTTTTGGTGTTCCAGCCGGAGAGCTCTTGGGGTACTTGGTGTCTGCCCGAGGAATAGAAGCGAACCCAGAAAAGATACAGGCCATATTAACCATGCAAAGACCTAAAAAGCTCTACGAGGTGCAGCAGTTGACAGGTCGAATAGCAGCGCTTAGTCGCTTCATCAGTAAATTGGGTGAAAAGGCGTTGCCACTTTATCGACTAATGAAGAAGGCGGACAAGTTCGAGTGGACAGCTGAAGCTGAAGCAGCCTTCATAGATCTCAAACGAATACTCACAAATCCTCCCATCCTGGCGGCACCCAAGGAGAGGGAACCGTTGTACCTATACGTTGCAGCCACAAATAGAGTAGTAAGTACGGCCTTGGTAGTCGAACGCATGGAGGAAGGAAAAACTCAGAGCATCCAGAGGCCAGTCTACTACGTCAGCGAAGTCCTGTCCCTGTCAAAGCAAAGATACCCGCACTTTCAAAAGCTAGCGTACGCTGTCTTCATAACATCCAGGAAGCTACGCCACTACTTCACGGAGCACCCGATAACGGTAGTCAGTAAATCAGCAATCGGGGATATACTCACCAATCCCGACGCAACAGGGCGAGTAGCAAAATGGCTCATCGAGCTCGGGCCACTCGGGATCACATATGACCACCCGAAGGCCATCAAAGCACAAGTCCTACCCGACTTCACAACGGAGTGGATAGAATCTCAGCTGCCAGGAATCCCTGATGTGTCCAACTCATGGACAATGTACTTCGATGGGTCTAAGAAGAACGAAGGCGCGGGTGCAGGCGTCGTACTCATATCACCTAAAGGCGACAAGCTCAAGTACGTGTTGCAGATGGACTTCGAGCGACCATCCAACAATGAGGCAGAATATGAAGGCCTGATCCACGGCATGCGAATGGCTAAGGCACTGGGGTGCACCCGACTTATGATATACGGTGACTCAAACCTAGTCGTGCAGCAGAAAATGAAAGCTTGCGATGCCATAGCCGACAATATGATCGCATATCGCGACCTATACAACACATTAGAAGGTGACTTCGATGGATGCGAGCTACGACATGTGGGGCGAGAAAGTAATGAGGAAGCGGACATACTAGCCAACATTGGCTCGACTAAAGCACAAGTCCCACCAGGCGTCTTCCTGGAGCGAATCCAGCACAGGTCCATTAAAAAGCAGCGGCCCCCATCGACCTCGACTGCCACATCCAGAGACAAAGCGCCCAGCTCAGAGGATCCGGCAGTCGAAGTGCTACTATGCCAGGGCGATCAGGTAATACCAGCATGGACTCAACCTTTCCTAGCATACATGCTCCGCGACGAACTACCAGACGATGCGGCAGAGGCTCGACGAGTCACTCGACGCTCCAAAGCATACACCATCATCAACGGGGAACTCTACAAACGAAGCATCTCAGGTATGTTCCAAAGGTGTGTGGAAATTGAGGATGGCAAAACCATACTTTGCGATATTCATGCAGGAACCTGTGGGCATCATGCCGGCAGTCGATCACTCGTAGCCAAAGCCTTCCGATCAGGGTTTTACTGGCCTACAGCACTTAAGGACGCAGAAGACATTGTCAAAAAGTGCATCGGGTGCCAGAAATTCGCCACCAAGCCTCACGCACCCGCATCAGCACTCAAAACCATACCATTGGCTTGGCCCTTCGCCCAATGGGGGCTTGACATGGTCGGACCACTCAAAAAGTCATCGCCTGGAGGACATACTCACCTGCTGGTGGCAGTGGACAAATTCACGAAGTGGATAGAAGCAGTCCCAATAACAAGCTCGACTGCCGCTACAGCAGTCAATTTCATAAAATCTATCGTCCATCGCTTTGGTGTCCCAAACAGCATCATCACGGACAACGGCACAAACTTCACAGCCGAGGAGTTTCGCTCCTTCTGCAAAGAGTGGAACATTGCGCTCAATTACGCATCGGTGGCGCACCCGCAGTCCAATGGACAGGTAGAAAAAGCTAATGGTCTCGTCTGCACGGGCATTAAGAAAAGACTACTGGTACCACTCAAAAGGGCCGCGGGTGCTTGGGTCGACGAGCTCCCGGCAGTACTATGGAGTCTGCGCACAACCCCAAACGCCTCGACCCAGTTTACTCCGTTTTTCATGGTCTACGGCGCAGAGGCAGTACTGCCATCAGAGGTGAAATTCAGCGCACCAAGAGTCGAGGTGTACGACGAAGACGACGCGAACGAGTCACTCGAAGACTCGGTGGATCTACTCGAAGAATCGCGCAATACGGCCCTTGCTCGCACAACCGTTTATCAGCAGGATCTCCGTAACTACCACAGTCGACGACCCCGACCCAGAACATTCATGGTAGGCGACTTGGTACTCCGGATGAAGCAGAAGAAGGTGCACAAGCTCGCATCACCATGGGAAGGGCCTTTCGTTATCACGGAGGTCATCGACGGTGGTGCCTATCGACTTAAGCACGCCCAGACGGGAGAATTGTCAAATAACCCATGGAACGTGGCGCACCTGCGCCGCTTCTATGCCTAGATGTCATAGTCAATCAATGTAACAGAGCATAAATGTCGAAAACACCAGCAGGTTTCAGACGCGCTCTTTTCCTTACCAGGGTACCTAAGGGGACTGGAAGGTTTTTAATGAGGCGGCTTGCTGGCCAATATCGGGAATAAAGAAAGATGTTCTTTTTCGCATAATTTACTATCATAAGTCAAATCACTCCCAACCCGAAACACTCGAAGACTCGGGGGCTGGGTCCTTGTCATAAGCAGTAAAACTCAGCCACACTCGAAGACTCGGGGGCTGAGTACTTGTCATGAACACACAGCGGCACCCGAAGGCTCGGGGGCTGGATACATACATACTTACATAGAACATCTTACTATTTACACCCCACTCGAGGGACTCAGGGGCTGGATAATTACACAAATTACATAGGTTCATCCTTTACAGGCAAGCCAGAGTCGATAAGCTGTTCGTGCAAACAATCCACAAACACTTCCGCTGAAGCCGCAGTCCTGTCCAAAAACTTCCGCTCCAGACGCGAGCCAGCTGCAGGTGAAGAAATGCGAAAAGTAGGATGTTGGCTGCGAATATATCCCATGACGGCATTGGCTCCAAGAACAACTCTTCGAGTCAAGGCCTCTCGGATGGAAGTTGCAGATTGGAACAGATCAACCAACGCATGAATTCCTTGCGGCTGCGGCCCCTCCGGAAACAAGAAGTGGTTGACACGCATAAACGCCGCCCGGCAACGCTCGAGTAGGATCGCGCCATGGAACACTCGATCCTTCAGGGTAGCGAGTTCGCGGGCGCGATACCTGTCTGCCCAGAAATGCTGAGGGCCGGAGACTGGGTTATTAGTCGCGTTGTCCAAGCGCTCGTTGACCCGTTCCTCCTCTTCCTTGAAGTTTTGGACAAAAACTGCAGATGAGCAACTATCAACAGAAGATAGAGAAGACATAAGACGATCACAAAGGCAATCGCCTGATACATACCTTCGAGCTGCCTGTTCGAGTGCTCGACTTCACCAAGCACATATTCTTCACGCTGGGTGGCAAGAGCTGGTCTCGCCTTAAGGATTTTCAACTCCGTTTGAGTGGCCTTTAGCTCTTGCTCTAAAGTGACCACTCGCTTCTTTGCAAAAGCCAGAACCTTGGCATTATTTTTTGCTTCGGCAGTTGCTCGAGTACCCGCACACGGCCGAGAAGCCTCAATTGGATCGGTATCGTCTGGCTGACAAACGCATAATCATATATTTCAGATGCAGGAAGAAATCAAGGCAAGACAACAGAAGACAAATACGTAAAGAAAGGTGCATCATGGGGTTCATATCATAAACAAAGTAAGTAGCAAAAGCGCCCATGTTGGGTGTCGAATCTTCATTACATAAACTCAAAGTCAAAAGTCTAAACACGGGACACCGACTCGGACCTAGCCCTACGCGACTTGGACATAGCAGCAACAGCAGCAGATCTGCGCTCCATGGTGTCGATACGGATACGCGATAGTCGCGTGGCGGCTTCGGTTACACCCTTCAAAGACAAAGGCTGCCCATCTGACCTTTTTGGGAATTCAGACAAGACAGCCTCATATTCGGCAATAACGCCGCTACCAAGGAGGAGCTTGAGGGTAGACTCCGAGCCGCGTACCGTCAACTCGCGGGCGAACTCCGCCAAAGTCGAGGAACCGGGACCCAGCACGTCAGCGAAACCTCGCACGGTGGCAGGAACTTCACTCGACGGAAGCACTTCCTTGAAAACAGCGCCAAGGGTTCGAGTGGACGCATCTAGGGAACTCTTGGCGTGTTGGATGGCGGCGCTCAGCATCTCCATGGCGCGGTCAAGTGACAGGTCATCACTGTACATACCCTCGGAGGTAGATGCGGCAGCAGATCCTTCACAATTTCAAAAAAGAAGAACGACTGAAAAGTCAGTACAAGGATCAGCAAAAGAAAGGCGCAAAGCATAAATAAAGCATACTAACCTTCTATTACACGCGCAAAATCTGACACTTGGGTCGCGTACTCCCGCTCGCGAGAGGCAGCCGAGCTCAGAGCATCGTCCAGATCCTTCTTCGCGCGCGACTGCTGGTCGACGAATTGTCTTTCCAGATCCTTCAGTCGCTGCTCCAGCGCAGTCGCTCGCTTCTCGACGAGGCCCTTCTCACCTGGGACGGTTAATTAACAGCTCAGCTGCAGAACACCAAAAGCAAAAAAGAGAAGCATCTCATGAAGTAAATCAAAAAAACTTACGGCTCAATTCGTCGAGGCGGGAGCGAAGAATGACCCGTTCCTCCTCCGATTGCACAAAAGCCTTGCCAGTCGCGACAAGGCCACGGACGGCAGGCTGCAAAAGATATGCAATAGATATTAGCAAGGCGATTGATTCAGAACATAAAACGCGAAAATACTTACATGGTCAGCCCATGAGGGAGTTGCAGAAGTGGAAGGGTTCACAGTCGAAGCAGCAGCAGGTGGCGTCATAACTGTGGTAGTCGCTTCAACCACCAAAGTGGTTTTAGCGACATTTAAGTCAGCACGGGGGGAGGCCACAGTCGACTCTTCCACAATGGGAGGAGACTGCACCCGATCGTCACTAGCGCTGTTGCGACAGTATCAAGAGGCTTAAGGTAAAGTAACAAAGCAAGCAAAAAGCAAACACAGCGAAAATGCCTCATAGCTACGTACCTGTGTTCGCCCTCATCTGAATCCGGCTCAGCGTCAAGGCATGGGCCTCCGAAACTCATACGCCCGGACGAGTGCGGCGGTGAGCGCCGAGCCAGAGGGGAGACACCCTTCGCAGGCGAGGAGTTGCCGGAGTCCTCCAGGTCCCTTCGCTCTGCACTCCCCGAGTGGGAACTCGAGGCCTCTTGCCGAGGCACACGACGGCGCCTGGCGGCGGGCTCAGTCGCAGGGTTGCCACCCTTACGGACTTGGTTCACCTCCTCGGTTTCTGTTTCCTCTGTGGCGGAGCTGTTAGCCGAAGGCGGGGTGGTGACGGTTTTCTTCCCCTCATCTAGCAGAGCTGCCTCCTCGGCAGGACCAGACTCGGGGAGGGGAGGAAGAGATGCGGCAGTCGAATGGCCCTGATCGCAAACAAAAAATTACACTCAAAAGGTATTTACACCAGAGACAAAGGACGGCAAAAGCAACAAAGTCCAGAATATTTACCTCAGGAAGGGCGTTCTCCAGACCAAAAGGAGCGACTGAGAAGTTGAAGTCGATAGCTTCGTCAGTCTTGATGCTGGTGATGTACTTCACATGAGCGTCCAGTTCATTGGGCGACAGCTCCGCATCGCTCATCCTGGTGGCGTCGAGTGGGCCTTCATATCGCCACATCGGGTGGGAGCGCTGTTGCAGAGGCCACACCCGACGCTTGATGAAGGTGCTCATCAACTGAACACCGGTAACAGTGCTCAGCAGCTTGCTGATCTTGTCCATAAGAGGAGCAGCCTCTTCCATCTCGTCAGTCGAGAGAGGATGCTCCCACGCTTTCGTCTTCAGCGGAGTCCTCCCAATCGAGAAGGCCGGGTGCACGTCCTGGTCGATGGGGACGTAGAACCACTTGTTCCTCCATCCTTGGGCAGAGTCGACTGCTTTGAGGTTGAAATAGTGGCAGTCGCTGCGGACCTGGATGCCAACCCCGCCAAGTGGGCACACACGCCCGTCGCGGACCATATGGCGCACTCGGAAGATGGACTTCCAGAGTGCCCAGCTATGGGATACCCCCAAGAAACACTCGCACAAAACCATGAAGCAGGCAATGTGCAAAATGCTATTGGGGGTGAGATCGTGGATCTGCACCCCATATGCGTACAGAAGCCCGCGCACAAAATCGTGCAGCGGGAGGGCAAAGCCACGAGGCAGAAATTCGGCAAAGCAAACACGCTCGCCGGCGCGGGGCTCAGGAAGTACCTCCTTGTTGGAGGGCGCGCGGGCGGCGAGCTTGTCGGACGGCGGGAGCAGGCCCGTGTGGCGGAACGCCGCCAGCTTCTTCTCGGTGACTGCGGATTTTACCCAGTCACCGGAGACCTTCTTCAAAGCGGCGGCGGGATTTCCCGTGGAGGCCGCGGCGGCTGCGGCACCTTTCCTCTTCTTGCTGACATTGGCGGAGGAAGAAGGGACGGTAGCGCTCGTGTTCTTCTTCGGGGCCATGGTGAACAGAGAGAGCAAGGGCAAAAGCGAAGGAAGCGCGCGCTCGAGGAAGAAGAGGAACAGGAGGCAGAGGAGGCAAATGGCAGGGTAAGATAACCTACGGCGGTGAGATCTATATCTACCACGACGGAAGAAATGATCTCGGCCGTCCGTGCATAATCGCCAAGCCACGTGGCGCTATCGGAGAGTAACCGTCGCAGGCCACGACGCCCACTACGCACGAAAAACGAGGAAATCATGAGCACGCTCGCGGAAATCTCGCCACGTCCGGTCAAATCATAACTGAACCGGCGTCCACCACGGTCAAACAAGCGGACCCACAATGACACGTCCTGTCAAAGGTCTGCGCGCACGCCACGGTGGTCATGCATGACATCACCCAGTTGGCAAAGTTGTCAAATACAAAAGTGATAGCCGATCAGCTTATCGACTGAACCAATGACGTGCAATCCTGCAAAAGTCTCTCGACTACTCATACAGCAAACGCAGCAAGGACAGTCGAGCATACTCCCATCGGGAGCGGGTAAAAATTTCTTCGACTCATGTACATCAAAGTCGCGCAGCTCTTCAAAAGGTCTCTCGACTAAGGTAAAAGCAAGCATTTCGAATATTGTCAAGCACACTCCCGGTGAAAATGTCTTCGACTGACATTTTCTTTTACGATTCATTAATTTGAGATTATCCTTCATTACGAGTAATAAAGCACAATCTCGGGGGCTACTCCCATCGGGAGCGCTGCCGCGCACCCGATAGATTCAAAAAGCAAAAAAGGCAGTTGATTAAAGAGACTCGCCTTAGTCAAAAGCAAAAAGGCTTAAACTCAAACAAATTCCCGAGTTACGTCAGTCGATGACGCTTCGGATGCTGCATGCATAAAATGCAAAGGTAAGACCCGTCGATCAGTCGAGCTGGGCTGAGGACCACTCCGGCAGTGCTAAGTCCTTAATTTTTTCCGCGTCAGCAGATGCGATGAAAATCCTGGCGGACGCGCTGGGTAGCAAATTTAAGACTGCAGAACGTGCCAGTAAGACCTCAACGGCCTGAGTCGAATCTGTCCAGTGTGTTCCAGGTTCGAGCCCGGGGACTCGAACTTGATTGAAGGCTAGTAAGGTTTTGCCCAAATGTGCAGTTAACTGGTCTCGACTTATCGAGTAAATCCAGGCCTACTAAGTCACTAATCCTTTGTCAAAAGCATAAAGTCATAGTCGAAAGACAATATGAAGCGTACCAAACACAAACATGTGACGTGCACTATCGAGTGAGTCCATGCCTAATTCTCCGAGTCAGCCAAGCACTCGGGGGCTAATGACGAGGATATACCGAACGGGTACCCTGTCGTGTGGGTACCTGGTGCACGTGATGATTACAGCCCAATTGTCAATAGACTGACGAAGCCCATCAAGGAAGGCCCAAGACGAAGATTGCTTTCCAAGTTATTCATAGTCGGTTGTAGTTTCCATACTTGTAATCCTAGTCGGTTACGTACCCGAGACCTAGCCCCCCATATAAGGGCTGGGAGGGCTACCGATCAGGGACACGCCAAATCAGAACCTCCAAACCCTAGCGAGACGAACTCTCGCTAGACCCTTGTAACCACCACATATCCACAGAGCAATAACAGACAAGCAGGAAGTAGGGGTGTTACCTCAGTCGAGGGCCCTGAACCTGGGTAAATCCCGCTTGTCAGCCGTCGAGTCTACCAGCACTACGCGTTCTCTACCTCATAACTCTAACCCTAGGCTATCGACTATGGGTATTGATGAGGACACCCCTCGTCACTTGGGGTGCTCTTAGTGACACTGGGGTTCCCTATATATAGAATGCAACTTTGAGGTGTGCTTTTGTAGCCCTACACATAGTACTCTTGTTTTATCAAGAAGGAGAATAATCTCGAGTAACACTTACTTGCGTTCAGTATGCTAACATGTTGAGAGAGACCACTAGTGAAAGTATGATCCCTAGGCCTTATTTCCAAGCATTGAAACACCATTGTCCATTGTTCCTATAAGAGAAAACCTTTGTCTTGTCCTCTTGCATTGAAGACGATTGCGACACTTTTTACATTCTTGTTTTGTTATATTAAACTTCCATTCGTTAAAACAACCATCTTGTTATTTAAACTTGTTTAGTGCATGATCAACTAAAACTTGTGACACTTTAGTTTTAGAGAATAGATAACTTTTCCTTCTTGCTCCCGCGGATCGATACCCTACTTCCATATTGAGAGGTACTACAGTGATCCCCTGCTCTTGGGGAATATCAGCGCAGAACAGTCACTTTGGTTGGAGGAGACGGAGTCTAAGTCTAACACCGAGTGCTCTTCTTGGGTCACACTCACAGCTAGTCACAACATAAGGAAAAATCCCCAAACCAGCATGATCAATAGTTCCCATGACCGCGTGACCGCGCGGCCGCCGCCGCCAGATCTCCTCGTCCTAACCTCGTGCGTGTCTGCCGCGACCGGATCCCGCCGTTGGGCTGCTCCCTCCATCGCCTCTACACGTCAAGTGGTCGCGGGAGATGAGCTCATGCGACCCCGCGCCGTTTGTGCCAGCCATGGCCCCGTTGTCCTCCTCGCTGACAACCTCCTCTTTTGGAGCTCCGACCACCAAGCAGCCCGTAGGCAGCACGACGCCATCCCCTTTTCCCACCTCACCGGCGACCTCGCATCCCGGAGCTACGACCTCCAAGCAGTCCGCTGGCAGCACGGCGCCAGCCCCGTCGCCCGCCTCGCAGACAACCTCGCCTCCTGAAGCTTCGACCACCAAGCAGCCCGCAGGCTGCACAGCGTCTGCCCCATCCTCCGCTCACTCTGTTCGGGATTGGGAGCTTCTGTCCTCGCCTCCGAAGCTGGGCCGCTCCATCGCCGTTGACCCCATCCGCTGCACTGATGTCTGCTTTGGTCTCTGCTGCTAACGGCAGGAAGGAACACCACGAGGAAGACAAAGAGGAGATGGCCACCCAAGCACCGACTGTTGCCACCAAGATTGCTGTTGATGTTGATGTCGACGATGTTGAAGCCTCTATAGTGGAGAAGGCCCAACCCAAGCTGGTCGCGCTAGCTTCATCGACCTCCTCCGCCGCCATGCTTATCGCAGCTGTCATGGCGTCTCGCAAGGCTGACCCGGCTGGCGGGGGTCGTTTGGCTCGCCCTCGACGTCCCCATAAGCCCTTGGTGATGACGCCCACTCCGGCCCCGCCACCGATGCTAGTGCCATGGTTGCTTGCTCATTGTTGTCGTCACCCCCTACAGGTCAGAGCCCTAACCGAGGTTGTTGGGTTACGGGTGGAAATACAAAAAAAATCCTAGCAAGCATAACATCTTTACCCCAAGAATCTATCTAAGTAGTAATGCGGTAACAATCATGGTATCGGTAACATACCTCTTGTAGACCGATCGCGGGGATTACACCCCCGCACAGGTGTTGACGTTGAAGACGAGCGTAGCCGACCTCAAGGTCACGGAAGAACTTGGTGCAACAACCCGGCGCCTCAAGTGTAGCGCCTCCGAGTACTCTTACATGTACGGCGGACGATGAAGACTCCCGGAACTCCGATCCAGCAGAACCACGGAAGTAGAACTGTTTAGATCGTATCTGGAAGTATCCCGCAGCACGACGACGTGCTACGGTGGAGAATATCTGTAACATCGATGTGAGATCCTGGCTCAGGGCTTAATAGGATTGATAGAATACTCATATCAACAAGTTGCAACTTCTTTTCCGGAAGCTCATCTGAAAAGAACTCCGAGGTTAAGCGTGCTTGGCCCGGAGCGATTTGATGATGGGCGACCGACCGGGAAGTCCTTCCCGGGTGCGCACGAGTGAGGATAAAGTGCGCAGAAAAGACCAGTGTTGATCTGTGGGGCCAGTCTGGAGATCCTAGAGAGCTGCCAAGGGTGACAGACCTGGTCCTGGGGTGGGTCGGGGTGTTACATTTGGTATTAGAGCCGACCCTCGCGGTAACTCGGGCGTGTGCGGGTCAGTGGGCGGACATGTGATATGTGCCGGCACTGGGCGCATGGACGGGTGCCAAGAGGGGGAGTTCCTGGACTGGGGGCTGACCGACGAGGGCGTCGGTCTTCTAAGAGGGGAAGGATGTGAGATCCTGGCTCATGGCTTAATAGGATTGAGAGAATACTCATATCAACAAGTTGCAACTTCTTTTCCGGAAGCTCATCTGAAAAGAACTCCGAGGTTAAGCGTGCTTGGCTCGGAGTGATTTGAAGATGGATGAATGACCGGGAAGTCCTTCCCGGGTGCGCACGAGTGAGGACAAAGTGCGTAGAAAAGACCAGTGTTGATCTGTGGGGCCAGTCTGGAGATCCTATAGAGCTGCCAGGGGTGACATGCCTTGTCCGGGGGTGGGCCGGGGTGTTACAATATCTCACCCTGGCACAACTCTTCGAGTAACCACGTGAGAGTGAGAGACACGAGAGAGAGCAAATTCTAAAGGGAATTATGGGACAAGAAAAAGGGGAGGGGTGCTCCTCCTTTTATAGGAGGATGAGAGGAGGAGGTGGAGGGGCAGCCGCCGGCCAAAGGGTGGGCTGGGGGGTTCGACTGAACCCCCAAACCCTAACCCTTGGGCGGTTTGGCCCACACCTGCCTTGGGGGGCAAGTTGGCCCCCTTTTGGGCCTTCTCTCCTTAGCAGTTGGCCCATTTAATGGGCCCCTTTGTTAAATACGAATTTAATCATTTATAAATTCATTAAAATAATATTAATTCATTAATTAACATTAATTTAACATATTTATATCATATATAAAATATTGTATCTCTTCCGGAACTTTTCCGAAACCCTCCGAACTTCCTTCGGTTATCCGATACGACTTCGGAATCTCACCCGGAACATTTTCCGGTGGTCTCTAAAATATTCTCCACTAACTCCGAACATCTAAAACCATCTCATAATTCATCGAACCCTTAAGTGTAATACCCTACGGTTCGAGAACACTCTAGACATCACCGAGACTCTCTCCGGTGAATGATCAGCAGGGGGACCTGGATGGCCATGTTGACCCTTGTGCGCTCACGAAGATATTTTGTCGTTGAACCGTAAACGTTGATAAATAATACCCTATTTCTTTGTTCCTTTGATACTAACATCGTCTGAGATCTGATCGTCGATATCACGATACCGGGGTTCAATCTCATTTCCGACAGATGCTTCTTTACTCGTTCCCGTGATCTTACATCTCATGTGACCTAGTCACTTGCTCCGCAGCGTTGGATGTAATCTCACCGAGTGGGCCCAGAGTATCATTCCTTTCACGCGGATGAACAAATTCCGATCTCGATTGTCGAGGAATGACTCCCACGTAACAGGGGTAGTCTCGCCCCGAAGAGAGGTTCGAAAGTGGGCTGAACACGGAGGTCAAACAACCCTCGATGCACGCCGCGACGTTGCTCGCGGTGTCTGGAGTGGGGTTGTACGACAGAGAGTGACACCGGCCCTTACCCAGGTTCACGGCCCTCAAGGTGAGGTAAAACCGCTACTCCTGCTTGTTTGAATTGCACTGCGGTGACTACAGTACAACTAGCCTCCGGGCGTTGAGAGGGTCCGGAGGTGGAAGACGCTATCGAGTTCGGGATCGAATCCCGGATCCCTTGCTACGGAAGTGCCCCCTCTCCTTATATACTTGCCCCGGGCCTCATCCCTGCGACCTGCGCAGTGCAAGGGTTCCCACATGGCGACGAGCGGCGGAGCGGGGTGCACCACTGCTCGCTGGTCCATGGACTCGGTCCATGGTCGTAAAGCCTGCCTTCGTGGCAGGGCAGCTGTCTCCTCCGTCCTTGGACGCAGCTCCTCCGTGCTAAAGCGGCGCGCCGTGGCCGACAAGCTGCAGACTTTGCAGAGCGGCTCGCAGGTGCGGCAGAGACCGTGGGGAGTGCCCACGGTGACGTCGTCGTTGGAGCATTGTGCCGGCCAACTGCTTTATCACCAAAGAGGAAAGCTTCGTTGGCGGCGCAGGAGACACAGAGCTTTGTTGACCCCTTTTATCACGGGAACGGCAACTGCGACGCTGTCGCTGTCGCTGTCGCGCGCGCAGACGCGCGCGTCACCCTGCGGCTGCTGCAGAGCCCATGTGCGCTCTGCAGCGCTTCCTTCGCCGCGAAGTATCCCCTCAGGGGCCTGAGGCTCTCGAGGGGGGGACCGTGCTGGCTCCCTTCAGAGGGAGAGAGCCCTCAAGTGGGACGCCCTCGGGGGGAACCTCCTTCAGGCCTCCGGTGGCGCCTCAAGTCCCCTCCAGGGGTTTTAGCCTCGGGGGGCTCCCCAAGCGGTCTGCTTGGCCCTTAGCCGTTTCGTAGATGCTGTCGCGTGTGCGGTCAGTGGAGAGTGGGCTCTGCACACCCTAGAATCCACTGGGCCGACAGTAGCCCCCGGGCCCATGATGGGCACGTCGAGGCCCGTTGGGACTAGGCGAAGCGTCGTGGGCCCAAAACTGCAGGCCGGCCGCGGGACACGCGTCACCTGGAGGTGGACTTGCGGCGACTCGGCTTCTCCGGCGGAAACTTGCGTAGTGGGGGGGGCCCACCACGTTCGCCACGTCTACCACGATCGTGCCTTGGTAACTGTTCGGACGGGGTTTAAAGCTGCGCGGTTGTCCGAGCCGCAGTCATTACCCCGTCCAGTCTTGTCCATCCAGTCCATCAGTTCTCCGCCTCCTAGACTCCCATCTCCGGCGAACTCCTTCCATCCTTTCGCTCCCTCCGTGCTCCTGCCCTTCTCCTACCATGGGAGGATCCAAGGGCAAGACGACGGCGGCCTTGGCCCGCCAAGACGCACAGGAGGGGGTGGAGTTCGGCTCCGCTCTGGTCGGGGCGCGCATCACCGCGGCGGCGCTGGATAAGATCCAGCACCTGGTCGCCGGGAAGCACAATGAGCACGGCGCCAGCGCCATTCTGCCTGCGCGGACCGGTCGCTTCCCCGCAGGCTACTTCCCCATCTTCCTCCAGACTCTTTTCGCTGGGCTGGTGCCGCCATACTCTCCCTTCCTCGAGGCCGTCCTCGAGTTCTATCAGATCCACCTTCTGCACCTCCACCCCAACGCCATCCTCGTCCTTTCCATATTCACCTTCTTGTGCGAGGCTTACTTGGGAGTGAAGCCCTCGATCGCTCTCTTCCGAAGCTTCTACGCGCTCCGGAACACTGCGAAGAAGGAGCGGTCGGGCTGCGTGTCCTTCCGCATCGCGGACGGCATGGGGGACGTCTACATCCCCATGGCCTGGAGCGGTGATAGGCCCGTGACAGCGGTGTCGAAGAAGGTGGATGACTTCAGGCAGAAGTGGTTCCTCATCCGCGTTCCCTCGGAGAGCTCCCTCCTCGAGGTCCCCGAGGCACCGCCCGTGAAGAACACCCACTGGGGCTAGCGTTCCCTGGAGGGGCGCGCGCTGGCCGACCTCGTGGGCCATCTGAGGGCGCTTCGCGAGCACGGCCTGACCGGCCAGCTGGTGGCTGCGGAGTTCGTGAGGCGCCGCATCGCCCCCCTTCAGGCGCACAAGAAGCCGATGTGGGCGTACACAGGGCCTACGGACCCGCTGCGGCTGCACATGAGCGACCATCGCCCCGCGGTCGTCGAGACCATCCTGGGAGGCCTCTTCGTCAATCCGGAGGTGCCCGCGAGGGTTCATGTGGCGATACGGCCCCTGTTTGAAGTCCCGGACAGGCGCCGGGCCACCCTGGCGCGGGTGCCCGCGTTCACCCTGCTAGGCTTGGCGGGGGAAGAGGAGGAGGAAGAGCCCATGCCGGCGGACACCACCGAGTCGCCAAGCACATCCGACTCGGAGCAGGGCGACGCGGAGACGAGGGTGGAGCCCTCCGCCGGCGTGGGAAGCTCCGCGGGCGCGGGAAGCTCTTCCGGCGTTGCGCCCCCGGCTGGGGAGGTCCACGAGCTTTCCTCTGGCGACAGCGAGGAGGCTGCGGCGGGACGCCAGGAGACGAGGACCAAGGCGGCACATGACTGGTCTGCCGGGGAGCCCCCGAGCGCTTGCCACAAGAGGAAGGCCGAGGAGGCCCCTCAGGCGGGGGCCCGGGCCGTGCCTTCGTGGCGCTCGCCAGGCATGGCGTGGGTAGACACCCGCGCCAAGAAGGCCAGGTGAGATTCTTTTGCCTTTGCTCTTCCTTTCTGAGTCTTGCTTGCGTGCTCTTCTTGACCGATCTTTTCCTTTCATCTCAGCGGCCCAGAGCCTGCGAAGCGCCGCAGGCTTTGCAAGGCTGTGGATGTGAAGAGGGCCACCCCCGAGGCTGGACCGGAGGTCGAGGCCGGCGAGACCGCGGCAGCGGAGGCCTCGAGGCCTGTGGTGGGGGGCACCGCAGGCTCTCAGGAGGAGGTGCCTCAGGCGGAGGCGTCTTCGCCACCGCCCGAGGAGGAGCGGGTGGAGGAACAGGTGGAGAGAGTACCCACTCCACCCCGCGCAGCCACCCCCCCAGCGCAGCCAGGGGCTCCAGCGGGTGCCAAATCGGCGCCAAGCCCCCCTAAGTCCCGCAGGGAAGATACTCCACCGCCGCCGCCGGACACTGCGGAGGAGGAGGGAGCAGCGAGGACCGGGCCCCACGCTCCTGCCCCGGACGCGAACCGGGAAGTGCCACCCGAGGGGGGAAGCACTGGAGGCCTGGGACCGAGCGCCGAGACGGAGGACCTGCCCCCGAGCCCCCAGGCCTACGCGGGGGCCTCTGCCGCCGAGCCGGACGCTGGTACGGGACCCTCGGCGCCTCGCGGACCGTCCCAGGGCCTCGCTCTGGGCGGCTTTGACTGGGGCCGGGGGCGCCGCGACGTCGCCTTCCGCTTCGTACGGGAGTCTCTGGAGGGGCTCGAGGCCTACCTGGCCACGGAGGACCAGGCGCTCGCCCGACAGCGGGATGAGCTTGCTGACGCCTGGGCTACCTTCCACGCGGCCGTAGAGGCCCGGCGCAAGAACGACCAGGCTCTGCAGGAGGAGCGCGAGGAGGCGGCGCGCTTCGCCGAGGAGGTCCGCGAGGGGGCCATGCGCGAAGCGGAGGAGCTCCTTCAGCCCCTGAGAGCTGAGCGCCGAGCCGCGGCGGAGGACCTTGCCGCGGCCCGGGCGGAGCGGGAGGCCGTGGAGCACTCGCTGGCGGCGAAGCACACCGAGCTCGTCGAGCTCGAGAAGAAGATCCTCGCGGACGCCGGGGTTGTGCGGTCCGCCCTTGACGAGCTCCGCACGAGCCTGGAGGCCCGCGGGCGCGCTCTGAGCGAGCGCCGGGAGGATGCGCGCCGGCACGACGAGCAGCTGGCGCTGAGGGAGCAGGAGCTGTCAGGACAGCGCACGGCCCTCGAGGCCCGCGAAGACAGCGTTGCCACGGCGCTCAGCAAGCTCGAGCGCGAGGTGGCCGCCCACAAGGGGAACGTGGAGCGAGCCAACACGCGGCTTGCAGAGCGGAAGGACGAGCTCAATAAGGAGCTCCGCGAGAAGGAGAAGGAGATCCGCGCCGCAGTCTCCCGGGACTACAAAGACAAGTTCTCCAAGCAGGAGGACCGCTTTAAGACGAGGCTGGGCGAGAGCGGCGCCCGGATCCAACAGCTCGAGAAGGCAAACGCCAATCTCGCCGCCAAGGTGAAGCGCGAAGCTGATCGCCGCCGCGCCGCCGAGAAGGCCCGTGAGGACATGTCCCAGGACCTCGCCTCCCTCATGGGGGACATGGAGGAGATGAACCAGCAGGTGGGGCCTGCCGTGGAGAAAGCAGTGGAGGCAGCGGAGAGTATCAAGGCGGCGCAGGTGCTGTCGCAGCAGCGAGAGCGCATGTTCCTGTCCTTGACGGGACGGGGCCGTGAGCTCGCCGTGAAGCTGGGAGCGGAGGCGCCGAGCGTTCCGGCCCAGGGCCACGCTGACGCCGCCACCTACCTTCTGTACTTTGAGCAGCTCTTCACAGCGCTCGAAGGCCCTGCTGCGGAAATCCGCGACGTGGTCGAGGAGGAGTGCCGCCAGCTTCTGGCGGTGGCGGTGGATCGCATCTTCTCCAACCTCGTGCACCTCCAACCTGGGTTCGACCTCGCCACGGTGACCGAGCCACTGGAGGGGGACGCTGGGTGGAAGGCCTCTAGCTCCGTCCGCGACCAGGTGGACGACTTCTGCAGCCGCTTCAAGCGGGCCGCTGCAGAGGATGGCGGCGAGGGGAGCGAGCCCGAGGAGGAAGAAGAGAGTGACCGGGACGGCGTCGAGGCCTCCGACTGATCTCCTCCTGGAGTCTCCTCCTGCCATGTGTCGCGCTTGTAGCGCTTTAGGGGCGTTTGCCTGTTAGAGACTTTCATTTCTCACTTTGTAATTTATTTCTTCATTTTGTGAACAATTTGCTATCAATTCAGTGCGTGCTTCCCTCGAGGGGTCTTTGCTTCATCTCAGTATCTTTTTCGCTCTGCGTCGTTGGACCCTTCCCCTCGCACTATGACTCCTGCCGCTGCGGTATGCTCGAGCAATGACTCGACAAGGCCGGGGGGAGTTTAAGGCTTGGGAGGTAAGAGCCCTCGAGTCACGATGCTGAGGGCCCCCCTTTGACGCGCAAGCAGTCCACGGAGAGTAAGGAAAGAACCACTTGAGGAACGCAGAGCGCTCATGAGAGAAGTGTGAGGATTCCCTTGAGGTGAGCGAGAAACTTAGCTTCGCGAGGCTTTTGCCCGACGTAGGCCTTCTCTGGCGAAGTTCTGCCCTTCAGGGGCCGAGGGTTTTCCTCCGCAGGCCTGGCGGGGACTTTTGCTCTCTGTGGATGTTAGAGGGGCAAGCCGAAACGCTAGAGCACAGTACTAGGGACTAATGCGCGCTTATAGTTCCCCTCAGGCGTTCCTTGCGAGGAGAGAGAGTACCAAGGTCCTTTGAAGAGATGGCGTGCTTGGGAGGGCCTGCCCTCTAGCCAGAGCTCGGATCCTTGGGTTTTGCAGTGCTGCTGGTGTGTCATTTGAGGCACTGGCACCGTACTCAGCCCCCGCTCGCGAGGTGCGCATGTGGAGAGATATAAGTGCCCATTTTCAATAAGGAAAATAATGCTGAAATAAACTCACCACCAAAATATTACATAGCGGCGCCGTAGCGCATAGTTCACTTAGGAACGGAAGTGGCGCCTGAGCGCAAAGTTCACTTGGAACGAAAATCGGTTCATTACACTTGGGTTTGCCAAGCTAACGTTCCTTCCATGTCGAGGCATGGGGACCACCCATTAGTGGCAGAGGTTCACTGCGGCCTGCGAGGGCTCATTTGCAGGAGAGCTCGGAGGGCTGGGCCTCGGGAGAAGCTTTGAGAAGCTTGGAGGTGAAGCCGTGAGCTTCCCTCTACAGACAAAAATGCCTGGCGTGACTGTGATCACGGGTAGAACTTGCGCAGATGCGCGATGTTCCACGGGTTCTTCACGGGGATGCCGTCCTCGGTTTCGAGGCGTACTGCGCCAGGCCTGGCGACGTGGGAGACCCTGTAGGGGCCTTCCCACATCGGCGAGAGCTTGTGGAGACCTTCCCTGGAGAGGATTCGCCTGAGGACGAGGTCGCCCGCCTCAAGGGTGCGTGAGCGCACATGGCGGCTGTGGTAGCGTCGCAGGTCTTGCTGGTACCCTGCCGCCCTGAGGGCGGCCTGACGGCGCAGTCCCTCGAGAAGCAGCAGGTCGTCGTTGTGGAGGACCTCCTGGGTGTCCTCATTGAAGGCAAGGACCCGTGGCGATCCATGCTTGATTTCTGCGGGGAGGACTGCCTCAGCTCCGTAGACCAGGGCGAACGGCGTTTCGCCTGTAGGCCTCGAGGAAGTTGTGCGTATGGACCAGAGCACGGAGGGGAGCTCGTCGATCCAGCCCTTGCCGTGGCCCTTGAGGATGTTGAAGCTCCTGGTCTTGAGTTTGTCAGGATTTGCCTCTATGCCACGGTGGGACACGAGAAATCCGAGGAGCTTGCCTGAAGGGACCCCGAAGACGCACTTGGCGGGGTTCAGCTTGATGTTCACCTTTCTCAGGCTGGCGAAGGTTTCCTCGAGGTCCCTCAAGAGGGTGTCCCCCTCTCGAGATTTGACCACGATATCGTCGACGTAGGCCTCGGCGTTTCTGCCCATCTGCGCCCCCAAGGCTTTCCTCATGAGCCTCTGGAAGGTGGCTCCAGCGTTCTTCAGGCCGAAAGGCATGCATGTGTAGCAGTACACACCACAAGGGGTGAGGAATGCCGTCTTCTCCTCGTCCTCTTTAGCCATCTTGATCTGGTGATAACCAGAGAAGGCGTCCAGAAAACAGAGGAGGTCACAGCCAGCGGTGGAGTCCACGATCTGGTCTATCCTCGGCATGGGGTATGGGTCCTTGGGGCAGGCCTTGTTGACATCGGTGTAGTCAATGCAGAGTCGGCCTCCTCCAGCGGGTTTAGGGACGACCACGCCGTTGGAGAGCCAAGTGGGGTGCGCGACTTCGCGGACGACGTTTGCCGCCTTTAGCTTCTCTACTTCCTTGATGATGAACGCTTGCTTCTCGGGGGCTTGCTTACGTGCTTTTTGCTTGACGGGGCGTGCGTCTCGCCCCGAAGAGAGGTTCGAAGGGGGGCTGAACACGGAGGTCAAACAACCCTCGATGCACGCCGCGACGTTGCTCGCGGTGCCTGGAGTGGGGTTGTACGACAGAGAGTGACACCGGCCCTTACCCAGGTTCACGGCCCTCAAGGTGAGGTAAAACCGCTACTCCTGCTTGTCTGAATTGCACTGCGGTGACTACAGTACAACTAGCCTCCGGGCGTTGAGAGGGTCCGGAGGTGGAAGACGCTATCGAGTTCGGGATCGAATCCCGGATCCCTTGCTACGGAAGTGCCCCCTCTCCTTATATAGTTGCCCCGGGCCTCATCCCTGCGACCTGCGCAGTGCAAGGGTTCCCACATGGCGACGAGCGGCGGAGCGGGGTGCACCACTGCTCGCTGGTCCATGGACTCGGTCCATGGTCGTAAAGCCTGCCTTCGTGGCAGGGCAGCTGTCTCCTCCGTCCTTGGACGCAGCTCCTCCGTGCTAAAGCGGCGCGCCGTGGCCGACAAGCTGCAGACTTTGCAGAGCGGCTCGCAGGTGCGGCAGAGACCGTGGGGAGTGCCCACGGTGACGTCGTCGTTGGAGCGTTGTGCCGGCCAACTGCTTTATCACCAAAGAGGAAAGCTTCGTTGGCGGCGCAGGAGACACAGAGCTTTGTTGACCCCTTTTATCACGGGAACGGCAACTGCGACGCTGTCGCTGTCGCTGTCGCGCGCGCAGACGCGCGCGTCACCCTGCGGCTGTTGCAGAGCCCATGCGCGCTCTGCAGCGCTTCCTTCGCCGCGAAGTATCCCCTCAGGGGCCTGAGGCTCTCGAGGGGGGGGACCGTGCTGGCTCCCTTCAGAGGGAGAGAGCCCTCAAGTGGGACGCCCTCGGGGGGAACCTCCTTCAGGCCTCCGGTGGCGCCTCAAGTCCCCTCCAGGGGTTTTAGCCTCGGGGGGCTCCCCAAGCGGTCTGCTTGGCCCTTAGCCGTTTCGTAGATGCTGTCGCGTGTGCGGTCAGTGGAGAGTGGGCTCTGCACACCCTAGAATCCACTGGGCCGACATCGATGCATACGCCTCAACATACCCCTTTCGAATGCCCGATAGTAACCTTTCTCGTTGCTCCAGTACAATGCAATTTATGGTGCAGTCAAAGCATTCTCTGGGAGTAGCGATTAAATACCATCTCACGGTCTAAGGATTAGGTTTCAACGTTTCTTATCACTGCAACTTGAACATCATGTTACGATCTCGTTGCAATGCTAATCTTTGGGTAAGTCCATCACAGCATTTACTAAATGGTGTGACCACATTACCAACTGTCACAAAATCCATGATCTGAATCAAGATCATCTGTTGCGTAATGAACTAGTATTAATAAAGACTTACTAGGGACACTGGTTGGTTTAATACCACACATGTATTAACGATTCCTATTAATACTGTTATAGCATGATATAACCCTATTACAAACTTAATGACATACGTCAATAATCACTATATTATTTGCCTCTAGAGCATATCTCTAACAGAGGTACTCTCCTCGAGCCTTCAAGGAAGGACTTGAGCATTGCGTGGGCTCGAGGAAGGTGCTTTCGTTGCCTTGATCATGGTCATCAAGTCAGGACATGTCATGAGCCTTTCAGATGCACTTGTTGTCGTTGCCCTAGTCATCGGGAGAGGTTATGTCATGCTCTTTCTCCGGTTGCTCGCGATCACTCTCCAAACGCTCGTGATTGCTCTCATGTCACTCGTGTTTTGTCAGCGAAGCCGATCTCCATTCGTTCAGTCTTGTTCTTCGCTGAGCAGGAGTTGGTGAAGGAGATATGCCCTAGAGGCAAATAAATAAGTAGTATTTATTGCATTATCTCATAAGTTTATAATAGGTTTTTATATTATGCTATAACTGTATTAATCGGAATTATTAATACACGTGTGATACATAAACAACCAGAGTCCCTAGTGAGCCTCTATATGAACTAGTCCATTGGGCAACAGTTGATCGAGATTCCCGATCAAGGACAATGACGTCGGTTGACAATGGGGTCATCTTATTAGTAGAATAAGGTGATGGACATACGCAAAGTATTGCAACAAGATCGTATTACGATGTTTGTCATTTGCAATAGATAAGTAATATGATAGCTTATTCCTTAGACCGTGAGACCGTGCTTATTGCTACTTCGTAGGGGTACTTTGAGAGCATCAAACGTTGTGTCTTATATAGCATGACAATAACGGTGTCCATCTTGGGTATCCCGAAAGAGTATGTTGAGACGTAAGGATCAAGAGCGGGATTTGTTCATTCTTGTAATGGAAAGATACTCTGGGCCCACTCGGTGAGATTGCATCTATATAGCTGCGCAGCTTATGACTAGGTCATGGAGATGTAATATCACAGACGAGTTAATAACCTATGTCGGTAACGAGATGCAACAGGACATTGGATGTCTACGATCACATCTCGGACAAGGTAGTATCGCAGAGACAAAGGGAATGAATATCATGTTTACGGTTCAACGACGATATTCGTAGAATGCACAGGGACCGTCATATACATCCAGGTATCCCTGGCGGTCATTGACGAGCGGAGGGTCTCGGTCATGTCTGGAGTATTCTCGAACCGTAGCGTAACAAGCTTAAGGTCTTAACGACACCTGGAGAAGGTTCTGGGATATTATAGGATTTTATTGGAGAGAGAGAAATGATCCGAAAAGAGTTCCGGTGGTCCGGAAGGAGTTCCGGGAAGGTCTGGAATGGTTTCAGGGATGTCCGAAAGATGTTCGGGTGGTCCGGAAAATGTTTCGGAGTCACGGGAGATTAAATTATATGTAAATATATTAATTATGAATTAATAGTATTTTATATTAATTTAATTATTAAATAATAAAGGAAAAAGGGGGCAGCCCACCTAAGTGGGCCAATTGTGGCCCACTAAGGTGAGCCGCACCAAGCAAGGAAAGGGGGGGCTTGGGCCCCTAGTCCAATTCGGACTAGGAGAGCCGGCCGAAACCCCCTCCCCCTCCTTTTCCTTTAGTCCCACATGGGGGAGGCAAGGTGCTTGCACACCCCCTCCCCCCTTTATATAGCAAGGCATATTAATTGGATTAATTACACACAGAAAATACAATTAATATTGTAGCAGGCCGGCTGAGCTGTTTCTCCGCCCGCTTTGCCTCCTCTCTCCACCAAAGCTATACCGTCGGGCACCGTTGCCCTGCGGGATTCCAGAAAAGTTCTACCCCTGCGATTTCAGCTGGATCTGAATGACCGGGGGTTGTTGTTAAGCTCCGTATGTTTGCGAGTGCTCGGAGGCACCACATTTGAGGAGCCAGGGCGACGTCGTCTCGCCCACCCAGCAGCCCTGTCGCTGCCCTGCCGCCGGCGCCACCCCCCCCCAGTCGCCGGCGCCTCGCCATCTTCCGCCCGACGCCCGTCGACGCAGGTCTTCGTCGACACCCCGGCGTCATCGTCTACATCATCGCGGCAAGTTCTCCGCGACCTTGAGGTCGGCTACGCACGACTTCATCAGCAATGCTTGTGCGGGAGCGTAATCCCCGCTATCGGTCTACATGGAGGTAATGTAACCCGTTCCGCCACCGTTATCACATGTACTAGATAGATAGATCCTGGCTAGTTAGGGTGTTCATACGCTAGAAAAATTATTGTTTTCTGCACCGGAACCCCTTCAGTGGTATCAGAGCCGATCTATGCGTAGTACTGCTGGTACGGTTAGAACTCATGTTGAATGAGGACGTCTTTCTTATATTTGCTACCCTCTAGCGTGCACTTGCGATGCCTTCGGTATTGAGTTGATGAAGCAGCCCGGACCGACTTTACGCGTACGCTTACGCGAGACTGGTTCCACTACTGACATACGGCTTGCACCGTATCTGTGGCTGGCGGGTGTCTGTTTCTCTCTCTTTAGTCGGCAAAGCATTTTCAATGAAGGGCCCGAAAGGGATGCTTAAACATGCTATTATACGATCGACGTTGTGGTACAAAGTTCGTAGGTAGGGAAACGGTTCTCTTACGAATAAGCCTATATGCCACGTAAAACTTGCAAAACTAAATAAAGGTAGAGGCGTCTAACTTTGTTTTGCAGAGGCGTTATTTTATGTGACATGGTTACGGTAAGTTTGATATTACTCGTACTGTCGGAGGCAATGGAGGGCACCGTAGACTCGGAGCCATGCCGGGGCGCCCAGGGCCAGGCACATGGCGCCATGAAAGTCCAGGCGCATCGACCATGTCACATCGCACTTCATTACTTTATGTTGATATTGTGTTGTTGTGTATGCATCCTATTGATTGCTTATATGTTAGATATACAACGGTAGCATCATAAATAGGATGATCCCTAACAAATACCAAAAGTGTGTTCTCCCTCGTTGCGCACCACCAAGAAAGTTCTACGTTATGAGGCAGGCCGTGACGATCGGGTGTCAGACATATCGTCGTTCGCATACAGTGGGTGTAAGCCATGTTGCACGCGCAGGGTCTTCGAGGTTTGATTGGCGAGCCTAGCATATGCAGATATGGCCTCGGAACACGGGAAGATCGAAAGATCGAGCATGAGTCACAGAGTTGTTGTGATCGACATTTTATGTCCACCTTTGAAGCTGTGCCGCCGGCCGTGACGATCGGGGGTGGTATAGTGGATGGGGGTCGTGTAATCGCTATCATTATTTTAGGGATAATAATTTTAGTGGAGTGTGTTTGATAATATGATTATAAACTAAAACTCACATATATTATAAACTTTACCTTACCTCTTTTGCGATCACATCTGTAGACTACGAAACTATACTTCGGTTACTTCGTCAAGAGCCCGGATTCTACCTTAGAAGCCGACGGGTCCAACTTCATCAGCTGGTACATTGGTTTTAGAAACATCCTCAAACACAACAACATCCTGTATGTCCTCGATGAAGCATTAGGAGAAAGACCAGATGATTCTGCTAGCGAGGAGGAGGAAGATGAATAACGTAGGCGTCGAGACATATTCATAGAAGTGGAGATCACCATGACCGTATGCCTAGCACCTGAGTTGAAAGAGTTGTTTCAAAACCAGGAGCCATATGTCATGATTGATGCGATAAAGACGCACTTCAAAGATGAATTGAGGCGTGAGCAATTCAGGCAGCTTAGAGAGTTCCGGACCATTCATATGGAGGAGCACACCTGTCTGAAGACTCATTTGAAGAGATTGTATGACATCTACTTCAAGCTGACAAATGTTTTCGATTACTGGATGGCGGATTCATGTGCCATTCAGACTGTCCTGATATCTCTGCCTCCAAGCTATGAGAAGCATGTGCGTGAGTACGTTTTGAAGACCGACAATATGAACTTCTACAAGTTCGTGTCCGAGTTCAAATCTCTGAAAGTTGATTCCATCGAAGGAGAAATCTTCGATGCTACAGGTATATATTTGATATATACAGAATTATAAATGAATTCGCTCCTTGATATATGATAAAGTATTTGATACTTGTCCTGTTTGTGAAACAGGTCCTGATTATCACATATATGCGGCGAAGTATGATGTGACCTGGCACTGAAGATGCTGATCAAGGAAGTTGATGACTATTGGTGTTCACGTCCTCAAGTTATCATAGTTATCATTAATAGTTTTTGATAAGACCTTTTTGTAATAGTGAGAAAGTGTGTTTAGTGTCTTGATTGATACAAGACAAAGTTATTCATATATGTAATAAAACAAGTTCAGTTGTTTTATGTTATGGAACAAGCCAGTTGTTTTATATTATGAATAAAGTTTTCACATCTCAATTACATTACTTGTATGATAACATTCATAATAGTAGGAATGATAAAATTATGTGTCCAAGGAATGAAAGGTTTTGTTACTAGAACAAACACCATCGAATTTGATCATAAAGGCAATGTAAGAAGTAATAGATACTTTTGATCTATTTAAGTATTGCATGTGCCGAATTGATTGAGTTTAAAATTAGTATTGAAGTGTCAATACGAAAGAAAATTAATTAAGAGTCATTTCGAATGATTATTAAATTAATTATATGGTGAATTTCACTTGATCCGAATTATTCTATGATTATTGGTAAATAAGTGTATTTACATAATAAATCATGAGTCTGAAATTAATTTGATAAAAGATCAAATGGGGTTTTTCAGAAGAAAGATTAGTGAATAATGTATTCGCAAGATTCGATCAAAGGACAATATTTTTGAATTATGGTTTCAACACAAAAGACTTGTGGAAATTCGTTTCACAATATTATAATATCAGATATAGTGATATGTGACATATTATAATCATACTCTATTTTTAATAAAGTGTGGTCTTTCAGAATCTGTCTTAGAATCTCTTAATATGTTCGAAACATTATAGTTCATGTCCACTTTAGAAAATAGATGTTTTTCAACAGTAATTCGTGTGATCGACAATAGTGTCGTTATATAGATGATTATACGATAATTCAGAATATACACGAATAGTTCTTTGTAGATTACTCACATTGGATGAGAGTGTATTCCAAAACCCAATAGAAACAAAACTCGTATTGTTGTCTATGTAATTCCGAGGAAAATATGATTTTTCGAATTATGGTTAATGGAATAAAATTAGAAGCTTGAAATAAGGTGTCAGACCTATCTTTACTATTAAAGCAGAATGCGTGGTATGGTGTCACAATCCAAATGGTGTCACAAACTAAATGCCATGCCACTACATGACTAATTACGCTACTCTGCCACCTACTCTGCCACCTATAAGTGAACATACCGGTTTGAAAAAGAAAAGAAAAAAGACCGACCCATCTATGCCTCAGATCCGGCATGCAATTAACAAATTTGATCCATCCTAACAAACCTCAACTCAATAGGCGATGGTGAGCGCCACGTAGTCTACGATGCAGTAGTTGTTAGCACTAATCTTGACTTAGCAGTATGAGTTGTTAGCTAGCTGCATGTAGCGAGCTGACCGAGTCGTGCATGCGTTGTGTGCGTGTTGTTAGCTGTTAGCGAGTCAGTTAGGTGCAGTCGTCCTGCGCGTTAGAGCGCGTCATGCGGGCGGCCGCCGGAGCGTGCAGATCAAACAGCTGAGTGTGGCATGCATGTAGGTCGTGCGATCATACTGTTAGTGGTTAGAGAGGTGGGCGGCGTCGTGTGTGCGAGCTGTGGCTATAAAGCCCACTCCTCTGTAATCACCATTGTTGGTACCGTGAGCTGAAGAAATACAGGATTTGGGCGTCGCGGCGCTCCGGCACCGGCCACTGAAAAATGCCTGCGTCTCCTCACTGGTCGTCGTCTCCCACCTCCTGCCATTGTCTAAGCGAGTGCAGAGGTCCAAGAGTGAGAGGGTGCAGCCTCGGGCTGCACCAACAGTAGTTAAAGGCAATTAGAGCTAGCTAGCTCGCTAGCCACTTGCACCGGCGCTGATGGATCCTTCTTGGGCGGAGGACGCGTGTCGGCGGAGGACGCGTATCGGCGTATCGGAAGCCCTGAGCACAACAGCCACAGCAGCCGCCGCGTACGCGGTCCTGGCACGGAGCATGACACGTGTTCCGCTCGCAGCTCGGGTGGGGCGCCAGCGACGCACGCTCGTTGTCGGGAGTGAGACCGGCGACGGCTTCGACAGTGAGAAGAACCTCATGTTCGGTTGTTCGACGCTGCGGGACCTACCTGTCATGTTCGACACCCTCGCCATGGACAAGGTGCCGAGGAGGCTGCGGGAGCGATCGCTCAAGATCTGCCTGAACGAGGGGCGTTCACGGTAAGCCCTGACCACCACCACCCGGTTACGTTCCCTTGCCATGGACCCGGCGGTCAAGCAGTCCATCGTGGCTGCCCTCGACCTGTTCGCCAACCGGAGGGACTACCGGCATATCGGAAGGCGGGGAAGCGGAGGCGGAGGTGAGGTACTAGAAGATCTCTCCTGGCGTCGGAGGAGGAGGGGCAGCCATGGCGGCCTTCCGGCGGCGGCGGCGACAGAACCTCACACTGTGCTTCCCTTAATCCCGTGAATCGTATGCGGGATAAATGCGGCTACCGCGGGGCGGCCGCTTATTCCACTTATTTTCAGACATACAAAACGGGCGCCCACATACATAGATAAGTGGGATTGACGAAGCGGCGCCGCGGACAACCCGCTCCCACTTGCAGCCTGAATGGTGGCGTTTCCTATGTCGTCCGACCCACCCTACCCCTGTGGTCATCTCAAACAGCTGATTTCCGTAGTCTGCAAGAGCACCTCCTTGACATTCTCCTCCTCCGGCGGTGGCAAGTCGCGGGCCTCCATGACCTTTCGCTGGTGAGCTTTCCCGGCCGTGCCTGACGGCTGGCTGCCCTTCTTGCTGTTGCAGCAGCCCATGCCCCTAGACCTCTACTGTCCTCCTTCTTTCTTGCCGAGCAGGCCGCCACGCAGGTCGCGGTTGTCTGCCTCCTCAGCTCCGCTCGCCTTTTGGCGCCCCGCACGGAAAGATGGTGTTGGACGGCGGTGCGCTTCCTCGCCTACTATACGACCGCACGGTGGCGGTGGTGCAGGGCAGCATCCGTGCCGGAGCTCGGAAGAGAAGAAAGGGCCGTGCGACCCCGCAGTCAAGCTGGTCCCAGCGGAGGGCGCATGGCGGCAGCCGGCGGTGCGGACGCGTTCCAAGCGTTGTCGCCGGCAGCAACGCAAGCGACAAGGCACCACACCTGCGGGTCGACACCTGCACACGCAAGGAGAGAGAAAGACGATCAGGGAGCGACCCGAACGGCAGTCTCTGTCAATTTTAGGTAGGATAAAAAATTGCAGTGTCTGACGAAGAAGGATAACGAGGCAACATGGGGTTCCCTTTTGACATGTACTCCATTATAATACATGTTTCCGGTTTAATGGCCTTCGTTGACTATGCATTAGGTATCCATGCATTTTCTCATGGACTACCTATGGTGTCATGAAAAATGGCGGAATACAATCTGTGGTTGTCGTATGTGACAGATAAGCTTACTTAAGCGGAATGGTGAGGTGATTTATTGGAAAGTGGATGAGGAGGGGATGTTTAGCTCTATTCTGCATAAGCATGTTCAGGTGCAAAGAATACCCACTTTCTACTGCATTGTCAAAAATCACAAACCTTGATTTTCCCTATAATTCTGATTTAATGATATGTTGTTAAGCTGCAACAATTTGCAACGTAAAACTTTCCTACAATTTTATTTAATTTGATAAATTTACCTTGACTCGGGGCCATATTTGCAAAAATTCATTAATTTATATTGGATCCTTTATTAGAAATTCAGCCATACCTAGGATCAGTCTCACTAGGTTGGATGGCCATACCCCCTTGCACGTTTTGAAGAATGAGATATCCAAAATATGTTTGTTGGGTCAATCTTTTTTACTGGACCTGTCTTAATCCCTTTCGTGTTGTTATTTAGTAAGAGAAATTTTGTACAATTTTGCCATCGATGATAGTATTCTTATCAAGCTTCAGAAGCTAAAAACCCTCGTCTGGAAAACTATTCTCAATTTAGATTAATTTCAGAAGGTCAAAAGTATCATATGGAATACTATTCTCAGTTTAGATCCATGGCAGAAGGTAGAAATATTTGCATATTTCCAGAGCACATCTACTGCAGAATAAAATATATTAATAGGCTCGGAGAGTAGAAACCTCAAAATTCTGACCACTTTACGGGCCGAGGCCATTGTTTGGCCCATAGCAGAGCCCGTAAACGTGCGGCGGCCCATAAACGGGATAAGGGCGCCCGTAGATTTCCACCGCCGACCGCTATTTATGTCGGGTTCGAGACATTTCCCCGTTCCAAACCCCTATCCACCGCCGCCGCTGACGATCAATCCGCCGCGCGACTCCGTCGATCCGACGAGCAATCCCTCGCCGCCGACGTAGATCCACCACCGCAGCCGCCTTAGGATGGCCCCCAAGCGCAAGTACTTTCCACTGGGGCCAGGCAGTGAGCCTTTCGATGGGGACTTCTCCGACGAGAAGCGCGCGCAGCTCGTCCGTAGCGACGCCGGGCGGAAGTGGCTTGCCAAGAAGTTCAGCAAAGGCAGCCCGATCCCGCCGTCGTGCTTCAGGCGCGAGGTGGAGGAGTTTGACCGCTGCGCTGGGAGCGCGAGTTCGAGCGCCGCCACCGCGTGCAGCGCAACGGCGGCAAGGGAAGCTCACGTGGCGGCGGGAGCAGCTCGACTGCGCCACCTGCTCTTCCTCCACCGGAAGAGTACGACGCCGCCGCCTTCGGGCCCTCGGTGGTGGTTGAGGACTTCGTCCCCGACGAGACGGTCGACTCCATCACCGCCCTCGTCCTGCTTCGTTCCGTGCGCGACGCGGAGGAGAAGCAGGCGCAGCTCGCCCGCGACAAGGAGATCGACCAGATCCTCCTCCACCAGAGGCTCGAGGCAGACTGCCTCGCCGCGGAGAAGAAGGCTTACTGGGAGGCTAACGCGAAGGACGTGGTCGACCTCGTCTTTGACGAGGACTGAAGCTCCTCGGCCTCGACCTCATCGCCGCCGCACCTGAGGCTCCGGTGAGCCCATTTTTGGCAGTACGGTTAGGGCGACGACGAGTTAGGAGTAGTTTAGCTTTTGGATTAGTGTAGTTTTACGTAAATTATGTGTTAATCGGTGATGAACTCGTGTGTCGAATGAATCGGTGAAGAACATTCGTTTGTTCCCGCCAAAATTAGAAAATTTGCAGTTCCGTTAGGTTTCTGCTATGCGCCGCTCGTAGTTGTGAGCAGAATTGTCAAAAAAGGTGAACTGTAAACTTTATTTGAGTTTCCGAGTTTAAGAGCTCTGTTAGAGATGATCTTAGTGTTCTATCTGATAGGATCATGTAGTAACATTACCCATGGTAGGAATTAAATAGTACAAGCAATATAAGATATGTAGGAAAGTTTAATCAAGACCACTATGCCATGCCACATAAAGATTGTTTCAAAATTCAAACACGCAACTTGCAAATATGACATCTATTACACGTTAAATTTACTTTCGAGGGAATTTTTTATGACAAGGTATAGTTCTAGATTTATCCATAAAAAAAATATGAACATTTGGTTTGCTTAAAGATCATATTAAGCACTTTTTCAAGGATACACCCGAGCGGGTATATCAGTTTTCAAGAAGGGGAGGCCAAGCGGCCAAATACAACGCGGTTGGCACAGGCGCCAAGCTCGCTCCACCGAACAAAAAGCAAAAAAGGATCACTCTCCCTCCCTCCACCTCTCTACCGGTGCAAGTCTGTCCCTAAAGAGGCGCGCTGCCCGCCAGTTGTCTGCCTCGTCTAGGACCTTCCTCCTAATCGTCTGCACGGACGGGGGTTCACCTTCGAACACCACATCGTTGCGATGGCGCCAATTGCACCATGCGATGAGAGCGATGGCGGTCCACACGTCTCTATCACCCTGACTGGCTGGCAGCCAGTCCGTCAGAAGATCATCCGCGTCTGGTATTCCAGTGTCCAACTCCCACCGGTGGAAGAGTGGAGTCCAGGTCTCACGGGCCACCACGCATCCGAGAAGAAGGTGGTCGATGGACTCGGGCTGCTGGTCGCATAATGGGCAGGCGGCAGGGTGGGGCAAACCACGACGACTCAGCCTGTCAGCAGTCCAGCAGCGACCCTGCAGTGCAAGCCATAAGAAGACCTTGCACTTAGCCGGTGCGCGCGAGTGCCAGATCTGTTCCGTGGCACCCCACTCCACTCTCCCTTGGAACATCGCCCTGTAAGCAGATCTGGCCGCGTAGGAGTTGTTCTTCTCCCAAGTCCACACAAAGGTGTCTATTGAGCCTTCCACTAGGGTGACGTCAACAAGCTCATCAGCAAGGGCGAGGAGTTCCTGAATCTCCATGGCAGCGAGATCGGTGGGCACGTCTGAGAGCCAGTTTCCCGCAAGTGCCTCCCGTACCACTCGTGACTTCCGTGCCAGCTTCGGAATCCTCAGGAAGAGGTTCGGAGCGGTCTCCCTGATTCGCCCTGAGGCCATCCACCTGTCAGTCCAAAAGAGGGTGGAGGAGCCGTCTCCTAGCATCGACCTCGTTGCTGCCTCGAAGATGTGCCTCACTACCCGTGGAACTTGTATGTTGAATTCCACCCAGGGTTTGGAGTCATCGGTCCTGGACACCCAGAGCCATCTTCATGTCTCATTTTCCCACTTGTATATTAAGCACTAATAGTTACTTGATAAGTTAAAACATAGATATTATTATTTAAGAATATCTTCATGTCTAATTTTCCCGTTGCAAAGCACGGGCACTCAACTAGTATTCATAAAAGTAGAATATTGGAAAGTGTTCCAAAGGGTATATGTCTACAAATGAAAATTTGATGATTAAGAGTGAAGGAGACTAGAAAATTGTTTTCTGCTTGCAATCCTCTTCGTAAAGATCATAATATTTTCATGAAAGAAGCTTCTAAATAAAGTGATGTTATATTAATATTGTTGTCAGGTCACAGCTTAATATTAAATATTTCAGATCTTGTTGACAGATCAAGGTGCACCTTATAAATACGAAGAAAGTTGAGAAAATATCAGAATACGAACAAAGGCTTTTGAGCCTGAAAATCCAAGTTACATTTAGAAGGATTAAAACAGTAAGTGTTACTATAATTCCTTTATTGAAGAAATAAGATTTCTTGATTGTCATATAAAGTGTTATGTGAGAAATGTAACTATAAGAAAGACGTGAAAGCATATTTTGTCAAGAAATGTATCTTGGACAAGATCAAATTTGTTGACTACATTAATGTAGACATGCTTGAAGTCTATGGGATTTGTATTGATGGAATACTATGGTTTGTATTGAATTCGAATTGATAAGAGATCAATGATTTTGGTTCGACCAAAATGTCGAGATAAATTATGAATTTAAGTGGGAGTCAAAGTTAGTTTACTCAGGTAGAATATGTAAAGGACATATTTTTGAGTGGGAGCTTAGACCCTCATATATGTAGATAACATATTTTGAGTGGGAGCTCGTGTTCTCAAATGTGTGGAGACATAATTTGAGTGGGAGCCGAATTCATCTTGTGTAAATGACACATTGTGAATTGTACCAGTAGAATTAATCAGAAAGATGAAGTTATGAAACTATTTGAAAGTTAGTGTCTATTTGGAATAGAACGGGAATTTTAATAGTTAGTCGAGTGGTTTCGGATTATGTCTGAGGAGTCAGAATAGATTAAAACCTAAGGATGGTCCTTGGAAATCCAATTAATCATTAAGAGTAATGATACCCGGTAATAGTGGTTGTATGACATGTTGGTCTATTATGTAATATTAGACATCATACAGAAACCATATTGTCTGCTCGATGAAATATGACCGATGTTCTTAGAACAAGAACAGTTGTAAAAGTAAATTTAGAATTTACTGGAAGTAGAGGTGTATTAGTTATTAGATTGACATTGGAATGTCGAGTTTTCTACGTAGGTGTGAAAATATATATAGATATCGCGAGGTTGTAATTGTTACAAGGAGCTCTCTATGACTGAGTGTGTTTTCAAGGAAATTATCTGGTTAACAGAATCAGAGTAAGCGCTGGGAAACAGAAGTCTCACTTAGTTACGGTATTTGTATATATATGTTATTGGATAACATGATGATATCAAACAAGTTGATATCAATGAATCGCAAAAGAACGCACAATTATGTATTGTACAGATTGTCAGAGTAACACTCTTCCACAAGCAAGCATTATCATATAACGCTTATTTGATAAGGGGTTTTTGATGAAGTAAAATGCAGCTGGTTTATTTGTACTCTAGTGCAAGTGGGAGACTGAAGGAGATATGCCCTAGAGGCAAATAAATAAGTAGTATTTATTGCATTATCTCATAAGTTTATAATAGGTTTTTGTATTATGCTATAACTGTATTAATCGGAATTATTAATACACGTGTGATACATAAACAACCAGAGTCCCTAGTGAGCCTCTATATGAACTAGTCCATTGGGCAACAGTTGATCGAGATTCCCGATCAAGGACAATGACGTCGGTTGACAATGGGGTCATCTTATTAGTAGAATAAGGTGATGGACATACGCAAAGTATTGCAACAAGATCGTATTACGATGTTTGTCATTTGCAATAGATAAGTAATATGATAGCTTATTCCTTAGACCGTGAGACCGTGCTTATTGCTACTTCGTAGGGGTACTTTGAGAGCATCAAACGTTGTGTCTTATATAGCATGACAATAACGGTGTCCATCTTGGGTATCCCGAAAGAGTATGTTGAGACGTAAGGATCAAGAGCGGGATTTGTTCATTCTTGTAATGGAAAGATACTCTGGGCCCACTCGGTGAGATTGCATCTATATAGCTGCGCAGCTTATGACTAGGTCATGGAGATGTAATATCACAGACGAGTTAATAACCTATGTCGGTAACGAGATGCAACAGGACATTGGATGTCTACGATCACATCTCGGACAAGGTAGTATCGCAGAGACAAAGGGAATGAATATCATGTTTACGGTTCAACGACGATATTCGTAGAATGCACAGGGACCGTCATATACATCCAGGTATCCCTGGCGGTCATTGACGAGCGGAGGGTCTCGGTCATGTCTGGAGTATTCTCGAACCGTAGCGTAACAAGCTTAAGGTCTTAACGACACCTGGAGAAGGTTTTGGGATATTATAGGATTTTATTGGAGAGAGAGAAATGATCCGGAAAGAGTTCCGGTGGTCCGGAAGGAGTTCCGGGAAGGTCTGGAATGGTTTCAGGGATGTCCGAAAGATGTTCGGGTGGTCCGAAAAATGTTTCGGAGTCACGGGAGATTAAATTATATGTAAATATATTAATTATGAATTAATAGTATTTTATATTAATTTAATTATTAAATAATAAAGGAAAAAGGGGGCAGCCCACCTAAGTGGGCCAATTGTGGCCCACTAAGGTGAGCCGCACCAAGCAAGGAAAGGGGGGCTTGGGCCCCTAGTCCAATTCGGACTAGGAGAGCCGGCCGAAACCCCCTCCCCCTCCTTTTCCTTTAGTCCCACATGGGGGAGGCAAGGTGCTTGCACACCCCTTCCCCCTTTATATAGCAAGGCATATTAATTGGATTAATTACACACAGAAAATACAATTAATATTGTAGCAGGCCGGCTGAGCTGTTTCTCCGCCCGCTTTGCCTCCTCTCTCCACCAAAGCTATACCGTCGGGCACCGTTGCCCTGCGGGATTCCAGAAAAGTTCTACCCCTGCGATTTCAGCTAGATCTGAATGACCGGGGGTTGTTGTTAAGCTCCGTATGTTTGCGAGTGCTCGGAGGCACCACATTTGAGGAGCCAGGGCGACGTCGTCTCGCCCACCCAGCAGCCCTGTCGCTGCCCTGCCGCCGGCGCCACCCCCCCCCCCCCCCCCAGTCGCCGGCGCCTCGCCATCTTCCGCCCGACGCCCGTCGACGCAGGTCTTCGTCGACACCCCGGCGTCATCGTCTACATCATCGCGGCAAGTTCTCCGCGACCTTGAGGTCGGCTACGCACGACTTCATCAGCAACGCTTGTGCGGGAGCGTAATCCCCGCTATCGGTCTACATGGAGGTAATGTAACCCGTTCCGCCACCGTTATCACATGTACTAGATAGATAGATCCTGGCTAGTTAGGGTGTTCATACGCTAGAAAAATTATTGTTTTCTGCACCGGAACCCCTTCAGTGGGGCTGCGGCGGTAGGTCACTCATCTTTGCGCGTGTCAGTGGCGCCTAGAGTCCCCAGTTTGCTTTGTTGCGCATGGAGCTCATTCAGAAGGTTGAGTTGCTTCGCTTTGAGCTCCACGACGCTCTTGCAAAGCTTCAGGTTACGTCGGTTCAACCTTTGTCGCCTGAGCTACAGATTGGTTAAGTCGATGAGGGAGGGACCGAATGCTTCTTTGGTGAATTTTCTCTCTGTGCTTTGCATATGACGTTGTTGAGAGTGATGTCGTTGCCGAGGTTGTGGCTCTCTTTGTGGATATCTTGCCTGGGCTGCAGGATCCTTATGGGGAATCATCTATGGTGGTTCTGACTGAGCTGGGCTCATTGGAGTCTTTGGTGGAGGACATGGCGCCATCCCCACCTTAGTCCTGCCAGCTGCCCTCCTGTCTGGATAGTGTTGCTTTGGTCACCATCTCATCCTTGAGTGACCAGGTCGATGAGACAACTATGTTGCCGCCTAACTCTGAGGTCCTGTTCGCGACTTGATTATCAATTTGGAGGTGGCTTGCTCTGGATATGGCAAGGATATTGCTGACGTGTTAGCGGGGACAACCTCAGATGGTGTCTTCATGAAGATGGAGAAGTCTCTTAGAAGGAGGGCAAGAAAGAAGCTTTGTGTCGCAAGGAAAGCTTTCACATTTTTTTCTTGATTGTTCAACCCATTTAAGATTGTTGTGTTGTCTTTTCGTGGTTGTGATAGGTTGTGTATGTAGTTGTTTGTTTGTAGTTGTTGCTCGCTTTACGTGTTTCGGTGTTGGTTTGTTGGTGTTCGTTGTATGATTTTCTCCGGTTTCTTCCTGCTTTATTCTTAATTAATGGAAAGACAAATATTTTGCTTTTGTTTTTTTTTTTAATCAGCATACGTGCGGACATGACACAGCTCGAACGCGTTCCTTTCTTTGTATTTTGGTTGCCGATCAACATAGTGATTTACCAGATTATAGCCTTGTTCGTCTTGGGTCACAGTAGGTCAGTAGCCCTGGTAGTGCTCCGTCCATCATCATGGTCCTCAATCTAATCAGTTTGGGGCAAGCCCGGTAAACTCACTATCATCTTCTCTACGGCGGTCTTTCCTTGTTTAGCCTAACAAAAGACCACATCCCATTTTCTTTCTTTTAGCAGAAGCCGCATCTTTTTCATTTTTAGCCACAACCCAAATACTTTTTATTTCATAATACCCAAATACTTCTTTTTAGGTGCACATCCCAAATACTTTTTTCTTTCTTTTTTGACTTGCACATCCCAAATACTAATATAGACTCTTCTGTACTGTCATAACTTAGATGCTCCCGTCCATGACCGGCCCACGATTGCATGCAGAGGAAATGATCAGATGGGCCGATACATATGTCGAATCGTCGTTGAAGGCCAAGAGCCCAATCTCAGAGCAGAGCTGAGCCCATTGCGGGAGCCAAGAAAATCGCTGTGTACTTTACTTTCTGTTGGACCGGATCATTAGGTGTCCTTTTTTCAGCTTTTTTCACTTATTTGATTTCTCCATTCTTTCCTTAGCCTTTTATTTTCCATTTAATTTTCTATTTTATTAATTTCGTAATGTTTTATTTTGGTTAGGGTTACTTTTGAGTTTCACATACATAATCCCTTGGTATTTACGTGCACATTCTGCAAAGAGATAAATGCATTTAAGGAAAAATACATAAAATAATTTAAGATATTTATTGTAAAAATTCATGGCGACGTTTTATTTTCCATTTAATTTTCTATTTTATTAATTTCGTAATGTTTTATTTTGGTTAGGGTTACTTTTGAGTTTCACATACATAATCCCTTGGTATTTACGTGCACATTCTGCAAAGAGATAAATGCATTTAAGGAAAAATACATAAAATAATTTAAGATATTTATTGTAAAAATTCATGGCGACGGTAGGGGAGTGGATGTCGGCGACGGAATGAGGTATGTAACATCGAGGGATAAGAAGACGGGATGGCGCTCGACAACTAAGACTGAGTGGGATGGCGACGCGATGCACGTTCTTGGCTCACACCGAGCGACGGAGTGGTCGCAACTTGCAACGAAGGGAAACAGGGAATAGAGGGCCGAGCCGCACCTGTCTCAGTCAAATTATTTTCGTTTTCCAAATATGCCTTTTGGTACACAGGTTTACCTGCCACATCTGCCCGTTTACTAAAAAAATAAGGGTTTGTTTGAGTCTCAAACATGAAGATTTTCTTAAGTCTCAGTCACCCGAGAATTTCAGAAAAATGCAACCGGATGCGAGTTACACTTCTTCTTAATTGATTGAGACCTTAAAAAAATTTCAGCCGCATGAGTATTAGCAAAATGGAAAATAGAATGCTCCCTCTGTTTCATAATATAAGATGTATTAGTATTTGTCCACATTAACATGTATCTAGACATATTTTAGTATATGTGTATACTTATTTTACTGTAAATCTAAACAATATGCAGAATGACTATAACATCTTATATTGTGAAAGGGACGGAGTACTTAGTTCTCACGTTCCTTGTTTCAGATCAATCTGCCTATGTCACTGTCAGCGTGAAACATCTCGCTACAAAACCAAGCATGCCAACCACATTTCACAACTAGTCGCTATGACATATGGGCAAATGGGCTAACTTGACATCACGGTAGAATCACTGGGTACCAAGTGCTCGAGTCGATCCAACGACAGAGATGGAGGCAGCAGGCAATGTGCAGTGCCAATGCTGCCGAGCGCCAAAAAATAATCGAGTGACCGCAGACACCTCTACCTAACGAAGAAGATGGTGGAACAATCAAAATGGGGAAACGTTTATACAGTACTCCATGCCGGTTACGTACGGCTAGCTAGCTGCTGTACAAGATGACAAAGCACGGGAGCACGGCCCGGGGGTTGAACACCAGCAGCTCGGCGTCGTCCTCTCCCCGGCGTACACCACCCGGCGGCGGCACGGGCACCATGGAGTCGTAGGCCACCTTGTGGTCGTCGTCCCCCGCCGCGCCACCATGGACGACGCGTCCCGCCACGACGCGGCACACCAGCATGGCGCGGCGCACCTGCAGGAACGCGAACTCGCGCTCCACGTCCTCGGGCAGCGACGCGTGCGCGGCATGCCCGGAGGAGTACGTGGCGATGCCGTCCACGTCCGCCTGCTTCCCGGCGAACCCGTGGCGGAGGATGGTGCAGGTGCAGCAGTAGGGGCTACCGCACACGCCGCCGGCGCCCAGGGAGCAGAGCATGGTGGAGCAGTGGAAGCGGAGCCGCTCGTTACCGTCCGCGATGCACCTCTCCTCCACCACCGCGCCGGCCGGGGCAGTGCCGGTGCCGGTGCCGGTGCCAGCGCAGCGGCGGACGGCTCGGGCGCGGACGAGGTCACGGTACTCCTCGAAGCGCGAGAGCGCGCGCGGGTTGTGGTGGATCCTGAGGATGCGCCGGACGATCAGAGGGCCGGCGTCGGACGACCAGCCGGCGAGGAAGATCATGCGGATGATGTTCATGCTGGAGTCGACGTGGGAGAGCTCCGACAGGGAGTGCTTCATCGCCTGGTGGAGCTCGAGCTGCTGCGGCTTGGTCAGCACCTCGCCGCACACCTTGCATGGGAACAGGTCCCCGCGGGCGGCGAACGACCTGGACAGCTGCCTGGTGGCCTGCGGGGAGCATGGCACGGGAGTGACGCTGAGGGACCTTGGCGAAAACGGAGACAGAAACGGTGACGCGCACGGCGACGACGGCGTGGACAGCAGCACCGACGCCTGACGCTGCGTCACGGACTCAGCAAGCGGCGACGACAATGAGGTCGTGACGGCCTCCCCTTCATCCGCGGCCGGAACGGCATTCTTGGCTCCGGAGGAGGAGAAGACGCGGTGGAGGTAGCACCGGAGGTTGGTGGCGAGAGACGACACGTGACGCCTGCGCCTGGCCCTGGCCCTCTCTTCAACAAAGGTGGAGGACGACGCAGCCGGGGAGAACGCGAGCGGCGATATCTTCCTCCTCTTGCTGCTGCTGCCGACGCCAGTACCCTTCCCGTCTTCCTCCTCCTGATGCTGTGAGGCAGAACCAGGCGAGAAGCAGCAGCCGGCGTGGCCAACGTGGAGGAACATGACAAAGAAGAGGGACAGGAACCCGTGCAGCAGGGAGCTGCATCTTGCACCACCCGCCATTAGTCCCGATCTCCGGAAGCTCGGGCTCCAGGGGCGGCGACTCAGAAGTCAGATCATGATCATGTCGTCCCACGACAAGGCTCGGGCTGCAGAAGGGAGGGAAGGAATGCTCTGATGGTTAACGGTAGAGCAAACCCAGGCGGGAAGGGGGCAAGGATGGATGGAGGTGGAAAGGGGAGGGAAAAGCTCGGGTGCTTAAAAGATGAGATGGGAACGTGGGCTGTGCGTGTGTGGCTGTGTTGGCAAAAGGACGGGAGAAGAAAGGCGATCCGGGGACAGCAACAGGGTGTTCGTCTGGTCCGGGTACACGGACGAATCAGTTGAATTACTACTCCTACGTAGGATGCAGATGCACCGCAGCAGCTAATCATGCACTAAGCTGCTACTAGTATCGATGGTGGTCGGCACCGTGCTCTTCCCAGCAGTTACACCGGAGAGATGGCAGATAGGGATGCAGGAACTTGCAGAGAGAAAGAAAAGAAGGGCCGAAGCGGACGGGCTACCGATCTAAGACCAGCTTGATGCCGGTCAGTTCAGATCAGATCGGATCGGATCGGATCAGGCTCGTCGGCGCCGTACTGGATTGGAGAAGTGTAGGTTCGGAGGGAGCTATCATTGTTCACAGGGCCACTCAAATCTTTTCTACTGAAACTAGCAAACCTGTCCCGATGTCTCCTCTCTCGATCTCCATTATGCATCATCGCGCACCGTCTCGTCTCGCTCCATTATTCTTACTCGTCTACAGAGGACGAGATTAGAAAAATGGCCAACGGCCGGGCTCTCGTCAGCGGCCAGCACGGAGGTCTTGCCGACTGCCGTGCTGGCCTGCGCCTGCAGCTAAACCCCAAAGAAGATAGACGAGGCAACGGACGGTACAGGGTACAGAGGACAGGACAAGATACGCTCGGTTCCAGCCTCGCTCCTGAACAAACGGCAAAACGTGCAGCGGCAGAGCTCCATCTTCGAGCACAGAACGTCAGAACGGCCTGGATTTACGTGCGTTTTCATATGAGCCGGGAGCCCAGCCCAGGAAGACAAGATACACGTCCATGGGAATGAATCTTACCACTGCCTGTCCATGTGTATCCTCCTGGAGCCTGGAACACGGCCAGAACAGGTGGGAGGCCACGTCCACAGTTGCATAATCATCTGCTTCCAGGTACAGGGTACTCGAGTGAATGGGATCCGAGAGACGCTGCAACGTGCAAAGCAACGTTAACACCTCAAACCTGCGCCTGTCTTGCACAAGAAACGAATGGTTTGCCGGTACCCGGTGCACTAAACAAACTGTCAGTCAGACGGACCAGAGTTCTCGAGATCGAGCACCATCTCACGGTGTCCTGGTGGGGCTCTCTAGTGCCGTCAGTGACACATTCATGTTCCTAAATGAGATTTTCTTAAGCAAAAGAACCCTTCAGCACATGCATATAGTACAACGGTACAAAAAGACCACTCCAATGCGATTTCCAGGATCTCATCAACACATACACAGGTGGTAGTGGTACTCCAGCTCAGGCGCTCAGCTGGTAAACCAAGAATCCAAGAAAATTCTGTTTATGATCCTGCAAGTCGCGGGAACTATAATGGTGTTCAACTCCAAACACTCACCAAGATAGTAAAGATCAAAGTACATTCTGCAATGAAGTGCAATCAACAGGCTGGCTTACACCCACCACACAAACCTACTCGCTCATTCAAAAACACTGCATCTCAGCTCCATACAACTGTCAAGGCATAAGGGTTTCAAGCTAGTAATATAATGTACACCCAAGTAAGTACTCCCTCCGTCTCAAAATAAGTGTCTCAACTTTGATAGAAAGTGGATGTATGTAGACATAAACATGTCTATATACATCCACTTTTTATCAAATTTGAGACACTTATTTTGGGACGGAGGGAGTAGACAAATTAGGAGCAGTAGATGAAAAACAAGGTCCAGCACTGAAGCAACATGCCTGATACGTCGAGTGCAGCACAGCGCGAAGGGTGATTCCATAGCGCCCGTTGCCTATCTTTTAATGTGGATAATAACAAAATATGACCATTCAGTTATTAGCTAAGGACTGTCACTATCCCAATATAATTTTAAACGAATGAAATAATAAGCTATCATGTGGGTACAAGCTTGTGGCTATCTCTTTCTTTGTATTAGTATTATCTGCAATAAAATCTTGAAAGAACCACTCTGCCAACTAACCTGTACCGGTATTCTAGAAAACCTATAACTGCACAGATTAGTTGTTGCAAATACTGCTTTGGTGACCACCTTTACTATATGAAATAAATCATTAGAGCTGTCTTTTTGGAGTCTGTTGTGATGTTAAACAAAAACCACTTCCAGTTTAACAATCGATTTATACCATACAACATCCTGAACATAAACGTCCTCATAAGCACCATAAATTATTGCCCATACTTGATTTTCAGGGAGTGCTGCAATTCAGTACGAATATTCATAAGAAATGGCAGAAAATTGTAGGTCAGTGGTCGAATCTTGCACTGGCAAAGATCCTACTCTTACCTTGTTTTAGAAAAAAGATCCTACTCTTAACTCGTTTCAAAAAAAGATCCTACTCTTACAATAAAACGAAGGTCGCAACTCACACTATAAGGGAAACTGAGTTTAAGATTGAAAGAGGAAGACACCTATTATGATACGTATAGTTTTATGATAATTAGTAGTAGGGTCAGCCTTGAAGTAGTCATGTTATTTGAAAATGACAGTGTCCTAGACCACGGGCATAAAAGGTTCCAGAGTTACAAACCAGCTTGTGACAACTTCACTGACAGAAAATCTTACAGCATTTTTTTTTGTTCCAAGGAATATACCCAGTTTCCCCAAAGCTATAATTCCAACAATCTTTAACATGCCTATTCTCCAACTTCTAGAGTTCAGTGAGAAATACTCCCCAATGCTATAAAGGAAACACAAAACAGTTCAGTGGGAGTTCCGTGAGAATTTTTCACCAGCAATGTTCTCGAGTTTGATTGCCTAACTAATAATACTTGTTTCTCACCAGCTAGATACAGGAGGGCATGTGCTAAATAGTGGTTATATAAATTCTTCGGCTGTACGGTGGAACAAAAATAGTCCAATGTCGCACCATACGCCTTCATGTCATCCCAATCTTAGCTTTGCAGGTTAGTTACACTGGACGAGAAGAGTAAATCACTTGGAAATGTTGTATAACAGAACAGATAATTGACATGATACACAAATGCTACTACGCTATCTACTTCACCAAGGAAAGAATGAGTTATAATTCGAAGTATATTGGCAGAGCAGGTCCCTAATACTCCCTCCATCCCAAATTAATTGACGCATATATGTCTAGATACGGATGTATTTTGACATATTTTAGTGTGTAGATACATCCGTATTTAGAAAAATCTGTGTCAACTAATTTGGGACGGAGGGAGTATTTTAAATCTGATACTATCTCTATTCAATAATGTAAGGCATTCTACCTAGTATTTCAATATTGACTATATACATACTCCCTCCGTTCCACAATATAAGATGGTTTACATATTGTCAAGATTCGGACTAAAATAAGTGAACATATACACTAAAATATATCTAGATACATGTGTATACATGTGAATGTGGAAAAGTTCTAAAACATCTTATATTGTGAAACAGAGGTAGTACATGCTAAAATGAGTGAATATATGTACAAAATAAGTCTAGATACATTTGAAAAAAGGAAAAGCTAACATGTTTCACTTTGAGAACAGAGAGAGTATCAAGTTTCTGAGTTATAATATTTGAACAATGTATAGTTACATGAGTCGTAATCTACAAACTCTTCGTCTCTTCACAAAAACTAATACATGGAGTGTTACTACTCATCATCCACTCTGACACATATGATATTAATAAAGAGGGGTATACTGTATTAAACACTACTCCCTCCATCCCACAATGTAAGATGTTATTACAACCAGGAGTGTATTGATTGTAATAACATAAATATTATGGGAAGGGGGGAGTAGGTTACTGCCCATTGGAATGGAGAGTATTTAAGTGACATGACAAGTTTAAATATGACAAATTAGAGACGGCCACGGGGACTATCCTCAAATATTTTTACCATTTTAAAAGATAATAATGGTAATTTGACAAGTTCGTTTCAACTGGTGATGCCCTGGCTGGATAATCACAAAGTAAGGTGAATAACAGCAATTCACAATGTTTAGGGTGCTAGTGCTTAACTAAATAATGATCTTGTAAAACAAAGTCTTTGCTAAGACTGGATTACGAAAACATGCTTATACCAAAGGGGGTTGCTTCAGCCTAGGCATGCTCACATCAAATGCATCTTTAGGGGCAAGAAATGTAATGTTACCACATCAAATCTTGGAACATAGTTGAGACAGGAACCATATCCAGGAACTGAATTATGCCTGAACTGAACAAAGAGAACATGACTGTGATCCTCTACTTTGACAGTCCAAGAATAGCTATCAGAGAAACATAGCACCCGCTAGGCGTGAGCTCTCCCACACTTCAACAACTGGCATGTCTTCTCTGGTCACGAACAAGCGGTCTCCGCCTCCTTCCAGCATGTCTATCATCCCACGCTTTGAATCCTCTTCGGTGTCCATATAGCTGCTCCTATAACTATTTTCATTAATTCCTTCTCTGTCGAGTATCTTCTTTGCTCTTGTTTGCTCCGCCAAATTGCCTAAGTTATTTTGTTGTTCTTCCAGTCGGGACCAAACCTCCAACCCATCCTTCCGGCTGACAAACACCTGGGACTTGTAGCAATGCAGAACACTGCCATGACCACCTCCACTCCCTCTTGGCCCCGATGACATATACACCCAAGGGTCGTTACCGAGGCGCCTCAGGTCTGCAACTCCAATATCTCCTGACTTTGAGCACACCTTGTAAAGCATCAGGTTCTTCACATCCACGTCTGCATCTGCAAATGGATCTCCAAACCTGCTGCTTCTTCCAGATCCCCCAGGCTCGCTTGTCTCCCAGACCACATTCCCAGAACGAATGTCCCAGAGTCTCATGTACCCAGAGTATCCAAATGCCCCTGAGCTCACAAATGAAGCAAACACCAGCCCAAGCTCCTGCAGGTGCACTACTCGGCCCGGCGAGGACGACTTAGCCGCACTCCCACTTTGCCGGCCAATCTCCTGTACTGGCTTCAGAGTAACAGGGTCAATCGACAGGATGCAATTCTCCCGGTGTGAGCACTCGAATGTAGCGAAGATCGGCGCGTTCGTGTCAGTGGCATCAGCAGGAGGACGAGCGGCAATGGCAATGACCTTGGCTTTGAGGACGCGAAGGTCGGTCGGGTCTGACCATTCAACGGAGGCGACGTGCCGGCCTTCGTGGAAGTCGTACACGTGTAGCCCGGGGGCGGAGCTGGACCCGACCAGGGCGAGGCTGGGGGGCAGCTGCCGGAGGGAGGTGACGCGGTGGAGGTGGGTCCGGAAGGTGGTGAGATGGTCCAGCGCCGGGGAATAGTAAGTGAGCTGACCGGCGCCGTGAGCGAGGCAGAGGGAGCCGTCGTGGTGCGCAGCGATGGTGGTGGGAAAGGGCTCGGAAGCGGGCGACAAGGTGGATGCGAGGGAGGCAGAGAAGCCGAGGAGAGGCGGAGGGGAGAGCGCGGCGAGGAGCTGAGCGTGGAGGCCGTAGAAGAGGGCCTCGTCGAGGAGGACCCCGGCGGGGAAGGCCCGCGGGGAGGAGGTGCCGCGGATGGCGGAGAGGATAGCCGAGAGGAGGGCGGGATCGCGGTCCACGAAGGTTGGGGTTGGGGAGGGATCAAGAGAGAGGGAAAGGGAAAGGGAAAGGGAGCTTGCCTCCAAGGCGAAGAGTTTGCCCCCTACGTTTAGCTTCTTCGCCGTGCCACTGCCACCCCTGTCTCCTCGTCGGCCGGCGCCGGCGCCCGCGGCGTTGGTTTCCATCGGTGCTGTGCTGCCGCTCACCGCTCTCTGTATCGGAGAAACCCAGTGCTCTCTCGCTGTTGCGCTGTCCGACGAGAACGACGACTTTTCCAGACTTCAGTTCAGACTACTGGATAAGGGCCCTTTGGATTGAAAGAAAGATTTTTAGAGGAATTTTGGAGCATCCATAGGATTTTTTCCTAAGGAAGCCCTTTGAATTAAAGGAATCACACCTCTCAAATTCCTATGGATTGCATTTCTACACTCAAATTCATAGGAATCTCAACATCCACTCTAACCTCTTTTTCACACTCATTCGCGTAGATCGAGGCACCTTCCCAATGGTTTTCCTGTGTTCCATTCAAACGACAAATCCTGAAGATTTCCTCTGTTTTACAATCCTCTGTTTTGTACATGCAACCCTGTCAAATTTCTGTGTTTTTCCTATTCCTGTGTTTTGAAATCCTGTGATCCAAAGAAGCCCTAAGAACGGAGGTTGGGCCAGCCATGGCCGGCCTCAAGCACGGGCCGAGCCAACCCTATCAAAAAATCCGACTTCTTCTCCAAAAGAGCATCTCCACTGTGGGCCTGTGTCGGCACCCCCAATTGGGCCTCCTTTGGGGTGCCGGACATAGTCCACCCCTAAACGCCTCAAATTTTGAGCAAACTATCGAACACCTTGCGGACATGCCGTGGTCGCCGCCGACGAAAAACACAAATGAGGAACAGGACGGTGGTGCATGCATTAATAAAAATGTTTCAAATGATGCAGGCAATCAAACAGTTTTGCCGCGCCGGAGAGCAAGTCAGAGACTTGGCATAGTTTCGACCGCGCCGGAGAACAAGTCTCCAAGGCCGGCCATCAAAAGGGCGCCTCCCTAGCGCAATGGTTCATGTCGATCACGCGGCGGGCTCCTCCTCGACTTCTTCCACGTCGTCCTCCGCCGCTTCGGCCTCCGCCTTCTCAGCCAGGATGCGCCTCCGTTCGGACACGAAGTAGCCCTTCTGGTTGGGGCTCATGCCGGTCGTGTTCGTGGCCATGAAGAGACGCTCCTCCTTCTTCTGTTGGTTCTTGAGCTTGGCCTCCTGCATCTTGAAGTAGAGTTTCCACTTCTCGTCGGACTTGGCTTGTAGCTTCTTCTCGACGGTCGCCGCGACCACCTCGGCAACGTATAGCTTCACTGACTCTTGGATGCTGCCTGCGGCGATCGAGGCCCCTGGCTTCTTGCCAGCCCTGGCGGCCGCCTTGCACGCCTTCACTCCCATCTCGGGACGCTCGGCGGTAGCAGCCGGCAGGTTTCTTTCATCTCCCTCGGCGGTGCCTTGGTCTTTTATATGGCTCTTCCACTTCGGGCAACTTTTAACCACCTTTCAAACATGCATGAACTTGTATGGCTTCTTGCCATCCGACTCCAAGTCAAGGTACAAGTACTTAGCGTCTTTGAGCTACACAAACAAAGGCCAAGTCAAGTATGCATGTAAACATGATGGGTAACAAGTTAAGATGATCAGCTAATCTTGTCGGCATCGTTCTTGCCACTCTCGTCTCTCATCAACATTTGCTCATTGCAATGGTGAAACTTGGTAGTGAGAGCCGACATGACGCCCCAATGGCTCTCAACCGATTTGGCATTGCGGTCAGGCAAATCTTCATGAGGAGGATACGACCTTCTTTCGGTGTAGTCCTTGTGAATACGTGTCCAGTAGGCCTGCTTCCTTTGGTTGGCGCCCTTCTCGCCGTCCATGCTCACGTTCATCGACGCCTCGGCCAACAAGACGTCCTCAATCACGCGCCAAGTCTTGCCTCTGTTTCCAGCCTTCTGGACGCCATCCTCTTCTTCATCCCCTTTCTGGCTGTGGCCGGCATCCCCTTCGTCGCCCTGGCCGAACTGATCTGTCTCGGCGTAGGCAGCACTGGCGGCGTAGGCACTACCGTCGTCGATGATTGTAGTCATTAACGAGGCGTCCTACCCAGCAAAAACCACAATTTGCATCGTCGGCAATTAATGCACAATCCAACAATTTGCATCCGGCCGCCCGCAATAACTGCGCCCAACGAACAATCGGTCGGGGAACACAATAAATGAGGGGGGTCAAGATTATAAATAGCACTCACATGGTCGCCGAAGTAAAGGCCGCGGGAAGCAGTCCCGTCTTGGCTCGTCGAAGGTGTCCGCCGCAACGTCGGCGACTCGCTGAACAGCGGTGCGGCGTTCAGATCGATGGTCGACTCGTCGGGGGAAAACCGCGACACCTGCGACGGGTAGCCGGAGGTGCCGTCGAAGTAGGCCGGGACAGACGTCGACCCGGCAAACCCGCTTTGGCTGCTTTGGCTCATGGCGACCAAGCTCTCGGCGGCGTTGGCGTTGTCGTTCGGCGACGACAGATCATCTGACATGTCCTTCGCCTTGACTCGTCGTTGTTGCCGAAGCAGGGAAGCGGCGGCGCAGAGCTGGGCCTGGCTCATGGGCGCCGGGAACGAAAGCTCCTGCGGCTCCCGCTTCATCGGCTTCTTCTTCGGCTGCGACGACGACGGCGGCGGCTTGTGCCCCTTGGGTTTCGAGAGGCCGGCAACCTTGGGCGGCATGGTGGCGGAAGGCGAGGAGGTCGCGGCGGCGTGCGTGAGGGTTTGGGAAATGGAGGGAAGATAGGGAAGATTTTGGCGCCGTTGGCGGCAACGAAGAGGAAGGGGAATTGGGCGCGGCGCGTCGTGTGTATGACGGGTGGGCCAGCGCTGTCAGGGCCATGGCCGAGACGATGTCCGGCACCCCCAGGAGGGCCTCCAAGTTTGGAGGCCCTATGGGGTTGCCGGACACAAAATCGCTCGGGGCGAGGTTTTGGGGGTGCCGCTGGTGGGCGATTTTCGTGTCCAGCCCCCAAAGGGCCTTTGGGGGTCCTTTAGAGGCCCCGGTGGAGATGCTCTAAGAACAAAATCCAACTTCCATTGTGTGACATGGTAAACCCATGGAGCAACTCATTCCTAACACGGATCACAAAGTAGATCCAATAATTAAGGACATTTATCTCATTTATCATAAAAAATTAGCGTTGTAGTGCCGCTAATTGCATGTTATAGCATTTTGAGAATTCTCTGGCTAAATAAATTAGTGTATAACAATATCATGCTATAACGCGATATTTTTGGTACTCCCTCCGTCTCAAAATAACTGTCTCAATTTTGATACAAAATGGATGTATGTAGACACGTTTACGTCTACATACATCCACTTTCTATCAAAGTTGAGACACTTATTTTGTGACGGTGGGAGTACTATTTTGCAATAGCACATTATTTTGTCCTTGATTTATAAGTTATAACCCCACTTGCAATAAAAAAAATCAGTTAAAAACAAACTTGCAACTCGTTAGATGCACGAATCATGATGTAAATACAACATTGTAGAATTTGATTGAACAGTAACTTAATTGGTGCTATTGATAAACCATGGTCTAACAAAATTACAAGGACCCCTCAAAGAATAGTTGATTTTCAATGTGGTCCTTCTCCTATGATTTGTTGCCAACCAGCAACCAAGCACATTGTTGTTCGGGACCGAACAACATGGGGCGATGCACCTACTGGAGTGACACCTTGTGGGGATAATGTTGAACGGGTATACCCACGACATAGAGAAATACCAGCCAACCAGGTGGCCCCAGGGTGGTAAAGCCTTCCGGTTTTATCAGTGGGCTAAAGCGCAAGGCAGCGCCTAGGACTCCACATCTAGGTTGGTTAGGACTACAAGACCGCGGCGCGGATTCTCTAACTTTGTGTGACAAAGGTAGAGGTGACTTTGCCGTAGGATCAAAATCCAACGATACAGATCTGAGCAAAACACAGGTCAATATACTGTTCACAGGAAATACTGTTCGAGTGACTGTAGCAAATACTGTTCATTGCCAGGCCACCAGTTGTCAATCGGACGGCTGAGATCTAGGCAAAGGTAGAGGAACTGTTCCTCTCTGCCTTTGATTCAGCAAGTCAGAGAATCCCATCCGGTAAGACGGAGGCACGTCGCCTGTGTAAGCCGGCCTCGTGGGAGTCTTAGGGTTACGCTTTATAGCCATCAATATAACATCTTCACATATTCGCATCTAGTGAATTAGAGCACCACGTAGTATCTCACTGCCATTGTGAGATCCGAAGTTGGATAAATCCTTGTGTGCAATCCCGTCATCGGAGCCTACCACGTCTTACTCCACCTTCTACCCTCGGCGTATGGCTCCCTACATCAGGCATGTGTTACCGATACAAGTACAAAGGCGTCGGTGTTACGTTCTGGGCAGGCGCTTTAGGCGGAGTTGACAGATCCATGGCAGTTGGCCGCGCCAATATCTCGGGGAGACATCAGATACGTCGAAGATGACGGATCTTGGATGCCAACGAATGACGCACTCGCCGGTAGTTTCATCGTCCTGATCGGTATCATCGACATCTTCACCGGTTTTACGACTACCGTGTATGGATTCCCTAGTGGATCCAGCTCACACCAGAGAGAGCATCGCAGGCACCCTAATGTAAACGGGTTGCCTTCGGAATGACATCACGACCTAGAGGTAAAAACTGAGGCGGCGTCAAATACCGAGCGAACACCATACGTCGGAGCTCCCACATGTCGTCTTTCGGCTAGACGAATCAAAGGGGTCCAGTGGCCTGCTCCGCCGTGAAGGCTGCGGTGACGAGCTTGAGAAAATATCGTCGCACCAACTCAAACAACGGTACTAGATGTCTAGATCCAAAGGAAGGTTTTATCAAATTCCGTCCAATTCCCGACCCTCTTGGAATGAAATTACACCTTTACTGTTGTTGAGTTGTGATCCAAATTCATATGCAATAAAAGTCTAACTTATGTCGGAACAGGCCATGATAACGCTTGTAAGCGCCGCACTGGATAAGTCAATTGTTGTAAATCACCGTCTTTTGTAACATCTCCTGATATAGTGAAATTTTGATGCCTGATGTTTGGGATTTTTTTTCCTTTTCTTGAAGGGTTTTCCACGTTAAAATGTATTCCCTACGTTGAATTTGATTTTGTTCTTCATTGTTTATTGCCTTTCGTATATAACACCTACTAAAAAAGGCATGAAATGGAGAAGTGCATATTCCTCCCGTCTGGCTAATTAAGCCACATAGGTCAAACGATAGCGAGGCTAAGAAGCCAAAGCAGGACTATTTTGAGTTGCAAATTAAACAATCCCTAACAGCGGTTCCAGTACAAACGAGCCACGGTTAAATTCAAAAAATATACTCTCTAATTCCAAGCATATTTGCGCTGATGATTTCCATGCTTATACCGGCTGATAAAGGGTTGCCTACTTATCTTAAAGCTTGATGAAAATTACAGAAAAAATGGTGATTGAAAAGCTTCATTCGGTCCACATTTGGGTTGTACTCATGCCTCCATAATCTGGGATGAGCTCGCCGGGTTGTGGAACAACACAGTACAACACATTAGGCTCCATTGACAGTCTCATTTAACATAACCTCTACTATTATATATGGAGAAATTGTTCCATTACAAACAACTGACAGTGTGGGCAAAGAAACTGCTAGGTGTAACTCTTCTCGTGACAAGAATAAGCACAGCCCAACAAGCTAACCCTTGAATCAAATTCATGTTGGCATATTTTTTCCATAGGACATTTCCAGTAACATATTTTTGCCTTCCAATAAAAGGGCCGATTATTGTATTTCCATATAGATCAACCTAATAGCTTAGCATACTCGACAAAAGTAATATGACTAAATATAGAAGAAAACATTACTTTACATGACAAAGTGCAGGAAATCGAAAGCACCTAGCTAGAGCAGAAGGTCACGAACTCTCACTGGTCTTTTGACGGCATTCGTATAGCCCTGCAAAGAATAACATTGATGGGTTAATGGCGACCCTACAACGAGAAGCATTTACAGTCTGATATCACTTACAACTAGAGCAAAAACATAACCAGGTAAGTTATCAAAAACAAAATCACTCAGGATTCACAAACAGGGAGTTCCTGGCAGTTAAATATGTTTTGATACTTCCAAATACCATGTAACCAACTAGCCATAGTAAGACTCCTTAGTTAGTCTCATAACTCAATTTGCAAATTGGAGCCAGCATAATATTCTCATAGCAGGTGCCGTAGCTTCTACACATAAATAAACCGTGATGTGGTACTTATATAGAAGGACAAACGGCCAATGATAGTTAACAATATTATAGTTTATATCCTTTTTAAAAGATTATCATTGTTTCATTTTTCTAACAATGAGCGCACAAAGATGAATGGAGACTGGTCCAAGTTTATCACTTCAGAAATCATGGTATGAAAAACACACAAAACCTCATTGTATTTGAAGATCAGAGGGCGCAAGTCCCTCTGAACTGTTGCTCTTTGCTGCGCTCCGTCATGATGAGCCTTTGCACCTGCCGGTCTTTCTTTCCTAAAGCTGTTTTTTGTTGAGGAAAACAGGTGGCTTCAAAATCAATGCCTTGCAAACGCAGTGGTGTTTGAAAATAATTATAACTGCTGAATTACCTATGGAAGAAATCAGTTGGGCGACTTGAGGGTTTCTTTGCAGGTGTCATATCTTTACCCCTCAAAGCAGAGGCTGGCTTTAACTGCATTGGAAGTGTAGCCGATTTAAGCTTAGAGCTACCATTGGAAGAATCCAATGCGGTAAAAGCTCCTGCTTCCTGGCATGTAACTGTTGAAACTTCACTCCTAACTCCTTCACTAGTTTGGTTCAACAACTTTCCCGCGCTATCTTTCATGATCTTTTGCTTCTCTACCTGCAGGAAAACAACATGTGTTAATATGAACAATAGCATAGTCTCTTTGTGTTCCTCATGTAACATTTCCCAACATGAAAGGCTCCTGACAGATAGAGATTATACAAAATACATATTGGAGTTACAACAATATGTAACATCGGAAGAGAGTTAAAGTTCAACAGAGTAAGATCCATTTTATTTCGTGAAACAAGGGTGCCTGGTCTGAAATGAACCCCGGACAATGAAACTGTTAATATTAAACCCTGGACATTATTAAACCATTCAACTTGAACCTTGGCCCGGTTTTTGGCTAGTGGTTTTGCATTTTGGGTGTTCCAAAAAATGAGAAGACAGTCGCAGATGTATAAGTGCTGGGAATATGCAACGTGCAAATTTTCATCACGAAATATCACTAGTTGTGTCATGTGAAAATATAACAGGGTAAATAAGTTCTTTTGTCTCATTTGGAACATAAGACACGCTATCATATTTTGATGATTTTTTGCAGATTTTTAATCCATAAGCTCCCCTGCCTGCACAATATTTTATTTTTCATAAACTTTGTGAAACCACCCTAAATAACCAGGTAAAGGTTTGGAGGGTGATTTCATCTTCGATGTTCTACAGAAATCTAAAACAGTCCATGGGTATGGAGAATGCTATAAAGTGAGAATAAGAAAAAAATCATCAGCTAATATGATCATCTGTATTGCATACAAATATAAAAGATAAAGGGCTTTGTTGTATCATCTTTGCAGAGATAAATGATAAATAGATATTTTTTATGAATTTTGGGGGGTTATCATTTCATAGCATTCCCTATGTAAATGATTTTGTTCACATTTTCTGACACTCCTGAAACACAACACCCCTTCTCAAAATCAGTCTAGGGTTCATTTTAATGATTTTAGAAAGTTCGGGATTTAAGATACATTATTTCATAATTTAGGGCTCAAGTCGGATCAAGTACAATAATTTAGGTTTCAAAGTGGATTTTTTTTACTAAATTATACAACAGATACTAGAGTCTAACAGATCAGTTCCCAAAAAGAAAGCAAGTAATGGATCTAGATAAATCAAACCAGCTGCTGTATAGCGGCTGGCATTTAAACTCAGGTCTCTCACATAGATTTCACTGCAGATAACATACTAACTCAATGTCATATGGTTGAGATCAGTTTTTCGAGAAATGTACAGCAAAACAATATGGTCTGGCCAGATCATGTAGAGGTTCAATATAGTTTGCCAAGAAATTATGAACAGAAATGTGTAGGCTGAGAAGTGTTGCATACAAACAAAAAACTATCATTATTTGGTTTCACAGGTCAAGGAAGTTACATAAGTACAAGCAAGATATAGAACTAAAGGGCTTGACACATAGAAGTTAGAACTACTAACCTCATGCACCAAGACCTGTTTCACGGCCAAAGAGAGACCAATGTGCTCGGACTGATAGCCCTGACATCAACAGCTTTGTCAAACACAGTGAGAAAAGAGAAGAAATGTGAAATAAACCAGTAAAAAGATTGGAGAAGAACCTTAAAACTTATGATATCACTGATAGGAGGATCAAGAGAGAGTGAAGGAATATCAGTAGGCATAATACATCCATCTTGAGGTTCAAACTTTGTATTTCTGTATGTAACCGAGTAAGAAACCATAGTATCGACTAGCTGCACGAGTTCATTTTTTTCCCTTTCTGACTGCAAATTCAATGCCACCTGAATAGATTATGTATTGTTAGAAAGCTAACAGGGTTGGAAATGTATAAAACAAATACAAAATATTGTAATGCATGTCAATATTTAGGGTGCGCGGTTTACTGGTCTACTCGACACAATCAAGATGGAGGCCAGATCATGGGTTTGGGTGTGTCCCCTCCGGACTTGTACTGAACTCTTCTTGCTACCAATGTACCGAAACACGAAGATTTCACATTTTCTCGAAACATTGCCAATCCACATGTTCCAAACTAGTAAACTTGGATTAACATAGGGTCCTCTCATGAAGTTAGACTCCTTTCTTGCTTGATAAGTTTCTTTTAGGTACGTTGGTTGATGCATTAATTCCATTTTTTTGTTAGAATTATGCAGAATTAGACCATTGCAGAAAAATAGAAGGAGGTGACTTTGTTAATGAGGTTGAGTGATCAACACCTACATCCCCGGTGCTTAACCACGAGCGCTCCTGCCCATCTACTAAATCGATATAGTACAATAGACGACAAGCCCACCTAGACCAGCAGACGCATCTCGATCACCGCACCATGACCTGTCGGCCAGCCTTGCCACGGGTGCCGGACCATCTCCTTCGTGATCTGTTTCTAGCCTACCAGTTTGTAGTCTATTTTTGCTACCCTGTGGTGCCTTTATATAAGAGGCCTGGCTCACGTGTGTTCGCCTCCAACACCTAACCCTCCACATATTCCAAGTCCAACAGTAGCCCTGTACACATATTCGACCCCAATTCCAACATTTTTCACTATTGGGTAATTTGTAGAATATTTTGGGCAAGGGCATGCAAAGATAGCTTTGTCATTCAATCCTTGCTTGTAATTCTTGGTCTTACAAACCAATATGAATTCGAGGACAAATTACTTTATGCCAAGCCTAAAGGGATGTTTGAAAATCTAGCATTGGAACAACACAGTAAGCTGAGTGAGAACTTACAGGTCTCAAACTTAATGGGGAAAGAATATGTAAAAAAGGGGAAGCAATGTCTTTAACAAAACATTCCACGGACAGGTGCCTTGAAATGAGCGGTGACATTCGGTTTTGCCAGGTCTTCAATTTATCCTTCTTTTCCAAAAGCATTGTTCGGCACCTAAAGACATATCCACATTAACCCAGAAATTGTATAACTATTAGCTATGGATGCGTAAAACATACCTTTGCAAAGCTTTTGGCCACTCAATATTCGGCTTCTCAACTTGAGCAACCATACGGCTTATAGTGATGGCAATAGATGGTTGATATGCTGAAGTATATAGATAAATTATGTAAGTTGGTCTAATATTTCTATAAAAAGAAGGTAAAAAACAGTCACATAGTACCTTGGATTGACATATGCTGTGTTCGATAAACATATTGCGTCAAAGAATCAGAAACTCCAAGTACATCAAGGCATTTCACCTGTAAGATCGTTTGAGCTACAGTCAGTTTGCAAATATGTTACAAAAACAAAAAAAATCAATGAACTCTCCCCGAGAAGGCACAGTGGTTGGTGCATAAGGTCCACACATCAAGGCACCCGCCTAGCCTCTACGTTAATCTGAAGTGTGGGTACATGAAGGTACACAAATCAAATGCAATGTATATTTAGCTAGAATTTGTACCGTCTTCTGTAACATTGGGTCATGGTAAGAGAGTCTTAAGAGGTTTTCGTGAATCCCATCCATAGTAACATCATAGTCACCACTGCAAATACGATGTGATGTAATAAGGAAGTGAACCAAGTTCATGTAGAAACAAAGTTTGGAGTTAACTAAAATAAATGTTACCGGTTAGATATGAGTGAGAAGAGAGAACCAATGTCCTTATCTCCGCTCGCATGACTATCAGCCATTTCTGTCCGCTTGAGTTTTTTCTTTTGAAGAATCTGTGAAGCAAATTTGCTATGATGAAAAACTGTACAACATTGCTAGCATCAATCCATCACATGGATTGCATTATGAACTTATGCTTGGAAAATATTTTCTACACCATGATACACTTATTGCTAGCCAATGTTGGTATCTGCAGAAAATAAATAAATGAGGTATGGAGCAGGCATTACAATAAGAAAACATCAGACCTGTTTCCAAACATCAAGGATGCTTTTCGACATGTCCTTCCGTCCAACGACTTGTGAATCAAACCCTGACTGCTCAATGAAACATACCAATGAGAAATGGACATTATATCTGTTAAATAATAGAAACAGCCAACAGGCGGCTATCTCAATTAGCTCACTTACAATGTTTAGTGCCTCTTTTTTCTTGTTCAGAAATTGAAGTGTGTTCAGGCATGATCGAATGTCACATTCTGCAGGGAGGCTTTGTTCACTTAGTCTAATCTCAATGAGGCTAACCAGTCATCTCATGAATAAAACAAAAATTATACATGCACTAGCTATTCTCCTTCGTCCATCTGACAATATATATAGGTACATAATACAAGCAAAAGAAGCAGCACAACAAATGGAAAAATAATAGGTTTCACATCCAAGACAAAAGCATTAGGCTGCCAGCACTGCACAAACTTAGTTCACATAAACTACAGTGAGGATCATGGATGTCTGGGAAGAATAAAAAACAGGCGTCCCAAAGTAAGCCAGCATATAAATATATTTTAATTAAATGCACGAAAACATAGTTGTAACTACCAGTAGCGGAGGTAGAATCAAAATGTAGGTGTGGCAAAATGAACAGCTACCACGGCAAATTAACTAATCTATGCACAATTATACATACATACTATGGAGAATATACAAAATTAGGTGTGGCAGAAGCCAAAGCTTGCCATATTGCTAGCTCCGCCACTGGTAACTACCCCTTTAATTTAGCAATAGGACATAGATATCTAATTAATTTGAACAAACCATGTAGGAAGGTCAAAGTAAAAAAGATGCTATGACAGTTCTGTCGTATGTTTCAACATGGCTGAGTTTAAGTACACAACTAAGCTAATTAATGAACCACAAAGGTTACTAAATTTAGCTGAACAGATATTTGTAGGAGTAAAGAAACTATTGGGTTGTTTAAACATAATAAGAAGACTAGAACTCTAGAAGTACATGTATACTATCATTCAACATCACATTTCCATTAATCGACTACAGTATCTCAGTCTGCTATTGTTATAGAAAACATGGGCATAACATTATTCACAAATATTAAGCACATTTATGGCTTTAGCAGAGCAAAACGAAATGTACCAGTATAATCTGCCAATGCAGAAAGGGCAATTGAACTTGTCTTGAATCCTTCCTTCTTGCATATGTACTTGAGCCTAAACAAACAAAACTTACTCACGAACAAAATGTATCACACTAAGATAAGACTGTTAGAATGTTGTTAGTAAGTGCATTTACATTACCTGTTCACCACACGACTAATCGTTGGCTGCACAAAAATATGAACCCTGCAAACTTGAACCAATCCTTGTGAGAAAAGCTTACACAATTTTAGGAATGTACAAAACTAAAAGAAAATACGGAGAAGAAAATGTTACTTGGCTACTTGGCGTAGTTTCCTCAAGGCTGGAGCATAAAGGTCGTTGCATATACAAATTACCTGTAAATAATATTGTATGATTCAGTTCACTGTGGAGGCATTACAGTGTTAAATGATGGCAAGGGACACACGACATCATTGCTTACAGGCCTCAATAGTTTTGCTATTCTATGACCTTTCCTTGAGGAAGCCTTTTGAACTTGTGTTTCTTCACCACCAGTGCTTCTGTCAGAATGTTTGTTCTTTTCAGCATTGATCTGCATCGAAAAAAGTTACTGGTCCATGAATCAGAGAAATGCATTATACTGCGGAGAATAGCCTTTTAAGTATTCGACTAAACAATAATGAAGAATATTATTTTATTAACACAAAAAAGAACAGGGGTTAATGCTGAAAAGGGGGGACGAGTAAAAGGAGGTAAAGTAGAAATGATAAAAAAAATCATGTATGAGTGAGGACTAGGATGTTGCCAATTTACCATCTTTAAAATAACCTCCACAGCACCTTTTCCATCACCAAGTGCTCCATCAATTTCATCAATTACCTACACAAGTCAGCAGAGCTTAACAGAATGTGGGGGAAGTAATTTAACAGTTTGATAGCATAACTTAACTTACCAGACACTTAGGTTTGGAATCTGACATGATAGAGTTCATCTGAACCACGTCAAGAATTTTTGGTTCAATGGATGAAGCAGAACGATCATCACTGGCATTTATCTGCACGTATGCAGTATTTAACATAAGCAATGCACAAGATTTGTAGTCAGGTAGAGATAAGCAGCTGAGGGCTGGCACATAGACCAATAGCTAAACTAGCCACTCAACCATAACTAACAAGAAGCAATACCGAAGTGGAGGTTAGAGGAATGTTGTTGAAGTTGAAGGACATGCCACCATAGGTCTCAAAGGGATGCAGTGGAATGATACTTATAGTTTTGCAGTGAATAAAATACCACAATCATATGCAACAATATCTAGTTGGGACTAGATGACGTGTGATAAAACTGAACACAATTCTGAAGGATGACAACAGATATATCTGGTAGACTAATCATATAGCAGATAAAAGGTGTATGCTCCAATAGGGAGTGACTAAACATTGCAATTATGCGTCATCATATCGAATCAAATAGAAACTACCAAGCATAAACAACATATGATGTTGATTGTATATTTAAACCTCCACGACATGGTAGCCACAATGCTTGGCTGCCACATGAGCAAGTGTTGTCTTCCCAAGGCCAGCCGGGCCACATAGTAGCAACACCTGCAACATATGGAGGTTATTCAAAATAAAAGACAAACCAGCAACTTATTAGTACGGACACAGCATGCAGCCATCTACCCAAAACACTACTGGAACAAGTACTAACCCACCTTTTGTTCTGGCGCATTATCGACGGATGACTTTTTGTTAAAGTTGCTTTTCAAATCTTCTGAGCTGCTACCAGGTTGATTTTGGGGCACGCTATCTTGACTCATGACATAGCCTCCCTTGGTCTTGGAAAAGAAACTTCTGTTATTCTTTTGGATGACACAAGAATGCCGACGTAAGGCGGATAAAGTATCATCACTTGTGGCCCGAATATGGGACCCAAACACACAGGAGTCCCATTGTTTCAACCATAGAAGTACCTGAACAAGGTACGCCAAGTAAAAAAGGTCAAGCAGAAATTCTTACAGAATAGGTCTACACTTATAAACAGATGGCATTTCTTAATAACATAGGATGGCTATTTACCTCCCTGTTTGTGTGTTCGTCACTTAACAGCTCTGTGAAAGAGTGTGGTGCATACTTCTCCACCCAAAGTTGTTCTGTAACTACTGGAGTCACTGGACAACCCTCGACATATTGTGTGTCTGTGCTTTCCAGCAAGGCCTTCGTACACATTATAGAAGATGGATTAGCAAGATGGTTTTACTTGTTGCCTACCAACTGCAGAAAATAACATGGCACTAGTAACAAACATAATAATGCTTAGTCAGGCCTTACTCAGGCATAGTAGCCTGAAAAGTAGAATTATCAGATTCCCAGTGCTTAGTGCTGTTTTCTGATTTACGAATAATGATTTGATTTTTAACTTCAAGCTCCAAAATAGTAGAATCATGATATCAGAAACTAAACATGGTAATTTTATGTTGGGGAATCCAAAATGATAAGGAAAAAACTACACATTCTCTATTTTATGTTGGGGAATCCAAAATGATAAGGAAAAAACTACACATTCTCTATTTTTTGGGGATAATCCACGGGATTTAGTATCTCCTAAGAAACCAATAAACTTAAGTAACATAGTGGCTCTGAGCACCTATTTCTAGTAGCTGCCAACATTTTTCTTTTAGGAGCAGTCAACTATATCTGCTACTGTTTTCCCTGATATAGCCAAAAAATTGAAAAAAAATGCCCAAATAAGCATTTAGTTCACAGTTTGCTTATTGTAGAAGCTTTCCTACTTGGCCAGAAATGTGATGATGCAGTAAACCAATCCAGTTGTTATTGAGTAAAGTTAATGATCTGCACACACATCTCACATGTGTACCTTTGCTAGAGCCTCTTGCTCCGCTCTCATTGTTAGGGAATGAAATGATTCAGAGAGAAGCCCTGAAATAGAAGAAATAATAATAAAAAGGTGCGTATAAGCAAACCAGGTCAAACGAATCTCAGTTCTCGGGAGAAATGATAAAGAGCGCCAAATTGAAGGAGGCAACTTATTTACTAACCCTTGTAGTTGGGGTTCGAAACTGAAGCACGCCGACTAGTTCCCTCAATTACTTCGCTAACCAGTTTCTTCGTCGCAAGCTTGGCATAAACCCTCTCTCCGTTGGGCGCTGTAACGGGCATACAGTCCCCCTGGATCTCCGATGCGAACCGCGATACTGTCTTCTCGGCCACGACTTCGACGACGGGAGGGGGCGAGTACCGCAGCCAGTCTTCGTCCACCGAATCCTCCAGAGTGACATTCCTCCTCTTGCTCCTCTCCTCCTCCTGCTCCGGTGGAGGCGGAGGGGGAGGCCGCTTCAGATTGGCTTCCGACACTTCCTCTTCGTACACAATTTGGTCGACTGTATCAGCAATTGAAACATACTAAGCCTAGGTGTGTGATCTTAGAGATGGGGAGTGATGCGCACCTGAAGGCTTTGCGGGGGATGCGGCTGTCTCCTGCGGGGGGTCGTGCGGTTTGCTCGGGACGCCGGCGGCGGGGAGGAGGCCCTCGGGGTCGTCGAAGTAGGCGTACTCCTCTTCTTCCGGGAGGAGGCCGTGGCTCTCCATCCACTCGAGCTCCTCCGGATCTGGCATGTCCATGTCGGCCTCCATCTCCGTCGCCGAAGCAGCACGGCAGCACGCAGATGAATCCCCGAGCGGCGGCGAAATTCGATGGCGGGAAGGGCAGGGGAAATGGAGCATAGGTTGGGGTATTGCCGCCTTCTGCCTAGTGGTTTTGTGGCGAGACTGAGAATGGTGATGCGGGGTAGTATCATTTAGCCCAACATGCTCTTTCAGCCTAGTATACCCATGGGCCTCCGATTGCTATGTAAAAGGACCGGCAGCCCAGCACTTTGCGTGCTACCGTGCTACCAAATAGACCCCGAAAATGTTTTATTTTTTAAGGAGAAATAATATGGAGTATTTCTTTTGAACAATGGCGGTGCTACATACCCAACTACCCAAAACGACGGCTACTTCCGGTTCTGATTTCCATTCCATTCAAGATAACCACGAAACAGGCTTTCGCCCCACTTTATAACTAAAGCCAAACGGCTGAACCGATACAATATGATGAGAGAATCCTCTTACAAAGCAGATCAAAGATAAGAAAAGGAAAACAAAGAGAACCGAACTTGCCACCGAGGGCACCGGAGCAACACTAAGAAAACTAGAGCTCCACGACGACGCCTCCAAGAAGGTCACGACGCATAACGCCGCCGTCGTCGAGACCTAAACGGTCAAGATTTTCACCCGGAGCCCTACCTTGGAGAAGGCGTCCACAACGGCGCCCCCAAGAGGGTAACAAAGCTCGCAGGCATCACCGCTGTTGGTGCCGAGACACTAGGCTTTCGCCCGGAAAACCTTCTTACCACTCCTAGTATCGCAGACATCCACCGACCCCAAGTCATGCCTCCAACGCGATCTTGGAGCTATCAAAGCCGAAGCGCCGTCGCACCAGGATTCCCCATTGTCCACTCCCCGCCAGCCATCTGGCCAAGGAAATAGACCACCACCGTCGCGTCGCCTGCCGTAGAGCGCCCGCGCGATCCACCTTCCGAGGCCGCCGCCCCGGCATCCAAGACCTCACACCCGAAAAGGGGCGAGCATTGATACAAAACCAACAGATTGGCCCGGAGAGATTGAGCTCAGCAAATCAGCTCACGAAACGCGAGGTGTCACGAGCAGGCGCCTCCCGCATGCCACACCCAGTCCCCGAAATGGGACTGTCCGGTGGTCGCCGGATCTAGGCCCACAGCCCGGATCTAGCACCCTAGCCACGCATGGCCAGGGGGTGGGTTCCGATGAACAGAACCCCTGAAACCAGTGAGACAGTTGGGCCCGCCCCACCCAGATCGGGGCCAATCGGGCCTAGATCTAGGCCGAAGCCCCGCTGTCGCTTGCCAGCACCACCGTCCGCATCGGAGAGCTGCGCCGTCCCAGTCCGCTCCACCACCAGCTCCGTTCGTCCTGTCGTCGACGTGTTGCCCTGCTCGGTCGAGATCTCCGGCCCAATCCGAAGATGGCTGCCTCCCGCGTCGACTGTGTCGTCCGCCGTTTCTTGGAGCGTCGCCACCTGGACCCGCCAGGGGCCTCCGTCCCACCACAGACGCGCCCCGCCACCGCCAGGTCTCCACGTCGCCGCCGGAGAAGCTGCGCCGCCGCGCCCCAAGCCCAACGCGGCGCCCAAGCCAGAGCCTTTGGCCCGTGCCAAGGCCTTGAGCGAGGGAGAAGGAGGGCCCCGCCGCCGCCAGCGACCGGCCTTCGGCCGGCAACGCCGTCGGGCGGCGACGAGGAGGGGGAGGGGTGAGGAAGAGGGCCGGGAACCGGTGGCGGCTAGGGTTCCCTCCCGTCGCCCACGAGAGCGACGCGGAAGGGGACGAGGAGGGGGGGCATCCAAGATAACGGGGAAAAAGTTGCATTGTCCTCTCACAGAGAGCTTCCGGTCAGGACATTCTGTCTCGCATCACGAAGTTTAGGGGTCGCTTCCACGCCGATGAAAGAAAAACGTAACCATGAAAGCATATTAGTAGCATCTGCTCAGAGAAAGCGGTCAAGTAAGCGCGGAAGCCTCTGCTCCCAAGATCTACCAATAATAGTATCTATCCTCATCTAAGGGTATGTACAATGCAAGGTGCTTATGGGAGGTGCTTAGAAAATAAACCGGTTTTTAACTAAGCACCGGTGCTTATTTGTACTACACAAATGCTTAACTAAGCACCCCTTCTATATAAATAGGCACCGGTGCTTATGAAAACGCTTGGTTTATTTTTATAAGCACCTATCTAAACACCCTGCGTTGTACATGGCCTAATAACACTTAAAGAATGAGAGGCGCGGTTAAGCAACCGTAGAAGCTTTCCAAAGCTCTGCCATAACAGCATCTTCAGATATTCTGGTATACATTCGCTTTCTACGAAATCATGCCGGCTTGGGACCTGGGGCCGTAGCGATGTTGACAAGATCCAAGGGCAGGGCAATGGTGACAGCGCCATGCGATCTGCTGTGCCGGGTTAGATAAGATGAGATCAAGTCAAACACATCAGTTTCCATCACTCACATGGCCAATTTGTTGCCAAGAATTGTTGGCCATCTTCACATGTTCGTGGGAACAGGTCGTGTTCATGCAAGCGGCACATGTGGATCGTATTTTCCATTTGAGTTAAATCGCATGCGATTCACCTTCTTGAAAAATGAGAAATGTAAATCATAAAATTGTATATTAACAACACGAGTCAATAGTGCGCTATAACAAAACAAAAACGGCTTTAAAACACACTATTATCATGCTATATCGCTTTATAACATGTTATTAGCAAGACATTTTATCACTGATTAGCGAGAACATTTTCAAAACACTATAGCGGCGGCGCTATAACATGTTATTTTTTCCATGATCACAAAGGTTAAGTCGGGTAGTTTGATTTCTACAAATAACCCCTTAAAATGTTGTTTATTTTAATTGCCGGGTCTTTTTTTAACTTTTTGTAAGGTGGGTGAGTCAGGGAACCGAGGACGAGTGGCTTGTCGGCGCTTTTTTTTACAAATATGACCTTTTATCCAATGTATTTGTCAAAAATTACCCTTATCGATTTTTTGTTGTCAAGAATGACTCGGGCAAGATGTGCAAAAGGCTACACGTGTCTTTTCACCAACTCATGTCACTTCCCGTTGTTTCTTAATGCCAACTCAGCTCGCGGGAAGTGATTTTGTGTTGTTTCAAAATGCACCTCTGTTGCGACCACTTTGTGCTAGCTGGTTGACATAACGTGACTTTCCGCCATTTGTAATGGCAGGAGGTGGCTTTCCGCCACTTGAGTTGACGGGAAGACATATGTAGCCTTTTACACATTCCACCCTGATATGTGCAAGGCACACGTTCGTTGGGAGACCCCAAGAGGAAGGTATGATGAGTGCAGGGGCAAGTTTTTCCTCAATATGAAACCAATGTTGTCGAACCAGTAGGAGATGAAGTCATTTCTGAAGGTTGTTGGCAGCGGAATATGATGCGGCGCAACACCAGGGAATCCGGAGCTGACGTGGAACCAGCACACAGCACAACCAAAATACTTTGCCCAAACTTAACAGTAAGGTTGTCAATCTCATCGGTTTGCTGAAAACAAAGTATTAGACGTATAGTGTGAAAAATGATGTTTGTTTGCAGAGAATGAAAGAAAACAATGTTTGCAGTAGATTTTATTATCGATATAAAAGAATGGACTGGGGTCCACAATTCACTAGTGCTGTCTCTCCATAATAAATGACTAACATATGGGTAATTTGCAGCTGGGAAATTAACATAATAAAAAAGTGCATAACAATGCATATACTAGTCATGGTTTTCACTATGAGATTTACTTGGGCATTACAACATGATTCATAGACCGTTCCAACCGCATCTATGACTAATAATCCACCTTCCGGTTAGCGTCCGCACCCCTTTCAGTATTAAGTTGCAAGCAACAGATTATTGCATTAAGTAAAATACGTAATGTAAGCAACACAATTATCTTTAGACAAAGCATCGTTGTTTTACCCCTAGTGGCAACAACACATCCACGACCTTAGAGGTTGCTGTTGAAGGAGATATGCCCTAGAGGCAATTAATAAAGTATTTTATTTATCATATCTCAATTGTCCATAATACGTCTTTGTGTCATGCTATAACTGTATTAAGCGGAAACATTAATACACGTGTGATATGTAAGACAACCAGGTCCCTAGTAGCCTCTACTTGACTAGTTCATTGTGCAATTGATGATCGAGGTTTTCCGATCATGTGACATGATGTCAGTTGACAATGGAGTCATATCGGTCGTAGAACGATGTGATGGACATACCCAATATTTGTAGGACGTAGTCATTACGCATTTGACCGTGAGATCAACTCTTATTGCTATTCCTGAAATATACTTTGATTGCATCAAACGTCATGTCTTAATAGTATGACAATAAAGGTGTCCCTCTCGGGTATCGGAAGGGAGTATGTTGAGACGAGGGATCAAGAGCGGGATTTGCCAGTCCGCATAGCAGGATAGATACTCTAAGGCCCACTCGGTGAGATTATGTCAAATGAGTTTGCAAGCGTGTGACTAGGTCACCAGGACATAATATCATAGAAGAGTAGAAGATAGCGATGTCAGTAACGAGATCAAGCTAGGTATCATGATATCTATGAACGAGTCTCGGACACGCTAAGTATCGCCATGGCAAAAGGTTTAAGACTCGACGTTTAGGTTCGAACGACAAAGTTATTCGTTATCTCACAAGGATTAATTCTGGGTATCCAAGGTCCACGAATTAGTCATTGATCGGAGAAGTGTCTCGATCATGTCTGGCAAGATCTCGAACCGCTAGGGTAACACACTTAAGGGGAGTCGACATATTTACCGGAAGAGAAATTAGAAGAGAGTGCACCGGGAGCGTCCCGGGAAAGATCTGATGGAGATCGGGTAGCGACGAAATAGTTTTCGGAGCCAGAATAAATTATGTAATATGTATTTAATATTAATTAATGCAATTAATAGTTAAATATATTTTTATTTAATTTTTCTGAATTTTTAAAGGCAAAATACCCTAAATGGGCCTTCTCATGCAAAGAAGGCCCATGAGGGGGGAAGGTTCCCCCCCAAGGGAGGGAGGGCAGTTCGGCCAGCCCTAGGTGGGCCACATGGGGCCCACCTAGGCCGGCGCACCAAGGAGGCCGGCCAGGCTGGTGTGGGATTAGTCCCACACCGCCCGGCTGGAAAGGCTGGCAGCCCTCTTGCCCCTTTATATAGAGGTGCACCCCTAGCCTTTTAAGCACACCAATTTCTCTCTCTTTTCCTCCTTGAATAACGTGATTCCCTTGTTGGAGTTGCCCCAAGGAGGAGTTCTCTCTACCATACGCACACCGCCGTGCTGCTGGCCATCCGGTCCCAGTCTTCCGCTGCTTGTCTTTGGATCGGAGCCCGGAAGCCGTCGTCTTCACCGTACGTGTGTGAATCCCTGCGAGGTGCCACGCTAGTGGTGCTCGGAGGTCTTCTTCCTCTACACGACCTCGAGGTCGTCTTCGTCGGCTTCATCGACAACGCTTGTGCGGGAGCGTAATCCCCGCTTTCGGTCTACAAGGGTATGTATATCGATCTCCTCCGTATTACTATATCTGCATAGTATAGATCCTGACTAGTTTAAGGCTATCGATGTTAGGAAAATTTTGTTTTCTGCCTGCGATCCCCTTCAGTGGTATCAGAGCCGATCTATGCGTAGATATAGTTGTACGCTTTTAGAACCCGTGTTTACCACGGGGACATCGTTCTTTTATTTGCTACCCTCTCACGTGCACTTGCATTGTTGGCAGCATTGAGTTGATGAAGCGGCCCGGACCGACTTTACGCGTACGCTTACGCGAGACTGGTTCCACTACTGACATGCGGCTTGTACCGTATATGTGGCTGGCGGGTGTCTGTCTCTCTCTCTTTAGTTGGTTTTGCATTTTCAATGGAGGGCCCGAAAGGGATGAATAAATATGCAATTATTTGATCGTTGTTGTGGTCATAGGTTCGTAGGTATGAAGCGGTTCTATTTACGACAGCCCCTAGCCACGTAAAATATGCAAAAGATAAAGTAGAACGCGTCTAACTTTATTTTGCAGGGGCAATGTGATATGGTTAAGGTAGGTTTATTAAATTCTTTATAAACTGTGGGTGCGAAGGAGACCATCGGCGCAAAGGACCATATCACGTCGCATTACATATTGATGTTTTTGTGTGCATCTTATATTGTGTGAATATATATATTAGTATATATTAGTTACACGGCGGTAGTTATATAAGATGATCCCTCCAAAATACCATTAGTGTTCTCCCTTCGATGTGCACTACCAAGAAAGTTCTACGTTATAAGGCAGGCCGTGACGATCGGGTGTCAGACATATCGTCGTTCGCATACAGTGGGTGTAAGCCATGTTGCACAAGCGTATACGTTGAAGGTTATTATGGCGAGCCTACCATGTACAGACATGGCCTCGGAACACGGAGACCGAAAGTTCGAGCATGAGTCATAAAGTTGTTGTGATTGACATTTCGATGTCTACCTTTGAAATTGTGTTGCCGGCTCTGACGATGAGGGGTTGCACAATGGATTAGGGTCGTGTAATCACTAAAGCGATTAGAGGGATATTCGTTTTGAGTGGGAGTTCTTATAGTTATTTTCTAAAAACTAGAACTCAAAATATTATGGACAAAGTCTTATGTTTTACAAATTCCATTGTAGATGTCTCGCCCCACCTTTAACCTAGGCATGTTCCTTGAGAAAGAAAAGCTTAAGACCAATGGGTCGAACTTCGTGTCCTGGTTCCGCGATTTGAAGTCCCTTCTAAATACCCATAAGGTGGCTTACATTCTTGAAGCCCCCTTAGGTGATCAGCCAGCAAACACCGCCTCAGAAGATGTTAGGAACGTCTACCAGTCTAAGGCGGAGATTTCCTCTTTTGTCCAGAGTGGCATGCTCTTTGCCATGGAGTCTGACCTGCAAAACCATTTTGAGAACAAGAGTGCTTATGAGATAATCACGGAACTCATGGTTGTTTTTGCACCACAAGTCATGGATGAGAGGTTTGAAGCTACCAAGCTTTTCTTCTCAGCCCAGATGGAAGAGCACGGCGACATAAGCGAGCACTTAGCCAATATGTTTGGTAGCGTTCAGCTCCTGAATGATCTGGGATATGTGATTCCAGAAGAGCTGGTTATTGATAGGGTGCTGTTGTCACTGCCCCCTAGCTATAAGGACGCTATCATGAACTACGACATGATGGGAACATCAAAATCCCTGTCGGAAATTCTAATGATGCTCGGCATGGCCGAATTGGAAATCAAGATGGACAAGATGGTAGTGACCATCAAACCAAAGACACGCAAATGCTGGTCTTGCGGAGGCAATGATCACTGGAAGCGAAACTGCCCCAAGTCTAAGAAGGCCGGCAAGATTGTCGGAAGAGAGAAAGGTATATTTGATATACATGTTATTGATGTGTACCTTACAAGCGCCCGTAGTAACACCTGGGTATTTGATACCGGTTCTGTTGCTCATATTTGTAACTCTCAGGAGGAGTTGCGGAATAAACGGCGCCTGGCGAAGGATGAGGTGACGATGCGCGTCGGCAACGGATCAAGAGTTGACGTGGTGGCTGTCGGCACACTCCCTCTGCATCTACCATCGGGATTAGTTTTGGTTTTAAATAAGTGTTAATTTGTACCAAGTTTGAGTGTAAACATTATAAGTGGTTCTTGCTTGTTGCAAGACGGATATTCATTCAATTCAGTATCAAGTGGTTATGCTATTTCAATGAATGATATCTTTTATGTTGATGCTCCCGAGAGTAATGGTTTATTCTTGTTGAATCTCGATCGTAGTACTCACATCCATAACATAGATGCCAAGAGGATTAAACTTAGTAGCGATACCGCCATGTATATGTGGCATTGCCGTCTCGGTCATATTGGCATAAAGCGCACGAAGAAACTCCATACCGATGGACTTTTAGACTCGTTGGATTTTGGATCCCTCGACACATGCGAACCGTGCCTCATGGGCAAGATGACCAAGACACCGTTCAATGGTTTCATGGAACGGGCGTCGGACTTATTGGGAGTCATACATACAGATGTGTGTGGACCAATGAGCGTGTCGACACGCAATGGTTATCGTTATTTTGTCACCTTCACCGATGACTTGAGTAGATACGGGTATATCTATTTGATGAATGTCGTGGTGGTATCACGGCAGATGCCATAGGATGGCTAAATGTGTGGGGCCGATGGACGCTGGTGGATCCGGGGAGGGCTAGCGAGCTAAGAAGCTCACGCAAGAGAAAACAAGAAACAGACACGAGCCGACTCAACTCGGCTCAAGAACAAGCAAGCACAACCAGGAATACTCAAGAACACAAGCAAACCCGCACAGCACCACAAACACGCACGATGTACCCAGGTTCGGGGCCCTCGTGAGGAGGTACCACCCCTACTCCTGCCTTGCTTCTCTCTATATGTGTCCCACAAGATCTACAAGGTGCTCCTTGAGCTGTTTTGGTAAGAACTAGGATGAACTACAAGTGAGGGAAGAGTAAATGCTTCTAGCTATGAATGATACTATAGCTTTGGCCCTCTGGTTGGTGGTTTCTCACAGGAGGAGTTATGGCGCTATTTATAGAGGTCCGGCCGAGTTGCCCGGGAACCCTAATCCTGCCGGGCCCCGCCGGACAACCGCTTCCGTCCAACGGCAATGTCGACATCCCTACCACGACCTAGCAGCCGGGCTATCCGACATAGGCCGAGGTAGGCCATGATGCCTCTTGCCGTAGCCGCCGCCTGCCTAGGTAATGATGCTTCCCCTGTCAGAGATAAGACGTGCCTTCTTCATGTCAAGTTTCCTGTCTGTCAGTTGCCAGTACCTCGGAGTAGTCACGTCACCCTTGTCTTGTTCCTTTGTCTTGTGCCTTTTGTCCCGTGCCCGTGCCAGACGGGAGGCGACCTTACGCCCGTGTCAGACGGGTCAGCGTCCTTGCCCCATACTTGCCCTTGACTTGTTGCCCGACATAGGATTTGTCGGACGGTTCCACCTAGCCCGGGCATGGTTAAGCCAGATCCTCCTTCCTGCATATCATGGATAAGTAAAGAATCCCGACATGGGGATGCCGGTTAGAACATGTCGACTCTTTCCGACATAGGCCTAAGTCGGACAAGCACACAACTTGGACTAGCCCTGAGCCGGCACACCAGCCGCTCCACTCCGCGAAGGGTCGCGCGATCTTCGCAGCTGGACCAAGGTCGATTACCGTGTTAACCTGAGCGGATTGACCATGCCTTTACCCTACCCGGGGGTAGCCCCCCGACACTAGTCCCCGAAGCTGGTGTAGTCCTGCAGACTCGGATGAAGGGCTGCACCAGATTTAACAAAAACACTATCAGAGAACAACCGCCGACATCGCTATGTCGGGCAGACCAACTACCCCAAGACGCTTAAGTTGGTTGCCACCCAGCCGGTCCGACAAGGAGTTTCCGATATGTCCTTACCGACATATCGCGGAGCCCCCGACCTCAACAAATCTTTTTCCGGATCCCCTTCTGAGACGTGGCATTGATCTGCTGCACCGTCCCAGAATCATGCCACGCGGCCTGACCAACCGTCACAACCGTGCCGCCCGGGCCCCACCATCTGTCCCTTCCAGCAGGCACTCGAGCGGTTTGACCCCGAGGCACCTCCTCGATTCCCGCGCTGACAACCGCACCAGATCCGCGGCCGACGGTTCCCATTCTGTAGCCCCCTGTGCGGCCGATTGCGTGGCCACAACCGTTCCACTTATGCGAACCGCCGCACGCACGATCCCACCACCCGCTCGAAATGGGCGGGCAGGAAAATCGGTAGCCGCGCTTCCCCTTCCTTCATAACCACGGCGGCAGGTGGACTTCTCCTCTTCCCCCGCACTCTCATCTTCTTCTTCCTCGCTCCCTGCACGCTCCCGAGCGAACCGCCGCCGCCAAGCACGCTGCGCACGCCGGAGATCTCGACGGCGACGATCGGGAAACGCCACGCCGCCATTGGGACGAGGACATCCCGCGCCGCACCTCCCTCTTCTCCGGTACGCTTCCTCCTGATCCTCTCTAAATTCATCTCATGCTCGGCCATGTCGACCCCTCTCCCTCGTTCTTCTCGAGGACGAACTACTCTCCACAGTACCTCACCCACGGATCTTCGTACTAGTCCTTGCTGCGGTATCTTTGGTTTTCCCTGGCCAGATCTGGTCGTAGAATACACCTTCACATTCCCGTAGCGTTGCTAGGGTTCTTCTTTATTAGAACCATTTACCTTTCTTTTACGCGGCCTTGGTAGATCTTCTTTTCTATACTCCGGTAATAGGTTTTAGTTTTATGCCCGGCATTCGATGCCTGCCATCCGACTTACCCTACACCTTGGGCCATCATCCGGCATCTGTTTTGCAGATAAGCCGACATGTCTTCGAGCCATTCCTCCGAGCAACCCGACACATCCGCGGAAGGAATTCGAGGAGGCTGGGAAGGCTCCGACGTAGTGCAAGACGACCTCGATTGGCTACGTCGCACGCGCCGTGTCCCGGCACCAATCATATGCCGGCTTCCTGGCGACGAAGTTGAGCCCGTGCCCCAGGAAGGAGAACGGGTGGTGTTTGTCGCGCACTTCGAGCGCGGCTTCGCCCTTCCGACAAGCAGGTTCTTTCGGGCCTTCCTCGACAAGTTCGAGCTGCAGCCGCATCATTTGCCGGCAAACTCCATCACGGTCCTCTCGGCATTCGTCGCCTTCTCCGAGGGGTACCTCGGCCTGTGGCCTCTGGTCAGCCTCTGGGCGAGGTACTTCGTGCTTCGGAAGCAAAGCATCCCGAACAAGGGCGTGAAGGACAAGGAGATGACGGCGTGTGGGGCCGCCACCATTACCGCCCGGAAGCTCTCCGACTTCCCCAAAGTCTCCGGGTTGGAGTCCTGCCTTAAATGGCAGCGCAGCTTCTTCTACGTGAAGAATCCGGACTCCGCCGACAATGCCAAGGGGTATGACTTCCTCAACCTCCCGGAGTTCCGAATCGACCCGCCTTATTCTCAGGCGAACTGGGGCTGGGATCCGTCGGGCAGCGACGCAGAGACCCAGGCCATTCACGATCACCTGCTCTCCATCAAGGACGAGCTAACGGCGGATGACCTCTTGAGGACCTTTGTCGTCCGCCGGATAAGCCCCCTGCAGAACCGGGTGCACAAGATCTGCCACATGAGTGGGCCCCAAGACCCAACTCGGATCAGCCCGTTCGAGTTGGACAAGCCGGCAGTGCGCAGACGTGTTCGAGCCATCGCCCAAACCTCCATGGGAGACGACTGGGAATGGGGACTTGAACCACACAGCCGCGCCAATCCTCCGCCCAAGGTAAGCTCTTGTTCTTCCTGTCTGACATAACCTAGCGACCGACATAGCAGTTATATCACATTCTTGCCTTTCTTGTTTCCTTAGTCATTTCTCGCTATTTTCCTTTTGCAGAGGTTTGACCGTCAAGCCCGGGAGGACAAGAGGTGGGCCAACGGTGGTTGGCGCGCAGACCATGCCATGCCGGCAACTCCGCTCACCGAAGATCCGGATGACGAGGACCACTTGTCGATCCCGGTATCCCGCACTTCCGGCCCGGGTAAGCCTCGAACTCGGTCTCGTCCCCAAGACGATTCTGACGACGACGACTGTGTGATGTTAGAGATCACACACGCCACTCCCTTGGCCTGTGCTGACCCTCTGCCTCCACCACCAGCCGCGCCGAGCACCCAAGCAGCTACGCGCAAGCGCGCGGGAGCCGGCACCTCTGCCGCGGACAACCCGGGGGCCAAGAAGGCCAAAACCACCAAGAAACTTTCCCGCAAGAAGATCCCGACCGCTGCTGGGTAAGCATCCTTCCTCTCGTTTTTTGACCCCTTTGCCTCATCCACTCTAACTTCTTATTTCATGCACAGAGCGCCGCTCGAGCTCGACCAGAATGACCCGGCGGCCCCGGTAAACGCCGGAGTCGGCAGCCCCCCTCGGGTGACGCCTGCGGCCGCCGACATAGCCATTCCCGACGCCTCCCCGCCGACTTTTACGACCACAGCGGAAGGGAAACGAGCAAGCCCGGACCGAGATGCCGGGTCTGGCGGCAACCAATCGCGTCTCGCCGCTGCACAAATTGATACCACGGCGGTGCCGGACGCACCCCCGCAGCAACCAACGCCGCCGGAACCACAATCCTCCGCTGCAAGTAAGCAGCCATCTGCACAACAACAGTGCCATGCACCAACTAAGGCCGCCAAGAAGAAAACTGCCCCGACCCCGGATCAGTTGGCGGCCAAGAAAGGTCAGCTTCCTCCGGGTAAACTCAAAGTGTTGCATCCTCCCCGCATTGCCGTTAAGACGGCGGCCCTGCGCATGCTGGAGGCCACTGTCGACCGGGTTGCCACTGCTGCCGACCTGGAGAGCTCTGGTTTCCTTATGCCTAGTGCTGACTCTTCAGGTTCGATGGAGCAGTACAACACGGATTGGAACGCCGCCGACATTAACGAGGCTACCTCTTCCGACCCGAGTATCGACCACCCGGCTGGGCCCGGGAGAGTTGCTCAGTCTCTGCATGCACTTCAATCTGCGGTCCTTCAACTGACAACAGCTGCAGAGGTAAGCCCTTCCAACATCCACTATCTCCAGTCCCCGAGGTTCTGGTCGAATGGTTAAGACTTGACCGAGTTAAGACCATTCGGCGAGAAACTTCAAAAAACACTTCGCATCCAGTCCCCGAGATTCCTGCCGTGTAACAATACTTGCCCGAGTAAAGGTTACCCGGCTGGCATCTTCAATAATTTGCACTAATACTTTGCTTTCTATCCCAGTCGTGCAGCAAGGAACGCACCCGGGTGTTCCAGAGGCTGATGGTCGAGCACGGGTCCCTCCGGAGGCGGTTCAAGGAGCTCCAGGCTTTGCACCAGGGCCATGGTATACTTCCTTGTTTCCGAAACATCCTTCCTTTCTCTAGGTTCCCTTTACCATTATAACCGACCTGTCGCTTTTTTTTTTTTTTTTTTTTTAGCCGACACCGCCGCCCGAGTTGCCGCCGAGCACAAGCTCGAGTTGGAGAAGGAGCAGGCCAATTCAACTCGGCTCCAACAAGAACTGGAGCAGGCCAAGACAGAGAAGGCCGAGTTGGAGAAGACCCTGGCGGATGCCGTGCGGATTCAGGGTGAAGTGCTCGAGCAAACTGAGTCTCGCGCCACCTTGGCCGAGAAAAAGCTCAATACCCTCAAGTCCCAGTGCGACATCTGGCTGGCCGAACTGAAGAAGATCAACGACCAGATGGATAGTGAGTTTCTCCAAACTTTATCCCTTCTTGCTTGACTTTCTTGCCGATATACACCCTATATCGGCCCGCCTTCTAACTTATCAACAGCTTTCTTCTCCTCAGAGCACTTCTCCCACACGCACACTGTTGGGGGGGTCGTAACCCGGTAGGCGCACCGACAGAGAAGACCCGCCGGCCTGGTGAGAACCTGGGCCGGGTTAAGCAAGAATGTGCGGGCCGGGATTCATGAGAGTCGGTACGCTGCGTGAGTCTTGGCCCGCACGTCAAGAAGAGTCTGGAGGGCTGGAGACCAAGTACAAGACGGAGTCCTGCTAAAGGAGGCGAAGACCTAGAGGACTTAGAGTCCGGGTACGATTGTAACCCGGATCACGCCTGTATGTCCAGCGAGACCCACCGCCTATATAAGGGGGTCTCCTGGTCCTTGGAAAGACAAGCTTTATCAGATCGCAAGTACCACCATTGTAATCTCGAGACCCGGAAGTTAAGGCGCCGAGTCCTCGAAACCCATATCAATAAAGCAGTAGCAGGAAGTAGGTCTTTACCTCGAGACGAGGGGCCGAACCTGGGTAAATCCTTGTTTCCCCACGCCGTGCTAGACAAGCTCCCGATGTCAGAAGTCGCTATGTCCCCATACTCAAGTTTCCACCCGGAAACATCTGCCGTGACAATCCCACGACAGTTGGCGCCCACCGTGGGGCCTGCGGCCAAGAACATCATGATTTGTGGAGAAGCACGGCGCGGTGTGGAAAACCTAGCTATCGGCCAGATCCACACGCTCCCGGGAGGGGAGCGGATCGTGGACGACTTTGGTTGGAAGGAAGAAGCAGATCGGTTGGAAACCGGATCTATGATCGCCTTCGGTCAGATCAATGTTTTCGTCGGCGTAGTCCAAACCACAGGAGCCGGCTCAGAGCAGTATGAGCCGGAGTTCGAGTCAGAATCCGGGTCAGCTACCGTGGCTCAGTCGGATGGAGAAGAATCTGTTGGATCGCCAGAGTGCGAAGTCATGATTATCGAGGAAGAGGCGGCAATTCAAGCACTACAGGATTCCGTCAGAATACCAACGAACGTGTCCGATCTGGATACGGATACCGAGTCAATTCTGCCGCTGTTTGAAGACCGGTGGGGATTTGGGCTCGAAGAAGAAGATCACCCGGCATCCCCGGGACCCGCACGACACATGACGGTTCACGTGGTGACGGCGGCTCAGCAAACCGATGGGGTGGAAGCATCCGTGAGTAGTGAAACAAGTGCAGAAAGAACCGCCAGACGGGATCGAGAAATTTGGGATCAGAGCAACCTCGGCATGCCACCAGCGGCGTACCCCCCACTACACCCCAACACCGGACCCGTTTTACCAACTTTTGGCGCGGGAGTACAGACACACGCGCCAGCACCCGGGACAGCGTTCACAAACCCGATCCTGACCGCGGTGAACGATCAGGCGAGAGCCGGTGCATCGGGAATCCCGGCTCAGAACCCGGGAGAAGTAACAAACACCAGTTCAGCTATACAGAGGGAGTTGGAAGATTTAAGGCGAGCCATGGCTAGGGCGAACCAGGAGCGCGCGGATGAAGCCCGGCGCGTAGCGGAGAAGGAACGATCTTTGGCCCAGCAGGAGCAGAGGCTACAAGACGAAAGAAACGCCCTCCAGAGGAGAAGGGACGAGTTAACTGCGGTGCAGAGCAGAAGGCGCGGAAGCCGGCTACCCTTGCCGACTGGAGTCAACACCATAGTGCCTCAAGTCTTGGAATATCAGACGACGCCAGCCAATGCGCCCATAGCAGCGGTAAATCCGGTGATGGGAGCCGGCGCCCCACAGGCCGAGTTACGAGGAGCAGGAAATCCAGCGGGAGGAGCCGGAACCAGGGAAGCAGCCGCAGAACAACTACCTCCGCCACCTCCCAGGTTCACTACCCCCCCGGGTCATTATAATAATCCGGTTGACAACGTCTTTGCAGCTGCACACGCGCTACAGCAGATCCCGTTCGACAATTCGCCAGCCGGTATTGAGGCACGGAGAGCCGTGGATTTACTACGTACTGCTGTGGTCCAACAGAACAATAATCCGCGCGGGTCACAAGCATTCAACTCAGAACCACAAAGGAGTCGTACCAGGAGCCGGCACGGAGAACCACAAGCAGCAAGATCTATCCAGAACCGGCTCGGACCAGTAAGCCAACGAGGCCAACAACAAAATCAGCAAGTAATCCAGCCGCCACAGCCGGCCGTGTCCGCGGCTCAGTCAATAGTCAATAGTTCAAGAGCAAGGCGTGCAGCTGCGGCGGCAGCACCACCGGCAGCGGGAGCCGGAGCAGCTGGAGCACCAGGAGTCGGAATAGTGACCCCCGCAGCACCTCCTCCTGCGCCGGGTTACACAGGGGGCTCAACTTCAAACTTGACGGGACCAAAGTGTTTGTCAGATGCCATCAGGGCGGAGCCGTTTCTAGAAAAATTCAAAGAGCCGACCAAAGTGTGCAATTACGAGCCAAACATGAATCCAGAAACATGGCTGAGCAGTTACGGCATGGCCATGGACATGAAGAACGCTTCACCGAATCTGTGTGCACACTACATGTATCTTATGTTAGCAGAAGGAGCACCTAAATTTGGCTAGACCGACTCCCGCCACGTAGTATCAACTCATGGGAGGAACTGAAGGCGGCGTTCATCAAGAACTTCGCCGGAACTTGCAAGAAACAGTACACTGAGGCCGACCTGGATCGATGCGTCATGAGGAAAACCGAGTCAGCCAGACAATGGATGGGCCGGGTTACGGAAATCTTGCAGTCATCTCTCAACATCTCGGCACACACAGCTATATCGTACATGGAGAAAAACTGCGGCTTTGAGCCGTTGACCCACAAGCTTGGACGTATGAGGGAAGACCCGGCCTGCAACAACATCTCAATAGGGGAAGTGGTGACAACAGCGAACAAATATGCAGCCACGGATAAGAGGCCGGGCGAAACAGAGGAACAACAGAGGAACAACCGGATCAGCGGAGGCCGTAACCCAAACCCGAACCAGAGTAATAGCAATCAGAACGGAAGTAACAAGCGTCCCTATGAGGGCGGAAATTCAGAGTTCGTGGGCACAACCCAGACGACGGGTTACAGGGGACCTAGACCCGGTGGTAACTTTAGAGGAGGACCTCCGAGAAGCTCGAACTTCAGCGAGATGTACAGCATGCCATGTCCAAAACACAGCAAGAACGGGAGACCATCCAATCACTCGCTAGCTCAGTGCGCGGACATCAGAGCCTGGATGAGACATGAGCAGGAAGGCCAGAGGAGTCAGGGGAACTTCGGAGGTAACAGCGGTTTCAATGGAAACAACGGCAACTCGATGGGACCCGGACAGGGGGCTGGGTCAAATGGACCGCCAAACAATAATGCCGGGTCCAGTCAACAACAGAATCAAGTCACAACCGGATATCAGCAGAACCCGAAAGAACTTCATAGTCAAGGACAGTATCACGTCTTCACCACCAGTACGTCCAGGAGAGACAGGAAATTAAAAGCAAGAGCCGTCAATGCAGTGGCATCAGCCGTTCCAAGATTCTTGAGGTGGTCAGAGCAAACTATAACTTGGAGTAGAGAGGATCACCCTCCAGCAGTCGAACATCCGGGTCTCCTGGCTCTCGTCGTGGCACCACAAGTGGACGGGTTCTCCCTGAATAAAGTCCTGATGGATGGAGGCAGCAGCATCAATATCTTATACCTCGACACTTTCAGAAGGATGGGTCTGACCCAAGATCGCCTTACCCCTACATCTACAATCTTCCACGGCATAGTCCCAGGGAAGTCGGCACATCCGATTGGCCAGATCAGCCTTGAGGTGGCGTTCGGAGTGAGCAAAGAGCAATTCAGGTCGGAGTTCCTGACGTTTGAGGTTGTTGATTTAAAAAGTCCGTATCACGCTCTATTCGGGAGGCCGGCTTACGCCAAATTCATGGCGCGGCCTTGTTATGTGTACCTCAAGCTTAAGATGCCAGGTCCCCAGGGAATAATCACAGTAGAGGGAAGCAAAACCATGGCTGCAGAGTGTGACAACGGGGATGCTATCATGGCAGAACAGGCTTGCTCAGAGGAGGAGCTCAAGTTCTACAAGTCTCAAGTAGACCCGACAGATAAGCGTGTGCTGGAAAAGCCGGCTCATGAAGAAGAGAAGAAAAAATTCAAATCAGCTCAAGATACAAAGATGGTTGATTTCGAAGAAGGGGACTCCTCCAAGCAGTTCTCAGTGGGGACCCACTTGGACCCGAAATAGGAAAGCGAGCTCATCAAGTTCATCCGTGAGAATCGGGGCATCTTCGCATGGTCTCCTTCAGACATGCCGGGTGTCCCGAGTGAACTTGCTGAGCACAGCTTACATGTTGATCCAAAGGCAAAGCCGGTAAAGCAAGGATTACGTCGTCTCAACGCAGAGAGGAAAAGGATTGTTGGAGAAGAGGTAGCTCGTTTGCTTGCAGCCGGGTTTATCATGGAAGTCTACCATCCCAAGTGGCTGGCTAACCCGGTCCTAGTCCTGAAGAAAAACGGAGAGTGGCGCATGTGCATTGACTACACCAGCTTGAACAAGGTCTGCCCGAAAGATCCCTTTGCATTGCCGCGTATAGATCAGATCATCGATGCCACAGCCGGTAGCGAGCTGTTATGTTTCTTGGATGCATACTCCGGGTATCATCAGATCAAGCTCAATGTTGACGACCAGGAGAAGACGTCGTTCATCACCCCTTTCGGTGCTTTCTGTTATAAAAATATGACCTTTGGCCTCAAGAATGCAGGTGCCACCTACCAAAGGTGCATCCAGAATTGTTTCCAGAACCAAATCGGTCGCAACGTGCATGCCTATGTCGATGATGTCGTGATCAAGTCACAGAAAGCCGGGTCACTCCTGGATGACCTAAAGGAGACCTTCGACAACCTGCGCAAATATCAGATGAAGTTAAACCCGACCAAGTGCGTATTTGGAGTTCCGGCTGGCATGTTACTGGGTTTCATAGTCTCAGAGAGAGGGATAGAAGCTAACCCGGCTAAAATTAATGCCATCATGAACCTTAAAAAGCCGGAGTGTGTTAATGATGTCCAGAAGCTGACAGGGTGTGTCACAGCCCTGAGCCGGTTCATTGCAAGGATGGGAGAGAAAGCTCTGCCACTATACAAACTATTGAAGAAGTCAGATAAGTTTGTCTGGGGCCAGGAGGCAGATGACGCCTTCGAAGACCTAAAGAAGACATTATCCACAGCTCCAGTGTTAGCGGCCCCCACGAGCAAGGAGCCGATGTTGTTGTACGTTTCCGCAAATTCCAGAGCCGTCAGCGCTGTGGTCGTAGTGGAGCGCAAAGACGAAGGAAAGGAGTACCCAATTCAAAGGCCGGTCTACTATGTTAGTGAAGCTCTCACAGAGTCCAAGCAGAGGTACCCGCAGTGGCAGAAGTTGGTATACGGCGTGTTTATGGCAAGCCGGAAGATGCCTCACTATTTTCAGGAACACCCAATCACTGTGGTGAGTTCCGCTCCCTTAGCGGAAATCATCGGAAACAGAGAAGCTACAGGCAGGATCGCAAAGTGGGCCATCGAGATGGGGCCTTATCATATCAACTACGAGCCAAGAACAGCAATCAAGTCACAGGCCTTGGTGGATTTCGTCAATGATTGGACAGAGTTTGACCCCTTACCTCCGCCTCCAAGCGCCAAGCATTGGACTATGCACTTCGACGGGTCAAAGCAGTTTGAAGGCTCAGGAGCCGGCGTTGTACTAACTTCGCCAAAAGGAGACAAGTTGAGTTACGTCCTGCAGATACATTTCGAACCATGCACCAATAACGTGGCAGAGTATGAGGCCTTGTTACACGGTTTGAAAGTCGCTAGAGAGATGAACATCAAAAGAATCATGTGCTATGGAGACTCTGACCTTGTGGCTCAGCAAGTTTCAGGAACCTGGGATAGAAAAGACGCCAACATGGCGGCTTACAGGCGAGAAGTAGATCGTATTGCCGGCTTCTTCTCCGGCTACCAAGTCGACCATATCGACAGACGAAAGAATGAGGCGGCCGACGCCCTATCAAGACTCGGTTCTAGCAGAGAGCCGGTACCTCCAAACGTGTTCCTCGCCGAGTTACATCATCCCTCGGTCAAGCTGCCAACAGAAGAAGAGTTGGCAAACCCTGATGACCCGGAATCACAGCTAGTCGCAGCCGTACATCAAACACCGTCCTGGACTGAGCCGTATATAGCTTACCTGCAGAGGGAAGAATTACCTCAAGACGAAGTACTAGCACGACAGATTGTGCGCCGGGCTAAGGGCTACGTTATCATCAATGGCGAGTTACACAAGAGGAGCACGTCCGGGGTATTCTTACGATGTGTCTCACCAGAGGAAGGCCGGAAAATCCTTCAGGAAATTCACGCAGGGGACTGCGGACATCACGCGTCCACAAGATCGATGGTTGCTAAAGCGTTCAGGCATGGATTCTTTTGGCTGACCGCTCTGGCTGATGCAGAAAATATAGCCCGGGTTTGCGATGGATGCCAGCGATACGCAAGGCAGATTCATATTCCGGCTCAAGACCTGAAGACCATCCCAATAACATGGCCCTTTGCAGTTTGGGGTATGGACATGGTGGGACCTTTCCAGACTTCACCCAATAAAAAGACTCACCTACTGGTCGCAGTGGATAAATTCACAAAGTGGGTAGAAGTGCAAGCCGTCAACAGTTGCACAGCGGCAACAGCTGTCAAGTTCCTGAAGAAAATCATATACCGTTTTGGGTATCCTCACAGCATCATCACTGATAACGGGACAAATTTTTCGCTTGGAGAGATGCAGATATTTTGCAAAGAGAACGGCATCCGGCTCGACCTTGCCTCAGTTTCACACCCTCAGTCGAACGGCCAAGTGGAGAGGATAAACCAGGAGCTGCTAAGAGGCGTCAAGCCAAGACTCCGGGTCCCGTTAGTCAGAGCCGCCGGGTGCTGGGAAGAGGAGCTCCCATCAGTCGTCTTGAGCATAAACACAACCCCAAATAGATCGACAGACTTCACTCCTTTCTTCATGGTTTATGGGGCGGAAGCCGTGTTACCCAGTGACATCATCCATGATTCCCCGAGAGTGGCAAACTATGTTGAAACTGAGAACGAGCAAGCCCGGCAAAATTCAGTTGATATGCTGGAGGAGGCGAGAGAGCTGGCCTTAGAAAGATCAGCCATATACCAGCAAGACCTGAGGCGTTATCACAGCCGCCGGGTTAAGTCAAGAACCTTTCAGGAAGGCGACTTGGTCCTAAGGCTAGCACAGAACAAGACCGGCTTCCACAAGCTAACTCCCCCATGGGAAGGCCCTTTCGTGGTAAGCCGGAACTTGCACAACGGGTCTTATTACTTGGTGGATGCTAGAGAACAAGCTACAAGGACAGGAAACAATACAGACCATACAAGGAACCCGTTGACAGAGAACGACAGGCCTTGGAATATAGCAGAACTTCGACCATACTACACTTAGGTTTTGTGAGCCCCCGGATAAGACGGGCTCCACCTTTTTGTATCTCTTTCGTTTAAAGGCAGCAGGTTTCAGACGCGCTCTTTTCCTTACCAGGGTACCTAAGGGGACTGGAAGGTTTTTAATGAGGCGGCTTGCTAGCTATGTACATATTATATGATCAATAAAGTGAGGAAGGCACCTCTAAGAAGAAAAGAGTATTGTGTTTTCAGTTCCTTATTCTTTATATGATCAGGGTCTTGGGGGCTTACTAACTAAGAAAGTTGTAAGTTGTAAACTCACAACCCGGCAAAGAAGCCACAATTATTCTTGGTTTCTTGCCTGATAGCTTGATGGCATTCTCATACATGACCAGATGCTAAAACGCCGGCTTTCAATCTGACTATGAGGCCCATGGGGACTTAGCAGACCCTGATTGCTCCGGGTTTTCAGACACAGAAGTCACGAGAAACCCGGCTATGCAGAGAGCTAAAGAAACCAAAAGGGTAAAAGAAACCAAGGAAGTAAGACATTTATAGACATGTTACATTACAGCAGTGGCGCACGAAGGCGCATCAAAAGGTATAGCGAGTATTTCGATCTAACCTATTACAGGCCATGAAGCACAACATAAAGTTACAAGAATTTAAGTCAGGTCGAAAGTTTGTAAGCCGGTACATAAGTCGGCGTTTGGAACATCCGGGCGGTCTATTGGTGCGGAGGAGCCGACGCAGATCCTTGCCCAGGGTCCCTCGTATCCTTTGTAATTCCGCCTCGTGGCCTCTGCAAAACGACCGAAGACAAGGCTTCAAAGCCGTCAAGATCGGAGGGACGAGAGGGAGCTGGAATGTCGGGAGTTGAGCTTGAGGGGTTCGCACTTGTTGTGAAGGGCGTGAAGAGTTGCGGCGCCTCTTCTACCGGCTTCCATAAGTTGATCGGCTCCGGCGGGACCTCCTTGATGGCATGGTTGTCTTCGTCATAAGCAGCTTGGAACTCGTTTAGGGCCAACCCATTGGTAATCTGACAAGCCGGACGCCGAACGGATTTCACGAGCTTCCCATATATTTTTGAGGTCTCAGTGCCATCAGGCTGGAATTCAGGGAAGCCCTTTGTGAGCTTGGCCGGGTCAAGGTTGGGGTAGTATGCCTTCGCCAATGCAAGTGTACGGATAGCACCCTTGCGACAGGCAGACGCCTTCCATCGCTCCATCAGCATAGGCACCACAGAGGTGGCGGCGAGAAAATCCGGAAGACCCGGAGGACATTCCCCAGAAGAAGTAGACGCCTTGATCATCTCGGCGCAGCCGAAGTAGAGTCGGCGGGTGACGCCATACATGGCCTGAATTTTCTCAAGTGTTCCCTTTATGGTCACCCCCTGAGCCGGACCTAGCAGGGAGCAAACGGAGGATAAGGAAACCTACGAGGACAAAGCAATACAAGAAAGAAAAGGTAAGAAGAAGACTCACCGAAGACAGCAACGGCCAAGTTGTGAACGAGCTTCTTTATTTTCTCCAACTCGGAGATTACTCTTTGCAGTTCAAGAGCCTTCACCTGCATGGCGAGCTCTTGTTCGTACACCTTCTTCTGCAAAGCCTCATTATCAGTTTGAAGCCGTTTTAGGGCTTCTTCTTGAAGCTTCAGCTGTTCCTCAGCCTTCTCACGAAGGCCAGCTTGGCGCGCAAGTTCATGGCGTGTTTCGCTGTTGCTCTCGGCGGTGGCTTTCGAAAACTCCTGCAGAGGGAACATATATTTATCAAGACAGAGACAAACATATCAGGAAGCAGTTTATGAAGCAATGACGGTATCTCAAAGAAGACCCGGAGCGCAGCAAGCTACTGCTCCGACTCTGGGGGACTACTCATTGCAAAAAGTTCGTTAGTAAGAAAGACCCGGAGCGCAGCAAGCTACTGCTCCGACTCTTGGGGACTACTTCAAAGAAACATTTCTATTGAGACAGGTTCCCTATCATGCAAGTACTAAGCATTTACCTAAGTAAAGTCTAAGCACTTGGGGACTACTAGAGGGAACATACCTGGTAGCGGAAATGCAGATAGTTGCGCAGCTGAGATTCCTCCTTTCGCACCCTGGAGAGTCGCTTATGGATTCTCTCAAAAAGTTCTGGAAACTCCAAGGTGTTGTAAGGAGTTTCATCTTCAGAGTCCGATTCTTCGGTTTCCTTGACCTGTTCCTTGCCTGCGGCACGGGTAGCGGGCCCTTCCCCAGCCTTAAGTTCCGGCTCAAAGACCTTCGCCACGGAAGTTGAGGGCGCGGCGGGATCTTGAAAGCCGGTGCCCGTTACAGCGACATCCGGTTCTTCCGGAATGACAGGAAGATCGGACTTCGGAGGGGAAGAAGAGTCTGGAACAGGGAGAGTCGGGTCAGACGGCTTCTCAGCTTGAGTCTCTTCAACTTCAGGCTCAGCTAGAGGGGTTGTAATGACATCAGGGGTTTCCTCATCACTAAGGACGGCTTGGGCTCTGGGAAAGTGTAAAGACAGGTGAGGAATAGTAAGTGGGCTAAAGCAAAGACATGGCCCAAAATAAAATTAAGACTTACCCCTTGTTGATGACAAAGTCGGAGGGAAGAGCCTCTGAACCGGAACCTGAAGAGCAGGACATAGACCGGGATTCAGAAACCCGGAGGCAGCCCGCCAAAGGATAACGTGCATCGAGAGGTTCAGCGCGGAAACCCGGTAGTCTGGGTTGGCCCTTGGGAGAAGTGTCCTTGCAGTAGAAAAAGGTTGATTGCCAGGCGCGAGGGTGGCTGTTAAGTTTGAGAGCCGGAAAAAGGGAGTCTCGGCGACGTTGAATCGCGACTCCTCCGCAGATGTTCAAAGGAAGAGTGGCAGAGGAGCGTTGTGGGTTGCAATAGAAAAATTCAAGAAAGAGGTCGAGAGAGGGTTCCATTTGAAGATAGTCTTCGCATAAAACGGTAAAGTTGGAGAGGGAAAGAATCGAATTCGGGGCCAAGTCTTGAGGCCTGAGGCCGTAGTAAGCGAGCAGAGTGCGGAAAAAGAGGGAACCCGGAGGTTTGAAGCCGCGATTGAGGTGATCGGCAAATATTATTACCTCACTATCTCGAGGAGCCGGCACGACCTCGTTACCCGGGGCGCGCCAGTGGATGATGTCTTGGGCCTGAAGATCGCCGGAATCCACCAAGTCCTGCAGCTTGGCGACAGAGACGGTTGATCCAGTCCAGTTCCCGGAAGTAGGCGCTGCGGCGGCGGCGCCAGAAGCGGAGGCACCAGCGGCAGCTTTGGCCTTCTTCAGGTTGGCCTTAGCCGCGGCGGCCGCGGCGGCGGCGGCGGGGCCCTTGCTTGCAACTTTTTTCCCCATTGAAAGAAGTTGCCGAGATCTAGATCTAAAAGTGGGATGCGAGGAGATGGCTGCGGGGGTAACTGCGGCACGGTTCTGGATTTGAGCAGAAGAAGCAAGAGGACGGTGGCGTTAGCTAGCTCCGGCGAAGATTGGAGAGCTCGAGCTTGGGAGTGACAGCGGCGGCGCTGGAGGAAGAAGAAGAAGTGGGGACGCACGGGGGAAATGGTCGCTTTCTTCCCCGTCCCCACTTATTTATATCCCAAGTGGGAGTTGACCTAGGGGCAAAACAGGAAGAATCCAAGGATAATGATGACCTCGAGGAACCATATCTGTGGTGCCAGATTTTGTACCTGACAGAATCTTGGGTTCCCGAGACGGACGCGCGATTCCTCGGTTCTCGCGAAGGGATAAGCATTAAAAATGTCGTTGACCCTGGAGGTTGACCGACGTCTTCGAGGAAGCATAAAGAAAGCTGGAAATTGCTAAGTCTGGAAGTGGGAGTCGGCAGGCGATGACCGGGTTAGGAACGGGCCGCCAGTAAGAGCCGGCCAAACCGACACCTGTGTGCTCGCTTGCTTAATAAGTTGTTTATTGTTTTTCAGATGATAACCCGGACAAAAGAAGTGACGGCTTCCCCGAGATTATACCCTAGAGTGTGAGGCGAAGCAAGTCAATTCCGATGTCCAAGTTATCCTGGGGGCTACTGTTGGGGGGGTCGTAACCCGGTAGGCGCACCGACAGAGAAGACCCGCCGGCCTGGTGAGAACCTGGGCCAGGTTAAGCAAGAATGTGCGGGCCGGGATTCATGAGAGTCGGTACGCTGCGTGAGTCTTGGCCCACACGTCAAGAAGAGTCTGGAGGGCTGGAGACCAAGTACAAGACGGAGTCCTGCTAAAGGAGGCGAAGACCTAGAGGACTTAGAGTCCGGGTACGATTGTAACCCGGATCACGCCTGTATGTCCAGCGAGACCCACCGCCTATATAAGGGGGTCTCCTGGTCCTTGGAAAGACAAGCTTTATCAGATCGCAAGTACCACCATTGTAATCTCGAGACCCGGAAGCTAAGGCGCCGAGTCCTCGAAACCCATATCAATAAAGCAGTAGCAGGAAGTAGGTCTTTACCTCGAGACGAGGGGCCGAACCTGGGTAAATCCTTGTTTCCCCACGCCGTGCTAGACAAGCTCCCGATGTCAGAAGTCGCTATGTCCCCATACTCAAGTTTCCACCCGGAAACATCTGCCGTGACAATCCCACGACACACACCGTTGCGGTGAAGGCCATCAACCGGGCGCGTGCGAAGAGGGCTGAAGTCGGCCCCATCTCTGGTGAGTGGGACGTGGAGGACCACCTCGTAGCACTCAACGCGCGCTTCGCGCCGCTCAAGAGTATCGGGATGGAGCTCCTTGATGCCGGCGTTCACGTCTACCGGAAGCTCTGGCCCGGCGCCACGCCTCCGGACAATGTGTCCGACTTGGCCCAGGAGCTGATGAAGACGGAACGGCGCCTCCGGGAATGGAGATCCTCCGCCGCCCGTGCCGGTGCGGACCAAACACTCTCCTTCATACTATCCTGGTATGAAGGGATCGATCTTCAGAAGGTGCGGGTGCAGCGCGAGAATTCAGCGTGGACAACCGATCCCGCCAAGATCCAGCTCCGACAAGACGCTGCGCATTACTTTGCCAGCTACTCACAGCCCCACCAATACGTCGAGGGCGAGGTCTACTCAGATGACGAAGACTATGCCGACGACCTTGAGGACGAGGAGGAGGACGATGAAGAAGAAAACCAAGGCAGCCTCCCCGACACCTCCAAGGCCTCCGGCAAAGCCCAGCCATCCGGGAAGGCTTCCACTTCTGGGACTGCTGACATAGCCAGCAAGGACGCCGCCGCCGACATCACCAAGTCGGCCTCGACTGACCAGCTGAAAACCGCCGCTGAGGTCAACGTCGAGCTGGGAGCTGCCGACACCACCGAGTCCACCGCGGCTACCGAGACTCCTGCTGCCAAGCCTCCTGCGTAATACCTTAGAGAACAATTCTATCAAATCCCCGGAATGCCGGGTGCATATGTAATATATACAAGTTTAAGTAGAATACTCTGCTATTTGCCTTATTGAATCGAGCAAGTGCCTAGTCATGTCGGATCACTTTACACCGAGTCCCCGAGTTTACTTTCTCGTTTACTATACTTAGTGACTTTTGCTCTTGTCTACCATACAGGCGTTCGACAGTCGAGTCACAAAATCACGACTATAGCATACGGTACTAGAAAATGCCCGAGTTAAGGTTCAAAGGTATTCGACATAACGGAAGAATAATTGAAAGACGGGGTTAACACACAACACGTGCCGAATTGCTTTTATACCGAGTCCCCGAGCTTGTTTTCGTGTTTACCACCTTCCACTATCTTTGCTCTTGACTACCACTTTGGGCATCCGTCAGTCGAGTCACAAGATTATTTCACATAGCATACATTACTTAACTTTGAAACAAGGTTGAAAATTCATTCGGCACGTGAACAATAAATACCAAATATACAAGGCAGTCCCCGAGTTTCATCTCGAGACGCCGGTACGCAGGTAACGAAGAAATAACTGAAATATAAACATAGATAAAGATCTAGCAGTCCCCGAGTTCATCCCGGGGTGCCGACATGCCAAAGACATAAGAAAAGAACAATCATGCGGATAAGGCAGTCCCCGAGATTCATTCTGGGGTGCCGACATTTCATTCAAAAGGGACCGAGATACATACACTGTGCCTTTTATGCGAAAAAGGGACGAAGTAGGGCTACATTCCATGGTCGTTTGGTTTCCTCGCCGGATCTATCCATTACACCTTTTCTAGCTTCCTGCGCATCTACAAGATAATATGAGTCATTGTGCAGGGCTTTGCTCACCACAAAAGGTCCTTCCCACGGAGGGGATAACTTGTGCATGCCGGCAGTTCGCTGTATCAGCCTCAGTACCAGATCTCCTTCTCTGAACACCCGGGGGTGCACCTTCCGGCTATGATAGCGTCGGAGGTTCTGCTGGTATATTGCTGACCGAGATAGGGCCAACTCTCTTGCTTCTTCAAGCAAGTCGACATCATTCTCTCGGGCTTCTCTTGCCTCGGTTTCTGTAAACATCGCCACCCTGGGCGAGTCATACTGTATGTCGGTTGGCAACACTGCCTCAGCACCATACACCATAAAGAATGGTGTGTACCCGGTGGATCTGTTGGGTGTGGTCCGGAGACCCCATAGCACCGCCGGTATTTCCTCTATCCAGCATCCCGGAGTCCGCAGGAGTGGCTCTATCAACCGGGCCTTTATGCCGGCCAGCACCAATGCGTTGGCTCTCTCAACTTGCCCGTTTGCCTCCGGGTGAGCCACCGAGGCCACATCAAGCCGGATTCTCTTCTCCGCACAGAACCGAGCAAACTCCCCCACTGCAAAGTTGGTGCCATTGTCCGTGATAATGCTGTGCGGGTAACCATATCTCAGTATGATATCCTTCAAAAATGAGACGGCTGTAGCTCCATCACATTTCCGAATTGGCTTCACCTCGATCCATTTGGTGAACTTGTCCACCATGACTAGTATATGAGTCATGTTACCTCGCGCCGGCTTGAACGGACCCACCATATCCAAGCACCATACAGCAAACGGCCATGTGATGGGGATAGTTTTCAGTGCTGCCGCCGGCATGTGTATTCTGTGTGCAAATCTCTGGCAACCTCCACACTTCCGGACAATATCCTCTGCTTGCTGCAGAGCCGAAGGCCAATAAAACCCATGCCGGAAGACCTTTGCCACCAGTGCTCTTGAGGAAGCATGATGACCGCATTCACCTTGATGTATCTCGAGCAGCATTTCTTGCCCTTCTTCTGGGTCAACACAGCGCTACAGCACCTCAGTGACACTTCTCTTATACAGCTCTTGGTTGATCACCGTGTAAGCCTTGGCCCTTCTCACCACCTGCCGAGCTTCCACTTCATTGTCTGGCAGGGTCCCATCCATGATATATGCCATGATGGGTAGCGCCCAACTCGGCACCGGCCGCACGGGGAAGATTGGGGCGTCTATTTCCATAGGCTCGGCTGACATCACCTCCGCCGACATACCTTGCGCCGTCCCCGAGCTGAGCCAAATGCTCCCGACATCAACCTCCATGGGCACAGCCTCTGCTACTGAGTTCTTCGGGATGAATATGGACTCTGACTCGGGTGATGGCTTGATTGACGGTTTGCTTAAGTGTTCCAAAGCTACGCCGGGTGGGATCGCGTCCCGTGATGACCCCAGCTTGGACAATACATCCGCAGCCTCATTCTCTCCCCGGGGTATGTGCTTGAACTCGCATCCTTCAAAAAACCCGGAAATTTTCTGTACATGGAACCGATATGACGCCATGTTGGCATCCAAGGCGTCCCAATTTCCCGACACCTGCTGCACCACCAAATCCGAGTCACCATAGCATTCTACCCGCCGGATGCCAATTTCCTTAGCGACATTGAGGCCATGCACGAGTGCCTCATATTCAGCCACATTGTTGGATGCCGAGAAATGAATCTGGAGCACATATTTCAGTACATCTTGCTTCGGAGAAGTGAGGACCACTCCGGCACCCAACCCGATTTTTGCCTTGGACCCATCGAAGTGCATCTTCCAAAAATTGAAGTCGGGCGGGGGAGGCTCATATTGCATCTCGGCCCAGTCCACCAAGAAGTCCGGCAGCGCCTGCGACTTAATGGCGTCCCTCCTTTCGTAAGTCGGGGCGTACGGAGACAACTGTATGGCCCACTTTGCAACTCGGCCGCTGGCATCTTTGCATCCGATAATTTCGGACAAGGGAGCCTCGCTCACCACTGTAACCGGATGCTCTTGAAAGTAGTGCTTCAACTTGGTGACCGCCAGGTATACACCATAGGCCATCTTCTGGTAGTGCGGGTAATTCTGCTTGGAGAGGGAGAGCACCTCACTCAGGTAGTATACGGGCCTCTGCACCACCTTCTCACCTTCTTCTCTTTCCACCACCATCACCACACTTACGACTCGGTTGGTAGCCGCGATATAGAGCAACATCGGTTCCTTGGGTAAGGGAGACGCCAACACCGGTGCATTTGAGAGCGTCTTTTTTAGGTCGTTAAAAGCTGCGTCTGCTTGTGGTGTCCACACAAAGGTTTTACTCTTTTTCATGAGTTGATACAAAGGCAGGGCTTTCTCTCCTAACCGACTCACAAACCTACTTAGAGATGCCAGACATCCGGTGAATTTTTGTACATCCTTAAGGCGAGTTGGCAATTTCATGCTCTCGATAGCTCGGATCTTGCCCGGGTTAACCTCTATACCCCGGCTAGACACCAGGAAACCGAGCAATTTTCCGGCCGGCACACCGAAGGTGCATTTATCCGGGTTAAGCTTCATTCGGAACTTTCTTAAGTTAACGAATGTTTCTCTCAGATCATCGATCAGAGTCAGTTTTTCTTTAGTTTTTATGACTATGTCGTCGACATACACCTCTGCATTCCGACCTATTTGCTCATGCAAGCATTTCTGCATGCACCTTTGATAAGTGGCACCGGCATTCCTTAACCCGAAGGTCATGACACGATAGCAATAAGCCCCGTACGGGGTAATAAAAACAGTCTTTAATTGATCAGCCGGGTTCAAAGGTATCTGGTGAAAACCAGAATACGCATCTACAAAAGACAAAAGCTCACACCCGGCAGTGGAGTCGATCACTTGATCTATCCGGGGGAGCGGGAAAGGATCTTTCGGGCAGGCCTTGTTGAGGTTGGTGAAGTCGATGCACATGCGCCACACCTTGGCCAGGAGAGGGTCATCCTTTTTCTTCTCTACCAGGACCGGGTTAGACAACCAGTCCGGGTGCAGTACTTCCATCACAAATCCAGCCGCAAGCAGTACGGCTAGATGCTCCATGATCGCGGCTCTTCTCTCGTCCGAGAGACGTCTTGTCGGTTGCTTCACCGGCTTTGCATCCGGCCTCACAAATAACGAGTGCTCAGCCAACTCCCTCGGAACTCCTTGAAGGTCGTCATTCGACCAAGCAAAGACATCCCGATTCTCACGGAGGAAGTCGGTGAGCTCGCCTTCCTATTTGCTGTCCAGGCTGGTGCCGATGATCACCCGGTGCTCTGGGTTAGCCGGGTCCACTACGACCTTCTTGGTCTCTTTTGGTGGCTGGAAGGAAGCATGCTGCTCCGGGTTCGTCATCCCGGGCACACCGAGTTGGGAGGTTTGGGCCAGCGTTACCACTTGCTGGATTCTCTTTTTCTCCTCGGCTATGACCAATGACTCGGCCAAGCACGAGCCGGCAGTAGCACACTCGATCGAGCGCTTGTAGTCCCCCGCGATGGTGATTATGCCATTCGGACCTGGCATTTTCATTTTCAGATAGCCCATGTGAGTGGAGATCATGAACTTGGCCAGAGCAGGTCGGCCAATCAGGGCATGATATGGGCTCTCGAGGTCCACCACCTCGAACTCAAGACTTTCGGTCCGGCAGTTCTCCCGGGTTCCGAACAACACATCTATCCAGATTTGGCCCATAGGCGAGCAAGAAACCCCTGGCACAATGCCATGGAAGGTCGTGTGGGTCGGCAACAGCGTGTTCAGGGACACTCCCAACTTCAGCATTGTGTCCTTATACATGATGTTAATGGCACTGCCATTGTCAACCAGGACTCTGCTGAACCGGACGTTGATACTTGGCCCGATGAATGTCGGGTCCACAACCAAGGCGTAGCCTCCCGGCTTAGGCATAACCCGGGGGTGATCCTTCCTACCCCAGGTGATCTCCATCTCGGACCAGTGCATGAACTTGGGTACCGCCGGCATGACGGCGTTCACCTCCAGAGCGCGCTGGCGCTGACTTTTCTTGTCAGTGGGCTCGGTCACAAAGACCACATAGCTCTGGTGAGCTTCCTGATAGTCACCCTGCGGATAACCGCCCTGGTTGCTACGACCGACATTGTTGTTACCCCGGACGTTCACCATGTTTACCGGCCTTGCCGGTGGTCGCCTCTGGACTGGCGGGTTAACCCGGACAGCATTGGCCCCACTCACTGGTGCCGGAGGTCTTGGCGCTGCAGGTCTTTCAGGGGCAGTTACCAGAGATCCCCCTGGAGCACCTTCTTGCCGCATGCGCTGGTACCAGCTGCACTGCCGAGTTGTGTGGTTGGCCGGTCGGTTGGGCTCGAAAGTGTGATAGCAGCAGGGCTTGTCCAGCATCTCCTCATACGTCAAGGGCTTCCTCTGCTCGGCCCAAGTTTTCTTCACCTCATGGCTCTGGCCCCAACCCTGGCCATCAGTTCTCGGCCGCTGGTTGCTACCGGTATTGCCTCGTTCACCGGTTACCGCCGCCACCTGCTGCGAGGCATAGCGAAAGTCGGGCTCCCTTCTTTTCTGGCCAAAATCATGCCGATCATTGTTTCTGCCCTGCCCGGATCTGTTGTTCCCCGGGTTCCTCCTACTTGGTTCGCCCGAGTCCAGCTGAGGTTGCATTGGATCACCGAGAGCATAGCTGTCGGCAATTCTCATTGTCTCGGCCAAGGTGGCCGGCATCTCCCTCTGCAGTTTCTGCCAAAGCATGGATCCATGTCGGCATCCCTGCGCAAACCATGAAATGGCTTGGGCCTCTACAACTCCTTCGCAGGAATTGCGAATTGTGCTCCACCGAGTCAGGTACTCTCGGTCAGTCTCATTGTCCCTCTGCCTGCACATCGCAAGCTGCCGAGGTCGGTTGGGCCTCTTGTAGGTACTGGAGAAGTTGCTGACAAAGGCTTCCTCGAAGTCCAGCCAGCTGTTGACACTTCCCTCCCTCAAATTGTTCAGCCAGATTCGGGCTGGTCCCTCAAGCATCTGCGGGATATATCGTACCGCCCACCGGCGGTTTCCCCCGGCAATGTGCACTGCTGTCACATAGTCGGTCAGCCAGTCCTCTGGCTTGGTGCTGCCGTCGTAAGTCTTGGCTCCCCTGTTCAACTGAAAGTGGGGGACAGGCTGCTCCGACATGATTCGGGGCCCGAAGCAAGCAGGACCGGGTGGACCTTGCTCCTCCATCTGCTCGGATCTATACAACCGATCCAGCTTGTACCGAGCATCATTTGGATCTAACTGGCGGGTTCCCAGTCGAGACCCCAGAGCACTCTCATAAACATGGTACCCGGCCTTGGCCATTGCCGAGTTGCCGTCATCATACCGGTTCAGGTCTCGCCCGCCCATTTGTCGGGGCTGCATCGCTCCAACAACTTGATGCCTCGGGGCCTGATTAGGCACCGGATATCGAGGTGGGTGTCCCCGACCAACCGAGTTGGCATTTTCACCATGCCGATTACTCGGAGCCTGTCGGCTTCTGCTCTGGGCCTGCTCAACGTTGCCCTGGCCTGCCATCTGCTTTCCGGCATACGCTGGGTCATATGTCAGCATCTGGAGCCGCTGATTTCCTCCGGGGTTCCTACTCCGGCTCTGGTTTCCACCGACATGCGGAGAGGAAGCTTGTCCTCTGGACACGCCGCTGGGAGCTCTGGTCGAGTGGACAATTTGAGATCCACCTCCGGCCCCATTGGCCCTCTTGACAGCCTCGTTCTGCCGGGTTGCTACTTCCACCAGCTCATTGACTCGGTCCTGTTGCCTACGGCGAGCCTCTCCGGTTAGACCGGATAACTCGGCCCTTGCTGCCTCGGCAGCCCTGAGGGTCTTGGCCGGAGAGCTGTAATTCGGCCTAGCCGCCGACATTACGCTAGGAGTCACATTGGATGTAGTTCTGCCATCCCGATCTATCTCGGCATTGAGGCCTTTGCCTCTTCTGCGTACCTCGGCCTCACGGTTCGGCCGACCTCCTATCGGCGAGAAACCATGAGCCGCGTCATACTCACGCTGAACTCGGTCGAAGTCCCTCCGGACCTCCGCTAACTTCTCTGCCTCCTCCAGCAAGCTCAGCCGTTCTGCCTCTAACTCAGCTGCCCCCGGCACGGTCAACCTCTCTACTGTCTCTCTAAGAGGTTCAGTCCTTACCGGGACACGAGATGTCTCGGCGCCGCCATGGCCCTGCCTCTCCAGTGCCTGCTTGGCCCTCCGGGTCGACCTTGCCTCGGGCTCGACGACAGGGTCTTCTGCCGGAGGAGCCGTTACCCCGGCCATCATGACCGCGCAGCTCTCGGGGCGAGTGGTACGCCGGCCGCGAGCCGCACAGACAGCTGGAGGATCCTCGGCCACGAGCACCTGCGCCGGGTACTCGCAGACGAGCTCGGTGGCGACATAGGTGGCGAAGGTGCCGAACTTGATGACGCAGCCGTTGGCCGGAAACGGCCTGCCGCGAAAGCAGCCGGCGTTGTCGCTGACGAACTCCATGTCGCCGAACTTGACGACGAGGCCGGAGAGGACTCGCACTGGGCCCGTCCGGATGAGTACACCAGCCAGCGCCTCTACCTGCCCCACGGTGGGCGCCAACTGTCGTGGTGGTATCACGGCAGATGCCATAGGATGGATAAATGTGTGGGGCCGATGGACGCTGGTGGATCCGGGGAGGGCTAGCGAGCTAAGAAGCTCACGCAAGAGAAAACAAGAAACAGACACGAGCCGACTCAACTCGGCTCAAGAACAAGCAAGCACAACCAGGAATACTCAAGAACACAAGCAAACCTGCACAGCACCACAAACACGCACGATGTACCCAGGTTCGGGGCCCTCGTGAGGAGGTAACACCCCTACTCCTGCCTTGCTTCTCTCTATATGTGTCGCACAAGATCTACAAGGTGCTCCTTGAGCTGTTTTGGTAAGAACTAGGATGAACTACAAGTGAGGGAAGAGTAAATGCTTCTAGCTATGAATGATACTATAGCTTTGGCCCTCTGGTTGGTGTTTTCTCACAGGAGGAGTTATGGCGCTATTTATAGAGGTCCGGCCGAGTTGCCCGGGAACCCTAATCCTGCCGGGCCCCGCCGGACAACCGCTTCCGTCCAACGGCAATGTCGACATCCCTACCACGACCTAGCAGCCGGGCTATCCGACATAGGCCGAGGTAGGCCATGATGCCTCTTGCCGTAGCCGCCGCCTGCCTAGGTAATGATGCTTCCCCTGTCAGAGATAAGACGTGCCTTCTTCATGTCAAGTTTCCTGTCTGTCAGTTGCCAGTACCTCGGAGTAGTCACGTCACCCTTGTCTTGTTCCTTTGTCTTGTGCCTTTTGTCCCGTGCCCGTGCCAGACGGGAGGCGACCTTACGCCCGTGTCAGACGGGTCAGCGTCCTTGCCCCATACTTGCCCTTGACTTGTTGCCCGACATAGGATTTGTCGGACGGTTCCACCTAGCCCGGGCATGGTTAAGCCAGATCCTCCTTCCTGCATATCATGGATAAGTAAAGAATCCCGACATGGGGATGCCGGTTAGAACATGTCGACTCTTTCCGACATAGGCCTAAGTCGGACAAGCACACAACTTGGACTAGCCCTGAGCCGGCACACCAGCCGCTCCACTCCGCGAAGGGTCGCGCGATCTTCGCAGCTGGACCAACGTCGATTACCGTGTTAACCTGAGCGGATTGACCATGCCTTTACCCTACCCGGGGGTAGCCCCCCGACAATGAAACACAAGTCTGAAACATTTGAAAAGTTCAAAGAATTTCAAAGTGAAGTTGAAAATCAAGTCAACAAGAAAATCAAGCACCTTCGATCCGATCGTGGTGACGAATATTTGAGTTTTGAGTTTGGCACACATCTGAAGGCCTGTGGCATCGTGCCGCAACTTACGCCAGCTGGAACACCGCAACGCAACGGTGTGTCCGAGCGACGTAATCGTACTCTATTAGATAGCGTCCGGTCTATGATGTCTCTTACTGACTTGCCCGTATCTTTTTGGGGGTATGCATTAGAAACAGTCGCATTCATTTTAAATAGGGCTCCGTCCAAATCCGTAGCAACGACACCGTATGAGATATGGCATGGCAAGAAACCTAAGTTGTCGTTTCTGAAGGTCTGGGGTTGTGAGGCGTACGTTAAGAAACTACAGCCCGACAAACTCGAACCGAAATCGGAGAAAGTCGTCTTTGTAGGGTATCCGCGGGAAACCATTGGATACACCTTCTACAACCAAGCCGAGGGCAAAACGTTTGTCGCGAAGAACGGCACCTTTCTCGAGAAGAAGTTTCTCGCCAAAGGAGTAAGTGGGAGGAAAATAGACCTCGACGAGATCGTTGATCCTGAACTCGAAATTCCGAGTGGCGCAACGGAAACTGTTCCGGAAACGTCCTCCACAGATGGAGTGGAAGAAGATGTCGAGAATACTATTTCACTTCGTAGGTCTGGGAGATCTCGTACCGCTCCTGAGTGGTACGGCAACATGGTTTGCACCGTCATGTTAATTGAACAAGACGAACCAACGAACTACAAAGAGGCTATGGCAAGCCCTGAGTCCGAGAAATGGCTTAAAACCATGAAATCCGAAATAGAATCCATGTATGACAACAAAGTATGGACTTTGATGGAGATTCCCGAAGGGCGCAAGGCCGTCGAGAATAAATGGATTTTTAATAAGAAGACTGATGCTGATGGTAATGTGACCGTCTATAAAGCTCGGCTTGTCGCAAAGGGTTTCCGACAAGTTCATGGGATTGACTACGATGAAACTTTTTCACCGGTAGCGATGCTAAAGTCTATTCGGGTTTTGCTAGCACTTGCTGCATATTACGATTATGAAATATGGCAGATGGATGTCAAAACAGCGTTCCTAAATGGTAACATTGAGAAAGAGTTGTATATGGTACAACCTGAAGGTTTTGTCGATCCAGAAAATGCTGGCAAGGTATGCAAGCTTCAGCGTTCCATTTATGTACTGAAGCAAGCATCTCGGAGCTGGAATATTCGCTTTGATGAGGTGATCAAAGGTTTTGGATTTGTCCAAAATATGGAAGAGACCTGCATTTACAAGAAAATAAGTGGGAGCTCAGTTGTGTTCCTAGTACTATATGTTGATGACATATTACTAATAGGGGATAATGTGGATCTTCTGAATAGCGTGAAGAAATATTTAAGTAGTAAATTTTCTATGAAGGACTTAGGAGATGATGCATACGTCTTAGGTATTAAAATCTATCGTGATAGATCAAGACGTCTATTAGCGTTGAGTCAGAGTACTTATCTTGATAAAATACTGAAACGGTTCGGTATGGAGATGGCAAAGAAAGGTTCTCTGCCGGTTATCAAGAATAAAACATTGAGCAGGGCTCAGTATACGGTGACGGAACATGATAGAGCCGAGATGGCTAAACATCCCTATGCTTCAGCCATAGGATCGATCATGTATGCCATGATGTAGCATTGGATCTTATCTTGACGAGCCGGTTCCAAAGTAATCCTGTAAAGGATCATTGGATAGCTGTTAAGAGCATTCTTAAGTATCTCAAGAAGACAAAGGAAATGTTCCTTGTGTATGGTGATTGTGAAGAAGAACTTGGCGTAACAGGTTACGTTGATGCAAGTTTCTGCACAGACCCAGATGACTCTAAGTCACAAACAGGATATGTTTTTAAGGTGAACGGAGGCGCTGTAAGCTGGAGGAGTGGGAATCAACCCATAGTGGCCCAATCTACAATGGAATCGGAGTACATTGCTGCTTCTGAAGCCGCGAATGAAGCTGTGTGGCTAAGGAAGTTCATCATTGAGCTTGGAGTGTTCCCCAGCGCGCAAGACCCTGTGACCACACGGGTGCCATTGCTAACGCGAAAGAACCAAGGTCTCACTCAACTGCCAAACACATTCTCCGACGCTTCCATGTAATACGACAGTATGTACAGGAATGCGATGTGAAGATTTGCAAAGTGCATACGGATCTGAATGTGGCAGATCCTTTGACAAAGCCTCTCCTACTTGACAAGCATGTAAAACACCAAAATGCTATGGGTGTTAGGATTTTACCAAGTTGTAATCTAGAATAAATTGTACTCTAGTGCAAGTGGGAGACTGAAAGAGATATGCCCTAGAGGCAATTAATAAAGTATTTTATTTATCATATCTGAATTGTCCATAATACGTCTTTGTGTCATGCTATAACTGTATTAAGCGGAAACATTAATACACGTGTGATACGTAAGACAACCAGGTTCCTAGTAGCCTCTACTTGACTAGTTCATTGTGCAATTGATGATCGAGGTTTTCCGATCATGTGACATGGTGTCAGTTGACAATGGAGTCATATCGGTGGTAGAACGATGTGATGGACATACCCAATATTTGTAGGACGTAGTCATTACGCCTTTGACCGTGAGATCAACTCTTATTGCTATTCCTGAAAGATACTTTGATTGCATCAAACGTCATGTCTTAATAGTATGACAATAAAGGTGTCCCTCTCAGGTATCGGAAGGGAGCATGTTGAGACGAGGGATCAAGAGCGGGATTTGCCAGTCCGCATAGCAGGATAGATACTCTAGGGCCACTCGGTGAGATTATGTCAAATGAGCTTGCAATCGTGTGACTAGGTCACCAGGACATAATATCATAGAAGAGTAGAAGATAGCGATGTCAGTAACGAGATCAAGCTAGGTATCATGATATCTATGAACGAGTCTCGGACACGCTAAGTATCGCCATGGCAAAAGGTTTAAGACTCGACGTCTAGGTTCGAACGACAAAGTTATTCGTTATCTCACAGGGATTATTTCTGGGTATCCAAGGTCCACGAATTAGTCATTGATCGGAGAAGTGTCTCGATCATGTCTGGCGAGATCTCGAACCGCTAGGGTAACACACTTAAGGGGAGTCGACATATTTACCGGAAGAGAAATTAGAAGAGAGTGCACCGAGAGCGTCCCGGGAAAGATCCGATGGAGATCGGGTAGCGACGAAATAGTTTCCGGAGCCAGAATAAATTATGTAATATGTATTTAATATTAATTAATGTAATTAATAGTTAAATATATTTTTATTTAATTTTTTCTGAATTTTTAAAGGCAAAATACCCTAAATGGGCCTTCTCATGCAAAGAAGGCCCATGAGGGGGGAAGGTTCCCCCCCAAGGGAGGGAGGGCAGTTCGGCCAGCCCTAGGTGGGCCGCCCACCTAGGCCGGCGCACCAAGGAGGCCGGCCAGGCTGGTGTGGGATTAGTCCCACACCGCCGGGCTGGCAAGGATGGCAGCCCTCTTGCCCCTTTATATAGAGGTGCACCCCTGGCCTTTTAAGCACACCAATTTCTCTCTCTCTTTTCCTCCTTGAATAACGTGATTCCCTTGTTGGAGTTGCGCCAAGGAGGAGTTCTCTCTACCATACGCACACCGCCGTGCTGCTGGTCATCCGGTCCCAGTCTTCCGCTGCTTGTCTTTGGATCAGAGCCCGGAAGCCGTCGTCTTCACCGTACCTGTGTGAATCCCTGCGAGGTGCCATGCTAGTGGTGCTCGGAGGTCTTCTTCCTCTACACGACCTCGAGGTCGTCTTCGTCGGCTTCATCGACAACGCTTGTGCGGGAGCGTAATCCCCGCTTTCGGTCTACAAGGGTATGTATATCGATCTCCTCCGTATTACTATATCTGCATAGTATAGATCCTGGCTAGTTTAAGGCTATCGCTGTTAGGAAAATTTTGTTTTCTGCCTGCGATCCCCTTCAGCTGTCACTCCCCCAAATTAAATGTAGACTGGACCCACTATCTAGAATAAATACTCCCTCTTAGAGTTACAAGTATCAACTTGGCCAGAGCATTTACTATTAGCGGAGAGCATGCAAGATCATAAATAACATAGACATGATATTTAAATAAGCAACTTGACATAGTATTCAATATTCATCGGATCCCAGCAAACACAACATGTAGCATTACAATAATATGATCTTGATCATGATATGCAGCTCACGAGATCTAAACATGATGGCACAACCAACTAGCTACTGATATGGACCCATAGTTCAGGGATGAACTACTCACGCATCACTCCGGAGGCAGGCATGGCGATGTAGAGCCCTCCGGTGATGATTCCCCTCTCCGACAGGGTGCCGGGAAGAGTTTTTGAACCCTCCCGAACTAGGGTTGATGACGGCGGCGACTCTCTAACTTTTCGTGGATGGAGGCTCGGGTATTTAGCGTTTTCACGAGGAGGTGAATTTATAGGCGAAAGGGCAACGTCGGTGGGCACCCGAGGGGCCCACACCACGTGGTGGCGCGACCAAGGGGGGAGCCGCGCCGCCATATGGTGTGGCTGCCTCCTGGCCCTACTTCGTGTATCTTTCGGACTCCGTGTACGCGACAGAAAAATAGGGACTTCGGTTTTTGTTTCGTCCAATTCCGAGAATATTTTCAGAACAACTTTTCTGGAATATAAAAACAGCAGAAAACAGGAACTGACACTGTGTCATCTTGTTAATAGGTTAGTCCTGAAAAATGAATAAAAATGATATAAAATGTATATAAAACATGTAGTAATAATATAGGCATGGAACATCAGAAATTATAGATAACACCCGATCATTTTTTATAGAGAAAATGGTGGGTTCTTTTTGATAGATGCACTGAATAGGGGTCATATTTGTAAAAAATCGTAGGCACACTTTTAATAGATGCACTGGATATGGGTCATATTTGTAAAAAATGTAGGCACAATACCAGCCCGCGTAAGGGACGGGGATTTTTTTCTCGTTGATTTGCCCCAGTGAAGCCTGCTACTGTACATGTTTGACTTTGGATCGTGTTGAGCTAGCCCGTTCGCTCGAACAGAACATGCCAGCCAGCGCCAAGCAACCAGAGAAGTTTGACAGCGGCGGTAACCATCATCGCGGCCTTATGGTTGGCGGCGGGATTCCGGAAAGCACGACGACATCTACTGATCTGACCCGTGACTGATGGTTGAATCAGCCAATCCAAAGCGTAGCTAGATCATGTTGCATCTCATTTCTTCTTCTTTCTCCATCGAGCATAGCCGAAGTATGGTGTTCCAATTCTAGTTCTAAAACCTAAGTTCAAGCAATTCGCCCTCCGGCGGCGTGAAGTTGGATGGCGGGCTGGCGGCCAACGGTTTGTGGAGTCCGCGATGGCGTCAACCAGCAGGCGCCCCGCGGTGGCGGCATCTCCGCATTCGTTCACGCGCTCGTGGTAGAGGAGTTGTACTATCAAAACACCGAGATCGACATGATGTGCGCTGGGCTGGAGCAGGCGAGGAAGCAGCAGTGGCAGACGCTTGCCCGGCGACGTTGATGGACTCGGCGCGACGACTGAGGGAGAAGGAACCGAAGCTGCGGGCCGTCCGCGCATGCACGGTCTGACGGTCAGGCCGGAGGAGTTATACGTAGTAAACGTATATACTTTTCCAAAAATATTGTGTTGTCTCTAATTTGCATGATTTGAATGCCACTAATATTATGTACTAACTTGTTTTTAGCAGATTTACATGTATGTCTCTTTGTGCAGAAATATCGGAAGTTTCGAAAATATCTGAAAAAAATACATAAAGTGTTTTAAACCCTAAGGAACTAGGACCTAGAAGACCAGACCCGAGAGGGGCCCAGGGCACTAGCGCATGCGCCATCCCCTACGCCATCAGGGTGCGCCGGGGGTGGGCCCACCTCTCCAAGTGCCCCCTTCGCCTATATTTGCCCTCGACCTAAAAACGACAGTGGCGAAATAATTTCCAGAGAACAGTTCCCGAGCGTCACCGCCACGATAAACCCTAATTCGGGGACTGATTCTTGCTTTAGCACCCTACCGGGACAGGGATTGGAGGGGGAGATCATCAGCACTTCTCCATCAATCTCCCATGATTCCCCTATCGATGTCTAAGTAATTTCTTGTTGTAGGCAAAAGGGATGGAAGGTATTGGATGATATAGATCATGTAATACAGTTAGATCATTAGGACATGATGCCTAGTATCTACTATTGTATTTGAATCATCGTTGTTGCAACTTGTTATGCTTAATGCTTGTCACTTAGGTCCCGAGTGCCATAATTTCAGATATGAACATGTTATAATTTCATCAATATTAATTGTTGTTTTGGATCATATCTATGAGTTGCATACACCTTTTATTGTCTGAAACCTAAGGCTCTGAAGTAACATAAAGTGGGATAACCGAAGGGGATGGCGGTGACTTGAGGATTACATGTATTCATTGAATGCTAATGTTTTTGCTCCGGTGCTTTGTAAAAGGTGTTTCGGAATGGGCTCCGCTGGAAGAGTGATGGTAGGACAAAATTGTTTCCATCGTTATTAAAGAATGACGCTGAAACCTGGTTTGTCGTATCTCATTAGTTTATAATAAGTTTATATCATGCTATAATTGCTGCGCGCGAGGCCGTCGCCGCCGGCCCCGCGCCACACTCGACCGCCTCCTTATCCACGCCACTCCTCCCCCCCCCCCCCCCCCCTTCCGAAGGCTTCGGCGAATCAAACTTCACTTCCGGAGAGCTTCGAGGGTGAGTCGCACGTGCCGCGTGGCCGTGTGGACCAGCAGGATGTCCGCCTCGGCTCGACAGGTCCCGACTCGTGCCACGGTTGCCGCTGCGGTATAGCCTATCGCTAGACATCGAAAATGGCCAAACAATTGGAACAAACAAAATTTGAAGGGGTATTTGTAACAAACAATCAACCATGTGCTCTGATGTATAATTTGGTGACCTATAATTTATATTTTTCAAATTGGTGATCAATCATTACCTTTCGTGCAACTTCATGACCTCCCGTGTGTTTTACTCTCCTCTTTTCATTCAGGGGAAGTATTTATATTTCTCAGCGGTGATCGTGGTCTCATTTGTATTTGGTTCAAATTCAACACAAGGATCACATTCCCATCCCATCACTCTCACTCACCCGGTCACCACTAGAATAATTGTTTGCCAGCGACCCGCGGCCATTTTGCAAGATGAGATTGCATCGGATATTTGTTTCCTTAATGACGAGGCTGGCCCTCTCGTGGTCGGCTAGTTATCAAACCAACGCAGCGGTAGATGGATCTAAGAAAACGCACTGACACACAAACGCCCTAGAGGGATCCAAGAAATAGAGGTAAACATTCCATCCGTGCACACGCAAAAGGTTGAGAAGATTTTCGTCCTATGGATATGATTCTCGGTTGAGAAAAACTACTCATCCGTCATAAAATAAGTGTCTTAGATTAGCTAAACATAAATATATTTAGATATAAAATGCATCTAGATATATTCATATTTAAATAAATCAAGATACTTATTTTAAAACGGAGAGGGCCGGTATTTACAAATCAAGAGCCGCCCTTGAACGTTCGTTACAGATATAGGGGAGCTTAGTGCAAGTCCGTGCGTTCACCTCCCCCAATTTTGAATCAACATGTGAAGATTTTTTAAGGAGATATAGATGAAAAAAAACTCTCCCACCCGAGCACTCATATTTTTTTTGTTCGCCCCGACGGCCATAGCTTACAAGACTTTTGAAAGTAGGAGCATGTAATTCCATGATTTGTATGACTAAACAAAACTATATTTGTACATTCAATCTTCAACTATTTCTGGGACTAAAATCCATTATAAAAACCTTACTACATTAGGTGCCAAAACTGTATATATTATTTGCATTCAAAATTACTAGCGCTTATGCGACCCTCTGTTCCAAGTTTTTTTTTTTACGAAACATAGTACAACGCAAGCGCTCGTAGATGACTTCCATTATACATATGTGGATGTATCTAAACATGATACATGTATAGACACATATATATTTTAAAAATTGGAAGTCATCTAATTTACAACGGAGGTAGTATGTGACAATTACAGTCAACATAACACGATAACATCAACATAAAAGTAAGAAAATTATGGGAAAAGGAAAATAAAGATTTTTTTACTCAACTAATCTGGGAAAGTGAAAAAGAGTAAAAGCTAGTAAATTTAAACAAATATATTGGAAAACATACAATATTTTATAAAAATATTGAAATAGAAAATGAAAATAAATATAGAAAAACATAATTCTTTAGAAGTTATCGGCAAACATGGGAATTAAAATACTTTGGGTCGAAAGAATATATTTATTTTTACTAAATTATTTGTAATATTTAGTACCTTTACTAAAAATATTTTGCTGTGTTCTTAATTTTTGAATTGTCTATTCCTCCTTTTTTTTTTACCGGTTTTCTCATATTCTATATCACCTTGGTGTAGGGTGTAAATGGATAGGATAATTTCCGCACCGTATTTGATCCCAAAAAAGTAAAACCGAAATGTCTTACCCAATAGAGCATAGTTCCAAACTTAAATAGGATTATCAAACTTAAACTATGCAGTATAACTTTGTTAGTTAGTAAGTTATTGAACACTTTTTTAGTTGTATGGTTAGACTATCCGATTAATTTTGTTTCCGCTCCGTAACCGCACCGTTTATGTTATCCACGACCACCATATATCCATTTCCGAATCCGCCTCCGTTCACTATCCGCTTCGCTCCTAATTCGATGGGAAAATATGGTAAAGGATATGGTAGAGGCAAAATCTAATCCAACCCGATCCGTTTACGTTCCTACCTTGGTGCCACGGGTGCACACTGCCACCATGTCATAATTCATAGAATTTTATTAGAGCAAATATATCAATTCTAGACCTTTTTCACATTTGCATACCAAATTTTCTAGTATAGAAGAGGTGCAAATACCGTACGCACATTCTAGATATTTTTTCTTTGTAATTCACTCCTTTAGACAGGATTTTGTTTCCCTTTATAAATAAACCCAGTCAAAACGTGTCAGATAAAATAAACACACAGGAGAAGCTACATCCATCACGACACACCCAAGACAACCGCGGTTAGAGCATCTCTAGCAGATCCTCATCCAATCCGCATCCGCAAAATAAATGTCAATTTGCGGTTTTGGACACGAAAAACGCGTAGATTAGAGTATTAGACACCGCATAAGTGTCGGTCTGCAGAAAAAAATTGGGGGACACCAAATTCAGCCTCCCAAACCCCAGATACGTAGGTTGGGAGGGCTTTTGTAGACCGACCCCATCACTTGTAAGGCCAAATTCCGGGCCAAATTATGATAAACTTCCCGGAGTCCGGCAAAATCGTCGAAATCTGCGACGACGGCGGCCATGGCGAGCGTGGACGGCGGGGATGGGCTGGCGTGGGCGGCGGCGGCGCGCGTGGGGGCGGCTTGCAGGTTGCTGCCGGAGGTCGACTGTCTCCTGCCCGGCGTTGCGCTCGAGTCGCAGCTCTTGTTGTTCCTCGAACATCACCTTGGCCATGGCACGAGGCACGACGCCAGCAGGCTGCTGGGAGCGCGCGCCAGTAGGCTCTGATGAGCAGGGGCCGAACAAGGCCGACCGACTCCAGCGGCAGGATCCTCTTGTGGATGGCCGACCACAGCTCGCCATGCCCCGCCTTGCGGAAAGAAGAAAAAAATGTTCAAAGAAAAGATTCTTGGAATATGTCGTTTTGCAACGCAGTTTTGCAGTGTCTGGTCTGCGCGGCCTATTTTCAGCCTGCAAACACTGGATGGGGAAGTGTAACCGCACCTATAAAATTTATACAACCTCGGGACATCGTAGCCATGGACCCACGAAGATGTCGCGAGAGAGGGTCGTCTGCACTCTCTCTCTGAGCACCGGTGTGCCGGTACTGCCAATGAACATCGATGCCGCCCCTCAAAGCCCTCCTAGCACGCGGGAGGAGTAGAACCCGCCGCCGCCGACACGAGTAATGCTATATCCACGGACAAAATTGTGCTATGAATTGACGTGCAAAGCAACAAATGGAGTTTCACCCCTGACCACGTGGGAGGATTAGGGAATTCAACCAATCACACTGCCACATGCATGTTCGTAATTCGTCTGTAAGTGTAAGATTTCTGTTGCCGACACCTCGTGGGTTTTACCCAACAAATGTGAATAACTACCCGCTCCGTTCGAGAATTTGCCTGTGACAAGATGGTTAGGTGGGTGGTTGTACCCCCAACCCATCAGAGTTCAAATCCCAGATTTGACACTGGTGTTTCTCATTTAGGCGGAATATTCTTCAGTGGGAGGCGACGTTCCCGTCGACAGCGAGGCGCTTATGGTGACTTCGTCAATTTCAAGACCTGATCCGCCGGCTCAGTCTCTCGGAGGTGCTCATAGGGGTAGGGTGTGCGTGCGTGCGTTCATAGGGGTGAGTGTATGCGCGTGTATGTGAGCGCTTGCGTTGTACTGTGTTTCTCAAAAAAAAAAAAAACCCGCTCCGTTCCACATTATCGTGTAGATTCAGACTAAAATGAATACACTTATAACATGTAAAACATCTTATATTATAAACAGAGACATTTTTTTGGCAAAGGCTCGATGAAGAAGTCGGCGCATGTGCGAGGTTTCCCCCTATGGAATCTCTTTTTGGCACTCAGCAGGGAGCGAATGGGGAATGATTGAGGTTCTCAGCCGCTGAGGACGGTTGCGAGCCAGGGTTGCCGCCAGGTGCGAATGGGATTATCCAGCCTAGCTCTGCTCTGCCCCCCGCAACCAACGGTCTGCTGGAGCGACACAATTTTATTTCACAAAATAGGGTTCGATCGTAGTACGAGAATGCCGAGTTTTCATCGGATTTTCAGCTAGTTTCGACCCATACAACGGACGCAATGCAACGGTGTGAAGCAGAATCCGGGCAGGGTCACTGTCGCCAACCGCGGCAGGGGAGGGAAGGCATATGCCTCGTCCAGTCTCTGCAATTATTCTCTTCCCCTCCAGTCCGGGTCGATCGATCCTGATTACCACGGAGTAGCGCACACTCCGCAAGCCAGCCAAGCCGCGGAGCAGGGAGGGAGAAGCTCGATTCGATTCGTTTCCCCCGTCTCCGCTCGTCCGTTGTACTTCCTCACCCACCACAACCCGTTCGTTTTTATTCAACGGGAGCCCACTGCCCAGTCCACCACGCCGCCGTCGTCGTCGCCCTCCCCGCGCGCCCAGGGCCTCGGTGGTGGTGGTCGCGCCGGCGGCACGCGTCCCCGTGCTTCCACGCGCCGCCGCCTCCGTGCGTGGCCTCCAAGGACACGCCTCGGCGGTGCTCTGCTTTCGAGGAAGGATAGGGGGCACGCCACGACTGGGAGGGAGTAGTAGACGCGACGCCACGCCGCCACGGGGAGCCGAGCCGGGCCAGCCGGCGGTGTATAACTCGGGCCGTCCTGGTCCCCTGACCCGGGGGATCGGCGCTGTTCTCGTCGCTGGTCTGGCAGCAGGGCACGATGGGCCAGGCTCCAGACATGGCGGCGCCGCTGATTGTGCGGGTGGAGGACCCGGACGCCGAGTGGAGCTCCAGGCCGCATCGCATTGCGCTCTTCGTCGAGCCGTCGCCATTCGCGTCAGTCCTCCTCTCCTCTCCTTCTTCTTCTCCCAAGTGCCAGCGCGGCCGGTGCTGATCGGATCACACCAGATTAGATCAGATCGAGATGCTCTACAGTCTGCACGCGTCTCTTTCACAATTCGAGACTGCTGGCTGGGTGCATGACTTCTTAAATTTGATCTGCCGAGCGAGGACTCCAGAGTCAATGAATGAATGACTTTCTCCTTGTTGGCTATGTATGTCGCAGTTACATCTCCGGCTACAAGAACCGGTTCCAGAACTTCATCAAGCATCTGCGAGAGATGGGAGATGAGGTCAGTATCCAATCCTTCTTGTAGGGTAGGCCATGTATGTATGCGCCTGTTTTCAAGATCGTTGTTGTACCTCGGAATTGACGCCCCCCTATTTTCGGTTTAGGTCCTGGTCGTCACCACGCACAAGGGAGCCCCCGAAGAGTTCCATGGAGCAAAGGTCGTTGGCTCCTGGAGGTAATCCACCACAAACTGTCTCCACCTTCTACTTTACCGATCAGATTATTACTCGAGATAAACAAACGACTCCACGAAATGCTTTACTGAACTCAAACAAGTCAGAGCACACTCCCAGTGCGAAATAAAGATTGTCGTGCTTAACAAAATGAAGCAACGTAAGCAGGGTTTCCTGTAGTCAAGTCAACTGCAATTGTTACTTCGGAACATTTGCTAGATATATGGTGAAATTGATGATATAACTGTTTTGATGTAATTTTCAGTGTCAAGTTTCTAAAAAAAAAATCATGCTGTCCTATTCAGTTTGTTGAAAATCTTCATCTTGCCTGCATTTCAGATGCCTAACTCACTTTTTTCAGCTTTCCTTGTCCACTGTACCAAAATGTTCCACTCTCGTTGGCATTGAGCCCCAGAATATATTCTGCAGTGAGAAAGTTCAAGCCAGACATAATACATGCCACTTCACCTGGAATTATGGTAACTGTCAGAAACTCAATACCAATCCACTGTCCTTCGCCCAATGGGTACTTATTACCACCTATCACGATTTCAGGTTTTTGGCGCTCTTGCTATAGCAAAAATGATTTCGGTTCCAATGGTGATGTCTTATCACACACATCTTCCAGCGTGAGTTTCTTTTCCACTGCTTGGTGTCAGTTGGCCCAGGGCTGTTCATAGATTTGCATTCTTGGATTCATTTCATGTTTTGGCTTTCAGGTACTTACCAGGATACAATTTAAATTGGTTACTTGGGCCTACATGGGGTCTTATACGTAAGCACTGTAATCACTTCTTGCATGCTCTCAACTAAAGTCAGGAGCTGAGAAAAAACAAAGTTTGTCTTTCTCACGTTGGTGACCCTTTTATTTTGTTTTGAAGGATGCCTCCACAGGTCTGCAGATCTTACTCTAGTTCCTTCAGTAGCTATTGCCGAGGACTTTGAAACTGCTAAAGTAGTATCAGGTACACAGTTACAGTTGATCTGTATTTACATATTTCTTTTCCCTTCGTCCATCCTAACCATGCCCCCCTTGCCTCTGCAGCAAACAGAATACGGCTTTGGAACAAGGGTGTTGATTCTGAAAGCTTCCATCCTAAATTTCGGACGAATGAAATGCGAGTCAAATTGAGGTATCTACTATTGCTTCAAATTCAGTGACTAAGGAGTTTAAAAGGGAACAATGCACAGGCTAACAGATGCTCTTTTCCTCTCCTGTTAGTGGTGGTGAACCAGAAAAACCATTGATAATACACGTGGGCCGTTTTGGACGCGAAAAGAATTTGGATTTTCTGAAGAGGTTAGATTTTCCCTTGACAATACATATCATCATTTGTTAACATGGACTCGACTTTTGAACTAGAAACATTTTGAACTACATGGAAGTAAAATTGGGGAGAAGGATAACTTCTTCAGTGTATACATTAACAATGTGATATTTGTGGAATCCATCTGTTCATGATATAAATGTATAATTCTACATGAATTATTTTGTGCTCCTTATTTCTGATAAACTGCAAAACAATCTAATTTTCCTGATGGTCAACTTTATCAGTTGTCCCCATGTAAGCAATTTAGCTATAGGTGCACTCATAATATAACTGATAGAATCTTACTTTTTCTAATCAAGCATTTCAAGTAGGTCATACTTGAACCTTTCTACTTATCTGCAGCTTAAGTATTTGATATATGAGTCATTTTGCCATGTCGTTAGCACTTTACTTACTTCATTAACCATACAGGGTTATGGAAAAGCTCACGGGAGTAAGAATTGCTTTTGTTGGTGATGGACCGTACAGGTGCGTCGTTGTCCAACTGTTAAATATTTGATGTTTTCAATAAGCCAACGATCTGCTAACATATGTGCTTATTAAGGATCACTTCATTCTTATTGTTTGCACCTTATATCATAAACTCACCAAGTTTTAGGTGTCCAAGTATCTCTTAACTGCTCACTGAATTGTGAGAAGAACCTGCTCACATGTGGTGGTTTAGTATTCCTTTTCTCTGTTTCTTTGAGTTAATTGTATACATGGTTTAGCCAGAGGATTTATTCTGCAAATGATCAGAATAATACTGTACAAAACACGTCGTTTAGCCTGAGAATCCATTCTCCAAGTGATCTAGATAAACCTGCACAAAACACGACTGGAGAATGGAAGCTGACACAGCAAGTGTAAGGTGCCGCATGTTCACAAACAATAACAATCCATAAGTGCCACATAAGAACTTGGGGTTTTTTTTTTGCAATGAGCATCTGAGAACGAACTTCGGATGTATTTGGCTATCTGTTTGACCCTTTTAGTTTTATCTTTAATCCCAGAGAGGTTTACGCTGTCTGTTTCATCTTACCAGGGCTGAGCTGGAAAAGTTGTTCACAGGCATGCCTGCAGTTTTTACCGGAATGCTCCAAGGCGAGGAGCTCTCACAAGCATACGCCAGCGGGGATGTATTCGCAATGCCTTCTGAGTCTGAGACCCTTGGACAGGTAGTGCTGGAGTCCATGGCTTCTGGAGTCCCGGTTGTCGCTGCTCGCGCTGGAGGCATACCTGATATAATACCCAAGGACAAGGAGGGCAAGACCAGCTTCCTGTTCACACCCGGGGATCTCGACGAGTGCGTGAGGAAGATCGAACAGCTCCTCTTCTCAAAGGACCTCAGGGAGTCCATCGGCAGGGCGGCCAGGGAAGAGATGGAGAATTGCGACTGGAGGACGGCCTCAAAGGCGATACGCAACGAGCACTACAGCACGGCGACGTCTTACTGGCGGAAGAAGACAGGCAGAACTAGCTAGGCTGCGCCTGTCCCTCCAGGCATTCCGTTCGCAGCCCTGTCCACCTGGTTACTGTTTATATAGCCAAAGGATCTGTACATTGTAACCAGCAGCTTGCGAGTTGCGTGGCTAGCTGCATTCATATGTCCACAGTGACCAATCGCTTGTACGCAATTCTTGTACATTACAAAGCTCTTTGTACGCAATTCTTGTACATTACAAAGCTCTTTGTACGCAATTCTTGTACATTACAAAGCTCTTTGAAAATGGTCATTTCAATTGTAGCGTTCGTCTGATACTTTCTTAGGGGGTGTTAGTACTGTCTAATAAGTTTGTTGCAAGGAATCTGTAATCCCCTATTACATTGTGACATTCAAGTTACAGACATGAATCAATCAAACAACAATGAGCAAAACATCATTTACCAAATAACTTCGTAAGAGTAAATCAGGCAACAAAGTACAAGGGAAAGTAAATCTTGGTCGTCCCGGGGATTTCGCTTGAGCATGCGATCTGCTTAGAAGAAGAGCCCGGCAACAATACTGACAACACTGGAGATACCCATCGTGCAAAGGTTCATCCTTCTGGTCCTAAACTTCTCGTGCCGAATCGCGAAAAGAACAATGATCCACGTGAGGTCCTCATTCGGATCAACGGATATCACATAGCTCTTCCCCTTGATTCTGGAAGCAGGTTTCTTCTTGACCATCTGCACTCATGAACGACGCCAATAATAAGAAAAGAAAAAACTTCATGAGAAACCGGTAGAAGTAGCTGGTGTCTAACTTGCTTCTTACCTCCGCGACAACCTGGGAAGAATCACCCTTGTAGACCTTGAGAGATCTTGTGAGGAAGCTTCCCTCGACGCGATAATCACATTCTTGCTTCTCTGAGTTGTTAGCGAAGAACAGCTTCATGGTGACTTTCATCTGAAACCTTTTGCCTTGCTCCACGGTGAACACGAGGTCGTTTGCTTCAAAGCTTTCTCCACTGAAGACCTCCCATCCGTGATGCCGACTCATCCACTGCAGAACGCAAATACACTGTTACATGCATCCACCAGTTCATCAAGAAGCATAGGCTGTTAGCGAAAAAAGACTCAATAAGCATAAGCATGGCACCTTCTTGCGGAACTGCATGACATGGTTCCCGGATACGTCGGCAACCGCGGTCCTGATCCTGAAGTTGAGGACGGAGCCGATGCTCACGGTCCGGAACGTGAGGCTGCCTGCGCCGTCGGTGAAGTGAAGCTGCCGGCGGAACAGCCCAGGAACCTGCCTAGTTAGTACCAACTCGACAGGTTCAGAAGAGGCGGCTGCTGTATCCATTGCTCAAGTTCTTCTCTCACTGAACATTATGCGTTATATCCTCTTGTTTAAGTAGTATAATCTGCGTCAAGTTAACACCTGCCCAGAAAAATCAGGGAACCAAGTGAATGGATTGGAGTGTGAACATGGCATATTCTCGCTCAACGCAAGGAGGTCAAACGAAAAACTCCCGAAATAGTCAGTAAGTCAGAATGATCTTAGTCTTTGACGTTGCCATTTCCGTTTCGTTCCAGGCTTCTCATTTCCCGTGCAGCTTCCATGTTCAATTAATCCTGGTCCTTCTTGAAGCGCGTGGAATCCTCGATCTCGCAGTGGTCTTTGCGTATTTCCTTCCTAGGCCACGCTTTGTAGTTTGTACAATTGTATGATGCCTTTTCCGTGTTGTTCTGTCAGGCAGGCATGACTGCTGTTTTCACCGGAATGCTCCAAGGATCGTATGCAGTTCCTGACTTCCTGTCCATTACAAACTTCTTCAAAATTGTCCATTTTCTATTGTACTAATAAATTTGATTAACGGTTCTCTCAATTTATAGACTAGCAAATGTCAAGGTGTTGCCTGTAAGCTGCAGTTGTTACCCTACGAATGCTAGGTACAACCATACAAGCTTTGCTCCCATAGCCAAGGTGGACAAGTAGAGAGACTGGTAGGCTTAAACAGTAGCACAACCCCGGACGATTGCGATAATTTGAAGAGGACATGACCAGTAAGAGGAACACACAAGGAAGATCAAATCGCCCGTTCAAGATGTAATATAACAAAATGGTTTCCACATGGCATGCACACTGCTGCAGCAGATTCACCGAAGAGATGAAGGTTTTCATGTACAAGTAACAGGATGAAAGCCAAAGCTTTACGATCTTATTCCCAATCATGTCATACGCCTATGTAGAAAACTCGTTGGCAGTTGACAACAATCATCAATTGTTTCAAGTACCAGTGCTCCTACAGGCCGTGCCCATGATTCCTACCAATAGATAGCAACTTACATGGATGTGATCTCATTGTCAATTCAGAAGTACGGGCGACACAGAAAGTATGTAGAAGCTATTTGCTGTAGGCCCTTGAGATTTGAAGCGCTGAATCATTCATCTTGCAACACGATCATGAGTTCTCCGTCTTGACTGAGAATGTTGTCCAGGAACGCGATTAGTTCTTCCTTGCCATGAAACTTTTTGGCTGAAGAAAAATCACTGTCCAAATTGAACCAGATACCATCAACGCTTCGAATTGCTACCCAATGCCTGCCGGACCAGAGCCCCCTCCACTTCCTGACCGGTACATTGATCATCAGACCTACCAGCGCTTCGGCATCCAGATCTATGGAAGATGCACCCTTCCGATGATCATGCCAGACTACCTTCTTCTTTCTAGCTTCTAAGGCCGCGATTAGTACATTTACATCGTAGTTACCGGTTAATGCATTGTGGTGGGGCTTCCAAATCAATGACAGGGGAGTCCATTTGTCCTTGTTTGGATCAGTAAGAGCAAGATTTTCAGAAACACCATTCAACTCAGCTCGGGTGAAAGATTCCTTTTCCTGAACCATAGAAAATACAATAGAGACATTTAAAACATGGTAAGACAGGATAGAAGGTGGCTGGAAGCAAAGGAAGGAACTGTGCTTATCTACTAGATCATGCTGCTTGTAGCTTTTATTGACAACAGAAAGGGCCTCTCTTTGTGATTGAAAGTTTAAGACGATAGCGATTTACTAGTAGAGATAAAAGGGCAATGAAAGAACAGCTAAAATATGGTAGCGGCGTTTTGGCTTCTGGGAGCATATGCTCCAAAAAGATCAGTACAATCGCTAAATATAATTCAAAATTAAAAAAAAAATCAGATTTTTTTCCTTTTACAACATATGTGTTCACGTCTCATGTGCCTGTGAAAATTCATGGATAAAATACTGTCATGTCCTAGGGAGAAAAAACAAAACCTGGTGCTTTAAGAAAGTATTTTTTTTAAGCACCAATTTTTTTCACACAGGACACAAAACTTATCCTTTGTCTATGGAATTTTACAAGTACACATAGGACACGGACATTACATGTCTACTTGTTTTCAGAATACTTTAACATTGCAAACGTTATTATGTGCTTCAGAGCCGACTTGAATTTTACGCTAAAAATATTTGTTATCTACATGTGCTAGTCATGGAAAATTACACACGGTAATTTCAAAGAGAAAATACCCACCTCCCCTCGCTAGAGACACTATAAAAATCGCTCGCTGCCTCACTCAGGTCTTGTCGCACAGAGCTACCTCGCACAACCCCTCCCAGCAGCACCACCGGCGGATAAATCAATTGTCAGAGAACCCTACACCACACCTAGTCCGTCGACACCAAGCCTGCGCCACTCCGAATCCGTCTTGGAGAAAAACTGGAGCTCGTCGCTCGTGGATCTAACTGGCCGTGCAGCCAGCGACTTGAGAACAGCGGGAGGGCGAAGACGTGCCATAGCACATCTGCGCCTGAGGGATTGTAGCGGAAGCGAGCTCACCTTGTCAGAAGGAAGGGGAGTGAGACGTCCTCTTTATTACCTATAGGTGTCTTGCGTGGGCACGGAACCTTGTCGTGAGTGAGGTTTGATGCCTCTTATGGAAGGTTGATCTCATATGGGATAGGTAGTCTTCAATTCGGGCTAGATCACAATAGCGTAGAGTCTTTTTATAATAAAGTGCGTTCGGGATCCGGCAGCGTGATTTTTTTTCTGTTGCTATTTTCAGTTTGAGTTTCTCCCCGTAGTTTTATAGGGAGAGATACATAGGTGACATGCTGTGAAAACAGAAGAGAGACATGTTGCACGAGGATAACTAGGGAATGACAAAAAAATTCTATAATTTTGATCATCATTTGCTAGAACGCTAATCACAGGACGATAAGCACCGGGCAATCGGGGTAGCCTTAATTAAAAACTAAATAAAATTATTCTATACTCTCGTGACCCACATAACAATTGGATAACTGAAACTAACTTTTGGCCTAACTAAGCTTGTTACGCTGAAGTTAAAAATAATAATACGAAAGGTGTCCAGACTCGCCCTCGGTCCTAGCATCATCATCCTAGTTCAATGCATTATTCATAACCGGAAGGCATCATTGATGTACATGTGAATTTTGTTAGGTCCAGCAAGGTTGGCCGCACGAACATCGACAAATTCATATATAGATATTAGTCGAAGCAAAGTTGCCAGACCTTACAAAATAACCGCCTACGTCAATGCTACCTTCCAAGTTAGGAACAATGCACTGAACTAGGTTGACGATGCTAGGAGCGGGAGCCGGTCCAAAGAGCTTACGTATTACTATTTTCAACTTTAGCGCAACAAGTTACGTAAAAAAACACTTTTACTTATCCAGTTGTTATGTGCGACAGAGAGCAGATTCAATTATAAAAAGTAGTTCACATTGTCTCATTGATATCCTCATGTGTGTTATCTTGCTCGTTCCTTCATCATGGTGCAACATGTCATTCTTTTCTATTTTCACAGCAGATCACCTACACATCAGTTCTTAAAAACCACAAGCATGAACTCAAGCTGAAAATAGCCGAGCAGAAAACCGCACTACGAGATCCTGAACACGCTCTTAGTATTAACAAAAAAGGACTTCTCACTCGATACATATTCCTGAACTCCCCTAATAACGAATGTGTTGGAAAGGCCAGTTTTAGCCACAATTGTTTTTTGCATATACTTGCAGTTGCCTCGTACAATGAAATGGGTTGCTCACATTACAGTGTAGGATGAAGCTAAAAGGGATGATAATCCTGAACTCCTCCCGGATTATGCTACCTACACAACATTACTTAAGGTGATTCAGTGATTGCCTTACACAGGCTAGGAGTTTTTTTAATTGCTCTATCTAGTATGTAGCAGTCTGAATTATTTTTAACTCTTGTTATTGAAGTATGTTGCAGGGTTTAGGAAACAGCCAGGACCTTTATACAGTTTTGAAGATTGTGGTGGAGATGAAGTGCTTGTGTGTTGTGATGTAGATTAAATTGGAGATCACATATTCCCTCCGAGATCAAACTTTCATCCAGTCCAAGTCCGCGACAAGGTATGGTCGGTGTCCACGGAAGGCACATATAGATGGTAAGGAGGACAGCTCACTCTCCCTCCATACTATGTTCGTGGAGTTGACGGAGTGGTTCGCGGCGTGAGTTCAATAGCGATGTGGATTACAAACTGGGGCACAGCGCGAGGTGACGAGGTGTTCTGAGGAGTGAGGCAGTGAGCTACTTTATGTTCAGTGAGAGGAATGTCTGGTGAGGGGTTATTTTTCTTTTCTTAGAAACTATGGCATGCATTTTTCCAAAATTTCACCACAGTGGCAATTCGAAACAGCATTAAACAAGTCACATGGTCACACCTAGCTAGTCTCCATTACATATGGTTGAGCATGAGCGTGCAGAACAGATGGGTCATGGGCGATACCCATAAATGCATTGATATGAGCTAACAGCGAACAGTCCCCACTGGATGGGCCAAGAATTGGCGAAAGTGACTTGCTTGCCGGTCTCTTTCTGATGAGAAGAGCATGGTTTCCATATTTTAATTTTTTTGGGTATACTCTGTCGTTAAGAACTGAAGATAAGGTGGATTTAATCACATGAAAAACGTGTCCACCATCGCCATTACGGACGGAGTAGAGCAGAACGCTCAACTAGTACAACAATCCCTACAGATCGAGTAACTCGAATGCTTGATTAGTTCGCACTTCCCAGAATCACAGATGTGGGTGCTGTGCCGATGCTACTTGATGGGGAATAATTAGGTGAACAAGAAAGCAAGAGAGACCTGATTTAATTTACGGAAACCAACTAGAAAGCCTAAGATCACGCAAAGTTCTCAACTGAAGTTACTGTAATCGTGGCAAGAAGTTGAGAGCACAACGAGATGGCGCGGTAGCAACCAGCAAGAGAGGAGGAGGGTCACCTGCATAAGGTTGTTGAGGGCGTGGAGGAGGCAGAGCTGCATCCTTTGCCTTTCGTGGTACACCTTGCTGCTGCCGCGACCGCCGCCGCCACTGCCGCTGCTTTCCGCCGGGCCTGATCTTTCCTCGTCAAGCTTTGCTCCTGAACTGGTTGCCGACTCCATCCTCCCGCGATTGAAGGAGCGGCCCTGCGGCAGGGGCTTGGGTTCTCTTCTCTCGCCGCAGATTAAAGACGGGACGGCAGCGGATTCCTTCCCTTCCCTATATCATCACCGCCGCGCTAAACTAACGCACGGGTTGGAAGCCAAACGGAAGGGGATTCGCCTAATCGTGACGCATCTTCCTTTGTTTTTCCTTCTTCTTTTGGGAAAAAATAATTTTCCTTTTTTTCATGGTAAGTGCTGCCATGTTTGGGTTGCTACGCGTGCAGATCGCACGTACACAAACGAGCTCGTGACAGAGAACTTGTCAGAACGTCAGAATGGTAGGAGGGTGGTTATACCCAACCCAGGAGAGTTCAAATCCTATTATTAGGTGGAATATTTTTTAATGGAAGGTGATGTTTTCGTCGACAGCGAGACGTTCGTGATGACTTCGTCAATCTTAAACCTGATCCATCGGCTCAGTCTTTTGAATATGCTCATATGGAATAGGGTGTGCGTGCGTGCATTCGTAGAACTGAGTGTATGCGTATACATGAACGCTTGTGTTGTACTGTGTGTCGACAAAAAAACGAGCTCGTGACATAAAAAAGAGCTCGTGACACGTAAAAAACCCATGTGGATTCCTTCCCCATTCTTCTTCTCCCCGCGCTCAATCCATCCTCCTGAGTGGTGCCACGCCGAGTCGGCGCCGGTGAAGTCATTGACGAGACGAGACTTAACAGATGGGGGTGGGATGCTTGCCGATGACGAGCTCTGATGTCGGGGGCAATGGCGGATAGGCGAAGGCTGCACTTCGAGAAGGGCACGGCGGCGAGGCGGGTACGGTGGGCGAAAGTGGTGGCGACAGGCTCGTCTTCTCCCTTCCAACACTCTTGTCGTCTACCGGTACAATCGCAAGTGCGCGGGTAAAAAACCGTGGACGAGCGTTCGCGCACGCGGTAAGCTAGCCACACCCTTTTTTTTTTTAATTCTCCCCTAATAGTCCACCACACAGGAGCAAGAACAGTTACGCGACGGAATTAGCGATGCATCCAGGGCAACAGGAAGAAGTCAACGGAAGCAGCATATTCCTCTATCTAGGCATGGATTGGGCCCTCGGTGTGGTAAACTAAACATGGGCACATCGCTGTCCGGTCTTCTCCTATCCTATGAAATGTACCGACTACGCTTTCCAAACAACAATCCAAGGCGTGAGATATCCTGCAAAAGTACAAAAATCCTCTAGCTAGTCTCGATCAACCGACTCAAACGGAGCTAATTTGAAAGTGCAAAAAAAAAAACTTAAACCTGTATACCAAACCTTCGTTTAAAAATGAAACTGAAAGCAGTCTATACAGTTGAAGGAGGAGTTAGAAGATAGATGGGCGATCTGATCTGGTATTGGTTGCCTGGTTGGAGAACTCGCTGATTAATTCGAGCTAGTACTGGCCAATAAACAGTCTTTCTACAAAACATCTCATTCGATTAAAAACGTGTATTCTTTTTTGAACAAAATAAAAGAAACGTGTATTGAAGAAGAAACTGTTTTTAAAAGGTGGCTGAGGTACACACTAGTACAATGTTGTTACAGTATGTAGACGTCTGAACTCGAAGGGGGAAGCAGAGCAGTACAGCACGAGCACGGGACCGACGAAGACGCCTCCGTCTCTCCCACGACAACCCAACCAAGGAGTCCGGGCAAGCAACTGCGAGAGTCGTACGCGCAGCCTACCACGCCGCGGCGGCGATCCCAAGGGTGGCGGGGCAGCTCCAGGGAGAGCAGGCGCCCGCGGAGATGTCGGACGCGCTGATCAACGGCCTCGCCGGCGCCGGCGGCGGGATCGTCGCCCAGCTCCTCACCTACCCCCTCCAGACCGTACGTCTCGCCTCCTCCTCTCCCCGTGCTTCTGGATTGCTCGCTTTGTTTCCCTGTTGCTGCTGCTGCTGCTTCCGCGTCCTGAAAGGGAGGGGTTTTGTGCTGCGGCAGGTGAACGCGCGGCAGCAGACGGAGCGCGACCCCTCCAAGCCGGCGTTCAAGGACGGCGCCGTCCGCCAGTTGTGCCTGGTCCTCCCCCACCTCCCAATCCCCTTCTCCTATTCATTCATTCATTCATGCGGATTTACGAGTAATTTGACCTTGATCCGAGTCTAATGCTGCCGTGATCCCCGATTCTGCTGTAGTAGGTGGTGAAGAACGAGGGGTGGGAGCGCCTCTACGGCGGCCTGGCGCCCTCCCTCGTCGGCACCGCGGCCTCCCAGGTTGGTGGTCGATTCACCCACATCCTGCCTCCGTTTTTACTCAGATGATTTATTACACGCTTCTTGGATGGATTTAACCGCTGTTGCTATCAGGGTGTCTACTACTACTTCTACCAAATATTCCGGAGCAGGGCGGAGGCGGCGTCCCTTCGGCGATCCATCAGAGGGATTGGCGATGGATCCGTCGGGATGCTTGAATCGCTCACTGTCGCCGCACTTTCTGGGTAAAAAATCCAATTACTCCCTGTGTGCATCCATCGTTGACTTCATGCCATTGCATTGTTTTTTTCCTGGACATAATAATCTGTTGCAAGCTCCAAAAGGTTACGGCTTGTGTTGACGATGTTGTTGATCCCCACTTTGCAGATGCGTCAATGTACTTCTCACAAACCCAATCTGGGTTATTGTTACACGAATGCAAGTAAGCAAATGCAAGTTTCTTGGGACAGTGTATCCCAATCAACTGCTTTTAGTGGAAACCATTTGGTAACACATCCTGAAGTAATTTATTCTTGCCTGCAGACTCACAGAAAGGCAAACAAACAGATCCCTGAGGGTTTGACGTCTGCTCTTGACAAAGCCCTACAAACTGCCCCAGTTGAAAACATCCCTCATAAAACTATCAATGTTGTATGTATTCTGTTTTTCTGATTACCACATGCCTGATTAAAGACCTTCCTTACCTTTGCCGTGAAACAGTTCACTTCACTGCTAATTAGTTTGTGGGATTGTAAGGGCGATAGGCTCACACTTAGATAGATAAAAATTCAATAGAAGCTTCCTCGTCATTTTGCATTTTGAATATCTATTTGAGGTTTTACGTGTATGTGAAAGTTTATCTTGTAACCGATAGTTTTTCTATAGCCAGGTATCTTTTGTTGTACTTCAGTAGTATGGCGTTTCTTGCTATTTCACAACCTTTGACATCAGCCACAAGCCTATAAGGTTGTCTAGGAATAGAGCATATGTGTCCTCATGATCAACTAAGATTTTGAGCTAATAAATTCCTCCCTTTTTGTTTTTGCCCAGCTGGTTTGAATTGGTAATGCTGTTAATTTAGTTAAGTATCAGGTTCTTATTTACAAAGGGTGTCATGATTTACTAGCTGAATAATAGTGCGAAGAAAGTGATACACTATTTCCTTCACATCGTTACTGTATTTCTGCAAGTGTCATACATTCATACAACAACAATGCAATGGTTTGTGTCCTCGAAAAAAGCACATGACCTGAGCTGACTCTTCGAACATTGTAAATGCCGAAACATGATTGAAATATAAGGAATATAACTTATTTGAGCCAAAATTAAGGCAAAAATTTACCCATTGGTTCATGTTACTTTTGACTCTTTGTCAAGCGGTAAAATGCAAATCATTTTGAACTGGAATCCAAAATTAAGGCAAAAATTTACCCATTGGTTCATGTTACTTTTGACTCTTTGTCAAGCGGTAAAATGCAAATCTTGTTGAACTGGAATTGTTCATATGTTTTGCCTTTTTAAAATTAAAAACCAATTCCTTAGCTACAGAATAGAGCAACAGCAGACAGTAAACATGAGAACCAAATGAATTGTGAACAAGGTCTGAGTTTGTATAGAACAGGATGGAAGGACCTGGGAATCATCTTGTCGTCCACATTTGAGATCAATAAATATTGTACTAGGAGAATGGACGAGTAGTATTACTTTATGAGGCAAGGAATAAATTCATGTTTTTGCTACAGTTCTTTTTTGTTTAGTTACCCAAGTCTGCTATTTTATACTTGATCTCAGTACAAAACCGCCCTCAATTGCTACAATTCTGATTTAAATTTGGAGTATGATTGACTGACTTGGTCTAGCTGCAGATTCAGGATCTTTACAAGGAAGCTGGAGTGTTTGGTTTCTGGAAAGGTGTTATTCCAGCTCTTATTATGGTAAGTCTCTGTTTTCACATGTTTCCATGGTTTTACAAAGCGTTGTTCACCACGTTCCACCTGTTACTGCTTACTAGGTTAGCAATCCTGCAATCCAGTTCATGTTGTACGAGGCTCTTCTAAAGAAGCTCAAGAAGAGACGGGCCTCTAATTTGAAGGGGGCTCAGGGACTGACTGCTCTTGAAGTAAGCTTTACCGTTTCTGGTGAATCACTTTGCTGATTATTAGGGCATGTACTGCATCACGTCAACTTTCCTGTGCTGGGGCCTTCAGGCCCTAACCTTTAACTTATGAACACTCGAGAGCTTGTTCATTTATGGTTGAAAACACTTTGGCATTCATCTCTTTGTTGTTATGGAAATTCCTAGCAGCTAACCTCCTTTCTACAAACACATGCTCAGATTTTTCTTCTTGGAGCTGTTGCAAAACTGGGGGCAACTCTTGTTACGTATCCTCTTCTAGTTGTGAAGGTAATTTGGCACACCCAATATAACCGCAGCTAACTGCATATTTGTGGACGCATGTCAAATTGAACCATGTTTATGCTGCAGGCAAGACTTCAGGCGAAGCAAATGATTGGTGACGACAAGAAGCATCGCTACAAAGGTACATGATTGGCCATCATTCATTTTGTAATGTCGAGTCAGTTCAATTGCTTCAGCTCCTCTGGCTATCAAGTCTTTATTTCGCTTGTTGATACTGTTTCTTATTTTTACCGACTTTCGTATCAAATGGTTCATTTCACCATGTCTTGCTTTTCAGGCACATTTGATGCAATCACAAAAATGATGCATTATGAAGGTCTGTCAGGCCTTTATAAAGGAATGGGCACAAAAATTGTTCAAAGTGTTTTTGCTTCCGCTCTCCTTTTTATGATCAAGGAGGAGCTGGTGAAGGGTGCTCGATTATTGGTAACCGGTGACACCAGTCTGATTAAGAAGTTGCCTTCAAAGCCCTCAAGATGATCTAGGTCTCTGCAGAAGTATTAGTCACTGATTGCATCGTAAAACGTGAACATGGTTGGTAAAAAGAGCTCACCTCTGTCACGAGGCATCAAGTTACAAACTGTAGGTTTTAGTGAATAAGGGGAATGTATGAGCTTGACATATACAGCGAAAACTACAATTCTTGTAGGGGCCGGAAACTATATATTGGATAGAATATTAATTTATTAATGTAAAATTTATGTAGGAATGCTAAAACATTCAGAATAAGCTGGTAATATGAATTGCTAGTATCTACCGTACTCAAATTCCTTGGTCTGTTTTAGCTTGTAGTATTATTTTTTATGAACAGATGGTATGCCAGAAAAATAAGCAGTTGTCTAGAGACTAGTGAGTTTTGTTCAATTATCAATGTAAAATATATATTCAAAACTAGATTTATACCAGCATTGAGTAATATTCAGTTCTCCTTCAGTTACTGACTAGTGTACTCACTTGGCTCGGCCAAGTAGAACGAGACAGGCGAGCCGATGTGCCACTGTTATGCAGTCGTGTCGTTGTGCGTGTGGCCGAACGGGTGTGGATAAAGGGATAGAAGTGGCAGCTGCAGCGGCAGAGTCATCTCCCCCTTCTCCGTCCGTCCCCAGCGCAGCTCACCGAGCAGCCGCAATGCCGGTCTCCTCCATGGCCTCGTCTCTCCTCCTCTCGCTCTCTGCCTCTTCCTCCTCCTTCCTCTCCTCCTCCTCCTCGGTCTCCTTCCTCCCCACCTCCTCCCCGCACGCCTCCGTCGCCGCCGGCAGGGGCAAGCCGTCCGCCTCCATCCTCCGCGCGCTGCGGGCCGAGGCCACCACCCTCCCGGTCATCTCCTTCACCGGGGAGAAGGTCGGGGAGGTCGCCCTCGACATCAAGTCCGCGCCGCCCTCCACCGCGCGCGCCGTCGTGCACCGCGCCCTCGTCACCGACCGCCAGAACGCGCGTCGGGGCACGGCCTCCACCCTCACCCGCGCCGAGGTCAGAGGTGGTGGGAGGAAGCCCTACGGTCAGAAGAAGACCGGAAAGGCGCGGCGCGGGTCCACGCGTACCCCGCTCCGCCCCGGCGGTGGTGTCATCTTCGGGCCCAAGCCCCGGGACTGGTCCATCAAGATCAACCGCAAGGAGAAGCGCCTCGCCATCTCCACCGCGCTCGCCAGCGCCGCCGTCGCCAACGACTCCTTCGTCGTGCAGGAGTTCGACGAGGAGTTTGCCACGGGGCCACGGACCAGGGACTTCGTGGCCGCGCTGCAGCGCTGGGGGCTCGACCCCACGGAGAAGGCCATGTTCTTCTCCACGGAGCTTGACACCAATGTGCGGCTCAGCGGCAGGAACATCGGCACCCTCAAGATGCTAACCCCCAGGACGCTCAACCTTTACGACATCCTCGACGCCCGCAAGCACTTCTTCACCCCGTCCGCCATTGACTACCTCAACTCCAGGTACGGTACCACCGTCTTTGATGAATATGAGGGCGACACCGATGGCGAGGATGACGGTGAAGAGGAAGCGGCGGAGGAGCAAGAGGAGGAAGGAATCATAGAGGAGGCTGCTCAAGGTACATATAGCTAGCTATGCATGAACATTTCTGCTGCAGTGTGCATTGCAATATGCTGTTTTATTATTTCTAGTAATTCGAAGCCAAAATCCGTTAGGTGTACACGTTTGAACAGGCAGTAAGGCGAACAATAGGCAGGAATGAATAATTTGTTAGTGACTAGTAATATTTAAAACTCTCAAGATTACAACGCTCGGGGATTTCAAATTATGTAGTGATGTGAATTGAATTGCCCGCTCTTGCTTCAAACAGTCTGTGCAGTGTATTACATTTGCACAAAATGGTTATGGTATAAAAGGTGAACGAAATCTGAAATCTTATATAATGTATTCACTGAAAGTGAAGTGCCAGCATTACATGTTACCCATTGTCCATTGCCCCTCCAGTTAAGCTTGTAGGGAGAGTGCGAAACTTACTGATATAATATTAAATTAAAATCATCTGTACCCAGTTGATGTTAAAGGTCTCATCATGCTTGGGTCTCTTATTAGTCTGCACTGTGCGTTGCATTCCCCCTTTGCTTTACCGTGAGAAGTTTACACTGAAATTTTGTTGTTATTGGGTCCTTTCCTACAGTTTTCTGTAAAAACGTATTTAAAATATCTCGTTGATTGTGGATATAATTCAAGGTTTAATTTAGAATCTTGCTTAGAGATCCACCTAGGCCTGGTATCAAGCATGTACTGTGTAGGACAATATGCTAATTCTACACTTGTGTAGTGAGTGCAGCCCTTCCTTTATGAACGCTCAGAAGCAGCTGAATAATTTACAAATAGAGAATGATCTCACATGGTGAAATTTAATCTCTATGCCGAAAATGGATTTGAAGTTGAAGCATTGAACCGACAAACAAAGGGATGAAACCATCTGCTATCCATGAACTCCAAGGAAGTAGAATCTAGGAATCCTGATGCTTTCGTTGTAGTAGCACATTCTGGTGTGCCACCTACTTACCACTTATTACCTGAGAATACCTGTTCCCCTGATACTTTGTTAGAGACAGGTGCTCGTACTACTCACTTTAAAGATGATCTGTTAGAACTTGGAAACATATAGCTATCCAACCGGAAGCTTCGATGAACTTTAGGAGTGGTCGGCAGGTAGCGACGAGTAAACTTTAGGTCTTCTAACATAACAAAAAAAACTGTTATTCCTTTTAAATGAAAAGAAAGGCATGTCTCGTGCCCCTGCCATAGTACCTGAAAGGAAATAAAAACAATTTGGAACGGATTTAACGAAGCAGCTAGTAGTACATATGCTGGATGCAGTTAGATAAGAGCTAAACCTGTTTCTGACAAATATTTTCTCAAGACCACGGCGTTGCAGAGGATAAGTATTTTTTTAATTTGCTACGATGTCTTGACATTTTAGTTGCTGCTGCCCAGCTCTACTATTGCTTCTATTATTATTTTGTTTCTTAAGGAGTTTGTGTTGTGTCATTTTCAGATGAGACTGAAGAGGCCTAAGCATACAGCAATTCCTAGGTAACTGATGGCGTTCCGTGTTTGTTGATTTGGGAATTGCATCTCCAATGAAGAAGCCTTTTTTGTTTGCCTTTGTTGTAAGTTGATTATGCATGTTTCTCACTGATGCAGTATATTAGATTTTCAAACGTCACATGTTTTCAGATTCACTGTCGAGTTTCAGTGACCACATATGTTATTGCAATTCTATAGAGTTTCACATCATTATTTCCAAGAGCGGGCGTTAATCAGCTGGTTAGTACTCATCGGGATTGATGGGATTCAAATACTATCTGATTCTTGCAATTGCCAGAATACGCCATGTTATGATCAAACTTTTGTTGGAGTTGCATGGGCCCAGTTCTTACCTTAGGCTGACTCACAGCATTTTGTACACTATGAAAACAAACTATGTGCAACAGCATGATGGGTTGGGCCTAGCTCAACTTAATTCAGTACGGAACTGATATCCTGAGTTAGCAGCTGTTGTTGAAATACCGGAGCATCCTTCAGAAAAAAAACCCAGAGCAGCCATAAAAAACATAAGCATCCTATTTGACTGCAGTCAGACTAAGGATGATGTGCCCCTTTGTAACAAGAATATACTACTACCTCCGTTAACAAAGGATGTCTTAACTTCATCAAAAAATGGATGTTGTTATGAACGGACTGCAGCACAGCCGGAAGAGGCCCAATAGTGGACCAGTTTAGGGCTTGGCCCAAGTTATCTAGGGTTTTGAGTAGCTAGCATATTATATAAACACATATAATCCCTACATTTTGAGTACGCAATAAAACATATTTGTTGCCGTCTCCTGAGGGAGACGGGATATCTAAACCCTAGCCGCCGCCCCAGCCGAGCCGCCGCCTCCCTCCCTCCTCGCGGCCACGGCGCCAAGTCGCCGGCAGCCGCGCCTCCAGCCTCGCCGCCCTCACTTCCACCCATACAATCTACGTGCTAGACCTGGTAGGATCTCGATTCCTTCCAATTTGGTATCAGATTGCTCTTGTTCGATCATGTCTTCATCAGCCACCACCTCCACCTCGATGCCCACCGTCGTCACCTCCACTGCGGCCGTCGCCACCACGCCGGCTTCCTCCCCCGCGGTGGTCGCTGCCGTCTACACCCCTACGGAGATGACGGCCGTCCTCAACGACCTCGTCACCGCGGTTCATGGGATTCGCCAGTTCTTGGTCGGGCCCTACGGGCCCCCGCAACCGCCGCCGTCGACCGCCATCACCGGGCCGCCGGTCCTGCCGTGGTCCTCGCCGTTTCCGGCGACCGCCGCGGTCTTCGCAGGGCTGCAGCTGCAACCGCCGCCCACGGCCTCCCTGCCGTGGCAGCCATGGCAGCCGCCACTCAGCGCCGAGCCGGTGCCGCCCACCCCGAAAAGTGTCCCCATCCACCAAGTCCGGTTCCGCTGCCGGCTTGGCTGACCGCATCGTCGCCCTCGCCAGTCTACACTACAGCCGGAGACCCGCCGGCGCCCACCCTCATGTCCGGCGCCACGTCGAGCTTTGCCGGATCCCATGCGGCCCGCGTCGAGCAACCCGGCCATGGCGGCCCTACACAGCCGCCCCCGCGGTTCGCCAAGATCGACTTCGCCACCTACGACGGTACGGAGGACCCCCTCAACTGGCTCAACCAGTGCGAGCAGTTCTTTCACGGGCAGCGTACCCTCGTGTCGGACCGCACCTGGCTTGCCTCGTATCATCTCCGGGGCGCCGCACAGACGTGGTACTACGCCCTCGAGCAGGACGAGTGCGGCATGCCCCCCTGGGAGCGCTTCCACGAGCTATGCTTACTGCGTTTCGGGCCACCGATCCGCGGGAGCCGACTGACCGAGCTCGGCCGCCTTCCCTTCAACTCCACGGTACAGGACTTCGCCGACCGTTTCCAGGCCCTCGCATGCCATGCGCCCGGTGTGACAGGGCAGCAGCGGGCCGAGCTCTTCGTTGGTGGCCTTCCGGATCACATCCAGGTGGACGTCAAGCTCCAGGCCCCCAGGACCTCCAAACGGCCATGCACTACGCCCGCGCATACGAGCGTCGCGCCCAGGCGTTGCAGCAGGTACCACCGGGAGAGCAGCGGGCGCTGGCCATGCAGCAGGCCTTTCCGGTCAGCGGCGTGCGGCCGCTCTCCCGCCCTCCACCGACACCATCAGGCCAGGCGCTCACGGCCCTGACTCCTGCGGGGCCCTCCGATCCAGCAGCGACGCGGCCGTTCCGTCGGCTGACCACGGCCGAACAGCTCGAGCGCCGTCGTAAAGGGTTGTGCTTCAACTGCGACGAACCCTACGTCCCGGGCCACGTTTGCCCACGCCTGTTCTACTTGGAGACCATATACGACGTTGTGGCGGAGGTCGTCGCAGCTGGGCTGGCCGACGCGGCCGTCTCCAAGGCCGACGCCGTTCCGGGGTGAGCCGCCAGTAGTTACCAGAATTGCAGCTCGAGGACGAGCTGTTTGCGCAGGCGGGGAGAAATGTTATGAACGGACTGCAGCACAGCCGGAAGAGGCCCAATAGTGGGCCAGTTTAGGGCTTGTCCCAAGTTATCTAGGGTTTTGAGTAGCTAGCCTATTATATAAACACATGTATTCCCTATATTTTGAGTACGCAATAAAACATATATGTTGCCGTCTCCCTCAGGAGACGTGATATCTAAACCCTAGCCGCCGCCCCAGCCGAGCCGCCGTCTCCCTCCCTACTCGCGGCCACGGCGCCAAGTGATGAGGGACAGTAGAGAAATAAAATAACATAAACTAGGAGTCATATCTGGTGTAGTGGCTTCTACACACTTCTACTATATCCTACATATTTTGGCACTATAGTCATATGTAGTGTGGTGGCTTCTAGAGTGTTCCAGCCATGTAGAGTAGCCATGTTGTTTGTATTTACTTTCCTAACTTTAGATAGTGTTCTCTAGAACACTCTAGCTAGAAGTAGAGCTAAGTAGTGAAGGCTCATGAAGCCTATAAATAGAGGTCCTCACCTCTACCTATGTAACCAGACTTTGTACCCACTACCTACTAATAAAAAGGAACTTTGTGTTCTATCCTAGAGATCTTGGATTAGATCTTGTGTGCCAAGAGTTTGGACTGAACTCTTGACAACTCACGCCTCTAGAGCGATATCTAGCTCGGCACGTTGAAGTGGTTCCTTCAACATTTGTGCTGGTCATATTGTAGCAGCAAGGTGGAGTTGTTCCTTCACAACCTTGTGCTGCATCAGGTGGTATCAGAGCCTTGCTGATCCGTACCAGTTCTTGGTGTAGTCTTTGAAAGTAAGCTGCAACAAGCAATGGAAGAATTGGGAAAGAGAATAGATGCTACAGAGCAGCAAATCCAAGCACTACGTGAAGATCTTAACCGGAGATTCGATCAGCTCGTGGAGATGATCAGAAAGGGTGTTCCTCCTACTGCTAATGAGGTAGAATCATCAAAAGAGCAGGAAGATGTTCAGCAGCGGAGGAAGGGAAGTCATCTCGAAGCAAAAACACCTCATCGACATGCGGTTCAGCGTACCTCAAGAAGGCCAACTCATGCTGAAACTTCGGAAGATGAAGAATATGATGAGACCCTTGAAGAACCTGATCTCTATACATATCCAAGAGTACCCAACCCTGCATATGCAAGGGATGCATACAAGGTGAAAGCTGAGATCCCAACTTTTAATGGAAATGTTGATATCGAAGGGTGCCTTGATTGGTTATATGAAGTGGAGACTTTCTTTGAGGTCATGAATATTCCCGAAGACCGTAGAGTTTCTTTGGTCGCATACAAGTTGAAAGGAGGAGCTGGTGCATGGTGGCATCGCCTTCAAGAAGACCGCAGACTAAGAGGAGAACCTCGTGTGAGATCTTGGCGGCAGATGAAGAGTCTTTTAAAAGGGAGATTCTTGCCTGCAGATTATGATCAGATCCTATTTATTCAGTTTCAAAACTGTGCTCAAGGGAAGAGGACCGTTTCGGAATATACGGAAGAATTCCTGAGGCTACAAGTGAGGTGCAACCTTGCTGAAACTGAAGATCAACAAGTTGCAAGGTACATCAATGGTCTCAATGATACTATTCAGGATCATTTGATGATGCAACAAATTTGGTCCATTGACCAAGCACAAGCTCTAGCGTTAAAAGCTGAGAGGTTGGTAAGGACAAGAAAGGCAAGTAAGACTCCATATCCTCATACTGAAGGTTTATCTAGGAGTCACTCCCATATAGTGGAAGAGAAATCCGCTCAACCCAAGACAAAACAACCTGCCCCAAGGCAAGCTGGCAAGAGTAGGACAAAGCCGGTGATAAAATGCTATAAATGTGGTGAAGAGGGACATGTATCTAGCAATTGCCCATTGAGAAAATTCGTCAACACAACCGTCCATGATGATGAAGATAACGAAGAGTATGAATCTGAGGATGTAGAAGGACAAGATGTTTGTGAAGAAGAGGGTGAAGAGGTGGTGTGTGTGATTCAACGTCTTTTGTGCTCAACACCACAATCAGACAACACACAACGGAAGAAAATATTTGAGAGCAAATGCACGGTGAATGGCAAGGTATGCAAATTAGTGATTGACAGTTGCAGCTGCGAGAATCTTATCTCCCAGAATTTGGTGAACCATTTAAAGCTTGAGACTCATGATCATCCAAACCCCTACAATATTGGATGGATCAAGAAAGGAGTGAACATGAAGATCACCAAACAATGCAACCTGCCACTCTCTTTGGGTAAGTATTATCGCTCTAATGTGTTGTGTGATGTTGTTGATATGGATGCCAGCCATGTTCTTCTTGGGAGGCCTTGGCAGTTTGATGTGGATTCTACACACAAAGGGAAGGAAAACTCCTACTCTTTCACTTGGAATAAGCGAAAGATCATTATACTACCAAACCAATCAGATCATAAAACCTCTAAGGAGGAGGAGAAGAACATGTTGACTATTTCACATACCTCTAGTGAGTTTATGGAAGACTTAAAGGAGGCAAATGTGTGTGCTGCACTTATTGTGAAAGGTGAAGAACAACCGATCGTTGAAATTCCAACAAAGGTACATGGCCTACTAGCTGAATTTCAGAGCATACTTGGAGAGCCACAAGGCCTACCGCCAATGAGAGGAATTCAACATCGAATTGACTTAATTCCAGGAGCAAGTCTTCCTAATCTCCCACACTACCGAATGAGCCCAAAAGAGCATGCTATACAGAAGGAAAAGGTGGAGGAATTGTTACAAAAGGGGCACATTCGAGAAAGTATCAGTCCATGCGCCGTACCAGCTTTGATCACGCCAAAGAAGGACGGATCTTGGCGTATGTGTACGGATAGTAGAGCCATCAACAAGATCACCGTAAGGTATATATTCCCTATCCCCCGTTTGGATGACATGTTAGATCAACTTAGTGGAGCAAAAGTGTTCACAAAGCTCGATTTGAAGAGCGGATATCATCAAATTCGCATTAGGCCCGGGGATGAATGGAAAACAGCATTCAAGACAAAGGAAGGATTGTTTGAATGGATGGTCATGCCATTTGGACTCTCAAATGCGCCGAGTACCTTCATGCACTTGATGAACCAGGTACTTCGACCCTTCTTATCCCACTTTGTTGTGGTTTATTTTGATGACATCTTGATATATAGTAAGGATGAAGATGAACACTTGGATCACATCCATAAGGTGCTATGTGTACTAAAGGAAAACGAACTTTATGTCAACCTGAAGAAATGTGTTTTCCTTCAAACACGACTTATTTTCTTGGGTTTTGTCATAACAAGTGAGGGCATTCATGTTGATGACTCTAAAGTTGAAGCAATCAGAGAATGGCCAACTCCAAAGACTATTTCGGAGGTGAGAAGTTTTCATGGTCTTGCAACGTTCTATAGGCGGTTTGTAAAGAATTTCAGTATGATCATGGCACCAATCACTGAATGTCTAAAGAAAGGAAAATTTCATTGGAACGAATTGGCTGAAGCTAGTTTCAAGGAAATAAAGGAAAGATTGTCACAAGCACCTGTCTTGGTGCTACCTGATTTTGGTAAGACTTTTGAGTTGGAGTGCGATGCAAGTGGAGTAGGCATTGGGGCTGTTCTATCTCAAGAACGAAAACCCATTGCTTTCTTCAGTGAGAAGCTAAGCGAAGCAAGGCAAAAGTGGAGTACATATCAACATGAATTATATGCTATTTTCAGGGCTTTAAAGACTTGGGAAGTCTATTTGTTGCCTAAGGAGTTTATTGTCTACACTGACCATCAATCCTTGAAGCATTTTAGGAATCAAAAGCATGTGGATCGCATGCTAGCAAGATGGGCTGCATATTTGGAGAGGTTTAATTATCTCATTGTGCACAAATCTGGGGCCACCAACAGAGTAGCCGACGCTTTGAGTCGTCGTGCATGCCTCTTGACTTCTTTTGAGGCCGAACTTCCCGGCATGGATCAACTAAAGGAATTGTATGAGGAGGACGAAGACTTTGGCCACGTTTGGGTAAAGCACATGAGGGGCCAACCATTAGGTGACGACTATTTGGTGCAAGATGGCTATCTCTTTAAGAATGATCGCTTGTGCATCCCAAGAAGTTCTCTACGTGACAAGTTAATTAGAGAACTCCATTCAAGTGATCTTAGTGGCCATGTTGGACGCGATAAGACTATTGCTAATCTTGAGGCTCGATACTTTTGGCCACAACTGAAGAGAGATGCTGGAAAGTTTGTCCAACGATGCCCCGTATGTCAAACCTAGAAAGGTCAAGTCACGAACACAGGGTTGTACATGCCTTTATCGATCCCTGAAGCTCCATGGGAGGATCTCTCTATGGACTTTGTCTTGGGTTTGCCAAGAACAAGACGCGGAAATGATGCAGTGTTTGTCGTGGTGGATAGATTTTCTAAAATGGCTCATTTCATTCCATGCCGTAAGACAACAGATGCTCATCATGTGGCAAATCTGTTCTTCCGAGAAGTGGTGAGACTTCATGGGGTTTCAAGGTCCATTGTCTCAGACCGTGATAGCAAGTTTCTTGCTGCATTTTGGCTCACTTTGTGGAAGCAGTTTAACACTGAATTAAAATTCTCTAGTACTGCTCACCCACAAACAGATGGTCAGACGGAAGTTGTGAACAAGTTTTTGGGTAATCTGATTCGTTGCATATGTGGAGATAGAAAGGGACAGTGGGATTTGGCTTTATCCCTTGCTGAATTCTCCTACAACAACTCCAAGCATAGATCAACAGGAAGGAGTCCTTTCTCTATTGTCTACACTAAAGTTCCAACACATGTGGTGGATCTAGTGAAGCTACCATCAAGGGGAAACTCAAAGGCAGCATTGTCCTTTGCTGATAACTACACTGAACTATTTGAAGAAATTCACCGTGTGTTGGAGGCACAAAATCTGAAGTATAAACAGTTAGCTGATTGCAAACGAAGGATGAAGTCATTCCAAGTTGGTGACAAGGTAATGGTATACCTGCGCAAGGAAAGACTGCCTTTAGGCATCAAAGGGAAGCTTAGGCAGCGGAAATATGGACCCTTCTCAATTCTGAGAAAGATAAATGATAATGCTTATGTGATAGATCTTCCAACCGAGATGGGAATCTCCAATACATTCAATGTGGCAGACTTGGCTCTTTATCATCCGGAACAAGCGCTTTATGAGGATAACTCGAGGTCGAGTTCTAAACAACCAGGGGAGGATGATGAGGGACAGTAGAGAAATAAAATAACATAAACTAGGAGTCATATCTGGTGTAGTGGCTTCTACACACTTCTACTATATCCTACATATTTTGGCACTATAGTCATATGTAGTGTGGTGGCTTCTAGAGTGTTCCAGCCATGTAGAGTAGCCATGTTGTTTGTATTTACTTTCCTAACTTTAGATAGTGTTCTCTAGAACACTCTAGCTAGAAGTAGAGCTAAGTAGTGAAGGCTCATGAAGCCTATAAATAGAGGTACTCACCTCTACCTATGTAACCAGACTTTGTACCCACTACCTACTAATAAAAAGGAACTTTGTGTTCTATCCTAGTCTAGCTCGGCACGTTGAAGTGGTTCCTTCAACATTTGTGCTGGTCATATTGTAGCAGCAAGGTGGAGTTGTTCCTTCACAACCTTGTGCTGCATCACCAAGTCGCCGGCAGCCGCGCCTCTAGCCTCGCCGCCCTCACTTCCACTCATACAATCTACGTGCTAGACCTGTTAGGATCTCGGTTCCTTCCAGATGTATCTAGACATAACTTAATGTATAGATACATCTAATTTTTAATCAAGTTGAGACATCCTTTATTGTACGGAGCGAGTACACACCTATGCCGCACCAAAATGACACCACGATTTCTCATTCATGCTTGGGCTCCGTTGGGTACATGGGCTGAGCAAGAAGAAAATTGCTAAGCTATCCTTATCCTATGCCCTATTCTTATCACTGTACTCTCTCCGTTCCAAAATACTTGACGTAGATTTGTCAACATACGGATGCACTTAGACATGGTTACTGTGTAGATATATAGGTTTTGGGATAAATATACTTCAACTATTTTGTAACGGGATGAGTATAAGCTAACATTGCAGTGCAGTGGGTCATGGCCAAAGCTGGAACTTCCAATTTAAAAAGGGTGCAAATTCGTTCTTCTGTTAGATTTTCCCTTTCAATTTTGGTGGACCTTGCATATAGGATTATAGATAAACCCTTTTACTCTGCTTTTGACAATACTAACAGATTATCTATAAGATCATGACTAGGGCTGGTTTAACGAGCTGCTCGGATCGTTAAGGCTCGAGATCGTTAAGGCTCGGATCGTTAAGCTTGTTAAGAATAACGAGCTTAAACTAAAACTTGTCTCGGTTCGTTAGACGTTCGCGAGCATCTCGTTAAGACTCGTTAAGAAGATGTAAAAAAACTTAAAATGCATCTGAGAAGATTTCAGATTTCAACCGTAAAACATATAAAAATAATTCAAAAATGACAAATCAATAACAAATAGTTCACAAACTCATAGTAGTTCCATACACTGAAATGAAAATAAATATTGCTAACTTGCTAATCGCTAGGTGGGCTACAACATATAGATTTGCAGTCATGCTGTCACGACGCTAACGATCTTAACGAGTAGGTCACGAAACTTGTTAGTTTGTTAAGATAACGAAATTGCTGCTCGACTTGGTTCGTTAAGATAACGAGTTGAGCTCAAACAAGTCGAGTTACCGAGCGCTCAATAAGTTTAACGAAATTCGAGCTTTATGTCCAGCCCTGACCCAACAATCCACTATGACCATTGTCGGAAAAGAGAAGAATCTTATTTTTTTTTATGTTGAGCCAACATCATGTACATTGTTTTTAAGACTAGTCACAATGGAGAGTATTATATACTAGTATCATATGTATGATACTATGATACTAGTATATGATACTACTTTCACAATGCATAGTAACATACGGGTGGTTTCATATGACACTATATTTATTAGGTGCTAGACTCATATTGCATTGGAATCCGCTATGTTACGGTATCTAACTATGATACTACTATCATCTTTTTATTTATTAATTATTGTGACCCATAATCATTTTATCAACATAGCATGCATGATACCATCTATGATACCCATTGTGACTAGCATAAGGCTTTGCTGGATATAAAGCATCACTATTATATTAATCCACTAGGGATGGAAAGCATGCAATTATGGGAGTGTAGACCTTAGCAGTTAGCACCACATCTTGTTGCAGACTGCTCACGCGTAAACTTTGTGCAACTGATCTTCTCCAGTTTGGATCTACTGAGTGCCAGTCAGTATTAGTTTTTTCTTACGTGAGTAAGGACCTTACAACCTCAGATCTGGGAGAGCTTGGGTTAATATCCATTCGTCCGCACTAGATAGATTATTTAGCTGACAGCTAAAGCTGCTCTACCATCATTCTGTGCACCCATATCAGCATATGATTCTCGTACTCAGGAGATTGATGCCGAGAAATATTTCTTCTTATTATAAGAGTTGATTTTTTCTGCATATCAATATTCTCTCTTATGATCATATCATAAATGAAAAGTATTCATATCATAAATTTACAGGTTGGCATGGTGGCACCACGTTAGAGGAATAACCCATACAACAAAATAATAACAATACGAAGTGCTCCTATGCTTTAGAAGTGCTCCTATGCTTTAAAAGCACATCGACAGTTATGATTAGGTTCACAAGGGATCTAGAAGTAACGATCTAGAAGTAACGAGAAGAGGAGTACTAACCATGTGGGATTAGCACTCCTAATCTCCAGACTCTAATCACAGCCGTTGTTGGGCTTTAAAATTCGTGTAAAAAAACTTCACGGAAAGGGCAGGAACACTTCTCAATCTAACAATACTGGATTACAATTACCATGACAAGAGTTTCGAGTGTAGAAGAAGCAACTGATGCAAACACTTTGACAGTTATCAATGGAAACCCCAATCCGAATCATACACATGCAGCCAAAGCTCAATCAAACAGTTTGGTATGTTTTGACGGTTGTTGAATCAAGCAATGCCGACGCACCCAGTCGCTCCATCCTACAATCTTGTGTGCAGCTTTCCAGCTAATCGTCATCATCAAGGACACTGCGACGCCTCTGAATCTGTTAACCATACTGGAGTTACCACCAAAGACACCCAATAAACAGATGGATGAAAGAAACTGCAAGTTTGTTTGTTCATGCTATATGTTTAACCATATACTAAAATTAGCATGAAAAGCACTCAATAAAGGGATCAAAGGATTGTTTTAAGATGTCTTAGCTTAAGTTGCACCGTAAGAATCACGAATGTGGGGAATGTTCTGCCTTAGAATCGGTTAGATTTTAATGAATCTGACCTGCTATTGGAAGCAGAGTAGGTTTCCTAATGAGGTGACTGTTTTAATGCAAGTATGTTGTGTGGCAGAAGCCACTGAGTTTACATACCGTCACTTTCGTTTGTTTGCTTGTGTGGGTGTTGATTTGCTCCAGAAGTGAGATAAGCCTTTCTTCAGACACCTACAGACCAGAAAATGCAGCATTGTTACATGCAAGTTCAGCCTAATCTACAGCCACAAAACATTAAATGTGCCACGTATTTATTACCTTTTCAGATATTCCACCAGTTTGTGCAGCTCTCAGCACCACATCCTCCACCCCTCTTGCTTTATCAGGCTTGACCAAAGCTATGCGGGAGACTGCCAATTTTACAAAGTACATATGTATTAAATTACAGTTTCTCCTTCAATTCAGATACATAACAGTGCAGACTTGATTATTTTCCATCCTAGCATCATCTTTATGTCCAACATTTATAACCAATAAGGAAACTACTTACGGTACGGAACTACAATTTTTTTTCTAAAACTCTTAAAAGGTATTCATAACGTTTAGACTGTTAAGTGATCTGTTAATACGAGCACATACTGTGACTCCTATTATTTGACTGTATATAATCAAAAACCAACAATTATATGAACATAATTTGAATTAACAGAGAACTTACGCCTTTCTCTAGCTTCAGAAGACAGTATCTGAGCAAGCATCATCTGTCGGCGTTCCTCAGCTTCCCTGGTTTAGAGTGAGATACAAAGTTAGTTCAGCATTTCCGAGAGCTTCACATGACATGACTTAAGACACAGGATAACAGAATCATGGGAAGATTGCGGATGAAAGGACCATACTGCTTTGCATCTTCCTGAGCCTTCTGTTGCCCAGCATTTTGTGGATTTGCCTAATTACATAGTTAATCATTACATTTCAGTCAGTCAATCAATAAAAGTGTGCACATTATCACTACAGATTCAACTTTCACCATCCACTTCAGTAACTTACCGCACTGGCACCACGCTGTCCCATTAGCTCTTGTATCCGCCTCTGCCTGATGGCTTCCAACTCTGGGTCATGGTCAGCCTAGCAAGAAGAATTTTGGTTTCATCAGATGGTACTCTAGTAGACCAACACAACAACACTAGTTTTAGATCATGGATAGAGTAAGGGAATATTTTAAGCACATGAACTACACAGGAAACCCTACATTTTCTGCAGTCTTTAGGACAAATTCTCATGTGACACAAAATGCCTAAAACTTGTCGCCTCTTGTACCAACAGCAATATTTCGATGATAAAGATTTGATAATAAGTGCCGCATGAAGGAGTACCACAATTGCTACCAGTGGAGCCATGTTAACACAAAATAATGCCATCGGACGAAAGATGCAATAGTACATTTTTACGTTCTTGCCCAATACATGCCAACAAGCAAATCAGCATGGCTCTCCTAAGATAACTAGCAGCTTGTAGAACCTCGCCGGAGGAACAAGTTAAGCTGGAAACCACAATCTGCATGCTGACAAACTCTCCCATCCCATGTTCCTACTCACCTTCTAATCGAAAGTGCAGGAATGATCACAAGAATTCCAAGTCATTAACGGCTCTTTCTATACTGCAAGCAAGCATTACAATTTACACACGCTATCGCTACCAAACTAAAATAAGCATTAACTGAATCGGTGCGAGATCGCCCCCAGAAATCACACAGCACAGCAATCCAATCCCGGCGAACAGACTAGTTGCTCCACTAGAAAGAACTAAAAACCCTAAGATCTAAGCGCGCGCGTGCAGGTCGAGATAGCCCCACAGTCAACAAAATACACGGATCGAAAAGGCCGGATCTTACCATCGCGCCGCCACTCCGGTCGCCGGAGATCGCGCCTCGCTTGCTCCTCCGCTTCACTGGAGCGCAATGGACTCCGCGGCGAGGGCCAGGGAGGAAGGGGAAGATGAAGATGGAACCGAGCCGTCGCTGCTCTGCTTTTCCCCGTGGATATAACGCAACTACGCAACCCTGCCTTTTCACTCCGTCACACCACGTCAGCCGTCCGATCCGAAACAGTTTTTTTAAGCCTCAAGACACACAGATACACACCACACCCACGCACACCACACTCACACCACATCTATGCACCTAACTAGGACCTACAACCTTATCCAAACACGTCCTAGGTGACTTCCGAAGCCAAGACTTCGGGAACGGCGGGCACGTCGTCCTCTCCTGTGGCTCGTGGACATGCCTGAGGCACCTGCAAATTTATGCCGAGGAAACTCCCCGAGTGAGACACTCAAGCGATCCCAGGGATCGAACTTGCCATGCCAAGCCACTGCGCTACCAGGCGCGTCTCTGAAAACAGTTGTTCCGAACTGTCCATCAGAACATTGGGGGAATGAGCGCATGTACAATACGGTGACGTCGGGCTTCTCTTAGTACACCTCGGCATATGGCCAACGTAGGCAGAGATAGTGGGTCCACCAAAAGCGGGAGCTATCCTAGGGCGACTCGGAAGGCGATTCGCATCCGGCTAGGGTTTTCCGGCTCGAGGGTGGTCAAGTGCGGCGGCGGTAGAGGATCTCGGCTGCGAGTTTCTTCTCCATTTGGCTGGGGTTGGTTTCGGCGTGTCTTCTTGGCTGGGACGCGGCGCGGACAAGGTTTTTGTTCACCTCCCATGGCGAGTTCATCGCGTTCGCCGCCGAAGACGGATGGGCGGCCTAGGGCGCCCTCTAGATCGTCGGCGAAGTCTGGAGCTGATGATCTGGCAGCAGGTCTATCGGCAAGGTTGGGAGATCTCTTGTTGACGGACAAAGAAGCCACTGGGCTTGTGATCGGCAATCTGGGGTCATCGGCGGTGCCGCGTCCCCGGTGGGCATTGGTTGGCAAGGTGTGCTCGCAGAGGAAGCTGGTGATTGGAGCCCTGGAACGAGCGCTGGAAAGGGCGTGGGGTCTCCATAAACCTGCGTAGTTCAAAGATATCGGCGACAATCGCTTCGTTGTCCGGTTTAATTCTAAAGGAGACTGGAAGCACGCTTTACGCAATGGGCCGTGGCAGTTTGATCTGCATGCTATTCTTTTGAAGAACTTTGATGGTGCAGTTCGTCCGTCAGACATGGTGTTTGATACTCTGGATGTCTGGATTAGGGTTTTAGACCTTTCGTTGGATATGATGAATCGTGTGTACGGGGAGTTGATTGGAAATTGGGTTGGAAAGTTTATCTCTGTCGAGGTAGATGAGGAGGGTATGGCTTGGGGGGAAGAACTTCGAATCAGAACTGAGATACAAGTGGATCAGCCTTTGCCTCGCGGTATAAATCTGAAAACTTCAGAAGAGGAGAAGGAGGGCAAATGGTTTGATGTGCAGTATGAGAAGATTCCTCATTTTTGTTTTGACTGTGGCTACCTGGTTAGGGGTGGGTGTCGTCGTGGTGAACAGACAGATGCCTACGGGTAGGCTAATTTGTGGGGCCGATTGGACGCTGGTGGATTCGGGGAGGGATAGCACGCTAAGTAGCACACACGAATAAACACAATCGACACGGGGACGCAAGGATTTACCCTGCTTCGGGGCTCTCGTGAGGAGATAAAACCCCTACTGCAGCATCTATCCTATTTGGTTTATATTTCTCACTTGTACTGGCGTGGTACAAAAGATGCTCCACGAGCTGAGTGCTAAATGCCTCTAAGAGGTCTTGGGGGAAATGAGAGCAAGGGGGGAAATGGGGCTGCCGTGGGTGTGTGTTTGTGGCCTCCCCCTGGTGCTCTTATATAGAGGAGCCCAGGGGACAAGGGGTGGCCCGCGGGTACTGTTCACGCACTGTTCACGACATGACCAATGGGGTCTAATCAGCACTGTTGCCTGTGTCATGAAATTGTACTCTTGTCCCATCGCTACTACTGTAGTCAGCGGCTGTCCGTGTCCTGGGCACGCATGCTCCGCACTCTCCGCGTCCTTGCTTTTGCTTTTGACCCGTAGCCTATGTCTTCGTATCCTTTTAATCTTCTTATTCTTATCCTCCGGAGCAACTGCATATGTCGGTGTAGACTGCAGGAGGTAAAGCAGTTGCTGCCGATATCTGCTGTTACGCCGGCCCGAGGCTACTGCCGAGTTGCCGAGGAGTCGGCCCACCCGAGCTATCGAAGAAGAACTCGGCCCTGCCGAGTTGCCGGGGGCCGTATGTCGGAGGAGACGGCGCCGGGATGGTGGAGGCGGGGATGAGCGCTGCGCTGACGCTGGGGTCGGGGTGGAGGCGAGGCGGTGTTGTGTCGGAGAAGCTGGGCGCGGCCATGGTCGAGATGGTCTCGGGCGCTGTCCATGGCGAGGCCGGGGGCGAGGTCGTCGACCAAGGCGAGGGCGAGGTCGGGCCGAGGTCGGGCGAGGAGGACGCGGTCGAGGCGGCGCTGGCGTGGATCGATGTCGGGGAAGAGGCGGGGGCGTCCGAGGTCGGGGCGCGCCGGGTCGCCGAGGTCGAGCCGAGGCGGGGCTCGGGCGGCCGAGGTCGGGGGATGTGCAGGCGGCCGATGTCGGTGTCGGGGGCGTCGACGCCGGAGGAGGCGCGGGCGGCCTGGGCTGAGGTCGGTCGAGGTCGAGGCAAGCTCGGGCGAAGGTGAGGCCGGGCGAGGTCGGAGCTGGTCGAGAACGACGTGGGGATCCTGGCGAGGGGATGCCGGTCGGGAAGATGACCGAGACGTGGGGAATGCCGGCCCACCCGAAGTAGTAGATCTCGGCCCATCCGAGATTTGGAGTACATTGGACCAAACCGCGCTGCTTATGTCGGCAAAGGCCTAACTCGGCCCAGCCGAGGCTATCTCGGCCTGGATATTCGTAAAACTGGCCCGGGACATTCTTCTCTCTTTTTCTTTATCTTTATAGTTATTCCTCCACTGTTTCCTCTGCTAGCTTCGTAAAAACTAGTATCTTCGGGGTACCCGGGGATTACATCCCCGACACTAGTCCCCGAGGCTGCGGGGGACTCGCAGAGTCGCGCGCAGACTTAGAAAAAATAACAACACCATCGTCTTCACATGCTCCGCCTTGTACCTGCAAAAAATACCATCATATGTCGGTTCTCTAGCCACTCCGGGCATTTTACCGACATAGATGTTTTCAGCCACCGCTGGTTTGTCGTAAGGGTACCCCGGGTGTCTCGAATGTCCGGTAGCCACTCTGGGCACTTACCGACATGGATGTCTCCAGAATCTGCTGGTTTGACATAAGGGTACCTCGGGTGTCTCGGATGTCCGGTAGCCACTCTGGGCACTTACCGACATAGATGTCTCCAGACTCTGCTGGTTTGACATAAAGGTGTCTCGGGTGTCTCGGATGTCCGGTAGCCACTCTGGGCACTTACCGACATAGATGTCTCCAGCACTGCTGGTTTGACATAAGGGTGTCTCGGGTGTCTCGGATGTCCGGTAGCCACTCTGGGCACTTACCGACATAGATGTCTCCAGCACTGCTGGTTTGACATAAGGGTGTCTCGGGTGTCTCGTATGCTGCTCTTGGCTAACTCTGGCAAATCGAAACAAACGGCGATTTGGAGATATTGCATGATGCCATGATACATTGGCAAACCGAGATAAACGGCGATCTGGAAATATTGCATGATGCCGCGATACAGGGGCAAACCGACATAAACGGCGATCTGGAAATATTGCATGATGCCGCGATACAGGGGCAAACCGACATAAACGGCGATCTAGAAATATTGCATGATGCCACGTTACAGGGGCAAACCGACATAAACGGCGATCTAGAATAACCAATACCTCGTCTTGAGCCACCTGCGTATTAGATTTGAACAATATATAACGGATCACAGCCTCATCTCGGAACTTGCAAACTCAACTCGGATTTTTAGGATAAGTCGGATTCCAGAACAACTCGGATTCCCGGGTAAGTCGGATTTCAGGATAAGCCGGATTTCAGGATAACTCGGATTTCAGGATAAGTCGGATATCAGGATAAGTCGGATTTCAGGGTAAGTCGGATCTCAGGATAAGTCGGATTTCAGGATAACTCGGATCTCAGGATAAGTCGGATATCGGGATAAGTCGGATTTCAGGGTAAGTCGGATATCAGGATAAGTCGGATTTCAGGGTAACTCGGATCTCAGGATAAGTCGGATATCAGGATAAGTCGGATATCGGGATAAGTCGGATTTCAAGTACTCCTTTAGCAGAATCAACATCACCTTTCAATGTTAGTCCAAGCATATACATATTTAATAAGGACAATAACTCTATTTTAACGGATCAAAGTAGTCTTAGCACAAGATAGAAAGCAACTCTAGCAGCAAAACTGTACGATAGGGTGCGGACTTGGTTTCCACCGAGTCCCCGAGTTACTCTAGAGATCTAGCAGAAAGAATAGAATGCACTGGCAAGCCAGTCCCCGGGTCAAGACATCTTGCTCCCGGGGGAAACACAGACAACATAACAGGGCAGTCCCCGGGTTACGACACTTCGTTCCCGGGGTAAACAATTAAACAAGGTATGAAGGGGCAGTCCCCGAGTAATATTTGAACCTAGCTAACTGCCTGCGGTACCGAAAAGAATACTCACGGAGTCTAGTTGGTGTTGTGCGGACCGAGCGAATCGACAGGACCCGGGCAGCTGTCGGGAAGTTACCCGGGATCCGTCGATGACGAGCGCAGAAGCCGGCTGTGCCGGCGTCCGCCTGCAGCGGCGAGTCGGAGTGCGAGGACAATGGCGATGTCGAGTCCCCGCGTTGATGAAGAAGTTCCCGTCCGAAATTAGTCCAGCAAGCGCCACTGATGCCCCACGGTGGGCGCCAACTGTCGTCGTGGTGAACAGACAGATGCCTACGGGTAGGCTAATTTGTGGGGCCGATTGGACGCTGGTGGATTCGGGGAGGGATAGCGCGCTAAGTAGCACACACGAATAAACACAATCGACACGGGGACGCAAGGATTTACCCTGCTTCGGGGTTCTCGTGAGTAGATAAAACCCCTATTGCAGCATCTATCCTATTTGGTTTATATGGGGCTGCCGTGGGTGTGTGTTTGTGGCCTCCCCCTGGTGCTCTTATATAGAGGAGCCCAGGGGACAAGGGGGTGGCCCGCGGGTACTGTTCACGCACTGTTCACGACATGACCAATGGGGTCTAATCAGCACTGTTGCCTGTGTCATGAAATTGTACTCTTGTCCCATCGCTACTACTGTAGTCAGCGGCTGTCCGTGTCCTGGGCACGCATGCTCCGCACTCTCCGCGTCCTTGCTTTTGCTTTTGACCCGTAGCCTATGTCTTCGTATCCTTTTAATCTTCTTATTCTTATCCTCCGGAGCAACTGCATATGTCGGTGTAGACTGCAGGAGGTAAAGCAGTTGCTGCCGATATCTGCTGTTACGCCGGCCCGAGGCTACTGCCGAGTTGCCGAGGAGTCGGCCCACCCGAGCTATCGAAGAAGAACTCGGCCCTGCCGAGTTGCCGGGGGCCGTATGTCGGAGGAGACGGCGCCGGGATGGTGGAGGCGGGGATGAGCGCTGCGCTGACGCCGGGGTCGGGGTGGAGGCGAGGCGGTGTTGTGCCGGAGAAGCTGGGCGCGGCCATGGTCGAGATGGTCTCGGGCGCTGTCCATGGCGAGGCCGGGGGCGAGGTCGTAGACCAAGGCGAGGGCGAGGTCGGGCCGAGGTCGGGCGAGGAGGACGCGGTCGAGGCGGCGCTGGCGTGGATCAATGTCGGGGAAGAGGCGGGGGCGTCCGAGGTCGGGGCGCGCCGGGTCGCCGAGGTCGAGCCGAGGCGGGGCTCGGGCGGCCGAGGTCGGGGGATGTGCAGGCGGCCGATGTCGGTGCCGGGGGCGTCGACGCCAGAGGAGGCGCGGGCGGCCTGGGCTGAGGTCGGTCGAGGTCGAGGCAAGCTCGGGCGAAGGTGAGGTCGGGCGAGGTCGGAGCTGGTCGAGAACGACGTGGGGATCCCGGCGAGGGGATGCCGGTCGGGAAGATGACCGAGACGTGGGGAATGCCGGCCCACCCGAAGTAGTAGATCTCGGCCCATCCGAGATTTGGAGTACATTGGACCAAACCGCGCTGCTTATGTCGGCAAAGGCCTAACTCGGCCCAGCCGAGGCTATCTCGGCCTGGATATTCGTAAAGCTGGCCCGGGACATTCTTCTCTCTTTTTCTTTATCTTTATAGTTATTCCTCCACTGTTTCCTCTGCTAGCTTCGTAAAAACTAGTATCTTCGGGTTACCCGGGGATTACATCCCCGACAGTGGGCATAAAAACCGAAAACCGAAAACCGAAACCGAAAAAACCGAGACAGAAACCGAAATGACCGAGACCGAAAAGACCAATAAAATTTTGGTTAGCAAATTAGAAAAGACCGAAATTAATTCAGATATTCGGTCATTACTTCTATGTAACCCGAATAACCGAAATGACCGACTATTATTACTTTCTGGGTGAATTACGTAACAAAATGACTGAATTTGTGTACATACACAAGAGGCCCAACCCATTAAAAAATCCTGCAGAGGAGCATATACATGAGGCCCAACCCAACTATCTATACACAAGAAGCTGTTTTAGTTTTGACCGCCTCGTCTCCATCTCCAATCCCGACCAGATCCAACCATGGAGGCTGGAGGCGCTCCAATCCCAGATTCCTGATTCCCCATCTCCGGCTCCCTCTCCTCCCAATCTCATGCGGCCGCCGGCCCATCCTCTGCCAGGGCCCTCGCTGCCTCCACGCCAACGGCTCCCTCTCTCTCTACAAACGCCATGAGGCAGGTGCCTAGCCGCCAGCCCGTCCGCCGTCGTCATCCGCTGCCGGCAGTCTCCTACCCCATGAGGCAGGTGCCCAGCCGCCAGCCCATCCGCCGTCGTCGTCCGCTGCCGACGCGACGCAGTTTTCTGCTGCCATTTTCTGGTGTTTCGTGCAGTTCGGGATTACCCGTACCCGAACCCGAATTTCTGAGTACCCGAACTATCGGGTAGTACATTTTCTGTGTAAATTTCGGGTGTCAAATTTGAAAACCCGAATTTGTTTATACCCGAATTATCCTACCCGAATTTTCGGGTAAAACCGAACGCCCACCACTATGCCTGGTACACTCGGTTGATGGGTGCCCGACAGAAGGTGGTGAGGTGAAGCAATGGGGAGAATGGCTGCGAGCTGAACCACGGCGAAATAAGAAACCGATGGCGCCATCGCGACGCACAATGTCTTCGAGCAGTTTTTACAGTAGATCTTCTGGCTCGGAGGCACGACCTACTGGTGGAGTTTCTGTACGCGATCTACCCCCTAGACGAAGTCTGCATCAGGATTTTTCTTATTCCTGTTCTTCCCGCACTGGTGGGGAGGATTATAGGAGAGGAGAGGGGGAGATCACCAGCCCGGACAAGCACCACAGGGTGAGGACCGAGCAGAAGGAGAAAGGAAAGGATACGCTGACAAGGAATTCTCGCAAGCCAAAAGCTGGGACCTATGTTCGGAAGGCGAGACCAGCTGATCGGGAGAATAGGGATGATCGCCTCCATGTGCCACTGGGTACAACGGGCAAGAAGAGAGGGCAGCGGCAGGTCTGGATGCCGATCACTGTCCAAGTTGTGGAGGAAGGAAGTGCAGAATCAAGAGAAAAGAGGCAAAGGACGGCGTCAGTGTTTGATCGTTTACAAGACCCAATGGCGGACCCTGAAGAACAGGGCCGCCGAGATCAATGAATTGCTTAAGCCTTAACTACCACGGACTGGGGTTGGACGCGGCGGTAGGCGAATTGAGAGACCTGTGCAGGTCTTACAACCCAGCGGTGGTGTTCTTATGTGAAACGAAGAAAAGATCAAAAGAAATGGATAAACTTAAGTGGAGCTTAGGGTTTTCCAATGGTGTGGCGGTGGATTGTGTTGGGAGGAGTGGGGGGCTGGCGTTATGGTGGCGAGAAGGGGTGGATGTTTCTGCCCGACCGTGGTGTCAATATTATCTTGACGCTAAGATCTCTTGTAATGGCAAATCCTGGAGATTTAGTGGTATCTATGGTGAGCCTCGGACAGATCAGAGAAACAAAACGTGGGAAGCACTGCGGTATCTTAAGTCACAGGACGATTTACCGTGGTTGTGTGTTGGAGATTTTAATGAAGTGCTCTCTCCTTTAGAACAAGTGGGAGGTAACCCAAGAAATCGTGCTCAGATGGATGCCTTCCGGGAGTGCTTGGATGATTGTGGACTAGAGGATTTAGGTTGCAAAGGCTACAAGTTCACATGGAATAATAGGAGGGAAGGGCTGGACAATATTCAGTGCAGGCTGGATAGAGGTACGGCGACAGCGTCGTTCCTAGAGGAGTTTCCTCTAACCTATGTTGAAAATATTGTGACAGAGACTTCGGATCACATGGCGTTGTTGATTCGTGTCCAGGATGAACCCCCAAGGCGCAGCCAACCTCGGAAATTTATGTTCGAGGAAATGTGGTTAAAACATGAAGGCTATGAAGATATGATAAAAAAGGCTTGGGAGGCGAGCGATAGAGGCTTATCAGATGTGAGTAATCTATGGAGACAGCTCCGTGAGGTCTCATTGGATATAAAAAAGTGGAGTTTTGAAGTCTTTGGTTCGGTGCGAGCTGAAACAAAAAAACTAAGGGAGCAATTGGAGCTAGCAAGAGCATCGTCTGTTGGTCTGGGTATCTCACAGGAGGTACGCCAGCTAGAACAACAACTTCATCAGATTTATGAGAGAGAGGAAGTCATGTATAGGCAACGAGCTAGACAGGAGTGGCTCAAGGCAGGAGATAAGAACACAAAATTCTTTCAAAATAGAGCGTCGCACCGGCGGCGTAAAAATATAGTTAAGAGACTGCGGCGAGACAATGGTTCGATGTGCAGAACAAACGAAGGAATGTTGGATATGGCACAGGCCTTTTACCACAATCTTTATTCTTCGGAGGGGTCTGCGGAGGGTGATCAGGTTCTGAATCTCATTGATCAGTCAGTTACGGAGGACATGAACAGGGCGTTGACAGCGACGCTGACTGATAAAGAAATTAAAGAGGCACTGTTTCAGATGGGCCCGACAAAATCGCCTGGTCCGGATGGGTTCCCCGCACTCTTCTACCAGAGACACTGGTCTCTATTGGGGGCCCATGTGTGTCGCGCGGTTCGAGGATTTTTAGTCGGCGACGATGGACCGGAAGATTTTAATGACACTATTTTGGTTCTTATTCCGAAGGTTAATTCTCCGGAGTTCTTGAACCAGTTCCGGCCGATCAGTTTATGGAACGTCCTGTACAAGATTGCGTCGAAGGCGGTGGCAAATAGGCTAAAAAGGGTTTTGCATGTTCTCATCTCGGAGGAGCAAAGCGCTTTTGTTCCGGGTCGGCTAATAACAGATAATGTCTTTGTGGCATATGAGTGTGTTCATGCAATTAAATCCAGGAAGAGGAAAAAGCCTTTGTGCGTAGTGAAGCTGGATATGATGATAGGGTGGAGTGGTCCTTCTTGGAAGATATGATGAGAAGAATGGGTTTTTCGGAACAATGGATACATATGATCATGAGATGTGTACGGTCGGTCCGATTCTCAGTTAAGTTAAATGGATGCATCTCAGATTCTTTTGTGCCCTCGAGAGGATTACGACAGGGTGATCCTCTCTCGCCTTACCTGTTTTTATTCTGTGTGGAGGGTTTTTCTGCATTACTGCGCCGAGCAAAGGAAGAAAAGAGGATGGCAGGAGTAAGTTTTGGCTCAAACGGACCTACTGTTACACATCTTCTTTTTGCTGATGATAGTGTGGTGTTTTTGGAAGCAAGTCCTGGTAATATGGCGACGTTGAAGGATATTCTACAAAAATATGAGAGGTGCTCGGGTCAGCGAGTAAACCTGCAAAAGTCGTCCGTTTATTTTGGAAAAGGATGCTCCCATGAAAGTAGCGAGGAATTGAAATCTCTGATCGGCATAGACAGCATTGCACTTTCAGCGCGCTACATTGGGATACCAACAGTGGTAGGCTGGTCAAAAAATGGGTCTTTTAAATACCTAACCGACCGAACTCGCGCCAAAGTCACTGGACTTAAGGGGTAAGGCCTTTCAAAGGCGGGGAAAGAAGTGCTGATCAAGTCGATTTTACAATCGGTGTCCACCTTTCCGATGGGCTGCTTTCAGCTCACAAAAGGTCAGGGGAAGGAATTGTCCTCGGTTTGTTCAAATTTCTGGTGGGGCGATGGTAAGGACAAGAAAAAAGTGCATTAGATAAGCTGGGAACGCATGTGCACGGCTAAGAAGAGTGGAGGGATGGGCTTTAGAGATTTTGCTGATTTTAACCAAGCACTGTTAGCCAAGCAAGCCTGGAGAATGGTGACAAATTTGGAGTCTTTGTGCGCGAGGGTTTTGCGTGCTAGGTATTTCAACGGAAGTGATTTCCTTAACGCAAGTTGTCCAAAGAAAGCTTCATACACTTGGCATAGTATTTTGCACGGGCGAGATCTACTCAAGGAAGGGATGATTTGGCGTGTAGGATGAGGCCAGAAGATTAATGTCTGGAGGGATAACTGGATTCCGAGATCATCACTACAACGACCAATGGGTCATAAACCGGGTCAGAGTGTGGAGATGGTGTCTGAACTGTTGTTGCCTGATGGAGGAGGTTGGTGATACGTCTCAAACGTATCTATAATTTCTTATGTTCCATGCTTATATTATACCAATTGCTACATGTTTTATACACACTTTCATATCATTTTATGCATTTTCTGGGACAAACCTATTAACAAGATGCCACAATGCCAGTTGCCTGTTTTCTGCTGTTTTTGGTTTCAGAAAAGTTGTTAAGGAAATATTCTCGGAATTGGACAAACGAAATGTCAAAGTGCCTATTTTTCTCGGGAGGTTACAGAACACCGAAGAGGACACGAAGGAGGACCCCGAGGGGCCCACACCCCCTCCCGGCGCGGGTCCCCCCTAGCCGCGCGAGTACGGGGTGTGGGGCCCTCGAGGCCCCGCCGCCTTCGCCCTTTCGCCTACTTATAGCCCCCGACAAAATAAGACCTCCTACGCAAGCCTTTTCCCGAGAAGAGTTCCGCTGCGCCGCCGCCACCAAAAACACTAATTCGGGGGACAGAAGTCTCTGTTCCGGCACCCTGCCGGGACGGGGAATTGCCCCCGGAGTCATCTCCATCGACTCCACCGCCAACTCCATCGCCGTTGCTGACTCCTATGATGAGGAGTGAGTAGTTCTCCCCCGGGGCTGCGGACTCTACCGGTAGCTATGCGGTTTATCTCTCTCTCCCATGGTGTGATCTTTATGTGATCATGAGCTTTGTAATCTAGTTGAATATGTGATGTTACTCTTCATCTATTATGCACTCTAGAGGTTACTTTAATATGAACTCCGGGGTTATTCCCGGTTGTGAAGGTGACAGTGTGCGCACCGTGTGTGATTCCTTTATGACGTTGTGGTGTTTGTTTACTCAGACTTTGGGGTGTGCTCTTGTAGCCCTACACAGTGAATGGTGTTTATCATCCAACAAGAGAGTGTTTGAGAGTAGTATTTATTATTCAGCTTTGATGTCATTGTTGAGAATGTCCACTAGTCAAAGTATGATCCCTAGGCCTTGTTTCCAAGCATCAAAACATCGTTTACAACAAGTTCTGCTACATGTTTGCTTGCTGCGATTTTTATTTCAGATTGCAATTACTACTTATAATCATCCATATTACTTGTATTTCACTATCTCTTCGCCGAACTAGTGCACCTATACATCTGACAAGTGTATTGGGTGTGTTGGGGACACAAGAGACTTCTTGTATCTTAATTGCAGGGTTGCTTGAGAGGGATATCTTTGACCTCTACCTCCCTGAGTTCGATAAACCTTGGGTGATTCACTTAAGGGAAACTTGCTGATGTCCTACAAACCTCTGCTCTTGGAGGCCCAACATTGTCTACGAGAATAGAAGCGTGCGTAGACATCAGTTGGGATGTGAATAAGCTTAATGATGTTTTCTTTGAGGCTGATGTCAATGATATCCTGAAGATTCCGGCGGGCAGGGCTGGAACTGATGACTAAGTTGCTTGGAATTACACCAAAAACGGAATCTTCAGTGTTCGTTTAGCGTATCACCTCAAACAACATATCAAGAGTATGGCTGCAGGGCGGGCGGGTTCGTCGCTGAACTGTGATGAGCACAAGGGCTGGTTGGCGCTGTGGGCGGCAAAGGTGCCTAGAAGGGCCAAGGTGCATTGTTGGAGGCTTGTGAAGAATGGTCTAGCGGTGGGGGCGGAGTTGCAAAGACGAAAGATCAAAGACGGTGTGCGGTGCATTGTGTGTAACAGGGAGGAGACGATCTATCATCGTTTCTGGTCCTGCCCACACTCCGTTCGGACCTGGGAGCTGCTGCGTGACAGGACGGGGCTGCTCCTTACACCTCCACCGCGGGATTGCTGCTCACATGGTGAGTTTCAAGAATGGATGTTGCACTGGATGGCTAGTCTCAAACAAAGAGAACTAAGTGTGGCGCTTATGGCGTTATATCATATGTGGCTGAGTCGGAATGATGCGCGGGATGAGCCGATGATTGAAGACCCTGATCGGACCGCAAATCGAATCCTGGCCCTGTTAGAAGAATGGGTGGCTGTTTCCACGGGTGAATCGCCGCCTCGGACAACTCAGGAGGAGCGCTGGTGTCCTCCTGCAACCGGCTGGCACAAGGTTAATGCCGATGGCGCCTTAGACCTTGGTGAAGGGCATGGTGGTGTGGGTGTGATCCTCCGAGATCATCATGGAGGTGCTCTTGCGGGTGCCTGCCATTTTTTCCCGCGTGTGTCTGATCCGGAGCGAGTGGAGCTGAAGGGAATCGCAGGCAGAAAACAAAAAAATTCTAACAACGATAACCTTAAACTAGCCAGGATCTATACTATGCAGATATAGTAATACGGAGGAGATCGATATACATACCCTTGTAGACCGAAACGCGGGGATTACGCTCCCGCACAAGCGTTGTCGATGAAGCCGACGAAGACGACCTCGAGGTCATGTAGAGGAAGAAGACCTCCGAGTACCACTAGCGTGGCACCTCGTAGGGATTCACACACGTACGGTGAAGACGACGACCTCCGGGCTCCGATCCAGGGACGAGCAGCGGAAGACTTGGACCGGAAGACCAGCAGCACGGCGGTGTGCGTATGGTGGAGAGAACTTCACCTTGGCGCAACTCCAATGGAGGAATCACGTTATCAAGGAGAAGAAGAGAGAGATTGGTTGTGTCCTTTAAAGGCCAAGGGGGCACCTCTATATATAGGTGGAGGGGGGCTGCCAGCCTTGCTGGCTGGGCGGTGTGGGACTATTCCCACACCAGCCCGCCTCAAGGGGGTGCGCCGGCCTAGGTGGGCCCCATTTGGCCCACCTAGGGCAGCCCCCTCCCTTCATGCGCACCAAGGGGGGAATTCCCCCCCCCCCCCTTATGGGCCTTCTCTCCCATGGGAAGCCCCATTTAAGGTGGGCTGCCTTTAAAAATCCGAAAATCATTAAATAAAAATGTATGTAACTATTAATTACACTAATTAATATTAAACACACATTATCTAATTTATTCCGGCTCCGAAAACTATTTCGTCGCTCTCCGATCTCCATCGGATCTTTCCCAGGACGCTCCCGGTGCTCTCTTCTAATTTTCTTCCGGTAAACTTGTCGACTCCCCTTAAGTGTGTTACCCTAGCGGTTCGAGATCTCGCCAGACATGATCGAGACACGCTCTCCGATCAATGACTAATTCGTGGACCTTGGATACCCAGAATTAATCCCTGTGAGGTAACGAATAACTTTGTCGTTCGAACCTGGACGTCGAGTCTTAAAACATTTTGCCATAGCGATACTTAGTGTGTCCGAGACTCGTTCATAGATATCGCCATACCTAGCTTGATCTCGTTACCGACAACACTATCTTCTACTCGTACATGATATTATGTCCTGGTGACCTAGTCACATGCTTGCAAGCTCATTTGACATAATCTCACCGAGTGGGCCCTAGAGTATCTATCCTGCTATGCGGACTGGCAAATCCCGCTCTTGATCCCTCGTCTCAACATACTCCCTTCCGATACCCGAGAGGAACACCTTTATTGTCATACTATTAAGACATGACGTTTGATGCAATCAAAGTATCTTTCAGGAATAGCAATAAGAGTTGATCTCACGGTCAAAGGCGTAATGACTACGTCCTACAAATATTGGGTATGTCCATCACGTCATTCTCCCAATGACATGACTCCATTGTCAACTGACATCAATGTCACATGATCGGGAAACCTCGATCATCAATTGCCCAATGAACTAGTTAGATAGAGGCTACTAGGGACCTGATTGTTTATCTACCACACGTGTATTAATGTTTCCGCTTAATACAGTTATAGCATGGTATAAAACATATAATGAACAATTGAGATATGACGAATAAACTATCTTTATTAAGTGCCTCTAGGGCATATGTCCTTCAGTCTCCCACTTGCACTAGAGTAACACTTAATCTAGTTTACAACTTGGTAAAAGCTCAACACCCATAGCAACTTGGTGCATGCTTGTCTCGTGGAAGAGGAATACAGTCAACAGATCTCACAGATTGAGACCTATATGTGCTTTGCAACACTTCTATGTCACCTAGTTTGACATCATCCTGTATCTTACGATGACGGTGAAATATATCTTAGTCAATGGAGTGAGAGTCGAACCTTCGCGTAGCATGGGCCTTAAAAGTCTAAGAGATCTATTAAGGGGAACCACATATGCTCGTAAACTGTTCAGTCCAATCACACTTGCTACTTCTGAAGTTGCCATATATTTCTATACCTATGCAGATTATGCGACAGTGCATTCATATGCGACTTCGCAAGCTAACCATGTCTTTCTTCAAAATAAAGGACATCTCCTATATGAGATTTCTAGTCGTATGGGTCAGTGTCATAACTTGCATCATCGTAACCGTTTTACGGCAAGTTGTCTTTCCACTCTTACCCTTTACCAGAAAACATATCTTTAGTTCTCACAGACACTGAAGAATATACTTAACGTTTGTTCATTGATCCACACAAGGATCACTCTAGAACCCGTTCTTCAACCAAGAACTTGGGTCACACCAAGTCGAGCTTTCAGTCTGATAGAATCTATGTCTGAGGCATAGAGAATGTCGAACATCATTTTCTTTCATTAGCTATCACTGAAAATGCCAAGATAAACATAATATTTTACCTAGTCATACAAGCAAGAACCTTTTTCTTCGCTTGTTCTATTCTGAAACACTTCAGAATCTTAACCTAGGAAAATATCCCGACCTAATGTTATTAAGCCCCTTTTGATCTATACAATTATAGATCGGATGCCTAATACTCCTAACTTCATTCATAGAAAATTTAATCACTTAAATAATCCTTTATACTTTACTAGAGGATCTGTATCATTCTCAATATGTCGTTACATATAAAATCATGAATGACACCTAGCTCCCACTCAAATATGCCTTCCACATATAAGATCAAGAAAAGCTACTTAGCTCCCACTCACTTCTTTGCAAAGGCAAGTTTCTTCAACTATTTTGGACAACTCCAAAATCCTTTGATCACATCATCAAAGTGAAGATTCCAGCTCCGATATGCTTGCTTCAGCCCATGAATGGACAGCTAAAGTTTGCATACATGTTTAGCATCCTCAGGATCACCAAACCATTTCATTGTACTAATTACAACTCTTTCTTAATGATACCATTAAGAAACATGGTTTCCTTATCCATCTATCAATTTCTCAATTTGAAATTATAGTAATTGCTAAACGACCCCGAATAGATTTAGGCTTCGCCACTTGAGACAAAATCTCGTTGTGGTCAACTTTTGAATCTGTCGGAACTGTTTCACGACAAATCGATCCTTATCAGTGTCTACTCTTTCATAAAATTCCATATTCTATTAACAGCTTAGATGCCATCAAGAAGATCTCCCAAGTCATTACCTGGGAATCGTACACGGATTTTATCTCGGATCATATAGGACTCATAGCCATTTCTCGGACTTAGGTCTATCATCTCTGTAGGTCTGTCATATTCCATTAACATGACCTTCATATCAAGATTGTCGTACCATACAGTGTGGAACACAACCTCGTACGCCTACGTTCTTACTATGAGCTTAGAGCATCATGATCTTTATCATCAGCTTCTTTCTAGTTGAGGAGCATAACACCGGAAACACTTTCCGTTGCGCCACTCTGATGTCTGGAGAGAAAATTCATTAACTTCGTCTTGCTCTACTTTCTTTCCCACTTATACCCTTGGACAAGAAACTATTTCTTTTGCAAGGTATATTCCGGCAACGTTTTTGCCTACGTCATGAGACATGTACCCAACTAATTCTTTAGGTACGGTACACTACAAAGATTTATCCATTTTAGGTTTGATCACATCGAAACACTAAATTGCTGAAACGACAATCTAGGCTAAAAGCCATGCCATCACTCATATGGTATTGTCTCCATGGATTTAAATGGTTTCCGTATTATCTAACGTGAATGTTATGTTTCTACCATATGACTCCAATGATCACAATAATTCGATAAGAGATTTATTTACCACACACTATCCGATAGGGTGCGATTACGACGTCCTAACATACCATAATGAAGGGGATATGCCCTAGAGGCAAATAAATATATAGTATTTATCGCATTATCCCATTAAGTTTATAATATGTTTATGTATCGTGCTATAACTGTATTAATCGGAATTGTTAATACACGTGTGATACATAGACAAACCAGATTCCCTAGTAAGCCTCTATATAAACTAGTTCATTGGGCAACTGTTCATCGAGATTTCCCGATCATGGACATTCACGTCGGTTGACAATGAGGTCATCTTATTAGTGGAATAAGGTGATGGACATACCCAACAAAGTATTGCAATAGGATCGTATCACGATGTTCATCATTTGCAATAGGAAAGTAATATGATAGCTTATTCCTCAGACCGTGAGATCATATTAATTGCTGCTCCGTAGAATACTCTAAGTGCATCAAACGTCAGTTCATAAATGGGTGACAATAAAGGTGTATCTTGTGTATCTCGAAAGAGTACGTTGAGGCATATGGATCAAGAGCGGGATTTGTTCATCCACGTGATGGAAAGATACTCTGGGCCCACTCGGTGAGATTACGTCTATAAAGCTGCGCAGCATATGACTAGGTCATGGAGATGTAATATCACAGACGAGTTAATTGACCCTTGTCGGTAACGAGATAAAACAGAACATTGGATGTTTACGATGATATCTCGGACAAGGTAGTATCGAAGGAACAAAAGGAATGAATATCATGTTTATGGTTCAACGATGATATTCGTGGAATGCACAGGGACCGTTACAGACATCCAGGTCTCCCTGGCGGTCATTGGCGAGCGAAGGGTCTCGACCATGTCTGGAGTGTTCTCGAACCGTAAGGTAACACGCTTAAGGTCTTGCCGACACAGAGAGAACTTTGGAATGATATATTATTAGGAATAATATAGATATAGAGAGAGAGAAATAATCCGGAAAAGTTCCGGCAACAGCGGAAGGGTTCCGGGAATGTCCGAAGGTAGTTCGGGTGGTCCGGAAATTGTTTCGGAGTCACAGGATATTAAATAATGTATATATTAATTATGAATTATATATTTTTTATATTAATTTAATATTAATTAAAATCAATTAAAAAGGAAGGAAAAAGGGGCAGCCACTTAATGGGCCGAATTGGGCCCATGTGGGGGGGCACCATAGGCAAGGCGTGGGGCCCATGGCCACCACGGCCAAGCCTTGGCCGGCCGAACCCCCTTCCCCTCCTTTTTCCTTGCTTTTCTTTTAGTCCCACATGGGGGAGGCAAGGTGTTTGCACACCCCCTCCCCCCGTTATATAGAAGGGCATATTAATTGATTTAAATACATCCAAAATACAATTAATGTTGTATATGCCGGACTGAGTTAATTCTCCGCCCGCTTCTCTCTCTCTCCCACCAAGGCTATACCGCAGTGCCCAGTCGCACCGCGGGATTCCATCAAAGTTCTACTCCTGCGATCTCAGCTGGATCTGAGTGACCGGGGGTTGTCGTTAAGTTCCGTATGTGTGCGAGTACTCGGAGGCGCCACACTTGAGGTGCCAGGGCGACATCGTCTCGCCACGGCCGCGCCCTAGCCGCGGCCACCGTCGCCGCCGCCGCTGCCCAGCGCCGCCGCCACCGCCGCTGCCCGGCGCCACCGGTGCTACTGCCCAGCGTCATCACCACCGCCGTCATCATCGTCTTCTTCTTCGTCGCACCAAGTTCTCCGCGACCTTGAGGTCGGCTACGGCGTCTACGTCAGCAACGCTTGTGCGGGAGCGTAATCCCCGCTATTTGGTCTACAAGAGGTATGTGACCAGTTCCGCCCACCGTTACCGCATTACTAGATAGATAGATCTTGGCATGTTTCGGTTTTCGTTAGCTAGAAAAATTATTGTTTTCTGCTGCGGAACCCCTTCACATAACACTATGGTGTTCCATGTGACGTAATTTGTGGAACTCTTCTCACAAGTCTTCCAATGATATGCCAACATTATAACTCAAATCTTTATTCCTCGATCTGTATCGTAGAAATTTGATTTTCTTGTTAAATTTATTTCCTACTTCATTCTGAACTTGTTTGATCGAATCAAAATTTCCAGATTAACATTCGCTAAGTGGATATCCATATATCTACTCGGAATATTCATGAAGTCTATGAAATAAAGAATTCCACTATACGTTAAAGTACTTCATTGATTCACATACACCCATATCCATGATTCTCAACAAGTTATACTCAAAACTTTCAGTGAAGTTTACGAAATAAAGGTCTCCACTACACGTTAATTACCTCATTGATCCACATACATCTATATGCACGATTATCAATAAGTTATATGACCGCTTTTCGAAAACGGTGTCTTAGTTATCTTGCAAGTGTCAAAAGATCAAATCTAATGATTTGTAGATCCATCTGTATGGAGTTTGTTCATTGACTATAACATTGACATGACTTAAACGGTGCCACACGAATGTGGTGTCTTTATTAAGTTTGTATCTTTTGGCATTAATATTATGAATGTGGTAGCTTCTACCATCTAAATTCAAATCGGCTTATGATCATTACTTCATAAATATAGGACAACGATTTTGTCACTAACATATATGAACAATTGTCTTGCTAGAGAAAACACACTTATAACGATCATACTAACAGGCGATCATAAAAGAATTTATTCAAATGGTAGATCTAGAGGGAGAGTGTCTATGGCCATCACAACATTTTGTCTGCCATCATCAACACACATTGTCGCCTCATCCTTCCAAGCTACTCAAGTAGTAAATCTGGTTTTCATAAAACATGACTAGTATCAAAAACTTAGTCACTACTATGAGTACTTGCTTAGGTAAAACATTCATAACGTGTATATCATATATACACCATCATCATTGATGACTTCCCGGCGATGTGTTTCATCTTCTTGATTCTTCCAACGCAATCAAGAACCATGAAGGTGAACAATTCCCCTTGCATGACATAGTCAATGACAAAGCATTTGCATCTGGCAACGTTGTCTGTCATCCAGTGATCGAGCTGAGCGAGGCGTCTCAATGTCATCAAGTATGACCAATGTCATTGAGTATGACCAGTGTCATCAAGTATGACTGCCATGTGCTCATTCAATGCGTGTATTCTCTTCCATCTTGGTTGAGAAGAAAAACAGTCAACGTACTGATAAACTTCATCAACCCAACTTTAGGTGTATCCTGAGTTTAGCGATCATCTCATATGTTCGCGATCTAACAACTCGCACCCACCGTTAAATCTCTATGGCAGAGATCATAGCATACACTGGACTATGATGATATTATCCGCACAAAAACTTGATAATCCAAATTATCCTTTTGTTAGCGGAATCTCCGGGTTTATCTCCTAGCGGGTGTTGTATCACAAAGAGCCAATGGTTTAAACAAGGAGTATCCTCAAGCTAAAGTATAAAACTATGAAGTTTGGACCCAACTTTTAAGTTTCTCAATCGCAGGATTGCGCCTAATTTTTAAAGAAGGCTATTGCATTGGTTAATATCTACAAATGTTTTGCAAAACAAAAAGACTTTGTTCATTATAAAATAGAGTTCACGTTTTAATAAAATAAAACTATCAGAACTCCCACTCAAAACGAATATCCCTATAATCGTTTTAGTGATTACAAGATCCTCATCCATTATGCAACCCCTCATCGTCAGAGCCGGCAACATAACTTCAAAGGTAGACATCGACATGGCAATCACAACAACTCTGTGACTCATGCTTAACCTTTCGGTCACCGTGTTCCGAGGCCATGTCTGTACATGCTAGGCTCGCCATAATAACCTTCAACGTATACGCTTGTGCAAACATGTCTTACACCCACTGTATGCGAACGACGATATGTATGTGAAAAGATCGGTATGACACCTAGAGGGGGGGGGGGTGAATAGGTGCTAATTCAATTTTTAGTTCTTTTTCAATTTAAGGCTTGACACGAAGGGTAAATTCTCTAGATATGCAACTACGGTGAATTTACCTATATGACAAGCTATTAACTACGCAAGATACAAGGTAAAGGCGATAAACAAGGACAGAGGTAACCGAAGTGAAAGCACGAGACGACAAGGATGTATTCCCGAGTTCCTCCCTTCAATGGGAGTACGTCTCGTTGGAGAGGTGTGAACCAACACAATGGTTCAACGGCCACAAAGGCCTCACCCAAATCTCCGGTGAACCGCACCACAAAGGTTTGGTTCACTTTCCACTATCGAAATCCTTCGAGGCGGAATCCGGAGCCTTTACAACAACGATTCGGGGCACGACCCACAAAGGGCTTGGGGGCTCCCGAACAGCTAAAATCTGTCACAAAGACAATAGGTAAGTACAACAATGGGCTAGGTTTTCCTAGTGGAAACCCTAGCTAATGGTCCCTCAAGTAAATGAGGGGGAAATGAAGAACGGCTCGGTGAAGATGTAGATCGGGGCCTTCTCCTTCAATCCTCCAAAGGTCAACGAGTTTGGGTGGGAGGATTGGGAGAACTTGGAGCTCTTAGCTTTGCATCAATGGAGGTGAGAGAGTGTAGAAGCTCAAATCTTCAAAGGTAGGTGAAGGGGTCCTTTTATAGCTCTTCAAAATCTGGCCGTTTGGAGCTGAAACTTACGCAGCGGTACTACCGCTGGAGAGGCCGGTAGTACCGCTGGACCTTTGAATCCAGCCGTTGCCCGCTTCACGCACTTCACTGTTAGTCCAAACTTCACGCAGCGGTACTACCGCTGGAGAGGCCGGTAGTACCGCTGGGAGGCGGTAGTACCGCTCCGGTACCGCTGGAGGTACCGCTAAGAGAAACAGAAGGGTGAAAACGGCGGTACCGCCAGCGGTACCTCGACATCGAGCTGGCCTTCGAACCTGCAGAAAATAACACAGCGGTACTACCGCTGTGAGGACCGGTAGTACCGCTGGACAGCGGTAGTACCGCTCTGGTACCGCTGGGGGTACCGCACCGCGCAACAGAGCGCCGAAAACGGCGGTAGCTCGGGCGGTACCGCCAGCGGCAGCCAGGGCTCCGAGCAAGGCTCAGTCCAGTGCAGCGGTACTACCGCTGATGCCAGCGGTACTACCGCTGCCTGGAGCAAGGCTTGCTGAAAAGCTTTTGCAGCGCCCGTTTCGATCGTTTCCTTTTTGCTAAGATCTTAGATACATCCTGCAAACTTTAATAGCCATGTTAGAACACCTATTGTGTTGTCATTAGCACCAAAACAAGGGTCAACTAGAAGATGCTCTTTCAGTATGACACCCGATCGTCACGGCCTGCCTCGTAACGTAGAACTTTCTTGGTGGTGCACGTTGAAGGGAGAACACTAATGGTATTTTGGAGGGATCATCTTATATTACCACCGCCGTGTAACTAATATATAACTATATATATATACACAATATAAGATGCACACAAAACATCAATATGTAATGCGACGTGACATGGTCCTTGCGCCGATGGTCTCCTTCGCGCCCACAGTTTATAAATAATTTAATAAACCTACCTTGACCATATCACATTGCCCCTGCAAAATAAAGTTAGACGCGTTCTACTTTATCTTTTTATCTTTTGCATATTTTACGTGGCTTGGGGCTGTCGTAAATAGAACCGCTTCATATCTACGAACCTATGACCACAACAACGATCCAATAATTGCATATTTATTTATCCCTCTTGGGCCCTCCATTGAAAATGCAAATCCAACTAATGAGAGAGAGACAGACACCCGCCAGCCACATATACGGTACAAGCCGTATGTCAGTTGTGGAACCAGTCTCGCGTAAGCGTACGCGTAAAGTCGGTCCGGGCCGCTTCATCAACTCAATGCCGCCGGCAATGCAAGTGCACGCGAGAGGGTAACAAATAAAAGAACGATACCCCCGTGATAAACATGGGTTCTAAAAGCGTACAACTATATCTACGCATAAATGGGCTCTGATACCACTGAAGGGAATCGCAGGCAGAAAACAAAAAATTTCTAACAACGATAACCTTAAACTAGCCAGGATCTATACTATGCAGATATAGTAATACGGAGGAGATCGATATACATACCCTTGTAGACCGAAACGCGGGGATTACGCTCCCGCACAAGCGTTGTCGATGAAGCCGACGAAGACGACCTCGAGGTCGTGTAGACGAAGAAGACTTCCGAGTATCACTAGCGTGCCACCTCGCAGGGATTCACACACGTACGGTGAAGACGACGACCTCCGGGCTCCGATCCAGGGATGAGCAGCGGAAGACTTGGACCGGAAGACCAGCAGCACGGCGGTGTGCGTATGGTGGAGAGAACTTCACCTTGGCGCAACTCCAATGGAGGAATCACGTTATCAAGGAGAAGAAGAGAGAGATTGGTTGTGTCCTTTAAAGGCCAAGGGGGCACCTCTATATATAGGTGGAGGGGGGCTGCCAGCCTTGCTGGCTGGGCGGTGTGGGACTATTCCCACACCAGCCCGCCTCAAGGGGGTGCGCCGGCCTAGGTGGGCCCCATTTGGCCCACCTAGGGCAGCCCCCTCCCTTCATGCGCACCAAGGGGGGAATTCCCCCCCCCCCCCCCTTATGGGCCTTCTCTCCCATGGGAAGCCCCATTTAAGGTGGGCTGCCTTTAAAAATCCGAAAATCATTAAATAAAAATGTATGTAACTATTAATTACACTAATTAATATTAAACACACATTATCTAATTTATTCCGGCTCCGAAAACTATTTCGTCGCTCTCCGATCTCCATCGGATCTTTCCCAGGACGCTCCCGGTGCTCTCTTCTAATTTTCTTCCGGTAAACTTGTCGACTCCCCTTAAGTGTGTTACCCTAGCGGTTCGAGATCTCGCCAGACATGATCGAGACACGCTCTCCGATCAATGACTAATTCGTGGACCTTGGATACCCAGAATTAATCCCTGTGAGGTAACGAATAACTTTGTCGTTCGAACCTGGACGTCGAGTCTTAAAACATTTTGCCATAGCGATACTTAGTGTGTCCGAGACTCGTTCATAGATATCGCCATACCTAGCTTGATCTCGTTACCGACAACACTATCTTCTACTCGTACATGATATTATGTCCTGGTGACCTAGTCACATGCTTGCAAGCTCATTTGACATAATCTCACCGAGTGGGCCCTAGAGTATCTATCCTGCTATGCGGACTGGCAAATCCCGCTCTTGATCCCTCGTCTCAACATACTCCCTTCCGATACCCGAGAGGAACACCTTTATTGTCATACTATTAAGACATGACGTTTGATGCAATCAAAGTATCTTTCAGGAATAGCAATAAGAGTTGATCTCACGGTCAAAGGCGTAATGACTACGTCCTACAAATATTGGGTATGTCCATCACGTCATTCTCCCAATGACATGACTCCATTGTCAACTGACATCAATGTCACATGATCGGGAAACCTCGATCATCAATTGCCCAATGAACTAGTTAGATAGGGGCTACTAGGGACCTGATTGTTTATCTACCACACGTGTATTAATGTTTCCGCTTAATACAGTTATAGCATGGTATAAAACATATAATGAACAATTGAGATATGACGAATAAACTATCTTTATTAAGTGCCTCTAGGGCATATCTCCTTCAGGAGCTGTTAGCTTGTCGCCGTGCAATTCAGTTGGCTAAGGACATGGGGGTGGCGAAGGTGGTATTGGAGACGGACTGTTTGGCAGCTGTGGGAAAGCTGAAGAATGGTGAAATGGACCGATCGATCCATGGGCCATTGGTAGAAGATATCAAGGTGTTGTTTCAAGAGTTTGAGGGATTCTCTATTTCGCATGTAAGACGATCTGGTAATTCGGCAGCGCATGGTCTAGCTAAGGAGGGCTGCAAGAATAAGGAGGGTAGAACTTGGGTAGGAAATTTTCCTGAGTTTGTGATGTGTAACCTGAACCGTGATTCTGTTGAATAAAGCAGCCCATAAAATCTCCAAAAAAAAGGACACCTCGGCAAGGTGCATACGGATATCGAAATTGGTCCGGTTTGATCGGTTTGGGATGGACCGAGAACACATTTTGGACATTTGTCCGTTTGGGGTGGAGGTGCCCCCAACAGCCTGGCGTAAATTGGCCACCCGGACAGGATTTTCATTAATTTAATAGCATATATTGTTCACAAATTTATCAATAGCAAATAAATAGTTCACAAATAACAATGTTTATTACAATAAAAAGTTTGTGGACTGAAATATAAATAGTTCAATAAAATTGCTTTCCGAAGTGAGTCCACACATGCTCGACCAAATCATTCTGGAGCTGGATGTGTGTGACCTTGTCCTGCATCTCGTCAAGCACATGAAGATACTGCTGGAACGACGCTGGCGCCGGGATCGGTTGAATCAGCTCTCCCTGAAATTCCCATCCTTGATCGAATAGCTCCGCGTCATCCCGCTCATCCTCCACTATCATGTTGTGCATGATCACACAAGCTGTCATGACCTCCCACATATAATCTATGCATCCAAGCATCCCAGGAAAACCCCTGGTCTCATTCATCTTCAGAAGACGGTCAGTGTTTTCAAAGGTGGGTTCCCTCAAGTACTCCCCGCCAAACACCTGAATCACAGCTTCACAGAACTTATACATCGACTCCAGGCAGGTGCTCTCGCTCATGCGCACATACTAATCAACAAGATTACCGGCCACCCCATATGCAAGCATCCGGATAGCTGCAGTACACTTTTGATATGAGGAGAAGCCGTATGTCCCTATTGCATCTGGCTTGGCCTCAAAATAGTCATCATATGCCCTCACCCCTTCCAGCAGACGCATGAACAAGGGCCGTCCCATACGAAAACGGCGACGAAATTCAGAGGCCGGATATGTTGTCTTCACCGGATTGAACTAGCCCTTCCAAAGCTGGAGGTGACCATTCTCTCGTTCACGGTCCAACGCGGGTGCTCGCCCAACGACAGACCCAACATGCCGAGGCATTGCATCCTCGTTGCAGTTGTGGATGAGAGTGCCCGCGACCACCACGATATCGCTGTCATCGTCCGATGATTCATCCGATGTATCAATGAAGGTGTGGTAGAAGTACTCATCATCGCTATCCATCTAGATGCAAAAAATTGTAAGGGCATGCTACATCATTTGCACTCCTCCAAATGCACAGAAGGGACATCAATTGTTCATACCTTTGGTTGGACAATCCGTCGAACACCTTCGGGGCGATGGAGTTCGTGGTCGAGTCCAAGACAGAGGACGAGGGCGGCCGGTGCTTGAGACAAGGGCGAGGACGGCCGGGGCTGCAGCACGGCGCGAGGGCGGACGGGGCGGAAGAAGAAGGCGAACGCGGCCGGGGATCGAGAAGAGGTGGTCGGCGCTAGATGAAGGACGTCGCGGCCAGTCCAGTGCGGCCGGCCGCGGAAGATGGTCGGGCCGGCGACGAGATCCGAACACGGGGAAGGCTAGACGTGGTCGCGGCCGAGGATAGCTCGATCGCCGAAGGGAAGTTGCAGGGCTACGGCGGCGGTCGCGCGGCCGAAGGAGGTGGGAGGGGAGGGAATGTGTGACTGGCCGTTGGGCCCGAGGCGGACAGGGGTGACAAAGAGGCGGACCGAGAGGCTGTCCGTCTCGCCCCAAAGTTGGCCCAAAATTGGGCCGCCTTTGGGTCGAGATCTCGTGTCCGCGCGGACACATGCCCGTTTGCGCCAGCCCGTTGGAGCTCCTCTTTTGTCCGCTCGGACAATATCGGACTGGGCTGGTCCGTATGCGCCAGCCCGTTGGAGTTGCCCTTAGCGTTTACGATATTTGTCTAGTTGAAGGAGAGAGAATAAAGAAAGGGGAGGTTGCCTTCCCTTAGCTAAGAGATGATCTCTTACGAAATAAGCGAAGGCTAATTTCACCATCTTATCATTTGTCTTCCCTTAGACATACAATTTCCTTTCAAAATATAATTAATTCTCATTAATTGTTAAGGATGACAATAAGAGATAATTCATTATACAACTTATAATTTTGGCTTCTCTAAATAACGTGGATGGCTAAGAGAAGACACGCCTTCTCTACCATTGTACATGCCTTGAGCCATGCTATACGTATGACAAATTCTTGTCCGAAATCTGTACGACGCAAGTTATGGGCCTTTCGATGGGCTCAAAGCATGAACGTGGTCCCGTGGATTCCGTATAATATGCAAATCGTACATAATTCAGTTGGAGGGGCAAAACAGTTTAAAACTGCTAATTTTCTAAGCCCCTGCTCATCCCCCCTTCCTTCATCCTTGCCTCTGAGAGTCTGGTCCGACAGATTTTGAGGTTGATGAAGTCATCACGGACGCCTCGCTGTTGACACGCACGTGACCTACTACTGAAAGCATCGTACCACCCATACCAAGTCTAGAAAAATACGAGCAATCATGCCAAATCTCGAACTTAAATCGAGGTGGACTGATTCCACCACAAGGAACCAAACTAGTTGAGCTAGACTCCGTTCGCGTGGGTGGACTGTCTAACATCTCCATGCGCACTAACTATTTTTCGACACCTCAATTAGACCCTCTTTGATGTGTCAGGTGCAGCGTGGTGGCGGTGCCACCACGCGATAGACCTTCTTTTCTTGAAAACTATAAATGGCTCCGGAGCTAAACGAAGCTTGTTTTTGAAAAACTCAAAATAGGCATTTTTGGTTTCCAAAAGATGAGAAAGAAATCTCAGATAATGATTGTGTCGAAATCTATAAGAGTGCAAAATTTTAACTCAAAATTCATTGTATCTTGGGTTGCACTTAAAAATACAAATCGGGGAATTTTCAAGTTTTTGAAATTATGTACCCATATCCACCCATTTGTTATTTTTTCCCAGCCCATAATACAACGGTTTTCGATTCAAAATTTTGTAAACTTGTAGATCTCAACACTTCCTGCACCTTGGAAAATTTTCACATTTTTTGGAAACTTAAAAGTGACGATTTTGATTTATTTTTCAGAAAATGAGCTCCATGTAGCTCGGGAACTATTTGTCCTCCCTCATCGTCTTATTTATATCAAATAAAAAAATGATAAGTGTCAAACAAGCTCTTAGTTCAAAGAATATACACGCTACTGTTATACCGCGAGTCCACGATAGCATGATTTCTCATTCATGCTTGGGCCGAGCAAGAAGAAAATTGCTAAGCAATCCATATTTTCTTAAGATCACACTAGCACAAAGCCCGTACGTTGCTACGGCCATATTAAATCAAATAAACAATATTCCATATGTTTAAAAACAACATGAAGACTGAAGATATTTTCAAAAAAAAAACATGAAGACTGAAGAAATACATCTAAAACCTGACATCTCAACAAACACAGGTAACATGTGCAACTACATTAGTCTAGAATATATGTGTGTTACTTTTACATTAGTTTGTCACCATATATAATTTTAATTGTGTTCCCACGTTCCATGTATCCTAATAACTCCAACTACTGATGAGAGAATAGGACTGTTACATTTTTTCTAAACTGAATTTAGTAGCCGCTGGTCGTTGAGATGAGCATAAGAGGCACCCCATTAAGTGTTGTTGTGACCAGCTGAATACTGAAATTAATAAGAAAGGAAAAGCTCCTCTTGCTCCTTCTGGATAATAAGAGCATTTTTTTGCGGGGGGGATAATAAGAGCATTATAATCCATTAGCATCAGGAGTTGCTCAAATGTCCTAGTCGTCCAAATAAGAGGAAAAAATAGCTCTCCGTTCACCTACGCGCGGATGAATAATCCCACGACGCCTGCGGCTAGCTTCATGAGCAAGGAAATTATGCGATTAATCTAGGGATTCAGAAGGAAACGACACACTTGACTTGCCGAGCTGATGGTCCGGAACCTTACCAACTGCATGCTACGGCTGAACTCCACGCTCGCTGGCCACCGTGGCTATGTCATTGCCGTCGCCGTGAGCCCGTACAACTCGTTGTGCACCTTCGGCGGGGAGGAGTAGAGGACCGTGTGAAGGGAAGTGACCAGCTTGAAGCCGAGTCACCCACTTACTCTGTTTCTCGTCCAACTGCGACTTGCCTTGAGCGTTGCGACCCAGAAAACGCACCGGCGGCCCGGTGGGTGGATCTTGGAGTAGTAACGATTTCATTGGGAGGTTCCGTCGGGCGCCATGGATGGAACATCTGTACATTGTGATTGTGCGGTTCTCGGCGGCGGCGGCCAATTGGGATGGTCTGAACTGGGTCTCAGCGGCTCGAGGCGGTGGTTTCTCGCCCTAATCGATCTTACAATCCCGGCCGCGCAGGGGGAGGCCGCTAGGGAACTAAGCAGGGTTGACACACCGGATGGTCATGCAGCCGTCGAAAGAAGCGCCCATCGTCGACCTCCCTGCGCAGCGCACAGAACGCCCAGCACGCCGTATCGGTCGTGTCCAAGACCAAGAGCCAATCCCTCGGCTTAATCTCCATGGCCAACTCCGCGGAGCGCCGCGCCTCCTCCTCTCCATCTACGGCCGGCCCTCCACCCGTCTTGACGCATACAACCACGGTGCGTCTTTCTGTGCTCACCGAGCCGCAGCTCTCCGCTTTTCCCCTTGGCGTCTCCGCAATCGCGGCGTGCCCTCTAGGCGGCGGCGAGGTGCGGGTTTGCCGATGGCGATGGCCATGTCGCTGCTGCGGTTGCTCCCGCCGACGATACACAAGTCTCTAAAACAAGCCCCCTTGATCGAAGCTAACGTTGAGGTCTTTATTTAAAACAAACAAAAAAATTGGCCGTATGGCATCAGTACTTCGAGTCGCATTGGATTGTGAGATCGTGAGATTTGAGGACACACGTGACGGACGACGGAGGAAACAGGATAAGACGGATTCTCTCGAATCGAATCTCGATCCAGTTCTAAGGTAGCGACGAAAACGTAAACACATAACGGACGAAAACGTAAATTACGGACGGACGAAAACATACGAAAAAAGGGAGGAAGAAACGTTAGTGCTTTTATTATTAATAATAATAATAATATAGGTATAGATAAGCGCTTTTTCTTTTCATCCTGACATTGCACTGCAGTGGGTCATGGACTCATGGCCAAGGCTGGAACATCGTTTAAAAAGGGTGCAGATTCGATCTTCTGTTAGATCTTACTGTACCTTGCAATTTGGTGGACCTCACATATATAGGTTAAGTTGCCCACTCTACTCTGCTTTTGACAATTCTAAACAGATTATCATCTGTAAGATTATGACTGACACAATAATCCACTATGGCCATGGTCGGAAAAGAAAAGAATCTTGTATTTTTTATGTTGAGCCAACATCCTTCGCACTTGTTGTTAAGGTTTTGCTGGATATAAAGCATCCTATTATATTAGTCCACTACGGATGAAAAGACTGCAATTATGGGATTATTTACTTTTGTTGCACACTGTTCACGCATAAACTTTGTGCAATTGATTTGCTCCAGTTTGGATCAACGTAGTGCTAGTTGTTAATAGTTTTTATTATCTTCTCCTCAGTGAGCCAGTTCAGGCCGTTAAGTACAACCTCAGATCTGGGAAAGCTGGGTCGGTTACCCATTCGTCCGCACTAGATACTACGGAGTAGATTATTTAGTTGACAGCTAAAGCTCTCACTAATGCCATCATTCCATGCACCCATATAACAGCGGACGAGGACGAATTCCATGGCTGTACATGAGCGCCGGGTTTTATGCTGTCGTTGGCCTCCTCTCCCGTTCCAGGGCGGTGACGCGCAACCTTTGGGAGCGGACACAGGGAAGGAAAGCAGCCGCGCCGCTCGCCCACACCCCATGTGGATGCGGCTCTGCTCTGGGCTTTCGCCGAAAGCATCAGCCATCCCACCCAACTCGGCGGCAGCCGCTTTCCATTCCTAACGGTCGAGGAAAGCACCAGAACCCTGCTACTCATCTCATCATCTTCATACGAGCCGAGAGAGGAGTACGCGCGCACGTCTGCCCTGCCGGCGCCGTACGTGCCGTGGCGTACATGCCACCACTTCCACTGGTTCGGCCCTTCCTCAGCCACTGTCAATGAAACTCGCTGTTAATTAGGTAAGGCCATGTATCAGGGAGATAAAAGTGCCTCTCGTTTTGAAGAGTGCTGCTTCGGCCATGAGAATAAACCTTCAAATTTTGAAGCGCACAACTTAGCCAAACACATGATTTCATTTGGAGCTGGCCGCCAGTTATGGCTGGGAGCTTCCTATTATGTAACTGCAGCTGTAAACATCCTTATTTCTGAATAAAGTTTAGCTGTTTTTCAAAACAAAAAAAAGTATTCGCACCCATCATACAACAACTTGTCAGGTAGCAAAATCATTCGAGAACAAGTAAAATGGGTTGGAGTGGTACACAAACCTGTTTAGAGGGAGCAATTTGGTACAAATTCAGTGGACGTGACACTTGGCTGCCACAGTGGACAAGGCTTTTTGCAGAAAATCCCAGAACATTTAAGAAACGGATTTTCAATCCACTGTCTAACAGGGCGTGTATAAATAGTCTAAAAGGTCCCTGTTTTGTTACCTATTTGCACAGAAGTCCCTTGGGGCAACGTATACAAAGAAAGAAGCATGATTTTATTCGTCATTCTTGCTCGCTTTTGGCAGTCGCAAAGGTTGCGCCGCTCCTCTGGGTTCATGCAAGGGAGTAAATGGATAATGCTGGAACTAGAGTAACAACTGCCCAAATCAGGGGTAGACTGGCAACCAGGGGAAGAGGCAGAGGAGTGAAAGGGAAAAACAATAAAAGAAAAGGAGGAGCAGATGAACCTGGACTCCTCGAGCAAGCACTTATGCACAACACACAAGCACTGCAAGAGGCACAACACACAAGCACCGCAAGAGGAGGAAGAAAATAGGAGCATACAACACAGGACCAGGTTCAACACAAACTCCATTGCTAGATTTGAATGAAGCTTGTACATATGAAGAAATGCCAGAAGAGGTGCAAGTTACTCAAGATGCATCAGAGTAAAGATTTTCAAGAATGGATCCATGTGAATCAAGTTTTTTAATGCACCAAAATATAGTTTTTTCATATTTGATATTAAGTCTGTACTTCTGAACATAAATTCAGTGTTGTGCTTGTGAACAACATTATTTAGACATGCTATTTTTTTCTTGCATTTACTGCAATGTGCATACAAATAGTAAAACAATATGGTCACAAATTCATCCAAAGTAATTTTATTAATCTGTCACACAACCATACATTGATGTTCAACCTAGCACTTGCAGATATATACATTGCACAAGTTAACCAAGAAATGGTTCACTGACCTAAGAATTTTCCTAACACTAAGCCTACCAAAATCACAAACATAGCTAACACCACCGTCAAGTACTTCTTCTTCATTGATGCCATCTCAGCATTCTTCACCTTCAGTTAATCTTAGAGAGACATGAACTGCATCTATGTAGCTGCTTCTTCTCCAGTCATAGCACCAACTGCATTCGCATCTTCAGCCCCAACAGCATTTCCAGCTCCTCTCAACCTCCAGACTTCATCGCAAAGATATCCAATTAAGTCACTAAAGAACTTGGGCAGTGGATCATCATGCCATTCCACAAATCCGCATCCACCGTGCTATTTAAGGAGGATTCCAATTTAGAGTGAGTGGGGGAAGAAATGAACAAAGCATCAAAATTGCAAGGCAGAGAAGAGGAATTGGCCTCACCATTGCATTGACGCATGCGTAGTACCTCATTACTGAAACCCGAACGCAGCGCGGCGTGACATGTCGAGGCGAGGCGAGCGATGAGGAGGTGTGCGCGAGAGGCTCTCCTATTTCATCCTCATACACGTGTTAGGAGACCTCACTATATAAAGTGGTGCATGCCTCTCCAAATTAGCGATATAGGACTAAACTTTAGCTCTCAAACTAGCTATGCAAATGGGTCATGATGATTTTATAATTTAGTTTGGCTTTTGGGTGTGGCCCAAATAAGTCCACCAAATTTCGGCAGTAACTTTAGAACTTAGTCACCTTGACCATGATGTGGTTTTCTTAACACAATAATGTTGTGGCTGCATAATTAAGATGACTCATATCAAGATAATTGTGGGTTTAAAAGGTTCATTAATCTAATACTCCCTCCGTTCTATAATATAAGTCTTTTTAGCAGACTAAACTAGCTTTCTAAAAAGGCTTATATTATGGAATAGAGGTAGTAGTATCATACTCAAAAATTGGTAAAATTAGAAGCAATGCTTGTTACTTGTACTAAGATTATTATGTTTTTTAACACATATTTTTTTATTGATTAACAACAACATACAGATGAAAGATCTGCTACTTGTACATTGAGGCAAGATCCCTTGCCTAAGCCTAAACACCTGAACCTGGAAACATAATTTTGCATTTTGAGAGCAAGTCTAGCTTGGTGGTGTGCACGGAAGTTGAAACTCCTGTTAATATGATAGATTCTAGAAGCATCAAAGGATGATGAGGCTGCAATGAGAGCAAGATGGTGTATGATGGTCCAGTGACATGGAACAAGGATGGGTCTGTTAGCCGCTAATGCCGTAGCCAAGACCGCATTGTCCGTAAGAAAAGGGGCGTGCTGAATATAGAGCAACTCCGCTATCTTGAATGCAAGCATCATGTTGAGAGCTTCAACCTGTAGAGCTGAAGACGCTGGTGGGGAGATGCCTGAGATGAATAGCTGTGAGCACCGACGATCACCTCCGAACTGTATAAATATACATACACCTACAATCGCCGGTTGACCTTCAGGTCCTGGAGTATGCATCCGAATAAACTTTAGTACCTGAAATGTTAGAGATATGCTTGATTGTCTTCCCTGGAACCAACAAAGCATGTTGTGTCAAAAGATCCTGACTATGCACATGAGCATTCGTGGTTGCAAGCACCCCAGGTTCCGCCGAATTGATTCACTACTAGCCGGAGAAGGAGTAGCAACCTCTAGTTCAGTTCCCTGCATGACCGCCATAGTAGATGTATATACCTTATGTTGTGCAAATGATAAAAAAAAACATCTCTAAAATACACAGCAACGAATTCACACACTTGTGAAAGTTTGTATACACATCTCTTGCATACGCTAATTGAAAATTTAATGTATTGCTTTTTGTGTGTGCGAATGATGCATTGTTAACCACAATAATTGATTTTGTCTTCTAAACAATAACTATTTGTCCATATGCTCAATAAATCTTAAATTCTTATATTTTTGTATTACGAATCAAGTAACTACGCAACCCTCTACCTCCGAATAAAAAATATCGATAATAGCACATAATGGACACCGTTAAAATAATTGCATGCCCAGAGTTATCCTTTTGTTTCGCTTACGAAAGCATAAATATGGTGAGTTCTACTTCATTGCCCTCAAACCCTTAATTTAAGCATGCATACTGATTTGTTTGCAAAATATTTCTCTATTGCAAAAGACATTTGAAGGATGAAAGTGCCCAGAATAGATGGTTTCCTTTTAATCGGTTCCTCGAATGTGTTGTCACATATGGTCTTTGTTTTGACTTATGCAGGTCTGGGTTCATACGCTCTAATACTTAGGACATGTTCAAGGCAGATACATCCTTTGTACTTTAATATTAAATTACACTCTTCTGAAGAAAAAAGAACAAGTTTGTTACTCAATTAAACATGGGAGGAAAATAGAAGAGTAGTATTACAATGGTAAATTATTGGTGTTGTCTTTTATTCTTACTTCAAAACTAGTATCTTTTACTCACGTGAGGCTGAGCTTTCAGAAAGCGTTCCATATGTATTTTTCTCATGGTCACATTATACATGAAAAAGCCCAAGTGACACGACACCTTCATGCAATTGTACAAACCTATAAGCCCTATAAGCGCATCAGGGTTTCCTATTAGGGCATCAAGGTTTAAACACTTTGCAAACAGAGTTATAACTTTAAAACTTAGTCACGTTAACCATGAGGTAGCTTTCTCGACATAGTAAGATTGTACCGGCGTACTTAAGATGGCTCATAGCAAGACAATCGCAGGTTTAAAAGGTTAAGTAATCTGGTAATCACATACACAAAACTTGGTAAAATAAAAAACAATAATACATAATGTACACCACTAAAGTTTAAGTGCACGCCTAGATTTATCTTTTTCGTTTCGCTTACGAAAGCCTAAATATGGCGAGTTGTACTTCATCGTTCTCACTCAAATTAACCCCTAAAAATAGCATGCCTACTTTTTCGTTTGCCAAAATATTTTTGTCTTCCCCACAAGATATTTATAAGGATGGAAGCGCCTAAAATAGATATTTTTCCTTTCAACCGGTTCCTCCTCGAATGCATTGTCACATATTGGTCTTCTTTGTAGGTTTGGGTTTCCTACGCTCTAATACTTAGGACAATTTCAAAGGCAGATACATAATTGGTACTCCTTTATTGTTAATTACACTTTTTTGAAGGAAAAAAAGAATAATTCTGTTACTCTTTTTTTTACGGGATAATTATGTTATTCGATTACACTCTGAACTGTCGTCTACTAGCTGTAACTAGCATGAGGTTGAGAGTATGATTTTCTCTAGGTCACATTGGCTGAGAGAGTCCAAGTCCAAGTGTACCTCATGCCACTGTACGAATCTAATAACTGAACGAGTACGAGTGCATGGCATCGTCATGGATATTCGCCGTCTTCCAAAGATATTTCCATTTATAGCGACCACTTTGTCCGCCGATGAATCTAGACATCGCCTAGAACACAGGTAACCGCAGAGGCCCCTAGATTTGGAAAACCCGACCGGACCAACTGTTTGGTGAGCGAGGCAAGGCAAGGCAAGGCAAGGCCGACGCCGATAAGATTGGCTGGCTGGGAATAAAAAATATCTGCGCCGCGCGCCACCCGGGCCCAGGCGTCAGCGGCCGCAGCAGAGTAGGCCGGCAGGGGCCGCCCCCATCGCGCGGCCGCACAACACCACCCGCAGAAAAGAGCAAAGCCTTCGCGTCGTCCGGGCGACCGGAAAGAATCCCTAAAAATTTCCCCATTCCCCCTTTCCCACTCCACAACCCCGCCTCACCCTCTCTCGCCTCGCCCTCCCTCCGTTGAAATCCATCCATCCGCGGCGGAGACAGACGCAGATCGGCCAGCCGCCCGCGGCGGATCCGAGCCGATGGCGGCCGGCAGCGAGCGCCACCTGGGGAGGGCCATGAGCTTCGGGATCTCGGAGACGGCGCTGGGGCTGGTCATGGGCTTCGTGGACGACCCCTGGGACCGGGACGCCATCTCGCTCGTCTGCCGACACTGGTGCGGGCTCGACGCGCAGAGCCGCAAGCACGTCACCGTCGCCATGGCATACTCCACCACGCCCGACCGCCTCCTCCGCCGCTTCCCCTGCCTCGAGTCGCTCAAGCTCAAGGCCAAGCCCAGGGCCGCCATGTTCAACCTCATCCCGGACAACTGGGGCGGCTCCGCCTCGCCATGGATCCGGGAGCTCTCCGCCTCCTTCAGCTTCCTCAAGGCGCTGCACCTCCGACGGATGATTGTCTCCGACGACGACGTCGCCGTGCTCGTGCGCGCCAAGGCGCACATGCTCGTCTCGCTCAAGCTCGACCGCTGCTCCGGTTTCTCCACGACGTCCCTCGCGCTCATCGCACGCTCCTGCAAGTAATTTCCGTTTCTATCTTGCCATGAAGCGTATATTTGCTCGATTACACTAGTGTTTCCGTTCCGAGATTTCTTATCAGGAGATGTCGGTTTATATTTTTTTTATTTCTCATTGTATAAAGGGTTGGTGCTTGGTGGATGCCCATGAAGCGTAGATTTGCTCGATTACACTAGTGTTTCCGTTCCGAGATTTCTTATCAGGAGATGTCGGTTTATTTTTTTTATTTCTCATTGTATAAAGGGTTGGTGCTTGGTGGATGTGATGCTTCCTCGTAAAGTGCATGTAACGTGCTGTTAACTTTTCGTGATGCAGTAACATCTTGGTACTATTAGGAATTTGGGATGAACTCTAGCTTTAGAATTGCAATTGGGAAATGTGGATGTCTTAATCTCTGGTTTGGTAGCTGTAACTTGTCTTGATTCGTTGATACTTCATTCCAGAACTCATTCATATGAAGATACTTGGCAGAACAGAAATAGTGTTGTACTAAGAGCACACGTTCCTATTTTAACCTGTTACGTTTGTTGTCATGTGCGTGCAGGAAACTGGAAACCTTCTTTGTTGAAGAAAGCTCAATTGCTGAGAACGAAAATGATGAATGGCTTCGCGAGCTTGGTACCAGCAATACTGTCCTTGTGACGCTGAATTTCTTCCTGACAGATCTCAAGGCATCCCCGGCATATCTTGCCCTCATTGTGACCAATTGCAAAGAGCTCAAAACGCTCAAGATTAGCGACTGTTTCATGTCTGACCTGATCGATTTGTTCCATTCAACACAAACACTACAAGAGTTTGCTGGGGGTAACTTTGATGCAGAGCAGGATAATGGTGGGGAGATCAGAAATTATGAGAACTACTATTTCCCTCCGTCGATACAGCGCTTGAGTTTGCTCTACATGGGACCAAATGAGCTGCAGGTACTATTTCCATATGGCGCTGCACTCAAGAAGCTAGACCTTCAGTTTACATTCCTTACCACAGAGGATCACTGTCAAATAGTCCAGCGCTGTCCAAATCTACAAGTTCTGGAGGTATATTTCTTGGCAGATTATTTACTTCTTGTTTGCTATATTTTCTGTTTGGAGGTTTGATAAGCTACCTTGAACGTGTTTTCTTATTATTTGGTTTGCTTGTGAAAAACAGGTGAGAGATGTTATAGGAGATCGAGGATTAGAAGTTGTTTCACGAACCTGCAAGAAATTACAGAGACTCAGAGTAGAGAGAGGAGATGATGACCAAGGAGCTCTTGAGGATGAACAGGGTAGAGTCACACATGTGGGATTGATGGCTGTAGCTGAAGGCTGCCCTGATTTGCAGTACTGGGCGGTGCATGTGTCTGACATTACAAATGCAGCTCTAGAAGCCATCGGCACGTACAGCAAAAACCTGAACGACTTCCGACTTGTCCTGCTTGATAGACAACTGCTTATAACCGATTTGCCCCTTGACAATGGGGTTCGTGCTTTGCTGAGAGGATGCACCAAACTCCGGAGGTTTGCATTTTATGTGAGACCTGGAGCTCTATCAGATCTTGGCCTTTCCTATGTTGGTGAATTCAGCAAGACCGTCCGCTACATGTTGCTTGGGAATGCTGGGAGTTCTGATGATGGACTGCTGGCTTTAGCAAGAGGCTGCCCAAGCTTGCAGAAATTGGAGCTAAGGAGTTGCTGCTTCACTGAACGTGCAATTGCCGTTGCCGCGTTACAGCTGAGGTCACTCAGGTATCTATGGGTGCAGGGATACAGGGCATCTCCTACTGGTAGCGATCTCATCGCAATGGTACGCCCCTTCTGGAACATTGAGTTTATTGCACCAAATCAAGATGAGCCTCGCTCAGAGGGCCAGGCACAGATTCTGGCATACTACTCTCTGGCTGGGGCTAGAACAGATTGCCCTCCGTCAGTTACTCCCCTCTATCCATCAGGTCCAATCTAAAAGGTCCATCAGTTTGACTGTACATACATGTTTTGATTCCAGACTGTGAAACCCACGTTACCGTGTCGGATGTTTGAAGTGTGCCAAAACTGTCAGTTCCTATTATGCTCTACAATGATGATGTTCCACGGCGCAGGGCCAATTACAGATCTGAAAGCTGGAGGATAACAGCTTCACCCTGAACTGTCTTCATATCCGACTCATCTGTGTAAGCTTCGCCCAGTGTGGCCTACATGGATAATGTGTACTATACCATTTTGACAAAGCTCAGACACACATTTTTGTAATAATGTGACCATTTTGTAATGTTCCGTGGAATTTTGCTGTTCTTTAGTTTTGCTCCCATTGTATCATTGATCTACGAAGGACCATGCCGGATTAGTTGCACCATCTGTGTTTCTGTGCAATGTTTTGCATCACCCATGATTTTCTGGAACTTTGTTGTGATTCGCCTGCGTCCTTTCTGGTCACTGTTTTCTGGCTTCTTATCTGGTTCTGCATGGCTAACATGCAGCTTGTTACGGCCTTACAAATCTGAGAGGCTATGTAACTTGCAACTGCGTGTTGCAGCTTTATTGGTCAATCTGGGTTTGTGTGGTGCGTGTTACAGCCTTCTTTTCTGAGAGACTAATATAGCGCAACTGCAAAAGCTTCAATTCCACAAGACCGTAGTAGATACCTTCAGAAATACTATTTTCTATATGCTGGTCGTTCCTTTCATATTACCAGAATCATGAAGAACTTTTTCTTTATCGAGGACATTTGCTAATTCTTTCTTGGTACTTTCAGTTTGGTCCTAAATCTTTAAAATTGCACATCCAGGTCCTAAATTTTTCATAAGTGATTCACCTGAGGTCCTATTTTGCTCTGACCGCTTTGACCTGTCTACGTGGCGCTTTGACCACTGCCACATCAACAGTATAGACCCAGTAGAATCAGTCAAAGCTGCTTCTGTAGCTAGCTAATGAACGATCCATGTGTTGGGTGCAAGACTCTAGCAATTGTCTTGCCGACCGTGTCCGTGTTGATCGTCTTCTCACGCTGATGTGGCATTGGTCAAAGCGCCATGTAGGCAGGTCAAAGCCGTCAGAGCAAAATAGGACCTCGGATGAATCACTTACGAAAGATTTAGGATCTAGATGTGCAATTTTAAAGATTTAGCACCAAACTGAAAGTACCAGGAAAGAATTAGGACCGCCGGTGGCAGTTATCTCTTTTTCCCATCCAAACAAAGCTTCATGTTTGTTTATGTGGTGTTGAAATCTCTTCAATCAAAATTCTTACCCTCGCTGTGTGCAATATCTCCCCACAAAGAACCCATTAGCAGCACATATGAAACCATCTGTTTGCCCTTGTTGTTCAGCAACTACAACTGTAAATACATAACCGGAACCGGATCAAACACTGAACCACGAGGACCATATAAGTAGGAAATCAGCAAATAGCAGTATCCGGTACATATAACATAACTAGTTTAATGCCCGTGCGTTGCTACGGGTTTCCTAAAAAAATACGTATGCAAAAATAAAGCACATGAATATTTTGACATTTTAAAAATGATGTGCATTAGTAATGACGGAAACAGTAAGAAATCTCCATAAATGGTTGATGTCCCCGGAGTACTCATGTTATCTCCAGTTACTTTCTCATTTAAAGATAAGTCGGTGGGTAGCATTTTGTCATAATATATTCCATTTGAGGACAAACAAATTCCACTTTCCTTCATTCGATTCTAAAAATTCAAAAAAAAATATTCTTACAAATGTTTCATAATCCCAGCACCAAAGGTCACCACCTCTGGCTTCACTACTGCCGCGAAAACACATTTGTGACTATGCTGGCATCCCATGAACTCCAGCAATCAACTTCTTCATGATCGGTAATCATCATGCACTTGTTCTTATGGACAAAGTTAGCTGCAGAAAATACCCGCAAGAGGCATCAACGGCAATCGGTTACCCTAGTTGTACACACTATTGTGTTGCAATTAAGAAGTTGACATAGACATTATTTTCTTCAGAGTTGTTTCAGAAAATTTACTACGGAGTAAATCACAAGTCAAGTTAAAATTAATTTCAAAAATGCAAGAAATCGCAGCTCTGAATTTGGGTGAAATGAAGCTAATGACACATCAATTATGACAATGGGCATCTTTGTTGACAAAAAAGGAATACTCACTGAACCTGCCTAGCCCCAAGATACACTCTATGTCAGCATCTTACAGAAACCACCCAGCAAAATAAGTAAAACTTATTAATTACAAATACATATTTTAACAGAAGGTAGTCTATGCAAGACGTCTATATCATCATGCTCGGCCTGCACCATCTCTATTATCAAAAGAAGTCTGAAAAACCAAGTGATAATTGATCATAACATGCAATCAGATAAGGGCTCTCCACTTCAGTCATATATTTGTATTGTATCCATGGCCAACCAAATATGTCCACCAATCGGTTGCCAAGATGAGCATTGAGCAACACAGACTTTTCGGTTGTCAGAGATTAATAATTGCCCGAAGATGTGTGAGCTACTGGAGCTGGAGTCTCCCACAACATTGGTATAATCATATACCGAAGCACTTTTCTTTAAATTATAAATGTATGACACAATGCACCCATCTAAAGTGGAATAAAATCAGGACATGTACATTGCCTAAAAAACATGTCTATCAATTATTCTAATTTGTTTATCTTTAATAGTACAAACATCAGAAAAGTTGGTGTTGCTATAGTAAGTTTCTCTATAATCATGTGAGACTGCCATCCTCCAATTAAAAATTGCGGTGGACAAATTGTAATGGTAGTTAATCTCACCACTTAGTTGTAGTTTCTAAGGTTTTAGTGGGAGCAAGTTTTGCTGACTGTTTTGATGTTGTTTCATCTTGTTTCTAATAATGTGGATCGCTTAAGGCGACATCCCCTTCAGGGTTCCTCTTTCTCGAATTAAAAATTAGTCTCTTTGACCACTTCATAAGCTACTCCATACGTGCAATTCTAAGAAAAATAACAGTGCCGTGTTAGTAAAGAAGTGTCACACATTCTCATGTCTGGAAGGAGAAGCCTAACCACCAAAGAGAAAAGTAAGACACATGGCTACATAGTGTCATCCTTCAGGATGAATCAAGAGATAGCAAGGCATGAAATGTACTTCATATGCATGGCTCAGTTTCGTCACAAGAAGAAAGGAATATGCAAGGCAACACATTCAGGCAAACAATAAGAAACAACTATCTCTTCTTATACAGGAAAATGCAGCAGATTGAAGGTGAAACAAGTTAGTGATGAAATTACATATACGGTCAACTTGTCCTTTTCTGTATTCAGCAAGACTATAAAGGTGTGCCTGGCTTCAGGATCAATGTGCAAAAGCTTGACCACAACAGGGCTGGTAGTCTGGTCGACGTCTGTTATGTCATCCATCACTGAAGCATCAGCAAGATCATTACATCATGCACCCTACAACGTTCTTGATAGACGTCTGGTCTGCAATATCAAAATTTGCAAGCGCATCTCGACCATCACAAAAGAAAGATATTATGAATCAAGAAATAATTCAAAACTGATGAATGGTGATCATGGTCGCATCGTGATGTAACATATTATTGAGATATCCTACCAGCAGAGGTGTAGACAGGCCCCAGGCTACCGTGGCCTTGGCCTGGAGCGTGAGAGCAGCGCCCGCGCTTGATTTTAGCTACAACACGGTACTGTAGGTACAATGCATGAAAGTGGTCTTGGGCGTCGTGCGATCCTGGCTACGCTACTGCCTACCAGCATATGACAACCTCTTTCTCAAGTTTGGTTTAGTTTCAGTGAGGAATTAAGGGTTAAATTGTACTCCTATCTAAAAAGCTAAAGAACATGTTCTGAGTTAACATACCGTCAACATATTTTACCAAATAAAAATGGACATCTATCAAGAATAATATGGTGTGCATCATTGGCATAGGACTGGTGTGATATGGACATCTACCTCCCATTACGTTGCATCATGCAACTGGCTTTCTCTGTCCGGATCAAGATGCCCCTTCATCTCATCGTTTAGCTGTTCCATCTCCTCAATGTCAATCCCTACAATTTGCAAATTAATATATTTCAGTAATTGTGGAAGATGGTAGTGGGACATCACAGTTTGTACAAATAAATACATGAATCAATCTTTAGTTCTTTAACAGAAGATATCCTGAGATGCTGACCATGTACTGCGCACAGGATTGCCCCATTACGGTCTCTATGTGCATCCGGTGTTCTTTTGTTTTCTTGTACAGAGTGGACACAGATGTAAGAGCAGAGAAGAGAATTCCAGAAATTTACAAGTGTAGAACACATAAATTTCTTGTGTTTTCTCAATAAGGCTTTGAAAGATAGAGGTAGTTTCAAATTTACCAGTGTAGAAAGGATATTCAGAAATCCGTGGAGTAATTGTAAATTTGTAGGTCTTGACAAGATATATTGCAGTATCGAATTTCTATGATTCTTTTTTTGAGCGATAAACTACAATAGGGATGGTATTCCTCGCGGTGATTACCATCAAGTCTTCTTCTCTCCCGGACGGACGAGCCAGCCACTGCAGCGAGCGCGCGGCAGCAGCAGCCGTTGTTGGATGAGGACCGGCGAGAGAGAGAGATGGGTACCGGGTGGCGGGGGGCGCTGTGCACGTCGGTGCGGCGGGAGGACGGCGAGGGCGTTAGCGGATCCGCCAAGCGCCGCCCGTCGGCGCCGGCGATCCCGCGGACGCCGAGCAAGCTCGGCTTCTTCTCCGGCATGGTCGGCGGCGGCGGCAGCAACCCGTCGATCCGGCGCTGCGGTGCCGCACGAAGCCGACGCCGGAGCCGGTGGCCGTGGCGCCCGTGACGCAGCCGGGGTCGGCGCCCGTGTCGGCCATGAAGCGGATGCCGCTGCTGCAGGCGCTCTCGGCGCCGTCCTCGCCCAGATCCCCCTCCAGATTCGCGCTCTTCAGACTTGGATGACGGATGCCGGTCAGCGATTCGCTCTCATGGTGCCGGCTCAACAGGCTCTCATGGTAGCGCTGCGGATATTTCCGAGAGGCCGCGCGACCGGCAGATCTTGACGAGAGGCGGTGCGACCCCATGGTGGCGAGACCATGAGGAGTTTCACGGGGCGGCGGCGCACGGGAAGTTCCGAAGCGAGGACTCCAGGTGCATAGGTTTCTGCGAGCAGCGGCATGCGTATGGTTTGTGTGGTTTTCTGATCGGGCCGGCCCAGGTTTAGCGATCGTGGAAGCGAAGGCAGAAACTTTCTGCCGCGGTCGTACCAACGTACGAACTCCCATTTAATAGTAAAGATAAACACAAATATACATATAGTTTATTGGTCCAGAATTAAGGCAAAATATGGTTTTCTATCCACGTGCAACAACATCACATATCTTACATAACATCTATAAATCCAGGGTTGCAACAAAATATGGTGACGGTGCTGACTAAACAATCAGGCGCTAGCTGAGCTGGAGCGCTCCCTAGAGACAGACCTCGAGTACGAGCTGCGGCTGTGAGCATAGCTTTCCCTGGAACGCCTCTTGCCCGATGACCTGCTGCGCATTGGTTTGCTTTCTTGCTCAAATCCTTTCCTTGGAGAACAGCTCCGTGATTCTTCTGATACTGGAGAGCAGCTGTGCGAGTAGCTCCTGCACGGTGACACACTGCGAGAATAGCTGCACCTTCTGTCTCTTGGAGAATAACGCCTGCTGTAGTATGGTGAAACAGAACGGTCATAGGAATGTGATCGCCGCCCTCTGTACGGATATGTAGATCCCGAATGGCTGCGATGACCATGGCGAAGTGTGTATGACTGACGCCTGTCGTAGGGAGAGTATGATCTGCGCCTATCGTAGGGCGAGTATGATCTGCGCCTGTCATATGGGGAGTATGATTGGCGCCTTTCATATGGAGAGCTGGACCTGTCGGAAGGACTGTATGATCTCCTCCGGCCACAAGGTGAGTAGGATTGCCTCCTGTCATGTCGAGAGTACGATCGCCCTCTGCTATAAGGAGAATAAGATCGCTCCCGCTCAGGTGAGTAGCGTGAACTGTAACGGTCCCTCCTAACAGGTGACATGCTCGGGGAATACCTGCGTCCTGGCGCCACCACAAAATATAACAGTATGTCAACTATCGGTGATATACAGGATCAAGGGTGCTTACTTTGTAGCGCATAATGGACGCATAATGGAGAAAAGAAGTTGCAACGAAGATAATATAATTGTGTGTGTCAATGATCAAAGCTATAAAGAGACTCAAGGTTGGTTACTTCCTAGCGCATAATGGAAATAAGGTGACGACTTACCACGTGATGCTTTGGTGCCAAGATACCTTCCATGTGTTGAGTTTCGACCTCGTCTTCTTTTTGCCTGTGGAGAAGGGAGCAAAATTGGAAAAAAAATTATACATCGAAAGCAAGATTGAATAAATTATTGGGAATATGAAGGTTACAAATATATGGAAAATAATATAATGTTGGGCGTACAACCCTTTGGCTGAGGTAGCATGGTTTCGTTGTTAGGTCGTGTATCTTTGGAATTTGATGCAGGACAACTGCTGGCATCTACCTTGCTGCTGTCAAACAAAATCTTCAAACGAGAAGAGCACTACAAATATTCAGCTAAAGGATAATGTGTACATAAAACATCCACGCCATGTCAAAGGAAAATGGAAAAATGTCGGAGAGTAACAATCTTGTGACAATACCTTCTCAACAGTAATGACACGACCTTCCAGCACTGAACGGTCCAGATATTTGATACAGCATTCCGCCTCCTTAAGAGTGGCCATGGTAACAAATCCAAAACCCCGTGATTCCTTTGTCCATGGATCAAGTACAATACTTGCATCGATCACCTGCGGCGTAACCAACAAAAATAAGTAGTGTAATCGTTAGCGTAAAATTACAATGCTGGTTTGCTATATCCCTCTGCCAATATTCCCGTAAAGGTTACCTCTCCCTCAGTAGAGAAGTACTTCTCCAGATCTCGATCTGTTATGCAAGATGACAAACCAGTCACATATAGATTGTTCCCAGGGTTTTCAACATCACTTGAATCCAGGCTCCTACATGTTAGATGGATAGCAAATAACTCCTTAATAAAATTACGAGAGCGAGAATGCCTAAACTGCAAAAACCTAGAACAAGGGCACAAACATATTAGCCATGTTGAGCATAAAGGCCATACCGAGAACGACTCCTGTACCTTGAATAGCTACTTAGCCTGCAAGGTAATGGAGAATAAGCAGGGCTCAGTTCCTCTATTTAGAACCAATCAATAAAAAAATAGCATGTCTGAAATTCAGAAGAAAAAAGTGTGGGAAAGGCATAATGCTTACCTTGATCCTCTCGAGTACGACATCTGCAAAACAGACAGATAAATGAATCAATACCCACCAGACGAACTCATATATACATAAGTAGCATGCAAATAAAATTTTAAGCCTACTGTGGCTATGTAACACAATGTCACGTGGTCTAAGCTGATGACAAAAAGTTTCTGTCAGTGATAGTAACAGCGGTGGTTGCCTAACATACCATGTCAAATAGCTGACAGTATCATACAAATATTTAACCCGACCATAGAAGTTTTTTGTCAGTTGACAGTCAATTCATTTATCAGTTTGCATGCAGGATCAGCATTAATAAAACGGTCATATGCATCGTTTTGATGCAGAGGCTGGGGCATCCCCATTTCGAAAAAAAAGTTTGCAGGATCAGCTATACATATTTCTTCACAACCCTGAATTTATTAGTTGCAGTCTTCCACAGACTAAGTTCTTTATAGGAGGCGGCCGCAATCTTACTGTGCGTGTATTTTCAAATTGTTCATCTTCGATGTTCTTGTGCATATGTTGCCACAACAAATTGTTGCGCGTCTGAAAGCCAGATAGCTAATAGCTGCAACCTTATATTCAGTTCATGGTTAGAATATGTTCCCAGAACAGTTCCCTTCCAAACAACTCAAAGTTCCTGTACAGGTTATGCTTGCGCGGGTTCAGTAATTACCCATGAACTTGATTTATCACGAGAATTGTAGTCCAAGATGAATCCACAAAGCCCAGACCACGAATGGGGCAAAAGAACTGCTGCGCCATTTGGCTTGCTTCATGCCATATAGATATAGATCAGAACTGCTATGCTACACAGTTTGGCTTCCTTCATGCCATATAGTAGATCTAATGAATTTGCAAACCAAAATTTGGGATCAATTATTCAATCAGCCTTGACCTACGTTTTTCTAATGGCTTGTCTACAATCTGCAGGTTATGAACAATGTGCAAAACTATCATCAAACTAAACTATAAAACAGATTGCCTGATGAACTCCCAAGACCATCATCACATGAGAAGGATCCGAGGAAATACCTTTCCACGCCCCTGCGATCCTGACCCCCGAAACCTCTCGAGTCTCTGAGTCTCTCTGTCTTTAGCCTCTGCCTCTGCCTCTGCCTCTGCCTCTGTCGGTTACGACTTGTGAGTTGTGATACTTGTCCGTAGATGTAGCATTACTCGTTGTGATATGGGCGTGTGTGAAGTAAGAAGAGGTGTGCGTGTGCCTACGCGAAGGTTCTGGAGGGGCGGACGCGAAACTCTCTCAAATCCGGTTGAATGGGTTGAGCGCACGCACCGCACGGCGCCAGCTTCTGTTTCAACACTTGGCACCTCAGCCGATACTGGTGGAATAGCCAGGAGGAAGATAGACATCACTGGCTCGGATGGGAGCTGCTGACGAAACCGAAGTCCGAGGGTGGTTTGGGCTTCCGTGATCTCCATATTTTCAACCTGGCGATGCTTGCTAGACAGGGGTGGCGGCTTCTACTGGACCCTTCTTCCTTGTGCGGCCGCCTGTTGAAAGCCAAGTATTTCCCTAACTGCAGCATTCTTGACGCCGCCCCACAACCTAATATTTCCTACACTTGGCGCAGCATTCTGAAGGGGGTTGAACTGTTGAAAGATGGCCTGATCTGGCGCGTGGGCGATGGCAGCAACATTAAAGTCTGGGAAGATCCATGGTTGCCAGGGGGTGACACTAGAAAGCCAAGGACTGTTCGTGGACATGCACCGGTGAGTCTTGTATCTGAATTGATAAACCCTCTGATTGGTGGCTGGGATGTGCCACTCATCAACTCGATTTTTGTCTCTGAAGATATCAAAAACATCCTCTCTATCAGTGTTTGTGAGGATGCGGAGGACAGACCGGCCTGGCACTTTGATCAGAGGGGCGCTTTCTCGGTCAAAGCGGCCTACAAGGTGGGTGTTATTTGGCGGGATAGGAAGAGGGGGAGGGATGCTGCTTGTTCCAAGACAGTTGCTGAGAACACTGTTATTAAGTTCGACTGGAACAAGATTTGGGACCTAAATGCACCAAATAAGGTGAAGATGTTCGTTTGGAGGCTTGCTCATAATAGCCTCGCAAATAGAGTGAAGATTCAACGGATCGGTGTTGATCTGGACACCCGCTGCCCAGTTTGTCACAGACTGGACGAGGATGGAGGGCACGTCTTTCTTAAGTGCAAACATGTTAGAGAGTGCTGGCTTACACTTGGTCTAGGTGAGCTCCGGGAGAGCTTGGTGGACTGCAGCTCGGCCCAAACACTCTTGGAAAAACTCTGGACTTGCAAGGAAGAAACCAAGATGAAGGCACTGGTTCTCATGTGGGAGTGGTGGGGAGTTCGAAATAAAGCAAATGCTGGGGAGGCCACCAGGACTGCCTCTGATGTCTGCCACAAGGTGGAGAGACATTTGGTGGACTTTCGGTCTATCAAGCAGCCGGCAAAACCACCAAAACCCCCTGACCAACAACGATGGTCGAAGCCACATGAGAATTCTCTGAAGGTGAATTTTGATGGGGCTTTCGACGAGGCTACCGGGTGTGGTGGCTGGGGATACATCATCCGTGATCATCAGGGGGAGTTTGTAGCAGCCGGGGCGGGGAAGTCTTGCAACCTCCGCGACGCCTTGCACGCTGAAACTGTCGCCTGTCTCGCGGCTGTTGAGGGGGCAAACACAGGGAGTGCTCGGTGTGTCGTGTTTGAATCTGACGCTTCCAACCTTGTCAGTGCCCTCAATGGAGATACTTACGACCGCTCCACGATCGGAGTTCTGGTGGAGGAGGCGAGAAGGAACTGTAGGCTGAATTTCGATTCTTTCCTATTTTCTTTCTGCCGCCGAAAATGCAATTCTGCAGCTCACGAGCTTGCACAATTTGGTGTGAAGTCAGATATGTCTGACTACTTTTGGGAGGATTCTGCCCCCATCTGTGTAACAAACTTTGTTGCCAGCGATTTAGCTGTGCCGGTTGAGTAATAGATATCTATATTTAACGTCAAAAAAAAAAACACTTGGCACCTCTTCCAGCCATCAGTTTTTCTCTCTCTTTTCTCGTTTTCTTGATTGTACTGGTAATTTTTTTTAAACAATGAATAGCGTCAGAGACGCCAAATTTTCATTCAGCTCAAGTACATTGCACAGCATAGATTACAAAGCCCTGTAAGTTGACATATCTAAGAGCTGAAATCATAGGACAAAGATCAGAAGTATGAGCTGAATTGACACAGATAGGCTTAAGGGTGGGCATAAAAACCGATGACCGAAAATCGAAACCGAAACCGAACTAACCGATATAAATTTGGTTAGTATATTAAAAAGACCGAATTAGTTTAGAAATTCGGTCAGCACATCTAAATAACCCGAATAGACCGAATGACCGAATTTATACATTAGCAAGCGTTCCACCTATTTTTTTGGTTGTTAGTTGTCTGACTTAGTTAGTGGTTGATGCATTTTCTCAACAAAAAAACAGTTAGTGGTTGATGCCTTGTTTGTTATCTCATATTTGTGAGCTGTGAGTTAATATATCCATTTGGGCTACCATTTTATGTTGCCACCGTATGCTGTTGTGCTATCAATTTTATATGTATTTATGCAAAGTTTGCTGCCATTATTTCCAGGTTTGTGATGCCACCGAAAGGTGTTGCGCTACCTTTTTTTCTACCAATATATATACTTATACTTGCGCTGCCATTTCTTAATTTGGTCGATTTGGTCATGACCGAAGACCGGACCGAACAGACCGAATACATAAAGACCGAAAAGACCAAACGTAATGTGGGTAGCATTTCTGGATAACCGAAATTGTCGGAGACCAAATAGACCGAACCGAACAAACCGAACGCCCAGGCTGAGATAGGCTGATCTGCACAATTATGAGCTACACCATTGAGTTTCCCTTTTCAAAATTGTACTTGTATCGAGTTTTCATAATCTATGTAAATAGGAAAAAATATATCCAGCGTAACTTTTCTCCTTTGCTCCTTAAAACTTTATGATTCCGAAGATTTATGATATTACAGGTGACACAAAGTATACAGTAACATATCATATAATAAAAATTGTTTGGTTGCATACATGCAAAGAAAGGTGCACATTTCTCCAGGAATGAAGTGTCAGCCCTCGCCAGGGTCACGCTGTCCAACAAATCTACATGTCAGATGGACTCTCTTCGAACTTTTATAACCACTTTAACTACATCTAGCTAACTCAGTAACTCTTAGTATTTGTCTTCTTAATAACTAAGAAGAGAAGTACCAATCGCAACAATTGATAAGCATCATTGATGATAAAGTGGAAGAGGTAGAACTTCAACTCTGTATAGTCAATGTGAAACTGTGTAGTTAAAATACACGTATTTGTATCATTTTGTGCTTTTATTGTCAAAAAAACAATGTACTCAATTGAAAACATCGTTCTAATATGCCTCCGTCATTGACTCTGAACACACGTAAAATGTGTCCATGACGAAGCACAAAAACCGTACACACATTTGTCGTATGCAGAGTATTTTCCGCAAAGTCGAGGTGGATGTGAACACATATGGAGTTATTGATGTGTAGGAGGGGCAAGGTTGTTCAGATATGGTGGCAAGCGATGGTCGAGCTGATTTTGTTGTTGGATGTGGTACCGAAAAGAGGGTGTGAGTATGTGACAAACAAGAAACCTCTCAAGTCGTCGTTCTGTCGTGTTCCATGCTAGTAGCCTCGGAGAAGGGTTACTAGAGTGTTGAGAGTGAAACTGATTGGAAAAATATTTTGGCGATGTGAGAGTCTAAGCATGATGATCAGATGATGGGTTTTCATATCGCATGTGAGATAGAAACAATTAGCCGGTTGCTTTGCAAGGGTGTAGGCTTTCTTTAATTAGTCATAGTGCAAATACATCGACACATCCATGCGCTAAAGAAGCTCTAACTTCGTAGCTTGTATTTAACTTTGGTATATCATAGCCCTTGACCTTCTGATTGAGATTATCCAGTCAGAAAAGTTTTCGCCTAACGAATAAAGGTAAGGGGTGTAAGTTCTTAAAAAAGAACTTCTCTCATATCCTTAGTTTTTTTGTCGATGCAACCGAAAAACTATCAGTTCCGACATAATGTGAGCATTTGAATGAGTGAAATATTTTTAAACTTGATCATGCATAAAGAAAAAACATTTCCCAAAATCGTTAAATTGAGATCACTATTTGTGAGCATTTCAATCAGTCAAAATATTTTAAACTTGGTCATGCATAGAGAGAAGACACCATTTATGACTTGTTGAGTATTTGTGAACAAGGTATATTACTTGAAGACTCTGTCAACATCTACTCTCTCCGTTTTTTGATATAAGATGTTTTAAGTGCCCCACATATTGTCTATATGCATGGTCTAATGGATGAACATACATATTAAAACATGTCTAGATACATTTTTACACATGTGAATGTAGATAAATGTTAGAACATCTTATATTTAAAAACGGAGGGAGTATGAACTATGAAGATATGCATTTGTAAGGATAGAATGTAGCATCTCGAAGAGAATACAGAATACCGACTTCACCTATTGTAGGAGTATATGCTCTTTGATTGATAGTACTTGGAGTTTTAGTGTGTACTCCCTCCGTCTTGAAAGAGTGTACTTCTACCTTTTATAGTAAGTCAAACTTATTGACATTTGACCAGCTTTTGTAGGAAAATATACCAACATTTATGACACCTAATTAGTATCGCTAGATTTGTCTTGAAATGAATTTTCAAAATATATTAACTTGATGTCATACATATTGCTATATTTCTCTATAAATTTGGTCAAAGTATTAAAACATTAACTTACTATAAAAGTTAGATGCACACTTTTTCAAGAACGGAGGGAGTAACGATCAGTGATACCCAGATTTTTGGGTGCTTATTACTTCGTCACGTCTGAGTTTGAATGAACACATAATGTAAGTCAGAATTCAGAAAGAGGTCATCGGTCGTTCGCAACACCGGCCCGGTCGGACCAGCCCAGCCGGCTACACCACCACCACCCACCAAATCCATACTGGCGGTTGGATCCAGCCACCTCACTCACCGTTCCCATTGCTCCCCACCCCGACCGCAGAGCTCGCCGGAGATCTCACTAGCACACGGCCGCGAGCCCACCACGCCCGCGGCCATGTCCGGCTCCACGCTGATGGATCTCATCACCTCGGATCCGTCGCCCCCTTCGGCCGCCGGGGCGTCGTCGCAGCAGCCTTCCTCGGCCGCCGGCGGCTCCGCGGGGAGGTCCGCGCCAGCGCCGGCGCCTGCCCCCGCGCCGGCGGATCGCAAGTCGAAGAGGGCGACCCTGATGCAGATCCAGAGCGACACCATCTCGGCAGCCAAGGCGTTCAACCCCGCCAAGGCCCTCCCCCAGCGCAACAGGAAGAAGAAGGCTCGTCTCCTACACCGCCCCGTCCCTCATTTCTTCCACCCTCTCCGTACCTTGTTTCCGGTCTCACGCTGCATTCTCTGTTCCTCTTGCAGCCCGTCTCGTACTCGCAGCTGGCGCGGAGCATCCACGAGCTTGCAGCGACTTGCGACCAGGTTCGTTCTGCTGCTTCGGTTGGTTCGAATTGCGTCATGTGAGCTTGGATCTGTTGGCTTTAGCTGCTCTCTCGTGCAATACCTTTCACAGAAAAAATCACAGAGGCAGCTCGTGAACAGTGTGTTCCCCAAGCTCGCGGTGTACAATTCTGTGGATCCTTCGGTGGCCCCGTCTCTTCTCATGGTAAGTATGCCCTCTTCTACCACTCCTGCTCTCTATATGCTCCCATATTTCTGTATAGACATCCATTTTAATCTGTACAAATGAAAATGAGCCAACTCCCAGAAACTTCAGCTATGCTTCTTAAATGCGTGTTCTGTGCTGTAACTTAAATTACACATATGACATAGTCTAGCCTAATATGCCTACCTTTTCTCTTACATCGAGTTGATTTCTGTATTTACAGCTCCACCAGCAATGTGAGGACAAAAATGTTCTGCGCTACGTATACTATTATCTCGCACGAATTTTGTCAGATAATGGATCCCAGGGTTCAAGTGCTTCTGGTGGCATACCCACGCCAAATTGGGATGCTCTTGCGGACATTGATGTTGTTGGAGGAGTGACTCGAGCAGATGTTGTGCCCAGAATAGTTGATCAGCTTTCAGCAGAATCCAACAGCGATGATGTTGAGTGTAGGCTTCTATACTACAACCTCAGTGTACATCAGACCATATTATGCAAATTTTGTGTTCTAAAGCAACTTGCAGCCAGATTTGAACACCAAATATTTTGTTCCTGCTGTTCCCTGTTTGCATCAAAATCAGTCATGCTTATTTTCCCAAAACCTTAATCATATGACCCCATCTTCTTGGAAACTGATCTCCTCTTGGAGGTATTTTTGCGGAGGCATATTAAGAATAATGACACCATATGACCAAGCAAGTTTCTGTGATGTCTTAGTTTTTTATGCGTGGTCTGAAATGTCTAAGTTGAAAGTTGAAACTAAGCATGCTCGCAGCTGGCCATCTTCTTTATGAACAAATTAGCATTTTAATTAGCTTCGTGTTAGGGTCCGTGAAAAACAAGAAATATTATGTTAATAGAATGTCTTCAATCTCTTGCCATCTCATTTCAAGTTGTGTAGCATGATTCTTCATTATGCTCAATTAATAATTACGGATGCTGGTATTGAAGTTCATGCGCGGAGACTTGCGGCTCTGAAGGCCCTAACGTCCTCTGACACAAGCAGTTCTGAGATGTTGGAAAAGCTCAGTGAGATTGTGTTTGGCATTTTGGAAAAGGTTCGTTACCCTTAACCGTCAAGCTTGTACTACTTTGTGCTCCTTTCAGGTGCCCCTGAGTTCTGGCTAGAAAATTTACAGTGTTCTGTTCATGATATATTCTGGATTCATTCAGGTGGCAGATACTAAACAGAAACGAAAGAAAGGTATATTTACCAAGCAAGGTGGTGATAAGGAGGTACTGTTTGATACAAGAGTGTGCATATGATTTATACACTGCTAAGTACTTTTTGTGTGGGTATAACACTCAACTCTTTTCCTAAGACATATTGTATACCAATTGCATACCTCACTAATAACAAGCATTAAAACTTAAAATTACAGTTATTGCTACATTATACCTCATCCGACAGCTTTTCTAATTTATATAAGTATATAACAACGAAAATGATGGCAGTAATTCAGTGTTTTTAGATTTTCATTTATTATGACTATGAGTTATCCTTATATATTTTTTCTATTTTTCATCATCTTCACAGTCTATTTTACGGAGTAACTTGCAATACGCTTCTCTAAGTGCTCTGAGAAGACTGCCACTTGATCCTGGCAATCCAGCATTTCTGCACCGAGCTGTCCAAGGGTGAGTATAACCTTATTGTCTGCAGAAAGCTAAATATGATTGTTTTCCATTTTGTAATTTGTTTCGCCTCTATGTTTATTTCACCAATTCCCAAGGTTATTTCTTCACATGTAAATAAATAGATTTGGTGATTTGGAGCAGGTTTGTTTCTATGGTTGCAATAGTAGCTCTTTGTGCGAAACATAGAATAATGCATGCCCCATGTAGTTGCTGACTTTTATCTATTTCTGTTATTCTGTTCAATTTCTCTATTGATCTGTTATCTCTAACATTTGTGCCAAAATGAACAGTCAACTTGTTGTCTGTCTTAGTGAAACTGTCTTTTTCTGCAATGATTTTACAGAAGTGATACTACTGTTGCATCATTTACCAATAGTAGGAAATAGGAACATGCTGCTGCATAACTGTATTGTGCTCTTATCTGGCTTGAAACAACTGCAGGATTGAATTTTCTGACCCAGTTGCAGTAAGGCATGCCTTGTCAATAATCTCGGAAATTGCTGTTAGAGATCCATACTCTGTTGCAATGGCGTTGGGTCAGTTTCCGCTGCTATTAATCGTTCAGAATTTTCATTTTTTTCTGTTAAGTGTAACCTAGTATGATCTAGAATGACATTGATCTCTTATGCTCTAGAAACTGGCAATACTAGAAATGTCAAAATGTGAATTCCAGTTAATATTTGCACATTTTTTCAGTTTAACATATCTGGCTCCATGATATTTCTGTAGTTTCTCACCCTCGTGTACGACTTGGTGTTTTGCAGGAAAAAACGCACAGCCTGGTGGTATGTTTCTTGTCGTTATCTTTTTAGTCCAGTGTCCCGTTCCACTCAAATAGATTACCTGCCTTTGTCCATAAACGGTTGCTTCCTGTTTTGTCAACGTCGATGATGTGTTTTTTTTCTTCTTTCCACTTTGATGCACTCATTCGATTATGTGATGTCTCAAATTGAACCAGGAGCTCTTCAGGACATTCTTCATTTGCATGATGTTCTTGCAAGAGTGTACCTTGCAAAGTTGTGCCATTCAATATCTAGGGCACGTGTATTGGATGGTAAGTGCAATTTGTTTTTCTGCCTGTGCATGAATCAAGACGAGCACTTCGCGATTCCAGAGTGGATGCATTGAATTGTGGTTCTGACCAAATATAATTTACACAGAGAGGCCTGACATAAAGTCACAGTACAGTTCTCTCCTTTATCAACTTCTTTTGGATCCAAGTGACAGAGTCTGTTTTGAGGCTATACTCTGTGTTCTCGGAAAAGTTGACAACACAGAAAGGTGGCAATGATGTTCATCAAATTATCCTTATATTTATTGTGCTTCTGTTCCTCAGATGGATTTGTATGTTTTGTTGTTAATTATTAATTATCATGTCTTGCAGTACTGAGGACAGAGCTGGCGGATGGATTCGGTTAACTAGAGAAATTCTCAAATTGCCCGAGGCCCCTTCTGTAGCATCAAAGGGTATTCTGTCAAAAGCCAATGAAAAATCTTCTAAAGCAAGGCGTCCTCAGCCCCTCATCAAACTTGTAATGAGAAGGTTTGTCATATCTTTTATGAATGTCCAAGTGTCTGATCGGTCAATTGTCCTTGATGCTGACTCTGGTTCGTGGATGCTTACTGTTTGTTTCTTATTCTGTCAGACTGGAGAGCTCTTTCCGTAGCTTCTCTCGCCCTGTTCTTCATGCTGCCGCAAGAGTAGTCCAGGAAATGGGTAAAAGTAGAGCAGCTGCCTACGCTTTGGGTGCTTATGACGAGGGAGCTAATCTTCAAGCTTATTCAGACAATGCTGATTCTCTTGATTCTGATCTTAATGAGAACTCACAACCTGAAGGTACTAGGATGTTATCATAGCTTTTAGTAATTCAAATACATATTACAAAAACCATATGCACTTAACGTCGATTAAATCATACATATAGTTTCTGTCAATTTGTTCTGGATTAAATTTACTAGACAGCTATGAAGTTAACAAATGTTAATGTATCTCTTTTAATTAGAGAGAGCAATGTCTCTTCCGTAAGCCTGAATCTGAATGTATTCAGGCTTGCTTACAGAGGTTCACTATTGAGTTACCTTAGCACCATCCCCTCGTTTTTTTGTTTGGCATCAAACTACACGTCTCATGTTCTATATTAATTTTACTTTCTAATAAAATCATCTAACTCTTAATGTGCATGTTGTAGCTACCCGGAAAGCTAAACCCCTATCGAACGGACATGGTGGAATGGACACAGTGGCAGGATTACTAGCATCATTAATGGAAGTAGTGCGGACAACTGTAGCATGCGAGTGTGTGTATGTTCGAGCGATGGTTGTCAAAGCTTTGATATGGATGCAAAATCCACATGAGTCTCTCGATGAACTGAAATCTATCATTGCGTGTGAGCTGTCTGACCCAGCCTGGCCTTCTTCTCTCCTGAATGATGTCCTACTAACCCTTCATGCTAGGTTCAAGGTATTGTGCCCCTTTCACTGCTAATGCTATACACGCAGACACGCTACCTTGTGTTTTCTGTGTGAAGTTGCTCTTTTGCCCCATTTTGATGGCTTATTATATCAGCCATGTACCTGAAGTCAGTCTCAAACTGGAAGCAAGATTTAACTGTTCTCTAGGTTCTCCGAGTTTTCAAGGTTTCAGTTATTCAAAAATAACATTGTTAAAAAAAATCAAAACCTTTTCTCTTGGGCTTTTCTTTGAATTCGAGATTTGTTGTTGTGACTAGTTAATGTTTGAACTATCTTTGTTTTACACCCTGGTTTATATGTTCTATGGTTGTAATGTATGCATCTTGCTGCTAGTATTTTGATTTATAGTAATATGTTCCCATTAACTTGATTTAATGTGTATTCTGGTTTGTTCTTACATGATAGGCAACCCCTGATATGGCTGTGACTCTGCTTGAGATTGCTAGAATTTTTGCTACGAAAGTTCCTGGAAAGATTGATGCTGACGTTCTACAACTGTTATGGAAGGTAGGCATGTTTTCATAAAGCATTTTCCAATGTTCATCCAAATTGCCAAGTTTTAGCCTTGTTGTAGCTTGTTCTGTGTTATGCTGTTTTGCAATGGTTTGCATGTCCTTTTTCTTGTACAATGGCAGTAGTAACTTCGGAAAAAGATAACCATTGTTGTCTTTCCAGACATGCCTTGTAGGAGCAGGACCAGATGGAAAACATACAGCCTTGGAAGCTGTGACAATAGTCCTTGATCTGCCACCACCTCAGCCTGGTTCAATGTCTGTACTCACGTCTGTTGATATGGTTTCTGCCTCGGATCCAAAATCTGCAATGGCACTGCAAAGATTAGTTCAAGCTGCTGTGAGCAAATTTTTGACTTGGTTAATTAGTTCATTGAGAATGGAATCAAAATGTGCTGATGTTTTGGCCCTTCAATTTGTTCTACAGGTTTGGTTTCTGGGAGAAAATGCAAACTATGCTGCATCTGAGTATGCATGGGAATCTGCAACGCCTCCTGGCACTGCTCTAATGATGCTTGATGCTGATAAAATGGTTGCTGCAGCAAGTTCCCGTAATCCCACACTTGCTAGCGCGCTAACACGGCTCCAACGGTGTGCATTTAGTGGCAGCTGGGAGGTATGCGCCTAATAAAATGACACTTCCGTTCTTTTAAGTTGACAATGTGGTGGGGTGAGACTGAGAGGGCACTTTATCTCCTTATTCTTGCTTTTCTGTTTTTTCCTTACCCTATTGTTTACGTCTGTAGATCCGTATTGCTGCTGTTCAGGCCCTGACCACCATTGCGATAAGGTCTGGTGAACCTTATAGACTGCAGATATACGAGTTTCTTCATGCTTTGAGTCTGGGTGGTGTGCAGTCAAACTTTTCCGAATTGCAGCTAAGTAATGGGGAAAACCAAGGTGCTAGCGGTACTGGTCTTGGATCTTTGATAAGCCCAATGCTGAAGGTCTTGGATGAAATGTATAGAGCTCAAGATGAGCTTGCTAGGTATGTTGTCCACAAAATTCGTCTTGCCTGCTCTAGAAAAGTTCTTGAAATGATTGCTCTGTATGGATTTTTGCAGGGACATCCGTCAGCATGACAATAGCAAACAAGAATGGAGTGACGATGAACTGAAGAAACTTTATGAAACCCATGAGAGGCTTCTTGATTTCGTTTGTTTATTCTGCTTTGTTCCAAGGATTAAATACTTGCCTTTAGGTCCTACCAGGTATGTATTTGTGATATTTAGTGTTTTAATCTCCTTGTGCAGTCAAGTTGCTCCTGACTTGAAAGGTTACGTCGTTGCGAAAATCATCTATGAAGTTAGAACTGTAACATTCACGACCCACATCGTCATTAGTGTTGTCTGGAGCCATGGGCCATATCATACAAGGGTACCCATCATACAATGGGCTTGGGCTGTTTTCTTGGGCGATCTGGATCATTTGCGCCATAGAATGCCTGAAATTAAATGTATTGTTGGATCACCACCGGCTGGGTATGGTCCAAACTGTATACGGGTTCCACTGCTGTGCTATAGGAAACTTAGTTATTTTCCCTTCATGACAAGTTGCGCCTTTAGCAGTTTTCCTTTATTTATAACCTTTTGTTTCAACCAACTTGAGATTCCATAAAACTAGTGTCATTCTTGTGATACTGAGTTGTCTCACATGCTATATGATGTTTTTGTAGTGATCATGGCCCTATAACGTAAATCGGAATTTTATGTTAGTTAGCTATTAGCTTGAGCATTCTGGTCCGCGTTTACTTACCTATTGCTAATTTGCAGTCTATAATGTATTAATGTGTATACTAATGCCTATACTTTCAAATGTCTTTCATCATGGAAGATATACCCCCTCTGTCCCATAATATAAAATGTTACTACAAGCAATATAGGAGAGTAATATTTTGAATTAATGTCTGAAAACCTGTTCAATAAGCTGTAATTATTCATTGGAGCTGCTTAGAGTGTAAGTCAAGTGTTGTTTATCGCTGGCATACACAGTTCATGTAATCTACTTGACAATCATATTTTATCACACGAGCAATGTTGTAGTATCCCATAAGCTAACACTTGTAGCTGTTTCTGTACAGAGAAAAGGTTGAGTGTAAACGGCCTGCATCTTTTCCTTTTTTTAGCTCGGATGTTGTATTGTATCATTATTAATTTTGAATCTTATGTACAGTGCCAAGCTCATTGAGATCTACCGCAATCGGCATAACATCAGTGCATCTGTCGGTCTAAGTGACCCTGCTGTTGCTACCGGAATATCTGACCTCATGTATGAGTCCAAGGACGCACATAAAGAGACCAGTATTATGCAGTCTGGAATCGACCCTGATTTAGCCATGGCCTGGGCAGCTGGTTTGGAAGATGATGATTGGGCAAACAATGCCCCAGCTGTGGACAAAGTAAGAAATTTTAATATTTTCTGCACTTCTGCTGCTGATTCCTATCAGTTCAGCCAAGAAAGCTACGTGCTGTTATCTGTGGCAGATAGCATAGTTTGCTTAACTTGTTTCCACACCAGTTCTCCGTTTCCTTACTGTTTGTGCTGAATTGTGATTTTGTTCATGTATTGACTTCTTTCTTCTTTGATTGTATGATAGGTAAAGGACTTCCTCGCGGGTGCTGGAACTGATGCTCCTGATGTGGATGACGAGGAGTACATGAATTCTAGGCCGTCAGTCGGTTATGATGATATGTGGGCCAAGACAATTCTTGAAACATATGAGGTGGATGCAAGTTTTACAACATTTGCTTAAACTACTTTGACTCAAAATGATTATTTATTTTTAAATAATTTATCCATTCTATTTTTATATGTTTCAGGAAGATGATGGAAGGTCTTCTGGTGGGTCCTCTCCTGAGTCAACTGGTTCAGTGGAGACATCCATATCGTCCCATTTTGGTGGCATGAACTACCCATCCTTGTTTAGTTCAAAACCACCAAGTTATGGAGCTTCACAACAAACGGTATTTAGCTTCATCCATCGTATAATTGCTAAATTTTTCTATACCATTTATGTTATGGATCTGACAATGCAGGTATCATATGTGTAATATTAATATATATTTTATATGAATAAGTACTATGCACTTAACTGTGATTTTTTTCTTAAATACCGTGATTTAAACGTATTTGCTGGTATCGGCATTGCATAAGATAGGCTCTGCACCACCTAGGGTTCGAACCTAGAATGTATCTGGTTCACCGGGCTTCTGGTGCATCGCTGCATCCAACCCCGCTAACATATTTTACTATACCACAAATCTCAAATCTTAATTTGAAATACTGCTTGAGAAACAAAAAAGAAGTAAAATCCCACTATGAGGAGTACCTAATGCACTTTGGGTTGTGAAGTCAACACTTGATTTGTCTTTTTGTAAAATGACAGATAGGTGGTATGTCTCTCCACAACATATTTCAGAAACTTTCAAAATCTTAGAGTGGGCTACTGGGATCACTTGCAACACTGCTGCACAAGGTGTGCCATCGGTTTGGAACACCATTTATTGCTGAAACCCCAAGTGCCAAATGAATACAGGAAACCGCCCAATTTGTGACTGAAATTTGCTATCTTCCCTTCACTGCATATGATCAATCTTCTCATTCCATTTTAACTGTTAGGATGCCACTGGGTGTCTCACCACTGACTCAGAGAAGTTTGAGTGACCGGCCAGTTACTGTTTAACGGATACAAACTCCTGGGTTCATCCTTGGGACAGACTCATAAAAATATTATGGCCAGCTCCAACTAATACTTGACCAGACGAGTGACATCAAACCTTAAATATATGAATATTGAAAGATACACTTTTCTTGTTTTTTCTGCAAGGAAAGTATGTCACGAGATAGTAGTTATAGCTGTGTTTGTGTAGTATTTTAGATTGCTTCTTCTACCATGTGATTTCATATGGCGTCTGTATAAAAAAAATACTGTTCCTGATATCCAATTGTGTTTTGTTTCAGACACGTGAAGAACCACCATCATATTCAGCATCTGTCCTACAGAAGCGTGAATCGTTTGACAACCCTCTTGCGGGGCGTGGTAGTCGAAGTTCTGGATCACACGAGGATACTGAGAAGAGTTCTAGTTCCGGGAATCCTCAATCCGGGAAAGCATTGTATGACTTCACGGCAGGTGGCGATGATGAGGTATGAAGGCTATCTTTCTGAAGTCTAAGCATTACTGTATTTCCAAGTAGGACGGGGTATTGGTTATTAGAGAAACACGTACATTCTATAGAAGGATAATTATTTACCTCCTGAAGTAAAATTAGATGGTGTTCATTTGATACTGGTTCCACATTTTGTTTTCGTTTTGCTAAATATTTGCTCTAAAGATTGAACTCAAGCAAATGTCAAAATAACCAAGCTGACTCTTCTTTCGAAGCGAATGTCGAAATAATCAAGTTGTCTCTTCTTTCTTGTCTTGGGAGTGCTATCAAAATAACACGGTATTTATGTAACTGTTATCAGTTGAGTTTAAACTCTGGAGAAGATGTCGATATTGAATATGAGGTTGATGGTTGGTACTACGTAAGTTTTTCAGACCTCTCCATTTACTTTACTTGTTCCCTGGCTGTGAATGGTACATTTCTAATGGGGTAACTGTGGCAATTTGCACAGGTAAAGAAAAAGAGACCTGGAAGGGATGGGAAGGTAGCAGGCCTGGTCCCTGTTTTGTATGTGAGCTCGTGATAGCAACGTAAAGAGCTGGCTGGAGTAAATAGACCGAAGAATGGCACACAGAAAATATTTTATGATGTCCTTTGCATGCGTATTGGAGCTCCTAACATTCATCCTTGTAGAAGGACATATTCGATCATCCTGATGCTTTTATGGTCCAGCGATGTTGTTGCTGGTCGTGCTAATTTTGTTTGCTTTACATACTACAAGGCCATTCAATTCATTGTTTGCGAGTGTACAAGCATTTGGATGAAGGATTTAGCCTTTCATCTTTGCTGCTCTCCTCCACCGGGTATGCTCGAAGTATTCCATTACTACCTTCCCTAGTTCTCTCACGGGTTGTGCAATATATCCTTCTATTGTAAGTGTAAAACTATTAGCTGTGAAGAGGCTGTAGTAAAATGTACGTAGCTGCATTTCCCCACCATGATTCTGTTGGTCTTGTGTATGGTGTGAAACGTGTGATTCAGTAGTAAGTAGTGTTGTATCAATATGTGTAAATTTTTGTATCCTGGTGGAACAAGGACAAATGAGAATATACCACAGCGAGGCACAGACACCCATTATATTACGCTCTTTGCATACCTTTTCCCACCGCACTCTCTTTGCGTTCTTTTGTGCTCTGATCTTGAATCGATGGCAAAATTTTGCCGACACGTTCCTAGTGATGTCTGCGGCTATGTTGATATGTCATTTCGAGGAAGTGCATGAAATCATCATGTTTAATCCAATCATCATCCGTGTTCAGTATAGCCCTGACTTGCATCAGATTAACCGGATCCTCATGAAAAAAATAACGTAAATCTGTTGGTCGATAGCCAGCCTGCCTTCGTTGAATTTGCGAATCATGTGCGTGTACAGACAGGCACACGTCTGTCTCACCAGTAAGGCAGCCACCAGCAGATCACCATCCACAACAAACACAAGCAAGAGGCAGTCGAGGGAAAGCGACGCGGGGCGTTGATGGCGAAGAGGGGCGGCGCCGTCGAGGGGAGGGAGTTCGGGAGCATGGAGGATTTCTGGGGCTTCTACCTGTCCCAGCACTCGAAGCCGGCGACGCGGCGCTGGCACTTCGCCGGCACGCTCGCCTCGCTCGTCTGCGCCCTCCTCGCGGCCGCCACCGGCCGTGCCGCGCTCCTGGCCGCGTGCCCCGTGCTCGGATACGGCATGGCGTGGTACAGCCACTTCTTCGTGGAGGGCAACCGGCCGGCCACGTTCGGCCACCCCGTCTGGTCCTTCCTCTGCGACTGCCGCATGTTCGGCCTCATCCTCACCGGCCGCATCGACGCCGAGCTCGCCCGCCTCCGCATCCGCCCAGCCGGCGACGCATCCGTGCACCAGGAGTGACTGATCCGTCTGCGCGTTTCGTGGTAACATAAACAAATTTCCTCCGTGTGCACTTGCAGGTGCAGTATTTAGGTGGGTATTCATCGGGCTTCCAGGTGTGTGTCTATTTGCCGCGCATCATTCTCCACGCACAAACAATAATACTGGTACCATGTATGATGTATCTTTGCTGTTTGTGTTTGCCTACAGACTGATGTTATTGTTCGTCATCTGTTTGGGTTGGAGACAGTCCTACACGAAATGGCCAATGCAAGTCTGCAACTTCTGACTTATTTCATGCAATGTATCTCCCCGTACAACAATGCGGTTTCCAAATCGATGCAAGAGGTTTATAATTAACTACGACTTTCACAAGAATCTGTATGAATAACGATTAACGAATAGCCAAGACACGGGATACACACACGTCCTTCATTAATCTGTGAATAATAACCAACTTAACAAAGGTGCTTCTTCTTTGCTGGTGGAAATCAAATCATACACAAAACACATCCGATGGCTTTAGATCGTTACTCAGCTGTCGCTTCTGTTTGGTTTGTCTGACGCCTGGTACACCTGAAAGTAGCAAAACATTTGCTTGGTCACCGCTACAGATGCAGGGTTTTTCGAACAGAAAACCGTACTGTATCTATCACCCGTTCATGCGAAAAGAGCTGAACAAGATAAGAAGAACATACAAGCAGTATCGATCTGTCTGTCATACCGTGTCAGCTGACGGGATCCACTCGTTGGTGGCAGGATTTCCTTTGCTGGAAGCATGGCGCTCCGTTGCATCCGGGTCTTCAGAGAGCTCGAACGAGGCGCCGGTGGGCTTGTCCATCTTGATGAAGCCCGTTCCCGTCTGCAGGCGCACCAGGAGTTAGATTAACAGCACAGCTCATATATATATCCTCATAATCCAGGGAACAGAATTGTCACCGCGCGCAGCTAATTAATAGCAGAGAAAAAGGGCAGAGACGTACCGTGTGATGCTGCTCGCCGACGCAGCCCAGGTCCTTGTAGTACTCCGTCTCCACGAACTCCTCCTCTCCCGCCTTGCCGCCCTCGCACACCAGTTTCTGCAACAGCCAGAACCAGCCATGGGTAGCACGGCATGATCAGCTCCACGTAAACTCGGCTGATTAAAGTAGTAGTTTTGGGAGAGGAGGAAGGGACCTCGGTGTGGGCTTCGAGCTCCTGGAGCTTGTCGAGCTCGGGGTGGGAGGATTCGACCAGCGCGTCGTCGGTGTAGACGGCGGAGTGCTCGCTGCGGGAGGGCTTGGTGTGGCGCTTGGGCGCGGCGTCGTCGTAGTACTCCCGCACCTCCGCCACCCGCATCGCCTCGTCCACCGGGGACAGGTGCGCGTCGCTCCTGCTCGGCCTCGACATCGATCTCGGCGAGCACTGCACTGCACTGAACTGCACTCACACGTACAGTACGTACGAGCTCGGCGATCGACGACTACTAGTAGTACTTGTGTCTTGTGCTAGGCCACGCTCGTTGGCGGTGGTATTGATTACGCGCGGTTGTGTGCCGGTGGTGGAGGCTGATCGAAAGCGCCGTGCTATTATGGTGGTGCCGGCTTGCATCGACGCTGGGGCAACGGGATATTTTTGAATGGAAAATATCCATTGGAGCTTAGGTGGATCGGATAGAGAGGCTGGTCCATGGCTTAGCGGGAACGACGACGGACGAGAGGCTAGGAATGCGGTAGCCGCTCAGTCGTCACATCGGAGGCGGCGAGACCGGGGCCCAATTTGGCCGTGGTTTTATCTACGCGAGGCTTACGGTGCGAAGATACGTACGGCGTTCTACTGCCCACTGGACGGTGACGGTTCGTGGGTTTTTAAAAGGAGGCCGTGTGTACATTGTGGATGAGAAAATGTACGTAGGTTCTTCACAGAAACAATATGCATTTTTCCATATGCAATAATATCTGGTGCTGTTTTCCCAGGGTTAGGAGCTTAAAAACTTCTTGTTGGTGCTGGCCTAAGGGCTTGTAAGGTGGACGAACGTACGCTGGGATGTGGTGATTGCTTTCCGTTATGCAAGTAATGGAAATCAATCCACTTGTGGGGGTTTCGCTTGAAACAAAAATGCAATAATATGGTAAAATATACACGACATGAATACACGATCTCCTTAACTTGACCGTAAGTTTAACCAACAACTAAGAAGCAGAATAACAAGATAGAATGCACGAAAGTCGCATTGATTTGCGCGGAAATCCTTTTCAAGGTGAGGCCGTGAGGGCTAAAATCTCTGGGTCAACGGATTTACATCAACTTCCACTATTAGCAACTAGCAAGTTAACACCAAAAATACCAACTTAACCACTCATGAGAGTAAAGATGGTTTATGTCCTCTTTGACTTTCACATGACTATTCTCAATAGCTGATCCGATTTGCGTGAATATTGACAAACATGTACTCCCTCCGTTACATAATATAAGATTATAGGTGTTGTATATTTTATATTGATTCACATTAAAATAAGTGTACACATACACTAAAATATGTCTACATCCATGTGTATACATGTGAAGGTAGAAAAAGACTAAAACATGTTATATTGTGGAATGGAGGGAGTAGTACTGTATTGTGGATCAAGACTAGCAAAGTTCCGGCTCAATTCGACAACATTTGAAGTTTTGAATTATGTTCGACTACTTTTTTTTTTTTAGGGAACTATTATGTTCGACTACTGAGGTGGGCAGTCCCAGCTGGTGGTTTCTTCAGACGTCGGCGCGTTTCCAGCCCGCAAAATGGTGAGAAATCCGAAACAGAGCTGGTTACGTCTAAATCAAAAGCCCAAAAGCCTGTTTGGGAGCTGGGCCACCGGTCGGCTTCCTCACGTCGGCCACGTCCCGTCGTCATCCCTTTCTCCTACCTTCCGTTCTTCTCCGCTTCCGCCTAGTACAGATTGCAGCCGAATGGCGCCGGCGACGCGGCCGTCCAATGGTAGGTAGTGCGTCACCATACCAGACGCCCTCGCAGGCATCTCTACCTGGTACCATGGCTTCCCAATCCCCACCCGTTTCACTGATTCGGTGGCTGTTGTCGCAGCGACACTTCTGGCGCGGCTCGGGGATGGCACGGCCAGGTTCGAGCTCCTCGAAGGCCCCACGCCTGGTGCTCCCTCGCCGCCCGTTTGGCCGCAGCTCCACTGCTTCGCCAGGATTGGCTACTCCCTGTACGTGCGATCCTTCTCTGTCTCCATCTACTATATCTCTTGTCTGACACGATTGGAGCGCGAGCGGAGCTGAGTTACGATAAATGCTTCGCGGTCCAGGAGGGGCGGGTGGTCGGCGGCACTGAACAAGGTGGAGCATTACGGGGTCCAGAGGGTTACCGGCGACGGCCGGTGCATGTTCCGGGCGTTGGTACGTTTCTTTACTGCTGTGGGCATTGTTCAGGTTGGAAACGGTTGGACTGCGAACATGTTTGGAATATATTCTGCAGTGAGTTTCACTTCCGATCCTGGTGTTTTTCTACGCAGGCTAAAGGAATGGCTAAGACCAGGGGAATTCCATTGACCCAAAGGGAAGAGGTCCAAGATGCAGGTAGTCTGAAATTATGCCTTGTTCATGGATAAATCCTCGCATAAAACTCTACTCTGTCCCTTTGTGTACCCTTAAGTACTCAGCTTTTTGCATTCAGTCTGATGATAGTTTGTGCTGTGTGTAGGTCCTGTAGGGCTTTGATTTGCATTTTGGTACATGTCAATAACATCTTTATTTCTCTAAAAAAGTAACATCCATCAATATGGGGGAAATTCTATCCCCAGATGTTACTATAGATTCAAATAAATCTGAATCTACATTCATATCATGAGAAGGGGCTCCCACTTTAACTGAAAAAGCTCTAATCACAAAATATTACATCCACTAAAAAGCAGTATCATTGTGAATATAAACATATCAGCAAAATTATTTGGGGATCACTATGTAGATAGTTTCAAAAGCCTTTTACTTGCCTGATAGACCTACAAGTCATAAGGTGTAATTATAAAACTAAAGGTTAACCTGCCACTGCAATCTGGACTCTAGACATTATGGCCAGGGATGTGTGAAACAACTGGACATTCTTTCAGTCATAGGATACTTTACATTGCACGTTTCCTTCAAGTCTACAACTACCCCTTACTAAATTTATCTTTAATATTTATTAGGAATTGACCTAACCTGAAAGTTAGTTTAGGTGTAATTGTTAGAATAAAAGATAACCCCACTACAATCCCGACTCCCGACATTGCACGTTCCTTATAACCACCCTTACTGAAGATGTCTTAGTAACACTATACCCCTTTAGCCGTCAGCCACAAAATAGATTTGTGCATTGTTACTACTTTAAATCCCTCGATAAACCTGAGAACACCCATCTCTCACCCATGGTGTAGTTATTGTACTGGAAATTAACCAAATCTTATTGAAAGGCAGCTTAATGTTGAATGTATTTTTCTGATGAAATTTGCCTTCAATTTTGCTAGATGATTTACGGCTGGCAGTGAAAGAAGTTATATGTGATAACCAAACCGAGCGTCAAAAGTATGAAGAGGCACTTATAGCTATTACAGTGGATGAGTCGTTGAAACGGTTAGGCATTCCTGTAGCTTCTGATTTGATTTGACGTCATGAATTTAGAGATGCTAACAGTAACAGGTATACCTGGTTTTATAGCTACTGTCAAAGGATAAGGCGGCCTGATTTCTGGGGTGGAGAGTCAGAACTCTTGGTATGCATTTCATGGTTCCAAAAGTCAACATGCATAATTGATGCTAGCATCAATTATTCATCAAAATTAGATCTAGAGACGTGAGTAGTACATTCATGCATCATTCTTCTTTTTTAATGTGGTAAAGTCAAAAGATCTACCTTTCTTTAACTTCTGGATACTCGTGCTAAAGTAGGCTAGTGTTTTCAGAGAGTATATTGCTATTGTATCTGTTGCTTAAATTGCTTTATCAGCCCATGGCTCATTTACAGTATTTTTCATGTGACACCTCCTCTTTTCAGGTTTTGTCTAGACTGTGTCGGCAGCCAATTATTATTTACATTCCGGAACGTGAGGTACATTCAACTGCCCTAGCTGATAATAACCTACATATGTGGAGAGTAGATATGGACAGTAGAACTTAGTTCTCACTTAGCGAGTGTGGATTTTCATAACTAAACTTAGGGATGGCTGTTCTAATTTGCTTGACTTTATTGTTAGAGAGAGAAACTAAACAACATATTTTTGGAAGAATAGTGAATAGGACCCATCATCAATATGGGCCTTGCATTCTGTCGTGATAAACTTTGAATAAAAGAGAAAACACGAGTGGGGACTAACAATACTTAGCCAAGATTGCCTTTGCCTAGTACTTTAATAAATCAAAAAGTGGTAGATAGCTTGGAACTGGTTGATCTGCCTAAAGTTTCCTCCATAATGATGCTGAAAGTATAAACTGCATTTCGGATTTATGTTTCTTTGATCCAATGCTCCGGATCCTTCATATTCTTTATTCTGGATATTTGTTGAAGTTGTTAAAAAAATATAGTTGGTAATAGAAAATGAAAGCACGTCTCAAAAGTGGAAACTATTGAACTGTTTGAAAGAGTGGTGATTACTTTTCCCTTAAATTTTCTCGATGCTTAAATCCAAATTGTCTTCAAATTTGGAACTATTGTGCGGGTTTATTGAACCGTTCTCTTTGTTTCACTGGAAGCTATCATGTTTTCATGTTTGAGTGATATGCTTTGGTAGCCTCTTATGTTATGCTTCACTCGATGCTTCTCACCATGTTCCTCACTTCATCTTCTGAAATTTAAATCTTTCCTTTTTTGTGTAACAGTACCGTGGACGGGGTAATGGTTTTATTCCTATTGCTGAATATGGGTTGGAGTTCACCAAGGACTCAAAAGAGGGGAAGAAAAGGGTGCCAGTGAGACTATTATACAGTGGGAAGAACCATTATGATTTGCTGATATAATTTTTTTTTCATAACTTATGTCCGGCTCAAATATCAGAATATCAGTAGTAATCCCATCCGCATCACATATATTAAGTCACGTTTTCTTTCCATGTCGCATTCTTTGATCATGGAAAGTTCCTTGTCTGTCATTTCGCCTACAGTTTCGGTGATGCTATAATAGATTTGTTATCGATCTGATTTGAATCTTAGTCATGGGCAGTTTGGAGTGCATTCGAATCTACTCCCTCCGTTTTTTAATATAATAAGTTGTTTTAGTTGTTCCACATATTGTCTAGACTCATATGAAAATGAGTGCACATACACACTAACATGTGTATATATACATTTGTATACATGTGAATGTGGACGACTGATAAAACATCTTATATTTAAAAACGGAGGGAGTAGAATGAACACTAACCTGATAGTGTCACCAGAGCTAACTCTCTGTTGCTAATAGTATAATGAGAAATGCTTGTAGCATAGTGAGGCCAGTGCTGTTTGCCAGTGATTTTGTTGGCGTGATGCAGCCAGAGCTGTTGATTGCATTTCCGGTTGGTGCCGGGCATAATAATGCTGTGTTCGTCGAGACTCAGTGGTTGACGATGGGACAAGCTTCAAACCCGGCCAATTATAATGGAAGTGCAGGTGTATCATCTGGTTGACCGAACTGCATCCGTTGTACATATGGCTGTGTTTGCTTTAAGCTCTCTTCTTTGGCGGAAGGTGTGTTTGCTTTAAGCTTGGGCTAACCATAAATTGAAACCAGAAGTTTGGTAAATGCTGACAAAGAGATACAGGGGGTGGCTAAAGAAGCATGCGGTTGTAAAATAAATAAATATATTACAATCATCTAAACAAAATCTGAATCCTTGTGTAAGACGGGAATATGCGGTGGGAGCCAAACCAACTTTTCAGTAAGTAGATTTTTATAGACATGTAAATTTGTAAGTTAAAACTCAAAATTGTTGAGGAGCTATGAGTGAAGATGCTCAAAGGAGGCGTTAATCGCAAACGCGCGCATTCGGTAGCACTCACCCGGTAACGAACAAATGTTACGCTTACGGACAATTTGTACGCTGCTGGCCAGTAATAATCGGAGTAAATAATGCACAGAGGTCGTATGTGAGTAAATGACACCAGTAACTAACCCGTCTGCTAAGCTAGAGGCTAGAGCTGGTCACTGTCCTACGTGCTGGCGCACTTGGCACCACCACGTAGCTTGCGCATGTACTCCGTAATAATCACACGCCATTGTCCTCTTGTGCATTGAAAATTTATAAGTAGAAAAAGGGAGAAGGGAAAAGAAGTAGTGCGCTGTTGCATTTTGTTGCGCTAGAAACGCGTCACACGAACACGTTCTCGTGTATCCGCGACGCCGGGGAGATGCTCCGCAACTCGCATCGCGGGAGGCAGGGGCGGAGCTAGGTGCAATTTGTGGGGTCAAATGACCCCAATGATCTAATGGAATCCTTTGGCAAATTAGTGAAAATATAGTTCATTAGCACAAAATGACCCCAATGCAATGAAAATGACCCCAATGCTCTTCTAGGCTGGCTTCGCCCCTGGCGGGAGGCCGGCTGGAAGCGCGATATGCAAGACAATTCAGCCGGCATTTTTGATGACCAGACGCCCCGCTTGCCCGGGAGGGACCCCGTCAGGGCTCGCGGCGACGATTGGCTGCTCCAGGTCGGCCTGACCGCCCCTAAAGCCTCGTGGATCCGCAGCGTTCCGCCATGACCGGCTTACGAAAGAACGAGAAGCATAGGAATAAGGGCGAGGGATAAATTGAACACGTAAAGGTGTGATAGATTGATAGATTCGATTGATGTTATTCAATCGGCCGTCACCTCTCACATATATATGGGGCGGCTGGACTTGCCGTATAAGCATAGGACTTTCTTTACAAGGAAATTACATCAAAACCGTCCTAAAAACCCTAGTCATATTTCATATAGGACTCTTTCCCGCAGCTTCTGTGTCCTGCTCTTTATTATGGGCTTAGAAGTTGCATATGAACTCGAATTGCAATGAACCGAACATCAAACTTCTTCATCTTGGCAAGGCGAATAGACTATCGCGGGCCGTTCCGCCAAATAAGAACGTTTTGGTGACTTTATGGGGCCTTAGGTTGGAATTTGGCAGGCAACTGGTCAATTTGTCCGGAACTTGTCATGTTTCTGTAGGCCGCACCTTAACCCGTATGAAGATAACATCAAAAGCAAAGTTGTAGGTCTTGACGATATGCACAACTTTCATGCAAAGCACTTTTACATCTGAGATCATCTCCGTGTCCACATAGTGCGAGTATCTGTATGCCGTCTTCCGGGTCATATCTGAATCATCACCTTAACCGGCTAGCGAGCCTGATTATGGGACAACCCGATATGTGATAAGCTTGCCGGCTCACCAAGTAATAAATCACGTCATGCCGGCTCATCCTCTTCACGATACATGGTGGCGCCGGCTTGTGCCGACGACTGGGTAATTGCGGCATGTATGCCGGCTTCTGGGACAATGTCGGCTCCTTGGTGAATATCGGCTCCGGGTCAATGGCATGCTACTGAGAATGCCGGCTCCTGGATGATGACTGCTCTGGCCGGCTTCTGGGTGCGTGCCGGCTTTGGGACGATGTCCCGCTCCTGTGAATATTGACACCTGACTGATGGTGTCTCTGGTGCATTCCGGCATTACACCGGCTCCTGGACATTGCCGGCTCCTAGATGGCGACCGATGCCCGCCTCTTCGAAGAGCGTTGGTTCTTGGAGAATGCCGGCTTCTGGCAATAGTCAGCTTCCGGGACATGGTGACCTGCAGCCTTGGCCTGCCGATTGGGACATAGCTTGTCTCTTTCCTCTATTTCCATGTCATGGTAACCTCCTGTATGCAAACCAAAGGATATCCAGTACCAGGTCATCCATGTGCCAAAAACGGGTGCGAACACATGCCCCCCTGTTTTCTTGCAGAGCTTGCGTGCCAGAAAATATTCTGCCTAGGATCTTGTTGTAAGCACGATGTTAACACTCCATCGGCTGTGTATGCTGAGGGCGATAATCACTTATCGGCCATGTGTCCTCATTGTAAAGGACTTGGAGAATCCGTCCACCAAAGTGTGAATAGCCGAAATAAATCAGATGTTTCGGCCGGGGATAAATTCCTAGAAGTTGGCTTTGATGGTACATTTGAAGGACATGGATGACGCACCGCCTGAGGTCTCCTATAGAGAGATGAATGCCGGATTTGCCTGCCGATTTTTTTATTGTCCTCTTTTACTCCTGCCGGCTTTGCAGCAGAAGTTGGTGCTTCCTTTTTGATTTGAGAGCTTCCCTTGGGAACCCACGCCATGTGCATCTTCTTCAACTCATCGGCTCTAAGCCGCTTCAACTGCCACTCTTGCTAATGTGATAAGCCGAATGGGTATACCGGCTGTGATTTTGCTTTATACACTGGCAGTTCTTTCCTGGCTTCGGGCACTTCCGTCTTATCTTGTCTAGACTCAACAACTGGGTCCTTGAAAGTTACTTGCTTCACTTCCTTTCCCTTTGTAGCCAACATCATCTCAGCTGGCTTTTGGTTACTTCGAGTCGGGTCTTGAACAATGTCTTTGCGGCCATCCCTTTTCACTATGTATACTTGCTTCACCACCTCCTTCTTCCTCCATGAGCTCCTGGCCGACTCTTGATTAAGCCGGTCTTTGCCATATGGTTGTCGGGTTGATTCTCTTGGAGCTGCATAAACTCGACGAGGTGATTTAGCATAAGATTGATGATGAGCCCGTGAATCATACCTATTCCATGATTGATATGAATATAAGCCGGCATGGGAAGGCATGGACGACTCCGGTATTGGCGGACCATAAGAAGTTTGCGGAGTAGGCGTATTAAGCTTCTTCTTTTGCCAATCCTGGTCTTCAGATTCACGCTCTGGGGGTGACTTCGATGCCTTTACTTCAGTTGGCCGATAAGCACGTTTTGCTTCGCTCGCTTTCTGATACTTCTCCAATAATTGAGCGAACGTAACCTTACTTTTCCTCCTTCTGTGCTTATTGCTGCCTTTTTCCCTTTCATCATTGCAGGCATCGGTCTTTGTATTTCCACGCTGCCCCCCAGTGTTAGGCGTGCTCGTTGTAGCCTTGATGGAACACCCGTCTTCAAGGTTGTCGGCTTGAATATTATCCTTGCTCGACAACATGATCCCATCATCTCCAGTGTCTACCCGTCCGTCTTGGGAAGAGCCGACTTGTGGTAGCCGAGTCAACCGGTTGACAATCAGCTTGTGTTTCAACAACTTCCAATCGTCCTTCGAAGTCCGATTGTGCATCATGAAACTCATCGCAGTCTTTGTCATCCTGCTTGAACGAATTGGGCATTCGCTCTTGTCTTGACGGCTTGACATAGTGATCTTCTATGTTAATTGTATTAGCCGGCGATGCCCCGACAATGTGATCTCCTATGCCCGGACTGAGCGTACACTGCTCATCCCTTAGCCGATATTGGGATACCGGCTTTGGAATTAAGAAACCGAGTGGTGCCGGCTTGACGATATCCAACTCGGTTGTGCATCTCCTTTCACCTTCTTTTTCCGATTTTTCTGAATTGGTTATCTTGAAGGACTTCGAACTTGGCTTTGTGTTTCTGCAATCAAAATAGCTACAGAATATACGTCTCATCTGAGAGCAAATATTAGCCGGGCATGAAACAAGCAAAGTTGTCCATATAAATATAAAGCATAGCCGGCATGGCAGGAACAACTTTGATTGCGAAAGATTGTCACTATAAGCCTCTATGAATGGTATGATTTGTTGACCGGCATTATTAGTGACAAGATTATCCCTAACACACAAATTACTTATCTCGACTGGTCTTTTAAAGTTAACAAGAATTTTATCATTGTTTGCATCAACATTATTATTTTGACTGAATCGAAAGATAAGTAAATTGTCGGCTGGGCATACCTCTTCGAAGATGTTGAGAGGTTGAAATTCTGGTATGTTAGGAACAGTATTGCTTTGTTCCGCCTCTGGATAACTCTCTGACGCCTTATCTTCCTCTGTTGGCTTGTCGGACCCGGCTTGTATGCCTGACTCGTCATTGCCTGAACCTCTGAGTTCGGCTTCTGCGAAGTCGGTCTTGATAGCCGAAACGAGCTCTTTCTGCTGTCTTGACACGGCAACTCTATTGCATGAGCCGGCTTTATTAGCCGAAGCCGGCTCTATCATAATAGCCGAATCATCCTTGTCTTGATTGGCTTTCAGAGCTTCGTCTTCTTGTCTCTGTAACGCAGAGGATTCAACATGATTGTTGCATGGAAGAATATGAGTTGCGTAAAACATCTGCAGGTCTTCCTCATCACGCTTCTTCTTGAGTGCTTCAAACTCCTCTTTGCGCTTTATCCTGATAACTTCATAACCCTGGCGTTGTTCGTCGGATAATTCTTCAAAGGTTGGCTTAATGAAGTCACTGATATCAGTCTCAGGATGAAATTGCCCCCCAATTCTTTCGGTTTGTTTCGGCCATGAGTTGCCGAAATTTTGCAAATGTGCAGGGGAAGTATCATAAGCCGGCATGTATGTTCCTGCAGAATCATCACTAGTTCGGCTATCTCCATGAAGGTGAGCCGAATCGCGAATGTCAGTAGCAACATAAGGTGCCGACTGATTGATCACGTAGGGCACTGTATAAGCCAGCTGGGAATAACCGGCCAAATTGCTGGTACCAGCATAGCCGATTTCCCCATCCATCGGCCTGTTTGGGGACGACCCAGCATATTGCGAGTCGGCAGCTGATGGATAAAACCGTGAGACATCCTCTTGCCCGTGAGGTGTCCCATATTGATTTGTCGAGTAACCCATGTTATTCGTCGGCCTATGATGTGGGGCAGCCGATGCATGAGAACTCAAACGTTCCCGTAGGTTGTCAAGAATGCCATCTATAACTTCTTCAATGCGAACTTCTATCGGCCTCTGCTCATAGCCATATGGAAGATGACTAGTGCTAGCCGATAAAGCATGCTTGAAAGAATCGACATACGGGTTGCCGGCATCTATGTAATTGGCATGATGATACATGTTACCGTTTTTGTAGATTGCCGCCTTCTGATGCGCTCCTCGTAGCAAGAACGGGCTGGAGACCGTTCGATGCTTCGTCCCCAGCGGAGTCGCCAAAAAGTGTGTTGCGCTAGAAACGCGTCACACGAACACGTCCTCGTGTACCCGCGGCGCCGGGGCAGATGCTCCGCAACTCGCACCACGGCAGGCCGGCTGGAAGCGCGATACGCAAGACAATCCAGCCGGCGCTTTTGATGACCAGACGCCCCGCTTGCCCGGGAGGGACCCCGTCAGGGCTCGCGGCGACGATTGTCTGCTCCAGGTCGGCCTGACCGCCCCTAGAGCCTCGTGGATCCGCAGACTTCCGCCATGGCCGGCTTACGAAAGAACGAGAAGCATAGGTACAAGGGTGAGGGATAAATTGAACACGCAAAGGTGTGATAGATTGATAGATTCGATTGATGTTATTCAATCGGCCGTCACCTCTCACACATATATATGAGGCGGCTGGACTTGCCGTACAAGCATAGGACTTTCTTTACAAGGAAATTACATCAAAACCGTCCTAAAAACCCTAGTCATATTCCATATAGTACTCTTTCCCGCAGCTTCCTGTGTCCTGCTCTTTATTGTGGGCTTAGAAGTTGCATACGAACTCGGATTGCAATGAACCGAACATCAAACTTCTTCGTCTTAGCAAGGCGAATAGCCTAACACGGGCCGTTCCGCCAAATAAGAACGTTTTGGTGACTTTACCGGCTAGCGAGCCTGATTATGGGACAACCCGATACGTGATAAGCTTGCCGGCTCACCAAGTAAGAAATCACGTCATGCCGGCTCATCCTCTTCACGATACATGGTGGCGCCGGCTTGTGCCGACGACTGGGTAATGGCGGCATGTATGCCGGCTTCTGGGACAATGTCGTCTCCTTGGTGAATATCGGCTCCGGGTCAATGGCATGCTACTGAGAATGCCGACTCCTGGATGATGACGGCTCTGGCCGGCTTCTGGGTGTGTGCCGGCTTTGGGATGATGTCCCGCTTCTGGTAATATTGACACCTGACTGATGGTGGCTCTGGTGCATTCCGGCTTTACACCGGCTCCTGGACATTGCCGACTCCTAGATGGCGACCGATGCCCGCCTCTTCGAAGAGCGTTGGTTCTTGGACAATGCCGGCTTTTGACAATAGTCAGCTTCCGGGACACGGTGACCTGCAGCCTTGGCCTGCCGATTGGGACATAGCTTGTCTCTTTACTCTATTTTCATATCATGATAACCTACTGTATGCAAACCAAATGATATCCAGTACGAGGTCATCCACGTGCAAAAAACGGGTGCAAACACATTTGCATAACTAACAAATGCATGCCAATAAGTAATAAGTAAAGGAGACCGGAACAAGAAGACAGGTCCGACGAGGCAGCAGGATTAGAGCTGGCCGACGTGGGCCGCACCGGGCAATAATATCTCTCGCCCTCCATATTCCTCACTCACAATATTCGGTGCGAGTAAATACTAATATTAAAGAAAAAATCGTCACAGAGTCTGACTACTGGCCCCACACACACATCTTCGATGCCCGCGAGTATAATCGTCCTCGTCGTCGTCGTTGCTTCACCGTTGCTTCTCCAGAGCCGTGGTCTCGCGTGCAACGGCCAGCTAAAAATCTCACGTACAGGTGGTCCCGACATTTTCCCGGGCCTACCCACAGCGACTCCGGCGGCCGTCCCTGCTGCAGGGGACGGACGGCGCCTTTCCCCTCCCTCGCCTCGCTTCTTCTTTTTCTTTCCGCCGCGGCAAACCGTGAGACGAGACGAGACGACCCCCACCCGATCGAGCCCCATAATTCCAATCCATTCATTGCTGCTCCCTCGCATATATAAGCGCGGCCTCGTGGGGTGGGAGGGAGCTGCTGGTCATCATCTCGTCTCGGGCGAGGCCAAGATCAGATCGGGGACGACGACGGCGCCGGCGGCGACGATGTTCAGCGGGACGCAGCAGAAGTGCAAGGTGTGCACAAAGACGGTGTACCCCATGGACCAGCTCTCCACCGACGGCGCCGTCTTCCACCGCGCATGCTTCAAGTGCCACCACTGCAAGTCCACCCTCTCGGTATGGATGGATGCCCGCGCATGTCGCTCTCTTCTTATCTGTATCTATTTCTTCTCCCCTCGCCATCCCTGCTCTTCTTTGGATTGGTCCCGTTAGCTAGACATTATTTTTTGAAGAGAATATGCTTAATTGTTGATGGATCTGTAGGATAATGTGTCATGTCTCCCTCTCTCATGTAGTAGTCCGTAGATCTGGTGCGACTTGCTCTGCTGAGTGGATCTGGTGCCCGACTTTTATGTCAGGATTGTGTGTTAAGGAGATCATAGTTTTTGACCGTTTCACGTTTGATGGCTTGATAGTAGTAAAAAAAAATTGTGGAAATTTTACCTGTTGATCTTCTAGCTAGAGGAGGAATTGCGATGATTCTTACATTGTTTTGTGATTCCACAGTTTAGCAGCTACTCCTCCTTTGAAGGGGTGCCATACTGCAAGCCCCATTTCGCGCAGCTGTTCAAGGAGACAGGGAGCTACAACAAGAGCTTCCAATCACAGTCCCGTATGTTATTTCATTCAATACCAAACCGCAAACTCCAAAGAAAAATGTTTATTTCTCGATCGGTGTTCTCATGTATTATTCTTCTCTGTCTTGTGTCTTTCAGCCTTAAAATCTACAACGGAGAAGTTGACTCCTGAACTGGTATGTACCATAGACCCCCTACATTTATGTCTTGCCTGTTTGCATGCCAAATTATGCAATAATGTTGTGTTGGTATGCTAATCTTTATGTGAAATGTGCTATTTCAGACTAGATCGCCAAGCAAAGCTGCGGGTATGTTTTCGGGAACACAGGACAAGTGTGCCACTTGTGGTAAAACAGCATACCCTCTTGAGAAGGTATAATGTCTCGGAGTTATTCTATTTGTTACTTGATATATTTGGACCTAGACGTCCAGCTCATGAAGATGTACTACCTCTGTTTCAGAATATAAGACGTTTTGGTTTGCTATTTTTGCTTACTGTAACATCTTATATCTATGAACCGAGGTAGTACATTTTTAGTCATCTTTGTCATTTCATGGAAGAATTAAAGCTTCAGAAGTTAACAACCACCAACATATCGTTTTTGTGGTGAATCACTAAGGCCCCGCTTGGGATCTCGTTTATTAGCCAAAATGATCGGTTAGAATTACGGAGCCATCCACCTCCGGCAGAAAATAAGAAGGAGCTCCGGAATATTCTCCGCTCCGTAATTTGTAAACCCCCATCCAAGCGGGCCCTAAGGTTTTGTTCAGCCTTCATTTTACTCAGTGTGATAACGACTTGTACAAGTTAGGCTGCCAGAATTCATCACAATTGTCTTGAATCATTAGTTCCCTTTTCAGTTGTACCCTAAATCTTTCAGAACATGCAGGGCTTATCGATAACTCATACCTAGCTGTTAAAATAAATCTTGCAGGTAACAGTTGAAGAAAAATCCTACCACAAGTCCTGCTTCAAGTGCTCTCATGGAGGCTGCGCCCTTTCGCCGTCCAATTATGCAGCTCTGGAGGGCATCCTCTACTGCAAGCACCATTTCTCCCAGCTTTTCAAGGAGAAGGGGAGCTACAACCATCTGATCAAGTGTGCATCGGACAAGCGCGCAGAGGCACAAACAGCACTGGACGCACAAGCAGCGCAGGCGGCGGCCGACACCTCATCCTGATTTATTGACGTTATCCCCAAAGTGGTTTTTTGGGGGGCAATATACGGAGGCGTTCCCTTTCTTTACTTGTGCTCTGTTGTATGCTGTGTTCTAGCTCTGGGGATAGGAGGACCTATCTATTTCTTATCCCCTTCAGTGCTAGCTCGATCACATTGTTGAACCATGGAACTGATGTCATTTCAGAAGAATTTGAGATTGTTGTGCATCATGTGCTAGGCACTTTCCTCTGTTCGTGGTTATACCGAGTTTCTTGTGAAGCTCGATTGTTCAATTGCCTTGCCGGACATCTCTTTGCTGACTGGTTTGGCATTTGCTCGGTTGTTTCACAATCTATGAACGTAACTTACGAATTTCCTTGGTCGCATAACTTCTAAACCATAGAATGAACAAGCGCTTACAGAATAGCTAGATTTCAAGTATTTCAAACGCAAGATTGGTGTACAATTATGTATGCTGTAAAAAATAGAAATCCTACTGCTATAGACTCCTTGTCAAACTCATGTATCATGTCCAAGATCCATTCCATACCGTACAGAAAAAAAACCAGAGTTGACACATCACAAGTAAAGCCCCAGCAGTTTCAACCACTACATCTACAGAGATACATGGTGTTTCCCAGTTCGTTAACCCTACCCTCTTTCCGTGTCTTTGTTGAGCCAGAACAAAACACAATTCTACAGAAGCCCTGCTATGACATGTAATTCAGTAGGCCACAAGTCAGCTCGCGGCTGTTCTCCAATTTTCCCCTGCGTATACAGCTTCACTTCCAAGTTCTTCCTCTATTCTTAGCAGCTACAAGAGGATGTGCAAAGCTGTCAGAGATCATTCAAGACAAAACAAGAGGCTTCTGAGATAGACAATGCAGAAAGGATTCAACAGAAAACCTGATTGTATTTAGTGAGGCACTCTCCACGGCAGGGGGCGCCAGCTTTAATCTGTCCAGCTGCTGCACCAACAGCCAGGTCGGCGATGAAAGAATCATCAGTGTCCCCAGACCTATGTGACACCATCACACTCCAATGAGCATCCTTTGCCTGTTTCACAACCTCTATGGCCTCAGTGACGGTGCCCACTTGATTTGCCTACATATATATTTAAAACAGAACAGACATATCAGGTATACATAACAGATGAACCGTCTGGGTAGTGAAACATATTAAGAGAGCAATGAAGAATCAAGGAGGCAAATACTACATGTGCAGACAGGTGGCTAGTCTTCCAGTGAATTCAAGTAACAAAAGGATGACTATCCATGTGAGTATTTCAGATTGATTCCCATGGTAATGTTAAATGCCCTTATAACCTCAACTCATGTCATGAAAAATTAATAAGCATTTAACCGAAGGAGTGACATTTGGATAAAGAATCACACTGGGTATCTACTATCTAGGCACAGGTGACTGTAATTAGTGCAAATGAAGTCTGCCTAGTTCCACCTTTAAAAATGCGTAATTCCAGAGTCTTTTCTATGTGGTATTATTAGTCTCTGACTGTGCAACTAACTTACACAAAGCAACACTAAACAGTTTAGAAAGATCAATAAACAAATGAATGAATTGTGATTTACCTTGAGAATAAGAGCGTCACAAGTATATTCATTCACGGCCCGCTTAATGCGCTCAGGATCTGACATCAATAAATCGTCTCCTACAACCTGCGCATGTATTATGGCATGAGCTCCTGAGTCCTGACAAAAATACAAATAAAGAGGTGCAAAAGAACACTATGCACCTGACATAGCTCTAGGGTGGTAAACTTTTTTGAGTGTTCCCAGTCATCTTTGTCAAAGGGCTGTACAATGGAGACAAGGGGGTATTCTTGCGTGGTAGGAAAAAAGGAGAAACTATAAGGTTCATGAAATCAACAAATTTATCCCTCAAAAGATGTCAATCCACAAATAAGTAGTCTTTACTATTAAATACCTGAACAAAGCTGACTATACATCTCAATCATATCATCTGCGGTTTTGAAATTCTGCCCCGATTTCTTAGCAGACTTGAACTCCAGGTCATGTTTCTTTCCTGCGAAGAGAGTCATGAGTAAGCAGGGAAGTTATCTCCGTAAAATAGTAAGAGTAACTAACAATAGCCTATAATTTAAATTACATTGCTATTCAAGTTCACTGTTTCCATGTATCATGGTTGTACAGTTCTAGATGCAAGTACAACAAGTAAGATTTCAGTGCAATAGATTGATCTGTTGGTGCCTGACTGGCAAAGAGGCAGGCTGATCAAAATGGTATGATTTAGCTTTGCTGGCATGATAAGTTATAGGTGACGGTGACAGCTGTAGAACAAGAAATCATGAAACAAAATAGAAGTTGGAAAACATGATAAGCACGAGCGACAGATTCTTTTAACACAGCAATGATGTGGCATTATCTGTGTGATCTATGGTACTGCTTATATTTCTGTTGGGTGTGTAGCCATGTAGGTGCACAAGATGTTATTCTTAGCAGTATTATGTTAACTATGAAGGATACATGGAAGATAGAGATTTCATTCTTTTATCCTTACCTACACAAAAATCAGTAGCAGCGACATCAATTGCTAATTTGATCCTTCCATTATATCCAGCTCTATCTATTGCCGCAATGACAAGATCCAGGCCTTCAGTTATACTGAACATTGATCCAACATAGATTATGTTGAAATCCATATGTAGGTACCATGAGGGGGAAATAAGAACGAAGCACATGAGGAAAAAGTAAAATCATTCCTTACTTGCCTGGAAATATTTGGAGCAAATCCACCATCATCGCCAGTGTTGCAACTGTCTGCGCCATACTTCTCCCATATAATATCCTAACAAATCGTTGGTAAGAATTGTCAACGAAAATCAGCATAACTTATCTGTGCAGCCCTGTTTTAAGTTTTCAGTGCTTTGCCTTGGGAAAATCTACCATCATAAATTAGTGCGAACCAAGTTAACACAGAAACGGGCATTAGAAGGCTGACATAGGACGTTAGGTTCCATATCAACACAATGTTTCCTACACCGTTTGATGGGCAGCTAGAAGGCTGGTCCAAATACGGGACTGGACAACATGCATATACTCAAGAAAATCTGCATGCTATTATTATCTAAAGATATCTCTGAAGAAATTCTTAGAAATGGAGAGCACCTTCAGATGATGATATGTCTCTGAGCCCATCTGCATTGCTTCTTCAAAGTTTTTTGCACCAACTGGAAGGATCATAATTTCCTACAGATAACAAACTTTACTTGAAGGTGGGACACAAAAAACACATTACATTATATTGAGATGTCGATCTACATGGACCATCTTAATAATGTGCTCATTAAAAAAATGAGTCAACAGGAAGAAACAAGGGAGCAACAATCTCTAACTTTGCAAAGTTTTGGGATTTGTAGAAGAACCTAAGAGAGTTTCTTAGCAGTTTGCAAAGCAATGTTTGCTACAAACAGTAATTCTAAATGTGAAGTGGATATACTTGAATCGGAAGACTATTTCCAGCATGAGTTCCACCATTAATGACTGTAATTGCAGGGACGGGAAGCGTCGTAGCACTTTTACCAACAAGATCTGCTATATGCTTGTACAGCGGAACCTGCACAGAAATAGGCAAACAATGATAAGAATTTGCTTATCGTGACAGGCTCAAATTTAACCTCAAGCGCAGATAAGGAAGATAAGTAATACCTCTTTCTCAGCAGCACCAGCTTTACAAGCTGCAATTGATACAGCCAGCATAGCATTCGCTCCAATCTCAGTCTGCATAACATATTTTCATAGTTCATTAGCTTTTGTTTCAGAAGGGTGCATTACATGCTAAACTAGTATTCATGAAAACCATCGAAAAAGGCACATCATTTCCAGCAGGGAAGCCTACAACAGAGCAAGCCAGTGCCAAATATTGCCACCGTGTAGCAGAGTATACAATTGTTTGTGATAAGGGGAAACTCTGCACAGTATAGCACACTCGTATAATCACATCACTCATTGTATACCTAAACTAGGAGTAGAATTTCAAAATGTAGGAGCAGATTAATTGATGACAATGAGAAGAGGAACGGATCAGGGTTTTGGCGATGATGTACCTTGTGGTGAGCCTTGTCCAAGTCCATGATGGCCTGGTCGATCTGCGCCTGCTGCTGCGGATCCATCCCCACGAGCGCCTCCGACACCTTTCCGTTGATCAACCGCACCGCGTCGGCGACCGCTTTGGCGAGGAGCCTCCGCTTCTCCGCGTCCCTCGTGGAGTCGACCGCGGCGCCGTCGGGGGCGCCCGCCCCGGCCGCGGATGCGCGGTGCACGGCCTTGTTGGTGTGCAGGTCGACCTCCACGGCGGGGGCGCCGCGGCTGTCCAGGATCTGCCTGGCACGCACCTGCGTGATCACGGCAGGCGCCGCCCGCCGCATGTGGGTCGAGATGAATAGCACCGGGTCGGCGGCCTTGGCGCGGACCGCCGCGTTCACGGCCTCCTCGATCTTGCGCGGGAGCAGGTGCTTCTCTAGGTACTCCTGCACCGACATGGCTGCGGCGTAGTCTGCTCCAGTCAGCAGGCTGTTCTTCTCCGCCGCGATTGTGCTCGAGGATTTGTAACGAGTTGCTGGCCTGGGCAGGCAGAGGAAGACCAAAATGCCGTGGGTTGAAAGATCAGAGACTAGACAGCTCCGATATGGGCCAATGTCAAGCTGGGCCCAACAAAAAAGAACAAAAATCTTTTTTTTTGAAATAGAACGCACACATTCTATTAGGACACGGCACGAGATGCATCATCTGGAACCCCGACAACCACACGCAGTGGCGGATCTAGAATGAATTCCGTAGGGGTGCCAAGCTAAAAAATGTCCTACTAAGCCTTAGCATTTAGCTGGAATTAAACCAAATACTAGTACCTAAAAGAAGTTTTATATTTTTGGAGGGGGTGCCATGGATGACATCCATGGCACCCCCAATGGATACGCCCCTGACCACACGTATTGGTTGTTCTGGTCCATTCCCATGCCCATCGCTGTCAAAACATGAGCAGGTTTATTACAGCCCCTAGGGCAATACTCAACTTTGTAATCTATAAATTCCATAGCTAGCTGGTACTTAATGTCGAGGAAGAGTTGTCCAAGGCGAGCTTGGTCCTGCGACGATGACTCAATGACACTCTTCAGAACTTGGTTGTCTGTTGAGATGATCACCCGTCCAATACCCATTTGGTCAGCAATGCGAACGACATTTTGTACCGCCAAAAAAGAACAAAATTCTTCAGGGAGTGAGTTCTCAGTTTTTTTTTTATTCCTAAAAAGAAAACTTTAATCGTTAACCGAGTGAGTTCTTACCAAGGGAAAAAGTCCATTTTAAACCCTGAACTCGTAGAAGGTCAGCGAAATGAACCCTGAACTCCAATTCCCGGTCATTTGAACCCTGAATTTACGGATCCCGGTCTAAATCGAACCCTGCATTTTACGAAACATATGTATATAACTAACAGATCCCTGGATTCTACGAATAGGTCCCTGACAAAAATTAAAAAAATGCAATCAACTCCCCAATCGTTGGAGCTAGCTACCCGCACGGGGAGGCTGCACGGAGGAGCTAGCTACCAGCACGGTAGCCTACAACTCCCCAATCGCAAGGCGTCCCACAGCTCCTTGGGGTGGAGGCTGCAAGGGGAGCTGCAGTTGCGCTCAAGCCCCGTTGTGTGGAACACGATTTTGTCGAAGGAGTTCATGTGCGGGGAGTCCACGGTGACAAGCCCTACGAGGGGAGCGGCGCGCATGCCAGGTCCAACGGCAACGACCTGTAGGGTGTGTGCGGCTGCGAGCTCGGGTCGTGGGCGGTGGCGGCGACGAGTAGGCGTGCGGCGGCGGCGAGCAGGTTTACAGCGGCGGTCAGCATTAGTGCAACAGTGAGGCTCCCGTGCGCGCTGCTACCGTGCGGCCATCTCCGTCCCCATGCGTCACCGTGGGGCGGCCACCCGCTGCACTGCCTGCCAGAGACCTTCTGGCCGCGCTTGACTCGAGCAGCGTCCCGCTTGTCCCTCGATCGAGTGAGGATTGGAAAAGAATTTGGGGAAGAAGATAGATATGACGTGTGGGTCCCACTGTCATTGAGAGAACCATGTCATCCCGGCCGGGATGTTCTTTTCCCGGTGTGCCAAATATGTCCTAGGGTTTGATATAGACCGGGATTCGTAAATTCAGTGTTCAAACGACCGGGATTTGGAGTTCAGGGTTCATTTCGCCAACCCCTCTACGAGTTCAGGGTTTAAAATAGACTATTTCCTTTTTTGAAACACGCAGATGCACCTTATTAACGCACATATATCCTATCCTTATGGATACCTCTCTCTAAGACTGACCAACTATTCATATCTTGAGATTGATTAAGTCATTATTGATGTCTCGTTTTTTAAAAATTTAGGCCTAATAAAAAATACCAGTATCAAATCTAGGATTTAAACTCTAATGGGTTGGGATACAACCCCTTCAAACCATGTTACTACAATTCTTATTTGATAGGGTGACTTTGACCTTTTTCAAATACACGGTAATAGAGTGGTAATAGAGCGCATGTTGCTTCATGTTTCTTTTTCGCGGAGGGTGTGATGCTCTTGCTCCATAACACGTGTTGCACGGATAAATACGTTTTTCTTTTCTTTTTGTTTTGCTTTATTTTCCAACTTTTAAGAAGTGTCAGTTGGTGCCGCTTGAACGCTATGGGTTGTATTGTTTTCAAAACTTGTTTTTCAGATAAACCGAGCCACCTTTCTTTTCATGATCAATGATTTTTGTCAAATAAAAAAACCAATCTTGCTCAATCTTATGGCCTTTGTTGCAATCTTTCAATTCATATTGAATGCATGATTTGACTGGGCTTCGTCAGTTCTTACGACAGAGTTTAGCAGTAGAATTCTTAGGGGAGGGCCTAAACCAGGAGGATTACAAACAAGCTCTCCGTATTGTTTAAATTAAAAATAAGAAATAAATCTTGAAATATGCAGGTCACAATTTACCACGCTGTGTTAACGCAAGCCTACTCTGGAAGGTTCATGTATTGTGGCGACTCTTCTGGACTGAAGGCCAACAGACGAATGAAAGCTAGTGCCGTCTGGTCCTCTCGTGGAGATGATGGAATTCTCGAGAGACACACTCCCGAAACTACTCTTCCTCACATCTATAAATGACCCCCCTTTCCCCGTCCAGAGGAACCAACGAAGTCTGAATAATCAATTTCAAAAAAAAAAAAAGTCTGAATAATCGACAAGAAGCTCTCGCGAATCGCTCACCATTCCACCGGCACCAACCAGGTCGAGTCCCTTCCCATCCAGACCGACAATGTCGCTAATCCGCCGCAGCAACGTGTTCGACCCCTTCTCGCTCGACCTCTTTGATCCCTTCGACAGCTTCCCCTTCGGCTCCGGCGGCAGCAACAGCGGCAGCCTCGTCCCACGCACTTCCTCTGACACGGCGGCCTTCGCCGGTGCACGCATCGACTGGAAGGAGACCCCCGAGGCGCACGTGTTCAAGGCGGACGTGCCCGGGTTGAAGAAGGAGGAGGTGAAGGTGGAGGTGGAGGACGGCAACGTGCTGCAGATCAGCGGCGAGAGGAACAAGGAGCAGGAGGAGAAGACCGACACCTGGCACCGGGTGGAGCGCAGCAGCGGCAAGTTCCTGCGCAGGTTCAGGCTCCCGGACAACGCCAAGGCGGAGCAGGTGAAGGCTTCCATGGAGAACGGCGTGCTCACTGTCACCGTGCCCAAGGAGGAGGTCAAGAAGCCAGAGGTCAAGTCCATCCAGATCTCCGGGTAGAGGTCTGTGTGGCCTGAACTGATGCACCATGGAGTGGAGGTGCAGAGAAGCGGCGGCTGAGTTTGTTACGAGTCGTTCTGATCTAATCTCATGTAATAAAGTCTTGAGTCTGTGCGAGTGCGTCCGTGAGTTGTCTAGTCCGTGAGTTGTCTAGTGTGTAATTTGGTCTGAAACCGGAGCCAGTGAGTCTCTCTTTCTGATGTTTCGAGTAAGTTCTGGTTTGTTGTTCATCAGGGTCTGTGCTAGACGCGACGATGTTGCTCTGTTGTTAACGAGCGTCTGTGCTCGATGCTGGTCTCATTAAACTAGTACTAGCTGAGTAGCTGTTGCCAGTTGGTGTTCACTACGTTCAACTTGCTAATTTCGTTGGCCATGTGGATGAGATCGAGACTTAAAGCTAATTCTAAGCATAAAACACTTCGATTTTGGATTGTGAGAAATTATCCAGCGGTCTCACGGTCTGCAGTTTCTAGTAGAAATTGAAGCCACACGAAGTATTGTGATGATTTCTGACAAAAAAAACTCCATTCTCTGCATGGAATTGGATGCCTTCCGCCGAGGTCTCATTTCCTTTGTAACCATAGAAAGGAACGGCTCTTCTCGCTATCCAATGGGTCATGTTCAGCCAACGCCGTCTCCGACGCGATTCGGATGGCTGACTCGGCCGAGATTTGATAAAACCGACGCGATTCGGATGGCTGACTCGGCCGAGATTTGATAAAACCGACGCGATTCGGATGGCTGACTCGGCCGAGATTTGATAAAAGCAATGGAAACATAAATGGGAGGACCATGGGTCCGTTCAAGGCAGTGATCGACAGGTTGGAGTAGCTCAACCCAATGAGCTTGTGACGAGTACTGACTGAATAGAGTGTTATGATAATTGTGGTTTTCATCTCGAGTGTCCACTGCCATTAAGAGAAGAGAATCCTCCGGTCTATCTGGAGCATATCTCTAAGAATACTAAGCTCACTAGAAATAGATGCTTCTACTTCTCCCACATGTACACATTATGATGGACCCCACTCATATTTCACTTTATATTTAGTTATAGTTCACAATTTTAAATTTAGTTTAAAAAATATTCTATTGGATATATTATATATACATATGTTTGTACTTATCTACTAAATTTTTGTGAAATAAGAAGGGATTACTATCTTAAAAAACAAAACAAAAATCATTTCCCCTGAAAATTACTCTTTCTGTGTAGACAAAAATACAAAAAAAAATCTAGAGTTTGTAGAATATGTGCACGTAGTGGTATGTTTTATTTCAAAAAATTGAAAGCTAAACATGTCGTTTTGATTTTTTTTAAACGACATGTGGTGAGTTTGGAGCTACCGGAGAGATATCCGATAACCCTCTCTCTTATCTCTGCCTAGCGTCCACCATAGCGCCATGCCGCTTATGCCACACGACAACGACACCGTTTCTCTCCCTCCGCCTCCCTCGAGTCGTATTGTACCGAAACCAACCGTCCCTATGCAAAGTTTGCCTTTCTCTCCCTACACATCTCTACACAAAGTTTGCCCTTCACTCCACACACACCTCTGGCTTCGTGAAACACTTGGGACTACATGGCACCTCATCCCTGATGCCACGTGACACCATTTCTCTCCCTCCGCCTCTTTCAAGTCGTATTGTATCGAAAACACGCCATTGAGCTGACTTCTACGATCCTCACAGTAGTTGCATGCGAACACCCATGTCGCCTCCCGCACCGGCCACCGCTATCACCGTTGTTATTGGTAGTGTTCGACTCTCCAATCCTAATGCCGCCCCTCAAGTCCATTGGTAACTTGCATGCTACGTGCGCTCAAACTATATGTCAAAGAAGGGTATTTCTACAATTCAATATATAATGGTTGGTGGTATGACCATTTAATTTTTTACAATTTATTTTATACAATCTAGATCTAATGCATAGATTAATATTGCATGTAAACAGTTTAATCTCTTAGTTTGCTCTATATTTTTGTGAATTCTTTAGTATTTATTGGTGAAATGTTCCTCTGTTTTTATATAGTATGGGCCGTATTCGATGCAATTTATTTAAATATGTTAGGACATAATTATGCCAACTATTATTGATTTTGGGATAATTTATGTCGGAAAATATATTTAATTTCATTATATTAAAATCAATGACCATCACTGTAAGACCTCGATGCCTAATCTAGCTCTTTGAGTTTGCAATGTTCATCATACAATGTCTCTATATTTGATCAAATCATTATAGAACCATGTACACAATTTAAATTCTATGGCATTACAACTAAATAATTATGTCCCTTCTCTACTTCCATGTAGTGATCGAGTTGTACTATTTTTTCATCATTAATATTGTTTTATAAGTATGTTTTGCTCAAAGTATTTTTTTTATCTATCGTTTGTTCGTATTAGGACGGACGCGGCAACGTGCGTCTTTTCCTTCTAGTATATATATACAGCCAATGACCATCGCTTTCTTTGACGAGAGAGGCAGAACACCATCCAGCTTCCGCTTCACGTTTGATTGCAAGTCAGTCCTCCGGTAATATGATACTTTATTTAGCCCGTTCCAACAATGGTAAGTCCGCCCTTAGAACTTTTTCTTTGAATAAAACAGAAAGTGACGAATAACACGACCCGTCAGGTTCGAACTGACATAGGTTGGACCAACACCTATCTCCACCAAGATAAGAAGGAATCGCTTTTATCAAACTCTCGAAGAATTTCGAAGAATTGGGTAGAAAGGTATCTTTCTGCTCTCCTCTTCTGAAACCGCACAAGGTTTCGTATTAGTAAAACTAAACTGAAATAAAAATATAATAAGTAACACGAGAGTAAAACTATTTATAGCTAGACAAGTAAAATAAAAACGATAAATAAAGTTTTTTTGAGTTTTTAATTATATAATAATTAAAAGTATTTTTATATTTTCTAATTTAATTAAAACTGGATTAAAAAGTATAATGAAATTGTTGAAAAGCTGTTTCTTATAATAAAAGATGGACCGGGTTCACGGTTTCACTTATCTACTCTCTCATAACATGTTGTTATAGTGATCATAAAACAATTCAGAAGTAATATAATATTAGTGAAACTTAATTATGTGAAGGATAGTATCATATAAGCATCACATTCTATTCACATTCTATTTTAGAGATGATGCAACACATGTCTCTTATACTCTTCTAGAAAGGGAATTCTGATTGATCAAACAAGAGATTCAATGCATTATCGTTATGCTTTGGCCAGGGGAAAATGGAAGTCTCGAATGGACGAACAGGAAGAAGCAAGCTGAAGAAAGACACGAAAGAGAGTTGATACTCCCCTCGGATAACTGAAAGGACATGGTGCTCATGCACCCAAAATGTATCTACTTTTTCAAGTACTTTGCTCCATAATTTGTTCTGGAATCTTTCCATACTTGATTAAAACTGTAGAATCTGACGTTGTTTTTAGCAAAATCTAATTTCTGCACGCTTTTGTAGGAAATAAAATCGGGGAAAATACCACGCCACTTTTTTTGGAGAAAAAAGGAGTTAGAGACAGACACGAGACGGTGTCCAGGGCCCAAACTAGGGTGCCTCATGCAGCCAGCAGGGGTGGTCGCTGAGCAACTCTAGTTTGGCCCACGGGCGTCACCTCCCCTTCGGCTTTTGCGTACCCCCTCATATATATGAAAAACAGGCTGACCTAAAATGGGAGAGCTTTTCGTTAAACAGAGCATCGCCAAAGCCACGATTTTCGATTTTGGAGACAGATTGATCCAGAATTTCTCCCCTAAGGGAGGGATTCGGAGGCCGTCTTCACCGTCATCTTCACCGCCTTGATGCCCATCAACCATGAGATCCATCTCTATCACCATGGGTGAGTAGTCCGCTGTAGGCATATGAGCTGGATGGGGGATTGGATGAGATTGATCATGTAATTATACTCGTTGTCCGAGATTTGAGGGGTTTGTCTTGAAGATATTCTTGTATTGTGTTTATGCACTTTAGCTATGTTTAATGTTTGCTACTAGGCCCCGAGTGACATGATTTCAATACTGAACTTATTTTGCCCTATCATATAATTGGGTTTGGTATCTATTTGCAAAGTGTATTGCATGTTATTATGTTGAACATAAGAACCATAAAAGTGACATATAAAGAAAACACGGGGGGAGATGTTTTAGTTTGAGGATTTTATGTGTTCATGAAGTGTTAATTTGTTGTTCCGGGAGGTCTCTTCAAAAGGATAGACCTTAATTACCTGTAGTTCCAAGTTGGCCCCAGTGACGGGGTGTAAACCCGACAAATCACTCGGTTAGGTACCTCGGGTTTCGTATAGAGAGAGAAGTATGGCGGCTGGTGGTTCCGGACGGCTGACAAGCAAAGAGTTTACCCAGGTTCGGCCCCTCATTGTGAGGTAAAGACCTACTCCTGCTTGTCTGATCTGGTATTGATGATGATTACATGGTGGCCGTGATGGCTATGGTGGTCTCGCCAGGGTTTGCCCGGCGATCTATCTGTCTATTGTCTATGGCGATGTCGCCTTGCTATTTCTGTCTATCTGTTGGCTTATCTTTTTGTCTACCCCTCCCTGTCTTTATATATGCAGCCAGGGGGGTTTTACATGAGTCCTAGTAGACTACGAACTGGAGTCCTTGTCTTGCTCTTCAAGTTATTCCTTAACAGCTTCTTGGTCTTCATTGGGCCACCCGGTGGGCCTCATCTTTATTATAGGTCGTAGTGGGGGTACCCGGAAAGTATACCCACGTCAATAGCTTCGGTAACAACTTCGTCAACCATCAGAACAATGATCGCGCCTGCGGTATCGGCGCAAATAGCCTGCTCCTTGGGTATACTTTCTGATGGTTGACGAAGTTGACGTGGGTATACTTTCCGGGTACCCCCACTACGACGTATAATAAAGATAAGGCCCACCGGGTGGCCCAATGAAGACCAAGAAGCTGTTAAGGAATAACTTGAAGAGCAAGACAAGGACTCCAGTTCGTAGTCTACTAGGACTCATGTAAAACCCCCCTGGCTGTATATATAAAGACAGGGAGGGGTAGACAAAAAGATAAGCCAACTGATAGACAGAAATAGCAAGGCGACATCGCCATAGACAATAGATAGATAGATCGCCGGGCAAACCCTGGCGAGACCACCATAGCCATCACGGCCACCATGTAATCATCATCAATACCAGATCAGACAAGCAGGAGTAGGTCTTTACCTCACAATGAGGGGCCGAACCTGGGTAAACTCTTTGCTTGTCAGCCGTCCGGAACCACCAGCCGCCATACTTCTCTCTCTATACGAAACCCGAGGTACCTAACCGAGGGATTTGCCGGGTTTACACCCCGTCACCCAGTGAAATGGGCAGATAGGACAATAGATGTTGTGCAAATTCTCTTGATACTAACGCACAACTATTTTAGGAGCAATACCTCACACATCAGAGTTAGAAAAATATCCCATTGCTATTTTTATTTTATTACATGATCAATCTTGTTCATGCAGCACCCCGCTATCACCTCATGCCTACGTTTTAGTCTCTGAAGTTACACTTTCACTATTTTCGATGAAAACTGAAAAACCGTTACAACTACTGATGTTTTATTTTCTTGCTTGAATCAAATTACTATCATCACCGTTTCTTTTGTGAGTTAATTGATATATAGGTGTGGTTGAGAGTGACGTCTCAATTGCTAAAGTCTTATTGGTATTTTTGTGTTCCCCTTGAGTCGAACTATAAATTTGGGTAATACTTCCCATCGAAGATTTCAGCGTTACCCTTATGGGTATCAAGACATTTTCTGGCGCCGTTGCTGGGAAGCCTAACTTTATTGGTAAGACCACTTGTTATCATTTACTTGCTGCAACTATTTGTTCCCAACTATGGGAAAGGATAAGAATTCTCCGAAAGAACCGAGGCCTTCCACTACTCGAAGAGTTACAGATTTGCCAACTAGGCCCAACTTTTCACCTAATGTTGTTTCTGCTGCTGTTACTCAAAAGGGAAGTAATACTTTACCTGGTTCACCATTGTCTAAGATGTCAACAAGTACTGAAAAAATTTAATATGTGGTAACATAGATAAAGAAGTGACACATGATTTATCTAAGTCTCCCGCTATTGATAATGTAGAATCTGAATTGGAGGATAATGAATATTATGATGATGATTGTGAAATTGCATCTGAAGAAGAGATTACTTTTACTAAAGCTTTTATGAATGCAAATTTCGATGAATTGGATAAACTTGATGATTATAAAGATACTCCTCTTGATGAATTTTTTCCTGCAACTAGTAAATCCAATGAATCTGCTATTTATATTAAAGATAAAGATTATGAATTCAGCGTTGATCTTGAAATAATTAGAAAACCTCAGAACTCTAAATTCTATGGGAGAGAGAATGAGTTGCCTTTGAACACATCACTATCTTGCATGATTTATTTGTCTTATTTGGTAAAGATGAAATCCAACAACGATATTACTTCTTAAAATTATTCCCTTTCACTTTAGAAGGAGATGCTAAAACTTGGTACAACTGTTTAGCGCCAAAATCCATTATTAGCAAAGAAGCATGCCTTCGTCAATTCTTTGATAGATATTTTCCTGCTAGTAAGATACATGCTCCAACTCTTGATATTGTGAGCAACGATTCACAAAAGGGAAGAGAGGATTTACCCCAATCTTGGGGGAGGTACCGTGTGTTGCTTAGGAAATGTCCTACCCATGGCTTGAAGGATAATGATTTAGTTGATACGTTTTACAATGGACTAACTGAAACTACTAGATGTTATTTAGATAGCATTGCAGGTAATGTTTTTAGGGATAGGACCATTGATACCCACAAGTATAGGGGATCGCTGAAATCTTCATGTGTAAGTAACTATTTGTTCCCAACTATGGGAAAGGATAAGAATTCTCCGAAAGAACTGAGGCCTTCCACTACTCGAAGAGTTACAAATTTGCCAACTAGGCCCAACTTTTCACCTAATGTTGTTTCTGCTGCTGTTACTCAAAAGGGAAGTAATACTTTACCTGGTTCACCATTGTCTAAGATGTCAACAAGTACTGAAAATAATTTAATATGTGGTAACATAGATAAAGAAGTGACACATGATTTATCTAAGTCTCTCGCTATTGATAATGTAGAATCTGAATTGGAGGATAATGAATATTATGATGATGATTGTGAAATTGCATATGAAGAAGAGATTACTTTTACTAAAGCTTTTATGAATGCAAATTTCGATGAATTGGATAAACTTGATGATTATAAAGATACTCCTCTTGATGAATTTTTTCCTGCAGCTAGTAAATCCAATGAATCTGCTATTTATATTAAAGATAAAGATTATGAATTCAGCGTTGATCCTGAAATAATTAGAAAAACTCAGAACTCTAAATTCTATGGGAGAGAGAATGAGTTGCCTTTGAACACATCACTATCTTGCATGATTTATTTGTCTTATTTGGTAAAGATGAAATCCAACAACGATATTACTTCTTAAAATTATTCCCTTTCACTTTAGAAGGAGATGCTAAAACTTGGTACAACTGTTTAGCGCCAAAATCCATTATTAGCAAAGAAGCATGCCTTCGTCAATTCTTTGATAGATATTTTCCTGCTAGTAAGATACATGCTCCAACTCTTGATATTGTGAGCAACGTTTCACAAAAGGGAAGAGAGGATTTACCCCAATCTTGGGGGAGGTACCGTGTGTTGGTTAGGAAATGTCCTACCCATGGCTTGAAGGATAATGATTTAGTTGATACGTTTTACAATGGACTAACTGAAAGTACTAGATGTTATTTAGATAGCATTGCAGGTAATGTTTTTAGGGACAGGACCATTGATACCCACAAGTATAGGGGATCGCTGAAATCTTCATGTGTAAGTATTAGTATCGATCCCACGAGGAGTAGAAGGTATAAGTATTTATCCTCTAAAATAAGAGTGTCATTTCTCTTATTATCTATGCACTAGATAAACTAAAATGATTAAAAGATGCAAGTGTATTGGGTTTTTGGTGTAGACTTTGCAATAAAGTAAAAAGCTGAGAATAAAATATGACAAGTAAAAGCTCTCAAAGAGAGAAAGTCCAGCCCTCTATGCAGCAAGAGGACAAGGTCAAGTGTGTTTTTCTTATACGTGGAAAACGTTCCCAAGGGCTACATAGACTTCATGGCATAAAGATTTGTAGAACAACACGGTAAATACTTTTTCAAGTTTTAATCTTCTTTGGACGGAGCCTTAATTAGGTGTAGGTAAATAAATAAACTAAACCCCTTATGATGGATCCCAATGGCCAAGTTAATGTGCAACACAAGAATTATTAAGACATAATTGTCCCACCATAGCTATAAACTCTAGGGTCCCCGATATATATCCCCCTAATGCAACTTTATGTATTGGACTAAGGTTTTTTGTCCTCCGAAGTCCTACCCACTCCATTACACTACAGTGCAGCCCTATGAGACCATATAGGTGAAGTGAAGTGTAGTCGATGTTCGCACAACACCATTATAGAACAACATAAAAGATAAAAACTTGACCAAATACTCAACACATGTTAAGTGAAAATCATTGCCAGTCCATCATATGCCCCCAGAAACATAAGAGAACTACTCACAACGCGAAGACATGATATGATTCAATGGAATAAGTGATACAACACAATCCGAAAATATAATCTCCCCATAAAACAATGACGACTAGCTAATCACAAACATGTAGAATAGTACTTAGACAATATCTAGGGTTCGAACAATCTCAAACTATGAGGGGGATGAAGTGGATCACGAAGATGGCGATGGAGATGGTGCTGGTCTTGACGGTGGTGTTGATGGAGACGCCTGAGGGGGGGGGGGGGGGCGATGGAGGAGCCTTCCGGAGGTGATTCCGGCGGCGTTTCCCCCCTTCAATCTTCTCCGGCGGCAGCCTTCTGACTCCTGTTTTGTGTTTATGTATTTCTCCGCCACCTCCTCTCGAAAGACGTTGGGGGAATATTTTTATAGTCGGTTTTAGGTCAAGACGAAGCCACGGAGATGAGAATCGACGGCATCGGAGACTCGAGGGGCAAACGGACATGGCCCACGCGGCCAACGAATCTAGCCACGTGGGGCCTACCCGTTTCCTCCTCGATCTTCCTTTTTTGTGTATCCTTGACTCGTACGTTTCCTTCCTTCCAAAAACTGATCCTCGTAAAATCTTAGGTCATCTGGACGCCGTTTGGGTCCCTGAAACATGAAAATGTAGAAAATTAGGATTTATGACTTCGCAGGGTTAATTCCAGAAAAATAGGGAAACTGTGAATTATTCCCATAAATCAATATAAAACATGAATATAACCCATATATGATGCAAATATGATGGAATAACAAGTAATACAATGCAAAGTTCATGTATGCATTTTACATGCATCAACATCCCCAAGCTTAACCTATACTCGTCCTCGAGTATGAAGGTGATAAAACTAAACATGGACTTGACATTTTATTACTATCAAAGGATATCAAAGATGATTGCTACATAGAGTCAAGGGATAATTGCTTCTGTGCCCTGGTTCTCTCTAGTTTATCTGTTTGTGCCATACCCACGTAGTATCTCTCGTCCGTGTCCTGGCAAATTCGTCGATGACCCGCGGACAGCCAAGAAGGCCGTTTCCGTCTGGTCAACCTCGTTTGACCGTCACTTGGCCTGACTTGTGGGGTCGGCCTGGCGCGGCTCGGCTCGGTTGGAATCGCATCGAGTGGGCCGGGGCACTAGTCTGACTGGTGGGGTCGGCTCAAACTGACCACATCTCCCGCTGTGTTGTTTTTTAGTCCCACCTCGCTAGTTGGGTGTGTGCGCGACCTCTTTATATAGCACAATATTCCAAGGCTATCGTTAGCATTGAACGAAGCGGGGTTTAACCGCTTCTTTCAATGCTTTTTATATCCAGTGTTCAGAATATGCCCCTAAAATAGTAGATAGTTTCGATACGGATGATTAGTCATTAGTCCAAAAAAATATAAGCAATTTCTGGTGTAAAATACGTGTTAGTGTATAGAGTTGCCCCTAAAACTGTAGATAGTTTCGGTACGGATGATTAGTCATTTGTCCCAAAAAATATATGCAATTTCTGGTGTAAAATACGTGTTGGTGTACAAATCTGCCCCTAAAACTGTAGATAGTTTCGGTACGGATGATTAGTCATTTGTCCCAAAAAATATATGCAATTTCTGGTGTAAAATACATGTTGGTGTATAGATTTGCCCCTAAAACTGTAGATAGTTTCGGTACGGATGATTTGTATTAAGCGGTTGGTCCAAATGAGACGACTGTTTTATCATAAGCGGTTGGTCCAAATAACATAGAGGTTACGTTGCATTAATTATGCTTACATTGCATTAATTAACTACGACTGACAATCAGCAGATAAACAAATCCTAGAGCAACTATACAGAGATAAAATCCTGCAGCTATCAGATTAGCCTGCTTTTTCAGATCATTCATCTGCCTTAAGTGCTTGTTCAACTTATTCAGTTCGTCTCTCACTTCCGCAAGCCCCATCGGAGGAGCAACCATGTCAGACCCCATCGGCGGAGCAGAGGGCGCAATCTCCACATCAGACGGCAGAGGAAAGTCGCTGGGCGCGTGCCACCTTCCCTTCCGTCTAAGCTGCGCAACGTATTCATCCAACCACTGAAAATGGTTGCATGGTTCCAACCCCGGAAAAAGTCAACCTGAACCCTTAATTCGCGATTCCAACCGATCTGCCCCTGGCCGACCCCACCAGTCAGGTCAAGTGACGGTCAAACGAGGTTGACCAGACGGAAACGACCGTCTTGGCTGTCCGCGGGCCATCGGCGAGTTTGCCAGGGCACGAACGAGAGAAACTACGCGGGTATGGCACAAACAGATAAAACTTAGGTAGGTAGGGCACAGAAGCAATTGTCCCTAGAGTCAAAGGATTCATTCTTAATAAGGAGTAGCAACATACAAGATATATTATCAAGAGATATCAAATATTCAAGGTAAAGATGTTCAATGATAATTCACAAAGTGTAACATAGAAGAAAAGTTCTATGGACCAAATGAATGCATAACTGAAAAGTAAAAGATATCCTATATTGGTCTTAGAGTATTCTTATAGAAATATGAATATAAAAGGTGGACACTTTGTAAAGATAGATAAATAAGTAGAGGTATAACATGCAAGAGTATTATCTAGCTTCCAAATGCTTCAACTTAAGTTAATGTTTGCAATGTGGTATCCATTGGTGTGAAGTTCTCATTACCCCTATCATAGCATCTTGAGTGATTAATGGTTGAAAGTGAAAGCAAATATGAGTTATGTGCTTGACAAAGTATAGGTTGAATGTCTCATGCCCCTTGAAAACAAAAACCTCTCCGACTGTCTACTCAACTTGGGCCACAAAGCAAGTGTAGGTTACAGTCATTGCAAGCAATAATAGCATCATAAAGAGTTTACTCCCGGGGTACCTCTTGTCCCATGACATAGAACAAGCCTATGTCAAAATGACAAGACAAACAAACACTTGGACAACCTCAACACCTTTTTTATTTAGCATAGCTTTTTTATTGAGAGGTGTATCACTGAAAGTCCAACATAGTTGTGTAAGTAAATTTCTACCATGCCTCTCGCATGGCTTGGGTTAGCCGCCCGGTGAGTCTCTCTAGCCATTTATACTCACTCCCTAAACTTACCGAGTTTCCATCTTCATTTCACACAATGTTAGGCCTCCATAGACAAAAGCACATGATATCAACTTAAATGAGATAAAGAACACATTGAAAGCTTGCCATGTGACAGTACATATGAGCTAACTCCCAACCCAAAACCTTTGTCAAGCCCATGACTTCATAATTTTTAATCACAATGGGTCAAGTTTATTAAGTGCAATAAAAGTAATGTGTGCATCAAGTTCGTGAGAGCTTTTTAATCAACTTTACCCATAACAATCCCAATAACATAAGCATTTTAATTTGGAAGCATAGATAAAACAATATAACATGGTAAACATACTTGGAATAGCATATTAGCTAATAGGTAGATATGGTGGACTCACTGGAAAAACTTTGGTTGAAGGTGTTGGAAAACAAGCTTTTTACTTGTTGGAATTTTTGGGATAGCAAGAGGGAGAAAGTTGACCATATAAATGCATGCATAAGTGTCCATAGAGCTAATCATTCCATGCTAAACAAAGTAAAGTAGAATTCAACATCTAAAACATGAATAAGAAATAACTCTCCATAAAACACTTGCAAATTAATACTCATTAAAAAGCATATGAAGCATGCAACTATATGTATCTTTTTAAATCAACTCAATCATCGTCTTCCCAATATTTTTATAGCATCCAACTTAATTCAACCCAAACTTCCAGTAGCTCTCTCATATTATAAATGAAAAGTGGTGGTCTCAAACAAAAAAACAAACCGAAATAACAAAAAGAACAAAAACGCTCCAAATTTATGCGATAAAGTGCAATGAATTAAAAACAAAAGTTAGACGTGTGCAAACCGAGAGTGTGTTGGTCCAGTGGGGTTGTCTTCACATCCCCAAGCTTATGGTCTTCACCATACTTGGATAGCTCTTGGAAAAAACTTCAAAACACTGTTTCTCCCATTTCTTTTTTGTGGGGTGACATTAGTAGGCACAAAACAATGGAATTTCTTGTTGTATGAAATCCTTAGACAAACATAATAAACATGTTCAGAAAGTGTATAATGTTGTATTCCTTCTAATAAACGCAATTGGATAAAAAAGATTCAAGTTGAAAGCTTAAAGAATGCATAAAACAAAATGGGACAGAATCTGTCCAGAAAAACAGCAGCAACAAAACGTATTTTTTACCCCACTTAAATATGTCAAAAAATCTGTAAAAATTCAAGCTTACAGAGGACGAAAAGTTGCAACTACAGTTCAAATTTCAGCTCATTGGAAGTACAGAATAGAAATGAAAAATCATATCGTGCACAGATTCGTGCTGGAATAAAATCTCCGAATACAAAAAGCAACTTTTTCAAGCCCAAATGGGTAAAACTTGGCACTTTATTAAAAATTCCAGAACCTAAACTAAAAACAAAGTCTCTTGGTACAGCAAGAGGACACAAAGAAAATCTCAAATAAAAACAACCGGGTTGCCTCCCGTGAAGCGCTTTCTTTATAGCCATTTAGCTAGACTTCTTACTTGATATTTATTGTGGACGAAGCTCATGAGGGAGCTTGAACTTTGGTGTGTCCCTCTTCCTTGGGAAGTGCTCCATGCACAATACCAGGATCCCATGGTGCTCTCAAGCCAATCAAAATAATAGAGAAGTTGAAACCTGGTAGAGAGTAAAACAAAACACAAAAGTAATAACAACGAAGTCTAACTTTCTTTCTATGCATTGACATTTTGTATGTGAATGAATCACACTAAATATAAAATTTCCAATGCAAATGGATAGCTTGCAACCTATAATTATTAGTAGCATAAAGAGGGTTCTTATGACCGTCCCGTTTCATAATAGTTGCAAGTAGTACAAGCAAATTCAACCATATAACCACAAGAATCATTCAACTTAGATAATTTAGGCATATAAAGAGGATCATTAAATTTATCTTGGAATTCATTATCATGCTTCCCTCTTTCATAATAGTTATTAAGATCAATATCAAGTTTAATATCATGGTTGCAACAAAAATTTGGAACTAAAGATAATTGCAAACCACATAAGTATTTCTCAACATAAGCAAACTTCTCCTCTATGGTGTAATTAGGAGAATTCCAGAACAAAGTAGGACTCTCATGAGTAAGAGTACCATCACAAGCAGCAATTATATAATTTTTATCCTAACATAAATAAGTAACAACTTCTAAACATAGAGGATTATCAATAAGCATAGGACCATCATCTAAAGCATTATCATATAGCATATTTAAGCAACACTCCTCATTATCATCAATATGTTCACTAGTAGCATCATTAAAATGTAAAGGAGCATTATTAGTTTCATCATAATAGCATGGGTTATCATATATAACCATAGAATCATAACATGGGTTCTCATAAATAACAAATGATTTTTGACTTTGAGTGTTACTATCAAATGTTGATGGTAAAGTTGGGAGATCCAACACTTCCCCAACCTTAGGTTGGAACATATCCATTTCAATCTCCTCTTCACATACTTCCTCTTCCAAGTTTATGTTCTCATCATCCTCTTCCTGCAAAATATTAGTACTTTCCATGGCAGCAAGAATTCTTTCTTTAACATAAACATTATCACTAAATTCCTTTTTGCAAAATTGGAGAAGAATAGAAATGTGTCCTTTCATTACACGAGCTTCATGACTAGTTGCAAAAAAAATATCAATAAGAAAATCTATCTCATGGGCTGCAACATAAGCAATATATTTCTCAACTTGTTCTATATCATGGCATGCAAATTTACACTCTTGATAAGAAGGAATAATAGATCACTATTATACTTACATTGATAGAGAGAGTGTTTATAGTCTTCTTTAAAGCAGCAAGTTATATCATGTAATTCACAAAACTCAATAGCCATATCATTGAGATGTTCAAGCAATTTAAGCATTCTATTTCCTTCTTTGGTTGATCGATATTCATAGTAGGCTCCCATAGTTTTGACATAACCTTTCTCCAGAGCTTAGCATACATATTAAAAGCAACACCAGTTTTTATGGATTTTATGTTTTAGATGAAAACTGAAAATAAAATGATACTAAAATGATGTAAACCGAAATAACAAATGCAAAACAAAATGCTAGACTGAAAATAAAAATAGCAAACCAAAATATAAAAGACAATAACAAAATAAAATGCTTTGAAGGTAAAGATGGATAAGATGATGCTCACAAAGGTGCAACCTCCCCAAGCTTAGGTGTTTACACAAGTTGGTGATGTTGACTTTGTTATGAGATATCCTTTCCACTTGTCCAGCAACGGTACCAGAAGATCTTGCACAGTTGATGAAGACTTGTGGGACAACTCTTTACTTGCTCACTTCCCCGGCAACGGCGCCAGAAAATAGTCTTGATGACCGTAGATGACCTGCGTCAAAAGTATACGGTTAGGTTGAGACTCCAAGTGCAAAGTGTATAGTAAGGGAAAAGACTTATTTTCCCCACGAGGGTGACTCGAGGGTTTATATCGAACTCTCGGGTAAATGAACCAAAAGTTGTTGTCTCCTTATCCTTCTTTACGAGACCTGCAAAACAAAGTAAATTGTTTTGTGCCCTCAACCTCACCAAGTGGTTGTCAAGCACAAGGTGTGAGTAAAAGATATGAAAATAACAAATGTAAACTAGAAATAAATATGCAATGATGATAAATAAATATGCAAGGATGGTGTGAATGATAGTGGATGATGTTTTTGTGTTTTGTATTGTGTTTGCAAGATATAAAAGTGTTTTTGTATTTTCGGATTTTTAAATGGCAGAATATGTGAAGTGATTATAAAGTGTTGGAAAGGTGTTTCTTATGATTAAAAATGGACTGGGGTTCATGGTTTCACAAATGCACTCTCTCTTTTATATAGTGGTAGATAATGGAACATAGGAATTGACATATGAGATTACAACAAGACAAGTTATTAATAATATGGGCATCACATCCTAACATAGAGATCTTTTGGTTATTAACCTCTTTTATACTCCACCAGGATGCGAACTAAATCATAACACCTCAGTAATTAAGATAGAACAGAGTATAGCTTTAAGTTCAATGACATGAAGTTAAAATAAGAACATGCTAGATCTAGTCATGGAGAATGTAGCAATGTCATCCACATCCCCGGTAGCATGGTATTTCCTTTATCCCTGGTGAGGCAAAAAATTAAGGTAAAAACCCAAGTGGATCAAGGTATTACTGTCAACTTACCACAAGACCACCCCCCGTTACTCCAGCTAATGCACATGTTCCCCCTCACATGCCCTCATAACAAGTTTGATCAGAACAAGTAAATAAGAACGAGGTACATAATATGCATCTACTTTCATAACATAGACATAACAATTGCAATCTTTCAAACATATATCAACTTAAGAGATCCACCACAAAGGTATTACATAGATGACCATAATCATGTTCAGCAGCTCATATGGCACTAATTAGTGAAGCTCAAGAGAGAGGGGAGATACATAAGTTACTTCCACAAACCCATAGCCCAGGGGTGGACTACTCCCTCTTCATCATGGAGACGGTGGAGGAGTTGTTGGAGAAGGTGGAGACCACACGGCAGCGCCCCGCCGGAGTTTTCCCCCTCCAATCTGCAGCTCTAGGTCTTCGTTTCGTGGTTTCTGTGTTTCTGCGGCGCTCCTCCCGAAAGGCGTCGGGGGGAGTATTTTTATAGGCGCTTTTAGGTCAAGACGGAGGCGTGGAGACGAAGATCGACGGCATCGGAGCCACGAGGATCCAGAAGGTGGGCCCCACGCGGCCAAGGAATCTGGCCGCGTGGGCCACCCCCTTTTGGGCCTCAGGCCTCCTCTCATGCGCTTCCTTGGCTCCTACTCCTTCTTCCTTCCAAAAAATGATGTTCCCGAAGTTTCAGGTCATTTGGACGTCGTTTGTGTCCCAGAAACATCAAAATATAGAAAAGAGAGTTTTCTGACAGTGCAGGGTTAATTTCAAATAAATAGGGATGTGAAATATTCCCAAAATCATTATAAAACATTGATATAACCCTTATATGTTGCAAATATGATTGAAATATAAGTAATACAATGCAAAGTTCATGTATGCATTTTACATGCATCAGTGATGCAGGGATACTTGATGATTTCTTACTCCTTGTGGAGAGGGTTGGTTTGATTACATATATGGAGGATGAGAGTCCTCAATACATCATGCTTACCAAAACTTTTGTTGAGAGTTTTACTTTTAACAACTCGTCTTTCAGGCCATCTGTTTCATTTAGAATCTATGATAGGCCTGTTACCATGACTTTGCGAGATTTTTGCAGTGTGATAGGTATTGCACCGTTTGGGACATCGAGGAAGATTCAAGGGCACCCTGCCGATTTGATGCAGCTTTATCGGGGTTGGTGACAAATGATGATGACCGCAGAGCCCAACGTGGCAAGATAAGGAACATCCAGCTCCCTGCTATTAGATATTTTACATACTATATTGCTACTAGCATTCTTGGTAGGGAGAACACTAGCAACATTTCTAACTATCATCTTGCTTTTCTTGCTACTACCCTTAATGATAACAATAGTTATAATCTTGGTGCTCTTATTGCTCGTCGCTTAGCTGCTAAGGGACCCATTTATGGAGGGATTAGTGCCTCACGTATTATTACACATCAGAACCTTCCTATTGATCCTAGTGATGAATTACCAACCCCTTACAGGCTCGACCTTGCTGCGATGAGAGATCATCAATTTGTTACTACTAACTCTCGTGCAGGAAGGCTTGTTTACAGAGTTTTATTTACTGATGGGGACGAGAGGGAAGTTCCTTTGCCATAGCCTAGTTTGTTCAGTATTGACAGGAGGCCGTGGTCGCGCTCGAACGTGGAGTTGGATGAGCAGCTGAGTCTGCTGGGTTTCCACGGGCAACACGACTCCGAGGACAGGACGTCCGCAGAGGACTACACCGCGCATTACACCGGTGCGTCCTCGAGCTCGTATCAGGGCGAGGATCCATCTTCGTCATATTTTGGAGGTGCCACGTCTTGGGCCCCGTGGGATTGATCTCCACTTAGGCCAAAAGCCTAAGCTTGGGGGGAGGTATACCGATAACTCACTCATCTACATATCATTATTTGTCGGTGCTTTGTATATCCATGTTTCTATTTTCTTTCTTTCTTTTTGTTGTTCCTTGTTTTGTTTTACTTTTCAAAACCCAAAAAGACCAAAAATATTTCTGTTGTTTCTCTTTGCTTGTTTATTTAAGTTGCTAATATTAGTTTGCTTACTTTTTAATTTCGGTTTGATAATTAAAAAAACCAAAAATATTTTGCTTTATTGCTTGTTTCTTTTTACTCTTATCTTAAAATTCGAAAACCCAAAAATATTTGTTGTTTCTTTTCGGTTTTGTATAGTTTGTTGCAGAGTTCAACAGCCTTCCGTGACTCCAGTGGAGCTTGGTTTCATTTCGTATTATTCGAGCACACAAGTGAAAGAGCAATAATGACGTTTACGATAATTTGAGTTGGGATAAGAGGCTGGTATCAACTCTATTGGTTTTCATTTTTGTACATATACTCGTTCATGTGAACATGCTTAGTTGGTTCGCGTAAGGTATATAACGATTAATGGATGCTTAGTTGTTCATGTTCTCTTATGATCATTTCCAACTTGTTAATAGTAGGTAACATGTTTTATGGATATTTGCTTGTATTGTTTTGTTCATGAAAGGGTATGACATTGTGCTATCCCCCTCTAAATAATTCATTTGACTTGACTTGGCACATGCTCACGCATGCATATGACTGAAAACAAAAAGTCAATTAAGCCTTGATGATTTAATTTGCCTCAGAGTTCTAGTATCACTTTTATGCCTCCGTTAACTTTATTTTGTCGCAAGCATGATTATGACGGTTATTGCTCTCTTGATTGTCACTTCCCAGTCTATTGCTAGCCTTCACTTGTACTGAGCGGGAATGATCGCTCATGCTTCCAACTCCCTGAAAACCAAGTTATTCCAAAGAGTCCATTATAAATTCCTATGCATGACATTTCAAACAGTTCAAGTAAATTTGCATGTGCTACCTTTAAAACCTTCAAAACACTTCTCATTTTGTGACACTGTTTTAGCTCATGAGGAAGTAGTAGTTGGGCTTGTTATCTTCCATACTAGCTAAGTAACCCTGGACTTGCATGCTTCATCAGCTTGTCAATTAATTTTGCTGAGAGCTGGTTAGACCACTATATCATCAAAAGATAATAAAGAAAATAAAATAGACACTCCTCCGAATATCCACACCTATGGGGAGATTTTTGAGAGGGATACTCCAAGGGTAGCAAGGCCTTCAAGGGCAACTACTCGCATTAGGGAAGGAAGATGGATTTGGAATTCCATCATCCCTCTCATCGCCAATGCTTGGTGCAATGAGATCTTCATTGTAGGATTGCCTAATGCGAGTAGTTGCCCTTGAAGGCCTTGCCACCCTTGGAGTAGCATGCAAACTCTCTTAACATGTCACCTACAGCAGCAAAATACTCAAGAAATACTCCACTAAACAAGATTCTACTTGGATATTCGGAGGAGTCACATACCGGAGAGCAATTTCCCCAAATCTCAGCAGCAAAGATGGGCTGAGCAACGAGATCGAAAATCCGAGAAGAAGAACAGCAAGAACACGAGTTTGAGCACTGGTATTGTGTTTGATCGGGAGAGAGAAAGGATGGGGAGGAAGGAGAATAAGTGGACGACCAGGTGGCCCCCACACCATGCCACGGCGCGGGAGGCATGTGGCCACGCCACCATGTGGTGTGGTGGCATGGTGGGTCCCCCTGGTCAGCCCCAGGTACTCCCACGATGCCCTTTCAAAATAGGACCAGTGGTATAGTTTTTATTAATTTTTGAAAACTTTCAATCTGGACATTTTCTAGGTGCTTAAAATAATAAACTCAGGGCAGAAAAATATTTTTCAAAATCATATTCAACTAAAACTTTGCAAACTAAATATCATTACAGTAGGTAAAACAAGGATGAGGAATAAAATGTTGTTTAGCACCTCCATTCATTTAAAATGTATTTGTTAATAAGGTTGATCAAGTCTTGCCACTGTTCAAGATATCGGCCGATATCCCGATTTATCGCTTATCATTGTTTGACCGATAAGATAAATTGACCGATAAGTCGCCGATATACCGATAAATCGGCTGATATGCCGATAAACCGACTGATTTAGCCCTTATCATAGGTCGACCGATAAGTGTCCGATAAGCGATATCTCCAACATTGAGTCTTGCCACCAAATAAATTTTATATGACACAAAGGAATTAAACCTTATGAGACAATCATGTTACCTCAACTTTGATAGACATAGTCCCAATCATTATAATTTCATATTCTTTCTATGGCATTGGAATAGCAAAATGGAATTCTCCAATCTTGATGGTCTCAATATTTTCAATTGAATTTAGACCATATTTCTTATCAATCTTCTTGGGAAAATAAACTATGTGCTCCTTCTCATTAACATTAGAAGTTACTTTCCCTTGGTTGCAATCAGTAACAGCCCCTGCAGTGTTAAGAAAAGGTCTCCCAAGAATAATAGACATATTATTATCTTCAGGCATTTCTAGCACAACAAAGTCAGTTAATATCAAACAATTATTAGCCACTTAAACAGGAACATCAGTAGATTTATCAGCCATTTGCAAAGATATATCAGTGGGTATCAATTTATCCAGATAAAGTCTCTTATAAAGAGAGAAAGACATAACACTAACTCCTGCTCCCAAGTCACATAGAGCAGTTCTAATATAATTATTTTTGATAGAACAAGGAATGGTTGGTATACCTGGATCTCCCAGCTTCTTTGGAACCTTGCCATTGAAAGAATAATTAGCAAGCATAGTAGAAATTTCCTCATTAGGAATTTTCCTTTTGTTAGAAACAATATCTTTCACATATTTTGAATAAGGAGGCAATTTAATAGCATCAGTCAAAGGGATTTGCAAAAAACAAAGGTTTCATCCAATCACAAAATTTATTATAGTGTTCTTCTTCCTTTGACTTGAGTTTCTTAGCAGGGAAAGGCTTTTGCTTTTGGACCCAAGGTTCTCTCTCATTACCGTGTTTCTTAGCAATGAAGTCTCCCTTGGTGTACTTTTTATTTTTAGTATGCTTTTCAGGTTCCTCCTCAATTTCTTCTTTATCTGAAGCATCATTCATATCATTATCATTGTTACATTCATTACCACTTTCAGTTTCAGCATTAGAAATAGATATACTATTAGGAACATTAATAGGTTCAGAGGACTCTACAACAGTTTATGTTTCTTCTTCTTTTTCTTAGAAGGAGCACTAGTTTCTTTAACTCGTTGAGGATCTTGTTCAATTCTTTTAGGATGCCCCTCAGGATATAGAGGATCATGAGTAGAAATACCTCCTCTAGTTGTTACTTCATAAACATGTTTCTCCTTATCCTAGAGGCATTAACCAACAAATCTTTTTGCACTTTAGTGAGTTGATCAATTTGAGTTTGAACCATATGAAAATGTTTAATAAGCATTTAAACATCATTGGAGGTTCTATCCACAATATCATGCAATTTACTAATACCTCGAGAATTTTCCATTAGATGATTCTCCACCCTCATATTAAAATTACCTTGCTTAACAATATAATCATCAAATTCATCTAAGCATTAATCAGGGGGTTCAGATTAGGGAATATATCTATCATCAAACCGTTGGAGAGAGTGTACCTCAATTATGGATGAGTGGGGAATTGGCTTATATAATTCTTCTATAGGTGGTAGATTCTTCACATCATCAGATTTAATACCCTTCTCCTTAAGAGATTTCTTGGCTTCCCTCGTCACTTCATCATTTAATTCAGTCATGCCCCTCTTCTTCGGTGTCGGTGTTGGGGCTGGTTCAGGTGTAGTCCAATCATCATGATTTTGGCTTATTTTGGCCATTAATTCTTCAGTTCATCGGGAGTTCTTTTCCTGAAAACACAATTAGCACAACTATCCAGGTATGTCCTAGATTTAACAGTTAGTCCATTATAAAAGATATCAAGAAGTTCATTTTTAGCTAGTTGATGTCCAGGCCGAGCCCTAATTAGAGAACAAAACCTTGTCCAAGATTCAGGCATTTTCTCTCCTTCTCCCTGCTTAAAGTTAAAAAAAATCTGCAAGGCAACATGTTAAGCACTAGCATGAAAATATTTCTGAAAGAAAGCATTAACCAAACCAATAGGACTATCAATAGAACCATGAGACAGGTTATTATACCAAGTTGTAGCTTCACCTTTTAATGAGAAAGGAAAAAATTTAGTAACAAAGTAGCTGCGTTTCTTTATATCATCAAAAAACAAACTACTCAAAGTAGAGAGCTCATTCACGTGTTCTACAACACTTTCATTTTCAGTACCACAAAAAGGTTCTTTCTCAACAATAGATATATATGACAAATCAAGAGAGAAGTCATAATCCTTATCTTTAATGTTTATAAGAGATGTAGCAAATTTAGCATCAGGAGATAGTTTATATCTAACAGCGTGTTTTGCAAGAAGATTTTTAATATTAATTGCATCACTAGTAGCATGGCATTCATCAATAAAGTCATCATCAAGTTCCACATAAGTTTCATCAAGATCATCACTAATATGGTCTCTCAACTCAGGTGAATCAACATGAGTATTAGGATCTTCATTAGGAATTTCAGCATTTTCAATTTGTTTAGATTTAGCAATTGTAGCATCTAGAAAAGGACCTAATGAACCACTGTCATCAAGAATAGTAGAAGCATCATCAAAATTATCAGAAGCATTTTCAGATTCAGCAGAAGTAACAGTGCGTGTAGCTTGTGGTGGTGTAATAAGTTTACTCATCACAGACGGTGAATCAAGAGCAGTAGAGGTACTCAGAGTTGTACCTTTCCTTGTAGTGGATGGCAATACACGAACCTTCTCATCACGGGCTCTACCCATGGCGAATAAATTGCAGCGAACAATATCACTCTCAGGTGAGCTTATAAATAGAGCTATGCTCCCCGGCAACGGCGCCAGAAAATAGTCTTGATGACCCACAAGTATAGGGGATCACAACAGTCTTCGAGGGAAGTAAAACCCAAATTTATTGATTCGACACAAGGAGGGCCAAAGAATATTTATAACCCTTAACAGATGAATTGTCAGTTCAGCTGCACCTGGAAATAGACTTGCTCGACACAGATTATCAGTAGCAACAGTTTTATAGCAGTAGCAGTAGTGAAATAATAGCGGCAGTAAAATAGAGACAACAGTAGTGATTGTAGTAGACATCAGAATTAAAATACTGTAAGCATAGGGATGGATGAACGGGCGTTGGATGGATAAGATAATTCATATAAGAATCAAGACAAAGGCATTTGCAGGTAAATAATGATAAAACATCCAAGTACTAAGTAACCATAGGCATGTGTTCCATATTTAGTCGTACGTGCTCGCAATGAGAAACTTGCACAACATCTTTTGTCCTACCATCCCGTTTGCAGCGGGGCCTCAAGGGAAACTAATGGTAATTAAGGTACTCCTTTTAATAGAGCACCGAAGCAAAGCATTAACACTCAATGAACACATGTGATCCTCACATCATAGCCATCCCCTCCGGTTATCCTAATTGCTGTCACTTTGGGGCCTCGGGTTCCGGACAATTATATGTGTATACAACTTGCAGGTATGATCTAAAACAATGATTATCTTCATGATACAATAACATCTTCAGATCTGAAATCATGGCACTCGGGCCCTAGTGACAAGCATTAAGCATAACAAGTTCCAACAATGACGTAAAGTACTAACAACGGATACTAGGCACCATGCCCTAATGATCTTATATCTATTACATGAACGATCTCATCCAATCCCTACCATCCCCTTCAGCCTACAGCGGGGATTTACTCACACATGGATGGGGGAATCATGGATGGTTGATGGAGAGGTGGTGGCGATGACGATTGCGATGATCTCCTCCGAATCCCCGTCCCGACAGGGTGCCAGAACAGGAACTTCTGGTCCCCGAATTGAGTTTCGAGGAGGCGGTGGTGCTCGGATGTGTTTCTCTGGAATATGACGAACCCCCCGACGTTTTTAGGTCAGAAGGGTTAAGTAGGCGAAAGGGGGACGCGAGGGAGTGGCCGAGGCGGCCTCACCATATGGTGGCGCGGCCTAGGGCACCATCGCGCCACCACGTGGTGTGGGCGCCTCATGGCCCGCCTCCGTCTCGTCTTCTGGCTCCGTGTATCTTCTGAAAAAATAGGGACTTTGCGTTATTTTCCGGGGATTTTCCCGAAAGTTGACTTTCTGCACAAAAACAAGACACCAGGGCAATTCTGCTGAAAACAGCGTTAGTCCGTGTTAGTTGTATTCAAATCACACAAATTAGAGGTAAAACAATAGCAGAAGTGTTCGGGAAAATTGAACGTATCAGTCCTCTTGAGTCATATTCAATTGAGAGTGAGTGGTTACACACCTCATGGGCTATAGGCTAGGGAAGCTCCACAAATGACCAAGGATACCCTCACATATCCCATGTGGGAGGCTAGTTGTGGTGATTTGTGATCCACTGGTCCATGGTGGACTAGGGATGAAGGGGGTGGTGCATGGTCCATGATGGACTAGACATCCTATCCTTCCATACTCTTGGGCCTCTTGACTTTAGGCTTTCATCTTTGACTTGTTGACCCCGGCTTGAGGCTTTGAACTTATGGACTGCCATGCAGGGCTAGGTAGGATTATCCATTACTCAAACAATACTAATGATCAACTTAATATTTTGGAAATATTAAGTATTATAAAAAGACGGATTTTCCTAAAACATAAAGTTTGTCGGCACGTGAAGAAGAAATTATGCAAGTATAAAAATGGAAATAATAAAAAATGAAGGAAACTAACAAGTCAAACGGCCCATTTGGCCCACGCGAGGAAACCTAAGGCTCCATTCTTGTGTGGTTTTCGTTTCCCTTCCTTCTTAGTTGTCTCTTCGTCGTTTCTTCTTGTCCCCTCCTGCCGCCGCCGCCTTCCTTCTTGTCACCATCTCCTTCCTTTGTCTCTTCGTTGGTACTTGTATTCGCCCCCTCTCCCCTTCCCTTGTTTGTACCTCAGTGCGCTCTTCCTATCCCTCCTTTCCTTTCCTCCATCATCTCTCCTTTCTCTCCCTCACTCGTCATCCTAGCACTAATCTACCTCTTTCAAACAATATCTTCCATGGAGGCAACAATGAATGTCCGAATACGGAGCCAAAATGTAGAGGCGGCATGGTTGGACGGGGATCTGGAACTTTCGGAAAATGTTGGGAGAAATACAGTGGTTCACACACTGGATCGTAAGTAGCTCTTTCTCATTATATATTATGGCAAAAACATCTCCTTTCATAAATAGCTCTTTTCCCTTCTAGATTATGAATTTATTAGATATAGCGTGAGCATCCTCCCACTTAATTGTTACGTTAGTGAGGGATGAGGTCACAAAGGATATGCAAGGAGAGTTTTCCAATCATGACTTTTCATTTCTTACCATACAAGGTAATTTTGGTGAGTAGTTTTCCAATCATGATAAACTACATCAAGGGCCAGTTTTGAGCCCATATATTTTTTCCTTAATGATGGATGAGGTCACAAAGGATATGCAAATATATATTACTCGGTCTATGCTCTTTACTAATTACGTGGTGCTATGAGATGAAAGTAGGGTGGACATCACTAGGGAAAACAGCGTTGTGGAAACGGGGTTTAGACTTATGTAAAATCAAGACCGAGTATGCAAAGTGTGAATTGAGCGGTGTTTGAAGCGAGAAGAGATGCTAATATAGAAGGACGAATATTTCCTAAGTGGGACACCTTTCAATAATGGGATCAAAGTTTCAAGGAAATGGTGTTATCGACAAGGTTGTTAGGTATAAAGCCAAAGCTGAGTCAATGATGTGGCAGAGCAGCTATCATTCTTTGTGACAAAGGGCCCTCAATAGCTAAAAGGTAAGTTCTATAGGACCACAATCAGACCTATGATGCTACATGGAACAGAATGTTGGCCCATTATTAAAAGACAACACATCCAACAAAGAGTATCATAGAGATGCACATGTTAAGATGGACATATGGACAAACAAGAAGGATCGAATTAGGACGAGGTAATACGTCAGAGGTCTTCTGAAGAACCAATGAATAATGGGATTCTAAACGGTATACAAAGTACTAAGACGATGAAGGGATGACCAAAGTTAACACAGGAGTAGGCGTTAAAAAAGAGACTTGAAGCATTGGAATGTACCTATGTATATATTTCGCACTTGATAGGACTGCCTAAAAATTAGCATGCTAGACCATAATTTTCTTCTCTTATGCCCTCTTATTTTTTTAATCTTTTTCCAGTATCTGGTTGTTACGTCTTCTTGTCGGGTTTCATCTCTAGCGTACCTCAACTTGCTTGCGACAAAAGACTTGGTAGTTGTTGGTGTCATTGTAATTTTGCGATCACACTCCACAGGATGTGGCTAGCCTGATTGTTAATCTTGGTATATATTTCATGTTTGGTTTGTTGTTGTGTAGTTTGGTATTATATTCCTATGTAGCCTACAACTACGACTATTTTGATATTTGTAAACTAATATAGCACTGTAATGTTCAAGAAATAACGTATTGAAAGGCATTTCTTATAAATTTACATAAAATTGATGTGCACATATGGAAGTACATACCTTGTACTTAACACAACATGCATTTGCTGATAGAAATGAACATTGCACGATTTAACTGTCATGTTCTTGGACTTCTCATGCTTATTTTATAGAGGCTATCATGAGACATAGGGGACAACTTGCCCATGTCATTGCCATCATGAGTTGTTGGTCAAACAACTGAGGGGATTGGCAACATTATTCTGACCATTGCTTGGCTAGTTGAGAAACAAAGGTAAAGTAGTAGCCAAATGAGGCGGAAGAAACTGATCGACTCATTGATTGGTGCCTACCTTTTTAGAGAAGTGGGTTATATTTAAGCAATCGGTATGTTTTGTTGAGTTGATACGTAACGGATCTAATCATAACATACTGGTAAAAATCGGATAGTAGTGGTGAGAGAAAACATATGATGGAAAGTAAGAAATATGTCAAACAATGAATCATTTGTTTTGTTTTACTATTAATTTCATATTATCTTCCTGTAGTAGGAATCCAAACATACATTCTTTTGATTTCATATGGTTTGCATATAAAGTCCAGTCTTGCCATTTTTCGTCTTACTATCCCTTTGTACAACCAGGCTCTAAGTTTTCGTCTTACTATCCCTTTGTACAACCAGGCTCTAAGGATGTATCGAGTGATTGCACCGTCCAAGCAACCATGGAGGAGGATTACAAAGTGATGATGGGTTTTGTGGTAAGAACATGTCTTTCCACAAATCGCTCTCAAGAATTATGGATTATGAATTTATCTGGTACTCCCTCCGTTCTGAATTAATTGACTCAGATTTAGTGTAAGTACTAAATCTGAGTCAATTAATTCAGAACGGACAGTACATGCTAATTTTACGAGGATCTCTAGACAATCATGGTTCTGCCACCTAGGTCCAAATATTATTAAAATGTGCCCTTGGGTCCTTGTAGTAAGTTATGGGAGTCATCCCAGGTCTATGACCAATCCTACTAGTATTTGCCCACACACACGGTGCTTTGACTTGTGTCTACTAGACAGTTTGTGACCCCGGTTCAATTGAGACCAAACTTAAGTTTGTGACACCATGTGTGTGATGGTCAACACACACACACCCAATCAAAATTCAGTACTCTCATGTTTCTAGTTTAAGTGAGCACCACCAACATATAAACCCATAGGAATAGGAGGTGCATTATTTTTGCATTTCAAGGTACACCAAGTTTTCTTCAAGGCAAATTTGTTTTTTGTGCTTCAAGGCATATTTTTGTAATAGTTCAGTGCTTAGATTTTAGTTTTGCTCCGTACTTGTGACAACACAGTTCATCTTGTTTCGATATGTATCACAATATCAACATGCTTGTGCAGGATAATTATGTTTGTGCATTTTGTGATGAAGGCGACAAGTTGATACGGTAGGTCTATTCATCTGTTTAGGAATTTTTCTGATGCAGAATAATATATTTTGTTCTTAGGTTAATCTGAGAATCGTTGGAGAGTTTTACCACTACTCCACAAATAAATACATACATATTATTGTGTTGAAAGTATAAGTTATTATCTATTATTGTCCGTTGTCTTTCTTGTTCAAGAAGTTAGTATTTAATTGATTTATTCTAAATCGAGCATTTTCCTTGTAATATTTCCTCCATGTTCGAAGTTGCCATATACCATTATGTATATCTGTTCGAGTAGCCTGGTTGTGTAACTCGTCTAGTTTGCATTGCACGTACATTCATTCGGCTTGCATTGCATGAACACTAAAAAAGGCTCTTGTTATCAACTGAAGTTTTGTATCCAGGGGAACTGGCGTAATCCCCGGCTGAAAATCGCCAAAACATTTTGGTATTATGTTGAGGTGATGCCTGCTCCTCTGGAACTGAAGAGACTTTCCTGTTCCATTTTTTCGGAAGTGCCTTTTGTATGCACTCATATTTTTTTTGGATGTGTATGCATTGAACTTTGTTTCCAGTATATGTACTCAATTGTTAATCTTCTTGTTGTCCTGAAAAAGCATCGACACATATTCTTGTTTTAGTTGTGATGGGGACTGTAGAAGGTATTTCCACCCAACTAAACTGGACGGTGAATATTCCAAATGTGAAACTCTTGGCCTGAGTGAAGAACAAGTTAAACAATTGCCGGTAATCATTTACCTAATTACTCAGTGTAATTCTTGTTTTGATACGTTCAGTATCATTATCTAACTTTTCAAACGCTTGAATTATATTGGAACTATCCAAGTTTATGTGCAAGAATTGTGAGTACAAGCAGCACCAATGCGTTGTTTGCGGGGGTTTGGATCCGTCCGCCATATCATCAGATTTTAATTACATTGCGGTATGTAAACTTGTATTTTAATTTCATAAGATACATTATCTTCTATTTATGATGAATCTTATACTCATTTCTGAATTTCATTCTGTAGTTGAGATAATGAGAAAAAAACAGCAACATTGTTTAAACAGAAACTATCGGGAAAGCATTTTTTAGATAAAGGGTGTTTTATTACTTAAAAGGTTTAAGCGTTTACGCCCAGCCTCTGCATAACGAAGATGCACACAGCTGTCCCACAGTACACGATCCAAAACTGAATAAGGCGTATTACATATCATATCAAAATGAGCAAATGTAACTACGCCTGAAGAGGTGCTGGCTCTATCAGTAGATTATGCTGCCACCCATGATGGGAAAAAGTATCCCTCACCGTGGACTCGAACCGTGCACAGACCTCCGTAAATAAGTCTCGGTGCTCCTCCCGCTGAAGAGACGACCATGAACGGAGTGTACCGGTACATCGGTAGATTACCTGCAAGGGAGAAGACAATTTATCGTTAAACACTTTATCATTTCTACATAGCCATAGCGACCAAATGATGGCAAGCGCTCCCACCCTAATAAGCTGCCTAAACCTATTATCGATGCCTTGTAACCAATTCCCAAAGATATTGGTCACACTGCGTGGGGGATAAATGTTAGATGCTACTTGGATGATTGACCATATAGACCTCGCGAACCGACATTGAAAAAAGAGATGTTTTATTGTTTCATTTTGATGGCAGAAAACACAACTCTTACTTCCATGCCAGTTCCGTTTAGCAAGATTGTCTTTGGTTAGAATTACTCCACGACGAAGGTACCATCCAAACACCTTGGTTTTAAGTGGTATCTTCATCTTCCAAAGCAACTTGTTGCTATCAACTGGTATATGAGAATGGGATAAAGCATTATACATGGAGGCTACCGAGAATTTGCCATTCTTGCTTAGGTTCCATCGAAATTCATCCGGCCCGGGTGAAAGTTGTATATTGGCTAACCGTTGTAAAAGGGTTTGCCATGTAACCAACCGCTGGCCAATCAAATCTCTCATGAACGTTACATCTGGAGGTGAGGTTGCCATTACTTTCTTAATGGTATCACTTTTGTAACGAACAATATTATATAATGCCGGATATTGTTCTCGGAGTGGGGTATTGCCTAGCCACGAGTCCTCCCAGAACCTTATCTGAGACCCATCTTTAATCGAAAAATGTCCAAATCTGAAGAACTGTGATTTTGCAGCCATCAGACCAGCCCAAAAATGTGAATCACCCTGTTTCCAAGAAACTAGTGACAGCGGTTTGGAGCCAACATATTTACGATTCAGGAGGGTTTGCCACTGTCCATTATCGGTCAGCAACTTAAACAACCATTTACCAAGAAGAGCTGTATTCTTGATCTCAAGATCATGAATGCCCAACCCTCCTTGATCTTTGGGTGTGCAAACCACACTCCATTTAACCAGTCGATATTTTTTCTTCTCGCTATCCCCTTGCCAAAAGAATCTAGACCGATAATAATCTAGTTTTTGGAGCACACCTTTTGGCAGGAGGAAGAAAGATAGCATATAAAGTGCCATATTGGTGAGCACCGAATTAATAAGTATCAATCTTCCTCCGAGGGACAGCAATTTTCCTTTCCAACTACTTAAACGTTTTTGTAGTCTTTCTTCGACGCATTTTCATTCGGCAATAGTAAGCCTCCGATAATGAATCGGGATGCCTAAATATCGAATTGGAAATTGACCTTGCCCACAGCCGAATAGTTCGGCATAGAGATGGGCGTCGTCTAAAGCGTCGGCAAAACAAAACAACTCACTCTTATGGAAATTTATTTTCAGGCCTGAAAGCTGCTCGAAAGCTGCTAATATCAATTTTAGATTGCGAGCCTTTTCAATGTCATGTTCCATAAAAAGAATCGTGTCATCGGCGTATTGAAGGATTGAGAGACCCCCATCGACAAGATGAGGAATCAACCCTTCAATCTGACCATCCACTTTTGCGCGCTGAATCATAATAGCAAGCATATCCGCCACTATATTGAAAAGCATAGGTGATAAAGGATCACCCTGTCTAAGACCTTTTCGAGTCTGGAAATAGCGTCCAATGTCATCATTAACTTTGATGGCCACGCTACCTCCAGATACGAAATTACGAATTAGAGCACGCCACTCATCAGAAAAACCTTTCATTCTGAGAGTTTGTTGGATGAAAGACCACTTGACTTCATCATAAGCTTTTTCGAAATCTAATTTAAGAATAACCCCATTTAGCTTCTTTGAATGTAGCTCGTGAACCGTTTCGTGCAACACAGCTACCCATCAAGGATATTACGTCCTTGCATAAAAGCAGTTTGAGACGGTCGCACCACATGTTCAGCAACTGTATTCAGACGAATCGTGGCTACTTTTGTGAAAATCTTGAAACTAACGTTCAAGAGGCATATAGGTCAAAATTGTTGAATCCTTTCTGCCTCATTCACCTTAGGTAACAAGATAATTTCGCCAAAATTCAACCGAAACAACTCGAGTTGATCCGAATGAAGATCGGTGAACATAACGATAAGGTCATCCTTGATGGTGTCCCAGAATGTTTGGTAGAATTCTGCTGGCATCCCATCTGGACCCGGAGCTTTGTTATGTTCCATAAGGAAAATGGCATTTTTTACTTCCTCCTGAGTATAGGGGGCTGTAAGTAAGCTATTTTACTCAGCAGAAACTTGGGGGATATCCTCCGTTCTGGCTTCATCCATTGTGAAGTTTCCTTCATCAGGTTCGCCGAACAGATTTTTATAATAACTAGTAATGTACGCCTTTAGCTGTTCATGCCCTTCAATTATTCCATCCTCATGGACAAGAGAATGAATACGTTTCTTCCAATGTCTGCCATTAGCAACACTATGGAAGTATCTAGTATTCGAATCTCCTTCAAGAATAAATTGAGACTTGGACTGTTGATACCACTTGAGCTCCTCCTCACGTAGTAGGTTTGCTATTTGCGCATTAGATTGACTTTTCAGTTCAATGTAGTAGGTTTGCTATTTGCGCATTAGATTGACTTTTCAGTTCAATCTCATGGTTGTAAATATTTACAGATGATAGTTGATTTCATACGGGCTCTAAACATTCCAGAATTGTTCGCAATGCAATTGCTCATCAGGATATATCAGATTCATTTAGTTTTGCATCTCCTTGTTTACATTATTTCTGGCAGGTCTTGCAGTGCAGTAAGAAGGGTTGCAGGCGCTTTTACCACCCTGAATGTTTGGATAGGGTCGATACGGACTTAAACAGAAGTCCTCAAGACTATGAATGCCCTTTGCATGAATGTTGGTCATGCAAGAAGAAAGGAAAGAAAGTCGCTGGGAAACATGCAACACCAGAGGGTAACGAAAGAGCAATAGAAACAAGAGCTACAAAAGCGACGGGAATGAATTTGGTACAATGCAGGCGCTGCCCCAAAGCATACCATAAGAAGTGCTTGCCGAGGTGCGGTTTACGTGCTGGATACCTCATGGTGTTACTGGCCGCTTTCTTGCATTTGCTAGTGTTGACACATTGTGCTTGTGTCGCAGGAGGGATCTTTGCTCCAGGACATGGGTGACGAGTGGCCGAATTTTGTTCTATTGCCAGTAAGCTTTTTGCCCCTTACATCCCTCTGTCGACATATAGCCCTTGATGTCCCACGTATCCTTCTATTTTCAGCATTTGTGGTAACCGTTAAATCTTTGCAGCGATCATAAGATTGTAAAACGTCTCAGAAGTGCAAAGAGGGGCCATCTTAAATTTCCAGAAGCTGGAGTCGAAAACGGAACATCTTTGCAGGGCGCATCTAAGAAACGAAGTGTTCCAGAAGCACAAGTTGATCATGCGAACATGGAAAGTGACCCTGTTTCGGAAAACAGAGACAAAATACCAAAAACTCACAAGGGCAACCCAACACCCGAACAAGCAAAGTGATCCACAACGAGGCACCTCTGATTTCCTGGATGATTGATGATCGATCACCCAACATCTTAGAGGAAGGAAGCTTGTCTTTGGTTTCTCGCAATCGCAAACTCCAAAGAAAAAGATAACTTTACTGTCCGTCTATGACAGATAACGCTATCTGCAGTCTGTCGCATCATTTTTTTTTTTGAATAATTTGTTAGTTCTCAGACAGGTGTTGCATCACGTGTTGATGCAGTGGTGAGTGGTGTCCGGTGAACGTAAAACCGTTTGGTCATCTTATATTTCCAGAATTTTGACATTAATCGAATCGAGTATTATGAACCGCAGTTGGAATGAGTTGCCATTGTCATCAGTGAGCCTTATTTGGCTGGGCCGTGCCTGTGAGTTGTGACGATGAATGCGGCTCACAGGTGGGCATATTTAGGCCAGCTCACGGGAGTGCGACACTTGCATTGTTTACAGTTGAACCAGTTGTAGTACTATAATTTTCTGTTTGGCTATTGCTTTGCTGAATCTGCCATGACCGCGATAGCTTTGCTTCCTGCGGGTAACTGAAAGCTCACCTCAGGCAGCATGTGGAAGGAGATGACATGACGATCTCAAATATTTTACTGACGAGATGAGATTAGATGACGGGACAGCCTTGACCTAGGCGAAAGCGACCGAGGAAGGAGGATTTGCTGGCAGCAGTCAGAAGCCACTATCGATCTCTCGAGGTGTCATCAGCAGAATGGCCGGAGTCTGATGAAAGAGCAAACAAAAAAAAGAGGAGCAGAATGCCCGGCAGCTGCAGAGATTTTGTCCGAAAACAATGATCTTGATACTGATAGGTCGCGAACCACGGCGAAGACGGCAACCGGCAGTTGGCTCCACGGGGAAGACGGCACCGCGCCACCACCAAGTCCACGTCTCCGTCTCCGCCACTTTCGGTTCATTCGCTCCGCGTTCCGTCGCTCTCGAACACGCACGCTCCAGTCGATCCCGTTATTCTTTCTCCGCGTTAATCCCGTCATCACACGTCCACCGCGGCGCTTTCTTCCCTCTGGAAATCGAAACACCCATCGCACTCTACAGTTTGGAGTCCTCTTCGCATCTCCCCGTTCGCCCGGCGCCGTCGTCGGCCGGCCGGCCGGTCTTGAGTGACCTCTTCGCCGTTGCGGTTGTTTACCGCCCGCGCGACAACGGCAGCAGCTACAGTTACTACAGCCAAGACCCCCGCACCTCCCTCCTCCTCCTCCTCCTCCCGCACCAACCCCACCACCACGGTCCACAGCGACCAAACTGAGGGGCGCTTGGTTTACTGCTGCTCCTAGCGCCGCGCGAGTGCGCTGCTGCTGTGCAGGCGTCGATCCGAACAGCCGCCGCGGCGTTCTAGCGGCTTCGATCCGTGTCGTGCATCAGAGAGTGCTACCAGTGAGTAGCTGTCCCTGCTTTTCCCCACTCTGGGATTCGCTATTTTGTGGCCTCCCCCCCAAGTCCTATCTACCGCCGGAGAGGAGGCGTCGTTCTTGTTGTTGTTGATCGTCCGCACCCACTTGGCGCCGATGGAGGCGCTCAAGAAGCAGGCCAGCAGGCTCCGGGAGCACGTCGCCAAGCAGCAGCAGGTACGGACTCCCTCGCCTCCGAATTCCAGCAATTTCGCCTCCCGCCCACCCATCACCGCGTTGGCCGGAATTTTGTATCGGCTTGGAGATAGGGTTCTTCTTCTTCGTGCGCCCCCAATTAATTCCACATAGATTTAGTTTAAGAATTCTAGGTTTGGGGGCGTTGAGCAACTGGTTGGGAGAACAGAACTGCAGCTGCAAGGGGGTGAATTGGGTATGTGTGTTTTTGGTGGCGACTGGCGAGCACTGGATTAGAAAAAACAGACCACCAACTGGAAGGGAGTGAATTGCGTATGTGTTTCAAGGGTTTCGGGCAGTCTCGCACTGGTCTGGACCCGTTCATTTCTTTTGCGTTTCACTGTGGCTGATGACTTGTTCGGCAGCAGAGCCTAATTTCAGTTGTCCAGTAGAATGCGTGAAATCACCATATGCCATGCTTCATCCTTGACAGACTTGTGTGTGGTCATGCAGGCGGTTCGCAAGACATTCAGCGCACGCTATAATCAGGACACTTCTCTCGTCGACGAAGCTGAACTTGAGTGCCATCAGAATCTCCAGAGACTTTATAATACTACAAGAGCAGCTAAGGTATGTGTTCCTTCGGTTTGTCACCTGTGATAACTAACCTAGCTCATGGTTTTAAAGTTAATTGGTTATGCCTCATTTTGCAGCAATTCCAACGAACCATTGTACGAGGTGTGGAGGGTTTTGTTGCTGTTAGCACCAAACAGATGGAGATAGGTAAGTTCACATTGTTTTTGTTTTCGGTTGGTATATCTGTATATCCTTCTGTTTTTGATATATTTTGAAGCTATGATGTTTCTTCCTGTAGTGAAAAAGCTTGCTGACGATTGTTGCAAATACGGAAACAACAATCAAAATTTTGGTTTCGTTCTTGGAAGTGCTTCAGTTGAGTTTGGGAAATCCCACAGCCAAATGGAGATAGAGCGCGAGAAACTTATTAAAGTTCTTGGAGAGCAGGTGATGGTTATTTCCACCTCAGTTTCACTATTTCTTAAATTCTTCAGCATCGCAGATGTTGCCTTCATGCGTTATATTTTTTAGTCAAAAACACTAGGTCACGGTATATTTTCCTTTTACTCTTGAGGGAAAGGTCATATTAACCAGATGAGGTTCATTATGTTTGCATATTCCAACGTGCACATATAACTGTTGCATGGTTATATCTAGTTGATGGTATTTGATGAGACATCTGATTCCGCCGTCTTGCTATTGTTAAACCATTTGGACTTTGCTATCCGCAGATTTTTGAGCCTCTTCGGGAAATGATAATGAGTGCTCCTCTTGAAGATGCTCGCTTGTTAACTTACCGTTATCAACGGATAAGACAAGATATGGAATCTCAGGTAATGAATCACAGGACGATTTTCTCTACTTCAGAGCATTGGCAATGCCAGGATCTAGTACCTGTGATGACACTCCCTTTAGCTTCCGGGGACTAATACCTAAAAAAGATGAAAGCCACACAGACCTAGCGCTGCCACTGCTTCAGAGATGCCTGCCCGACACCTAATAGACAAAGTTTTTCTTATTAGATAGCTGATGTGATGAGAAAGCAACTGAAGTCCAAGGAGAGCAGTGGTAATACAGATTCAGTGAAACTGCAACATGCAGAATCAAAATTATCAGAGCTCCGAACTACGCTAGCAGCATTAGGAAGAGAAGCAACTGCAGCTATGGAGGCTGTTGAGGCTCAGCAGCAACAGGTTACCTTCGACCGTCTCCTTGCAATGGTATGATACACCTCGATGTTGTTTCAGAATCTGTACCTATCACTTAGTATCAATCCATTTTGTTGATGTTTAAGATTTCCTTTACATGACCATTGATGCTTTGCGCCTTTACATCTCAACGCATCTTTACTTTTTCTTTACAATAGGGTGTACCAGATGTGGGAACGAGTGTACAACATAATACTCAGGACAAATTTATAAACAGCATGGTCATGAATTGTTTTTTGGTTTTGTTGATCAGGAAACTTCTTTCTAGTATGTAGCTAAACATTGCTTTTGTCCTCAATCCCAACGTGCCGGTTCCGTAGTATTGATTAGAAGTAGAACACAACTTCTCATGTAAGTTTTGGCGCATAAACAATTCTTCTCAAGTCGAAGCAGATTTAATCCCCTTGAAAGTTTATCTTGGGAATTAGATCCTTTTTATAATTATCAGGTGTCTGATTACTTAATCATTGTTTAAATTTTCTAGCTGTTTGATGTGATTGGATATGTGTAGTGTGCTTCAGCTGTTGGATGTTCCCTAACAAAAAAATAAGGCAATTTTTTTAATGAAACTTCCTACTTCAAGTTTCTCACTCCTGTATTTCAGACACTCATGAGCTTCAGTACTGGAACCACATGCATATACTTCGATAATGTTGATTGTACAAAATTAACACATAAAATATTAATTGGGCTTTATGTTATGGTGTGCCCCACTTTACAGGTTGATGCTGAGAGAACTTATCATCAGAATGTTGCTGATATTCTGAACAAACTTCATGATGAGGTGCATACATATTCTTTGACCTGTATAGGCAGTTTTTAGTGCCATAAACTGTGAAAGTGGATGTTAGTGTTTTCTGCTGAAGGTTATTGCCTTTTTTTCTTCTAAATTTGTACAGATGCTCCTTGCAAAGCATCATGAAGATTCAGACAAGAACTATGATGAGCCATCATCAGAACCATCACCGGAGACAAAATTATCCTCAACACCTGCGCACTCAAATAGCACATTAGAAGATCCAGCAGTGCCTGAAACTAGCGAACCTACAAGAAATGGTCAAGAAGTGCATTATGTTGGAGAGGTACGTACGCCTTTTGCACCGCATATTGGGTAGATCATCGAGGTTGTTGTTGCGTGTCATAACTATTATTATTCAGTCTCTTATCTGGTGGCAGTACACTGTAGTACTGTGCCATGTTAGACTGTACTGACATGAACTGTTTGAGATAGACTGATGGAAGGCTTCGGAAGCCCCACAAAGTGCCCACATATTTATTGCTTAGCTAAATCATAAATATGCAACTCTACAAATACTGTGCTCTGATACCTAAATGTTATGATGTTGAATTTATTTGATTGATTCGCTCATCTGATTCTCCAGTAACGGAAGAAGTGAAGAATGGAAATGTTTGGTATCATAAGAAATCCAGATGTTATACTGCTGGTAGCACAATTAGCCTGAAATCATGTGAAAATTTAATCCCAGTCCCCATTTTGATGAATCGTAACTCCAGCTTAAGTGTTGACGAATACGATCAGTGAATAGCTCGTGCTAGTACTTCAACAATGCTCCCCATTTACCTTGCATTTCATCTCGTTCTTCTTTTTCACCTGCTAAATAGTAGAAGTAGCACAAAAATGCTGGCATTGAAGTTCCATGCGTGTTTGTCCAAACACGGATAGCAGATGTATAAATGTAAGGGCAACAGGTATATACCAATATCCGATATTAGTAGTCCACGATTTTAGCAACTGCATAAGTGCTATAGAGAACATACCATTGCATTATTAAACCAGCTTAACACTCCATGACTGATTTGTCAAGCAGGTAATCCATCCATTTGATGCTCAGGCTGATGGTGAGCTCAGTATTGCCGTGGGTGATTTCGTTGTGGTCCGCCAGGTACACATGGTTTGCAAGTCAGAATTGACTTCAAGATTTTATCCGTTCATTCATGGGATACCTCATGACCAAAATTCTGAAGTAGTGAATCACCCCTAAATTCAAACCCGCACCATCCTGCAGCAAGTTCAGCAACTCTTTATCGAAAAAAATAAGTTCAGTAACTACTGCTGATGCAAGAATATGTATGATCAGATGCAAGGCAACATATAATTGCCCACTTTGTAGCTTATAATAGAGAAACACATGGGGCCGGCAGTGCTAACAATGCAATCTTTGTCTGTCTTGACAGGTGTCTCGAAATGGGTGGTCGGAAGGGGAGTGCAAAGGAAAGTCTGGCTGGTTCCCATCTGCCTACGTAGAGCAGAGGGACAAGGCCCCGGCAAGCAAGGTGATAGAGCCGGGACGTCTGACTGCTTGATCCCTCTCGTACTTGCTAATGGCCGCTGTTCATCGTCCTTTCGCTGTACATGAGGCACTCGAGGAGTGATTAGCATTTCGTAGAACATTTTTACCTTTCTGTGCAGATTCTTGTGCTTATGTAAAAGATATACTACTAGAGTACTAGTGTTTTGCCTTTAGGATCTCGATCTCTCTTCTGTTTCTTTTTTTCTTCAACGGTGTATAGAGCTGATGCTGTATCCTTCCCCTTGTAATTATGTGGAAAGTGCGCTTCCTGCCGAATTTGTGTCATCGTTTATCAGAACAGTGATATATTGTCACCATTCTTGATGCTTCTCTCTAAAAAAATTGCTTGTTTTATCTCTGTTGGATCCAGATTCGGGCGAGTGGGCCTTCCTTCCTTTTATTTTTGCTGTTCTGATCAGAATAGTAAAAGGAAACGACCCGATTGGAGCATCCGGTGTATCCGATTGGCCAAAAGAGGCTTGGAATTGCGTTGGATTCTTCGATCCAGAAGCGTGAACCTTAACTGCAGTAGCTTTCTTTTCCCTCTTCATCTCACTGACTCACCCGGCTGCAACAGAGACAGCTCCGGCTCTGAATTTATTGTATTGGCCCATGCTTCACCACTCTTTTGCCGCTGGTCCGGCCAGGGCCAGTGTAGCTCTCTCCCGATAGGCCGAGGATGAGGATATGCTACCACCACCAATAGGCAATAGCCGTTTCTTGCGTCTGCACGCACATGGAGCTCCGAAAGCTCGCAGCTCCAGCCACCCTCCGACGCGAGCGAGCGTCAAGCAGGCAGCGTGGCGGAAGCTAGAAGAGACCGACACCGGCGACATGGTTGAATGCGCAAGTGGCCGTTTGTGGTGTCCACGGATTGATTGATTGCCTCCGATCCTCACCGTCGCCGATCCCAGGCCGCTGCTGGTGCTCTCCTCGTCGCTGCCGTTTCCACCTCCGATCCAGTTTGTGAGTTTGGGGTGTTGGAGCAGAAAAGTCATGGACGCCCGAGACCTGCCAGCGATCCGGTGTTGGATCGTCTGGAAAATGCTTCTGGCTAGCCCTAGCAAAGAGTGCAGTCGGTGTTCATTAGAGCATCTGTAACAGCTGGCCAATCCTATACGGTGTTTTAGCACATATAGAGCACATGTTTTAGCACATATAGGGCACCGAACAGTTTTTCACTTTTCCAGCTGCCCTATTTTAGAGCATTACCTCTCCAACAGCTGCCCTATTTTAGCTGCCCTATCCTATACCAAATGGCTCTTTTTTGCACATATTTCATACATATGACGAACAAATGATATGCTATGTGATCTAAATAAATTTCTAACAAATGAAAATTAAATAGTACTGGCTTTATTACAACACAATATGTCTAGTTCATCAAATGGTTTATCAAATAAAACACAAATGGGCACACAACATCAAATTATTCATCACATACAACAACATCAAATGGAATAGAATTAAGTGCACGGCCTTGCTCTTTGCCTTCCATTCCATGCCCACCGCTCCTCCATTAGATCCTTCTGAAGATCGTTATGCACATCGGAGTCCCACCTCGGCTCGGCCGGACCGGACGCCCCATCAACTCGTAGGTGCCATAGATGGCATTCTGCCCACGCTCATTCTCCGCGATCATGTTATGCATGATCACGCATGCCGTCGTGATGTAACAAAGAGTCTCCTGATCTCAAAACCTCGCCGGTCCTCTGACAATAGCAAATTGGGCTTGCAAAATCCCAAAAGCTCTCTCCACATCTTTCCTTGCCGCCGCTTGAGCATTGTGGAAATCAAGCTCCTTCCTGCCGTGGGGGAGAATCAATGGCTTCACAAATGTCGACCACTTGGGATAAATCCTATCTGCAAGATAGTAGCCCATGTTGTATGTCTTGCCATTGGCCTGAAACTCCACGTCGGGCATCTCTCCGCTAGCCAATTTTGTGAATAGAGGTGAACAATGGAGAACATTAATATCATTGCAAGAACCAGGCATGCCAAAGAATGCATGCCATATCCAAGTCTCCTGGTCAGCCACGGCCTCAAGAATGATGGTGGAACCTTGCTTGTGTCCTCTGAATTGTCCATGCCACGCCGCAGGACAATTCTTCCACCTCCAGTGCATGCAATCAATAGATCCAAGCATACCTGGAAAGCCTCGATCTTTGTTGATCTGTAGCAGCCGAGCCATGTCTTGAGCATTGGGTGCTCTCAAATACTCGGGCCCGAAAACCTCAACAATGGCAACCGCAAAGCGCCGAAGGCACTTGATGCTCTGGCTCTCACTCATGGCCAAGTGATCATCCACAAGATCTGCAGGAACACCATAAGCCATCTGGCGTAATGCGGAGGTGACCTTCTAGTGGAGGCTATGTCCAAGCTCTCCGGTACAATTCCTCCGCTGCTTAAAGAACCTGTCGTGCAACTACACACACTCGGCAATATGCCGGAACAAATCACGACTCATCTGAAACCGGCGTCGAAAGTACCTCTCCGGAAACACCGGTCTCTCCACGAAGTAGTTGGCCATGAGCTTGGCATATGCTTCTTGCCGCTGCCTCCGGATGTGCTCTCGCCCCATCACCGAACCGCCGTGCTTCGGCCTCTTGTTCGCCTCGTGGTGCATCATGAGGAGCATGACAACATCCTCGTCCTCGTCCATGTCGAACTCCTCGTCGGACGTGGTGTAATCGAACACCACCATCTACAAACAAGCACTACAATTATCTATCTAATCATCTAGATCAAAAAAGCAAAAACAATATCATCTACTTTGTGAAGGAAAAAAAGCTCACCTCAGCCGCGGCGGGGCGGCGTCAAATCGTCGGCGGCTGCTCGCGGGAGAGCGAGGAGGGGCGGCAGACGGACGGCGGCGCTCGGGATCCACCCGCCCGGAGCTTCGCGGCCGCGGGAGACGGCCGAATCAAGCTCGGCGGCGCCGGGTGACGGCGGGGCGGATTCAACACAGCGGGGCCGAATCGAGCTCGGCCGCGGCCATTTCCCGGCGGGAATCGGCGGCGGAGCGGCGGGGCAGCCCGCTGGAGCAAGGGCAGGAGTTGGGGCGGCGCGAATCGGCGGCGGCGGCGGCGGATCGGAGAGGCGGGTCGGGATCGGAAGCGTTTCAGGATGGCAGTTGGGCGCGCGCGCGGTGAAAAGGAAAGGATAGGGCAGCCTCCCACTGGGTCCTCTCTGCCCCAAATATGGGCAGAGAGGAGCAAAATTTAGGGCTGCACCAAAATAGGGCACGTCATAGGGCAGCTGTTGGAGAGCGTTTTTTGCCCTCTCGTGCCCTAAAAAAACGGTTTTTAGAGCACGGAGGCTAAAATAGGGCAGCTGTTAGAGATGCTCTTAGTGACGGAAAGGAACGTTGGATTAGAGGAATCTATCTAGCTAGCTAGGGTCTCCAACTTTTGAGCTCGATTTTAAGAGCATCTCCACCGGGGGCCTCTAAATGTGTGTCCGGTACCCCCAATTGGGCCTCATTTGAGGGGTGCTGGACATGTGTCCGGTCAACATTTAGAGTCCGCCCAGAGCGGCACTCCCCAAAGGCCCACCCCCAAACGCGAGCAAACTGTCGAACACCTCGCGGGCATGCCGTGGTCGCCGCCGATGAACAACACAAATGAGGAACAGGATGGCGGTGCATGCTGAAAGAACATTTCTTAACCCCTAGTGTTTTGTGTGTTAGTTAACAATACCAATGATATACTAATTCTAATACTAAGTATTTCAGTTAGTGTATGACTAAATATCACATGCATCAAAGCCAAAAATGCAAAGAAGAAGTTGCTCTGAAAAAGTTCCAGGAATCGGATTATTGGAGCCGGAAATTCCCAGGGCCGGAATTTCCGGTCCACCAGAACTTCGCAAAAATTGGCTAAGGAATTGTTGGAAAGTGGTTCTGGCTTCAACCGGAAATTGTGCCCGGAAATTCCAGTCTACCGGAATTTCCGAGTGCACCCAGAAGAGCCCCCCAGAAACGACTAAGTCAAGTTGAGAAAGCGTTCTGCCTTCAACCGGAAATTGTGCCCGGAAATTCCAGTCTACCGGAATTTCCGAGTGCACCCAGAAGAGCCCCCCAGAAACGACTAAGTCAAGTTGAGAAAGCGTTCTGCCTTCAACCGGAAATTGTGCCCGGAAATTCCAGTCTACCGGATTTTCCGGGTGCACCCAGAAGGACACCCAAGAAACGGCTAAGGAAAGAAGAGGTTTCGGTTCTGGCTCCAACCGGATATTCTGGTCGGATATTTCAATATTACGGATATTCCGGGCCACCGGAATATCCGGTTGTGACTTATACCGGAATTTCCGGGTGGTCGAAGCAGCCAACGGCCAGTTTTTGGGCAGAGCTATAAATACCCCCCTCACTCCCTCAAGAACAGCAAGCTCTCTTACTCTCTCTCTCCTCAACTTCAAGAAAGCTCAAATCATCAAGATCTCCCAATCCCTCCACCCAAATTCGTTGATACTTGGAGGATTGAAGGAGAAGGCCCAGATCTACTACTTCACCGAAGCGATTTGCATTTCCTCCCCATTCACTTGGGGATTTCGTGGCTAGGGTTTCCTTTAGGAAAACCTAGTTCACCATTGTTGCCTTCTTGGTGTTGCCTTGACCTTTTGTGGTCCTTGACCTGTTGTGGTCATCTTGAGAGCCCCCAATTAAGTTGTGGGTGTGTGCCTCAAGCTTGTTGTAAGGGATTCGATCTCCGCCCCAAAGGGGATCAATAGTGGAAGGTGAACTCGCAACCTTTGTGGTTGAGTTCATCGGAGAAGAAGGTGAGCCTTTGTGGCGTTGTGGTCAACCTGTTGTGGTGACCCACACCTCTCCAACGAGACGTACACCCTTGTGGTGGAACTCGGGATTACATCTTCGTCTCCGCGTGCTTCACTTGGTTCCCCTAATCCTTACTCCCTTACTTGCTTGTTTCGCACGTGTATTTATCTTGTATCTTGTTTAATTGCCTAGCTTGTCATTTAGGTAAATTCACCTTAGTTGCATATCTAGAGAATTTACCTTTGTGTTAAGCTTAAATTGAAAAGGAGTTAAAATTTGTAATAGCACCTATTCACCCCCCCCCCCCCTCTAGGTGCCGGATTTCCGTTCACATGCATTAATAGAAATGTCTCAAATGATGCCGGCAATCAAAGAGTTTTGCCGCGCCGGAGAGCAAGTCATCAAAAAAGGACTTGGCATAGTTTCGACCGTGCCGGAGAACAATCTCCAACGCCGGCCATCAAAAAAGGATCGACCGCGCCGGAGAACAAGTCTCCAAGGCCGGCCATCAAAAGGGCGCCTCCCTGGCGCAATGGTTCATGCCGATCACGTGGCGGCCTCGTCCTCGACTTCTTCCTCGTCGTTCTCCGCCACTTCGGCCTCCTTCTTCTCAGTCAGGATGCGCCTCCGTTCGGCAACGAAGTAGGCCTTCTGGTTGGGGCTCATGCTGGACGTGTTCGTGGCCATGACGAGACGCTCCTCCTTCTTCTCTTGGTTCTTGAGATTGGCCTTCTGCATCTTGAAGTAGAGCTTCCACTTCTCGTCGGACATGGATTGCAGCTTCTTCTTCTCGGCGGTCGTCGCGGTCACCTCGGCAACGTATAGCTTCACCGACTCTTGGATGCTGCCTGCGGCGCCCGAGGCCCCCGGCTTCTTGCCAGCCCTGGCGGCCGCCTTGCACGCCTTCACTCCCATCTCGGGACGATCGGCGGTAGCAGCCGGCAGGTTTCTTTCATCTCCCTCGGTGGTGCCTTGGTCTTTTACATAGCTCTTCCACTTCGGGCATCCTTTAACCACCTCCCAAACATGCATGAACTTGTATGGCTTCTTGCCATCCGACTCCAAGTCGAGGTACAAGTACTTGGCGTCTTTGAGCTACACAAACAAAGGCCAAGTTATGTATGCATGTAAACATGATGGGTAACAAGTTAAGATGATCGGCTAACCTTGTCGGCATCGTTCTTGCCACTCTCGTCTCTCATCAAGATTATCTCATGGCATTGGTGAAACTTGGTAGTGAGAGACGAGATGACGCCCCAACGGCTCTCAACCGATTTGGCATTGCGGTAAGGCAATTCTAGATGAGGAGGATACGCCTTTCTTTCGGTGTTGTCCTTGTGAATGCGTGTCCAGTAGGCATTATTCTTTTGGTTGGCGCCCTTCTCGCCGTCCATGCTCACGTTCAGCCACGCCTGGGCCAACAAGACGTCCTCAGCCTCGCACCAAGTCTTGCCTCTGTTTCCAGCCTTCCGGACGCCATCCTCTTCATCGACCTCCTCTTCATCGATCTCCACTTCCTGGCCCTGGGCGGCATCCCCTTCGTCGCCCTGGCCGAACTGATCTGTCTCGGCGTAGGCACTGGCGGTGTAGGTAGTACCGTCGTCGATGATTGAGGTCATTGCCTCGGCCATCGACGCGTTCTATCCAGCAAAAAACACAATTTGCATCGTCGGCAATTAATGCACAATCCAACAATTTGCATCCGGCCGCCCGCAATAACTGCACGCAACGAACAATCGGCCGGGGAACACAATAAATGAGAGGGGTCAAGATTATAAATAGCACTCACGTGGTAGCCGAAGAAAAGGCCGCGGGAAGCATTCGCGTCTTGGCTCGTCGAAGGTGTCCGCCGCAACGCCGGCGATTCGCTGAACAGCGGCGCGGCGTTCAGATCCAGGTGCGACTCTTCGGGGGAAAACCGCGTCGGCTGCGACGGGTAGCCGGAGGAGCTGTCGAAGAAGGCTGGGACAGACGGCGACCCGACAAACCCGATTTGGCTGCTTTGGCTCATGGTTTCCAAGCTCTCGGCGGCGTTGGCGTTGTCATTCGGCGACGACAGATCAGCCGACTTGTCCTTCGCCTTGACTCGTCGTACTTGCCGAAGATGGGAAGCGGCGTGGCGGAGCTGCTCCTAGCTCAAGGGCGCCGTGAACGAAAGCTCCTGCGGCTCCCTCTTCATCGGCTTCTTCTTCGGCTGCGACGCCGGCGGCGCCTTGCGACCCTTGGGTTTCGAGAGGCCGGCACCCTTGGGCAACATGGTGGCGGAAGGCGAGGAGCTCGCGCCGGCGTGGGCGAGGCGAGTGTTTGGAAAATGGAGGGAAGATAGGGAAGATTTTGACGCCGGGGGCGGCAATGTAGAGGAAGGGGAATTGGGCGAGGCGCGACGTGGGTATGATGAGCGGGCCAGCGCTGTCAGAACCATGCGCGAGTCGATGTCCGACACGCCCAGGAGGGTCTCCAAGTATAGAGACCCGACTGGAGGTGCCGCTGTTGAGCGTTTTTCGTCTCCGACCCACCAAAGGACATTTAGGGGTTCTTTAAAGGGCGGAGATGCTCTAAGGGCATGCACTCCATGGTTCCACATTTACGAGCTGCTGGTACCAGCGGTACATTGCATTTTTGGCCACGAGAGAGCACCCGCCATGGCCCAGATTTAGACGTGTTTCTTACTTTGTACTAGATCGACGAGGTAGTGGTTCGGCAGGGTAAAACATGCAAGCGGCTGGCTTTGGCAGAAGAGGAAGGGACGAAGGGTCACATCGGAGGAGAGGACACCGGCAATGAGACACGGAGACAGCACAGCACAGCTCAGCAACCTCTGGCTACGGTCGTCGGTCAGAGAACCTGGCCCTCCTCCTCATAGCTTTATGAGGGCCATTTTAATAAATTTGAGGTTTCTTGGAAACTTTAACGCAAAAATGAACTCTCTCAACAAAAAATAAAAAAATAAATAAGTTTTTACCTTTTTTTTACGGCCACATGATGTACGGATAGCGTCTGCGGTAGGGTCGTCAAACCGCCAATGGATTTGACAGTACGGTTGTGGTACCGTCAGCATATATGCGGTTACCCTCCTATGTTTGACGGTACGAAAAAAGAGTTAGAATTGACTAATTTTTCTTATAAGTTTACTTCAGATTTAACTTTCGTCAAGTTATATTTATGGCTCCGACCTTTAGAGGGCTTTGTACATGTATTAATTACTCGTTCGATATATCTAACTCCATTCGGTCCTTTTTTATTTTCCATATTAGGTCTATCTTAAGTATTGTGTTATAAAAAATACCAACATCTGTAACACCAAATCCATAGTTTATAACTTGTTAACTACCTTGAAATGTATTAGTAAATAAAGAAATACAACATGTCTGGTAGAATTATTATGATGTGAGCAAGGCAGCTTTGACATGTCGGGGGCGGTGCAAGAAGAAAAACGGGCCCCCAATACACACAAAAAGGAAATGTTTTTGATATTTCCAATAGCAACATGTTTTAATAAAAAATCTCCATACAACATGTTTTTATTGGCAACAACATAAAGTGATCTTGTTGTCTCAATTTCTCTTATTTCTGTTTTCACAAACAGAGTAACACTTTCTAGATTACATCTACGAACATGAACACTAACTCAAACACAACCATATACAAATTATACATGAGACTTGGAGGTTGGCATTTCTCGGTGAAAGTCTCATTACATTCTTTTTAGCGCTGGCGATATACGCTAGTCGCTACGTTGGGCCTTCTTGTTACGTACCTGAGTGGGGCCCTGTGCGGTCGCACCGACCGCACCTGCCCAGGTCCGGACATGGATGTGAGCGGGTTCTCCGTGAAACTCCACCAATATCATGCTCTCTCCACCAAAGAATCTCTCACTCACTCATCCAAGTGTGCCATATAAGTACAAACACCCTCAACATCAAAATAAATGCTAAACAACAATATGGATAACCAACTTTCCATCCACATTGGGACAACAAAAATATATATGATGGCTTAGAGGCGCATAATAGGACAAGTGTTGACAAGCTTGTTTTTTCTTATATATTGCACACCATCGAGATAAGACAAAATAATATGATTTACAACTTATTGTCCTCTTAGCGCAGCCTCATATTTGTTTGCATCATCCTAATATTGTGGATCGATAAAAATTGTACCCGGAAAACATATCGGGTAAGATGGAGATATTTTCTTAATAAGACATCATTAATAGACAACGAATCTCATTTTTTGTCTCTCTTCTGACTCAACATTCATCTGTGTGCCATCGCTAGGACAACACAATCACACTAATGTTTTAATCTATAAACTCGAATAATTCGAAGACAACCTCAAAGAACTAAACAAATTACATTGCCTAGTCGTCAACCTCTAAGTACCTCACAATAAAACCTCTGAGTAATATATTTATTTACTTGATGATGCCATTTTAGGTCCTTTGGATTGCAAGAAAAATCTGAAAACATGGACCAGAAAAAACTATAAACATCTAGGATGACACATTAGATATGCCATGACATATGTTTTGAAATCATATCTAATAATATTACAGTTGTTGATAGTTTTTATTCCATAAATTGGTAAAATTCTATATGTTATACTTTGGATAGTATTTATAGGCCTTCTTTTCAAGGAAAAAGGAAGTACTTTGAATTTCTAGAAACTTTAAAGGAGACACTTTGGATGGTGCATAGAAAATAATAAACACGTAATTTAAATTATTTATCAGGTAATAAGTAAAGTGAAGTTTGAACTCATGGTTGCAGTGTTTTGTATATTCCATAGTTTTTTTTAAAATATAGGCAATGTGTGAGTCTCCTCTTAGAAGCATATACCGTCTCTGTCTCTTTTGGAACAAAGGTAGTAGTCATTTAGATCATTTTAGTGCTGAGTGGTTGTAATTGGTATCACCATGTTGACACGGCGCGCCCACGACTATTTTCCATAATATTCGCTACATCTAGATTAGCCTATACTATTTTCTATTATAGTAGCACAACGATGATTATGGTTATATTCAATTAACTACTACATTTTGCTAGAAAGAAACTATGCATGTAAATATATAAATCTGATTAGCTACAGGTCAAAGAGCAGACATAGTTAAGCACAAGGCATAGGAAAATTATATATAAGGAACATCTAAACATGCATATACGAATTTGTAAACATAATAGAACGAATTTTGGGATCATGCAATGCTATCAGCTAGGTATAGATGGATGACTAGAAAGTCATTCCACTTGTTGTAACCGTGTCGTGCTGGAATTCCGTAGATTGCATATAAGCAACATCTGTAATAATGAACATATAAAATCAGTAGAACTAGCCAGACAGATTCCGTAGATTATGCAGGGTAATCTGGCACTCAGTACTACCAACCGAGTGATTAGCTGGTTGTCCCGCGTCCCGTCGCTTTACGGCGCACGCGGACAAAAAACCGCACCCCCTACGCTCACTCCCACTGTACTGTACTCTGTACACCACCACCGCCACCAGCGGCGGCCTAATCTCTTCGGACCCATTTACCCTCGCCCCCTCACTCTGCTCAGCTGAGCTCACCACCACAGTGACCACACCACTGCCGCTTCTTCGCAGCTCACATCCTCCCACCCCACACCACCCTCTCCCCCTCCCCCCACCGCTAATCGTCGGCCCCATTCTCCATCTCGTCGCCGCCCCCGAGTTCGCCGCAGATCGCTGCCGCGCTTCCTTTAAGCGAGACCGCAGGTACGACGTCTCGCGCCGGATCTGCGCCGTTTCCACTGATTCGGGCTGGGTTTCGTGTGCACCCGCCAGCCCTCGCTGGGTGGCTGGATGCGGCGCCGGTGGCGGGCGCTAAATTCGGCGTTTCGTGTCGATAGCGCGGCGACGTGTAGCTAGCTATGCCTTTGTTGAGTTGCGTCGGTTGTTGGAGTGACTTTTAACACTGGATGCACGCTTGTGTTTGGTAGCTTGCGTGCAGGAATTAGTAGATGCTTTGTTGCTTGCTCAGCTAGTGCTGCTGGTTTTGTTCCCTTTTGCATGGATGTAGCTGGATTACTGGGGGCTGGGACTGGAGTGGCTCCGGAATTTCAGAGAAAGGCGTGCCCGGTGCTTTCGCCGTGTAGATGTGTTTCGTTTGATTTGGGAAAATTATATGTCTGAAGCCTATTCAGTTAGCCTGAAAAGAGATATGAAAATGTTGCATCAGAAATTCGTCTTTGCTCCAATATGTTGGTCGGCAATTTCGTGCAAGCTCCAGACATCATTATTTCGAGAAGTGCTACATTCAGTCCCGCTATTTGTTTCGATTGAGCAATGTGATGGCCCTTAGAGGGATAAGGCATTCTTGATTCTGAGCGTTGTCTTAAGTTTGTCATGATTGTTTATATGTTTTCATTTTCACCATTGCAGGGTTGAGTTCATCTGCTTAGAAAGATGCACACCATATCTCCTCATCTATGAACTCTGGAATATGCTCTACTTATCTATATGCTTCACCAGGTGGTCACTAATGGGCTATTTTCTGAGAAAACAGCCCAGTTTCCTCTTTGTGTTGATTATTCTGCACTGTGTGGCTCGTGAAGCAAGAGCGCTAAGTTCAGATGGTATGTCATGGTTGCGCCTGGTATTCATGTGAACCATTTGAGTTTATTGTTATTGTACAGTGCTTATGTTCCACGAATTGTTTCTTACAGGTGAAGCACTTCTTGCCTTTAAGAAGGCAGTTACAAATTCAGATGGTATCTTTATAAACTGGCGTGAACAAGATGCGGATCCGTGCAACTGGAAGGCTGTTAGATGCGATAATCAGACCAAAAGAGTGATTTACCTGTAAGAACTCAAGAACCACTATGTTTATTAACTGAGTTTGTTGTGATTTGCTCGACTTTTAAACCTAGCTACTCACCATTTCGCTTCGGTCATTTGGTGTTCATTTTAGGCTAGCAATTTATAATTTAAAAGAATCATACTCAGTATTTTGAATTGCATATCGGTTCACTAACTGCCTTCTGTTTAGGATTCTCCCTTATCACAAATTAGTCGGGCCCATACCACCTGAAATTGGGAGGCTAAATCAGTTGCAGACTTTGTAAGTGTGTCCGCTATTTTTCCCCATTTTAAATCTTTCTCCTGCTAATATCAACCTTGTACATGAAAGCATTTGGTCTTTGATATAGATGCTATTTTATGTCATTAGATCACTGCAGGGGAACAGTTTGTATGGTTCACTCCCTCCAGAACTAGGAAATTGCACCAGGTTGCAACAACTGTAAGTTTTAGTGACTCTGATTACTATAATGCCTTGTTTCCACTGTATGAAATATTTGACGATGTAACTGTTAATTAGTGATCATGGGATATTCTGTCATTGCAGTTTGAAACTTCTTTTATGTATGCCAGAGAACGTCTAGTGTGTAGTGATTGATTCTATTTCTTCTGTTGTGAAATCACTTGCAGGTATCTACAAGGAAATTATATTAGTGGATATATCCCTTCAGAGTTCGGTGATCTTGTAGAACTTGAGGCATTGTGAGTCCACTAATGGAGTTTTTGACTGATTAGCTTGTTATTTTTTCTACCCGCAAAAAAAAGCTTATTATTTTTCAGTAAAAATCTGATCATCAATTCCACATGAGATTGATATCTCATGTTAGATTAATGAGGTCGATGGTTTATGAAGTATTGAGTGATATATTATGTATTGGAATGTAGATCAATCCCTCTGTTATGTAATTTAAAGATTAGTTATCATTACTAAATTATGTTCATTTTATCCTACAGGGACTTATCCAGTAATACGTTGAGGGGATCAATCCCACATTCTCTTGATACACTAACCAAACTTGCATCATTGTAAGTGCTTTTGTTTATCTGTGTAAACATTTCAAACTGCTATAATAAAGCCATGTACAATGAGCCTTATTTTTTAAATAATTTTCACAACCTATGCAGCAATGTATCCATGAACTTTCTGACAGGACCAATACCATCAGATGGTTCACTTGCCAACTTCAATGAAACTTCGTGAGTTGTCGTTCCCTGTGTTAGTTACATCTATCTAGTTCAAGCTGTTTATTTTATTGAGTAAAGACAAAAGACAGGGGCTTTTTGCAACAAGCTTCTTTTTCTTGCTACCTCTCTAACGAGATATGCTTTCCCATTTATCATTTCTTCTGAACTTTTTACATGATAATGTAGCTTCATTGGGAACCGTGATTTATGTGGGAAGCAGATTAATTCAGTGTGCAAAGATGCACTTCAACCGCCATCTGGCACTCAGCTATCTTCTCCAGGTATCAGATAGTTGAACATACTACTCTGGCATCTATTGTTCCATGCTTCTAACATCTTCAATTGTAGAAAGGTCGAATGTGCATATTTTTGTTGATATCAATATAGACTAACAAGTCTGTTTATATTCGGTTTTGGGTTCTGTTAATTGATCTTTTGTTTCAGTTCACAACAATGGGCTTATAACCTGAAATATATTTTGCCGTTTTCTTATGTTAGATGACGGGAACAAAAGGGCCTCCGCAAGACTTGTTATAAGTGCAGTTGCAACAGTAGGAGCTCTGCTATTGGTGGCTTTGATGTGTTTCTGGGGTTGTTTTCTGTACAAGAATTTCGGAAAGAAAGATATCCATGGTTTCGGGGTGGAGCTATGTGGAGGTAACTATGCAATGCAATTACTTAGCATGTTCCAATTTTTTTCTTCTAATCCTGCTTGTCATTTCAGGCTCTTCTGTTGTGATGTTCCATGGGGACCTCCCTTATGCCACAAAAGATATTCTCAAGAAACTAGAGAGCATGGATGAGGAAAGTGTCATTGGATCAGGGGGCTTTGGAACTGTTTATAAACTTGCAATGGATGACGGTAACGTCTTTGCATTGAAAAGGATAGTGAAAACAAATGAAGGGCGTGACCGGTTCTTTGATAGAGAACTTGAGATATTGGGAAGCGTTAAGCATCGTAATTTGGTCAATCTCCGCGGGTATTGCAATTCGCCTTCGTCAAAACTGTTGATATATGACTACCTTCCAGGTGGAAGCCTGGATGGAGTGCTCCATGTGCATGGTGAGTGCCATGTTTTTGTTCTTGGCATACATCTTAATTTTATTTTGTTGAACTCTTCCTATTATTCATAATTGCAGTTGAATGCACATGGTAATATAAACTGATATTTGTTTTGCTTTCTCAATGGCAAGCTAAGCATGTGTTTTTGAAGTCGGCACTAAAATAGTCTAAAGGGTTAGGTAGACGGTGGTTGATCCCTGAAAATTAACATGAAATCAGGACCCAGATATCCTGAATTCAAAATACACCTGGGGCATCTTTATAACTATGAATATAAGGAAAAGAGTAACAGTAACAGTTGCTACTGCAGGAGATCTAGTTTTGAAATCCACAGGATCCTCGGAGTAGACATTTTCCTAATCTAGGGAAGATCCTGCCAAGGAAAACTTTCAGGCAACTGTGCACTGGTAGTAGATTTGTGTTTTAGCCAACAACAACTTCACACCATATTTTCAAAGCTTAAATATGAGGGGAGCCTTTGAACATACTGAATATTCTGTAGCTCGGTTCTTTAACTAAACAAGGACACTCTTTGTGGGTGGCATGGCTACGGAGATCAATGCAGTTACTTAACTTTGGTCCATTTATCTACTGTATTCATGCTATTTTCTATTTTAAATTTGAACAACTTTTGCTCAGGTGTTTCGTGAGCACTTGTTTTTTACAGGACAGAAATGACCTTTTTATGCCCAAACCTAACATCTCATTTTCATCGGTCTTGACAGAGAAAAAAACTGACCTGGATGACCCTGCTGAACCAGCTGAACCAGCTGTACCGGCTGAACCGTTGGATTGGGATACGCGCATTAACATAATACTTGGAGCTGCAAAAGGGCTGGCTTACCTTCATCACGATTGCTCACCTCGAATAATACATCGTGATATTAAGTCGAGCAATATCTTACTTGACGCCAATTTTGAAGCACGTGTATCAGACTTTGGACTTGCAAAACTACTTGAGGATGAACAATCTCATATTACTACAATAGTTGCAGGAACATTTGGATATCTTGCGCCAGGTATGTTGGTAGTTGTTCAATTTCACCAATGAGGAAAGAAATGCAGAATTTTAAATGAGAAAAATAGTTGTTGCTTTCGTTTTTGCTTATTAATATATCATGCTGTAATGGTCTGAGCTAATATTCCCAAAACCGAACATCCAGAGTACATGCAAAGTGGCAGGGCTACAGAAACGACGGACGTCTACAGTTTTGGAGTTCTAGTGCTTGAGATACTAAATGGAAAGCGGCCTACTGATGCATCCTTCATTGAGAAGGGGTTGAACATTGTTGGATGGGTATGTCATTGTTAATTTCATGTGGGCTACCTTTTTCTGTGTATTTACCACGTGCATACATAGCTTGAGGATCAACTTGTCCTATATATCGCAGTTAAACTTCCTGGTTGGTGAGAACCGGGAGCGGGAAATTGTCGATCCAACTTGCGAAGGCGTGCAGACTGAGACCCTGGATGCCCTGCTTTCTCTTGCCAAACAATGTGTAAGCTCTTTGCCAGAAGAAAGGCCGACGATGCATAGGGTGGTACAGATGCTGGAGTCTGATGTAATTACACCATGCCCTAGTGATTTCTACGATTCAGAATAGGCTACGGACTACGGTTGCTGCTACTGGACATGACACACTGCGGTTGGTTTACCATGTGGAGGCACATTCCATTTATTCTTTGCAGATTATGTAAATGCATTGCCGCGGTGTTCGCCTCCACAAGGCTGGTTCTACGGGGACAACATTTTTGCGATTTGTATGTATCTATGCCACGCTACATATTGTTGTATGTCAATTTAATAAGAATAACTTAGCTGGAGCTGGCTGTGCTTGTATTTAATCTCGTCGGTAGAGCGGAGATTATGAGGAGGCTAAATTGACAAAATTGAAGATTCGCCGTTAGAAATGTGTTCTCCGAGATTAACATGGCATGCTGCTGATTAATTCAGTCCAGGGTGTGTATAACTTGGTAACTGGCCCAGGATGAATATTCTTGTGCGTGCAAAACTATTATTTCAAGCGATGAGGAAAATAACGAACAGATCTACAGAAACAGCACTATGCATTTGAAAGAAAAACCACCGACCAGCCAGGCTACAGCACCGCCAGTTGAGCAGTAAAATTATATTACCGCTAGAAAATACACGGATCGATCTCCAGGAGTCAGTAATCGTCCAAATAATGCATACGAGCAACAAAACGGCATAGATTATGGTCTCAATGTTTCGAACACACTAAACTCTTCTTTGCGTGGTCGAACACACTAAGCTTTTTTTTTGCGGGTGTCGAACACACTAAGCTTGATCATCAAGAGATTCGGGTTACATGATAGTGGTAAAATAAACGGAAAATCATTTTGGATCTAGAGCTCCAGTGATCCCACTATTTTACAAAATTCAAAAAATATTTAAAAGCATAAAAAAATCTGAAAAATTCTTCATGTTGTCGAGGATGTATATACTGTAAGCATGCAAAATCAGAGTGCGTGACAAAGTTGGAGATTTGAAACTACAAATTGCTCACTATTTTCTGATATGAACATTTGTCATTTTTGTGTAGCTTCAAACACAAACTATTTTGCACTGAGATTTTTGTACGTAGGATATATCATTAAAGACATGCTTGATTTGTTTCAGATCTTTTTGAGAATTTAAATATTTTTCTTGATCTTTTTTAAAATAGTGAGACCACTAGAACTCAGGAGCACGAAATCTAGGCTCATAAATAAACTACTAGTCAGTTTAGAGGAACAAGGTTTTATTGTTTTTAAATAGTGCAAGAGCTCTATCTTTCCATTGATTAAGGAGTAGACAACGCCCAAAGGAAAAGTCACGACGGCACAATTAAAACCTTGCTCCGGCGATACCTTCATTAGAGAGGGATCATCGGATCATAGTTACGGGTAGACTAGCATGATGTATAGGGGGGCTTCTATAAAAATGCTTCGTCACGATCCATACCTGGTTAAGCCAAACAAAGGCAGAGAAGCAAAAATGATGGATGGCGCCATATGGGGATAGTGTACAAGATCAGCAGACTGTATGATCTCATCGGTTAGCCATGCTCTTGGTTACAAGCAATAAAAGATTGAAGACTCTAAAGGATTTCTCCTTGATTTGTTTTAAAACAACAAAAAAATTGACAGTGCGAATCGTCAGGTAAATCTTACTAAGAGCCATTGAAGATTGAAGCCTCTTCGGAGCGGAAGGGTCATCTGTTTTGTATGTGCTTCGTGAGGCCACTACCGCGAGATCTTCCTAGGTGGTTACTCTTCGTGAAAGTGGAGCCCCTGAAGAGTGATGACGACAACACTGGTAAGAAATCTCGATGAGAACCCATGCTTTTGACGGTCTATGTGCAGTCTTGCCGGTAGTGTCCTCGTGACGGTCTTGTTCTATGCCGGTCAACAAATGTGTCGGTACCGGTTTCCCATCAATTAACTGGCCAACTTTTCCTGCATAATTAATAAAAATTATGACAAGTCTTTCGCCTTGTTTCAAAACTATCTATAGCCTTACAAAACCGGTTTGATGACCTTTTCCCATTGTACTAAAGCCACATGTGATTCCGCAAGATGAGCCGAAACCATCTTAGACATGAGGTAGACAACATCATCACCCTGAATGCTGAGGCTCGAGAAAGCTGTTATCAGGTTTCTTAATGTTGATTTTTCAGCTCTACCATCATCACATAGCTGAGGCAACAAGATAGAATGCCTCGTGTTGTTGCTAAGATATCATCAACATGAATACTGTGCCCCTTGCGCCAATATTCCCAAGAAGTATGTCTATAACACGCCTGGATCTTCCAACCATCAGGGACATAACTACATAAGTGACTTCCTCTTGTGGGTCTAGCAAGTCTTCTGTCTTCGTGTGGGAGGAGGAGGAGCTCCGAGTCGAACAAGACACCCGTGCTATCAAGATATCTTGAACCTTTTATTACTCCGGTTACTACTAGGAACAATAACCTCCTCTCTGTAAAAATGTTCCATCTCGACAAACTTGATGACACCATTATATTACAGCCGGCGACATCCCGTACCACGGTACCAGCACCGGGTCACCATCCCGGCACAACTTGAATCCAGGCTTGGGTAGTGCCGTAGTGGGATGAAATAGATGAAAGGATCTCCGGTTGTTAGCTTATAAGGTAGTGCCATGTCATCTACAGTCAACTTAATAGCCAACAAGTATAATAGCTAAGCATATGTATGGACTGTTTTATTAATAGTTGGCCCGCCTTCCACTCTCACAAAGCACCTAGAAGCACCTGTTGCAGCTGGCTCTTGCATAAGAGCCCGCTTCTATTCTCTCTCCTCCATGTAAGTATGAAAATATTATTTAAATCCTTACAGCTGCTGACTAGGCCTTAGTGTACTTGCCTCTCAGGAATGTTGCAGTTGCATACGATTATACCACGCCAGAGGTCAACCCATGCTATCACGCCCCTCCTAGTGCGATCACCTTGTGAGTTACAATGAACGTGTCCTCTACCCTGAGATCTCACTAGACGTTAGCAGCTCCAATGTCCTATCGTGGTTGTGACGGAGAGATCGGCCAGGACGAATTCGCGCACGATGCCGACGTGCAATGAATTCCAAGTACCTAGAGGAGTGGCCGGGATCGGTGTGAGCGACGGCTTGCCGCGGCCAGCTCTGTATACCAAGTACTCCGCCTGATGATAATTAGGACGGTGCTTCTGGGACCGGTGGTGAAGGCGAAGAGGAGGAGGCCGAGGTCCTTCTCCGAGAATGCAACCCTGGGCTCAACGTCGAAGTCTTCTATGCGGAACTGAGGGCCATGAACGCATAAGTGGGAGACCGCCGACGGATCCGCGAGGCAGACGGTGACCTTTACGTCCCGGCCGGTGCCTGCGGTGGTGGCGGCGGATGTGGCGTTCTCGAGATTGGCGAAGTAGGCGTTTCCTGTCGAGGAGAACCGGTCGGGATAGCGAACAGATGTGGCGGCGGGATCCACGTCGGGAGAGCGGAAGGAGGATTAGTGGAACCACCCCTCCGCGGTCGGCGCAGATTGGATTTGGGGAACTCTGAATATAGAGGAGGACCGACGAATCTTTGGGGAATTTAAGGGTTCCGGCCGGGAGGCCGGGGATAGCTACGTTGGACTTTGATTCGTGTTCCTACCGGCCTTCTGACACCCGCTTACCGCTCGAGGCCATGAAAACAAGTAAATTTCGTTTTCCATGAAACTGAGAAGACATCATCCCATTCCGAACACTCTTCTCATCAAAGCAACTCTTCACCGCGAAGCGAATTTGGCCGGAAAATCGAGTCTCTTACTACCAAAACGACTCGGAGGAGCCGGGTTCCATTATCAAGGATAATAGAACAGAGTTTGTGGCAACCTAAAACCAAACAAAAACCAAAAGAAAAAAGACCACAAAGTACCAGGCCTATAGCCACCATACGACTACCAGCCGCACCAACACTGCTCTCACTAGAGGCAGTGGCGGAGCCAGGAATTGAACTGAGCCGGGTCGAACGAATAAACACTTAAAAATATTTAGGCAAAAAAGCAAGTGTATTCAATAAAAGAAAGGTCCAGACAGATTCAATTTCATATTTCATCGAGGACAACTACAAACTGAATACAAAGAACAAGAAAACTAAATAAAAATAGTGCTACATTTACTAGATTTTTTTGTGACAAGTAGGGTGAACTCTCTGATTGTTATTATGTACAATCTGCAGTTCTTACTTCTTAATAGTACACAATTCAAGACTTTCTGGGGAAAAAAAGGTAGACAACATGGCCCTATTGATCTACTAACGAAAAAAAGAAAGCGAGAAAGGCCTATACAGCAAAGCCTTGTCAAAAGGATACGGAAAGAATAGTGTATTCAACGGAAGGTTTTCCGGATACCCCTTCGTCTCCTAGGCGGCGTCTAGGCGATTAGGGTTTCCGGTGAATTGGCGGCGCACGGTGGCCGACGTCGGGGCGCAGTGGCAGCACACCAACGTTGAGGTGTCCTCTCAGCCTCGCAGTGACCTCCAGGGTTCCTTCCTGTGTGGTTCGCTCGGGGGAGAAGAGAGGGTTTGGTCGTTCCCATCCGGGCCGAGATCTGTTTTGGCTGGGGAGTGGAGCGTTGTGGAGAGAGCAGGGATGAGCTCGTCAGCGGGAGATCGCCGGGGTGGCAAGGAGCCTATGCCTGCGGAGACGCTTGAAGAGAGGATTGGCCGGCTGAAACTGACAGAGGCTGAGTCCAAAAAACTTTTTCTGGATGATCGGGAGGAAGGTAGCCAACCTTCATGGTCATTAGCAGGGAAGGTTCTGTGCATGAAGGTTTTTCATATTCAAACCATCGCTGAAATCCTTAGGCCGGCATGGGGAAACCCTAAGGGGCTGCTGTTTCGTGAGGGTGGGGAGAATATGTTCGTTGCAACCTTTGCGTCGGAACAAGATCGCGAGCGCGTCTGGGAACGATCGCCGTGGAATGTTTCAAAACATGCAGTGATTCTGGAGAAGTTTGTTGACTGTCAGCGACCGGACGAGATTCGTTTTGACCGGCTGTTGATCTGGGTTAGGGTGCTCAACCTGCCCTTCAGCATGCTGAATGCAGTCTGGGGAGAGAAGATTGCTGCCGACATTAGTGATGATGTTGTCCGGGTGGACGTGAATAAGCAAGGTCTCTCGGCAGGTGGTTTTCTGAGAGCGCGAGTTTGGATTCCTGTTAATCAACCTCTGCGCAGATGCATAGCAATTTATTCCACGAGGAGGGAGTCGTGCGACTGGTATGAATTGGCATATGAAGAACTACCATACTTCTGTTTTGCCTGTGGACGTTTGGGTCACTCCGACCTCTACTGTACTGAGCCGGGGAGCGTGATGATCTGGGTCGCTTACCATATGGACCTTCCCTTCGTGCTACGGATGATAGGAAACAAAAGAAACATTTTACTAGTGCTAGCACGGATTACTATGGTGCGGGGACTAGCCGCAAGGAGACTTACAAGGCCAAGGAGGCTGCTGCTCCTCCTACCATGCGCACTGAAGGAGGGAGGGGAGCCGGGTTTGGCAGGGGAATTTCAAGAGGACGTGGGAACCATCAGACCTATCGCAAACTTGATCTAACTGCTGCTGGAACGGAGTTGGGAGGAATTCAGTCTGACACCGCTATGGTTCCTTTTGATCCCAATTTAGTTGGTCAGAAACGTGTCTCAACTGATGAACCAAGGGAGCGAATCGAGGCACCAAGCCCTGATGCAAAGAAGAACAAAGGGAGTGTAGAAAGCAATGAAACTTCGGCGACAGCTGCGCAGCAGCTGCGCCAGTCTTAATGTGTCTCCTAAGTTGGAACTGTCGCGGGTTGGGGGACCCTGCGGCAGTTCGTGAGCTTCGCAGTATTGTGAAGCAGTTTGGCCCCAGTCTTGTCTTTGTTATGGAGACTAAGATCGATGGTAAAAGAGTGGAAAAATTAGCAAACCGACTCGGCATGGTGGGTGGTTTTGCGGTGGATAGTATTGGGCTCAGTGGTGGTATTGGCATTTTCTGGTCTGCGGATGTGGAGGTAGATGTCAAAGGTTTCAACAAGCACCACATTGACGTTATTGTGACTCCAAAGGAGGGTGATTCTACTCCGTGGAGATTCACTGGCTTTTATGGAGAGCCGCGAAGGGAGAACCGGCATCAAAGCTGGACCTTGCTACGGCGTCTTCACGCACTCCGAAATTACCCATGGCTGTGTGTAGGAGATTTTAACGAAACAACTACAGGCCTGGAACATTTTAGTGAGCATGGCAGATGCGGAATTTCCGAGAAGCAATTGACGATTGTGATCTGCAGGATCTTGGCTACTCGGGGGTGCCTTTCACATGGGATAATAGGCAACCGGGTGCAGCTAATGTAAAGGCGAGGCTTGACCGAGCATTGGCGAATGAAACTTTACTACAACTTTATCCAGTGTTTCGTGTGCAACACCTCTCGGCCATTCAGTCAGACCATTGCTTTCTGTTGACATCATTACAGAAGAGAGTGGTCAGGAGTACACATAGCAGCCAGCACCGCTTCCGTTATGAAAATGTGTGGCAAACACACAAAGACTACGACAAAGTTGTTGCAGATATGTGGCAGTCGACGACACGGGAGAATGGGCAACAGGGGCTAGCCAATGCTCTCAACAAGATCCAGTCCGAGTTGGGATCCTGGGGCACTAAGACATTTGGTAATTTCAAGCATAGGCTAACTGTCCTCAGGAAGGAGTTGGAGAGGTGCAGGAACAGATCAGTCCGTTCAGGCCCTAGCCAGGAAGAGAAAAACATTTCCGACAAAATCAACGAGGTGTTGTTTCAGGAAGAGGTGTGGATCCGACAGCGGTCGAGGGTTATGTGGCTCAAAGCTGGTGATCGGAACTCAGCATATTTTCATACCCAAGTTGCGCAAAGGAAACGGAAGAACAAAATCACGGCATTACAGCGCAACGATGGATCATGGTGTGAGGATGCAGATTCGGTTGAGAAGGAAATTCAGGATTTCTATACTGGTTTGTATAACACACAGGGGGAGCCGATCATGGGAGATCTTCTTGATCTAGTCCAACCCAAGCTGGACGATGATGCCCGATCAGTGCTTGATAGGGTTTTTGTTGCCGAGGAGGTAAAATCGGCCTTGTTCCAAATGCATCCCTCCAAGGCACCAGGAGTGGATGGCTTCACGGCGGGTTTTTTCCAGCGACACTGGGATATTCTTGGAGATGATATAACCAGGGGAGCATTGGAATTCTTGAATGGAGGGGAGTTGCTGCAAGCTTTAAATGACACGGCCATAGTGCTTATTCCTAAGGTACGGAACCCCCAATCCATAACACAATTTCGGCCAATTTCTTTGTGCACTGTACTTTATAAGATTTGTGCTAAAGCGATCGCTAACCGTTTGAGACCGGAGCTGAATGAGGTGATTAGTCAAGAACAAAGTGCTTTTGTCCCGGGACGCCTCATTACGGATAATGCCCTCGTCGCCTTCGAGTGTGTGCATACAATGAAGAGAAATAAAAGAGGCAAGAAGGGCTTGAGTGCTGTGAAGCTGGATATGATGAAAGCGTACGACCGTATTGAGTGGCCTTTTCTCGAAGCTATGCTGCTAAAGATTGGCTTTCCTACGAGGTTGGTGCAACTTATTATGAGATGTGTCAGATCGGTTCGGTTCTCAGTTAAAGTTAATGGTGAATTGTTAGAACAGTTTCAACCATCCCGAGGACTGCGACAGGGGGACCCGATGTCACCGTATCTGTTCCTAGTTTGTGCGGAGGGTTTATCAGTGCTTCTGAATAATTATTACCCAGGTTTTGTGGACCGTGGGATCCGAGTTTGTCACCGGGCGCCATGGATCACACACCTATTATTCGCCGATGATAGTCTGATCTTCATTTGTGCGACGGTGGAGAGTGCTGCACGTCTAAATGCCATCTTGCATATCTATAACCAGGCATCAGGACAGCTAGTTAATAGAGCTAAAAGCTCGGTTTTTTTCTCTCCTTGTACTCCTGCAGAGATACGCCTGGCAGTTAAAGCGGAACTTGATATTGAGGTGGAGGCCTTTAGTGAAAAGTACCTAGGCCTTCCTACTGCAGCGGGTGACTTAACAACTGAAGCTTTTGAGTATATTGCAGATAATATGCGTGGCAGTGTTAGCGGATGGGCGAAGATGATGTCCTTTGCTGCTAAGGGCACTTTGATCCAATCTGTGCTACAAGCAAAAACCACCTACTGTATGAGCTGTTTCAATCTCTCTAAAGGAACCTGTACAAAGATTACGGCCATCTTGGCTAAGTTCTGGTGGGGGGGGGGGGGGGGGGGTTGCTTAGACAAAAAGTCCATGCATTGGCTGGCATGGGACAAAGTGGCGATACCTAAGGGGCAAGGCGGCATGGGTTTTAGGGACATGGTTTCTTTCAACATTGCGCTCCTAGGTAAACAAGGCTGGAGACTACTCAGTTCTCCTGAGTCTTTATGTGCTCGTGTTTTAAAAGCAAGGTACTATCATGACAAGAGCTTCATGGAAGCTACAGCACCAAGGGCGGCATCTCGCACTTGGAGGGCAATTCTTGCCGGCAGGGAAGTGTTGTCAAAAGGGATAATCAAACGTGTAGGTACTGGGGAAAGCATCTCTATCTGGGAGGATAACCGGATCCCAACCTCCAGTACGCTACGGCCTTTGTTTCGGCCACCTTCAGCAACGGTTGAAAAGGTGAATGAGCTGATCAACGAGGATGATCACCAGTGGGATGTTGACAAAATGACAGCAAATGGTTTCAGCTTACTGGATATTGATCGTATTCGGCAAATTCCTCTAAGTAGTCGGGTACAGGAAGACTGGATTGCATGGGCTCATGAGAAATCTGGGATTTTTTCAGTAAAATCAGCCTACCGCATGCTGGTGTCCTCCAAAGGAGCTGAGCAGGGTGGTGTGGGGGGTTCAACCTCACGAGGTGAGGAGGATACGTGGAAGCTGCTGTGGCGTTTGAAGGTAGTACCGAAGGTGCGAGTTTTTTGGTGGAGGGTTATGCGAGGCATTGTGCCGGACTACTCATTCCTCACCCGGAGGCATGTCAGAGTCTTAAGCACCTGCCCGGTTTGCAAAGCTACTTCAGAAACGTTATTGCATGCGCTAACGGAATGCTCTCATGCGAGGCTGTTTTGGACAGCAGCGCGGGATATTCTGAACATTCGGTTACCAAAGATGCACCCAGATACTTGGGCTAAGGACATTCTGTGTGAATCTTGGTGGTCACAATAAGAAAGGGCAAAAGTGATTACCGTCATGTACTCCATCTGGTCTTCACGTAACAAATGGGCACATTGTGATAAGGGTTTTGACCCACATGTAGCGGTGACAGCAGTTCATGATACACTGCTAGAACTTGAGCTACCCCCAAAAAAAACTGCTCAACCGGAGCGGTCTACCTCCACATGGCATCGGCCAGCAATTGATTTGATCAAGATTAATGTGGATGGTGCTATCAATGGGCAGGATAATGTAGCTGGGAGTGGAGGTGTGGCGCGTAGTGCGGCCGGTGGCTTCCTGGGTGCTTGGTGCAAACCATAGCCTGGCATGGGCGACCCTCTAACTTCGGAAGCGTTGGCTTTCCGCGATGCGGTGATTTTTGCTCAAGCTTGGAACTTCACTCGCATCATCATCGAGACTGATTGTTCGGAACTTGTGGGTCTGTGGGAGGCTCGGAGGAGGAATCGGCCTGTGATTGCCCCTCTCCTCGAGGAGATCAATGTCTTAAGTCTAGGTTTTCAGACCTTTTCTATTTCTTTTGCTCGTCGCTCAGCCAACAACTCCGCACACGAATGTGCACGCTATATGCGTGTCTGAATAATGTGTTTGCGGAGTGGACTGACACGATGCCGGTTTTCCTTCAACACAGCCTTCAGGCTGATTGTAACAATGGTGGCGTGTAGCAGCAAGTTTCAGACGCGCTCTTTTCCTTACTAGGGTACCTAAGGGGGCTGGAAGGTTTTTAATGAGGCGGCTTGCTAGCTTTTATATATATATATATATTTGTCTTAAAAAAAAAAAGATACGGAAAGCAAGCCACCCAAAACGTCCAGTTTATTCCCCTCGACTGGGAGCAAGATTAACCACACAGATGCATCGACAATTTTCCATCACATCTGTGAACAAAGCTGCAAATTTAACGAGAGGAATTGCCGTGAGCTAGCGAGGCGTGCTGTGTCGGACTGGCCGCACCAATTTCTGTGTGTGCACGGGGCAGAGCTGGAGGGGCTGAGGCGTGGAGGCACAGCGCAGGCGGCCGGCAGGGCGTGCTGTGGAGGCGCAAGCGGCTGGGAGAGGAGGCGCAGGCGAGCTGTGGCGTTGCAGCGGGAGAGGATGCGGACATGGTGTGGCGGCGCGAGGGTAGAGGAGGCGCAAGCGAGCTGTGACGTCGCAGCGGGAGAGGATGCGCAGGCGGCCGGCGGCGGAGCGTGGCAGCAGGCGGCGGGAGAGGCGTGCGAGCGGCGATCGGCGAGCTCGCACGAGATGCCCGACCTGGATCGAGATCGATTTGGGAATTTTTCGAACCTTGGTCAACTCCCACGAGACGCACAACCTAGGCTGGGTTTTTTTCGCGCTGAGTTGAGCCGGGTCGGCCGACCAGGCTCGACCCCCTACTGGCTACGCCCCTGACTAGAGGAACACCTGAGTGGCAGCAGCCAAAACCCCAGCTGATCAGAGAGCAGGACGGCAGAGAGTTTAACGTCAGACAAACAAAGGTGACGATCAGGGGGGCATTCATAGTAATATTTACAGCCTAGGTAGGGCAAAATAGAGTTTTTAACTCTTCAACACCATCTTCATCTTGGTTGAGCACCTCTTTCCGGCTATAATTACTTCACATGCTTTTTCCGCAGGACACTTGCATTTTCTTCTTCTTGCAGACAGAACTTAACGGCAACAACTTTTTGTTTTTTCACCTTTTCAGCTTGACCCTACATCTTGATCACCAGAGCCCCGGGTAGACGTTTGCTACGTCTAGCAGCATCATAAGCTTGTATTACCGTCTCCTGGATGAGACGGGCTGCATCTTCCTCCACCTGTTGACGAGTTTCTTGATTCTAACCTACCCTACCCAGTACCGCAAAAAGGCACACATATAACAGATAAGCTTCACTGGAGAGGAGATAAACTTATTCTCAAATCAATTGATTTCTAGTTTTCCAGATTGCCCAGCAAAAGGCTGCAATCCTAATCACATGGATGTTTGTGCCTAAGGGCAAAAACTTAGCAATCCATCAGAAATACTGTGTAAAACAAAATGGTCTACTGTTCACACCCAAAAATCACACTCCACATACAGCAGGATAATGAAAAAAAAGTGAGATATGAATTCATTAGCAGGACAAAACCTACAAGAGAAATCACACACCCATTTTTTTTCATATTATCTTTAGTTTATATGGCATTATGTCAGATGAGCCATAGCCAAATTTTGATGTTCAGAGGATCTTGGCTTTCCACATGGCTTTCCACAATTGCTTGAATGATCTATCAACTCCATGAACCGGAGAAGATAGTTTTTCATAGAATAGAGTGATTTGACATTGAAAATGCCAGACTTAATATATTTCCATTTAGATCTATCAAATCCATCTCCCAGTGCAACAGTAAAAATCGGGTCTCTTCGACAATGATGAATAACTGTAGGCCCAAACAGAATAAATCACAGCTACACAAACAACGCTGCTCTGCTCAACATGACAATATAGCTCACAGTAAACCTTCAGATCATGCGTAATACTACAAAGCTCATCATGCTCTGGACGGGCTCACATGCAAAACATCAACTACATTCTACTATACTAGAGTACACCGGACTCACTTAACACACAGCAAACTCAACATTTCACGCAAATGCAGCACAAGCAGATGTTACACCGAAGCACCCATGTCAAAGCTGACTTATTTAGGTTGCAAGCAGAGAGCCAGAGAGCAGCTAAGCCGTACGCCTCTAGCCGGTGATCTGGACGGGCTTCACGTCGGTCTTCTTGGCCTCCTCCTTGGGCACGGTGACGGTGAGCACGCCGTTCTCCATGGACGCCTTGATCTGCTCCGCCTTGGCGTTCTCGGGAAGCCTGAACCGACGCAGGAACTTGCCGCTGCTGCGCTCGACACGGTGCCACCTGTCGGACTTCTCCTCCTGCTCCTTGTTCCGCTCGCCGCTGATCTGGAGCACGTTGCCATCGTCGACCTCGACCTTCACCTCCTCCTTCTTGAGCCCCGGCACGTCCGCCTTGAACACGTGAGCCTCGGGCGTCTCCTTCCAGTCGATCCGCGCGCCGGCGAAGGCCGCGGTGTCAGGGCCGGTGCGTGGGAAGATGCTGCCGCTGCCGGCGCCCAAGGGGAAGCCGTCGAAGGGGTCCCAGAGATCAAGAGAGAAGGGGTCGAACACGTCGGCGCGGCGAATCAGCGACATCTTCGTCGGGTTGGCGATAAACCGCTGTATGTTCCGGTGGAGTGGTTGCTGTCTGAGATTGAATGTATTAATTGGACGATCGATGAATAAGCTAGCTCTCGATGTTTTTCCCTTGGTTGGTCCTGTTTTCTATCGATGCTGGGAGTGGAGAATTTAAAGGGTCCGGACGTGCAATGGAGACGAGGTTCTCGAGAGTTCTTGCTTCTTCGAGCACCCGCATGTAGAAAGCAGATTTTGGTACCACCCTCTCGAAGCCCACTCCCGGCCCCTCGAGAACCCACGGTCACTCCCTATGAAATGACTCATCTTGCCTCTACTAAACCGTAGATATTTTGCATCTTGAGCCTAGGTTATTACGTTTCAACACAATTTTAAGTCTATAGAACTTATTGAGTTGTATTTCACTGAATTTCAGTGCTAAACTAACTTTTATCGGGCAAGATTTAATTAGACGACCTTTAATAATGATCATATCTCACATGACATACCTGACGCCTCATATGGTAACGAATTTGATAGTTTATTTGTATCATGCTTCCATGTATTTGACCAAACGATTTTAGGAAAACCATAAAATCGACGTACTCTATCTAGTTAGAAGTGATCCAAGCCATAGATCATGCATCTCCGCTTAGTTTCTCGCGTGGTCAAGTTCCCTCCCGATGCACATGTAGGTCTCTAATTAGATCTGATCGACATCACGACATAGCAAAAGGTGTAGTATGCGTCAAAGCTCGACACATCACCTTCTTCTTCTTTCTCTTCCCCTCCCCCTCTCTCCATCCACTGCTCCTCTCGTCCCCAAAATTATAGTCTAGGTTATTTTGTGACGGTCGTCGATGTCATTGGTCTGGATAACGATGTATTATTATGTTGTTGATCTTTCCATTAGGTAGGCTTCGTTTAGAGTGTCCTCCTCTCGTGGGTCTTTTGCTGCCTTACACTTTGTGTCTTTATCGGTTCCTCCCCATCATACCTTTCCTATTTGTCTACTTTATGGTACGAGTCGTGGCGGTGTACACCTTGTAGGCAGGTGACCCCTTTTGGTAGGCTTTTGTGGTATGAAATGAGGGTCGAAGGGGGGTGGCTTATACATCAATGTGGTATGGGCCAGCCCACATATCATCCGCAATGATATCCATAATTGCAAAAATGATTTCCAGCAAAGAACAAGTGGTATTCCTTTTTATACGATGAATAGGTGATATTGTTTCCTTTATTGAATGGGACCTATGAAATATGTTATAGCATTGACGTGCTCCTATAATCATGGTATTGTGAGTTTAAAGAAGGAAATTACTAAGTTCGTACATCTTCAAGACCATTAATCTTTTTCTGGTCCTCATACATTCTTGATTTACAAGAAATGGTGTCAACATTTTCTAGCATTCAACACGTATGTGCACAAGAAATGGTTTGACATATCACAAAGTTTCGAATATGGAGGACCATCAGGTGATGTCCGTTTTGTACACGTTATTTCCTGAAATAAAGATAATCTAGAAAACAACTCTTTGAAAGTGGTATTACATGTAGGTAGCACTTTCAGATATATGAAAATACTTAGAACTGAATTATCCGCTGGAATGTGGTATAGACAGGGACGGAGGAAGGGAGGGACGAGCAGGGGCTAACCCCCCCCCCCCCCCCCCCCCCCCCCAATATGCAGATTTTTTTCCTAAACTCTCTACTAAACATGCTTGTAATGAGTGTCCTAAGCCATGTTTGCCCCCTCCAAGCCTAGTGGCTGGCTCCGTCCCTGGGTATAGACCTCGCTCAGTGTATAGTTTATTTTATCGGCCCCTTCGAGTGGAATTCATCGCTTCGTCCTGTGAGAGAAAAAATATTGCACCAGTTGGTAGATATATCTACTGCCTATGATAAATTAGCAACTATTCCACAATAAAAGTACATAGTTGTGAGATGATTTGATACGTAATGGTATGCAAGACTAAATAGTGGCAAAAGAAAGTACGTCCATCACACAACTTTGCTCATGCATGTGCGATCCCCACAATGTAGCAACCCTAATTGGAAAAGAAATACACCAAAGTTACTGCAAACTTTTTTTAACGGGAGTTACCATATATAACCTAAATAAAGCATAATGCAACCGAGTGGTAACAACTTCACGATGATGACCGGACGAAACATGAGTAATGACCTCGAAGCTCATGACTAACCTAACAATGATTACAATTCAAATTAGTGAGATAAACGTTTGTTTTCACTTTTATCATTGAGGCCGTCATGTAGTCTTGGACTTTCATCGTTTGCGATGTAGAGACAAGCACAGAAAAGCCGTTGAGGCAAAGAGGAAAAATTATGAGTGCGGGGCTTTCAAGACCTAGCTTCATAGAGCTCGGTTTCTGAGAAAAATAGAATCCACATTTCTATGTTATGAAAAATTCAAAAGAAATTCTAAGTGTAGTTAAAAGTTTAAAATTCACATTTATATATTTTGAAAATTCAAAAGAAATTATAAGTGTAGATAATGTCAAGATCTACAATTCAGTAAAATCTCAAATGAAAATGCTGTTATTTTTTTATCTGAGGAAAAAAGATGTGCAAATTTGGATTGGTGAAAAGTGAGGCCCTTTTAATTTTTACTCCGGATCAAAATTTAAGATGTTGTGGCCACTTTTGATCATTATGTATTTAGACATGTTTTAGTGCAACGTTCAAATAAACCTTGTATTTAAACGTGTCTAGATAAATAATAATCAAAAGTGGCCACAACATCTTACATTTTGATATGGAGGAAGTAATTCACTTCTAAGATCCTCGGACTTCAATAATAGATAAGTTTTAAAATTTTATCATTTTTGTGTAGTCTAAATCAATACAAATTATAAATTGAAATTTTGCACAATGGTAAATCTCGAGATTATCTATGATTAGAATATTTGGAAACATAAAAAAATACAGATTTCCTTATTTTTAACACTGGGCTCCATGAAGCAAGCTCCAAATGGACTTTCCGGAGAAACTAGCGGTGTTTTCTCGTGTAGGCAAATGTTATCCTGACCTTGGCATGCTACATCACACGCGTATCCACGGCGCGAGTGGCAGCAAGAATCTCGCCGATCAAATGCTGCAAAGCAATTCCATCCGAGACAATACCGAGGTGAGACATATTGGTGATCCTGACGGACTTGTAGTACTCCTGCCTGGAATCTCCACCGATCACCTCGTCAAGCGCCAGTATGCTTGCCAAGTTCACGACCCCGTCGCCGTCTCCGTACACCAACTCCGGGGCGCGGCCGTCCCGGCACACCAGCATCTCCGGCGTCGGTACGCCGACGCCATTGACGCACGTCACGGGCACCACCGGTGCTTCGAGGTTCAACGCCACGGGAAGCGCCCGCGTCTGGTAGAGCCGCACCGCGTACGGCGGCAGCCCAGCCGCCGCCAGGAACGCCGGCATGTCGCTCGCGACGTAGCTCTTGTTCGGCGTGACCACCAGCGGCGTGTCGTCGCCGAAAGCTATGGTAGACGGCAGCGCAATGAATGTACTGGCGAAGGTCCTGCCCACGCTCGGCAGCGACAGGACGTCGGCTGGGGACAGCGAGGAGTAGGACGAGCTGGAGGCGAGGCCCTGCATTGACAGCACGAACCCGCCGGCACCCGTGGAGGCCATGACGAAGTGCTTGATGAACTTCTTGCGCCATGGTAGCGGGCTCCGTCTGAGGAAGTCCATGGCGAAGTAGCCACCTGCGCTGTGCGAGACGAGGATGGCCGGCTTGCCCCCGTTCGCCCTGCTCGCGCGCTCTACGAGCACCCTGAGCCGCCGCCGGAACAGAGAGAGCTCCCTGTTCGCCTGCCCAGCCGCGGCGGGCGCGTACCGGAAGTCGTACGGAGCGCCGAAGAGGGTCTCGCCATCGCGGTATCCCTCTCGCTCCAAAGCCTCCACCAGCTTCCCCAAACAGAGCTCCCTGGCCAACGAAAATCGATCGGTGTGAACTGTGAAGTGCCCTGCTTTGCGTTAGTTATTGTGACGAACTGACGATTAACTGGTTTTGTATAATTACTTGTCGGCCTGGTCGTCTGCGAGGAAGCCGCGGGTGGAACCGAAGGAGACGGCGCGGGTCTCAACGCCCGGCACGTTGCGGTAGTCGTCGGCGTCGTGGTCATAGACCAGTCGGAGCTGGTCGGCGAAGCACGGGACTTCCGCATCAGGAGCAGTCGTGTTCTTCCATAGCCGGGACCACCGGCCGTCGCCCTTGCGCGCCGCGCAGAGCGGCGACGGCGGCTCGTAAGCGTCGGTGAGGCGGGCCTCGATCTGGCTGCAGTCGTAGCCCGGCAGCAGCACGATAGGATAGACGCCGGAGGAGCTGTAGACGTATCGTTGGTGGGACTCAGTCGACGGCAAGGCGGTGGTCTGCCGGAGGAGGAAGGTGGAGAGGATGAGCAGGAGCCGTGGCAACCATGGGAGCTTTGTGGCCATGGACAAAGATTTGTGCCTGTAGGTACGGTGCTTGTTTTGGTCCAAGAAAAGGAAGCTGGAATGGATAGTGTGGCAGCAGGGCTCGAGTGTGGTCGGTTGGACGCTACTCCGTACGTACAATGTGTCACAAATATTTGGATTTTGCTTTGTTTTGGTCGCCATGTCACCACAAGTCCACAATATTCTCACCAATTAAGTGTCGGAAGAAATGAATTATGTAGTACAATACAAATTTTAGTTAGGATCAGTGGGAGTACTAAAGACGATTCCACCTGTTGATGTAAACGAATAGCCATTTTGTCCAAAGTTTTATCATTAAACAGATAGATGTCTGGTCCATGTCCGCCCCTCCTTAGCCACTGCTCCCAACGGACCGACGCATTGAGTCTGCTTGATCAGAGTTTTAGTCATGTTGATCATAGTTTTACATATTTTCATCACATTTGAATAAGCCAATCAAATAAAGGACCACATTTCATTAAACATATTGTACCAACATAATAATGTCATGCCGACATACATCGCAAAATATAATTAACAATATCCCAGCCACCTCTTAACCATGTTTTTATGGCCATCTCGGACATAGTTCGATACCGACAAAAACATTTATAAAATGACTGAAATGTGATAAATCTCGCTCCATACAGTACCTTCATTTTTTGAGATAGTAGGCCTTCTTCGTGGGAGTGAAGACAGAGAGATATATATTTATGATCCGAGTCTCCTCTTGACGTAGGGCGAGTTCGAGTTCTCTGGCTTGGAGGATGTCTTTCAACCGTAGACGAAGGTCTTGGCATTTGACCGAAAAGTTTGTGGTTGTGGATGACAACTGGCGGGGTACTGCACGCGCGACCAATGTCCGCGGCGTCGCTGAGAGCTATGGGGATGGCGGACACGTTGAGGTACCTCGAGGGTGGCCGACGAGGATTCACTGATGTCGGCGACATCCGACTACGCACAACTTCGGAAAGGACGAGGATTCACTGATGTCGGCGACATCTGACTGCGCACAACTCTGGAAAGGTACCCGTACGCAATTGATCCTAATTATGAGGTCGTGCTCATCGTTCTCGCCTTCTTCTTGCCGGCGGCCTTGTTAGTAGCAGCGACACATGCTGTTTTAGTCCTTTGCCTCTAGGCGTTCCATTTTAGCGTCTCCTAATCCTTTGCCTCAGGCCGTTCGTCTCCTAGTCCTTTGCCTCGGGCCGTTTTAGTCCTTTGCCTCCAGGCGTTCCGTTTTTGCGTCTCACTCCTTTTTTAAACAAAACGGACGATATTGCCTCATTTTATTTAAAAAAGTAGAAGAGAATTGACTGGTTCATTTGCAGGGGAACCAGCCGAAAACCCGTACAATGCACCAATGTTGTCATGTAACACGACCACGCTAGACACACCACCACAGCCAACCCGGCTACCCACACGAAGCACAAACACACAAGGAGACCGTGTCGAGGTTGCCACGAAGTTTCATCGTCATCACTCCTCCACGAGCCAGCGACTCAGACTTCACCAGCAGCTTCCCAAATTGAGCCTCACATATGAATCAGAGCCCATGCCGGGCTATGCCAACAATTGGCCACACGCGCCAAGGACAGGCAGCTCCGAATCTGACGACGAGATTCACAAGGGAATTATGCTGAACCTGCGCCTATCGGGAACTCTGCGAAGCCACCGGTGGCCGGTCATCGTTGCCTCCTGGACACCCTCCACCGCAGCTCCGACTCCACAGCAACACAACGGAGCAGAAGGACCCACCGAACACGCCGAGAGACTCCACTACCAAAGTCCAACCGCGACCCATCTTCCGCCCAAAGCATCCTCTTTGCCAAACTGCAAGCTTGGACCTTGCACAGCTATCCGACAACCAGCCACCTTCATCGAACCCCTAGACGACTCCGAGCCGATGCCCTAAAGAAGGAAAGAGACGGAAAAGCGCCTCCATCGCCCCATCCCAGATCTGAGGTTTCCCTCCGGAGTCAAAGCCGCAGGAGGAGGAATGAGCACCACACATGACAATGCTTCCAAGGAAGTACGCGACACCCACGGGCGTCACCACCGTCAGCTCTGGCAGGAACCGGAGCAAGAATTTCTTCCGGTGATGCTCAACATACACTCCACCATGAACCGGCCGCCCACAAACCTCCACCATGAACCGGCCGCCCACAAACCACCACCGAACGCGCCGAAGCCGCTGGCCAACACACCCTGCCGGGATAGCCCTGCACCACCAGGCCGAAGACACCGGCGCAACACTTCGCGTAGCACCTGCATCTCGTCACGCTGCCAGCCGGCCAACAACACGTCACCACCACCTCTCCCCCCCCCCCCCCCCCCTCCCGCTCTGCCAGCACCACCACGTCGCAGACCAGTGCCTGCAGAAGCCCCGCAGAGCGCCGCCTGCTACGCACCCACATGCCGCCGCCGCGCCGAACTCACCGGCCCTGCAAGCCCAGATCGGGCCCATTTGGGATCGCGCCACCACAGGAACCAGGAGCGCCGACTGAGGCCGCCTGCACCGCCCTCGCCACAGTCGTCTCCTCCTCAAGCCTCAGCGCGGTGCCGGCCGCCGGCTCGCCACCGGACACCATCGCCGCACCACCGCGCCCGGGGGCCACCGCGCAGGTGCGCGAAGGTCGCCGACGCCGCCCACCGCCGACCCGGGGCCGCTGCCCCGACTTCCATCCTCAGCCACCTGCTCTGCAGCCCAGCTCGAGGGTCCCCGCCACCCTTAGGGCGGAAGGGCCCGCCGCCACCGCGGTCGAAGCCGGCGACAACGGCGGCGAGGCTCCCTGTCGTCGATCTCCGCGAGCGCTTGTCGGCTCTCCCCCGGGCCGCCCTGGCGCGGACAGCACAGGGTTGGGGGTGAGAGGGAGGGAGGAGGGGGAACACCGGCGGAGAGGGGCTTGGCGGCGCTGGGTGGGGTCTCACTCCTTTGAGTTCTTCGGAACTTCGACCTTGGTGCCTCATCGACACAGCGGCCATGGCTTGGACTGAAACAGGTGTGAGGTTTTTAGGAGAGTAAAGGCCGGAGTGAAGAGTCATCGTATTCACCGAAACGTGTGCAAATATGATCGAATTTTCTACTGTCGTAGCTCGTGATCGTTTTAAACCGAAATGTGTGCAAATAGAGGTCTCTAGAACAGTCTTCGTGCTCCCAGAGGGGCAAAATAGATGACAAAGACAGTAGGGATGTCTCCGATTTCAACATGGAATCACAGGATCAAAGTGCCAAACGCAGTACAGAAGATAATCACAACACAGTTCGGACTCGATACTCGCACAAAATTATTACGTGACCAAGTCGGACGCGCGCGCTGAACATAGCACGGACAAGGACCCAAAGCAACACATTCGACACTCAGCAGTCAGCACGGCCCCAAATCCACACTTATTACAGACTTTAAGCAAAACCAAGCAAGCAGCAAACTGGACCTCATGTTGCAGGCAGGAGGCAGCCTAGCCGGAGATCTGGATGGACTTGAGCTCGCTCTTCTTGGCCTCCTCCTTAGGGACGGTGACGGTGAGCACGCCGTTCTCCATGGACGCCTTGATCTGCTCCGCCTTGGCGTTCTCGGGAAGCCTGAACCGACGCAGGAACTTGCCGCTGCTGCGCTCCACGCGGTGCCACGTGTCGGACTTCTCCTCCTGCTCCTTGTTCCGCTCGCCGCTGATCTGGAGCACGTTGCCGTCCTCCACCTCGACCTTCACCTCCTCCTTCTTCAGCCCGGGCACGTCCGCCTTGAACACGTGCGCCTCGGGAGTCTCCTTCCAGTCGATCCGCGCGCCGGCGAAGGCCACGGTGTCAGAGGAGGTGCGCGGGAAGGACGGGAAGAGGCTGCTGCTGCTGCTGCCGGAGCCGAAGGGGAAGCCGTCGAAGGGGTCGAAGAGGTCGAGGGAGAAGGGGTCGAACACGTTGCTGCGGCGGATCAGCGACATGGTTGCTCCGATTCGGGAAGGGCTCGAACCGAGAGATTAGGAAGCTTTGTCAACTCCGGGAATATGCTTCGGGTGTTTCGTTGTTTGGTCTGGGCCGTGACGACGAGGGGAGGCGAGATTTTATACAGCGACGGTGGGCGCCGGTGGGAGGAGGGCCTGGAGCATGCTCATCTCTTCTGGAATGCACCGGAAGCAGCTATTTTTGGGAACAACGGCTGGGATGAAATTATCGTGCTTTCTAGCCATTTCCAGGCCTGCTGGGGTAAACCAGTTATTCTCGGGCTTTCTAGCCCTTTCCAGGCCTGCTGGGTCAGGTCAAATTCAGGTGGCGAAGCCCCCCTAATCTTGTGTTTTGTACTACAGTAGTAGTCATTTCCTTCAAACAAAATTTTCTGTTTTTTAGATGTCCTTGAAACAAAATTGACGTTGTAGCCGCTACACAAAAGCTGATACAGATGGATTGATCAGTCCCATGTACTATTCGTTTTACCATCGTCCGGTGTACACGACCGAAGCCTGAGCAATTGGTAGACGAGGCAGTAGGCACACACGCAAGCCAGGGCTCTTGATCTGCAAAGGAAAGAGAAGATCATTCGCATGGCGCTTATACAACAAATTCGGCCATTAACAGAAAAACAAATGTTGCCTATCTACTGAATACGCAAACAGACGAAGACCAATTTGCATTAGCTTACACCAACAAATTAGCACCGACGGCTAGAGCAAACCATTGAGAAATAAACCAAGGAACGTTGAATTTCGCTGATACATAACGTACTTCCATGTTTGACGATTCAAGAACAGGGCAAAAAAAAGAACAGGGCAACAAAGAATATACCAGCATCCTAGTGAGGCGATAAGAGCCTTTTTCTTCTTCTACTACGAATTATAGCGGGAGATTTCCGCTACTAACTATATGAAAGACGGCCCGTTTAGCGAGCTGTGGTTGATCACGTCACTGTTTATGTGGACAGTGATGAACAGTACCCGTTGCGATCCGCTCCGTCCATGGTTGATCCGACGGTCCGCGTGGCTATTTTGCTGAAAAACCCTCGTGTTTGCTGAAATTTACGAACCGGTCCGCACGTATATAACACCAGGTCGTAACCCTAGATCCGGTTTCACCCCATTTTCCCCCACCCTCTTCATCCACGATGCGCTCACGCGTCCACCCTGCGGCCGCCTCGGGCTCCCTCTACCACCTCCGACCCGAGCCGCCTCTCCTCCGGCGGCATAGAGGGCCGACGAGGCCAACGACACCCAGATCCGCCTCACCGTCGCCCGTTCTGCCTCCTTCTCCTCCTCCTCGCCCTCTCCATCTTCCATGGTGGAGCTGTGCTGGAGATGGCGCAGGGACGACGGCCAGGACGACCAGGCTGCAGCACCCCTCCTTCTCCTCTTCCTCTCCCACTCCATCTCGGTGCGCTAGGACGAGCGCCCCATACCCAAACCATCTTTGTCCCTGCAGCGTCTGGCTGACAGCCTTCCCTCTGCGAGCAGCTGCCGGCACTCCATCCTCCCATCGAGCAGGCTCGGCTACCTTTCCTAGCTTCTTCTTTGCGTTCTCTCTCAGCCACGGCCGCTGCAGTTGAAATTACCCTGTGTTCTCCTTCACAAATGTCCAGGCAGAAGCACAGGCCACAGCCGCAGCCTCAACCCCCATACCTCACTGCAGCTGCTCCCTTGCAGGTACCCACGCTCCTCTCTTTCTCTTTATTTTCTTGCTCCCCTTCCTCTCTACTCCTCTATGCTTGATCTAGCACCTGCTTACAAGGTATTTGATGAAAATCCTATATAACATTAATGGATGTAGTGATATTTATGCTCGATGTAGTTGTTTGGGATTTTTCATTCAAGTATTTAAGGAGACTAGCATGCTAGGGAGAGAGATTTCGTATGTGCTCATGTCCATTATTCATATCCTCTTTCACTAACATTGACCACTGACACAAGATTTAGCTAGACGTGAAGCTCAAGAACTTGTGCAAAGAAATTTGTACCGGTGGCTCTGTCGACTGTATTCTTCATGTGGAGGTCACAACCAGTAACAGTTCATTAGGTGCTCTGTCTACTGTATTATTTTAAGATCCAATTTGCAAATCAGCCTACACCTTCACATAACCATAACACTCAGATGTATGAAATATATTGCTTTGATTTTATTATTGTGCTTAAAGTAGTGACCATTTATATCTTAGTAACTTATGCCAACCAGCCATGTATTTAGGTGGTTTCTCTTACTTTCGGTGGGTGGAAGGGAGGCGGCGATCATCATCAACGAGCCGTCTCAAGGAGGTGGTGATGTTTGCGCTCAACAACACCGTTTTGAGCATGGGCACCAGGACAGGAGAATTGGGCGAGAGTACCCTGCTCAGCAAGAAAACCACGCACATCTGGGAGACATACTCACCAGCTGAATCAGTACGAAAGACACGAATGGGCGTGGAAAACTGCGTGTGAACCATGGCAGCAAAATTCTTGTATATAGAGAGAACCTCACTGTGAGATTTCATCAAGTAGAGCCAAGTGTAGCGAGAGAAATCATCAATAAAAAGAACATAGTAGCGATGACCCCCTTTCGAATCAAAAGGAGCAGGACCCCATACATCAGAGTGAACTAAGTCGAAAGGACGCTGAGATACTGACTCGCTCATAGGGTAAGGTAGTTGAGTTTGTTTGCTAAGTCTACAACCATCACACTGTAAGGAGACATCTCCAGATACAGACTCCAAAACACCTTAACGCACTAATAACGACAAGCGAGAGCCACAAATGTGACCAAGGCGACGATGCCAGTGCTGGAAGGACGCAGAAGAGGAGGCCGCAAGAGCATGCGAACTGGCGGGAGTGGTGGCAGCGGAAGGAACATGAATCCAGTCTATCTCCCAAAGGCCATGGGACTCATGGTGCCGAGGGCCAGCCCCAACCAGAGGCTTGGTGCGACGATCCTGAACAGAGCAAGAGTCGACATCAAGAATGACACGACAACCAGAGCAGTGAGTTGAGCAGCGGAAAAGAGATTCATTGTAAGACGAGGGACATGAGAAACACTAGGAACAGAAAAAGATGGAGTAGAAAGGGTGCCACGACTAGCAACAGGAAGAGGTGTGCCATCGGTAGTGAGAACATTGATGGGGAAAACAAGAGGTCGAATAGAAGATAAAGCGGAAGAATCAGAAGACATGTGAAAAGAAGCTCAAGAATCCAGAACCCACGAAGATGTACCTGACTGTGTAGGCGGCGGTGGCTGAGTGGTGGTGGCAGCAATCACAGGTGTTGCTGTGCCCGTCGAGGAAGAGCCAGAAGAAGCCAACAGACGCTTGAGCCGCACAATATCCTAATCAGTGAGTGACAGAGTCGAGGAAGACGCACGAGCACCACTAGGAGAAGAGCGCCTCAGATCTCGCTGCTTCTTGTGACAATCAGACTCTGGGTGACCTGGCTTGGAGCAGTAGCCACAGAAGGTGTGGGAGCGAGGCCGACTCGCTTCTACGAAAGGAGGGCGGCCTACCCCCTGAAGGCGTGGGTAGGAGTGCTGGAGCAGCGGAGGCGGCAGAAACTCGAGCCGCGAGCACAGTGGGTGCAGCAAGCAATCCAGTAGAACGGAGGCGTGTCTCCTCAGCACGAAGCTCTGCAAGGACCCCTGAGATAGGAACACGCCCACGAGCAAGTAAGGCAGCCCGCCGAGGCTCAAACTCTGTATGGAGCCGTGACAAGAACTCATGAACACGCTGAAACTCCAAGTCTGATCTCACAGTCTGTCAGCAGCGACAAGTATCACAAACAATAGTCCAGAGAGAATCAAGCTAACGCCAGATGGTGGAGCACTGCATATAGAACTCATCAACAGTAGAGTCACCCTGCTGAAGTGCATGCTCCTAGCGGACCACGGATAGGTAGAGAGCATCCCAGACGGCTGAAGCGCTGACAAAGGTACAACCACATCGCAGCAGCGGAGTCGAGTCCCATAAACTCAGAAGCAAACTGAGGCTGAACACTAGCAGTGAGAACGGCAGCAGCCCGAGCATCATCATTGCGCCACTGAGTATAAGCTGACAGGACATCCCGATAGGCAGAGAGAGCATCAGAATAGGCGGATACCTCCTTATCATAAGCCTCAACCGTAGCATCATCACTGATCTTGGCTGCATCCCTATTAGTCTAAGAAGCATCAGCAGGAAGAACAGGCGGCGTAGGAGCCGCATGGCATGGCGGACAGGGGACCTCGCCGGAGAGAACGTCCCAAAGAAGAAGGCCGTGCGTGTGGATACGCATGTAGCCAACAAACTCCGTATAATTGGTGCCATCGAAGATCACGGAGCACCGAGATAGCACCGAGATGCACTCTATGTTTTTTTTAAAATCAACCCCCGACCAGTAGAATCTGGATCAGATCAAGCTAAGCAGAGAGCACGCAGGCTGGTGCGAGAGCAAAGTGGAGCAGATCAAATCAATCAGATTGCAAAGAGGCAAGCACCACGATCTAGATCAGATCGGGAACGAGCATGCAGATGCGCACAGGGCCGGACGCGACAGCGCGTAGGCAGATGCGCACAGGGCCGGACGTGAGGCGCAGGCCGGAGGACGGCGGCAGCGCCGGCGCGCAGGCCGGATAAACGGCGGCCGGATAACGGCGGCGGCGCAGGCCGGACAAACGGCGGCAGGCGCGGTAAGTTTCGCACTGGACGAATCCCACGGAGGAGAGGAGCAAGTAACACGCGCCAGCGCACCTAACAAGCTCGATTTTGAGCAGAAAGAGAGAGAGGACCAGCCGGCCGGAACCAGAGACGGTAACGGCGGCAGAGAAGCACGGAGTTGCGGCGTGCGTGGAGAAATCCAAGATGGCGCGGCGTGTCGGCGCGGCGACACGCCGCGCCTATGTGGACATTACTGTATTTGATATTTTTACTAAGTGTAAGTACATTGTTTTTTCTACTCAAAGAAAAAAGGTTTAGACGTAAAGAAAGATGAAATAAAGTATCGTACCGTTACAACGGTTACGTGTGTATTGCGAAATTGGTGTAATTAATACTGGAAAGCTATATTATTTGGTGGGATTATTTTTTTTAAAAAGTTGTCTAAACATGACTGGAGATGCATTTGTTGTAAAGATTTTTTTTTCCTGCAAATTTAGGTATTTTATTTGTATTTTTCTGAACCACGGTTTGAAAGCTAACTTAGCGTGGTAATGCCGCGCCCGCATAGTAAATAAATTCTAAATTTGGTAACTTGGACATTTAAAAATTGTGTAGGTTTGAGAATTTGTTAAATTTTTTAAAGTTTGTGTCTGTAAATTGTTTAGATCTCGAGAAGTGGTCAAATTGAGTTGTTTTTCGATTCGAATTATTTGTACGCTTGTAAAATGAGCATATTTCAAAGATACTTAAAACTTGGATATACGTAAATTTGAAATTTGGTTATGTAACACAAATAACCAGCATTTATTTTTACGAGAGTGTTTATAGAAATGTTTTCACGTTTTAGAAATTGGTCCAATTAATATAAAAAACTTTATTACTTTGATTGTAATTATTTTTTGTGAAGTTGTGTAAACATGTTTGGAGATGCGATAATTGCGAAGATTTCTATTTTCTGCAAATTTCGGTATCTTTTTTGTATTTTTGTGAATAACGGTTTGGAAGATATGAATTTTTCAATTTTAACTGTCTGTTGTAATTATGCAACACTGACAGTGGGACTCGCTTGGCGTTTTTCCATTTTTTAAAAATCACGGAAATCGCGAGTCGCTGACGGGTAGGCCCGTGCTGACGTCGCAACGACGTCAGCGGGCGGCGGAGAGGCCGGAGCGGCGACGGAGCTCCCGAGCTCGCGCCCGCGCGGCGGCGGACGCGCGCGAGGCCGCGACCGCGCGGATCCGCGAGAGGAGGCGCCGAGGAGCCGGATAGGTGGCGCGGCGGGCCATTTGGTCGCCGGAGCCGCCGACGACGACCTTAACCGCGGCGGCGGTTGCGGAGCACGGCACCGACAAACGCGGCCGATTCCGGCTGTCCCGAGATGCGGCCGCCGGCGAGGTTGGAGAGAAAGCGGCGGCGGAGCTTTTGGCGTCCTTCGATTTGAGCGGCTCGGAGCGGAGCGGCGGGGCTGGACGGCGGCGGCGACCGCGGAGGCACGCGCGGGGAGAGAAAGGAGGCGCGGTGATTGTGCCGGACCATTTTGCACAAAAGTCCTTGACGTTTGGTGGAATTACAAACCGGTCCCTCGACGTGTTAATCTCTGGACTGTGGGTCACGAGTTCGTTCCGTCAGTGGTTTTTCTGCAAAATGCCGCGGTCACCGGCGAAACCGGGGACGACCGGATGGAGACCGGGCGACGTGGCGAGTTGTGATTGGACAAAAGCCGGTTGCTACAGTAAGTCGCGTTTTGGGGGGTGTTTTGAGTGCATCTCAGCCGTCCGATGCGCCGATCGAACGGCTGGCGAAAAAAGAGTGACGTGGACAGCGGATTTGAGCATGAATCTGACGCACTTTCATATATAGGGTAATATACAGTAAGGGAGGATATATGTACACAATGTAGATGTTATTTTGATACATGCACATAATAGAGATATTATTTTGATAATTCTCTTTTACACATAGGAGATATGTTTGAAGCAATGCCTCTCTGCGTATAGGGATTTGGCGGCTCATCTTGATAATGCACAAATTGTTTGCTGTTACTCTCGGGGCTTGACAACATGAAATGCAAGATGAATTATAATGGCCTATTATGGTGTAGAATAGATTGGTAAAGTGTTCTTTGTTTTCATGAAAAGAATGATGGAGCGATTGTAAGAAGTACTTATTTACCACATTAACTAGCTAAATGCGATATTTCAGTGTCCTTTTCTTTTTGGCACCAAAGATTTTTAGGTTCTGGTTATGTAAGAAGTTGCAAGATATATGTTTATCCTATGTGCATCTTCAATTGCTTTGCTTATAAGCTAGGATTTTTTAGGTGGAGCTGTTTCATTGTCTTTGCTTCGTTTTTAACAAATAGTTGTCCTTCCTCATGGTTATTAGTCTCAATTGGAATTTTCATAATGTAAAGTGTCGACTAACTATTTTACTGAAAGTTCCACTAAACGTCACATGTTCTTTCCATTTTCAGGTTTATCTTGCTTGCTGTTCCAACAAGATATTGGACACCAAAGAAAATCTTGACTATCGACTCCAGGAAGAAGGCTGTTATCTCTTACAGCGTCATCTCTTCCAGTCTTCTGACCCTTCAGGTTCATAACACTTTGTGATTTTCACACTCCTCTAATTTTCTAATTCAATTTTTCGATATTCAATCTGACCATCATTAATTATAGTACATATTGACACAAGTGAGAGTCTTTAGAGATGTTCTTCCATGTTATCTTATCTAACATTTACTAACTGGAGTGTTAGGCACTGAAATATGTTTCTCATGGATAGGATTTGCATGTTGTGTGTTGATTCTTTATGCACAGTACATCTCAAATTTTCTTTATGGTATATCTAACCCTACCGCCTCTCAGCATCAAGTGATAGCATGGTGCCTAGGTTCTGGATAATTTTTACATTTAGCATGCCATCTTCCTTGATTTCTTGAATTAATGTCAATAAGTGTATAATATTTTCCATGTGGACAATGTCGGAGAGTACACACACTTACATTTCAGAGTTATTTTTTGCAAGATGGCGACTTTCCTTTTTACTGAATGTGTAGTGACCATGGAGCTTACATTTGCTTATGGAGTTATGAGTTATGACATGATATTTCAAAAAACAAAAAAAAAGACTCATGATAATTCGATTCAATATTGGGTTGTAGTATCTTATTTTGGCATACATTTTTATTAACATCAAACTGAAAAATAGCCTTTTCCTTTTTCAAATAATGCATTAGAAATCCTTTTCCCTTACATCTATATATATAGTAGTATCTCCTCACAATATTTAAGAAGGCTATTTAAATGTTCGTGTATTCTGTAAATGTTCCTTTTAAGATGGCTATTTTCCTTAATGACATAGTTTTTTTTATGTAATAATAGGTTTGAAAGAGAAAGATAAGTTATCGAATGGGATGGACGTGAAACCACAGTCATTCAACCAATGTGCAAAGGTAAACAACTCCACAGGAAAAAAATAGAAACAGTATATTTATGCATGACATTTTAAACCTCTAGACACTTTCTATGATACCTATGACATCTGTAGGTACAAGCTTATACTTGCTGCAAATGACATTGAAGCTGAAGATGATACCAGTGAAGTTGCTGATTTCGTCTTCTTTGACACCTATGATATTTCCATTTACTGGCAAGGAGCCAAACTTACTTGCATCACAGGCAAGCGCATTCCTAGCATCTGGTGAAAGCAACTACATGTAAAAATAGGCATCATGTTAGCCAACATGCCCCATTTGCTGCCAGTGTATATACTTCTACTACTAAATTCGTACCCATGTGTGGTTGCATGAAGAGTAAATTACATTAGACGAAAAAGCAATCTTCAGAAAACTTCCACTGGCACAAATATTTACCAGCGTTTTAGCTTACACAACAGAGCACTCCAACACGTTAACCAACCCGTTTTGACACACCCCCTACAGATCCTCTTAAAATACATTAACATACCATTGCAACTTTACTTATCAAGTAATAACTGACATGTCACTATGGAATTTTTTCGACAAGGGCGCGGCGTGACGCCGCGCCAAATTTACCTAGTTAGCGTTTACACGTGGCAATAAAAGGGGACCCAGAGGAGACGGCAAACGACTAAATTAAGGACAATGGAGGCGCGCCATCTCTCTCTATCTATCTCTCTCTCTCTCTCACTCACTCACACACACACACAAAATTCATCTATCTGGCCTACAACAGCTCCGATCTATACACAAAATATCAAGATCTACAGATAATGTAAGCATTTGAAGGTAGCCATTGGCCCGGGACAGCACCAATCTATAATCGGGGAATCACTTCAGTGTGAAACCTAAGGGGTCTTTAGCCTCTTGTCTGACAGAGAAGCTATGTCGTCCACACATTCATAAAGGTCTTTCTTCATCCCAGCAGTTGATGCTTCTACGAACTCTTTATAGTCTGAAATGGAATCAATGAGCTGCAGCAGTTCCCTTGCGCACATCTGGGTTTCTTCATCAGTTTCCCGTGATGCATCCTGGAGACCCTGTTCAGAATTCTACCGAAAAACGTTGCGTAAGTGATCTGTTTGTTCATGCTCCAGGGATACGAGCAAATTAAAGAAAACAAACACAAGGAAGTACCTTTAAACATTCATCTGCATCCTTTTCAACAGTGCTCAATTGATGTTCCTTTTTCTCTAACTCATCATTCATTTGCCTAGCCTCAGCTGTGCACCTTGAAACATGACTTCGGATTTCAATATCCAGTGAATTCAGCTGAGCAATCATCTGGGGAACAGAAAAAACAAAACCAGTTAACTGTTTTGCACTTGTTATCCAGAAGGTTACAGGCCAGTTATTTTGATCGTGTTGTACCACGAGAGTCCCAAATAACTAGCTTGCTGTGAGTTTTAAAATAGGTGACCTTTTATACCTGTTAATATTTTTTGGTAATCCAGCATACAAGATAGCCAGCACAAATGGTTTATCAATTGTTGTTAAGAAAATATCTATCAAACGAAAGTAATTCTAGAATCCACAGCAACGTCTATAGAGACCTAAAAACGCTAAGGCCACACATACAACATGACTCGGTTGAATAATTTCAGCTTAGTCGTATGTTTGACCAATATAAAAATCCACCCAGATGTTTACCTACCTTAATGAGCTGATCAGAACAATCTCATGAAAAAGAAAGAAGAGATTAAACCCATGAATTATTTCACACTACATGGAAACTCCAAACACAGTTTTTGATAATGGGGGTAACGAGGTAACTAAAATCAATTATTTTGAAACTAAAGGCCTCCTGGGAAGCGGGAACACAAGAATTTGACAGGAACCATTTTATTTCCCACAGGAAAAGGAAAAGATCCCGTCATTTAGACAGGGTCAAATTGTGCAAGTTTATCACGAGCTAGGCATCTCAACCAGTTTATGCAGCACAAACAAGATGTGCAGATGCATAGCTTACCGCCTCTGACAGGTTACACATGAACATCATTCATTAAGTTATGTACAGTGTTCACCAAGGCGCTAGACACTTGTCAGGAGGGCGGGGCCTGATACCAAACAGGCGGACCAAGAGGAAGGGCATTGGCAACACCATTCAGGGCACATACAGGAGGTTAAGCAGACAGCCTCTTAAGCTTCTACGCCATTTAAAGATGAAAACTGAAACATGTTAGAAAATGGATTATCTCGATGTTATTTCTAACAAGGAAACTCCATTTTGACATGTGCATATGACCATCAATGCTCTTCTTTGCCCCTTTATAGGAAATAGTTCGAAAATCCCTATTCCACCTTTTAGGTATCGTGAAAAGTGACACCTCTGAAGATCGTGCATTTCAGTCAAGTTCGGATCCGGTTTTTTTAGTCCAAATGTTTGCATGCCTCTAAATTTATGTAGCGGATTAAATTAAATAAGAAAACATGTGACCAAGAGATGGCATCAGTTAGGCTGGTAAAAAAAAGGCATCAGATGAAATGCAGAAAAACACCTTATCAGGCATGCCTTTTTTACTTCTCTTTCTTTCAACTCAGCAATTATCATATTTGGCATTACTAAGAGAAGGCTGACATCACCCTACTGTAAATACCCTTAGAACACTAGTCCTCTTGTAGTTGCAGCGTATGAGAAATAACTTAAACCACATTTCAGCAATAGATATATTTCTAAAATGCAGGTCATCGATACCTTGTAACTATCTTACTATCATAACCAATTACTATCTATGTACAGGAATGGATAATGTCCTAGAATACATGCAGTAACACTTCTCTAACTTGACAACAAATATTAACAAAATAAATTGGATTGGGAGAGTGAAAAAAATTACACAATATCATAATCTGAGTTTTCTCTAACATATCCATATGAAAACTAATGGTCAAAGTTACATGTCAAAAGTCAAAACCCAAAACAACAGAGGAAGGAAGTGGGCCATTGGCCAGTGTTGACCTGAGATTTTCCTAAGAAGAGTTCCATAATGTACAGCATAAAAATAATATGCAACAATTTACTATTCCATAAAAACATTACTTACATACACGTCTGATTAAGCATCATGCATGAGTTTTTTTTTTGTGTGATATATCATACTTCTATGTAGTATAAGGTGACTGACCTCGTTATCTTTAGCCTGTAGAGCAGAAACATGACTCTTTCTCTCCTCCAGCATTTTGGCAATTCCTTGCAACTGCTTTTGCAGATCAATTGAATCGTCATGCTTCAAGACAAATATCCTTTTAGTCTCATCAGCAAGGGCACTGAGCGCAGGTTTTAGGGCAGTTTTGTAGGTGGTACCAAGGATCTCAGCCGGGGAGGATCCTTTGGGATTTACCATGTACTGAAAATCAATACTGGGTTTCAATCTGCAAAATGGCATTAGAGTGTGAAAATAAGGAAACGAGCTCTACATATAAATTGAGGAAACACAAGTCAAAGAATAAACAACAAAAACCAAAATAAAAATATATCTTTCTGAGACCTTGACTTTGTTTGCTTCAGTGCTGTCACTAAATAACTGAGCACTGGGAACCAATTTAGGGACAATATAAGATTGCGGCATTATCCAAAATCTATCTCGGCAATGTTTTATTTATGAAAAATATGTTATTATACCCTTAGTTTTTTATTTCTCAGTTTATCTACTCCATCAGTTTTGCCGTCAAGCATAGAGAAACTGAAGGACTTCCCTTTGGAGCTTTCACATATTCTAGAGAAATAGATAATACACTAGATATAATCTCTTAATTTTATGATCAAGCTAAACAAAGGATTAAGATTATATAGTCATGCAGCAATACTGCAAGAGGTCATCGTTCAAACATAATAGTCCAAATCACATGCACCAATTATGTTGGATAGTTAAAATTCTTGGAATTTCAAAGCTGGTAAACACCATCTAAAGCAATAAAGTAGTTGCACGTCATGTAGTAGATATAAAAGTAGACTAATGCTTGCCAGCCAAGATTCTCCTGCCAGATTCAAACTTCACATATTATCTGTCATATATGAAATTAAATAATAAACACTGAAATCAAGAAAATATATGGCAGCTTTATATCCAGCTACTGAGTAGGCCTCTCTCTTAATCCGAGAAAATGTAGTAAACAAATTTAAGTTTATCAGGGTTATTTTATGAATATGGTCAAACTTTCACTTTAAATAGGATAGAGAGAAACTATTGTTTGATTAGTATCACATCATGAAAAGGATGGACTATCCTTATTCAATTGTACACGTACACGTAGTACTATCTTGCGGCAACAAGACATACCAATCAGAATAGAGGGGGGGCAACATGCCTGTTATATGACAACATGCATACACTCTAAAGGATGTACTACTAAATTCCTACAGAGAGAGGTGGGAAGTAAAAGAATATTATCATTATGAAGAAAAAAATATATAAGATCTTTGCAGAGTTGTATACAGCATAGCCATACATGGTTAAAATATAGGCAAACGGTATAGTATTATATTACAATGATAGAGCAGAGTGCATGATTCAAACTCAGTCCTTCCTAACGTGCCTCTATCACCGAAAGCTAAGTAAATTACCAATAGAACACACACATAGTTATATAACCTTGCTACAAATGTTTTTCGTATATAAATTCATCATTTGTAACATGATACTATGGTCAACAGAAGAAAAGAAAAAGGAATTACCAGGGACAGTCGGTGAGGAATCACACAGAGTTAAGATAAGAAACTGAAACGAGAATGGGAGACAAAAGAAATAAAGGGCAAAAACATGTCCTGCATCTTTCCTGCTTTTTCTGCTGTATAACACTGCTCTCTATTCAGAAATACTGAAGGACTGCCTTGTGCACACCTTTATTCAGTATCTCAATCAGAAGTCTATCTATACACAGATCTGATCTCAATGACAAGCGACTGGTAGCCTAATTATTGCTGATAAACATATATCAGTTCACTTAATTAACCTGAATATCCCAATGACAGTCAATCGACAGAATCAGGCCTTCTGCTGACATATATAAATGAACACGTAGCAAAGCGTAATCTAAACTAATAGGAAACATGCAGTAATGTAAGTTAAGAATGACAAACATCAAGAAAGGTAAGAGGTAATCTACAGAAGATTAACTGCATGGTCAAGAGGATATTATGACAAAGCTAAAGCTTAATCATGTAAACTACAGTAACCACAACTACTATACAAAGCAAAATGAGCAATGATGATTAATTAATTCTCTCAACGGACTACTATTTGAACTATGGGGATTAAGAAGACCAGACATATCGAACTACGGAGCATCATGTCAGCACTAAAATAGATACTTTATCTTCTTTAAGTTATTTCTTCATATCAAATAAGAGTAGAGGTTACTTGATTAGCAGCTTCAAGGTACTTAAGTTATAACCGATTCATTGGTGAACGAATATGAAACATGGACTAACTCGAATAATCAGAAAATCCAAAGTTCTTTGGGGGAATTCATACTTTCTAAGGGCCTGGTTGCACTGCTCAGCAAGCCCCTCAGTCTCCTCGAGCTTACTGACGAGTGAAGCTTCGAGTTCCCACCCCTTCTCCTCCACCACCGCATTGGCATTCTCCAGCTTGGCAATATCATGCTCCACCGCTTGCATCTCCCTAGCCATCCTATCTACATCCCTCACATTAACCACCTGCATCTCCACCTTTTTCACCAGCTCCTCATTCTCAGCCATAGTTTGCTGGCAATTCACCACCTTCGCCTCCAGCTCCTTCTCCTTCTCCACCAATGTGTCTTCCTTCTCCTGGATCTTTGTGGTCCAGCTCTTCACCACTGCCTCAAACTTCTGAACGTCTGCGGTAAATGCCTCCTTCTTCTCCTCCAGTGCCCTCAGGCGAGAGGGCCCTGAGGTTTGCTTAGTCCGCCTCGCTAGCAGATCCTCAACCTCCTTCTCCAGCGCCTGAACGGCCAGTCCGCACGCATCTGCTTGCGCGCGAGCCTTGGAATGGTACTCCTCGTCCAGGGAGGCGACAGCATCATCCTCGCCTGTGAGGAATAGGTAGTAGCTCTCGGTGAGGTAGAGCATGAGGTCATTGGAGGTGGCGGCGGTGGGGGAAGAGGAAGCGCCGAGGTTGTCGGCGACCTGCGAGAGAATGGTGAGCCAGTAGAGGACGGATAGGAGGGGAGGCCAGGAGTGCGGGGTCCCGGGGGCTTTCAGCGCGGACCGGGTGAGCTTGTAGGGGCAGCCGAGGAGGCGAAGGAGGGTGAGGAGGTCTTCCTCCAGGGAGGTCTTGAGGGGGTAGCCGAGGCGCTCGAGGACGTGGCGGAAGGCGGCGAGGATGTCGCGAGCGGCAGGGAGAGGCGGGCGGAGGTGGATGGAGGGGGCAAGGTAGGCGTTGACGGCGCGGAGGGCGGCGGCCTGCGAGCTGCGGTCTGAGAGGTTGTTGATGGGGCCGGCGAGGGAGGGGGCCGTGCGGATGGAGGAGGGAGGATGGCTGCTGCAGATGCTGTAAGAGTCGGAGTCGCGGCGGGAGAAGGCCTGGTCGAGGTTGCGCGGGTAGAGGGGCTGGTCCGTCATCGGGGTGCAATCGGCCGCCTGGGAGGACTTCGGATGGCGGCCTGTCGCGCCGCCACCGCGCCGCATTTCCACCGCCGGAGTTAGGGTTTGGAAATTGAGAAGTGCGGGTTTCGATTTGAATTTGGGGCAAGAGTTAGGGGTGGGGTGGGTTGAGCGGAAGAATGGAGAAGAAATCGCTTCCCAAACCTAAGCTCCTGGAAATAGAGAGATATGTAGCCTCCACGTGGCAAGACGCATATGGATGGTTGATCCTATTGTGGGTCCCTCCGTCAGCAGCATTTTACATGGAGAAGGCTACAAAAGCGAAATCCCGGGCTACATGGTGACCATTTTTTCCAAAAAATAAATAAAGGACGGAACTAATTGGCAGGCGCATGCTGGTTAGCGTATGTGTACGCAAAGAGAAATGCTCCTATTGCATGCATGCACAAACAGACAAACAAGCTGATGTCATCCCGCATTAAATGTGAAAATCCAAAATTCAAAAAGTTTCGTAGAACAAACCGTCTATCCGATTGAGAATCCGTTTTCACCGTTAGACTAGTCACGACGAGATCTTCAAAACTAGATCCCATGTTGATATGTTCCGACAACTTTTTTTTTCGCCCAGAAGTTACCACCCTGTAACATATAAGTTATCCAGTCTTGCATACGTAAGTTACCCACCATATTAGTGATTAGTTTTTGGGTCGAAATAGAACCATTTTTCTTGTTCTTTTAGATCTTTACGAGCTTTTAAGTTACCACATTACTTTGAGATGGTAAATTTTTCATGCATGCATAAGTATTAGGACGATAAATGTCAATTTCATAGTGAAACTACACATAAAAAGATGAACATTGTGTTTGTAACTATTATTTTGAGAACATGGTAATTATATCAATTTCGAGTAACTATAACAATTTTGTGGTGGATAACTACACATGAAAACACATGAGATAACTTTATCACTACTGGGTGATAACTATTATCGAGATAGTAGGGTAAATATAACGATTTTGCGGTGGATAACTACACATAAAAACACATGGGTAACTTTATTACTAATGGGGGTAACTTTATCAGTATTTGAGTGATAAGTATTACCGAGAGAGTATGATAACTACATGGGTAACTTTATTAATATCGGGGTAACTTTATCAATATTAGGCGGGAAACTCCATCAGTACTGGGTGGGTAATGTTATCAGTACTAGGTTGGTAACTTTATCAGTAATAGGCAGGTAATTATTACCAATAGAGTCTTTTTTATGGTGTAATTGTCATTATGGAAAATAGAGAATTATCATTCTAATACTTATGAAGTTGAATGAGTGTTTTAGTGTATAGTTATCAACTTATGCATGATACATTTAATTCATTTATAAATAACTAGGTGTGGTGATTTCAAAAATCAAAAAAATCAAAAAGAACAATAAAAATGGTTCTATTTCAATCCGAAAAATAATCTTTAATATGGTCGGTAACTTACATAGTACAACCTGGGTAACTTATATGCTACGGGGTAGGTAACTTTTGGGTCCGAAAAAAAAGTTGTCGGAATATGTCAATATGGGATCTAGTTTCGAAGATCTCGTCGCGACTAACTTAGCGGTGAAAACGGATTCTAAATCGGATAAACGGTTTGACCTACAAATCATTTTGAATTTTCGAATTTGCATTTACTGCGGGATGACATAAGCAATTTTGGTATTTAGTGCATGCATGCAAAAGAAGCTCATTTCTTTCTCACCCGCTTGCGTGCGGTTATGCCAAATGTAAGGCGCCTGCTAATTAGATTTCCCCTAAATAAAAACGAAATCGACACTTTTGAGTTTTTAAAAATCTAGAAAATTTTCCAGATGTAGATGTTGGCGAGATCTACGATCGTGCAAATTTTTAACTCCAAACTCGATGTATTTTTGCCCAAAAAAGATAAATGGGTGAATTTGGGTGGTGAACAAATACACGGTTTTAACATTTTGAAATCTCTCGATTTGTATTTTTTGTGTAGCCACAAAATATAACGAGTTTTAAGTTTAAAAAAGGGACTGCCTAATTCACAGTTAGTTGTTTTTCGTTTCGTGCTGTCGTTTTCGAACCAGTAGTTTTCTGCCACGTGTTTGTTCTTATTTAAACCGGTGTGTCCGAAATGGAAAACACACTTCTCGCAAAAAGAACGAGTTTGGGTTCTACCCAAACCTGAGGTCCAGAAGTCTAAAAGCCCATGAACAATGGATCTGGGTTTGGCCACTACATCCCAAACATTGAACTGAACGGTTTCAGAGCATGTACAATGGTTGATAAGACCGTCTTATGTTAGTTTTGTTACGATTAATTTAGATATGACAATAAAACATGTTATATAATGGGTTATCTTGTAGTTTATCATCGGATCTCCTAAAATTATGGTGAGACATACTCCTTCCGTCCTCAACAGAGTGTACATCTACCATCCACAATTTTTCCATGAAAGAGTGTCCATCTAAGCTATGAGTACACTTTTTCTTTATTTTAAATATTTAATCATTATTAATTGACTCATACATCAACTTGTGCTATAGCTATTGGTTGTTGTTCTGCATTAATTACTGCATGCATCAAACCTCATTTAATTGCCTTCTCTCAGTCGTCACAAACACACATAAAGTGTTCTACTTTTCGGTATTAGTTATGTCATAGAGCTAAGTCCCCATTCTCTTGTTTTACATGCAAATGTCTATATGTACACTTTCTTGAGGACGGAGGGAGTATTATGCTAAGAGATCATCTCTTAGCTAAGATAAGATACTAGTGTTTTTCCAGTTCTCTCTCCTCCACGTCAGCAAACATCTTACGTGTTAACGCTAAGATATAACCATTATACGTACCCTGATATAAATGAAGTAAGAAGGAAATATGGCTTTCCCTTTCGAATCCCTCAGGTCGAAAAAAACAAAAAACTGGAGCAGTAAATACACCTTCTTCTTCCCCACGACATATACCCAGATCGCTCATGCAGCCGACACACTAAAAAGCGACTCCAAAACAAAAGCCAAGGGGAAAAGAGGGATCATGAATGAAGATGATGAAGAACTCACCTGAGGCTCTGGGTTTGATACTAATCTGGATCCACCGTGTCGGCCTCGATCGGTTCAGGTTAATGCGTCTTCCTGATCCTGAGCACAACCTCACCCCCCCTTCTGCTACGACCTTGTGTTTTTCACCGACCTGGATCATCCTGGAAACAGGTAGATCGTCTTAGATCTTTGCACCAGCGGTGGTGGCTTCACCCGGACCAACTATTGAATCAATAATCATGTTAAATAAGTTGTCTGAACACCAACAAAAATCACAGCACTATAAGAAATCTTGGGATTCAGGATGCAAACCTGACGACTGGACCCCCTAGCTTGAGTGTTTTAGTGTGCACCTGCATCAAACAAAACTTGTTGTCAAGGTTGGTAAATATTATTATGACTGTGAAATTAGAAACTGATCCTATGAAATACAAATAAAATTCACCTGATTAACACTGTTGATTCATCACACTAATGAACCTGTTGGGTGTCTTCATCACGCCTCAAACAAGGGTTGTACAAGAAAAACTAGAAAAAATATGGAAGCAACAACAAATTATAAAAAACAAACAAAAGATTGAGTTAAACGAAATCTTCATATAATCACCAGTCTCTAAGTTTCCGAACAAGCTTCGCCCCCACGGGTCATTGTCAGTTGTGAAATCCAAGCAACTAGGATCCTGCAAGGAGATAATGTAGTATGTAAGTACTTTTTTGTTCCTTTTTCTCAACCATTTATTTTGAAGCATTCCATTCACGCATGATTTCCCTTATCTTCTTTTTTACCTCATGTTCTTCATCCAATTGATGGGAGCTATGGATGTACTGCCTTCTACAGAGAAGGAAACCTGCTAAGCAGATAGGTATAGTTAGTATATGACATGGTTATTCTATGTGTTTTTTTTTCTCGATGAATTTTTTATGTAATCTATTTTTCTTTTGAGCCTTACGCTTTTGTTTTCAGGGATGGTGTATAAAGAGTGTCAAACGTCCCTTGGATCAACCCTGTGTAAGTAAAATCACCCCGCAAATTCAAAATTAGTGAAAAGAACTATTAGTGTCCTATTTCCTTTTTTTGCCAAATCATTTTTTGTTTGATGTGCGATTGGAATTACCTCCAACATGTTTTTGTTGCTAATATTGTCCAATAATCTCTCATGTCATTCTCGTGAACATGAAAAAGGATTTATGTTTTTTAAATCTGCTATTGAAAAAAGCTAAAAAAAGGTTCCTAAGTTTTGTCATTCATTTCTTCTTCTAAAGTAGTAGCGGTTGACCATTTCTCTTTCTCTGACCTAGTATACATAACACCCCCGCATTAAATGGTTGCAGTTTCTTTTTTGGCACAGACAGTGAATGCACAGTAGATGTTGTCCACCATTCCACCTCCTATTTATAGCCTCTCATATGTCTCCACCACCCATTTATCTCTCTTCTTCACAGGGTAGCCGAATGTGCGTCCATTTGTGACTCTTCTTTGTTCTCTGCACCTTCTTCCCTGCTTGCATCTACTATTTTTAGTGTGTTAAATTTGTGTTAGTGTCCATCGTCCAGGTTTGGATCTGCCTATCTTATTTGTCTATTTTGTTCGAGCTTCTTTCTGTAAGACTAACTAAGTCAGTAGTAGTATTTATTTCCTGACTTAATTTTATTAGCTGAAATGTACTTCCAATCAATATATGTGTTAATGGAATCTTTAGACCTGTGCATGTAAACCTATGTCTGCTAGATGAAAACCTTATTTTCTCGTTTTTCCCAAGAAATGTTTTCTGCATCTTTTTTCTCTTAAAATATTTCTTTATTGGTTTGTATTTTTTTAGTTGTTTTGTGTTTCTGTTTAGCATGAAATTTGTTCCATCAATCTTATTTTTGTAGCTCATTCTTTGTAAGTCCCAGTAATTATTTTCGGTTGGATTTTTTTTTTAGCGTTAAACTGCTCCCATCAGAGTTATTTTTTAAGGGGTGCTAGAGCTAGCTAGCTTGAAACTGTATGTTCAGAATGTTGGTTCTCAGTGTAGGTTCACACTATGTAGCTAGCTAACATGATCTTTTGAACCAATCCTTTTATTTTTCTTGTGGTTTTTTGGTACCTAGATTTAAAATGGAGCCTGTGTTCTTATGTTCAAACTCTGATTTTTGTGATGTTGTTGTGACGCATATACCTTTTTGGTTTTGTGTCGAACAATTTACATGAGTTGTTTTTCACTTTTCTACTCCAGAGAATCTGGTTCTTTTTGTCTTTCATTGGCGAAATAAAGTGCATTGTTTGTGGTTTCCCGAGTAGCCGGTATCAGCACGCAAGGGTGAGGTGCATTTTCTTTGATGCCTACCTTGACAACAACTTTCGTGAATCCATGGTAAACTATGTTTGTTTGTTTTTTTGGATTTTTGGTTGTGCTAGTATGTTTTGTTTAATTTGTTATGTTTGTCTTTTTAGTGTAGATTATTCCATGTGTTTGCTACACGTCAACTCCACTCAATGACCAGCTAGTTGTTCATTGCCATCGACTCTGAACAAGAAGAATACATGTTTTTTCTCTGAAGAAATGTCTTTATTCGACTCATATCTGTGGGTCAGGATACAAGAGTTCTATAAAGAACTATAATCTGAAGGACGCTGACAGGGTTAGGGTGGAGGTGGACATCCCTCCGCCTCATTTTCGTGTCAGAGCTTTGAGCGTCATGGCCTTATCTGCGCAGAGTACTTTTGAAAATTCTATAGAATCTAGTGTTTCTGAAAATTCTGTAGAATAGACTCTGCGTAGATGAGGCCATGGCACTCAAAACTCTGACACGAATATGAGGCGGAGGGGTGTCCAACTCCACCCTAACCCTGTCAGCGGCCTTCAGATCATAGTTCTTTATAAAACTCTGTATCCCGACCCGCAGATATGAGTGGAACAAAGACCTTCCTTCAGAGAAAAAACATACTCTTATTGTTCGGAGTTGATGGCAATGAACAACTTGCTGGTCATTGAGTGGAGCTGACGCCCTGCAAAACATGGAACAATCTACAGGAAAAAGATAAACATAACAAATTAAACAAAACATACTAGCATAAACAAAAATCCAAAAATAAACAAACATAGTTTACCATGGATTCACGGAAGTTGTTATCAAGGTAGGCATCAAAGAAATTGCACTTCGCGCTTGCCTGCTGATGGCGGCTACCCGGGAAACCACAAACAGTGCATTCACTTCGCCAACAAAAAAAAACAGCTTCTCTTGAGCAGAAAAGTGAAAAACAATTCATGTAGATCATCTGACACAAAACCAAAAAAGGTATATGCGTCACAACAACATCACAAAAACCAGAGTTTGAAGTTTTGAACATAAGAACACAAGCTCCAATTTAAATCTAGATACCAAAAAACCACAAGAAAAATAAAAGTATTGGTTCAAAAGATCATATTAGCTAGCTACATAGTTTGAACCTACACTATGTGAAACTACACTGAGAACCAACATTCCGAACATACAATTTCAAGCTAGCTAGCTCCAGCACCATTCAAAAAATAACTCTGACAGGAGCAGTTTAAAGTTAAAAACACAAAACCATAAAGAAATATTTTTATAAACAAAATATGAAGAAAACATTTCTTGCGAAAAACGAGAAAATAAGGTTTTCATCAAGCAGACATAAGGTTTACATGCACATGTCTAAATATTGAATTAATAGATCTATTGTTTCGAAGTTCATTTCAGGACATAATGAAGATATAAATTAGATACTACTACATATTCAGTTAGTCTTGCAGAAAAGAAGCAAGAACAAAATAGACAAATAAGAGAGGCAGATCCAAACCTGGACGATGGAGACTAACACAAGGTTAGCACACTAAAAAAATTAAATTGTAAGCAAGAAGGAAGGGGGAGAGAACAAAGAAGAGTCACAAATGGACTCACCCTAGCCACCACCACCCCCCCCCCCCCCCCCCCCCCCGGTGAAGAAGAGAGATAAACGGGTGGTGGAGACAGATGGGAGGCAATGAATAGGAGGTGGAATGGTGGACAGTATCTGCCACGCATGCGTTGTCTATGTCAAAAAACGGCAACCATTTAATGTGGGGGTGTTATGTACACTGGGTCAGAGAAAGAGAAATGGTCAATTGCTACTGCTTTAGAGCAAGAAATGAATGACAAAAAATAGGAACCTTTTTCAGCTCTTTTTTCTATAGCAGATTAAAAACGATAAATCATATTTTTCAGGTTCGGGACAATGACATGAATGATTATTTTGATTCAATGGACAGTGTTAGCAACAAAAACATGCTAGAGGTAATTTCAATCACACATCAAACAAAATGATTTGGCTAAAAAAGGAAAATTATGACACTAATAGTGCTTCTCACTAATTTTGTTTTTGTAGGATGATTTTACTTACATAGGGTTGCTCCAAGAGAAGTTCGACACTCTTTATGCACCATTCCCTAAAAACAAAAGCGTAAGCCTCATAAGAAAAGTACATTCCATAAAACAAACACGCCCTTGATCCTGAAAGCTGGTTCTTCAAGTCCCATGCTTTCATGAAACAAGAAGAAAAAGCTTTGATCCGGTCACTGAAGCATAGCAACATACCAACTAGGCAGATTGGTTCGATGTTTGCTTATCTAAGGGGAGGGTAAAACCAGCTACCTTACAATAAAAAGAAAGTAAGCAACCATGGAACAACCATCAACAAAGGAATAGCAATATGGTGGAAATGTTGGCTTACTTCAGCAAAAAACGAGCCAAAGACCCTTGATTCTACTACTCATTCCAGATAAGTAAAAGCAATAAGGTTCATAGCATTCTGTGGGCAGATGCAAAAGCAAGGACATTCTACGAGACATGTGGGGATTACATAAGTTCTGACACAACATTCCTTGCGAACAAGTATAACCTACTTTTTGCACCAATTGTAGGAGTTTCCCCGCATGGTAAAACCTATCTTTTTGGATGTGCTCTAGCCGGGAATGAAAGAACTAAAGCTTTTGAGTGGATTTTCACAGAATTTGTATCAGCTATGGGAGGCAAACACCCTCAAACAATCATCAAAGACCAGGATGTGGCCATGAAGACTGCTATTTAAAATGTGTTGAAAAACACAATACATAGATCGTGCTTGTTCCCCGTAGAAAGCAAAGCAGAGGCGGAACTGGGAAACACATTTCATGCAAATGAAGGTCTATAGAGGAGTTCCAAGACATTATTGATAATCCTTGACAATGCAAGAATTTGAACTTCTATGGTAGCAAATGATCCAAGACTACAATGTGTGACACATAAAATACTTCCAGGACTTGTGGGAAACAAGAAAAAAGGGCCAGTGTACTTCAAAAACAACTTCCACTTTTTACAAACAACGAGAAGTGAAGGGACAAAGTCGCTGTTTAAGAAAGGGGTGGGAGCAACATATAACATAACAAGCTTCATGAGAGAGGACCAGCGCATCATGGACTCAATGCATTATAGAGAAGATGAAAGTGAACACAAATCGAGGCATAAAACATCTCCCCAAAAGACATTCATAACAAAATACAACATGGAGGTTCAAGCGCACAACCTTTACAACATATACATCTTTTGGAAATTCCAGAAGATTTTAAATGATGTAACACTACTTCACATAAAAGTGGAGAAGCAGAATGAGTTGTACCTTGTGTTTTAGTCGAAGAGTTACCAAATAAAAGAGCACAAACACCGGGAATACGTGGTCCATGTTGACCTAGGGAAAGAGGAGTACTTATTCGTCTGCTGCAAATTTGACAAGGATGGCCTTTCATGCTCTCACATTCTTAAAGTTATGCTTCACATGGATGTTGCTGAAATGCCAGATAAATATATCATAGACAGATGGCGAAAAAATGATAAGAGAGTGCTCCCCAACCTCCTTCTAGGAATATCAACATATAGTAATACACTAAGTTACAATGTACTCTTAAGAAGGCTAGTCAGCACAGCCTCCAAAGTGTCAAAAAGCTAGAGCAAATACCAATATCTACTAAAAGAACTAGACAAGGTTGATGAAGTGTTGGCTAAGATGGATACTGGAGAAGAAGAAAGCTTGAAAGATGAAGACACGCAATTAGAACTGTTTCAGACTTCACAACTGCAACAGCTGATGGAGATACAAACTCAACTATTGAGCTTTTGGACCCTGAAATTGTTAATACAAAGGGCGGGCCAAGGATGCTGACGATAAAGGAACATATATCAAAAGTCATGTTCTACAAATGTGGCCATCGTGGTCAAATGCGACATAAAGTTAAGTCTTGCACAAACTTGGACAAACAATACAACTTGCCAAAGAAGAACATAACTCGAAAGTCAAAACAGACAAAACCAGGTGAGATATTTATGCGCTACTTGTTTTTTATATGAAACAAAATAAAAGCATGAGAAAATAAAAATAAAGGCAATGCAATATACAGAAAGTAAGTTGTACTTACCAAGTACACAAGACAGTAGCAGTGCACCGACAGTGCCAAGGAAGAGAGGAGCAACGACACAAAAGAAACCCCCAGCAAACCCAAAGCTTTCGATTGATGTGTTGATTCAAGATACAAACAACAATAGCTCTATAGAGAATGGACATCCTACAATAAAAATTGAAGGAGGTAACAGTTAGATTATTTTGTTCTTATTTGGGCACAACAAAAAAGATAATGACAAAACTTGCTTTGTTAAAGTCAGAGAGAATTGTTACCTTTTCCAGGCACACAACACAACAGCTCTGCGTTAGTGGTGCCAAAAAAAATGCGGGGAAACGGAATAAAAAGAATATAGAGAAACTGCAACATGAGTTGAGTTTCTGGATACAAGTATAGTAGCATAGAAGTGAAGTTAAAAATAAAAAGTCAAGTACAAAACCCATAAAAAGGACCACTTGAATGAAAGTGAGCAAGAATGCGGCAAAAAGAAAGGGAAAAAACCTACAATGATGTGTACTGGGGATCAATATTTTTTGTTCAAGAGTGAGATGAGCTAGTGTAGAAAAAGTGTTTATTTATTTCTGTACTATATATTATTTTTTCCAACCGAAAGAGAGGAAAAAGGCACTGCAGACAAATAATTTCTCAACAAAGATTAAAAGAACATGATCCTCCTCCTTTTTCCGGGCTTGGATCCGACTGTCCATTCCCGTATACCTTGAATAATGGAGCAGACTGAGTTTGATGTCTACGCACGCTTCTATTCTCGTAGACAGTGTTGGGCCTTGATACGTCTCAAACGTATCTATAATTTCTTATGTTCCATGCTTATATTATACCCATTGCTACATGTTTTTTATACACTTTATATGGTTTTTATGCATTTTCTGGAACTAACCTATTAACAAGATGCCACAGTGCCAGTTCCCTGTTTTCTGCTGTTTTTTGTTTCAGAAAAGTTGTTAAGGAAATATTCTCGGAATTGGACGAATCAAAAGCCAAAGTCCCTATTTTTCTCGGGAGCTTACAGAACACCGAAGAGGAGACGGAGTGGGGCCACGAGGCGGCCACACCATATGGTGGCGCGGCTCCCTTCCTGGCCGCGCGGCCACGTGGTGTGGGCCCCTCGGGCGCCCACCGACGTCACCCTTTCGCACATATAATGCCCCCGACATGAAAACCCTAAAACAATCGTCATTTTCCAGAGAAGAGTTCCGCTGCGCCGCCGCCATCGAAGACAAGTTTCGGGGGACAGAAGTCTCTGTTCCGGCACCCTGCCGGGACGGGGAATTGCCCCCGGAGTCATCTCCATCAACTCCACCGCCATCTTCATCGCCGCTACTGACTCCCATGATGAGGAGGGAGTAGTTCTCCCCCGGGGCTGCGGGCTCTACCGGTAGCTATGTGGTTTATCTCTCTCTCCCATGGTGTGATCTTTATGTGATCATGAGCTTTATAATCTAGTTGAATATGTGATGTTACTCTTTATCTATTATGCACTCTAGAGGTTACTTTAATATGAACTCCAGGGTTATTCACGGTTGTGAAGGTGACAGTGTGCGCACCGTGTGTGATTCATTTATGACGTTGTGGTGTGTGTTTACTCATACTTTGAGGGTGCTCTTGTAGCCCTACGCAGTGAATTGTATTTATCATCCAACAATAGAGTGTTTGAGAGTAGTATTTATTATTCAGCTTTGATATCATTGTTGAGAGTGTCCACTAGTGAAAGTATGATCCCTAGGCCTTGTTTCTAAGCATTGAAACACCGTTTACAACCTATTCTGCTACATGTTTGCTTGCTGCCATTTTTATTTCAGATTGCAATTACTACTTATAATCATCCATATTACACTAGTGGAAAACTGGTCACTAGTACCGGTCCGTGAGGGGCATTAGTACCGGTTTCACAACCGGTACTGACCAACTGGGACTAATGCCCCCCAGCATCAGTACCGGTTGTGTAACGACCGGTACTGAAAGGCCTCCACGTGGGGCGCGGGGCAGCGTTTCGACGGGGGAGCTTGTTACCGACCGGTACTAAAGTTCTGAGGGTTTTAGCTTTTCGTTTCCTGTTTTTTTTTCCATTTTTTTTCTGTTTTCTTTTGTTTACTGCAATTTATTTATTTTATGTTTTCTTTTTCATCTACTGTTTTACATACATACGGTATTATATATATACGGTACACGTTGCTGCATATGTAATATACTTTATGTATATGTATTCTACGCTAATACATACGGTACAAGTTGATATATAATATAATTTAGATATAGGATATATTCATATTACGCTATTACACACACATATATATATATATATATATATGCAAAATAGCTGGCTGCCCACGGTGATAGCTGCGCACCATCATCCACCCGTCCATATACGATAGTGGGTGAAGTTTCGCATAGACGGCGCAATGGCATAGCTTACGGACATCCAACGGATCCACAGTTCCCGTCGTAACGAGAGCACGCAGTATGGCACACGACATTCACGCGAACTATCTCCGGCCAGCCGATGTCCATTTCGTTTTCAGCCTGATCGTGAGAAGCACGCGACTACCGTTTGTCGACCGGGAGAGTGAATCACGCGGGAGGAATCTATACATGCATGTCAATCGTAATTATCCGGCCATCCGCGCAGATCAAGCGAGTGGTCGCGGCCCGATAGCAGTGAGAGCAGTTCTCTCACGCGCCTACGTCGTGGACGTCCAACATATCTCTAGATGGTCGTGAGCAGGGCAACGTGCCCGACGTAGAGTTTCTCCCGACCTGCTGTTTGGCGTTCAGCAAAGGAGCAAGTTTCTGATCGTTGTGCGGACCACACCGTCCTATCTTCGTCGTTCTAGACCGTCTGGAGCCGCGACAGTAAGTCGTTTCTATGATGCTAGTTTTTTCAGTCTGAATTTGAGAGCATAGGTGCCCGGTTCATCTGCTTGTTGGAAACTGCACTAACTTATATTCTACGATTTTGCAGATGAGCAGCGCCGGATCAGCCTGGTCTCATCGGAAAGGCCGAACCCAAAGCGGATTTGCTGCCCACGGTGGTAGCTGCGCATAGGCTACACGCCGTAGGATTTAGCGTGGAGAGCCCGCTTGATAAACAGCGTAAAAAGAGGCAAACGGAGAAGCGAGTTTCAGGGCGGCAGCGTCCGTGTATCCTAACGTCTGGACAAACACGGGCCGCGTGCTGATCGGTCCTTGATGTCGCACGTAATCTACGAAGGGCTGCGGGCATCTGTGGTACCCTTTCTTTCCACGAGAATAACGCACGATGCTGCGTAACTCTCTATATGGAACTTCCATGCTATATGTAGAGGATGATGGGTATGGGCAGGTGCTGGCGTGATTGACGCCGATGAGTTGTGTTCTCTCCCTGAAGCTAAGACTGGCGTGATGGACGCTGGATGGAAGACCGTTTTGGGCAGGTTGCATGATGTATGTCGCTAACAGCAGCGTAGCCAAAGATCCCTGTGGGAAGCAGTTCACGGTCCGCATGCGCTCCATTTTTCGGAGGTGGAAGACGGTGACTGGAGCTGGGACACGGAAGATTTCTCCGGCCGACGCCAATGGCGCCGCCGCGGGCGCGTACCGCTCGCAGTACTTAGCAGATTACAAAGGGCTGGGTTATATAGCCGGAGCCTTGCTCCTGCCCGCCCACACACACGACGCACGCACCCACTAACAGCACTAGCACAAGCACGCACGCACTAACCCTGCTGCCACTAACAGCACTAGCTGCATGCACGCACAACACGACCCGGCCAGCTAACTTATGCATGCAACTAACAATTTGCCTGACATGGATTACGCCCACATGTGTGTGTCGTCCGGTAATGGCAAACGATCCGCATATGCCGACCCCCGCGTGTTTTCTCTCCCGACAGCGGTAGCCGTCTCGCAATATCTAATGGAGGCTGAAAGACATATCATGCCACCGGCGAGCATGGCTACGAAACCAACATGGGCAAATCTTTGTGCTCTCGTTACGACGGCGATTTTGGCTCCGTTGGGTCTCCGTTAGCTACGGCATTGTGTCGTCGCTCCAAAACTACTCCCTATATCGGATATGGATGGTTGGATGGTGGTGCGCAGCTACCACCGTAGGCAGCGGGCTATTATATATATATATATAGACAATACGGTATATAGAGATCGCATTAATTACATTCATCCTCCTCATTACGTCGTGAGTTTCTTTCATGTGTCATAGCTATATTTTGGATTATGGTATTATCCCTTTAGATGCATGATCTACTTAAGAATAAATCCCGCCAACTCCTCTTGAATTGCTTCTACGCGCTGATGTGGTAGGATGGAAGCGCGCTTGTCGTTAAGCTTTAAAGGAGATCAATATGAATATATTAGTTGTCAGGTGTATATATATATCAAATCATAATAAGATTGAAATGTAGTGCAATACAGTCACGCTCACATCCATTCTTTTCTCACGCGACACCTGCTCAACGCTCAAGGTCCTCATGAACTCGCAGACGTAGAATCCACATAATTCATTTCCCGGGGGTTGCTTCATGGTCTTTACGAGGATATAAATCAATTAAATAATAATTCAAAATAATGATGAATTAAAGAGACTCTGTTTAATATGACTACACTTACATCAATATGTTTAATAGTCAGCTGTGGTTTCCATTGACCATCCTCTTTCTTGATGAATATTTTCCAAACCCTACTCGCAAAAGCAAATGAATAAATGAGTTATTGATTACTTGATATCATGAAATGAATTAATGGTTGAAATTAACTCTGAAGCATGTCAATCAAGTTCTGGTAGTCTGATTCTGGTTTGCGTAATGAGTCAAAGACTTCAACTAATCCCTTGTCAATGACAATGTCTAGTAGAATCCAATTGTAGCTGCACACATTTATATAGTGAGGCATGCATATAACTCATCAATTAAACTTAACATCTAGTAATTAGCAATATAGAAATGTGTTCAATACAGTCACACTCACTTGAAGTTGTAAGGAAGAAGTGTATCATTCGCCTGAGTTTGCTTCAATAGCGCTGTTAACAATGCCTCCTCGCAGTCCGCGGGCTTCCGCACTAAGTTTTTGCAGTTAACGATAAATGGGTCAATGAACCCAACTTCCCAGAGTCTTTTCCTTTTGCACTCGATAAGCATCCACCTACATATATAATAGCATACAAAAGAATATAGTGAGGATAATTACAGGCTCAATTAGTGAGGATAAAGACATGCTCATCAGCTAGAGACTTAGAAAAAATCAATTACAGAACATAGCAACTCATGATAGTTACGTCAAGAGCACGCCGGTTGTATAACTGCCATAATTCTGAAAATTCGACACATATCTCGTTGTCGATGAAGAATTGGTCGGCCCGGTATGTCACGTAAAACACTAACGTCTTGTTCTTTGTGCATCTCTTATACCAGTCATGCAATTTACGCATTTGATAAGCTAGACGCACCATCTCGTCAGGAGGGAGAAGATCTTCCCCGTAGACAAACTTCCGTGCTATCTCAGTCGTCTTGGGGAAAAGTGCGTCAATTTCAGCATCGCTCATGTAGTTTCAAGGGGGATAAATTGTCCCAATGTTGGGACTCTTGTCTGTCTGTACCTTCAGCGGGGCGACCGACTGTACTTTCTGTTCTCCGAGCTGGGGAACCTGTTTCCCCTTCTTTTTCTTTGCAGCTAACCGCTTCCTTTTATCCTCCTCTTCTTGGTCATAACTCTTCGAGATAGAGCGTGCATAGTTATCATCCAAAGTTCTACGGTCAGGATTACATACGATGTCTAGAAAGCATTTAACACCCTTAGGGTTTAGTACCTGCTTTGGCTCGGGCACTTTCTTCGCGAAGTGTGCGGCAACTTCAGCTTTTACGATTGCAGCATTTTCCTCAACGGTCCTGTCCCAAGGTAACACCGGAAGAGGCTTCAACGAAGGCCCGTACTTGTAGTTGTCCTTTGGAGCACCACTCGGCGTACCGGCGCCAAGCGTCCTCTGCCTCATTGAGAAGGACCTGTTTCTGGTGGGCGGACTCTTTGCACGCTCCAGGGTGGACTCCCGCTGGGTTGGACTCTTTGCACGCTCCGGGATGGACTCGCGCTGGGTTGGACTCTTTGCACGCTCCGGGATGGACTCGCGCTGGGTTGGACTCGCGCTGGGGTCCCTCTCGATGTCCATATTATCAATGTGGGTTGCACTTGGAGGTTGATTGCTACTGGGAGGGGTTGGTGGCCTACGCGTCGATTCAGCTGGAAACACGATGTGTTCCTTTCTCCATAGAATTACTCCACGCAACACTTCTCCCAGTGTCATCTCTCCTTCAGCTCCAGGAAAGTCAAGCTCTAGGTCCTCGAATCCATTCATAATTTCATCCACCCCGACTCGAGCGTAGCCGGCAGGAATCTGACCGCCGTGAAGGGTTGCTCCGGGACTATTCTCTAAAGCAAAGCCGACCGCCACCTTCATGGATAGGTTTTTCATCTTGATGTGCAGCTCACAGTTTGTTTGCCCCTCAATCTTATCCACGGGGTATGTTGCGTCGTCATCAGCCTGGACATTTTGCGTGGAAGCCACGCTGCTTCTCCGCTGAGATGCCATATCCAGTTGGTCCTGCGGCTCAGAAGACCTTTCCTGCCTCATTGCATTTTACTGCTGCAGTTCTATTATCATGTTTTCCAACCGCTTATACTTCTTTTCCTCCTGTTTCTTCTTCCTGTCGCGGCTCCTGTAGGTGTCCTTACGCTCGGCGAACCCAACCTTCCAAGGGTAGACGCCCACGCCTCGTACTCGTCCGGTGTGTTTGTCATTCCCGAGGGCGAGTGCCAGCTCGTCGTTCTCTCTGTCGGGCGAGAACCTTCCCTCCTGGACGGAAACTACTGCACTATCAATATCTTTGACTACCTGCAGAATTTTTTCTCTTTCGGCCTATCCCTTGGGGCCTGGTTTAACTTTTTCCTTCAACACAAGACTCCCTGTCTTTGAGTTGGGCTCCATCCCGACGCCGTACAACCAATGCTTCACCCTTGGGGGATAACTCGATGTACTTGGAATGACCCCGGCATCAATTAACTTGGCGTCTCTTTCTTCCCAGATAGGAATGGCGGTCTTGTAGCCACCTGGCCCCAAACGCTGGTGATATTGCTTTTTGTCGGCATTTAGCTTATTTTTCCTCGACAGTTCAAGAGCTACTTCTGATTTCTTGTAGGTCTTAAAATCTTCCCACTGATCTTTTATCTTCGCGTACTGTACGTCTTCAAAATTGGGGGTTTTGCCTATCTTGATGAACTGGTGATATAACCTTTTCTTGTAGTTCATGAATTGTTGGGCCATTTTCTTAAGAGTCCAACTGAAAACTTTCCTTTTCTCGGCGCGTGGGAGGCCTGTCGGTAGGACGAAATTGTGGAAAATGGACTTCAGAAGTTCCTTCTTGCAAATATCTGACACAAAACTATCTTCTCCACATTCAACCTTCGGCTTGTGCCAGTCTCGGATGGTGATCGGAATGTTGTCCCGAACAACAACTCCGCACTGAGTCACAAATTTACGGGCGTGGACCTCGGGAGCAATCGGTTCGCCAATTTCAGAGATTCTTCGATATCAAACCTTTCATCTTTCAACTTTTTGGCCGGGCCTCGTTTTCTTTTACCAGCTGATTTACCAAATATGCTCGATCCCGATCCAGAGGGCTAAAAGAAGAAATGTTATGTTAATATATGTATATGTATACATATCAAATCATTTATCACCAGAGGCTATGTATACCTCGTCGGTATTCTTCGTTACATTCTCATCGGCATTATTGTTCGATCCGGAGGGAGGAGCTCCTAAGTTATAAATATCTTCGTCCTCCATTCCATCACCGGAAAGGTTAAGAAATTGCGAGCCATCATCTTCACCATCGTTGTGATCGGGCTCAGCTATGATGTCAAACAATTCCTGTTCATTTGCTCTGCCGTCCATAGCTTAACTAATACAAAAAAAGATAGAACAATTTAGTGCCAAATCGGGCGGCAACATTGTAAAGAAATAACATGTGCGCACGGTAGAGGCTCACCGCGGGGGAGGGCACGAGGGGATGCTCGGGAACGACGGTGAGGCGCGGGATCAACGAGACCCGGGAAGGTCACAGACAGGACGTCGAATCCTACATTGATGTCACATTATCACGATAAGAACGACGATAGAAATATTTCATATTACATTGTCACATTGTCGCACTCCCCGCGCGTTGCCGCGGGAAATTGCGGTTGCATTTTCACAATACTATGTCACAAATTCTAACACTTTCCTTCACAAATTTCAACACTTGCATCCACACTATTTATTACATTGTAGCATTATAATCTTTGCATCAAATAAAATTATATAGTAGCATCCATAAAATTACCCTAAATTACAGAAGTACTTTGCACAACTACTTTGCATCCACACTATTAATCCAAATTTACAAACTTCCTAACATTGCAAAACATACAGCAAGGCCTCATATAGAATTGCTTCAGGGATGGTGTCAGCGAACAACGTGGAATGAACATTGCATATATGTTCAGACAACATGGTTCACTCACACCTCCCTGAAGATGCAACCATCTAATCATCGGCCAAAAGTAGTCATACTGACGTCAGCATGACAATAGAGCTTAACAGTAGCAATTCACTTAACATTGTAAAATAGTAGCAATAGCACATCTAAAACAATAGCATTTCCTAGCAATTCATCTAAAACAGTAGCATAACACATGAAATATTTTAAACAATAGCATAACACATCTAAAACAGTAGCATAAATAACAATAGCATATAAATAACAATAGCATTCATATAAAAATAGTAGCATAAATAACAATTACTTTGCATTCATATAAAAACAATAGCATAAATAACAATAGCATATAAATAACAATTACTTTGCATAAAAACAATTACTTTGCATAAAAACAAGTATTTTTGTTAACACTTGATTTTTTTGCTAACACTAGCATTCACATAAATATTCTAACACTAACTATAGCAAGTCTAACTAAATTGCACACGTACTTTGCATCAAAATACACACACTAATTATAATATTCTCTCTAACACAGTAGCAAAAACATCAGGAAAAAATGGCGCTGACGTCAGCATGACGTCAACAGTGTGGCAGCGCCTCCACCTCGGCCTCCCTTCCGCCCAGCGCAGTGTGGCGGCGGCGCGTCCGTACGAGGCGGCGGCGATTTCTAACGGCGGTCTCGATCCCGTCCGTGCAGCGCCTCCACCTCGGCCTCCCTTCCGCGTACCGCCTCCACCTTGGCCTCCCCTCTGCGCAGCACCTCCACCTCGGCATCCCCTCCGCGCAGTGCCTCCCCTTGGCGGAGATTTCTACCGGTGGCGACGGCGGCGGATTAATCTAACCTAGGGTTTTTGGCCGGCGGCGAGAGAGAGGGAGTGAGGAGAGCTCACCGTGGGGGAGCGCCGGAGTCGGGGAGCGGCCGGAGTCGAGGACGACGTCGGGAAGCACCTCCACCTCAGGCAGCACCTCGTCTCCGTCGGGCAGCAGTTCTCTGCGTCGATGGCGTCGTCTCCGTCGGGGCAGCAGTTCTCTGCGTCTGAGTATGGAGGAAGAGGAACTGCCCGATCGGGCATTTAATGCAACCCCCTTTAGTACCGGTCGATGCCACGGACCGGTACTAAAGGTCCTTTAGTACCGGCTGGTGATTGCAGCCGGTACTAAAGGTTTGTCGATTCGGCGTCCAGAAAACTGGCGCGAAACGAAAACCTTTAGTACCGGCTGCAACCAGCAACCGGTACTGAAAGTCTTTTTTTGTATTTTATTTCCCTTTTCTATTTTCTATTTTCTATTTTTGTATATCTACTGATGTAATTTTCTAAAACTAGTAAAATTAGTTTCTAATAATTTGTATTCAAGAACATGTTTTCAACAAATTACAAAAAAAATTGCCATTTAAAAAATGTAACATTTAAAATAAAAGGTATTTTATATCTATTTTCTTTTAACTAATTAGTTTCTAAAACTTTGTACAAGTCTCATATTCCACAAATAGGTGCATATTGGTATAAGAAACAGCCATGCCAAAGGAATTCTTGAAATTATTTTCATAAATATCATTTTCCATTTTTTAAGTGCAAAAAATGACTTTTTTGTGAACAAAGTACCAAAAATATGATGCAAAATGGCACCCATTTAATTTTCATGGAAACTAGTCCACATATGATGGATAATCCCCAAGTATTAGGTTTTTCTTTGATTTCTACCTAATTTCCCCTAGTTAATTGAGTTTATGTCGATTTTTCGAAAGTAATTCAAATTTGAACTATAACTGTTTGATAGTTTGGTCTGAAGTTTTTGGAAAAATCATTTTAAGGTACACAACTAGTGGTTATATCACAGAAACATTGATAGTTCTAGAAAATATTACATCTTTCGATGAATTGTCACCGCGACCGTTTTGATCGTTTTTACGAAAAAATGAAATAATGTGATAAACACTTCAAAAAAGGAAATCCTTTGGCATGGGGACCTTATATGTGTACTAGTTGTTATGAAAAATGATAAACTTGATTTATGACAAAATTTGCAAAAAAAGTCTTCACAAAAAGGTCTATCATGTATGAACATCTAAAAGTTTCAAGACAAATGACCAAGTTATGATCATTTCAACAACATAGTTTGTGATAAAGACCTCATATTCCACAAATAGGTGCATATTGGTATAAGAAACAGCCATGCAAAAGGAATTCTTGAAATTATTTTCATAAATATCAATTTCCATTTTTTAAGTGCAAAAAATGACTTTTTTTGTGAACAAAGTACCAAAAATATGATGCAAAATGGCACCCATTTAATTTTCATGGAAACTAGTCCACATATGATGGATAATCCCCAAGTATTAGGTTTTTCTTTGATTTCTACCTAATTTCCCCTAGTTAATTGAGTTTATGTCGATTTTTCGAAAGTAATTCAAATTTGAACTACAACTGTTTGATAGTTTGGTCTGAAGTTTTTGGAAAAATCATTTTAAGGTACACAACTAGTGGTTATATCACAGAAACATTGATAGTTCTAGAAAATATTACATCTTTCGATGAATTATCACCGCGACCGTTTTGATCGTTTTTACGAAAAAATGAAATAATATGATAAACACTTCAAAAAAGGAAATCCTTTGGCATGGGGACCTCATATTTCAACAACATAGTTTGTGATAAAGACCTCATATTTCATAAATATCATTCCTGGATTACACATCACCAATATTCCCATCTGTTGTATTATTCCTCCTTTTCTTCGATTGCTTAACTTTGCGCCGGAACCATGGAGAATCTTCATTACTTAACGTGATGCTTGGGTCAGTGTTGACTTTGAAGGGCGGAATTTCATCAAACTTATCATAATCTTCTGACATGTCTGTCTTGTCCTCCACTCCCACGATGTTTCTTTTCCCTGAAAGAACTATGTGGCGTTTTGCCTCGTCTGATGTATTCGCTTCCATGTTTTTTCTTTTCTTCGGTTTGGTAGACATGTCTTTCACTTAGAAAACTTGAGCTACATCATTTGCTAGGACGAACGGTTCGTCTTTGTAATCATGATTGTTCAGATCCACCGTTGTCATTCCGTACATCGGGTCTACCTTTACCCCGCCTGCATTCAGCTTGACCCATTTGCACCGAAACAAAGGGACCTTAAAAGAAGGTCCATACTCAAGTTCCCATATCTCCTCTATGTAACCATAATATGTGTCCTTTTGCCCATTGTTGTTTGTTGCGTCAAAGCGGACACCACTGTTTTGGTTGGTGCTCTTTTTATCTTGAGCGATCGTGTAAAATGTATTCCCATTTATCTCGTACCCTTCGAAAGTGACTATAGTCGAAGATGGTGTCCTGGCCAACAAGTACAGCTGAACATCAACTTCGGTGTTACTCATGAGATGTGTTTGCAACCAACCGCTGAATTTTGCCTTGTGTTGATCTTTAATCCAGAACTCATCCTCCACCGGGTTCTCAGATCGTAAAATATTCATGTGTTCCTCGATATACGGAGCTGCCAACGAGGAATTTTGTAGAACTGTGTAGTGCGCTTGACTGAAAGAAGGTCCGTCCCTACGTACTAATACTTTTTTCCCTAGAGTGCCTTTTCCACTCAGTCTCCCCTCATGTCGCGACTGTGGAACACCAATCGGATTAATGTCAGGAATAAAGTCAACACAGAACTCAATGACCTCCTCGGTTCCATAGCCCTTGGAGATGCTTCCTTCTGGCCTAGCACGGTTATGAACATATTTCTTTAAGACTCCCATGAACCTCTCAAATGGGAACATATTGTGTAGAAATACGGGACCGAGAATTTGAATCTCTTCGACTAGGTGAACCAAGACATGCGTCATAACATCGAAGGAAGATGGGGGGAACACCAACTCAAAACTGACAAGACACTGGACCACATCATTCTGTAACCTTGGTAGGATCATTGGATCGATTACCTTCTGAGATATTGCATTGAGGAATGCACAAAGCTTCACAATGGGTACTCGAACATTTTCCGGTAGAAGCCCCCTCAAGGCAATCGGAAGCAATTGCGTCATAATCACATGGCAGTCATGAGACTTTAGGTTTTGAAATTTTTGCTGTGCCACATTTATTATTCCCTTTATATTCGACGAGAAGCCAGATGGTACCTTGATACTGCTCAAATATTCAAAAAATATCACTTTCTCTTGTTTGGTTAGAGCATAGCTGGCAGGACTTTCATAGTGTTCTGGAAGCAGGTCGTCTCGTTCTTTCAAACGTTTCTGGTCCTCCCGTGCTGCCTCTGTGTTTTTTTTCTTCCCATACACGCCCAAGTGGCCTAGCAGGTTCACACAAATATTCTTCGTCACGTGCATCACGTCGATTGCAGATCGGACCTCTAGGACTTTCCAATATGGTAGCTCCCAAAATATAGATTTCTTCTTCCACATGGGTGAGTGCCCGTTAGCGTCATTCGGAACCTGTAGTCCTACAGGACCCTTTCCAAAGATTACTTTTAGATCCTTGACCATATCAAATATTTGTTCACTAGTACGGTGCATAGGCCTCCTACGGTGATCTGCCTCACCTTTGAAATGCTTGCCTTTCTTCCGGACGTTATGCCTGACCGGAAGAAATCGACGATGCCCCAGGTACACACACTTCTTACAATTATCCAAGTATATACATTCAGTATCATCCAAACAATGTGTGCATGCATGGTATCCCTTAGTTGTCTGTCCTGAGATGTTACTAAGAGCAGGCCAATCATTGATCGTTACAAAAAGCAACCCTCGAAGGTCAAAATCCTGCTGTTTGTGCTCATCCCACACATGTACACCTTCTTCCCGCCACAACTCTAAAAGTTCGTCAACTAATGGCCTGAGGTACACATCAATCTCGCTGCTGGGTTGTTTCGGGACTTGGATGAGCACTGGCATCATGATGAACTTTCGCTTCATGCACAACCAAGGCGGAAGATTGTAAATACATAGAGTCACTGGCCAGGTGCTATGACTGCTGCTCTGCTCACCAAAAGGATTGAAGCCGTCCGTACTTAGACCAAACCTTAAGTTTCTTGCGTCATCTGCAAAGTCCGGGAACTCTCTCTCGATTTTTCTCCACTGCGACCCATCAGCGGGGTGTCTGAACATCGCGTCTTTCTTCCGGTCCTCTTTGTGCCATCGCAACATCTTGGCATGCTCTCTGTTGCTGAACAAACGTTTCAACCGTGGTATTATAGGAGCATACCACATCACCTTGGCAGGAACCCTCTTTCTGGGGCGCTCGCCCTCAACTTCACCAGGGTCATCTCGCCTGATCTTATTGTCGGGGAGTGACTCCCACGGAACAGGGGTTGTCACACCCTGAAGAGAGGTTCGAAGGGGGGACTGAACGCGGAGGTCAAGCAATCCTCGAGAGGCACGACGACGGTGCTCGCCGGGCCTGGAGAGGGACTATCACGCCAGAGATGGACACCAGCCCGTACCCAGGTTCACGGCCCTCAGGAGGAGGTAAAACCGCTACTCCTGCTTGTCTGTATTGCACTGTGGAAGTTACAGAACAATGAGCTTGCCGAGGGCTCTCTTGAGGCAGTTTGGTGCCTGGAGAGGGACCCAATGGTCGTCTTCCTCCTCCAGCAGTTGGCTATTCTATGCGTTTGGCTAAGGCTCCCTCGGTCTAGGAAGCAATCAGCCGACTGGAGATCAATCCCTTTCTATGGTGGAGCTCCTGCTCCTTTTATAGGCGCCCCGGGCTCCATCCTCGTGCTGGTGGGTTCCCACATGTCGGTGGCGCGAAGGAGCGGGAGTCCACCGCGGCTCATCCGTCCATGGACGCGGTCCATCCGTGCTAAAGTTGCGCGCCGTGGCCGACAGGCTGCAGACGGTGCAGAGCGGCTCGCAGGCGCGGCAGAGGTCGTGGTGGAGCCCACGGTGACGATCTTCTTGGAGCGTTGCGCCGTCCAGCCGCTTTATCACCAAAGAGGAAAGTCCTGGCTGTCCTGGCGCAGGCGGCGCGGCTTTGTTGACTCCTTTATCATCAGAATGGCAGCTGGGATGCTCGCGTCACCCTGCGGCTGCTGCAGGGGCCATGTGCGCCCCGCAGCGCTTGCTTAGCCGCGAAGTGTCTCCACAGGGCCGCGGTGGCCTGTGGGGAGGTTTCCTGCTGACCTTTCTCCAGGCGTGTTGAGCCTTGGGGAGTCTCTTGAAGCGCGGGGTCCTCTTCAGGCCCTGGCTTCCTCTTCAGGCCCTCAAGAGGAGATGCCTCTCGAGGGTCTCTCCAAGCGGTAGCTTGGTCCTTAGTCGTTTTGACGAATCTGTCGCGGGCGAGGCCTGTAGGGAGTGGGCTATGCACACCCCGGTCCTCATTGGGCCGACAGTAGCCCTCGGGCCCGCGATGGGCACGGCTGAGCCCATGACCGCAGCCGAAGCGTCGTGGGCCCAAAGTGTCCGGCCGGGCCGAGCCACGCGTCACTCGGACGAGTAATGGTCGCGCACGATCTGGGGCGTGCGTCGTGGGGGGTCCCACCACGCCCCGGTAACTGCTCCTTGACGGGACATAAAGCCCTCGCGCCGGAGCAGGGAGCCGTTACTGCTCCCATTTTCTCTTGCAGAAGCCATCCGCCCCGAGCTCTCCGCTCCTGCTCTCCGATGCGCCCTACTCCTTTCTTCTCCAACTTCTCCCCGCGCCGCGCTCACCACTTCCCAGGCGATGAGTCCGGCCAAGAACAAGGGCAAGGCGGCCGCGGGGTCTTCTTCGCAGGCGGCGCCTGCCGAGGCCGCGCATGGCGCGGCATTGCTAGGGGTGCGCGTCAACGACAAGGCCCTCGACAAGGTCCGCTTCCTGGTGGCGGACCGGACCAACGAGCACGGCGCCACCGCGCTTAAGGCCGCGGCGCACGGGAAACGCCCGCGAGGGTTTTTCCCCGTCTTCCAGCACTGTGTCGCTGCAGGGCTGGTGCCGCCATTCTCTCCGTTCCTGGAGGGGGTGCTGGCCTTCTACCAGATCCAGCTGCTGCACCTCCACCCCAACTCCGTGCTCATCCTCGCCATCTTCGCCTACCTCTGCGAGGCGTACTTGGGCCTGGAGCCCACGGTGGACCTCTTCCGGTGCTTCTACGCGCTCCGGAACACGGCGAAGAATGAGCGCTCCGGATGCGTCTCGTTCCGCATCGTGGATGGCATGGGGAGCGTTTACATCCCCATGTCGTGGAGCGAGGGCAAGGCCATCACCTCAGTGACGAAGAAGGTGGACGACTTCCGCCAGCGGTGGTTCTTCGTCGGGGTGGAGCAGCCCTGCGCCTTCCTCGAGGTCCCTGACGCGCCGCCCGTGAAGAACTCGAACTGGGGCAAGGCCCCCTTCAGCGGCGCGCAGAACGCAATGTTGACGGGCCGCCTGAGCTACCTTCGGGAGGAGGGCCTCACGGGGCAGATCATCGTCGCGGATTTCGTGACGCGCCGCATCGCTCCACTCCAGGCGCACGCGATGCCCATGTGGATGTACTCCGGCCCCCAGGACAAGATGCGGCTCCACCGTGAGGACAACGACAAGGACGCTGTCGACAACGTCCTGTCCGCACTCTTCATCAACCCGGCGGTACCCGCCATGGACGAGCTCCCTATCACGCTGCGGCCCCTGCACCAGTACAACATGACCGAGCGCCTGGCCATTCTGGAGGGGATGCCTTTGTTCACCCCGTCGGGCCCGGCGGGGAAAATGGTGCCTGTGCCGGTGTGTGCACGAGGCGGAGGGGGCAGAGACGCCCTCTGCCTCAGGAGCTGGGCAAGGCGAGGAGGAGGCCGCAGCAGGGGAGGAGTCCTCTTCGAGGGCCGGGCCCCTTACTGACGAGATTTGCGACATCTCGTCAGGCGATGACGCCGCCGCCTTCGTGGTGGTGCCCGCGCGCCAGGCGGAGGAGGAGGAGGCCGAGGAGGAGGCCTCTGACGAGGAGGCCTCGCCAGGGCGCCGCGAGCCCCGCTCCAAGGCGGCGGTGGACCGGTCCGGGGCGAGGCCGTCAGACGTCCCCTCCAAGAGGAAAGCCGAGGCGCCTCCGGAGGGGTCAGGTGCCAAGGCCAAGCCCTCCTGGCGCTCGCCAGGCTTGGCGTGGGTCGACACCGGCGCCAAGGAGTCCGGGTAAGTGTTTTAGGCTTTTAGCCGGTCGATTCTTGTTCTTTCTCTTTCCGCCTATTTCTGAAGATCTTTCCCTGGTGCTTGCCAGTGACCTTGTGCCTGTGAAGCGTCGCAAGCTTCGCAAGGCGGCAGAGGTGAAGAAAGCCACGGCTGAGGTCGTGGCTGAGGAGGCCGCGAGGCCTGTGGAGACGGCCTCCACAGGCCCAACCGAAGAGATGCCCCAAGCGGAGGCAGCTGGGCCTTTAGCCGGGACAGCGGCGCCTCAGGCGGAGGCAGCTGCGCCGCCCCCCGAGCCGACGGTGGTGGAGGCGCAGGAGGAGCGGGTTGCTAGCCCTCCTCGCGCCCCTACCCCGCCCCGCGCGGCCATGCCACCGCGCGAGCCAACTCCGGCCCGCAAGGCTACTCCAACCCGCGCGACCACGCCTCCCGCGCAGCCAGAGGCCGGGACAGACCAGGGCCCGCCAAGCGCGGGCGCATCTGCAGGGGGAGCTCCTTCGTCTCTGCCACGCCCCGCAGCGGGGGGCGAGGCGCAAGAGGTGACGCGCCAGGGCGGCGAGGTCGGTGAGGCCAGTTCGGGCGGCGCGATGGACGGGGCGCGGTCTAGCCCCCAGGCACGCCCAGAGGCTCAGTTCTCCAGGCCCGGCGCAGGGGCAGGCACCTCCTCATGCCGCGACCTGGTCCTTGGCGGCTGGGACTGGAGCAAGGGGCACCGTGAGGTCGCCTTCCGCGTCGTGAGGGAGTCCCTGGAGGGCTTGGAGGCGCAACTTGCCCTCGAGGACGCTCAGCTCACCCAGCAGCGCGACGAGCTTGCGGGGGCGTGGGCGCGCTTCCACGCCGCGGTCGAGGCCCGCCGCCAGGAGGATCTGGCCCTCCAGGCCGCACGCGAGGAGGCCGTCCGCTTCGCCAAGGAGGTCCGCGAGGGGGCCATCCGTGACGCTGACGAGCTCCTTGCCCCTCTCCAGGACGAGCGCAATGCGGCCGCCGATCTCCTTGCCGAGGTGAAGGCCGAGCGCGAAGCTATGGAGGGCTCGCTGGCGCAGAAATGTCGCGAGCTAGCCCAGCTAGAGTCCCAGCTCCTTTCCGCCCATCGGGTCGCGCAGGAGACTCTGGAGGGGGACCGCAAGAGCCTAGCCGAGCGCGAGCGGCTGCTGGCCTCCAGGGAGCAGGACGTGCTGCAGCGCGACGAGCAGCGGCTCCAGGCGGAGGGCGAGCTTGCCACCAAGCGTGAAGAGCTTGAGGCGCGCGAGGGGGACCTGGCTCAGGCGCTCCAGAGGAACGACGAGAACGTCACCGCCCAGAAGCAAACCCTGGAGCGCTTCCAGCAGCGGTTTGCCGAGAAGAAGAAGGAGGCGGAGGCGGCCCTCGCGGAGCGCGAGAAGGAGTTCAGGCGGACCACCTCCAAGGAGTACCGCGACAAGGCCAAGAAGCAGGAGGACCGCTTCAAGGCCAAGCACGCTACCAATGCCAAGCGGATCGCGGAGCTCGAGAAGGCCAACTCCAAGCTCGAGGCCCGCCTCCAGCGCGCCAAGGAGGCCTATCGCCAGGCGGAGGATGGTCGCAGGGCAGCTGTCCTGGAACTGGACGCCCTCGTCAAGGACGTGGAGGGGCAGGCGGGCTCAGCGGCCAAGCAGGTGACGGAGGCTGTGGACACCGCGCAGGCGGCTCGCGTGCTCACGAAGCAGCGGGAGCGTATGTTCCAGGCGCTGGTGGCCAGGGGCAACGAGCTTGCAGCTCAGCTTGGCGCGGAGGCGCCGCACGCTGAGGTTCGCGGCCGTGGCGATGCTGCCATGTACTTGGTCTACTTCGACCAGCTCTTCTCGGCCCTCGAGAGCCCCGTCGCCGACCTCCGCGAGGTGATCGAGGTCGAGAGCCGCCAGCTCCTCGGGGTGGTTGTTGATCGCATCTTCACCAACCTTCGGCTCCTCACGCCCGGCTTTGACCTCGCCACGGTGACCGAGGAGCGCACGGGCGAGGAGGTCTTGCGGGTCTCCAACTCCCTCCGCGAGCAGGTCGAGACCTTCTGCAACCGCTTCAAGCGCGCAGAGGTGGCTGCGGAGGATAGCGAGGAGGAGGCCGCCCTTGCCGAGGAGGAAAACGCGAAGGAGGAGGAGCATGCTGGCGCGGACTCCGCCTGAGCCCTTGATTCATTGCGCCTTTGAGCGCCTGTATCTGAAACAGCTTTATGTTTAGACATTATGCATTTTGAGCATGTAATGTATTCCTTGAGTACTTGATGTTAACTTGTGTGCCCCTCAAGAGGCCCTTTCTGCCTTATTTTCATGTCTATGTTTTCTCGGCGTCGTTAGGTCCCATCTCTTCGCGCTATGACTCCGCCACTGCGGTATGCTAGAGCAATGACTCAGCAAGGCCGGGGGGAGTTTAAGGCTTGGAGAGGTAAGAGCCCTGAGTCGCGATGCTCAAGTGCCCCCCTTAGACGTGCGAGTAGCCCATGAAGCACAAGGGAGAATGAAATCGCTCGAGGGGCAAACGTGCGCTTGGGGAGAAAAAAGCTCTCGAGTTACGAGTGTGGGACTTAGCTTCTCGAGGCTTTTGCCCTGTAGAGGTTTTTTAGCCTGGCGAGGAGGTCTTCTTCAAGGGTTTTGCCCTGCCGCCTCCTCAGGCTTGTAGAGACGCTTGTTCTCTGTAGATGTTAGAGGGGCAAATCCAAACGCTTGTGCACAGTACCAGGGACTAATGCGCGCTTATAGGTCCCCTCAGGCGTTCCTTGCGAGGAGAGAGAGTACCAAGGTCCTTTGTAGAGATGGCGTGTTCGTAGGAGCTTGCCCTCCAGCCAGAGCTCGGATCCTTGGGTTTTGCAGTGCTGCTGGTGTGTCATTTGAGGCACTGGCACCGTACTCAGCCCCCGCTCGCGAGGTGCGCATGTGGAGAGATATAAGTGCCCATTTTCAACAAAGAAAATAGTGCTGGAATAAACTCACCACCAAAATATTACATAGTGGCTCCGTAGCGCATTGTTCACTTAGGAACGAAATTGTTTCATTATGCTTGGAGTTGCCAAGTTAATGTATTTGACCATGTCGAGGCATGGGGACCACCCATTAGTGGCAGAGACTCACAACGGCCTGAGGTGGCTCTTTACATGGAGAGCTCGGAGGGTTGACCCTCAAGAGAAGCCTTTGGGGCTTGGAGGTTTAAGCCGTGAGCTTTTTTAACCTCTAGAGACAAAAAAAATGCTTGGAGGTGGAGCCGTAAGCTGCCTCTTCAGCCAGATGTCTTGACGTGACAATGATCACGGGCGTGACAATGATCACGGGTAGAACTTGCGCAGGTGCGCGATGTTCCAAGGGTTCTTGACGGGGATGCCGTCTTCGGTCTCGAGGCGTACTGCGCCAGGCCTGGCGACGTGGGAGACCCTGTAGGGACCTTCCCACATCGGCGAGAGCTTGTGGAGGCCTTCCCTGGAGAGGATTCGCCTGAGGACGAGGTCGCCCGCCTCAAGGGTGCGTGAGCGCACATGGCGGCTGTGGTAGCGTCGCAGGTCTTGCTGGTACCCTGCCGCTCTGAGGGCGGCCTGACGGCGCAGTCCCTCGAGGAACAGCAGGTCGTCGTTGTGGAGGCCCTCTTGGATGTCCTCATTGAAGGCAAGGACCCGTGGTGATCCATGCTTGATTTCTGCGGGGAGGACTGCCTCAGCTCCGTAGACCAGGGCGAAGGGCGTTTCGCCTGTAGGCCTTGAGGAAGTTGTGCGTATGGACCAGAGCACTGAAGGGAGCTCGTCGATCCAGCCCTTGCCGTGGCCCTTGAGGATGTTGAAGCTTCTGGTCTTGAGGCCCTTGAGGACTTCTGCGTTTGCTCGTTCGGCTTGACCGTTGCTGCGTGGGTGAGCCACCGAGGCGAAGCAGACCTTGACGCCGAGCTTGTCGCAGTAGGCTCGGAAGATGCCGCTGGTGAACTGCGAGCCATTGTCGGTGATGATGCGGTTGGGCACGCCGAAGCGGCAGACCAAGCTCCTGATGAATTTCACCGCGGCCCCAGCCGGTATTGTGCGCACTGGCTCGACTTCGGTCCACTTGGTGAACTTGTCGATGGCCACGAAGAGGAAGCGATAGCCCCCCTGCGACCTTGGGAAGGGGCCCAAGATGTCCAGCCCCCAGACCGCAAACGGCCAGGAGAGCGGGATGGTTTGAAGCCCCAGCGCCGGCTGATGAATTTGCTTGGCGTGGAATTGGCAGGCGTCGCAGGTTTGCACAATGGCGACCGCATCTTGAAGCACTTGAGGCCAGTAGAAGCCGCTCCTGAAGACCTTGCCCGCGAGGGTGCGCGCACATGAGTGGTGGCCGCACTCCCCGCTGTGGATGTCCTTGATCAGCTCTCGGCCTTCCTCAGGAGGGACGCACTTGAGCGCGATACCATTTGGGCGCTTGCGGTAGAGGTTTCCCTCGAGGATGCAGTAGGATTTCGCCTGTCGAGCGATTCGCTCTGCGTCAGCATCTTCTTCAGGGAGGATTCCTTTCACCAAGTAGTCCTTGAGCTCATCAATCCAGCCTGAGGTCTGGTGTGTTGCCGTCAGCAACAGGCGCTCCCCTGTGCTGGGACCGCAATCGGGTGCCCCAGACTCAGGAGGCGGTGGGAGCGCTTCGTCTGCGCTTGCGGCTGTGGTCTCTCGAGGCTGTTTGATGGATGCCTTGGCGAGCCTCTCTTCAAAGACGCCGGCCTGCTGGGGTTGCCTCCGCGAGGCTCGCTTGGCGATGTCGTCAGCCTCTTGGTTTTCCTTCCTCGGGATGTGCATGAGCTCCATGCCCCTGAAGTGCTTCTCGAGCTTGCGGACCTCTTCAAGGTATGCGGCCATGTGGTCGTCTTTTGGCGTGTAGCTCTTGTTGGAGAAGTTGACGAGCAGCTGGGAGTCTCCCTTGACGAGCAGGTGCTTGACGCCTAGAGCGATGGCGGCCCTTAAGCCGGCGAGGAGGCCTTCGTATTCGGCGATGTTGTTGGAGATCTTGTCGATCGTGAAGCACAGCTGGACAGCGTAGTATAGCTTGTCACCCTTGGGCGAAGTCAGGACAACGCCTGCTCCGCCATTGCGGCAAGCGAAGGCTCCGTCGAAGTGCATGGTCCAGTGGCTAGGCACTGTGCCTCCCGAGGGCTCGGCTTCTTCCTCGCGAGGCTCCTCAGGGCTTGGGTCAGTCCATTCGGCGACGAAGTCAGCCAGCGCTCTTCCTTTTATGACCCTCGTGGTGTCAAAGCGCAAGTTGAATGGCTGCAGCTCGATGTTCCATCCTGCGACACGATCAGTGGCGTTGGTGTTGCGCAGGATTTGCTCCAGGGGGAAGGCAGCGACCACCGTGATGGGGTGGCCCTGGAAGTAGTGTCTAAACTTCCTGGAGGCGATGAGGAGCGCGACGAGGAGCTTCTGCTACATTGGATACCTCTCGCGAGCGTCCCTAGCACTGTGCTGACGAAGTAGACGGGGTGCTCGACAAGGGTTGTCTGAGGTGGCGCAGCGTCGGCCCTCTGTGGAGGCTCTTCAGGGCCCTTGTCGAGATCTGCCTGTGGAGGCGTCTCGACAGGGGTGGTGGGAGCAGACTCGACTTGAGGCGGTGGGCCTGGCAGTGGGTCTGTGGAGGCTGCTCCTTCGACGGGGTCTTTGTCGGGGGGGTTCTGGGCTTGGAGTGGCAGTACTCTTCTTGGGGAGGACAGGTTCTTCCCTTTCGACCACCAAGACGGCGCTTGCGGTCTGAGGGGTGGCTGAGAGGTACAGCTTCAGGTGCTCGCCTGCCATGGGGGCCACCAAGACTGGAGGGCTGGCCAGATACTTTTTTAAGTCCTCGAAGGCTTTGTCCGCCTCAGGGGTCCACTTGAACGTGCCCGATCTCTTCATGATCTTGAAGAATGGCAGGGCTCTTTCGCCAAACTTAGAGATGAAACGGCCAAGGCTGGCCATGCAGCCCGCTAAGCGCTGCATGTCCTTGAGTCGGCGGGGAGGCTGCATTTCCTCTATGGCCTTGATCTTGTCAGGATTGGCCTCTATGCCACGGTGGGACACGAGGAATCCGAGGAGCTTGCCTGAAGGGACCCCGAAGACGCACTTAGCGGGGTTCAGCTTGATGTTCACCTTTCTCAGGCTGGCGAAGGTTTCCTCGAGATCCCTCAAGAGGGTGTCCCCCTCTCGAGACTTGACCACGATATCATCGACGTAGGCCTCAGCGTTTCTGCCCATCTGTGCCCCCAAGGCTATCCTCATGAGCCTCTGGAAAGTGGCTCCAGCGTTCTTCAGGCCGAAGGGCATCCATGTGTAGCAGTACACACCACAAGGGGTGAGGAATGCCGTCTTTTCCTTGTCCTCTTTAGCCATCTTGATCTGGTGATAACCAGAGAAGGCGTCCAGAAAACAGAGGAGGTCGCAGCCAGCGGTGGAGTCCACGATCTGGTCTATCCTCGGCATAGGGTATGGGTCCTTGGGGCAGGCCTTGTTGACATCGGTGTAGTCGATGCAGAGTCGGCCTCCTCCAGCGGGTTTAGGAACAACCACGCCGTTGGAGAGCCAAGTGGGGTGCGCAACTTCGCGGACGACATTTGCCGCCTTGAGCTTCTCTACCTCCTTGACGATGAATGCTTGCTTCTCGGGGGCTTGCTTTCGTGCTTTTTGCTTGACGGGGCGTGCGTCTGGACACACGGCTAAGTGGTGCTCGATCACCTCCCTTGGTACACCGGACATATCTGACGGAGTCCATGCGAACATGTCAGAGTTTGCCCGAAGGAAGGCGACGAGCGCGCTTTCCTATTTGGTAGGCAGGGCAGCGCCTATGGTGACGCTAGCCCCCGAGCCTTCAGCCCCCGAGCTGGTGGTGTCCAGCGACACCTTCTTCGTGGCAGCTTGTTCCTGAGAGAACACTTGCTTCTTCTTCTTGGGCCTCTCGAGAGGCTCCATGTCCTCGTCAGCCGGGAAAGCCATGGCGGCTGCCTTGTAGGCGCTCTCGACAGCGCGCGTGGCGTCCAGGATGTGACCATGGATGGCAATGGTGCCAGCGCTGCCGGGGATCTTGACCATGTTGTAGGCGTGGTGCGTGACGGCCATGAACTTCGCGAGGGCGGGGTAGCCGAGGATGGCGTTGTACGGCAAGCCGATGTGGGCGACATCGAAGTCGATCAGCTCCGTGCGATAGTTCTTCTACGTGCCGAAGGTGACCGCGAGGCGGACTTGCCCCCAGAGGCTCGATTGAACCACTGGTGACGCCCGTGAACGGCCTGGAGGGCATAAGCCACTCGTAGGGCACTTGAAGCGTCTCGAAGGTCTCGACAGAGATGACATTCAGGCCCGCTCCTCCATCGATGAGTGTCTTGGAGACGGTGATGTTGTTGATGGTGGGGGAGCAGACCAGGGGGAGGGTTCCAACAGTCTTGGTCGACTTGGGGTGGTCCTTGGCGTCGAAGGCGATGGTGTACTAGGACCACTTGAGGGGCCTGGAGGTCTCGGTGCTCGGGAGCGCAGCGTTGAGTTCGCGGGCGAACTGCTTGAACTGATTGTTCGATTTGCGCGCTTGAGCCCCGCCGAGGATGCAGGCCATGGCGCCTCTCGGGGCCTGGTAGCCTCCATCTTCCTCGTCGGGGAGGTTGTTGTTCCTCTCAGCGGCGTTGGCCTGAGTGCCCTGCGGCCTATTGTTGCCGCCAGCGCATCCGCCTCTGCTGTCGCGGCGGTAGCCGCGGCCTCTGCCGCGGCTCCCGCTGGCTTCTTCGCGCTCGCGCTCTCTGCTCAGCCTCTTGAGGTCGTGGCAGTTCTCGGTGGCATGGCCGCGCCTGTTGTGGTAGACGCAGAATGGGCGGTGGTCCACCTCCTTGTCGCCGCGCTCGGGAGAACCCCTGCGGGAGCCCTTCGCGTCAGGCTCTGCCGCGAGGACCGCGGTGGCCTTGCGCTTGGGCTCTTCCTTCTTCTTGTGGCTCTTGGACCCCTCGCCAGGGTCGTCCCCCCGCGCGCTCATCTTGACGAAGAGGAGTCCCTCTTCAGCCTTGGCGCACTTATCCGCCAGATCGAACAGCTTCACCACAGAGGCGAGCTTGTCGTGGATGCCGAGCTTCTCGAGCATCCTGCGGTTCGTGACGCCCTCGCGGAAGGCAGCGATGACCTGGGTGTCGGGGATGTTCGGAATCTTGTTCCGCACCTGGCTGAAGCGCTGGATGTACTTGCGAAGAGTCTCATCCTTCTTCTGTACCACAGCGCGCAAGTCGTTGTGGGTGAGTGCGCGCTCGTACGTGCCCTTGAAGTTGGCGACGAACTGCCTGCAGAGCTCCTCCCAGGAGTCGATGGAGTCGTCAGGCAGGTTGAGGAGCCAGGACAGCGCGGAGTCCCTGAGGGCGTGGGAGAACCAGTTGGCCATGACCTTGTCGTCTCCCCCTGCGGCCTGGATGGAGGTGGTGTAGAGCTGCAGGAACTCGAGAGGGTTGGTGGACCCGTCGAAGCCCTTGGGGAGCGCTGGCCTGAACTTCTGCGGCCAGACCACACGACGCAGGGCGCGCGTGAAGGCCATGCAGCCAGTGGCGTAGGTGGCCGTTCCTCCTTGGAGGGCCCTGCGGTTTTGTTGCCCCGCTTGGCCGAGCTCCTCGACGAGGCGGTTCTGGAGGTCGCGGCGTCGCTCCATGCCCACACGTGCGTCAGGCGCGGTGCGCTGCACGATCTGGCAATCGTGCGGCGAGGAAGCATGGGAGGGAGCCCGCTGTGCCGCGGCCGGAGGCGGTCCCGGCGGCGGTGGGGGCGCACCTGGTGCGGCCGCCCCTGCAGGGCCGGAGGGTACGATGGAGCGCGACGGAGCAGGGCGCGTGGTTGCGATGTCGACGAGGTGGTGGAGGCGGTCCAACCACTGGTCGTGTGCCTCGGCACTTGACCGGTAGCGGAGGAGCTCCTGGGCCATGAGCAGCGCGGTGTGCGGGGCGGGCTCGTGGTGCTCCCGCGTGGACACGCTCTGGCGCCGGGACGGGTGCGAGGACTCAGCGTCCTCACGGCGCGCGGAGAGGTCCTCGTCGTCGCGCTGGTCTCCGCCGCGGTGCTCCTCGCTCTCTGGCTCTTCCACGCGCGGGCCGGTGCCAGCGCGCTCAGCCGCGCGAGGGCGACCACGGCGGCCACGGGTGGGAGCAGTGCCAGGCTCGGTGTGAGCTCTCTCAGAGGCACGCCGGTTGGCGCGCGTCGCGCGGGTGTCCGTCATGGCGCGGAGTTCGGAGGTCGAAGACGCGCCTCAGTCCCCTACCTGGCGCGCCAAATGTCGGGGAGTGACTCCCACGGAACAGGGGTTGTCACACCCTGAAGAGAGGTTCGAAGGGGGGACTGAACGCGGAGGTCAAGCAATCCTCGAGAGGCACGACGACGGTGCTCGCCGGGCCTGGAGAGGGACTATCACGCCAGAGATGGACACCAGCCCGTACCCAGGTTCACGGCCCTCAGGAGGAGGTAAAACCGCTACTCCTGCTTGTCTGTATTGCACTGTGGAAGTTACAGAACAATGAGCTTGCCGAGGGCTCTCTTGAGGCAGTTTGGTGCCTGGAGAGGGACCCAATGGTCGTCTTCCTCCTCCAGCAGTTGGCTATTCTATGCGTTTGGCTAAGGCTCCCTCGGTCTAGGAAGCAATCAGCCGACTGGAGATCAATCCCTTTCTATGGTGGAGCTCCTGCTCCTTTTATAGGCGCCCCGGGCTCCATCCTCGTGCTGGTGGGTTCCCACATGTCGGTGGCGCGAAGGAGCGGGAGTCCACCGCGGCTCATCCGTCCATGGACGCGGTCCATCCGTGCTAAAGTTGCGCGCCGTGGCCGACAGGCTGCAGACGGTGCAGAGCGGCTCGCAGGCGCGGCAGAGGTCGTGGTGGAGCCCACGGTGACGATCTTCTTGGAGCGTTGCGCCGTCCAGCCGCTTTATCACCAAAGAGGAAAGTCCTGGCTGTCCTGGCGCAGGCGGCGCGGCTTTGTTGACTCCTTTATCATCAAAATGGCAGCTGGGATGCTCGCGTCACCCTGCGGCTGCTGCAGGGGCCATGTGCGCCCCGCAACGCTTGCTTAGCCGCGAAGTGTCTCCACAGGGCCGCGGTGGCCTGTGGGGAGGTTTCCTGCTGACCTTTCTCCAGGCGTGTTGAGCCTTGGGGAGTCTCTTGAAGCGCGGGGTCCTCTTCAGGCCCTGGCTTCCTCTTCAGGCCCTCAAGAGGAGATGCCTCTCGAGGGTCTCTCCAAGCGGTAGCTTGGTCCTTAGTCGTTTTGACGAATCTGTCGCGGGCGAGGCCTGTAGGGAGTGGGCTATGCACACCCCGGTCCTCATTGGGCCGACACTTATACCGCAATGCACCGCATACCGGGCATGCATTCAGATTCTCGTACTCTTCACCGCGGTAGAGTATGCAGTCATTAATGCATGCATGTATCTTTTGCACCTCTAATCCTAGAGGACAGACAATCTTCTTTGCCTCGTACGTACTGTCGGGCAATTCGTTATCCTTTGGAAGCATCTTCTTCATCTTTTTCAACAACTTTTCAAACCCCTTGTCCGATACACCATTCTCAGCCTTCCATTGCAGCAAATCCAGCGTCGTACCCAGCTTTTTCTGGTCATCTTCGACACCTGGGTACAATTTTTTTTTTGTGATCCTCTAACATGCGCTCCAACTTGAGCCACTCCCTCTGATTTACGCTGTTTCTCTGTTCATCAGCAATGGCCCGAGCAAGATCATCAGCAGGCTCATCCGGCGCCTCTTCGTCAGGCGCGTCTTCTCCAGTTTCCCCCATTGTAGTACCGTCGTATTCAGGAAACTCAGGATAGTTGTCATCGTCCTCTTCTTCTTCATTGTCTTCCATTATGACCCCTGTTTCTCCGTGTTTGGTCCAACAATTATAGCCGGACATGAAACCGGACTGAAACAGGTGGATGTGAATGGTTTTTGATTTGGAGTAACCCCTGATATTCTTACAAGCACAACATGGACAATACATAAAACCATCCCGCTTATTTGCCTCAGCAAGACGGATAAAATCCAGCACGCCGGTCATGAACTCCGGAGTGCGTCGGTCAACGTACATCCATTGTCGATTCATCTGCATTATGTAAATATATCCAAAACCATTACACAATAGCTATATATATATATATATATATATATATAGGGTGAGACTATTCTACAACCCCCTCTTTAGAGTTGTAGAATAGTTATTCTACAACCCCTTCCGGAAATAAAGAGTTTCTAAACCCGAGCCGAGCCCCGACCCGGAAATGAAACTGATGCGGTCAACCCCCACCTACCCGCTACCCGCAGACCCGCACCCACCTTCTTCCTCCTCTCCCCGATCCCTCACCACTCGATCTGGAATTCTGGATATGGCGACCTGAAGCCGCCTCTACGTGACCCCGCTCCGCTCTGCCTTCTTTCCTCGGCGACCTCGCGCGCCCCACCGCCGCGGCCTGTCCCCTTACGAGCTCGCCTCCCTGCGCACCTCTCCGGCGAGCTTGGGGAACTCCTCATCCCCGACGGAACCACCTCCTCCACCCACGATATGGCGGCGCCGCCCTCCGGTCCTACCTCCATCCCGCGACGCCGGCATGGCCCCGACCTTGACCTAACCCGGCGCGCCTCCCCAATTCGCGTTGGCCCTTCTCCTCCCCCATCGGCGGAGGCCACTGGCGCTGGCCCTGCTCCTCGTCACCATCCGCCACGGGCCGCCCTCCTCCCTGGCTCGTGCCTCCCCAACCTCCTTCGACGGGCGCCCAGCTCGTCTCCGGCCGCCGCCGACACCCGGCCTCCTCCACCTCGCGCAGCTGCTCTAACCTCAACAGCGTGCCGCCGTGGTTTGCGCTCCGCCAGCGCGCATCTTCCTCCACCTACCGCGCCGCCGGACGCCACACTACCACATTCTCCGGCCGTCTCCTGCAAGCTGCGCTGACGGGAACCCACGCGACTCCTGCTTGTGTACCTCCTGCAACCGCGCGCTGTAGCGCCTTGTGGTCCTTTGCCGTTGGGATCCACGGCCTCCCGGTGTTAGTTCTATGCATCGACCTACCTCGACGTTTGTGTGAAGTTCACTTATGCCACGAGCAAAAAGTCCACAAAAAATATGGTTAGCCGAGAAGTTCATCTAGCATATTTCTATGAACTTAGGAAAAATAATGGTCATTCGAGAATTTCATTTGTAATTTTTTGTGAAGTTCATTTACTCGACTAAGTGAAGTTTCGAAGTTCATTTGTAAAAAATTATGAACAAATAATTCATTTGTAAAATTTTGGTGAAGTTCATTTGTAAAAAATTATCAACAAACAATTCATTTGTAAAATTTTGGTGAAGTTCATTTGAAAAATACCCGAAGTTCACTTATCTGAAGTTTCGAAGTTCACACTGGACGAGCGAAGTTCAGGAAAAAATTGTCAGCCGAAAAATTCATTCATAAAAATTTGTGAAGTTCACTTGAAATTACCCGAAGTTCACTTATTTGAACTTCCGAAGTTCATACTGGACGGGCAAAATTCAGCAAAAAAACTGTCAGCAAAAATATTCATTTGTAAATTTTTATGAAGTTCACTTGAAAACCCTGAAGTTCAGTTATGTGAAGTTCCGAAGTTCACACTAGACAGGCGAAGTTCAGAAAAAAAATTGTCAGCAAAAAAAAAATTGTAATTGTTTTGTGCAGTTCAGTTGTAAAAACCCGAAGTTCACTTGTCTGACAGGCAAAGTTCACTTACGTGAAAAGACGAAGTTCAGAAGGGTTGTAGAATAGCTGAGTAAGTGAACTTTGCCTGTCAGACAAGTGAACTTCGGGTTTTTACAACTGAACTGCACAAAACAATTACAAATTTTTTTTTGCTGACAATTTTTTTTCTAAACTTCGCCTGTCTAGTGTGAACTTCAGAACTTCACATAACTGAACTTCAGGGTTTCCAAGTGAACTTCATAAAAATTTACAAATGAATATTTTTGCTGACAGTTTTTTTGCTGAATTTTGCCCGTCCAGTGTGAACTTCGGAAGTTCAAATAAGTGAACTTCGGGTAATTTCAAGTGAACTTCACAAATTTTTATGAATGAATTTTTCGGCTGACAATTTTTTCCTGAACTTCGCTCGTCCAGTGTGAACTTCGAAACTTCAGATAAGTGAACTTCGGGTATTTTTCAAATGAACTTCACCAAAATTTTACAAATGAATTGTTTGTTGATAATTTTTTACAAATGAACTTCACCAAAATTTTACAAATGAATTATTTGTTCATAATTTTTTACAAATGAACTTCGAAACTTCACTTAGTCGAGTAAATGAACTTCACAAAAAATTACAAATGAAATTCTCGAATGACCATTATTTTTCCTAAGTTCATAGAAATATGCTAGATGAACTTCTCGGCTAACCATATTTTTTGTGGACCTTTTGCTCGTGGCATAATTGAACTTCACACAAACGTCGAGGTAGGTCGAAGCATAGAACTAACACCGGGAGGCAGTGGATCCCAACGGCAAAGGACCACAAGGCGCTACAGCGCGCGGTTGCAGGAGGTACACGAGCAGGAGTCGCGTGGGTTCCCGTCAGCGCAGCTTGCAGGAGACGGCCGGAGAATGTGGTAGTGTGGCGTCCGGCGGCGCGGTAGGTGGAGGAAGATGCGCGCTGGCGGAGCGCAAACCACGGCGGCACGCTGTTGAGGTTAGAGCAGCTGCGCGAGGTGGAGGAGGCCGGGTGTCGGCGGCGGCCGGAGACGAGCTGGGCGCCCGTCGAAGGAGGTTGGGGAGGCACGAGCCAGGGAGGAGGGCGGCCCGTGGCGGACGGTGACGAGGAGCAGGGCCAGCGCCAGTGGCCTCCGCCGATGGGGGAGGAGAAGGGCCAACGCGAATTGGGGAGGCGCGCCGGGTTAGGTCAAGGTCGGGGCCATGCCGGCGTCGCGGGATGGAGGTAGGACCGGAGGGCGGCGCCGCCAGATCGTGGGTGGAGGAGGTGGTTCCGTCGGGGATGAGGAGTTCCCCAAGCTCGCCGGAGAGGCGCGCAGGGAGGCGAGCTCGTAAGGGGACAGGCCGCGGCGGTGGGGCGCGCGAGGTCACCGAGGAAAGGAGGCAGAGCGGAGCGGGGTCACGTAGAGGCGGCTTCAGGTCGCCATATCCAGAATTCCAGATCGAGTGGTGAGGGATCGGGGAGAGGAGGAAGAAGGTGGGTGCGGGTCTGCGGGTAGCGGGTAGGTGGGGGTTGACCGCATCAGTTTCATTTCCGGGTCGGGGCTCGGCTCGGGTTTAGAAACTCTTTATTTCCGGAAGGGGATAGGAAGCCCAATTGTGGCCCCTAGGAGCCTGGGCACCATGCTTCATGACCATCCGATCTGGTATCTTGATTTAGCATTTGATTGTGCATTCTACTGTACCGGGTCTACCCGTTAGCAAATGGTATTGATGGGTACGCATTTAGTACGTGAGAGTTGACTGTAATTCGAGAAACTGTTTTTTTAGCCGGTAAAAGAGGATACTCGTGAAAGAAGGTATGTGCTTTGAATGGTCCGGATACCCATGTTTCCTTGTATAACGGACGAACGTGATTTAAGGTACTAATGGTGATTAATCGTCATGCCCAGTTTTATTTCCTTGCATACACCGTGTGATTCTAGGTACAGTATGAGTATGTTACGGAGAATTAAATGGTAGCTTCTGACTGGTATTAAATGATGAATTCGTTGGTGGATACCTAAATTACTCCACAAAATCGTACTCCCAATCGCATACCCATAAACGATGGTTAAAACTTGACTAAATTGGTGGACTAATTTTTTAGGAACGGATAATAAATGATGGTTAAAAGTTGACTAAATTGGTGGACTAATTATTTGTCTTCACAATCGCATACGCATAATACCCAACATTCGTGAGTATATTTGTCAGGTCCAATAATGATGCATTAATTGGAGTAGTAAAGTCTTTTTTTCACATGATATCTATACCCAGAAAATCATGGACGCCATGCACAGTTCGTTGTCCTAAGTAATTAATTAATGGTGATTGATTATTATGCACTTGGGTACCATTAAATAGAAGGGAGCATTAATAGGACGTATCATAGTAAACATGAATCTTGCATGGGTATGTACAGTACCGTACTCAAGGATTTAAATTTGTACGCAAAACAAATCAAATACCCTAAATTATGGGTATACATACCCTGCGCTCTCGGTATGGTGATATCACATACCCAGGTTGTAATACCCTGAGTCGGTTGCGCAGACATTATTGTATGGGTATCGATTTTGTGGACTCATGTCTAATCAAAAATTAAATTCAGCACGAGTATACATTTTATGTCGATAGTGGGACATAGTCACACTAGATACCGTACGCTCTGAGTATGGTGATATTATGATGCTCTGAGTCGGTATTGTATCCACGTGAACATGAAACTCGGAATAGGCCCGCAGTGGTCAATCGTCATGGTGAAGACAGTGTATATGGGGGATGTAGGCGCCAATAATGGGTAAGTTTGCACGATGTATGTGATATCACCATACCGATGATACCCTAAATTGTGGGTATGCCGCGTATCACAGTAGTATTTAACCATATAGACATGAAACCCGGACAAAATGCCAGTTGATACCCAGAGTGGACAAATCATTACGGTTAAGATCATGTTTGGATGTACCCAGAGTGGACAAATCATTACAGTTAAGATCATGTTTGGATGTAGTCGCCAAATAATATGTATGTTAATATGTTGATACCTAGTATGAAATGTTAGAGGCGAGTAGGAGGCGCGATGTGCCGTTATATGATACAAACCATTATCAGTACCATAGAAATTTTAAAAAGAAAACTTATTGTACTTAGTACATAAAACTCTCTTAGTAGAGCACATTGTTCCAAAAGAAAAACATTAAAAATATTACATAGCCATTTCATAATACAGAAGATAATTATAGCCAACATCATCTCAGTTCTACCATATATCCATAGGTGTGTCGCCTCATATGTATTCAAATGTTTATAGCCTCATCAGTTTTTGCATAAACGAGCACGGTGACGCAACATTCTCTTTTCATCTAATGATGTCCATCATAATCTCAGTTTTGACATTATCCATGCAATCCTGTCTGGGCAACCAGAAAAACATAGTAACTAACATGAGTATGTGGATATTCAGGTATGCAGGCTCGTACAAAAATGTATTACTGGCTTACCGATTCTCATGTCTAGTACACACTGTCTCGTTCCAGTTCTTCATCAATCTAAAGTGTACACGCCAATTTACCATTTAAAAAGGTTAGAAATCCAAGTAAGACAATAAAAAGCTAAATATTCAACTTTAATGAAAAACAAATCTGGGTTGGAGAAATTGATGGCAACATCGAAAAACGACTCATGTCGACGATGACGGTGACCATGACATACCTTGCTCAATGGCGGATCCATGAAGTCGTCATTGTCGTCGTTGTGGTCTCCATGGAGAGACATATTCCCTCGGACAGCAAGAGATGCGTGTTTTCTTCTTGCACTAGCACACTTCTGCAGCGCCCTGGGCATCTAGATACCTACAATTACAATAAACCCAACATGAGAATGAAGTAGAGTACCGGCCTTGCTGACGGTGGCGGCGGCCATGTCATGAAACGACGCTAAGTAAGCCCGACGGCGACGAGTTCCAAGATTGTGCATAAAAATATCATTTAGGAATGAAGGCTGGTGGGAGCACGTACATACCTGAAGCCACAAATCGATTGAAAAAATGGACAAAATCAGCCAGCTTCACCTTCAACTAGCTCATGACGTTAGGGTGAGAATCTGATCGTTTGAATCCGGTGAAGCTGTGATTGTGGAGCAATTAGGGCGCATATAAATAGATACTTTGTTTTTTGCTAGGAATCCGGGTATGCTGCCAATAATTCGGCATGAATCAAGGAGCCCACAGTCAAGCAGCGCACATGTAAGCAAGGAAAGAACATTAATGGCTGATTGATTTGATTAGGAAAGAGCACCACGCTGTCAATTTTTCAAACCTGCTATTAATGGCTGGTTGATTTAATTAGTAAATAACACCACGGTTCAAAAATTCAAAAAATGCAAAACAGGTGCTAACGGGTATTCTAGACCTCACATACCCGAAATTCGTTCCTGCCCGAATGATCATGATCTATATATATATATATATATATATATATATATATATATATATATATATATATATATATATATATATATATATATATATATATATATATATATATATATATATATATATAGGTTAAATGGTTTCTACTCCCGGGTGTAACTACACCCATGTCTCATATACCACCATACGGAAGTATTTGTCATACTTTATCGGTTTGAGTATGTTCATATACCATATCTAAGATACCCCAAAATAAGTTTCACGAAAAAATTGCAACTGTCCTAATATTTTACACTATATACTCGAAATATCGATATATGTGCATATAAAAGAGAAGTATGTAGAAAATATCTTAGATATAGTATATGAACATACTCAAACCGATAAAGTATGACAAATACTTCCGTATGATGGTATATGAGACATGGGTGTAGTTACACCCGGGAGTAGAAATCCAACGACAAATGCGATCAAAATCGCAACTAAGATAATTATTAAACCAACAGCATAATGATACCAAGCCTCTTGACTAATGACATATTTTCTAAACTTTTTAAGCTTCGAGCGCATTGCATTCATCTTGATCTCGTGATCCAAGCGCATTGCCTCCATCTTGATCTCGTTATCATCGACGACGTCGGCAATCTTCAACTCCCATTTCATCTTCTCTTCGAGACGAAGATCTTCACTTCTTTTCAATTTAGCTTTCAAATCATTGTTTTCTTCTACTAAAAACTCGACAATAGGGTCGGGCTCATTTTCCGGTTCAACTACCTCCTAGATAAAAATATATGTACGTTAAGTTGGTCGGTATAATTTTTATAAACACGAAATTAAACAAACATATACTTATAACAAACAATCGTACCACATCCGAATAATAGAGCGGGCGAGAGCCGGTGTGGACAGATGTCAAAACCATGACACTATATATAACAAAAAGTTACACAAATAAGAAATTTATACAAGTAATAATTCTATAACTAAGATTTATTAAAATAAAAGATAAAAACAAGAGGCTCACCGAGGTGGTGTCGGCGACGGGACGACGCGGGAGATCGACGTCGGTGAGGAAGGGGACTGGACGACACTACAAAAAACCACATATCATATTTTAGTTTGAACTTAAAATGCATATAAAACAAATGAAATCTCTAAGTTAGGCATTTCATCAAACACCTTGCTAGCACAACAAAAATCAAATGAGCTCAAACTAGCAAACAAATGAGCTAAACTTCAAATGCCGTAAGAGTAGATGAAGGTGCTAACCCTTGTATAGATAGATGCCACCAACCTAGACAAATGTTGGAGAAAAATGTGGTGAACTTGAGCTCTTGGGAGAGAAAAGAGAGAGCAAAAATGGAGTGTGCTCGAGCTGGAAAAATGGTGCTGGCTCGGGGGTGGAAGATATATAGTGAAGACCTTTAGTACCGGCTAGTGAAATTCAAGAACATGTTTTCAACAAATTACAAAAAAAGAGATATTTAAAAAATGTAACATTTAAAATAAAAGGTTTTTTATATCTATTTTGTTTTAACTAATTAGTTTCTCAAACTTTCTTTTAACTAATTAGTTTCTAAAACAGTGGATAAAAAGGGGCACCAGTGGAAAACAGGGACATACAGAAAGTAATGCATAATTAAAGATACACATATGTATAAAACTGCAAACAGTACTCTCTTCCATATGAGGAGACCCTAAAGTGTTTGCCATTGCCAACACTAGTACGAATCGTCCTCCGAATCAGAATACCCCAAAGAAGAAGACCCACGGGGCACTGATGTCGGTTTGAGGTGACGCTGCCCGTAGTTGACAATTCTAATATTGCGGTACACCTCATATGCAACGTATGCATCTATTGCTGCATACTCAATGTTGATACCGTCAAGTGGGGTCTTCTCCCAAAAGTCGTGCTGCTTCTTGGGGAATCCCTTCTTCATATCAGCGTACTCATCGTCGATCACGGCGACTGCCATATCAGCCATTCCAGTCTTGTCACGGTCAATCCTGAACAGGTCCTGAAGATCAATGTGGCAGGCAGATGGTATCTCAAGACCCCAGGTGCGTCTCATCTTGATCTTGTCATTCGATATATCAACGCTAGCAAAATGTATGCCGCTACGAAGAAAATCCATGAGTATTGGACATTGCTTGTCACCACTGCAACAACAAATGGAACACATGTTATAAATACTTCTGCAACAAATTATAATTTAGAACAACAAGTATAATAAGAATAATAACAAGTATAATTTTAGATCAAGTATAATAAGAATTAATCATAACAACAAGTATAATAAGAATCATATATAACAATTATAATTTAGAACAAGTATAATAATTAAGAATCATAACAAGTATATTTCGGCACAAGTATATATAATTTTCCTTCATTTCCTATGATTCAACAAGTATAATAAGAATTAATCATAACAAGTTTATATTAAGAATCAGAACAAGTATAATTTTACTATGCAATTTTTGGCCAAAAGAAATTGCTATCCTATGCAATTTTCGGCCAAAAGAAATTGCTATCCTATGCAATTTTCTATGCAATTTTCGGCCAAAATAAATTGCTATCCTATACAATTTTCGGCCCAAAGAATTTGCTATCCTATGCAATTTTCCTATTCCTATGATCAACAAACAAAATAAGACCCAATTTAAAACTAAGATAAGTTTTTATATTACCTTGCCCACTGGAAGACCATGACACGTTTCTTGAAACAAAGTTGGATGACGGCAACATCTTTTTGATCCGGCGTGTACTCGAGATCAAGGCCCATGAACTTGTCTTGCTCCGGAGCTTCGCGAAGCCAATACTCGAAATCGGAAAGAAACCCCGGCACCTTAGTGCTGTCGTTCGTGTACAGCACATTGAGATAGGTGGTGCCATGTGCACGCACCTGCCCGTAGCGAGTGATCGGTGTCGGATTCATGGTGGAGGGGATGAAAGAAGAGAAGAGAGGGAATGGCCGGCCGGAGAGGAAGAAGAGAGGAGAGGGACAGAACCGTTTTGGCAAATCGATCGTGTGCCCGTGTCTGTTAAAATCGTGGGCGCGCGGGAGGCAAACCGTTCGGATTTTAGTACCGGGCCGTAACACGAGCCGGTACTAAAGATCCGCTCGCGCGGCCCCGCGCGGCTGTTGCCCTGCCACAGACCTTTAGAACCGGTCCGTGTTACGGACCGGTACTAAAGATGCCCTACGGCCCGGTACTGATGCCCCTCGTCTGTCCGGCCGCTTCGACCGGTACTAATGCCACGTTAGTACCGGCCGCAAAACCGGCCGGGACTGATAGTCTGGATGAATGGTCGTTTTTCCACTAGTGTTAATTGTATTTCACTATCTCTTCGCCGAACTAGTGCACCTATACATCTGACAAGTGTATTGGGTGTGTTGGGGACACAAGAGACTTCTTGTATCTTAATTGCAGGGTTGCTTGAGAGGGATATCTCTGACCTCTACCTCCCTGAGTTCGATAAACCTTGGGTGATTCACTTAAGGGAAACTTGCTGCTGTTCTACAAACCTCTGCTCTTGGAGGCCCAACACTGTCTACGAGAATAGAAGCGTGCGTAGACATCATGCCTACAAGAGCAGAGGTTTGTAGGACAGCAGCAAGTTTCCCTTAAGTGAATCACCCAAGGTTTATTTAACTCAGGGAGGTAGAGGTCAAAGATATTGATGCTCCGAGGAAGGTGATGAAGGTGATCTTCTTCTCAGCAGTTGGGAAACCCCAAGAGGAAGGTGTGATGATGCAGCAGCAAGTTTTCCCTCAGTTGTGAAACCAAGGTTATCGAACCAGTAGGAGATGAAGACTCTTCTGAAGGTTGTTGGTGGCTGACTTTTGGCACGGCGCCACACCGGTTTCAGCAACAAACGTGGAACCTGCACGCAACACAATCAAGATACTTTGCCCCAACTTAACAGTGAGGTTGTCAATCTCACCGGCTTGCTGTAACAAAGGATTAGACGTATAGTGTGGAAAATGATGTTTGTTTGCAGAGAATGAAAAGAAACAATGTTTGCAGTAGGTTGTATTATCAATGTAAAAGAATGCACCGGGTTCCACAGTTCACTAGTGGTGTCTCTCCATAAATAAATAATAGCATACATGCGGGTAAAAAAATTACAGCTGGTCAATTGACAAAATAAAGAACTGCATAATGATGCATATACTTGTTATAGTGTCTAGTATGAGATTCATTTGTGCATTACAACAATATACATAGACCGTTCCAACCGCATCTATGACTAATAATCCACCTTCCGGTTAGCGTCCGCACCCCATTCAGTATTAAGTTGCAAGCAACAGATTATTGCATTAAGCAAAGTGTGTAATGTAAGTAACACAATTATCCTTAGACAAAGCATTATTGTTTTATCCCTAGTAGCAACAGTACATACACAACCTTAGAGGTTTTTCTCACTCCCCCAGATTAAATGGAGACATGAACCCACTATCGAGCATAAATACCCCCTCTTGGAGTCACACGCGTCTACTTGGCCAAAGCATCTACCAGCAACGGAGAGCATGCAAGATCATAAACAACACACACATAATATATTATGAAGCAAATGACATAGTACTCAATATTCATCGGATCCCAGCTAACACAACATGTAGTATTACAATAAGATGATCTTGATCATGATAGGCAGCTCACAAGATCTAAACATGATAGCACAAGTGGAGAAGACAACCATCTAGCTACTGCTATGGACCCATAGTCCAAGGATGAACTACTCACGCATCAGTCCGGAGGCGGGCATGGTGATGTAGAGCCCTCCGGTGATGATTCCCCTCTCCGGCAGGGTGCCGGGAAGAGCTGCAGAACCCTCCCGAGCTAGGGTTGACGACGGCGGAGGCTACAGGATGTTTCGTGGAGAAATGGTCGAGTCCTTAGGGATTTTTCGCCGGGGGGTATAAATAGGCGAAAGGGCAACGTCTGTGGGCGCCCGTGGGTCCCACACTGATGTCTACGCACGCTTCTATTCTTGTAGACAGTGTTGGGCCTCCAAGAGCAGAGGTTTGTAGGACAGCAATAAGTTTCCCTTAAGTGAATCACCCAAGGTTTATCGAACTCAGGGAGGTAGAGGTCAAAGATATCCCTCTCAAGCAACCCTGCAATTAAGATACAAGAAGTCTCTTGTGTCCCCAACACACCCAATACACTTGTCAGATGTATAGGTGCACTAGTTCGGCGAAGAGATAGTGAAATACAAGTAATATGGATGATTATAAGTAGTAATTGCAATCTGAAATAAAAATGGCAGCAAGCAAACATGTAGCAGAACAGGTTGTAAACGGTGTTTCAATGCTTAGAAACAAGGCCTAGGGATCATACTTCACTAGTGGACACTCTCAACAATGACATCAAAGCTGAATAATAAATACTACTCTCAAACACTCTCTTGTTGGATGCTAAACACCATTCACTGCGTAGGGCTACAAGAGCACCCTCAAAGTATGAGTAAACACACACCACAACGTCATAAAGGAATCAAACACGGTGCGCACACTGTCACCTTCACAACCGTGAATAACCCCGGAGTTTATATTAAAGTAACCTCTAGAGTGCATAATAGATAAAGAGCAACATCACATATTCAACTAGATTACAAAGCTCATGATCACATAAAGATCATACCATGAGAGAGAGAGATAAACCACATAGCTACCGGTAGAGCCCGCAGCCCCGGGGGAGACCTACTCCCTCCTCATCATGGGAGTCAGTAGCGGCGATGAAGATGGCGGTGGAGTTGATGGAGATGACTCCGGGGGCAATTCCCCGTCCCGGCAGGTTGCCGGAACAGAGACTTCTGTCCCCCGAAACTTGTCTTCGATGGCGGCGGCGCAGCGGAACTCTTCTCTGGAAAACGACGATTGTTTTAGGGTTTTCATGTCGGGGGCATTATATGGGCGAAAGGGCGACGTCGGTGGGCGCCCGAGGGGCCTGTCGGCCCAGTGGATTCTAGGGTGTGCAGAGCCCACTCTCCACGGCCCTCACACGCGTCGATGTCGGCGAAACAACTAAGGACCAAGCGGAACGCTTGGGGAGAGCCCTCTCGAGGGGACTTGAGGAGGCAGCGAAGGGCCTGAAGGGGCTCCCCCTGAGTCCGCCCCCCGGCAAGGCTTTCTCCCCTGAAGGGGAGTCAACACAACTCCCTCCACAAGGCCTCCAGGGCCCTGTGGAGATACTTCGCTACGAAACAATTGCTGCAGAGCGCACATGGCCTCTGCAGCAGCCGCAGAGTGACGCGCACGTCTGCGCGCGATGACGACGGCGCCGCAGTTGCCGTTCTGGTGATAAAAGGAGTCATCAAAGCGCTGTGTCCCCTGCGCCGCCACCAAGGCTTTCCTCTTTGGTGATAAAGCAGGTGGCCGGCGCAATGCTCCAACAGCGACGTCACCGTGGGCACCCCCACGGTCTCTGCGGTACCACCTGGCCGCTCTGCAAAGACGGCGGCGCTGCCACAAAGGCAGGCCCTGCGACCATGGACCGGGTCCATGGGCAACTCAGCTGCGGTGCACCCCGCTCCACCATTTCGTCGCCATGTGGGAACCCTTCCACTGCGCGGCACGCAGGGATGAGGCCCGGGGCGCCTATATAAGGAGCAGGAGCGCCACCGTAGCGAGGGATTGATCGATCACTCATCCATTGACACCCTACGATAGCTTAGCCAAACCCAGCGTGTCCGAGGAGGAAGAAGGCCAGAACCTTCCCCCTCCGAGCTCCGCACTGCCTCGCGAGGGCCAGCGGCAAGCTCTTTGTACTATAGCCCCTAGTGAGCAATACAGACAAGCAGGAGTAGCGGTTTTACCTCACCCTGAGGGCCGTGAACCTGGGTACGGGCCGGAGTCCATCTCTGTCGTGCTGTTCCTCTACAGGCTCGACGAGCACCGTCGCCGAGTCGGCTGTGTGTTGTTGACCAACGTGTTCAGTCCCCATCACGAACTTCTCCCCCGAGAGTGGTTATCCCTGTTCCGTGGGAATCACACATCGACATTTGGCGCGCCAGGTAGGGGGCTGAGGCGCGTCTTCAACCTCCAGCCGGCTTTCCGCCATGACGGACACCCGCACGACGCGCGCCAACAGGCGCGCAGCCGACATGGCTCATACCGAGCCCGGCACAGCTCCCATCCGCGGCCGCCGCGGCCGCCCTCGCGCTGCCGAGCGCGCCAACACCGGCCCGCACGTGGAGGAGCCTGAGAGCGAAGAGTACCATGACAGCGACCACCGTGACGACAGGGACGGCCCCCCCGAGCGCAACGACGATGCCGAGTCTTCGCATCCGTCGCGGCGCCAAGGCGCGTCCTCTCAGGGACGCCCGGAGCCCACGCCGCACACTGCGCTCCTCATGGCCCAGGAGCTCCTACGCTAACGGCCTAGCGCTGAGGCCCATGACCAGTGGTTGGACCGCCTCCACCACCTCGTCGACGTCGCCACCACGCGCCCCGCCCCGTCGCGCTCCATGGTCCAGCACTCCGGCCGCGCGGGAACGGCTGCACCAGATGCGCCTCCGCCGCCGCCGGGACCGCCTCCGGCCGCAGCGCAGAGGGCTCCCTCTCACGCCTCCTCGCCGCACGACTGCCAGATCGTGCAGCGCACTGCGCCTGACGCGCGGGTAGGCATGGAGCGCCGCAGGGACCTCCAGAATCGCCTCGTTGAGGAGCTCGGCCAGGCAGGGCAGCAGAACCGCAGGGTTCTCCAGGGAGGAATCGCCACGTACGCCTCTGGCTGCATGGCCTTCACCCGCGCTCTGCGCCGCGTGGTCTGGCCGCAGAAGTTCAGGCCGGCCCTCCCCAAGGGCTTCGACGGGTCGACCAACCCTCTCGAGTTCCTGCAGCTCTACACCACCTCCATCCAGGCTGCGGGAGGAGACGACAAGGTCATGGCAAACTGGTTCTCCCACGCGCTCAGGGACTCCGCGCTGTCCTGGCTCCTCAACCTGCCCGAGGAGTCCATCGACTCCTGGGAGGAGCTCTGCAAGCAGTTCGTCGCCAACTTCAAGGGCACGTACGAACGCGCACTCACCCACAACGACCTGCGCGCTGTGGTACATAAGAAGGATGAGACCCTCCGCAAGTACATCCAGCGCTTCAGCCAAGTGCGCAACAAGATCCCGAACATCCCTGACACGCAGGTCATCGCCGCCTTCAGAGAGGGCGTCACGAACCGCAGGATGCTCGAGAAGCTGGGCATTCACGACAAGCTCACCTCTGTGGTGAAGCTGTTCGACCTTGCGGACAAATGCGCCAAGGCTGAAGAGGGACTCCTCTTCGTCAAAATGAGCCAGCGAGGGGACGACCCGGCTGAGGGCTCCAAGGGCCACAAGAAGCGCGAGGAGACCAAGCGCAAGACCACTGCCGTCCTAGCGGCAGAGCCAGCCACCAAGAACGCCCGCAGAAGCTCCCCCGAGCCTGGCGACAAGGAGGCGGACCACCGTCCGTTCTGCGTCTACCACAACAGGCGTGGCCACGCCACAGATGACTGCTTCGACCTCAAGAGGCTGAGCAGGGAGCGCGAGCGAGGAGAAGGTAGCGGAACCCGCGGCAGAGGCCGCGGCTACCGCAGAGACGGCAGGGGCAGGCGCGATGGCGGCTACCAGAAGCCGTCGGGCACTCAAGCCAATGCCGCCGAGAAGAACAACAACCTCCCTGACGAGGAAGATGGAGGCTACCAGGCCCCGAGAGGGGCTATGGCTTGCATCCTCGGCGGGGCTCAGGCGCCCAAGTCGAACAACCAGTTCAAGCAGTTCGCCCGCGAGCTCAACGCCGCGCTCCCGAGCACCGAGACCTCCAGGCCCCTCAAGTGGTCCCAGTACACCATCTCCTTCGACGCCAAGGACCACCCCAAGTCGACCAAGACTGTGGGAACCCTCCCCCTAGTCTGCTCCCCCACCATCAACAACATCACCGTCTCCAAGACGCTCATTGACGGGGGAGCTGGCCTGAACGTCATCTCTGTCGAGACCTTCGAGACGCTTCAAGTGCCCTACGAGTGGCTTATGCCCTCCAGGCCATTCACCGGGGTCACCAGCGGTTCCATCGAACCCCTGGGCCAGGTCCGGTTAGCCGTCACCTTCGGCACGCAGAAGAACTATCGCACAGAGCTGATCGACTTCGACGTCGCCCACATCGGCCTGCCGTACAATGCCATGCTCGGCTACCCCGCTCTCGCGAAATTCATGGCCGTCACGCACCATGCCTACAACATGGTCAAGATCCCCGGCAGCGCTGGCACCATCGCCATCCATGGTCATATCCTGGACGCCACGCGCGCTGTCGAGAGCGCCTACAAGGCAGCTGCCATGGCATTCCCGGCTGACGAGGACATGGAGCCTCTCGAGAGGCCCAAGAAGAAGAAACAAGTGTTTTCTCAGGAGCAAGCTGCCACGAAGAAGGTGTCGCTGAGCACCAGTGGCTCGGGGGCTGAAGGCTCGGGGGCTAGCGTCACCATAGGCGCTGCCCTGCCTCCCAAATAGGAAAGCGCGCTCGTCGCCTTCCTTCGGGCAAACTCTGACATGTTCGCATGGACTCCGTCAGATATGTCCGGTGTACCAAGGGAGGTGATCGAGCACCACTTAGCCGTGTGTCCAGACGCACGCCCCGTCAAGCAAAAAGCACGCAAGCAAGCCCCCGAGAAGCAAGCTTTCATCGTCAAGGAAGTAGAGAAGCTAAAGGCGGCGAAAGTCGTCCGCGAAGTCGCGCACCCCACTTGGCTCTCCAACGGCGTGGTTGTCCCTAAACCCGCTGGAGGAGGCCGACTCTGCATCGACTACACCGATGTCAACAAGGCCTGCCCCAAGGACCCATACCCCATGCCGAGGATAGACCAGATCGTGGACTCCACCGCGGGCTGCGACCTCCTCTGTTTTCTGGACGCCTTCTCTGGTTACCACCAGATCAAAATGGCTAAAGAGGACGAGGAGAAGACAGCATTCCTCACCCCATGTGGCGTGTATTGCTACACATGCATGCCCTTCGGCCTGAAGAATGCTGGCGCCACTTTCCAGAGGCTCAGGAGGATCGCCTTGGGGGCACAGATGGGCAGGAACGCTGACGCCTACGTCGATGACATAGTGGTCAAGTCTCGAGAGGGAGACACCCTCTTGAAGGATCTCGAGGAAACCTTCGCCAGCCTGCGCAAGGTGAACATCAAGCTGAACCCCGCCAAGTGCGTCTTCGGGGTCCCTTCAGGCAAGCTCCTCGGGTTCCTGGTGTCCCACCGCGGCATAGAAGCAAACCCTGACAAGATCAAGGCCATAGAAGGAATGCAACCTCCTCGCCGGCTCAAGGAAATGCAGCGCCTAGCAGGCTGCATGGCCAGCCTGGGCCGATTCATCTCCAAGTTCGGTGAGAGAGCCCTGCCATTTTTCAAGATCATGAAGAGATCCAGCACATTCAAGTGGACCCCTGAGGCGGACAAGGCCTTTGAGGACTTAAAGAAGTATTTGGCCAGCCCACCAGTCTTGGTGGCCCCCAGGACATGCGAACATCTGAAGCTGTATCTTTCAGCCACTCCTCAGACCGCGAGCGCCGTCCTGGTGTCGAGAGGGAAGAGCCTGTCCTCCCCAAAAAAGAGCACCGCCACTCCAAGCCCAAAGCCCCCCGACAAGGATCTCGTCGAAGGAGCAGCCTCCCCAGACCCACTGCCAGGCCCACAGCCTCAAGTCGAGCCTGCTCCCGGCACCCCTGTCGAGACCCCCCGGCAGGCGGATCTCGACAAGGGCCCTGAAGAGCCTCCGCAGAGGGCTGACGCAGCCACCCCACCGACAACCCTTGTCGAGCACCCCGTCTACTTCGTCAGCACGGTGCTGTGGGATGCTCGGGAGCGGTACCCAATGCAGCAGAAGCTTCTCGTCGCTCTCCTCATCGCCTCCAGGAAGCTGAGACACTACTTCCAGGGCCACCCCATCACGGTGGTCACTTCCTTCCCCCTGGAGCAGATCCTGTGCAACCCCAACGCCACAGATCGTGTCGCGGGATGGAACATAGAGCTGCAGCCATTTAACTTGCGCTTCGACACCACAAGAGTCATCAAGGGGCGAGCGCTGGCTGATTTCGTCGCCGAGTGGACTGACCCAAGACCTGAAGAGCCTCGGGGGGAAGAGGCTGAGCCCGATGGAGATACAATGCCCAGCCACTGGACCATGCACTTCGACGGAGCCTTTGCCTGCCGCAATGGCGGGGCAGGCGTCGTCCTGACCTCGCCCAAAGGCGACAAGCTCTACTACGCTGTCCAGTTATGCTTCACGATTGACAAGATCTCCAACAACATCACTGAGTACGAGGGCCTCCTCGCCGGCTTAAGGGCCGACATCGCCCTAGGCGTCAAGCACCTACTCATCAAGGGCGACTCCCAGTTGCTCGTCAACTTCTCCAACAAGAGCTACACGCCTAAAGACGACCACATGGCAGCATACCTTGAAGAGGTCCGCAAGCTCGAGAAGCACTTCAGGGGCATGGAACTCATGCATATCCCAAGGAAAGAGAACCAGGAGGCTGATGATATCGCCAAGCGAGCCTCGCGAAGGCAACCCCAGCAGGCCGGCGTCTTTGAGGAAAGGCTCGCCAAGGCATCCATCAAGCAGCCTCGAGAGGCCGCAGCCGCAAGCACAGATGAAGCACTCCCACCACCTCCTGAGTCTGGGGCCCCCGACTGCGGCCCCAGCACAGGGGAGCGTCTGTTGCTGACGGCAGCCCACCAAGCCACAGGCTGGATTGATGAGCTCAAGGACTACTTGGCGAAGGGGATCCTCCCTGAAGAAGATGCAGAAGCAGAGCGAGTCGCTCGACAGGCGAAATCCTACTGCGTCCTTGAGGGAGACCTCTATCGCAAGCGCCCGAACGGCATCGCGCTCAAATGCGTCCCCCCCGAGGAAGGCCGAACGCTGATCAAGGACATCCACATCGGGGAGTGCGGCCACCACTCGTGCGCGCGCACCCTCGCAGGCAAGGTCTTCAGGAGCGGTTTCTACTAGCCACTAGTGCTTCAAGATGCGGTCGCCATCGTACAAGCCTGCGACGCCTGCCAGTTCCACGCCAAGCAAATTCATCAGCCGGCACTGGAGCTCCAAACCATCCCGCTCTCCTGGCCGTTCGCGGTCTGGGGGCTGGACATCTTGGGCCCCTTCCCGAAGTCGCAGGGGGGCTATCGCTTCCTCTTCGTGGCCGTCGACAAGTTCACCAAGTGGGCCGAGGTTGAACCAGTGCGCACCATTCCAGCCGGAGCCGCGGTGAAATTCATCAGGAGCCTGCTGTGCCGCTTCGGGGTGCCCAACCGCATCATCACCGATAATGGCTCGCAATTCACCAGCGGCATCTTCCGAGCCTACTGCGACAAGCTCGGCATCAAGATCTGCTTTGCCTCGGTGGCTCACCCACGCAGCAATGGTCAAGCCGAGCGAGCAAACACAGAAGTCCTCAAGGGCCTCAAGACCAGAAGCTTCAACGTCCTCAAAGGGCACGGCAAGGGCTGGATCGATGAGCTCCCATCTGTGCTCTGGTCCATGAGCACAACCGCTTCAAGGCCTACAGGCGAAACGCCGTTCGCCCTTGTCTACGGAGCTGAAGCTGTCCTCCTCGCGAAAAGCAAGCATGGATCCCCACGGGTCCTTGCCTTCAACGAGGACACCCAAGAGGGCCTCCACAACGACGACCTACTGTTCCTCGAGGGGCTGCGCCGCCACGCCGCCCTCAGAGCGGCGAAGTACCAGCAAGATCTGCGACGCTACCACAGCCGCCATGTGCGCTCGCGCACCCTTGAGGCGGGTGACCTCGTCCTTAGGCGAATCCTTTCCAGGGAAGGTCTCCACAAGCTCTCGCCGATGTGGGAAGGCCCCTACAGGGTCTCCCACATCGCCAGGCCTGGCGCGGTACGCCTCGAGACCGAAGACGGCATCCCCATCAAGAACCCGTGGAACATCGCGCATCTGCGCAAGTTCTACCCGTGATCATAGTCACGCCAGGCATTTTTTGTCTCTAGAGGGAAGCTCACGGCTTCACCTCCAAGCTTCTCAAAGCTCCTCCCGAGGCTCAGCCCTCTGAGCTCTCCTGCTAATGAGCCACCGCAGGCCGCAGTGAACCTCTGCCACTAATGGGTGGTCCCCATGCCTCGACATGGAAGGAACGTTAGCTTGGCAAACCCAAGTGTAATGAACCGACTCTCGTTCCAAGTGAACTTTGCGCTCAGGCGCCGCTCTCGTTCCAAGTGAACTTTGTGCTCAGGCGCCGTTGTCGTTCCAAGTGAACTTTGCGCTCAGGCGCCCTTTTCGTTCCAAGTGAACTTTGCGCCGAGGCGCCGCTATGTAATATTTCGATGGCAAGTTTTACTTTCATCCTTTACTTTCAAAATGTGCGCCTATATTCTTCCCATGCGCACCTCGCGAGCGGGGGCTGAGTACGGTGCCTGTGCCCAAGAGCACCCCAGCAGCACTGCAAAATCCAAGGGACCCTGAGCTCTGGCTAAAGGGCATGCTCCCGGATACACGCCACCTCTCCAAAGGACCTTGGTACTCTCTCTCCTCGTGAGGCACCCGTGAGGAAACCTATAAGCGCGCATAAGTCCTTACTACTATGCTCTAGCGTTTTGGTTCGCCTCTCTAACGTCCACAGGGAACGAGAGTCTCTCCAGGCCTGTGGAGGAAAAACTCGGCCCCTGAAGGGAAGGACATCGCCAGAGGAGTCCCACGCAGGGCGAAAAGCCTCGCGAAGCTAAGTTCCCTGTTCACATCAAGAGAACCCTTGCATCTCTCTCACGAGCACTCTGTGTCCCTCGAGTGGTCCTTTCCCTCACTCTCCATGGGCTGCTTGCGCGTCAAAGGGGGGCCCTCAGCATCGCGACTCGAGGGTTCTTACCTCTCTAAGCCTTAAACTCCCCCCGGCCTTGCCGAGTCATTGCTCGAGCATACCGCAGCGGCGGAGTCATAGTGCGAAGAGAAGGGTCCAGCGACGCAGAGTGAAAAAGACATGGAATTGAAGCAAAGGCCCCTCGAGGGGAGCACACACAGACTTGGCAGCACTTGTTAAAAAATAAGAAGTATATTACAAACTGCTAAACGAAAGTCTTTAAAGCAAATGCCCCTACAGCGCTACAAGCGCACTACGTGGCAGGAGAGGATCTCAGGAGGAAGTTAAGCGGAGGCCTCGCCGTCGTCCTGGCCGGATTCTTCCCCTTCAGGCCCGCTCTCCTCGTCGTCGTCCTCATCCTCCGCCGCGGCCCGCTTGAAGCGGCTGCAGAAGTCGTCCACCTGGTCGCGGACGGAGTTGGAGGCCTTCCACCTTGCCTCCCCATCGAGGGGTTCGGTCACCCTGGCGAGGTCGAACCCGGGCTGGAGGTGCACGAGGTTGGAGAAGATGCGGTCCACCGCCACCGCCAGGAGCTGGCGGCACTCCTCCTCGACGACGTCGCAGAGCTCCGCGGCGGGGCCCTCGAGCGCCGTGAAGAGCTGCTCGAAGTATAGGAGGTAGGCGGCGGCGTCGGAGTGGCCTTGAGCTGGGACGGACGGCGCTTCTGCTCCCAGCTTCGCAGCGAGCTCGCGGCCCCGGCCCGCCAGGGACAGGAACATACGCTCCCGTTGCTGCGACAGCACCTGCGCCGCCTTGGCGCTCTCGACCGCTTCCACCGCCTTCTCCACGGCAGGACCCACTTGCTGGTTCATCTCCTCCATGTCCGCCATAAGGGAGGCGAGGTCGTGCTCTGTGCGCTTGCGGGCCTCCTCAGCGACGCGGCGGCGATCCGTTTCACGCTTCACCTTGGCGACAAGGGTGGCGTTCATGTTCTCGAGCTGGTGGATCCGGGCGCCACTCTCGCCAAGCCTCTTCTTGAAGCGGGTCTCCTGCTTGGTGAATTTGTCGGCGTAGTCACGGGAGACGGCGGCGCGGTACGCCTTCTCCCGGGCCTGGAACTCCTTCTCGGTCTCCGCCTTCTGCTCGGCGAACCTTTTGTTGAACCGCTCCACGTGCCCCTTGTGGGTAGCCACCTCGCGCTCATACCTGACGAGAGCCGCAGCCAGGCTCCCTTCGCGGGCCTCGAGTGCGGCGCGCTGCCCTGACAGCTCCTACTCCCTCAGCGCCAGCTGTTCGTCGCGGCGGCGCACGTCCTCCTCGCGCTCGCCCAGGCTCCGGCCCCTGGCGTCCAAGCTCGCACGGACCCCCTCCAAGGCGGTCCGCACGGTCTCAGAGTCGGCGAGGATCTTAGCCTCAAGCTCGACAAGCCCGTGGTGCTTGGCCTCTAGGGAGTGCTCCACAGCCTCCCGCTCCGCCCTGGCCGCGGCCAAGTCTTCCGCCGCTGCCCGGCGCTCAGCCTTCAAGGGCTGCAGAAGCTCCTCGGCGTCGCGCATGGCGCCCTCGCGGACCTCCTCTGCGAAACGCAGCGCCTCCTCGCGCTCCGCCTGCAGAGCCTGGTCGCTCCGTCGACGAGTCTCCACGGCTGCGTGGAACGCGGCCCAAGCCCCTGCGAGCTCGTCCCTCTGCCGGGCGAGCTCCCCGTCCTCCTAGGCAAGGTGCGCCTCCAGCCCCTCCAGAGACTCCCACACCAAGCGGAAGGCGACGTCGCGTCGCCCCCTGCTCCAGTCCCAACTTCCGAGGACGAGGGCCCGGGAGGCCTCGCTCGGGGCGGAGGGCCCCGCTCCCGCGTCAAGCTTGGAACGGGGATTCTCTGTGCGGGCTCGGGGGCTCGGAGGCGCGTCCTCCGCTCCGGTGCCCACGTCCTGCACACCGGCGTTGCCCCCCTCAGGCGGCACCTCGCCCCGGGCCCCCGGGGCAGAAAAGGCCTGCTCCGCAGCCGCCGTTTCTTCCTCCGCCGTGGTGCTTGGCGGGGGCAGTGGGGGTTCAGCCCCCACTGCCTCGTCGACCTTCGGCGGGCTCGGGGCCAAGGTAGCGCCTGCCGCGGCCTCCTGCCGTCCTGGCGGGGTCGCAGCGCGCGGCGGAGTGGCCGACTTCTCCACCTGCTCCTCGGGGCATTTTTCCTCCAGAGGCGGCGCGCTGGCCTCGGCCTGGGGTGTGTCCCCGTGAGGGCCTGCGGGGGTTTCCTCCGCAGGTCTCGAGGCCTCCTCTGTGGCGGCCTCTGGGGCCGCTTTCTTCACGTCCGCGGCCTTGCGGAGCCTACGGCGTTTTGCAGGCGCCGGGTCGCTGGCAGAAGACAAGGAAACCGGTCAGGGGGAGGAAACAAGCAAAAGGCTAAAGAAGAAAATCATGACCAAGAACACTTACCCTGTCTTCTTGGCGCGGGTGTCAACCCACGCCATGCCGGGCGAACGCCAAGAAGGCGGGTCTCGGCCTCCGGATCCCTCAGGAGCCGCCTCGGCTTTCCTCTTGAGGGAAGCGCTTGGGGGCTCCCCGGCAGGCCGGTCGTGGGCCGCCTTGGTTCGGGGCTCCCGTCGCCCCGCCTCGGCCTCCTCATCGTCGCTGGAGGAGAGCTCGAAGACCTCCTCGGGGAGGGGCGAGGCCCTTGACGAGCTCACCCCGCCTGCGGAGGGGACGGCCCGAGCCGCATCGTCGCCCTGCTCGTCGTCGGACGCGTACGGCGAATCCGCAGCATCCTGCCCCCTCGCCACGGGCATAGGCCCATCTTCCTCCTCTTCCCCCGCCAGGCCTTGTGGAGTGAAGCTGGGCATCCGCTCCAGAATCGCCAGGCGCGAGGCCAGGTTTATTTGATGAAGAGGCCTCAGTTCCGCCGCGACCGCCACGAACATGTCGGGGTTGATGAAGAGGCCGCCCATGATGGTCTCGACAACGGCGGGGAGGTGGTCGCAGGGGTGGAGTCTCATCGAGTCGGAGGGACCCGCGTACATCCACATCGGCTTCTTGTGCGCTTGCAGAGGAGCGATGCGGCGGCGCACGAAGTCCTCTGCGATCATCTGGCCGGTGAGGCTGTTCTCCCGAAGCGTCCTCATGCGCGCCACGAGGCCTCCGATCTTGGGGCCCTGGAAGACCTGCTTCCCCCAATGGGTGTTCTTTACGGGCGGCGCCTCCGGGACCTCGAGAAAGGAGCTCTGCGACTTCACGCCGATGAGGAACCACTTCTGCCGGAAGTCGTCCACTTTCTTTGACACCGCCGTGACGGGTTTGTCGTCGCTCAACGACATGGGGATGTAGACGTCCCCCATGCCGTCCGCAATGCGGAAGGACACACACCCCGTCCGCTCGGCCTTCGCAGTGTTCCGGAGCGCGTAGAAACTCCGGAAGAGGGCCACCGAGGGCTGCACCGCCAGATACGCCTCGCACAGGTAGGTGAAGATGGAGAGGATGAGGATGGCGTTGGGATGAAGGTGGAGAAGGTGGATCTGGTAGAACTCCAGGACAGCCTCGAGGAAAGGCGAGTACGGAGGCACCAGTCCGGCGAAGAGAGTGTGGAGGAAAATGGGGAAAAACCCCGTCGGAATGCGGCCGTGCCTCGCGGCCTGAATGGCGCTGGCGCCATGCTCATTGGTCTTCCCGGTGACCAGGTGCTGGATCTTGCCCAGCGCCGCCGCATCGACGCGTACCCCGATCAGGGCGGGTCCAAGCGTTTCTTCGCCCTGCGCATCGGAGCGGAGCGTGGACATCGCTGCCTTGCCTTTGGGTCCGCCCATTGTCGAGGAGGATGCTTAAGGCGGAGCGCCGGAGAAGAAAGGAATTCGCCGGAGGAAAAAAGAGTTCGCCGAAGTCGGACACCAGGAGGTCGAGAGCTGGAAGTTTGGAGGCGCGGAATGGGAGTAATGGATGCGATTTCGACCGACGCGCAGCTTTATACCGCAGTCGGGCAGTTACCAAGGCGCGGTCGTGATGATCGTGGTGGGACCCCCCACTACGCACGACCGTCCGAAGAAACCGAGTCGTCGCGAACTGACCACTGAGTGACGCGTGTCACGGGCAGGCCGGACGGTTTGGACCCGCGACGCTTCATCTGGGCCCGATGGGCCTCGCCGTGCCCGTCGTGGGCCCGGGGGCTACTGTCGGCCCAGTGGATTCTAGGGTGTGCAGAGCCCACTCTCCACGGCCCTCACACGCGCCGATGTCGACGAAACGACTAAGGACCAAGCGGAACGCTTGGGGAGAGCCCTCTCGAGGGGACTTGAGGAGGCAGCGAAGGGCCTGAAGGGGCTCCCCCTGAGGCCGCCCCCCGGCAAGGCTTTCTCCCCTGAAGGGGAGTCAACACAACTCCCTCCACAAGGCCTCCAGGGCCTTGTGGAGATACTTCGCTACGAAGCAATTGCTGCAGAGCGCACATGGCCTCTGCAGCAGCCGCAGAGTGATGCGCGCGTCTGCGCGCGATGACGACGGCGCCGCAGTTGCCGTTCTGGTGATAAAAGGAGTCAACAAAGCGCCGTGTCCCCTGCGCCGCCACCAAGGCTTTCCTCTTTGGTGATAAAGCAGGTGGCCGGCGCAACGCTCCAACAGCGACGTCACCGTGGGCACCCCCACGGTCTCTGCGGTACCACCTGGCCGCTCTGCAAAGACGGCGGCTGCGCTGCCACAAAGGCAGGCCCTGCGACCATGGACCGGGTCCATGGGCAACTCAGCTGCGGTGCACCCCGCTCCACCATTTCGTCGCCATGTGGGAACCCTTCCACTGCGCGGCACGCAGGGATGAGGCCCGGGGCGCCTATATAAGGAGCAGGAGTGCCACCGTAGCGAGGGATCGATCGATCACTCATCCATTGACACCCTACGATAGCTTAGCCAAACCCAGCGTGCCCGAGGAGGAAGAAGGCCCGAACCTTCCCCCTCCGAGCTCCGCACTGCCTCGCGAGGGCCAGCGGCAAGCTCTTTGTACTATAGCCCCTAGTGAGCAATACAGACAAGCAGGAGTAGCGGTTTTACCTCACCCTGAGGGCCGTGAACCTGGGTACGGGCCGGAGTCCATCTCTGTCGTGCTGTTCCTCTACAGGCTCGACGAGCACCGTCGCCGAGCCGGCTGTGTGTTGTTGACCAACGTGTTCAGTCCCCATCACGAACTTCTCCCCCGAGAGTGGTTATCCCTGTTCCGTGGGAATCCCACATCGACAGGGCCCACACCACGTGGCCGTGCAGCCAGGAAGGGAGCCGCGCCACCACATGGTGTGGCCGCCTCGTGGCCCCTCTCCGTCTCCTCTTCGGTGTTCTGGAAGCTCCCGAGAAAAATAGGGACTTTGGCTTTTGATTCGTCCAATTCCGAGAATATTTCCTTAACAACTTTTCTGAAACAAAAAACAGCAGAAAACAGGGAACTGGCACTGTGGCATCTTGTTAATAGGTTAGTTCTAAAAAATGCATAAAAACCATATAAAGTGTATATAAAACATGTAGCAATTGGTATAATATAAGCATGGAACATAAGAAATTATAGATACGTTGGAGACGTATCAAGCATCCCCAAGCTTAGTTCTACTCGTCCCGAGTAGGTAAAACGATAACAAGAAAAATTTCCGAAGTGACATGCTTTCACACAATCTTGATCATATAATAATGTAATGCATGTAAATTGAGATCAAATGAATAAGAGCTGTAGTTTATATTGATATCAAATGAGTAATGTATAAATAAGTAGGAAGAACAAAGTAAAACTTTCAATGAATCAGTACTAAAGAACAATCAACCGTGCATAGTAGATATTAAAGATGATTTAAGCTTCAAGAACAACAATATAATCATCTAATGTAGCAAACACTCATGCAACTTTATGTTAGGATCAAGTCAAGCAATAACAATATGCACGTAGAAAATCATCTCTCTATTTGTTCACTTAAAAGCAAGCAAGCGTTCAGCGTTGGTTCCTGGCACCAGGATGTTGTGGCTAAAAGAATGTTAAGGGGGGTTTGGAAGGCCAACGGAAGAAAGTCTCACAAAGCTGAAAGTGATCATTAGACAAGAGGAAGTCTTATAATCGAAGCTATGCAAGGAGTAGTGATTGCCACACAACGGATGCACATAGAGCTATAAGTGAATGAAAGCTCTCCAATGGAACTAGTGGGGGTGCATCCAACTTGCTTGCTCATGAAGACCTAGAGCAGTTTTGAGGAGGTTCAGCATTGGAATATACAAGCCAAGTTCTATAATGTAAAGTTCCCCACATAGTTATGCAAGTAAAACATGAAAACTCTCTCATATGGAGTAAAGGTGCTAAACATGAGCACAAATAATGACTATGAATACTACAGGTGCTATAACATGAGCACAAGTGTGGATAAAGAGTAGTAATGTTGCCCCCTTTTTTATTTTTCTTTCTTTCTTTTTTTCCTTTTTTCTATTTTTTTTACTTTTTCTGTTTCTCTTTTCGATGGCCTCCGTGGCTCTTTTCACTTTTAGGGGCAAACATTCTAATATGACAACACACTTTTGGTACAAGTAACTCATAAGGAATAAAACATAGTGTATGAAACGGTGCCTCTGCCAGTGTAGCAGGATATGCAATGATCTAGCGTAACATGGGTAAAACCACACATCAGCTGCAAAGAATCATGCAAGGCAATATATAAATGATAAATGACAACAAGTCATGTAATGTAAGATGGAAGTTGCATGGCAATATATCTCGGAACAGCTATGGAAATGCTGTAGTAGGTAGGTATGGTGGGTGTTTTGAGGAAGATATTTGGCTTATGTGTAGGAGAACATGATGAAGATCTCCCACGAGTTTGGATGTACCCGCGAAGTATGCACCAACTCTCAATGTGAGAAAGGGCAATGCAAAGTACCGAAGAGGCTAGCAAATATGGTGGTGGAAGTGCCATGAAAACCGCAGCTTAGAACTCACAAACAAAAAGATTCCAACTAGAAATATGATCTTATAAGGCATAATGAAAATCACTCCATGAGAGACTGTGGCATATGAACAAGTCACTGTTGGGACCCCGACCGTAGCGCATAACACAAAGTCATTACGGTTGTTTTTAACATTACAAGTCATATATCATTATGCTATCAACTGGATATTTAAGTGTGGCACAGCTTCAAGTTTTCTAGACCAACCATTAATCATTCTACTTTACTAAACCATCATGTTTACCATTAAGCATATTAATATCTCAAAACAACATTAATGATTCAAGTGACACAATTTAACGATCTACAAGATTATGTATCATTTCATCATACCATCTACCACATTTAACATTTTCTGTTCCTAACCAAACACCAATCAACTTATCTAAAAATAAACTCTCCAAGTATTTAACAATGAAAGAAGAGAGTATAACATAAGAAAACTAACAGGTCTAACAAGAGATGCATGAAAACGAGAGCTGAAAGTAATGAAGTAACATAGAAGAATACTCAACAAATAATAGTGAAGAATACGAGTATTCATAAGAAAAAGCGGAGCGTGTCTCTCTCCCACAACGGAATGCTAGCATCCAATTTATTCTGAGAATGAAAATAACAAAAACAAAAACAAACAGACGCTTCAAGCAAAGCACATAAGATGTGTCAGAATTAAAATATAGTTTCACTAGAGAGGACTTGATAGTTTGTTGATGAAGAAGGGGATGCCTTGGGCATCCCCAAGCTTAGACGCTTGAGTCTTCTTGAAATATGCTTGGGTGACCCACGGGGACATCCCCAAGCTTAGGCTCTTTCATCTTCTTGATCACATCACATCATCCTTCTCTCTTGATCCTTGAAAACTTTCTCCACACCAAAATCAAAGTAAACTTCATTAAAGGGTTAGTGCATAATCAAAAATTCTCATATTCTTAATGGACAAAACCATTACACATGCTACTGGACATCAGCTACAGCCACTGGTATTTTAAGGAACAAATGGATCCATTCAAAAACAGCAAAAGGAGCAATGCAAAATAAATGGCAGAATCTGTCAAAAACATAACAGTCCGTAAAGACGAATTTTTTCGAGGCACTTAACTTGCCCAAATCAGAAAACTCAAAACTAATGAAAGTTGCATACATATCTGAGGATCACGCACAAAAAATCTCAGGTCATTTTGATTTTTCTGTTAATTCTTACGAATTAAACGGTGGACAGAAGAAAAACTGTTCCTGTGCAGGAATCCAAATCTAGCATCAACTTCCTACTAGAGGCTTTACTTGACACAACAATGCAATAAAATAAAGATACAAAGGAATTGCATGTTCCTTGACTCAAATAAAAGAAAAATAACAGAAATAAAATATTGGGTTGTCTCCCATAAGTGATTTTCTTTAAAGCCTTTTAGCTAGGCAAGTAGATTTTTATGATGCTCTCATAAAAATGAGTGTTGAAAAACAAAGGAGAGCATCAAGAGGTAAACATCAAACACATTTAAGTCTAACCCACTTCCTATGCAAAGGAATCTTATAATAGGATAAATTATTGAAACATAAAGACACTATCATTGAAAGATGAAACAAATGCAACTTCAAATCCTCCAACATAAAGAGAGTTGTTTTAGTAACTTGAAACTTTTACAACCGTATTTTCCTCTCTCATAATAACTTTCAGTAGCATCATTGATAGATTCAACAATATAGCTATCACCTAAAGCATTCTTATCATGATCCATAAGCATAATAATATTATTACTCTCCACATAAGCATAATCAATTTTATTAATAACAGTGGGAGTAAAACTATCACATCCATCATTGTAATCATCATAAATTGGAGGCATAGAATAATCATAATTAGTTTTATCCTCAATAGTAGATGGACTGAAAATATCATATTCATCATTGTAAACATCATATATATGAGGCATATCATAATCAACATAAACCATATCCTCAATAGTAGGTGGACTGAAAATATCACAATGATTATAATTATCATATATTGGTGGCAAAGTATCATCAAAGAAAATTTTCTCCTCAAAACTTGGGGGACTAAGAATAACATATTCATCAAAAACGGCTTCCCCAAGCTTAGACTTTTCCGTAGCATTAGCAATAATGGTGTTCAAAGAATTCATACTAATAACATTGCTACCATCACGCAAATAATTTTCCATAGGTTTTTTAATTTTCTGTTCAAACACATCATGTCCTAACTGAAGATAAATTTCATAGAGCTCTCTATTTTTTTTCCATTAAGCCTAACTAGTGAAATAAAAACAAGAGACAAAAAGATAAAATTGCAGAATCTAAAGGAGATACCTTCCAACGTTTACCTCCCCGCCAACGGCGCCAGAAAATAGCTTGATGTCTACGCACGCTTCAATTCTTGTAGACAGTGTTGGGCCTCCAAGAGCAGAGGTTTGTAGGACAACATCAAGTTTCCCTTAAGTGAATCACCCAAGGTTTATCGAACTCAGGGAGGTAGAGGTCAAAGATATCCCTCTCAAGCAACCCTGCAATTAAGATACAAGAAGTCTCTTGTGTCCCCAACACACCCAATACACCTGTCAGATGTATAGGTGCACTAGTTCGGCGAAGAGATAGTGAAATACAAGTAATATGGATGATTATAAGTAGTAATTGCAATCTGAAATAAAAATGGCAGCAAGCAAACATGTAGCAGAACAGGTTGTAAACGGTGTTTCAATGCTTAGAAACAAGGCCTAGGGATCATACTTTCACTAGTGGACACTCTCAACAATGACATCAAAGCTGAATAATAAATACTACTCTCAAACACTCTCTTGTTGGATGATAAACACCATTCACTGCGTAGGGCTACAAGAGCACCCTCAAAGTATGAGTAAACACACACCACAACGTCATAAAGGAATCACACACGGTGCGCACACTGTCACCTTCACAACCGTGAATAACCCCGGAGTTCATATTAAAGTAACCTCTAGAGTGCATAATAGATAAAGAGTAACATCACATATTCAACTAGATTACAAAGCTCATGATCACATAAAGATCACACCATGGCAGAGAGAGATAAACCACATAGCTACCGGTAGAGCCCGCAGCCCCGGGGGAGAACTACTCCCTCCTCATCATGGGAGTCAGCAGCGGCGATGAAGATGGTGGTGGAGTTGATGGAGATGACTCCGGGGGCAATTCCCCGTCCCGGCAGGGTGCCGGAACAGAGACTTCTGTCCCCCGAAACTTGTCTTCGATGGCGGCGGCGCAGCGGAACTCTTCTCTGGAAAACGACGATTGTTTTAGGGTTTTCATGTTGGGGGCATTATATGGGCGAAAGGGCGACGTCGGTGGGCGCCCGAGGGGCCCACACCACGTGGCCGCGCGGCCAGGAAGGGAGCCGTGCCACCACATGGTGTGGCTGCCTCGTGGCCCCTCTCCGTCTCCTCTTCGGTGTTCTGGAAGCTCCCGAGAAAAATAGGGACTTTGGCTTTTGATTCGTCAAATTCCGAGAATATTTCCTTAACAACTTTTCTGAAACCAAAAACAGCAGAAAACAAGGAACTGACACTGTGGCATCTTGTTAATTGGTTAGTTCCAGAAAATGCATAAAAACCATATAAAGTGTATATAAAACATGTAGCAATTGGTATAATATAAGCATGTAACATAAGAAATTATAGATACGTTGGAGACGTATCACACACCATGTGGTGGCACGACAGAGGGGGGAGCCGTGCCGCCACCAGGTGTGGCTGGCCTGTGGCCCTCCTCCATCTCCTCTTCAGTGTTCTGGATGCTTCCGGGGAAAATAGGGAATTTGGATTTTGTTTCGTGCAATTCCAAGAATATTTTCTTAACAACTTTTCTGAAACCAAAAACAGCAGAAAAACAGGAAATGGCACTGTGGCATCTTGTTAATAGGTTAGTCCCAGAAAATGCATAAAATGATATAAAGTGTATATAAAACATGCAGCAATTGGTATAATATAATCATGGAACAAAAGAAATTATAGATACGTTTGAGACGTATCAGATATCCCTCTCAAGCAATCCTGCAATTAAGATACAAGAAGTCTCTTGTGTCCCCAACACACCCAATACACTTGTCAGATGTATAGGTGCACTAATTCGGTGAAGAGATAGTGAAATACAAGTAATATGGATGATTATAAGTGGTAATTGCAATCTGAAATAAAAATGGCAGCAAGCAAATATGTAGCAGAACTGGTTGTAAACGGTGTTTCAATGCTTAGAAACAAGGCCTAGGGATCATACTTTCACTAGTGGACACTCTCAACAATGACCACATAATTGAATAAATAAATACTACTCTCAAACACTCTCTTGTTGGATGACAAACACCATTCATTGCGTAGGGCTATAAAAGCACACCCCAAAGTCTGAGTAAACAAACACCACAACGTCATAAAGGAGTCACACACGATGCGCACACTGTCAACTTCACACCGTGGAGAGTAACTCCGGAGTTCATATTAAAGTAACCTCTAGAGTGGCATAATAGATAGAGAGTAACATGTACTTATTCAACTAGATTACAAAGCTCATGATCACATAAAGATCACACCATGGGAGAGAGAGATAAACCACATAGCTACCGGTAGAGCCCTCAGCCTCAGGGGAGAACTACTCCCTCCTCATCATGGGAGTCAGCAACGGCGATGAAGATGGTGGTGGAGTCGATGGGGATGGCTCCGGGGGAAATTCCCCGTCCCGGCAGGGTGCCGGAACAGAGACTTATGTCCACCGAATCTTGTCTTCGATGGCGTCGGAGCTACGGACCTTTTCGTGGATGGAGGCGGATTGATTAGGGTTTCTCGCGTCGGGGGCAATATATGGGCGAAAGGGTGATGTCGGTGGGCGCCCGAGGGGTCCACACCACATGGTGGTGCGGCTAGAGGGGGAGCCACGCCACCACATGGTGTGTCTGCCTCCTCGGCCCCCTTCGTCTCTTCTTCTGACTCTGTGTCGTGTCGGGAAAAATAGGAACTTTGCCTTTTGTTTCGTCCAATTCCGAGAATATTTCCAGAACAACTTTTCTGAAACAAAAAACAGTAGAAAACAGGAACTGTCACTGTGGCATCTTGTTAATAGGTTAGTCCCAGAAAATGCACAAAATGATATAAAGTGTATATAAAACATGTAGCAATTGGTATAATATAAGCATGGAACGATAGAAATTATAGATACGTTTGAGACGTATCAAGCATCCCCAAGCTTAGTTCTACTCGTCCCGAGTAGGTAAAACGATAACAACAAATAATTTCTGTAGTGACATGCTTCACACAATCTTGATCAAATAATATTGTAAGGCTCATGTTATGAATAAAGTGACTCAAGGCAATGGTCTATAGTTTGCTAGCAAATAGACAAGGAGTAAACAACTGAATCATATAAGTAAAAACTTTTCATGCATAGTACTTTCAAGACAAGCATCAAAAAGTTTTGCATGAGAGTTAACTCATAAAGTAATAGTTTCTAAGTAAAAGAGCATTGAAGCAACACATAAGAAGTTTTAAGTTTTAGCATTGGATTTCAACTTGTAACATGTATATCATAAAGATAGTTGTCAACACAAAGAAATATAATATGTGCAATAAGTAAGCATGTAAGAATTATTGCACACAAAGTTGACACCAGTGTTTGCTTCTAAGATAGAAAGAAGTAGCTAAACTGACTCAACATAAAGTAAAAGAAAGGCCCTTCGCAGAGGGAAGCAGGGATACAAACATGTGCTAGAGTTTTTTTAGTTTTTATAGGTTTTTGAAATCATATAGAGAGCATAAAAGTAAGTTTTTGAGAGGTGTTTGTTGTTGTGAACAAATGGTAGTGGGCACTTCTACCCCCCTTGTCAACCAGACTTTCAAGAGCGGCTCGCATTGAAGCACTATATCATCCTTCTTATTCTCTTTTGTTTACACATGCATATTTTATAAAAACTGGTTTGACACTCCTCCCCACCATTGCTTACACAATACATGGCTAACAAAATCGTCGGGTGCCTTCCAACAATCACATACCATGGAGGAGTGTCTATATTAAATTGTATAACACTTTGAAGCATAATAAATTTTTGCAAACCATGTGAAGAGAATGATGGTTAAAGTTGTAATTAATTGGGACTGGGCACCCCATTTGCCAGCTCTTTTTGCAAAGTTAATGGATAAGCGGATGTATATTCCACTAGTCAGGTTGTGAAAGTCTGTCTAAAAGCAAATGACAAGGTTGATATCGAAAACACCACATACTTCCTCGTGAGCTAATAAACATTGACACAAATAAGGGATAATAAGTTTTGAATAAAGATAGCACAAGAAGTATTTGCTTGGAATGACAGAAAATATCATGTAGTAGGTAGGTATGGTGGACACAAATGGCATGGGTTTTGGCTAAAGGTTTTGGATGCATGAGAAGAATTCCTCTCTATTCAAGGCTCTGGCTAGCAAGGTTGTTTGAAGCAAATACAAGATGACAACTGGCACAACAAGACTTACATAAAAACATGTTGCAAGCATTATAGAACTCTACATTGTCTTCCTTGTTGTTCAAACACTTTTACTAGAAAATATCTAGACCTTAGAGATACCAAACATGCAAACCAAATTTCAACAAGCTCTACGGTAGTTCTTCACTAATAGGTTTTTAACTACATGATGCAAGAGCTTAAACATGATCTACTTGAGAGCGCAAAACAATTGCCAAGCACGACAACATACAAGACAATGATCTATAAGAACATAAACTTATTTAAACTTATTTAAACATAAACTCTCCAAGTAATTAACAATGAAACAAGAGAGTATTTCATAACTGCTATGGCTTTCAGCTTTCGCCATAAACATAAAACAATAAGTGTTGCGACTTTCAGCTTTCGCCATAAACATAAAAGATAAGTGCTGAGGCTTTCAGCTTTCGCCATAAAAATAAAAGAATGCTAGGATCCAATTTATTCAGCAAATGAAAATAACAAAGAAAAAATAAAAGCAAACAGACGCTTCAAGTAAAGCACATAAGATGTGAAAGAATTAAAATATAGTTTCACTAGAGATGACCTGATAGTTTGTTGATGAAGAAGGGGATGTCTTGGGCATCCCCAAGCTTAGACGTTTGAGTCTTCTTGAAATATGCTTGGGTGACCCACGGGGGCATCCCCAACCTTAGGCTTTTCACTGTTCTTGATCACATCATATCATCCTCTCTCTTGATCCTTAAAAACTTCTTTCACACCAAACTAAAAGTAATCTTCATTAGAGGGTTAGTGCATAATCAAAAATTCTCATATTCTGCATGGACACAATCATCACCAATGCTACTGGACATTAGCTACAGCCACTGGTATTTTGTGGAGCAAAAATATCCGCTAAAAAACAATAAAAGAAGCAATGCAAAATAAATGGCAGAATCTGTCAAAAACAGAACAGTCCGTAAAGACGAATTGTTTCGAGGCACTTACCTTGCTCAGACCAGAAAACTTAAAACTAATAAAAGTTGCGTACATATCTGAGGATCACGCATAAAATATATCAGGTCATTTTGGTTTTTGTTGGAATTTCAAACGAATTAAACGGTTGACAGCAGAAAATCTATTTCTGTGCAGAAATCCAAATCTAGCATCAACTTCCTACTAGAGGCTTTGCTTTACACAACAATGCGATAAAATAAAGATACAAAGGAGTTGTTACAGAGGTAAGCATGCTCCTTGACTCTCCCACAAGCGCTTTTTTCAAAGCCTTTTAGCTAGGCAAGGAGATTTTTATGATGCTCTCATAAATATGAGAGTTGAAAAACAAAAGAGAGCATCAAGAGGCAAACATCAAACACATTTAAGTCTAACCCACTTCCTATGCAAAGGAATCTTGTAATAGAATAAATTATTGAAACTAAAGCAACTAGCATAGAAAGATGAAACAAATGCAACTTCAAAACTTCCAACAAAAAGAGAGATGTTTTAGTAACTTGAAAACTTTTCCAACCGTATTTTCCTCTCTCATAATAACTTTGAGTAGCATCATTGATAAAATCCACAATATAACCATCACATGAAACATTCTTATCATGATCCATATGCATAAAAGTATCATTATTTCCCTCATAAGAAAAGTTCTTCTCATTAATAACAATGGGAACAGGATCATCATAAAGAACTCGAGCATGATAGACAAGTTGTATATTAAAGGAATGGGTTTTAGTAATCCCTCCATAGCTATGACAAGTTTCATGAGGATGATTGTAATTATAACCTATGTCATAGTATTCTTTATAATTATCAAAGACTGGAGGCATAATATCATCATAAGCAATAGAATAGTTATCCTCCAAAGTGTGTTTATTTGTAAACATATCATCATTTTTACTAGAAGGAGAGGTATCAAATATATAATAATTAGTAGCAAAAGGATTTTCAAACACCTCATCCCCAAGCTCAGAGCTTTCTATATCATCATGGGAAGAAACATGGATAGTAGTAATAGTATAACAATTATTATCATCATCATTTTCAGAATTAGTATCCCAGAGATCTTCAATATCAAAAGTAGTGTGCTTTTCCCAATCATGATCACTAATATAAGTAACAGGCATAGGTTCATCATCGAGTTCAGAATCATCGAATTCAGAATTATAAGAATCAATTATAATAGGAGCAACATGTTTGGGAGAAGATACCGTTTCCTCTCTCCTTTTACTCCTCTTCTTCTTCCTCTTTCCCTTTTTCTTCTTCTTTTCCTCTTTAGGAGGGAGAGGCTTGAAAGGAAGCTTCTCCACATAACCTGGTTTAGTATTAGAGACAATGGAAGAAACTTGGGGGGCTTCCTCTCTTTCATTAATAAGAACAAAACACATATTAGTCCTGTCATACTTTGGTAAAGTCTCATCCTTTATAATATTTTGTATGTAGGTGTTAGCATGGCAATTATTAACACAATAGAGATAACATCCATGCAACACACTATTCATATCAAGATCACTCATATCTAACAAAGAAGTTTTTCTTGATAACTCTTCACACCCCAAAAATAATGTAAGTTCATCATGTTGATTAGGAGTGATCATGTTATCACAATACAAATTTGCAGTACTCATTGGATTCGAAAGGCTATTATCATGACCTGAACATTGAAAATTGAAATGACCCACTTTATAGCAAAGTTCACAAATAAAAGGATGGAGGGCACAAACTTTTTCACCAAGATCTCTTAGAGCCTTGTGCCACGTTCTAGGTTTTTCATTCCTATGATGGATACAATATTCATCTTCGATTTGATTATTTTCACAAGGTCTAAGTGCTCCACAAAAATTAACATGCTTATAAGAAATAGTATTTTCAGAAGTTTGAGCATGTTTATTGCAATCATTAACAACAATTTCATTTCCCATGCAAGTATCTTTGAAAGGTTCATGATACACGTCCAAATTTTCTTTAGGAACATTAATATGAGAAGCAAAGGTTCTACAACAATCAACAATAATTTGAGAATCAAGACCATATTTAGCACTAAGCTCTTGAAAACCAGCAGTTTCAGCGAAAGACTTAATGCAATCATATTCATAGTTTATAACTGATTCTTTACCTTTGTCATTCTCCCAATCTTCAGAATTGTTTTGAATTCTTTCAAGAAGATCCCATCTAGTTTCAACCTTCTTACTTGTGAAAGAACCCTCTGAACAGGCATCTAGATAATCCTTGCAATGACCTGAAAGCCTTGCATAAAAAATATTAACAATTATTTTCTCAGGAAGCTCATGGTTAAGACATTTGAGTATTAATGTTTTCAGCCTTCCCCAAGCTTGAGCAATGCTTTCTCCATCACGAGGCCAAAAATTAAAAATGTAATTCCTATCTAAATACAATTCATAAGGAGGATAAAATTTAGAGTAAAAGAGATATTCAAGCTCCTTCCATTCCAAATGATGAGAATCATCTAATAGCTCATACCACCCCCTTGCTTTGTCCTTAAGTGACACGGGAAATAATTTCTTCAAGGCATTTTCTCTTGATAAACCTGCAACTTTAAACAACTCACAAAGATTTTTTAGTTTGAACAAGTGGTCACTTGGATGGACTGTTCCATCCCCTGCATAAGGTTCATCCATAACCATTTGAACAATTTCCATAGGTATTTCAAAAGCAATACTTTCAGTAGATGGATTTAGAATATCACAAGCATCATTAGAATTATCACATATTGGAGACAAAGCATTATCAAGGAAAAACATTTCCTCCAAAGCTGAGGAGCAAAAAAGATGATTTTTATATAAACTAGCTTCCCCAAGCTTAGGATTTTCCATAGCATTAGAAATAATGGTGTCCAAAGAATTTATACTAATAACATTACTACCATTATTATGCAAACAAACTTCCACAGGTTTTTAAATTTTCTCTTCAAAAGTATCATGTCCTAATTCAATATAAATTTCATCAAGATCCCTAATTTTTTTTATGTTTTCCATTTAGCCTAACTAGTGAAATAAAAACAAGAGACAAAAAGATAAATTTGTAGAATCTAAAGGAGATACCTTCCAACACTTACCTCCCCGGCAACGGCGCCAGAAAATAGCTTGATGTCTACGCACGCTTCTATTCTCGTAGATAGTGTTGGGCCTCAAAGAGCAGATGCTTGTAGGACAGCAGCAAGCTTACCTTAAGTGAATCACCCAAGGTTTATCGAACTCAGGGAGGTAGAGGTCAAAGATATCCCTCTCAAGCAACCCTGCAATTACGATACAAGAAGTCTCTTGTGTTCCCAATACACCCAATACACTTGTCAGATGTATAGGTGGACTAGTTCGGCGAAGAGATAGTGAAATACAAGTAATATGGATGATTCTAAGTGGTAATTGCAATCTGAAATAAAAATGGCAGCAAGCAAACATGTAGCAGAACAGGTTGTAAATGGTGTTTCAATGCTTAGAAACAAGGCCCAGGGATCATACTTTCACTAGTGGACACTCTCAACAATGACCTCATAATTGAATAAATAAATACTACTCTCAAACACTATCTTGTTGGATGACAAACACCATTCATTGCGTAGGGCTATAAAAGCACACCCCAAATTCTGAGTAAACAAACACCACAACTTCATAAAAGAGTCACACACGATGCGCACACTGTCAACTTCACACCGTGGAGAGTAACTCCGGAGTTCATACTAAAGTAACCGCTAGAGTGGCATAATAGATAGAGAGTAACATCTACTTATTCAACTAGATTACACAGCTCATGACCACATAAAGATCACACCATGGGAGAGAGAGATAAACCACATAGCTACCGGTAGAGCCCCCAGCCTCGGGGGAGAACTACTCCCTCCTCATCATGGGAGTCAGCAACGGCGATGAAGATGGTGGTGGAGTCGATGGAGATGGCTCCGGGGGCAATGCCCCGTCCCGACAGGGTGCCGGAACAGAGACTTTTGTCCCCCGAAACTTGTCTTCGATGGCGGCGGAGCTACGGACCTTTTTGTGGATGGAGGCGGATTGATTAGGGTTTCTCGCGTCGGGGGCAATATATGGGAGAAAGGGTGATGTCGGTGGGCGCCCGAGGGTCCCACACCATATGGTGGCGCGGCCAGAGGGGGAGCCGCGCCACCACATGGTGTGGCTGCCTCCTCGGCCCCCTTCGTCTCTCCTTCGGACTCTGTGTCGTGTCGGGAAAATAGGAACTTTGCCTTTTGTTTCGTCCAATTCCGAGAATATTTCCAGAACAACTTTTTTGAAACCAAAAACAGCAGAAAACAGGAACTGACACTGTGGCATCTTGTTAATAGGTTAGTACCAGAAAATGCATAAAAATGCTATAAAGTGTATATAAAACATGTAGCAATTGGTATAATATAAGCATAGAACGAAAGAAATTATAGATACGTTTGAAACGTATCAGAGTTATCAACGATAATCCCCCTTTTTGACAAAAGATTTTCAAGGGAAAAGACAAAGAACCAACCACACTCACTCACTCAGTCTGTCTCTAACACAAACACAGATAGACACTACACACACGTTCGGAGAAGCAAGATAGAATATTGATCCTCCTCTAACACGAACCAACCAACACTCACTCACTCAGTCTCTCTCTAACACAAAAACATATAGACACATATACACACACGTTCAGACAAGCACGACAGACTAATGATCCTCCTCTAACACGAACCAATCAACACTCACTAACTCAATCTCGCTCTAACATAAACACCGACAAACACACATACACACACACTCAGACAATCATGACAGACTAATGACAGATAAAGCTTATAGACAAACACAAACAGTAACACACGCGTGCGAACACACACATTCAGACAAGCATGACAGAATAATGATAGACAAAGCACATACTAAAATTCAGATGAATGATAAATAAGCCGACTATAATGACTAACACACACACTCACAGGTCCACATACAAACACACACTCAGCTAAAAGAGACATACAAAAATTAAGACAAACATGCAACAGAAAAGTAATTACTAATTCAAATAAAATATACAAATTAAGACACGAATGACAAGAGTAAAATTCAGATGAATGACTAAGGATGGAATTCAGATAACAGAGACAAAAATAATACATTAAGAAAAAAGGCTGAAAATAAAATTCCAGTAAAGACATGACTAATTCAGACAAGACAAGTCGTATCAAAATAAGATGAATGACAAGACAAACAACAATAAAACAGTAAGACAAAATTCAGACAACAAAAATAAATTAAAGACAAGACTAATTCAGACATGACATACAATATCACAGAGTAAAATTCAGAGGAATGACTAAAATAAAAGATGCTCAACACAAAAATAACTTCAAGTCGTCGTCTTGAATGGTTCCTTGGAACAAAAGAACTAGCAAATCTCATTCTGATGATGCAAAATCAGAAGGCCAAAGCACAAGGTCCTAGTAGTTGTGGCAAAAAAAATTAATACACAAAATTAAACATATGAAAAAAACCTGAGAAATTCAACAAGGTTAAATAAATTATTTATCGGACTGGAAAATTCAGTTACCATTGTGGTTGTGGAAGAAAACCCTGATACAATATTGGACCCTTATGTTCATAATGTCATGATATGAAAATAACTGCCTAAGGTCAACAAATGACTTCCATCACTCCAAGAATTTCATTGAAAAAACTCCACAATCAAGCCGAAGTTTGAAGAAAAAACAAGAAAAAAAGAACAAATTTTTTAAAAAACTAATGAAAAAAATAGCTGCAAAAACTAGGAAATACCATATAATATACTTAACAAAAAGGGACAATCGTTTCGGTGCCCTACCTACCTCAGTTTTATCTGTTTGTGCCATACCCGCGTAGTTTCTCTCGTCCGTGCCCTGGCTGGCTCGCAAATAGCCCGCGGACGGCCAAACGCTCTGTTACCCTCTGGTCAACCGTCACTTGGCCTGATTAGTGGGGTCGGCCTGGCGCGGCTCGGTTGGAATTTCGTGGGGTCGGCTAGTGTGCGGCTCGGTTGGGATTTCCTGTGGTCGGCGCGTGGGGCCGGGGCACTTGTTTAATCAAGGGATACCGCCGATGGGGCCCACGTGGTCTTTCTTCCCTGGCTCACTGCTACCGCCGAGAGAACCCCCGAGGAACCCCCAAGAACAGAGCAATAGGAGTTGGATTCAGTGCGGAGAGCAGGGTGATTGAAGGCGCAAAGGAGCTCCATCGCTATCGCCATTCCCGTCGCCCGCCCGTCTCCCGTCGCCCGTCGAGGAGGGACAAGCAAGGAGCTCCATCGCCATCGCCACTGTACGGCCGCCTTCGCCGTTTGGGGTTTTTTGATCGCCGACGGTTCCAGCTGCAGTCCATCAACCCCATTTCGATGGTCAGTGCTATCTTCTCTACATGTTTCATTTTATTGTTTGGTGCATTATATGTGAGTAGATTTGATTTTCTATTTGGCTTGCGGAATGGGGAAAAACCCCAGGTTCCACCTGTTTATCTGGTTCTAAATTTCATTTGTTAAAATAGGATTCCGATAGCGATGTCGTCGATCACTGTGCTATGTGCCTTTACGAAGCAACTTTCTGTCGCACACTAACTCGTCGTTCCAATACTTTCAAAGTCCCGATTGAATACGGTTACAAAATGGCCGTTGTAAGTATTGCCTTTCAAATTCGAGGGAATGTCATTTGTTTTTCTTTCAATGAGTGTCTTCATAGTTTCTCCGGTTTTGTATTACATGTAGATTCTGCCATGCCCTTTAAGATATTTTCTAGAGAGCCGGGCAATTGGCCCTCATAAGAACTGGATGGAGGCTAGGTGTCCGAACGGAGACCAGTACTTCTTCTACCTAGATAGGTGGGTAATTGAAATTGAAACAGATCAGAGATATCTCTGTAAGCGGCTAAGTGATAGCCCGAACACCCATATGTACACGGAGATCTGTGGAACACAGTGGAGAGCACTATGTGAACGCTACGACATCGAGGAGGGCGATGTTGTCAAATTCACTTGGAATTAAGATCAGCATTTGTTCAATGTTGAAGTGACTAACGAGCACAATGCTGCAAAACCTTTTGTGCAACACACGGGTATGCTGGTTTGTGTTCTTTTTCTTACACATTGAGTAGTTTACAAGTTTTCTGAATGTCTTCCTCTCTTTGATCAGAGTTTGAACAGATTGACGGATGCTGCAAGCCAGCCCTCCTGTCGAGCATATTTCACGAACCGAGAGATGTCACCTATTCAGAAATGAATGCGATATCTCTCGCTTTATTCAAAGATGCCATGGAGGAGTTTGAAGAGATCCCTCAGTTCTACATGCGCAGGATTGAGAATGATTCTCTAGATGAAGTTTCTCTGGTATGATTCAAAGGTTTCGTATTCATTAACATTTTCTGAACTATTCTGTCATTTGAACTATTCTGATACGATGCTCATGTTATTTTGATAGCATCTCAAGATTGCGGTAGTAGATGGTTACGATGTTATTCCATCCCGTGATCGCATATTACGTCAAGTTCACGGAAAATCTCGTCTTTTGGCGAGAGACGATGTCGAGATCTTTGGATCATATCGAGTGGTCAACGACGAGGATTACATCGAGTTCACGAAGAACTGGGATCTATTCTGTGAGCAACTGGCGATTCGCTTTGGTGATCTCTACGTTATCAAGGTGATCGTCAAGGAGGAGTACATCGAGCTGACATTTGAGAAGGTCAGCGAAGACGTCGAGGGTCCCGACAAAGATATCGAGCAGTCGGACGAAGAGATTAGCGACCCCAGCGAAGAGATCGAGCAGTGGGCTGACGAGATGATGTCCAGCTTTGACGACGTCAAAGAAGAGACTGATTAATATTACTATGAGTTGTATTTTGGTCGGATGTATTTTGGTCGAACACCTTATGGGCGTGCTCTGGGCATGAACTGACGCGCTCTAGGCGCGCTGTGGCGCGCTCTGGCGCGCTCTGGGCGCGTTTTGTGCGCGCTCTGGGCGTCACCGTAATTATATTATGATGGATAAGCTTGCCTCCGGTCATTTGTTTCAAACTTTTATGTTGCAAGTCCAAAACCACTTCTCTTTACTCTTGAGTTCATACGACATAGTTTGAGAAACACAATTGATACATGCATTTCTCGTCAAAATGTACGTAGACCTTGTTTATCAACTTGAATCGTTAGTATATGACATAAGATGACTATGTGCGCAGGATTTTCCTTTTTTGAATGTTTTTTAATATTTGAAGCTCATTTCAAATTTCTGTCAAACCTAAGTTTGACCGACATTTAAACAAGTTTAAAACAAGAAAATGAAAAACTAAGCATGGATCCTTCTTAGTCACTCCAAAATGAAGCTTTTGTGAGGTTTTTGAAAATTTCATGTTGCAATTCCAAAACCACTTCTCTTCAACCTTAGACCTCATCGTTTGAGTTTTGCGATATCACATGAGATCCATGCCCTTCTCATTTTGAATGTATGTAGACCATATTTTTCAACTTGAGTCGCTAGTATATGACATAAGACGACTATGTGCGCAGTATTTTCCTTTTTTTTGATTTTTTTTGAATATTTGAATCTCATTTCAAATTTTGGCAACAAGTTTAAAACATGAAATTTGAAAAACGAAGCATCGATCCTTCTTAGTCACTTGAAAATGAAACTTGGACACTTTATCAAACTTTTCAAAACCCCGTTGAGTGCCTCCAAACCCCATTTGAACAATGACCGTCGATTTAACCCTAGCGCTGAACTGCAGCCGTTTGATCGTCCTCTAGAAGGAATCTGGCAGACTCGGGGCGATCCGGGAGAGGCTCATTCTGCGATCTGATTGGCTGTAACCCGTGTGAGAAGCTCATTCTGCACAACCCGTTCTATGTGTTCCAAATGAGCTCCAAAGGTAGGGTAAACGACCCCATTTCTAAGCAAAAAGGGTTGGTGGACTCGCAACAGCCGCACCGCCTCATGTGACCATTACACGCTCACCGCGGACCCACTATTTTCCTCCTCTTCATAGGCAGAGCATCCATCCTCTTTGGGCCATCTTCTTCTTCCTCTTCCTTCCTCTTCTTCCTCTCCGGCGATGAAGGGCAGCAGCAATGTCGAGCTCCTCCACTTCATCCCTTCGCCCCAATTGGCCAAAGCAGCCTGAGGTGATGTTGCCGCCATGTTCTAAATGCTCACGCAAGGAGCCACTGCTCCGTAAGGCTTGTACGCAAGGAAGCAACAAGGGGCGCGAGTATTTGAAATGCCAAAGCCTGCCACACGATGTAAATATCTTTCTCTCGTATCCTTTTGCTTTGATTTTTTCAGTGTTTTCAATTTCTTGCTCAGATCTGGGATTTAGGGTTCAAGTTAACTTTTTCAGAGGTTAGAACCATGCAACCATTTTCAGTGGTTGGATAAATACATTGCGCAGCTGATACGTCTCAAACGTATCTATAATTTCTTATGTTTCATGTTTATATTATATACCCATTGCTACATGTTTTATATGCATTTTATATGGTTTTTATGCATTTTATGGGACTAACCTATTAACAAGATACCACAGTGCCAGTTCCCTGTTTTGTGCTATTTTTGGTTTCAGAAAAGTTGTTAAGGAAATATTCTCGGAATTGCACGAAACAAAAGCCAAAGTCCCTATTTTTCTCGGAAGGATCCAGAACACCGAAAAGGGGACGGAGGGGGGCCCACGAGGCGGCCACACCTAGTGGAGGCGCGGCTCCCCCTTGGCCGCACCACCACGTGGTGTGGGCCGCTTGGGCGCCCACCGACGTTGCCCTTTTGTCTATAAATACCCCCCCCCCCCCCCCCCCCGACGAGAAAACCCAAAAGACCCAATCAGAAATCCACGAAAAGTTCCAGAGCCGCCGCCATCGTCAACCCTAGTTCGGGAGAGTTCAGAACCTCTTGCCGGAGAGGGAAATCATCACCGGAGGGCTCTACAACACCATGCCCGCCTACGAACTGATGCGTGAGTAGTTCATCCCTGGACTACGGGTCCATAGCAGTAGGTAGATGGTTGTCTTTTCCTTATGTGCTACCATGTTTAGATCTTGTGAGCTGCCTATCATGATCAAGATCATCTTTATGTAATCCTACATGTTGTGTTTGCTGGGATCCGATGAATATTGAGTACTATGTCATTTGCTTCATAATATATTATGTTAGTGTGTTATTTATGATCTTGCATGCTCTCCGTTGCTAGTAGATGCTCTGGCCAAGTAGATGCTTGTGACTCCAAGAGGGAGTATTTATGCTCGATAGTGGGTTCATGTCTTCATTTAATCTGGGTGAGTGACAGCAACCTCTAAGATTGTGAATGTACTGTTGCTACTAGGGATAAAACAGTAGTGCTTTGTCTAAGGATAATTGTATTACTTACATTACACATTTTGCCTAATGCAATAATCTGTTGCTTGCAACTTAATATTGAAAGGGGTGTGGACGCTAACCGAAAGGTGGATTATTAGTCATAGATGCGGTTGGAACGGTCTATGTATATTGTTGTAATGCCCAAATGAATCTCACACTAGACACCATGACTATAGTATATGCATCATTATGCAGTTCTTTATTTTGTCAATTGCCCAACTGTAATTCGTTTACCCGCATGTATGCTATTATTTATTTATGGAGAGACACCACTAGTGAACTGTGGACCCCGGTCCTTTTCTTTACATTGATAATACAACCTACTGCAAACTGTTACTTTCATTCTCTGCAAACAAACATCATTTTCCACACCATACGTTTAACCCTTAGTTTACAGCAAGCCGGTGAGATTGACAACCTCACTGTTTCGTTGGGGCAAAGTAGTTTGATAGTGTTGTGTGCAGGTTCCGCGTTGGTTATCGTAAACGGCGCCGCCAACAACCTTCAGAAGAGCATTCAACTCCTACTGGATTGATAACCTTGGTTTCATAACTGAGGGAAATTTGCTGCTGCACTACTTCACACCTTCCTCTTGGGGTTTCCCAACAATACACACCGGTGCATCAAGCTAATTTCTGGCGCCGTTGCCGGGGAGTTGGAGCACCTCTGCAAGGGGAGTCTCTCACTTCCAATCTTTTTATTTTGTTATTGTCTTGCTTAGTTTATTTTTATTACTGTCTTGTTTGCTTATTATTATTAAAAACATAAAAAAATAGTTTCTTGCATCTAGTTTATTTCGGTTTGTTATTATGTCTAATTCTTTACTTGCTATCAATGGATTCTCTATTTGATACAAAATATTATTGGCACGGTGGGTTCACGAAGGAACAACAAAATTATTATAAGGAATACCGCTTGTCTCAAAAAGGGAAATATTTATGGGAACAAATAAGTAGATTGAATTATTTTGCTAAGAACTTGTGTTCTACATATGATGAATCCTACTGCTTTAATGAATCTTTTTGTTGTAGAAGGCATAAACACCTCCCTTTCCAATGTGATTATAATGATAATGAAACCTTGGCTGCTTATGCTAAAGGAAACTATGAATTTTGTAATCTTGAACAAATTGAAGAATTTGTTGTTTTTAAGGGTGCCTATGAAATTGCTGGTTATATTCAAAATGATGATGCTCCTTGTAAAACTGAGAATTATGCTATACTTGGTTACTGTCTTGAATATTACAATGATAATCCTTATATCACTAAATTTCTTGAGAAAGCTTATTCTCCTGAACAACTTGCTTCCTTTCAGGAAACTATGGAAGAAGAAATTGCTGAACCTGAAAGCTCATTAGATGAAAAAGAGGAAGAGTGATGAACAAAAGGAGGATCTACCTTCTAATGATAGTAACTCTTTAACTCTTACATCAAGATGGGAATGGGCCGGGTCGACCCGCTGGGTCACTGGCCCGACCCAAAAAATAGAGGCCAATGGGCCAGCTGGGTCGGCCCCAAATAATATATGGGTCAGTGGAGCCGGCTCTGTGCGACCCGATGGATCAGGAGGGTCGACCCGTCAACTTCATCTCCTATCGTACAAATCACTGCCCAATCCCCGCCGGCCGCCTCCGACCTTATCTACCGCCGCCGTTGTTCCTATCCCTCCTGGCACCCCTCCCGCTCGTCGTCTCGGACGTACCCGACCATCTCTGCCGCCGCCGGCGTTCCTCCCGCTCCTCGCGCGCCTCCCGCTTCTGTGTGCCTCCCGTTGGCTATGTTGGTCGAGCTCGCCGTCCCGGTCGCCGCACAACTCACCGCCCTGTTCCTCTTCAGATTGTCCAAGTAGCCTTCCTGGTCGCATCCCGGTTGCCGTATGGCCGGCTTCCAGCGCCGCTGCTAGCCCGCTCTAGCCTCCACGTACATGCGCTCTTCAGACTTCAGTGGTTTCTGCACTTCTGTAGATTGAGTGTAGTTTCTGCCCTTTTGTCATTTCGTTGTAAGTTCACGATGGTGACAGAGGACATCCGAGACAGGTTAAACGTGTGTAGTTTCAGTATTCTCTCACATTCCAGGCATCACATTCCAGGCACACAATGGTGTTGAACTAGGCAGTATAGTTTCAGTATAGGTTCAGTATTAACTGCTTCTGAATATTGCTACCGTGACTGTTTGTAAGACTGGTGATTCCTATGCTAATTTGATCGGCCTATCTTAGCTGAAAATAGTCTTTTGTCTGACGGTAACATATCTGTAATGCTTATATTCTAGCAAAACTTGGGTCGACCCATGATACCCATTGGGTCGGCGAGGCCACAAGCATTTTATGAATGGGTCGACCCATGACCCGAGAATTGGCCTCAAGGCCACGGAGGGTGATACGTCTCAAACGTATCTATAATTTCTTATGTTCCATGCTTATATTATGCCACTTGTTACATGTTTTATATACACTTTTATATCATTTTATGCATTTTCTGGGACTAACCTATTAACAAGATGCCATAGTGCCAGTTGCCTATTTTCTGCTGTTTTTGGTTTCAGAAAAATTGTTAAGGAAATATTCTCGGAATTGGACAAACGAAACGTCAAAGTGCTTATTTTTCCCAGGAGGTTCCAGAACACCGAAGCGGACACGGAGGAGGACCCCGAGGGGCCCACACCCCCTCGTGGAGCGGGTGCCCCCCTGGCCGCGCGAGCACGGGGTGTGGGGCCCTCGAGGCCCCGCCGCTTTCGCCCTTTCGCCTACATATACCCCCCGACAAAATAACCCTACCTACGGAGGCCTTTTCCAGAGAAGAGTTCCGCTGTGCCGCCGCCATCGAAGACAAGATTCGGGGGACGGAAGTCTCTGTTTCGGCACCCTGCCGGGACGGGGAATTGCCCCCCGGAGCCATCTCCATCAACTCCATCGCCATCTCCATCGCCGTTGCTGACTCCTATGATGAGTAGTGAGTAGTTCTCCCCCGGTGCTGCAGGCTCTACCGGTAGCTATGTGGTTTATCTCTCTCTCCCATGGTGTTATCTTTATGTGACCATGAGCTTTGTAATCTAGTTGAATATGTGATGTTACTCTGTATCTATTATGCACTCTAGAAGTTACTTTAATATGAACTCCGGGGTTATTCACGGTTGTAAAGGTGACAGTGTGTGCACCGTGTGTGATTCCTTTATGACGTTGTGGTGTGTGTTTACTCATACTTTGAGGGTGCTGTTATAGCCCTACGCAATGAATGGTGTTTATCATCCAACAAGAGAGTGTTTGAGAGTAGTATTTATTATTCAGCTTTGATGTCATTGTTGAGAGTGTCCACTTGTGAAAGTATGATCCCTAGGCCTTGTTTCTAAGCATTGAAACACCGTTTACAACAAGTTCTGCTACATGTTTGCTTGCTGCCATTTTTATTACAGATTGGAATTACTACTTATAATCATTCATATTACTTGTATTTCACCGTCTCTTCGCCGAATTAGTGCACCTATACATCTGACAAGTGTATTGGGTGTGTTGGGGACACAAGAGACTTCTTGTATCTTAATTGCAGGGTTGCTCGAGAGGGTTATCTTTGACCTCTACCTCCCTGAGTTCGATATACCTTGGGTGATTCACTTAAGGGAAACTTGCTGCTGTCCTACAAACCTCTGCTCTTGGAGGCCCAACACTGTCTACGAGAATAGAAGTGTGCGTAGACATCAAGCTGTTTTCTGGCGCCGTTGTCGGGGAGGTAAGCGTTGGAAGGTATCTCCTTTAGATCCTGCAGTTATTACATTTTGTTTCTTGTTTTTATTTTCACTAGTTAGGCTAAATGGAAAACAACAAAAAAATTAGAGATCTTTATGAAATTTATATTGCATTAGGACATGATACTTTTGATGAGAAAATTAAAAAACCTATGGAAGTTTGTTTGCATAATAATGGTAGTAATGTTATTAGTATAAATTCTTTGGACACCATTATTGCTAAGGCTATGGAAAAGCCTAAGCTTGGGGAAGCTAGTTTAAATAAAAATAATCTTTTTTGCTCCTCAGCTTTGGAGGAATTATTTTGCCTTGATAATGATTTGCCTCCAATATGTGATAATTCTAATGATGCTTGTGATATTCTAAAGCCACCTGAAGAAATAGTGCCATTTAAAATACCTATGAAAATTATTGATCGTGTTATGGATAACCGCTATGTAGGGGATGGAACTGTCCATCATGGTGATCATTTGCTATTCTTACATGAATTATGCGAGTTGTTCAAGTGTGCAGGTATTTCAATGGACAAAGTTAAGAAGAAATTATTTTCTATCTCACTTGGTGGAAGAGCTGCGCATTGGTATAAATTGTTGAAGAATAGGCACTCTCTTGGATGGGAGGAAATTGTATCTCTCTTTTATTCTAAATTTTATCCTCCAAGTGAGATTCACCCAGATCGGAATTCTATATATAATTTCTGGCCTCATGAAGGAGAAAGCATTGCTCAAGCCTGGGGAAGGCTGAAAACATTAATTCTCAAATGTCCTAACCATGAGCTTCCTGATAAAATAATTGTTAATAATTTTTATGCAAGACTTTCAGGACATTGCAAGGATTATCTAGATTCCTATTCAGAGGGCTCTTTCACAAGTAAGAAGGTTGAAGCTAGATGGGATCTTCTTGAAACAATTCAAAACAATGCTGAATATTGGGAGAATGACAAAGGTAAAGAATCAGGTATAAACTATGATTATGATTGCATTAAGTCTTTCGTTGAAACTGCTGGTTTTCAAGAGCTTAGTGCTAAATATGGTCTTGATTCTCATATTATTGTTGATTATTTTAGAACCTTTGCTTCTCATATTAATGTTCCTAAAGAAAATTGGGACGTCTATCATGAACCTTTCAAAGACACTTGCATGAAAAATGAAATTATTGTTAATGATTGCAATAAACATGCTCAAACTTCTGAAAATACTATTTCTTATAAGCATGTTAATTTTTGTGGAATACATAGACCTTGTGGAACTAATCAAATTGAAGATGAATATTGTATCCATCATAGGAATGAAAATACTAGAATTTGGTATAAGATTCTAAGAGATGTTGGGGAGAAAGTTTGTGCCACCTATCCTTTTATTTGTGAACTTTGCTATGAAGAGGGTCATTTCGAATTTCAATGCTCAGGTTCTAATAAGGATATTGCAGGAGACTTTTGTGATAACATGATCACTCCTAATCAATATGATGAACTTACATTATTTTTGGGGTGTGAAGAGTTATCAAGAAAAACTTCTTTGTTAAATATGAGTGATATTGATATGAATGATGTGTTGCATGGATGTTATCTCTATTGTGTTAATAATTGCCATGCTAACACCTACATACAAAATATTATAAAGGATGGGACTTTACCAAAGTATGACAGGACTAATATGTGTTTTCATCTTATTAATGAAAGAGGGGAATTCCCCCAAGTTTCTTCCATTGTCTCTAATACTAAACCAGGTTATGTGGAGAAGCTTCCTTTCAAGCCTCTCCCTCCTAAAGAGGAAAAGAAGAATAAAAAGGGAAAGAGGAAGAAGAAGAAGAGGAGTAAAAGAAGAGAGGAAACGGTATCTTCTCCCAAACTTGTTGCTCCTATTATAGTTGATACTTATAATTCTGAATTTGATGATTCTGAACTTGATGATGAACCTATGCCTGTTATTTATATTAGTGATCATGATTGGGAAAAGCACAGTTCTTTTGATATTGAAAATCTCTGGGACACTAATTCTGAAAATGATGATGTTAATAATTGCTATGCTATTAGTACTATCCATGTTCCTTCCCATGATGATATAGAAAGCTCTGAGCTTGGGGATGAGGTGTTTGAAAATCCTTTTGCTAATAATGATTATATATTTGATGCCTCTCCTTCTAGTAAAAATGATGACATGTTTACAAATAAACACTGGAGGATAATTATTCTATTGCTTATGATGATACTATGCCTCCAGTCTTTGATAATTATAAAGAATACTATGACATAGGTTATAATTACAATTATCCTCTTGAAACTTATCATAGTTATAGAGGAATTACTCAAACATTCCTTTTAATATACAACTTGTCTATCATGTTCAAGTTCTTTATGATGATCCTGCTCCCCTTGTTATTAATGAGAAGAACTTTTCTTATGAGGAAAATAATGATACTTTTATGCATATGGATCATGATAAGAATGTTTCATGTGATGGTTATATTGTGGATTTTATTAATGATGCTGCTGAAAGTTATTATGAGAGAGGAAAATATGGTTGTAAAAGTTTTCAAGTTACTAAAACACCTCTCTTTATGTTGGAAGCTTTGAAGTTTTATTTGTTTCATCTTTCTATGATAGTTGCTTTATGTTTCAATAATTTATCCTATTACAAGATTCCTTTGCATAGGAAGTGGGTTAGACTTAAATGTGTTTGATGTTTACATCTTGATGCTCTCTTTCGTTTTTCAACTCTCATTTTTATGAGAGCATCATAAAAATCTCCTTGCCTAGCTAAAAGACATTAAAGAAAAGCGCTTATGGGAGACAACCCACGTTTTATTTCTGTTATTTTCTTTTATATTGAGTCAAGGAACATGACTACCTCTGTAGCAATTCCTTTGTATCTTTATTTTATCGCATTGTTGTGTCAAGTTAAGCCTCTAATAGTAAGTTGATACTAGATTTGGATTCCTGCGCAGGAACAGTTTTCTGCTGTCCACCGTTAAATTCATAACTCTTTACAGAAAAATCCAAATGACCTGATATTTTCTGTGCGTGTTCCTCAGATATGTATGCAACTTACATTAGTTTTGAGTTTTCTGATTTGAGCAAGTTAAGTGCCTCGAAAAAATCTGTCTTTACGGACTGTTCTGTTTTTGACAGATCACTACTAGATTTCCCCATATAGCCGAGGGCTAAAATCCCGTCGGTTATTTAAGTTCACCGTCGGATTAGCATATATCCGACCGTACACCGTCGGTTATGTCCCGTCGGCTATGCTCGGTCGGCCATTACCTGTAAAGCCGACGGTACTCTCGGCTATTACTTATACCGACGGTAAGAAGCCGACGGTGAGCCCGTCGTATATATTTTGTTCAGCAGCCGCCAACCGTGGCTCAACGGCGCCTATAACCGACGACGGTTACATATTTACCGATGGTAGCTTTATCCCGTCGGTATTCACAATAGTAGACGGTGAATCTGTCCGTCAATGATTAGTATAGCTGATAGGGTGCGCGGTACAGTCGATTAGAGCAATAGCCAACGCTCCACGTACGTCCGTTACCATTGCTTTTCAGGTATAGGTGTGAAGCACCGGCTATCCCGTAAAATTGCACTTCAGAGATGTTGCATTGTGCAAGACTCGGTATCAGCAGTTTATTTACGGACCGTATGCATTTCAGCACAATCTCAAAATGCATCACAAAACAAACAAGATTTATACCCAAATCACACAATCTTAATTAACCACCGAAATGGAAAAAAATCTACACATTTTGGTCCAAATACGTTAAACACTCATTAGAGCTACAGAACTTCATTTGGTTGAATGGCCTCTAAGAAGTATCTTCTATATATGCTGTCACGGGAGAAGTTCTCATCATTGTGACCACCTGGCACAATAGCTTCTCATTCCCTACAAAAATTACCGAACTAGTTGTGAGAAAAATGAAACATAAAAAATATAAGAAGGTACAACAAACTGAAATAATCTTTAAAAATGGCTAGATAAGTCGGACAAGTTAGAGAATTGTACAGACCAAAATATATTACTGTAATCAAGATGGAAAAAATAAGTGCTGCCACCACTCAACTTGTCTTTTCCTAGCAAATTTTTTACCTGCTAGACTAAAAGTGTAGCTTTAAATCTTTGTCAAGTTTAGCTGTTTCAACTTTACCACAACAAGAGGTAGATCATTTTAGAACCGAAATTTCATCGATGTGATATCTCAGCGGAGTGCTATTGCGCAGCAATATCTGACTAACTCTAAAAAACCTGACTCCAATTTTGTGATTTCATAAGTGCCCTATCTCCTACCTTGAATGAGATGGAGCAATATTTATCCTATATTTTCTACTATTTGGTGTTGAATATACTATAGTGTTCAAGAAAAAGTAAATAGCAAAATTGCTTGTCAATGATAACTCTGAAAGTATACCTTTGCTTCATTGTGATAGTGCCCAGAAATCAGAAATCTCACTCCAACATCCAGCTAACATCTGGCTCAGATGCTCCTTCAGTACTGTGAACAACTGCCATAGCACACACACACAATTACTTGTCAGCCTGCAGTATTTTTATACCAACTTATTCTGTTGTGTTTTCCTAATTAAAACTAGGTTTATGGATGCAACATGGTAAGTCCATGCACCGAAAAGACAGCAATAAATTGCTCATCTCAATTAAAAAATCATTTATGCAGAGAGTAAAACAAGACCCGTATGCTAAATTAGAAAAACGTTAATCAAACAATCGTAGCCTTTTGTAACTCTACTGACCGTAAGCATCGCCCCATCCAAGTCTGCTGCATCCGGTTCTCTGAAATGCAGTAAGTATCACAAATTAGTTAAAAGATGATGCTAGCATGATCTTCAGCTAGCACGTCTAAGTAAGGAAGACAAGTTTTAAAATTGAATCCCAATCCCAACAAGGTACATGTCACATATCTTGATCGAAAACTCCCAGGTGACCAACCACAATTCATCCCAACGAAATAAGCTGAAACGGAAAGGCCCCAAACAAGTAAAGTTGGATCGAACAGAGGATGTGAGGATGGCTGGCCTCTACGATCTTTTGCACAGAAAAAATCACCTTTGCCAGATCTAACTCGGAAAGGATCAACAACATCAAAAACTTATGTTTGTTACACAACAAAACCATCTGATCTGAACTGAGAAATCGAAGAAAGCAGCAAGTAGGGCACAACCTGATAGATCTGGAGAGCTGAGAAGGTAGAGGCGGCGGCGGCGGTACGGAAACGGTAGATCTTGCCGGCGTAGCTGGGTTGTCGTAGGTGTAGAAGCGCGGCAATTTGTTCCCTTCGCCAGATAAACCGCCGCCACTGCCCGCGTCAGACGAACCGAAGGTGAGCCCCGGGCGCGGCGCATGCCGGCCGTCATGAACTCACGATGGCCTTGCCACGGGGCCCGACGTTGGCTTGTTCATATGGTGGTTTGATCCAGATTGGATCGGGGTCAGATGGGGAAGACTAGAGGGACGAACGGAAAGGTAGTTTGGAAAAGGGATATAAAGGAGAACGAGAGAAACGGGACGTGGGGTCATGCGTTTAGCTGTAATTGGAGTCAACGCGATTATCTCGGGAACATCTACTGGAATTCGCTCGAGTGAAACATATAACCGAGTACAGTTTTAACCGTCGATTATCGCTATTCCCGTAGGCTATATGCACTAATAACTGAGAGTTATAATGTACCGTCAGCTATTTATGCACACATAGCCGAGTGTTAAGTTTGGACCCTCGAATATTAGGTTTTACCGTCGACTATTAGTCAAGATAGCCGAGAGTTTGTTTTCTCCCCTCGGGCATTTTACTCCACCGTCGGCTATTGCCCTTATATCCGAAGGTTAGTAAAAAACCGTCGGGCATTGCCGCTACCGTCGGTTATTTGCATAATAGCCGACGACCCGTCGGTTATTTGATTTGACCGTCGGAAATATGGGGATTTCTAGTAGTGGATTCTGCCATTTATTTTGCATTGCTCCTTTTGCTGTTTTTGAGTGGATCTTTTTGCTCCACAAAATACCAGTGGCTGTAGCTAATGTCTAGTATCATGTGTAATGATTTGTCCATGCAGAATATAAGACTTTTTTTTGATTATGCACTAACCCTCTAATGAAGTCTACTTTGAGTTTGGTGTGGAGGAAGTTTTCAAGGATCAAGAGAGAAGGATGATATGATCAAGAAGATGAAAGAGCCTAAGCTTGGGGATGCCCCCGTGGGTCACCCAAGCATATTTCAAGAAGAATCAAGCGTCAAAGCTTGGGGATGCCCAAGGCATCCCCTTCTTCATAAACAAACTATCAGGTCATCTCTAGTGAAACTATATTTTAATTCCGACACATCTTATGTGCTTTACTCGAAGCGTTTGTTTGTTTTTGTTTTTGTTTTTGTTATTTTCATTCTCTGAATAAAATGGATCCTAGCATTCCTTTGTGGGAGAGAGACACGCTCCGCTTTTTCTTATGAATACTCGTATTCTTCATTTATATTTGTTGAGTATTCTTTTATGTTATTTCAATACTATTTGTCGGCCCAGTGGATTCTAGGGTGTGCAGAGCCCACTCTCCACGGGCCGCGCACGCGTCAGCGTCCACGAAACGGCTAGGGACCAAGCCAACCGCTTGGGGAGCCCCCCCCGAGGAAGAAACCCCTGGAGGGGACCTGAGGCGCCGGCAGAGGCCTGAAGGAGGCCCCCCCGAGGGCGTCCCACTTGAGGGCTCTCTCCCTCTGAAGGGAGCCGGCCCGGCTCCTTCCCCTCGAGAGCCTCAGGCCCCTGAGGGGACACTTCGCGGCAAAGGAAGCGCCGCAGAGCGCACATGGGCTCTGCTGCGGCCGCAGGGTGACGCGCGCGTCTGCGCGCACGGCAGCAACAGCGTCACAGTTGCCGCTCCCATGATAAAAGGGGTCAACAAAGTTCTGTGTCCCCTGCGCCGCCAACGAAGCTTTCCTCTTTGGTGATAAAGCAGTTGGCCGGCACAACGCTCCAACGACGACGTCACTGCGGGCACACCCCACGGTCTCCGCCGCGCCTGCGAGCCGCTCTGCCAAGTCTGCAACTTGTCGGCCACAGTGCGCCGCTTTAACACGGAAGAGGCGCGTCCAAGGACGGAGGAGACAGCTGCTCTGCCACGAAGGCAGGCTTTGCGACCATGGACCGAGTCCATGAACGAGCAAGCAGTAGTGCACCCCCCTCCGCCACTGGTGGCCATGTGGGAACCCGTCGACTGCGCAGGTCGCAGGGATGAGGCCCGGGGCAACTATTTAAGGAGAAGGGGCACTTCCGTAGGAGAGGATCCGAAACTCGATCCCAAGCTCAATAGCGTCCTCCACCTCCGGACCCTCTCAAGGCCCGGAGGCTTGTTGTACTACAGTCACCACAGTGCAATCGAGACAAGCAGGAGTAGCGGTGTTACCTCACCTTGAGGGCCGTGAACCTGGGTAAGGGCCGGTGTCACTCTCTGCCGTGCAGTTCCGCTCCAAGCACCGCGAGCAACGTCGCGGCGTGCATCGAGGGTTGTTTGACCTCCGTGTTCAGTCCCCCTTCGAACCTCTTCCCGGGGCGAGACTACCCCTGTTACGTGGGAGTTCATTCCTCGACATTTGGCGCGCCAGGTAGGGGACTGAGGCGCGTCTTCAACCTGCGAACTCCGCGCCATGATGGACACCCGCGCGACGCGCGCCAACAGGCGCACCTCCGAGAGAGCTCACACCGAGCCCGGCACTGCACCCACCCGCGGCCGCCGTGGTCGCCCCCGCGCGACCGAACGCGCTGGCACCGGCCCGCGCGTGGAAGAGCCGGAGAGCGAGGAGCACCGCGAAGGAGACCAGCGTGACGACGAGGACCTCTCCGAGCGCCGCGGGGACGCTGAGTCCTCGCACCCGTCCCGGCGCCAGAGCGTGTCCACGCGGGAGCATCAAGAGCCCGCCCCGCACAACGCGCTACTGATGGCTCAGGAGCTCCTCCGCTACCGGCCAAGTGCCGAAGCGCACGACCAGTGGCTGGACCGCCTCCACCACCTCGTCGACATCGCAACCACACGCCCCGCTCCGTCGCGCTCCATCGTGCCTTCCGGCCCTGCAGGGACGGCCGCACCAGGTGCGCCACCGCCGCCGCCGGGACCGCCCCCGGCCGCGGCACAGCGGGCTCCCTCCCATGCTTCCTCGCCGCACGACTGCCAAATCGTGCAGCGCACCGCACCTGACGCGCGCGTAGGCATGGAGCGACGTCGCGACCTCCAAAACCGCCTCGTCGAGGAGCTCGGTCAGGCGGGGCAGCAAAACCGCAGGGCCCTCCAGGGAGGAACGGCCACCTATGCCTCAGGCTGCATGGCCTTCACGCGCACCCTGCGCCGTGTGGTCTGGCCACAGAAGTTCAGGCCAGCGCTCCCCAAGGGCTTCGACGGGTCCACCAACCCTCTCGAGTTCCTGCAGCTCTACACCACTTCCATCCAGGCTGCAGGGGGCGATGACAAAGTCATGGCCAACTGGTTCTCCCACGCCCTCAGGGACTCCGCTCTGTCCTGGCTTCTCAACCTGCCCGAGGACTCCATCGACTCCTGGGAGGAGCTCTGCAGGCAGTTCGTCGCCAACTTCAAGGGCACGTACGAGCGCGCACTCACCCACAACGACTTGCGCGCTGTGGTGCAGAAGAAGGGTGAAACTCTTCGCAAGTACATCCAGCGCTTCAGCCAGGTGCGGAACAAAATTCCAAACATCCCCGACACCCAGGTGATCGCTGCCTTCCGCGAGGGCGTCACGAACCGCAGGATGCTCGAGAAGCTCGGCATCCACGACAAGCTCACCTCTGTGGTGAAGCTGTTCGATCTGGCGGACAAGTGCGCCAAGGCTGAAGAGGGACTCCTCTTCGTCAAGATGAGCGCGCGGGGGGACGACCCGGGCGAAGGGTCCAAGAGCCACAAGAAGAAGGAAGAGCCCAAGCGCAAGGCCACCGCGGTCCTCGCGGCAGAGCCTGACGCAAAGGGCTCCCGCAGGGGCTCCCCCGAGCGCGGCGACAAAGAAATGGACCACCGTCCGTTCTGCGTCTACCACAACAGGCGCGGGCACGCTACAGACGACTGCTTCGACCTCAAGAGGCTGAGCAGGGAACGCGAGCGGGGAGAAGGCAGCGGAGGCCGCGGCAGAGGTCGCGGCTACCGCAGGGACGCCAAGGGCAGGCGCGATGGCGGCTACCAGAAGCCGTCGGGCACTCAAGCCAACGCCGCCCAGAAGAACAACAACCTCCCCGACGAGGAAGATGGAGGCTACCAGGCCCGGAGAGGCGCCATGGCCTGCATCCTCGGCGGAGCTCAAGCGCCCAAGTCGAACAATCAGTTCAAGCAGTTCGCCCGCGAACTCAACGCTGCGCTCCCGAGCACCGAGACTTCCAGGCCCCTCAAGTGGTCCCAGTACACCATCGCCTTCGACGCCAAGGACCACCCCAAGTCGACCAAGACCGTTGGAACCCTCCCCCTGGTCTGCTCCCCCACCATCAACAACATCACCGTCTCCAAGACGCTCATCGACGGGGGAGCGGGCCTGAATGTCATCTCTGTCGAGACCTTCGAGACGCTTCAAGTGCCCTACGAGTGGCTTATGCCCTCCAGGCCGTTCACGGGCGTCACCAGTGGTTCTATCGAGCCTCTGGGACAAGTCCGCCTCGCGGTCACCTTTGGCACGCAGAAGAACTACCGCACGGAGCTGATCGACTTCGACGTCGCGCACATCGGTCTGCCGTACAACGCCATCCTCGGCTACCCCGCCCTTGCGAAGTTCATGGCCGTCACGCATCACGCCTACAACATGGTCAAGATTCCCGGCAGCGCTGGCACCATCGCCGTCCATGGCCATGTCCTGGACGCCACGCGCGCTGTCGAGAGCGCCTACAAGGCAGCCGCCATGGCTTTCCCGGCTGACGAGGACATGGAGCCTCTCGAGAGGCCCAGGAAGAAGAAGCAGGTGTTCTCTCAGGAGCAAGCCGCCACGAAGAAGGTGCCGCTGGACACCACCAGCTCGGGGGCTGAAGGCTCGGGGGCTAGCGTCACCATAGGCGCCGCCCTGCCTCCCAAATAGGAAGGCGCGCTCGTCGCCTTCCTTCGGGCAAACTCTGACATGTTCGCGTGGACTCCGTCAGATATGACCGGCGTACCAAGGGAGGTGATCGAGCACCACTTAGCCGTGTGTCCAGACGCACGCCCCGTCAAGCAAAAAGCACGCAAGCAAGCCCCCGAGAAGCAAGCCTTCATCATCAAGGAAGTAGAGAAACTCAAGGCGGCAAATGTCGTCCGCGAAGTCGCGCACCCCACTTGGCTCTCCAACGGTGTGGTCGTCCCTAAACCCGCTGGAGGAGGCCGACTCTGCATCGACTACACCGATGTCAACAAGGCCTGCCCCAAGGACCCATACCCCATGCCGAGGATAGACCAGATCGTGGACTCCACCGCTGGCTGTGACCTCCTCTGTTTTCTGGATGCCTTCTCTGGTTATCACCAGATCAAGATGGCTAAAGAGGACGAGGAGAAGACGGCATTCCTCACCCCCTGTGGTGTGTACTGCTACACATGCATGCCCTTTGGCCTGAAGAACGCTGGGGCCACCTTCCAGAGGCTCATGAGGATAGCCTTGGGGGCTCAGATGGGCAGAAATGCTGAGGCCTACGTCGATGACATCGTGGTCAAGTCTCGAGAGGGGGACACCCTCTTGAGGGATCTAGAGGAAACCTTCGCCAGCCTGAGAAAGGTGAGCATCAAGCTCAACCCCGCCAAGTGCGTCTTCGGGGTCCCTTCAGGCAAGCTCCTCGGATTCCTCGTGTCCCACCGCGGCATAGAGGCAAATCCTGACAAGATCAAGGCCATAGAACAAATGCAGCCCCCTCGCCGACTCAAGGAAATGCAGCGCCTTGCGGGCTGCATGGCCAGCCTCGGTCGTTTCATCTCTAAATTCGGCGAGCGAGCCCTGCCGTTTTTCAAGATCATGAAGAGGTCGGGCACATTCAAGTGGACCCCTGAGGCGGATAAAGCCTTCGAAGATTTAAAGAAGTATCTGGCTAGCCCTCCGGTCTTGGTGGCCCCCAGGGCAGACGAGCACTTGAAGCTGTACCTCTCAGCCACCCCTCAGACAGCAAGCGCCGTCTTGGTGGTCGAGAGGGAAGAGCCTGTCCTCCCCAAGAAAAGCACTGCCACTCCAAGCCCGGAACCCCCCGACAAAGGCCCCGTCGAAGGAGCAGCCTCCGCAGACCCACGGCCAGGCCCATCGCCTCAAGTCGAGCCTGCTCCAACAACCCCTGTCGAGAGGCCTCCACAGGCAGATACCGACAGGAGCCCTGAAGAGCCCCCCCAGAGGGCCGATGCCGCGCCACCTCAGACAACCCTCGTCGAGCACCCCGTCTACTTCGTCAGCACGGTGCTACGGGACGCTCGCGAGCGGTATCCAATGCAGCAGAAGCTCCTCGTCGCGCTCCTCATCGCCTCCAGAAAGCTGAGACACTACTTCCAGGGCCACCCCATCACGGTGGTCACCGCTTTCCCCCTGGAGCAAATCCTGCACAACCCCAACGCCACAGATCGTGTCGCAGGGTGGAACATCGAGCTGCAGCCTTTTAACTTGCGCTTCGACACCACGAGGGTCATAAAAGGAAGTGCGCTGGCTGATTTCGTCGCCGAATGGACTGATCCAAGCCCTGAGGAGCCTCGTGAGGCAGAGGCCGAGCCCTCGGGAGACGCGGCGCCCAGCCACTGGACCATGCACTTCGATGGAGCCTTCGCTTGCCGCAATGGCGGAGCAGGCGTCGTCCTAACCTCGCCCAAGGGTGACAAGCTTTATTATGCTATCCAGCTGTGCTTCACAATCGACAAGATCTCCAACAACATCGCCGAATACGAAGGCCTCCTCGCCGGCTTAAGGGCCGCCATCGCTCTAGGCGTCAAGCACCTACTCGTCAAGGGAGACTCACAGCTGCTCGTCAACTTCTCCAACAAGAGTTACACGCCGAAAGACGACCACATGGCCGCATACCTCGAAGAGGTCCGCAAGCTTGAGAAGCACTTCAGGGGCATGGAGCTCATGCACATCCCGAGGAAAGAAAACCAAGAGGCCGACGACATCGCCAAGCGAGCCTCGCGGAGGCAACCCCAGCAGGCCGGTGTTTTCGAAGAGAGGCTCGCCAAGGCATCCATCAAGCAGCCTCGAGAGGCCACGCCCGCAAGCGCAGGCGAAGTGCTCCCACCGCCTCCTGAGTCTGGGGCGCCTGATTGCGGTCCCAGCACAGGGGAGCGTCTGCTGCTGACGGCAACCCACCAGGCCTCAGGCTGGATTGATGAGCTCAAGGACTACTTGGTGAAAGGAATCCTCCCTGAAGAAGATACTGATGCAGAGCGAGTCGCTCGACAAGCAAAGTCATACTGCATCCTCGAGGAAAACCTCTACCGCAAGCGCCCAAATGGTGTAGCGCTCAAGTGCGTCCCTCCTGAGGAAGGCCGAGAGCTGATTAAGGACATCCACAGCGGGGAGTGCGGCCACCACTCATGTGCGCGCACCCTCGCAGGCAAGGTCTTCAGGAGCGGCTTCTACTGGCCTCAGGTGCTTCAAGATGCGGTCGCCATTGTGCAAACCTGCGACGCCTGCCAATTCCACGCCAAGCAAATCCATCAGCCGGCACTGGAGCTTCAGACCATCCCGCTCTCCTGGCCGTTCGCGGTCTGGGGGCTGGACATCCTGGGCCCCTTCCCGAAGTCGCAGGGGGGCTACCGTTTCCTCCTCGTGGCCATCGACAAGTTCACCAAGTGGACCGAGGTTGAGCCGGTGCGCACCATACCAGCTGGGGCTGCGGTGAAGTTCATCCGAAGCTTGGTCTGCCGCTTCGGCGTGCCCAACCGCATCATCACTGACAACGGCTCGCAATTCACCAGCGGCATCTTCCGAGCCTACTGCGACAAACTGGGTATCAAGGTCTGCTTCGCCTCGGTAGCTCACCCACGCAGCAACGGTCAAGCCGAGCGAGCAAACGCAGAAGTCCTCAAGGGCCTCAAGACCAGGAGCTTCAACATCCTTAAGGGCCACGGCAAGGGTTGGATTGACGAGCTCCCCTCAGTGCTCTGGTCCATACGCACAACCTCCTCGAGGCCTACAGGCGAAACGCCGTTCGCTCTGGTCTACGGAGCCGAGGCGGTCCTCCCCGCAGAAATCAAGCATGGATCGCCACGGGTCCTTGCCTTTAATGAGGACACCCAAGAGGGCCTCCACAACGACGACCTGCTGCTTCTCGAGGGACTGCGCCGTCAGGCCGCCCTCAGGGCGGCAGGGTACCAGCAAGACCTGCGACGCTACCACAGCCGCCATGTGCGCTCACGCACCCTTGAAGCGGGCGACCTCGTCCTCAGGCGAATCCTCTCCAGGGAAGGTCTCCACAAGCTCTCCCCGATGTGGGAAGGCCCCTACAGGGTCTCCCACGTCGCCAGGCCTGGCGCAGTACGCCTCGAGACCGAGGACGGCATCCCCGTCAAGAACCCGTGGAACATCGCGCATCTGCGCAAGTTCTACCCGTGATCACAGTCACGCCAGGCATTTTTTTGTCTCTAGAGGGAAGCTCACGGCTTCACCTCCAAGCTTCTCAAAGCTTCTCCCGAGGCCCAGCCCTCCGAGCTCTCCTGCAAATGAGCCCCCGCAGGCCGCAGTGAACCTCTGCCACTAATGGGTGGTCCCCATGCCTCGACATGGAAGGAACGTTAGCTTGGCAAACCCAAGTGTAATGAACCGATTTTCGTTCCAAGTGAACTTTGCGCTCCAGCGCCATGTTCGTTCCAAGTGAACTATGCGCTACGGCACCGCTATGTAATATTTTGGTGGTGAGTTTATTACAGCTTTATTTCATTTATTGAAAATGGGCACTTATATCTCTCCACATGCGTACCTCGCGAGCGGGGGCTGAGTACGGTGCCAGTGCCTCAAGTGACACACCAGCAGCACTGCAAAACCCAAGGATCCGAGCTCTGGCTAGAGGGCAGGCCCTCCCAAGCACGCCATCTCTTCAAAGGACCTTGGTACTCTCTCTCCTCGCAAGGAACGCCTGAGGGGACCTATAAGCGCGCATTAGTCCCTGATGCTGTGATCTAGCGTTTCGGCTCGCCCCTCTAACATCCACAGAGAGCGAAAGTCCCCACCAGGCCTGCGAAGGAGAACCCTAGGCCCCTGAAGGTGAGACCTCCGCCAGGGAAGGCCCACACCGGGAAAACGCCTCGCGAAGCTAAGTTTCTCGCCCACCTCAAGGGAATCCTCGCATTTTTCTCATAAGCACTCTGCGTCCCTCAAGCGGTTCTTTCCTTACTCTCCGTGGACTGCTTGCGCGTCAAAGGGGGGCCCTCAGCATCGCGACTTGAGGGCTCTTACCTCCCCAAGCCTTAAACTCCCCCCGGCCTTGCCGAGTCATTGCTCGAGCATACCGTAACGGCAGGAGTCATAGCGCGAGGGGAAGGGTCCAACGACGCAGAGCGAAAAAGGCATGGAGATGAAGCAAAGACCCCTCGAAGGGAGCGCACTCTTAATCGATAGCAAAATGTTTATGAAGTGAAGAGGTAAATTACAAGGTGGAAAATGAAATTCTCTAACGGGCAAACGCCCCTAAAAGCGCTGCAAGCGCGACGCGTTGCAGGAGGAGATTAGTCGGAGGCCTCAGCGTCGTCCTGGTCGCTCTCTTCTTCCTCCTCGGGCTCGCTCCCCTCGCCGCCTTCCTCTGCAGCGGCCCGCCTGAAGCGGCTGCAGAAGTCGTCCACCTGGTCGCGGACGGAGCTGGAGGCTTTCCACGCAGCGTCCCCCTCCAGTGGCTCGGTCACCGTGGCGAGGTCGAACCCGGGCTGGAGGTGGACGAGGTTGGAGAAGATGCGGTCCACCGCCACCGCCAGAAGCTGACGGCACTCCTCCTCAACCACGTCGCGGATCTCCGCGGTGGGGCCTTCGAGCGCTGAGAAGAGCTGCTCGAAGTACAGGAGATAGGTGGCAGCGTCGGCGTGGCCCTGAGCCGGAACGCTTGGCGCCTCCGCCCCCAGCTTCGCGGCGAGCTCACGACCCCGTCCCGTCAAGGACAGGAACATGCGCTCCCGCTGCTGCGACAGCACCTGCGCCGCCTGGATGCTCTCCGCCGCCTCGACTGCCTTCTCCACAGCAGGCCCCACCTGCCGGTTCATCTCCCCCATGTCCCCCATGAGGGAGGCAAGGTCCTGGGAGATGTCCTCCCTGGCCTTCTCAGCGGCGAGGCGGCGATCAGTCTCGCGCTTCACCTTGGCGGCGAGCTTGGCGTTCTCCTTCTCGAGCTTTTGGATCCGGGCGCCGCTCTCCCCCAGCCTCGCCTTGAAGCGGTCCTCCTGCTTGGAGAATTTATCCTTGTAGTCCTGGGAGACTGCGGCGCGGATCTTGTTCTCCTTCTCCCGGAGCTCCTTGTTGAGCTCGTCCTTCCGCTCGGCAAGCCGCACGTTGGCTCGCTCCACATTCCCCTTGTGGGCGGCGACCTCGCGCTCGAGCTTGCTGAACGCCGAAGCAACGCTATCTTCGCGGGCCTCAAGGGCCGTGCGCTGTCCTGACAGCTCCTGCTCCCTCAGCGCCAGCTGCTCGTCGCGCCGGCGTGCATCCTCCTCGCGCTCGCTCAAAGCGCGCCCGCGGGCCTCCAGGCTCGAGCGGAGTTCGTCGAGGGCGGTCCGCACCACCCCGGCATCCGCCAGGATCTTCTTCTCGAGCTCGAAGAGCTCGGCACGCTTCGCCGCCAGCGAATGCTCCACGGCTTCCCGCTCCGCCTTGGCCTCGGCGAGGTCCTTGGCAGCGGCTCGGCGTTCAGCCCTCAGGGGCTGAAGGAGTTCCTCGGCTTCGCGCAAGGCCCCCTCGCGGACCTCGTCGGCAAAGCGCGCTGCCTCCTCGCGCTCCTCTTGCAGCGCCTGGTCGCTCTTGCGGCGGGCCTCTACGGCCGCGTGGAAGGCAGCCCAGGCGTCGGCGAGCTCGTCACGCTGACGGGCGAGCGCCTGGTCTTCTGTGGCCAGGTGGGCCTCGAGCCCCTCCAGGGACTCCCGCACGAAGCGGAAGGCGACGTCGCGGCGTCCTCGGCCCCAGTCGAAGCAGCCCAGAGCGAGGCCCGGGGGCGGACCGCGCGGCTTAGAGGGTCCCGCACCCGCGTCCGGTTCGGCGGCAGAAGCCCCCGCGTGGGCTTGGGGGCTCGGGGGTAGATCCTCCGCCTCCGTACTCGGTCCTAGGCCTCCTGTGCCTCCCCCCTCGTGCGGCATCTCCCGGTCCGCATCCGGGGCAGGCGCGTGAGGCCCGGTCCTTGCTGCTTCCTCCTCCCCCGCGGTGTCCGGCGGCGGTGGCGGAGTATCCTCCCTGCGAGACTTGGGAGGGCTCGGCGCCGACTCGGCACCCACATTAGCCCCCGGCTGCGCTGGAGGGGTAGATGCGCGAGGTGGAGTGGATGTCGTCTCCACCTGTTCCTCCACCCGCTCTTCCTCGGGTGGTGACACAAATGTCTCCACCTGAGGTATCTCCTTCTGAGAGCCTGCGGTACTCCCCACCTCAGGCCTCGAGGCCTCCGCCGCCGCGGTCTCGCTGGCCTCAACCTCCGGTGCAGCGTCGGGGGCGGCCCTCTTCACGTCCGCGGCTTTGCGAAGCCTACGGCGCTTCGCAGGCTCAGGGCCGCTGAGGTAAAAAGAAAAGATTGGTCAAGGAAGAAGAGCAAGCAAGCTGGGCTCAGAAAGGAAAGGAAAAGGCGAAAGAATCTCACCTGGATTTCTTGGCGCGGGTGTCTACCCACGTCATGCCTGGCGAGCGCCATGAAGGCACAGCCCGCGCCCCCGCCTCGGGGGCCTCCTCGGCTTTCCTCTTGTGGGGCGCGCTCGGGGGCTCCCCGGCAGGCCTGTCATGGGCCGCCTTGGTCCTCGGCTCGTGGCGCCCCGCCGCAGCCTCCTCGCTGTCACCGGAGGAAAGCTCGTGGACCTCCCCTGCCGAAGGCACAGCGCCGGAAGAGCTTCCCGCGCCCGCAGAGCTTCCTGCACCGGCAGAGGGCTCCACCCTCGTCTCCGCGTCGCCCTGCTCCGAGTCGGATGCGCTTGGCGACTCGGTAGTGTCCGCTGGCATGGGCTCCTCCTCCTCTTCATCCCCCGCCAAGCCTAGCGGGGTGAACGCGGGCGCCCGCGCCAGGGTGGCCCGGCGCTTGTCTGGGACTTCAAACAGAGGCCGTATCGCCACGTGAACCCTCGCGGGCACCTCTGGGTTGACGAAGAGGCCTCCCAGGATGGTCTCGACGACCGCGGGGCGGTGGTCGCTCAGATGCAGCCGCAGCGGATCCGTAGGCCCTGTGTACGCCCACATCGGCTTCTTGTGCGCCTGCAGGGGGGCGATGCGGCGCCTCACGAACTCCGCCGCCACCAGCTGGCCGGTCAGGCCGTGCTCGCGAAGCGCCCTCAGGTGGCCCGCGAGGTCGGCTATTGCTTGCCCCTCCAGGGAACGCTTGCTCCAGTGGGTGTTCTTCACGGGCGGCGCCTCGGGGACCTCAAGGAGGGAGCTCTCCGAGGGAACGCGGATGAGGAACCACTTCTGCCTGAAGTCTTCCACCTTTTTCGACACCGCCGTCACGGGCCTGTCGCCGTTCCAGGCCATGGGGATGTAGACGTCTCCCATGCCGTCCGCGATGCGGAAGGATACGCAGCCCGTCCGCTCCTTCTTCGCAGTGTTCCGCAGTGCGTAGAAGCTTCGGAAGAGAGCGACGGAGGGCTTCACTCCCAAGTAAGCCTCGCACAAGAAGGCGAAAATGGAGAGGACAAGGATGGCGTTGGGGTGGAGGTGCAGAAGGTGGACCTGGTAGAACTCGAGGACGGCCTCGAGGAAAGGAGAATACGGCGGCACCAGTCCAGCGTAGAGTGTATGGAGGAAGATGGGGAAGTAGCCAGCGGGGAAGCGACCGGTCCGCGCAGGCAGAATGGCGCTGACGCCATGCTCATTGTGCTTCCCGGCGACCAGGTGCTGGATCTTGTCCAGCGCCGCCGCGGTGATGCGCGCCCCGACCAGAGAGGGGCCAAACTCCGCCTCCCCCTGCGCGTCTTGGCGGGTCGAGGCGGCCGTTTTCTTGCCCTTGGATCCTCCCATCGTCGGAGAAGGACGGAAGGAGTCGGCCGGAGATGGGGAAGATTTGCTGGAGACGGGAGTCTAGGAGGCGGAGAACCGATGGACGGGATGGACAAGACTGGACGGGGTAATGACAGCGGCTCGGACCAACGCGCAGCTTTAAACCCCGTCCGAGCAGTTACCGAGGCACGGTGGTGGTGAGCGTGGCGGGCGTGGTGGCCCCCCCCCACTACGCACGTTTCCGGCGGAGCAGCCGAGTCGCCGCGAGTCCACCTCCAAGTGACGCGTGTCCCACGGCGCTTCGCCTGCAATTTTGGGCCCGCGACGCTTCGCCTGCAGTTATGGGCCCACGACGCTTCGCCTAGTCCCAAGGGGCCTCAACGTGCCCGTCATGGGCCCGGGGGCTACTGTCGGCCCAGTGGATTCTAGGGTGTGCAGAGCCCACTCTCCACGGGCCGCGCACGCGTCAGCGTCCACGAAACGGCTAGGGACCAAGCCAACCGCTTGGGGAGCCCCCCCCGAGGAAGAAACCCCTGGAGGGGACCTGAGGCGCCGGCAGAGGCCTGAAGGAGGCCCCCCCGAGGGCGTCCCACTTGAGGGCTCTCTCCCTCTGAAGGGAGCCGGCCCGGCTCCTTCCCCTCGAGAGCCTCAGGCCCCTGAGGGGACACTTCGCGGCAAAGGAAGCGCCTCAGAGCGCACATGGGCTCTGCTGCGGCCGCAGGGTGACGCGCGCGTCTGCGCGCACGGCAGCAACAGCGTCACAGTTGCCGCTCCCATGATAAAAGGGGTCAACAAAGTTCTGTGTCCCCTGCGCCGCCAACGAAGCTTTCCTCTTTGGTGATAAAGCAGTTGGCCGGCACAACGCTCCAACGACGACGTCACTGCGGGCACACCCCACGGTCTCCGCCGCGCCTGCGAGCCGCTCTGCCAAGTCTGCAACTTGTCGGCCACAGTGCGCCGCTTTAACACGGAAGAGGCGCGTCCAAGGACGGAGGAGACAGCTGCTCTGCCACGAAGGCAGGCTTTGCGACCATGGACCGAGTCCATGAACGAGCAAGCAGTAGTGCACCCCCCTCCGCCACTGGTGGCCATGTGGGAACCCGTCGACTGCGCAGGTCGCAGGGATGAGGCCCGGGGCAACTATTTAAGGAGAAGGGGCACTTCCGTAGGAGAGGATCCGAAACTCGATCCCAAGCTCAATAGCGTCCTCCACCTCCGGACCCTCTCAAGGCCCGGAGGCTTGTTGTACTACAGTCACCACAGTGCAATCGAGACAAGCAGGAGTAGCGGTGTTACCTCACCTTGAGGGCCGTGAACCTGGGTAAGGGCCGGTGTCACTCTCTGCCGTGCAGTTCCGCTCCAAGCACCGCGAGCAACGTCGCGGCGTGCATCGAGGGTTGTTTGACCTCCGTGTTCAGTCCCCCTTCGAACCTCTTCCCGGGGCGAGACTACCCCTGTTACGTGGGAGTTCATTCCTCGACACTATTAGCTCTTGTTTTTCATGCATCTCTTGTTAGAGCTTATAGTTTTTCTTATGTTACACTCTCATATCTCATTGTTAAATACTTGGAGAGTTTATCTTTAAATAAGTTGATTGGTGTTTGGTTGGAAACAGAAAATGCTAAATGTGGTAGATGGTATAATGAAAAAGATATACATACTCTTATGGATTGTTATCTTGTATGTTGTGGTGCTTGGCAATTGTTTTGAGCTCTCAAGTAGATCATGTTTAAGCTTTTACATCATGTAGTTAAAACCTATTAATGAAGAACTACCGTAAAGCTTGTTGAAATTTGGTTTGCATGTTTGGTATCTCTAAGGTCTAGATATTTTCTGGTAAAGGTGTTTGAACAACAAGGAAGACAATGTAGAGTTTTATAATACTTGCAATATGTTTTTATATACGTCTTGTTGTCATAGTTTATACTTGTGTTTGCTTCAAATAACATTGCTAGCCAAAACCTTGTACTGAGAGGGAATGCTTCTCGTGCATCCAAAACCTTGAGCCAAAACCCATGCCATTTGTGTCCACCATACCTACCTACTACATGGTATTTCCTGCCATTCCAAGCAAATACTTCGTGTGCTACCTTTTATTATTCAAAACCTACTATCTCTTATTTGTGTCAATGTTTATTAGCTCATGAGGAAGTATGTGGTGTTACGGATATCAACCTTGTCATTTGCTTTTAGACAGACTTTCACAACCGGACTAGTGGCATATACATCCGCTTATCCATTAACTTTGCAAAAAGAGCTGGCAAATGGGGTGCCCAGTCCCAATTAATTACAACTTTAACCGCTGCAATCTCTTCACATTTTTGCCCTGATCTAATCAGTCAAGTAATGACAACAGTTTTTAACTATATGTGTAAACAAAAGAGATAAGAGGGATGATCTACCTTGCTGGTAGAAATAACGTCCTTCATGGGAGCCGCTCTTGAAAGTCTGGTTGACAAGGGGGGTAGAGTGCCCATTACCATTCGTTGACAACAACAAACACCTCTCAAAACTTACTTTTATGCTCTCTATATGATTTCAAAAACCTATAAAAACTAAAAAGCTCTAGCACATGTTTGTATCCCTGCGTCCCTCTGCGAAGGGCCTTTCTTTTACTTTATGTTGAGTCAGTTTACCTACTTGTTTCTGTCTTAGAAGCAAAAACTTGTGTCAACTGTGTGCAACAATTCCTATATGCTTAATTATTGCACTTGTTATATTCCTTTGTGTTGACAACTATCTATATGATATACATGTTACAAGTTGAAAGCCAATGCTCAAACTTATATCTTCCTTTGTGTTGCTTCAATGCTCTTTTACTTAGAGACTATTGCTTTATGAGTTAACTTTCATGTGAATCATTTTGATGCTTGTTTGAATGTAATATCCATGAAAAGTTTTTGCTTATATCATGTAGTTGTTTACTCCCTGTCTATTTGTTAGCAAACTATAAACCATTGCTTTGAATCACTTCATTCATAACATGAGCCTTACATTATTATATGATCAAGATTGTGTGAAGCATGTCACTTCAGAAATGATTCTTGTTATCGTTTTACCTACTCGGGGCGAGTAGAACTAAGCTTGGGGATGCTTAATACGTCTCAAACGTATCTATAATTTCTTATGTTCCATGCTTATATTATACCACTTGTTACATGTTTTATATACACTTTTATATCATTTTATGCGTTTTCTGGGACTAACCTATTAACAAGATGCCATAGTGCCAGTTGCCTGTTTTCTGCTGTTTTTGGTTTCAGAAAAGTTGTTAAGGAAATATTCTCGGAATTGGACAAACGAAACGACAAAGTGCTTATTTTTTCCAGGAGCTTCCAGAACACCGAAGAGTACACGGAGGAGGACCCCGAGGGGCCCACACCCCCTCGTGGCGCGGGTGCCCCCCTGGCCGTGCGAGCACGGGGTGTGGGGCCCTCGAGGCCCCGCCGCCTTCGCCCTTTCGCCTACATATACCCCCCGACAAAATAACCCTACCTACGGAGGCCTTTTCCAGAGAAGAGTTCCGCTGCGCCGCCGCCATCGAAGACAAGATTCGGGGGACGGAAGTCTCTGTTTCGGCACCCTGCCGGGACGGGGAATTGCCCCCGGAGCCATCTCCATCAACTCCATCGCCATCTCCATCGCTGTTGCTGACTCCTATGATGAGGAGTGAGTAGTTCTCCCCCGGGGCTGCGGGCTCTACCGGTAGCTTTGTGGTTTATCTCTCTCTCCCATGGTGTGATCTTTATGTGACCATGAGCTTTGTAATCTAGTTGAATATGTGATGTTACTCTGTATCTATTATGCACTCTAGAAGTTACTTTAATATGAACTCCGGGGTTATTCACGGTTGTAAAGGTGACAGTGTGTGCACCGTGTGTGATTCCTTTATGACGTTGTGGTGTGTGTTTACTCATACTTTGAGGGTGCTGTTATAGCCCTACGCAATGAATGGTATTTATCATCCAACAAGAGAGTGTTTGAGAGTAGTATTTATTATTCAGCTTTGATGTCATTGTTGAGAGTGTCCACTTGTGAAAGTATGATCCCTAGGCCTTGTTTCTAAGCATCGAAACACCGTTTACAACAAGTTCTGCTACATGTTTGCTTGCTGCCATTTTTATTACAGATTGGAATTACTACTTATAATCATCCATATTACTTGTATTTCACTGTCTCTTCGCCGAATTAGTGCACCTATACATCTGACAAGTGTATTGGGTGTGTTGGGGACACAAGAGACTTCTTGTATCTTAATTGCAGGGTTGCTCGAGAGGGTTATCTTTGACCTCTACCTCCCTGAGTTCGATATACCTTGGGTGATTCACTTAAGGGAAACTTGCTGCTGTCCTACAAACCTCTGCTCTTGGAGGCCCAACACTGTCTACGAGAATAGAAGTGTGCGTAGACATCAGGGGCCAGGTCCAAGGCCAGGGCCGATTCGGCCCATTCCCATCTTGACTCTTACATTATATGATTACCCTCCATGCTTACCTAAGGAGGAAGAATGCATTATTGTTGAATGTCATGATTCTATTGAAATATCTCCTTTTGATAAATTTGAAGTAGCATGCTCCTTGACTCAAGTAAAAGAGGAAATTACAGAAAGTAAAAATGTGCGCCCTAATGTTATATATGATAATGCTCTTGATGATGGTCCTATGTTGTTTAATGATATTAATTATGCTACTAATGTCAAAAGTGGGTTTAATAACCCTGCTGTTTTTGAGCCTAATAGAAATTATGTGTTTGTAGATCATGAAAAGCATGCTTTATGTGATAGTTATATTGTTGAGTTTGTTCATGATGCTACTCAAAGTTATTATGAGAGAGGAAAATATGGTTGTAAAAGTTTTCAAATTACTAAAACACCTCTCTTTATGTTGAAAGTTCTGAAATTGCATTTGTTTCGTCTTTCTATGCTAGTTGCTTTATGCTTCAACAATTTATTTCATTACAATATTCCTTTTCATAGGAAGTGGGTTAGACTTAAAGGTGTTTGATATTTGCCTCTTGATGCTCTCTTTGGTTTTCAACTCTTATTTTTTATAAGAGCATCATTAAAATCTTCTAGCCTAACTAAAAGGCATTAAAGAAAGCGCTTTTGGGAGGCAACCCATTATCTTTTGTTTTCAGTTTTGAGTCAAGGAGCATGCTTACCTCTGTAACAACTCCTTTGTATCTTTATTTTATTGCATAGTTGTGTCAAGTAAAACCTATAGTAGGAAGTTGATGCTAGATTTGGATTTCTGCGCAGAAACAGTTTTCTGCGTTCCACCGTTTAATTTGTAAGAATTCACAGAAAAATCAAAATGACCTGAGATTTTTCGTGCGTGATCCTCAGATATGTACGCAAGTTTCATTAGTTTTAAGTTTTCTGATCTGAGCAAGTTAAGTGCATCGAAAAAATTCGTATTTACGGACTGTTCTGTTTTTGACAGATTCTGCCATTTATTTTGCAATGCCTCTTTTAGTGTTTTTGAATGGATCTTTTTGTTCCATAAAGTATCAGTGGCTGTAGCTAATGTCCAGTATCATTGGTAATGATTGTGTCCATGCAGAATATGAGAATTTTTGATTATGCACTAACCCTCTAATAAAGTTTACTTTGAGTTTGGTGTGGAGGAAGTTTTCAAGGATCAAGATAGTGGATGATATGATGTGATCAAGAAGATGAAACAGCCTAAGCCTGGGGATGCCCCCGTGGGTCACCCAAGCATATTTGAAAGAAGACTCAAGCGTCTAAGCTTGGGGATGCCCAAGGCATCCCCTTCTTCATCAACAACTTATCAGGTCATCTCTAGTGAAACTATATTTTAATTCTGTCACATCTTATGTGTTTTACTTGAAGCGTTAGTTTGCTTTTATTTTTGCTTTGTTATTTTAATTTTCTGAATAAATTGGATCCTAGCATTCTTTCATGTTTATGGCGAAAGCTGAAAGCCTCAGCAGTTATCTTTTATGTTTATGGCGAAAGTTGAAAGCCGCGGCACTTATTGTTTTATGTTTATGTCAAAAGCTGGAAGCCGCAGCAGTTAGGAAATACTCTCTTGTTTCATTGTTAATTACTTGGAGAGTTTATGTTTAAATAAGTTGATTAGTGTTTGGTTGGAAACATAAAATGCTAAATGTGGTAGATGGTATAATGAAAAAATATACATGCTCTTATGGATTGTTATCTTGTATGTTGTGGTGCTTGGCAATTGTTTTGAGCTCTCTAGTAGATCATGTTTAAGCTTTTATATCATGTAGTCAAAACGCATTAGTGAAGAACTACCGTAGAACTGGTTGAAATTTGGTTTGCATGTTTGGTATGTCTAAGGTCTAGATATTTTCTAGTAAAGGTATTTGAACAACAAGGAAGACAATGTAGAGTTTTATAATGCTTGCAATATGTTTTTATATACGTCTTGTTATCATAGTTTATACTTGTGTTTGCTTCAAACAACCTTGCTAGCCTAAACCTTCTTCTGAGAGGGAATGCTTCTCGTGCATCCAAAACCTTGAGCCAAAACCCATGCCATTTGTGTCCACCATACCTACCTACTACATGGTATTTCCTGCCATTCCAAGCAAATACTTCGTGTGCTACCTTTTATTCAAAAGTTATTATCCCTTATTTGTGTCAATGTTTATTAGCTCATGAAGAAGTATGTGGTGTTACGGATATCAACCTTGTCATTTGCTTTTAGACAGGCTTTCACCAACCGGACTAGTGGCATATACACCGCTTATCCATTAACTTTGCAAAAAGACCTGGCAAATTGGGTGCCCAGTCCCAATTAATTACAACTTTAACCGCTGCATTCTCTTCACATTTTTGCCCAGGTCTAATCAGTCAAGCAATGATACTAATTTTTAACTACATGTGTAAACAAAAGAGATAAGAGGGATGATCTGCCTTGCTGGTAGAAATAACGTCCTTCAATGGGAGCCGCTCTTGAAAGTCTGGTTGACAAGGGGGGTAGAGTGCCCATTACCATTCATTGACAACGATAAACACCACTCAAAAACTTACTTTTATGCTCTCTATATGATTTCAAAAACCTATAAAAATTAAAAAGCTCTAGCACATGCTTGAATCCCTGCTTCCCTCTGCGAAGGGCCTATCTTTTACTTTATGTTGAGTCAGTTTACCCACTTCTTTCTATCCCCGAAGCAAACACTTGTGTCAACTGTGTGCAACAATTCTTATATGCTTACTTATTGCACTTGTTATATTTCTTTCTGTTGACAACTATCTATATGATATACATGTTCAAAAGTTGAAAGCCAATGCTGAAACTTATATCTTCCTCTGTGTTGCTTCAATGCTCTTTTACTTAGAAACTATTGCTTTATAAGTTAACTCTTATGCCAATCTTTTTTATGCTTGTTTGAAAGTACTATCCATGAAAAGTTTTTACTTATGTGATGTAGTTGTTTACTCCTTGTCTATTTGTTAGCAAACAATAGATCATTGCTTTGAGTCACTTCATTCATAACATGAGCCTTACAATATTATATGATCAAGGTTGTGTGAAAGCATGTCACTTCAGAAATTATTTGTTGTTATCATTTTACCTACTCAGGACGAGTAGAACTAAGCTTGGGGATGCTTGATACGTCTCAAACGTATCTATAATTTCTTATGTTCCATGCTTATAACCGCTTATGATAAACCAGTCGTCTCATTTGGACCAACCGCTTATTACTAATCATCTGTACCGAAACTATCTACAGTTTTAGGGGCAGATCTATACACCAACACGTATTTTACACCAGAAATTGCATATATTTTTTGGGACAAATGACTAATCATCTGTACCGAAACTATCTACAGTTCTAGGGGCAGATCTATACACCAACACGTATTTTACACCAGAAATTGTTTATATTTTTAGGGACAAATGACTAATCATCCATACCGAAACTATCTACTATTTTAGGGGCAAATCTATAAACCAACACGTATTTTACACCAGAAATTGCTTATATTTTTTGAGACAAATGACTAATCATCCGTACCAAAACTATCTACAATTTTAGGGGCGGATCTATACAGTAACACGTATTTTACACCAGAAAGGCTTATATTTGTTGGGACAAATGACTAATCATCCGTAAAAGCATTGAACGAAGAGGGTCCGGCCTGTTAAACCCCGCTCATTTCAATGCTTAACGATAGCCTTGGAATGTTGTGGTATATAAAGAGGTCGCGCACACACCCAACTAGCGAGGTGGGACTAAAAAACAACACCAACACAGCAGGAGACGTGGTCAGTTTGAGCCGCACACTAGCCGACCCACGAAATTCCAACCGAGCCGCGCCAGGCCGACCCCACCAGTCAGGCCAAGTGACGGTTGACCAGCGGGCAACGGAGCGTTTGGCCATCCGCGGGCCATTTGCGAGCCGGACGGGGCACGGACGAGAGAAAATACGCGGGTATGGCACAAACAGATAAACTAGAGAGAACCAGGGCACAGAAGCAATTGTCCCTAACAAAAAACATACAAATTATGCTGCCTGAGCACATTAGGATACATATATGTGAATTCAGTTAAGTTGTGATCTCCATTAACAAACAATTGCCACATATGGATGAAATTGTCAATCAACGAAAGCATAGAAAATAGGGTAAGATCTAACAATAAATACAATAAAAATACCAAAAGATAAAATACATGCACTAACCAATAGATTTTTTTTCGCGAAGATGGTAGTCTGAATCCTTATCATGCAGAGAATCCAAAAATGCAGAAAGCTTTTTCTCAAAGTCAACAACAAAAACAACCCAATGATGGGAGTCGACGATTTGAAAGAAAAGCTACACACACAAAATTAAATAAAATGGGGATAAAGAAAATTAAACCACCACCCTCCCCCCTGATACATCTTAAATAACACTATAAAATCTTACACTACTGCCAGCAGACCCAAGATTTCTTCCCTTGCTTGCTTTGGCAGCGCCTTTAAAAGTTGTTCTCATGAGAGAGTCGGTAGGGAACTCTTGATACTTCAGAATAGCCTTCTGCATTTTATGATACAAAAGTATTACTTAGAAGTAACATATACATCGTTATACAGAAAAATAAAAGAAAAATAAACACAAAAAACATACGCCTATGATTGAGAAGTAATAATGTCTCCCAGAAGATAATGGATGTTTCTTCTTGAACAACAAACGGAAGAAGCAAGTAAATATGAAGTTGTCAACTTCACCACCAGGCATTAGTGACTCTCCCAAAGACTGGAAATTGCAGTGGACTTCTGGGTATGAGACACCCATTGAGCTGCATTACAAAGATAATGTAAAAATGGAAAACAAAAACATAAATAAAATAAAATAATGAAAACAAAAAAGAATAATTAGAAACAGAACAAGGGGAAAGAAAATAATTACTTCATGTGCGAGGGGCTGTGTCCCAGCTCTATAATTGCTGAATAGTTGATGTACTCTTTTTCAGAAAGGAAACCAGGTGTTGTGCTGCAAAGGAGGAGATTGCCGCCTCATAACATAATTCACAAACAAGTGCTTGTATCGCCCCTTCAGTATTGCTTTCACCTGAACATCCAGAGGCTTCTCAACACGCTCGTCGTTATAACCATGCGAAGCTATAAAATCATCCACTCATGCCTGGCCCATCAACTTGTTGTTGTAAGTTCTATCATCTATCTTCCACAACTAACTACATCTCCTCCTAAAATCATTTGAGGTGACTAACTACAAAACACAAAAAAGAAAGACACAAAAGGAAACAAACAGAAATCAAATGTGACAAAAAAAGATATCAACCAACATAATAAAGTATGGAACACAATAAGGTTTTGGAGTAGTACCACATTATTAAGCTTTGGTGAGTTTCAAGGAATAAGAATTTGAGCTTGCTTTGAACCAAGGCATTGTGCTCGATAAGAGCATTTAATCTTGAAATCTCCAGTACGCGACTATTCATACATAACAAAAGAATAATGCCTTACAAAACAAAAATTAAATAGCACGAAAACAAATAAATATATCTGATGCTCAAAAGGTCAAAAGAAACACAAGTAATGATCTGAGCTACCGGATTATCATGCAAGCTAAAACGAGAGACCGGAGACATGTCAGTTACATTCCCTGTTGCTTCCATGCTAGATTTTGAAGGGTCGGTGCTAGAAAGGTTTCTTCATCTGTCACTGATAACAGGTTGTGTCTCCTTTTCTTAACTTCCACAGTTGGCTTCATTGCAGGCGATGCGCAAATAAAAAACAAATAAAGGCCATTTTGGGTCATAGAATATCACATCGAAAGTGAAAAAATAAAATAATATAATGTATGGAATGGACAAAAAACCATAAGAGGACAAACAATCAACTGTCATGTATGTATTTGCAGGGAAAACCTTCGTAATGATGCAATCCGGAGTAACTGCACATACAGACACATACGCAAACAAAAAAACAATGATTAGAAAATAAAAACATTAAGAAAAAATGAAGAGAGGAATAAATTTCAGGAAACACACTAACTTATGGTGAATTTCATTTAGAACCTGACCTGGATCAGGAAGATGTTTACTCTCTATTTGGATGACAGAATCAGGCGCATGCTTCATGGCAACTTCAGGTTGCCAGGGGTGCTTTCACAAATTTACAAGCATCTAACGACTATAGAAGAAATAACATATAAGACAATTTTTCAAACTAAAAACAACTGTTGCTGAATAGAAAAACACAAAATATCAGAAAATATAAATGTAGACAACTAAAACTAGGCAAATGGTCATACATTGATCTGCGCTTGTTCGCCCTTATCTTTATCCAGTAAATTGTTGACTTTGGGTTCAACACGCACAGCAGACACATCCTTGGGTTTGTTGGAGGCACATATGTTTGACAAGAAGCTGGAACTTGGGCTTGTTGGAGACACATATCTTTCACACACCATTTTCTGCAATTTTGATGATGCCTTCAATAATCTACAAAAGGAGAAAAAAATATGAACATAAGAGAAAAAAGTGGTAAAATAAGTAAAAATGAAAACAAGAAAACAATGCGCTTAACAAAAATGCTAAAACACACAATAAAAAAACAAAACCATACAACATACATCCGGCCTAAGGTTGCTGGTAAAACTTATGTGAACGTTTTCCTGAAGCCGAGTGAAAAGGATTGGAATACTGGAGACTTCATATTCTTGAACTTTGCATAGGTAGCACGACCAATTGCAAACCCTTCTATCAGCTACCTTTTCCCGAAATGGTTCTGCTTTTTCCGATCTAATTTAGAAAAAAAACTTGATCATTTGACCCCTCCAGACAGTTACCTTGGTACAGACGCATCAACATTTTGCCTCCCAAAATCCAAGCAATCAAGGTACCGAACCTGAAAAAAAAAAGCCAAAAAGAAAATATAGAACAACAAAACAAAAATAACCCATGCCGAGCAACATATGTGACTAACCGTTGTGACATAATTGCAGCATAAAGGGACCCTCTGCCTCCTCCCTTTTAGTTTCGCCACCATGAGAAAATGGTTAATGCCTGATAAACAATGCTCATAGACAAGGTTATTGAAATCATTTTGCTTTGCTACCTCTTGGTGTTTTAGCACATAACGATAATTCCCGCTCACATGATCTTCGCCGATTTTTTTGTTCTCGAGACTTGAGCTTGGAGACTTCCGAACTTGTGGGGCTGGGTGCATCTTAGTTATGTAGAGGCTGAGTGTAATGCTTAAACGTTTATGTAATAGAATCCCTTTATCGGAAAAATGATCTTCAGAACTTGCGCAGAAAAAACAATGCAAAACAATAGCCATAAAACACACAAACACATCCAGATCACTAAGTCATTGGTACCACTTAGCTTGTTCCCAAAAAATGTGATATGGGGCAAAAAATACAGCCAAAAATTACCAAAGATAAATTCCTCTCTTTCATTGTTGTTACTCTGAATATCAAATCCGCCAAAAGAAAGACCGAGAATGACATGAAACGTGCGCTTCGATGTATCAATAGTTTTGATCTACGTCGTAAGCTGGGAACATACAAGGTCTATGCAATTTGCTACCCACCAAGCAAACTCTGACGGGATATCACAGAGCTCCAACAAAAGAAGACATCCAAACCCAAAATTCTCAATAACACACCTTTGATGCTTGGTAAGTTTAATTATAATCTCTACAAAATACTTACTTCAAGAAAACAGTCTTGTTCACACCATCCCTCTTGCACCTTTTGTCCTGAATAGAAAAAATTATAACAAACTACACATAAGGCATTTTTGCGAAAAAAACCAACATGCAACAACAAGCATGAAGCCAAGTAATGAAAAATAAATTAGGCATTTCAAAAACCCAATTGTTTGGAGATACACCAGTGTCTTTGAAGAAATCGGAGAAATTTCTCTTCAGTGATTTAACAGACTATCAAAAAAAGAAAAAAGAAATAAGGATGCAAGTCAGAATGATAAAGGTACGTAAAAAATGATGAATTAAAATGTGACAATCACTAATAAACAATAAAATAAAATAAAATAAAATAAAAAGATACATGCTTCAGGAAAAACCCAAACAAAGCATCATCAAGGGCTCTAACTCTCGGATGGATGTCCACATCCTGATCACAATTGAAAACACAGAGAATACAACAACAAATATTGTTAATCATCAAAAGAGCAAAAGCAAAATGAACTATCAATTGCACCCAATGGAAAAATATAAAAAGTAACAACACGAATAAGCAAAAGCAACAAATGAACAACTCAATCAAGATAAAGACTAACATCATAGCTGCTCGAAAAGGTATTTCCTTCACTGTCATCGGCATCGAAATAATCATCTCCAAACTCAGCATGCATCCGGTGAGAGATGCATACAAAATAAGGAAGAGCACAAAAATTACAAATTAGACTTACACACAAACAAGCAAAAAACATTACACATGCCATACAAACCCAGCTTCGCTGCCCCCAAAACTTCACACAACAGGTTGAATTTACTGAAGACATTATTCCTACCATAAAAGCACATCATGAAGAGAGGGCAGATGAGGACACATACAAAACAATCCCCAATATAAACTGCCTTCAACTTCTCCCACCAAAATACTGTGAATGTATCCCAAGTGACGAAAACAATGGAAATCTACTAGTGAACACATACTGAAGAATAACAAACTAAAAATGAGAGGAAAAACAACCTAAAGCCATCAACCCTACTCCAGATCTACTGCTCCAACGTAGAGGCAAGAACACCTACACGGATATCGGTATGCGCCCACACACATAGAAGAGCCCGTACTGTCAAACAATTTGGTTCATGAACTCGAAAAAAATGACATGCAAAACGGGTGGATTGACCACGGGATACAATTCCCGCAGTAAAAACATACAAAAATCTCTAATCACCGCCGCATCTAACGACCTAAAAGCTCACCACCGCTGATGTCTACTCACGCTTCTATTCTCGTAGACAGTGTTAGCCTCCAAGAGCAGAGGTTTGTAGAACAGCAACAAGTTTTCCTTAAGTGAATCACCCAGGGTTTATCGAACTCAGGGAGGTAGAGGTCAAAGATATCCCTCTCAAGCAACCCTGCAATTAAGATACAAGAAGTCTCTTGTGTCCCCAACACACCCAATACACTTGTCTAATGTATAGGTGCACTAGTTCGGCGAAGAGATAGTGAAATACAAGTAATATGGATGATTATAAGTAGTAATTGAAATCTGAAATAAAAATGGCATCAAGCAAACATGTAGCAGAACAGGTTGTAAACGGTGTTTCAATGCTTAGAAACAAGGCCTAGGGATCATACTTTCACTAGTGGACACTCTCAACAATGACATCATAGTTGAATAATAAATACTACTATCAAACACTCTCTTGTTGGATAACAAACACCATTCATTGCGTAGGGCTATAAAAGCACACCCCAGAGTCTGAGTAAACAAACACCACAACGTCATAAAAGAGTCACACACGGTGCGCACACTGTCACCTTCACACCGTGGAGAGTAACTCCGGAGTTCATATTAAAGTAACCTCTAGAGTGGCATAATAGATAAAGAGTAGCATCTACTTATTCAACTAGATTACAAAGCTCATGATCACATAAAGATCACACCATGGGAGAGAGATATAAACCACATAGCTACCGGTAGAGCCCTCAGCCTCGGGGGAGAACTACTCCCTCCTCATCATGGGAGTCAGCAACAGCGATGAAGATGGCGGTGGAGTCGATGGAGATGGCTCCGGGGGCAATTCCCCGTCCCGGCAGGGTGCCGAAACAGAGACTTCTGTCACCCGAATCTTGTCTTCGATGGCGGCGGAGCTACGGACCTTTTCGTGGATTTAGGCGGATTAATTAGGGTTTCTCGCATCAGGGGCAATATATGGGCGAAAGGGCGACGTCGGTGGGCGCCCGAGGGGCCCACACCTTACGGTGGGGCGGCAAGATTCCCTGCCGCGCCACCACATGGTGTGGCCACCCTGTTGAAGGGGATCGCATGCAGAAAACAAAAAAATTCCTAACATCGATAACCTTAAACTAGCCAGAATCTATACTATGCAGATATAGTAGTACGCAGGGGGTTCGGTGCACATTCCCTTGTAGACCGAAAAGCGGGGATTACGCTCCCGCACAAGCGTTGTCGATGAAGCCGACGAAGACTTCGATGCCGTGTAGAGGAAGCAGACCTCTAGCACCACTAGCGTGGTGCCTCGCAGGGCGTCACACACGTACGGTGAAGCCGACGAACTCCGGGCTCCGATCCAAAGACGAAGCAGCGGAAGACTGGGACCGGAAGACCAGCAGCGCGGCGGCGTGCGTATGGTGGAGAAAACTTATCCTTGGCGCAACTCCAAACTGGGGAGTCACGGGATCCAAAGGAGAGAGAGAGAGAGAAACTGGTGTATCTTCAAAGGCCAGGGGTACCCATGTATATATAGGAGGCCAGGGGCTGCCCAACCTGCCAGGCTGGCGGTGTGGGACTAATCCCACACCCCAGCCGGCCAGCCTTGGTGCGCCGGCCTGTGGCCCACCTAGGGCCGGCCGAACCAGCCCCTTCCTCCTGGGGGGACTCTCCCCCCCTCATGGGCCTCTTTGCCCAAAGAGGCCCATTAAGGGATTTTTTGCTTTTAAAAATTCAGAAAAATTAAAATAAAATATATTTAACTATTAATTACACTAATTAATATTAAATACATATTACATAATTTATTCTGGCTCCGAAAACTATTTCGTCGCTGCCCGATCTCCATCGGAACTTTCCCGGGACGTTCCCGGTCTCTCTTTTCCTATTTTTCTCTTCTGGTAAAATGTCGACTCCCCTTAAGCGTGTTACCCTAGCGGTTTGATTATCTCACCAGACATGATCGAAACTCCTCTCCGATCAATGACTAATTCGTGGACCTTGGATACCCAGAATTAATCCCTGCGAGATAACGAATACTTTACATATCGAACCTGGACGTCTGAGTCTTAAACCTTTTGCCATGCGATACTTAGCGTGTCCGAGACTCGTTCATAGATATCTCCAAACCTAGCTTGATCTCGTTACCGACACTGCTAACTTCTACTCGTCCATGATATTATGTCCCGGTGACCTAGTCACACGCTTGCAAGCTCTTTTGACATAATCTCACCGAGTGGGCCCTAGAGTATCTATCCTGCTATGGGACTGGCAAATCCCGCTCTTGATCCCCCGTCTCAACATACTCCTTTCCGACACCCGAGAGGGACACCTTTATTGTCACACTTTGTAAGATATGACGTTTGATGCAATAAAAGTGTCTTCCAGGAATAGCAATAAGAGTAGATCTCACGGTCGAAGGCGTAATGACTACGTCCTACAAATATTGGGTATGTCCATCACATCGTTCTACCAACGACATGACTTCATTGTCAAATAGACACCATGTCACATGATCGGGAAACCTCGATCATCAATTGCACAATGAACCAGTCAAATAGAGGCTACTGGGGACCTGGTTGTTTTACGTATCACACGTGTATTAATGTTTCCGCTTAATACAGTTATAGCATGACACAAAAACGTATTATGAACAAAATGAGATATGACAAATAAACTCTTTATTAAGTGCCTCTAGGGCATATCTCCTACACCTGTGCCCGTCTCCGTCTCTTCTTTGGACTTCTGGAACGTCCCGGGAAAAATAGGGACTTTGGCTTTTGTTTTGTGCAATTTCGAGAATATTTCCTTAACAACTTTTCTGAAACCAAAAACAGCAGAAAAAAGGGAACTGACACTGTGGCATCTTGTTAATAGGTTAGTCCCAGAAAATGCATAAAAATGAAATAAAGTGTATATAAAACATGTAGCAATTGGTATAATATAAGCATGGAACATAAGAAATTATAGATACGTTTGAGACGTATCAAGCATCCCCAAGCTTAGTTCTACTCGTCCCGAGTAGGTAAAACGATAACAACAAATAATTTCTGAAGTGACATGCTTTCACACAATCTTGATCATATAATATTGTAAGGCTCATGTTATGAATGAAGTGACTCAAGGCAATGATCTATAGTTTGCTAACAAATAGACAAGGAGTAAACAACTACATCATATAAGTAAAAACTTTTCATGGATAGTACTTTCAAACAAGCATTAAAAGATTTGCATAAGAGTTAACTCATAAAGCAATAGTTTCTAAGTAAAAGAGCATTGAAGCAACACAAAGGAAGATATAAGTTTCAGCATTGGCTTTCAACACAAAGAAATATAACAAGTGCAACAAGTAAGCATATACGAATTGTTGCACACAAAGTTGACACAAGTCTTTGCTTCTAAGATAGAAAGAAGTAGGTAAACTGACTCAACATAAAGTAAAGGAAAGGCCCTTCGCAGAGGGAAGTAGGGATACAAGCATGTGCTAGAGCTTTTTAGTTTTTATAGGTTTTTAAAATCATATAGAGAGCATAAAAGTAAGTTTTTGACTGGTGTTTGTCGTTGTCAGCGAATGGTAGCGGGCACTTCTACCCCCCTTGTCAACCAGACTTTCAAGAGCGGCTCCCATTGAAGGACGTTATTTCTACCAGCAAGGCAGATCATCCCTCTTATTCTCTTTGGTTTACACATGCAGTTTTAGAAACTGGTATTATTGCTTGGCTGATTAGATCAGGGCAAAAATGTGATGAGAGTTGAACGGTTAAAGTTGTAATTAATTGGGACTGGGCACCCCATTTGCCAGCTCTTTTTGCAAAATTAATGGATAAGCGGTGTATATGCCACTAGTCCGGTTTTGAAAATCTGTCATAAGCAAATAACAAGGTTGATATCCAAAACACCACATACTTCCTCATGAGCTAATAAACATTGACACAAATAAGGGATAATAAGTTTTGAATAAAGGTAGCACACGAAGTATTTGCTTGGAATGGCAGAAAATACCATGTAATAGGTAGGTATGGTGGACACAAATGGCATGAGTTTTGGCTCAAGGTTTTGGATGCACGAGAAGCATTCCCTCTCAGTACAAGGTTTTGGGCTAGCAAGGTTGTTTGAAGCAAACACAAGATGACAACTGGCACAACAAGACTCACATAAAAACATATTGCAAGCATTATAGAACTCTACATTGTCTTCCTTGTTGTTCAAACACTTTTACTAGAAAATATCTAGACCTTAGAGATACCAAACATGCAAACCAAATTTCAACAAGCTCTACGGTAGTTCTTCACTATTAGGTTTTTAACTACATGATGCAAGAGCTTAAACATGATCTACTTGAGAGCTCAAAACAATTGCCAAGTACCACAACATGCAAGATAACAATCCATAAGAGCATGTATATTTTTTCATTATACCATCTACCACATGTAGCATTTTCTGTTTCAAACCAAACACCAATCCACTTATTTAAACATAAACTCTCCAAGTAATTAACAATGAAACAAGAGAGTATTTCCTAACCGCTGCGGCTTTCAGCTTTCGCCATAAACATAAAACAATAAGTGCTGCGGCTTTCAGCTTTCGCCATAAACATAAAAGATAACTGGTGAGGCTTTCAGCTTTCGCCATAAACATAAAGAATGCTATGATCCAATTTATTCAGAAAATTAAAGTAACGAAGCAAAAATAAAAGCAAACAAACGCTTCAAGTAAAACACATAAGATGTGAAGGAATTAAAATATAGTTTCACTAGAGATGACCTGATAGTTTGTTGATGAAGAAGGGGATGCCTTGGGCATCCCCAAGCTTAGACGCTTGAGTCTTCTTGAAATATGCTTGGGTGACCCACGTGGGCATCCCCAAGCTTAGTCTTTATCTTCTTGATCACATCATATCATCCTCTCTCTTGATCCTTGAAAACTTCCTCCACACCAAACTCAAAATAAACTTTATTAGAGGGTTAGTGCATAATCAAAAATTCTCATATTTTGCATGGACGCAATCATTGCCAATGCTACTGGACATTAGCTACAGACACTGATATTTCGTGGAGCAAAAAGATCTACTAAAAAACAGTAAAAGAGGCAATTCAAAATAAATGGCAGAATCTGTCAAAAAACAGAGCAGTCCGTAAAGACGAATTTTTTCGAAGCACTTAACTTTCTCAGATCAGAAAACTTAGAACTAATAAAAGTTGCGTACATATATGAGGATCACGCACAAAAAATCTCAGGTCATTTCGATTTTTCTGTGAATTCATACGAATTAAACGGTGGACAGCCGAAAACTGTTCCTGCGCAGAAATCCAAATCTAGTATCAACTTCCTACTAGAGGTTTTACTTGACACAACAATGCGATAAAATAAAGATACAATGGAATTGCTACAGAGGTCAGCATGTTCCTTGACTTAATATAAAATAAATATAACAGAAATAAAAAACTGGGTTGTCTCCTATAAGCGTTTTTCTTTAACGCCTTTCAGCTAGGCAAGGAGATTTTTATGACGCTCTCATAAAAATGAGAGTTTAAAAACAAAGGAGAGCATCAAGAGGTAAACATCAAACACATTTAAGTCTAACCCACTTCCTATGCAAAGAAATCTTGTAATAGGATAAATTATTGAAACATAAAGCAACTATCATAGAAAGATGAAACAAATGCAACTTCAAAACTTCCAACATAAAGAGAGGTGTTTTAGTAAATTGAAAACTTTTACAACCATATTTTCCTCTCTCATAATAACTTTCAGTAGCATCATTGATAAAATCCACAATATAACCATCACATGAAACATTCTTATCATGATCCATATGCATAAAAGTATCATTATTTCCCTCATAAGAAAAGTTCTTCTCATTAATAACAATGGGAGCAGGATCATCATAAAGAACTTGAACATGATAGACAAGTTGTATATTAAAACAATGGGAACATGATAAACATAAAGAGGATGATTGTAATTATAACCTATGTCATAATATTCTTTATAATTATCAAAGACTGGAGGCATAGTATCATCATAACCAATAGAATAGTTATCCTCCAAAGTGTGTTTATTTGTAAACATATCATCATTTTTACTAGAAGGAGAGGTATCAAATATATAATCATTAGTAGCAAAAGGATTTTCAAACACCTCATCCCCAAGCTCAGAGCTTTCTATATCATCATGGGAAGAAACATGGATAGTACTAATAGTATAGCAATTATTAACATCATCATTTTCAGAATTAGTATCCCAGAGATCTTCAATATCAAAAGTAGTGTGCTTTTCCCAATCATGAACACTAATATAAGTAACAGGCATAGGTTCATCATCGAGTTCAGAATCATCGAATTCAGAATTATAAGAATCAATTATAATAGGAGCAACATGTTTGGGAGAAGATACCGTTTCCTCTCTCCTTTTACTCCTCTTCTTCTTCCTCTTTCCCTTTTTCTTCTTCTTTTCCTCTTTAGGAGGGAGAGGCTTGAAAGGAAGCTTCTCCACATAACCTGGTTTAGTATTAGAGACAATGGAAGAAACTTGGGGGGCTTCCTCTCTTTCATTAATAAGAACAAAACACATATTAGTCCTGTCATACTTTGGTAAAGTCTCATCCTTTATAATATTTTGTATGTAGGTGTTAGCATGGCAATTATTAACACAATAGAGATAACATCCATGCAACACACTATTCATATCAAGATCACTCATATCTAACAAAGAAGTTTTTCTTGATAACTCTTCACACCCCAAAAATAATGTAAGTTCATCATGTTGATTAGGAGTGATCATGTTATCACAATACAAATTTGCAGTACTCATTGGATTCGAAAGGCTATTATCATGACCTGAACATTGAAAATTAAAATGGCCCACTTTATAGCAAAGTTCACAAATAAAAGGATGGAGGTCACAAACTTTTTCACCAAGATCTCTTAGAGCCATGTACCACGTTCTAGTTTTTTCATTCCTATGATGGATACAATATTCATCTTCGATTTGATTAATTCCACAAGGTATACGCTTTCTACAAAAATTAACATGCTTATAAGAAATGGTATTTTCAGAAGTTTGAGCATGTTTATTGCAATCATTAACAACAATTTCATTTTCCATGCAAGTGTCTTTGAAAGGTTCATGATACACGTCCCAATTTTCTTTGGGAACATTAATATGAGAAGCAAAGGTTCTAAAACAATCAACAATAATATGAGAATCAAGACCATATTTAGCACTAAGCTCTTGAAAACCAGCAGTTTCAACGAAAAACGTAATGCAATCATATTCATAGTTTATACCTGATTCTTTACCTTTGTCATTCTCCCAATCTTCAGCATTGTTTTGAATTCTTTCAAGAAGATCCCATCTAGCTTCAACCTTCTTACTTGTGGAAGAGCCCTCTGAACACGCATCTAGATAATCCTTGCAATGTCCTGAAAGCCTCGCATAAAAATTATTAACAATTATTTTCTCGGGAAGCTCATGGTTAGGACATTTGAGTATTAATGTTTTCAGCCTTCCCCAAGCTTGAGCAATGCTTTCTCCATCACGAGGCCAAAAATTAAAAATGTAATTCCTATCTAAATACAATTCATAAGGAGGATAACGTGATGTGTCTCAACCCAGTCCGATCCCTTTGGCGTCCGCCACTACTGAAACGCCTGCTGTTGTCCCTGAGATCTCTGTTGATATTGAGCCTCAGCCTCCGCTTTCTCATCCTGGCCCTTTAGGACCTTTTACGGATTCCTCTCTTACGGGACCTCTCAGATGTTGTTTCCGTTGCCTAGAGCTGGGTCACATCAGAGCGAACTGCACTAAGGATATTCGCTGCACTGAATGTTTCGGTTGGAGACATAAGGCCCGTTATTGCCCCATTAAGCTATCCTGCAAATTTTGTCATGAGTTAGGCCACCAGGTCGATTGCTGCCCAAAAATCAGATGCCGTTTATGTCAAGATTCTGGACATCAATCTAATAATTGTCTTACTCGGAAAAGGTGGGTCAAGAAAGGCACTGCCAAGTCCGACAACACATCTGCTGATGCTCATGATGCGTGCAATGATCACATCGAAGAAGTTGAACACACTGCGGAAGGTCTGCTCACTGGCAACAACGAAACTTTACTGCAATGTGTTCGTGCTGGAGGGGAAGAACTGCACGTGGAACTGCCACCTTTTGCTGATTATCTCTCTTTCTTGGGATGGATGATGTGTCAGGTTTACACCCGAGCCATTCTGCCACCAGATGAAACATTCTACTTCTCACATGTTGCCGAGATGATTTCGCTGTTCTTCGAGACTGTCCGTCAGGCCATGCACACCTGGGCCTTCACCTCACTCACAAGAGCTCCGCTTTATCAGTTTCAGTTCCCGCTGCAGCTTACTGATATGATTGCTTATCGATCTCACCTGAACATTGTTTTGGTCATTGAAGAGCTCACTGAACCTGATCTGGAGTTTGTCGCTGCACCTACTGACCTGGAGTTTGTTGCTGCTTCTGATGTTGTCTGTCCTATACCCACTGAAACTGAACCTATTGTTGTTGCTGCTTCAACTGAGCTTCGTGATGTCGCTCTCCTAGACACTGCTGAACTGCTGAGTTTTGGATTGGGTTTTGTATCTGATTCGGCTATCTCGTCTAATCCCTCACAGCCCATGCAGCCCATCGCTGATCCAAGTAGCAGCTCCAGCTCTGATGTTCCTTGTGGACCCATAACTCGGTCCAGGTCTTGCGTACATAAGCCTGCGACTCCCTCTGTTACTTCCCAGGTCCGTAGATGCACACGCAATAATAACAATGGTCATATGCATGTTGCTCTTCCAGATCGCACCCCACGACGGCGTGCCTCGTCTGTCCCACGTGCCACACAGCCTGCAGTAATGCGGATAGCGGAGATGCAGCGGATTGGAGTCGAGGATTGCGGCATTGATCCAGAGGAAATCACCGAAGCTCATTTGCAGCAAGTTCGTCATTCTAGCAATGTATCTTAATAATCTGTTGTCAGTTAATCTGCGGTGTTCAGACCAGGACCTTGTTTGCCCTGTCGATTGTGTCTGTGTCAGACTGCTAGGGTGTTGCTACAGTTTGTGTGAACTGCTTATCCTTTACCAGTTGAATCTCCCTAAATACTTGGTCATCTTTTTGTTATTTGCTAATGCATTTGTCAAATCGTTCCTGGAAAATTCTTTGCTGGAATATAAGAGGGCTCAATAGCCCAGACAAATGGTTACATGTTCTCCACAAGGTGGAGGAAAGTGAAGCTTCCATTCTTTGCTTCCAGGAGACCAAAAAATCAGATATTGACATGCATTTCATCCGTAAATTCGTGCCTAAACGTTTTGACCATTTTGAATTTGTTGCTTCTGATGGTGCCTCGGGAGGGCTTCTGATTGTTTGGGTTGGCAATTTGTTTGTGGGACAGTTAACCCAATCTGAATCTTTTGGTCAGATCGTTCAATTCACATCTAAAACTAGTCTTGATCAATTTTCACTAGTAAATGTCTATGGACCGTGTGATGGTATTGAACGACAGAATTTCGTGGCTTGGCTATTTAGCCTGGATTTTGCTGAGGATGCTCATTGGATTTTTGTTGGCGATTTTAACTTCTATCGCTATACCTTTAGCCGCAACAAACCCGGTGCTAACTTGACTGATATTGAAACTTTCAACGAGATCATTAGCTATCTTGGGCTTATTGAGTTACCTATTAAGGGTCGTAATTTTACCTGGAGCAATATGCAGGCTGACCCCTTACTCTCTCAGCTGGATTGGTTCTTTACTACCCCGCACTGGACAACTAAATTCCCCAATACGATGGTTAATCCTTTGGCGAGACCGACCTCGGATCACATCCCATGCGTCATAAACATAGGTACTGCGATACCTAAACCACAGGTTTTCCGCTTTGAAAACTACTGGATTCGTATGCCCGGTTTCATGGATGTTGTGAGAAATATCTGGGCTATTCACTGTCCAGGTGACAGTGCTAAATGCATTTCTTCTAAGCTCAAGCTGCTGCGCAAAGGGCTGCGGAATTGGAGTTCCAGTATTTCAGTTATTAACATACTGATTGAAAACTGCACCAGTACTATCTTTCGACTGGATGAAACTGAAGATATACGCCCCCTTCATCTCACCGAGTGGAATTTCCGGAATATTGTGAAGCTGAAACTTCACCACCTCCTGGCTTGTAAGCATGACTACTGGCAAAAACGATGCACTGCTAAATGGGCGAAATTCGGTAGTGAAAATACCGCTTATTTTCACTCCATGGCCACGATCAGGTACAGAAACAACTCAATTGCCTCTCTGCAGCGTACTGATGGTTCCCTTGTCACTGATCACCATGAGAAGGCTGGTCTTCTGAGACAAGTGTTCAAAGACCGTCTGGGCACAACTGTGCCGATCGACGAAACTTTTGAGTTTTCATCTCTGCTCACAACTCATGCTGGGCTGACCGAGCTATCAACCCACTTTACCATCACTGAAATTGATGATGTGGTTGCTAACCTGCCCACGGACAAGGCCCCGGGACCTGATGGCTTCAACGGCCTTTTTATGAAAGTCTGCTGGCCCATTATCAAGCTGGATTTCTATAAGCTGTTTGATGAATTCTGGAATGGCACGGTCAACCTCCAAAGCATCAATGATGCCTTTATCACTTTAATCCCCAAGATCCATTCTCCGATTAGCCCAAATGATTACCGACCTATTTCTCTTCTTAACAGCAGTTTTAAGTTGATTACTAAGGTCTTGGCCAATAGACTCCAGCAGAAAATTCTTGATGTGGTTCACACTAATCAATATGGTTTTCTTAAATCTCGAACAATTCAAGATTGCGTTGCATGGGCATATGAATATATTCATCAGGTTAAGCAAGCTGGTAAACCAGCGGTGATTCTTAAACTTGATTTCACCAAGGCTTTTGATATGATTGAGCACCGGGCTATTTTACAGATTCTTCGAGGCCATGGTTATGACAGTAAATGGATTAACTGGATTTCTATGATATTTGATACTGGCTCTTCCTCGGTTCTCCTCAACAATGTTCCTGGTAAAAAGTTCCCCTGCAGACGTGGGGTGCGCCAAGGCGACCCTTTGTCTCCGATCCTCTTTGTTGAAGGAGCTGATCTCCTTCAGACCATGATTAACCGTCTTGCTTCAGATGGCCATCTCACTCCTCCACTGAACATTCCGGATATGGATTTCCCTATTGTCCAGTACGCGGACGATACCCTATTGATCATGGAAGCCTGCCCCACCCAGTTGCGAACACTTCGACAACTTCTTCTTCGGTTCACTGCGGCCACGGGTCTCTCGGTTAATTATACCAAGTCATGCATGATGCCACTTGGAGTTGATACCACAACTCTGCAGAATTTGGCCTCGATCTTCGGATGTACCACCGGCACACTCCCCTTCCCTTACTTGGGTCTGCCACTCGGTACCACTAGGCCCACGATTGCTGACCTCTCACCCCTTGCTGATCAGGTTGAGAGACGCATGAATGCTTGCTCTCGCTTTCTGGATTATGGTGGTCGCCTCACCTTTGTACAGTCGGTTCTTTCATCGCTTCCAACACATTATTTGTGCTCGCTGAAACTGCCTAAGGGCTTCATTGCCAAATTTGATCGTGCCAGGAGACACTGTCTATGGGCTAAGGAGGAAGAGTCTAGCTCTAGTCACTCATTGGCGGCGTGGCATTTAGTTTGTCGTCCGAAAAAACATGGTGGATTGGGGATCACCAATTTGGAAGTTCAAAACAAAGCGCTACTCATGAAGCATTTGCATAAATTTTATTCTCATGCTGACATTCCATGGGTGAAGCTTGTGTGGTCATCTTATGGACCAGGACCGCCCCATGCTCAATCCCCTAGGGGCTCTTTCTGGTGGAAGGATATTTGCAGCCTCCTTGATATTTATAGAAGCATCACTATTTCATCTGTCTGCGATGGCCAGTCTACTCTATTTTGGAAAGATTTTTGGTTTGGACCATCATTGCTCTGCGATAACTATCCCCAGCTCTTCTCCTTTGTGCTCAACGAGGACTCTTCTGTGGCTGATCACATGAACAACCCTCAGCTGAATGATTTGTTTGCGCTGCCACTTTCAGTCCAAGCCTTTGACCAATTCTCTCCGATCAACAATGCGTTGCATGCAATGACCTTTGATGAGACAGCTCCTGATACTAGAACATATGTGTGGGGGGGATCTAATTACACTGCGGCTAAGTTCTATAGTTTTGTTTTTGCTCAGGTTAACTGCTGGCCAATTCTCAAGCACGTTTGGGGTTCCAGATGCTTTCCTAAGCTCAAAGTATTTCTCTGGCTTATGACTCATGATCGCCTTAATACTAAGGATCTTATGACCCGTAAACATTGGCAGGTGGAGGGTGGTATCCACTGTATTTTGTGTGATCGCAATTTGCCCGAGACTAGAGACCACCTTTTTTTTGAATGTCCTTTCGCTCTTAGATGCTGGCACACTCTTGGTTTACATTGGACCCCTGGCTCTCACATCTCGGACAGACTCCTCACTATGAAAGGCTTTTTTACTGGTCCATGTTTTTTGGAGGTTTTCGCTTGTGCGGCATGGAATATATGGAAGACACGGAATGACTTCATCTTCCAAGGCACTCAACCTTCCTTTAGGCGCTGGAAGATTAAATTTTGCTCCGATATCTATCTTCACCAGCATAGAATTAAGGACTCTTTAGTTCAAACTCTCCTTTTGTGGATTAGTTCTCTCACTTAGACATGTACTCGTCACTCTTTTACAGACCCCTTGATGTACCCCATTTTTTTGATCACCCCATATTAATATGAAAATTTAACCGTAGGGATTCTTCCCTACGGTAATGGTGTTCAAAAAAAAAGGATAAAATTTAGAGTAAAAGAGATATTCAAGCTCCTTCCATTCCAAATGATGAGGATCATCTAGTAGCTCATACCACTTCCTTGCTTTGTCCTTAAGTGACAGTGGAAATAATTTCTTCATGACATTTTCTCTTGATGTCTACTCACGCTTCTATTCTCGTAGACAGTGTTGGGCCTCCAAGTGCAGAGGTTTGTAGAACAGCAGCAAGTTTCCCTTAAGTGAATCACCCAAGGTTTATCGAACTCAGGGAGGTAGAGGTCAAAGATATCCCTCTCAAGCAACCCTGCAATTAAGATACAAGAAGTCTCTTGTGTCCCCAACACACCCAATACACTTGTCAGATGTATAGGTGCACTAGTTCGGCGAAGAGATACTGAAATACAAGTAATATGGATGATTATAAGTAGTAATTGCAATCTGAAATAAAAATGGCAGCAAGCAAACATGTAGCAGAACAGGTTGTAAACGGTGTTTCAATGCTTAGAAACAAGTCCTAGGGATCATACTTTTACTAGTGGACACTCTCAACAGTGACCTCATAGTTGAATAATAAATACTACTCTCAAACACTCTCTTGTTGGATAACAAACACCATTCATTGCGTAGGGCTATAAAAACACACCCCAGAGTCTGAGTAAACAAACACCACAACGTCATAAAGGAGTGATGTTCACGGGTGTGAGGAGTTGGAAAACCCCAAGAGGAAGGTGTGATGAGCGTAGTAGCAAGTTTCCCTCAGTTATGAAACCAAGGTTATCGAACCAGTAGGAGATGAAGAACAGAACGAAGGTCTCCCCGGCGCCATAAAAGTGGCGTTGAAGGGAGGTGGAATCTGCACAACACAATCAAGAAACTTTGCTCCAACTCAACAGTGAGGTTGTCAATCTCACCGGCTTGCTGTAACAAGGATTAAACGTATGTGTGGAGGATGATGTTTGCAGAGAATGAAAGAAAGCAGTTTGCAGTTGGTTGTATTATCAGTTTAAAGAAAAGGACCGGGGTCCACAGTTCACTAGTGGTGTCTCTCAATAATAATAATAATAATAATAATAATAATAATAATAATAATAATAATAGCATACATGCGGGTAAACAAATTACAGCTGGGCAATTGACAGAATAAAGAGCTGCATAATGATGCATATGCTAATGTCATGATGTCTAGTGTGAGATTCATTTGGGCATTACAACAATATACATAGACCATTCCAACCGCATCTATGACTAATAATCCACCTTCCGGTTAGCGTCCGCACCCCTTTCAGTATTAAGTTGCAAGCAATAGATTATTGCATTAGGCAAAGTGTGTAATGTAAGTAATACAATTATCCTTAGACAAAGTACTATTGTTTTATCCCTAGTAGCAACAGTACATCTACAATCTTAGAGCTTGCTGTCACTACCCCAGATTAAATAGAGACATGAACCCACTATCGAGCATAAATACCCCCTCTTGGAGTCACAAGCATCTACTTGGCCAGAGCATCTACTAGCAACGGAGAGCATGCAAGATCATAAACAACACACAACATGATATATTATGAAGCAAATGACATAGTATTCAATATCCATCGGATCCCAGCAAACACAACATGTAGCATTACATAAAGATGATCTTGATCATGATAGGCAGCTCACAAGATCTAAACATGATGGCACAATAGGAGAAGACAACCATCTAGCTACTGCTATGGACCCGTAGTCCAAGGATGAACTACTTACGCATCAGTCCGGAGGCGGGCATGGTGATGTAGAGCCCTCCGGTGATGATTCCCCTCTCCGGCAGGGTGCCGGGAAGAGCTTCTGAACCCTCCCGAACTAGGGTTGACGACGGCGGCGGCTCCATAAGGTTTTGTGGAAAAGTGTTCGGGTGTCTGGTCTTAGGTTTTCGGGGGGTTTAAGTAGGCGAAAGGGCGAAGGCGGTGGAGGCCCGAGGGCCCGTCACGCGGTGTCGTCGCGGCAGAGGGGGGAGCCGCGCCCCCTCCGTGTGACGGCGCCTCGGTGCCCTCCTTCGTCTCCTCTTCGGACTTCTGGAACGTGTCGGAAAAAATAGGGATTTTGGTATAAAAATTGTCCAATTCCGAGAATATTTCCTTAAGTGGTTTTCTGAAACCAAAAACAGCAGAAAACAGGGAACTGGCACTGTGGCATCTTGTTAATAGGTTAGTCCCAGAAAATGCATAAAACAACACAAAGTGTATATAAAACATGTAGCAATTGGTATAATATAAGCATGGAACATAAGAAATTATAGATACGTTTGAAACGTATCAAGCATCCCCAAGCTTAGTTCTACTCGTCCTCGAGTAGGTAAAACGATAACAAGAATAATTTCTGAAGTGACATGCTTTCACACAATCTTGATCATATAATAATGTAATGCATGTAAACTGAGATCAAATGAATAAAAGCTGTAGTTTATATTGATATCAAATGAGTAATGAACAAACGAGTAGGAAGAACAAAGCAAAACTTTCAATGAATTAGTACTAGAGAACAATCAACCGTGCAAAGTAGATATTAAAGATGATTTAAGCTTCAAGAACAACAACATAATCATCTAATTAATCAAACACTCATGACAACTTTGTGAAAGGATCAAGTCAAGCAATAACAATATGCACGTAGAAGATCATCTCTCTATTTGTTCACTCAAAAACAAGCAAGTGTTCAGCGTTGGTTCCTGGCAACAGGATGTTGTGGCTAAGAGAATAATAATGGGGGTTTGGATGGCCAACGGAAGAAGGTCTCACACAGCTGAAAGTGATCATTAGACAAGAGAAAGTCTTATAATCGAAGCTATGCAAGGAGTAGTGATTGCCACACAACGGATGCACATAGAGCTATAAGTGTATGAAAGCTCTCCAATGGAACTAGTGGGGGTGCATCTAACTTGCTTGCTCATGAAGACCTAGAGCACTTTTGAGGAGGCTCATCATTGGAATATACAAGCCAAGTTCTATATTGTAAAGTTCCCCACATAGTTATGCAAGTAAAACATGAAAACTCTCACACATGGAGTAAAGGTGCTAAACATGAGCACAAATGATGACTATGAATATTACATGTGCTATAACATGAGCACAAGTGTGGATAAAGAGTAGTAATGTTGCCCCCTTTTTTTTCTTTTTTTTCTTTTTTTTGTATTTTTTTGTTTCTCTTTTCGATGGCCTCCATGGCTCTTTTCACTTTTAGGGGCAAACATTCTAATATGACAACACACTTTTGATACAAGGATCTCATAAGGGATAAAACATGGTGTATGAAACGGTGCCTCTGCCAGTGTAGCAGGATATGCAATGATCTAGCGTAACATGGGTAAAACCACATATCAGCTATATAGAATCATGCAAAGCAATATATAAATGATAAATGACAACAAGTCATGTAATGTAAGATGAAAGTTGCATGGCAATATATCTCGGAACAGCTATGGAAATGTTGTAGTAGGTAGGTATGGTGGATGTTTTGAGGAAGATATTTGGCTTATGTGTAGGAGAACATGATGAAGATCTCCCACGAGTTTTGGATGTACCCGCGAAGTATGCACCAACTCTCAATGTGAAAAAGGGCAATGCAAAGTACCGAAGAGGCTAGCAAATATGGTGGTGGAAGTGCCATGAAAACCGCAGCTTTAGAACTCACAAGCAAAAAGATTCCAACTAGAAATATGATCTTACAAGGCATAATGAAAATCACTCCATGAGGGACTGTGGCAAATGAACAAGTCACTGTTGGGACCCCGACCGTAGCGCATAACACAAAGTCATTACGGTTGTTTTTAACATTAGAAGTCATATATCATTATGCTATCAACTGGATATTTAAGTGTGGCACAGCTTCAAGTTTTCTAGACCAACCATTAATCATTCCACTTTACTAAACCATCATGTTTTACCATTAAGCATATTAATATCTCAAAACAACATCAATGATTCAAGTGACACAATTTAATGATCTACAAGATTATGTATCATTTAGTTATACCATCTACCACATTTAACATTTTTTGTTCTAAACCAAACACCAATCAACTTATTTAAAACATAAACTCTCCAAGTTATTAACAATGAAGCAAGAGAGTATAACATATGAGAACTAACAACTCTGAACAAGAGGTGCGTGAAAAATAAGAGCTGAAAGTATTGCAGTAGCTATAGAAGAATACTCAACAAATATAAGTGAAGAATAGGAGTATTCAAATGAAAAAACGGAGCGTGTCTCTCTCCCACACAAGAATGCTAGGATCCATTTTATTCAGAGGACAAGAATAACAAAAGAAAAAATAAAAACAAACAGACGCTCCAAGTAAAGCACATAAGATGTGGCGGAATTAAAATATAGTTTCACTAGAGATGACCAGATAAGTTGTTGATGAAGAAGGGGATGCCTTGGGCATCCCCATGCTTTGACGCTTGAGTCTTCTTGAAATATGCTTGGGTGACCCACGGGGGCATCCCCAAGTTTAGGCTCTTTCATCTTCTTAATCACATCATATCATCCTCTCTCTTGATCCTTGAAAACTTTCTCCACACAAAACTCAAAGTAAACTTCATTAGAGGGTTAGTGCATAATCAAAAATTCTCATATTCTGCATAGAGACAATCATTATCATGGTACTGGACATTAGCTACAGCCACTGGAATTTTATGGAACAAAAGGATCCATTCAAAAACAGCAAAAGAACCAATGCAAAATAAATGGCAGAATCTGTCAAAAACAGAACAGTCCGTAAAGACGAATTTTTTCGAGGCACTTAACTTCCTCAAATCAGAAAACTCAAAACTAATGAAACTTGCGTACATATCTGAGAATCACGCACAAAAAATCACAGGTAATTTTGATTTTTCTGTGAATTCTAACGAATTAAACGGTGGACAGCAGAAAAACTGTTCCTGCGCAGAGATCCAAATCTAGCATCAACTTTCTACTAGAGACTTAACTTGGCACAACTTATGCAATAAAGTAAAGATACAAAGGAATTGCTACAGAGGTAGTCATGTTCCTTGACTCAAGAAAATAAAATAACAGGAATAAAAAGTGGGTTGTCTCCCATAGGCGCTTTTGTTTAACGCCTTTAAGCTAGGCACAGAAAGAAAAACTCAAGTATTTCCAAGAGAAGAAGCATCAACATTATAGTTTGTACGAATAATAGAATCAAAAGGTAGCTTCATCTTCTTCCTAGGGAAGTGTTCCATACCTTTCTTAAGTTGGAATTGGTACCTTATATTTCCTTCTTTCATATCAATAATAGCACCAACTGTGCGAAGGAAAGGTCTTCTCAAAACAATAGGACAAGAGGGGTTGCACTCAATATCCAAGACAATAAAATCAACGGGGACAAGGTTATTGTTAATAATAACATGAACATCATTAACTCTCCCCAAAGGTTTCTTCAAAGCATTATCAGCAAGAAAAACATCCAAATAGCAATGTTCCAAAAGTGGCAAGTCAAACATATCATAAAGTTTCTTAGGCATAACAGAAATACTTGCACCAAGATCACACAAAGCATTGCAATAAAATTCATTCACTTTCATCTTAATGATGGGCTCCCAACCATCTTCTAACTTCTTAGGGATAGAAGCTTCAAGTTTTAATTTCTCTTCCCTAACTTTAATGAGAGCATTTGTAATATGTGTAGTAAAAGCCATATTTAAAGTACTAGCATTAGGACTTGTAGCTAGCTTTTGCAAGAACTTAATAACTTCAGAGTTATTACAATTATCATAATCAAAATCATTATCATCAAAGCAAACCGAACCATTATCTCCTATGTTCTTAAAAATTTCAGCACTTTTATCAAGCATATTTCAGCAGTTTTAGGCAATTTTAATTTTTTGGAAGTAGTAGAAGAAACATTGCCAACACCAATTATGTTACCATTAATAGTAGGAAGCTTACTAGCATGTGAAGTAACATTATTTTCAGTAGTAGTGATGGTATAAACTCTGGCAATATTATCCTTTTTAGCTAGTTCCTCTCTTTCCCATCTAGCACGCAATTGAGCCATCATCCTAACATTTTCATCAATTCGAACTTGGATGGCATTAGCAGTGGCAAAGGGGTTTTCATCAATATTTTCAGGTTTGGCAGCCATTCTATTAATCAAAGAAGATTGTGCTTCAGACATAGATGAAATATTAGTTTCAGCATTTGAAATTTTTCCTTGCAAACCCGAAATCTCCCTATTTAATTTCTCCATTTGATGACTAATATTTCTTAACATAGATGATTGTTCCTCCATAGTTTTAGTGAAAACTTTATTTTGCTCATATTGGATTTGCATGAAATTCTTAGTAGCTCTCTCAACCTCTAACAATCTTTCCTCACTAGGCATTCTACCATAAGAATTACCATAAGAATTACCATTATTAGGAGGATAGGGCTTATAGTTGTTATAACCATAATTGTTCCTATAGGCATTGTTGTTGAAATTATTATTTTTAATGAAGTTCACATCAACATGCTCTTCTTGTGCAACTAAAGAAGCTAAGGGAACATTATTAGGATCCATATGAGATTTACCATTCACAAGCATAGACATGATCATATCAATCTTTTCACTCAAAGAGGAGGTTTCTTCAACATAATTTACCTTCTTACCTTGAGGAGTCTTTTCAGTATGCCACTCAGAATAATTAACCATCATATTGTCCAGAAGTTTTGTTGCAGCCCCCAAAGTGATGGACATAAAAGTACCTCCAGCAGCCGAATCCAATAAGTTTCTTGAAGAAAAATTTAGTCCTGCATAGAAGGTTTGGATGATCATCCAAGCAGTCAGTCCATGGGTTGGGCAATTTTTAACCAGAGATTTCATTCTTTCCCAAGCTTGAGCAACATGTTCATTATCAAATTGCTTAAAGTTCATAATTCTACTCCTTAGGAAAATAATCTTAGCAGGAGGATAGTATTTTCCAATAAAAGCATCTTTGCATTTAATCCAAGAATCAATACTATTCCTAGGCAATGAAAATAACCATTCTTTAGCTCTTTCTCTCAAGGAGAAAGGAAATAATTTCAGTTTTATAATGTCACCATCTATATCCTTATATTTTTGCATTTCACAAAGTTCAACAAAATTATTTAGATGGGCAGCAGCATCATTAGAACTAACACCAGAAAATTGTTTTTTCATGACAAGATTTAACAAAGCAGGTTTAATTTCAAAAAATTCTGCTTTGGAAGCAGGTGGAGCAATAGGTGTGCATATAAAATCATTATTGTTGGTGCTAGTAAAGTCACACAACTTAGTATTCTCAGCAGTAGTCATTTTAGCAAATTAAAATTCAAACCGAAAATAGCAATAATAAAAACCGAAATAATAAATGACTAAACCGAAATAAAAATAACAATGCAAGTAACTAATTTTTTTGTGTATTTGATAATAAGAAGCAAACAAGATAATAACAAAGTAAATAAAATGCAAGTAACTAATTTTTTTGTGTTTTTGATATTTAATAGCAAACAAAATAGGAAATAAAAATAAACTAAGCAAGACAAAACAAAGTAAAGAGATTGGAAAGTGAGAGACTCCCCTTGCAGATGTGTCTTGATCTCCCCAGCAACGGCGCCAGAAAAGTCTGGTGCTTAGTTGACGAGGGAGATAGAGATTTGCTTAACAGAAGTGCCTTCACCTCCTCGGCAACGGCGCCAGAAAAGTGCTTGATGCTCACGGGTGTGAGGAGTTGGAAAACCCCAAGAGGAAGGTGTGATGAGCGTAGTAGCAAGTTTCCCTCAGTTATGAAACCAAGGTTATCGAACCAGTAGGAGATGAAGAACACAACGAAGGTCTCCCCGGCGCCATAAAAGTGGCGTTGAAGGGAGGTGGAATCTGCACAACACAATCAAGAAACTTTGCTCCAACTCAACAGTGAGGTTGTCAATCTCACCGGCTTGCTGTAACAAGGATTAAACGTATGTGTGGAGGATGATGTTTGCAGAGAATGAAAGAAAGCAGTTTGCAGTTGGTTGTATTATCAATTTAAAGAAAAGGACCGGGGTCCACAGTTCACTAGTGGTGTCTCTCCATAATAATAATAATAGCATACATGCGGGTAAACAAATTACGGCTGGGCAATTGATAGAATAAAGAGCTGCATAATGATGCATATACTAATGTCATGATGTCTAGTGTGAGATTCATTTGGGCATTACAACAATATACATAGACCGTTCCAACCGCATCTATGACTAATAATCCACCCTCCGGTTAGCGTCCGCACCCCTTTCAGTATTAAGTTGCAAGCAACAGATTATTGCATTAGGCAAAGTGTGTAATGTAAGTACTATAATTATCCTTAGACAAAGTACTACTGTTTTATCCCTAGTAGCAACAGTACATCTACAATCTCAGAGATTGCTGTCACTACCCCAGATTAAATAGAGACATGAACCCACTATCAAGCATAAATACCCCCTCTTGGAGTCACAAGCATCTACTTGGCTAGAGCATCTACTAGCAACGGAGAGCATGCAAGATCATAAACAACACACAAAATGATATATTATGAAGCAAATGACATAGTATTCAATATCCATCGGATCCCAGCAAACACAACATGTAGCATTACATAAAGATGATCTTGATCATGATAGGCAGCTCACAAGATCTAAACATGATGGCACAATAGGAGAAGACAACCATCTAGCTACTGCTATGGACCCGTAGTCCAAGGATGAACAACTCACGCATCAGTCCGGAGGCGGGCATGGTGATGTAGAGCCCTCCGGTGATGATTCCCCTCTCCGGCAGGGTGTCGGGAAGAGCTTCTGAACCCTCCTGAACTAGGGTTGACGACGGCGGCGGCTCCGTAAGGTTTTGTGGAAAAGTGTTCGGGTGTCTGGTCTTAGGTTTTCGGGGGGTTTAAGTAGGCGAAAGGGCGAAGGCGGTGGAGGCCCGAGGGCCCGTCACGCGGTGTCGGCGCGGCAGAGGGGGGAGCCGCGCCGCCTCATTGTGACGGCACCTCGGTGCCCTCCTTCGTCTCCTTTTCGTACTTCTGGAACGTGTCGGAAAAAATAGGTACTTTGGTATAAAAATTGTCCAATTCCGAGAATATTTCCTTAAGTGGTTTTCTGAAACCAAAAACAGCAGAAAACAGGGAACTGGTACTGTGGCATCTTGTTAATAGGTTAGTCCCAGAAAATGCATAAAACAACACAAAATGTATATAAAACATGTAGCAATTGGTATAATATAAGCATGGAACACAAGAAATTATAGATACGTTTGAGACGTATCAAGGAGTCACACACGGTGCGCACACTGTCACCTTCACACCGTGGAGAGTAACTCCGGAGTTCATATTAAAGTAACCTCTAGAGTGGAATAATAGATAAAGAGTAGCATCTACTTATTCAACTAGATTACAAAGCTCATGATCACATAAAGATCACACCATGGGAGAGAGAGATAAACTACATAGCTACCGGTAGAGCCCTCAGCCTCGGGGGAGAACTACTCCATCCTCATCATGGGAGTCAGCAGCGGCGATGAAGATGGCGGTGGAGTCGATGGAGATGGCTCCGAGGGCAATTCCCCGTCTCGGTGATGTCTACGCACGCTTCTATTCTCGTAGACAGTGTTGGGCCTACAAGAGCAGAGGTTTGTAGAACAGCAGCAAGTTTCCCTTAAGTGAATCACCCAAGGTTTATCGAATTCGGGGAGGTAGAGGTCAAAGATATCCCTCTCAAGCAACCCTGCAATTAAGATACAAGAAGTCTCTTGTGTCCCCAACACACCCAATACACTTGTCAGATGTATGGGTGCACTAGTTCGGCGAAGAGATAGTGAAATACAAGTAATATGGATGATTATAATTAGTAATTGCAATCTGAAATAAAAATGGCAGCAAGCAAAATGTAGCAGAACTGGTTGTAAATGGTGTTTCAATGCTTAGAAACAAGGCCTAGGGATCATACTTTCACTAGTGGACATTCTCAACAATGACATCAAAGCTAATAAATACTACTCTCAAACACTCTCCTGTTGGATAATAAACACCATTCACTATGTAGGGCTACAAGAGCACCCTCAAAGTCAGAGTAAACTAACACCACAACGTCATAAAGGAATCACACACGGTGCACATACTGTCACCTTTACAACCGTGAATAACCCCGGAGTTCATAATAAAATAACCTCTAGAGTGCATAATAGATAAAGAGTAACATCACATATTCAACTAGATTACAAAGCTCATGATCACATAAAGATCACAGGGGAGAGAGAAATAAACCACATAGCTACCGGTAGAGCCCGCAGCCCCGGGGGAGAACTACTCACTCCTCATCGCAGGAGTCAGCAACGGCGATGGAGATGGCGGTGGAGTTGATGGAGATGACTCTGGGGGCAATTCCCCGTCCCGGCAGGGTGCCGGAACAGAGACTTATGTCCCCCGAATCTTGTCTTCGATGGCGGTGGCGCAGCGGAACTCTTCTCGGGAAAAGGCTTATTGTTCTAGGGTTTTTGCGTCGGGGGCAATATATGGGCGAAAGGGCAAAGGCGGTGGAGGCCCGAGGCGCCCTCATGAGGGGCCCACGCGGCAGAGGGGGGAGCCGCGCCGGGACCTCATCTGGGGGCTCCGTGGCCCCTCTCCGTCAGGTCTTCGGTGTTCCGGAACCTCCCGTGAAAAATAGGGACTTTGGTATTAAATTCGTCCAATTCCGAGAATATTTCCTTAAGTGGTTTTCTGAAACCAAAAACAGCAGAAAACAGGGAACTGGCACTGTGGCATCTTGTTAATAGGTTAGTCCCAGAAAATGCATAAAACCACACAAAGTGTATATAAAACATGTAGCAAATGGTATAATATAAGCATGGAACATAAGAAATTATAGATACGTTTGAGACGTATCAAGCATCCCCAAGGTTAGTTCTACTCGTCCTCGAGTAGGTAAAACGATAACAACAAATAATTTCTGAAGTGACATGCTTTCACATAATCTTGATCATATAATAATTTCTGAAGTGACTCAAATCAATGATCTATAGTTTGCTAACAAATAGACAAGGAGTAAACAAGTACATCATATAAGTAAAAACTTTTCATAAATAGTACTTTCAAACAAGCATCAAAAAGATTTACATAAGAGTTAACTCATAAAGCAATATTCTCTAAGTAAAAGAGCATTGAAGCAACACAAAGGAAGATATAAGTTTCAGCATTGGCTTTCAACTTTGAACATGTATATCATATAGATAGTTGTCAACACAAAGAAATATAACAAGTGCAATAAGTAAGCATATAAGAGTTGTTGCACACAGTTGACACGAGTGTTTGCTTCGGGGACAGAAAGAATTAGGTAAACTGACTCAACATAAAGTAAAAGATAGGCCCTTCGTAGAGGGAAGCAGGGATACAAACATGTGCTAGAGCTTTTTAGTTTTTATAGGTTTTTGAAATCATATAGAGAGCATAAAAGTAAGGTTTTGAGTGGTGTTCGTCGTGTTCAACGAATGGTAATGGGCACTCTACCCCCCTTGTCAACCAGACTTTCTAAGAGCGGCTCCCATGAAGGACGTTATTTCTACCCAAGGGCAGATCATCCCTCTATCTCTTTTGTTTACACATGTATATTTTTAAAACTGGTTTGACACTCCTCCCCACCATTGCATACACAATCCATGGCTAACTGAATCCTCGGGTGCCTTCCAACAATCACATACCATGGAGGAGTGTCTATATTGAATAATACTTTGAAGCATAAATTTTTGCAAAACCATGTGAAGAGAATGCAGCGGTTAAAGTTGTAATTAATTGGGACTGGGCACCCCATTTGCCAGCTCTTTTTGCAAAGTTAATGGATAAGAAGTGTATATGCCACTAGTCCGGTTGGTGAAAGTTTGTCTAAAAGCAAATGACAAGGTTGATATCTGTAACACCACATACTTCCTCATGAGCTAATAAACATTGACACAAATAAGGGATAATAAGTTTTGAATAAAAGGTAGCACATGTAGTATTTGCTTGGAATGGCAGGAAATACCATGTAGTAGGTAGGTATGGTGGACACAAATGGCATGGGTTTTGGCTCAAGGTTTTGGATGCACGAGAAGCATTCCCTCTCAGTACAAGGCTTTGGCTAGCAAGGTTATTTGAAGAAAACACAAGTATAAACTATGACAACAAGACGTATATAAAAACATATTGCAAGCATTATAAAACTCTATATTGGCTTCCTTGTTGTTTAAACACCTTTACTAGAAAATATCTAGACCTTAGATATACCAAACATGCAAACCAAATTTCAACAAGTTTTACGGTAGTTCTTCACTACTGGGTTTTAACTACATGATGTAAAATCTTAAACATGATCTACTTGAGAGGTCAAAACAATTGCCAAGCACCACAACATACAAGATAACAATCCATAAGAGCATGTATATCTTTTCATTATACCATCTACCACATTTAGCATTTTCTGTTTCCAACCAAACACCAATCAACTTATTCAAATATAAACTCTCCAAATGAGACAAGAGAGTATAACATAAGAGTACTAACAGCTCTGAACAAGAGATGCATGAAAAACATGAGCTGAAAGCATTGAATTAACATAGAAGAATACTCAACAAATAATAGTGAAGAATACGAGTATTCATAAGAAAAAGCGGAGCGTGTCTCTCTCCCACAAAGAAATGCTAGGATCCATTTTATTCAGAGCATGAAAATAACAAAAACAAACAGACGCTTCAAGTAAAGCACATAAGATGTGTCGGAATTAAAATATAGTTTCACTAGAGAGGACCTGATAGTTTGTTGATGAAGAAGGGGATGCCTTGGGCATCCCCAAGCTTAGACGCTTGAGTCTTCTTGAAATATGCTTGGGTGACCCACAGGGGCATCCCCAAGCTTAGGCTTTTTCATCATATCATCCTCTCTCTTGATCCTTGAAAACTTCCTCCACACCAAAGTCAAATTAGACTTCATTAGAGGGTTAGTGCATAATCAAAAATTCTCATATTCTGCATGGACACAATTGCTACCAATGCTACTGGATATTAGCTACAGCCACTGATACTTTATGGAACAAAAAGATCCATTCAAACAGCAAAAGAGGCATTGCAAAATAAATGGCAGAATCTGTCAAAAACAGAACAATCCGTAAAGATGAATTTTTTCGAGGCACTTCACTTGCTCAAATCAGAAAACTCAAAACTAATGAAAGTTGCGTAAATATCTGAGGATCACGCACAGAAAATATCAGATTTTTTCGACTTTTCTGCAAGGAGTTATGAATTAAACAGTGGACAGCAGAAAACTGTTCCTGCGCAGAAATACAAATCTACCATCAACTTTCTACTAGAGGCTTAACTTGACACAACAATGCGATAAAATAAAGATACAAAGGAATTGCTACAGAGGTAGACATGTTCCTTGACTCAAATAAAAGAAAATAACTGAAATAGAATATTGGGTTGTCTCCCAAAATCTCTTTCTTTATAGCCATTAAGATAGGCATAGTGATTTTTATGATGCTCTCATAAAAATGAGAGTTGAAAAACCAAAGAGAGCATCAAGAGGCAAATATCAAACACTTTTTAAGTCTAACCCTCTTCCTATGCAAAGGAATCTTGTAAAGAAACAAGTTATGAAAGCACAAAGCAATAAGCATAGGAAAGCAAAACAAGTGCAACTTCAAAATTTTCAACATAAAGAGAGGAGACTTAATATTATTGTGATGTATGAAGTCATGTCTCCTTCTCTCATAAGGACCAGTAGGTCTTAAAGTACCCAGCAAATAAAAGCAAATCAAAAGAAAGCTCAAAACATTCATCATAAAGAGAAGAAATTTAGTAACATGAAGATCTCTATGACCATACTTTCCTCTCTCAAAATAATTTTCAGCGGCATCATGAATAAACTCAACAATATAGCTATCACCTAAAGCATTCTTATCATGATCCATAAGCATAATAATATTATTACTCTCCACATAAGCATAATCAATTTTATTAGTAAAAGTGGGAGTAAAACTATCACATCCATCATTGTAATCATCATAAATTGGAGGCATAGAATAATCATAATTAATTTTATCCTCAATAGTAGATGGACTGAAAATATCATATTCATCATTGTAAACGTCATATATAGGAGGCATATCATAATCAACATAAACCATATCCTCAATAGTAGGTCGACTGAAAATATCACAATGACTATAGTTATCATATATTGGAGGCAAAGTATCATCAAAGAAAATTTTCTCCTCAAAGCTTGGGGGACAAAAAATAACACATTCATCAACAATGGCTTCCCCAAGCTTAGACTTTTCCACAGCATTAGCAATAATGGTGTTCAAAGAATTTATACTAATAACATTACTACCACTGTTATGCAAACAAACTTCCATAGGTTTTTTAATTTTCTCTTCAAACACTTCATGTCCTAACTCAAGATAAATACTATAAAGCTCTCTAATATTTTTGTTGTTTTCCATTTAGCCTAACTAGTGAAATAAAAACAAGAAACAAAAAGATTTAACTGCAGGATCTAAAGGAGATACCTTCCAACACTTACCTCCCCGGCAACGGCGCCAGAAAATAGCTTGATGTCTACGCACGCTTCTATTCTCGTAGACAGTGTTGGGCCTCCAAGAGCAGAGGTTTGTAGAACAGCAGCAAGTTTCCCTTAAGTGAATCACCCAAGGTTTATCGAACTCAGAGAGGTAGAGGTCAAAGATATCCCTCTCAAGCAACCCTGCAATTAAGATACAAGAAGTCTCTTGTGTCCCCAACACACCCAATACACTTGTCAGATGTATAGGTGCACTAGTTCGACGAAGAGATAGTGAAATACAAGTAATATGGATGATTATAAGTAGTAATTGCAATCTGAAATAAAAATGGCAGCAAGCAAACATGTAGCAGAACTGGTTGTAAACGGTGTTTCAATGCTTAGAAACAAGGCCTAGGGATCATACTTTCACTAGTGGACATTCTCAACAATGACATCAAAGCTGAATAAAAAATGCTACTCTCAAACACTCTCTTGTTGGATGATAAACACCATTCACTGTGTAGGGCTACAAGAGCACCCTCAAAGTCAGAGTAAACTAACACCACAATGTCATAAAGGAATCAAAGTCAGAGTAAACTAACACCACAACGTCATAAAGGAATCACACACGGTGCACATACTGTCACCTTTACAACCGTGAATAAGCCCGGAGTTCATAATAAAGTAACCTCTAGAGTGCATAATAGATAAAGAGTAACATCACATATTCAACTAGATTACAAAGCTCATGATCACATAAAGATCACAGGGGAGAGATATATAAACCACATAGCTACCTGTAGAGCCCGCAGCCCCGGGGGAGAACTACTCACTCCTCACCGCAGGAGTCAGCAACGGCGATGGAGATGGCGGTGGAGTTGATGGAGATGACTCCGGGGGCAATTCCCCGTCCCGACAGGGTGCCGGAACAGAGACTTATGTCCCCCGAATCTTGTCTTCGATGGCGGCGGCGCAGCGGAACTCTTCTCGGGAAAAGGCTTATTGTTCTAGGGTTTTTGCGTCGGGGGCAATATATGGGCGAAAGGGCGAAGCCGGTGGAGGCCCGAGGCGCCCTCATGAGGGGCCCGCGCGGCAGAGGAGGGAGCCGCGCCGGGACCTCATCTGGGGGCCTCGTGGCCCCTCTCTGTCAGGTCTCGGTGTTCTGGAACCTCCCGTGAAAAATAGGGACTTTGGTATTAAATTCGTCCAATTCCGAGAATATTTCCTTAAGTGGTTTTCTGAAACCAAAAACAGCAGAAAACAGGGAACTGGCACTGTGGCATCTCCAACCTTCAGGCGCTACAGAAGAAGGCCTCATTTGCTGAAGCCATCCATCTTATCAAGGCTATGGGGTTGGAGAGACTTGTGGTCACCCGCTGCGACTACAACTCTCAGCTCGTGCTGCAGTTCTTTGCCACTCTTGTGATGAAGGGTGACTCAAGGAAGACCATCAAGTGGATGACTGGCGAGACATACTGTGAGTCTGACTGGTATGAGTTTGCAAAGGTATTGGGTTACTCATTTGATGGTGACAATCCTCAGGGTTACCGCATGCACCACAACTACCGCATCAACAAGAAGGATACCGCTCATCTCTATGGCGAGGGTGGAGTTCCCGGTCTCTCCAAGGACTTGCTCCCTCTGTATGATGTCCTTGTGCGCATTCTCCGGGAGAATATTGCTCCAAGTGGTGGAAACAATGATAATGTGGTCACTCCCCTTTGCAACTTGCTACTTCATGCCCACACCATTGCTATGAGCACAGATGATAGTGCGGATTGGAGTGTGGATGTGATGGACTACATTCACCATGAGATGCATGATGCCATGACCACTACGGTCACCATTCCCTATGCTCCATACATCATGATGCTCATCAAGTCCAAGTTCCCCGACCATGATCTTAGTGATGATGACTTGGAGGTCCATGACTTCAAGCAACTTTATGAGAAGAGGACTGTGCCCAAGCCCCCAAGTGTGCCATCCTCTCGGTCCACTCGGGGTGGTTCGTTCATGGGTGATGCTCGGAGGGCTGCTACTCCCTCTTATGCCCCCTCCACCTCCGGGCACGTGAAGAAGCTGAATTGGTTCCAACGCAACATCCTTTGCATGAACATCGACATTCGCAAGGAGCAATACTCAGCCTACAAGGACCGCCGTCAATCTGCCCACAATCAAGAGATGATCCTCCATCACATTTCTGGATCTCCCGCTCCTGCTGAGCTCACACCGCCTCTCTCCTATGCTCAGTGGAACCAGGGGTCTATGGCTCCGTGGTCTCAGTTTGAGAACGATCTTGGTGGCAGCTCATACTCCACGGGACAGGCATATGAGGAGGTTTCTTCTGATGATGATGACGAGGATGAGGACGATGATGAGGATACCCCTTCCGAGTGATGTTCTTCGGGACGTAGCATCGCTCTTCTTCCTTTTTGGCGTTTCGATGCCAAAGGGGGAGAAGTTGATCTATTAGGAACGGGGATTTGCATGGGTTCGGGCACAAGCATATGCTTCTACCATTTATTTGCGCTTGTGTCCATTTATCTTATTTGTGTTTGTCAAACTATTTATGCTTGTTGAACTATTTGTGAGAACCTCTGTGTGTATTGAGACAATTCCCATGCTATCTATATTATCTATGGTTGAGACTACAAGACTATTGTGTTGGTATTCACCTCATATGTTATATGCAAAAGGTATGAAATTCTATCAAGTCTCTAGTTATACCATGGCTGTATATTGTCTCATTACTCCTTATGATATCATGTGCTCTCTATTGCAAAAATGCTCTTGTCTATTGTGCTATCCGTTGTCTAGCTGTTTTCAAGTATGCACATGTTTAGGGGGAGCCATTTTTTTTACCATAAGCATGATATAGCATTGTCTTTTATTGCAAATCTGTGTATTGTCATCTAACACCAAAAAGGGGGAGATTGAAAGAACATTTCTTAACCCCTAGTGTTTTGTGTGTTAGTTAACAATACCAATGATATACTAATTCTAATGCTAAGTATTTCAGTTAGTGTATGACTAAATATCACATGCATCAAAGCCAAAAATGCAAAGAAGAAGTTGCTCTGAAAAAGTTCCAGGAATCGGATTATTGGAGCCGGAAATTCCCAGGGCCGGAATTTCCGGTCCACCAGAACTTCGCAAAAATTGGCTAAGGAATTGTTGGAAAGTGGTTCTGGCTTCAACCGGAAATTGTGCCCGGAAATTCCAGTCTACCGGAATTTCCGAGTGCACCCAGAAGAGCCCCCCAGAAACGACTAAGTCAAGTTGAGAAAGCGTTCTGCCTTCAACCGGAAATTGTGCCCGGAAATTCCAGTCTACCGGAATTTCCGAGTGCACCCAGAAGAGCCCCCCAGAAACGACTAAGTCAAGTTGAGAAAGCGTTCTGCCTTCAACCGGAAATTGTGCCCGGAAATTCCAGTCTACCGGATTTTCCGGGTGCACCCAGAAGGACACCCAAGAAACGGCTAAGGAAAGAAGAGGTTTCGGTTCTGGCTCCAACCGGATATTCTGGTCGGATATTTCAATATTACGGATATTCCGGGCCACCGGAATATCCGGTTGTGACTTATACCGGAATTTCCGGGTGGTCGAAGCAGCCAACGGCCAGTTTTTGGGCAGAGCTATAAATACCCCCCTCACTCCCTCAAGAACAGCAAGCTCTCTTACTCTCTCTCTCCTCAACTTCAAGAAAGCTCAAATCATCAAGATCTCCCAATCCCTCCACCCAAATTCGTTGATACTTGGAGGATTGAAGGAGAAGGCCCAGATCTACTACTTCACCGAAGCGATTTGCATTTCCTCCCCATTCACTTGGGGATTTCGTGGCTAGGGTTTCCTTTAGGAAAACCTAGTTCACCATTGTTGCCTTCTTGGTGTTGCCTTGACCTTTTGTGGTCCTTGACCTGTTGTGGTCATCTTAAGAGCCCCCAATTAAGTTGTGGGTGTGTGCCTCAAGCTTGTTGTAAGGGATTCGATCTCCGCCCCAAAGGGGATCAATAGTGGAAGGTGAACTCGCAACCTTTGTGGTTGAGTTCATCGGAGAAGAAGGTGAGCCTTTGTGGCGTTGTGGTCAACCTGTTGTGGTGACCCACACCTCTCCAACGAGACGTACACCCTTGTGGTGGAACTCGGGATTACATCTTCGTCTCCGCGTGCTTCACTTGGTTCCCCTAATCCTTACTCCCTTACTTGCTTGTTTCGCACGTGTATTTATCTTGTATCTTGTTTAATTGCCTAGCTTGTCATTTAGGTAAATTCACCTTAGTTGCATATCTAGAGAATTTACCTTTGTGTTAAGCTTAAATTGAAAAGGAGTTAAAATTTGTAATAGCACCTATTCACCCCCCCCCCCCCTCTAGGTGCCGGATTCCCGTTCAATTGGTATCAGAGCCAGGTTCACTTTTAAGGGCTTTACCGCCTAAGTGATACGATGTCGGAATCCGAACCCGAGAGGGTAGCCCGTGAGTTGGAGTTGGCCGAGGCGCATGCCAAGGGAGCAACCATGGGCGATCTCAACTTGTTGAAATCATCCATGGATGCCCAATTCCTAAAGATGAACGAATTGCTTCAAGCAATTTTGAAATCTAAGGAAACCTCGAATGCTTCTCTCTCAACCCCACTATCTCCTAAGGAGAAAGGTGATTCCTTCAAGGAATCATCGTCGGGTGAGTCCAAGGAAACGCCTCCGGGTATTTCTATGGAAAAAGATGGAAAGGGTGAACCACTTAGCTCCACTAAAACCCCACCATCCGGAGAGAAATATAATGAAGTCTTCCACACCTATTCTCCGGATCCTCCCATTCCACACCCTCATGTCAACATTAGAACCGATCCCCCAAAGCTTAAACCTCAACATTTTTCTCAATGGCAATTTCAAATGAAGTCTCACATTTGCAGTGCTTCCATGGAGTTATGGCGCATCATTCAAGTTGGATTCAAGGCCAATGACCCAACCAACTTGACAAGGAGAGAGGTGGTTGATGGTCAACTCAACGCCACCGCACTCCACCAACTTCAAGTGGCCGTTGGAGAAAAGGACATGCCTCTCATCCAACATCTCTCCACCGCGAAGGAAGTTTGGGATGCTCTTTCTGACATTTTTGTCGGTAATGAGAGCATGAAGAAGAACCGGTATGATGCCTTGTGTAACGAGGTGGAAGGGTTCTTCAAATTGGATGGTGAAAACCATGAGGACATGTACCGGAGGTTGGTGGCCATCGCTACTACATTTAGAAGCCTTGGTGCGGTCTACGTTGATGACCAATGGATCAAGAGGAAGTTTGTGAGCACTCTCTTGCCCTTTGAGGAAGCGGACTTGAAGACCTTACAAGGAAGACACGACTACGCCAAATTGACATCCAATGAAGTCATGCAAGAGATGACCGCCTACAAGGTTGCCGCGAAGATTGCTCAAGACGCAAGAGCAAGAGCTATTGGGATGCACAAGCACGCATCGGTAGCCTTGAAGGCCACCGTTGAAGAAGAAGAGGATGATGATTGTGATGACTCTATCGAGCTATCACATGATCATTACCAAGGTTCACTCAACCAACATCTTGCTCTTACGGCTCATAAGTTTTGGAAGAATCCCTCGAAGTCCAAAGCAAGGATGGACAGGAAGTTTCCAAACAATGGAAAGAACCAAGGTAACAAGGTGAGGACTTGCTATAATTGTGATGACAAAGGCCATTTTGTTGTAGATTGTCCATGGGAGAGGAGAGAAGAGCATGGGGGGAGGCTCGTGGCCAAGCCCAAGGGCAAAGGGCCACTATCCATGAAGAAGAAGCCCTTCTTCAAGAAGAACCAAAAGATTGTTTTGGTGACTCAAGAGGAATATCCCTCCGATGATGAAGATAGTGACAAGGATGACACTCGAAGTGAAGTAGCCGCAATAGCCACTACCTCTACCACTTCATCACTCTTCTCATCCCCAAATGAGAGCCACATCACCAAGAATGCAAGATGCCTTATGGCTAAGGCATCCGAGGTAAAATTGCCTCCTACTTCTATATCCCATGATCTTGATGATGAAGTTAGTCTTGAAGTAAAACAAGAAATTATTGCTTTTGATGAATTCATGACTAACTTGCAAGGGGTTGGCAAGAAACACTTTGGCTCTCTCATGAGTCGTATAGGTGAGCTTGAAGATGAGCTTGAGCTCAAAGGTGAGATTGAGAGGGAAGATGCCTATGCTAAGGCATCCCTCCAATCTTCTCTAGAGGATGAACAAGAAGCTCATGCTCTTCTCCAAGAGCAACTTAAAACTATTGTGGAGTCTCATAACTCCGATGTTGCCAAACTAACTAAGGATCGTGATCTTTACTTTGCTAGATATAAACTTGTGCAAAATGAAAAGGTCGAGTTTGTGGCTGCTCATGCTAGACTAGTGGAAGACTTTGAGTCACTTGACAATGCTCACAAGGCATTGACAAGTGAACATGATCTTCTTACCAAGTCTCATGATCAACTTCAAACTCGGCTGTCAAACCTTCACAAACCTAGCACCTTTACTCCTTCAAATGACCATGCCATTGTTGTTGAGAATGTTGCTAGGGTGAAGTTTGTTCCTTCAATGGCAACTACAGTCAAGACCTCTCTTGATAAGGGTAAGAAGGCACTTGCTACCCCTCTTTATGAGCAAGTGACCCACAAAGGGAAAGAGGGTCTAGGCTATGTTGCCAAGAAGAATAAGAAGACCAAGAAGAAGGCCAAGCCCGCTCTAGCCAAGAAAGATGACATTGCGAGTGGAAGTGTCACAAGGGGCACACCCACTCGTGATGACTTTGCGGGCATATCTAACCCTAACTATGCTCTATATGTTGATTATTATGGAGATGTTTATGCTAGATACATTGGTCCATTTGATGGTTATATTGAGTATGCTATTTGGGTTCCAAAGACCCTTGTTGCTAACCAAAAGGCACCCATTGCAAAATGGGTACCTAAGTCAAAGAATTGATTGTGTGTAGGGCCTTGTTTCCGGCGGATCGAAATGGATAATTGACAGTGGATGCACTAGTCACATGTCCGGAAGCAATGTAACATCCCAAATATTAATATAAATTATTAATGCAGAAATGTGGGCCAACAAAAACTTTTCTTATAAATTGGTATATGTTTGTTTCATGATTATTGTTTGTTATGCTTTGCTTGCAAGATTGTTGGATTCTAACTCAAATTACAAAAAATTGAGGAAAAGAAAATAAACAAAACAAAATATAAAACAATACCAACAATATGGCACATGTCACCCTATTTATCCCCAAATTAAGAAATCCATTTGTTTTCCAAACCAAATTTAGTGGAGTGACAATATGGACACTCCTATTTTATTCCCCACCCTTTTATCCTCTTCACATATTCAATTCAAAAACTTAAATTCAAATTTATATTTCCTTCTTTACCAAATTCAAAACACAAAGTGTGCTATCTTGCACTGGCCCCATAAACAAACAAATAGCTCAACAAACCTTAATAAATATATGTGAAGCAAGTTATGAAAGAAAAATTCAAAAATTTGAAATTAAATTTGGTTCGGACAATTCGCCGAACACCTGGTGGGCGCCGCCCAGGGAACAGGCCGCCGGCACGCACGTCGCCGTGTCGGCGCGGTGGAAGAGGAGGTGTCGACGCCGAAGGCCTCGCGCCGTGCCCCCCCCTCTCTCCCTCGCTCTCCTGCCTCCTTGGACGCCGACACCGGCACCCACAGCTCCCCGCCTCCTCCTGGCACGCGCCCGTGCCGCCGCTCGACATGGCCGGCCCGCCGACACCGCGGCCGACCTCGCCGCCCCACGACAGCCCACGCCAGGCCCCCCCCCCCTCTCTTCTTCACCCCTCTGCTCCCTCTCCGCACAGCAGGACGCACCGCAGCAACCCGCAACCGCAGCGTCCGCGACACGCAGTGCACGCCGTGCGCCGCCCGAGCGCCCTCACTGCCGTCCCCCACTCCGAGCACGCGCAGCTCGCCTCCACGCGTCAACCGTGTCCCTCTGCACGCCAACACCATCGCCGCACCTCGCCGCCTCCTATGGCGAGCCCTAGCCCCCTCTGAATCGCCCGAACGCCGTGTCCACCGTGCGCCGGACCGCCGGTATAAATACCCCGCCGAGCCTCGACATTTCTCCACACCTCGCCACCACCTCTCCCCCCTCACACCACCCCCTCTTGTGCACCGCCTGGAGGGCGGAGCCTTCGCCGCCAAGCCTCGACCACCGAGGCCATCCGTCGAGCTCGCCGTGCCGAGGTAGACGACGACCACGGCCACGCCGTGCTGGCCTCCCTTTCTCTCCTCTCTGGCCCGCATCCTCTTCTCCATTACCGCCTCACTCACCCGGTCCCTTTTCCCCTCTGATTCGTGCCCAGGAGCGAAGCAGCGGACTCGCCGGAGTTGGAGCACGGCCGCGGACGGAGGAGCTTCACGCCGTCGACGCCAGGAGCCTCCCCAGCCCGCGCCACCTCGCCCACGAGTTTCCTCGAGCCGCCGCACCCCTCCTGCACCATCGCCACGTCCTCCCGAGCCCCTAGGTGAGCACTCCGTCCACCTCGCCGTCGCCGGAGCCGCGGCGCCGCCCGATTTAGGTCGTCGCCGACGCGCTCAATCTCGGCCGTTAGATCACAGATCTACGGTAGCTTACCGGTTCGGTTAAATTAGTCGCTGACGTGCGGACCCCACGCGTCAGGTTTAAATGGAAACCGCGCGCGCGCCCGCAGTCGCTGGCCAGTGGGACCCCCTGTCAGGATTTTCAACATTATCCACTCTGGGTTAATTATTCGAATTTAGGTTTAATTCAAAACCAGTACTGAACTCAGTTTTAGAAAATTCATAACTTTAGATTTACAACTCCAAATTGAACAAATCAAATTGTTCTGAATAGGTTATGAAATTCTCTATCCAACTAAACTAGTTTCACTCCATTTGGGTATAGAATAAAAATACAATATTCAAAATACAGTAGCATGTCTAAATTCTAAACTTGGTTGTTTCTGATGCTCTGTTAATCCAAATTAGTTGAAACCAATTTTATTAGATCACATTTAACCATGGTTAGTCAATCCTAAAAGGGTTTAATTTTTAGATGAACATAATTTAAATAATAGCCAAAACTTTATTAATTAGCTTCTGGATTCAAAACATTGTGTAGGGAGTTTGATAACTCCAATTGATCCAAATCCAATTGTGTTGGATTCTACACATCAGTAGCTATCTGTAGAATTTTAGTTTGTATTTTTGTGACCACTAGAACTTAAACTATGCAATTAAACTTATGTGACTAGTTTCTGCCCAAATTAGGATATGATTAAATACTAGTTAATTCAACTAAATTGGATCCAAGTCACAATGTTTGATGCATGGAGTGGTTAGATAAAGTGAGTAAGCTTGTGTTGCTGTGGTGATTGATTTGGATAGGCTAGTGATTGTTTGTATTGCTTGATTGTGTATTAGACGAGAACGTTGTCGAGTACATCGAGGAGGAAGGATTTGTGGAACCTGAAGACCAAGACCAAGACCACTTTGTTGAGCAAGGCAAGCTACTCTCTGAGCTTGCACATAACTTATGTATCTAGATTTACAAGTCCTTTTTCAAAAGCAAGGGTTTATAAAAATCCTTTTTCAAAAGTATACCTGAGTTATTTTGCCACCCTATATAGAAATATATGCTAAAACTATAGGATGGGAAAACCAACATTGTTTTATTCAAAACTCCTTTGAAAACCTTGTGTGGATACAAAACACCAAGATGTGGTGTTGAAATAAAGAAGTGGAGAAAGATGGTTTTAAGAAAAGCACATTGGGTCCTAGTACTCAGTCAAGCAACCGATAATCTGTGCGACCACATTTACCCACATATGGGAAAGGGCTTAGTCATATAGCTTGCTCTTATTAGTATGGGACACTGCATCAACGGAGATGACTCCGTTATGCATGAGGGAATGGTTTGGTGACCTACCCCTGACCTGGGTCCTCGCTCAAACTCTATGAGTAGATAAGGAGGAGGATAGAAGGATGTCCCCTATACACCGCCAGATAAAACCTATGAGTCCTCACACTTAGATTCCGACGGGCTGGGTTAAGTGTCGATGGAAAGTATCATAGGGGCAGGATCCTATACTAGCATGAGCAAAGGACAGACTAGGATCGGTGACTCAACTTCGCATACCCCTGGTATGGCGAGACGTGGCAGACACGATGAGTTGTCGGATGGGTGTGGGAAAAGCGTGCTACCTCTGCAGAGGGTTCAAACTATTCGAATAGCCGAGTCCTCGGATATGGACAGTTGAAGGCCCTACTTTGACCATGTGCAAGATTTGAAAAAGAATTGTGTTTTCAAAAGAAAGGGAGTTGGTGGAATGATCCATATACCTATGCCAAAGGATTTGGTATGAGGTTGTTGGAGATTGGTACCATGAAGGACTATGGTTGGAAAAAGGAGGAGTTTTGAAGAAACTAATACTCATGAGATACCAGGAATAGTTATAATCTTCTTACCTTCTTCAACAAAGATACAGAGGTGTTTTAAATAAATAAAAGTGTGAAACTAAAAATGAGACTAGTGCACTCATGTTGGAGTAGTTTGCGAGTACATTCCAATGTACTCATACTAGCTTGCCTCTGGCTATTGTCGTAGCCAGACTTGGAGGAGTATTACGCCCAGGAGGAGTATGGCGACATCTACGCCAACTAAGGATCTTCTCAAGTCGACTGCCTGTCGGGTCGTCGTTAGTTTTTGGTTGTCTACTACGTTTAAGTTCCGCTGCTTATGTTGATTTGGCCCTAGAAGGCACCTGTGTAAGACTTGGTCTATATGACCTGTTATGTAAGACTTATCCCGGTATTGTAATGGATGTAAACTTTGGTATTCAGTTCGGATTATGTGCAACGACAGACTGATCATGGGATCGTTGTGTTAAGCATAATCGGGTATTTCGGACCGCTAGTCCGGGGTCCCCACAGACCTGGTATCAGAGCCATCTCGACTTTAGAAGCCTTAGATTAGCATGGTCGCTAGATAGAGTTACAACAATTAAGTTCTAAGAAAATAAAGGAATGAAATATTTTCGAAAAGTGCTTATCTCTCATCCTCTCACTTCTGCAAAATTCTACCCTTACTAAATATTAAGTTTTTCCTTATACGTATTAAACTTAAAAAATTTGCTCACTTGCTGCTTCACTACATTTAAAATTTTTGATACACTTGTCATCTCACTAACTTAAAAACTTGACTTAAAATTGTAGATGGCACTCCACTTCACCGAGTTTGTTCAGCTCGAGAAGGACGGCACGTTGATGTTCGAAAAGGACCTGTTCGAGTTGACCAAGCTGTTAGGTCGTCCCACTCCTGAGTTCAAGGGAGCCCAGGTGGACACTCCCGGCAACGGGAACCTGTCTTGGTTGGTCGAGGGGTCTGTTCGCGGGAACATCAAGTCCCCCGGATCCAGGACACTCGTCTTTACCACCATGGACGTCCACTGGGACGACGGACTGTGTCGTTCCATGGAGCGGATGCTATCCCGGCTTTGTGAGGAGCACAAGGCGGAGTTGGTGAACTCTCGTTTCCAGTTCTACGGGAGGCGCACTGTCGACGGACACCCTATTCAGTCCCCTCTACACCCGACGTTCGGAGAGTATATCTTGGACATGGAGATTATGCTCTTTCGCACCCAGGAGGATCTGAGGTGCGCTAGACTTCGGTCTCACTTTGAGCGCCTCTCGCTCAAGGAGAGTCGCGAGAGTGAGGCACAGCTGAAGGAGGAGAAGGTCGCTCTTCTCAAGAAGAGGACCCAGATGAGGAAGACCATAGCGAAGCTCCACAAGAAGGTGGCAGAGCAGGACGAGCTGATCGAGGATTTGGAGCTCCGTACTGACGAGATGGAGGAGGAGGGCGAGGATCTCCGTAAGGAGAATAACGCTTTCCTCAGTGACGATGACGACTATCTGGAGGAGATGGACTATGAGCAGGAGGATGACGAGGAGGAAGACCCAGAGGAGCCACCCTACCAGTCCGACGCTGACGTATCCGAGCCTGAGGTTCCACCTCAGTAGGCGAGTGACTTGAGTACTACCGCAGGATTAGGTCGACCCCCCTATCGCTAAACTAGTAGGAGTAGTAGTTCTTTTGGAGAACTTGTACCATGTGCCTTAGCTAAAAAGCAAGGATGTAAGCTTGATGTGATGAACCCTTTGATGTGATGCTTGTGCTATACCAGTGTGCTAGTCTTGTTAGTCTATGAAAAGTATTTTTCACATAATCCTTAAGTAATCCACCACTATGTGAAACCAACCTTATTCTCCCCTTAATCAGACCCTTTTGCCTTGCCCTTATAACCGGTGTTCTTTAGGATGGTGGACACTCGTCGCTCCAACCCGGATGGAGGACCACCACCCCCACCGGAACCAACCACCGCCCAACTTCTTGCGCTTATCATGGAGGAACGCCAAGCTGCTCGGGCAGAGCGTCAAGCTCATATCGCTGCCCTGCAGCAGATCGCTGCCGCACACAACAACAACAACAACAACAACAACCACCACAATGGCAACGGCAATGGTGAAGGAAATCAGCGATCCACTTTGAGTGACTTTCAGAAGACCAACCCACCCACCTATTCCAAGGGACTTCACCCACTAGAGGCCGATGACTGGCTTCGCACCATCAACAACAACCTAGAAATTGCTGCCGTAGGAGAACCTGAGAAGGTGCTTTATGCAACCCACTACCTTGCTGGACCTGCACGGTCTTGGTGGGAAGCTACCAAGGCTCTCCAGCAAGCCGGTCATGCTATCGGCTGGGCAGAGTTTCAGGAGAAGTTCCGCAAGAAGCACATACCCGGCGGACTTATTGAGAGGAAGAAGGACGAATTCCGCAGGCTGCGGCAGGGAAGCAAGGATGTGGTCGGATACCTGGATGAGTTTACGGACTTATCCCGGTACGCTCCTGATGATACTGACACCGAGAGGAAAAGGATGGAGCGTTTCATGGATGGGCTCCATGATGAACTGCAGTGTGCCCTGGTGATCCACGACTTCCTGGACCTGGAGTCGCTGGTGGACAAGGCTATTCAATTGGAGACCAAACGTAAAACTATGTTCGAGAGTCGCAAGAGAAGGATGATGGCCAAGGAAGGTTCGAGCAGTCAGAAGCCTCGTACCTTTCCACCAACCCCGAAACCAGCTTATCGACCACCACAATCTACACGCCCCAATTTCCCTACTCGTCCCAACAACCCAAATCCAAACACCCCCGGCAACCCAAACAGCTTCAACCGCCCCAACAACCCTACTCGCCCCGGAGGAAACCCCAACAACTTCAACCGCAACGCCAATGTTGTCTGCTTTGACTGTGGCGCTAAGGGCCACTACTCCAGAGAATGCCCCAACCCCAAGAAGAATGGTCCGCGCCCCGATGCACCAGCACCGAACAATGGCCAAGGCCGTAATGGGAACGGCAAGAACCCCGCACCTCGCGGGAATACTGCTGTTGCCAAGGGACGTCTGCACCACATCAATGCAGAGGAAGCCATGGAAGCGCCAGATGTTGTGCTGGGTACGTTCCTTGTCAACTCGGTACCTGCAACTGTTCTGTTTGATTCTGGTGCTACCCATTCCTTTGTTACCCAAGAGTTTGTTGCTAAGGGAGGTTTAGTCGGGAACCTTTTACCCAGACCCATGATCATCCAAATCCCAGAATCCACCATAGATACCAAGTCGTATTGCCCGGACGTTTCCCTTGAAATTAAAGGGGAAAAGTTCCTAGTCGACTTAATCATTTTAGGAACCCAAGGAATAGATGTCATACTGGGTATGAATTGGCTAGCCAAGTACCGTGGTCAAATTGACTGCGCCAGAAGAGCTGTAACCCTCACCACCGACAAAGGAGTAGAAGTGAAGTATGTGTCAGAAACCAGTCGACCCCGACCAGAATGCCATGAGGGCATAGCCAGACCCACCCTAGATGAGATCCGTGTTGTTCACCTGTTCCGAGATGTTTTCCCTGAAGAATTGCCTGGTATGCCGCCAGACCGGGATATTGAGTTCATCATTGAACTTATCCCCGGAACAGCTCCTATATCCCAGAGGCCTTATCGGATGAATCCGGAAGAACTGGTTGAGTTGAAGAAGCAGTTAGCAGATATGCTCAGCAAAGGACTTATTCGCCCAAGTGCTTCACCCTGGGGATCACCCATTATTTTTGTGGATAAGAGGGACGGTACCACACGCCTGTGTGTGGATTATCGCAAGTTAAATGATGTGACCATTAAGAACAAGTATCCCCTTCCAAAGATCGAGGATCTATTCGATCAAATGAACGGAGCCCGAGTCTTTTCCAAGATCGATCTTTGGTCAGGATATCATCAGTTAAAAATCCGAGAGACAAACATTCCCAAGACTGCCTTCACCACCCGTTACGGTTTATTTGAATACACCGTAATGTCCTTTGGTCTGACCAACGCCCCAGCCTATTTCATGAATCTCATGAACAAGATCTTCATGGAGTACCTTGACAAGTTCGTGGTAGTTTTCCTCGATGACATCCTTATTTACTCCAAAACCGAAGAAGAGCATGCTGAACATCTGCGTCTAGTTTTAGCAACCCTCCGAGAACACCAGTTGTATGCCAAGTTTAGCAAGTGTGAGTTTTGGCTCAGTGAAGTAGCATTTCTCGGACATGTTGTGTCCGCGGGAGGAATTTCTGTTGACCCAGAGAAGATCCAAGCCATTGTGAACTGGGAAGCCCCAACTAGTGTGACTGAAATCCGAAGCTTTCTCGGATTAGCGGGTTACTACCGCAAGTTCGTTGAAGGATTCTCCAGTTTAGCCAAACCCCTGACCCAACTGCTGAAAAAGGACAAGAAATTTGAATGGACTCAGAAGTGTGAAGAGAGTTTCCAGGAATTAAAGAAGAGGTTGACCTCCACCCCTGTCCTAATTATGCCAGACGTCACCAAGAGTTTCGACGTGTATTGCGATGCATCACGCCTCGGACTTGGTTGCGTTCTGATGCAAGAAGGCAAGGTGGTATCGTATCTGTCTCGGCAGTTGCGACCACATGAAGAGAATTACCCAACCCATGACCTGGAGTTAGCCGCTGTTGTTCTTGCTCTGAAAACATGGCGCTCCTATCTTGCGGGACATCGTTGCGAGATCTATACGGATCACAAGAGCTTGAAGTATATCTTCACCCAGAAGGAGTTAAACCTGCGACAGAGAAGGTGGATGGAATTAATCAAGGATTATGATATCGGTATCCATTATCACCCTGGGAAGGCTAACGTAGTTGCCGATGCCCTTAGTCGCAAACCCTGCACCCTGAATGCCCTGATCCAAGCAGAACAACCAGCCCTGTTCAGAGAGTTCAAAGATTTTGGACTAGAGCTTGTTAGCCATGGATATCTTGCCAACTTAGAGTTAACCCCAACCTTGATGAACCAAATCAAGGAAGCCCAGAAAGGTCATGAGAGTATAGAAGGAATCAAGAAGAAGATTTCTCTCGGTAAAGCACCTGGTTTTACCGAAGATGCTGAAGGAGTGCTAAGATACCAGGACCGTATCTGTGTCCCCAGCATCACGGAACTTAAGGAGTTAATCCTGAAGGAAGCCCACGAGACCCCCTATTCGATCCACCCTGGCGGAACCAAAATGTATCAAGACCTTCGTGAGAAATTTTGGTGGCACGGAATGAAGCGAGAGATCGGTGTTTTTGTAGCCAAGTGTGATATCTGTCAGCGAGTCAAGGCTGAACATCAGCGACCCGCTGGATTGCTTCAACCCTTGAAAATTCCCGAGTGGAAGTGGGATGAGATTGGAATGGATTTTATCACTGGACTTCCAAGATCCAACAGAGGCCATGACTCAATTTGGGTCATCGTTGATAGACTGACCAAGGTTGCCCATTTCATTCCCGTCCATACCACCTATCGGGGAAATCAGTTAGCAGACCTGTATATTTCCAGAATAGTAAGCCTGCATGGTGTGCCTAAGAGGATTGTATCGGATAGAGGCACACAATTCACCTCAAGGTTCTGGAAAGCCTTACACGAAGCCCTCGGAACCAAGTTAGCATTTAGCACAGCTTATCATCCCCAGACCGGAGGCCAAACTGAAAGAGTGAACCAGATATTGGAGGACATGCTTCGCGCGTGTGTTCTATCCTATGGATCCAAGTGGGAAGATTGTCTTCCATTTGCAGAGTTCTCCTACAATAATAGTTACCAGTCTAGTCTGCAAATGGCCCCTTTTGAAGCCCTTTACGGAAGGAAGTGTCGTACACCCCTGAATTGGTCCGACACCGGAGAAGGCAAATTGTTTGGACCAGATACCCTCCGTGAGGCTGAAGAGCAAGTCCAGCTTATCCGTGAGCAACTCAGAACTGCCCAATCCCGTCAGAAAAGTTACGCTGATCCCAAGCGCCGTGATGTCACCTTCAGTATCGGAGATTATGTCTATCTCCGAGTGACACCTCTTAAAGGAATGCAGCGTTTCCATGTCAAAGGAAAGTTGGCACCAAGATATATAGGACCCTTTAAGATCCTTTCCCGTCGTGGTGAAGTGTCTTATCAACTGGAGTTGCCTCAAGAGTTAGCAGATTACCACGATGTCTTCCACATTTCACTGCTCCGGAAATGTCTTGAAGTTCCTGACCAGCCTGATGTTTTCAAAAACATCGACCACCATTCCATCGACCTAAATCAAGATCTGACTTATCGTGAGCAACCCATCAAGATTCTCGACGAGGATGTTCGCCTCACCCGTAGGCGAGCAATCAAGTTCTACAAGGTTCAGTGGACTAACCACTCTGAAGATGAAGCCACGTGGGAACGTGAAGACTATCTTAGAAGCGAATTCCCAAACCTCTTTAGTGCCCAGACATAGCAAATCTCGGGACGAGATTTATTTTAAGGGGGGGAGGATTTGTAACATCCCAAATATTAATATAAATTATTAATGCAGAAATGTGGGCCAACAAAAACTTTTCTTATAAATTGGTATATGTTTGTTTCATGATTATTGTTTGTTATGCTTTGCTTGCAAGATTGTTGGATTCTAACTCAAATTACAAAAAATTGAGGAAAAGAAAATAAACAAAACAAAATATAAAACAATACCAACAATATGGCACATGTCACCCTATTTATCCCCAAATTAAGAAATCCATTTATTTTCCAAACCAAATTTAGTGGAGTGACAATATGGACACTCCTATTTTATTCCCCACCCTTTTATCCTCTTCACATATTCAATTCAAAAACTTAAATTCAAATTTATATTTCCTTCTTTACCAAATTCAAAACACAAAGTGTGCTATCTTGCACTGGCCCCATAAACAAACAAATAGCTCAACAAACCTTAATAAATATATGTGAAGCAAGTTATGAAAGAAAAATTCAAAAATTTGAAATTAAATTTGGTTCGGACAATTCGCCGAACACCTGGTGGGCGCCGCCCAGGGAACAGGCCGCCGGCACGCACGTCGCCGTGTCGGCGCGGTGGAAGAGGAGGTGTCGACGCCGAAGGCCTCGCGCCGTGCCCCCCCCTCTCTCCCTCGCTCTCCTGCCTCCTTGGACGCCGACACCGGCACCCACAGCTCCCCGCCTCCTCCTGGCACGCGCCCGTGCCGCCGCTCGACATGGCCGGCCCGCCGACACCGCGGCCGACCTCGCCGCCCCACGACAGCCCACGCCAGGCCCCCCCCCTCTCTTCTTCACCCCTCTGCTCCCTCTCCGCACAGCAAGGACGCACCGCAGCAACCCGCAACCGCAGCGTCCGCGACACGCAGTGCACGCCGTGCGCCGCCCGAGCGCCCTCACTGCCGTCCCCCACTCCGAGCACGCGCAGCTCGCCTCCACGCGTCAACCGTGTCCCTCTGCACGCCAACACCATCGCCGCACCTCGCCGCCTCCTATGGCGAGCCCTAGCCCCCTCTGAATCGCCCGAACGCCGTGTCCACCGTGCGCCGGACCGCCGGTATAAATACCCCGCCGAGCCTCGACATTTCTCCACACCTCGCCACCACCTCTCCCCCCTCACACCACCCCCTCTTGTGCACCGCCTGGAGGGCGGAGCCTTCGCCGCCAAGCCTCGACCACCGAGGCCATCCGTCGAGCTCGCCGTGCCGAGGTAGACGACGACCACGGCCACGCCGTGCTGGCCTCCCTTTCTCTCCTCTCTGGCCCGCATCCTCTTCTCCATTACCGCCTCACTCACCCGGTCCCTTTTCCCCTCTGATTCGTGCCCAGGAGCGAAGCAGCGGACTCGCCGGAGTTGGAGCACGGCCGCGGACGGAGGAGCTTCACGCCGTCGACGCCAGGAGCCTCCCCAGCCCGCGCCACCTCGCCCACGAGTTTCCTCGAGCCGCCGCACCCCTCCTGCACCATCGCCACGTCCTCCCGAGCCCCTAGGTGAGCACTCCGTCCACCTCGCCGTCGCCGGAGCCGCGGCGCCGCCCGATTTAGGTCGTCGCCGACGCGCTCAATCTCGGCCGTTAGATCACAGATCTACGGTAGCTTACCGGTTCGGTTAAATTAGTCGCTGACGTGCGGACCCCACGCGTCAGGTTTAAATGGAAACCGCGCGCGCGCCCGCAGTCGCTGGCCAGTGGGACCCCCTGTCAGGATTTTCAACATTATCCACTCTGGGTTAATTATTCGAATTTAGGTTTAATTCAAAACCAGTACTGAACTCAGTTTTAGAAAATTCATAACTTTAGATTTACAACTCCAAATTGAACAAATCAAATTGTTCTGAATAGGTTATGAAATTCTCTATCCAACTAAACTAGTTTCACTCCATTTGGGTATAGAATAAAAATACAATATTCAAAATACAGTAGCATGTCTAAATTCTAAACTTGGTTGTTTCTGATGCTCTGTTAATCCAAATTAGTTGAAACCAATTTTATTAGATCACATTTAACCATGGTTAGTCAATCCTAAAAGGGTTTAATTTTTAGATGAACATAATTTAAATAATAGCCAAAACTTTATTAATTAGCTTCTGGATTCAAAACATTGTGTAGGGAGTTTGATAACTCCAATTGATCCAAATCCAATTGTGTTGGATTCTACACATCAGTAGCTATCTGTAGAATTTTAGTTTGTATTTTTGTGACCACTAGAACTTAAACTATGCAATTAAACTTATGTGACTAGTTTCTGCCCAAATTAGGATATGATTAAATACTAGTTAATTCAACTAAATTGGATCCAAGTCACAATGTTTGATGCATGGAGTGGTTAGATAAAGTGAGTAAGCTTGTGTTGCTGTGGTGATTGATTTGGATAGGCTAGTGATTGTTTGTATTGCTTGATTGTGTATTAGACGAGAACGTTGTCGAGTACATCGAGGAGGAAGGATTTGTGGAACCTGAAGACCAAGACCAAGACCACTTTGTTGAGCAAGGCAAGCTACTCTCTGAGCTTGCACATAACTTATGTATCTAGATTTACAAGTCCTTTTTCAAAAGCAAGGGTTTATAAAAATCCTTTTTCAAAAGTATACCTGAGTTATTTTGCCACCCTATATAGAAATATATGCTAAAACTATAGGATGGGAAAACCAACATTGTTTTATTCAAAACTCCTTTGAAAACCTTGTGTGGATACAAAACACCAAGATGTGGTGTTGAAATAAAGAAGTGGAGAAAGATGGTTTTAAGAAAAGCACATTGGGTCCTAGTACTCAGTCAAGCAACCGATAATCTGTGCGACCACATTTACCCACATATGGGAAAGGGCTTAGTCATATAGCTTGCTCTTATTAGTATGGGACACTGCATCAACGGAGATGACTCCGTTATGCATGAGGGAATGGTTTGGTGACCTACCCCTGACCTGGGTCCTCGCTCAAACTCTATGAGTAGATAAGGAGGAGGATAGAAGGATGTCCCCTATACACCGCCAGATAAAACCTATGAGTCCTCACACTTAGATTCCGACGGGCTGGGTTAAGTGTCGATGGAAAGTATCATAGGGGCAGGATCCTATACTAGCATGAGCAAAGGACAGACTAGGATCGGTGACTCAACTTCGCATACCCCTGGTATGGCGAGACGTGGCAGACACGATGAGTTGTCGGATGGGTGTGGGAAAAGCGTGCTACCTCTGCAGAGGGTTCAAACTATTCGAATAGCCGAGTCCTCGGATATGGACAGTTGAAGGCCCTACTTTGACCATGTGCAAGATTTGAAAAAGAATTGTGTTTTCAAAAGAAAGGGAGTTGGTGGAATGATCCATATACCTATGCCAAAGGATTTGGTATGAGGTTGTTGGAGATTGGTACCATGAAGGACTATGGTTGGAAAAAGGAGGAGTTTTGAAGAAACTAATACTCATGAGATACCAGGAATAGTTATAATCTTCTTACCTTCTTCAACAAAGATACAGAGGTGTTTTAAATAAATAAAAGTGTGAAACTAAAAATGAGACTAGTGCACTCATGTTGGAGTAGTTTGCGAGTACATTCCAATGTACTCATACTAGCTTGCCTCTGGCTATTGTCGTAGCCAGACTTGGAGGAGTATTACGCCCAGGAGGAGTATGGCGACATCTACGCCAACTAAGGATCTTCTCAAGTCGACTGCCTGTCGGGTCGTCGTTAGTTTTTGGTTGTCTACTACGTTTAAGTTCCGCTGCTTATGTTGATTTGGCCCTAGAAGGCACCTGTGTAAGACTTGGTCTATATGACCTGTTATGTAAGACTTATCCCGGTATTGTAATGGATGTAAACTTTGGTATTCAGTTCGGATTATGTGCAACGACAGACTGATCATGGGATCGTTGTGTTAAGCATAATCGGGTATTTCGGACCGCTAGTCCGGGGTCCCCACAAGCAAGGAGCTTGTAACGGATTTGAGGCCTAATGATGATCATATAACCGTTACATTTGGCGACAAATCAAAGTCTAAGGTAATGGGACTCGGCAAGGTGGTAGTGGCGCCGGACATCACTCTTGTGAATGTCTTGCTTGTCGAATCCCTAGGTTACAACTTACTCTCGGTTCGTTCTTTAACTAAGTTGGGTTTCTCCGTTCTTTTTGAAAAGGATATGGTTATCCTCTTGCGGAGCAAGTCTCTCAATGTTGCTTTCGTTGGGTACATTGAAAATGAGCTCTATGTGGTTGACTTCTCCGGAGTCACCACTTCTCATACAATGTGCCTATTCGCTAAAGCGGACTTGGGTTGGTTGTGGCACCGCCGCCTAGCCCATGTCAACATGAGAACTTTGCAAAGTCTCCAAAAAGGTGGCCATATCCTAGGACTAAAAGACCATGTTTATTTCTCGAAGGATCGAATGTGTAGGGCTTGTGTTGAAGGCAAGATGCATGATTCCCCCCATCCAAGCAAAACCATCATTTCATCAAAGAGGGTTTTGGAGCTCCTCCATGTTGACCTCTTTGGTCCTATTCCGGAAGCTAGTCTTGGTGGGAAGAAATATTGCTTGGTTATTGTTGATGATTATTCGAGATACACATGGGTGTTCTTCTTCAAGACGAAGATGGAGACTCAACAAACAATCATCGACTTCTCCAATGAAGCTCAACGTCAACACAATGTCCCAATCTTGGTGATTAGAAGTGACAATGGGTCCGAGTTCAAGAACTATACGTTGAATGAGTTCCTTAGTGAAGAAGGGATTCGTCATCAATATTCCGATGCGTACACTCCCCAACAAAATGGTGTAGCCGAAAGGAAGAACCGCACTCTCATTGAAATGGCAAGATCGATGATGGCCGAGTTTAAGTCCCCAAACAACTTTTGGGCCGAAGCCGTCAACACCGCTTGCCATTCTTCAAACCGGCTCTTCTTTCGCAAAGGACTCATGAAGACACCCTATGAAGTGCTTACAGGGAACAAGCCCAATATCTCCTACTTCCGAGTCTTTGGTTGTAAGTGTTTTTATCTCATCAAAGGTGCTCGCTTAGGAAAGTTTCATACTAGATCTCTTGAAGGGATATTTGTTGGTTACGGTGCCGAATCCCACACTTATAGAGTCTATGACAAGGCTTCACGCATTGTCATAGAATCTTGTAGTGTGGCGTTCGAGGAGAATAATGGCTCCCTTGTGGAGCAAGTTGGTGTTTCCGATGTAGGTGATGTTCAACATCAAGATGCTATCCTAAGGATGGGGGTGGGCTTTCACCGCCCCGTCGAAGTCTATTATGAAGGTGATCAACAAGGACCAAGCTCTACGCAAGTGGTAGCTACTTCCTCACAGGGAACCCAAGACAACAACACCGTGCCCAACACGTCCAACCAAGAAGATGGACAAGAACCTTCGACTGCTCCAGGAATTTCCGGAGAGCCGGAAAATCCGGTTCAGCCTGATGTCGGAAATTCCGGTGGCTCGGAATTTCCGGTTCAGGGTGAACCCGGAATATCCGGTTCTGCTGAAATTCCCGGTGGCAGTACGCAACAAGGCCAAGATCAACCTACTCCCTCATCTCATGAAGTTACTCCAAGGGTTGATCAAGGCCATCAAAACGGTCAAGGCGGAGACAAGAATGATCAAGATGATCAAGTGATTCCTCCCACCTCAAGAAGGGAGATCGAAGTCCGCCGTGTGAATAGAGTTGGCACCTCTCAAGAATTGAGAGCCCTCTCTCTTGACAAGGTTCTTGGAGATGTAAGAAGAAAGGTCTCCACTCGAAGGCAACTAGCAAGCTTTAGTGAGCATCATGCTCACATCTCCATGGTGGAACCAAAGAAGGTGTTTGAAGCGCTTGAGGATCCGGATTGGCTGGAGGCCATGCACGATGAACTCAACAACTTCAAGCGCAACAAGGTGTGGAAGTTAGTGGAAAGACCCAAAGATTGCCGCAATGTTATCGGCACTAAGTGGATATTCAAGAACAAGCAAGATGAGCATGGCATAGTGGTGAGGAACAAAGCAAGATTGGTGGCTCAAGGCTTCTCCCAAATTGAAGGCATTGACTTTGGAGAGACCTACGCGCCCGTGGCTCGACTCGAGTCCATTCGTATACTTCTTGCCTATGCTTCTCATCATAACTTTAAATTGCAACAAATGGATGTTAAAAGTGCTTTTCTAAATGGTCCACTAAGCGAACTTGTTTATGTTAAGCAACCTCCGGGGTTTGAGGACCCCAAATATCCGAACCATGTCTACAAGTTGGATAAGGCGCTCTATGGCCTTAAACAAGCCCCACGTGCGTGGTATGAGCACCTTAGAGAACTACTTGTAGACCGTGGGTTCCAAGTTGGGGAAATCGACCCCACTCTTTTCACTAAGAAAGTAAATGGAGAACTTTTCTTATGTCAATTATATGTGGATGATATTATATTTGGATCTACTAACAAAGCATTTAACGAAGAATTCTCTAAGCTTATGACCGATAGGTTTGAGATGTCCATGATGGGTGAGATGAAGTTCTTCCTCGGATTCGAGATCAAGCAATTGAAGGAAGGGACTTTCATCAACCAAGCAAAGTACACTCAAGACATGCTCAAGAGGTTCGGGTTGCTTGAGCTCAAGGGTGCCTCTACTCCAATGCAAACCAAGTGCCACCTTGAGCTCAACCCCAAGGGTAAGGATGTGGATCAAAAGGTATATCGCTCGATGATTGGATCTCTTCTTTACCTTTGTGCATCTAGACCGGATATAGTACTAGCCGTAGGAGTGTGTGCAAGATATCAAGCGGCTCCTAAAGAAAGCCATGATGTGGCGGTCAAGAGAATCTTTCGGTATTTGGCTCATACCCCAACCTATGGATTGTGGTACCCCAAGGATGCTCATTTCACTCTATGCGGGTACACGGATTCCGATTGGGCGGGAGATCAAGATGATAGGAAGTCCACCTCCGGTGCTTGTCAATTTATTGGGAGGTCATTGGTAAGTTGGTCTTCTAAGAAGCAAAACTGCATATCTCTCTCCACCACTGAAGCCGAGTATGTTGCCGCCGCAAGTTGTTGCACCCAATTACTATGGATGAGGCAGACTTTAAAGGAGTACGGTGTCGATTGCGACAAAGTGCCTCTTCTATGTGACAATGAAAGTACCATCAAGATTGCATACAACCCGGTGCAACATTCAAGAACCAAGCATATTGAGATCCGCCATCACTTCATTAGAGATCATGTGGCCCGAGGAGACATTGACTTATCTTATGTGGGCACAAGAGATCAATTGGCGGATATCTTCAAAAAACCTCTCGAAGAAGGAAGGTTTTGCTATTTGAGGAATGAGCTCAATATCATTGATTCGAGGTCCCTTGCTTGATCTATTGCACACACACCAAGGACGCGATAGTACCATATTTTGTCTAGATGTAGGCATGGACTTAGGGGGAGTGCGGTCCTAATACATTGGACCATCCCTCCCCCCATTATGCCGACAGTAAGTGTTCTTTTATCTCTATATTCATTCTTATGACTAGTGAGCTAAAATGACGAGTATTGGTTATGCACCCAAGATATATCTTCGCGGTGACATGCCATACGCTCCTACATGGTGGCTTCGGCCACCGCCCTCTTCGTGTAGAAGAGTTGGTGTTATTTGGAGCTTATTGATGCTTTTTGCATACTTGTTCATGCATGTGGGAAACCTACTCAACTTGGCGCTTTATTTTCGTTTTGGTTGTTGTAAGTTGGGTATGGTGTACCAATGACAGTTTGGAAATCTATCCCAAGCCTTTCTTATCTTGAAAACATTTCTATTTATTGCACACAAGTCATCCGTTTGAAAACCGGAAAGATTGGTTCAGCAGGTCGGAATATCCGGTCTGTCTTCAGACCGGAATATCCGGTGACCCGGAATTTCCGGTGTAAGTTACACCCGGAATTTCCGGTCGGGCGGTTTGTCTAAAAAATATAAGGGCAGGCTCGGGGTGAAGGGCTCATTCGTGCCCTTCTTCCACCCCCGAACTCCCTCTCCTCCAGCCGCCGCCCCTGCTGCTCCAAGGTCCCTCCGGAGCACTCCGACCGCCGGGGAACCTCTTTCTCGGCCGGATCTGCTCCTCCTCCACCCCGGGAACGTTCTCCTCCAAGCAATGTCCTCAATGGATGAGGGTAACTACCACTATCCCTAACCCTAGGTGCTTGCACTTGGATCTAGATGTGGAGTTATTTGTTTTGAAATTGCTTGGTAGAGGTTGCTCCTAGTGCCATTCCCTGCCATCTACATACATTAGTTTTGCATTTTGTTGGATCGATCTAGTTTTAGACGGAGTCAATCTCAAAACTGCACTTTTCTCCGTCAGACCGGAATTTCCGGTCTGAACACGAACCGGAATTTCCGGTCTGAACCTGAAAAGTGCAAATTTTCAGATTTCCTCATGTTTAACTATATGTGATCAACTAAATGCCTACCTAATGTGCGTATGCTCTCCTGACTTGTGTGTACTCATCTTGTGCTATCCATCTATTCTAAATTCACAGGTAATTTGAGTGGGAGTTCTTCTCCTTCCATGAGTGGAAGACTCTCAAGGCAAGTCACTCGAAAGGTTAAGGGCAAAGGTCTTGCATCTTCTAGCATGTCCATGTCCAAGAAAGCAGTTGCCTCCTCTAGCAAGCCCAAGTCCAAGAAGAGAAAGGAAGTTCCTCCTCCTACTCGCCGTCTGCCGTACACAAAGATGAGTGCAGTTGACTATGCTCTGTTTCGTCAAAGGGATTGGTACCTTAGGCCGAGGGATGATGACCTCGATGATCGCAGTTTTTGGTGCAAAGAGCAAGAATACATCCTAAAGGACGTCTATTACTCATTGAAGAAACCCATCCGCAAGATGCAGCCCTACAACCTTCAGGCGCTACAGAAGAAGGCCTCATTTGCTGAAGCCATCCATCTTATCAAGGCTATGGGGTTGGAGAGACTTGTGGTCACCCGCTGCGACTACAACTCTCAGCTCGTGCTGCAGTTCTTTGCCACTCTTGTGATGAAGGGTGACTCAAGGAAGACCATCAAGTGGATGACTGGCGAGACATACTGTGAGTCTGACTGGTGTGAGTTTGCAAAGGTATTGGGTTACTCATTTGATGGTGACAATCCTCAGGGTTACCGCATGCACCACAACTACCGCATCAACAAGAAGGATACCGCTCATCTCTATGGCGAGGGTGGAGTTCCCGGTCTCTCCAAGGACTTGCTCCCTCTGTATGATGTCCTTGTGCGCATTCTCCGGGAGAATATTGCTCCAAGTGGTGGAAACAATGATAATGTGGTCACTCCCCTTTGCAACTTGCTACTTCATGCCCACACCATTGCTATGAGCACAGATGATAGTGCGGATTGGAGTGTGGATGTGATGGACTACATTCACCATGAGATGCATGATGCCATGACCACTACGGTCACCATTCCCTATGCTCCATACATCATGATGCTCATCAAGTCCAAGTTCCCCGACCATGATCTTAGTGATGATGACTTGGAGGTCCATGACTTCAAGCAACTTTATGAGAAGAGGACTGTGCCCAAGCCCCCAAGTGTGCCATCCTCTCGGTCCACTCGGGGTGGTTCGTTCATGGGTGATGCTCGGAGGGCTGCTACTCCCTCTTATACCCCCTCCACCTCCGGGCACGTGAAGAAGCTGAATTGGTTCCAACGCAACATCCTTTGCATGAACATCGACATTCGCAAGGAGCAATACTCAGCCTACAAGGACCGCCGTCAATCTGCCCACAATCAAGAGATGATCCTCCATCACATTTCTGGATCTCCCGCTCCTGCTGAGCTCACACCGCCTCTCTCCTATGCTCAGTGGAACCAGGGGTCTATGGCTCCGTGGTCTCAGTTTGAGAACGATCTTGGTGGCAGCTCATACTCCACGGGACAGGCATATGAGGAGGTTTCTTCTGATGATGATGACGAGGATGAGGACGATGATGAGGATACCCCTTCCGAGTGATGTTCTTCGGGACGTAGCATCGCTCTTCTTCCTTTTTGGCGTTTCGATGCCAAAGGGGGAGAAGTTGATCTATTAGGAACGGGGATTTGCATGGGTTCGGGCACAAGCATATGCTTCTACCATTTATTTGCGCTTGTGTCCATTTATCTTATTTGTGTTTGTCAAACTATTTATGCTTGTTGAACTATTTGTGAGAACCTCTGTGTGTATTGAGACAATTCCCATGCTATCTATATTATCTATGGTTGAGACTACAAGACTATTGTGTTGGTATTCACCTCATATGTTATATGCAAAAGGTATGAAATTCTATCAAGTCTCTAGTTATACCATGGCTGTATATTGTCTCATTACTCCTTATGATATCATGTGCTCTCTATTGCAAAAATGCTCTTGTCTATTGTGCTATCCGTTGTCTAGCTGTTTTCAAGTATGCACATGTTTAGGGGGAGCCATTTTTTTTACCATAAGCATGATATAGCATTGTCTTTTATTGCAAATCTGTGTATTGTCATCTAACACCAAAAAGGGGGAGATTGAAAGAACATTTCTTAACCCCTAGTGTTTTGTGTGTTAGTTAACAATACCAATGATATACTAATTCTAATGCTAAGTATTTCAGTTAGTGTATGACTAAATATCACATGCATCAAAGCCAAAAATGCAAAGAAGAAGTTGCTCTGAAAAAGTTCCAGGAATCGGATTATTGGAGCCGGAAATTCCCAGGGCCGGAATTTCCGGTCCACCAGAACTTCGCAAAAATTGGCTAAGGAATTGTTGGAAAGTGGTTCTGGCTTCAACCGGAAATTGTGCCCGGAAATTCCAGTCTACCGGAATTTCCGAGTGCACCCAGAAGAGCCCCCCAGAAACGACTAAGTCAAGTTGAGAAAGCGTTCTGCCTTCAACCGGAAATTGTGCCCGGAAATTCCAGTCTACCGGAATTTCCGAGTGCACCCAGAAGAGCCCCCCAGAAACGACTAAGTCAAGTTGAGAAAGCGTTCTGCCTTCAACCGGAAATTGTGCCCGGAAATTCCAGTCTACCGGATTTTCCGGGTGCACCCAGAAGGACACCCAAGAAACGGCTAAGGAAAGAAGAGGTTTCGGTTCTGGCTCCAACCGGATATTCTGGTCGGATATTTCAATATTACGGATATTCCGGGCCACCGGAATATCCGGTTGTGACTTATACCGGAATTTCCGGGTGGTCGAAGCAGCCAACGGCCAGTTTTTGGGCAGAGCTATAAATACCCCCCTCACTCCCTCAAGAACAGCAAGCTCTCTTACTCTCTCTCTCCTCAACTTCAAGAAAGCTCAAATCATCAAGATCTCCCAATCCCTCCACCCAAATTCGTTGATACTTGGAGGATTGAAGGAGAAGGCCCAGATCTACTACTTCACCGAAGCGATTTGCATTTCCTCCCCATTCACTTGGGGATTTCGTGGCTAGGGTTTCCTTTAGGAAAACCTAGTTCACCATTGTTGCCTTCTTGGTGTTGCCTTGACCTTTTGTGGTCCTTGACCTGTTGTGGTCATCTTGAGAGCCCCCAATTAAGTTGTGAGTGTGTGCCTCAAGCTTGTTGTAAGGGATTCGATCTCCGCCCCAAAGGGGATCAATAGTGGAAGGTGAACTCGCAACCTTTGTGGTTGAGTTCATCGGAGAAGAAGGTGAGCCTTTGTGGCGTTGTGGTCAACCTGTTGTGGTGACCCACACCTCTCCAACGAGACGTACACCCTTGTGGTGGAACTCGGGATTACATCTTCGTCTCCGCGTGCTTCACTTGGTTCCCCTAATCCTTACTCCCTTACTTGCTTGTTTCGCACGTGTATTTATCTTGTATCTTGTTTAATTGCCTAGCTTGTCATTTAGGTAAATTCACCTTAGTTGCATATCTAGAGAATTTACCTTTGTGTTAAGCTTAAATTGAAAAGGAGTTAAAATTTGTAATAGCACCTATTCACCCCCCCCCCCCCCCCCCCCTCTAGGTGCCGGATTCCCGTTCAGCGGAGCTACGGACCTTTTCGTGGATGGAGGCGGATTAATTAGGGTTTCTCGCGTCGGGGGCAATATATGGGCGAAAGGGCGACGTTGGTGGGCGCCCGAGGGGCCCACACCACACGGTGGGGCGGCAAGATTCCCTGCCGCGCCACCACATGGTGTGGCCACCCTGGTGCCCATCTCCATCTCTTCTTTGGACTTCCGGAACGTCCCGGGAAAATAGGGACTTTGGCTTTTGTTTCGTGCAATTCCGAGAATATTTCCTTAACAACTTTTCTGAAACCAAAAACAGCGGAAAACAGGGAACTGGCACTGTGGCATCTTGTTAATAGGTTAGTCCCAGAAAATGCATAAAAATGATATAAAGTGTATATAAAACATGTAGCAATTGGTATAATATAAGCATGGAACATAAGAAATTATAGATACGTTTGAGACGTATCAACCGCCAACCAAGCTTAGCTACCGCCCCCGACAACATAAAACTAGCCTCCGACACCAAATTGGAACGAACAAAACCATCATAATACAACCATCATACCACGACGATACGTAGGGGACATAATAGGAGACGAAAATGATAGAACACCGCCTCCCGACAACCTGAAGCTAACCTCCGACACCAAATCAGAACGAACAGACCAGAAAAGCATCACACACTTCCAGAATAGCGCTTGTGCCTCACGAAAAGCACAATAAGCGAGAAGGGTTGAATCTGCGGGGGAGGAGCTATGCGGATGGATACCTCTGTTGCCGACGACCTCGCCTCTCGTGTACTCCGGTTCTCGCCATTACCGGCCGCACGCGGATTCAAACATCAAGCCCCCTCGCACTTTGCTTCGCTCCCTCTCCTCCTCGCTGCCTCTCACCCCCTTCTCCCTGTTCTCCCACCGAATGAGGAACGCGGCCTCCACATCACACACAATTACATACAGATCATTCAGAAGGAAAGAGAGGAAAAAAACACGAGCCAGATCTAAAAGAGAAAACCCACAAAAAAGCCCTGACCCACAAACATGGGCCGAGTAGCACAAAGACGCGAGACAGCTCAGAAAAGGATGGGCTCAGAGAAGCCCTGACTCACGCGTCGCGAAGGACACAGAAGCACGAATCGCAAAGACGAAATGGACGCACAGTGAAACGAGTGTGACCGAAATGAAACACATCAAGCCTATAGATCTCGACACTATCTACATCTTGAATTTTGTTTGTGATTTTTGGAAACTAAAAAATGTAGCAGGCCTTTACCTCACAATCCATTTGGAATTCATCAAAATGGACTTCCCCATCACAAAAGAAAAATGCTAGGCCATAAATATATATATTAGTTACAATAATTACTTCGCAGAAACAGCCTGTGTATATATCCTCGATCATGCTCTAATCTGAAGCCAAGAACTTTTCCACCTTCTCCACTTCCTCCACGCTCCCGACGTACAGAGGCACTCTCTGATGGACCTGCACAAAGCATATACACAAGCATTACCATCTTGATCTCGCCCATAACAGTTTTACCACACATTTCAAGCGCATCTGCGTATATAAGCCTACCTCTGTGGGCATGATGTCAAGTACCCTTTGGTGTCCATCGGAACCTTTGCCGCCGGCCTGCTCGGCGATGAAGCTCATGGGCGCGCACTCATAGAGCAACCGCAGCTTGCCGTTCTTGCTGTTGGTGTCCCTGGGGTAGCCGTAGATCCCGCCGTAGAGCATGGTGCGGTGGAAGTCGCCGACGAGGCTGCCGATGTAGCGCGCGGAGTAGGGCTTGCCGGAGGTGCCGGGTTCCTTGAGGCTGTCCATGTACTTCTTGAGCTTGTCGTCCCACAACGCGTAGTTGCCCTCGTTGAAGGAGTAGATCTTGCCGGACTTGGGGATCTGCACCTTCTCCTGCGTCAGCACGAACTCGCCGTACATCGGGTCCAGCGTGAACACGTATACCCCGGTGCCGATGGTGAGCACGAAGATAATGGAGCTCGAGTACATGCAGTACCCGGCGGCCAGCAAGTTGGTCCCCGGCTGGCACACGTTCACCACGCACATCTGCGTCACCTCGTCAAGCTACACGCACGAGCTTCTGTTAGCGCACGAGCAAGCTAGAACGATGTTAATTCAAGTGGTACGTACGGTTGGGTTGTCGCCGATGCCGGCGAGGCACTCGTCGGCGGGACTGTAGATGCCGAAGATAGAGCCGGTGGAGACGGCGGCGTCGATGTTGGAGGAGCCGTCCAGCGGGTCGAACACCACGATGTAGTTCCCCGAGTAGCTCTCCTCCACCGCCACCGGCACGTCCTCCTCCTCCGAGGCGATCACACCGGTGCGCCCGCTCGACCTCAGGCAGTTCGAGAACACCTGCGCGCGTGCGCGTACAGTACATCGGTTTGGGGTTTCTTTTGGTTAATTTGCTTACAACACTACCACTAGTTAGTAGTTACTCCATTCGTACTAGCACACACATACCTCGTTCGAGATGACGTCGAGCTTCTTCTGGTCCTCACCCTGCACGTTGGTGGCGCCCTGAACGCCAGTGAGGTTGGAGATGGGCGCGCGCTGCACCAACGAGCCAATCTGCTTGCACGCCGTGGAGATGCTGGACAGCACGATGGTCATCTCGCCGTCGATGACCCCGGCCTGCTCCTGCTTCAGCAGCCAAGTCGTCAGGGTGATGATGTCGTAGCTGCTCCTTGTTCTCGGCTTCGCTACCGGCGCCGAGGCCGCGTCCACGACCGCCATGCACCTCATGCTCGGAGCCGACGCCGAAGACTGGCCGCTTCCGGGCCTCCTGGCGAGGCCGCATTGGAGGAAGCTGGCCGCCGCCTGCTGGCGGGAGATCAGAAGCGGGCGGGAGGTGGTGGTGGTCGCGGCGGCCATTGCTGTGCTGCTGCTGCCGGACTGATTGCTGTTGGTGCGCACCGTAGTGGCGGCTTCTTGTTTTGTCGATCCATTGGTTCCGGGCTGCGGTTTGTGTGGCTCGAGAGAGGGCGGGAGGCAAGTGTGTGGATTGGGGAAAGAATTGTGAGGATGTCGTCGTTCGCTTCACAAGTTCAGTCTTGTCCTCTGCCTGAGTCACGTTCGCATATACCTCACCATATTAGATATTTCATGGATCATATAAAGATATGATGTCGCAGCCTCGCAGGTATCCGGGCAAGAGTAAAGTAATTCATTTTCTACTTTTAAAGGGAGGATGAGGTCTTCTCAAAACAGTAGCCCTACTTTATAAATAAAGTCACAACGATCGAACCGATGCAATGTGATGAGTGAAATCTTTCACATAGCACATCAAAGATTAAAAAAAAAACAAGGAGAACCGAAAAACGCCACAGAAGAACTGGAACAAGTCTAAAGAATGTCGAGAGTCCACAACGATGCCCCCAAGAGGACAACTATGTAGCGTCTCGTCGTCGTTGTCGCGACGCGGATGGTTAAGGGTTTTCACCCGGAGCCCTAACGCGATGAAGGTGCACACAAAAACGCCCTCAAGAGGGTAACGATACCCACATGAATCACCGTCATTAGCGCCAGAGCGCAGAGTTTTCGCATGGAAAACCTTCACACAACATCCGGAATGTCAGATCGCCCACTACCACAAGACTGGCCTCGAGAACACGATCCATGAGCTGACAAAGCCGGAGTGCCACCAACATCACGAACACCCGCCACCCACTCTCGCCATTCACACGACCAAGGAGAAAGGCTATCACCACCTCGGCGTTGCTTGTCGTTAAAACACCCGCACGGTCCACCTTCCAGCGCCGTTGCCCCGACATCCTTGAACTCGAGCAACGTGAATAACAACATTGTACCACGAGTCCAACGGATCGGACGAGGTGTGCTCGCATCAGATCTAAGCCCGCGTGGGTGACAACCTCTGCATCAATCGTTGTAGATGTCAGGCACCCTACTTTTGTATTGCTCATGAAAAATTTTCTACCTATGGACAACACTACACAAGACTTAGAAGTTACTCCCTCCAAGGACTTTAAATATAAGATATTTAAGACTTTGTCCACACTCACATGTATACAAAAAGGTATCTAAACATATATATGTTCACTTATTGTTCACTTATTTTAATATGCATCTAAAAAATATGTGTAACACCTAAAATGTCTTTCATTTAAAAACAGAGAGTAAAATAGTGTTAGAAGAAGCATGCCCGGTTTTGTTAGACACGGTATTTTGACTCATGGGAGCATCTAGTCCCATTATTGGAAATGTACTTTAAAATGTAAAAAAAATGGGTGTATACCCGCACCTTTAATGTTGGCACACCAATTTTTGTGAAAAACATTTTTGTGTTCTGTGTTAAAACACAAATTTGATGCTCCAAAATGACTTTTTACAAGACATTTTTTTAATCTTTTTTACACATCTCACAAAAAAACATCTTTTAAGAAAATTTATATACCAACATAAATATCCAGCTGTACACCCTTTTTTCCAGATTTTGTTAATCAATTTAAAATGTGTTCAGCAAGGTAACATGTGGGACTTAATCAGGAAAATGAAGCCCATGATCAACGCACCCTGGCTAATGCTTGGGGATTTCAACGAAGCTCTTTGGCAGGAAGAGCACTTCTCAAGGAAAAAGAGGGGCAGAAAACAGATGCAAGATTTCAGAGATGTGCTGTCTCTGTGCGATCTCCATGACCTGGGCTTTGTCGGGCTTCCCTGGACGTATGATAACAAACAGCAAGGTAACATGAATGTGAGAGTTAGGCTCGATCGAGCCGTTGCTTGCCCAGCTTGGTCACAAAATTTCCCCAACCATTGTGTTCGACACCTGGTGAGTTCTCGCTCTGATCATTGTCCGGTTCTCCTTTCTTTTGAAGAAAATTTTGCTGCGTCTCCTGTCTCTCGTTGTCGCAGGTACGAAGCCTACTGGGAACGGGAAGCCTCTCTCCAGGAGGAAATTGAGGCAGCCTGGTACATGCAACCTCCAGCCAACAACCTTGAGGACATTGCTAGAAAACTGGATTCCACCATGGACTCTCTGCATGCCTGGAGTAAACGCACTATCGGCTCTATCCCTGTGAAGATTGAAAAATTGCGTAAGGACTTAGAGAAGGCCAGAGCGGACTGTAACAGGGATGCAAGCCTGCGTATATCTGCTGAACTGGATGAGCTTTTGGAAAAAGAAGAAATTATGTGGAGACAACGTTCCCGCATAAACTGGCTAAAAAGTGGGGACAGAAACACAAGATATTTCCATCAAAGGGCTACATGGCGCAAGAAGAAAAACAATATCTCAAATCTAGTAACAGAGGAGGGCTCTGTGATCTCAGATAAAAGAGAGATGGAAAACCATGCTACAGAATACTTCAAGACCCTTTATACGGCTGCTGATCTTGTGCAACCTGAAATCATTACCAACCTGCTGCAGCCTAAGATTAATGATCAGATGAATGAATCCCTATGTGCAAACTTCACAGATGAGGAAATAAGCTTCGCGCTATTCCAAATTGGCCCTACCAAAGCGCCGGGGCCTGACGGCTTCCCGGCGTGTTTCTACCAAAGAAATTGGGGCACCCTCAAGGTTGAGATTATCAGAGCTGTCAGGTTGTTCTTCGAGGAAGGATCTATGCCTACCGGTATCAATGACACCGCTATAGTTTTGATCCCAAAATCCAACAACTCTCAGTCCCTCAAGGATTACAGACCAATCAGCCTGTGCAACGTCATTTACAAAGTCGTAGCTAAATGTTTGGTAAATCGCCTTCGCCCCATGTTGAAAGATATTATCTCTGAGACTCAAAGCGCCTTCATACCTGGCCGCATGATCACGGACAATGCTCTCATTGCATTCGAGTGCATTCATGCTTTATAGAATGGATCAAACAACTCCGGTTCATACTGTGCTTATAAGTTGGACCTCATGAAAGCCTACGATAGAGTGGACTGGTGCTTCCTCCAATCTGCTTTAGAAAAGCTGGGCTTTGCTGACCAATGGATAAGGTGGATCATGACTTGTGTGAAATCAGTTCGTTACTCTGTTCGCCTCAATGGAAAACTGCTCAACAAATTCTAACCGACTAGAGGCCTAAGGCAGGGAGATCCCCTGTCTCCCTACCTTTTCTTGTTTGTTGGAGAGAGCCTCTCTGCACTGTTCCATCACCATATTAGTCTGCAAATGATTCAAGAGCTGAAAATAAGTAGAAGAAGTCCGGGTATCTCTCATCTCCTATTTGCAGACGATAGCCTAATATTCTTCAAAGCTAATGCTGAACAAGCAACAGGCATGAATAAAATCCTCCGTGACTATGAAAAAGGTACAGGTCAACTCTTAAACCAGTCTAAATGCTCCCTGATGGTTGGTGGAAAGTGCTCTGTGGAGGATGCCCAGGCTGTGAGTGAAATTCTTAAAGTGGACACCATGATTTTAGACGATAAATACCTGGGCCTCCCCATCCCCGAGGGAAAGTTGAAAAATGGAAAACTGAAATCAACAAAGGAGAAGTTGTTGAAAAAGTGCTCCGATTGGAACGAGAAGTACATGTCAAGTGCCGCTAAAGAGACACTAATTAAATCAGTCGCCCAGGCAATCTCAACTTATGCTATGAGCGTGTTTAAATTCTCGGCAAGTCTGTGTGATGAGCTATCACACATTATAAGAGATTTTTGGTGGGGAGATGAGTTTGATCACAAAAAGGTGCATTGGATGTCTTGGGACAAGATGACCAGACCTAAGAGCCATGGTGGTATTGGCTTTAGAGACATGAGAGTATTTAACCAGGATCTCCTTGCCAGACAAGCTTGGAGGCTCATTGAATTCCCAACCAGCTTATGTGCCAGACTCCTCAAAGCCAAGTATTACCCTACTGGTCACCTCATTGACATGGTGTTCAGCAAAAACGTGTCGCCATGTTGGCAAGGTATAGTTTATGGACTTGAACTCCTAAAAAAGGGTCTCATATGGAGAATAAACTCGGGAGACAAGATCCAAATCTGGCGAGATAATTGGCTTCCAAGAGGAAATCTTAAAGTCTTTGGGAAAGCAAACAACCGGAGAACTCGCTGGGTGTCCGAACTCATCAATCAAAGCTCAAAAACATGGAAAGAGGAGGAGGTAAGATCCCTGTTTTTCCCTCCTGATGCTGAGGTAGTACTTCAAATTGAAATTCCGAAGCTTGATGGAGAAGACTTCCTCGCTTGGCACTATGAGGAGAATGGAAACTTCTCTGTAAGAAGCGCATACAGGCTTGGCATGGAGTTACAGACCTTGGGTAAACAAGAATCCACTAGCAGCAACCCTGGAGGTGATCGAGGCTTATGGAAGCTCATTTGGAAGGCAAATGTTCCACCTAAAATTAAAGTTTTTGCGTGGAAACTTGCTACCAACACACTGGGTGTTCAAATTCACCGGTGTAGGAGAAACATGGATGTCATCCCCACTTGCCAGATCTGTGGGACAGAACCAGAATCAGCTCATCATGCCATGGTGAATTGCACAAACGCCAGAGCATTAAGGCAAACCTTGAAAAACCATTGGGATCTTCCCTCGGACGAAAAACTCTCTTACACGGGTACTAATTGGGTTCTTGTGCTTTTGAATCAATGCAGCGAAGCTACAAGAACAAACCTGCTCTTTCTCTGGTGGAGATGCTGGCACCTTCGGAATAACGCCATCTTCGGCGATGGAAAATGCGGAATTGACCAGTCAACTACCTTCCTTCGATCCTATCTCTCCTCCATCCAGCAAAAGCCTCTCATTCCGGAAAACATACACAACAAAGGGAAGGAGCCCCTAGTCGCCGAGAGGGAGGGGAACCTAGTCCAAAAAGAAGAAAGAAAAGAGATGTGGGGAAAGCCTGACGTGGGCTGGACAAAACTGAACGTGGATGCGAGCTTTTCCGCGGATGATAACAGTGCTACTTGGGGAGCTGTTCTTCACGATAATCATGGCACGGTGTTAATGTCTGCTTGGGATAGAATCAACAGATGTTCCTCTGCCAAGATTGCTGAAGCCGTGGCATGCCGGGAGGGCATAAAGGCAGTTATCCCCGTGGCGATCCTGCCTGTCCATATGGAGTCGGACTGTGCGTCCGTTGTCTCTGAAATGAAGATGAAGGACGGTACAAAATCCGAAATCGCCCTCATTGTTTCAGAAGTGAAACTCCTCATGGAGTCCCTCCCAGGTTGGTCTCTCACAAAAATCCCAAGATCAGCTAACCAAGTGGCACACTCCCTGGCTAAGTATAGTCGTATCTCGAACTCTGATGGTCTCCTGTTTAGGCTAGTGCCACCAAGCGTGGTGGATTATATTCTCGTTGATTGTAAGGAGCTTTGTAACTCAAATGATCTGTCTTAATTTATATAATGGAAAATTCAAAAAAAAAATGTGTTCATCCATAATAGGACTACAGGAGCATATAGTTCTCCTAAGCAAAATGGATTTCCATGAATTAGAGGCCTTCTTCCATTTTCTAGTCCTTTTGTCACTAGTGGATGGGCCTGGTTTTTTTCTTTAGTTGACGATGGGCCGGATCACAAGAGCCTCTTGCTCGTCCATGACCGAGGACTCAAGCCTGCTCAAACCATCTCCAGCCCACGGGGGCTGCTGGGGCATTTTCATTGACTTTAGACAGCGTGGTCCAATCGTGAAGTAATATGGACGTCGGTTAATTCTTTTTTTTTTTTGAAAAGCACACTAGAAACACCGAACAACATAAAATATCTCAACAAAAAATTGAAATCCTTGAGATGCTCTTCATCTTCAACTTTCGGACGATGATACGCCACCGCGTCGTTTTTATCTTAGCCGGCCTGACGTTACTGGTTGCGGACGGGAAGTTGTCGAACTGGTCCATAAGACCACATCCGTCCCAGAGCCAAAGAAGAGGGAAGAACCTTCAATGAAACTCCTTGACGATCCGAAGAACGCCACCGTTAAAAGAAGTCCTCGAGATCACACCACTCCCATAGGCTTCTCGACATCGTCGTCGAGATGGGACTGAAGTCCCGGAGACCTTATTGAAACGAGCCGCCGCCACCGCCATCTGAACGTCGTCCCAACAAATCTTGATCCTAACACCTGAAAACGGAGTCCTCCCGAGGGCCGAGACCCACCGTGCCTCTGGTCCGAAGGCCACAGATGAGGGGCAGATTAGCGACGGCGCCGACAGGAGGCTGAGGAAAACCTAATCACTAGAGGTCTCGAGTCGAGCGTGGGCACCGCTTCGCGTAATATGTGGGCGAATTGCTTTATGTATGATATATGTCTCAAAATAAAGTGAGGTCACGTTGAGCATAATACCAAATCAACATATGATAATAATCATGTTTTACTTCTTCTGCTATGCTAAGAAGGCGTACTATCAGGCGTACTGTCAGTATTATCAAAATGTCAACTAAACATTTTCTTCTTCACCACCTGAACCATTTTTTGGACGAAAACAGCCGGAGCTCTGCTATTTTATTGCCACAATCCGATGGGGACTACACACGACTACCTTCGAGTCAATTGAGAGTTAACTAATCCTTAGTCGATTCTACAAATTTATTTATATAAATAGAAAATCACTATATTAAAATAGTTATTCATATAGTGCAAGAAATGTAGTATTTGTATCGTAAACTAAGAATCGCATATCACTTTACAAACTGTTCATACATGTCCATGAATTTTTTTTGTTCACTAAGTTGCAACAATTTGCGAATCTTGTGGAAAAATTTAGTACTCTCTCCATCCTAAAATAAATGTCTTAAATTTGTCTAAATATGAATATATCTATATATGAAATAAGTCTCAATACATCTATATTTGAACCCACTTATTTTGAGACGGGGAATATTTGTTCTCAGAGTACAAACGAATGTTTGCATCTTGCAAGGTTCTCGATATTGTATAAATGGTTCTCGTTGCGAAACGAGAATAGAGCAACTGTTTGAAATTAAGAAGTGTCTAGCAAAAATTCTACTCTCTCCGTCTAATAAAGGATGTCTCAACTTGATCAAAAATTGGATGTATCTAGACATGACTTAGTGTATAGATACATCTAAATTTGATAGAAAGTGTGACATCTTTTATTGGACAGAGGGAGTAGCAAGATTTGCTTGCCCAAATCTAGGTTGACCACCAATGTTGGCAGAAAAGTTGATATAGAGTCGGAAGAACGTGTCAAAAATATGGCAACCACCCTATAGATAGAAAAGGTAAAAATTTGACCATAACCAAAATGTTGGTAGAGCTTGGTCTTAGTCTCTTGGATACCAAACATAGCCTAAGAACCGAAGATGTTTGCTTTATTCTTGATGACTGCCATGGCATGTCTTCATAGCTGATCCTTGTGTCTTGAAATAGGTTTCTGTCCCGTTTTAGAAATAAAGCCACATGACCGGACCGGCACATAGTGATGAGGAAATCTTCTTACAGAGGAGATCAATGATAAACAAAAGAGAACAAAGGAAACCAGATTTGCCACTGAAGGCCCCAACGTGTAGTCGAGAAAATCAGGGCTCCACAAGGATGCCCCAAGAGGGTGGGCACGCAAAGCACCGCCGCCGTCGAGACCGAGACAGTTAAGGATTCCTCCCCCCCCCCCCCCCCCCCCGGATCCCTTAGGCGGAGAAGGTACCGAAAACAACGCCCCCAAGACCACGAGGGTAATGACACCCGCAGGCGTCGCCGTTGTTGGTGACGAAGCACAGAGCTTTCACTCAAAAAAACCTTCGCACCACACCCAGTCTCGCAACCTGCTCGAAACCCTTAGGTCGGGCCTTCAGAACGCGATCTGGGAGCCGCCATAGCCGAAGCGCTGTCAGCACCAGAATCTGCCACCGCATACTCCTCGCCACCAACGAGGCCCGGGAAGAAGAACATCAGCACTACCACGTCACTCGCTGCAGAGTCGCCCGTCCAGTCCACCTTCCGGGGTGGCCGCCCCGGCATCCTAAGATATCGCTCACACATAGTAGCGAAAGTCATGATGGAAGTTCCTCCAGAGCGGACATGAGAAGTGCATAGCCAGACAGACAGCTCTAGAACGGCGGGGGTACGACGAGCAGCACGCACCCGCATGTCGCACCCTTCGACCCCGAGCAAACGGGGCTGCTAGGCCGTCACCAAATCTAGCCCTCCTGGCCTCGATCTAGCACCACATCCACTCCAAGGCCGGGGAAAGGGCTCTCAGACGTGCCGAGAGACACTGAAACCGCACAGGTAGCAGGGCCCGGGCCAACCCAAATCTAGCCCAAACGGCCCAGGTCTGGGCCGAGAGCTCCGCTACCGTGGGCCAACTCCGCCAGCCACCATCCCCCTAGCTGTGTTGCCCGTTCGTCTCCGTCACTAGCTCCGAGAAGGTGTCGTCGCCGGTGCCCCATGGTTCTATCGCTCCCGCCACTCGATAACCGTTGATCTACTGTAGGAGCCCATTCCTCGCTACTAGCTCTCCGGGGCCACCACGCCGATGTCCCCGATGCCCGGCCGACACAGCCGCGACGCCCTACCACCGTCGAAGAGATATCCCAGCGCCGCCCAGGCCCCACCACCCCACCACTGCCACGAGGACAGTCGGCGCCGCTGTTGAACGCACACACCAGCCGTGTCGCGGACGCCTCCACGGGCGCGAACATGAAGCCACCACGCCGCCGTCCATGACGACTATGCTGTCGTGCCCCTCGTCCAGCACGACGCCCTCGCCGACTTTGCAGGCCCACAAAAGATACTCTACGTGAAGGGAAAATGGCCATGCCCCCATGCCTAACAGCTCGAACAAGAGTACTTTGTTTGGCCAAGGAGCCAGATCTTGTTTTGTAGTTTTGAGTTTAGCAAACTCTGTTCTCACAGACCATCGCATAGCTGGAACCCCACGATGCCCACACGTTGACGTGCTACGCTTTACATCGACAAAGCCGAACAGATGCTCCTTTCCAAACGCATGTCATTATTTTCTGTCCAGTGCCAATCGGGAAGAACGGACACCTCACCGGAGACACCCGCAGTGCCGTCGGAAAAAACAAAGCAAATACCCTTGTCGAAACCCTGCACTTGTCCGCTCTCGTCAGTATAACAACGGAATCTTCAAAGAATCACCGGCAGAGCTTTGTTAAGAATGTTCGGGTTCACCCAACACATTTGGCGATCACTGTCTTGATTTTATCGCGTCATCTTAGGAAACACCATGTCGTGTATGTCAATACCAAACTGTGACATGTCAATGCCAGCAGTCCCTGAATGCCAGTATGCAGCCAAAGACACATTTCTGTCGGTAGTGGAATAAAACATCAATGTTGAACTAATCAGCCAAGCATTTTTCTTTTGTGGGACATGTCAACCAGCAAAACCTAGCCTGTCTTTGCCCTGTTATCTTACTCGGAGAAGAACAATACAGTAAGCTACGGTAGACTTTGCAAGATCCAATTGTTTTCTGACAATAGTCTCTTACAATTAAGTGCTGTAAACTCATATTGTGGCCCTGTTGGTTGCTGTTAAATGTAACCAGGGGGCGCGACTCCTTTTTATCTAAAAAGAAATAGTCTCTTGCAATTTCCAATTTAGATGTAGTACGCCATGTATATGTATCTGACCTTCCACTAAACTACATAGGCACTAACATCCGGTCAAAGAACGTTTGATTCGACCACACACTCTACGAATCAACTACCCCCACCACGTCTTAAGATCGATCCAAAGAAACATTTCACGGTTACAAAGCACCAGCTGGCGGGCATCGATCATGCGACATCTACCAAGTCCCAGATTTCATAATTAAAGCGTTGAAACTAAAAGCTCGATCCACGCAAAAAAAAAAAAAGCGTTGAAACTAACAATACACAAAGACTTGAGAAAACGAGCTGATTTGTCCATGCTAATTCAGGTTTCCGCACTCGATATGAACGGCAGGCTCGCTCCACCGATTTGTCCATGATCATGATCACGAGGAACTAAGAGCGTCTTCACCGGGGCCTCTAAAAGAACCACAAAGGCCGATATCAAAAACGCCCACCAGCGGCACCCCAAAGTCTCGCCCCGAGCGATTTTGTGTCCGGCAGCCCCAATAGGCCCACCAAGTTTGGAGGCCCTCTGGGGGTGCCGGACATCGCCTCGGCCATGGCCCTGACAGCGCTGGCCCGCCCGTAATACACACGACGCGCCCGTCCCGTGTTAATGAAGGCTGTGCAGGAGGCTGTTCCGCCGCATTTAATGTCGAGACGACGAGACGGCGCCAAGCCTGTCATCACGCGTCGCAATAACGCCGCACCCGTTCCCGTGACGGGCGCAGTCCGAAGCGACGTGTCGCAATAACGTCGCGCAGCTTCCAATGGCGCAGACGGAAGCGACGCGTGCTGGAGTCGCAACGTCTGGCTGCGGCGGCGCCCTGCAGACGCTTCGTCGGCATCAATATGCGGCCAAGCGAAGCGGTGGCCGCGTTAATGCAGGCCACCCAACCCCGCTACTCCGGCCGCCTTTAAAACCTGACGCAGCGCATCCCTCCTCTCCTCACACCAACACTTCTCCCTCTCTCCCTCTCTCTCCCTCTCCCCCAAGAACATAGGACGCCATGGCGGGCAGCCCCGGCGGGCAGCAATGCCACGAGCAGCTGGAGGAACTCCGGCGTCGCAACGAGGAGGCGGAGATGGCCAAGTCGTTCCAGCGAGGCATGTGGCGCGAGGAGGCCGACAACGCGCCTCCCTACGTGCTCTCGCTGGAGACCTCGCGGCTGAGCAGCCGGCACCAGCTGCCGGTGCACGACGACGCCACCCTTCCAGACAGGTGGGTGAGGAGCGCCGCCAACATTCCGGTGGCGCTGCGGCTCAGCGGGCAGGACCACGTCGAGTTCCTCAAGCGCAAGTGGACGGAGATGTCGTACGAGCAAAAGCTCGACCCCAAGTACTCCATCTCAGCGCCCTACTGGCATGCCGTGGTGAACAAGGAGTACGAGGCGCATCGTAGCGGTCGACGGGAGCCAACGCCAAAGTTGTCCTCAACGGACGACGACCGTTACGGCGAGGACGGCGACGACAACGACGACGACCCCGAGCTTCCCGATCTGCCTCTACAACCGGCTGCATCTTGGGCAGCAGCGTCGCTGTCATCGAAGAAAGGGGCGGCGCAAGCCGAAGAGGCTTCCCATCAAACGCCCCGCCGCATGTCACGGCGGTGAATCGAAAACGACGCGACGGCAAAGCCAGAAGACTCCAGGGCTCAGCCGAGGCTATGGGACCGTTTCTAAAGGCCGTAGCCAATGGGAACGGAAGATGCAATCCCGCGCCGCCGGATCATCAAGGCATGCAAGTCTCTTGATGATCATTTTGCTTGGTTCGCATCTTGTTCTCCTTCGGCCGACCATGAAGCGTCATCTCTTCTCTTTGCCGGCGCGTGCAGTGGTTGGCCTTCTCTCTCGCCTAGTCTAGGTTTAGTTTGGTAAATCTCGTTTAAATTCGAAATTGTAAGTTTGTTAAATCTCGTTTGAATGAAGTTTGAATAAATGAAAATTACAAATACATGCAGCGTACTTCTCTCGGCCTAGCGGTTGCATGCCCACACGAACCGGTAGCAGACGTGGCGGTTGCCGGCGGCAGTTCGTGCACCCGCAAGGTGTTCGACAGTTTGCTCAAAATTTGATCCGTTTGAGGGGTGGACCTTTGGGGAATGCCGCTGTGGGCGACCTCTAAATGTTGCCCGGACACATGTCCGGCACCCCCAAAGGAAGCCCAATTGGGGAGAGTCGGACACACATTTAGAGTCCCCGGTGGAGATGCTCTAAGAAGGATAGGCTTTTCCCCGACATGCAAGGACCATGCATATGAACGTACGTTTAGAGCATCTCTAACAGAGCCCTCAAACCGCGAAACCGTAAACGCGATATAAGGTTCCCGAAAGACGCTTTTTTTTGCTCGAAAACGCGCCGCGCCATAGCAGTACCCGTAAAGCAGAACCTCAAAACAGAGCAGTACCCGTAAAGCAGAACCTCAAAACAGAAATATTCTGTTTTGAGGTTCTGCTTTACGGGTACTGCTATGGCGCGGCTATCCTCAAACTGTGAACCTTAAACACATTTGGTACCAAAATATGCCGAAATGTTCAAAATTTCATCAGCAGTTTTGCAAATAACTTAGTTTTCATCATAGCAGAGGGCAAATAAACATAGTTCACGAACATGTCCACACATATGACCCAAAAAATGCATCCAAAATAGGCACCCACATGTAAAACTAGAACTACACATCAACTCCATCACCTCCACGAGAAGTGCTCGAGTTGAGCAAGGCTTGCTTCCTTCGGTACAAGATGTCCTGCCGAGCGATGTCATGCCACTCCAGAGTGAGTGGATCCATCTCGGCTCGGTTCATCATCATGATCTTGTTTTCCTCGGCAAGGAGCTTGGCAATGGACTTGTTCTCCTCGGCAGCCACTCTTCGGCGTTCAATATCGTCCTTGCGCAACCCTTCATCCCGAAGTACAAGCCACCTCTCTCTCTTCTCTTGAGATTTCTTCTCGGCCATGTTTTGCCTTGCCTCCAATGTTTTGGTCACCATACTCTCATTGGAATGCACCAATTGGTCAAGCTTCTCTCTCAAGAGGGCAGCCTCGGCTTCCTTCATCATCCGCAGCTTGGCTTTCTTGTTGCATTCGGGCTTGTTGAGGTTTCTCCCTCCATTTTCATCGTCATCATCCTCGATGACGAGTTCATTCTTTTTATTTGGTTCAAGGAGCGACAACTTCCACTTCTCGCTGTTTTGGAGAATTTTCCAACAATGATCAAGGAGAAAGGGCTTGTTCTTCGACGCCGGCATGTCCTTGTACCGCTCCCTTGCAATGCGGTCCTAGAAACAACAAACAATTTCCATGTAACTAAAAAGCAGCTAGGCATTTACATTTGACGGAGAGAATCCTTACCCAATCGGCCTCCACGGTTCCACTCGGAGTAGCATTGTGCACCTGCTGCAGGCAGCCACTCCACCTCGAGCAAGCTGTCTTGATCACGTCCCAACGGCCTTGGAGCGACCGAAATGTTCGAGGCACCCTTTTGACATTGCGAGGAAGAAGTTGAAAATATTTGTTCTCAACTCGTTGCCAAAACCGCAACTTGGCTTGATCGGTGCCATGAATTGCGTCAAGGGTCATAGCCTCCCAAGCACGGATCAACGTCTCATCCTCCTTCACCGTGTAGTTAACGCCGCGTTGTTTCACCGCCGAGGCATCTACTTCCTCCACCTCGTCGCCGTCTCCTCCAACTCCACCCTCAACGCCTCCGTCGGTCTCGTCATAGGAATAATCACCGAGCGGAGGTTCGGCAATGTCCACAGACGCGTCGTTCATCATTTCGGTAAACGAGTTCGGACCGTCGCCCGGAGGGTTGCTACAAATTGGACGCCGAATTGGAGGACGAATTGGAGCAAGAAGAAAGGGGACGGCGGCGATTGGGGCACATACCTCGGGCTGGCAGAGGGCGGACCCATGGAGGCGGCGGTAGCGGCGCCGGCCTTGACCTTCCGCACAACTGCCTGCTTCGCCCCTCCGCCGGGTCGCGCGGATGGGGAACCGGCCGTCGCTATGGCTACGGCCTCGCCTGCGGCCAAAGCTTGGGCCGCGCCAGCAGTTCCAAGCCTCTTGCGCTTCTTGCCGGCAGCTTCGGCCTCAGGCGAGGCAGCCGTGGGGCGGGAGCGGCTCGGCGGCACCGGCGGCGGCCGCGGCCCGCCGAGCCCTGAGCCCACGGGATCTGCCGCTTTGACCTCCCCAACGGGGACGGTGAACAGCGCGGCATCGGACGGGTCCATGGCGGCACGACGGGAGCTTGCTGCTTCGCCGGAGCGGAGGAAGTTGGAGGAACGGCGGCGGCGGCGGCGGCGGAAGAGCGGTTTCGCGCGGGCTGAAATGTCCCTCCCGCCAACGCGAAGCCGAGATAGGGTTCGCCCTTCGGTTCGGAGGGGAAAACAAGATTTTCCCAGGTTCGCGGGTGGATTTGCCGGGCGCTCTCAAAAATATTTACGGGTGCGCGAGTTTTACGGGCGCTGCTATTTCTGATTTTAAGGTTTCGGAACCGTGTTTGGCAGTTATTTTACAGTTTGACGTGGTTTGAGCGCTCTGTTAGAGATGTCTTACCTTTTCCCTTTTCGCCGAGATGGTTCTTCCACACGGCAGATTTAACCTAACCTATAGGGATCCGACCGAAAGGCATAGCACTAGCATCTCCTACCGTTGATAATAATTTCGGCCGAGTCAGGAACACGGAAGCGGCGGGAGTGGCGATTTGCGGCACGTTCGACATTTATTTTCAGCGGGGCATCACTTTCCGGACTAAATCCCCGGCGCAGATTGTGCAGCTGATAGCACGCGACGATATCTAGCTAGCAGCCCCAATCATCTCGATTTTCTCCTTCAAAACGGCGTATACATCTTTTTATTATCTATTACTCCCTCCGTTCCATTTTAATTGACTTGCTATTCACTACATGTGGATGTATCTATACATGTAACATGTCTAGATACATCCATATTTGGTGGATAGCAAGTCAATTAAATTAGAACGGAGGGAGTATATACTAAAAGCAAAATGAGTTAGTTTAGCCACATAAGTTAAAAATTATTAGTTGTTGATCTCATTTTTAACTGTTAAGATTAAACGAAAAAAGCGTTAAGTTTCAACAAAAAAGGTGTACATACGAGTATATATGTCACAATAAGTAAAAAACAAAAATTATATGTGGCCATAATTTTTCACGTAGCAAGATATCAGGAGAATATACGCACCGTTCCTGTTAGGATTCGCTGATGTGTTTGAATTATATGCAATCCGGCCAGGTAACCAATTAGATTACGTATTGCATGTGATGGCATCATGAGTGACGTCATCACAACCAGCTAGCTTTGTCCGGTTAATAACTAAAAAAGCTACGTATATATATATATATATTTGGAAAATATGTACGCAAGCTGAATATGAAATTAATTATCATATATTTTACAGCCATGAAAATATTAACATATTAATCTGTCTACAGGCTCATGTGTATATTAAGTGAGTCGTTTCTCTCGCATCCCCATGGTGGCCTGAAAAGGTGAAAAGACTAGATCGATCGATTTTGTTGGCAAATCTGAGTCGCCATCAGGAACCAAATTTTCGCCTCAACGGCTTAAATTTCTTCACATCTCTGTTGTCTCATGCACAATTGTATTAGGTCAGTTGATTTCTCTCGCATCGTTGAGGTGATCTAAGAAAGCCGAGAAGAGTAGATCGATCGATTTTGTTGGCAAAGACGAGCCGCCATCGTGAACCGCTTCTGCGGCCTAATTTCCTCTCGCGTCTGCCATCTCACAGGTCTCAATTTTGTTGGCAAAGATGAGCCCGTCTGAAGCTTCCACGACGGCCCTTTGGTATCTGTTGGGTGAGATAGGAACAAGAATCAACAGCTAGCAACGCACTTTTATCGATCGTGAAGGCGAACAAGCAGCTACGCAATGGCCCGGACGCATGTATGCATATGCAATAACATGAACGGATGCATATGTGCATGGCCGTGAACCAAAGAAAACTCAAACAACCTAAAACAAAACAAGACTAGGTATTTTTACTACTTTTAGTACTAATTAATTTAAGCACGGTTATCATGTTTGATAATCCTCAGTGTCTTGAGGTTTTTGTAGATTTCAGTCTTATGAATTGCACTAGCTAGGGACAATGTATTAACAAAAAAAGGTGGCCAGAAGGAAATCATGTTGAAGTATTTAATAAGATTTTTAGTTGTTTAACAAATATGATTTAGTGTGGAAATACCATTGGTATAATAGAAAAAATATCACAGCCACCAGAGAGTGAGAGGCAGAATGTTGTAGTAACACTAAATATTTATATAACAACACATTTAATTGTTTGGATCGATGGTCAAGTAACATAGGTAATCAGAGCAAGATGAAACAACAAAACATGAGTTTCTACAAATTAGAGAACTCCTTCGTTAAAATACTATCAATCAAAAGTTGACTAAGAGTAATGACTCACAATATACCAAAAGGTCTCTAGGTTCAACTAAGAGTAATGACTCACAATATTCCGTTTTTTAATCTTAGTATTTTGTTTTTCAAAATTTCAGATAGAAGCAAACTATCAGTGGAAAGATAGATATTGAAAGGCCTTTAGTGGAAATGAAAGTTTTTCTAAAATTATATAATTCAGTCAATATGGTAGAAACACTAAATTCTAATAATCTAGCCACACAAATGTGCAGACGCCACACTAATCCAGATCAAAGGAGTTATTTAGACAGTTGAACCTGTAAATAATGAGTGAGATTATAATAAAAATACAGTTAATCAATATCTACACATATAGGCTCTGAGTCCAATAAATGCATGGAATCAAAGGTGAAGTTTTTTACTAGAGCTCAGAGATATGAACTTTCATTTCTATTAACGTGTTAATGAGCAAGCAGAACACCTAGATCGAAAAGTGGCGGAAAGTACGAACAAATACACAACAAATGAGTGTTAATGAGCAAGTAGAAGACCTAGATAGAAAAGCGGGGGAGTGGGAACAAACTAAAAATATCAAAATAACAATTTCTAAAGATAGATGACATTCTAAAATATGTGACATGATATTTTAGAAATGTCCAAAATATCTACTTGCTCAAATTACAATGTCTCGAAATATCTCCCACACATGCCCTAATTTAACAAACAAAATATTCTTCTAAGATGTAAAATCATGTGATTTATTATTCCATGTTTTGGTATCTACTAAATTGTTGCACAAATAGATTCAATGCCAAAAAGACCATGCCCTCGCATTTGCGAGGGCCACCTTGCTAGTTATAATAAAAACCCACAAAGTTTAACAAAGATATACATCAATCAGTCAAGATAATTATCGTTACACCTACAAGCTTGATTAAGTAGTGAACTGAATCGGAGCCCTCTACCTGACCTCACACACATGTGCACATCATCTAAAACCTGTGGCCTTACAAAGCCGCCCAACGGGGAGGCAGGAGCAGAAACCAATTCAAAAGACGCTTAACGTGCACCACATGCTCACACTCAAAAGGCGTTACCGTTGTCTTCCCCAAACCCATGTTTCTTGAGTAATCAAAACAATGACCTTGTCAAGCATGCCTTCGATGCCGGCACGACGACAAACATCACAACCATCCTGCAAGCTTCCATCAACACAAGTGTGCCACCGAGGCCCCGCCGCAACACCCAAGACTCGATGCCTTCTACATGAAAGAAAACACAACGCTCAACCTGAGATCCCTTTCAGCCAACAACTGCTCCAGAAACGATGTCTCAAGGTGGGAGAAACAACGTCTCGCGCCTCCAACGTCCGATTTGGGAGACCTAGATCTAGGGTTTCCTCCGGAGTAGCCCGGGCGAGAAGACGAAAACTACAACAATGATGCTTTCGACACGTTAACAACACAAAGACGCAGTGGTCGTCCACCACGACCGAAATTGGTGCAGGTTTTCACCGACATACTCGCCTCCCCGAACATGTCGGCGGCTAGATCAACACCGACGACGAGGTTGGTTCCGCCACCATCGTGAACTCGTGAAATAATCACCTATATAACATTTTCCCTGGCGATTTGGTTGTTGCATCTCACATGTGGTCGCATGGCGCATGCACGCGACATGTTCCACTTCACCACTTGCTACCACTCGCTTAGCGCATGTTCAGCTGATTACGCCCCATGCAGATGCAGATGGCGATGACGAAACAAACGTCGCCTTCTCCGGCCCGGCCGATCGAGCTCACGCACTAGCTAGGTGAAGAGGGAGGTGACATCGCTTTGACAACTCAAAAAGCAAGACCTCGACCGGCACGCCGATGCAGGACTCGGCCGCCGCCGGCCTGCGCACCAACCGGACAAAACTAACGTGCAGGACGATTGGGGTTTGGGAGGCCGGGGTTGGTTGCGCGCACCAGGCCTGGACAGTGCGCTCAGCTGTGCGGCGAAAAACCCTCTATACCGACGTCGTCTCTTGGGCAACTGATCGATGTGGACTAGCACCAATGCAAGACCAATCTATGCTGCAATAACTAGCACTAGTCTAATAGACCCGCCTACTACAACGAGGTGCCTCCCTGCCTACTTGCTGTTGCACTACTAGTACAAGCTTGGGACCAATTTGCGGTAGCTAGTAGTAACATGTCAAATTGGAATCGCCGCCGCTCGACCCAATTCCACGGCGATCTTAGAACTCGAGTGCTCTTGTTTGCTTGCGTAGACCCGATCCGATCCGCCCCCTTTACTCTGGATCTTGACTTTGTGCTTCCCGCGAAATTTTAAAAAAGGTTCTTTTCTCATTGACCTTTTACAGCTTCTCATGCCATGGATCCAGTCTCCTGCGACCCGCCTAACTCCAGCCAGCTCGCCCTCGGTTCAAAAACAAATTTCTCTTGACTTTTTTTGCCCCCGGACAAGAAATAAAAATCCCGAGTCTCACCGGTATCTTCCGCTATCAACGATGTTTGAACCAAAGGCCGGGTGCATTGTCGGTAACGTGCATGCGAAGAGGCTGATTTTCAAGCTACCCGACGTGATCACCGGAACCACCACGCGTACGTACACTAAATGGAGCAGTAAGAGTGTACGTGGTCATCGTCAGACAAGAATTGCGGTGTCGGGAAATGGCACCAAATTAGCAAACAGCGGCTAAATTGATTAGAACTCGATCGAGTTTATAGCCTCGAAAGGCGCAGGCTGCTAACCGGCCGGACTCCAATCGATCGCCTTGTCAGGTTGTTGGGGATACCACGTCGGACAAACAGTGTCCCCGTACGTCCCTATAGCAAGTGAGCAGCAACCGACGACGCCACCAGCAAACCAGGCTCACCGGCATCGATCGATCACGTACGTACGCAAAGAGAGGCCGGCCGGCCGACGTGTTAACGTGGCTCGGCACTCACTCCAGCTGCGTAATTAAGCTAGGTAGATGATCCACCACTAAATCACTTTCGGTAATGCCCTTCCTTACACATCCCTTATCCGCTACACAGCGACGTGCGTGTAAAATCTAGATGATCGTGCTAATCATTCATCGATCTGCTGATGATGATTGGGAGATGAATCCGCGATCCGATTATTAGAAAACATAGGCGGCATGTAGTGCGTGCGCGCGGCCCGCCGGATCAACTCGAATCACCCAGCGTAAATGATTGATGAGAAATAGTACAAGTACTCCTGGCTTTGACGCCTTGATTGATCCATGGATCTTCCTCCCATCCCATGTCGATCGAGCACCTGTGTCTCAGCCTGCCGCGCGCGGTCGATGATAGGGACAGAGTGGTGCTGGCCATGGCCGTTGGCATGGCAACGGCAGCAGCAAGAACCTGGTTGGCACGTCGGAAGAGACAAGATCTCCAGCCCACACGAACGCCAATACAATATTTCGCCGGCGCGCGCAATGGAAATACTGCTGCTAGTAGTATACTGGCACTCCAACACACATGGACGGGGACTACGCAAACGTACAGAAACAGCGCAGTATAAACAGGTGGAAATCGGAAGCTAATCCGCTCCTCTCCGACCACCCTGAATATCATTAGCTGTCCCCGCGCCGCGCCGGCGAATGGCGCCCGCGGCCGGCCGGCCTGCCTGCCGTCCGAACCCAACAACCGGCGCGGCGCGGTGGAAACTCCGTCGCATCATCCGTCCGTGTGTGTGTGATCGATTCTCACGCGAAACGCCAGCGGCAATCAAGGCGTGTATCATTGCGGCAACCTAACTAGTACTCCAGCCAGGCCCCCCAAGACGATTGGGAACGGAGTCCTAATCCTAGTCGTGATGCCGCTGCTACTAGCTGAGTAGCTCCATTAAACCCTTTTCGAAGCCGGTGGTACTGGTCACGTAGGCAGAGCTAGCTAGGCTACCAGTTGTGGAAAGGGACTCGATCTCGGCCGGCCGTGATTGGGGACGACAGGCTCATTGCGTGGTCGTACGTCGCGGTGGGTGGAGGAAACCGGGAAGGAACAGCTTGTGCAGTTCAGAGGTCTAGCTAGCCACTCGCAGTAGTAGCGTACTCTTGGGCAGTAGCACAGTGCGCGCGATGGCGAACGGCCGTGGTTGGGGGAAAGAAACCGTTATAGGGTAGCTTGCTTTGCTTGCGTGCTTTGTGATTCTTGAGTCTTAGAATTGATGCCGTACGTAACCTCAAATTGAGCTATACAAGACCATGCGATGTTCATCGTCAGTCAGCAGGGTAGAGGCATGCATGATCCGCTTATTACACGCAAGTTGTCATGTCGAATCGCCAATAGATATACGTGGTGAGCATTCCACGTTCAGTCTGCCCTGAATTTTCGTTTTAAACGGGAGTCTTGTCTACTACCTCTGTTTCAAAATGTAAGACCTTGCTTGACATCAAAGTATTTTTGAAATATGCAGAGAATACTTCGGTTTCTGAAAATAGTGAAGTATTAAATAATTTAAGGTGTTTGGACCCAATAAATAATCTGATTTTCAAACTGAAGTATTCTATAAAACTGTAGTTTTTTTTTTGAAGTATTATAGAATGAGGTCAGACCCTATTCATTGTCCAAACTGAGAAATGAGAAAAAACTGAAATATTTGTTTGCCGGCGTTGAAATACTTTGATTTTAAGATACTTCAGTTTTAAAAAATACAAACGTAATAAAGTAGGTCTTTGTAATAAGCTGAACTAGCTAAATAAAAAGGCTTATATTATAAAACGGAGGGAGCATATATGTACCATGTACGACAACTTCCGCCGTGGTTGGCAAAGTAAAACGTACTAGGTGGGAGTATTAGGCAAAATTTGGTTTTGGAAGAATCAAGCCAGAAGAAAGTCTACGACACGCACGCTCCAGAAGGAAGTGTGTATGTGGGAACACTGGACCGAAGCGGGCAAGGTTGGAACTCGGAAAGGGAAATGTATAATTTCGTTGACGCACAAGGAAAATCTATAGAAAAAGAAAATGTTAAACAAGGTAGGGCAGGGCGTGCGGCCACGACCAAACTTTTAAGCGAAAAAAGATACAACAGTAGCGGAAAAGGGCAAACTAATCCGGGGAGGGCCCAGCTGCCAGCCCATGAAAAACCGGTACAAGACCACCGAGACCGGGAGCGGGGAGGCGCATAACCCCAACAAAAAGGAGAGCCTGCCTTGTTGCGCCATAGCTAATTGACAACACTTCCTTGGTGGCGTACAGAGGAGCTACACGGCAGCGCATCGAGGAAGAAGAAGCAGAGCGAGAGCTCGAGGATTGCGCTGTGGGAGAGCGCCCCTCTGTCGAGCTCGACTCCCATGAGGAAACTGTGCCCGAACCTGGAGCGTGATGACGCGCTGGACACGGTGCTGGAGGTGCCCATCCCGGAGGAGATGTTCTCCGGCGGCGGCGGCTCCCGCGGCTCCAAGTTCGGGTGCACCGGCGTCAAGGCGTGGATGCGATCGCACGGCGCCGCCGCGGCGGACCGGTCCGGCGCTGGCGAGCCCTGCTCCATGAGCCGCGGCGAGCTGCAGCTCATGCTCGGCGTCATCGGCGCGCCGCTCATCCCGCTGCCCGTCAGCCACGCCAAGCAGTCGCCGTCATCCGTCCTGTGCGAACAGCTCAAGGGCGATCCCATCGTACGTCCAGCTCCTCCTACTCGATCGTTTTTCCTATTGCTAGATTGGTTCTAACATGAATGAATGGATGGATATTGGATTGGCAGGAATCGTCGTCGGCCAAGTACATAGTGCAGCAGTACATCGCGGCGTCGGGCGGTGAGTGGGCTCTGAACAAGGTGACGAGCATGTACGCGATGGGGAAGGTGCGGATGAGTGCAGCGGAGCTCAACAGCAACGACGGGGACGCCGGTGGCAACGGCGGCGGCGGCGGCCACCGTAGCGGCGGGAAGAAGGGCGGCAAGGGCGGCGCTGGCGGCGAGATCGGCGGGTTCGTGCTGTGGCAGAAGAAGCCGGAGCTTTGGTGCCTGGAGCTGGTGGTGTCGGGGTGCAAGATCAGCGCCGGCAGCGACGGCAAGGTGGCCTGGCGGCAGACGCCGTGGCACCAGTCCCACGCCTCCCGTGGCCCGCCGCGCCCGCTCCGACGGTCGCTCCAGGTGCGTAGAATGAGTACTTTTGACTGTACGTACGCGCACAACGTATACGTTTCCCCTAGATTGCCGCCCTGTACCGTGAACCTGTTTTTTTGGTACTCCTACTCCCCGACCCCCGTACCGTATCATATCGTAATCGTAAGGCGATAAACTAGGATTTTCAGTATGAGTGGCGGCGTAGCATGTTTACTGAAGAAACACAACGAACTCTTCCCACGTACAGTAGCTTAGCTACGAGGGTGCTTAGTTAAGCTTGACGCAACAACGTCTTATTAGATGAGATGAGCTTATGGCCGGGCTAGCTGATGCGAGGCTGACGGTCGGACGTACGTACGAACAGAGCCCGTCGGTAGCTCTTAATTAGTGGTTGCCCGACCCCCTGTTGGTACTGCTCCTTATAGTCTTGTTAACTTAACATGGACATTACCAATGCGACAGTACACTGATGTGCACGTACGTCCAGCGCAAACTCGATGGCCAGACGAACCGGCGCGGCGGTGGTAAAATTGAGAGCAAAGCCAGCCGTACGCCGGGTACAACACCACGATTATCAGAGCGGACAGGGGGGTCGTTGATCAGGCAAATGCAGGGCGTGTGCACCTCCCTGCACGCTGTCGGTGAGACACAAGGGACGTTAATTGCCCGCACGGCCCGGAGGCGTAATTACGCGGAATGATTGAGCGAGCGCGGTCAAGGTCCAGGGCAATGTCGGGGATAAGATCGCGTGCTCATCATGTGGGGATGGAGAGGTAGAGGAGATCCAGGTATCTCGCCTAGGGTACGTATACGTACGTACTCCTACTAGTTTAGATTCGGGTTTCATTTCATCATTGCCGTGGCGCTATGCTGTCGATGACGACGGAGGGGCTGCAGATAGATAGATTTACGCTCGATTAAGCGCGAAGATGCGGCGCGATTAGGGGGCCAACCAACGTGCGCGCATGTGCGCTGCTACAAACGCGGCCGGGGACGGACACACCACATGGACATGGGCCTCACCCCGGCCGTCATCAAAATCGGTTGGTGCTGCCGCGCAATTTCCCAATTTCTTCCTCCACCCAGAGAGACAGGAAAGGCCAACTCTCCCCGGTAATCGCGCCGCACCAACTAAAAAACCAATCCGCGCCGCGTGCTCTCCATCGAGGCGGCGTTGTTGTTAATTTTGACCGCGCAGTCAACTCTTATAGCTCAACTCCACACCGTTCGTTTCACACATGCATGTCGCATGTGATGGATCATGACGTGAAAGCTGACGTTTTGCATTGTCGAACTACCATTTCCAGGGCCTGGACCCGATGCTGACGGCGAGCCTGTTCGCGGAGGACTCGGTGTGCATCGGCGAGCGCTCCATCGACGGCGACGACTGCTTCGTGCTCAAGGTGGAGGCCGAGGCCTCCAGCCTGCGCGCGCGGAACAGCAGCAGCGTCGAGATCATCCGCCACACCGTCTGGGGCTACTTCAGCCAGCGGACGGGCCTGCTGGTGCAGCTGGAGGACTCGCACCTGCTGCAGATCAAGCAGTCGCACGGCGCCGCCGGCAGCGTCTTCTGGGAGACCACCATGGAGTCGCGCCTCGGCGACTACCGCGCCGTCGACGGCGTCAACATCGCCCACGCGGGCCGCACCGCCGTCTCGCTCGTCCGGTTCGGGGACACGCAGGACGGCAACACGCGGACGCGCATGGAGGAGACGTGGAGCATCGAGGAGGTGGATTTCAACATCTGGGGACTCTCCATGGACTGCTTCCTCCCGCCCAGCGACCTCAGGGACGGCAAGGACGCGCAGCAGCAGCCCATGGAGGCCGCCGCCGTCGTCGTCAAGGCGCCCAGGCCGCCGCCTTTGAGGATACCGGCCGTCGTCGCCGTCCGCGTTGGGCCCTCGCAGGTGGCCGCTGTCAACTTGGACGAGTCGTCCGAACCGCTAATCGCAAGATGATGCATGATCACACATACTAGTACAGTGTTATTACGAGAAGTACTGTATGTAGAGGTGTCCGTCGCCATAAACTACTCTCGGTAAGAGCATGTAAATACGTTTCCTCAAGTGAGATTTTCTTTTTCTTTTTCTTTTTCGAGGTGTGGATAAAAAACCTCAGCTAGAAATTGGGGTCAGGAGTGAGCTAAGTAGCAGCGAGTAGAAATTCAGACTAGATGTATGTATACTCATCTAATCATAGCGGATGTATTGTAATGAGCTTAATGACGCTCCGTCGATGTAAATTTGAATGGAACTCCAAAATCTGCTTGGCCATATAATAGACATCGACTTGTCTTGCTCAGCCCGGTTTTTCTCAAGAACCTATATGACTCCACACTGCCAGAGGGACTTCAGGTCAGCTGAATGTACTAGCAGCTATCGGGACACTCGACAGGCGAGAGGAGAGCTAGATGAAATTGCGGCTAACAACATTTGTGTACAGAAAATTGTAAGTAAGGTATACCAATTCTCCCTGACAAAAAGGGTATACCATTTCTGCATGGGCTAGACTGTCACACGATGTCTGAATGTACTATGAAACTGAATGTATTTGGGTGCTTAAGATTCACTCGATGGCGAGAAACGTTAGTCCTTATAAATTTATTTGGGCGCTTAAGATTTCGTTGAGAATAAAGGTTTTCTGCTGGTTGGTAGTCAAGCACAGTGTTGACTGGGGACAATTTGAAAAAGAGGGGATGGACAGAAATAGAGTGTGTGAGTTTTGTGGGGCGAAGGAAACTCTAGAACATATGTTCTTCGCTTGCCCCTTCGAAAAAATACTTACGGAATGTATCATGCGTTTCTTTGGGAGTACATTCAAAGCCAACTTCTTTAGATGAGCTGTACCAGGGATGGTTTGCTGCATCCGATGGTACAGATAGAAAGATACCGATGATTGGTACTCTGCTCTTTTTGGACAATTTGAAAAACTAGGAATCGGTCTTGTTTTCAAAGTATAAAGCCTAAGAGCATCCCCGCTCCCCCCACACACACACCACAAAGGACCCCATAGGCCTATGGGGGCGCCGGCGTCAAAAATCCCGCCCAGTCGTGGCCCCTATTTCCTTAATCATGTCGGCCGGGCCCAAACAGAACTCCGGCGCTCCCAAGCCAAACCCAATCCACAGGGGGCAATCAGGGGGCGCCGGATGCACGCGTGTTGCGTTGCGGGCCCGCTCTGGCAGTCTGATAGTCAGGCGACGCGTGCCTTCGACGGACACGCGGCGACGAAAATCTCCCGCCACCGCGTTCCCGCCTTGCGTTCCCACGCTTTCCCGCCGCTTCCCGCGCTATCCCGCCGCCTCCCGTGCTATATGTAGTCGCGGCCGCCATTGGCATTCCACTTAGATCTTCAATCACACTCCAGTGGCTTCCTCCAACACCCCCACATTACCCCTGCTCGCGGCGCAGATGCTCTCCGCCTCCGGATACCCCTGCCCGCCGGGCTACCGCGTCCCGGTCGGCTGGAGGCTGAGCGCCGGCGGTGTTCCTGTCCCTCCCGTTCCGCAGGGAACGGCGCGCATGGTGGCGATCACCAACCACTACTACCTCGAGCTCACGGCGGCGCAGTGGATGGACACCGCCTGGGACCCCGACAATAACGAGACCTGGGACGCCTTCTTCATCAACCGGCGGCAGAGCCAGCTCGCCAGTTTCGACGGGAACGGCCCGCCTCCGGTGAATTTCAACGAGGCTGGTCGTCGGCTATGGTGGGGTGGCCGGACGCTTCATTGCGTCCTGGACCACATCGCTGAGGGCGACAGCCCCCGCTTGCGCTGCCCCCATTTTGAGCCGGCGAAGGACAGCGCCAAGGTTGCAGCAACTGCGGGCACCTGTCGCCGCCGTGCCCACTCATCCGGTGCTTCCCACCGTCGAGCTTCGTGCCTCGCGGTGCGTCCGACGCCAGCGATGACGAGGACGACGGCGAGTTCGACGACTACTCGGATGAGTACTACCGGCCTAGGTAGGAGTACAATTAGAAATATGTACTACAATGTTTTTTTATGAATAAAGAATATTTTTTATTTTGTATTGGGGCTACGACTGGGAGCCAACCACCCCCCAATTTCTTAATCTCGGCGGCGTCTCCCCATACAGGCCGCAAATTGGTCGATTAAAGCGCCGTATGGGGACGAGTGGGTGTTGCTCTTTACTTATGTCATTTTCTTAATGAACGGGCAATTCTGCAAAAAAAGCGCTCTACGAAAAGTGCTATGGCGGGGAGCTAATAGAATGGCACGGGTGGCACAAGAGGTTTTCAGCTGAAGCAACGGTTGAGGCCCGAATATTCTGAGGCTTAACGGCTACTACCTCTGTTTTCTAATATAAGATGTTTTAGCCTTTTTCCACATTCACATGTCCAAATTTGTATCTAGACATGTTTTAGTTTCTATATTCACTCATTTTTTTGTGTATCTAGACAACATGTGAAATAGATAAAACATCTTATATTAAAAAACGGAGGGAGTAGTAGAAAGCTGAAGATCACAAAAGTTCTGTACCTAGCTTCTGTTGCTCGTTATACTCAGATTGGAGCTTTAAAGTTTAGTGTTTGGGTCCTGTTAATAGAAAAGGTCTATGAAGTTGTTCTGCCATGTGTTCTAGATGTTTGATCCTGGTACCTTCTTCTGTAGACTTGGGGTTTTATTTCTGCTTTTGATCTTGTTTCTCTAGAGGTTAGTGCTCAGGTCTCCTGTGTTGTTTGTGGGTTTGCCCCCACAAAGTTATTTGGTGGAAGGTGTGTAAGACAAACTCCAACTTCAATAGAAATTGGGACTAGATCGCTTCAGCGGGACTTTTGTTTTATGTAATTCTTCTTTCGTTTTTTGGCTGTGTGACGGCAATACGTCGTTGTAGAGGCTAGGTGTATTTTGTACTTTCTTGATATCAATAAATTCCCTTTATCTAAAAAAAATAGAAATTGGGAGCCTGTTGGCTCCTTTTATCAGAAAAAAACTGAATGTAGTAGAAAGTGTCGACAATTGACTGGCACGGGCAATCACCAAGTTTAAAAGAGCAGCGAGCAACACTTCTCTAGATAAAATGTAAGTAAAGTAGAGTGTTTCTGCATGGAATTGACTGGCATAGTCACACAGAGGAGAGCATATTTAAGGAGTGATAAGAACTGAGATGAGCCTTGCAGCAGCATCACATAGTCACAATTTACATGTACAACCACCCAGCTACCCCTAAAGCCAGTTCCAGAAGATCCATTTACTCGGCGATGTGTGAATTGCACAAGGACCATTATATATATTGGCCCAACAGCTCTACTCGGATTACAAGACAAAGGGCAAAAGAAAAAGACATACATTTTTATCGCGACAAGCTAGGCTCGCCCTACAGGAGATAGAGGCGGCTGGTGCGGCACGTAGCTGGGCCGAGCTCTGCCTTGGCTGGCTGCCATAGCCTTGAGCTTATGATCTGCAAGGAGTGTGTGTTCTTGCGGCGAAGGCATATCACCCTGCGTCCTGACAGGGCACCTGCCGTGAAGCATCACCATACACATTGCAAAAGCCTGAAGTAAAGCAATGGATGAACTGAATTCGACTGCGTACAACCCTTCTTTAAACGAAACCATACTGAAGGCATGCCTATCTTCCCGCGACCGACCCTGCAGACAAAGGCAAGATTACATCACGCGTCAGTCGATTCATTCTGCCGTGACTGATACGGAGTAGATATATATCCTGGAAGCAAGCAAGAGTAGGGAACTAGCACATACCTGAGTGAGCAAGTCGAATCGATGAGTGCCATCCTGCGCCTGGCTCTCCTGAATAGACTTACAACTTTTGTTTTCTTTGGTGTTGTCGGTGAGGACACTCAGCATGCAACCTTCATCCCACCCGCCACAGTCGCATGATCCTCCTGATCTCCACCTCTCCATTAGAGGTAAAGGTTGCCCAGAAGTTGATGCGCCGTGAAAGCCATTAGGTAGTATGGCAATGACACTGGCAGGAACAGAATTAGTATTTGTCATGTTTGGGTGGAAGCTTCCCAGAGGAGGGCAACAGCAGCCAATTGTTGCGGAACTAGTTCGGCTAGAATTCTGTGAAGATGATTGATGACGAGTTTCTGACGTCTGAGGCACTGTGCTGATAAAAGCCCCAATCTCTCTGCTAATGTGTGAATCACCTGATTCTGCAGGTGCTGGGAGCAATTCAGAACCAACAAGTACAAATTCCCTGTGCACATGAAAATCTTTCGTGTGGAAGCACCTTGATTTTCTGCGTGAGATCTTCAATTCCCCAACAATACTAGATACCAGTTGATGTTTCTTGTTCTTATTACCTGCAGTGATCCAAGCTCCACTTTTTTTCTTGGGTTCTTCAACAGTGAATAAAGTATATGCACTTTCTAGATCATCCTTATCAGAGATGCCCTTCCTTCTCACAGTGGCCGCAAGGATATCAGAATCACCAAAAGAAAGCATGAATAGAGGTAAGCCATTTTTCCATGCTAGCTGCAGAAGCGCTTGCCTTGTTGTTCTTGAATCCCTTTGCTGCTGGAGGTACCTCTCACTGTTCAGTAACACACGAGGAGGCTGGTTTATGTTTGCTTCAGCAAGGTTATTTGAATTGACTACTGCATCAACTGACCTACGCTGCACATTTTGTGACCCAGATCCTTCCAAGTTAAGAGATTGCTTATTGGTATTGCTAGGCAGATGACACTTTGGAACAAATGAAGGTTGAACTGGCACTGAAGTGGACGTTTGCCTAGACTTTAATAATGGATCTAACATTCTCCTCAATGGGCTGCGCCTGCCTTTGCTGCTTGATCGTTTGTCCTCGTTAATCTTATCCACAGAAGCGTCAGGCCGTCGAGGAGATGGTGCTTCCTTCAGGCTAGAGCAACGGCTCACTCTATTCAGCCCAGAAACAAGATGACGATCAGGCAACACATCCATATCACAAAACTTTGAGCTAATTTTGGGTGGATTCTTAGCCACACTGATGGCAGATTGGTGTTGGTTGCAGTTTTCACCTCTTGTTACAGCTACAGTACCAAAATCAACTCTGGTTGCAGTGCTACTGGTACCAGGCTCTTCAGCTGAATCCATGATGGGGAGTGGACATGAGTGCGTAATTCGAGGAAATTCAGGGTATTGGTCAATATCCTCCAAGAAACCAACAGGTGACCTATTGCCACTTCTTTTTGATTCCATCACAGCACTAGATATTAGACCACTGATGTCATTGCTCTGTTGGGGGTCATTGTGCATGGAATCGTTGTTACGGGATGTGAGGAAACTTCGCCCAAAGTTATCATCGTCTGTAAAAAGCCTGCGCGAACAGTGATGAACAACATCCTCTATCTTCCTCGTGGTATCTTCATCATCAACCATTTCATGTGGAGTGCAACTCCCAGAGGCAGCGATCATACAATCTGAGGTTAGACACGACTTGCTGAGGTTTAAGCCACCATAGTTACCATTATTCTCTGCAGACGGGTACTTGCCATGACCTGGCAACAAGCTCAGCACTGCGGAATTTGGGCTAGGTGAATTGGCCTTCTCATGGTATTTGTCCACAGGACTGCATTGATGAGACCTCATAGAACAATGGTCATTCAGTGGAGGAGATTGATTGCTATCAAGAGATTTGCTGCTGGGGCTTGCGGAAGAATTGGATGGAGAAGAGAAGAGAACAGATCTACCGGTATCAGATGGAGAAGCCCCATTGCTGCAAGTAAGGTCACGCTTTTGCTCGTGAGACCACCTTGCAAGAAGGCCCCACTCAAGAACCCCAACATTCAGTGCCTTGTCCTGAAGATGGTTGGCTGTCTCTTTGTGCTGTAAATATGAAGGAACTTTGGACATATGCTTGACAAGTTCATCAACAGCAGTGGCCTTCCGTGCAGGCCATGGTTTTGAGCTCTTCACGGCCGCACCCTCTTCTTCATTCTGAGGTTCTCGCTGCCTTCGAATCTTATCATTCTTCACAACTCTGATTCTATCTTCAAATTTTACGTCAATGTTTCCATTGGCTGCTGAGACCTTTGGCACTTGTACAAATTGTTCGGGTTGGTAATTTCCCCTTTGTCGACCTTCACGACTGGATGTGGTCTTCAAGTTCCTTTCTCTACCATACTGCCCTTTTGTCGCCATTTTTGTTATGATTTAGCATAACAAGCACGCCTTTCCAAACTATCCCGCGTATACACAACAGGATATATTAACACTTGATTCAGTCAGATATCCTGAAAATTTCAGCAGATAAAGATTCAGTGATTACAATCCCTTAAATCCTGAAATTCAATTCAATACAAGCAGGATAAGCTAGCACGTTATCTACTTTTTTATTTATTTCTGCCAACCAAAATACAAACAACTTGGATTAGTGGTTAGCAATTAAGATAGCACGTAGTACTGCTGTACGCTCACTGTGATGTGTTCTTATCTTAGTTTAGGGACATGAATCTGTCGGTGGATGTTCACGTCATTTTGTCTCCCAAGGGTCCTGCATCTATGATCTATGATGTGTCTATATGTCCTCAGCTGGTCGGGACTTCCGCGCAGACAATTTTTGACATTATAATGTTCTAATTTGATATGTCAACAATCTTGCACACAAAAAAGAAAACAAAGAAGAAGGACCATCAAGTGCGGAGGTTGGCCTGAATCTATCCATAAATAAGTGCAACCGTGCTAGCTTCTACATAAAAAATCAGTAGGCACAAGTACAACGCACGGGTCTAGCCGGCCTTCAATAATTCAGTCAAAGGTACACGTATTAAATCGACGATGGAACATCTTTCCCTATTTCCCTCAAGAAAAAAGTGAACAGTTTCCCCTTTTAATATTTATAGGGTTGGTTTAAACGAGTGAGAAAACAACAGATAATCCTGTGAGCCGAACATGCAAGTCTGACTACCAGCAAAGTTACAAGAAAATAGCAAAGTTAGATTTTTTTTAGATGATTGAAGTATCATCCTGCCGAACTCTGAATAGGAAATACAGAAATAAGTTGCAGCTCAAATTTACCATGAACTAGGCTCCAATGAGGTTTTCCCCCTCTTTCCAGACTAGCCCACAGATTGCATCGGCTCTCCGGAAAGGGAGGATGGAGAAGATACAATGTGGGATGCAGCATTAAACCCCAACAGAAACCCACAAAACTATTCACTCTCACTATTGGCAGAGAATCGAGTCAACCCACATCACCCAAAATCGAAGGAAAAACTAGCCATCGAATCAACTCGCTGGGCACATATCTGAAGCTAAGGTAAAAAGTGAACATACCAGGCAGAGGTAGGGCAGAGAGTAAGAGCAATCAGCTGAAGAAGAGCCCCCAAATCATGCAGGTTCGAGTCGGGGATCACGCAGCCGCAGATCTGCCACCTCCCTGCGACACAGCAGCAAGAAGAAGATACGCAGATCAGCACAAGGCAGCCCAAGCAAGGAAGAGCCTCCCTACACGGCGCGGCAAGAAAAAGATAGAGCTTGTCTCACTCTCACCTGGGAAGAAAGGAGAACCGAGGCGATGGAGGAGAGTGAAGCGCAAGGAGGAGTGAATGTGAATGAAAGCCGCAGGTGGACTGGGTAGATAGAGAGGGTGTTTGGTTGGGCTGTGGCTTTTAAATAAGCAGCTGTGGGCTGTGGGCTGTGAAAAAGCTGCTGTTCTAGAAAGCTGCTGTGACTAGTGAAACCGTTTGGCAAACTGGCTGTCGGCTGTCTGTAGTGAAATGTCTGGACTGACCTAAGATGTTATTAGCCTATTTATGTATTTATATTAATCGGAATGGTCTTGTTTATTCGTATTTCACTAATTATATATATATATTGTATATATGTATATCGATAAAATAACATGTCAGCTAACAAAAGACCCAACATTTGCCTTAGATAATGCACTGACATATTTAATGATAATACGCTGATTAAGCGTCGTTTCACTGTTTTGAGCTATTGTACACGAGCATTTTGACAAATATATACAGTACATAGCTAGCATGGTCCAGTGCGCTACCAAATACACGTATGTTGTAGAATCAGAATTTCATCCTCCTGCTGTACAGGATTTTTTTAAGAACCAATCCAATTCTCAGCTAGCAGATCTGTCTGTAAAACTAACAATTAAATATAGCATACCAATCAGCGAAGCTTTCAATCGGAAGGAAAAAAAACAGGAGAAAATGGGAATGTATCAGATGCAGAAAAGAGGATCGGATCGGCAGAGTCTTGGGGAAGGAGCAACACATCCGGATGCAACCAGCTCAAACGAGAAGTCGGACGGGATGCAAAGGAGAGGAGTAGCTCAAGGCAGGGAAGATGGGGAGCAGCGTGGATCTCGGCTCCTCCTCATTCGCCAAGATTGGGAGGCCGTGGGCTGGAGGCGCGGTCGCGGAGGAGGACGCCCGTCACCAGCGCTGGACGAGGAGCGTGGACGGCGGTGGGATTTTCAGGGAAGGCGGCGCTCGATCTGTTCGTCGGAGCGAGGGAAGGGGAAAATGAGGCCGGGGGTGGGGAGAGGGATGGGTCTCCTCAGAGTCACGGGCCTTATATTGAATGGCATTTGCACTGTAATTTAAACGAAGTGTCAGGGGCATGCGGGGCGTGGGATTTATCAAAAGCCGAGAAAGCACTTGAAAGCCCCTCCGGACGTGCTTTCGCTCGTACGTGCAAATAAGCGTGTTCAGCTTTGCAAACGCAGGGTTCTATTTTGCTGTTTGGTTCAGCTTAGGCTTATAAGCCTGAAAAGCCAACCAAAAAGCTCAACCAAACAGCCTCAGAGACCTGCAGGCACGGCGGTGGTGGTGGTTGTAGGAACCGCAGTGGTGCTAGGCTACTGCTACTCCCATTTTCCTGTACTGTACCCCGCCTATGGATGGATGGATTCGGTAGGTGTAGCGGCCGCCCGCGTGCTTCGCTGCTTGCTCGGTTTTCTACTTCTACGGTTCTACTCCACCCTGCGGCTTGGTCTCGCCGGTAATAGCCGGTGGGGCTCCGGGGAAAGCGAGCGACTGAGCTGGCCTCCCTTGTCGTCGTCGTCGGAGGAGGATCACACTGACTGGCGCTGTGGGGAACGGGAATGGAGTGGATCGGATCTTGAAGTGGTAGGAACGGGGGAGAGGTAAAGCGCGGGGACGGACGGCCGGGGTGTAGGGTGATTTGTCGCGGCAGTGCGGGGGCGCGAGGCGTGAGGGCGGGGTGAGGTCAGCAGGCACGGCCCCCGGCGCAGGACGGCGACTTGTACCTGTCACGCAGCCCATCCCCCATTATTGCTACCCTTCGCATCGCCCGTGCTGTACCCGTGTCGTGTTTTCCTCTCCCGACGCCCTCCCTCGTGATCCGTCCGAAACCAGTTGCCGATTATTTGACGGACGGCCGGCCAGCCGGACGGCTCCGATTCTTTGATTTGATGCTTCGGAGTGCCAAGTGCGCCGTATAGTTTATTGAGTGAAATAGATCTACGGTCATCGTACTCTTCTCATGAACTCGTCGTGGTCACCGTACATCAATATACCCTCAATACGGTCACCGAATACGTTTCAGGGGCTCAACGGCGGTCACCCAAGCCCGTAGTCGTGCGTATTCGCCGACCTGGCAGTTGGATGACCAGTCTCCTAAGGTGAGTTTTTTACAGAAAAGTCCCTTAACTAAAAGTAATTTGGTAGGTGTATCTAGCCCCACCTGGCAGCCCCTTTCTGCCTACCTCCCTGCTGTAGGGGAGTTTCTGTAAAAATTGTTTTTGTTTTTCTTTCTTCAACCTCTAGCCATGGCAGCAGCACAGAGGAGCCCGTCGCCATGCCACCACCTCCCTCGACGGTTGCTTCCAAGCATAAACACCAAGGAGACGTTTGCATCTCTCCCTCTCTCTATTCGCTCGCTCTCTGTCTCTTCTGTTCTTTCTCTGGGCGAAACCCTAGCCGCTCCGGCGCCGCACGTACTGTCGTCTCCGGCTACCCCGGACGAATTGGACACTGCCCCGATCTCCGCATCGTCTCCATCTTCCTCTCCGTCAAGTCTCGCGTAATGTAACGCCGGGAATCACCGGATTGACGCCGTCTTCCCCAATTCCGGCCGCCGGATGTCGAGCTCGATTTGGTTGCCGTTCGACCTCGTTCGTCGTCCCCGACTGCATCATCGTGTTCAGGGTGAGCACGCGGTGCTCCAGCACCACAGAAGCCTCTCCCTCCCGCTCTAATTCGTGCTCATCTTGTGAACAACTCCATCGTGCATGCCTGTCGTCATCCTGCTCCCCTCGTTGCTGTGTTGACTAGGGCGCCGCCACACCCACACGTGCGCGTCGACGATGGCCGCCAGACGAGGTACACCGGTGTCTACTCCTGCAACATCGACGGCGCCGCCACGAACGGCCGGGTCCTCTGCTATGCGCTCGCACACCGCGTCGATACCAGGGCGCGCCTCAGGCGTTCTGCTCAAACTAGCTAGCTCAGGCGTTCTGCGTCTTGTTTAGCTAACGCACATCGAAGCGAGCGAGGGCGTGCCGGCGGCATGGCGGCGAGCAGCCGAACGGAACGACGCGCCTCCAGTGCGTTCAGGCCGGCCGCGCGTGTACCGGAGAGCGTCCTCGGATCCGACAGTGCAGCAGCGCCAGATGTAGGTCGTTCTGATTTATGAAGATCGACGACGGACGGCGCGACGAGCGTGGCAGTGGAGGCTCGGCCGCTCTAGCATCTCCTGCGTGCCGTCACCGCCTCAGCTTTCTCCACTCTGTCCGACGGAGCCACCGCATCGCTGCAGCTGTTGGTGCGGGCGACGGTGCTGCACGCATCCGCCGGCAGCACGCCGTGGTACGTGCGGACTTCCAATTTTTGCACGTAGAGATTAGCAGCTAACGCGAGTTTAATGCATGCACCACGTTACCTTTAAGAGAGAAGAGAGATTGCATATTGTGAAGTATGGGGTCTTTCTTGCAAAATAATTGCACATCTGGAAATTGACGGATGGGGGACACACAATGCCACGTCATGAAATACAGTGATGTACCGTGAGCGGTGACCATAGATGAGCCCCACAATGTATTTGATGACCGTAACTTACGTATAATTAAGTACGGTGACCATGGCGAACTCGACCCATAAGTACGATGACCATCGATCAATTTTACTCTAGTTTATTTCAGAGCTCGTCTCGCTACGAAGCAAGGCCCGCTCATCCACGCAAATGGTCTTTGCGGCAATGTCAACATGTATTTCTCAAATCTAATCTCTACTTCTACTTTTCTTTTGGAAATAGTAAAGTTTTTTTGTTCATCAACGTACCTACTAACGTAGGTTTGGCCCCAACAAATTCAACACTACACAAAATTACCTCTTGAACTCTCAAAACCTGACAACATTGATACATCTCTCAGGTTGAAACGGTTCCACTGAATGTTTTTTGGAAGAGCAGTACTATTGTAGTATTGTACATTATTTTCATACTAATTTTGGGTTTAAGAAAATGTGCAAGTACAAGATTTGTACTAGGGAACAGAGGAAGGGCTTAAGCAGACACAAAATGATGTCTCCTACACGTCTCGCGGAAACGGCGGCGGCGGATGCGCCGACTCATGGAGACGCCGGCGAGGATCCCAACGACTCGTTGGGAGGCCACGTACTCTCCCTACGTTCGATCGTCATTGTTCGTGGGAGGCGTTCTCCTTCGACACGAAGCTAGGAGGCTTATACCTACTTGACAACATTGGCATAGCGGTTGATGTCGTCACGCTTACCGACGACTTGCCGGAGAATGGGATGAAGGTGGTTTTTCCGTACTTTACGGCGGTGATCGATGCACTTTGGCCCGTGCCGCACGTCCGATCTGTTGCGTCGCGTTCTCCTTTGAGTATGTGTCGTTTGGTCGGGCCTCGAGCGCAGGCGAATGTTACGTCAAGCTCTACGTAGGTGGTCACGGACACGTGTTCTGCGGGGGCGCCATTGTCGACGACCTTGGTCGTTGATTGAATGAAATCGAGGGGTAAATGCGTACGATGGCCAGGGTATACCTACTCCCACCGTGCTTCCCATTCCTCGGATCTCACGGTACAAACACATCTGGGATCAGTGCCGAGCGGCAGGAAAACCTAGGGTTACCTTTGTTACCAACGAGATCCCCAAATCCATCCTCACATCGGCCAACCACTCACCTTGGTGAGGGACTGTGAGAGGGGATCAACGCTCCTTTGTAGCATTGGTCTCCCCACAATCCAATCCAGTCATGGCATACGACTACAACCGTGGCAGAGGGCGAGGATTTGGAACTTCCATCCCAGACGCCCTCCAGGCAGGATCCTTTGATCCACCGCCAGCTATGCTTGCGCTCATGGTTGATGGTCGTGATCCGAAGGAGGAGGATCGCAGGGGTTGGGATCTAGACAGATTCGACCAGAGAGGAGGCGGAGGAAACCACATGTGGGAGCATAGTCGGGATGTGCCAACAGAAGGGTGTGATGGGCACTGCGGCGGCAACAACAACAACCACCTAGGTGCTATCGCGCCTCAAGATCGATCAGTCAGCGATGCGCCGTGTCAAGGGAGCAAGGACCGGCTGGCGCATCATTCACATATGCGGGATGCTGACTCCGATAATTCGGCGAATGAAACGTACAACTACTCCAATTCCCTTCCTTGTGGACGACGCTTTGATTGGCCAAGCAACAACTCGAATGCCGCCTCCAACAACATCAACACCAATGATCGGCGTGACATGCCACCTCCTGAAGATGAATTGAGGTATGAGGAGCATGATGGGAAAGTTCGTAATGTGCATATTAGGGAAAGTATAAATCAGGTTGTGGATTTGTATTTTTTTTATATAATCTATGGGGGCAATCAAGATGAGCAGGTTATCCGCTCAACCATGGGAGCTGGCGGCTCCCTTTGTGGGCGCAACCGTACCCAATGGGAGTTCTTTGTTATTCCTGATGTAAGAAATGTAGCTCCCTCTCGTGAGATCTTCCATGCTATGGTGGAAGTGTTTCATGCCGATGTTTCTTCGTGCCACATTGAACTGGAGTTTACTCAGTGGGCTGGAAATAGATGTACCTGTTGTTGGTATGCTAAACAAATGTCTGCTAAGAAGTTTTTTATGCGTTTTCTCAGTTCTAGAGATACTGATGCTTGGATTCACTTCGGTCACTCTAATATGCGTTCAATTTCTTCGGTCGAGATTCATGTGGTTAATTGGTTTCTTGGTTATGGGGCTACTTTAAATTTGGACATTGCTTGGTTCCAAGTGAGAGGAATCCCTTGGAGAATTTCAAAAATGACAAAAAAATTCAAACAAACCTTTCGTGTGTACATCCGACCAGTCTATATTCGTATAAAAATGTTTCATGAAAAAAAAACTTTTTATGAGGTGTGTAAAAATATAAAAGTGTATCGTGCAAAATCATTTTGGAGCACTCGGATTTGTCCTTTTTACGCAGCGGTGAGGAAATGTCTTTTTACGCGAAACTTTATGTGCGAACATAGTATGTCCCTATATGCATCCAAAAATCTTGTTTGGCAATTTGTGTCATTTTAAAATACGGTTTTGAATAGTGGGATCATATGCTCGTACTACCCAAAACTGATTTCTGCTAAAGGCAGCTCTAACTATGTGAAAGGGGATAGCTCGGTCTAGCACCATAAGGCAGCAGTAAGTTCTTGGAGTTTGTCATCCTGCACATTCATAGGATACAAGTTGGACTTACTGTAATTTACTTTAAGCCATGTGAAAATAGCAAACTCATCCAAAATGAATTTCAAATGTTGCAACTAAGCATAATATGCGGGCATAACTACCAGATTATCATCACCATACTGTATGACTGGGAAGTGGAAGTCAGTATTATAAGAACAGTCAAGGAGAGTTGTAACACACCCTGTGATATTGCATCACCCAAGACAGAACGTGGTAGACCTCTAGTAAGAACAAACAAAGTAGGAGACAATGGATCACCCTGCCTAACCCCTTCTAAAATTTGAACTTGTTTCTTAGCACTCCACTAACATAACTGCAGAGATAACATTAGTCAATAAGTAATTTATCCGGCGGGTCCGGATCTGGAGGCGTGTGTTTGTGCCGGTTGGTTGACTTGCGTCGTTTGGGCGGCGAGTTGCCTTGTTTGTGCGGTTTTTTTGGCCCAGTTGACCTCATAAACCGGGCATTGTACAACTTGTATTGTTTTTAGATCCGGTTTCCCTTTTAAACAGGGTCATCTTTTCTATCTATTCGAGTGGTGGATATCGACCACCTTAAACTCAAAATAAGTAATTTAACCCAACGACAAAAAATATTTCTACAACCCTTGTATTCAAGATGTCCAATATAATTGACTGCTGGTGTGAGTGTGATCGATTGACATTTGCCTACTTATTTTACAGAAGTATTTGACCGTGAATCGAGCCGTTCCTTCTCACGTGCTCGGCCATAAATGACGTGGTACGTGCGCATCTTGAATGCAGTGCCAACGAAGTTATCTCCGGCAGTAACTTTTCATGGCATGTGCAGGCAAAACTAAATTAACCAAGCATCCATCGCCGGTGAGTAAATCAACGGTTAGTAGATCCAGCCGTCCGGGACGCGTGACTGTAGTGTGGACACAACACAACACAGCACGCACGGTGACATGAATCACGAGATCGATCGCGCACTTGTGTCGACAGTTGCCTCACTGAAATTTTTGCGAGTCGTTCGTAGTAGAATGCACAGTAGTACCCGCAATCTCGGGGCCGGAAGAGTCGCCCCCGGCCGGCGGTCACCTAGAGCAGATCTGTCGGATCGCCATCTACGGCCGCCGACGGTACAGGTCGAAGACCGCTGCAGACTGCAGTGGTCCAGACCCCAGACCATTATTAGCCCAGCGCACTAGGCCTATCTTACGTGAAGGAGGCCCTGGCTCAAGTTCGCATATATGGGCCGAGCCTTAAGGGCCCATACTTGGGTTGAGGAAGAAATCATTTCTGGCGGTATGGAAAAAACGGCAAGATTTCGCTTGTTACTCGGCCCAATGGCAGGTTTCGTCGGACGTGTTTGGTTGCGGGCCTTCGTGCAGCCTCGAGAGAGGGAGAGGTGTGTTTGTCGTTTGCTCACCGGCCCGTTCCACGCTCCTGCGGCACGAAACTAAAAGCAGTACAAGACCAGCCCCAACAGAAATGTTTGAATCAGATGTTTTCAGTAAGCCACTCTAGACATAGTGTATTTTGGGTCACTGTAACGAACAGGTGGTTCAGCACCTACATGACCATTTGATCGCTCGCCTTTATTAAACTGCTTCACTTACCACGTACATAATTTAAGTATTGCTCGATTCAAAATATGGTGTATATATATAATTTATGCGCGTCGACAAGAAGTTTCCATTCTCATGCTTGGTTTCAAGTTTCGCCGATAGTAGCATCTTAACAGTGTCGTTGTATCGTTGTTCTTCTCGCCGGCTCGTAGCCACGAAATCCGTTATCGCCGCGGCGGTTTTTAGGTCGGCTTGGTGTATGTGCGTGAACTGACCGCACACCGTCGCCGTGCCACGCATTTGTTCTGCTAGCTGACCTCCAAGGTGTTGTGATGGTGTGAGGTAAGTCTACCACATAGAAACGAGGTAAGAGTACAAACGACACAGATGAACATCAAACGCGGGGGTTGAAAACTCGTTTCCTCGCATACGGTGCATGCTAAAAAATTAAGGGTAAGCAAACCAAGTGTACAAGATGGTTTAGGTCGCAACTTTTTTAAAGCCAGACCCAAGTAAGCAAGCCACGGAGATGGGAGGCCTAGAATTGGCGCAGGTAGCCAAACACGCCCGTCACTGGGATTTATAACACAAAACTCCACTGATATACTAGTATTAAACTAGTCTATATTCTACAGGTAAGTTTCCACATCGTCCACTATTTGAGCCATTCATTTCTCCATGGCATCACCATACCATTCACTATTTGAAACATTCATTTATCCATATTTATTCCATATTTATAAATGATAGGATGAGTTCTGTGAAATATTTACTTCGTGTTAGAGTTTTCTCGTCGGGGAAATAAATAGGTAAAAGGGCGACACGAGTGTGGGTGGGTGGGTGGGGGGGCACCCCTTGGCGCATGGTGCAAGCGTAGGGGCCCCCACCCTGCGCCAGAGGTCGGGAGGGCCCTTGGTGTACATCCTCGTTTCGTAGTAAATCTTTTTCCAGAATTTTTCAAAGATATTTTCTTAACCACATTTTCTAAAATAAAAAACAACAAAAAACAAGAATTGGCACTGGGCATGTTGGTCATAGGTTATTTCATAAAAAAAATTTAAAAGAATATAATAATACAATATAAACATGTAGCAATGATATAAAACAAGCATGGGACATGAAAAATTATAGATACGTTTACGGTGTATCAGGTGTCTGGACAACCCGCCACGTTGGATGAGGCCCACATATATTCCACTCAATCCCCACCCCGGATCAAATCATATCTCACTATCCCTAGATCCCCTTGCACTCCACTCTCCTAGGTCGTCTGCAGTAACGGAGCTGGGTTGTCCATGGCTAAAATGTACTTGGATGGGCTTGTGGTGGCGGAGGAGGTATCTAGCCGGGCGCCAGGTGCAGATGAGGTCGCAGCCCGCCACCGCTCGCTGCCGCGCCGCCTGCTGGCAAGGGTCAATGCAGCACCAACTATCCATAACGTACATGAGGGATTTCCTACTTTGCTCACGAGGATGTGTTGTTGTGGAATTCTTGGTTGGCCTTTAGCAATTCCGGTAGCGAATCGAGCCTGAATGAATATTTCGGGGAAGATCCATCAAATGTTTAGTGAAAACCCAGGTGTAAATATGTGCACTCTGTCATAGGGTCATGCATCAAAATCCCCGTTAAGTTTGTCGGATGTTATGTCGAAGTGGGCAAAGTAAGTTATGTATGCTTCTCTAGTTCTCTATTTGCATATGTTGAGTGACTCTTCTATTTACTAGATGGAAGATGCCATCCGCATGTACAATCATTTATCGGGAGGGATGACATGGGACTGAATCATTGTTAGGGCATATTAAAGCATCTTCTGATAACAAACTACAAACCAGAGTCAGAGAAGAGGGCCAACAAGATAAGATTGTGCCAAGCGGAGAGCGAAGATCAGATGGCGCCGCACTAGTAAGAGGAAACGCCGCAACATTTGTCGAGTTGGTGGACGGCTCGACCCTCCCCCCCCCCCCCCCCCCCGGTGAAGCTCCGGTCTTCCTGGTTTCATCCTTCGGTTATGATGTTTTTACTTTGTCTGTAAGTTTCTATGTCCGAAATTTATTCGTTTGAGATGTCGAACTATGTACATCGTTTGAGATATCTTATTTGAGTGACGAGTGAAAAGACACATATTTCAAATTGCTCCGGTTGTGTCATAGACTATTCGAACATGTCCCAACATATACGTACTTCCTCCCGTCTTAAAATAATTGTTTTAAGTTTGACTAAAAATGGATGTAGTAGCTGAGAAAGTAGTACTGTATTTTGTGGATGCTCTAAGAATGGTGATATACTCCCGACATCAGATGAGCGCTCGGTCATGTGGCCAGGCCCACGTACACGACAGACGTCACACACCGCGGCAAGCAAAGAAGCACATCAGCAGCGATGCCATGGATATTCCACCATGACACCGACCTCGATTCTTCCACTGCCGCCCTGCGGAAAAATCTTTTGTGCCTCTTGTCCAGTGGAAATTCTCTCTGCAAAAGAAACGTCACGGCCGAAAAGAAGTTTCGTCTGGCTGAAAAAGGATTTTGCCCCGCATGACCAAACTTGTCAGTTGATTATGTTACAATCTCATGTTTTCTTGAGCAAGAAAATACTCGGGCAACGCAGATATTCCACAGGAAATTCGAGCGTGTTTTACTCCCCAAGTCGGTCTCGGCTTTCACCAGGCAGGCTCCCTGTGTCTTCTTTATTCGCGCCTGCCGACCCACACCGGGAAAAGAATTAAGAAAACATCCCCAAACCCTAAAGCCCTCTGCTCACAATCCGCCCCCAAACTGGCCTAGGGTTTAATGCCCCGCGTGTTCTTCACGGATCCTCGCTCGCTGATCCGGTCAATCGCACTCCAGCCCGCGCTCTAGAGGCCGCAGTGGTGGGCTGGTGACGAGGGAGCCCGCCGCGCCGAGCAGAGGGGGACGGATGCAGACGGAGGCGCGGGTGGGGATGGCCGCTGCAACCGTGGACGGCGCCGCCACCGTGGCCACGCGGCGGTATTCGACACAGCAGCAGCCGCAGCCGCAGCCACAGCAGCAGCTCGGGGCACCGCTCCACATCCTCGCCGGCGGCATCGCCGGCGCCGTCAGCAAGACCTGCACCGCGCCGCTCGCCCGCCTCACAATCCTCTTCCAGGTGCGCCTTAACCCCCTGCCTTTCTTCCTCTGCCCTGCTGATTTTGTCTTCTTCACCAGACTGTTAGTGCTAACTGCGGGGTTGTGTACTGACGAGTGGTAGTATCTTGCGTCATTGAGCTGCTTTGTAATCGTGGAGAAATGGGGATTTTTTCTTAGCGCAACTTAACAGAACTTCTTCTAACTGTGAAGACATCCAAATGCATATATTCATGCCCTTGAAGAATCCTGGCTTGGCGCTAGGGGTCTAGTACGCACGTAGTATCACACTATTTGCCTGCTGATAGTATACTTGTGCGTGAGATTTATGAATTTAATTTCTACTTCGCAGGTGCAAGGAATGCACTCGGATGTGGCTACCATGCGCAAAACTACCATATGGCGTGAGGCGTCCCGCATTGTCTATGAAGAAGGACCCCGAGCGTTCTGGAAAGGAAATCTTGTAACTATTGCGCACCGTTTACCTTACTCCTCGATCAGTTTCTATGCGTATGAGAGATATAAATATGTAAGTACCAATGTTTCTGTAAAAAAATTGCAGTGCCTATTCTTCGTCCCTTATGTCATGTGCTGAATTTGGTTAATGTTGATGTGTACAGTGGCTCCAGATGTTGCCTGGTCTTGACAAGAATTCTGGATTGGGTGCTGATGTTGGTGTCAGAATGGTAGGTGGTGGCTTGTCTGGGATAACAGCAGCCTCTTTGACATACCCGCTGGACTTGGTACGGACACGTCTGGCTGCTCAGGTAAGCTGCCGTCATCAACGCTATATACAAATTTGCAGGAGCTGCTGTGAAATTTTCCACTCAAAGGTCAAAATGTCCAAAATATTTTCCGTGTGGAGAAGATTACAGTTCTGTCTTCCTATAACATGATTGATGATTCTCCTTGCCCAGAAAAAAAGATTGATGATTCTCCTTGGCCAAAATATAAAAAATGATTGATGATTCTCCATTTCTTGCTGGAGAGAACTAATTCTTTTGGCACCTCTTGCCATGTCTTGCAAAAACAATAATAAACAAAAACTGTTCAATTTTAGCTTTCTTTACGTACTTACTGATGAATGTAGACAGGTAATTGTGTGCAATAAAACTAACAAATATATAGGGCCATGCACATGCCAAACACATACGGCTAGGCTTCTGAAACTTTTTTTCATTTGAATGATTGCAGACGAACACAGCCTACTACAGGGGCATTTCTCATGCTCTTTTTGCGATCTGCAGAGATGAGGGTCCCAGAGGGTTGTACAAGGGTCTTGGTGCCACTTTATTGGTATGGACATTTGATATTTCTTTGTCTTCCAGTTAATGAGCATCGTTCTTTGTTGTTTCATTTGGTGATTCTTTGTTTAACAGGGAGTAGGTCCCAGCATAGCGATAAGCTTCTCAGTTTATGAAACACTGCGATCCCACTGGCTGCTAGAGAGGTAAGTTGTACATGATACATGTTGGATCTGAGTCACATCCATGCAACTTCATGTTAATTTTGATTGTTTAACCTTCTATTCAATACAGGCCATGTGATTCCCCTGTCTTGGTTAGTTTGGCTTGTGGAAGTCTTTCAGGAATTGCATCTTCAACTGGTAAATGCTCTATAAGCAGACTGCCCTTTGTTACCAGAAGCTCTTTGATTATCTAGTAACCCTGTTCAGATTCTCAGAAGCTTGTTGGCATAGTTCCAAGTTATAAAGATGTTTTCTACATTTTTTCTAATAAAAAGCTAAATACCTACATATCTATGTAGAAAATGTCGTGAAGTCTCTAGATAATCAATGGTGTGTCTATCCTGTAAGGTCGTTACTTAGAAATTAGAAGTTATAAATATCATTTGTATCTCTTAAGGCCCAACTTGCGTTTGCTACACTACTTTTGATGAATTTGTTCCATAATATGCTGTCTGAAAGTAGCTATGGAAATTGGGAAAAGCTTGTCAGCAAATGTTAAATAGGCAAAAGCTGGGTAGGCAAACATGATTATCATAATCATCCACAATGTCAAACACCCTTAAGAAGATAAGTTTCTGAAAAATGAATGAAAGAACATTAAATGTTTATCTAAAGATGAACATTATCTGCAAGAAAAGGAAATAAATCTACACCAAGAAACTGCTTTCTTGGCGAATTTTCATGTAACTGATTGTATTATTATTTCTCACTTGACATTAGTGTATTCCTTTTTATCTGGTCTCGAAGCGCTTTTGTGTGTCACAAGAAGAAACAAGTAGCTTATTATTTTTTCACCACCGAACTGTCTTATGGTCCTGTCAAACTCAGTGAACTTTGTTTTGATTATTTGTATTATTCCAGTTACATTTCCGTTGGATCTTGTAAGACGCCGCAAGCAGTTGGAAGGTGCAGGTGGGAGGGCCAATGTCTACCAGACAGGACTGTTTGGAACATTTACGCATATTGTCCGGACAGAAGGTTATAAAGGATTGTATAGAGGGATCTTGCCGGAGTACTGCAAAGTGGTTCCTAGTGTCGGCCTCATTTTTATGACGTACGAGACACTGAAGTCCATGTTCACTGGAGGGACGTCAGATGAATAGATTTTGGCTGGCCGTGCTTGACAGTTTTGATACTTGGGCCAGAATAGCACTAGAGGCTGATTAGGGAGGGAGTGAAAGAGAGATGAGTTTGTAGTATATTCTAGAATTTAGGTGGTGCAGAATTTTGGATCTGATAACTTAATATCACCGGAGAATATTTATGTATCTACAGATATTGTAGCGCACACAAGAAGATTTAGTAACTGCCATAGGTCTTCCAAAAATTTCTGTCCACCCTTGCTTTGTGTATGTTCATGTTTTATGTTTGTATGGTACATCAGTACATGCGGCTACTGTCTGAAGCGTGATGATCTTTGTACATCTGGAATACGGCCCTCTGATATAATTTGTGTTCTTAACAATGAGGTTATGACCCTGACATGTGAGTTTGGTTGTATGATTCCGAGTAGTAATCTTATTCGGTCCACCTGATATGGTTCATGGATCGGCTTGATTTATGGTGTGCCTCACTAGTAGGATGCCAAAGATGCATCTCAATTTGTAGGTTGCACTATTGATAAACTTTCTGATGTATTAATGTGGAAAAATATCGGTCGAACACTGCTAAGGGAGTCTCAACTCTCAACTTCCTCCTACCTCATTCTCACAGTGGTGACTATATCTTGTATCAAAGTATTGGAAAAATGCTGGAACAGTTTTGCTGTTTATGACAGAATTGACTGACCATACATTTGTTTCTTATCCAGTATGAGCCAGTTGCCTTTTTGTCACAAAAAATGAACCAAGTGAAGAAAAGTAGGGAACTTCGCTGTGTTCTATGCTGTAGGGGCGGCACAATAGCCTCATTGCCTGGTGTATCAACTACACGAACTGTTCCACGAGGTTACCGTCTGCTGAAAGGTGAGAATTGGCTGGTTCCATGTCTGACTTGCACTTTTAATTAAGAATCGACTGTGTGCAGAAAGAATGTAAAGGTACTGATTGGTGCTAATTGATAGATAGTGATGCCTGCTTAAGATGCGTTGTATTTGAGGTAAAGGGTTTCCTGTAAGCCTGCTTAATTAGGATACTTGTCCTTTTCTTTTCTCTGGATTTTCACCTGATAAATAAATAACTTGACTACGCACACATACATTGATACATACATAAATAAATACCTCAATACATTAGCATGGGTAATACTGTGTTACATTGGTGCTATGTCATCTTATTACACCTGCCATCCTGTTACTTCGAGCAAATGCAGTTTCTTTTCTGATTCGCTCCGACATGACCCCTTCGAAAACGCAAGGTCATGAAATATGAACCCTTCTATCGCACATTCATCTCCTTGTGTACGGTCTCTACATTTCTGAATCCGATATGGACATTTGTGTTTCCTTGTGTTATTACTTATTACACAGGAAAACCTCCGGTCAAGCGTATATGGTTAAGTGTCTGGCGAAGGCCATACTTGTTGACAGCTTTGTAGGCAGTTCTGAAACCATCACCATATGCTGCTGAGGTGTCATTTGCAATCTGATGCATGAAGAACTCGCCGAGCTTCTTCTCCGTATGAGATATTCCACCCTTCTTGGAGGAAGGTGGCCGATATGAGGTTGACGATGAAGAAGAAGCGTAAGACGATGAAGGATGAGCGTGTCTCGTAGAAGCTGGAAGAATCTCCGCCTCTAGCCACAGGTAAGACATAACTTGGCATATACCCTCCTCAACCTCCGGGCTTAGGTTTCGGTAACCTGAAGGCGCCATTATTGAACCGAGCTCATTATTCAGATCAAATTACATTAAAGTGACTGTCGAAGGTTAACATCGGTATAAGTTGCTTGTACACATACCTTTGAGGCGCAACCACCCGTGCATTAATTCATGGGCAAGGATGGAGCCAGTTAGTAGCCTGCAATTATATGGAGAATATTTTGATTTCATTCAAATGATGCACCGGGACCAGTCATAGAATGCCAAAGAACCCCAGCATTTGGTTCTGATCTATCTGTTCCAGTGCCCAGTCTCAGTGAAAAATGAACTCACCTGGGGAGTCCATACAAGACAAGAATTGCAGTCACTTCACATCTCCGAGTCAGCTTCTGTGGTTGAGTTCTCATATCTAGTAATCTATGTCCACCAATCCTTGGCCTTCTAAGTATCTGAGTAACCAACAGCGAAAATGGTCAAAAGAATGATCCACTGAATAATTTGACTCCTAACAGTTGAGAGATTGCACTTACACTGGTCACAGTCTGCTCCTCCGAGAGACACAGGCCTCTTGTTTCTGGCATGTGGTGAGGACCCTGCAGGAGTGCAGATAATCATTGATATTTGTAGAGATTATGCGTGCATCGATGATTAACTGAATAAGAACTCACTTTGCACTCTCCTTCCATAGCTTCGTTGAGCGCTTGCCGCTCAACCAGGAGCATGGGTATCTGTTGGTCTAGTTTCATGTTCATCCCTTCGTAGTAGTCCCTGATAGAGTGGTACAGGGGTTGGCATTCACCAGTGTCCATGACAGCAGAATCTAGGCATTCCATGCATAAACTGCGGCCATCTCCCAGTGACATGTACTTTGTGTTCCTTTGCTGCAGAGAAAAACTTGTGGTTAGAGAGGTAATTCAAGAAACTAAAAATGCAGCCATCAGCCTAAAGCGTTGCACAACACATTTGGATTAGCTGGAACTTCAAGCATCTCCTGGCTATTCAGTTTCTCCAATCAACACATGTGTTTGTAATTATCTCAATCTGCCATTTGTAGCTTTCTTTTACAAAACATTATGCAGACTATGAACCAGAAACCGAAATGCGCAATTGAAGGAAGAATAATCAGAAGGGCAATTTTTCCTTCACAATTTCTGACAAACATGTACCTCCATTTTCTCACAGCTGCAGCAGCGAGGTGTGCGGTCAAGCTCATGTGAAGGGCAATATTTCTGGCCCCAGAATGGATGTGCTCTGTATTCTATCAGGCCCGACCTGTTTGTCGCTATCTGTGGAAGTACATGTATACAAAAGTGAGAATTTATTGTAGTGGTGTTCCTTTGGCAATCCAAACATCAGTGCTAGCTCTTCTACAAACAGAGTTCATTTTAGAGAAAAGTCTTACAAATTGAAGGCAGACATCACATTTTGGGTGGTGTAGCTCCTTGTAGCACAACTTGTGGTACGGCTCTGCACCTAGCAAGGTGAACTGGAAAACAGAAAAGATTATAGAAAAAAGGGCTTGTTTGAACACAGTATAAAGCCTTGTTTATAATATTGAAGAAAACAGTTCGATTCCTGCAAATGACTCCTACGTCCAGAACAGGGCCTACAACAAGTGTAGGATAGTTACCTCAGTCTCGCGGATAGCGTGGCTACAGGAAGAACAACGGAAGCACTGAGGATGCCAGTACATTCCCATGCAGCTCAAGTAGTGGCCATGTCCTACCTCATGCTTGCAACCACCACAGACTCTGCATGATGCAGGTGCCTTTGTCACACACAAGGTCTTGTAATGCTTTCATTGGGGACAACAAGGTGATGAACAAAGGTAGCTAACCTGTGCGCTCTAGGCAAGGTCTGAGAGGGGGCATAGGGATTGTGAGGCATGTAAGGATTCATGTTCATACTGTCTTGCATGGCCTTGGCAAGATCTTCATCATTCTCTCCCTTATTGTGGTTTTGCTCTGCGCAGAATTCAACAGATATGGCGCATTGTCAATTTGCCATAAGACGAATCAGAAAGGTGCGGTATCGATATCGTAGATAAGGCTCACATGGTATATATATATGTATGCATTTACCTTTAGGGTGTTTGGCATCCTCTGCAAGCGAGAGCGCAAGATGACGGTCCAATTCTTCATTGTCAGGTCTAGGTGGCTCTTCCCTCTGGAGATAGCAGTAAGAAAGGCTCAAGCAACTATTTGTTCAAGATAGCTTACCATTGAGTGGTTGTACAAATGTATCCGCAAATTGAACGTGAGTTATGAAATGAAATTTCATGAAGATACGGAGTAACCACATAAGAAAAAAAAATACAGTAGACTCTACCAAGGAGAGGGTATCAGCACCTTTGGTCTGATTGGTTCATGTTGCCAGAGCGTGCTCTGTTCTCCCCCCATGACGCGAGGCCGTCGCCGGTTCGACTCCACGGGCTTCGTCCCCTTCAAGAAATTGCAGAGCCACTTCATGAAGCTGGATCTCCTCTCTGTGTACAGAAATTTTACCGTTAGACAGGCCGAAGCGAAATATAAGCAGGATCTCACGCAAGTGGCTGAAACTGCACAGTGGAGAGCAACCTCCTACCAACCAATCCCTGTCACGTGAAAGCACGCACACAATAGGTAATATTTTTATGCTTCTTTGGATATGGAACTCTGGAGCGACTATGGTTGGTTAGAAGACCAAACACTTTTAGCTGGGGCTTGACTTGAGCTTAGATTACTGCATATGCATAGTGACATTCAGTCATTTTGTAACGCACAGACTACCGTTGCAATCATAGCAGTTCTGAACCTTCATGAGATGACAGTTAAAACGTATACTGGACTTCAGTCATCATGTGATGTACAGACTAAGGAACTGTTGTTCAGCACCATGGAAGTACATCTCTCAAAATATTTATTCTTATTGTTATAAGGCGTTTACTGGAACGTCATCATTGGAAAAAGGCCAGATGTCCAATACCTTCGTTGAACAGGATCAAGAAACACAGGGACAGAACACCATAGGAAATTGCCTGGGTTGCTAACATGATCATCACTACACCGTGCTAATCACAGTTGAATAGTTGATATCTTCCTTTTTCAGTTCTAGCACCGGTTCATTCACCAACGGCGACGCCAGAGCGGTCGGGTGGAGTCACTATCTTGGTGAACCTCGGTTTATCCTGGATTGTAAGATTCAGTTTCAGTCTACCTTTACACCCGCAAAAATGAAAAGTTTCAGTCTAACTTTCCATCCTCTGAATATAGCATGGCTGTTAGAATGCTCATGTGATTGTGATGTGAATGCACAGGGTGTGATCTGACGTTAGGACCAATAAGCTGATGTTGATTCATGAGAGCATTCGCTACATTGGTTGATTGCAACACCATTAGCATGCATGTTGCATGGGCCAGCTCTATTGTAAAGAAAATCTCTTTCAGGAAATAGGACATGATGTGGCCGGTCTAATGGATATCAGCCTCAAATATAATAAGTGCATAAACAATGGTACGTTAGCCGACACATCGATGGATCGGTAGATCGAAGCTCCTCACGAAAGGGATAGATTAGAACACCGGCCCAGTTAAAGTGAGGTTCTTTTGTGAATAAAACATCCATTGTCGACTTTTTTTTTCCTTTCACGATTTCTAAGAAAGATAGCTGAAAATTCATCCCTCTTTTCTTCGATTTGCTTCGTTATGTTTTCTACTTATGTTGTTATTAAATGGATCACCGACAGTTTAGAATCTACACAAGTCCAAACAAGACAACAATTCATATTAGAAGGCGGCAAGCAAAAGGTAAAATCTGGCCAGACAAGACAAGGACAAACTGCTAGTTTCTCACTCAAAACAACAAAAAGGGACAAACTGCTAGCTGCTAGGCAAATAACGGCTATGAAGTACGTAAGATCTGCGGGAAACCACAACAACATAAGAACACCATACACCAACGAGGAGCAGAGAGTTCCGATTACCGTGGCTGCACTGATCAGAAGTCCTTGGGGCGTAGCCCATCTACACAGGAACCACCGGTGCTCCAAGACGGCATATATATAGGACGCACGACGCACGGCGCACACCGTAGCCGAGGAATAACGGCAGAGAACTTTGCGGCACCAAGAACGACGGCGGCGATCACGATGTTTGCGGGGAAGCAGGATGAGGATCGATGAGCGAGAAGAGCTAGTTGCAATGGACGGATGAGGAACAGGGGGGAGAGAGGGGTGCTTAAGTTCTTGGAGAATAAAGGCTCGGTGGTGGTGGAGTTGGCCGCGACAGAAAGGAAAGGATTGAGGGAGAAGCGAAGGGCGGCCGGCCGCCCACACCTCACGGCATCTCGCCCTTCGCCTCCGCGATCCTCCTCCTCCTCCTCCTCTCCTCCGCGTAAAAGCAACGACGTACGGGTGAGGTGAGATTAGCGCGATCTTAGAAAATTCTCTTGTGGCTGCTGGCGCCAGCCAGTTGATTAGTGGCGATCGAATGCGCGGCCGGGTGAGGTGAGGGGAGAAGAGAATATGTTTGGTTTTGTGTTGTGTTGCGGGGGGAGGGGAAAGGAGAGATTCGTTGTGTCAACGGGAATGTATGCTCCCCGTTGGCTTTTCGAACGATTTGTTTGCTATTTTTCGTGATGCTCTGTAGAAACGAGGGAGCGGGAGCAAGCACGGCCGGCGGGCGATGCGGGAAGGGTACGCTTGCTTTGGAATTCTTTCTCCCAGGGAACTGAAAAGGCTGCAGCTGCCGTCGTCGTAAGTTCAAGTGCGCACAGCCTTTTCGCTGCCTTGCACTAATGGCGCCGCCGTGTGCTGGGCGAGCTTGCGTTGAGACGCTCAGGACGGTCGGCAAAGCAAAATAGGGGTCGGTGAAGTCTTTGCTGAGTGCAGCCCTCGACACGAACAAACGCTTCTTGCGAGTCCATTCTTTAGAATATATTTTTCCGGTTCCATTTATGGTTGATCATTCTTACATTTGAGTGGAATATATTTCTTTTCAGAATTTTGTTTGAAGTGCATGACTTTCAGTATGGTATGAGAGTCAAGAGATCTCAGTTTAAGACTTGGCCAACCCGCTATTGATAAAAATAGCTGTGGTCTTCATCGGTCCCACATCAAAGGTTAGGAAGAACTTTTTGTGTTAGTTCGAATATTTGGTTGAGTTAACTAGGCATGAATTTAATATTTTGTGAAAAAACATGGATCAAAGCACTCAGTGGAATAATATTCTTTCCTACAACATGCCTATATTTTTCTATTAGTTGCTTGGTTATTGTCCAGATACTGGGTCAATATTTTTGGTTTCATTTATGTTTTCTAGTTTTTAACATGAGAGTGCCTATGTCTCAGCTGACTGTTTTATTCTTAAGTTTCAGTCACATCAGAAAAGTGTAACTATAGTTTAAAGAAAAATATAATTACACTTTTTGGACATTTGGTAATTAACGAGGACATGAATTTAATAATTTGTCAAGAAAGAGTGGTCAAAATCTATTCAATGTCAATGCACAAGCTACGTGGACGCACATGCAACGTTGAATCTGAAGGGTTAACGATGGCACATGTGTTGGCGATAACCGTGCGGGCACGTACGACTCAGCTGATTCAAGGCGCGCGCCGGACGGGAACGAGGTGGCGCGGCGGACCGTGGTCACGGAGGGTGGCAGGGCCGACTTTGGTCACGGAGGGTGGTGGACGGTGGGTCGGAGCTCGTCGGCGAGCATATACAACGATGACGACGTGCGTCGCAACGGTCGTAAATGGCTATTGCCTTCCAGCCATGTGTTTTAACCAATGCTGCACTTATGGAAATACTCATATATGTCAGTTCTTGGATAGAATATGGGTAGTGACCTAATTTTTTTTGGTTAAGGACCACTTAAGGTATAGATATGGTTAAGCTTGCTCATGGTATTGTCGGTCCTGCAGCAAGCCTTTTACCCCCCCAATACCAAAAACTGATTTTTGGTACAGAGCCTAGGTATGGATATGGGTAAGCTGATGCACACATGTGCTGGCGATGACCATGAGCAAAATCCCACGTACGAGTCGGCGTGTCTTGCACACACATTGACACATTGGACCAGGACCCACCAATCAGGGCCACCGCGCAACGACACAGGTGGAGAGGTTTTACCGAGAGAAAAAAAAAACACATAGAGGTGGCGAGTTTATCTAGCTATATCGGCGGCCCACCACCCAATCCCTCTCCTCCTCCTCCGCCTCGGCCACCTGCTCCTCCCGAAGCGCCGAAACCCTAACTCCACCGATCTCTCTCCACCTCGAGGGAGGCGATGGCGGCGGCGCCGGCGACGGGAGGGCAGGGCGGCGGCAGCATGGACGCCGCACTCCTCGACGACATCATCCGCCGCCTGCTCGAGGTGCGGACGGCGCGGCCCGGGAAACAGGTGCAGCTCTCCGAGTCGGAGATCCGCCAGCTCTGCACCGCCTCCCGCGAAATCTTCCTCACCCAGCCCAACCTCCTCGAGCTCGAGGCACCCATCAAGATCTGCGGTGCGTGCGTCCGACTCTTCTCCTTGCCTCTTTGACCCTCCCCACCGCTCCCACCCGTAGGGTAGATCTGCTTTGCTCGCGACGCAGGTAGTCTCGGGGGAGGTTCTGGCGATTGCATCTCTATGTCGCGGCGTTAAGGAAAATAATTATTCGTGACATTAACCAGGCTATTTCTCGTTTAGCGGCTCTGTTTCTGTTCGAAAGTGGATGTAAGGGAGTTATCCTGTTGATTGCGCTCAAGTTTTTGCTTTATGCATACAAGCGATTGCCATTCTATAACATGTTTGAACGGGAAGAGGCTCCACAGCAAAGTGCAATCGTCAGAAATGATTCAGCCTTAATTAGGGTTGGCAAGGTTTTCTAGTGCAATTAGCAAGCGCTTCTTAAGGGCACAAAAATAGTCACTGTTTATTCTTATTGGTTGGTAGACATAAATTTGTTTTTCAAAATTCTTTGGGAGTTTGTCATCATTATTGTTCTTACCTTACCTACAAGAGCTGCTATCGTTTCAGTAGTTATTATTATTATGTCGGATGAATATACAATCCATATCTAAATTGACTGGGAAACTTATCGCATCTATCTAGGAATTGCAAATTAGTCATTGTAGTGTTTTTTCTTTGGTGATGCTGACTTTCATCGTAAATATTCCACTTGCTTCGTATGATTTGAAAATTGAATACGCCCTTGAGGTTTCCTAGACTCGATCGACAGATTTCAGCAGCTTTCAGTTTAACTTTAAGCAATTGTGACCATTGTCATTCTCCTGTCCGTTCTGTAGGCAGGAAATTTAGAATCAAATCTCAATCATGAATTAAGAACCCTGTGATGTTTACTAGGCATGTGTGTTTCCTTTAATGTCCTTTGTGAGGTCCTATAGTGACCAGCTTAATTAAACCGCTATTCTCTCGGTTGTGTGGCACATAAGAAACTCAATCCTGCATACTTGTATCTCAGTTTAGTATCAGCGTGTCATCTGTTTACCTACTTTGCATGCAAAACTACCTCTACAAACAAGAATATGTCCTTGTTACTAGATCGTGTCATGAAGTTTGCTTACCTAAGCATACATTACGTTATGGACAATCAAGCAGCATTTTTTTCCGCTCTCTTTCTGTGTCAACGCTTATCTATGTGAGACGTTCTAAGGAAAGGGATTTCTACAGGTCTTCAAAACCGTGAGATAGTTTTTGTAGCAAGTAATTTTTCATTCAGAACACTAGTTATTAAAATAGACAGACCACCTATTTTCTCTCTTTGCTTCCATTAATTTTTCTTATATTTTTACTCTTACCGGTATTCATCTACTACCTCCGATCCGGTTTAATTGTCGCAGAAAACGAACTAGCTACGTACATACCTCAGTTCAGCTGGCGACAGTCTTTTAGGATCGGAGGGAGTATATAATAAAGTTATACTAAGAGACATCTTTTTAGCTTGCCCTTGTCTTCATCCTGAAACATGCTTGTCATTGTCAGGTCTGACAAAATGCTGTTTTGTAGTGCTGCGTGTATGCTTCAGAGTTTCAACATATCAGTAGCTCATTCGTAATTCCATATTTACCATATTAGCATCTGATTTACTCACCCTTGTCATTTACCTCCAGGTGACATCCATGGTCAGTATAGTGACCTTTTAAGGCTATTTGAGTATGGAGGTTTCCCCCCAGAAGCCAACTATCTATTCTTAGGTGATTATGTTGATCGAGGCAAACAAAGTCTGGAAACTATATGCCTCCTCCTTGCGTACAAAATCAAGTACCCGGAGAACTTTTTTCTTCTGCGAGGCAATCATGAGTGCGCTTCAATAAACAGAATATATGGATTCTATGATGAATGCAAGCGGCGATTCAATGTGCGGCTATGGAAGGTCTTCACTGACTGTTTTAACTGTCTCCCTGTGGCTGCTCTAATTGATGACAAAATATTATGCATGCATGGTGGCCTTTCTCCTGATCTGGGACACTTAGACGAGATAAAAAACTTGCCCCGTCCCACCGATGTGCCTGATACAGGTCTACTATGCGATCTTCTTTGGTCTGATCCAGGAAAAGATGTCAATGGGTGGGGCATGAATGACAGGGGTGTCTCATACACATTTGGCCATGACAAAGTTACAGAGTTCCTTGTAAAGCATGATCTTGATCTTATTTGTCGTGCCCACCAGGTAGTACTATGGTGCATCATCTTTTTTGTTTATTACTTTCTAATGAATTATGGTGTTTACAAATTTCATCTGCTGCCAGGTTGTCGAGGATGGGTATGAATTCTTTGCTGACAGACAACTGGTCACCATATTCTCGGCTCCCAACTATTGTGGAGAATTCGATAACGCTGGCGCAATGATGAGTGTTGATGAAACTTTGATGTGTTCTTTTCAAATTCTGAAACCTGCTGAGAGAAAAACCAAATTTATAGGGTCAAACAAAATGTGAAATGATGAAGCTCTTTCCTCTTCCAGAGGCTACTGAGGTCAGTTGCACTATCTTGCCCTACTCATGTGTGTCTAGTGGTTAATGTTTGATCATATGACTGCACATAAGCTAGTAGATAACACTGTAGAGACTAGGGAGTTCTATTCATGGACAAATTGATTCTCTGTAATACCCGTATCTCAGTTTCATGATTACTTCAGTGACACCACGCCAAATCCTAGTTGTACATCATCTGGGACTGGAACCAAGATAAATATTTGATTATCTTTTAGTTATTCCATCAAAGATGTTTGAAAACTAGGAATATTAAACAGATTGCTTGCCTATTTTGCAGTGGTATTTGTACTGTTACACTATTAATAACTCTTAGTTTGATGTTATTCTGCATGATTGGATTTTTGTAAGTTCTATAACAATCCACCAGTTTGGGTGCCCTGCACACTGCCCTGTGAACTTCCCAATTTTCTTTCTGCTCATTGCTTGACCTGTAAGCGGCCACTGTGATTTAAGTACCGAATGGTTCTGTCGCACAGTTAGGAACCTTCCAGACGGAAGATAGATTTGACGTGGATAATTCATAATCGTGAACAATTGTGATATGATTTATAAGAATATAGCTAGCTCTTGAGTCTTGATAGTGGTCTTACTAGGCCAATGCTACCGCTCTTACTACCAGTATTCCGCTTTTGGATTTCAGCCCATGACATCCTACATATGATACGTCAAGCATCATTTTTCATTAATTTTTGGTTACCCCGTGACATTCAATTATTATGACTAATATAGGCTCTCATGTGGACAAAATCGCATCAAGACATCAACGCTCTGGCGCTAGGCTTGAAGGCAGCATCGGGCTAGTCCTACTGGAGAAACCAAATAATATCATATCTAACAGTTGGTCTGAAAGTTACTCTTCATAGCAAGTGCCAGAATTTTTCTTTTTTTGTTACTGCCGTGTGTGAAACTATCTTGTAGCTGTAGATATATTGGTTATGGAAGGCTGAAGTTGCCAATTGACGTGGGGTGATTTCCTTCTCCAGCAAGGAATCATTTCTGAATGTGAGAGTTTCTGTTTGGAAGTTCCCACTATTTAAAAAGCACTCGTATCACTTACTGAGGTAAGAACAAAAATGTCAAGGCTTTGTTCCTCTGTTGCCTGTAAGAAAATATTGGATAATTTTTATTTTAGTTTTTAGGGGGTGCCAATGGTAACAATCTGAATAGTGTGAGCACAAAGATTGCTGATGCTTGGCGGAGACTGAATGAAAAATACCCGCTTGTCCCCCATGTTGAACCCGAGTGGGAAAAATAGCAAGTGCTGGATGGCGTGAATTTTGTTCCATCAGACCAGCGTGATGAGCTGATGCTTGATTGGCATTCGAATACATGTCTAGTTTGCTGTGTTTAGGCATTCATTTCTTTGTTCAGGTAGGTACTTCACAGGTACATACCTGGGAACAATGTGATTCGGAATTCGCCAACGAAAGCTTGTGGTTCCCTTCAAACTGATCCAGAGTCGCAGATCTGATATCGGCTTATGATATTCCATTTTTCTTAGGAAAAATAATAATCAGAAAGAAATGACACTAAATTAACGTGGATGTAAAATTTATAATTTAGGGTCACCAAAGGCCTCTTCTTTTGGATTATGCACCAGTCTAGGCTGTTTGGTCGGGCTTTATTCTTAGCTTTAGGCTTTGTCCTATAAACCTAAAAAACACCTAAATATGTGTGGTTTTATGTTGCATGCTAGTCTAAGTCAAAAGGTAAAAGTACCTATTTAGGTATTTTTTGTGTTTATAAGCCAAAGACAAAAAGGCAAGAAAAAAAGACTAAGCAAACAGCCCCCTTCTTGTGCCCCAAACATTGTCAACAGATCCCGAACTCAACGCTTGGTCAGTTACTGCTGTATAAGTTTTTGTTCTCTCCTTCGGAGAAGGTTTTGCTGATGGATTTAGGTGAATTTATAAGTTTTCTCCGCGTCCTTTTCTGGGACAACCACCCTAAGTCTGGGTGTGTAGTTCTTAATAGTTGTATTCCCTCCGTTTTTGAAATGTAAGATATTTCAGATGTTCTACAAGTTGTCTAGATAGCATATTAAAATGAATAAACATACACATTAAAACGTGTCTAGATGCATTTGTATACATATGAATGCGTATAAAGGCTAAAACATCTTATATTTAGAAACGGAGGGAGTAATTGGTTAATTGGCCATAAAGAAAAAACATGGTCTAGTCGCAGCGCAAAGCATGCACGTATAGGTGGGATTGAGTTGATAACTTGATATACTATGCCATATGATCTCCTAGCCTGTCATTTTCTAAACATCGTAAACTTGGACACGAATTCAACTATAATCACTTATACATTACGTTAGGAAGATGCTAAAAAACAGTAAATACGACATAATGAACACATTAATTGGGCAAATTAAGCCTACAGTTCATGGTGAGCTCATAGCCATGTGAAATCATGCCTGTCAAATTTCTTTCCAAAAATGCACAAATCACTAAAGATATGCCATATATATATACTTCTCCGTTTTACCCATCAGCAGGAATAGAGAAAACCCGATCTTGGTTTTGGGACGTGAAAGTAGCCAAGTAGGAGGAGGATCGAGCCTCCGCCGTCTTCTGTGGCGAGTGATGTTGAGTTCGGGATCTGCACCCGCTTTGATCCATGGGGCAGGGGCGTCAAAAGATGATGGCGGTAGAGGCGGCGGCGAGGACGCCATGATGGAGCACCTGTTCGACAGGGTGCTAATGCCGAGCGACATGGGCGATGGTATGTTTGATCGGCTTATGATCCCCCGGCAGCACATCGTGAAGCTCATCGATGTGGCGGCACGCAGCGAGCAAGCAGACAGCATGGGTCTCATCGTCTTGGAGGACCGAGCGGTGGCCGGAAAGCAGTGGCACCTGGAGTGGTACTGGAGCAGCAACCAAGCCCAGGGCATGTGCCTGACCAAGCGTTGGGGCCTCTTCGTCGAGGAGAAGGGCCTCGGCGCCGGGGACACCATCTCCTTCTTCCGCAGCTCCACCGACGGACGCCTCTTCGTCGACTGCAGGCGGCGCCAGCCAGATGGCTGGGTGCCACGCTCTGTGTCCTCCACCGAATTGCACTGCGGCATCTTCCCCTGGCCACCGGCCGCCATCGGTGCTATTCTCCACGGCGGCGGCGCCGGCGGCCACCAGGGTCATGCTGACGTCCCAGGTCCGATCAGCCCGGCAACGACGGAGAGGCAGCAGCAGGTCCCATGCCCGGGATTTGATGAAATGCCAGCACACTTGCTGCCTAGGCGGCGTCCGCGGCGCAACAGGGTGCAGCCGGACCAACCACCCGAGGTCATGATAGGAACCCCCACCATTCTTGAATCCTCGCCGCTCGTGCAGAGCCCGGAAGCCAAGCGCGTGCGCCTCTTCGGTGTCTACCTAAATTAGAGGTGAAGTTTTTCTACAGGGAGAGTAGCTTACAGTAGATCTCGTATGAGCAATGTGCTTCGTATCTTTATTTGATTAGTTTGACTTAGGTCTCTGTAAGGGGCCATGCAAGAGAATTGTCTTCAGATTTATTCCCTACCAGTTGTCGTTACCAAAATCATTTACAATTTAAGTTACGGTTATATGTTTGAACATCAATGGGAAGGAATGATACGATACCACATAAATTAGTTAAGGCATAAAGCAGGCGCCAGGCAATTGTATTTTGCAGGTCAAACAAATGGAAATGAATTCTCAACTAAGAAATGGTGAAATATAGGGCTGGTTAAATTATAAAAAATACATCACGATGGATGACTAGAGGTCTGCACAGGCATAAAGAGAGCACTTGCTAAAAACCCAAATGATTGAAATAATGCTAAGTAAATGTACACTTGGGTGACGCCAGGTGCACTTCCTTTTGTCATTTCACTCGATTTACAAAATACATCAGAGTAAACAAAGAATACATCAGTGCCGCACATGTACAACAACCCTGATTGAACTCTATAAATGAAGAACTGCCTTATGTTGGCAGACAGGAAAGGGAGCATCAGTTCAAGCAGTACATTCTTCAGAACATGTACTCCCTCTGTCCAACAAAAGATGTCACACTTTTGATCACATTTGGATGTATCTATACACTAAGTCATGTCTAGATACATCCAATTTTTGATCAAGTTGAGACATCCTTTATTAGACGGAGAGAGTAATAAACTTATACATCCAGAGTGGTATGAGTAATGTCATCGCTGAAGTTTGCGCTCTTACATCAGTGAAATCATTGGATTGTTGCATAAGTTTCTTGTTTCATTTTCATCAGATTACCCTCAATGTCTTTCAATACAGGTCTATATCTGCACGACAGATGATAACTGTTTAATTACACAAAATGGAGTGGGCAAAGGAACAGATAAGAAATGGCAGCACACTTACAGGCGTGCGAGATTATTCTGTGCTTGTACTGCCTTTCTCAGTTGCGCTGAAAGTTTCATTATTTCTGCCGATAACCCCTCAGATCTGCTCTGTTCTTTGACTAGTTGATCCTGCATGTGGTGTGCAAAGTTACTGTAAATTGCTGACATGATATTATCTGGATTTGACCACAAGTCGGTCATTACCCAAACAACAATAAACATTTCAACAGTTTCAGATACTAACTTTTAGAGAGAAATTCTCAGTGATCAATTCTGATGGGTTTGAGATGCTGGTCTCATTTTGCCCATCTAGCTGGACATAAGCATTGCTCGCTTTATAAAGGCTAGCTTGCTCACTTCTTAGCTTCTCTAAGTGGAGACGGAGCTCTTCATTTTGCTTCAGACAATCTTTGACCTGGAAGTTTCAATTAAGTCAAATGGCATGATGCAGGTTTCACACAGAAAGGTTTCAGTATCTCTATGCGCAAGCTGATTGGAAATGCCGACAGCACACCTGGTTCTCCCACTGCATTGTAACAGACATAGCTTCTTGGTATGAAGTTGACAAGGCCGAGTTTTCCTCAAACAAGTTTTCTATTTCTGATGATTGAGAATCAATCTGTTGAACACACCAAAAACTTAGTAACAGCTTAGGAGATTATTTCATTTCAAATAAAACGAAGGCGGAATCAAGCACCTCCATCAACAGCTTTTGGCGGCTTCCCTCTAACCTCTCAACCATCAAAGCCATATCATGCAACTGGTTTTCAAGTTTCTCCCTATCTTGCTGCTATGACGAAAAATACGATCAGTACAAATTGCATTAAGAGTGCATGTGACCATTCTTTATGAAACTAGACAACTTTAAGTTTCTTAGATGTGTTACCACTGAAAATGCCTTGCGTGCAGCCAATTCAGAAGCCTCTTCTGCATGGAAGGGAGAACTTATTTCAGCAAGTAAACACGCAATCTTAAAAGCAATAAGATAAGCAAGTACCTTAGTATCATAGTATTTATAAGCAAACTATGGAAGGTAGGAAGCAACGGAAACTGCTACAAATTGACAACATCTAGGGAATAGAGTTGGGGCACTACTTCCTCCATCCGGAAATAGTAAGGCATATTTTGTATGGTTAAGACAAGGCTTTGACCAATCATTACTCTATTAACATTTGGTGATACAAAATCACAATCATAGTACTTTTATATACAAATATTAATTTCATGTCATAAATATCATATTAACTGGGTAATTTTGTTTTCTTATAAATACCTGTCTTAACCAAAAGAAATACGCCTTGTATTTCTGGACTGAGGGGGTAACTACTAAGTAAATTGTTCCACTTCCTCACTTTACAATTGATATATGCCATGAAACTTATGTGTCATCCAAACCTGAAGATTTTTTTGTTAATGCAGCAATGTTTTGTTCCATCTCTCGCTTTTCAGCTGCCAGAGAAGCAGCAAGAGATTGTTCTTCAGCTAGCTTTTTCTGATCTTGTTGCCTGAGTAGGGACTCTTCAGCTAGTTTTTGCTGCTCCTGTTGCCTTAGCAACGACTCTTGCTGTTTTTGCCATTTTTAAGATGTCAAAGTATTTTTAGATGGATTAAATAAAAAAGTACAGTGATGAAGTATGAGGCATACACAGCCTACCTTTAGCTGATCCTGTAGATCTTGTATCTCCTTTTTCATAGCAAGAGTTTGCTCGCTCGATGATTCCACTGCATATCCGCTGTAAGAGTTGCTCATTACTTGCTGCTGCATGGTATTCAGCTGTGCTCTCAAGGATGCAGAGTCTTCTTCTGCCTATTGACTTACAATATTAGCATGCTGAAAGTATTGCTAAGAAGAAATAAACTTTGAACATACCCTGTATTGCTCCTCTTCTGCTTCCTTCAGCCGCTTCTTCATGCTCCTGAGTTGCGATAGAGCATCCTCCTACTTAGCATACCGGGAAGAAGCGATGGCAAGGGTAAGTAAGCATGCATAATTAACAGATTAGTGTGCAGAATCTTACATAAATGCCCCGACAAGGATAAAGAAGTGCTAAATACCTTAGCTACAACTGCAGCATCTTTCTCCAACGAAATGTCATTTAAAGCCTTTTTCAATGAGGGTACTACATTCCTCTCCTGCAAGTCGCAAACAATCCACATAAGATTTGCATCCATGTAAGATCAGATGCACTAAGGTGCACCAAAAGTACCGGCAAAGCAATACACTCTATGAAACTCACGAGGTCATTCAATCTGTTAACCAGGGAATCCTTCTCGACTTCCTTCTCAGCAAACTAGGGGGAAGCATGCTTCCTGTGTTAGGACCTCACCATCCTCAAGTAGATACAAGATATGTAATTACAGACAAAGATACCTTGGACAGCAGCATCTGGTTTTCCCTCTCCAATTCCATGTTCCCGTTTTCAAGTTGCTGAACTCGAGCAAGAAGCTATAGCATTCAGGGGGAGGAGAAAAAGGCAAAGTTACCGTCTAGAAACAACAGGGGTGCTGCACAATTGCATCCAAAGCCAGATTTTTTTCAATGCCTAAACTTTGCGAAATGAGTCCCAGCTCTTGGATACAAGGGAGGAAGCTGAAAACTAACCTCTGCTCCGGCTCGTTGGTTCCCTACAGTTGATCGCCGTTGTTACGGCTCAGAGTTAGCACTGAAGCGAAGCGTATTAAACAGAGATTGCGACGAATTGCTCCTGAAGAGAGGGTGGGAGAAGGATGAACCAACCGTAGGGGTCGACGTGGGACGCTGCGCCGGCGGCGGGCGGGTTGTGCTGCTGCATCCTCTCGGCGGCCCTCTTCTGCCGGATCTCTTCCAGCTGAGACAAATGCAACGGAAATCGGAGGGTCGGATATCAGAAGCGGACGTGCGAAGGGAGACGCGGATCTGAACCGCTCCCCGTCTCCAAAAGAGGAAAAAAACGGAGGAGGGGGAGGAGGACGGAGGCGTACGGTGCGGCGGCCCCTCGAGGCATGGTGAGATTCCATGGCAGCGCGCAATGGATCGAGAACCGGGAGATGATCGGATGAACCCAGAAGCGCTGGTATCCCCGGAACTCCTCCGGTTCTGCAATTGCCGCGGGGAGCGGGGTTGGGGAAGCGAACCGGAGAAGAGAGGAGGCAAGACAACCGAAGCTCGTGGGCTGGCCAACGATGGGCTTGTCCAATGCGCCCGTCACCGCACTCGAAACTAATCTGTAAACAAAACGGACCCCTTCAACAAAACGGACCCCTTCAGAAAAAAACATACGTAAACGGTACCGTATTCTCAAAAAAAAAAAACGTAAACGGTACTGAAATCAATTCACGGGCGGGTTATACACGTGCTTAGAAAAATAAACCTTTTTTGGAAGGACTAGTGTTGATTTATATACGCCCTTCAAATCCATAATATAAGGTGTATTTACTATATATACAGACAATTTGACCCATAAAAAAATGAGAGCTAGTCTCAAAAGAGAGATTTAACGAATTGTATTCATTTTTTACCTATTAAGAACTCATCTCTTGTCACTTTTTTAGAAAAAAATGAGTCCACTATGTGTAAAATAACATGTCTTAATATTCGTACAAAAAACTATAACCCTACATTCAAAAACGGAGGGAGTAACATAAATGCTTAATTAGACGCCTCTCTTTTAGAAATTGACAGTGGTACTTATTATTTCAATAAGCACCTTGGGTTCTACATGACCTAATGGTAACAGAATGGAATTTCCAAATATGTTTCGGGTTCTTATATGTAATGGAAAGGGATACATGAAACTCTTTTTTTTTCCTCCACGTATTCAAATCATGAACACAATAAAATCCCATGAAAAATCCAGCACATCAAAAATTCGGGCGATAGCAGATTTTCTTTTATTAAGGATACGTCTCAGCAGACGTATCGGTTTCAAGAAGGAGAGGCCAAGCGGCCGTTTACAACGCGTTTTAGCACATGCGCCATCAACGCCACCCACCCTAAGGAAAAACAAGGGATCACTCGTCAACCCTCCACCTTTCTACGGGACCTAACCTATCCCTAAACAACCATGCCGCCCTCCAAAGGTCCGCTTCTGCTTCCACCATCTCAATCGCAGCGTCCACCGAAGGCGCGTGCCCTTGAAAAACCACATTGTTCCTGTGTCTCCACAAACTCCAGCATATTAAGGTTATAGCTGTCCACAGGTTCTTTGCCTCCTTCCCTCTTGCTTCCTTGGACGAAAGCCACTCCACTAGCCGGCCTCGTGGGTCTGGGATCCAGTCCGCTTTCCCCCACTTAATCAGGAAAAAGGACCAAACTTCTCGGGCCAAGACGCAACCAAGCAAAAGGTGACTAATGTCCTCCTCCTCCTGGTCGCAGAAAGGGCAGGCGGCCGGACGGGGCAGGCCTCTCCTCCCCAGGCGATCAGCAGTCCAGCATCTATTCCTCAAGGCTAACCAAAGGAACACCTTACACTTGCTCGGGGCTCGCGACTGCCACACCTGCTGAGCCCCCGTCATTTCTACCTTGCCTGCGAATAAAGTTCTGTAAGCTGACCGAGCAGAATACTGATGGCTAGCCTCCCAGTTCCACCGAAATTCGTCGGCAACACCCTCAGATAGGGTGAAAGCCGCCACACTGTCAGCTAAGGACAGCAACTCTGCAATCTCTCTGGCATCAAGGTCAGGTGGGACGTCCGTCAGCCAGCCACCAGCTAGACCCTCGCTGACCAACCTCGAGTCCCTGGCGCCCTTTGGCACCTTGAGGAGGATGTTCGGGGCCAAATCCCTCACACGCCCTTCAGGCAGCCACCTATCCGTCCAGAAGAAGGTGGACGTTCCATCTCCTACTACCCAGGTAGTCGCCGCCTCAAACAAATGGCGAACCTCTCGCGGGACCTGGATGTTGAATTCCTTCCACGGCTTCGTGCCATCCGTCCTGCTGAGCCAGAGCCACCTAGCTCGGAGCGCATGATTCATCAAACCCAGGTTTGGGACGCTGAGGCCTCCAAGGTGCTTGGGCATACATACCCTCTCCCACGCCACCAGGCAGTGGCCTCCACGGACGTCCTTGCGTCCTGCCCAGAGAAAACCCCGGATGATCTTCTCGATGACAACCAGAGTCTTCACCGATAGGTCCAAAGACATCATAGCGAAGATGGAGACCGCCGAAAGGGTCGTCCTGACCAATTCAAGGCGCCCACCACGGTTGAGAAACCTCGCGCGCCACTTTGGGAGGTGGTTAGCTACGTTATCCACGATGTATTGGAGTTGGGCGGCAGTCAGCTTGCGAAGGGAGAGCGGTAGGCCAAGGTATCTCAACGAAAAAGGGAGCACGGGGCAGCCCAATTCCTGAGCAACTAGCGGGGCCTCAATGTCCCCACAACGGATTTTCAGGAGAGCTAGAGAGCCATCACGTAAGGGGGAATCGGATAAAGAATCACTAACTCAAGCAGAAGAGACACTCTCGCGTGGAACTTTGGGTGTGAAGATTGCTGGCCTATATACCTCCTTCGTTGTGACCCGCGGAGGAGAAACGTGGGAGGAGGTTTAGGGCAATAGGGACCAGTGACACCGTTGGCAATGTTTTGCACAAAATCCAGTGGCGGCTCCAGGAAAAATATCATGGGTATTCCCCCAATTTTTTTTTTGCTCTAAACATATTATATAAACTAAACATCACAACACTACCAATATATGAACAAAATAATAATTCCGCATACCTGTGACATAACGATAATCGCAATATTTCAATGTACTACACCATAATAATTGTGCATAAACATGAATACGTAAGTACCTTTTGATTGACAAAGTGATGCTATCCTTACAATATAACTATGCGGCTGCCTTTTTAGAAAAGATTGATGACATCCTCATCCTTTACTTGATTGAAGAATTCTCTCTCAATAAATGTAACCAAACAATCGTTCTAATATTCATCACCCATTTTGTTTCTTAGCTTATTCTTCACATAGCTCATTGAAGAGAATACCCCATCTCAATAAATCTCCTTCTTACTCTATCTTGGTCATTGACAGCATACAATGAGATGGGAATCCGTTTACCAGGATCATGTTCGAGTGCCTCCAAATCTGCTCGCATCGGTTCATCATCTTCATCAATAGATTCATCATCTTCTACTTCTACATGAGGTGTTGAGGTTTCTCCTCTACTCTCCGGTTTTTGCCATAGCACCATTTGCAAACTGCTCTCAACATGAACTTGAGAAGTAGCTTCTGTTGTTGTCTGATTTGGTGTGGATGATTCATCCGTTTTCCTTTTTTTTGCAGCCTTCTCCCACATTGCAAATATGCTACCACCACTCTTCTTCATCTACAGATCAAGAAACACAAGGACATAGCAATTAAAACTTGCACTAGTCAATTAAATCTAGAACTAATTCATCACCAATTAAATCTGGAACTAATTCATCACATATTCACATAGAAATTGGAAGAGACGAAGAGGAGAAAACGCCCTGTAGGCCTGTACCTGCTTCTGCTTCTGTGGCAGAGCGCGCACGGGCAGGGGGCGGGGCGCGCAGGGGCTGGCGCCGGAGCGGGGCAGGGAGCCGGAGTCGGGGCGCCCTGTGCAGCTGCATCGAGCTCGCTGCTCGACGCGGCGGGGCGGGGCAGGACTGCAGGGGGCGCCGGTGCGGGGGCAGAAGGCAGGAGCTCGGCGCGGGCAGGAGGCGCCAGGGTGGGCTGGCCGTGGCCGAAGCGTCGTCGCCGTCGCGTCGAGGCTCGAGATGCAGAGGCGAGGAGCGGCGAGATGCAGACGTGGGCGCGGCGCGTTTGATGCGTGGCAATCGCAGATGCGTGCGCGGCTGTGCGGGGCTGTGGGACTGGGCCAAATCAAATCGTATACCTGTACATGTAAATTTTTTTCCCTTACGAAAATCTTGGGTATTCCTATGAATACAGGGGCATACCCCTGCCGCCGCCACTGATAAAATCACAGCCATAAAATATCTCTTTTCACAGACAGACTTTGATAAAAACTGCACACAATCAAACACTTGTGTTCTGAATGTGATAGCCTCAAACCAACTTTGCAACTTATCAAACACCACCGAAAGAACTGAACAAATATGCAATGCAGTCAAAACCAAACGATCTGAGAGAGATGAAAAAGGCGAGAGAGAGAAGAAAGGTCAAGCACGCATCACTTCAACGGGTCAACGTTCAAACCTCGTTAGTCAAGCAGTCATATATACCCAACTGAACTGGGTATGATCCAACAACACGCGCGCGCGTACATTCTTTTCTCATTTAAAAATCAGCATTTCCCTTTCGCATTAGCATCCCTGTCCTTTCTGCGGCGGACTAGCGCTACTGCGGCAGTCCACATAATGGTCATATTCGCCTTTGACCAGCCCACACGTCTTCCTCCACTATATAAGAAACCATCACCGTCTCCTCGATCATCACATTAACAATTCCACACCAAGAAACAACGACAAGGTACTCCGAGGCTGCAAGCTCGAGCTCACTCCAGACTGTAGAATTCCAGATCACTTCAGCTCCTTCCTGTCGACAGTAATGGACACGATTTGGATGGAGCAGCCTTGTGGCACGGCGGAATCGGTGGCGGACCTCCGGAGGGGGCCGTGGACGCTGGAGGAGGACGCGCTCCTTGCCGGCTACGTCGCCGCGCACGGCGAGGGCCGGTGGAACGAGCTGGCCCTCGCCGCGGGGCTGAGGCGCACGGGCAAGAGCTGCCGGCTCCGGTGGCTCAACTACCTCCGGCCTGACGTCCGGCGCGGCGACTTCACGCCGCGGGAGCAGTTGCTCATCCTGGAGCTGCATTTCCGGTGGGGCAACCGCTGGTCCAAGATCGCGCAGGAGCTGCCGGGGAGAACGGACAACGAGATCAAGAACTACTGGAGGACCAGGGTGCAGAAGCACGCCAAGCAGCTCAAGTGCGACGTCGACAGCAAGCAGTTCCACGACGTCATGAGGCATGTCTGGATGCCGCGCCTCGTCGAGAGGATCCAGGCCGCCTCCACGCCCAGCCTGGAACACGCGGGGCTGCCCATGTACATGCAGAGCATCGGCATGTGCCATTCACCTGAAACGACCACGACGGTGACGACGGCGAGCGGGGCGGGTTCATCGGTATCTCTAGAGGTGCAGTTCCCGTCCAACCAGCTTGTCATGAACGCCGGCGGCGCGGCGGATTGGTCAGGAAGCGAGCAGTGTGACAGCGGAAACGCGCGGAGCGATGACATGTTCGACGGGAGCTGGTCGGAGCTCCTCGCTCGTGCCTGCGACGACGGCGCGGAGTCTGTGGTGTTCCCAGACTTTGAATTGGGAGAGTACACAGACATGACAAGTGGAGTTTGGTGGACATCTGGTTACAACAGCAGTACCGATCTACCAGTACTGTCGGCCAGTAGCTCTTACTGACGTCCTGATCTATTTGTAGCATTACTATCTGATTGGCTGGTATCGATTTACAAGCACTGTCCTCCAGCTCTTACGGAGTATTAACGACCAGATCCAGTCGTAACATTTTCAGTCGCCAACCTAGTCGAGCTAGAGCTCACAGCTCAGCGAGGAGAATTCACTCACACAATGATGAACAACGATTTGGACAAGGTGCTTTTGCGCTGCTCACATCATGGAACCTTTTGTGTTTCTCCTCTTATACTGAAATCTGCTCATCTTCAGGCCACGACTGAGTTAGTGGACAGAGCCATCCCAAAGTCCCTCAAACGTCACCCTACTAAGCCGCCATGATCCATTGCCTCCTACCATCCCACAACGTGATCAAGGCGACGACCTATTTCTACATCAAAATAAAAGTAGCGACCAAGCCGTGAATATATCTCACGCTTCCTTGGCCTTATACTGACACACTGATCGAAACTGAATTTAACTAGCTAGCAGTGCACTGTGCAGCAGAGTTAACTCTAACATTTCACCCCCTTAATTCTGGTGCGCCAATTTCATCTCTTTCATCCCGAGCATCTTCCCCATTTCGATAAATTTCACACGCCCGAGGTATTTGGTGAGAATATTTGGTGAGCATCTTCCCCATTTCAATGCATCCCCGGATGAAATGGAAGCGGGTATCATATGCTTGCTCATGTCGTGATGAACCGGATTATGACACAGCTCAATTCGCCGATTTGTTGTCCACCAAAATATTGCACTTCTTGGGCTAAGCTCCGAGCATCTCGGCGAGTAGATGGCTCAGAAAAACGACGCGGCCGATACTCATCCTCACACAGGGGCGGAGCTGGAGCTCGAGTCACCCTGATGCACCACTTCACTATGCCATAAAAGTTTCAACCAACAGTGTACTATATAAAGTTTTCCTTGAAACTTCTAACATAGATAGTATGATATAATATAGGAGAACATATAAATACAAAAGAACAAGTAGCTGAAAATTAAAATGCCTACTATATTGATGAAACAAATAACACAATTACTTGAAAAAAATGTCTTGCCTTTTCAAATTCCAGAACAAATCAGCAGACACCATGGCTCATTAACCTGTAAGATAAATTGTAGACTTAGTTTTGCAGATAAAAGTATTTTTTTTCTTACCACTTCTTTAATGTTAGGATGATAATGCTATATCAGTTTGTTTTTGCCTAGATCATATTGAATCTCCTCTTTCCAATTCATGTCTTCCGGGACACCTGATCGGGCTTTCTTTTGAGAACATACGTCTCCATTGCATTGCTTACTTGCATTAGATAAACACATATTTCACATGAGACTTGAAATTTTCTACTGAAAATATTACTAGATAAAATATTTCATTCAAAACGAAATACATATTAGCCTACACAAATCAATTTTCAGGAAATTGCATCAACTAGCCTACAATTTTCGCAAAAGATGAATAGAATAGAGGAATATGTTGTTAAATTACCGGAGGGAGGAGTTGCATCTGTAGAATTGAATCTGAAGGCCGAGACTAGCAGAGACATGGAGATCGCTGGCTGATCGCATCGTCTGAATTCCCCTGAATCAACGATTCAGATTGGAGTCGTGTTGCTTTGCGTGTTGCGTCGGCACGTCGGGTGGAGTCGTCTCGGAGTTCCCCTGAATCACAGATTGGAGTCGTTGCTTTGGGGTGTCTCTTTCAGCCGTGAATTACGTAGTGTGTTTTTCCCTGTTGATCGATAAGGAAACCAGCAGTGTAGCAGATAAATCAACGATTGGCTTTTCCGTCCACAGAGGCTTGGGCCCTAATTCACTTCCCAAAGCCCACCCTGATGCACTGCGTGAGGCACACCCTGATGCACATGCCCAAATCGATGCTATGTGCCTACTAAAAATAATTTCGAACCGTATTCCTGTGCATCAGGGTCCATCTATAGAGCTCCGCCCCTGTCCTCACATGAAGATAATGTCACAATCTTATGCTTCTTCGAGGCCCATTTGATGCTTTCGGAGGAATAAAAAGATGCTCTTCCGATCGTCCTTGTCGTCAGTGATAATAATACATATGTTTTTTTTATCGTACTTAAATACTTTTGCTAAACCCTTGACACTTATTTGTATTGTCTGCCCTTTTTTTTTGTCTCACATGAACATTTTTTTGGGTACAATCATCACTGGGAAGCTCCCTATCCTGCCTCCTCGATCAGTACTCCCAAACGCACAAGTAAAGTAGACACCGCCGATTCTTTTCCTTTCTGGCTTTCAAATCGAATTGAGGAAGTGAAAGTACTACATACCAAGCGCACAAGTAAGATGTCGCAAAAAAAAAGCGCACAAGTAAGATGAACCCCCTTGCAAGATATTTAGCATTCCTTCTGCTACCGCTTCTGCAAACAATAGTGGGGGAGAAAATATGGTCCCCAAACTGCAAGTAGGATCGGCCACATCATTTTTTTTTTAGATAAAGGGCGGCCACATCATTTGGTCACGATATGATCACCATCCTGAATATTGGAGGGATTGAGAGAACTCAAAACTTTGGAGGTCAACAATGGAGGAGGAGAGAGAGCATCAAAACTTGGGAATCATTGGGGAAGATGACCCCTTAAATAGGTTCCCAACAAATCCAACCGTTAAGGGTAATTATTCCTGCTCGGGGCGGAAGTTCTGGTACTTACCCCGGAACTTTCGGACCCCCCAGACACCCCAAAACGTATTCGAGAAGTGCTACTAGACTTTCCGGAAGTTTGGTCGGAAATTTCCAGTAGGGTCGGAATTTCCGACCTAAAGTCCGAAACTTTCGCCCCACCGAAAACGACATAAACACCAACCTCGTTGGAATCACAACAAAGATCTCTATAAGATTATGCAGAGAAACATCATAGTCCAACAAGAGAGGTTAAAACCAAATGGGGAAAGGTAATACCTCTCGATAAAAAACAACCGGTAAAACCTCCAACATTAAAAAAACACAATAAGTTTTTCATACGAAATGCGTTTCATAAAATCGAGCTTGTCTTAAGATCGTGACAAGCTCTAAAACCACACAAGGAGAGAAATCAAATAAGAACCAAGAAAGATGATATGTCAAGTATGCAAAGGTTTGAGCTCTCCACAAATATGCGATTAAGTTTCTCTCGAGAACCCCTCTTGATAGTACGCCTATCAATTCTATAACCCGGTCTCCCAATGAGACCGACAGAATAGAAAAACTACCAAGATTACAACTTGACTTGAGCATTCTATTTAAACTAGATGATGATCTTGACTCTCCCAAATTGGAACACATAGTCAAATTGGAACACATTTTTTCTTGATCATGTTTGCTAACACATGCTTCGTTTGATGAATACTTGTAAATTGCAACCCCATACTCTGACTATGGATGACTCTTAGGAACATCTTTACTTGACCATTTTCTTCAAATAGGTGGCAAGCTTGAACTTGTAATTTACTGTCTTTTTAGTGCTCCTGGCTCTGTAAATAACTAGTCCATTTTCAACGTATAAGGTAAATTGAACTAGGCATCATAAGAGCAAAACATAGACCGGCAATAGGACACCATCAGTGCCGTGTAAGAGCTCAATAAATAGATAAAAAGGAAGCTTACATTCTGATCATGGCTAACCATGCATAAGTAAAACACACACACACACACACACACACACATAGCTCACGTTGTGATAGTAGTTTGGGCAAATTACACTGGATTTCCACTACATTCTCTAAACGTACCATCTCTAGCATGATTATCTTACACGCCCTTGTTTGGGCCAACAAATATATGTACAAATGAAAGAATATTGTACAAGTCGACCAGAAGAAGGTCTGCCACCAGCAGTCAGTGCCTCTGGCATTGCAACTGGCTGAGCCTAGTGTTGAGGGCTTCAATGTATGAGCGCAGTCGGTGTCGGTCAGATCTTGTTAGGGACAAAGGGGGATTGAGGGCGAGTGATGGTGCCTCAGTCAGGAGAAAGCGCAGCATGCATATTGCCTTTGTATACCGTGACATGGCAATTGCCACTTTCCCCATCATCTCATCAACCTGCAATTTAAGATCAGATTTAAAACAAATTAAATATATGGGCAAAAGGTAAACCAATGCTAACACATTTTCTGGGATGAAATAGAGAGTTGCTTTACTTACACCACCATGCCTTCCTAATTCAAGTGCAGATTGAAATATTATTTCAACCGCGTCGGGCATAGCTGTAGCATCTGCATGCATTAGCTCACTATCAGCATAAAAAAAAAAGTCTTGCCAACAGATGATAACGGCTCATGGTCCCAAGCAAGGTACAGTACCAGGTATCTGTCCTACAGTGCCGGCAAGTTCTTCAGCGTATTCAACAGCAATGAGAAACTGTCGCTCAATCTGCATGCACTCATCATCAGCTATACTGATATCATGAGGAGGACTCTCTCTTGCAGCTGAAGCCGCATAGGAATTGCATATGTGAATTGCTTGCTTCCAGGTAGCAAGAACAATTAGCTGGATCGAGAATGCCTCTAAGTGCCTGCCACCTTTTATCTTCAGAGATTTGGGTTGTGATCAGCAAAACATAAAGTGAAGTTAGCAGGCGCATAGCAAATACAAAAAACTTACTTTAGGCAGATAAATGTAATAGTACATGATAGTTTGCTGCAGTAGAAAAGCAAGGTTACAGAACTAGCAAGTCATCAAGCAGATAAATTTACCTCCTCTTTGACCAACTCCACTATAGTAGATGCATACTGCCCCAATAATCTAATCCTGGTCAGACAATCAGATGGTGGTTGATCCAAGCCATCGCTCAGGTATGCAGAACCCTGTGAAGTACCCGACACTGGAGAACAATGACTGTCCAAGCTACCAGTTCCAGCAGACTGTTGCCTGTTTATTGTTGTGCCATTTATTGGCATCGGTGCACTCAGAGCAGCTAAGTTTGGTGGCGAAACAGAAGGATTGTCATATTTCAACGGCAGGTTGCGCTGTTGAGAGGCACTTGTTGAAGAAGAAGATCCTTCCTTATGTCCAGACACAAAGACATATTCCTGATCTACAAACTCTAATGAATCAATGATAGGGGAATCTACATTACAAAGTTAAAATAATAATTTCAGTAAGAAATATTCATAATGATGATAAGGAAGTGTGTGATAATCACAACAGGTACCTTCTCGGTAACCGCCTCTAGGGTCATGTCCTTCACCAATCTTGCTTTCCTTATTCCTTTTACCAGTATGGTCCAGACGTTGGCTACTAGGTGTATGATTGTTACCCATAATATATCTGGAGAACAGACCTGCATGCTTTGATGGGCTCTGACCTGAAGTTTTATCTGGATTTTTATTTATGTGATACCCATGAGATTTCAGTGCGCTATTACTCTCGGGAACAGGATTCTCATCATGTCCAGTTGACAAGTCTAAAGGGAATGGCATACAATCTTCTTGAGAACTTTGGCTCGAAAGCCTCGTTGGACTGCTTTTAACGATGGGGAAATCATCTCTTGGGTCTGATGGAATCCGACTGCCAATGCACTACAGAATATCAAACATGTTGCATGATGTGGTGCAAAGAGCAAAAAGTAGCACAAAAATATTACCTCAAGGTTCTCTCTGGAGGATGTTCAGAAAGAAATGGATGGTTCACAAATTCTTCAACCGTAAGGCGTTCCACTGCATCAATTACACAGAATGGGATAATATCATTAGTACTCGCTCCTGTATATATCAACAGATAGCAGAATGGGCTATAATCTATTTACTTTGAACTTGTAACATTTTATGATACCCTGAATACATGGTTACCGGTCACTAGTTCTAATTTTAAAGTTATGATTTTTATGATTTTTGAAGTTCATATTTGCACAGGAACATATTGCATTAATAAACAGTGATCTCTGCTACGAAAACAAAAAATCTGCAACCATGTTCGTAACATCACATATTCCATTAATAAACAGTGATCTCTGCTAAGAAAAAAATCTGTAACCATGTTCGCAACTTCACATATTGCATTAATAAACAGTGATCTCTGCTACGAAATAAATTTTCAATAGACAACCTAGTTTGCAACTTCACATATTGTTACAGCAGATTGATACTATCCAGAATCCTTTTGTCTCACAATGATTGATTCTCTGCTACGAAAATATCTTCTTAACTGTTAAGGCATAGTAAGTTCAACACTAAATCCAGAAAAGGTTCAAATGAAATCAAAGAGAAGGAAAAAGACCAGTAATAATGCGACCTAAATCTACTCTTCACTGGTACCATTCATATTCTTCCAAATAATCTGCTGGGCACAGTAATATTGCTGAATACTTCACCCCACCAGATAGAAATACAAGAAATAATGATGTGATGGAAGTCCCTTGAATAAATTATTTTATATGATACACAGTGATTTGTACCTGAATTGATTCGCAGCAACTTTTTGCACAAGTCAATGCAGTCATTGCTCAACTCACAACCAGATGGAAATCGTAATTCACCTGATTTTAGTATGTTTCTCATCAACTGATGAAGTAACAATGTTTTTTATTAGCAGTTGTAGGCACAAACTATTTCAAGTGAAGTAACCATATATGTTAAAAATAAGGAGAGAACCTGGATTTGACTATCCCCATTAAAAGGTGGAGATCCAGTAACAAGTTGATATAAAATAATACCAACACTCCACAGATCTGCCTGTTCTATCAGAAATAGAGAACGAGTCAAGAACACGTAATAGTCATTCGCAGAATCCATAAGGAAACAGAAAAAAAACCTGACCTTTGCATCATACTTCTGAGCTTGCATGACTTCTGGAGCCATGTAAAGTGGTGAACCGCAAAGTGTTTCAGCTAGACCAAAAGGTTCCAAGAATCTGCTCACACACACACGCAAAAAAAGTATGTAACAGAAACAAATAAGTATCATATGCCTGACATACAAAAGCTATCGGATAGTTGACGGCTTCATTGGTCCATTAAACCCACTTGATCCAATCATCATTGATCGGTATGTAGAGAAAACTTGGGTAACAGTTTTATAAACAGATGTAATTTGGCAGAAACCATCTCAAAATGAATCACAATCGGGTTTATTCCGACAAAGTATTGCAGGCTAACTGTGTGTGTACTCTGTACTGTATTGTGGAAGTTTTGTTTCAAAATATTGTAAACTTTTTTTGTCCGCAATTTTCACATGTCACTTCAGATCACAGTTGTTGCCTCAGACATGTTAAGGAAACTTTTGAACTTAAAACTGCATAATTTTGCTAACATAGGTAAAATTGATTAACCATTGCAAAATGCAAGGTATTTGTTCCAATATTCTATTGTGGTTACACAGGGTGTCATAGCGCTAGTCGCTCAAGAGAAAATAAAATCACATTATGGTAAAAAACTAACAAAAGCTGAAATGCGTCGGCAAGACAAATAAGTTGGAAAGGGACAGGATAAGTGAAATAAATAGATATGTCAATGTATTGATATGTTGTTATGCTAATACTTTGTTACATGGCATCTAACTAGAACAAGATAAAAATCAGAGATTTGTAATTCAAATTCACAAATGAAGTTTATGTGCAAAATGTAACAACTAATATTCTATCTCTGCAAATGAAAGAAACAAAACAGAAGTAACTCACTTTGCAAATCCAAAGTCGGCAATCTTCAGGATGGAATTTGCGTTATTTGCTACAAGAAGAATGTTCTGTTTGGACAACCATAGAATTTAGAATTCAATTGGTTAGAAAAAAATCAAGCAAACATACCAAGATATCTCATTTCTTTTGTCGACTCTTGCTCGTGAAATACACAGATAAAATGGAAATGAATACTTGACGGTGATAAACTGACCTGTGGTTTGAGATCTCGATGAACCACATTATTGTCACGAAGCATCTGCAGACCACGTGCTGCAGAAACAAGATTATGAATAAAAGACACAAAATATCAATCAACATGCCAAGGGACAGGGGATTGATGAAGATGCTTGCCTAGCTGCCGGATGAAATGCTTAGCAACTGTTTCAGGAACCCTTTTGTGCCGTAGAAGGTAAGCGTATAAGTCACCACCTCGACAGTACTCCAGTATGAGATATATCCTCCCACCATCCTAAAAGGAGTATACAAGACATACACAGTTCAAGTAACAGATTAGAGTTTATATATGCTAATAATAAAAACATAGTTAGTGTTCAGAGATATGAGCAGGGGCAGAACTGGCCCCCGGGCGGCCTGGATTGTAGCCCCGGTCTTGACCCATGTAGTACAGGTACCCCTTCAGTATATTTTGCAATAAAATCGAGTTTTCAACAGTCCACCCTGTATAACTGGGCCAAAATGACCAGGGCTAACCAACCAGGCTCATCAATAAACCAATTTCCAAGGCTACAAATCGATCAGTTAGTCCATTATTATTTTTATCAGCTAGTCTACAGCAGTTGTATGTGCGTCTGTTCATGTTCTGCTTGGCCGACGCCCAACGCTCACGCTCCGATCACGCGAGTCCTTTCCCTCGACTACATTGCGCACACCACCGCCGCACTCCTGTTTGGAGCTCGAGCACGCAGAACCCGCCTGCACATGCACCGGAGTTCCACGCTCGCGTTGTCGGCTTGTTGCCTACTCGCCTGCAAATGGTGGCTGCCGTTCCTATTTGTTCCTAAGTATGTTTGCTTGACACTCAAAGTCTTAAGATTTCATTCCAAACATTTTTCTCTTTAGATTTTTTTAATAGTTGAAATTAGCTAGAGATTGACCGATTGGTATTAATTAATTTTATCAATCTGATCATGTAGACATAAAAACAAAGGGGGTAAAGAGGTAAAAACTTTTTCATCAAGATAGGCGTCACCTACCCCCAATTCCAACCAATCTCCTGGCTCAGGAACCCGAAATCGATGTAGATGTAAATGGGACAAGGACAAGATGAATGATGATTGGATGAATCAACCATAGCATGTCATGCCATATTGAATGACACACATTTTGCCAAAAAAAAGTGAAGACATATATGCAAGCATCAAAGATGATACGATTTTACAGATTTTCCGAAGCATGAGATCATGTAAGGGATAAATACCGCGTGCAACTAGTGGTGAATTACTTTCTTACAAATATAAACTTATGTACCATGAATTTATTCATACAATCATACTACTTGCTGATTACTTTTGTTTGGCCTCTGTAGGTTCTGGTTCTTCTCCTATGATTGGTGAGGAAATGATAGGAATGAGAGTACATCTTCCTTACTTAGGTACTGAAAAGTGTCCTGACTATGCAATAATGTTTGCCTTTTAGTTTTGTCTTCTCATTATGTTGTCTGTGTAAGCACTACGCTCATGTTTCATGTCCAAACGCCATATATGAATTTGTGTTTTTTCTTGGTTATCGAGCTATGTTATTGAGAGGGGGGAGAAAGTTGCAGTTTGTCGTAGTTTTAGGGCATTAGAGTTGAGCCCTCGTCTTGCCTAAATCCTGAGTCCACCACTCGACATGAAGTTAAAAACTATTTTTTTTCTCAACACCAAGCGGCAAGCAGCACTGCACTAGGAGGGAGAAGGATTTAGCATATGCTGTTTACGCTAGACTAATATGATCAGCTTACAGTGTGCTGAGATATGAGGGTAGTATTACTGATTGTGTAATTTCTCAAAATCACAACAACATGTCAAGACATCAACTTCCAACCTATCCCCAAATCGAACTCCCAATTCTATCCTATGCACAACAGGGTAAGACATCCGCATAGAAAAGTGTAAGGGATCGAAATCAAGCGCGCGAGAGACAGAAGGTTGGGTACCTTGATGGAGTCGTGGAGCGCGATGATGTTGGGGTGTCGGATGCGGCGTAGGATGTCGACCTCGGAGAGGAGGCTGTCGCGGAGCTTGGTGCTGAGGCGGTCCATGGCGATCTCCTTGACGGCCACCTCGGTTCCCCTGGTGAGGTGCTTGCCCAGCCAGACCTGCGAGTAGGCCCCCGACCCGATCGGGCGCAGCAGCGTGTAGTCCCCCACCCGCCGCCCGCCGCCGCGGTCCTCCATCGCCACGCCCCCGCGTCCGGCCGCTCCGGAGTTACGGCGCCGTCGCGATTACCCTCCACTTTTAGTCCGTCGGGCGGGCGGCGCCAGGGGAGGAGAGATTCCGCCGCTGGGAGAAGCAACCGTGTTGGTGTTGTTGCTGCGGAGAACGGGAAAACGAAAACGGAGGAAAGAGGGAAAAAAAGAACAGAGAGAGAGGAGAAGGAAACGAAACCAGGTCTTGTTCACTCGGTTAATGGTTATCCCTATCCTCTCCGCAGCTCTGCTCTGCTGCGAGATTCCTCCGTCCTTCGCAAGATTCTGCCTGGTGGAATATGATATACCTGCTTGTTTTGGCCACGAGCGCACAATGCATATGATGCTGTTTTTCTTTCTTTCTTGCTAAAATAGAGGAGGGCACATCACATATATACATATATTTATTTATGTAGCGACCTGCTCCAGCTTGTGTGATTCTAAGCATGCCGTGTGGCTGAGTTGATGATTGGAATTGTTGTGTTTTGGCAAATTTCTCGGAAGGGCCTACATGTTCGTGTACCATACCAATTGAGTTAAGGAACTTTGGTCGGAACCGTGTTAGGTTGCGCTCGGAGATGTATGCGTCGAGCAGGGGTCAATTGCCACCAGAAGCAAAGACGACGCCTCCCTCACGTCATCGCTTGCTGATTGCTGCTGCTGCTCAGCACGTAGTCCACCACAAAGCATCCCAAGGTTTACAAGTGGCACACAGGAACAGAACGATATACTACTACTGTACAAGACTTTTTCAAGTGGGCAAAGAGCAGCAACATACGGACAGAATGTTGCAGAACACAAAAGGCTTTACACGGTAGTTGTTCTCACATGTTACAGAGCACATATGATAACATGAGGATGAAGACCATAGCGTCGTCGAGCGTGTTTCAATTTACAAGAGCACTTCACCTGCTGTACACTGTACAATTGCCAGGTACGATGCGTTACAGGGAACTGCAGTTCCGCCATACCAGAAAAGAAAACAAGGGCATGTCAAACTGCAATCCTTTTTGGAGGAAAGTGATGCTTCTGCTTCTGAGTTAGTTCCCTGAGCCCCCAACACGGCCGAAATTAGTTGTGATCCCATGGTCACTCTGTGTCAACAGCATGCATGGAGAAGAACGGCTATAACCCCTGATGAGGCCTCCACCCGAGCTCTTTGCGCTGCTGTTCATCGGGCTGTAGACTATTCGGTATTGCGCCCAACACACAACGGGCAGCTTCAAACCCAGATATCGTATTATGGAAGAATGCCGATGCCTCCTCCATGTTCTTCTTCAGCTCATCCGGGTTTATGTACATGAAACGCTGCGAAGAGGAAGGATGTTGCTTTGTAGGTGTGGCTGGTGCAATATCAGCAACCCTAACAAACCTCTCCGTCGCTGCCTCCCAGGAAAGTTCATATCTCAGCTCCTCTGACAGTGGGAGTGGCTCCTCTGCCAGGGCTGCCATCGTTAGTCGCACAAACTCTTTCTCACTGCTGTACATATGGCAGTTAGGAAATCTTTTGAAGAATTCATTTGAAGGGTGGTTTGCACAGATCACAATCTTTCCCATCGCCAAAGCTTCTGCAGTTGTGGTGCAGACTACATCTGTTGTGCTTGGATTTATGAAAATCTTGTAGCTGAACAATACATAATATAACACAGTTAGTTAGATCACAAGCAAATTGATGAAAATGTATAGTTCGAACTAGCACTAGCAGGCACATCGCATGTATGCCCCCCACTGGAGCACGGGAAACAAAAAATGAAGGAACGTGGAAAACTATGATCTCACTCGTGAAATATTGAATCTGCATGGTCGCGACCAGGATAGACTCTAACGTCTAGATTGAGTTTGTCAGCTGATGCTTTAACTTCATCAGAATCTTCTCCACTGCCATACAGCTCCATCTTGAGACCAGACAATTCCTTTTGGTGCTTCTGAAGCAGCTGGAGCAGCTCTGTGTAACCTTTACTCCAGACCATCTTTCCAATATAATATGCACCCTTGAAGAATGATTGATCTCCTTGAGAAATCTGCCGATGCTTTAATTTGCCAATTTCGATAAATTTAGGATTCACTCCATGAACATTGCAGATTACAGATCTCGGGACTTCCTGAGTTGCTGCTGATAATCTTATAACCTATACAAAAATCGCGAGTAACAAAAAATCAGAAGTTGCACATAATAAAGTTAAAAAAGCTAAGGAGATACATTGTCCTTAAGAAGTAATGAAGCACATGTTTGCATACCAAATTACAGAAATATGGTGTTCGCGTACCAATACAAACATGAATAAATCACCGTTCATGAATACATTACTGTAATGCATTATGCCAGCTGTCACTATGGTTTACAATGTGCATAACGAGAGAGAGAGCACCAAGCTAGATAATAACTGACAGAATAGTATGAACAGGCTTGGTCTGATCGCTATACAAACAAGGTGATGCCATGGATGCTATCCATGTTAAATCCAGCTCTGAAACTTGATGAATAGTACTATGTTGTATGAAACCAACTGGGCGTTAACACTTAATTAGAAGCTTGATATAAAATGAGAAATAAACAGACTAGAGAGTAAAACTGCTAACCTTATGGCAATAGATGTCGGTGACCCAAGAATTGATATATTTTAAGAGAAATGCTTGAAGGTACCCATTTCTCTCCCTCTTCACGTACTCCAGATAATTGGTGTGAACAACACCTATAACTTTACGGAATTTGTTTTTCCACCTCCGTCCATGATGGTACCACGTAAGATGTTCTGGCTCTTCTAGAACTGCAATATCTGCTTTCTCATCAGATATGGTCTCGGTTATATCCCCAACAGGTAGAATGCTTCTTTTATCCGTAGAGAACTGTGTATGAACATATTTATATTAGTCACCATGATATCAAAAGATAAAGAACATTATCGACACCAAATCAATTTATCTGTATTTTCATAGATGTGTAGAGGAATCCATTAGATAGTTTCTCTTCCCTCTCTTTCTATCGTCATTTTACTGCTCTGTCATCAAAGGGGTGAATACAAATTATGTACTTTCAGTGCTTCTCAGTTTCTGCTCGTCCTATGTTCTACCACAACAGGTTCCCTTACTAATTACAGAACTGAAAGTACTGGATACAAAAAACGCTTCAAAAACAAATCACCGTGTAGTGTCGTCTACCACTCAGACTTCACTAATATTTTCTAGTATCCAATTAAAAGGCACAAAATAGCATTCTACTCCATTTTAGTTCCACTACTAAGATAAGCTCACAGAGATGCCTGCACACTTGCATAGATGAGCCCAAACGCTAGTCGGTGATGAATATTTGCGCTCAAATCCAACTTTCAAGCAAGCAGTAAACTATATGACATGCACCTAGACAGTAAACTATACACTTATACAGCATGCACCTATACACAATATTTCATCATGATAACAGGAGATAATGATATATATATTTTGGCGAGTTCAAATTACCTTCGCAGGATAGAAATTTATGTTGAATCTCGGCAACGCCCCAGTCCGCTCCTCAAGCCACCGCCGCACATAGCCTTCTTGTTCCGCCGGCGAGCCGAATTTCATCTTGTTAGGATAGACCAGCACCTGGTCCCCCTTGGAGAGCCACGGCACCACCAGCGTAACCTCCCAGTCCCCAGCCTTCGCGAGGTAAGCCGCCCGGAACAGGGGGTTGACGGCGGTGCCGGTCATCCATGGCAGGCTCGCCGTGGTGAATATTGTGATGTGCTGCTTCCTCGCCATTGCTGCGCGGAACCACCCCACCGCACACGGATACTGCAATGCCCAGAAAAGCAGCACCACTGATCCCTTTAAATCATACCATCAATGAAGAAGAATGTCACATGTGACAATAACAGGAGCACCCGATTCCCCACTACTCCATCCCATCGGCCCCATTTCCCTACTATTACATTGGAGAATTGATTCGTTCGTCGTAGGTAAAAAAGCTAGCGATCCAGGGGCATCAAATTCGACGCCCACAAATGCAATCGTGACTAGCGCACGCATCGCCATACGGCTCCAGGAGATCCAACGATGAGCACAACCTTGGCTACAGCATTCGATCTGTGCTCTAGGCCTCTAATCGAGCAAGCTGCGAACCCTAACTGCGATTCCGAGAAGACCGGAGGGGGATTGGGGGCGGAGGAGGAGGAGGAGGAACAATTACCTGTGCGATGGGTGGCGCCGCGGTTGGAGAGGAAGGGCGGGGGGCGGAGATGTCAGCCGGGTGCGGATGGCGTTGGGGTCTGGGGGTATCAACACAGCTGTCCCTGTCGTTCCGTCCGGGACCCGCCAGAATCTCGGGCCTGCGGGCCCGGATTCCCAGTATACCGGGCTTGGCTACCGGGATCCATTTGGGCCCCCGAAAGGTGCTGTTGGCTAACCGGGTGCCGCCGTGCCGGCCCAGATATAGCAGGCTGGAAATCTTTGAGGAGTCTTGTCGGTGTGGCTTGTTGCCTAAAACTTCCTTTTATTAAGGTAAAAAAGGCTTCCTTTTGTTATTTATTTTAAAACAAGAAAAATGTTCATAAGGCTAAGTTTGGATGTAAAACAATTTGAGAGTTCCGCATTGCATTGACTCCAAGGTCAGTATTACGAGATAACCGATATTCAATGTCAACATTTCTCTTTGAATGTTCATGTATTTGGATCTTAGACTCGATATTGAAATTGTATGTCAATTCCTGTTTGGATGGTCAAATTGTTGAACGGCACTAGTAAAGAAGTATGATCATTATATTTGTTATTATTACATGTTTTATATAGATTGTAAAAATATGCAGATATATTTTAATTATTAAGTATCACATAACAATAAAAAGAACAAAAAATGTCGTGTAAATGGTCACATCGACATAGAAGTTCAAAAGACATGAAAAATGACATAAAATTTGTACGATTTTTTCATACAAGCATTCAGGTTGATCTAAAGGTGATGAGGCGGCAGGAATCACATGTCATGCTCCTAACTTATGACAATGGTTAGAAAATATCATCATCACATGGTTGACTATAGAGCTTATTTCGAACAATCGGGTGGGTGATCATGGAGCTAGAGTGTTTTTCCATTGGCTTTGTGGTGAGCCCAATCTAGCGAATTGTGGGTTTGTGTCCTTGAAGAATCGATCATATGGATTTGTTGAGTTAGTGTTAGTGTGTCATGCCGCTTTTGTTTATACGGTCTTTTGTGAGATTGGAGTCTTCCTTCGATCTTACAGTGAAGATCCTGTGGTCCAACGACATGTACTTATAAGGGATCATCTCTGGCGCAAATAAGTTTCTTAAGGCTTCTCATCTTTTTAGATGGTCGAGTCAACATGCATTCTAAAACCTTTGAAGGTGATCAAATTTGTATAAGTGGACGAGTGGCGATGTTGTTACTTCAGTCTGATTTCAGTGTTGTTTTCTGAGACTTAGTGGAAATCCATTTCAGATAGTAGGAATATCTACTCCCACTGCTTCAAAAATACATTTTTTGAAATGTCACAAAATCAAAAATCAAAAAAGGGTGTACCTACAAACATTTTATGTTGGCATATAAATTTCAGAAAAAAAAATATTTTGTGGCATGTGTTAAAAAAAATAATGTCTTATAAAAACTCCTTTTGTAGCACCAAAATTTGTCTTTTTTACACAAGTCACATAAAATATATTTTCGACGCGAACTTTATGCGCGGACATAAAATGCAAAACATCTTTTTTTGAATTTATTTAACATTTTATAATGTTTTTAAATTTATTTTTTCTTAATGAGAGTAGATGCTCCTACCACCCAAAACGCCGCCTCCGAGGCTTAGAAGATATTGTGTTACAAATATTGATATCACGGAGATGAGAGATTTTATTATAACTCTTAGTTATATGAATTGCTTTATAGTTTCTTGGGTGTAGAGAACGGGGCAGAGGCCCAGTGGTTGGGGTTGCGGTGTGGCAGCCCAACGAGCGGAGTTCAATCCCCGCCGGGGACGAATTTTCCTGTAATTCTCACAAAGGAGCATTTCTACTATAAAATTCCCCTAGTGCCATGGGTCTCATTTTAGTTTCTTGGGTGTATGATCAAAGTATGTACCTTTAACGGTTGTCAATTTTGAATAAATTACAGGTGATTTTAAATGAAAAAATGCACTGAAATAAAATCGTCGGAGACACACTAAGGACCCGCCCGGTCTGAAGTTCGTCTCCTCTGCACGTTCGCCTATTACAAGCCGCCCCCTATTTTCATTGACCCGCTGATACGTCTCAAATGTATCTATAATTTCTTATGTTCCATGCTTATATTATACCCATTGCTACATGTTTTATATACACTTTATATGGTTTTTATGCATTTTCTGTGACTAACCTATTAACAAGATGCCACAGTGCCAGTTCCCTGTTTTCTGCAGTTTTTTGTTTCATAAAAGCTGTTAAGAAAATATTCTCGGAATTGCACGAAACAAAAGCCAATACCCCTATTTTCCCCGGAAGCATCCAGAACACCGAAAAGGATACGGAGGAGGGCCACGAGGCGGCCACACCTGTTGGTGGCGCGGCTCCCTCCTTGGCCGCGCCACCACGTGGTGTGGGCCCCTCGGGGCCCCACCTCCTTCGCCCTTTCGCCTACTTAAACCCCCCGACGGATCAAGACCTAACACCCGAACACTTTTCTAGAAAACATTACGGAGCCGCCGCCGCCGTCAACCCTAGTTCGGGAGGGTTCAGAAGCTCTTCCCGGCACCCTTCCGGAGAGGGGAATCATCACCGGAGGGCTCTACATCACCATGCCCGCCTCCGAACTGATGCGTGAGTAGTTCATCCTTGGACTACGGGTCCATAGCAGTAGCTAGATGGTTGTCTTCTCCTATTGTGCCATCATGTTTAGATCTTGTGAGCTGCCTATCATGATTAAGATCATCTTTATGTAATGCTACATGTTGTGTTTGCTGGGATCCGATGAATAATTGAGTACTATGTCATTTGCTTCATTATATATTATGTGAGTGCGTTATTTATGATCTTGCATGCTCTCCGTTACTAGTAGATGCTCTGGCCAAGTAGATGCTTGTGACTCCAAGAGGGGGTATTTATGCTCGATAGTGGGTTCATGTCTTCATTTAATCTGGGGGAGTGACAACAACCTCTAAGATTGTGAATGTACAGTTGCTACTAGGGATAAAACAGTAGTTCTTTGTCTAAGGATAATTGTGCTACTTACATTACACACTTTACTTAATGCAATAATCTGTTGCTTGCAACTTAAGGTGTTGCGGATGCTATCCTGAAGGTGGATTATTAGTCATAGATGCAGTTGGATAACGGTCTATGTATCATGTTGTAATGCCCAAATGAATCTCACACTAGACACCATGACTAGTATATGCATCATTATGCAGTTCTTTATTCTGTCAATTGCCCAGCTGTAATTTGTTTACCCTCATGTATGCTATTATTATTTATGGAGAGACACCACTAGTGAACTGTGGACCCCGGTCCTTTTTCTTTACATTGATAATACAACCTACTGCAATCCTGTTCTTTCATTCTCTGCAAACAAACACCATTTTCCACACCATACGTTTAACCCTTTGTTTACAGCAAGCCAGTGAGATTGACAACCTCACTGTCAAGTTGGGGCAAAATAGTTTGATTGTGTTGTGTGTAGGTTCCACGTTCGTGGTTGACACCGGTAGTGCGCCCTGCCAAGGTCAACCGCAGCAACCTTCAGAAGAATCTTCATCTCCTACTGGATTGATAACCTTGGTTTCATAACTGAGGGAAATTTTCTGCTGCACTACTTCACACCTTCCTCTTGGGGTTTCCCAACAACACCACACCGGTGCATCAAGCTAATTTCTGGCGCCGTTGCCGGGGAGATCAAGATCTTCTGCGAGGGGAGTCTCTCACACCCAATCTTTTTATTTTGTTATTGTCTTGCTTAGTTTATTTTTATTACTGTCTTGTTTGCTTATTATCAAAAATACAAAAAAATTAGCTACTTGCATTAAATTATTTATTTCGGTTTTGTTTTTTATTTGCTAAAATGAGTACTGCTGAGAATACTAAGTTGTGTGACTTCACTAGCACAAATAATAATGATTTCATATGCACTCCTATTGCTCCACCTGCTTCTAAAGCAGAATTCTTTGAAATCAAGCCTGCTTTGTTAAACCTTGTTATGAGGGAGCAATTTTCTGGTGTTAGTACTGATGCTGCTGCTGCCCATCTTAATAATTTTGTTGAGCTTTGTGAAATGCAAAAGTATAAGGATATAGATGGTGATATTATAAAACTGAAATTATTTCCTTTCTCTTTGAGAGGAAAGGCTAAAGAATGGTTGCTTTCATTGCCTAGGAATAGTATTGATTCATGGACTAAATGCAAAGATGCTTTTATTTGAAAATACTATCCTCCTGCTAAGATCATTTCCTTAAGAAGTAGCATTATGAACTTTAAACAATTTGATAATGAACATGTTGCTCAAGCTTGGGAAAGAATGAAATCTCTGGTTAAAAATTGCCCTACCCATGTACTGACTGCTTGGATGATCATCCAAACCTTTTATGCAGGACTGAATTTTCCTCAAGAAATCTTCTTGATTCGGCTGCTGGAGGTACATTTATGTCCATCACTTTGGGGGCTGCAACAAAACTTCTAGATAACATGATGGTTAATTATTCTGAGTGGCATACTGAAAGAGCTCCTCAAGGTAAGAAGGTAAATTCTGTTGAAGAAACCTCTTCTTTGAGTGAAATGATTGATGTTATTATGGCTATGCTTGTGAATGGTAAATCTCATATTGATCCAAATAATGTTCCCTTAGCTTCTTTGGTTGCACAAGAAGAGCATGTTGATGTGGACTTCATTAAAAACAATAATTTTAACAATAATGCCTATAGGAACAATTATGGTAACAACAACTACAAGCCTTATCCTGCTAATAACGGTAATGGTTATACTAATTCTTATGGTAGAATGCCTAGTGAGGAAAGAATTTTAGAAGTTGAAAGAGCCACTAAATTTTTTATGCAAGCTCAATATGAGCAAAATAAAGTGTTCACTAAAACTATGGAGGAACAATCTGCTATGTTGAGAAATATTAGTTATCAAATGGAGAAGTTAAGTAGGGAAATTTCTGGTTTGCAAGGTAAAATTTCAAATGCTGAAACATGTATTTCATCTATGTCTGAAGCACAATCTTCTTTGATTAATAAAATGGCTGCTAAACCTGAAACTATTGATGATAATCCCTTTGCTACTGCTAATGCCATTCAAGTAAGAATTGATGATAATGTTAGGATGATGGCTGAATTACGTGCTACATGGGAAAGAGAAGAAGAACTAGCTAAAAAGGATAATATGGCTAGAGTTTATACTATTACTACTACTGAAAATAATGTTACTTCACATGCTAGTAAACCTCTTACTATTAATGGTAACATAATTGGTGTTGGCAATGTTTCCTCTACTTCTTCCAAAAAATTAAAATTGCCTAAAACTGCTGAAACTGTTCTTGATAAAAGTGATGAAATTTTTAAGAACGTAGGAGATAATGGTTGGGTTTGCTTTGATAATAATGATTTTGATTTTGATAATTGTAATATCTCTGAAGTTATTAAGTTCTTGCAAAAGTTAGCTACAAGTCCTAATGCTAGTACCATAAACATGGCATTTACTACTCATATTACAAATGCTCTCATTAAAGCTAGGGAAGAGAAATTAAAACTTGAAGCTTCTATCCCTAGGAAGTTAGAAGATGGTTGGGAGCCCATCATTAAAATAAAAGTGGATGAATTTGATTGCAATGCTTTATGTGACCTTGGTGCAAGTATCTCTGTTATGCCTAAAAAGCTCTATGATATGTTTAATTTGCCTCCTTTGGAACATTGCTATTTGGATGTTTTTCTTGTTGATAATGCTTTAAAGAAACCTTTGGGGAGAGTTAATGATGTTCTTATTATGGTTAACAATAACCTTTTCCCCGTTGATTTTATTGTCTTGGATATTGAATGCAACCCATCTTGTCCAATTGTGTTGGGAAGACCTTTTCTTAGAACTGTGGGTGCTATTATTGATATGAAAGAAGGAAATATTAGATACCAATTCCCACTCAAGAAAGGTATGGAACACTTCCCTAGAAAAAGAATGAAGCTACCTTTTGATTCTATCATTCGAACAAATTATGATGTTGATGCTTCATCTCTTGGAAACACTTGAGTTACACTTTCTGTGCCTAGCTGAAAGGCGTTAAAGAAAAGCGCTTATGGGAGACAACCCACTTTTTATTCCTGTTATTTTATTTTTGTTGTGTCAAGGAACATGTCTACCTCTGTAGCAATTCATTTGTATATTTATTTTATCGCATTGTTGTGTCAAGTTAAGCCTCTAGTAGAAAGTTGATGCTAGATTTGGATTCCTGCGCAGGAACAGTTTTCTGCTGTCCACCGTTTAATTCATAACTCTCTGCAGAAAAATTTAAAAATCTGATATTTACTGAGCGTGATCCTTAGATATGTACGCAACTTTCATTAGTTTTGAGTTTTCTGATTTGAGAAAGTTAAGTGCCTCGAAAAAATTCGTCTTTACGGACTGTTCTGTTTTGACAGATTCTGCCATTTATTTTGCATTGCTCCTTTTGCTGTTTTTGAATGGATCTTTTTGTTCCATAAAATACCAGTGGCTGTAGCTAATGTCCAGTAGCATGTGTAATGTTTTTTTCCATGCAGAATATGTGAATTTTTTATTATGCACTAACCCTCTAATGAAGTCTACTTTGAGTTTGGCGTGGAGGAAGTTTTCAAGGATCAAGAGAGAAGGATGATATGATGTGATCAAGAAGATGAAAGAGCCTAAGCTTGGGGATGCCCCCGTGGGTCACCCAAGCATATTTCAAGAAGACTCAGGCGTCTAAGCTTGGGGATGCCCAAGGCATCCCCTTCTTCATCAACAAACTATCAGGTCATCTCTAGTGAAACTATATTTTAATTCCGTCACATCTTTTGTGCTTTATGTAACGTCCCCAAATAAGCCTAGTTATAATTAAGATTTGTTTTGTGCATCATGAGCATCATTTGCATCTAATTTAAAAGTTGTAAAATTTGAGTTTCAAAATTAAAGAGAAAACCCTAAGTGGCCTAAACCACTTATTATTTTAAAGGTGTTAAAAGAATTTCAAAATTTTCCAAATCCAAAGTTGCCAATGGCTTCCTTGTGAAATTCTGAATCTCCTAGTATTTTTTCTGCAATTTTTCTGTTTGCAAAAAGGTCCCCAAATCATTCAGTTACCAACCAGGGGCCTGTTTCCAAAAGTTCAGCAGTTTTCCAAATCTCCAGGGGGTTTTCCGGAAAAACACCATCGTCTTCAACCTTCCGACCTCCCGTGCGTCTGTGTCGCGCGCGAGGCCGTCCCTTGGCGTGGGTGCGCAGCGATTCGCGCCGCCGACGTTCCCCGGCCTATTTGAAGCCCTCCGCCGCCGCGTGGAGAAACCCTAGCCCATTCGCGCTTCTCCTCTTCCCCAAATTCTCCACCGAAACCCTAGGTCCGGCCGTTTCCGATTTCCGGCGACTGCGGCCACCTCCGGCCACCCCTAGCTCAGGCGAGCAGCTCTGAAGCTGCGCCATGCTCTGCTCTCCTTCATCCTCCATCCGTTCGTGCAGGGGAGAGAAGAAAACCGCCGGATTCCGCCGTCTTCGTCCGCTCGGGCCGCCGCCATCGACCTCTTCTTCCGGCCGTCTCCGACCTCGCCTCGGCTCCTCGACCCCTCCACGAGCTGCAGGTGGTCTCTCCGGTCCTCCCCATGCTCTCCTTTCCCTCCCTCGTGCCCTGGAAGCTCGGGCCGCCGTGCTCCTCCTCCGGCCGCCACGCCCGCTCGTCGCCGGAGCAACTCCGGTGACGTTTTCTGGGCGGCGCCGCCACATTTTGGTCCGCCCACGCCTCCTCTTCCTTTTGCCGCAGAGGAATCGCTCCAATTCCTTCGGGAACGAGCAATCCGTGCTCGGCAGGGAGGCTTTGGCCATTGATGACGTCATGCTGACGTCATCGGCCTTTTTCTTTTCTGGAATTTTAATTCTTTTCTGTAATTGTTAAATATATGACATGTGGGTCCATGTTGTCAGGGTTTTAATCTTTTTCATTAGTGTTTTCTGAAATTATTAAATGTATGACATGTGGGGCCAATTTATTTAAATAATTTTGAAATTTGAATTAAAATGGTTTAAACTTTAAAAAAATCATAACTAATTCATTTTAAATCAGAAAAATGTGATTAATATATCAAAATTTGCAGAAAAATAAGATCTATCTATTTATTTCCAAATCATGCATGTTTAAGCAACATTGAATCATGTTTAAAATAGAAGAACAATTTACTAATTATTAAATATGGGGTTTGTTCCAACTCCATTCAAAATGTGCTTTCATGTATAGGGTTATATTTCAATCCTCTTAAACATGTCATGCCATACATTGTGCGCATTGCATCGATGCCATGGTTGAATGTTGTTTTCCCGTTTCTTTTCCGGTGTTTCGTTCTTCGCGGTAGAATGCGAATCCGAAGTGAAGATCGACAACACCGAAGGCCTTTGCTGGATCATCGACGATCAAATCAAGTGGAATCCATGAAGAGTTATTCTTGGTTATCTTGATCAAGTCAAGACGAAGATTTGCGAAGCTATACATCTTGTTATCGAAGAGCAAGGCAAGCATAACCTCTCATCTGCACATATAAGATTTCAAAGTATTTGTTTCTGGTATTATGCATGCGATTCAAATGTGGTTTTGAGTTGAGGTATAGAGTGTTTCATGTGGTGCATCGCTAGGGTTTGCTATGCTTAGCCTTGCTTAGATCTTACCTCTGCTCCATCCGGTTGATGAATCAGAGCTGTGAAGGATGACGTGGAATGTTCAAAGAGGTGTTGAATATGCTAAAGGCTTGGATGGGAGGCCACATAGGGATTGTGGTGGGTTGTTCCATTCTTGCCGACCTAGGAACTGAGTTCTCGTCTCTGGAACCAAGACTATTCGTGCATCCACACAGGGCATTCATTTTCCCCTCGGCTCCAACTTGCCTAGCCTACTACGTGAAGCCACTAGTTCGAGTGTTCCATTTGCGTGGGTGGTAAAATGAGTTGAGAAAAATTAGGGCTTGGGTCAGGAGAGTGTGACGCTCTGATCTTGACCCTGGCAACCCGCACTAGGGATCGCTGAGATGGCGGTCTGACCTACTGCTGTGGCTCATGGACATAGGCGAAGCTTGGGAAAGGTCGTGGCCAACCCTTCTGCCGGCACTCCCCGGAAGAGTGCTAAAACGTTGGCTCATCGGTTGGTTGGCGTGTGTGGGTAGTTACACCCCCTGCAGGGTAAATCTTTTCGGAAAGCCGTGTCCACGGTTATGGACGACTTGGTACCTTATGTCTGATGATCATAGACAACTATAATCTAAGTATAAAACTTGCCAACTAAGGGAGGATTGCTTCCTCGGATTGAGCGAGGGGGTGATTCTGGTGGGTGGTTCAACTCATGATGACCTGGTGGGGACTGAAGTTGTGGTTTAGGTTAGTGTTTTACTCTCTTATCCCCTTTTAAAAGTCTACTGATGCGAGATTCTCTTCTCCCTCGATTTGAAAACAAAGATGGCTTTATGCAAAGGACATTCATGAATACTCTCTGAACGAGCAGATATATAATAGGTTAATTAAGTCTTGTTGAGTACTTCAGTACTCAGCCTTGCGCAATTATTTGGACAGGTGACTTTTGTGGACATCGACGAGTAGGTTGGGGTTCCCAGACGGCAGCCAGGAATCTATGGACTGGGACGTCGCCGTTATGCTTTGGCCTCTTAGGCCTTTTGCTAATCTTGCTATCTCTAATAGCATAATTTGCCTTCCGTTGTATTGGTGATTGACAGGTCAGTGACCTTATTTGGTGATATTTGCTTCTTCGCTCTGTTAAGAGCTTAGCATATTACTTCTTGTGTTGTAGGGTCTTTGTTGTGCTACCGATTTCAACTGTTGGCTTTCGAGATCTATGTTAGGCTTATCTCAGATTAAGGTCTCAGATTTGTCTAGCTTGGCTCTCGGGGGTGCTACACTTTACTTGAAGCGTCTGTTTGTTTTTGTTTTTGTTTTTGTTCTCTGAATAAAATGGATCCTGGCATTCCTTTGTGGGAGAGAGACACGCTCCGCTTTTTCTTATGAATACTCGTATTCTTCACTTATATTTGTTGAGTATTCTTCTATGTTACTTCAATACTTTCAGCTCTTGTTTTTCATGCATCTCTTGTTTAGAGCTGTTAGTTCACTTATGTTATACTCTCTTGCTTCATTGTTAAATACTTGGAGAGTTTATGTTTAAATAAGTTGATTGGTATTTGGTTGGAAACAGAAAATGCTAAATGTGGTAGATGGTATAATGAAAAGATATACATGCTCTTATGGATTGTTATCTTGTATGTTGTGGTGTTTGGCAATTGTTTTGAGCTCTCAAGTAGATCATGTTTAAGCTTTTACATCATGTAGTTAAAACCTATTAGTGAAGAACTACCGTAAAACTTGTTGAAATTTGGTTTGCATGTTTGGTATCTCTAAGGTCTAGATATTTTCTAGTAAAGGTGTTTGAACAACAAGGAAGACAATGTAGAGTTTTATAATACTTGCAATATGTTTTTATATACGTCTTGTTGTCATAGTTTATACTTGTGTTTGCTTCAAGTAACCTTGCTAGCCAAAGCCTTGTACTGAGAGGGAATGCTTCTCGTGCATCCAAAACCTTGAGCCAAAACCCATGCCATTTGTGTCCACCATACTTACCTACTACATGGTATTTCCTGCCATTCCAAGCAAATACTTCGTGTGCTACCTTTTATTCAAAACTTATTATCCCTTATTTGTGTCAATGTTTATTAGCTCATGAGGAAGTATGTGGTGTTACGGATATCAACCTTGTCATTTGCTTTTAGACAGACTTTCACCAACCGGACTAGTGGCATATACACCGCTTATCCATTAACTTTGCAAAAAGAGCTGGCAAATAGGGTGCCCAGTCCTAATTAATTACAACTTTAACCGCTGCATTCTCTTCACATTTTTGCCCTGATCTAATCAGCCAAGCAATAATACCAGTTTTTAACTGCATGTGTAAACAAAAGAGATAAGAGGGATGATCTACTCTTGGGTAGAAATAACGTCCTTCAATGGGAGCCGCTCTTGAAAGTCTGTTTGACAAGGGGGGTAGAGTGCCCATTACCATTCGTTGACAACGACAAACACCACTCAAAAACTTACTTTTATGCTCTCTATATGATTTCAAAAACCTATAAAAACTAAAAGAGCTCTAGCACATGTTTGTATCCCTGCTTCCCTCTGCGAAGGGCCTATCTTTTACTTTATGTTGAGTCAGTTTACCTACTTCTTTCTATCCCCGAAGCAAACACTTGTGTCAACTGTGTGCAACAATTCTTATATGCTTACTTATTGCACTTGTTATATTTCTTTGTGTTGACAACTATCTATATGATATACATGTTCAAAGTTGAAAGCCAATGCTGAAACTTATATCTTCCTTTGTGTTGCTTCAATGCTCTTTTACTTAGAAACTATTGCTTTATGAGTTAACTCTTATGCAAATCTTTTTGATGCTTGTTTGAAAGTACTATCCATGAAAAGTTTTTACTGATATGATGTAGTTGTTTACTCCTTGTCTATTTGTTAGCAAACTATAGATCATTGCCTTGAGTCACTTCATGCATAACATGAGCTTTACATTATTATATGATCAAGATTGTGTGAAAGCATGTCACTTCAGAAATTATTCTTGTTATCGTTTTACCTACTCGGGACGAGTAGAACTAAGCTTGGGGATGCTTGATACGTCTCAAACGTATCTATAATTTCTTATGTTCCATGCTTATATTATACCCATTGCTACATGTTTTATATACACTTTATATGGTTTTTATGCATTTCCTGGGACTAACCTATTAACAAGATGCCACAGTGCCAGTTCCCTGTTTTTCTGCTGTTTTTGGTTTCAGAAAAGCTGTTAAGGAAATATTCTCGGAATTGCACGAAACAAAAGCCAATACCCCTATTTTCCCCGGAAGCATCCAGAACACCGAAGAGGATACGGAGGAGGGCCACGAGGCGGCCACACCTGTTGGTGGCGCGGCTCCCTCCTTGGCCGCGCCACCACGTGGTGTGGGCCCCTCGGGGCCCCACCTCCTTCGCCCTTTCGCCTACTTAAACCCCCCGACGGATCAAGACCTAACACCCGAACACTTTTCCAGAAAACATTACGGAGCCGCCGCCGCCGTCAACCCTAGTTCGGGAGGGTTCAGAAGCTCTTCCCGGCACCCTGCCGGAGAGGGGAATCATCACCGGAGGGCTCTACATCACCATGCCCGCCTCCGGACTGATGCGTAGCTAGATGGTTGTCTTCTCGTATTATGCCATCATGTTTAGATCTTGTGAGCTGCCTATCATGATCAAGATCATCTTTATGTAATGCTACATGTTGTGTCTGCTGGGATCCGATGAATAATTGAGTACTATGTCATTTCCTTCATTATATATTATGTGAGTGCTTTATTTATGATCTTGCATGCTCTCCGTTACTAGTAGATGCTCTGGCCAAGTAGATGATTGTGACTCCAAGAGGGGGTATTTATGCTCGATAGTGGGTTCATGTCTTCATTTAATCTGGGGGAGTGACATCAACCTCTAAGATTGTGAATGTACAGTTGCTACTAGGGATAAAACAGTAGTTCTTTGTCTAAGGATAATTGTGCTACTTACATTACACACTTTACTTAATGCAATAATCAGTTGCTTGCAACTTAATACTGAAAGGTGTTGCGGATGCTATCCTGAAGGTGGATTATTAGTCATAGATGCAGTTGGATAACGGTCTATGTATCATGTTGTAATGCCCAAATGAATCTCACACTAGACACTATGACTAGTATATGCATCATTATGCAGTTCTTTATTCTGTTAATTGCCCAGCTGTAATTTGTTTACCCTCATGTATGCTATTATTATTTATGGAGAGACACCACTAGTGAACTGTGGACCCCGGTCCTTTTTCTTTACATTAATAATACAACCTACTGCAATCCTGTTCTTTCATTCTCTGCAAACAAACACCATTTTCCACACCATGCGTTTAACCCTTTGTTTACAGCAAGCCAGTGAGATTGACAACCTCACTGTCAAGTTGGGGCAAAATAGTTTGATTGTGTTGTGTGTAGGTTCCACGTTCGTGGTTGACACCGGTAGTGCGCCCTGCCAAGGTCAACCGCAGCAACATTCAGAAGAATCTTCATCTCCTACTGGATTGATAACCTTGGTTTCATAACTGAGGGAAATTTGCTGCTGCACTACTTCACACCTTCCTCTTGGGGTTTCCCAACAACACCACAGCGGTGCATCACTCGCCAACCGAATCAGTTTGTTTTAGCCTTTAGGTGCGCTGTCCTCATCGCTCGAACCAGGCAATGGCTTTTCAAGTCGTGGTGCCCTTGAGCTTTCGGATAGTCCCCTAGGGTTACGTCTAGGGTCTAAACTTCCTCTGGCGGCGCGCCGCCTGAGTTCCACTTTTCTTCGGTGATCGTCGTGTTTCCTGGCTGGTCTCTGGCCAATCCCGACGAGAGCCGCTTCTCCGCCTTCCTGCCTTCCTTGGTGAGGGCCTGCATGGCGGAATCTTTCGTCAGAACTAGACGGGCTGATCAAAGAGGTTAGATGGTTGGGAATTTTAAGAGTTCATACAACCAAAAGCTTTAGCCATGCGGCGTTGTTCAAGCAGATGCGTAATGCATGGGCGTCTGCCCAGGATGTGACTTTCAAAGGCGTAGGCACAAATCTATTTCTGGCGCAGTTTCAATGCTTGGGTGATTGGAACAGGGTTATTGAGGGTGCATGGCTCTTTCGTAACGCTGCGATTGTGCTCGAAGAATATGATGGCTTCACAATTGTAAATGAGTACAAGCTGGACAGAATCCCCGTGTGGGCGCGAGTTAAGAATCTACCAGATGGTATCATGAGGAAGAAAGAGCTTGCTGAAAGAGTAGCAAAGAAAATTGGGGAACCACCAATAAAAGTTGTTGTGAATGAGGGGAGAATTAATCCTGCAAATTATCTGCGGGTACGCGTGTTTGTGGATGTCCGTAAACCGCTAGTCCGATTTTTTCCTATGACAATTAAGGAGAAGAAGAGGTACCCTATTATATATGAGAAGCTCCCAGATTTTTGTTATTTTTGCGGCTGCATAGGACATGTTGTGGATGAGTGTGGTGACGGTGTTCATGATGAAAGTACTTGGGGCTGGGGTGATTGGATGCTTTGGCCATTTGAACTAGCTCAACAACGTTCAGGGGTTGGCCGTGGAGGTAGTAGAGGAGGCTGTGGAGGAAGAGGAAGGGGTATGCCTCCTGGTGACCCGAACTCGTATGAGGAAGAAGATATGGATGTGGAACAAAATCAAATTACTGAGATTGATAATCGGGCGTAGGATCCAAGGAAGAGATTAGTAGACAGTGACGGTAACATCAATACAAATGCACCGAAAGAGGTACCGTCAGGGGTAGCGGAGAAAATTCTACAGATTGAGAATTCTGCGAGCTGTGTGGAGAAACAACTGGTAACTACGCCGCAAAAATATCAAGACTTGAAAAGAAGGAAAACTAGGGAGGAGGGAGAAATATCGGACAATTTGATAGGATCGGCGGCCTCCTTCGAGGAGGACCGCCGGGATCAATGATTATCTCAGAATGGAACTGCCAGGGAATGAATACTTCCCGGGCAGTTCTAGCGCTTCTGGATGTCCAGAGGCAAATAAAGCCGAATGTCATGTTTCTGTCTGAATCACATTTGTCGAAAGCTAAGGCAGAAAAATTGATGCGCAAGTTGAAGTTTGATAGGTTAATTGTTCATGAGAGTGATGGACGGAGTGGTGGTTTGGTTCTTTTGTGGAAAAAAGAAATAAAGATTGTGGAAAAAAGAGTAGAAAAGAACTTTATTGATGTGGTGGTGGAAGGAGAACAACATTGGCGATTGACAGGCTTTTACGGTGAACCAAACTGGGCCAATAAACATAAATCTTGGGAGTATATCAGAGATCTTCATGCAAACCTTAATATGCCGTGGTTACTTCTAGGGGATTTCAATGAAATTTTATTTTCTTGGGAAAAGGAGGGGGGCGTGCCCAGATCCCCCCGGCGGATGAAAGATTTCCAGGATTGTCTTTCTGATTGTGGCTTAGAGGATCTTGGTTACACAGGTGATATTTTTACTTGGCAACGGGGGAAATTGAGGGAAAGATTAGACCGTGCGGTAGCCAATGCCGCGTGGAATAATATGTTCCCTCTAAGCAAAGTAGTCAATGAAGGGATGACTAAGAGTGATCATCGTCCGGTCACCGTGAATACCGAATTCCTGGCAAATACACATGTGTTGAACCCTGGAGTTAAAAGATTCGAAGCAAGATGGCTGCAAGAGGAGACTGTTGATCTCATTGTCCAAAATGCGTGGGCTAGGGCAGCAGCAAGAGGTATCGGACCATCTTTTTTGCAAAAAACGGCCGAGGTCCATGCAGAATTGCATGCATGGGACCGACGTGAATTAAAAGGACCGAGACGTCGGATTGACGTTCTGAAGAAGGAGCTAGAAGATCTCAGGAGAGGGCCGTTATCGGATGAATCTATAGCTGATAAAAAAGAGATCTCTTTGAAAATTGAGTTGTTGCTGGAACAGGAAGAACTTCATTGGTTGCAACGCGGGCGTGCGAACTGGTTACGTCAAGGGGATAGAAATACTATCTTCTTCCATAATTTTGCAAGTGCAAGAAAAAAGAAGAATACGATCAAATATCTTATTGATGATTCCGGAGATAAATGGGAAGATCATGAAGGTATGAGTAATCTTATAAAATTCTATTTCGAAGGCCTATTTACCTCTGAAGTGCAGGAACCATCTGAAGTTGTGCTTGATAAAGTTCCTACAAAAGTGACAAATGAAATGAACCGTAGACTGGTTCGGGCTTTTACTGCAGAGGATGTTAGAAAAGCTTTGTTCCAAAATTGGTGACCTCAAGGCGCCCGGACCTGATGGACTACACGTAGTTTTTTATAAGAGATATTGGGCTATGCTTGGTGATGATCTGACTCGTGAGGTTTTACAAGCTGTGAATACGGGTGTCATACCGGAGGGGTGGAATGGTACCGTCGTGGTGCTAATTCCAAAAGTGGAGAATGCGGAGCAAATATCACAACTCCGCCCAATCAGCTTATGTAATGTGGTTTATAAAGTAATCTAAAAAATGTTGGCAAATAGGCTTAAACTTATCCTACCGGAGATCATCAGCCAACACCAAAGTGCGTTTGTTCCAGGCCGTTTGATCACGGATAATATTCTCATTGCTTACGAGAGTGTTCATACAATAAAGAAGAAGAAGGGGAAGACAGGTTTGTGTGCTGTGAAGCTTGACATGCACAAAGCATATGATAGAGTTGAATGGTGCTTTTTGGAAAAAAAATGATGATTAGATTGGGGTTCGACTTACTGTGGGTGAAAATGATTATGGCTTGTGTTACATCAGTCCGATATCGAGTTCGCTTCAATTCAAATGAGACGGATATGTTCACACCCACGAGAGGAATTCGGCAAGGTGATCCGCTGTCAACCTACCTCTTTTTAATTTGTGCGGAAGGTCTCTCTAATCTGATTTCACATGCCGAATCCTCTAATGCCTTGAATGGAGTTAAGGTTTGTCGAGAAGCTCTGACTGTTTCACATTTACTGTTTGCGGATGACTCGCTTATTCTGATGACGGCGGATGGTAACAATGCAAGAGCACTAAAACATATTCTTGATTCTTATTGTGCAAGTTCTGGCCAACTTGTAAGTGCAAGCAAATGCAGTATTTTCTTTAGCCCAAATACTATAGTTGACAGGAGAGTGGAGGTGTGTGAAATTCTTGATATTTGGACTGAATCTTTAAATGACAAGTACCTTGGCTTGCCAGCAATGGTGGGGGTTGATAGGAGTGATTGTTTCAAGTACCTAGTCGAGAGAGTGCTGGCTTTAATCAGTGTTTGGAAGGAGAAAATGCTATCTATTGGAGGTAAAGAGCTTTTAATTAAGGCGGTTGCTCAAGCTATACCGGTTTTTGCGATGACTGTATTCAATATCCCAAAGAAAATCATGAAGGGAATTACTGATGCTATTTCGCAATTATAGTGGGGTGATGATGATGACCGTAAGAAAATGCATTGGCCGGCTTGGTGGAAATTATGTATCCCAAAAGAGAGAGGAGGTATGGGTTTTAGAGATCTCCACACTTTTAACACTGCAATGTTGGCAAAACAATGTTGGAGGCTTATGGAAGACCCAGACTCGCTTTGTGCTAGAGTTTTGCGAGCAAGATACTACCCGGAGGGGAACCTCCTAAATGCAAAATTAAAGAGTGGTAGCTCGTTTACTTGGCAAAGTATTATATATGGTGTTCAATGCTTGAATCGTGGTAGTATTTGGAAAGTGGGAACAGGAGACCAACTAGATATCTGGAATGATACGTGGATCCCAACTACCCCTAACAGAAAGATCTATACGCCTCGGGGAAGAATTATGTTGAATAAGGTTTCGGACTTGATAAACCCTGGTACGGGTTCCTGGGATGAAGAATTAATAAGAGAAAACTTTTGGAGTATTGATGCAATTTTGGAAATTCCTTTATCACCTTTGGGTATGCAGGATTTTGTTGCATGGCACTATACAAAAACTGGACTCTTCACGGTGCGTTCGGCATATCATTTGGAGTGGGAGTACCAATTCGGTAGACACAACCCAAATGCTATGGATATTGGAGGATCGCAAGGCAGTCAAGTATGGAAAAAATTGTGGGGACTGAGAATACCAGCTAAGATCAAAATTTTTGGTTGGAGGACATTACATGGTCTAATTCCGTGCCTCGGTGTTCTGGCAAATAGGCATATATCTACTAGTAGTCAATGCCCAATTTGCAATATTGGGTGCGAGGATATTTTACATACTCTGTTCACATGTCCGCGTGCTAATCAAATCTGGCAAGGTCTGGAAATCATGGATAAGATAAATGAAGCTATGTTGGACCGTTCGGGTTCAATAGTTTTAGAGCACATGATTTTAAACTTTGGGCAAAACATGTCAAAGACTGGAGTGGATTTACCGGAACTAATACTTACAGGTGCTTGGTATATATGGTGGGAGAGGAGACAGTTCACTCATGGCGAAGATCTCCAACCAATTCACCGAAGTGCTATGTCCATTGGAGTCCTAGCAACTAATTACTGGAGAGCTGCAAAGAATCCAGTAGTGCGGAAAAAAGAAGCTTGGACTAGGCCACCGGAAGGTATAATCAAAATTAATGTTGATGCTGCTTATGATATGGATCAGGGTCGTGGAAGTATGGGAGTTATAGCCCGGGACACTAATGGAAAATTCGTGGATGCAAGTTGTAAAGAGATACACTTTGTGACTGACCCCCTTATGGCGGAAGCTTACGCTGTTCGTGAAGGCCTGAGTGTTGCTCAATATATTGGGTGTAACAAATTCATCATACAATCAGATAATTCTCAGGTGATTGAGACTATGAATGAGGGGGGTTTCTCTGCTACTTCCTCAGCAGCTATCTTTGATGATTGCAGGTTACTGGCTACGGGTTTTAGAGATATTACATTTGAACATTGTAATAGAGAAGCCAATGTGGTGGCTCATGATTTGGCTAGGTATAGTTTTGATTCTTGTTTAGATCATTTTTGGGATGATGATCCCCCTAGCTTTATTTTGCCCAAGCTTGTAAACGATGTAACTGTGTTTATCTGAGGCAGCAAGTTTGTTGACGCACTCTTTTCCTTAACAGGGTACCTACGGAGACTGGAAGGTTTTTAATGAGTCGGGCTTGCGGACCTAATATAGTGTGGTGGAAAATTCAAAAAAAAGAGAGCCGTGGTGCCCTTGAAAACAAATAGGTAGTACCGGAGTAGACAGAAACTGGGGATGGCTCGTCGATCTTGCCCACTAATGATTTGATTTTGACAATGGAGTTGAACACGGAAACCACCACTCTCAAAACGTCAAGTTCTGAATCCATCTGCCCCTTTCTAATGCCAAGTGCATGCGGTTACAGAATTGAATAGTTGAAACTTTGTGAGATCTAGAACACTTGTTTATAATGCACAAGCAGGGGAGCTTAATTAGGAGGTTGGTAGATGAATATTCACATGCAAGTGGAGCCTTACCACCATCCAGAAACTAAAGCACACGCGATACTGTTTGAAGTTCAGCTTTTCTGGTTAAGGTTTGTGCTTGACGAAACAGCCTCGTATTATTCTGTCATACAGCTAACGAGAGCGGTGTGCACAAATTGTAAATTACACCACACCATCACAAGCTTCTGCTTCCTCGCCATTAGCCAACATAAATAAACTCATGATCAGAAGCTTCTGCGGTACCACGACAATGCCGCCACAACGCCACCTAAACTGAAACGTGGTCCGCATGACAGGACAGCTTAACAACCTGAAAAAGAAGATGTTGTCGTAACCAGCAGAGCTACAGGCCGGGGAGTCTCCTGGCAACTCAGTTTTATGAAAGAACGCATGACACAGATACTGGAAGCAGCAAATGTACAACTTTTGGAAAAAAAAAGAAAATGTAAAACTGATGCTTTATTCTCATTCATCTGTCACCTATCTACAGACACAGACTTAAGCATAACTAAGACACATTTTGCCTTCAAAAAAGAAAGAAGAAGAAAGACTTGTGATACATCTAAACATATAGCCTGATAGAAACTTAGGAGTTACACTTTCAGATAGCTCAGAGATAAATAAAACAACAAACATATGAAGATAATACATGACCCCTTTTTGCATGAAATTTGGCATGATCGCCATGTAGTAGGCCGTAGGGTTACGGCAGCTTGCTCGATCGTCACATCACATGACGATCTCGGGCTTGAGTATGCTGGACTTGATCTCCTTGTGGGGGAGCACGACGCCTCCGTTGCTATAGACCTCGTCGCAGACGTGCACGTCCTCCCCGAGGATGGTCATGTTCTCCACTCGCGCCCACTTTCCGACGGTGCAGTGCCACCCGACAATGCTGCCGGAGATGCACGCGTGCTGCTTCACCCGGGCTCCCCTCATCACCGTGCACCTGGAGAGCCTCACCCCGGCCTCCACTACGCATCCGGGGCCGATGGCCACGTCCGGCCCGATCAGGCACCCTTCCCCGATCGTGGCCGTCTCGTCGACCAGCACGTTGCCCAGGATGTGCGTGCCGGACGCAAGCTTTGTCGGCGCCTTCTTCCTTAGGGAATCCAGGTAGAGCCTCAGCCCCGTGATGTAGTCCCTGGGTTGCCCAATGTCCATCCAGAACCCCGGCAGCACCATGGCGTACAGGCCCTTGTCGGCCGCGATCCGCGGGAACACCTCCTTCTCGATGGACGTGGGTTTCAGCTCAATGCGGTCCAGGACGGAAGGGCTCAGGAGATAGATGCCGGCATTGATCTTGTTGCCCACGAACACCTTGGGCTTCTCTACGAAGCGCTCCACCTTCCCGGTTGCCTCCTCCGTCACCACCACACCGTACTTGGAGGGCTCGTCCACCTATCAGTTATTTAATCAGCCACATTTCTCAGTATACTCATCATATGGATGGACGCTAATTCTGATCAGTGTTCCTACTCGGTTAATCATGCATACCTTGGTGACCATGATGGTGGCCTCACCACCATGGGACTTATGGAACTCGATGAGCTCTGCAAATGGGTACTCGCTGATCACGTCGCTGTTGAGGACGAAGAAAGGCTCGCCAGATCCGTCCTCGAGCTTGTCACGGGCCAGGGCCAGCGGCCCAGCTGTTCCCATTGGCTCTGTCTCCTGGGAGCAGGTGATCTTGATGCCAAGTTTGCTCTCGAAGTCCTTGAGAAAGTTGAGCATCACCTGCAATTTGACCAAAGAAAAACAGGAGGCAGCAGTTCAGTATACTGACGAAAGAACAGTGTTCGAAGGCAGCGCATGCCAAGCTATGTGTCAGTTACCTCTGGCTGGTAATTGATAGCCAGGATTACTTCTGTAACTCCCACATCTTTCAGAGCCTCGATCTGTTGAAAAAAGCATTATAAAAAGAAAATATATTAATAAGAACATCCGCTGAACAACTAAGTGTCAACGACAACAACCTGATGCCCGAAACAGATGTGATATACTCAGGACAGGGGAAACGTCAATTACTGGTTACTAAATTTCAAACCCATCCCTTTTGTTTCTATTGTCAAAATTATTTGAGACAATGATGGTGATACATACAGGTCGAGACTATTGTTGTGAAGAATCTATTCACATGGATCCACCTACTAGCAAATAATCGACTGATGAGTGGCTTACATAAACAAATTACATGGCAGATTATGACAGCTAGACAAATAATCAGCTGATTGAACGTACATGATACTGCAATTAATTTATTAAATTTTCATTTATTCCCCCCAAAAATTACTGCCGTGCAACTGTAGTACTGAATAAATGAAGCACATTGATAGGAAATACAGCTGGAAATAATTTGTGCTGACCTGGTGCAGGATCATGGGCTTGTTGGCGAAATCGACGAGCGGCTTGGGCACGCTGAGCGTCAATGGCCTCAGGCGAGTGCCGAATCCTCCCACGAGAATGAGGGCCTTCATGGTCACAATCCTCCTAACTCAACCTCCTCGACCCTGTAAAAAAGCAGCAAGCAACAAGAGAACAAGAATGAGATAATCTGATCCATAACTTGTGGTCACGGAGGGTCTGAGGCTACATTTCAGACTTCAGAACAAGACACCAAGAATGCAAGCACCCCACTCTGTCCTGCCTACACGGCAACACAGATGCCATGTGTCCCAAGCTGACAGCGTCCATCCGTTCGGCAGAGGCAACGTGAGTTTGCTCGGGCAATTCAAGGAGCAAGAACGTAGTACGCACAGAAAGCAAAACAGCAGCAGCACTGGTTTGGAGGCAATTGGGTCACAAGGACAACCTGATCCTTGAAACACCGGTTGCAGTCAGAGCCTCGGTTTGGGACACTGGATTGTATTCATTCAGATTTAAGGCAGCAGCCGATTGTGCTTTATAGTGTCTGGTGGTAGGTGGTGAACGCAGGCGGATGGAGGAGATAGATCAGGTGTCATGTCAGCAGAGGTGGCACTGCTCCTCTTAAGCCTAATCCGTCCATCTATCTTATCTACCTATGCATGGAGTGGTGTCGTGTTGTTTCCACCCAAAAACAAACCCAATAATGATACTAGATCTCCAGCCAGAGCAGCCCGTCCAGCAGTATAGAGCACAAAAAGAGCTGACCTTTTCTTTTTGTGATCTTCTTGGTTCCTTCGCCTACAACTTCCTGTATTTTATTTTTGGCCTGTTGGTTACAGGCTGGATCCAAGAGCGAGAGCGAGATGAGATGATGAAATGGTCTCGCACCTACCTAACCCCGCACGTAAGAGAACAAGGGAACATAACAAAGCTGGAGTAATGAACAATTGTGGTTTGCTCGCTGCAGATCTGGCCCCCTGATCCTATGACGCAATGACCACCAGACCAAGGGAGTAACTCTAATGGCGGAGGTAGGTGGCGATTGGCAATACAAACAAAATGTTGAAACGCCTCGCGACGAAATTAACAGAGCAGAAACTAACCACAGAACCAAGAGGATGAGGATCGATCAGCCTGGCGCTGCGTGGTGTGCGGACGTACCTTGACGCGAAGGCGGCCGGCCGGCGGAGCAGCTAGCAGACGGGACGACGCCGCTGAATCCTCCCGAGCCGAGCCCCGTCAATGGCTGGCGCCGAGGAGAAGAATTGGGGGAGGAGAAGTCAGACGGGGAAAAAACGTCGGCTGGTGAGTCGCAGGATCGCTGCCAACGACGCGGCGTTGGTTTTATACTGGCTTCCCTCTCTGTCTCTGCCCCCCCCTCCCGTCTCCGCCTGCTGCGCGCGATTAATCTACTAATTTGACACTGGCTTCCACCCTAATAAACCTCTGCAACCTTTTTCCCTTCTCTTCTAATCTGCTTCTCCCGTCTTCCCCTTTTTGTTTCTTCTGGCAATGATTTGCTGTCCCGAGCTAATCCCCACCCGCCGACCCATGATGGAATAACGGGCCGGCCCGGGCCGCTAGTTTATCCCGGAGTTTATGACCTGTGGGCCATGTATTAGCTTCTCCTTTGATAAGTTTTCAGTCAGTACAAATTGTTCCTGTATTTGGAGCATCTCTAACAGATACCGGATAATCTCGTATCGAAAAATTGATATCCAATTGAATCAGAAAAAAATACTATTACAAAATTTTGCTCTCACAGGACACATAGTTGAAAAAGACCTCTAAAACGTACTGGACCCACAAGTCAGCACTCTTTTCAGTTTCTTTTCACATTTTCCTCTTCTTCCTCCGTCTCCCTCTCCGCCGCCCCCAGTCGCCTTGTCTCGTCCCCTGCCCCTGTCCTCACCGGGGCCGGCCTTGCCATGTCCACGCCCACGCCCACGTCGACCCCGTAATGGCCGCGTCGGAGCCCGCCACACCCACGCTGGCCCCGTCCCTGCCCTCGAGGACCGCTGCGCCCACGCCCGACAGAGCCTGCCCGACATGGCCACGCCATCGGTCTGCCTTTCGGTCGATCTAGTGACGGCCGACCTATGCACGGTCTCATCGGCCTGCCAACGTTGAGGATTTGGCCAGATTCCAGCGCCGCCGCCCCGTCGACAGCTAGTCTGAAATTTTCCTCCCACCAATTGCTCAATGTCGCTCGCGTTTAAACGAAAATACTCTCCGAAACTAAAGACATAGAGTACAGGGAGTAAATATCCTGCAGCCCGATAGATTTTTCGGTACGGGGCTCTTAGAAGCACGTTCATCAGGTACAGATCCAACTCTATTAGTCAGTCAACCACTCAAAGTGTAATAGTTTTTTTTAACGAGTTTAGTTAATTTTGTTTTGAAAGGAGTAAAGTGTAATGGTACGGATGACTGATTAGTCATCGAAGGTGACGATGGTAGTTAGGCGCGTTGAGGCGGATGGCACATTGTATTGGAAGAAATACTCCCACGACGAGGCGGCGACCACTCTTAGTTAAGCCAGATAGAGACTGGCTCAACAGTTCTCTCTGGCGGCTCATAATTAGCGTGTTTAGGTGGCCTCAACTGCTTTCCGGCCATGATTGTCGGCGGCACGCCACGCTGCCTCGCGGAGGTATGTACCTGGCACATGCCAGAATTAATTTCTTTTTCTTCTTCTTCTTCTTTTATTGAGGGTGAGGGAGAGATGGTATACGAACAAGATGGCGAGTAGGTCATGCATAACCATGGAATTAGCCAAACGCAGGAATAGATCGTTCTTGCCACGGTTTCCTAGGTCAACCAACGGGCAGCGTACGACTATGGCAAGATTACATTGAGTTTTCGTTCTGGCCTTTGACTCGGCAGCGTCTTCCATGTCACGCATTCGTTGCATGCCACTTCGACATGTGCGTTGGAAGCGATCCTGCACATGAGCCCAAAAGGACTTGTTAAAACCCAAAGTCTTGTCGTGCCGCAAATAGCGTATGCCTTTGAGTGGGAGAACGGTAGGAAATTGGTTCTAAATCACACAACCAGAGTCACCTTTGGCTTTAAGTGCTACACACAGAACAGATCAAAAAATTCCGAAGTATGCATCAGCCGCTCCGGTCGTCCTTGGGCATCGTGGGCGAAACGCTAGCCATGGTCGCCCCTCACTAATGGAAATCGGGGCTCTATTCCCGGTTTCAGAGACCCTCTAGTCCCGGTTAGGCAACCGGGACTATCAAAGCGGGACTAGAACCCTCTTTGGTGTCGGCTCCTTACAAACCGGGACCAGAGGCCCCCCCAATTAGGGCCTCCCACGTGGCCACGACAGAGCCCGCGGGGTTGAACCCTTTAGTCCCGGTTCGTAACACGAATCGGGACTAAGTTTTTCCTTTTTTTTTTTTTCGACCAACCTTCAGGATTTAGGGTTTTAGGAAGGGGTAGGGGTAGGGGTTTCGGATGGTATCACGTCGATGCGCCAAAAACTCGTTATGATATATATATAAAAATTACTATATGAAGCTAGATGATTACATATATACAAGTTACATGAAGATTATGTTGGTAACACATACACAATTAAGTACGTAATACATGAAGATGATGATTGTCGTGGGATTGTCACGATAGATGTTTCCGGGTGGAAACTTGAGTACTGGGACATATCGACTTCTAACATCGGGAGCTTGTCTAGCGTGGCGTGGGTAAACAAGGGATTATCCAGGTTCGGCACCTCTTCTTAAGGTAAAGACCTACTCCTGCTTTGCTTTATTGATATGGGGTTTCGAGAACTCGGCGGCTTAGCTTCCGGGTCTCGATTACAATCTCTGGAACTAGGTATTGCTGGGCCTTTCGACTTATCCCTCTAGGAACCAGGAGACCCCCTTATATAGGCTGGGAGTCTTGCTGGATGTACAATCGGGGGTCCGGGTTACAATCGTACCCGGACTCTACTCTAAGTCCACTAAGTCTTCGCCTTCCTTATCTGGACTCCGTCTTGTACTTGGTCTCCAGTCTTCTGAATCCTTCTTAGCTTTTGGGCCAAGACACACGTCGCACACCGGCTTACGTGGGACCCGGCCCATCTCTTTACGTCTGATCCGGCCCAGGCTTCTACCCGGCCGGCTTGTCTTCTAGGTCGGTGGGCCTACCGGGTTATGATCCCCCAACAGTAGCCCCCAGGATAACTTGGACACCAGAATTGACTTGCTTCGCCTTTGCACTCTTGGGCATATTCTTGGGGAAACCGTCATTTCTTTTGGCCGGGTTATCATCTGAAAAACAATAAACAACTTATTAAACAAGCAGGCTCTCGGGTATCAGTTTGGCCGGCTCTTGTTGGCGGCCCGTTCATAACCCGACCATCACTTGTTGACTTTCATTTCTCTAAGACTTTGACTTTTTTTTCTTTCTTTAATCTTTTTCTCCGCCGTCGGTTGATGACCCACAAGTATAGGGGGTGTATCGTAGTACTTTCGATAAATAAGAGTGTCGAACCCAACGAGGAACAGAAGGTGCTGACAAGCAGTTTTGATGAGTATTTCACTGTAAACAATAGCAGACAAGCTTTTAGAAGTTTTTGATAATGCAGATAAATAAAGTGCGAGTAAATAGAGCGCGGCAATAATAATTGCAGCGAGTGGCCCAATCCTTTTTAGAGCAAAGGACAAGCCGGTTTGTTTACTTATGATGACCAAACGTTCCTAAGGACACACGGGGTTTATGTCGCTTTCGCTTCATATAGATGATTAATCTTTAGTGTTTCGATAAGTGTTGTGTGGGTGAACCTATGCTAATGCACCGCCCTTCCTAGGACTAATACATACTTGTGATTATACCCCTTGCAAGCATCCGCAAATACAAGAAAGTAATTAAGATAAATCTAACCACAGCCTTAAACTCTGAGATCCTACCATCCCTCATGCATCGAGATACCAACGGGGGTTTAGGTTTCTGTCACTCCGGCAACCCCACAATTAATATTCGAATACACAATGCATTCCCCTAGGCCCATAAAGGTGAAGTGTCATGTAGTCGACGTTCACATGACACCACTAGAAGAATAGCACCACAACTTAAATATAAAATCATTAAATATTACTCAACATAGTTCACTACTAACATCTAGACTTGTCCCATGTACTCAAGAACTAAACGAACTACTCACAACACATCATGTGGATCATGATCAGAGATGATATAATGATGGGTAACAATCTGAACATAAACCTTAATTCAACGGTTCCACCCAATAGCATCAATAACAATAGTAATCAACACCAGGAGAGTTTCCCCTATCAAATGCACAAGATTCAGCCCTAGATGTTACAACGGGAACGGAGTGGAACGATGGAGATGACGGTGTCGGCGGTGGAGATGGTGGTGATGATGATCCCGATGAAGTGCAGCTCGATGACGGTGACGATGGCGATGATTTCCCCCCTCCTGGAAGGGATTTCCTCGGCAGCTTTTCAGCCTGCCGGAGAGCTTTTCTCTCTCGGTGGTTTCCGCCTCGTGGAGGCGGTGGCTCTATTTCTGGTTAATCCCCTCAGTCTTAGGTTTTCGGGGGCTTCAAGTACGCGAAAGGGCATTGCCAGAGGTGGGCCAGAGCGGCGCCATCAGGTGCTGGCGCGGCAGCATTGGGAGCCGCGCCAGGACCTGAGGTGGGCCCCCTGTGGCCCATCTGGTCCCCCCCTTTTGGCTCCCTTCGTCATCTGGAAAAATAGGACCTTGGGTATTCTTCATTTTGTTTTCTGAGCTTTACAAATAATGTATCTTGACGGTGCTTTTTCCAGCAGAATTCAGCCTCCGGTGGTTCATCCTCCAATAATCATCAAACATACAAAATAGATGAAATAACATAAGTATCATCTCCAAATATGAAATATATCAATGAATAACAATAAATTATGATATAAAATAGTGATGCAAAATGGACGTATCAACTCCCCCCAAGCTTAGACCTCGCTTGTCCCCAAGCGAAAGCTGAACTGAGTAAACATGACCACAGGTTTATGGAGTGAAGTGTCGATAAACAATATATGGACAAGAAGCATCACATCTATTAATACACAAGTCATCTTAGATAATAACTTCATTCATATAACTCAGCTTGTAACAAGTAAAAGCAAATCACAGTAAGGTGCACAGAGAAAACCATAGTTGGTGTTGGCAAACTTCGTTCTTGGTCAGAGAACAATGAACATATTGAGCTTACTCTACAAAACAGCCCTCTTAAGTAGTTGCTAACTCCCAAGGTCATATTTATTTGATAACAACAATGTGTTAAACAAGGAAGAATAAAAGACATGATTAACAATACAAATGTATAAATGGTTGAATCACAATCAACTCAAATGCTTGCTTAAGATAGAAGGAGATAGGTTTACTGACTCAACATAAAGTAAAAGATATGCACTTCGCAGAGGGAAGTAGAGATACAAGCATGTGCTAGAGATTTTAGTTTTATAGGTTTTGAAATCATATAGAGAGCATCAAAGTAAGTTTTTGAGCGGTGTTTGTCGTTGTCAACGAATGGTAATAGAGTTCTTGTTATCTTCCATACTAAGCAAGTTGAGAGCGGTTCCGATTATTTAGTAACAAACATTTATAATATGCACTTATATAACTTGACACTCCTCCCAACCTTTGCTTTCACAAGCCATGGCTAACCGAATCCTCGGGTGCCCACCAATCAATCTCAATCCATGGAGGAGTGTCTATTTTTAACTTTCTCAACCTTTTTGATATTATAGTAGTCTAACCAGCTCTTTGCAATATTAGTGACGAGCAGATGGAGCATGCAAGTCAAGGGTTACTTAATTAGCATGGAAGATAACAAACTCAACTATTATTTCCTCATGAGCTAATAAACATTGACACAAATAAAGGATAGTAGTTTTGAATAAAGGTAGCACATGAAGTATTTACTTGGAGTGGCGCAAAATACCACATAGTAGGTAGGTATGGTGGTCACAAGTGACAAGGGTTTGGCTGAAGGTTTGGATGTATGAGAAGCATTCCCTCTCGATACGGGTCTTTGGCTAGCAAGGTTGGGTAGCAAGCATAAGAGTTGAAGGATACAAACAAACATACATGTAGTAAAGATCAATCATGCAATTCTTACTTGGAAGCACAAACAATTTTAAATTGTAAATACTAAACTTATTAGCTACAAGTGAGAAAGATCATTGAATAATATGTCTACATGTAGTTCCTTTTTCTCCCCAGTCTCAAAGTATTGTAGCTACTGACCAATGCTAAGTTTGCCAAAACCAAAAGATTTACTATATGTTCCCAAAGTGATGCAAATACTAATAACAAGATCAATCATATATGATAGAAATTGCAAGCTAAAATAAGGTGTGCAGAAAGTAAATGATAACACTTCTCACTAATATTCTATAACAGCAACTCACACCAAGGGATACATAGATAGATAACCAACTAAAAGAGAGATACTTCCACATTGCAAACCATCATATAAGATAACTTCCCTACTCATGATATGACACTACTAAAAGGTAAAAGATAAAAAATAATGGTGTGATACCGCGGCACTCCCCCCAAGCTTGGAACAAGCCAAGGGAGATGCCAATACCGATGACGAATTACTCCTTCGGTGGTGATGGTGGATGATCCTTAATAAGCTTAATAACCAACTCTTTCAATTCATCAATACTGTGGGTGAGGTTGCGAATCATCTCGGTGTTGCTCTCAATGCGGTTCATGAATATGTCAACCTGTGAATCCCAGCTTTTGGAGTTGTTTCCCCATCCTTCATCAGACTTGGGACCCTCTTTTCCTGCATTGTTAGAACGATGCATATTCCAAGGGTTTGGCCGCTTCACCTCAGGAAGTCTTTCAATTTGATCCAAATAGATTAAGTTATGGAAAGGGTTGTTGGTACTCGGGGAAGATGTCCTTGGAGCTAGAAGACGGCGTGGAACTCTCCCTCCGGTGCTCATCCGCGCGTTCATCCTGTGGTTGGAGGGGTTCGCCACCACTCCAATGCTTGCAACGGTGGTGCGAGGGTTTCCACGCGGGTCTTCCTCCACCTCTTCTCCCTCTTCACCCTTTATCTCCCATTCAAGCTTGGAACCTTGGAGATCATCCTCCGAAAGCTTCTTGTCCTTGTCGTTGGCGGAGAACATGGTGCTTCTAAAACTCAAAGTATTCTCTGGACAGAAACAACTCGAAACAAAAAAACGTCGAAAACACGATATACGGACCTCGGGGGTCTCGGGAGATTATATAGCAAAAATACGTGCAACAAAAGGAAGGCAACATGGCGAAATCGAGTAGGAGACGGACTCCGAGGCGCCGTCCTCATGTGCAGGCGCGGCCAGGATGGGGCTCATGCCAGCACCTGATGGCGGTGCCTCGGGCACCGGCTCGTGCTCGTTTTGGTCTTGTATTTTTCCATATTTTCTAAAAATCAATATTCTATATTCCAAAATTAAATTCGCGAACTTTTTCTTAACGAAACTGTACCTTTTCGAATTCAGCCTCTTCAGACTCAGAAATATGTTCTTTAATAAAAGCTTCCGGAGTAATTGCTTGAATAATATCAACATCTTCATTATAAGAATCTCCAGAAATATAATGCTTAAGCCTTTGTGCATTTACCACTTGTGTAGAGTCATCTTTAAGTGAAGCAATTTTTATTGCTCCAGAACGAAACACTTCCACGATAACATATGGTCCTTCCCACTTGGAGAGTAATTTCCCTGCAAAGAATCTAAGACGAGAGCTATACAATAGAACTTTCTCACCAACATGAAACTCTCTCTTAAGGATTCTCCTATCATGCCATTTCTTAACTTTTTCTTTAAAGAGTTTAGCATTTTCATAGGCCTCACTTCTCCATTCATCTAAAGAACTCAAATCAAGTAATCTTTTCTCACCGGCAAGTTTACAATCTCTATTTAGTTCTCTCACTGCCCAATAAGCTTTGTGTTCTAATTCCAAAGGCAAGTGACAAGCTTTTCCATAGACCATTTTATAAGGAGACATACCCATAGGATTTTTATAAGCAGTTCTATAAGCCCATAATGCATCATTTAATTTACTAGCCAAATTCTTCCTCGTTCTATTAACAGTCTTTTGCAAGATAGATTTAATTTCTCTATTTGATAATTCTACTTGCCCACTAGTTTGAGGATGATAAGCTGAAGCAATTCTATGATTAACACCATATTTAGCAAGAACTTTTCTAAAACCACCATGAATAAAATGAGAACCTCCATCAGTCATGAGATATCTAGGAACACCAAACCTAGGGAAAATAATATCTTGAAGCATTTTTAATGATGTCTCACCATCAGCACTTTTAGTAGGTATAGCTTCTACCCATTTAGTAACATAATCAACAGCAACAAGTATATGAGTATAACCTTCTGAAGGAGGGAAAGGACCCATAAAGTCAAATCCCCAACAATCAAATGGTTCAATAACAAGAGAATAATTCATAGGCATTTCATTACGTCTAGAGATATTACCAACTCTTTGACATTCATCACAAGATAAAATAAACTTTCTTGCATATTTAAAGAGAGTAAGCCAATAAAAACCTGATTGTAGAACCTTTTGTGCAGTTCTATCTCCAGCGTGATTTCCTCCATAAGCACTACTATGGCATTTTCTCAATATCTCTTTTTGTTCATACTCCGGAACACATCTTCGCATAATACCATCCACTCCTTCTTTATATAAGTGTGGGTCATCCCAAAAATAATGCCTCAAGTCATAAAAGAATTTTCTTCTTTGTTGAGCTGAAAAGGTTGGAGGCAAATACTTCGAAACAATAAAGTTAGCATAATCAGCAAAGGACTGTCTCGTGAACTCACCCTTATTGCTGCCAATTGTTCATTTGGAAAACTATCGTCAATAGGAATAGGATCATATGCAATATTTTCCAATCTAGACAGATTATCAGCAACAGGATTTTCAGCACCTTTCCTATCTACAATATGCAAATCAAATTCTTGCAAAAGTAATACCCATCTAATAAGCCTAGGCTTTGCATCTTTCTTTTCCATAAGGTGTCTAATTGCAGCATGATCAGTATGAATAATAACTTTAGAATCAACAATATATTGTCTAAATTTATCACAAGCAAAAACAACAGCTAGAAATTCTTTTTCAGTTGTAGCATAATTCTTTTGAGCAGAATCAAGAGTCTTACTAGTATAATGAATAACATTTAACTTCTTATCTATTCTTTGTCCAAGAACAGCACCAACAGCAAAATCACTAGCATCACACATAATTTCAAATGGTAAATTCCAATCAGGTGGTTGAACAATAGGAACAGTTATTAAAGCCTTCTTAAGAGTTTCAAAAGCTTCCTTACAATCATCATCAAAAACAAATGGTACATCTTTTTGCAAGAGATTAGTATGAGGCTTTGATACCTTAGCAAAATCTTTAATAAACCTTCTATAGAAACCAGCATGACCAAGAATACTACGAATACCTTTAACATCTCTGGGGAAAGGCATTTTCTCAATTGCCTCCACTTTGGCTCTATCAACTTCAATACCTCTTTCAGAAATTTTATGTCCAAGAACAATTCCTTCATTAACCATAAAGTGACATTTCTCCCAATTAAGAACAAGATTAGTTTCTTCACATCTCTGCAAAACTTTATCAAGATTGTGCAAGCAATTATCAAAAGAAGTACCATAGACGGAGAAATCGTCCATGAACACCTCCACAATTTCCTCACAAAAGCCATGAAAGATAGCAGACATGCATCTTTGAAAAGTAGCAGGAGCATTACATAAACCAAAAGGCATACGTCTATAAGCATAAGTACCATAAGGACAAGTAAATGTGGTTTTCTCTTGATCTTGAGTTTTAACAGCAATTTGAGAGAAACCAGAATAACCATCAAGAAAGCAAAAGTGAGTTTTATTGGCTAATCTCTCTAACATTTGATCTATAAAGGGTAATGGATAATGATCCTTCTTAGTAACTTTATTAACCTTTCTAAAATCAATGCACATTCTATAACCAACAACTACTCTTTGAGGAATAAGTTCATCATTTTCATTAGGCACAACAGTAATTCCACCTTTCTTAGGGACACAGTGCACAGGACTAACCCATCTACTATCAGCAATAGGATAAATAATACCAGCGTCAAGAAGCTTTAATACCTCATTTCTTACCACTTCCTTCATCTTGGGTATTAAACGGCGTTGATGTTCAACAACTGGCTTTGCATCGGGTTCCATATTAATAGAATGTTGACATATAGTAGGAGAAATCCCTTTTAAATCATCCAAAGTATAACCCATAGTTCCACGGTGTTTCTTCAATACTTCCAATAATCTTTCCTCTTCTTTACCTGAAAGGTTAGCACTAATAATAACAGGATTTTCTTATCATCAATATGAGCATACTTAAGATTATCAGGCAAAGGTTTTAAATCAAAGACATGATCTTCTTTAGGTGGAAGTGTTTTACCCAAGTTTTCCACCTGTAAATTATGTTTAAGAATAGGTTGATGGAGGAATATTTCATCAAGTTCATCCCTTTCCTCTCTGAAGACTTCACTTTCATGATCTTCCATAAATTGCTGCAGAACATTGTTAGGAGAAAGAGCAATAGAGGCAAGTTGTTCCACTCTAAAATCCTCATTGGGTAATTCGGTTTCATAAGGGGTTTTAGCAAATTTCGAAAAATTGAATTCATACGAATCACCAGCAAACTTAGTAAAGATTTTCTCTTTCTTACAATCTATAACAGCACCACAAGTATTTAGAAAAGGTCTACCAAAAATGATAGGACAAGTCTTACTAGCAGCTGCACCAAGTACGAGAAAATCAGCAGGATATTTAGTCTTACCACATAAAACTTCAACATCTCTAACAATACCAATCGGAGAGATAGTTTCTCTATTAGCAAGTTGAATAACCACATCAATTTCTTCAAGTTCACAAGAACCAATCTCATGCATAATTTCTCTATAAAGCTCATAAGGAATAGCACTTGAACTTGCACCAATATCACATAAACCATAATAACAATGATCACCAATTTTAACAGATAACACAGGAACACTAGTTTTCCTTGAACTTTTAGGATGAGAAACAACATTAGAAGCATCTTCACAAAATATAATATACTCATCTCCAACATTTTTGGTACCAAGATCTTTAACTATTGCCAAAGGAGTTTCAATTTTAATTTGTTCATCAGGCTCTATAGACTTCCTTGCACTTTTCTTAACAACACTAGCCATAACAGAATGTTCCTTCATTTTAACAGGAAAAGGAATTTTTTCAATATAAGGCTCAGGAATAATATGATCAACAGTATTAACTTCAATGCTTTTAGTTATAGGAGCAATAGATTTATCTTTATAAGGTTCACGATATTTTTCAAACCCCTCCTTGGGCAAACCGAAATATGCAGCAAAGGATTTATAATAATTTGCAACAACTTGAGAGTCAAGACCATAAGCATTATTAATATTTCGAGCATCAGTATTCATGAAAGTTTTAATGCATTCGAAGTCATATTTTATACCTGACTCCCTACCTTTGTCGTTCTCCCATGCTTCAGTATTCTCTTCAACGATCAAGAAGATCCCATTTAAACTCTTCTTTATTACGAGTGAATGATCCAGCGCAAGAAGTATCCAATAATGTTTTATCTTCAAAAAAGAGTCTTGCATAGAAGTTATCAACAATAATATTACCAGGAAGCTCATGAATGGGGCATTTGAGCATTAGTGACTTCAATCTCCCCCAAGCTTGGGCAATACTTTCTCCATCATGAGGCCAGAAATTATATATAGAATTCCGATCTTGGTGAATCTCACTTGGAGGATAAAATTTAGAGTAAAAGAGAGGTACAATTTCCTCCCATCCCAGAGAATTCATGTTCTTCAACAATTTATACCAATGCGCAACTCTCCCAGTAAGTGATATGGAGAATAATTTCTTCCTAACTTTGTCCATTGTAATACCTGCACACTTGAACAACTCGCATAATTCATGTAAAAACAGTAAATGATCACCGGGGTGGACAGTTCCATCCCCTTCATAGCGGTTATCCATAACTCGATCAATAATTTTCATAGGTATTTTAAATGGCACTATTTCATCAGGTGGCGCCTCATTTTATACCTCAGCAGTGGTAGAAGCCTTTCCAAACAGGAAAGCTTAGATCCTCTCTCCATAATTAAGCAAATTAGGAGACAGAAATAAAAACAGCACTTACAGCTAAAGTTTTCCTTACCAATTCCACTTACCAATAGCGCTTCACTCCCCGGCAACGGCGCCAGAAAATAGTCTTGATGACCCACAAGTATAGGGGGTGTATCGTAGTACTTTCGATAAATAAGAGTGTCGAACCCAACGAGGAGCAGAAGGTGCTGACAAGCAGTTTTGATGAGGATTTCATTGTAGACACTAGCAGACAAGCTTTTAGGAGTTTTTGATAATGCAGATAAATAAAGTGCGAGTAAATAGAGCGCGGCAATAATAATTGCAGCGAGTGGCCCAATCCTTTTTAGAGCAAAGCACAAGCCGGTTTGTTTACTTATGATGACCAAACGTTCCTGAGGACACACGGGGTTTATGTCTAGTGATTTCGCTTAATATAGATGATTAATCTTTAGTGTTTTGATAAGTGTTGTGTGGGTGAACCTATGCTAATGCACCGCCTTCTAGGACTAATACATACTTGTGATTATACCTCTTGCAAGCATCCGCAAATACAAGAAAGTAATTAAGATAAATCTAACCACAGCCTTAAACTCTAAGATCCTACCATCCCTCATGCATCGAGATACCAACGGGGGTTTAGGTTTCTGTCACTCCGGCAACCCCACAATTAATATTCGAATACACAATGCATTCCCCTAGGCCCATAAAGGTGAAGTGTCATGTAGTCGACGTTCACATGACACCACTAGAAGAATAGCACCACAACTTAAATATCAAACCATTAAATATTACTCAACATAGTTCACTACTAACATCTAGACTTGTCCCATGTCCTCAAGAACTAAACGAACTACTCACAACACATCATGTGGATCATGATCAGAGATGATATAATGATGGGTAACAATCTGAACATAAACCTTAATTCAACAGTTCCACCCAATAGCATCAATAACAATAGTAATCAACACCGGGAGAGTTTCCCCTATCAAATGCACAAGATTCAGCCCTAGATGTTACAGCGGGAACGGAGTGGAACGATGGAGATGACGGTGTCGGCGGTGGAGATGGTGGTGATGATGATCCCGATGAAGTGCAGCTCGATGACGGTGACGATGGCGACGATTTCCCCCCTCCGGGAAGGGATTTCCCCGGCAGCTTTTCAGCCTGCCGGAGAGCTTTTCTCTCTCGGTGGTTTCCGCCTCGTGGAGGCGGTGGCTCTGTTTCTGGTTAATCCCCTCAGTCTTAGGTTTTCGGGGGCTTCAAGTACGCGAAAGGGCATTGCCAGAGGTGGCCCAGGGCGGCGCCATCAGGTGCTGGCGCGACAGCATTGGGAGCCGCGCCAGGACCTGAGGTGGGCCCCTTGTGGCCCATCTGGTCCCCCCTTTTGGCTCCCTTCGTCATCTGAAAAATAGGACCTTGGGTATTCTTCATTTTGTTTTCTGAGCTTTGCAAATAATGTATCTTGACGGTGCTTTTTCCAGCAGAATTCAGCCTCCGGTGGTTCATCCTCCAATAATCATCAAACATACAAAATAGATGAAATAACATAAGTATCATCTCCAAACATGAAATATATCAATGAATAACAGTAAATTATGATATAAAATAGTGATGCAAAATGGACGTATCATCGGTCAACCTTCTTGGTCAACGACATATTTAATGTATATCTTCTCGCGGGAATCAAGGAGACAATAACCACCTTGGGGAAAGAAAAGATCATGTTAGGAATATCTTCTGCAGATTAGATCTTGTCCCCCGAGATAATAATTATCTTCTTATCTTTCCCCTTTTTCCCCTAGGTCAAACCCTAGAGGCTATAAGTAGGGTGTCGGGGTGAAAAATGATTCACTTTCCCCCGCACGCCTCACTTCATCTTCCTCCTCGAGCCTGTCGCTTCGGTTCGTCCTCCCGAGCTCAAAGCTTCTTCGTGCCGTTCATCTTCAAGATCCAGATCAAGAACTCCATCCGTGCGCATCGCCCGCACCCGCGGCTCAGATCTTTTTCTTCTCTCGGTAATCATCCAAACCACTTCGCATTTCCGATCCGAGCATGTTCTTTCGGACGAACTCGCTACGTTCTTCATATTCTCGACATTGTTTCTTTATCGTGATTTTCGGAGATCCCTTAGATCTGTTTTGACGTGCACTGTTCTTATTTCTTACTGTTTTTCCTTTGCCTCCTATCGTTTCTTCATCTCCTTCTCGGGATCCCTTTGATGAACTGGATCGTGCTTTTCACTCTTGTTCTTCCCTTCTATTTTCAGTGACTTCTTAGATCCATATTGATTTTCTTTCTCTGTCCATTTGATGTTTGTAGATCCTCTCGTCCTCATCATCCATGATGGGAACGAAGCACGCCGCCCAGCGCGGTCCAAAGAAGGGCAAGAAGTCAGCCGGCACCGGCTCATCCACGGCGGCTGTTACTGAGAAGACCAAAAGGAAGATTGCCTGCAACTGGAGCAAATCCGGTATCCGTGAGAGCCGGCTGGAAGAGCTTGAAGAACTCGGCCTTCTTCCGGCTAAGTCGGAGATTTTCTGGTGAGCTCCAGACGAGGACGAGACTCAACCTCAGCCTGATCAAGGTGAGGTCGTCGTCTTCGCCGATCACATCACCCGGGGGTTCCGCCCTCCGGTTTCTCTTTTCTTTCGCTAGGTCCTTGAGTATTTCAAGATTCGGCCCCAAGACATCGCGCCTAACTCGGTGCTCAACATCTCTCATTTCGTGGTTCTATGCGAGGCTTATCTCGGCATAGAACCCAGTCTTCCACTGTTCCTTGAATTCTTCTACTGCAAACCCCAAAGGGAGAACAGCGACGGCCCCTTAGTCGTCTGCGGCGGGGTCACCATCCAGCGCCGAAGGAATATCATCTTCCCGGGTGTCGTCTTGCACTCCCACCCGAAAGATTGACAAAATACTTGGTTCTACTGCAAAGTGGCTACTCCTCCGGGTGAACCGCCACTTCCGGGCTTCAGCATAGACCGACTAACCATGAAAGACAACATGAACTCCTTCGCCGCCCGGAAAGATCGGAAGGCCCTGGAGCCTTTGGTTGGCCGAGTCTGCGCCCTCCTCGCACACGGTCTGACGGGTACCGATCTCGTCAAGTGCTGGATGGGGTGGCATATCCAGCCGCTCGCTGTGCGCCCGGGTTTAATGTACCAATACTCCGGGTCACTTGAAGACCCTATGCGCTTCAACAAGCAGCAGCATACCGACGCAGTCTTGATAAAGGCCATCCGGAAGATCTTCAACGAGTCTCCGGATGATCTCGCGAAGGACGGCCCCCCGCCTTTCTTCGCCTTAAATCCGCTGAAGCCGGTACTGATAATACTTTTCATAACTTTTGTTGTGATGTATATTGTCCTGTCTATATTCTGACTTGGTGTATTTCAGGCTAGCGACCCCTGGTGGGCCGCCACTTTGTCTACTGCACCTGACTCGGGCGAGGAGTCAGAAGATGATCAGCCGGAGGCTGACGTCGAAGGCGCGGGTACTGAAGCCGGCGCCGAAGAAGAAGAAGAAGAAGAAGAAGGTGAGCTTAACTCCATCACCCGGCTCTTCCTTGAACTGTTAGACGCCGATCTTCTCCAGGAAAACTGGTCGATTCTTAATCCAGACTCACATCTATCAGATACAGTCCTTCCTTCCACAGACCCGGCTCCTCCAGCTACGAAGAGGAAGCTTAGGTCGGATGCTGCAAAGGTAACACCTAGTGATGGTTCTCTTGTCTTTGATCTTTCCTCGATTTGTGCTAACTTCTTTTAATTCTGTAGGAACAAACTGAAGCCCGTCGCCAGCGCCGCCGGCTTCGATCCTCTGACTCCGACGAGCCGCTGAACGAAGGTATTCCTAACTGCCCGACTCCTCGCCGGGTTAAGTGTCCACAGAGACGTCCTTCAGTTCTTTATCCCTTAGCCGGGACCCAACGGAAGGCTAAGTCCCGGTCTCTCTCAGATTCTTCAGATTCCAGCTCGGACCCCTTTGGCGACTTTGCCATCGATGAGGGGTAAGCTTTCTTTACCTTTATGCATTTGTAATACTTGACTTGTTTTTCTCTATCTAACGCCCTTGTCTTTCTCAGAGCTCGTGCCGCCCCGGCTTCCGTCCCGACCCCTCTTGGGTCGGTTGATTAATCTCCCGTTCATGATGAAGGAGATGTTGATAAGCCGGAGTCACGTCCTGTTTCTCCTCCGGCTCAAGATAACCAGGCCCCTGCATCGCCTGAGGTGGAGGTAACCGGCCCCAACCAGGGTGAGAAGCCTCCCAACTCCCGTGTCGCCAAGACCGCTGTACCGGTGACCACACCAACGAAACCTTCCCACGACAAAGCTCCTATGGCCAGCGCCGGCTTCCAGTCTTATAAGGACTTGGACTTCCCTGCTCTCTTCGGAGAATTTCAGCGTCGCATTGGCGAGCACCGGAAAGCGGAGGATAGCGTGATCGCTGAGCTCCAAGATAAATTCGAGGTATGTTAATACTCCTCTCCTAGTCCCCAAGTGTCGAGTTATCAGCTTGCGATGGCTCGGGACTTCTTATAATTTTTCTTTCCTCTTCTGTATATGAAATTGACTTCGACGAGTAGTCCCCAGGAGTCGGAGTTGTAGCTTGCTAAGTTCCGAGTCTTCCTTGAAGTTAATTCTGCTTATTTCTTTTTCAACTGAGTAGTCCCCAAGAGTCGGATCAATTGCTTGCAATGTTCCGGGTCTTCTTGTTGAACTCCTTTGCTTAAACTAACAAAACTTCAACTGAGTAGTCCCCAAGAGCCGGAATTACAGCTTGCTGTATTCCGGGTCTTCATTGAGAACTGTTTTTATCTTGTTAACCTCAAATTGAGTAGCCCTCAAGTTCCGGGTTTTAGACTGGATCATCCTGGGACTTATAACAATTTGAGGTCCTTGCCCATTTTTCTGCGATCTCTTTCATTTCTTTGACTGTCTTGTTATCTTTTTCAGGACCAAGCTCAACAGCATGATCACGCCCTGGAGGTGGTGAAGGAGGAGCTCAAGGCTGAAGCCGGCAGGCGTGCCGATCTTGAGAATAAAATTTCTGAGCTTGAGAAGAAACTCGGCCAGGCTGCCGAAGAGAATTCCCAACTGCGCCAAGATATTGAAGAGCATGAGGCGAGCTGGGCCGACCAGCGTGAAAAGCTGCAGGAGGACCTGAAAGCCTCCAATGCAAAGTTTGACAAGCTTGTCGCCTTCATCTTTGAGATGGTGACCTCCCTCTTTGGTAAGTTTACTTATTTCAGGCTAATGATTCTTTTTTGTTTTTCTGCCTTCCTCCGAGTATGCCCGTTTTAACCTTCTTTGTCTTCTTTACTTCTCAGGCTCCTGGAACCCCATATGCCAGCTTGAACAGGAAACAAAACTGAAGGCTGCTTACACGCTCGTGCAGCAGTTATATTTTGGTGCTGGCAAAGCGATGATGTCTTGTGATGGATGGGAGAAGCCTCCGACCACCTAGATCAAGTTCCTGCAGCAACTGAACGTGCTGCCGGCCTGGATTGATAGCTGGAAAAGGTCCGCTGCCAGAAGAGCCGCAATGCGCATCCTTGCTCTAACAAAAGCATATTACCCGGCTGTTGATACGCAGTTGCTCACTCGGGGATGGCCTTCTCTTAAGAGTGATGGGACTCCTCTCACGCGGGAAGACATCACCAAGATTGATGAGACAACCCGACACCATGCCACTCTTCTGAAGGATACCTTGAGCCTGAGCTCCTTTCAACCTGCTTATAGTGCCGAAGGCAAAAAATTATATCCAAAGGACCCGGCCACTTCGAAGATGGATCCCAGGTACCGTGCGCCGTTGCCTGTTGAGCCGGACACTGTTCCGGCTTCGGGGACTCCGGTTGTGCCGGCTCCTCCTCGCCCGGCTGTTGCTGAGGCTAAGTTCCCTAGCGTCTTTGAGATTTGCTGGGAGGAAGCTGAAGGTGTGAGCCGGAAGAAATCCAAGAAGAAGGGTGGCGAGTCAAGCTCCTCTGTGCCAGCCCCCAAGACTCCAGCTGTTCCTCCTTCAACTGGCCCGACAGTATAACCGGTTGTAATACTTAGGAATATTTTGTGGTGTCCTGAAACAATATTCTTTTGGCCTAGATGACATGTAATAGGTTAGCTGAAACTTTTATTAGCTATACCTGTTTTGATGCGCCTTTGTGCGCCTTTAAGACTTTGCTTATTTATGAAATTCACCTTTTGTGAAATCTGCAAGTCTTGTTGGTTTCGATGACCCTTTTGGTTTCTTTAGCTCTCTGCAAAGCCGGTTTTCTCGTGACTTCTGTGCATAAAATTCCTGAGCAATCAGGGTCTGCTAAGTCCCCATGGGCTTCATAGTCAGATTGAAAGCTGGATTTTAGCATCTGGTCATATATCATGTGAGAATAACATCAAGCTAGCAGGCAAGTATAAGCAAGAATAACTGTGGCGTCTTTGCCGAGTCTTGAGTCTAAAACTTATAACTTTGTTAGTTAGTAAGCCCCCAAGACCCCTGATCATATGTAAAATAAGGAACTGAAAAGACAATACTCTTTCTTTTAGAGGTGCCTCCCTCATTTCATTGATCATATAATATGTACATAGCTAGCAAGCCGACTCATTAAAAACCTTCCAGTCCCCTTAGGTACCCTGGTAAGGAAAAGAGCGCGTCTGAAACCTGCTGCTTTTAAAATGTAAAGATACAAAAAGGTGGAGCTCGTCTCATCCGGGAGCTCACAAAACCTAAGTGTAGTATGGTCTTCGCTCTGCTATGTTCCAAGGCCTATCGTTCTCTGTCATTGGGTATCTTGTATGATCTGTATTGTTTCCTGTCACTGTAGCTTCTTCTCTGATATCCACCAAGTAGTAAGACCCGTTGTGCAAGTTCCGGCTGACCACGAAGGGACCTTCCCATGGGGGAGTCAGCTTATGAAAGCCGGTCTTGTTCTGGGCTAGTCGTAAGACTAAGTCTCCTTCCTGGAAGGTTCTTGATCTGACCCGGCGACTGTGATAACGCCTCAGGTCTTGCTGATATATGGCTGATCTCTCCAGAGCTAACTCTCTTGCCTCCTCAAGCATATCAACTGAGTTTTGCCGGGCTTGCTCGTTCTCTGTCTCATCGTAGTTTGCAACTCTTGGAGAATCATGAAGGATGTCACTGGATAACACGGCTTCTGCCCCGTAGACCATGAAGAAAGGAGTGAAGTCTGTTGATCTGTTTGGGGTTGTGTTTATGCTCCAGACGACTGATGGTAGTTCCTCTTCCCAGCACCCGACTGCCCGTATCAACGGAACCCGGAGTCTTGGCTTGATGCCTCTGAGCAACTCCTGGTTTGTCCTCTCCACTTGTCCGTTTGACTGAGGGTGTGAAACTGAAGCAAGGTCAAGCCGGATGCCGTTCTCCTTGCAAAATATTTGCATCTCTCCAAGTGAAAAGTTTGTCCCGTTGTCTGTGATGATGCTGTGAGGATAACCAAAGCGGTATATGATCTTCAGGAATTTGACTGCTGTTGCTGCTGTGCAACTGTTGACGGCTTGTACTTCAACCCACTTTGTGAACTTGTCCACTGCGACTAAGAGGTGAGTCTTCTTATTGGGTGACGTTTGAAAAGGTCCCACCATATCAATGCCCCAGACTGCAAAGGGCCATGTTATTGGGATGGTCTTCAAATCTTGAGCCGGAACGTGAATCTGCCTTGCATATCGCTGGCAACCATCGCAAACCCGGGCTATGTTTTCTACGTCTACCAAAGCCGTCAGCCAAAAGAATCCGTGTCTGTAAGCTTTTGCCACCATTGATCTTGTGGATGCATGATGTCCGCAGTCCCCTGAGTGGATCTCCTGAAGAATTTTCCGGCCTTCCTCTGGTGAGACGCATCGTAAGAACACTCCAGACGCGCTCCTCTTTTGTAGCTCGCCGTTGATGATGATGTATCCCTTAGCCCGGCGCACAATCTGCCGTGCCAGCACTTCGTCTTGCGGTAGCTCTTCTCTCAACAAGTAAGCCAGATACGGCTCTGTCCATGATGGAGTCTGATGTAAGGCGGCAACTAACTGTGAATCCGGGTCATCAGGATGTGCTAACTCTTCTTCTGTTGGAAGCTTGACTAATGGATGATGTAACTCGGCGAGGAACACGTTTGGAGGCACCGGCTCTCTCCTAGAGCCGAGTCTTGATAAGGCATCAGCTGCCTCATTCTTTCGTCGGTCGATGTGCTCAACTTGATAGCCTGAGAAGAAGCCGGCTACTCGTTCTACCTCTCTCCTGTAAGCCGCCATGTTGGCGTCTTTCCTGTCCCAAGTTCCTGATACTTGTTGAGCAACAAGGTCGGAATCTCCATAGCACATGATCCTCTTGATGTTCATCTCTTTGGCGACTTTCAGACCATGTAACAGAGCCTCATACTCTGCGATGTTATTGGTGCACGGCTCAAAGTGTATTTGTAAGACATAGCTCAACTTGTCTCCTTTTGGCGAAGTTAAAACGACGCCGGCTCCCGATCCTTCAAACTGTTTTGATCCGTCGAAGTGCATGACCCAATGCTTCGCGCTTGGTGCAGGCGGTAACGGGTCAAACTCTGTCCAGTCATTGACAAAATCAACTAGGGCTTGTGACTTGATTGCTGTCCTTGGCTCATAGTTGATGTGATAAGGCCCCATCTCGATGGCCCACTTTGCAATTCTGCCTGTAGCTTCTCTGTTTCTGATGATTTCTGCCAAAGGAGCAGAACTCACCACCGTGATGGGATGCTCCTGGAAGTAGTGGGGCATCTTCCGGCTTGCCATGAAAACGCCATAGACTAACTTCTGCCACTGCGGGTATCTCTGTTTTGACTCTGTCAAAGCTTCGCTAACATAGTAAACCGGCCTTTGAATTGGGTACTCTTTTCCTTCTTCTTTGCGCTCCACCACGACCACGGCACTGACGGCCCGTGAGTTAGCAGAGACATATAGTAACATTGGCTCCTTGCTCGTGGGAGCCGCTAGAACTGGTGCTGATGATAATGTTTTCTTCAAATCTTCAAAGGCGTCATCCGCTTCTTGACCCCAAACAAACTTATCTGACTTCTTCAGCAGCTTGTAAAGTGGAAGTGCTTTCTCTCCCATCCTCACAATGAACCGGCTTTGGGCTGTGACGCAACCCGTCAGCTTCTGGACATCATTTATGCACTCCGACTTCTTAAGGTTCATGATGGCCTTGATCTTAGCCGGGTTTGCTTCTATTCCTCTTTCTGAGACTATGAAACCCAGCAACATGCCTGCTGGCACTCCAAACACGCACTTGGTTGGGTTTAGCTTCATCTGGTACTTGCGTAGGTTGGTGAAGGTCTCTGTTAGGTCATCAAGTAGTGACCCGGCTTTCTGCGACTTGATCACGACGTCGTCGACATAAGCGTGCACGTTGCGACCAATTTGATTCTGAAAACAATTCTGGATGCATCTCTGATAAGTAGCACCTGCATTCTTGAGACCAAACGACATGGTTTTGTAACAGAAAGCACCAAAGGGGGTGGTGAATGAAGTCTTCTCCTGTTCGTCCACATTGAGCTTGATCTGATGATACCCGGAATATGCGTCCAGGAAACATAACAACTCGCTGCCGGCTGTGGCATCGATAATCTGATATATACGAGGCAATGCAAAGGGGTCTTTTGGACAAACCTTGTTCAAGCTGGTGTAATCCACGCACATGCGCCATTCTCCGTTTTTCTTCAAGACTAGGACCAGGTTTGCCAGCCACTTCGGGTGGTGGACCTCCATGATAAACCCGGCCGCGAGCAGACGGGCAATCTCTTCTCTGATGATCTTTTTCCTTTCCGCATTGAAACGACGTAATCCTTGTTTAACCGGATTTTCCTTAGGATCAACATGTAAGCTGTGCTCAGCAAGTTCACTCGGTACACCCGGCATGTCTGTTGGAGACCATGCAATGATATCCTGATTCTCACGGATGAACTTGATGAGCTCGCTTTCCTATTTCGGGTCCATGTGGGCTCCTACCGAGAACTGCTTGGAGGAGTTCCCTTCTACGAAGTCAATCATCTTGGTATCTTGAGCAGACTTCAATTTCTTCTTTTCTTCCTCGTGAGCCGGCTTTTCCAGCACACGTTTGTCGGCCGGGTCTACTTGAGACTTGTAGTACTTGAGCTCTTCCTCTGAACAAGCCTGCTCTGCCATAATAGCATCTCCATTGTCACACTCTATAGCCATATCTTTGCTTCCTTCGATTGTCATTATTCCCTGAGGTCCTGGTATCTTCAGCTTGAGATATACGTAACACAACCTTGCCATGAACTTAGCGTAAGCCGGCCTACCGAACAGAGCATGGTACCGACTTTTTAAATCAACAACCTCAAACTTCAAAAAATCTGGTCTGAACTGCTCCTTGCTTACTCCAAATGCCACCTCTAGACTGATCTGGCCAATTGGGTGTGCCGACTTCCCTGGGACTATGCCATGAAAGATTGTTGAAGTTGGAGTCAGACGATTTACAGTTAAACCCATCCTTTTGAATGTGTCTAGATACAAAATGTTGATGCTGCTTCCTCCATCCATCAAAGACCTTGTTTAAAGAGAACCCGTCAACCTATGGTGCCACAACGAGAGCCAAGAGACCCGGATGTTCCACTGCTGGCGGATGATCTTCCCTGCTCCATTTCACTGTCTGCTCGAACCACTTAAAGAATCTTGGAACGGCTGACGCCACCGCGTTAACAGCTCGTGCTTGTAATTTCTTCTCTCTTCTGGATGTACTTGCGGTGAAGACGTGATACTGGCCTTGGCTGTGAAGCTCCTTCGGGTTCTGCTGATACCCGGTCATGACTTGGTTCTGCTGCTGACTAGACCCGGCGTTATTGTTCGGCGGTCCGTTCGACCCAGCCCCCTGTCCGGGTCCCGCCGGGTGACAATTGTTCCCATTATTTCGGAAGTAACAAAAAAAAAAACGCTTCAAGTAAAGCACATAAGATGTGACAGAATTAAAATATAGTTTCACTAGAGATGACATGATAGTTTGTTGATGAAGAAGGGGATGCATTGGGCATCCCCAAGCTTAGACGCTTGAGTCTTTTTGAAATATGCTTGGGTGACTCACGGGGACATCCCCAAGCTTAGGCTCTTTCATCTTCTTGATCACATCATATCATCCTTCTCTCTTGATCCTTGAAAACTTCCTCCACACCAAACTCAAAGTAGACTTCATTAGAGGGTTAGTGCATAATCAAAAATTCTCGTATTATGCATGGACAAAACCATTACACATGCTACTGGATATTAGCTACAGCCGCTGGTATTTTATGGAACAAAAAGATCCATTTAAAAACAGCAAAATGAGCAATGCAAAATAAATGGCAGAATTTGTCAGAAAAAGAACAGTCCGTAAAGACGAATTTTTTCGAGGCACTTAACTTGCTCAAATCAGAAAACTCAAAACTAATGAAAGTTGTGTACATATCTGATTTTTTCAATTTTTCTGTAGAGAGTTATGAATTAAACGGTGGACAGCAGAAAACTGTTCCTGCGCAGGAATCCAAATCTAGCATCAACTTTCTACTAGAGGCTTAACTTGACACAACAAAGCGATAAAATAAAGATCCAAAGGAATTGCTACAGAGGTAGACATGTTCCTTGACTCAATAAAATAAAATAACAAGAAAAAAGTGGGTTGTCTCCCATAAGCGCTTTTCTTTAACGCCTTTCAGCTAGGCACAGAAAATGTAACTCAAGTGTTTTCCAAATCAAGAACGAAAATCCTCTCAACTATGCATTGTATTTTATCTATATAAGGTTCAGAGATTCCTCTTTCATTACTTTTAGGTTTACTACTTTCATCAATGGGGTTTTGAGGGACAATCCAATCAAAATTTTCTTCCAAAGCTTCATGCATAGCTACAAGTTTAACAGGTATTGGTACTTTAATTTCTCCCCCCTTTGTAGGTTTCGGTTTTCCCCAATTTTTCAAGCGCATTAATAACATCTACACATGAGCCTAGCATATTAAAACGATCAAAGACTTTCCTAGCTTCCATAGCAACATCACCAAATTCTTTAAGCAAGGTTTCCATAATGAAATCTTTCTTTTCAGCATTTTTAACATCATGAAGGTTAAGAAACATTTGTTGCATTATGGGGTGAAGGTTAACAAACCTAGCCTCTAATATGTGAACTAAAGAAGCTGCAGCAGTTTCATAATTCGGAGCAAGTTCTGCTATGGATCTATCCTCAAGATTTTTATGCTTACTAACATGATTAAAGAATTCTTCAATGTTCTCTTTTCCAACTATAGAACCACTACCTACTGACAGGTCTTCCAGAGTGTACTTAGGGAGCAACATTTTAGCAAAATTAAATAGAAACCGAAATACAGAAATAAATGCAAGTAACTAATTTTTTGTATTTTTTGATATTAAGCAAACAAGATAGTAATAAAAATAAACTAAGCAAGACAATAACAAAATAAAAATATTGGGTGTGAGAGACTCCCCTCGCAGAAGAGCTTAGTTTCCCCGGCAACGGCGCCAGAAAAGAGCTGGTGCCTTGTTGACGAGGGAGATAGAGATTTGATGAACATAAGTGCCTTCACTTCCCCGGCAACGGCGCCAGAAAAGAGCTTGATGCACCGGTGTGGTGTTGTTGGGAAACCCCAAGAGGAAGGTATGAAGTAGTGCAGCAGCAAATTTCCCTCAGTTGTGAAACCAAGGTACCAAGGTTTATCGAACCAGTAGGAAACTAGAATTCTTCTGAAGGTTGCTGCGGTTGACCTTGGCAGGGCGCACTACCGGTGTCAACCAGGAACGTGGAACCTGCACACAACACAACCAAGATACTTTGCCCCAACTTAACAGTGAGGTTGTCAATCTCACTGGCTTGCTGTAACAAAGGATTAAACGTATCTGTGGAAAACGATGTTTGTTTGCAGAGAATGAAAGTAACATGATTGCAGTAGGTTGTATTATCAGTTTAAAGAAAAGGACCGGGGTCCACAGTTCACTAGTGGTGTCTCTCCATAAATAATAATAGCATACATGAGGGTAAACAAATTACAGCTGGGCAATTGACAGAATAAAGAACTGCATAATGATGCATGTACAAGTCATGGTGTCTAGTGTGAGATTCATTTGGGCATTACAACATGATACATAGACCGTTATCCAACTGCATCTATGACTAATAATACACTTTCAGGATAGCATCCGCGACACCTTTCAGTATTAAGTTGCAAGCAACAGATTATTGCATTAAGTAAAGTGTGTAATGTAAGTAGCACAAATATCCTTAGATAAAGAACTACTGTTTTATCCCTAGTAGCAACAGTACATCTGCAATCTTAGAGGTTGCTGTCCCTCCCCCAGATTAAATAGAGACATGAACCCACTATCGAGCATAAATACCCCCTCTTGGAGTCACAAGCATCTACTTGGCCAGAGCATCTACTAGTAACGGAGAGCATGCAAGATCATAAATAACGCACTCACATAATATATAATGAAGCAAATGACATAGTACTCAATTATTCATCGGATCCCAGCAAACACAACATGTAGCATTACATAAATATGATCATGATCATGATAGGCAGCTCACAAGATCTAAACATGATGGCACAATAGGAGAAGACAACCATCTAGCTACTGCTATGGACCCGTAGTCCAAGGATGAACTACTCACGCATCAGTCCGGAGGCGGGCATGGTGATGTAGAGCCCTCCGGTGATGATTCCACTCTCCGGCAGGGTGCCGGGAAGAGCTTCTGAACCCTCCCGAACTAGGGTTGACGGCGGCGGCGGCTCTGGAACGTATCGTGGAAAAGTATTCGGGTGCCTAGGGTTATTTTGTCGGGGGGTATTTGTAGGCGAAAGGGCGAAGGCGGTGGAGCCCCGAGGGGCCCACACCACGTGGTAGCGCGGCCAGAAGGGGGGCCGCGCCTCCACTAGGTGAGGCCGCCTCGTGGCTCTCCTCCGTATCCTCTTCGGTGTTCTGGAAGCTCCCGAGAAAAATAGGGACTTTGGCTTTTGATTCGTCCAATTCCGAGAATATTTCCTTAACAGTTTTTCTCAAACCAAAAACAGCAGAAAACAGGGAACTGCCACTGCGGCATCTTGTTAATAGGTTAGTCCCAGAAAATGCATAAAAACCATATACAGTGTATATAAAACATGTAGCAATTGGTATAATATATGCATGGAACATAAGAAATTATACATACGTTGGAGACGTATCAGGGTCTGCCTTCCTTTCAGTGTATCTTTTGACTTCACTTTTTTTGACTTCCCATCTTTTGACTTCCCATACACGCCCAAGAAGTTTAGCAGGTTGCAGCAAATGTTTTTTGTTACGTGCATCACGTCGATTGCAGAGTGAACCTCTAGCATTATCCAATAGGGAAGCTCCCAAAATATAGTTTTTTTCTTCCACATGGGTACGTGGTTGTTTGTGTCATTCGGAACAAAGAGTCCGCCAGGACCCTTTCCAAAGATTAATTTTAAATCCTTGACCATATCATGTATAACAAAACTAGAAGGGCGGGTAGGCCTCGGCCGATGATCTGCCTCACATTTGTAATGTTTGCCTTTCTTCCTTAAGGGATGCTTGGGTACAAGAAACCGACGATGGCCCAGGTACACATTCTTGTTACCTAAATGTATACTTTTAGTCTCAGCTAAATAGTGCATGCATGCATTGTATCCCTTGTTTGACTGTCCTGAAATGTTACCAAGAGCAGGCCAATCATTGATGGTTACAAAAAGCAACGCTCGTAGGTCAAATTCCTCCTGTTTGTGCTCATCCCACACGCATACACCTTCTTCACGCCACAACTGCAAAAGTTCTTCAACTAATGGCCTGAGGTACACATCAATGTCGTTGCCAGGTTGCTTCGGGCCTTGAATGAGCACTGGCATCATAATGTACTTCCGCTTCATGCACAACCAAGGAGGAAGGTTAAAGATACATAGAGTCACAGGCCCAGTGCTATGACTGGAGCTCTGTTCTCCAAAAGGATTAAAGCCATCTGTATTTAGACCAAATCTTAAGTTCCTTCCGTCATCTAAAAATGTCGGGAACTCTCTTTCGATTTTTCTCCACTGGGACCCATCAGCGGGGTGTCTCAACATCAAGTATTTCTTACGGTCTTCTTTGTGCCATCGCAACAACTTGGCGTGCTCTTTGTTTTGGAACAAATGTTTCAACTGTGGTATTATAGGAGCATACCACATCATCTTGGCAGGAATCTTCTTCCTGGGGCGCGACTCGCCCTCAACATCACCAGGGTCATCTCGCCCGATCTTATACCGCAATGCACCGCATACAGGACATGCATTCAAATTTTCGTGCTCACTGCGGTAGAGGATGCAGTCGTTGATGCATGCATGTATCTTCTGCACCTCTAATCTTAGAGGGCATACCACCTTCTTTGCTTCGTACGTAGTAGAGGGCAATTCGTTATCCTTTGGAAGTATCTTCTTAACTATTTTCAGCAAATTTTCAAATCCCTTGTCAGAAGTACCATTCGCTGCCTTCCATTGTAGCAATTCAAGTGTGGTACCCAACTTTTTCTGGTCATTTCCGCAAGTTGGGTACAACAATTGGGCGTGATCAGCTAATATGCTCTCCAACTTCAACCTTTCGTTTTCACTTCCATAGTCCATTTGTGCATCACGAATGGCCCGACGAAGATCATCGTCGGGCTTATCAATAATGGGATCTTCTTCAGCTTCGTCTTCTCCCATTGTAGTATCACCGTGTACATTGAACCAAGGATAGTTGTCATTATCCTCCTCTTCTTCATTGTCTTCCATTATAACCCATTTTTCTCCGTGCTTGGTCTAACAATAATAACCAGGCATGAAACCATTCCGCAACAGGTGGGAATGAATGACTTTTAAGGTAGAGTGATCACTCCTATTCTTACAGACACTACATGCACAACGAATCCAACCATTCTTCGGCTTGTTTGCCTCAGCCGCGTGGAGAAAATTAGTCATGCCATCAATGAACTCGGGAATGCGTCGGTCACCGTACATCGATTGTCGGCTCATCTGCATTATATAAAAAGTATATCGAAAACCATTACGCTACATCATGAATAGACACATGACCAAATTAATAAATACAAGTTCATCACATTAAAAGCAAAGTAGAGTAGTGACCAAATGTAATACATAGTTCTCATAAAACATACATTAATTGAAACTAACATAAAAACTATCTAAAGAATTTAAATCCAACAACAAATGTGATCAAAATCGCAACTGAGTTAATTACTGAACCAACAGCATAATGATACCAAGCCTCTTGATTAATGGCATATTTTCTAATCTTTTGAATCTTCAAGCGCATTGCATCCATCTTGATCTCGTTAGCATCGACGACGTCGGCAAGTTTGAACTCTAATTTCATCTTATCTTCTAAGCATTGGAGGTAAAGATCTTCACTTCTTTTCAATTTTGCTTTCAGGTCATTGTTTTCTTTTTTCGGAAAACTCGATAATAGGGCCGGTTGAAATTTCCGGTTCAACTACCTAATAGATAAAAATAAATCTATGTCAAGTTGGTCGCCATAATTGCTAGAAACACGAAATGAAACAAATAGTTTTGAAAATATACCACATCCGAATCATAGAACGGACGAGGACCGACGGGGGCGGACATCAGAACCATGACACTATACATATAATACAAGTTAGAAAATTATACAAGTAATAACTATGCATCTAAACCATAAAACTAAGTTTTTAAAAATAAAATAAAATAAAATAAAAACAAGAGGCTCACCGAGGTGGTGCCGGCGTTAAGGACGGGTACGATACTAAAACCCATAAATCATAATTTAGTTTGAGCTGAAATTGCACATATGAAACAAATGAAATCCTAACTTAGCCATTTCATCAAACACCTAACTTTCACTGGAAATATGTAATGAGCTAAATGAGCTAAACAAGCAACACCGAAAGAAGGATGAAGCTGCTAATCGTGTGGTGCCTTCAATCTTGCCGAATGGTGAAGAAAAATTGCGGATAAATTGAGATTGGGGAGAGGAAATGGAGATGGAAATGTTGAGCTCGGGTCGAGCTGAGAAAATGGAGAGAGACGGGGTGGAAGAAGTTGATATAGCGAGACTTTTAGTCCCGGTTTGTGTTAGGAACCGGGACTAAGGGGTCACCGCGCGCATGCGGTGACCCTTTAGTACTGGTTCCTAACACGAACCGGGAATAAAGTTCTCTCACAAATTCAACCTGCAGGTTTGCATCCTTTAGTACCGGTCCGATTTTAATTTTGGACTAAAGGGGTGAACCTTAGCCCCGTTTTCTAGCAGTGTCTCCTGTATTTCATCCCATCTCTTGTTTCCGCCGCCGTCGACCATCCACACTGTAAGTTCGGTTCAAGCAAAACTTGAGTCAGAGTTTGAATCGGCCGGCAATACCCACACCGTATGGAACCGCTTCTACCTGCAGCAATGGGGCCCATCAGCCATGACGCTGGCTTGATTCAACGATGGACCTGGAGGGAGTTTTGCATGCAGCTACTCGTTTGTGCTTCAGGCAACAATCAATATTCTATCCATTTGAACCGAATCAGATTCTTGAATCGCTTGTGGTGTCAGAACCATTGAACCGATGTTCTACACTGTATAGAACCGGTTCCAAGTTCAGTTTGAACCGCTTTTATACCACATTGTGGCTGATCTAAGGGTCTGTGGTGGCGAAGTGGGATTGTTCTCTCTCGAAATGTTAGTGGCCAAATGGACCTAACGGAAGCAGCTCACTCGGCCACGACAACAATTATCTGAGAGGCGGCACTGGCAAAAGCATGTCGTAGAGGCAGCGCTCCTCACTGACACGATGGGGAAGGGTGGTTATATTTTAAGGATTTTTTACCGTCAATACTTAAAAATAATATGTTGGTTTTAAGTTTGAGAAGAAAGGAAAAGCGTGAATACAAAAATACGCTTGTGGGTCCTTTTCCCTCAGCTTCTGTATTTCATCTACTCCCTGTTCCCTCGCCGTCACTTGTAGGTCGATGGTGATGAAGTGGGATTGTTCTATCTCGGCGTATTAGAGCATGTGTATTGGAAGACGCTTACGGGGCGCTTGAAGGAATAAAATATAGCACGAAAAGTCGAGTAAATAGCTAAGCGCCCAAACCTCCAATGTCTAGCGCTTCTGCTAGCCGCTTGCGGAATAAAAAGACCTTAAAGATCATTTCTATAGCGAGAAGGAGGAACTTTCTCACTAAGGCAACTCACATCAGACAGATCTGGATACGGGGAGTTCTGCATCCAGAATCTCTTCTTCCATTCGACAATCCGATACCGCTCTGAAGAAGATCACGAGCGGGAGTCCCCTCTAGAAAGAGATGCTTTCCAAAGGCCGTACGCTACTGTTGAATGGCCAAATAGGCCCCATTTCTCACTGCACTTAAAACGGAGCCCCGGGGTGTGTCGATATGTATGGAGGGCCGAATTCTTATTGGCGTTGAGTGTACTAAGTCTAAGATCTGCTTACCCGTGTGTCCTAAGATACTGCTGCTTTCTTTGTAGCGGCTTATGTAGTGGTCGGCATTCCTACGTGCTCCGACTGATCCCCACTGGAGATTATATGAGGGGTCTTGGAAACAGTCGTGACGCTTTGGTGACGAAGGTCACCGGGGTGACTATGGAAGGATTCCGTGGTAGTCTCTGACTCCCTCCAACTCAATCAATATCAAGAACATGTCGTGAGCATGGGGTCATATACGCAGCAATTGGATCCGAGGAGCAGTTTATCGAAGAAAGGGATCAGCCTGCTAAACAACAACATCTCATTTCCGCGCTAGCACCCTTGACGAGCACTCTAGGACCCGCCTACGCTCGTGAAAACCCTGGTCTGTCCTCAGTGAGTTTGATCCTTGAAGTAAGAGCACTCCGGTCTGGAAGTGCAAAATAGGATGAGGCCCCTATCGTGTCCATAAAGAGGGGTAATTCAATGCCGTTGAATCGATCTAAAGTAGTCATTTCTTAGAAAATAAGATATCTTAACTTAATTTATTAGAAATGAGAAACTATATTTCTTCTGTTTGCAGGAAACTAAAAAGCCTATACAAGGCTGGTTATATTTTAAGGATTTTTTACAGCCAATACTTGAGAACACAAGTATGTGAAAAAGAGGAAATAAGTGAACAAGAAGAGTTTTTGTGTGGAACTTAAAAGAAAGCAAATCTCTAACGTTAAAGCCTGAATGATCAATATCGTAAGATTACAACAAAAGAATTCAAAAAATGACTCCTAAATCGCAGTCATGATGGACTCATGTGTGAGCCACGGCGTGATGAGTGATTGGATCATGCAATCAATTAGCATTGTGTGTCTCAAGAGATTGCGATGGAGCGTGAAGATAGAGCGATGACCAATGCGATGCTCAAGTTGTGATACAAAGAATGAGCATGATAGAGTTGGGCATATGGTGAGCATGTCTTAAAGAAGACTGATCGAGTGAGGATTTTCTTTTACCTTCAAAATATCATTGTAATAAAGAGATAATAAAATATAAGTTTGATACTTTTGGATTTAAATTGATTGGCATACAAAGCGTAAAAGATGTTCTGAGTGCAATCAAGTGATCTCGTTCTATGTAAGAAACTGTCAATTACACTTTGTAATAAACTCGTGATCTACGTGTTCGGTGTTTTTGCTTAGGGTTGCACAAAATATTACAAACATGTTTAGATATGATACTATCTAAAAGTGCACTATATGTCTACTTAAATACTACAAGCTTTTACTGACATAGTAAAACTAAATGGAAACTAGGTATAAATACATTGTGTAGTGTTATAACAAAAATAGTTCATTCTTTATTTCAAAATAATGTTGCTGGAACACGTGGATCGTCGTTTTGGTTGTCTTGGATCCGACTGGACACAAACTATAAATGAAGTATCTGTTATCTCACTTGAACTCAAATCTTGATGTAGTCTGCCCTACATCGAGCTTGCAATTTCTTGTCATCAAACAGTGACCACTTACGTGTGTGAAATGAAAAAACCCTTTGTGCTTCTGTCCTCCCCCCTCTCGGCACGTCTGGCACATAGCTTAACCTAGCCCGTGCCTCCGACCCCTTCTCCCTGTCCACCCCTCCACCACCACTAACGACATCCGACGAGCAAAGCCAGGGTGGTGCCGGTGGTGGCGGACTTCCTTTCCCCCACGCATGCATAGGGGTGGGCTTGTTTATCTGGAGGCGGTGCTCTCAGGAGAGGAGCTGTCCTGGCGGCGGTTGGGCGTCATGGTCAGTGGCGATGTGGAGTGGAAGAGGGACACGGCCCTGGCTGACTAGCGGTGTTGTGTTTGGCGTCTCGGGCAGCTCTGTGGATCTGTTGGCGGAGACGACAATGCCATCAGGGGCGGAGCTGGAGCTCGAGTCACCCTGATGCACCACTTCACTATGCCATAAAAGTTTCAACCAACAGTGTACTATATAAAGTTTTCCTTGAAACTTCTAACATAGATAGTATGATATAATATAGGAGAACATATAAATACAAAAGAACAAGTAGCTGAAAATTAAAATGCCTACTATATTGATGAAACAAATAACACAATTACTTGAAAAAAATGTCTTGCCTTTTCAAATTCCAGAACAAATCAGCAGACACCATGGCTCATTAACCTGTAAGATAAATTGTAGACTTAGTTTTGCAGATAAAAGTATTTTTTTTCTTACCACTTCTTTAATGTTAGGATGATAATGCTATATCAGTTTGTTTTTGCCTAGATCATATTGAATCTCCTCTTTCCAATTCATGTCTTCCGGGACACCTGATCGGGCTTTCTTTTGAGAACATACGTCTCCATTGCATTGCTTACTTGCATTAGATAAACACATATTTCACATGAGACTTGAAATTTTCTACTGAAAATATTACTAGATAAAATATTTCATTCAAAACGAAATACATATTAGCCTACACAAATCAATTTTCAGGAAATTGCATCAACTAGCCTACAATTTTCGCAAAAGATGAATAGAATAGAGGAATATGTTGTTAAATTACCGGAGGGAGGAGTTGCATCTGTAGAATTGAATCTGAAGGCCGAGACTAGCAGAGACATGGAGATCGCTGGCTGATCGCATCGTCTGAATTCCCCTGAATCAACGATTCAGATTGGAGTCGTGTTGCTTTGCGTGTTGCGTCGGCACGTCGGGTGGAGTCGTCTCGGAGTTCCCCTGAATCACAGATTGGAGTCGTTGCTTTGGGGTGTCTCTTTCAGCCGTGAATTACGTAGTGTGTTTTTCCCTGTTGATCGATAAGGAAACCAGCAGTGTAGCAGATAAATCAACGATTGGCTTTTCCGTCCACAGAGGCTTGGGCCCTAATTCACTTCCCAAAGCCCACCCTGATGCACTGCGTGAGGCACACCCTGATGCACATGCCCAAATCGATGCTATGTGCCTACTAAAAATAATTTCGAACCGTATTCCTGTGCATCAGGGTCCATCTATAGAGCTCCGCCCCTGAATGCCATGGCTTCGGCAACAACGCCTTCACTAGAGCTCTTAACGGGAGAGGAACGGGGCAGATCGACTCAGGGACGATGGATCCTGGAGCTGGCTCGCGGCGGCGGAGCTTTAGGACCGTTTGGTATGATTCAGGCTAGTTGGGCCCGATGCATGTGTGGTTTCAGAGGCTCTAGAGTCCTGACGCATCTGTGAGCCATGCCCCCCCCCCCCCCCCCCCCCCCATGGAGCGGATGGGGTGCTGAAATCCGGCCAAGACGGCCTAGATCCTGTGACCGCCTAACGACCCTGTTTGCTCGGGTCTAAGGGTGTGACTTGCGAGTGTGTCCTGCTTGTTGTACCCCATTGTACTAGAGTTGTCTGGCTAGCCCTGATATTCTCATGTCCATTCCCGTGGACCCTTTATCATGTCTCTGCTACACTATGGAGGCAAAATCTTGGATGTTGGGCGGCGGCCTCGGAATTGGATTGTGTGGGTGACTATGTGGCGAGTGACATGGCAGTGGTGATGGCCTTTCTGTTTGGATACATGGGGGGCCAGCAGCAGGCGGAGGGATATCCTGGTGCTGGCGTTGACGACTCCAAGACGCATTCTGGGGTCGGACTCAGGAACTGTGATCAGTTCGAGTTACCGAGAGTGGCGTCGTCACCCTCTTGTGAGCGTCATCGTGGAGGCTCGGTATTTATTGACCTTGCACCGGGTCTTTGTGACAAGTCTGGTTTTTCTTTTACCTATGTTTAATCTACTTTGTAAGATGGTTTACTTATTATTTTCTACTTTATATCAGTTAGACCATTCGGCTTTATGGAAGTCTGTTCCGAGACGTCGTTGAGACTCATACATCACATTGACCTTGCGGCTGATGCGGTGAGGTGTGTGCAGATCAGTAACTAATCAATAACATCACCGATAGATCTGATGCCTGTGTTCAACATTTATGATGTTATATCTCTCAGGCTGGGGCATATAGATGCAAACTAGAAGGAAAAGACGTGCGTTGCCGCGTCTGTCCTAATACGAACAACAATAGATGAATAAACAATTTTCTTAGCGAACCACATATATAAAATAGTACTAATGATGGAAAAAAAATAGTACCATTGGATAACTACATAGAGAAGCAGAGAAGGAAAACAACTATTTAGTTGTAGTAAAGTTAGGAATACAGATGTAGTAAAGTTAGGAATACACCACTTATCAGAAAGAGCATGACCCCACCTTAAAAAGTTTACACTCAATTAGAGAATCAGGATAACGATAATTATGAAATGTCATGAAATTAAAATTGTGTATATGGTTCTATAATGATTTGATAAAAAAAAACAATTGATCAAAATTCTGACAATCTGCAGACATTGTACAATGTGATGAAAATTGCAAAATCGGAGAGATAGATTAGCCAAATTTTCATTAGCCATCGAGGTCCTATAACGAAGGTCATTGATTTTAATATAATGAAATCAGGTAGAATTTTCTGACATAAATTGGCATAATTATGTCTTGGCATATTTAAATAAATTGCATCGTATACGGTGGATACTACATAAAAACAGAAGAGCATTCCACAAATAAATATTTAAAAACTCACTACAATATAGAGCAAACTGAGATTTTAAACTGTTTACATGCAATATCAATTTGTGCATTCCATCCAGATTGTAAAAAAAAATTAAAAAAAAATTAACAGGCGTGAATACCACCAACAATTATATATGTAATTGCAAGAATGTCCGTATTTTAACATATAATTTACATGTTCGCCACTTCAACACCACATGTTATTTTATTATTGTACCCTCGGTGTCATGATTTTTCTACACTATGATGATTGCAACCGAGTCTAATCAAGCATAGGTCTTTTTTAGTGTATGCATTCAACTATATACGAAATACACACATGCATTTTCTTACATAATCTGACTTGTGCTCTGCATACAAATGAGATATAAGAAAATATATAAAGATCACGGATAAATACCCACATCATCTTTCATCAGTAATTGGTGGCATCTAACAACGATGTGTATAACTCATCTTTCCACCCCATTCACCATCCATTTGTCATTCACGGTTTCAACCGTTCTTGCCACCACCATCGAGTCGACCACTACTAACAGCAACAGTGACAACGGCCGGCAGGAAACATGGGTGTTCATGTGCAACTACTGCGAGGATTGTAGTAAATCAAGTCAATGTTGTTGGGTGGCCACCAGAGGGTAGCGCATGTGGCGTGCAAGTTAACAATGGACTTGAGGCGCGACATTAGGGATGGACAATCGACCACTACTAACAGCAACGGTGACAACGGCCGATGCGGGAAGGGTATTCACGTGCAGCTACTATGAGGGTTGTAGGAAGTCTGCTGAATGGTGTTGGGTGGCCACCAAAGGGGAGCGAACGCGGCGTGTAAGTTAACAATGGACTTGGCGTTGGGTAGTCACCAAAGGAGAGCGCATGTAGTGTGCAAGTTAACAATGGACTTGAGACTGGACATCAGCGATGGAGGTGCCCTGTAGTCTCAGGTACTTGACGGAGCGAGAGGTGTGTGTGGAGAGACGGGCAAACTTCGTGCATGGAATGTTGCTTTCGGTAGAATACGACTCGAGGGAGGCTGAGTGAGAGATTTGGTTTCGCGTGGCACAGTCTCCGCGACGCTATAGTGTAAGCTAGGCAAATATAAGAGAGATTTATTGGATACCGGCGATAACCGCATGTTTTTTACAAAAATCGAAACGACATGTTTAGGTTTAATGTTTTTGAAATAAAACATATAACATGTATTGTACACATTCTAGAAGTTCTTTTTTTGTATTTTGGTCTACATAAAAAGAGTAATTTTGAGGAGCATGGAGCTAATTTTTCTTTCTTACAACCACAATTTTCTTTTTATGTAGATGGGATCTTTTTTTATAAAAATTTAGTCGATAATTACAAACATATGTGTATATCCAATAAATGGTTCTACAACTGTATTTAAATGTGAACTATAAATATTTATATATAAAGTGAAAGGTGAGTGGGTCCATCATAATGTGGACATGTAGAAGAAAAAGAAGCCACCAATTCTAGTGAGCTTAGTATTTAGAAAGGGTGAGAATTCCCTGTCAGATTATATCTTCAACAAACTTCACGCGCGTTGCTATTTTACCATAGCTTTGATGTGATTGATGAGAAAATACACATAAGACTGGTGTTGCAGTGTTAAATATTCCTATAAGGACGCTCCCTGTGAATCTAAAAAATAATAAGGACCGATGGTTGGACATGTGCTTTTTTACTAGCACTTGCACGGTGTCTCCTAGGGATCTCGGGAAGCTTCTTAATTTGTCGGCGAGACTGTCGGCTGCTACAAGTGGAAGCATTGATCTATCTGTCGTACAACTATCACTCTATCAAAACTGTATGTACTCCCTCCAATCCGAAAAAAGTGGCGCAGGTAATGCGTACAGTTTATAGGTGACATGTAGTTTTTCCCGACACTTTTTTCCGGATCGGAGGTATATATATGCTTTGGTTGTTGGTTAGAGCATCTCTAGCAGACACCGCATTTCGGTCCGACCTGCAAAATAACTGATGTTTTGCCGTTTCGGGCCGAAAACGCACGCAGACCAGACCCCGCATAAGTCCGCGACCTGTAAAAAAAATTGCAGGGCGCGGGATTTCCCCCCCCCCCCCCCCGTTTTCGCGGTCGACCCGGCGGCGACCTCTATACCTAGATTAAATTGGCGGGAGGAACATTTCACCCTGACCGTTCCTACTTTCCCCTTCCGCCGCCGCCGCCGATCTCCACCTCCAGCTCCGTCCGGACCTCTAGCTCCCTCGCCGCCGGCTCCGTGGACACCTCCGACAGCGCGCTCGTGAGTGTTGAAGTAGGGCTAGCCAAATCGCCACCGGGCGGCGGCGCGGTGGATCTCCGCACCGGAACCATGGCAAGCCATGTCGCCTCCGCGGCGGAAGCCTCCGTCAGCACCGTTCCGCGCAAGCGGCTCGGCAACATCATCATCCAGGGAGGCGCGGGAGCTCCCGGCGTCAACGCCGCCGCCGCCGCCAAGGGACTCGCTGGACCTAAAGCTCGCCCTTCCGCCGCCGGCAAGGGACCCGCAGGAGAAACCGGTCCGGCGAAGCCTCAACCGCAGCGGACGGTCGTGGCGAAACGGAAGCAGGCTCCTCAAAACAAGGCCGCGGCGACTTCTGCTCCCACGCCCGCTGCCGGCGCTGAGGTGCTCGACGGAATGCCCGCAGCGTAAGTCCGATCAACGCCGCCGCTTTTGGATTGCCACCATCGTGTTTTTCAGCTCAAAGTTCTATGCGGCTGTATGCAGCTCTGAGTATGCGGCTCTCCTCGACGAAAACGCGCTGAACCTCGACGATGTACCGCTCGGGGACTACGAGTACAACGAGATGGACGGTGGGGAACACGGTGGCGGCGACGAAGAGGAGGTGCAAGAGATTGAAGGAGAGGTCTTTGAGGCCGCGTTTAGCAAGAGGTCGAGGGGCTACACCATATTGGAGGATACGGTGTTGATCAAGACTTGGGAGGCGGTGACCCTCGATTCCATCCACGGCACCGACCAAACCGGGAAGAGATATTGGCAAAGGATAGAAGACAAGTTCTTCCGATTGATGCCAACCAACGTGGAGAGGACACCACGCACCTATAGATCACTCAAAGGTCGCTGGGATGTGATCAAGCCGGCGGTTAGCCGGTGGTGTGGATGTTTGGAGCAAGTGTACAATGCCCCTCCGAGTGGCACTAATGAAGCCGATTGGGTGAGTGTTCTTCCTTATGGTTGCTTTGGTTGTATTGCAAAAAAGATAGTGCTTTGACATGGACATTGGTTGCCTTGCTTTGCTTGTAGGACAAAATTGTAAATGCAAGGTATAGAGACATGCCGGCTTCCAAGGGCAAGTCCTTTGCATATGGACATTGTTGGGAATTGCTTAAGAATAGCGAGAAGTGGAAGATCAAGAACAAAGAAGCACCACCGAAGAGAGGTGCATTCACCAAGTTGGATGATGATGAAGATGATGATGGAGAGAGGAACAAGGGCAAGCCGGTTGGCTCCAAGAGGGCCAAGGAGAATGTGAAGAATGCATCGGAGGCATCATGTTTAAGATACAAGATATATCACATGGTGAAGTCAAATGAGATGATGGTAACCATGTCTATAGAAGCCAAAAAAGAGTTGGCGATGAAGAGGTCTCAAGAGAAGGAGGAGAAGTGGCAGCTAATCAAGGAGGAGAAGATGCGCAAGGCTGCAATTGAGGAGAAAAAAGCCCAAGCCGAGGAGACCAAGGCTCTTGCCCAACTCATAGCCGAGGAGAACAAGATCATGATGATGAACCGCAATGAGATGTACGAGATAACCTTGGAGTGGCATGATTTGATGAGAAAAGGAATCATGTACCGAAGGAGGATGGCTGCTAATCAAGGAGGAGGGGGTGCGGGTGGTGGAGGTGATTGATGCTTGTTCATCACGGTGTCGCCACTTGATGTGGTTCTTTTGGCCGGTTTTTGGTATTTGCTATTTGCTAGTTACGTGCAAACTGTTTTGATGCAAATTGTTCATCATGTCTAGATGGTTGATCATGCCTAGATGATTGAAACAATATTATTTGATGTGTAAAGGGTGAAGAACTATGTTTAATTTCTGTTTAATCGTGACATTTTGTTTTTGCGGATCCGCGTATTATTCTGTTTTACAATTCCGCAATGCGGTGTCTGTTCTGCCGCAGCAAAAAATCGACCCGCATACGCGTTTTCCGCGACCTGCATTCCGCTTTTGCGGGTTCGGAAAATGCGGTTTCTGCTAGAGTTGCTCTTAGTGAACAAGTAATCAACGGATGTGGCTCGTAGATTCTTAAATGGTGAATTTGTTGATCCGGCTGAACTAGGTGGTGTTACTACCAACTCTAGCTTGGCTGTTAACAGTCCTTTGGCGTCAGAGCGTGCTGCTCTTAATTTTGGTTCTAGATCAAGAGGTGATAGCTCAAATGTTTCGGTTCGAAAGGTAATTGCTTGTGGAGATTTGAATCCACCTGGTAATAGTTCCTCTTGTTGCATTCCTCCTAATAATGAATTAGGTTGTAATGTTCATGTTGGGTCTTCTTTACAGGAGTTTTTTAATGAAGCGGCTAATGTTGATACGTTGAACACTGATATTAAAAATAATGGTTTGGAGGCTACAAACCAGGTGGCCGCAAGTAGTGTGTTAACTGACGGAGATAAGCATGGTTCTCCGGTTAGTTCTTCTACTAGTGCCTTCAGTTACAATTTTGACCCTATGGTTAAAGAGCTTTGTGTTGATGACATTAATTCCGTGCAGACCAAGGCTGGTTCTATCCACACACTTTCTACTGCTCCTGTTGGGGACGTGGTATCCTTGGATTCAGCCCAAACCTGTAGCACGACGATGGTTGATGCTGCAGCTACTTTGTCCCCGAGTCTGCAGACTGACGTTGCTGGGGCGATAGCTACGGATGCTTCCTTAGCAGGTCCTTCGGCTGGACAAAGGATGGATAGGACTGTGTTTTCTTCGCCACGTCCCAGCTCGGGTTTGCAAGACACACTTTCGGTTGATGAGATTGTCGCGTATGGTGGCATCAAGGACCCGAAGATGTGCGGCATTCGTTCAAGCCCGCGTATAAAATCTCAAGCCAACGCAGACTCTACTCAGATGGAGAGGGCGACTACGTTGGCGAAGCGGCGTGATGATGCTTGGGCTTCAGGTAAAACTGTTAACCGTAAGCTTTCCTTTTTTATCTTTACCAAATAATGAAATTGTTGACAGAGCTACTAGGCTTGGGGTATCGTTGGGGGCATCTCCTGATCAAATTGAGCGCTCTGTTATTGGTTTAAAACAAATAGAAGAGTCTAGAGCTATCACCTTTTTGCAAAAAACCTTGTCTAATGAGGACGGAGGGGACGTGCACAGTTTAGTTATCAAGAAAGCTTCTAATCTTTGTGAGGATCTCGGAAATGAGGAAGCTGAACCCTCGATGGTCCAGATGGGTCCAATTTCCGAACCAGTTGTTAAGACACGTAGAAGGGGAAAGGGTGCAGGCTCTGGCCTATCTGTTAAACGTCGTAGTGCTAGAATCGTAATAAGCAATGAAAGGAATGATATGGAATAGTGATGGGTTTGGGGACTCGGCTAAGCATCTTGCGGTTCAGGAGTCTATAAAGGAACATGTTCTCAGTTTTGTTGCTATTATAGAAACGGGAAGATCCAATTTCTCTGCGCCTTTTTTAAAGCATTTAGCGGGAGGGTTTGATTATACATGGTATTGTCTTCCTCCTCGTGGTCGGTCTGGCGGCATTCTTGTGGGGCTTAATATTAATGATATTGCAGTTCAAAATGTTGTCACGGGGGATTTTTGTGTTAAATTTCAACTTAAAAATAAGCAAGATGGTTTTATGTGGTCTTTTGTTGTGGCCTATGGGGCTGCTCAGGATGAGTTTAAGCCAGATTTCTTGGCAGAATTGGTGCGTATTTGTGAAAACAAAACGTTGCCCATGTTGGTGGGGGGCGATTTCAATATAATTAGAAGGCAAGAGGAGAAAAATAATGATAATTTTAACGCCAGGTGGCCTTTTATTTTTAATGCGATTATTGAAAGCTTAAGTCTGAGAGAGATTGACCGAGATTGACCTTTCGGGGAGGCAATATACCTGGGTCAGTAGGCGTGAAAATCCTACTTCTGAAAAGTTGGATAGTTTTCTAGCCAGTGTAGAGTGGGAACAAAAATATCCTTTGGTGACGGTGCATGCTTTGACTCGAGTGGGGTCAGATCATACTCCTTTACTTATTGATTCGGGTATACAAGCGCATCTTGGCAATAAATCTAATTTTTCCTTCGAGTTGTCCTGGTTCCGACAAGATGGGTTTCGTGACCTTATTGCGAGGGAATGGTCATCATATGTTGATGGAAATTCACCTGTGGAGATTTGGCAGAACAAAATTAGACGTTTGAGAAATTTTTTGAGAGGGTGGGCAAAAAATTTAGGTGGAGAATATAAGAAACAAAAACAAAAGCTTCTTCTGTTGATAGAGGAATTGGATATTAAAGCGGAAACGACTCCTCTATCGGTAGAGGAAAGAGCAGCTAAAAAAGAAGCTGATGATTATATTGCTAGATTACGTCGTGACGAGGAGGCCAAATGGGCCCAACGAGCTAAGGTTAAACATGTTCAAGAAGGTGGAAACAACACTAAATATTTCCATTTGATTGCTAATGGAAAACATAGAAAGAAACGAATATTTCAATTAGAGCAAGACGAGGGAACTATAGTGTGTCAGAACAACTTGAAGTGTTATATAACTAAATTTTACAAGAAATTGTTTGGGGCGCCGGAACCGAATAATTTTTCCCTAGATGAGTCTGTTACCCATGATCTTCCTCAGATTTCTCAGGAAGAGAATGGCATTCTAACATGTTCTTTCAGTGAGAAAGAGGTGTTCGAAGCTATTTCACAGATGGAGCATAATAAAGCCCCCGGACCAGATGGGTTCCCGGCTGAGTTTTATCAAAAGTTTTGGGATATTATCTGTCGGCCCAGTGGGATCTTGGGTGTGCAGAGCCCACTCTCCACAGCCCTCACACGCGACAGAGTCGTTGAAACGGCTAAGGACCGAGCAAAACGCTTGGAGAGACCCTCGAGAGGGCTGAAGAGGCAGCGCAGGCCTGAAGAGGCCCCTCCCGAGGCTGCTCCTCTACAGGGGGTCAACGCGAATCCCTTCACAAGGCCGCCAGGCCCTGTGGAGATACTTCGCCCCGAAGGAACCACTGCAAGGTGCACATGGCCACTGCCGCGCCGCAGAGTGACGCGCGCGTCTGCGCGCGATGACGACGGCGCCGCAGTTGCCGTTTTGGTGATTAAAGGAGTCAACAAAGCTGTGTCCCCTGCGCCGGCTTACGAGGGTTTCCTCTTTGGTGATAAAGCGGTTGGCCGGCGCTACGCTCCAAGGACGACGTCACCGTGGGCACCCCCACGATCGCTGCTGCACCGGCTGGCCGTCCTGCGTGGACGGTGACTTTCTGGCGTCACGAGCAGGCTTTACGACCATGGACCGAGTCCATGGGCAACCCAGCGGTGGTGCACCCCGCTCCACCACTTCGTCGCCATGTGGGAACCCTTCCACTACGCAGCACGCAGGGATGAGGCCCGGGGCGCCTATATAAGGAGAGGGAGCACCTCCGTAGCAAGGGATCGATCGATCACTCGACGAATGAATCGTCTACTGGCACCATAACTTAGCCTAGCTAAGCAGACTCGAAGAGGAAGAAGACCTCAGCTTCCCTCTTTGAGCTCAGCGCTGCCGCAACCGAGCCCTCGGCAAGCTCATTGTGCTGTACCCCCTACAGAGCAATACAGACAAGCAGGAGTAGCGGTTTTACCTCCCCCGGAGGGCCGTGAACCTGGTTACGGGCCTGTGTCCATCTCTGTCGTGCTGTCCCTCTACAGGCACGACGAGCACCGTCGCCGTGCCGGTTGTGGGTTGTTGACCAACGTGTTCAGTCTCCCTCACGAACTTCTCTCCCGAGAGTGGTTACCCCTGTTCCGTGGGAATCACACATCGACATTTGGCGCGCCAGGTAGGGGACTGAGGCGCGTCTTCAACCTCCAGCCGGCCTCCGCGCCATGACGGACACCTGCGCGACACGCGCCAACAGGCGCGCAGCTGACAGGGCTCACGCCGAGCCCGGCACCGTCGCCACCCGCGGCCGCCGCGGCCGTCCTCGCACGACGGAGCGCGCCAACACCGTCCCGCACGTGGAGGAACCTGAGAGCGAGGAGCACCGTGGAAGCAACCACCGCGGCGACAGGGATGCCTCCCCGGAGCACCACGACGATGCTGAGTCTTCACATCCGTCTCGGCGCCAGAGCGCGTCTTCTCAGGGACGCCCAGAGCCCACGCCGCACACCGCGTTGCTCATGGCCCAAGAGCTCCTCCGCTACCGACCAAGTGCAGAGGCTCACGACCAGTGGCTGGACCGCCTCCACCACCTCGTCGACGTCGCGACTACGCGCCCCGCTCCGTCTCGCTCCCTCGTTCACCACTCCGCCCGCGCTGGAACTGCCGCGCCGGATGCGCCTCCGCCGCCGCCAGGACCACCTCCGGCCGCAGCCCAGAGGGCTCCATCTCATGCCTCCTCGCCGCGCGATTGCCAAATTGTGCAGCGCGCCGCGCCAGACGCGCGAGTGGGGATGGAACGACGGAGAGACCTCCAGAACCGCCTTGTTGAGGAAATCGGCCAGGCGGGGCAGCAGAACCGCAGGGCTCTCCAGGGCGGCACCGCCACTTACGCCACTGGCTGCATGGCCTTCACCCGCGCCCTGCGCCGCGTGGTATGGCCGCAGAAGTTCAGGCCAGCCCTCCCCAAGGGCTACGACGGGTCAAGCAACCCCATCGAGTTCCTGCAGCTCTACACCACCTCTATCCAGGCTGCAGGAGGAGACGACAAAGTCATGGCCAACTGGTTCTCCCACGCCCTCAGGGACTCTGCGCTGTCATGGCTCCTCAACTTGCCTGAGGACTCCATAGACTCGTGGGAGGAGCTCTGCAGGAAATTCGTTGCCAACTTCAAGGGCACCTACGAGCGCGCGCTCACCCACAACGACCTGCGCGCTGTGGTGCAGAAGAAGGATGAGACTCTCCGCAAGTACATCCAGCGCTTCAGCCAGGTGCGCAACAAGATCCCGAACATCCCCGACACGCAAGTCATCGCCGCCTTCAGGGAGGGTGTCACAAATCGCCGGATGTCGAGAAGCTGGGCATTCACGACAAGCTCACCTCTGTGGTGAAGCTGTTCGACCTCGCTGACAAGTGCGCCAAGGCTGAAAAGGGACTCCTCTTCGTCAAGATGAGCCAGCGGACGGACGGCCTGGCTGAGGGATCCAAGAGCCACAAGAAGCGTGAGGAGACCAAGCGCAAGACCACCGTTGTCCTGGCAGCAGAGCCAGCCGCCAAAAGCACCCGCAGAGGCTCTCCTGAGCCTGGCGACAAGGAAGCGGACAACCGTCCGTTCTGCGTCTACCACAACAGGAGTGGCCACACCACAGACGACTGCTACGACCTCAAGAGGTTGAGCCGAGAGCGCGGGCGCGAAGAAGGCAACGGGAGCCGCGGCAGAGGCCGTGGCTACCGTAGGGACGACAGAGGCGGACGCGGTGGCGGCTATCAGAAGCCGCCAGGCACTCAAGCCAACGCCGCCGAGAAGAACAACAACCTCCCTGACGAGGAAGATGGAGGCTACCAGGCCCCAAGGGGGGCTATGGCCTGCATCCTCGGAGGAGCCCAGGCGCCCAAGTCGAACAACCAGTTCAAGCAGTTCGCCCGCGAGCTCAATGCCGCGCTCCCGAGCACCGAGACCTCCCGGCCCCTCAAGTGGTCCCAGTACACCATCGCCTTCGACGCCAAGGACCACCCCAAGTCGACCAAGACTGTTGGAACCCTCCCCCTGGTCTGCTCCCCCACCATCAACAACATCACCGTCTCCAAGACGCTCATCGATGGGGGAGCAGGCCTGAACGTCATCTCTGTCGAGACCTTCGAGACTCTCCAGGTGCCTTACGAGTGGCTCATGCCCTCCAGGCCATTCACAGGGGTCACTAGTAGTTCAATCGAACCTCTGGGGCAGGTCCGGCTGGCCGTCACCTTCGGCACGCAGAAGAAATACCGCACCGAGCTGATCGACTTCGACGTCGCACACATTGGCCTGCCGTACAACGCCATCCTCGGCTACCCCGCCCTCGCGAAGTTCATGGCCGTCACACATCACGCCTACAACATGGTCAAGATCCCCGGCAGCGCTGGCACCATAGCCATCCATGGTCACATCCTGGATGCCACGCGCGCTGTCGAGAGCGCCTACAAGGCAGCTGCCATGGCGTTTCCGGCTGACGAGGACATGGAACCTCTCGAGAGGCCTCAGAAGAAGAAACATATGTTCTCTCAGGAGCAAGCTTCCACGAAGAGGGTGTCGCTGGGCACCAGTGGCTCGGGGGCTGAGGAGACAGGGGCCAGCGTCACCATAGGCGCTGCCCTGCCTCCTAAATAGGAAAGCGCGCTCGTCGCCTTCCTTCGGTCAAACTCTGACATGTTCGCATGGACTCCGTCAGACATGTCCGGTGTACCAAGGGAGGTGATCGAGCACCACTTAGCCGTGTGCCCAGACGCACGCCCCGTCAAGCAAAAAGCACGCAAGCAAGCCCCCGAGAAGCAAGCATTCATCGTCAAGGAAGTAGAGAAGCTAAAAGCGGCAAATGTCATCCGCGAAGTCGCGCACCCCACTTGGCTCTCCAACGGCGTGGTTGTCCCTAAACCCGCTGGAGGAGGCCGACTCTGCATCGACTACACAGATGTCAATAAAGCCTACCCCAAGGACCCGTACCCCATGCCGAGGATAGACCAGATCGTGGATTCCACCGCCGGCTGCGACCTCCTCTGTTTTCTGGACGCCTTCTCTGGTTATCACCAGATCAAAATGGCTAAAGAGGACGAGGAGAAGACAGCATTCCTCACCCCTTGTGGTGTGTATTGCTACACTTGCATGCCTTTTGGCCTGAAGAACGCCGGCGCCACTTTCCAGAGGCTCATGAGAATAGCCTTGGGGGCACAGATGGGCAGAAATGCAGAGGCATATGTCGACGACATCGTGGTCAAGTCTCGCGAGGGAGGTACCCTCTTGAAGGATCTCGAGGAAACCTTCGCCAGCCTGCGCAAGGTGAACATCAAGCTGAACCCCGCCAAGTGCATCTTCGGGGTGCCTTCAGGCAAACTCCTCGGATTCCTCGTGTCCCACCGCGGCATAGAAGAAAACCCTGACAAGATCAAGGCCATAGAAGGGATGCAGCCTCCTCGTCGACTCAAGGACATGCAGCGCCTAGCAGGCTGTATGGCTAGCCTGGGCCGCTTCATCTCTAAGTTCGGCGAGAGAGCCCTGCCATTCTTCAAGATCATGAAGAGATCCGGCACATTCAAGTGGAACCCTGAGGCGGACAAGGCTTTCGAAGACCTGAAGAGATATTTGGCCAGCCCACCAGTCATGGTGGCCCCCAGGACAGTCGAACATCTGAAGCTGTACCTATCAGCCACTCCTCAGACCGCAAGCGCTGTCCTTGTGGTCGAGAGGGAAGAGCCAGTCCTCCCCAAGAAGAACGCTGCCACTCCAAGCCCAAAGCCGCCCGACAAAGATATCGGCGAAGGAGCAGTCTCCACAGACCCACTGCTAGGCCCACAGCCTCAAGTCGAGTCTGCTCCCAACACCCTTGCCGAGACCCCTCCACAGGCAAGTCTCGACAAGGGCCCTGAAGAGCCTCCACAGGCAAATCTCGACAAGGGCCCTGAAGAGCCTCCACAGAGAATCGACGCTGCACCTCCCTCGACAGCCCTTGTCGAGCACCCCGTGTACTTTGTCAGTACGGTACTGCGGGATGCTCGAGAGCGGTACCCAATGCAGCAGAAGCTTCTCGTCGCTCTCCTCATCGCCTCCAGGAAGCTGAGACATTACTTCCAGGGCCACTCCATCACGGTGGTCACGTCTTTCCCCCTGGAGCAGATCCTGCGCAATCCCAACGCCACAGACCGTGTCGCGGGTTGGAATATAGAGCTGCAGCCATTCAACTTGCGCTTCGACACCACAAGAGTCATCAAGGGACGAGCGCTGGCAGACTTCGTCGCAGAATGGACTGACCCAAGCCCTGAAGAGCCTCGGGGAGAAGAGGCCGAGCCCTCCGGAGACATAATGACCAGCCACTGGACCATGCACTTCGACAGAGCCTTTGCCTGCCGCAATGGCGGGGCAGGCGTCGTCTTGACCTCGCCCAAAGGCGACAAGCTCTACTACGCTGTCCAATTGTGCTTCACGATTGACAAGATCTCCAACAACATCGCCGAATACGAGGGCCTCCTCGCCGGCTTAAGGGCCGCCATCGCTCTAGGTGTCAAGCACCTACTCGTCAAGGGCGACTCCCAGTTGCTCGTCAACTTCTCCAACAAGAGCTACACGCCTAAAGACGACCACATGGCCGCATACCTTGAAGAGGTCCGCAAGCTCGAGAAGCACTTCAGGGGCATGGAGCTTATGCATATCCCGAGGAAAGAAAACCAGGAGGCTGACGACATCGCCAAGCGAGCCTCGAGAAGGCAACCCCAGCAGGCCGGTGTCTTTGAAGACAGGCTCGCCAAGGCATCCATCAAGCAGCCTCAAGAGGCCACAGCTGCAAGCACAGACGAAGCACTCCCGCCAGCTCCTGTCGCTGGGGCACCCGACTGTGGTCCCCACACCGGGGAGCGTCTGTTGCTGACGGCAGCCCACCAAGACACAGGCTGGATTGACGAGCTCAAGGATTACTTGGCAAAGGGGATTCTCCCTGAGGAAGATGCGGAAGCAGAGCGGATCGCTCGACAAGCGAAATCCTACTGCATCCTCAAGGGAGACCTATAACGCAAGCGCCCGAATGGCATCGCGCTCAAATGCGTCCCTCCCGAGGAAGGCCGAACGCTGATCAAAGACATCCATAGCGGGGAGTGCGGCCACCACTCGTGTGCGCGCACCCTCGCGGGCAAGGTCTTCAGGAGCGGATTCTACTGGCCACAAGTGCTTCAAGATGCGGTCACCATCGTCCAAGCTTGCGACGCCTGCCAGTACCACGCCAAGCAAATCCACCAGCCGGCGCTGGGGCTCCAGACCATCCCGCTCTCCTGGCCGTTCGCGGTCTGGGGGCTGGAGATCCTGGGCCCCTTCCCAAAGTCGCAGGGGGGCTACCGCTTCCTCTTCGTGGCCGTCGACAAGTTCACCAAGTGGGCCGAGGTTGAGCCAGTGCGCACCATACCAGCCGGAGCCACGGTGAAATTCACGAGGAGCTTGGTCTGCCGCTTCGGAGTGCCTAACCGCATCATCACCGACAATGGCTCGCAATTCACCAGCGGCATCTTCCGAGCCTACTGCGAAAAGCTCGGTGTCAAGATCTGCTTCGCCTCGGTGGCTCATCCACGCAGCAACGGTCAAGCCGAGCGAGCGAACGCAGAAATCCTCAAGGGCCTCAAGACCAGAAGTTTCAACATCCTCAAAGGTCACGGCAAGGGCTGGATCGATGAGATCCCATCTGTGCTCTGGTCCATGCGCACAACCGCTTCAAGGCCTACGGGCGAAACGCCGTTCGCCCTTGTCTACGGAGCTGAAGCAGTCCTCCCCGCAGAAATCAAGCATGGATCCCCACGGGTCCTTGCCTTCAACGAGGACACCCAAGAGGGCCTCCACAACGACGACCTGCTGCTTCTCGAGGGACTGCGCCGCCGTGCCGCCCTCAGAGCAGCAAAATACCAGCAAGATCTGTGCCGCTACCACAGCCGCCACGTGCGCTCACGCACTCTTGAGGCGGGCGATCTCGTCCTCAGGCGAATCCTCTCCAGAGAAGGCCTCCACAAGCTCTCGCCGATGTGGGAAGGCCCCTACAGGGTCTCCCACATCGCCAGGCCTGGCGCGGTACGCCTCGAGACGGAAGACGACATTCCCGTCAAGAACCCGTGGAACATCGCACACCTACGCAAGTTCTACCCGTGATCATTGTCACGCCAGGCATTTTTTGTCTCTAGAGGGAAGCTCATGGCTTCACCTCCAAGCTTCTTCAAGCTTCTCCCGAGGGTCAGCCCTCCGAGCTCTCCTGCCAATGAGCCACCGCAGGCCGCAGTGAACCTCTGCCACTAATGGGTGGTCCCCATGCCTCGACATGGAAGGAACGTTAGCTTGGCAAACCCAAGTGTAATGAACCGATTTCGTTCCCAAGTGAACATTGCGCTCCGGCGCCACTTTCGTTCCATGTGAACTTTGCGCTCCGGCGCCATTTCGTTCCAAGTGAACTATGCGCTACGGCGCCATTTCGTTCCTAAGTGAACTCTGCGCTGAGGCGCCGCTGTGTAATATTTCGATGGCAAGTTTTACCTTCGTTATTTACTTTCACATGTGCGCTTATATTCTTCCCATGCGCACCTCGCGAGCGGGGGCTGAGTACGGTGCCTGTGCCCCAAGAGCACCCCAGCAGCACTGCAAAATCCAAGGGACCCTGAGCTCTGGCTAAAGGGCATGCTCCCGGATACACGCCACCTCCCCAAAGGACCTTGGTACTCTCTCTCCTCGCGAGACACCCATGAGGAAGCCTATAAGCGCGCATGAGTCCCAACTATCATGCTCTAGCGTTTTGGTTCGCCTCTCTAACATCCACAGGGAACAAGAGTCTCTCCAGGCCTGGGGAGGGAAAACCCGGCCCCTGAGGGGAAAGACATCACCTGAGGAGTCCTACGCAGGGCGGAAAGCCACGCGAAGCTAAGTTCCCTGCTCACACCAGGAGAATCTCTGCGTCTCTCTCACGAGCACTCTGCGTCCCTCGAGCGTCCCTTTTCCCTCACTCTCCATGGACTGCTTGCGCGTCAAAGGGGGGCCCTTGAGCATCGCGCCTCGAGGACTCCTACCTCTCTAAGCCTTAAACTCCCCCCGGCCTTGCCGAGTCATTGCTCGAGCATACCGCAGCGGCGGAGTCATAGCGCGAGGAGAAGGGTCCTAGCGACGCAGAGCGAAAAAGACATGGGATTGAAGCAAAGAGCCCTCGAGGGGCACACACACAGACTTAGCAGCACATGCTTAAAAATATGAAGTATATTACAAACTGCAAAGCAAAAGTCTTTGAAGCAAGCATCCCTACGGCGCTACAAGCGCGTTGCATTGCAGGAAGAAGTTAGGCAGAGGCATCGCCGTCGTCCTCCCCGGACTCTTCCTCTCCAGGCTCGCCCTCCTCATCGTCGCCCTCCTCGCCGCCAGCATCCTCCGTCGCGGCCCGCTTGAAGCGGCTGCAGAAGTCGTCGACCTGGTCGCGGATGGAGTTGGAGATCTTCCACCCTCTCTCCCCCTCGAGAGGCTCGGTCACCGTGGTGAAGTCGAAGCCCGGTTGGAGGTGCTGGAGATTGGTGAAGATGCGGTCGACCGCTACCGCCAGGAGCTGGCAGCACTCCTCCTCGACGACATCGCGGAGCTCCGCGGCAGGGCCCTCGAGCACTGTGAAGAGCTGCTCGAAGTACACGAGGTAGGCGGCGGCATCGGAGTTGCCTTGCGCGGGGACGGCTGGCGCTTCCGCTCCCAGCTTCGCGGCGAGCTCGTTGCCCCGGCCCACTAGGGACTGGAACATGCGCTCCCGCTGCTGCGAGAGCACCCGCGCCGCCTGGGCGCTCTCAGCGGCTTCCACCGCCTTCTCCACAGCAGGGCCCACCTGCTTGTTCATCTCCTCCATGTCCGCCATGAGGGAGGCGAGGTCCTGCGCCATGCGGTCGCGAGCTTCCTCGGCAGCGCGGCGACCGTCCGCAGCACGCCGCGCCCGGGAGTTCAGCCGGGCGTTCATTTGTTCCAGCTCGCGGATACGAGCGACATCCTCGTCGCGCCTCTTCTTGAACCGGTTCTCCTGCTTCGTGAACTTCTCGGCATAGTCGCGGGAGATAGCGGCGCGGTACGCCTTCTCCCGGGCTTGGAACTCCTGCTCAGCCTCCTTCTTCTGCTCGGCGAACCTCGTGTTGAAGCGCTCCACATACCCCTTGTGGGTAGCCACCTCGCGTTCATACCTGCCGAGAGCCGCGGCCAGGCTCTCTTCGCGGGCCTCGAGGGCGGCGCGCTGCCCCGACAGCTCCTGCTCCCTCAACGCCAGCTGTTCGTCGCGGCGGCGCACGTCCTCCTCGCGCTCACTCAGGCCCCGTCCCCTGGCGTCCAAGCTCGCGCGGACCCCCTCCAGGGCGGTCCGAACGGTCTCGGAGTCGGCAAGGATTTTGGCCTCGAGCTCGACAAGCTCGTGGTGCTTGGCTGCCAAGGAGTGCTCCACGGCCTCCCGCTCTGCCCTGGCCGCGGCCAAGTCTTCCGCCGCTGCCCGGCGCTCGGCCTTCTAGGGCTGCAGAAGCTCTTCGGCGTCGCGCATGGCGCCCTCACGGACCTCCTCGGGGAAGCGCAGCGCCTCCTCGCGCTCCGCCTGCAGGGCCTGGTCGCTCCGCCGGCGAGCCTCCACAGCCGCGTGGAACGCGGCCCAAGCCTCCGCGAGCTCGTCTCGCTACCGGGCAAGCTCCCGGTCCTCCTGGGCAAGGTGGGCCTCCAGCCCTCCAGGGACTCCCGCACCAAGCGGAAGGCGACGTCGCGTCGCCCCCTGCTCCAGTCCCACCTGCCGAGGGCAAGGGCCTGGGAAGCCCTGCTCGGAGCGGAAGGCCTTGCGCCCGCGTCAAGCTTGGAGCGGGGAGCCTCCGCGCGGGCCTGAGGGCTTGGCGGCATGTCCTCCGCTTCGGTGCCCGCATTCTGCGCGCCAGCGCTGCCCCCCTCAGGAGGCGCCTCGTCCTGTGTTCCCGGGGCAGGAGAGGTCTGCCCCGTAGCCGCTGCCTCCTCCTCCGCCGTGGTGCCTGGCGGGGGCAGCGGGAGATCTGCTCCCACCGTCTCATCGGCCTTTGGCGAGAGCGGGGCCGATGTAGTGCCTGCCGCGGCCTCTTGCTGCATGGGCGGGGTCGCAACGTGCGGCGGAGTGGGCGCCTTCTCCGCCCGCTCCTCAGGGTGCTCCTCCTCCAGAGGCGGCGCGGTCACCTCAGCCTGAGGAGCATCCCCGTGAGGGCCTGCCGGGATTTCCTCCACAGGCCTCGAGGCCTCTTCTGCTGCGGCCTCTGCCGCGGCCTCCGGAGCGGTCCTCTTCACGTCCGCCGCCTTGCGGAGCCTGCGGCGCATCGCAGGCGCCGGGTCGCTAGCAGAGAACAAGAAAATCTGTCAGAGGGAGCAAACAAGCAAAGACCGAAGGAGGAAAACAAAACCAGAAACACTTACCCTGTCTTCTTGGCGCGGGTGTCAACCCACGCCATGCCGGACGAACGCCAAGAAGGCGTGGCCCGTACTCCGGATCCCCCCGGAGCCGCCTCAGCTTTCCTCTTGAGGGAAGCGCTTGGGGGCTCCCCGGCAGGCCTGTCGTGGGCCGCCTTGGTTCAGGGCTCCTGTCGCCCCGCCTCGGCCTCCTCATCGTCGCTGGAGGAGAGCTCGAAGACCTCCTCAGGAGGGGGCGAGGCCCTTGACGAGCTCGCCCCGCCTGCAGAGGGAGCGGCCCCAGCCGCATCGTCGCCCTGCTCGGCGTCAGACGCGTACGGCGACTCCGCAGCGTCTTGTCCCCTCGCCACGGGGATGGGCCCGTCTTCTTCCTCTTCCCCCGCCAGGCCTAACGGGGTGAAGGTGGGCATCCGCTCCAGAATCGCCAGGCGCGGAGCCAGGTTCATCTGATGAAGAGGCCTCAGCTCCGCCGCAATCGCCACGAACACGTCGGGGTTGATGAAGAGGCCGCCCATGATGGTCTCGACGACGGCAGGACGATGGTCGCAGGGGTGGAGTCGCATCGGGTCGGAGGGGCCCGAGTACATCCACATCGGCTTCTTGTGCGCCTGTAGAGGAGCGATGCGGCGGCGCACGAAGTCCTCCGCGATCATCTGGCCGGTAAGGCCGTTCGCCCGGAGCGTCCTCATGCACACCACGAGGTCCCCGATTCGTGGACCCTGGAAGGCCTGCTTCCCCCAGTGGGTGTTCTTCACGGGCGGCGCCTCCGGGACCTCGAGGAAGGAGCTCTGCGACTTGACGCCGATGAGGAACCACTTCTGCCTGAAGTCGTCCACCTTCTTCGACACCGCCGTGACGGGTTTCTCGTCGCTCCACGACATGGGGATGTAGACGTCCCCCATGCCGTCCGCGATGCGGAAGGACACGCACCCCGTCCGCTCAGCCTTCGCGGTGTTCCGGAGCGCGTAGAAGCTCCGGAAGAGGGCCACCGAGGGCTGCACCCCCAGATACGCCTCGCACAGATAGGCGAAGATGGAGAGCACGAGGATGGCGTTGGGGTGTAGGTGGAGAAGGTGGATCTGGTAGAACTCCAGGACGGCCTCGAGGAAAGGCGAATATGGAGGCACCAATCCGGCGAAGAGAGTGTGGAGGAAGATGGGGAAAAACCCCGCCGGAAGGCGGCCGTGCCTCGCGGCCTGGATGGCGCTGGCGCCGTGCTCATTGGTCTTCCCGGCGACCAGGTGCTGGATCTTGTCCAGCGCCGCTGCATCGACGCGCACCCCGATCAGGGCGGGGCCAAGCGCCTCTTCGCCCTGCGCATCGGAAGGGAGCGTGGACATTGCCGCCTTGCCTTTGGGCCCACCCATTGCCGGAGAAGAAGAAGGGCGCGGAAGGACAAGGAGAAGGAGGAGGAAAGAGTTCGCCGGAGAAGAAGAGTTGGAAGAGCAAGAGCTGACGGCGGAGCGCAGAAGTGAGTAATGACTGCGGTTCGGACCGACGCACAGCTTTATACCACATTTGGACAGCTACCAAGGCGCGGTCGTGGTGATCGTGGTGGGACCCCCCACGACGCACGTTTCTACCGGAGAAACCGAGTCGCCGCAAACTCATCTCCAAACGACGCGTGTCACGGGCCGGCCGGACGTATTGGACCCACGACGCTTCGTCTGGACCCGATGGGCCTCGTCGTGCCCGTCATGGGCCCGGGGGCTACTGTCGGCCCAGTGGGATCTAGGGTGTGCAGAGCCCACTCTCCACAGCCCTCACACGCGACAGAGTCGTTGAAACGGCTAAGGACCGAGCAAAACGCTTGGAGAGACCCTCGAAAGGGAAAACCCTCGAGAGGGCTGACGAGGGCAGCGCAGGCCTGAAGAGGCCCCTCCCGAGGCTGCTCCTCTACAGGGCCCTCTCCCCTGGAGAGGGGTCAACGCGAATCCCTTCACAAGGCCGCCAGGCCCTGTGGAGATACTTCGCCCCGAAGGAACCACTGCAAGGTGCACATGGCCACTGACGCGCCGCAGAGTGACGCGCGCGTCTGCGCGCGATGACGACGGCGCCGCAGTTGCCGTTTTGGTGATTAAAGGAGTCAACAAAGCTGTGTCCCCTGCGCCGGCTTACGAGGGTTTCCTCTTTGGTGATAAAGCGGTTGGCCGACGCTACGCTCCAAGGACGACGTCACCGTGGGCACCCCCACGATCGCTGCTGCACCAGCTGGCCGTCCTGCGTGGACGGTGACTTTCTGGCGTCACGAGCAGGCTTTACGACCATGGACCGAGTCCATGGGCAACCCAGCGGTGGTGCACCCCGCTCCACCACTTCGTCGCCATGTGGGAACCCTTCCACTACGCAGCACGCAGGGATGAGGCCCGGGGCGCCTATATAAGGAGAGGGAGCACCTCCGTAACAAGGGATCGATCGATCACTCGCCGAATCAATCGTCTACTGGCACCATAACTTAGCCTAGCTTAGCAGACTCGAAGAGGAAGAAGACCTCAGCTTCCCTCTTTGAGCTCTGCGCTGCCGCAACCGAGCCCTCGGCAAGCTCATTGTGCTGTACCCCCTACAGAGCAATACAGACAAGCAGGAGTAGCGGTTTTACCTCCCCCGGAGGGCCGTGAACCTGGTTACGGGCCTGTGTCCATCTCTGTCGTGCTGTCCCTCTACAGGCACGACGAGCACCGTCGCCGTGCCGGTTGTGGGTTGTTGACCAACGTGTTCAGTCCCCCTCACGAACTTCTCTCCCGAGAGTGGTTACCCCTGTTCCGTGGGAATCACACATCGACATTATCAAATTTGATTTGATGGCAATGTTTGACCAGCTTCAAACGGGTGATCTTCCTTTGTTTAGATTAAACTATGGGATTATTACTTTGCTACCCAAAAAAGAAGATGCGAGTAGAATTGAACAATATAGACCCATTTGTCTCTTAAATGTGAGTTTTAAGATTTTCACAAAAGTTGGGACGAACCGTGTTGCGGTAATATCCCAAAAAGTAATTCGCCCTACTCAATCGGCTTTTATTCCGGGTAGGAACATTCTTGAAGGAGTGGTTATCCTACATGAGACCATTCATGAGTTACATAGGAAGAGAATGGATGGTGTGCTTTTCAAGATTGACTTTGAAAAAGCATATGACAAAGTGAAGTGGTCTTTTCTGCAACAAACACTTCGTATGAAAGGTTTTGATCCTAAATGGTGTGAGTGGGTGGCGAGATTTGTGCAAGGTGGTAGCGTCGGGATTCGGGTGAATGATGATATTGGTCATTATTTCCAAACTTTGAAGGGATTGAGACAAGGGGGTCCGCTTTCTCCAGTACTTTTCAACATTGTTGCCGACATGTTAGCCGTTCTTATTGCACGTGCTCAAGAGGATGGGCAGGTTGGTAGCTTAATACCACATCTAGTCAACGGAGGGGTATCTATTCTACAATATGCCGATGATACAATTCTTTTCCTTGAACATGACGTGGAGAAAGCAGTTAATATGAAATTTATTCTCTCTATTTTTGAACAACTGTCCGGACTCAAGATTAATTTTCATAAAAGTGAGATTTTTTGCTTTGGCAAAGCTGTAGAGGCGCAAGATGAGTATCGCCAGATTTTTGGATGTGAGGTAGGGGCGTTACCGTTTAAATACCTAGGTATCCCCATTCATTATAGGAAGCTTCTAAATAAAGAATGGAAGATGATTGAGGACCGGTTTGAGAAGAAACTGGCTTCTTGGGCCGGCAAGCTTCTCTCTTATGGAGATAGATTGGTTTTGATCAATTCTGTTCTCTCAAGTTTACCTATGTTTCTTCTGTCTTTTTTCGAAAGTCAAGTGGGGGTTCGTAAAAGACTAGATTTTTTCCGTAGTCGGTTCTTCTGGCAATCTGACCAGCTTAAAAGAAAATATTGTCTATCTAAGTGGAACATTATTTGTCGGAACATTATTTGTCGACCTAAAGACCAAGGTGGTCTGGGCATTGAGCTTCTTGATATCAAAAACAAATGTTTATTAAGCAAATGGTTGTTCAAAATCTTGAATGAACAAGGTGTTTGGCAAGAATTATTATGTAACAAATACCTTTGTGGTAAAACGTTAGCTCAAGTAACTCCGAAACCACAAGATTCACCCTTTTGGAGGGGTATTATTGCGGTGCAGCAAGAGTTTTTTTCAAGAGGCCGTTTTCATATTGGCAATGGACATGGTACTCGGTTTTGGGAAGATACTTGGCTGGGGGATAGGCCTTTGTCGGTCCAATATCCTTCCCTATTCAATATTGCCCGCAACAAGAATGCTTTGGTTGCGGAGGTGCTTGCTGCGGCACCGCCTGTTAATGTTCAGTTTAGAAGAACCTTGACCGGTGGGCTGTGGGATGCATGGCTTCATTTGGTTCAGAGGTTAATGTCGGTCACACTTTCCAGTGATGAGGATACTTTCAAATGGAGATTGACGACAAATGGAGTGTTCTCAGTTAAATCAATGTATGCCGATTGTATGAATGGGCACACACCTTTTCTTCGTAAATACTTATGGAAATTAAAAGTTTCACTCAAAATTAAAATATTCATGTGGTTTCTAAATAGAAAAGTGATTCTTACTAAAGATAACTTAGCAAAAAGAAATTGGAATGGTTGTAAGAAGTGCGCGTTTTGCCAACAGGATGAGACCATTCAACATTTGTTCATTTCCTGCTCCTTTGTACGTGATATTTGGAGATTGCTTCATTTCACCTATAATGTTCCACCTCCCACTAGTGTTGCCAATATGTTTGGCTCTTGGTTGTCGGGTATTGATTAGAAAAGTAAAGCTCTTATTCGTATTGGCGTATGTGCTTTCATATGGGCTCTTTGGAACTGTCGTAATGATGTTGTCTTTAACAAGGTTCAAAATGTTCACTTCTTACAGGTTGTTCACCGAGCTACTTACTGGATCAACATGTGGTCCTGGCTTCTACCGTCCGACCAACGGGTGCATTTGGATATTGGATGTACCCGGCTTATGTCAATTGTTCGGGCTATCTTCAACCAACATGGGTGGCATCAGTATAGAAGGATTACTCTTTTTTAGTCCTTCTTCTTTATATTTGGCTATACGGTGGCTGGCTTGTAGTCACCTTTTAAGTTTTCTATTCGGTGATTGTAACGGCAGATCTCGACATACTTGCTTAAACTAGTGAACAAGTAATCTGGGGCGCCAAGGCGATCCTCCAGGCCGGTTAGGCTCGGCCCAATAGTGTTTTAACACAAGGCTCGGCCCAAATTTAGTTTTTGGCGGCGCACATTCTGGGCGCAAACTCGTTAGTCGTTATTACCCTCTCTGCGTGCTTCCGTGAAATGCAGGACCATAGAGTGGAACTGTTTTCGCTTGTCTATTTGGAACGAGCAACGAGCTTCTGTATTTGTCAGTGGCTTCTTTCACCACGAATTTCGGTCGGCACTGCGAGAATGCAACTGAAGTGTGGGACAAACTTCAGCTCAAACACCTAGCATTGCATTCTAACTCGGGAACACAGTTTCTACAGATCACAACGCTGTCCAAACCGAAGACCTGGCCGATCTGCGTCGTTGCGTGCATTCTGAAATTATGGAAAGCAAGGAGAGGAACAACAGGGTATTCAACAAGCAAGACGCTACAATCGCTGTACTGATAAAGGGGATCAGCAATGACCTGGAGCTGTGGGCAACACAGGCACGCCATGACAGAAATGAGATCAGGGAATGGGCTTCGAAATTACACGGAGTAGTTTCCTTGGTCCTATATGCTGCCATTTTCTCTAGTTCACTTTTTTTCATTTTCTCTCAATTTAGCCACACTTGTGGCTACACCATGTACATAAAACTATTAATTTTGAATAAGGTAGAGACAACTCTACCTTTTATGTTAAAAAAAAACCACGAATTTCAGAATGTGAATTTTGAAGCCCATAAGCTTGCTAAATTTGGATCCACTCTAGGGGAGGGGACGCCACTTGCTCATGATGCAATCTCTGTACCTTTGAACATTTTACATGAATAAAGAGTAGCAAGTTTCTTCTCGAAAAAAAAAGAGTAGCAAGTTCAAAAAAGAGGTACAAATTTTTTTAATACATAAAATTTAGATTTCGATTTTTAAAAAAATACCGAGCTACATGGAGCTCGACCACCAAATGCACCTTCCGGCAGTAACTACCTCCTTTTAGGATCATTTTTTAGTTTCAACTTTGAGGCTTGGGTGAACTGTGTATGGACCATTTTGTGATACCCATTGAGTCTATGGATATTCAAGCTAACTCTATGTCAGGACTCCCCTTTTCTTAAAAAAAAAAGAGCTAACTCTATAGACGTAGCAGCGTGCAACCAGCAAGATACTCCCTGGAGGTTAACATCTTTTTATGGAGAACCAAAATGGGAAGAGAAACACTTATCTTGGTAATACCTATGAGATTTAAAAGTTAAAACAGAATGCAAATATGACATGGGTCGTTTTAGACGATTTCAACGAGATTATTTATCCTCATGAGAAGGAGGATGGACCGGTGAAGCACCTAGACCTATAGGTTGTTAGAATTTGGCCTCATGAGTGGGAAGCCCAATTAGCAATTTCTGAAATCTCAAAACTCATGAAAAAATGGCAGGTCACATGTGAGTGGTGTGGGAGCTAAAGTTTAGTCATACATTGCTAGTTTGATAGGAGTGGCACCACCTTATATAGTGGAGTGTTGTGCTATTTGGTAAGCTTGTGAGAACATGAGTCTCTCTCACGCGCTCCTCCTCCTCCGCCGCCGCTCGCACGCACGCACGCACCGCCCGCCCGCCCGTACAGGAAAACGGTTTTGACGGACGCGTCTTGGTTAGTCGGTTCGCTCCCGGATCGTGGGCTGCCAACCGATCTAAACGTGTGCGATGTGGACTTGGCCCACTCCGTACCCGTTAGGGTTTTCATCCGAGATGCGCTATATAATGCACTGCACTGCGTGCGCTGCAAACACCCCAAACCAATCTAGTTTTTGCCAAACTCGTGCCTTGCGCCGCCACCGTAGTCTACTCCATCCCGAGCGCCGGCGTGCACCGGCGAACGGGACAGCAGGTCTCCGGAACCGCTCGCCCTTCTGATCCTGTACGGGAGAGGACGAATAAGGTTTTTGGGAAGCGCTCCGCGCGACAGCTCTCAAGGTCGTCATCACGGCTCGACTTCCTGGACGATTTCTGGGTCCGCGGGCGACTCGTATTCAACGTCGTCTTCTTCGAGCTGCTACCGTTGCTGCTTAAGCTGCTGCCGCCGTTGCTCCGACAACTACTACAACGACTACGGCTACAACTAATTTATCTACGATCGTTCGGTACGTTCGCCACGTTCCGATATGCTGTTTTATTATGGCTGTGTTCGTAGATGTCATGCTGTTGTTCATGTTAATTAATACGTATAGTATTTTCGAGTTTAACATGTTAGTAGCGTTTGCGATCATGCTTTATATACTGGAATTAATCATGGAAATTATGCCTAATATTTCAACAATCCAAAAACCTTATCTGTGTTATAGGCAATTTCCTGAATTAAACATGGGACATCTATCTGATGCGCTAAGACCGGATAAGTTTACCGGTGCGGATTTTAAGAGATGGCAGATCAATACCACGTTGTGGTTGCGATCTCAGAAAGTGTTCGAGGCTAGTGAGGGTTTACCTGAAGGAACTATATCTGACGAGTATCAGAACAAGTTCAAGGATACTAATACTGCCTTTGTGGGACTTGTTCTGAGTACTCTTAGCAACAAGCTGTTTGATGTGTACATGCATATTACAGATGGCAAAGAGCTCTGGGAGGCACCGAACGCTAAGTTCGGTGTAGCAGATGCTGGCAGTGAACTGTACATCATGGAGAGCTTTCATGACTTCAGGATGGCTAACAACCGTTCTGTAGTCGAACAGGCTCATGAGATACAGTGCATTGCTAAGGAGCTTGAGCACGCTAAGTGTGCCTTACCTGACAAGTTTGTGGCTGGGTGCATTATTGCAAAGTTGCCCTCTTCATGGAGGAACTTCGTCACAACTCTCAAACACAAGAGACAGGAGATATCGGTTGAAAACCTGATAGCGTCTCTTGATGTTGAGGAGAAGGCTCGGGCTAAGGACACTGCTGAGAGAGGTGGTGAAGGTCAATCTAGCGCCAACATGATGCAGAAGAACCATAACCACGGCAAGAACAAAGGAAAGAACAAGCCTGCTTTCAATGTACCTGTCAAGACTAATTCTTTCAAGAAGAAGAAGAAGATGATGATGAACAAGTCTGAGCTAGGTTGCTATACCTGTGGAGAGCTCGGCCACTTCTCTGTGAACTGCCCAGATCGTGCAGACAAGAAAGGGAAGAAGGCCAAGACTGTCAACGTCGTGACCGCTAGCAATACTGATGGGTATGGTAATTTACCATTTGTGCTTTCAGTATTTTATTCTCCATGTTGGTGGATTGATACGGGTGCTAACGTTCATGTGTGCGCTGACATCTCTTTGTTCACTTCTTATCAGGTCGCTCGGGATTCTTCCGTCTAAGTGGGGAATGGATCACATGCTACTGTTCGTGGTGTTGGTACGGTAGATCTGTAGTTTACTTCGGGGAAGATCGTGCAGCTGAGGAACGTGCAGCATGTCCCTACTATGAACAAGAATCTCGTTAGCGGTTTCCTTCTATGCAGAGATGGGTTTAAGTTAGTCTTGGAGTCCAATAAAGTAGTTGTGTCAAAGTTTGGACAATTTATTGGTAAAGGTTATGAGTGCGGAGGCTTGTTCCGTTTTTCACTTTCAGATTTCTGTAATAAATCAGTAAACCATATTTGTGGCGGTGTTTCCGATGATACCAGTGTTTGGCATTCTCGTTTATGTCACATTAATTTTGGTTTGATGTCTCAGTTGTCCAGTATGAGTTTAATTCCGAATTTCACTATTGCCAAAGGTTCAAAGTGCCATAGTTGTATGCAATCAAAGCAACCTCGAAAGCCTCACAAGGCAGCCGAGGAGAGACACTTGGCACCGCTGGAACTCGTACATTCCGATCTATGTGAGATGAAAGGCGTGTTGACAAAAGGTGGAAAGAAATATTTCATGACTTTAATTGATGATGATACTAGGTTCTGTTATATATATTTGTTGCAAACTAAAGATGAAGCTTTAGAGTACTTTAAAATTTACAAAGCCGAAGTAGAAAATCAACTAGAGAGAAAGATCAAACGTCTCAGGTCGGATCGTGGTGGCGTGTATTTCTCTAAAATATTTGATGTATTCTGTGAGGAACACGGCATTATTCATGAGAGGACGCCTCCCTATTCTCCCCAATCAAACGGGGTTGCCGAGAGGAAAAACCGCACGCTGACCGACTTGGTGAACGCCATGTTGTACACTGCTGGTTTATCTAAGGCATGGTGGGGGGAGGCTTTATTGACTTCGTGTCATGTACTGAATAGAGTTCCCAACAAGAATAAAGAGAAGACCCCTTACGAGGAGTGGTCTGGGAGAAAACCATCACTTTCTTATTTACGCACTTGGGGGTGCTTGGCGAAAGTCAATGTTCCAATACCTAAGAAACGTAAACTTGGACCAAAGACAGTAGATTGTGTCTTTCTTGGTTATGCTCAGCGGAGCCGATCAGCGGAGCATCGGCTATAGATTTTTAGTGGTTAAATCTGAGGTACCTGACATGCATGTTGATACTATTATGGAATCTCGTGATTCAACATTTTTTGAGAACATGTTTCCTATGAAGTATATGCATAGCACTGCTAGAATTTCTTCTGAGTTATTTACTGAATCTAGTACATCTGTTGATCATTCTGAACAACCACATGTTGAGGAAGTTCTTGAGAAGGATGACAATGAAGCTCCCAAGAGGAGCAAGAGACAGAGGATTGAAAAATCCTTCGGTGATGATTTCATTGTGTACCTTGTGGACAATACTCCTACGTCCATTGCAGAAGCATTTGCATCTCCTGATGCGGATGACTGGAAAGAAGCTGTCCATAATGAGATGGACTCGATTCTTTCTAATAGAACTTGGTAATTATCTGAACGACCCTACGGTTGCAAACCTGTGGGTTGTAAGTGGGTGTTCGAGAAAAAGCTAAGGCCTGATGGTACTATTGAGAAGTACAAGGCACGGCTTGTAGCCAAGGCCTACACCCAGCGTGAAGGCGGAGATTATTTTGACATCTATTCACCTGTTGCTAGACTGACCACCATTCGTGTACTACTTTCCCTGGCTACCTCCTATGGTCTGATCGTGTCGGCCCAGTAAGGACCGGGGTATGCACGGCCCACTCCCTACAGGCCTCGCCCGCGAAGATCTTCGACAGAATGACTAAGGACCAAGATACCGCTTGGAGAGACCCTCGAGAGACATTTCCGCTCGAGGGCCTGAAGAGGACGCCAGGGCCTGAAGAGGACCCTGCGCTTCAAGAGACTCCCCAGGCACAGCCCGCCTGGAGAGAAGTCAGCAGGAAACCCCTCCACAGGCGACCACGGCCCTGTGGAGACACTTCGCGGCTAAGCAAGCGCTGCAGGACGCACATGGCCCCTGCAGCAGCTGCAGGGTGACGCGAGCGTCCCAGTTGCCGTTCTGGTGATAAAGGAGTCAACAAAGCCGCGCCGCCTGCGCCAGGACGCCCAGGACTTTCCTCTTTGGTGATAAAGCGGGTGGACGGCACATCGCTCCAAGAAGGTCGTCATCGTGGGCTCCACCACGACCTCTGCTGCGCCTGCGAGCCGCTCTGCACCGCCTGCAGCCTGTCGGCCACGGCGCTCTACTTTAGCACGGATGGACCGCGTCCATGGACGGACGAGCCGTGGTGGACTACCGCTCCTCCACGCGACTGGCGTGTGGGAGCCCACCAGCACGAGGACGGAGCCCGGGGCGCCTATAAAAGGAGCAGGAGCTCCACCGTAGAAGGGGATCGCCCAATCGCGCAATTGCACCATCAATTGATCTCCAACGAGCTGAATGCTTCCTAGCCCCAAGGAGGCCTAGCTAAGCATTTAGGATAGCCATCTGCTGGAGGAGGAAGACGACCATTGTGTCCCTCTCCAGGCACCAAACTGCCTCAAGAGAGACTTCGGCAAGCTCATTGTCCTGTACCCTTCACAGTGCAATACAGACAGGCAGGAGTAGCGGTTTTACCTCCTCCTGAGGGCCGTGAACCTGGGTACGGGCCGGTGTCCATCTCTGGCGTGATCGTCCTTCTTCAGGCCCGGCGAGCACCGTCGTCGAGCCTCTCGAGGGTTGTTTGACCTCCGTGTTCAGTCCCCCCTTCGAACCTCTCTTCAGGGCGAGACTACCCCTGTTACGTGGGAGTCACACCTCGACATTTGGCGCGCCAGGTAGGGGACTGAGGCGCGTCTTCAACCTCCGAACTTCGCGCCATGACGGACACCCGCGCGACGCGCGCCAACCGGCGTGCCTCTGAGAGAGCTCACACTGAGCCCGGCACTGCTCCCACCCGTGGCCGCCGTGGTCGACCTCGTGCGGCCGAGCGCGCTGGCACCGGCCCGCGCGTGGAGGAGCCGGAGAGCGAGGAGCACCGCGGCGGAGACCAGCGCGACGACGAGGACCACTCTGAGCTCCGCGAGGACGCTGAGTCCTCGCATCCGTCCCGGCGCCAGAGCGTGTCCACGCAGGAGCGCCACGAGCCCGCCCCGCACACCGCGCTGCTCATGGCCCAGGAGCTCCTCCGCTACCGGCCAAGCGCCGAGGCACACGACCAGTGGTTGGACCGCCTCCACCACCTCGTCGACATCGCAACCACGCGCCCTGCTCCGTCGCGCTCCATCGTGCCTTCCGGCCCTGCAGGGACGGCCGCACCAGGTGCGCCCCCACCGCCGCCAGGACCACCTCCGGCCGCGGCACAGCGGGCTCCCTCCCATGCTTCCTCGCCGCACGATTGTCAGATCGTGCAGCGCACTGCGCGTGACGCACGTGTGGGCATGGAGCGACGCCGCGACCTCCAGAACCGCCTCGTCGAGGAGCTCGGCCAAGCGGGGCAGCAAAACCGCAGGGCCCTCCAGGGAGGAACGGCCACCTATGCCTCAGGCTGCATGGCCTTCACGCGCGCTCTGCGTCGCGTGGTCTGGCCGCAGAAGTTCAGGCCAGCGCTCCCCAAGGGCTTCGACGGGTCCACTAACCCTCTCGAGTTCCTGCAGCTCTACACCACCTCCATCCAGGCTGCAGGGGGTGACGACAAGGTCATGGCCAACTGGTTCTCCCACGCCCTCAGGGACTCAGCGCTGTCCTGGCTCCTCAACCTCCCGGAGGACTCCATCGACTCCTGGGAGGAGCTCTGCAGGCAGTTCGTCGCCAACTTCAAGGGCACGTACGAGCGCGCGCTCACCCACAACGACTTGCGCGCTGTGGTGCAGAAGAAGGATGAGACTCTTCGCAAGTACATCCAGCGCTTCTGCCAGGTGCGGAACAAGATTCCAAACATCCCCGACACCCAGGTGATCGCTGCCTTCCGCGAGGGCGTCACGAACCGCAGGATGCTCGAGAAGCTCGGCATCCACGACAAGCTCACCTCTGTGGTGAAGCTGTTCGATCTGGCGGATAAGTGCGCCAAGGCTGAAGAGGGACTCCTCTTCGTCAAGATGAGCGCGCGGGGGGACGACCCTGGCGAGGGGTCCAAGAGCCACAAGAAGAAGGAAGAGCCCAAGCGCAAGGCCACCGCGGTCCTCGCGGCAGAGCCTGACGCGAAGGGCTCCCGCAGGGGCTCCCCCGAGCGCGGCGACAAGGAGGTGGACCACCGCCCATTCTGCGTCTACCACAACAGGCGTGGGCACGCCACAGACGACTGCTTCGACCTCAAGAGGCTGAGCAGGGAACGCGAGCGAGGAGAAGGCAGCGGAAGCCGCGGCAGAGGTCGCGGCTACCGCAGAGACGGCAGGGGTAGGCGCGATGGCGGCTACCAGAAGCCGTCGGGCACTCAAGCCAACGCCGCCGAGAAGAACAACAACCTCCCCGACGAGGAGGATGGAGGCTACCAGGCCCCGAGAGGCGCCATGGCCTGCATCCTCGGCGGAGCTCAAGCGCCCAAGTCGAACAATCAGTTCAAGCAGTTCGCACGCGAGCTCAACGCCGCTCTGCCGAGCACCGAGACCTCCAGACCCCTCAAGTGGTCCCAGTACACCATCGCCTTCGACGCCAAGGACCACCCCAAGTCGACCAAGACTGTTGGGACCCTCCCCCTGGTCTGCTCCCCCACCATCAACAACATCACCGTCTCCAAGACACTCATCGATGGGGGAGCGGGCCTGAATGTCATCTCTGTCGAGACCTTCGAGACGCTTCAAGTGCCCTACGAGTGGCTTATGCCCTCCAGGCCGTTCACGGGCGTCACCAGTGGTTCAATCGAGCCTCTGGGGCAAGTCCGCCTCGCGGTCACCTTTGGCACGCAGAAGAACTATCGCACGGAGCTGATCGACTTCGATGTCGCCCACATCGGCCTGCCGTACAACGGCATCCTCGGCTACCCCGCCCTCGCAAAATTCATGGCCGTCACGCATCACGCCTACAACATGGTCAAGATCCCCGGCAGCGCTGGCACCATTGCCATCCATGGTCATATCCTGGACGCCACGCGCGCTGTCGAGAGCGCCTACAAGGCGGCCGCCATGGCATTCCCGGCTGACGAGGACATGGAGCCTCTCGAGAGGCCCAAGAAGAAGAAGCAAGTGTTCTCTTAGGAGCAAGCCGCCACGAAGAAGGTGTCACTGGACGCCTCCAGCTCGGGGGCTGAAGGCTCGGGGGCTAGCGTCACCATAGGCGCTGCCCTGCCTCCCAAATAGGAAAGAGCGCTCGTCGCCTTCCTTCGGGCAAACTCTGACATGTTGGCATGGACTCCGTCAGATATGTCCGGTGTACCAAGGGAGGTGATCGAGCACCACTTAGCCGTGTGTCCAGACGCACGCCCCGTCAGGCAAAAAGCACGTAAGCAAGCCCCTGAGAAGCAAGCATTCATCGTCAAGGAAGTAGAGAAGCTCAAGGCGGCAAACGTCGTCCGCGAAGTCGCGCACCCCACTTGGCTCTCCAACGGCGTGGTTGTTCCTAAACCCGCTGGAGGAGGCCGACTCTGCATCGACTACACCGATGTCAACAAGGCCTGCCCCAAGGACCCATACCCCATGCCGAGGATAGACCAGATCGTGGACTCCACCGCTGGGTGTGACCTCCTCTGTTTTCTGGACGCCTTCTCTGGTTATCACCAGATCAAGATGGCTAAAGAGGACGAGGAGAAGACGGCATTCCTCACCCCTTGTGGCGTGTACTGCTACACATGCATGCCCTTCGGCCTGAAGAACGCTGGAGCCACCTTCCAGAGGCTCATGAGGATAGCCTTGGGGGCACAGATGGGCAGAAACGCCGAGGCCTACGTCGATGATATCGTGGTCAAGTCTCGAGAGGGGGACACCCTCTTGAGGGACCTCGAGGAAACCTTCGCCAGCCTGAGAAAGGTGAACATCAAGCTGAACCCCGCCAAGTGCGTCTTCGGGGTCCCTTCAGGCAAGCTCCTCGGATTCCTCGTGTCCCACCGTGGCATAGAGGCAAATCCTGACAAGATCAAGGCCATAGTGCAAATGCAGCCTCCCCGTCGACTCAAGGATATGCAGCGCTTAGCGGGCTGCATGGCCAGCTTGGGTCGTTTCATCTCTAAATTTGGCGAGAGAGCCCTGCCATTTTTCAAGATCATGAAGAGATCGGGCACGTTCAAGTGGACCCTTGAGGCGGATAAAGCCTTCGAGGACTTAAAAAAGTATCTGGCTAGCCCTCCAGTCTTGGTGGCCCCCAGGGCAGGCGAGCACCTGAAGCTGTACCTCTCAGCCACCCCTCAGACCGCAAGCGCCGTCTTGGTGGTCGAGAGGGAAGAGCCTGTCCTCCCCAAGAAGAGCACTGCCACTCCAAGCCCAGAACCCCCCGACAAAGGCCCCGTCGAAGGAGCAGCCTCTACAGACCCACTGCCAGGCCCACCGCCTCAAGTCGAGTCTGCTCCCCTCACCCCTGTCGAGACGCCTCCACAGGCAGAGCTCGACAAGGGCCCTGAAGAGCCTCCACAGAGGGCTGACGCTGCGCCACCTCAGGCAACCCTCGTCGAGCACCCCGTTTACTTCGTCAGCACAGTGCTGCGGGACGCTCGCGAGAGATATCCAATGCAGCAGAAGCTCCTCGTCGCGCTCCTCATCGCCTCTAGGAAGCTGAGACACTACTTCCAGGGCCACCCCATCACGGTGGTCACCGCCTTCCCCCTGGAGCAAATCCTGCGCAACCCCAACGCCACAGATCGCGTCGCAGGATGGAACATCGAGCTGCACCAATTCAACTTGCGTTTCGACACCACGAGGGTCATAAAAGGAAGAGCGCTGGCCGATTTCGTCGCCGAATGGACCGACCCAAGCCCTGAGGAGCCTCGCGAGGCAGAAGCCGAGCCCTCGGGAGACACGGTGCCCAGCCACTGGACCATGCACTTCGACGGAGCCTTCGCTTGTCGCAATGGCGGAGCAGGCGTCGTCCTAACTTCGCCCAAGGGTGACAAGCTATACTACGCTGTCCAGCTGTGCTTCACGATCGACAAGATCTCCAACAACATCGCCGAATACGAAGGCCTCCTCACCGGCTTAAGGGCCGCCATCGCTCTAGGCGTCAAGCACCTACTCGTCAAGGGAGACTCTCAGCTGCTCGTCAACTTCTCCAACAAGAGCTACACACCGAAAGACGACCACATGGCCGCATACCTCGAAGAGGTCCGCAAGCTTGAGAAGCACTTCAGGGGCATGGAGCTCATGCACATTCTGAGGAAAGAAAACCAAGAGGCTGATGACATCGCCAAGCGGGCCTCGCGACGGCAACCCCAGCAGGCCGGTGTCTTTGAAGAGAGGCTCGCCAAGGCATCCATCAAGCAGCCTCGAGAGGCCACAGCCCCAAGCGCAGATGAAGCGCTCCCACCACCTCCTGAGTCTGGGGCGCCTGATTGCGGTCCCAGCACAGGGGAGCGCCTGTTGCTGACGGCAACCCACCAGGCCTCAGGCTGGATTGATGAGCTCAAGGACTACTTGGTGAAAGGAATCCTCCCTGAAGAGGATGCTGACGCAGAGCGAATCGCTCGACAGGCGAAATCCTACTGCATCCTCGAGGGAAACCTCTACCGCAAGCGCCCAAACGGTATCGCGCTCAAGTGCGTCCCTCCTGAGGAAGGCCGAGAGCTGATCAAGGACATCCACAGCGGGGAGTGCGGCCACCACTCATGTGCGCGCACCCTCGCAGGCAAGGTCTTCAGGAGCGGCTTCTACTGGCCTCAAGTGCTTCAAGATGCGGTCGCCATTGTGCAAACCTGCGGCGCCTGCCAATTCCACGCCAAGCAAATTCATCAGCCGGCGCTGGGGCTTCAAACCATCCCGCTCTCCTGGCCGTTTGCGGTCTGGGGGCTGGACATCTTGGGCCCCTTCCCAAGGTCGCAGGGGGGCTATCGCTTCCTCTTCGTGGCCATCGACAAGTTCACCAAGTGGACCGAAGTTGAGCCAGTGCGCACCATACCAGCGGGGGCCGCGGTGAAATTCATCAGGAGCTTGGTCTGCCGCTTCGGCGTGCCCAACCGCATCATCACTGACAATGGCTCGCAATTCACCAGCGGCATCTTCCGAGCCTACTGCGATAAGCTTGGCGTCAAGGTCTGCTTCGCCTCGGTGGCTCACCCACGCAGCAACGGTCAAGCCGAGCGAGCAAACGCAGAGGTCCTCAAGGGCCTCAAGACCAGGAGCTTCAACATCCTCAAGGGCCACGGCAAGGGCTGGATCGACGAGCTCCCTTCAGTGCTCTGGTCCATACGCACAACTTCCTCAAGGCCTACAGGCGAAACGCCGTTCGCCCTGGTCTACGGAGCTGAGGCAGTCCTTCCTGCGGAAATCAAGCATGGATCACCACGGGTCCTTGCCTTCAATGAGGACACCCAAGAGGGCCTCCACAACGACGACCTGCTGCTCCTCGAGGGACTGCGCCGTCAGGCCGCCCTCAGGGCGGCAGGGTACCAGCAAGACCTGCGACGCTACCACAGCCGCCATGTGCGCTCACGCACCCTTGAGGCGGGCGACCTCATCCTCAGGCGAATCCTCTCCAGGGAAGGCCTCCACAAGCTCTCGCCGATGTGGGAAGGCCCCTACAGGGTCTCCCACGTCGCCAGGCCTAGCGCAGTACGCCTCGAGACCGAAGACGGCATCCCCGTCAAGAACCCGTGGAACATCGCGCACCTGCGCAAGTTCTACCCGTGATCATTGTCACGTCAAGACATCAGGCTGAAGAGGCAGCTTACGGCTCCACCTCCAAGCATTTTTTGTCTCTAGAGGGTAAAAGCTCACGGCTTAAACCTCCAAGCCCCAAAGGCTTCTCTCGAGGGTCAGCCCTCCGAGCTCTCCATGTAACGAGCCACCTCAGGCCGTTGAGAGTCTCTGCCACTAATGGGTGGTCCCCATGCCTCGACATGGTCAGATACATTAACTTGGCAACTCCAAGCATAATGAGACAATTTCGTTCCTAAGTGAACAATGCGCTACGGCGCCGCTATGTAATATTTTGGTGGTGAGTTTTATTCCAGCATTATTTTCTTTGTTGAAAATGGGCACTTATATCTCTCCACATGCGCACCTCGCGAGCGGGGGCTGAGTACGGTGCCAGTGCCTCAAATGACACACCAGCAGCACTGCAAAACCCAAGGATCCGAGCTCTGGCTGAAGGGCAGGCCCTCACAAACACGCCATCTCTACAAAGGACCTTGGTACTCTCTCTCTCCTCGCAAGGAACGCCTGAGGAGACCTATAAGCGCGCATTAGTCCCTAGTACAGTGCACAAGCGTTTGGTTCTGCCCCTCTAACATCTATAGGGAGCAAGCGTCTCTACAAGCCTGAGGAGGCAGCAGGGAAAAACCCTTGAAGAGGACCTCCCCGTCAGGCTAAAAAACCTCTACAGGGCGAAAGCCTCGAGAAGCTAAGTCCCACGCCTGTGACTCGAGAGCCTTTTCTCCCCAAGCGCACGTTTGTCCCTCGAGCGATTTCATTTCTCCCTTGTGCTTCATGGGCTACTCGCACGTCAAAGGGGGGCACTTGAGCATCGCGACTCAGGGCTCTTACCTCTCCAAGCCTTAAACTCCCCCCGGCCTTGCTGAGTCATTGCTCTAGCATACCGCAGTGGCGGAGTCATAGCGCGAAGAGATGGGTCCTAACGACGCAGAGAAAACATAGACATGAAAATAAGGCAGAAAAGGCCTCTCGAGGGGCAAACAAGCTAACACAAATAAGCTTAAAGAGTATATTACATGCCCAAAATATGCAGTGTCTGAATACAAAAACTGTCTCAGATACAGGCGCTCAAAGGCGCGATAATCAAGGCTCAGGCGGAGTCCGCGCCAGCACGCTCCTCCTCCTCAGCGTCCTCCTCCACGGCAGGGGCAGCCTCCTCCTCGCTGTCCTCCGCAGCCACCTCCGCACGCTTGAAGCGGTTGCAGAAGGCCTCGACTTGCCCGCGAAGGGAGTTGGAGACCCGCAAGGCCTCCCCGGCCGGCCGCGCCTCGGTCACCGTGGAGAGGTCGAAGCCGGGCGTGAGGAGCCGGAGGTTGGTGAAGATGCGGTCGACAACCACCTCCAGAAGCTGGCGGCTCTCGACCTCAATCACCTCGCGGAGATCGGCGACGGGGCTCTCGAGGGCCGTGAAGAGCTGGTCGAAGTAGACCAGGTACATGGCAGCATCGCCACGACCGCGAGCCTCAGTGAGCGGAGCCTCCGCGCCAAGCTGAGCTGCAAGCTCATTGCCTCTTGCCACCAGCGCCTGGAACATGCGCTCCCGCTGCTTCGTGAGCACGCGAGCCGCCTGCGCAGTGTCCACGGCTTCCGTCACCTGCTTGGCCGCTGAGCCCGCCTGCCCCTCCACGTCCTTGATGAGGGCGTCCAGCTCCAGGACAGCCGCCCTGCGACCCTCCTCAGCCTGGCGATAGGCATCCTTGGCGCGCTGGAGACGGACCTCGAGCTTGGAGTTGGCTTTCTCAAGCTCCGCGATCCGCTTGGCATCGGTAGCGTGCTTGGCCTTGAAGCGGTCCTCCTGCTTCTTGGCCTTGTCGCGGTACTCCTTGGAGGTGGTCCGCCTGAACTCCTTCTCGCGCTCCGCGAGGGCCGCCTCCGCCTCCATCTTCTTCTCGGCAAACCGCTGCTGGAAGCGCTCCAGGGTTTGCTTCTGGGCGGTGACGTTCTCGTCATGCCTCTGGAGCGCCTGAGCCAGGTCTCCCTCGCGCGCCTCGAGCTCTTCGCGCTTAGTGGCCAGCTCGCCCTCCGCCTGGAGCCGCTGCTCGTCTCGCTGCTCCACCTCCTTCTCCCTGGAGGCCAGCTGTCGCTCGCGCTCGGCCAGGCTCTTGCGATCCTCTTCCAGAGTCTCCTGCGCGGCCCGGTGGGCGGAGAGAAGCTGGGACTCCAGCTGGGACACCTCGCGGCGTTTCTGCGCCAGCGAGCCCTCCATAGCCTCGCGCTCGGCCTTCACCTCCGCGAGGAGATCGGCGGCCGCGTCGCGCGCGTCCTGGAGGGGGGCAAGGAGCTCATCTGCGTCGCGGACGGCCCCCTCCCGGACCTCCTTGGCAAAGCGGATGGCCTCCTCGCGTGCGGCCTGGAGGGCCAGATCCTCCTGGCGGTGGGCCTCAATAGCGGCGTGGAAGCGCCTCCAAGCCTCCGCAAGCTCGCCGCGTTGCTGGGCGAGCTGGGCATCCTCGAAGGCGAGCTGCGCCTCCAGACCCTCCAGGGACTCCCTCACCGCGCGGAAGGCCACCTCGCGGTGCCCCTTGCTCCAGTCCCAGCCACTAAGGACCAGGCCGCGTTGCGAGGAAGGCCCGGCCCCGGCGTCAAACCTGGAGAACGAGGCCTGTGGGCGTGCCCGGGGGCTAGGTTGCTCCCCGTCCCTCGCTGCGCCCAGGTTGGTCTCGCCGCTCTCGTCGCCCTGTCGCGTCGCCTCTTGCGCCTCGCCCCCCGCTGCGGGGCGTGGCGGAGACGAAGGAGCTCCCCCTGCAGGGGCGCCCGCGCTTGGCCGGCCTTGGTCTGTCCCGGCCTCTGGCTGCGCGGGAGGCGTAACTGAGCGCGGTGGCGTTGCCTCGCGAGCCGGAGTCGGCTCACGCGGCGGCGTAGCCGCGCGAGGCGGGGTAGGAGCTCGAGGAGGGCTGGCCGCCCGCTCCTCCTGCGCCTCCATCACCAACGGCTCGGGGGGCGGAGCAGCGGCTTCCGCCTGAGGCGCTGCCGCCCCCGCCAGAGGCTCAGCTGCCTCCGCTTGAGGCGCCTCTTCGGTTGGGCCTGAGGAGGCCGTCTCCACAGGCCTCGCGGCCTCTTCAGCCACGGCCTCTGCCGCAGTTCCCTTTACCTCCGCTGCCTTGCGAAGCCTACGGCGCTTCGCGGGCACAAGGTCGCTGGCAAGAATCAGGGGGTGATTATCAGAATCGTGAAAAGAAGAGTACAATAATCAAGCAATCAGCAGTCAAAGGTACTTACCCGGACTCCTTGGCGCCGGTGTCGACCTACGCCAAGCCTGGCGAGCGCCAGGAGGGCTTGGCCTTAGCACCTGACCCCTCCGGAGGCGCCTCGGCTTTCCTCTTGGAAGGGACGTCGGAGGGCCTCGCGCCAGGCCTGTCGCTGGCCGCCTTGGACCGGGGCTCGCAACGCCCTAGCCAGGCCTCCTCGTCAGAGGCCTCCTCCTCGGCCTCCTCCTCCTCCGCACGGCGCGCGGGCGCCACCACGAAGGCGTCTTCATCATCGCCTGACGAGATGTCGCAAATCTCGCCAGCAAGGGGCCCGGCCCTCGAAGAGGACTCCTCCCCCGCCGCGGCCTCCTCCTCGCCCTGCCCAGCTCCTGAGGCAGAGGGCGTCTCTGCTCCCTCCGCCTCATGCACCACCGGCACAGGCACCATCTTCCCCGCAGGGCCTGACGGGGTGTACGGAGGCATCCCCTCCAGAATGGCCAGGCGCTCGGTCATGTTGTATTGGTGCAGAGGCCGGAGCGTGATCGGGAGTTCGTCCATGGCGGGCACCGCTAGGTTGATGAAGAGCGCGGACAGGACGTTGTCGACTGCGTCCTTGTCGTTGTCCTCGCGGTGGAGCCGCATCTTGTCCTGGGGGCCGGAGTACATCCACATTGGCATCGAGTGCGCCTGGAGTGGAGCGATGCGGCGCGTCACGAAGTCCGCGACGATGATCTGCCCCGTGAGGCCTTCCTCCCGAAGGTAGCTCAGGCGGCCCGTCAGCATCACGTTCTGCGCGCCGCTGAAGGAAGCCTTGCCCCAGTTCGAATTCTTCACGGGCGGCGCGTCAGGGACCTCGAGGAAGGCGCTGGGCTGCTCCACCCCAACGAAGAACCACCGCTGGCGGAAGTCGTCCACCTTCTTCGTCACCGAGGTGATGGCCTTGCCCTCGCTCCACGACATGGGGATGTAGACGCTCCCCATGCCGTCCACGATGCGGAACGAGACGCATCCAGAGCGCTCGTTCTTCGCCGTGCTCCGGAGCGCGTAGAAGCACCGGAAGAGTTCCACCGTGGGCTCCAAGCCTAGATACGCCTCGCAGAGGTAGGCGAAGATGGCGAGGATGAGCACGGAGTTGGGGTGGAGGAGCAGCAGCTGGATTTGGTAGAAGGCCAGCACCGTCTCCAGGAACGGAGAGAAGGGCGGCACCAGTCCCGCCGAGACGCAGTGCTGGAAGACGGGGAAAAACCCTCGCGGGCGTTTCCCGTGCGCCGCGGGCTTGAGCGCGGTGGCGCCGTGCTCGTTGGTCCGGTCCGCCACCAGAAAGCGGACCTTGTCGAGGGCCTTGTCGTTGACGCGCACGCCTAGCAATGCGGCGCCGTGTGCGACCTCGGCGGGCGCCGCTTGCGAAGAAGACCCCGCGGCCGCCTTGCCCCTATTCTTCGCCGGACTCATCGTCGGAGGAAAGGAGGGTACGGCGCGAGGAGAAACTGGAGAAGCTGGAGAAGAGGGCGCCGGAGAGCAGGGGCGGAGAGCGCGGTGCGGATGGTGTCTGTGAAAAGAAGTGGGAGTAGTAACGGCTCCCTGCTCCGGCGCGGAGACTTTATGTCTCGTCAAGGAGCAGTTACCGGGGTGTGGTGGGACCCCCCACGACGCACGTCCCCCATCGTGCGCAACCGTTGCTCGCCGGAGTGACGCGTGGCTCGGCCCGGCCCGCAGGATTGGCCCCACGACGCTTCGCCTAGACCCAACGGGCCTCGTCGTGCCCATCGTGGGCCCGGGGGCTACTGTCGGCCCAGTAAGGACCGGGGTATGCACGGCCCACTCCCTACAGGCCTCGCCCGCGAAGATCTTCGACAGAATGACTAAGGACCAAGATACCGCTTGGAGAGACCCTCGAGAGACATTTCTGCTCGAGGGCCTGAAGAGGACGCCAGGGCCTGAAGAGGACCCTGCGCTTCAAGAGACTCCCCAGGCACAGCCCGCCTGGAGAGAAGTCAGCAGGAAACCCCTCCACAGGCGACCACGGCCCTGTGGAGACACTTCGCGGCTAAGCAAGCGCTGCAGGACGCACATGGCCCCTGCAGCAGCTGCAGGGTGACGCGAGCGTCCCAGTTGCCGTTCTGGTGATAAAGGAGTCAACAAAGCCGCGCCGCCTGCGCCAGGATGCCCAGGACTTTCCTCTTTGGTGATAAAGCGGGTGGACGGCACATCGCTCCAAGAAGGTCGTCATCGTGGGCTCCACCACGACCTCTGCTGCGCCTGCGAGCCGCTCTGCACCGCCTGCAGCATGTCGGCCACGACGCTCTACTTTAGCACGGATGGACCGCGTCCATGGACGGACGAGCCGTGGTGGACTACCGCTCCTCCACGCGACTGGCGTGTGGGAGCCCACCAGCACGAGGACGGAGCCCGGGGCGCCTATAAAAGGAGCAGGAGCTCCACCGTAGAAGGGGATCGCCCAATCGCGCAATTGCACCATCAATTGATCTCCAACGAGCTGAATGCTTCCTAGCCCCAAGGAGGCCTAGCTAAGCATTTAGGATAGCCATCTGCTGGAGGAGGAAGACGACCATTGTGTCCCTCTCCAGGCACCAAACTGCCTCAAGAGAGCCTTCGGCAAGCTCATTGTCCTGTACCCTTCACAGTGCAATACAGACAGGCAGGAGTAGCGGTTTTACCTCCTCCTGAGGGCCGTGAACCTGGGTACGGGCCGGTGTCCATCTCTGGCGTGATCGTCCTTCTTCAGGCCCGGCGAGCACCGTCGTCGAGCCTCTCGAGGGTTGTTTGGCCTCCGTGTTCAGTCCCCCCTTCGAACCTCTCTTCAGGGCGAGACTACCCCTGTTACGTGGGAGTCACACCTCGACAGATCGTTCATCAAATGGACGTAAAGACAGCTTTCCTTAACGGAGAGTTGGAAGAGGAAATCTATATGGATCAGCCTGATGGGTTTGTAGTAAAAGGTGAAGAGAGAAAGGTGTGCAAATTGTTAAAATCTTTGTATGGGCTGAAGCAAGCACCTAAGCAATGGCATGAGAAGTTTGACAGAACTTTAACTTCTGCGGGCTTTGCCATTAATGAGGCTCATAGGTGTGTGTATTATCGCCATTAAAGAGCTTTGACATGAAAGATCTGGGACAAGCTGATGTGATTCTGAACATTAAGCTGATTAGGGATGAGAGTGGGATTACGTTAACGCAATCACACTATGTTGAGAAGGTCTTGAGCCGATTCGGCTTTACAGACAGCAAGCCTTCTCCAACACCCTATGATCCCAGTGTGACACTCAGAAAGAATAAGAAAGAAACGAGAGATCAATTAAGATACTCTCAAGTGATCGGTTCACTCATGTACCTTGCGAGCGCGACGAGACCTGATATCTCTTTTGCTGTGAGCAAATTGAGCAGGTTCATGTGTAACCCGGGTACTGATCATTGGCATGCACTTGAAAGGGTCATGCGCTATCTCAACGGTATAATGAGCGATGGGATTCACTATTCAGGGCACCCTGCTGTGCTTGAGGGATATTGTGATTCGAACTGGATCTCAGATATTGATGAACTCTACGCCACCAGTGGATATGCGTTTATTCTTGGAGGTGGCGCAGTATCATGGAGGTCTTGCAAACAGACCATATTGACGAGGTCAATCATGGAAGCACAACTTACTGCTTTAGATACAGCTTCTGTTGAGGCAGAATGGCTGCGTGAGCTCTTGATGGACTTGCCGGTGGTTGAGCAACCATTACCGGCAATCCTTATGAACCGTGACAACCAAACGGTTATCGTAAAAGTGAACAGTGCTAAGGATAACGCGAAGTCATCAAGACGCGTTAAAAGACGTTTGAAGTCTGTCAGGAAATTGAGAAACTCCGGAGTAATATCTGTTTCGTACATTCAAACAGACAAAAACCTGGCAGATCCCTTTACGAAGGGACTATCACGTAATGTGATAGAAAGTGCATCGAGGGAGATGGGGTTGAGACCCATAAGCGTTACTGCATAGTGGTAACCCAACCTATGTGATCGGAGATCCCGTGAATTAGGACCTGGGAAAAACAAGCTAGTGGTGTGACAGAGGAGAGTTATTACCTAACCCTCTCTATGATGCAAAACTCTCAAAATATGTAAGGCAGGTTGGAAGCATGCCTTAATGTGTTTCTGTTGGCTATTCATAGCAAAGATACTGTTCTACAGAGCATTCTTGAAATAACACACCTATATGAGTCAGATTGTTAAAACGTCGCAATCTATGAGATTTGGGTGATCTCTAGTATACTCATGAAGAGACCAGTTAGTATGACGCATATGCTACACCCGCGGGGTAGGCTACTGGCAGCCAAGTACCAGTTATGATTTTGTGTGAAATCTAGAAGCACCAAACTTGCAATTCAAGGTTCGTCCATTGTTCAAGTTGTCGATAGACGTAGCTCAAGGTTCTAGGCAGAAGTTCAACTTAACAGTCTCTGCTAAAACACTGGTATATAAACAAGACTCGAGGTCTGGCAAACATCTCTAAATGGGATTTGAGATCTGTTGGGGGATTGTTAAAATTTGGACGCATGAGTGGGAAGCCCAATTAGCAATTTCTGAAATCTCAAAGCCCATCGAAAAATGGCAGCTCACATGTGAGTGGTGTGGGAGCTAAAGTTTAGTCCCAGATTGCTAGTTTGAGAGGAGTGGCACTACCTTATATAGTGTAGTGTTGTGCTACTTGGTAAGCTTGTGAGAACATGAGCCTCTCTCATGCACTCCTCCTACTCCGCCGCTCGCACGCACCGCCCGCCCGTCTCGTCACGTCACGACGCGCCGCGGGTTGCGGGAATCTCGCCGAGCCGAGCTTTATCTTTGCAGTACAAGAAAACGGTTTTGACGGACGCGTCTTGGTTAGTCGGTTCGGGTCGCTCCCGGATCGTGGGTTACCAACCGACCTAAACGTGTGCGACGTGGACTTGGCCCACTCCGTACCCGTTAGGGTTTTCCTCCGAGCTGCGCTATATAATGCCCTGCACTGCGTGCGCTGCAAACACCCCGAACCAATCTAGGTTTTGCCAAACTCGTACCTTGCGCCGCCACCGTAGTCTACTCCATCCCGAGCGCCGGCGTGCACCGGCGAACGGGACAGCAGTTCTCCGGAACCGCTCGCCCTTGTGATCCTGTACGGGAGAGGGCGAATAAGGTTTTTGGGAAGCGCTCCGCGCGACTGCTCTCAAGGTTTTCATCACGGCTCGACTTCCTGGACGATCTCTGGGTCCGCGGGCGACTCGTCTATAACGTCGTCTTCTTCGAGCTGCTACCGTTGCTGCTCAAGTTGCTGCCGCCGCTGCTCCGACAACTACTACAACGACTACGACTACAACTACTTCATCTACGATCGTTCGGTACGTTCGCCACGTTCCGATGTGCTGTTTTATTATGGCTGTGTTCGTAAATGTCATGCTGTTGTTCATGTTAATTAATACGTCTAGTATTTTTGAGATTAACATGTTAGTAGCGTTTGCGATCATTCTTTATATACTGGAATTAATCATGAAAATTATGCCTAATATTTCAACATAGGTATGATGCAAGAGTTTCGGGAGGCTCTCTGTGATTGTGGACTAGAGAATATGGGATATGAAGGTGACCAATTACATGGAGGAGAAGAAGAAGAAGGCTGAGGGAAAGGCTAGATAGAGCTGTTTATAACGGAGAGTCTCATGAACTATTTCCAAGAACAAAATTGATCAATGCCAAAAGCAATAAATCTGAACACGGACCAATACTTCAGGATACAGAAGGAGAAGTGGCTGTACATTTTAGACGGACATCAGGGTTAAAGCTTTTGAAGCACGTTGGTTACAGAAAAATTACGTGTCCGAAATAGTTAAAGAAGCCTGGAATCGTGCTCTTGTATAGTCAGACTTCGCTAGTCGTACTGTTGCAGTTCATAGAGAATTACATTGTTGGGACCGAACTGACTTAAAAGACAACTGCGGATATTGATTGAAGGAGATTTATTGGGTTTAGAGGAGTCATGTAAACTGGTTGAAGCATGGTGACAAAAATACAAACTTCCTTCGCAAATTCGTGATTATCGTGATATTATGCACGATAGCGTCATCTTGGGATGACTTTGTGGGTGAGGACCTAACGTTACGAACAACGACGCTCGCTGGCGGGATTGGGTATGAGCAGGGAAACAACAAGACATAACCAGGTTCGGAGCCATTATGATGAGGTAACACTCCTACTCATGTACGGACTCGTATATACGAGTAATGAAGCTACAAAGGTTTCCTTGAGCTGTTCAGGAGGTGGAAGATGAAGTGAGTATAGTGCTCACGTAATGGCGGGATCGATCTCTCTACTAAGTGTGCTCCACCCACCTTATATAGGGCTGGCGAGTGGCTTACATGGTGGCCCGCCGGCCACGTTAGTTTACTTGGAGAGGAGTCCGAAGCGGTCGGCATGCTCTGCAAGGCGAGGAGGCGGCGGAGACATCATCGCGGCGCCGAGCTACTCGCCGTAAACGTCCCATCGGTGAGCGGCGCCAGCCGATCAAGCTGTCTTCTCGCCGTACTCTTGAAAGAGCATGTGCCCTTATGTGTGGTTTTGCTAATTAATGACAATCCCTATGTTTCCTTTAAGATGTCCTTATAGACCGTGTCCATGGGAATGGTGGAGTTCATGTGTTGGACTCTAGAAACTCATTTGATGACCAAGATTCCATTCAAGGATGTGAATGATGGATGGTCATGTGTTGAGTTGAGCATATTTTAAGTATGTCTTGAAGGAGTCAAGACATCATATTAGCAAAGAAAGATGGGAAGATAAAAATTTGATCAAGTTGTTGATCAACACACAAAACTAAAAGATGTCCCAGGTGGGATCATGTATCTCTTGGGATGTTAAGCACTTGTCCATATAGCTTTGTGAACTAACCCATGATATGTGTGTGTGGTATCTTTATTTGGGGTTGGGTATCTTCCCATAGGCTTGCATCAAATGAAGATTTCATAGAGCTCGTGGAGGATGACGTCATGTGGTGTGCAATACCAAGAGAAGCTTTTGGAAGAGATCCTATGCTTGGAGCTTGCAATGGGTACATGAAGACGAAGTTAAGCGAGACTCTCCCATAATGTAGTATGGGGGAGTATTTGGAGATGTCTTCATCACGCATGTGCTAGCAAGCGCAATCAAGAAAGGTGATCCACTTGAAGAGATCAAGATAGTCATCATCCTGATCAAGTGGAATGCTCAAGGCAAATGAATGATCTTGACAGGTTTTCTTTTCTACCGGTCTCGTGTTGTTTTGGGGAGATCGGGTTATAGGATAGATAGGCGTACTATCAAAAGGGGCTCTCGAGTGAGTAAACTTATCGTATCTTTGTGAAGAGCTCAAACCTTTGCATTCTTGGCATATCATATTTCTTGGTTCTTATTTGACTTTTCTCCTTGTTGGGTTTTGGTGCTTGTCGTGATCTTCACGACAAGCCCAAGTGCTTCGGAAACGTTTTAATTTGGAAAACTTGTTGTGTTTTATCCATGTGAGGATTTAGAGCTTAGTTCATCTTCATACTAAGCTCTAGTTCATCAAAAACGGATTTCACATGAATATCTTGTTACGTTTTTGATATTGGAGGTTTTACCGGTTTACATGTTATAGGAAAGTTCAACCTTTCCCCATTTTGTTTTATCCTCATATGATGGATTATGATGTTTCTCTGTATGATCTTATAGAGCTCGTTGTAACGATTCCAGCGAGCCGAAAATCATCGAAAACGGAGTACGGATGAAAAATCTATTGCAGTTTTTGTTGCGCTGTTTCTGTCAGTTTTCAGGCACTCGGAATATCCGATTCCAGACTGAACCAGAATATCCGATCCACGCAGTTTTTCTAAAAAAAACGACTAAGGAAAGGAAGGAAAGTGGTACTGGACCTGGTCGGAAATTTGACTCGGAAATTTCACATTTGGTCGGAATTTCCGGTCAATCGGATAATTTTGGGCCCAATTTTGACCCCCCCTCCTCTCTTCTTCTTCCCTTGGACAACCAAGACAGCACGATTTTCCTCTCTCTCCTACTCCATTGTTAACCTTGGAAAGCTTGCTTCCCTCTCAATCCCTCCATTGATTCTTGCATATTCTTGAGGGAAAAGTGAGAGAAGATCTAGATCTACAATCCCACCAATCCATCTCTCCTCTAAGTGGGGAACCTAGTGGATCTAGATCTTGGAGTTCCTTTGTGGTTCTTCTCCTTTGTTCTTCCTCTCTTCTCCTCCCATAAGAATTAGTTGCTTTTAGTGGGATTTGGGAGTAAAGGATTTGACTCCTTTGTGGTTTCCTTGTTCTTCCTCTCTTATTATCCCATAAGCATTCGTTGCTTTGTTGGAATTTAAGAGTGAAGGACTTGAGCACTTCGTGTGCTCTTGCCATTGCATCTTGCATCGGTTTGAGCCCCCCACGAGAATTCGTGGTGGTGAAATTCATGAGCTTGTTACTCTTGGGGTCATTGAACCCTAGACGCGTTTTGTGGCCGGCCTTTTGTGGCCAAGACTTTTTGTGGTCAAGACCTTTTGTGGTCATTTGGTAGCTCCCAATTAAGTTGTGGGTGTGTTCCCCAAGGTTGTTGTAAGGGATTCGATCTTCACCCAAAAGGGGATCAATGGTGGAAGGTGTACCAAACCTTTTGTGGTGCGGTTCATCGGAGAATAAGGTGAGCCTGTTGTGGCATTGAGATTGACCCGTGGTGGTCTCTCACACCTCTCCAACGAGACGTACTCCCCTAATAAGGAGGAACTCGGGAATAAATCTTCGTCTCCGCGTGACTCAGTTATTTCTATACCCGAGCTCTTTACTTATGCACTTTACATTGTGATAGCCTTCGTGCTTGAAGTCATCCAACTTGCTATCACCTTGTTACTTGTATTGCTTAGCATAAATTGTTGGTGCACATAGGAGAACCTAGTATATTTAGGTTGTATGCTTGTTAAAATAAAACACTAGTTTTATTCCGCCTTTATCAAGCATACCGAAATAACCGGGTCCATCTTGGACCGGATAATCCGGCTCCTCGGAAAAAGTTTTAAATCACCTATTCACCCCCCCCCCCCCCCCCCCACACACACACACCACCCCCTTCCCCCCCTAGGCGACGTATGTCCTTTCAACTCTGCCGCGCCAACATCTTGTCGATGAGGTAGCCTGAAACCAAGGCTCAGACTAGGTTTTGACTTGTGCTTCTAGGCTTCATAAGGCGGGAAGCCGGTTGAGACTGGGCCGGCTGCTCGGGCAGCCGGTCGAGGTTGACTGAGACTTATGCTTCTAGGCCTGATCGTGCTGGAGGCTGGTCGAGAATGGGCCGTGGGCAGCTGACCCGCCGGTTGTCACCCAATACCGCAGCCTGTTCAGTCAATTGCCAAGGCGGTCGCCGGGGACAAAAGGTACTATAAGGAGCCTAATGGGGAGGGGTTCTTCCAGGAGATGATCAGCGACAATGACCAGGATGATTACTCCTAGCATGATTACTACGCTGGGGAACATGAAGTTCCGCCGACCAGCCTTGATGTGGTCAACATCGACGCCGAGCCAGTTTTCCTTGCGGAGCTCGACATCCAAGCACTTCACGAAAGAGGAATATAGCTAAAGGAGCGGCTCGTTCAACAACAAGGAGGACAAGTTTATTTGCGAGTCATGGATTGAGGTTGTGAAAGGGCATGTGCCCTCTTATATGGTTTTGGTAATTGATGACAATCCATATGGACTAATGTTTGTGTTGAGCATATTGCACGTATGTCTTGAAGATGTCAAGACATCACCCATATGAAGATAGATGGGAGCATATTGCAAGTATGTCTTGAAGATGTCAAGACATCACCTATATGAAGATAGATGGGATGATACGAGATTGATCAAGATGTTGATCAACACACGAAGCTACAAGATGTACCAAGTGGATCATGTATCCCTTGGATGGTAAGCCATTGTCCATATAGCTTTGTGAACTAACCCAAGTGTGTGGTATCTATATGTGGAGTTAGGTATCTTCCCATGGGCTTGCAACAAGAAGAACATCTCATAGAGCTCATGGAGAATGATGTCATGCGGTATTCGTCATCAAGGTTAAGAGGTGCAAGACCAAGAGAAGCATTTCGGAGATATCTTATGCTTGTAGCTTGGAGGTCAAAATGAATACATGAAGACGAAGCTAAGCGAGGCTCTCCCATAATGGAGTATGGGGGAGTATTTGGAGAAGTCTTCATCAAGCATGTGCTATAAAGCGCAATCAAGAAAGGTGGTCCACTTGGAGAGATCAAAATCGTCATCATCTAGCTCAAGTGGAATTCTCAAGGCAAAGGTATGATCTTGATAGGGCTATAGGATAGATAGGCGTACTATCAAGAGGGGCTCTCGAGTGAGTAACTTGATCGCATCTTTGTGGAGAGCTCAAACCTTTGCGAACTTGGCATATCATCTTTCTTGTTTCTTATTTGGTTTTTCTCGTTGTGAGGTTTCGGAGCTTGTTGTGATCTTCATAACAAGCTCAAGTTCATCAAAAACAAAGTTCGTATGAAAAGCTTCTTGGTTTTTGATGTTGGAGGTTTTTTTACCGGTTGTTCCTTTTTCGAGAGGTTTCATGTTTCCCCATTTGGTTTTAAGCTCCCATCTTGGACTATGATGTTTCTCTGCTTTATCTTTTAGAGTTCTTCGTTGTGATTCCAACGAGCCAAAAATCATCGAAAACGGAGTTCGGATGGTCAAGATATTGTCGTTTTCGTGTTGGTATTTCTGCAGTTTTTGGGAGCTCGGAAATTTCCGAACCTGGGCCGGAAATTTCCGAACCGCGCGAATTTCAGTACTGTTTTCGTCCAGAAAACTTCGGAGATCTTTCCGGAAATCTCCGGGGGTCGGAAATTTCCGGCCCTAGGCCGGAAATCTCCGGTCTAAGCTGCTGTAACGGCTAGAATTGTGGAAGGGGTATAAATACCCCTCCCCTTCTTCTTCCTTGAGCAAGCACGACTTTCCCCTCTCTCTCCCACCATTGTTGACCTTGGAAAGCTTGCCCCCTCTCAATTTCTCCCATGATTCTTGCATATCTTTGAGGGATTTGAGAGAGGAGATCTAGATCTACATTTCCACCAATCCATCTCTCCTCTAAGTGAGGGGAACCTAGTAGATCTTGATCTTGGAGTTCTTGGTGCATCTCCTCTTTGTTCTTCCTCTCTTATTCCCCCATAAGCATTTGTTGCTTTGTTGGAATTCGAGAGTGAAGGATTTGAGCACTTGTGCTCTTGCCTTTTGCATTTGGTGCATCGGTGTGCTCTCCACGAGGATTCGTGGAAGTTGAAAGCTTGTGAACTTGTTACTCTTGGGTCCTTGGACCCTAGACGCCTTTGTGGTGGTTGGACCCTTGTGTGGTCACTTGAAGCCGTTCGGGAGCCCCCAATCCCATTGTGGGTTGTGCCCCGGATTGTTGTTGGAGGCCGTTCGGGAGCCCCCAATCCCATTGTGGGTTGTGCCCCGGATTGTTGTTGAAAGGCTCCGGATTCCGCCTCGAAGGAATTCCGATAGTGGAAGGTGAACCAAGCCTTTGTGGTGCGGTTCATCGGAGAAGAAGGTGAAACCTTTGTGGTTGTTGAACCGTTGTGTCCGTTCACACCTCTCCAACGAGACGTACTCCCTTAACAAGGAGGAACTCGGGAATACATCCTCGTCTCCGCGTGCCTCGGTTATTTCTATACCCGAGCTTTTACTTATGCACTTTACATTGTGATAGCCTTCGTGCTTGAAGTATTCTATTCCTATCACCTTGTTGTTTATCTTGCTTAGCATAAGTTGTTGGTGCACATAGGTGAGCCTAGTTTATTTAGGTTGTCGGCTTGTTAATTTAAACACCTAGTTTTATTCCGCAATTATCAAGCCTAAACCGGAAAAGTTTTAAACCGCCTATTCACCCCCCCCCCCTCTAGGCGACATCATTGTCCTTTCAATTGGTATCAGAGCCAGGGCTCTCTTGTTGGGCTTTACCGCCTAGAGAGTAAAAGATGTCGTTTAGAGAATTAGTGCACGATCCCACTTTCATATTCGATGGCACAAATTATGATGTTTGGAAAATTCGCATGCTTAATCTTTTTAGGGCCATGGGTCCAAATTATATGAAGAGGATTGTAGATGTGAGTTTATCTCCTCCAAAGGATTCCCAAGAATTATCTTTAGAGGATGAGATAAACTCTCATCTCGAGACTCAAGTTACTAATGGTCTTATATGTGCTTTGACCGATGTAGTTCTTGCTTCAATCATGCCTTTTCGAAATGCACGTGAGCTTTGGACCAAGCTTCAAGATATATATGAAGTGTCCAAAATTATTGAGGATGATTGTTTTCCCTCCACCTCCGGCCGTGATGAGTTCACAACTTCTTCCACTCCACCAACATGTGATTTGTCACAAGATAATGATATGGTGAGTGGTGATAGAAATTGCTTTGGTGATGGTGAACTTACTATTGATTATACCTCTTCTCTATCACATTGCAATGTTCTATCTTTGGATCTAAACTCTTCTAGCACTCCAAATGTCATACATGCTAGAGTTGATGGTCCTTGCATATCAAGTAATAGTTGCTTAGCTAAATATAATAATGATATGCTCTCTATGTCTTGTTGTCATGAAAATAATGCTTCCATATCCTCTAGTATTTGCATGATTAACAATGTAGAGGAATCCCAACATTTGTTGGAACAAGACATGGACCCCAATGGTGCTTCAAGTAATTCTTCATCCTCCTCACCCATTAATCATGTTTGCCTCATGGCTAAGGATTCCAAGGTAACTTCTACCTCGAATCCCGAGATATGTGATGATGTGGTTGAGGATGCTCATGGAGAAGATTTTGACATTGAAACCTTAACCAAGAAGGGTGAGATTGTTCTTGGTGCTCTTCCCAAAGGTAGTGAAGCTATCTCTTCTCTATGTGAAATTGTTGCTCATGGTATTAAATGTATAGAAACCATTGAGGATTTGGATACTCAATTTGAGCAAAAATGTAAAATTGAGAGAGAAGATGCTATTGAAAAAGCATCCTTAGAGAATGCCCTTAACGAAGAGCAAGAGCTTCGAGTGTCTCTTGAGGAGAGACTCGAATCTCTTGATGAATCAAATGATCTTATCATCACTAAAATCATTAAGGAAAGAGATCATGCTATTGCTAAATATAAAGTGTTTAAAAAGGAAAAAGTTGAATTTGGTGTTGGCAATGCTAGACTAAGTGAGGACATAGAGAAACTTGACAAAGCTCACAAGGCTTTAGAAAGTGAACACTCTCTCCTCATCAAGTCTCATGATCAACTCCAAACTCAACTATCTAATAATGATAAGCTTGCAAAATTGTGTTCTTCCATTTCTAATGATAATGATGCTTGTGCTACTAACTCCACTTCTTGTGAAGCATCTATTTTGAAGGAGAATGTTGAGCTAAGGGCTCAACTTGAGTTGCTATCTAGTAAGTATGGGAAATTGAAAGAAAGTCATGAAAAGCTTTCTACCTCTAATGATGATCTTCTAGCATCCCATGCTAGGCTAAAGTTAGCTCATGAGACTATCTCTACAAAGGTAACATCTTGTGAGCCTCATGTGGATATTGGCACAACTTCTTCTAGAAATGCCTTATTGCCATGTGCTAGTCCGAGTGATTCATCCACTCACAATGCTTCTACATCTTGTGATGAATTACTTTCCATACCTTGTTGCTCTAACAATGAAGCGTCTACTTTCTCTAGTGTTTTTGTTGATACTAACCATGTAGAGGAATTAAATGAGCTCAAGGCCCAAGTCACTTCTTTGAAGAAAGACTTGGAAAAGCGTCATGTTGGGAAGTCCACACTTGACAATATGTTGAGTGTTCAAAGACGCCCCAATGATAAGAGTGGACTTGGATTCAACTCAAACAACAAGAACAAGTCCAAGATCATTAAGAAGAAAAAGGGCCAAGAACAAGTCAAAGACTCGGCCAAGATTGTTTGCTTCAAGTGCAAAGTTGAAGGGCACCATGTTAGATCTTGCCCTTTGAAGAAGAAGGCTCTTAGTGAGAAGCAACAAGGGAAGAAGCCTCAAGTTCGAACTCAAGCTCCTCAAGTTGAAGAACGGTCTCTTCCCAAGAAGAATCAAGCTACCCCTCCTCAAGTCAAGACTCCAACTAAAAAGAGAGGAGGAAGTCGATGTTGCTACCTATGCCGTGAGAAGGGTCACCTTGCTTCTTCATGCACAAATGGTACCTTATCCAACCCCATTATAGTTGATGATGTTTATTCTCTTCGGAAGGATAAGGTTGGCAATGTGTTTGCCAAATATGTTGGTACTCAAAGTGGTGTCAAGAAAAGAACCATTTGGGTTGCCAAACCTATTGTGACTAACCTCTTAGGACCCAACGTGGTTGGGGACCAACAAGCTAAAACTTGATCAATAGGTGTTGTTGGAGGACATTGGAGACTTGGCTACACTATGAAGAATTAAGGGATCTTCATCAATTATATTCTCTCAAGTCAAGTCATATGGATTATATTGTTCTATCTCATATCCAATGTTCCTCCTTGCGGTAACTTTTATTTAAATCATATATACATTGAAAGTTGCTTGCACCCTTGCATGTGTTAGGTTTTGTACCTTGCTAGTGTTTGTATGTGTTGTGCTCTCTACTTACTTATCTTGAGAAATCAAGTATGTGTATTTTGGTTTGCACACCATCTACTTGTTTTGAGCCCTATTGCTTTTATTTGCTATCTTATCTTGTTGGCTCTCTTTGAGAGATAAATGGACTATCCACTTTTGGAGAGTGATATGCTTCGTGCACTTTACAATCCTAAAAATGTGTGTACATGAGGAATACCACTTAGTGTTGATATATCAATATTATCTATTCTCTTTGTGGTATGTCATGCTCATGAGAAATTCAAATTATATAATGTCCATTAATTTCTCTAGTTGTTTTTGTTTGCCTCTTGTGTTAAAATAAATGGATTATCACATTATGGGGGAGTAATAAGCTATGTGCATATTACAAGCCTAGAAAATGTGAAAATGTGAGGTTTTGCCACCTAGAATTGATATTGCTAATTATCTTGTTCCTATGTGGCATGTTGCTCAAACAAGTTCCCATTTACTTAAATGCTCTTTGTCTCTCACTCTTTTGGATCTTGTTTGTGGAGGATGTTCTTGATATGGCTTTCCCTAAATATGTTCTCATATATCTTTTTGGGAAGCCAATTGATTCAAGCTACTCCTTGGAGTTGCTTTGCATTATCACATGATTTGTGAATCTATCAAGAATATCTATCTAAGCATGGCTTTTAATTCCTATTCTTTGCCTCATGCTTATGTTTTGTGAATATGATCTTGAATATATTCATGCAATCCACCACCGAGAAATATCTCCATACATTACTTGTCTTGACAAGTGATAATCATATTTGGGGGTAAATATGTTGATCATATTCACTTTGGTTCTTGCTTTGTATTGACTTATTTGATTGCCAAGGATTTGTTTTTGATCTAACTCTTATTTGTCTTCCTTGTATCTTTTGGATCCTTTATTGCTCTACTTGAAATTTGTTTTGTGCTTCCTTGAGTTGGGAAAAGCAATGATCCAATTCTTGTGCGTTGACATTCAAAAGTCATACTTTTTGATAATGCACTATTCTTTGGGAAGCTATCCTACTTTGAGTGGAACATCATTATTTAGATTGGTATTGCAATTTCTTGCCTTTCTTGAATATGACTAGTGTTTATATATATGGAGAGTGATGATCTCATTTGTGTGCATTTTGTATTCAAATGCAAGATCATAAATAATGCACACATCTTGGGGGAGCAATCCTATATGCTTTCGAACATTAGTTGTCTTCATTTGGTATTTGATCCCGATGACGTGTCTCTTTGGAAGACAAACATTTTTCGTCTTGGCACTTTGTGCCATCATGAAAAGTGTAGAGGGTTTGGTTTATTATTTGATGATATTTTCTTCAATTGGTTTCTTGCTTTCATTTGTTATCTTTTCAAAGTGGTTTCTTCAATCATGTGTTGATTTGGGTCTTTGATATAATTTGGACAATTCCTTTTCTTGTCACACTTGTGTGTGATTTCATGGTTTAATTGGTGTTTTTTTTTTTCAAATTATATCTCATTTGGTTCTTGAAAGTCTTGTGCATGCATACTTACTATATGTATATCTTATGGCATGCGTACTTTCGTTGATCCAATATATAGAATAAACTCCATCAAATCCTAAATGGCTAAGATGTGCATGAAATTCAATTTCATATCAATATGCACATATTTATGTGGAGTTTGTCCTATGTATTGTAGTTGCTCTAACTACTTTGGACCCAATGAGTTTGGGTACCTTTTTGTACTTGAATTTGTTTTAGGTATATTGGAGATGCATTGGAAGCTTGTCTCATCTAAAAGGAAGATGTTGTCACCATGTGCTTATTGGAGCCAAGCTTGGATGATCATGAGCTCTTATCTTCTACATCACCAATGCTATCTCGGTAACAAGTATCTACCTCATGCATACTTTTCTAGCTTTCAACCTTGTGTAGGTTGATTTCATGGCATGAATCTCTTTGGTTGCAATTATTTTTGGTTCTTACAAAACGTCTTTATTGCAAATGTGAGTAAGCCGGGATGATTACATATAAGGGGACTATATATTCATTAATATGATTTGTCGATCCCAATTATGTCAATCTAGCACTTTCTACTTAAAGTCTCTCAGGTGCAACATTGATGAATTTTCAAAATCATTTGCGTTTTGTGATACTTGTTATCTTACTCGGAGCATCCATTTGTTAACCTTTATCCCTTGTGGATAATTTTTGATGCTATGATGAGTATGTGTTGGAAGTTCATTTATATTCCTTTAAGATAAAATTGGGCTTTGTGCTATGCTTTTAAGCAAAGATCTTATTGGTGTATCTATGACTTCCTCCTGGATATCATAATCTTTACCGTGTATCTATCTTGTGTGTACATGTTTATTTGTAGACCCATATCTTAGTGATTAGTGTCTACTTAGAAACTTATACACGTGAGAATAGTACATCTTTAATTGATATTCCAAATCTTTAGTTACCACCTCTTATTGCTTTTGACTCCTTGGTGGTTTCTAAAAGGCTCAAGCTTTATTTTCCATGTGTTATGCTTGGTGCATTTTACTAAGCTTGTGGAGCTATTTGCTATACCTCTTTTGGTGTGTGGGAATGGGGAAGACATGATATGCACCATGTGCAACTCTTTTTGAAAGACTATGTTGATGTGTTTGCTCATCCTTGTATTAGTCTCCTAAAATGTCTTTATATCTCACACCCATCCTTTTATTTGCCGCTCCTTGCTCATGTTGCAAAACATTTTATTTGTTGCAAGTTGTTTTACTTCTTTTCTCATTTATATTCTCTTGCATGTGCTTGTGTTCGATTTTATCTAGGAGGGAGTGAGGATTCCATGTTGTGCACACTATATTGAAATACAAATCCTATTTGTGCACGTACCTTGGGGAGTTCCCTCTTGATATTTAGAACATTTTTTTGGATCTTTTTGATTGCTTGCTTCTTTTGTTGAAGTTTCTTTCTCTTTGATATTCTTTTGCAATCTTTGGATCCTCAATATAGTTTGATCTCCTTCCCAACTATTCGTTATTGGATATGTGCATTTGATTTCACTCATATTATGAGAAATGCACACATTATGGGGGAGCTCTTACTATATTGGCCTTCTAAATTTTCCTCCCATTTCGGCAATCGATGCCAATGGGGGAGAAGTTTAGAGGGTTTAAGGATATTTGGTTTTATGCTTTTGGTTTGTTCTTAAGCATTTGCCTCTCATGCTCTTGCATCCTTGCTCTTTGTATGCATGGTTGTTTAATTCCTTATATAAACCCTCGTAAAAAGGATTGTCATCAATTACCAAAATGGGGGAGATTGAAAGGGCATGTGCCCTCTTATATGGTTTTGGTAATTGATGACAATCCATATGGACTAATGTTTGTGTTGAGCATATTGCACGTATGTCTTGAAGATGTCAAGACATCACCCATATGAAGATAGATGGGAGCATATTGCAAGTATGTCTTGAAGATGTCAAGACATCACCTATATGAAGATAGATGGGATGATACGAGATTGATCAAGATGTTGATCAACACACGAAGCTACAAGATGTACCAAGTGGATCATGTATCCCTTGGATGGTAAGCCATTGTCCATATAGCTTTGTGAACTAACCCAAGTGTGTGGTATCTATATGTGGAGTTAGGTATCTTCCCATGGGCTTGCAACAAGAAGAACATCTCATAGAGCTCATGGAGAATGATGTCATGCGGTATTCGTCATCAAGGTTAAGAGGTGCAAGACCAAGAGAAGCATTTCGGAGATATCTTATGCTTGTAGCTTGGAGGTCAAAATGAATACATGAAGACGAAGCTAAGCGAGGCTCTCCCATAATGGAGTATGGGGGAGTATTTGGAGAAGTCTTCATCAAGCATGTGCTATAAAGCGCAATCAAGAAAGGTGGTCCACTTGGAGAGATCAAAATCGTCATCATCTAGCTCAAGTGGAATTCTCAAGGCAAAGGTATGATCTTGATAGGGCTATAGGATAGATAGGCGTACTATCAAGAGGGGCTCTCGAGTGAGTAACGTGATCGCATCTTTGTGGAGAGCTCAAACCTTTGCGAACTTGGCATATCATCTTTCTTGTTTCTTATTTGGTTTTTCTCGTTGTGAGGTTTCGGAGCTTGTTGTGATCTTCATAACAAGCTCAAGTTCATCAAAAACAAAGTTCGTATGAAAAGCTTCTTGGTTTTTGATGTTGGAGGTTTTTTTACCGGTTGTTCCTTTTTCGAGAGGTTTCATGTTTCCCCATTTGGTTTTAAGCTCCCATCTTGGACTATGATGTTTCTCTGCTTTATCTTTTAGAGTTCTTCGTTGTGATTCCAACGAGCCAAAAATCATCGAAAACGGAGTTCGGATGGTCAAGATATTGTCGTTTTCGTGTTGGTATTTCTGCAGTTTTTGGGAGCTCGGAAATTTCCGAACCTGGGCCGGAAATTTCCGAACCGCGCGAATTTCAGTACTGTTTTCGTCCAGAAAACTTCGGAGATCTTTCCGGAAATCTCCGGGGGTCGGAAATTTCCGGCCCTAGGCCGGAAATCTCCGGTCTAAGCTGCTGTAACGGCTAGAATTGTGGAAGGGGTATAAATACCCCTCCCCTTCTTCTTCCTTGAGCAAGCACGACTTTCCCCTCTCTCTCCCACCATTGTTGACCTTGGAAAGCTTGCCCCCTCTCAATTTCTCCCATGATTCTTGCATATCTTTGAGGGATTTGAGAGAGGAGATCTAGATCTACATTTCCACCAATCCATCTCTCCTCTAAGTGAGGGGAACCTAGTAGATCTTGATCTTGGAGTTCTTGGTGCATCTCCTCTTTGTTCTTCCTCTCTTATTCCCCCATAAGCATTTGTTGCTTTGTTGGAATTCGAGAGTGAAGGATTTGAGCACTTGTGCTCTTGCCTTTTGCATTTGGTGCATCGGTGTGCTCTCCACGAGGATTCGTGGAAGTTGAAAGCTTGTGAACTTGTTACTCTTGGGTCCTTGGACCCTAGACGCCTTTGTGGTGGTTGGACCCTTGTGTGGTCACTTGAAGCCGTTCGGGAGCCCCCAATCCCATTGTGGGTTGTGCCCCGGATTGTTGTTGGAGGCCGTTCGGGAGCCCCCAATCCCATTGTGGGTTGTGCCCCGGATTGTTGTTGAAAGGCTCCGGATTCCGCCTCGAAGGAATTCCGATAGTGGAAGGTGAACCAAGCCTTTGTGGTGCGGTTCATCGGAGAAGAAGGTGAAACCTTTGTGGTTGTTGAACCGTTGTGTCGGTTCACACCTCTCCAACGAGACGTACTCCCTTAACAAGGAGGAACTCGGGAATACATCCTCGTCTCCGCGTGCCTCGGTTATTTCTATACCCGAGCTTTTACTTATGCACTTTACATTGTGATAGCCTTCGTGCTTGAAGTATTCTATTCCTATCACCTTGTTGTTTATCTTGCTTAGCATAAGTTGTTGGTGCACATAGGTGAGCCTAGTTTATTTAGGTTGTCGGCTTGTTAATTTAAACACCTAGTTTTATTCCGCAATTATCAAGCCTAAACCGGAAAAGTTTTAAACCGCCTATTCACCCCCCCCCTCTAGGCGACATCATTGTCCTTTCAGGTTGGCACAGATCAAATCGTCGAGGCCAAGCAAAAGGGGACTACCTATTGGGACGGTTCTACGACCACTACAATGAAAAGAAGCAACTCGCCCCCCCCCCCCCCCCCCCCTATGAAATGGTGATTGACCAGATCGAGTTGTCAATCCAAAAGAGGTGGCATTTTATCTCGGTGATGTCAGAAAGTTTTGTGGTTCCCATTAACACCCGGAGTCCCGGCCAATAAGTGTAATAAGTGGCATTGGCGTCAAGGAATTGGTATGTTGTCCTTCCTCCTTATTGTTGCCTCGTATACATTTGAATGGTTTATGCTCCCCCCCTTTCCATAGGCCTTGTAAGCATTGAAAACCTTTAAGGCTCAACATGGAAGGCCTTCACCTTGACCTAGTGCTACAAGGTACTAAAGGATCAACAAAAGTAGAAGAACCTTTACGCGTCACTCAGAAATGGGGGAGGCAAAGGCCACTGGTAGTGGGGACGACGACGTATCGAAAGAGAAGAGGCCAAGGGGGAGGACCAACTCCAAGGCCATGTTGAAACGTGACACATCAACCTTGACCCCAAAACGGTTGCACAAACGGGCTAGTTAGGGCAGGCAAATATCGTGTAGAGACAATGTAATTTGCTTGATTCATTCCTACTCATATTTACTATGTTTATTTGGACGAATTTGTTGAACGATTAAAATTGGTTTGAAAAGGTAAAAAATAATTAAAACTCTACTGGATGGAACATATGGGTCGGCTGGCTGAATTCACTGCTTGGGATAGACATGTACTGAACTTCTGTCCTTTTTGAGACAAACAAACCAAACATTAGAATGACTTTAAGGGTTGAACGCATCCACTATGCTTGTGTCTGGTTACGTCTGGATGGGCTAAAACCAGCACCCAACGTGTAGACCCATTTTAAAATGATTTCCTTTTTTGTCCATCCCGACCCATTTGCTACTCAAATTTGGGTCACCTTTGGGTTGAGCTCGGACAAAAAAAGATGTCCGTTCTGTCTGTCCGCTCCAAATGGATAGCACCGTTGGAGGCACTGTCCGAACAGGCGTGTCCGTTTTTCAAATGCGACCCTAACAGACAAAATTCGTAAAAGATCGATTTCCGTTTGTAAAAACGTAGAAATAGGAAAAACGCAGGAATTGAGTTGTCATGTTTCCTAAATTCCTACAGGAACTAAAACCACAGGAAATTTTCTCAAGTGTCGTTTCGTTGTCACACAGGAAAAATACAGCAATTGTAGACACAGGAAGATGAAAACATGAGGTGAGACCTCATGTTTGTTTTTCTCCAAAATTACTATGGAATAGCTTATGACATAGGAATTTCAAAGGAATATGAGATTACTATTCCTTTGTTCCAAACGGTGTTATCGGAAAATTTCATGTAGGAATCCTATTCCTACGAATTTTCTTTGTTCCAAACGGGTCCTTAGAGTATTAGGGCATCTCCAACGCCCCGACGCAAACGGAAGTCCGCGGTCCGTTTTTGTCCGAAAATGACCGGGAACCGGGAAAAACCCAACCCAACGGGGCGACGCATTTTGCGCGGACCGTCCGCAACGACGCAAACGCGGCCCAAATTTGGGCTCGGTTTGCGTCGCCGCGGACGGTCCGCTGTGTCCGCGCGTGTCCGTGCCCCTTTGACCGGGCCCCGCGCGTCAGCGATCGCGACGCTGGCTTCGTCTCCCGAGGCCGCGACGACTCGAGAAAAGGCTGCCGCGCCCCCGCCATCAATGGCGACGCCTCACTGCCCACCGCCTCCCCCTCTCCCGTCGCCATTAATGAAGACCGCGTCCTCGGCCGCCGTTAAAAGGGCATCGCGGCGGCCACCTCCAACGACACGCCACCTCCTACCTCCCACCTCCCTCCCCTCTCCACCGCCACCATGACGTGGCCTTTCAAGAAGCCGAAGAAGGAGCCCTCCAGCGGCGCGTCCTCGTCGCGCCGGGCATCGCCGCCACCGAAGAAGCCCAGGGCCCGCCCATATGTGGGCTTCGATCTGGCGCACGCCCTGCACCGGGGCAACCATCCGGTGCCGGTGGGCGACGTGCACCTCCCGAATGACTGGCACCTCAACTCGAGGAGGGTGCCAAGGGCCGGTGAGGAGCGGATGCTGGAGATCCACCGCCGCCGCCTCCTCCTCGCCGACCTCCGGGAGGACGACCATTTCCACCCCGACTCCCGGTGGTGGGATCGCCGGGGTTCGAACGTGACGCCAGGAGGCGCGCCGGCCTCCTCGGCGATCGTGTCTTCGACTATGGCGCCACCGTCGTCTGGGTGCCTCCGCCACCGCCGGAGTGGGAGCCCGAGGAAGAGGAGCCGGAGGCGGACGCGCCAGACGCCATGGAGGAGCTCCCACTGGCGGATTTCCTGCCGCCGGGGCTCACGGAGGAGGAGGCCCTCCAAGAGGCCATGCTCGAGAGCGAGCGGCTGGAGCTCGGGCGGTGGCCTGGCCTCCGCGCTCGAGTGCGACGGTGCGTCCAGCAGCCGCGGCCCACCACTGCTGCCAGTGAAGCAGGAGCGGGTACCGGAGCAGGCACCGGAGCCGTGGTCTCCGTGGCATGACGCTTCCTCCTCCAGTGCAGCACCACCGCCTCCACCTCCTCTTGCCTCAGTGCCCGCGGTGGCGTGGTCCTTCCCCTGGGACCCGCCGGCGTTCTACGACCTCACCGGCAAGGACAACGACGAGGAGTAGTCGCCGCGGCGGCGGTCGAGGAAGCCTTAGTTGGGGTTTATTTTTTAAAATTTCTGCATTTATTTCCGCGTCCTAAATGTAATATATCTATATTAATATAAAAAAGTTTAAAAACATTTACGTCGGGTCGCTGTGGGCGGTGGCGCGACCCAAGGGGACATTTGAGCGGACATAGCCCTTTTCCCGTCCGCGACCCGACGCAAACGGACCAAATCGGACACGATTTGATCCCAAAATGCATCGGGCCGTTGGAGATGCCCTTAGGGCACCTCCAACGGCCCTCCGCATATGGACAGCCAAAGCGGACCGATTGTGTCCGCTTTGGGCTATCCGCGGACAGATTTTCGGCCTCTGTCCGCTTTGGGGAGGGAGTGCCTCCAACGGCCCGGCGCAAAATCTGGCCTTTGTGCAAAAAAAAAAAAGCATAGTTCAAATAATAGCAAATATAGCACAACAAACATTCAAATTAAATAGCACAACAACATCGACATGTTCGAAACAAATGATCCATAGTTAAGATACAAATGATAGCAAATGAGACGAGATGCAAATCAAATATCGCCACGGTCACGAATGATCTTTTGCTTCTTGAAAAACCAAGCTCTTGTCTCCGGGTCCATGATGGTCAAGTCGGCCATCATGATCCGGTTCTCCTCGGCCATCACCGCGAGCTTGGTGCGCTCCGCCTCGTTCTTGATTCGGTCGGCCTCTATCTCAAGCTTCTTGTTTTGCATAGCAAAATAGGATGTCATGGCCTCCTCCTTATCTTTCCGTTTCTCGACATACCTAGCGGCGATTGTAGATTGGTTGCTTTCGAGCAACCCCTTCAACGTCGCCTCCAATTTGGCCGCGGCCTCCTTGCGCTTGGCATCTTGGACCGTGGACTTGTGTCCTCTCGGCCGCACCGCCCGGCCATTGGAGCCTTTGCCGAGCTCAACATCTTCATCATCTTCATTCGCCCTTTTCTTCGAGCCACTCTTCAAAGAGTCGTATAGCTCGGTCCACTTGGGGAATCCTTTGATCATCTCCCAACAATGGACCAAGTTGAACTTGGTCGTGTACACCTTCTTGAAGAAGTCCATTGCTTGAAAGCCAAGGACATCAATGCCAACCCCACTCACCTTCCGGGCCTTCATACGATCATATGAGGCTTGGAACTTGCTACATTCGGTTTGAATGTGTGCCCACCTCTTGCTAAGCGACCCCTCGTTCCGGTCACTCTCAATTTGGTAAGGGCGCAACTTCCTTATCTCATGGTAGTGCTTGTGAACCCGACTCCAAAACATTGTGCCCTTTTGTTGAGCACCAATGGTGGCGTTTTGGCTCACCGACATCCACGACTCACAAAGGACTTTGTCCTCCATGTCCGTGTATAACGCCGTGCGGGCATTCCTCTTCTTGAGGTTGGCGACGAGGGCGGCATGCTCCTCATCGAAGTCGAGAGGCTCTTCATCAATTGAGATACCCTTGGCCGGTTGGGTCTCACCAAGGCCGGTAGGGTCTTGTGTCTCGGCGTCTTCGACGTTGACGAAGCTTGGGCTGGTGAAGATCATGTCGGCCATGTCGCCGGACATGTCGCCCATGAAACAATCACCACCGTCCTCATTGAAGAAGGACGGGTCGGACGGCGTCAAGGGTGGCTCCTCAAAGTCGAGCACCCGAGGCTCGGGTGCGGTGCCGGCCGCCGACATCGACCGGCTCTTCGGCGCCACGCGCTCGCGGCTCGCGGCCGGCGTGACGTTGAGGTCAAGGGGCGCCACAGGGGCTGCGGGGACGGGGACGGGGACGTGTGTGCCCATCTCCGGTGACGCCTCGCGGGACCCGAGCCGCGAAATGCCTGCCGTGGCAGGGTGCCCAGCCGGCGAGGACGTAGAGAGCACGGGGGACGCTGACCTTGGCGGCTTCCCTTTGGCGGACGAGGCCGAACTCGCCGCCGAGGCCACGAGCTCGGGGACGGCGGAGGGGATGAGGCCACCGAGAAGAAGCACCGCCCGCGCCGCGGCCTGGGTGGCTATGAGGTCGCGCGCAGCCGCGGCCTGGATGGCGACCCGGCGCTCCCTCTCCTCCGCCGCCGCCGCGGCCTCCTTGGCCGCGAGGTCATTCAACCTCTTCTTCTCCCTCCGCTCGGCCCTCTTGTCCGACGCAGGCAGCCTCTCGTTCTTCACCTTCAACAGGGCGGCGCCGGCCGCGGCTGTGGCAGCGGACAATCCGTCCTCCATCGTCGGCGGCGGTAGCTAGAGCGGCAAGGACGGCGGCGGCGGAGGGGTGGTAGAAGGGTTTCTGTGGGAGAGAATGTGGGAGGAGAATGGCTTTGTGTCGCTGTACGCTGGGCCAGACGCGGACAAGGGAGGACAAGAGGTTGTCCGTTTTCTCCCCCAAATCTGGACCAAACTTGGGTCAGGTTTGGGGCCGAAAACCTGTCCGCGCGGACAGTTGTCCTTATGCGCTGTGCCGTTGGATAGGGTACTCTATCCGGAAGAACAGATTAGGACCTGGCGACCCGGCGCTCCCTCTCCTCCGCCGCCGCCGCGGCCTCCTTGGCCGCGAGGTCATTCAACCTCTTCTTCTCCCTCCGCTCGGCCCTCTTGTCCGACGCAGGCAGCCTCTCGTTCTTCACCTTCAACAGGGCGGCGCCGGCCGCGGCTGTGGCAGCGGACAAGCCGTCCTCCATCGTCGGCGGCGGTAGCTAGAGCGGCAAGGACGGCGGCGGCGGAGGGGTGGTAGAAGGGTTTCTGTGGGAGAGAATGTGGGAGGAGAATGGCTTTGTGTCGCTGTACGCTGGGCCAGACGCGGACAAGGGAGGACAAGAGGTTGTCCGTTTTCTCCCCCAAATCTGGACCAAACTTGGGTCAGGTTTGGGGCCGAAAACCTGTCCGCGCGGACAGTGATCCTTATGCGCTGTGCCGTTAGATAGGGTACTCTATCCGGAAGAACAGATTAGGACAGGTCCTGTCCGTATGCGACTGGGCCGTTGGAGGTGCCCTTAGTTAAAATATCCCTCCCGTCAAAATCGTCCCGAAAAGCCCGTAAGCAGAGGTAGAGCAGCCAGGTGTACTATACCGGTGAATAATACAGCTACTCTTCGCTAGCTATAGCAGAAAAGCAGCACCATCACCGTCACGGTCAGTCGATCAGCGCCTTTCGGAAGGGCAAAGCATACCGGAAAGACTCCTGACGTGGCCTCTGTGTCGTGATAAACGCCGTCCCGATCAATTGAAACAATGCACAATACCCAGAAAGAATCTTGGATGCGGCCAACGACCAAACTCCGGACAGCGCAACAGGTGGCATTCACCTTCCTAGAAGGACGTGGTTTCAGCGGTCTCCTCTTTCTTTTTCATCCCTACAATTAAGCGTCGTCGTTCCCCACCCGTCGTCAAATCGCGGTGTACTACGTGCTGCCTCGTGTCCACTAACTACAATCAGGCCTAGCCCGCGGATCTGTTGACTCACTTCTACACGGCTCACCCACCGGCCGCGATGACTTTTCAGCGACCACGAAATTAGCAGCAGCACGACACGAAGCATTTGCATTTGCGTGGGAAGGTTCTTCTGCTTCTACCGGAAGCTGAATTAACAATGTGAGCTTCTTGGACCTGGAGGCCACGATGAGAAGAACGAAGCATATTGTATTCGAGGTTCCGGAGCAAAATTCCCATTGCCGGATGCGTCGAAACAAGGCATATTTGCGCAAATAAACAAAGAACGCTACCCACGATCTAGTCAGAGGAGGCGAGCATATGCATGGAAATCATTTCCACGAGCCAAAGGGATTATATTTTACAGTTTCTCTTGGCTGACGCTTGAGAAAGTTTCCTGGCCACGCCGGAAGCACCACCGGCTTTTGTAAAGGAAAGAGAATGGCGGGGGGCGGTGTGGCTGGATCCGTGCGATCTGAACACCTTTGCGACCCCCGAAAAATAAACGAAACAATCATGTGTTGTTGTTGTATAATCATGGATTACGCTATGGATGCCACGTTCCGCTGGATCACCGCTGAGCGCTGAGTCAGAGGCATGCATGGTCAGAATCTCGGGCGGCGCCGGAGATTAACGACGACAACACTGACGTTGTCCGCGCTCTGCCGCGCGATCGCCAGCTTGGTCAGCAGGAGGGACGCCTCCGCGCACGCCCTCTCCACCTCGCCGCTATCGTCCTCGTCGCTCTCGGAGCCGCAGTCGTTGGCTGCGTCGTCGCCGCTACTGCTGCCGCTGCCGCTTCCACTGCCGCTGCTCTCCATGGGGCTCAGGTTGGACGTGGGGCTGGACCCCGCGTCGCGGCGCTTCCGGCTGCCCCGCACGCAGGCCCGCACGACTTTGCACGCCACCTCGTTGCTCACCACGTCCCACAGGCCGTCGCTGGCGAGGATCAGGAACTCGTCCTCCCCGTCCTTCCTCTCCAGCACCCGCACCTCCGGGTCGGATATCACGTACGGCTTCAGGTAGCTGTCCCCGATGGCCCGCGACATGGCCAGCACGCCGAAGACGCGGGCGCCGTCCCAGAAGATCACGCGCCCTCCGGCCGCCTGGATCCGTTCCAGCTCGTCCGGCCGGTCCGGCTTGTGGTCGGATGAGAGCGGGATGGCGACGCCTCCGCGGCAGAGCACCGCCCGGCTGTCTCCGCAGTTGGAGACGACGAGGTGGCGAGGGCCCACGACGGCGACGACGGCCGTGGAGCCGACGTGGTCGCACTTGGGCAGCTGGAGCTCGCACCGGCAGGTGGGCGCCCTGCTGGACCTTGAGCCCACGGCCTCGGCGTCCATCCGCGCGAAGCTCCTCTCCATGGCACCCTTCCACCGCTCCGCGTCGTCCGGCCCCGACGAGCGGGCCTCCTCCTCGGCCACGATCTCGTGCATCCGCTCTCCGCACGACGTTGCCACCTACACGCACATGCAATCAACCGATAAGTACTCCCGAGTAAGAACAACCGCGCCTCTCTCCATATATAGTCAACTAGATAGATCGAGAATTGCTTGAAGCAGGGGCGGATAGGGTACTCACATGTGAGCAGCCATGGCCGTCGAAGACCCCGAAGAAGTGGTGGCCGGGGAGGAAGTCCGGGTGGATGGAGACCGCGTCCTCCATGTCCCTCCGGCGCCCGCACACGGACGTGACGCCGTACCTGGCGGGCTCAACCTCTTCCTCCTCCTCGTTGTCCGTGGAGGCCTCCTCCGGCTGGAGCCTCCGCCTCTTCGTGGACACTTCTTCCTCCGCCCCACGCTCGGCCGCCAGCCTGAGCCTTCGGATCTCCATCCTCCGGCGCCGCGCCGCCCGGCTCCCGGCGTCGCACTTCCCCTCGGCCGCCGGCGCCGTCGCCGCAGGCACGTCGCAGCAGACCTCCGACATGAATCACACAGCTAGCAGACGAACTCGATCCTCAAAGCAATATAAGCGCTTCTCCCAAAAAACAGCAGGCAACAGCTGAATATTTTCTGGGAATGGCAAGGCGTAAGAGCAATTTTGAAGGGGCAACGAGCAAGTGGCGCGTCCATATAAATGCGGGGGCGGGGGGAGGAGGCGACGCCACCGCCACGCGCCGCGCGTCGGGCAGTACAGTTGTGCGATGGGGCGGAGGCCGTCGGATGCGGCACCACGTGGACGCGTGTCGAGCCGTCGACGCGTCCACTGGGCTGTGGGAGCTGGGGGACGCGGACGCGCGACACGAGTTCGGGCGGCGGGAATTGCTTGGGTGCTTGGTGTTGGGCGGGAGCGGTGGGGCAACACGTGTGCGTGGCTGCGTGGTTGCTTGCGGGGGCGGGGACCAGGCCGACGTGGACGATGCGCTCATCCGTGGAGGGATAGGGTAGGGAGGGCCGGCAGCGGTATGGGGATACACGTGGAGCCGTGGAGATGAGAAGCAAGGGGTGGTGTACGCCAGTAGCTCTTCCTGCTGCTCGTGCCTGGTCGCCCCTACCTTTACGCCGCTGGGCCACACCATGCACGTACGTGCATCCGCGTTCTTGGTTTATTTGAAACAGATCGATGATCCCTACTGTTTATAAGTAATCCAATTCCATTTCCTTACGTGGATAGATCTGGTCGATAAATTTTCGTGAGGAAACCCGACGTCCTTTGTTTTGTAATTTCGCTCAGTACAATGGCACCTTATCGTTCGCATGTGCAAATGCTCGAAGAATTCGGGAAGTGCCTGCTTATCCCTCCACGCGAATCATGTGAAATGGCATCGCATCGAGCCACGCCGCTGCTCCGTGCCAGTCCATCTCTGGTGACGATGCCATGCACTCAACTCCAGACACCAATTCAACGTGCATAGCACAAAGCAAGGAACCATGCATCAGCAGAAAGGAAGGTAGGTCGGACACATTTCTGATCTAGAGCAACGTTTCAATCACATACCTCAAGACACGCGTCCAGTATGGGCACATGCATAAATTAATAGCACAGCTAGATTGACTCGGACTAATTCCTTCGTGCTTTCGTGATACACAAGAGTTGGTCATCCATGCACCGAATTTAATTATCCATGCACCGAGTACTTACGCCGTTTCAAATTACTCCCTCCGTGTTCTGCACATATTATTTAGATGCGTACTAAAATGAGTAAATCTAAACAATAAAATATGTCGTTATATGTACATGTGGATAAAGGATAAAATACATTATATTTTAAAATGGAGCGACTATATAAATTCTACATAATATTATTTTTACATAAAAGGGTCACACCCCTGGTTCCAGTTCTATTAAGATGCAACCCCAGTGTCTTGCATCAGTTAAACGTACATAGTTTTACAAACATACGACACGGCCACTCAGCTGAACATAAAAAAACAAACCAACACCACGAGACTCAGAGAACAACGGAAAAGTAGAGAAACTAGTGAGCTGATCTTGGAAGACTCACAATCTCCACAGGAGCTTCACAAGCCTTTTTTTCTAGCCACCTCTTCGGACCGGTCTTTGACTCTGAGTCACCCATCGCCCGCATCATGATGTTGTTCAAGTCCAATAAGCCGACCAGCTCCCTCTCCTACGATCTAACTTCTGAATGTTCTGATCCAACAAGTTTGAATGCTTGTCCATGCAGAGCATGCATATTCCAGCTTCTGAGCAGAGCCACAATCCTCCTCAAAATCTCTTTGACACCTGACTATTTTAGCTCCTGAAAACACATTTCATTTCTCACATTCCAAATACTCCACAAAGTAGTAGTTGAGAAGATATTAATAACATAATTTTTATTTTCACTAATCCACCATCTAGCAATAGATTCGAAATTTTCTCCAATGACCAAACCAAGGACATCTAAAATGTATGCCAAGATTACCTTGGCAACAACACAATCAAAGAACAGATGGCTAGCAATTTCTAGTTCTGAGCAAACAATACAGGTCTAATCGTCTAACTGACAGTGTTTGCTTAGGTTGATCCTAGGTAAAATTTTGTCATTACCAAGCAGCCACAAGAAGATATGTGTAATTTCCAGACAGCAGCTGGCGTGTGCACACGGACAACCCCACGCTTATTGACAAATGCCATAAAATGATCTCACTGTGTGATTTGCCCAGATGGATGGAACATCCATATAGGGTTGTCTTCCTCACCAGATAATTGGAAATTTTCCATCAGTGAAACCAATTCAAGACAACGATTAAACAAAAGCGGAGATATTGTTCTCCTAAAAGTAAACTTCAAATTGCTCCCATCCCAAGCATCCGCGATCGACAACAATGTTCATTCACGATAACATATAAGTCCCAAAAAATTGTCGCCAGGGAGCAACTACCTAGACATACATCCTCTCAAAAGAGCACATTTCTACCATCCCAACGTTCCATATATCCAATCGTAGGGGCTGATGCTGCCCACATAACTCCTTTCCAAAAAGACGAGCCGTGTGTATGTTCCATTTTTTTTAGAAACACAGTAAAACGCAAGCGCTCATAAACACGCGCACACACTCACCCCTATGAACGCACACACGCACACCCTACCCCTATGAGCACCTCCGAGAGACTGAGTCGGCGGATCAGGTCTTGAGATTGACGAAGTAACCACGGATGCCTTACTGTCGACGAGAACGTCGCCTCCCACTGAAGAATATTCCGTTTAAATGAGAAACACCAGCATTAAATCTGGACTTGAACTCTGGTGGGCTGGGGGTACAACCACCCTCCTAACCATCTTGCCACATGCAAGTTCTCTCTTCTCGACAGCAAAGTTGGGGGATAGATTGTACCTGTAGTCTACAATTTTCCTCCAGATTTTTGTGTTTATCTAGATGATACCTTTTAAGTCTAAGAAGAAAAGAGACAAAGGTTAAAGTCACTGCAATTTTTTTGAATGTCCAAGCCTCCATACTCTTTCTTTAAGCAGATGAAGTGCCAGTTTGCCAAATGATATTTTGGAAAACATCAGTGTCTTTCAAAAAGAAATGTGACATCTGAGAATTATGATATTAATTGCCCATTTCGGATTTTTTTGTAAGAAAGAAGTCTACCCATCCAGCCAGCAACCCTTTTGATTATTTTGTCGATCGCCGGTTGTAGTCTTCCTTTCTAAGTTTAGAAAAATACAGGGACACCCATGTAAGTAAAAGGGAAGCTTTCAGTTTACATCCATGTTAATACATCCACTTATCTACATATGAAGATGTATCTATACATTAACATGTCTATACTGTAACATCTCTAAATACATCTAAATGTTGATAAACTAGATCATCTAATTTAATTTTAAAAGGAGGAAGTTATTCAGATTAAGTGTATTCTCGACGCTTGGACGAACCGGCGGATGTCGCGAGGTTTTCTCTTGCAGATGAAGAGAATGTGAAGCGAATCTGCACAATTTATAGGCGTCATCATCCATCGGCCAAGACGCCGTAGGAGAAGAGAAGAGAACCTGACAGGTGTGCGTGCGCAAGATTTCCCGAATCCCGATCCAGTCCAGTCCCCGCGCGACGACACAGACGCGTTCCGGGCATGATAATTCCGGACCCTTTGCTTGGAATTTGTGGCCGGACGTATCGGCACGTAAGCGCGGGTGTGCATCGATCGGGTTCAATGCTTCGGTGCCCTGTGCGATGAACGAAAGCTTTGGAATAACAGCCAACCGCCCATCTGGCCCTTGTTCTCCAGCGTGATATTTTTCTGTCATGTGTGTGTGGCCGCGTGCAAAGGTTAGACGTGGCAATGAAAACTCTTCAGTACTACCTCTGTCATGAGGGAGTACATTTTTCCGTTGCAAAGAGGAACACAAATGCTTGAGCCTTGTACAGAGTTGATCATTGAGTATTGAGAGGACTGTCCGGTGCATCTCCAAGTGTAGGCATTGACACGTTTTTCTGCTATCCATCTCGGCCTCTCGCCGTGGCCGATGGTAGATGACGACGATGGAAAAGGAAGAGGGGTGAAGACGCTGATTTAAATAATAAAACAATTTAAATCTATTTTGGAGCAATTCTTTCTTATACCAGTAAAACAATAGGAGTTTGGTTTGAATCCAATCAATTAAATCCACACCCATTCTAGAGGGAATTAAGCATGGATAAGAACAGAAGTTGGGAGATCGTGCACATTTAAACCGCTGATAAACTAATTTCATTTAGTTGCATATTTACTCTCTTAATTTAAGAAAAAAATTCATTTGATCGCATCTCGTTTTGAACTCTATAACATACACATATGTGTGGCATTTACAGCTAGTTGGTTCACTTGGTGCTCCACCTTCTCCTTTTTCTCGGATTTATATGTTAGTACACATTTCATGCGATATATACCCCTTTCACCCAGACTCCTAACATAGAAATATCTAATAATTATAACCTAGAACCCAATTAATACTTGAAACATATGCCTACTCATATTTATCTTTACATATGGGGGGGGGGGGGGCTTATATATGATGCTGTCGGCCCAGTGAGATCCAAGGTGTGCAGAGCCCACTCTCCACAGCCCTCACACGCGACAGAGTCGTTGAAACGGCTAAGGACCGAGCAAAGCGCTTGGAGAGACCCTCGAGAGGAAAATCCCTCGAGAGGGCTGAAGAGGGCAGCGAAGGCCTGGCGAGGCCCCTCCCGAGGCTGCTCCTCTACAGGGCCCTCTCCCCTGTAGAGGGGTCAACACCAATCCCTCCACAGGCCGCCCCAGCCCTGTGGAGATACTTCGCTCCGAAGGAACCACTGCAAGGCGCACATGGCCACTGCCGCGCCGCAGAGTGACGCGCACATCTGCGCGCGATGACGACGGCGCCGCAGTTGCCGTTTTGGTGATTAAAGGAGTCAACAAAGCTGTGTCCCCTGCGCCGGCTTACGAGGGTTTCCTCTTTGGTGATAAAGCAGTTGGCCGGCGCTACGCTCCAAGGACGACGTCACCGTGGGCACCCCCACGGTCTCTGCAGTACCAGCTGGCCGCTCTGCAAAGACGGCGGCTGCCCTGCCACGATGGCAGGCCTTACGACCATGGACCGAGTCCATGGGCACCCCGGCTGCGGTGCACCCCGCTCCGCCATTTTCGTCGCCATGTGGGAACCCTTCCACTGCGCGGCACGCAGGGATGAGGCCCGGGGCGCCTATATAAGGGGCAGGTGCACCATCGCAGCGAGGGGGGAAAAAGGGGAAAAAAGGGGATCGATCGACCACTCATCCATTGACACCCCACGGTAGCTTAGCCAAGCCCAGCGAGCCCGTGGAGGAAGAAGGCCCGAACTTTCCCCCTCCGAGCTCCGCACTGCCTCGCGAGGGCCCGCGGCAAGCTCTTTGTTCTATAGCCTCTACTGAGCAATACAGACAAGCAGGAGTAGCGGTTTTACCTCACCCTGAGGGCCGTGAACCTGGGTACGGGCCGGAGTCCATCTCTGTCGTGCTGTTCCTCTACCGGCTCGACGAGCACCGTCGCCGAGCCGGTCGTGGGTTGTTGGCCAACGTGTTCAGTCCCCCTCACGAACTTCTTCCCCGAGAGTGGTTATCCCTGTTCCGTGGGAATCACACCTCGACATTTGGCGCGCCAGGTAGGGGGGACTGAGGCGCGTCTTCAACCTCCAGTCGGCTTTCCGCCATGGCGGACACCCGCACGACGCGCGCCAACAGGCGCGCAGCTGACCGGGCTCACATCGAGCCCGGCACGGCTCCCACCCGTGGCCGCCGCGGCCGCCCTCGTGCTGCCGAGCGCGCCAACACCGGCCCACATGTGGAGGAGCCTGAGAGCGAGGAGTACCATGACAGCGACCACCGCGACGACAGGGACGTCCCCCCGGAGCGCAACGACGATGCCGAGTCTTCGCATCCGTCACGGCGCCAAGGCGCGTCCTCTCAGGGACGCCCAGAGCCCACGCCGCACACCGCGCTCCTCATGGCCCAGGAGCTTCTACGCTACCGGCCTAGCGCTGAGGCCCACGACCAGTGGTTGGACCGCCTCCACCACCTCGTCGACGTCGCCACCACGCGCCCCGCCCCGTCGCGCTCCATGGTCCAGCACTCCGGCCGCGCGGGAACGGCTGCGCCTCCTCGCCGCACGACTGCCAGATCGTGCAGCGCACCGCGCCTGACGCGCGGGTGGGCATGGAGCGCCGCAGGGACCTCTAGAATCGCCTCGTTGAGGAGCTCGGCCAGGCAGGGCAGCAGAACCGCAGGGTTCTCCAGGGAGGAATCGCCACGTACGCCTCTGGCTGCATGGCCTTCACCCGCGCTCTGCGCCGCGTGGTCTGGCCGCAGAAGTTCAGGCCGGCCCTCCCCAAGGGCTTCGACGGGTCGACCAACTCTCTCGAGTTCCTGTAGCTCTACACCACCTCCATCCAGGCTGCAGGGGGAGACGACAAGGTCATGGCAAACTGGTTCTCCCACGCGCTCAGGGACTCCGCGCTGTCCTGGCTCCTCAACCTGCCTGAGGACTCCATCGACTCCTGGGAGGAGCTCTGCAAGCAGTTCGTCGCCAACTTCAAGGGCACGTACGAGCGCGCACTCACCCACAACGACCTGCGCGCTGTGGTGCAGAAGAAGGATGAGACCCTCCGCAAGTACATCCAGCGCTTCAGCCAAGTGCGCAACAAGATCCCGAACATCCCTGACACGCAGGTCATCGCCGCCTTCAGAGAGGGCGTCACGAACCGCAGGATGCTCGAGAAGCTGGGCATTCACGACAAGCTCACCTCTGTGGTGAAGCTGTTCGACCTCGCGGACAAATGCGCCAAGGCTGAAGAGGGACTCCTCTTCGTCAAGATGAGCCAGCGAGGGGACGACCAGGCTGAGGGCTCCAAGAGCCACAAGAAGCGCGAGGAGACCAAGCGCAAGACCACTGCTGTCCTAGCGGCGGAGCCAGCCACCAAGAACGCCCGTAGAAGCTCCCCCGAGCCTGGCGACAAGGAGGCGGACCACCGTCCGTTCTGCGTCTACCACAACAGGCGTGGCCACGCCTCAGACGACTGCTTCGACCTCAAGAGGCTGAGCAGGGAGCGCGAGCGAGGAGAAGGCAGCGGAAACCGCGGCAGAGGCCGCGGCTACCGCAGAGACGGCAGGGGCAGGCGCGATGGCGGCTACCAGAGGCCGTCGGGCACTCAAGCCAACGCCGCCGAGAAGAACAACAACCTCCCTGACGAGGAAGATGGAGGCTACCAGGCCCCGAGAGGGGCTATGGCCTGCATCCTCGGCGGGGCTCAGGCGCCCAAGTCGAACAACCAGTTCAAGCAGTTCGCCCGCGAGCTCAACGCCGCGCTCCCGAGCACCGAAACCTCCCGGCCCCTCAAGTGGTCCCAGTACACCATCGCCTTCGACGCCAAGGACCACCCCAAGTCGACCAAGACTGTTGGGACCCTCCCCCTGGTCTGCTCCCCCACCATCAATAACATCACCGTCTCCAAGACGCTCATTGATGGGGGAGCTGGCCTGAACGCATCTCTGTCGAGACCTTCGAGACGCTTCAAGTGCCCTACGAGTGGCTTATGCCCTCCAGGCCGTTCACCGGGGTCACCAGTGGTTCCATCGAACCCCTGGGCCAGGTCCGGCTCGCCGTCACCTTCGGCACGCAGAAGAACTATCACACAGAGCTGATGGACTTCGACGTCGCCCACATCGGCCTGCCGTACAACGCCATCCTCGGCTACCCCGCTCTCGCGAAATTCATGGCCGTCACGCACCATGCCTACAACATGGTCAAGATCCCCGGTAGCGCTGGCACCATCGCCATCCATGGTCATATCCTGGACGCCACGCGCGCTGTCGAGAGCGCCTACAAGGCAGCTGCCATGGCATTCCCGGCTGACGAGGACATGGAGCCTCTCGAGAGGCCCAAGAAGAAGAAACAAGTGTTCTCTCAGGAGCAAGCTGCCACGAAGAAGGTGTCGCTGAGCACCAGTGGCTCGGGGGCTGAAGGGTCGGGGGCTAGCGTCACCATAGGCGCTGCCCTGCCTCCCAAATAGGAAAGCGTGCTCGTCGCCTTCCTTCGGGCAAACTCTGACATGTTCGCATGGACTCCGTCAGATATGTCCGGTGTACCAAGGGAGGTGATCGAGCACCACTTAGCCGTGTGTCCAGACGCACGCTCCGTCAAGCAAAAAGCACGCAAGCAAGCCCCCGAGAAGCAAGCATTCATCGTCAAGGAAGTAGAGAAGCTAAAGGCGGCGAAAGTCGTCCGCGAAGTCACGCACCCCACTTGGCTCTCCAACGGCGTGGTTGTCCCTAAACCCGCTGGAGGAGGCCGACTCTGCATCGACTACACCGATGTCAACAAGGCCTGCCCCAAGGACCCATACCCCATGCCGAGGATAGACCAGATCGTGGACTCCACCGCTGGCTGCGACCTCCTCTGTTTTCTGGACGCCTTCTCTGGTTACCACCAGATCAAGATGGCTAAAGAGGACGAGGAGAAGACAGCATTCCTCACCCCCTGTGGCGTGTATTGCTACACATGCATGCCTTTCGGCCTGAAGAATGCTGGAGCCACTTTCCAGAGGCTCATGAGGATCGCCTTGGGGGCACAGATGGGCAGAAACGCAGAGGCCTACGTCGATGACATAGTGGTCAAGTCTCGGGAGGGAGACACCCTCTTGAAGGATCTCGAGGAAACCTTCGCCAGCCTGCGCAAGGTGAACATCCAGCTGAACCCCGCCAAGTGCGTCTTCGGGGTCCCTTCAGGCAAGCTCCTCGGGTTCCTGGTGTCCCACCGCGGCATAGAAGCAAACCCTGACAAGATCAAGGCCATACAAGGAATGCAACCTCCTCGCCGGCTCAAGGAAATGCAGCGCTTAGCAGGCTGCATGGCTAGACTAGGCCGATTCATCTCCAAGTTCGGCGAGAGAGCCCTGCCATTTTTTAAGATCATGAAGAGATCTGGCACATTCAAGTGGACCCCTGAGGCGGACAAGGCCTTTGAGGACTTAAAGAAGTATTTGGACAGCCCACCAGTCTTGGTGGCCCCCAGGACAGGCGAACATCTGAAGCTGTATCTTTCAGCCACTCCTCAGACCGCAAGCGCCGTCCTGGTGGCCGAGAGGGAAGAACCTGTCCTCCCCAAGAAGAGCACTGCCACTCCAAGCCCAAAGCCTCCCGACAAGGATCTCGTCAAAGGAGCAGCCTCCACAGACCCACTGCCAGGCCCACAGCCTCAAGTCGAGCCCGCTCCCGGCACCCCTGTCGAGACCCCTCTACAGGCGGATCTCGACAAGGGCCCTGAGGAGCCTCCGCAGAGGACTGACGCTGCAACCCCAACGACAACCCTTGTCGAGCACCCCGTCTACTTCGTCAGCACGGTGTTGCAGGATGCTCGGGAGTGGTACCCGATGCAGCAGAAGCTTCTCATCGCCTCCAGGAAGCTGAGACACTACTTCCAGGGCCACCCCATCACGGTGGTCACTTCTTTCCCCTGGAGCAGATCCTGCGCAACCCCAACGCCACAGATCGCGTCGCGGGATGGAACATAGAGCTGCAGCCATTTAACTTGCGCTTCGACACCACAAGGGTCATCAAGGGGCGAGCGCTGGCTGATTTCGTCGCCGAATGGACTGACCCAAGCCTTGAAGAGCCTCGGGGGGAAGAGGCTGAGCCCGCTGGAGACACAATGCCCAGCCACTGGACCATGCACTTCGACGGAGCCTTTGCCTGCCGCAATGGCGGGGCAGGCGTCGTCCTGACTTCGCCCAAAGGCGACAAGCTCTACTACGCTGTCCAGTTATGCTTCACGATTGACAAGATCTCCAACAACATCGCTGAATACGAGGGCCTCCTCGCCGGCTTAAGGGCCGCCATCGCTCTAGGCGTCAAGCACCTACTCATCAAGGGCGACTCCCAGTTGCTCGTCAACTTCTCCAACAAGAGCTACACGCCTAAAGACGACCACATGGCAGCATACCTTGAAGAGGTCCGCAAGCTCGAGAAACACTTCAGGGGCATGGAACTCATGCATATCCCAAGGAAAGAGAACCAGGAGGCCAATGATATCGCCAAGCGAGCCTCGCGAAGGCAACCCCAGCAGGCCGACGTCTTTGAGGAAAGGCTCGCCAAGGCATCCATCAAGCAGCCTCGAGAGGCCACGGCCGCAAGCACAGATGAAGCACTCCCACCACCTCCTGGGTCTGGGGCCCCCGATTGCGGCCCCAGCACAGGGGAGCGTCTGTTGCTGACGGCAGCCCACCAAGCCACAAGCTGGATTGACGAGCTCAAGGACTACTTGGCGAAGGGGATCCTCCCTGAAGAAGATGTAGAAGCAGAGCGAATCGCTCGACAGGCGAAATCCTACTGCATCCTTGAGGGAGACCTCTATCGCAAGCGCCCGAACGGCATCGCACTCAAGTGCGTCTCCCCCGAGGAAGGCCGAACGCTGATCAAGGACATCCGCAGCGGGGAGTGCGGCCACCACTCGTGCGCGCGCACCCTCGCAGGCAAGGTCTTCAGGAGCGGTTTCTACTGGCCACTAGTGCTTCAAGATGCGGTCGCCATCGTGCAAGCCTGCGACGCCTGCCAGTTCCACGCCAAGCAAATTCACCAGCCGGCACTAGAGCTCCAAACCATCCCGCTCTCCTGGCCGTGCGCGGTCTGGGGGCTGGACATCTTGGGCCCCTTCCCGAAGTCGCAGGGGGGCTATCGTTTCCTCTTCGTGGCCGTCGACAAGTTCACCAAGTGGGCCGAGGTTGAACCAGTGCGCACCATTCCAGCCGGAGCCGCAGTGAAATTCATCAGGAGCCTGGTCTGCCGCTTCGGGGTGCCCAACCGCATCATCACCGATAATGGATCGCAATTCACCAGCGGCATCTTCCGAGCCTACTGCGACAAGCTCGGCGTCAAGATCTGCTTCGCCTCGGTGGCTCACCCACGCAGCAATGGTCAAGCCGAGCGAGCAAACGCAGAAGTCCTCAAGGGCCTCAAGACCAGAAGCTTCAACGTCCTCAAGGGGCACGGCAAGGGCTGGATTGATGAGCTCCCATCTGTGCTCTGGTCCATGCGCACAACCGCCTCAAGGCCTACAGGCGAAACGCCGTTCGCCCTTGTCTACGGAGCCGAAGCTGTCCTCCCCGCAGAAATCAAGCATCGATCCCCACGGGTCCTTGCCTTCAACGAGGACATCCAAGAGGGCCTCCACAACGACGACCTACTGTTCCTCGAGGGACTGCGCCAACACGCCGCCCTCAGAGCGGCGAAGTACCAGCAAGATCTGCGACGCTACCACAGCCGCCATGTGCGCTCGCGCACCCTTGAGGCGGGTGACCTCGTCCTCAGGCGAATCCTCTCCAGGGAAGGTCTCCACAAGCTCTCGCCGATGTGGGAAGGCCCCTACCGGGTCTCCCACATCGCCAGGCCTGGCGCAGTACGCCTCGAGACCGAAGACGGCATCCCCGTCAAGAACCCGTGGAACATCGCGCATCTGCGCAAGTTCTACCCGTGATCATAGTCACGCCAGGCATTTTTTGTATCTAGAGGGAAGCTCACGGCTTCACCTCCAAGCTTCTCAAAGCTTCTCCCGAGGCTCAGCCCTCTGAGCTCTCCTGCCAATGAGCCACCGCAGGCCGCAGTGAACCTCTGCCACTAATGGGTGGTCCCCATGCCTCGACATGGAAGGAACGTTAGCTTGGCAAACCCAAGTGTAATGAACCGATTCTCGTTCCAAGTGAACTTTGCGCTCAGGCGCCATTTTCGTTCCAAGTGAACTTTGCGCTAAGACGCCATTTTCGTTCCAAGTGAACTTTGCGCCAAGGCGCCGCTATGTAATATTTCGATGGCAAGTTTTACTTTCATCCTTTACTTTCAAAATGTGCGCTTATATTCTTCCCGTGCGCACCTCGCGAGCGGGGGCTGAGTACGGTGCCTGTGCCCAAGAGCACCCCAGCAGCACTGCAAAATCCAAGGGACCCTGAGCTCTGGCTAAAGGGCATGCTCCCGGATACACGCCACCTCCCCAAAGGACCTTGGTACTCTCTCTCCTCGCGAGGCACCCATGAGGAAACCTATAAGCGCGCATAAGTCCGTACTACTATGCTCTAGCGTTTTGGTTTGCCTCTCTAACATCCACAGGGAGCGAGAATCTCTCCTGGCCTGTGGAGGAAAAACGCGGCCCCTGAAGGGAAGGACATCGCCAGAGGAGTCCCACGCAGGACGAAAAACCTCGCGAAGCTAAGTTCCCTGTCCACTTCAAGAGAACCCTTGCATCTCTCTCACGAGCACTCTGCGTCCCTCGAGTGGTCCTTTCCCTCACTCTCCATGGGCTGCTTGCGCGTCAAAGGGGGGCCCTCAGCATCGCGACTCGAGGGTTCTTACCTCTCTAAGCCTTAAACTCCCCCCGGCCTTGCCGAGTCATCGCTCGAGCATACCGCAGCGGCGGAGTCATAGTGCGAAGAGAAGGGTCCAGCGACGCAGAGTGAAAAAGACATGGAATTGAGGCAAAGACCCCTCGAGGGGAGCACACACAGACTAAGCAGCACTTGTTAAAAAAGATAAGAAGTATATTACAAGCTGCTAAATGAAAGTCTTTAAAGCAAATGCTCCTACAGCGCTGCAAGCGCACTACATGGCAGGAGAGGATCTCAGGAGGAAGTTAGGCAGAGGCCTCGCCGTCGTCTTGGCCGGATTCTTCTCCTTCAGGCCCGCTCTCCTCGTCGTCGCCGTCCTCGTCCTCCGCTGCGGCCCGCTTGAAGCGGCTGCAGAAGTCGTCCACCTGGTCGCGGACGGAGTTGGAGGCCTTCCACCTTGCCTCCCCCACGAGGGGTTCGGTCACCGTGGCGAGGTCGAACCCGGGCTGGAGGTGCACGAGGTTGGAGAAGATGCGGTCCACCGCCACCGCCAGGAGCTGGCGGCACTCCTCCTCGACGACGTCGCGGAGCTCCGCGGCGGGGCCCTCGAGCGCCGTGAAGAGCTGCTCGAAGTATAGGAGGTAGGTGGCGGCGTCGGAATGGCCTTGAGCTGGGACGGACGGCGCTTCTGCTCCTAACTTCGCAGCGAGCTCGCGGCCCCGGCCCGCCAGGGACAGGAACATACGCTCCCGCTGCTGCGACAGCACCTGCGCCGCCTTGGCGCTCTCGGCCGCCTCCACCGCCTTCTCCACGGCAGGACCTACCTGCTGGTTCATTTCCTCCATATCGGCCCTGAGGGAGGCGAGGTCCTGCTCTATGCGCTTGCGGGCCTCCTCAGCGACGTGGCGGCGATCCGTTTCGCGCTTCACCTTGGAGACAAGGGTAGCGTTCATGTTCTCGAGCTGGTGGATCCGGGCGCCGCTCTCGCCAAGCCTCTTCTTGAAGCGGGTCTCCTGCTTGGTGAATTTGTCGGCGTAGTAACGGGAGACGGCGGCGCGGTACGCCTTCTCCCGGGCCTGGAACTCCTTCTCGGCCTCCGCCTTTTGCTCGGCGAACCTTTTGTTGAAGCGCTCCACGTGCCCCTTGTGGGTAGCCACCTCGCGTTCATACCTGACGAGAGCCGCAGCCAGGCTCTCTTCGCGGGCCTCGAGGGCGGCGCGCTGCCCTGACAGCTCCTGCTCCCTCAGCGCCAGCTGTTCGTCGCGGCGGTGCACGTCCTCCTCGCGCTCGCCCAGGCTCCGGCCCCTGGCGTCCAAGCTCGCACGGACCCCCTCCAGGGCGGTCCGCACGGTCTCAGAGTCGGCGAGGATCTTAGCCTCAAGCTCGACAAGCCCGTGGTGCTTGGCCGCCAGGGAGTGCTCCACAGCCTCCCGCTCCGCCCTGGCCGCGGCCAAGTCTTCCGCCGCTGCCCGGCGCTCAGCCTTCAAGGGCTGCAGAAGCTCCTCGGCGTCGCGCATGGCGCCCTCGCGGACCTCCTCTGCGAAACGCAGCGCCTCCTCGCGCTCCGCCTGTAGAGCCTGGTCGCTCCGTCGGCGAGTCTCCACGGCCGCGTGGAACGCGGCCCAAGCCCCTGCGAGCTCGTCCCTCTGCCGGGTGAGCTCCCCGTCCTCCTGGGCAAGGTGAGCCTCCAGCCCCTCTAGAGACTCCCGCACCAAGCGGAAGGCGACGTCGCGTCGCCCCCTGCTCCAGTCCCAACTTCCGAGGACAAGGGCCCAGGAGGCCTCGCTCGGGGCGGAGGGCCCTGCTCCCGCGTCAAGCTTGGAGCGGGGATTCTCTGTGCGGGCTCGGGGGCTCGGAGGCGCGTCCTCCGCTCCGGCGCCCGCGTCCTGCGCGCCGGCGTTGCCCCCCTCAGGCGGCCCCTCGCCCTGGGCCCCGGGGCAGGAAAGGCCTGCTCCGCAGCCGCCGCTTCCTCCTCCGCCGTGGTGCTTGGCGGGGGCAGTGGGGGTTCAACCCCCACTGCCTCGTCGACCTTCGGCGGGCTCGGGGCCGAGGTAGCGCCTGTCGCGGCCTCCTGCCGTGCTGGCGGGGTCGCAGCGCGCGGCGGAGTGGCCGCCTTCTCCACCTGCTCCTCGGGGCATTTTTCCTCCAGAGGCGGCGCGGTGGCCTCGGCCTGGGGAGTGTCCCCGTGAGGGCCTGCGGGGGTTTCCTCCGCAGGCCTCGAGGCCTCCTCTGTGGCGGCCTCTGCCGCGGCCTCTGGAGCGGCATTCTTCACGTCCGCGGCCTTGCGGAGCCTGTGGCGCTTTGCAGGCGCCGGGTCGCTGGCAGAAGGCAAGAAAATCGGTCAGGGGGAGGAGACAAGCAAAAGACTGAAGAAGAAAATCAAGACCAAGAACACTTACCCTGTCTTCTTGGCGCAGGTGTCAACCCACGCCATGCCGGACGAACGCCAAGAAGGCGTGGCCTGGACTCCGGATCCTTCAGGAGCTGCCTCAGCCTTCCTCTTGAGGGAAGTGCTTGGGGGCTCCCCAGCAGGCCTGTCGTGGGCCGCCTTGGTTCGGGGATCCTGTCGCCCCGCCTCGGCCTCCTCATCGTCGCTGGAGGAGAGCTCGAAGACCTCCTTAGGAAGGGGCGAGGCCCTTGACGAGCTCGCCCCGCCTGCAGAGGGGACGGCCCGAGCCGCATCGTCGCCCTGCTCGGCGTTAGACGCGTACGGCGAATCCACAGCATCCTGCCCCCTCGCCACGGGCATGGGCCCATCTTCCTCCTCTTCCCCCGCCAGGCCTAGTGGGGTGAAGCTGGGCATCCGCTCCAGAATCGCCAGGCGCGAGGCCAGGTTTATCTGATGAAGAGGCCTCAGTTCCGCCGCAACCGCCACAGACACGTCGGGGTTGATGAAGAGGCCGCCCATGATGGTCTCGACGACGGCGGGGAGGTGGTCGCAGGGGTGGAGTCTCATCGAGTCGGAGGGACCCGCGTACATCCACATCGGCTTCTTGTGCGCCTGCAGAGGAGCGATGCGGCGGCGCACGAAGTCCTCTGCGATCATCTGGCCGGTGAGGCCGTTCTCCCGAAGCGCCCTCATGCGCGCCACGAGGCTTCCGATCTTGGGGCCCTGGAAGGCCTGCTTCCCCCAATGGGTGTTCTTCACGGGCGGCGCCTCCGGGACCTCGAGAAAGGAGCTCTGCGACTTGACGCCGATGAGGAACCACTTCTGCCTGAAGTCGTCCACTTTCTTCGACACCGCCGTGATGGGTTTGTCGTCGCTCCACGACATGGGGATGTAGACGTCCCCCATGCCGTCCGCAATGCGGAAGGACACGCACCCCGTCCGCTCGGCCTTTGCGGTGTTCCGGAGCGCGTAGAAGCTCCGAAAGAGGGCCACCGAGGGCTGCACCCCCAGATACGCCTCACACAGGTAGGCGAAGATGGAGAGGATGAGGATGGCGTTGGGGTGTAGGTGGAGAAGGTGGATCTGGTAGAACTCCAGGACGGCCTCGAGGAAAGGCGAATACGGAGGCACCGGTCCGGCGAAGAGAGTGTGGAGGAAGATGGGGAAAATCCCGTCGGAAGGCGGCCGAGCCTCGCGGCCTGAATGGCGCTGGCGCCATGCTCATTGGTCTTCCCGGCGACCAGGTGCTGGATCTTGCCCAGCGCCGCCGCATCGACGCGCACCCCGATCAGGGCGGGTCCAAGCGCTTCTTCACCCTGCGCATCGGAGGGGAGCGTGGACATTGCTGCCTTGCCTTTGGCTCCGCCCATTGTCGAGGAGGATGCTTAAAGCGGAGCGCCGGAGAAGAAAGGAGTTCGCCGGAGGAGAAAAGAGTTTGCCGAAGTTGGAAAACCAGGAGGTCGAGAGTTGGAAGACTGGAGGCGCGGAATGGGAGTAATGACTGCGATGCAGACCGGCGCGCAGCTTTATGCCCCGTCCGAGCAGTTACCAAGGCGCGGTCGTGATGATCGTGGTGGGACCCCCCACGACGCACGTTTCTACCGGAGAAACCGAGTCGCCGCAAACTCATCTCCGAGCGACGCGTGTCACGGGCCGGCCGGACATATTGGACCCACGACGCTTCGTCTGGACCCGATGGGCCTCGCCGTGCCCGTCATGGGCCCGGGGGCTACTGTCGGCCCAGTGAGATCCAGGGTGTGCAGAGCCCACTCTCCACAGCCCTCACACGCGACAGAGTCGTCGAAACGGCTAAGGACCGAGCAAAGCGCTTGGAGAGACCCTCGAGAGGAAAATCCCTCGAGAGGGCTGAAGAGGGCAGCGAAGGCCTGGCGAGGCCCCTCCCGAGGCTGCTCCTCTACAGGGCCCTCTCCCCTGGAGAGGGGTCAACACTAATCCCTCCACAGGCCGCCCCAGCCCTGTGGAGATACTTCGCTCCGAAGGAACCACTGCAAGGCGCACATGGCCACTGCCGCGCCGCAGAGTGACGCGCACATCTACGCGCGATGACGACGGCGCCGCAGTTGCCGTTTTGGTGATTAAAGGAGTCAACAAAGCTGTGTCCCCTGCGCCGGCTTACGAGGGTTTCCTCTTTGGTGATAAAGCAGTTGGCCGGCGCTACGCTCCAAGGACGACGTCACCGTGGGCACCCCCACGGTCTCTGCAGTACCAGCTGGCCGCTCTGCAAAGACGGCGGCTGCCTTGCCACGATGGCAGGCCTTACGACCATGGACCGAGTCCATGGGCACCCCGGCTGCGGTGCACCCCGCTCTGCCATTTTCGTCGCCATGTGGGAACCCTTCCACTGCGCGGCACGCAGGGATGAGGCCCGGGGCGCCTATATAAGGGGCAGGTGCACCATCGCAGCGAGGGGGGAAAAAGGGGAAAAAAGGGGATCGATCGACCACTCATCCATTGACACCCACGGTAGCTTAGCCAAGCCCAGCGAGCCCGTGGAGGAAGAAGGCCCGAACTTTCCCCCTCCGAGCTCCGCACTGCCTCGCGAGGGCCCGCGGCAAGCTCTTTGTTCTATAGCCTCTACTGAGCAATACAGACAAGCAGGAGTAGCGGTTTTACCTCACCCTGAGGGCCGTGAACCTGGGTACGGGCCGGAGTCCATCTCTGTCGTGATGTTCCTCTACCGGCTCGACGAGCACCGTCGCCGAGCCGGTCGTGGGTTGTTGGCCAACGTGTTCAGTCCCCCTCACGAACTTCTTCCCCGAGAGTGGTTATCCCTGTTCCGTGGGAATCACACCTCGACAGATGCCTTTCTTTATACAGAGGATGAGGCTACACCTCGCAATTGTTGTGGGTGTTGGATTTTTATGTTGTGGAGGCGCTAGAAGTCTAGTTCTCAAATCGTCTCCAATATATTGATTTGTATCTTTCCCATTATCATGCTATGTATGTGACCGAGTGCTCAATGTCGAACTTTCGATTGACTATCTATGTACTATGTGATTTGTCAATTGACTATGCTAAGTATTTGAACATATGTGATGGACTATGTGAAACTTGATGATATTTGTTAGTTGTATGTTGCCCATGATGAACTATGTCAAGCGTCCCTTGTTATGTGAAATATGTATAGTTAATTTGAATTACATGATTGCTAAAAAATATCAGAACTCCCCACCTAGCAAAAGCTAGAACCTCCTGGGTGTGTGTGTTTGGGGAGGGGGCTAAGTGCATACACCCTGCAAACACCTGCCCATGCCGCACGCTAGAAACCCCTTGTCACTCCTTTGCCGAGAGTTCCTTGCTCTTTTTCATGTTTTTTAGCTAGTGTGTTGTTTGCCAAGTATCAGCCACCACACCAGCAAACACCGAGCTGCTTGCCCGGTGTAGAACATATGCAGAGTGTTAAAAAAGTGCCCTGGCACTCGACAACTCGCCTGGATCCATTAGCTGGGACAATGACAGAGCTACGTTGAGATCGGGGGGTGGGGGGGGGGGGGGGGGGGGGGCCTCCCCAGCCCAAAAGGATTTTTTTGTTATTAGCTATTAGTTGGCCATGATTTGACAAAACTTGAGCTTCCGGCCCCCTCAGCTGCAGCCTACGACCCACACAAACTCCCAGCCATGCAACAAGGAGACAAAAGGAGGCATTTCTCTCCGCTCTCGTAGACTCTTACGCTCACGCACAGTCAAAGTCGCGCGCCGTCCGCTTCTCCACAGTGTCGTCGCCCGTCGCCTGCCGCCCTGCCACCCTCTCCCAATCTCCTACTCTACCTCGACCCGACTGTTGGCGAGCAGGAGAAGCGACCGTCCGATCGTCTGAGCTGGCATGCCTAGGCTGTGCCCGTCGCCCTGACCGGGAGAGGTTGACAACCCCTCCCTTGATTCTTTTCTTCTTGCTTCTTGGTAAGTGGTACAACATCTAGTTAGGATTTTCCTTCCCATTACGATTGTACGAGCACATTCTCCTTAATCCCAAATTCCTAATTAGGGATTTTGTTGTTGCTTGAAGTCTTGAACTGTAGATTCATCCAATTATCCTGTTCAGTAGTTGACTGAATGTCTGAATTGGGGAGTCAGAGATAAATCTGTGATTTAGTCGTGCTAGAACTTGGGAACTTGGGAATCCAAAAGCTGATATGTAATACCCCCGGTCTCTTCTAAGGCTGATCAATGTGACCAAGTTGTACATTTTGGTGTTATAGTACTGTAGTTAGTTCTATTTTGCAGCAGTCGACAACGTCCAGTGGATATATGGATATCATCCACATGTATTTTGCAAACAATGTAGCCAATACCAGTATATATTCGTCTCAACTATAAATTTGAGTTTGTTGCACTTGCTTAATTTTTTTTCAAGCTCCGCCACTGAGCTGGGACATCCTAGTCATCTTGTTCCCGCCATGACCTTGGTGTTTAGCCCCTGGTACTTTCCTCTGGTTCGAGATTTTACGTTCGGGTTAAAAAAATCCGCAACAAATCATAATCTTATCAATTACTCAATGATGAATGTGAAAAGGGCAAAACGAACCGTTCACATCATACAAACCGAAGTAAAAGAGTATGGCAAGAGAACTGACTTCTAGAGTGATCCTTGATGTGGATTTATACCTTTAAAAGATAAGTTCCCCAGGCTTTTTGACATCTATAATGAACAAGTTGCTTCAGTTACTAAAATGGCAGGGCAGAGGTGGAGACTGACTTTGAGAATATGGCTTGATGTGAATTTGCAAGGGCAAATGAGAATCCTACAGAACATGCTGATGGGTGTGGCCCTGAATGACTCCAATGACAAACCTAGATGGAAACGGAGAAAAACAAGAAGTTTTATGCCGATCAAACCCGCCTTTCCAAGCAGAAAAATCTACACAGTAGATCGGCTCCAATCTACGTACTGGTCTATTCAGACAGGAATCCTTGGTCAGATCCTTTTCGTTTCCTATTCGAAAAGGCATAAATCACTACGATCGATCAATCAGACAATCACACAGATGATATTTTGAGATCTTTGGTGGTAATGCGAGCGCGTGTGTCTGTGAGTGAGCGATAAGCCGTCTGTCAGTGTCCGTTAATTTCGAACTGTCAGCGTTGGGACTAGGACACATCATGTGTGACGCGCGGCATGCCGGCCTAGCCTCGCCACGTAAAGCCGGCACCGACAGCGACGCCATGGCGACGGTGTGGCCGTGCGAGAAGAGGAGGAGACGTCGCGGGTCCTCTGCCGGACCACGACACCGCGCAGGCGCAACAGCGCGACGCAGACGCATCTGCCCCCGGATCCGTGCGGATCCGCGACGTGTTCGGCGTCTGGGGCCTCGACCTCGCTTTCGCGGGAGATCGCGCTGCTGGGCTCTCGGATTCGAGCACGAGATTTTTCGCTCTCCTCCTCGCTCGACACCTTTTCCTGTTTAATGGACGGCCCATTGCGTCGCGATGAGCTTGCACGTCTGCTGCCGCTGCTCCTCGCTTTTCGGGATGCCATCGAGCTGCCCGGTGCCGCGACGGCAACGTCTTGCTGTGTCGCCATTTCATCTCCTGTCTACTACCGACAGTTCTTGCCAGCCTTGGGTGCCAAGTGTTCGCTTCTGCGGTTACCTCACATGGCAAAGCCGCTCAAGACAGTTCAACTAAATATAAACAGCAAAGGTCAAGGGTCTAATCACAACCTTCATCAGAAATAAAGGGGAACAATATCATGCAGATCTAATCACAACCTTTCTTCCACATTGTTCTAGTACAAGATTATTGTACCAAGCGCAACAATCACGGATTCATGCTGACTGACAAGCAAACTCACGTTACATGCATGTTTATTCTAACAGGCAACAACACCAGACATGCAGTTTTCTTAGCAAACAAGAGCATACAACATCTTCCTAATAGCCCTTTGCTCCTCCAACAATGTTACATCTACGGGATTTTCTTACGAACCAACCTTATGACAGGACGTCGTTCAGCCCGATTGGTGAGTCTGCAGACTGCAGGTCTGCGCGCCTGCTCATCGCACCAGCTCCTCACACGATAACCGTTCGGCGGAAACGTGTGCAGTGTTAGTAATGGGAGTTGGGTTACCCGATGCCGGGTGTGCCGCCGATGACGAGGGCCGTCTTGCCGTGCAGAGACCATCTCCCTGGCGCCCCAGCCTTGGCCGCGGCCATCTCGCTGGTTCCAGCCGGCCGGTGTGTTCAGCGTCTTGGTGTCTGCTTATCCGTTGACGAACGAAGACAAGCAGAGTTATGCACAAGGGGCCGCCTGATTGTGTCGCCTACCGTTGTCACTATGTGGCACAACCAGCTAAATGTATCTAGATGGCCGGGTCTGATACTAACTACTGCAGCACAGAAAAAAATGCTCCAATTTCAGCTCTCCAACTATGACAATTGACATTCTAAGAGCATCTCCATAGAGGGTTTCCGAATTTGTGTCCGACACATCTCAATTGACTCCTAATTGGAGGGTGCCGGACAGGTGTCAGGTCAAATAGAGGCCGCATCCCATAGTGGCACCCCCAAAGACACACTGGACCCCAATGGGTATTTGGAGCGTCCTTTGAAGACCCCCGGTGGAGATGTTCTAATCTTTCAATTTTTCAAAACTCGGAAGGTTTCCCAGTGCAATGCTGCTCAGACTATTTAGAAGGCCAATGACAGCAAATTCAGAAGCGTTTGTAACACCACATTTTGCACTTGCAGATGATAACATTATGGCACTTCTGCTATTCGGAGTCGAAGTATCTCTCAAGCACGTCCATGTTTTTGTGCAACCTTGCGCAGAGTGTTTTTCATCTGATTCTTATCCGGCTTTGCCCTTTAGGTGCACATCACGTCATACACGGTCTTTCACTTGGTTGATCCTACAAAACGGCCGATAGACTAGAGCAGATAGATGGTAAAATTGTGGCTCGTGCAAACTTTGAAATCAAACGTAAGAAATGGTCGCGCACCTTTTCTTCAAATGCCGGTTCACCATGCGAATTTGGTCCTCCTTGAAGGCTTGGCTTGGTTTGGTTAATCTAGCCCCAACTATGTCGTGGGAGTTGCGGTTGGAGAGGAATGTCCGCGTCTTCCACAAGAAGTACTCAACCACCCACCGCCTAACCGAAAATGTGGAGTAGGGCGGGTGCGAAAGCGTTGTGTAACCTTATGCCACGAGAGTAGTGTAACCTTATGCCACGAGAGAAGGCGTTATTTGGCCTTGACCTGATGGGGTCAAGGTAGGCTTGTAATACTCTCTAAAACTTCTCTCTTACTTAATGAAATGGCGAATCTTTTGCCTTGTTTAAAAAAGTGAGGGTACAAGTCAGTCCATCCTTGTGTCGTGCCCCAATGGCTGAGCACGATGCTGGTTGAACTAGATGGAGCATGATATAATGCATTTAGACAGAGTACTCATTTAGACACAACCCACAACTTATTCTGAGGGTTCACACGACAGCCTTCATAATGGAACAACAAGGCACATGTCTAAACCGCAAGTGTTCACGACAACCTTATTACATGTCTGACTTGAACAATGGCCAGTAGCACATGAAAAAAATATTTTGGTTGCCGAGAACAGAGGATATGACCGGCCACCTAGACAATCAATGAGAAACATAGCCTCTTCCTTGAGCCTTTAAGCTGGATAGAGCCCATTGACAGACATACCTCCATCCACTGAGATTATCTGGCCGGTTATGTAAGTGGAACCAGGCATGCAAAGAAAAGCAACCAGCGATGATACTTCTCCTGGTTCTCCGACGCGCCTAAGTGGAGTTCGACTTACGACGGAGGCTTCAAATTCCTTATTCGCCAAAAGCTGCACACAAAAAAAAGGGTGAGGGTTCAGGGACCAGAGTACCATTTTCCCAATAATATGCTCCCGAGCAAGGAGCATCAGCAGATACGCCAACTACAAGAGTGCAGGAAGAGTTTCTTGCAGGAAAAAAAAACCTCCAACGTATCAGCGTAATACAACTTTTCGCTGTGTTTCCTATTTCTAGAAGCAAAAATGGGAAGAACAAAAATTTACTTACGATCTGCCTCTATACTATTACAGGTACAAATGAATATGAACTAGGCAGTTCTAATAACTTCAGAACATATTCAAGGTGTGAGGGACTGGAGCTGCCCAACGAAAAAACAGAGTTAGGCCTAGCTAGTTTCAGTCATAAACTACAGCTATCAAAAAATAATCACTATATGGACATATTTATCTCCTGTATAACACTGTTAGCTAAAACAATTATCAATGCAACATTAGGCATCTCACTACCGAGGCACCCGCATCAGTGTATCTATCCAGGGTGCCAGAAAAACATAGCTTAACAGGAATTCACGAAACTAAATACAAACTCCCGTTATCCAAATTGCTACAGGCACAGATGTAAATTTGTGTGCATTACTATTTACATATATACTTGTTCGAAATTTGCGGAATGAAGATACATCTGCTCCTGGCTTCGTAAGGTGTGTATCTAATATGTGAAGATCTAAGGTATTACACATTATAACCCTTGTTAAAGATCATGAATAATCAAAAAGCCTGCACTGTGTTCGTTCGTAATGCAGTTAAAGGCTGAAATCAACATTATCCTATTGGCTACCCTACATGTACTTTGAATATAAATACAAACATGCTTTGTGGACAAATTTCCACAACTACTAAAACAAGTTTAGTTCGGAAATGAGTTAACTAGCTCTATTCAAGTACTCCACAGTGTACCAACATCACTAAGAATAAGCAAAAAAATGCAACAATGCCCTCAAGAAAAATAATGCAGTTCAACACAAATATAGTAGAAGCTAGTAGAGTGGTGCTTAATTAGTCCTTGAGGCAAACAGGTAAGAAGCATAAAAACAACAGAATCACAGTTGCTACAGTCTACATACGTCAGAATCATGGATTCAATAATAGTATCTACATTACTGTATAGACTTCAGAAGAATAACCGAAGTGAGAGCCTTACTCCTCCTGTTAGCGAAGTCATTATGTACCATGGGGCAACAGAGTTAGTTCTTATGCCATCTTTCGCCCATTCACATGCTAGGTTCTTGGTTAATTGGTTTATGGCACCTACATAAAACAGGTAGCTCGTTACCCATAGTAGATATCTGAAACACATCATGTTTACATATTCTGTGAGGTCATATGCGGGTAGTGGGTTAGAACAGTTACCTTTAGTCATAGCATATATAGTGCCGCTAGATACGGCTACTACTCCACAGACAGATGTTATAAACACAATGCTGCCTGAACCAGATGCTTTTAGAAGAGGATGTGTGAGTTGGCACAAATGGTATGCAGATTCAAGATTAGTGGCCATCACAAAAGAGTACTCTTCTGCGGAGTATTCAGTAGTTGGTTTCCTTATATTTGTCCCCACGTTGTTTACCTTACAGAGGAAATGAAGTCAGAGCCAGGTGGCACAAATGACTAGTGGCCATCAAAGTGAGTAAAGTTTTCTCTCAAAAATAGGAAGTGAGTAAGCTTCTACAAAACATTTAGTAGTTGGTTTCCTTGGATTCGTCACTACAATGTTTACCTTCACGAGCAAGTGAAGAAAGTTGGAGAAAATCAACACAAACATTCAGTATAGAATCAGAACTAAAATACACGTGAAAATGAAATGGAGATCCAACAAACAATTCATCTTGCAGCGCCATCCTAACTCTGACAAAGCCCAGATTTTGGTGATCTGGGCTAAATTAGAATAAATTGAAGATTTCAAAGGAAAATATTGACCTAGTTGGTACGTATTCAACGAAAAATCAGCTATCACATCTGTCATAAGACTAAGTACAACCATCAATGCTCTCCACTCAATCTTGTATCTACAAACTGCCAGATCTTGAATTCAACTATGTTGTGCAGCATTAAGATAAAAAAGATCATTCCACTGGGAATATCTCTCTTTACATGTACCTTGCCTTTGTGAGACTAACACAATGTATGTGGCCTACTCAATCGGCAGGCTGGAACTGAAAGAAGCTCAAGAATAAACACACCAACATGATTGAAAATAGCAGGTAGGAGTCTATCTAGTACAGAAGACTAACATCGCACAGTTCCACTGGACAGTTGATTTAGCACTTTACCTTCTGAAGGGCTCAGTATTTTCTTTCCCATGTTATTTTCGATGGTAGAAGGATTGTGTTACGTAAGGTGCTAAGTCACTTGTTTTCCATGCTGTCTTTGTATTTTCCCTAATCTCCGTTAGTACTGTTTATTTTGTAGGATGGGGCATAGTAAGCTGGCGCGGATAAGTGGAACAGTCGGGCACATTTGTAACAGATAGATTGGGTCGACAACACGGAAGAGAAATGGATACGAATGAGGGATTGTTTCCAACTCACGAGGATGTCGAGTTTGCCGCCAAAGCGTTCGGCGACCTCGCCGGCCAGGAGCTCCCGCTGGTCCCGGACTGAGAGGTCGCAGACGGAGGTGGTGACGCGCAAGCCCTTGGCCTCCCACTCCTTAAGGCGCTCGCCCAGCTCCGCCTCCTTCCGGGAGCAGGTGTGCACGGCCGCCCCCAGCGCCGCAAGCTCCTCCACCACCGCGCGCCTGCGCATCACATAGCTCCTCAAGCTGACCATCAAGGGAATTTCGAAGAGACGCCTAGTCATGGGCGTTGCTAGCGAAGAGAAAGCGGTGGTCGAGGGATACCCGATCCCGCGGGTGCCGCCGGTGACGAGGGCCGTCTTTCCGTGAAGAGCCCACCTCCCCGTACCCGGTGCCCCCGGCTTGCCCGACGTATCCGGCGCAGCCATCTGCTAACCTCCGGCCGCTCTCTTCGGCTCCCTTGCTTTATCTGTTCCACAAACGGATGAGCAGAACTCACGGATGAAACTGAACTGCTGGACTCATTTGACACATTTGTGATTTCTTGTCCCACTTGCCCTAAACAGTTCTAAGACAGACAGCAATCCCTCATCTCTTAAAAATTCAATTCGAGCAGCAACTTGTAAAATTCCGTCCTTGTTTTTTTTAACCTAAGGTAGCCGAAAAGTCGTCCGGCAAAGACAAAGGCGCCGTCAATGCGGTTGGGAGCCGACGTTTTACCTAAGGTTGCCGAAAAGTCGTCCGGCAAAGGCGCTGTAAATGCGGTTGGGAGCCGGCGTCCAAAACGTCGGCAGTCTGGGGGCGCTTCCCGCAACGGCCGCTTCCAATTATTACATGCCCCATCCCTCAATGATCATAATCTACATATAAGTTTAAATTCAAGTTTAACGGCGTCAGGACGCCGGCAAAAAGAGGTCGACCAAACAATACTAATCATTACAGACCAATCAATTACCGACCGGCCGGCGTGGCCTGCGGTGAGGATGGCGATGTCGGAGCCGGTAGGAGGAGGTGCACACCCCAGGCGCAAGCGCCTCTCCTGCAGTCTGAACTCTGAATAGTTGTTTGAATACCGAGTTACATTTCTGTACGATTCGTGCTAATATTGGCATTCTTCAGCCCGATGCGGCAGCCGCACCTGGCGTACATGCAGCAGTCGCCCATACCGGTGCACCGGCCGCCATGATGCGCGCACCGGTCTCGCTGAACCACAGCCTTATCGCTGAGTTCATGTCGTTGGTGTCCGCGGTCAGCATCCTCGCCTGCTCGGCCATCTACGCGTTCATCGCCTGGATCAAGCAGTCCTGGGCGGCGAGATGGGCTGCCGCGGCCTTGGACCATCTACGCGTTCATCGCCTGGATCAAGCTGGCCTGGGCGGCGAGATGGGCTGCCGCAGCCTTGGACTCCTCGATCTTGAGTTTGGACTCCTCGATCTTGAGCTTCGCATTGGAGTTGGCAAGCAATGCCTCCAACCTCGCGTCCTTTTTCTCATCGCGACCCGCATTTTTGGAGGTCACGTCGGCGAGCATCTTCTCAAAAGATGCCTCAACCGATGCCGCGGAAAATAGTACGACTAGCTGCAATGGCCTTGGACTTCTTGTTGCCAATGGGGCGGCCGGTCGAGGTGTTGGACGGTGCGTCCACGTCAAAGGTCTTGCCATTAGGGAGGTCAATGCGCATCGCCGCCAATTTCAGGCAATGCTTAGTTATACTGAAAACATGCATGAAAGAGAATTCTTTCATTCCATTGGTGCTCTTGTACATGTTACATTATTTGCTTCAACTAGAAAGAAGCAAAAAAGATTAGGCATATGCATAGCACAATCAAAAAATGTTGACAATAGTTAAGGGTTAGAGTAGCTCACTTCCCACTGACGAGACATGGTATTTCGGTTGCGGTTCATCGGGATCATCGCATAATTGTCGTAGAGCTTGTGTTCTTCGAAAGAGGCGTGGATTCTCCTCCACTCTTTTGGTTTGCACCGACAGTTTCATCGAAGCACACCATCATCCAACACTCGGCCAAGCATAGGTCCTCTTCGATCCTCCAACTTATGCCCTTACCGCCAGCGCGTGTCTTCTTCTTAAGGTTGCCCTTGTTATCGAGCTTGACCAGCTCTCCCTCCTCCTCGTCATCATCGGTCTCGTAGTCCTCCTCCTCCTCCACCCCTCCCCCACATCGGTGGGGAAACTGTCGGCGTGGATGCCACCACTGATCATGTGGTTCAGATGTCGACCGCCTCGCTCTCCGCAGGCGTTTTGCCGAACACCTTGTCGGCGGCATGGTCCTGACCGTCGAAGAAGCTACGACCGGTGCTTTGGGAGGGCCCAGCAGCATCCGATGGGATAGACACCTTGCGCAAGTCTGGCAACCCGTGTGGCGGAGTGGATGAGGGCGAGGAGGCTATCCAGGCCGCATGCCGCCGTGTCGGGCATGATGGGCGAGAAGTCGGTCGGTGCCGTCGTTGGGATGAAGAGCTCTTTCTCGCCGTACTCGGGAGAATGGAACCTCCCATTCGGGCTCATCCCAAGGCTCCCGCTTTCGTCAAAGAAAACCGCCGAGACCGACGAGATGCTGCGGCGGGCGTTGCTACTCATCACCCTCTCCGCTTCCAACTCTGCCCTCTCCTTCTTGGCGGCATTGATGCGCCGCTTCTGGCGTTTGGCGGTCCTCCGCCGCCTATTCTCCAGGAGAACTGCCCACTCCGCATCCGGGATGTTCTCCGGCTTCGTGGTTAATCGTGGGTGGAGCGTGGTCTTAGTGGTGTTGGTAGACTTCTTGGGCGGCCTTCCAGCAGCGGCGGCGACGATGACGACGGCGAGCGGGGCAGGGTGGGAAGCAGCATGGTTGCATGGGGGTGATATCCCACAAGTATAGGGGATCGTGTGTAGCCTTTTCGATAAGTAAGAGTGTCGAACCCAACGAGGAGCTAAAGGTAGGATGAATGTTCTCTCAAGTTCTATTAACCACTGATACAACTCTACGCACACCAAACGTTTGCATTATCTAGAAAATAAAACTAGAGCAATAATATGGGTACGAGAGATAGTTTTGCAAGATAATAAATACAAGAAAGTAAATGTTAGTGCTGCAGCAATAAGATATACTAAGTAACCAAAAACTAACAGTACCATGAGTGTGGAAAAGTGGTGGTAGTTGTGGTGGCTTTGTCCAAGATTAATTAGTGAAGATATTGGTTTCATTGTCTTCGATGCAGTTTTCTATGTGGGAGAGGCTAAATATACATGCACTCCACTACTTGGGATTACAAGTACTATATGATTGGCTTGTTAGCAAACATCCGTAAATACTAACAATGCATTAAGATGCATTAAGGTTTCCCCAACCATAGCCTTAAGCTCAATGGTCCTCTTATTCCCATACGTGCAACTAACCGGTTTGAATCCTCAGGTTTCTGTCACTCCGGCAGAACTACCCCCTTCCTTTGCACATACTACTAACCCTAGGGTGTTGATCCATGCGCGCAAAAATATAATGGACACCGAAGGACAGTACCATATCAACATACAACTCTAATGAACCTCATGCATTCAACAAAGCAATCAAAAGACAAATAACTACACAAACATGTCATAGATCATAGGATAAATATTGTAGCATCAAACACCATGTTCACACAGGACGGTACAGAGGTTTGTGGGAGCATGAACCACTGAATACAAGGGGGGGTTGGTGATGGAGATGGCGGTGAAGACGGCGAAGGGGGCAGCGAGGAGCGCAGGGCGGCGGCGGCGCGGGGAGGTGCTTCCCCGCCGCCGGCATCATGGGGGAGCGCCGCCCCTTAGCCCCCTTCCTTCATGTCTTACTGGGAGCCCTCCCCCATGGAGATGGGATCCATGGGGGAGGCAAAAACGTGGCTTTTGGTGGCTGGAATTCGTGGGTGGAGGAGTCTCCCACGTCCTAGGGTTTCCCTCTTTATATAGACTCTCGGATTTCCGTCAACCCCTCTTGTGCTCCACGAAAACGGGCATATCTGGAGCATCCGGACTTCGATTGGTCCGAATTTTTAGTCCAGGTTTGTTCAAATAAAATTTCCTACAATTTCCTCTTCTGTGTCACCTTCATTTGATGTCGTCTTCAGGCCCAAACGTGACAATCTTCGAAAACACTTTTCAGACAGATTTCTGGAAAGTCCCAATTCGACTCCAACAAGGTTTCCTTTTATATTCTTGATAATTTCTACACATCAAAGAGTAAAACAAGAACATTGTGCACTTTTGCAACCATTAGTAGGTTAGTCCAAATAAATGATAAACTTAATATATAAACAAGTACTAAAATCATAAAAATGGCATGAAACAATAAAAAATTATAGATAAGTTTTGGACGTATCAACATCCCCAAGCTTAATTCCCGCTCGTCCTCGAATAGGTAAATGATAACAAAATATTTTTTGATTGTAAATGCTATGATCAGGTTTTTAACAATTGCATGATATATGGATAATAAAACTTAGCAATCATGTTCCCCAATGAAAAGTATCAACCAACCAAGAGCTCATAACATGAAATTTATAACATCAACAAGATTGGAATGATCATAATAAAGTATGGTAGAGTAGTATCTTGCTTGTCTGAATTTGTACAACAAAACATAAATGCCTGGGCACCTCTGAGTTCAAAATAGGGCTAGAAATAAAGATATCAAAGATAAAAGCATCAAAGTTATACCGCAGTTAACAGTATTCTGGGACAAACACATTACACTAAGAATGACAACTATGCTCTCAAGAAGGTGCTCAAAGAAAGATGGTGACTCAACAATAAAGTAAAAGATAGACCCGTCGCGGAGGGAAGCAGGGATTTAACATGTGCTAGAGCTTTTCATTGTTTTGAAAACAGAGCTAAAATTGTTTTTGAGTGGTGATTGTTTTGTCAACGAATGTCAATAGAGTTCTTGTTATCTTCCATACTAAGCAAGTTGAGAGCGGTTCCGAATTATTTAAAAACAAGCATTTATAATATGCATCTTTATATTTATATTCATAACTTGACACTCCTCCCAACCTTTGCTTTGACAAACCATGGCTAACCGAATCCTCGGGTACCCACCAACAATCACATACCATGGAGGAGTGTCTATTTTTTACTTTCTCAAATCTTTTAATATTATAGTGGTCTTACCAGCCCTTTGCAATATTAATGACGAACAGATGAAGCATGCAAGTCGATGGCTACTTAATTAGTATGGAAGATAACAAACCCAACTACTACTTCCTCATGAGCTAAAACAGTGTCACAAAATGAGAAGTGTTTTGAAGGTTTTAAAGCTAGCACATGTAAATTTACTTGAATGGTTTGAAATGCCATACATAGGTATATATTGTGGACTCTTTGGGATAACTTGGTTTTCAGGGATTTGGAAGCACAAGCAGAAATACCGCTTAGTACATGCGAAGGCTAGCAATAGACTGGGAAGCGACAATTCAAGAGAGCAATAACCGTCATAATCATGCTTGCGACAAAATAAAATTAACGGAGGCGTAAAAACGATACTAAGAACTCTGAGGCAAAATAAATCATCAAGGCTTAATTGATTCTTTGTTTTCAGTCATATATATGTGTGAGCGTGTGCCAAGTCGATTCAATTGAATTATTCAGAGAAGGATACCACAATGTCATACTCTTCTATGAACAAAACAATGCATGTTAAGATCAAAATGACATAATATACACTATTAGCTAGTTGAAACTAACCATAAGAAAACATAAACTACTAAATAATATCATTTACACATCATTTTTAAGTTTACCAAACTTTAAACCACCTCTTCAAATAGGAGATAAAAAAAAGAGGTGACGATCAACTTAGTTTAACATAAACCCTCCAAATATTTAACAATGAAACAAGAGAGTATATCATATAAGAATTAACAGCTCTAAAAAAGAGATGCATGAAAAACAGGAGCTAAAAGCAAAAAGAATACTCAACGAATATAAGTGAATAATACGAGTATTCATAAGAAAAAGCGGAGCGTGTCTCTCTCCCACAAAATAATGCTAGGATCCATTTTATTCAGAGAATGAAAATAAAAAAGCAAAAATAAAAGTAAACAGACGCTTCAAGTAAAGCACATAAGATGTGGCCGAATTAAAATATAGTTTCACTAGAGATACCTGATAAGTTGTTGATGAAGAAGGGGATGCCCAAGGCATCCCCAAGCTTTGACACTTGAGTCTTCTTGAAATATGCTTGGGTGACCCACGGGGGCATCCCCAAGCTTAGACTCTTTCATCTTCTTGATCACATCATATCATCCTTCTCTTTTGATTCTTGAAAACTTCCTCCACACCAAACTCAAAGTAGACTTCATTAGAGGGTTAGTGCATAATCAAAAATTCTTATATTCTGTATGAACACAATTGCTACCAATGCTACTGGATATTAGCTACAGCCACTGATACTTTATGGAACAAAAAGATCCATTCAAAATAGTAAAAGAGGCATTGCAAAATAAATGGCAGAATCTGTCAAAAACAGAACAGTCCCTAAAGAAGAATTTTGTTGAGGCACTTAACTTGCTCAAATCAGAAAAATCAAAACTAATGAAAGTTGCATATATATCTGAGGATCACGCAAAAAAAATCCCAGATCATTTTCATTTGTCTGTGAATTCTTACGAATTTAACGGTGGACAGTAGAAAACTGTTTCAGCACAGCAATCCAAATCTAGCATCAACTTTCTACTAGAGGCTTAACTTGGCACAACAATGCAATAAAATAAAGATACAAAGGAATTTCTACAGAGGTAGGCATGTTCCTTGACTCAATATAAAATAAAATAACAGGAATAAAAAGTGGGTTGTCTCCCAAAAGCGCTTTTCTTTAACGCCTTTCAGCTAGGCACCATATCAACTAAGCTAAATGGGTGAAACTTGGTACTTTATTTTTGATAAACTAAGAGACCAGAGTCTAAGCAATACTTAAACATGCAAGGTACAGCAAGAAAAACTCTAAATAAAAATCAAAAGTAAAAACCAAATGAAATAAAAATAGAGAACCAAACAAAGAAACAAAACAAAAGAAATTATTTTTGTTGTTTTCAATTTATAAGTGAAAGTAAAGCAATAAAAATGAAATAAAGAGCCTAATAAAACTAACAAAGATAAAACCAAGACATATAAAAGTAACTATAATACAAATTAAGACAATACATATCATGTGGACGGGTAATATAGAGTATGAACGAGATAACCTCATGTTAGTTGATAAATAGGGCGATGACTCGGGCATCCCCAAGCTTAGATGATTATATCTTCTTGAATATGTTCTTGGGATGCACCTAAACATCCCCAAGCTTGAGCTCTTGCGTCTTCTTGTTCATCTCATATCACCATATTGATTAGAACTTATTAGCTACATCCACATAAAACTTCAGAAAACTTATTAGTAGGGTTAGTACTCATTAAATAAAATCCACTCATGTTAAAATATTGTCAAATCTCATAATATTTCTAATATTAGCCACTGTAATACCAAGGTTTCTTATTATTTCCGTTGTCCGTCGAAAAACTAAGAAAACTTTTGAACCCTGAGTATAATATTAAATAAACAGAATAGAAATCTGCCAAAACTGAACAATCTGTAAAGATGACACTCAGCGAGATAGTTAGGTAGCTCAAATCGAAAAACTCAAAACTAATGAAAGACAGACCATAATCTCAGGTTTATGCACAAAAAATTTCAGGTCAAAATACTATTCTGAGATTTATCACGATTTTTTACAGTGAAGAACAGGAATCTGTCTAAACTGAAACAGTCAGTAAAGATCGAATTATTAGACCTATCTACGTACCTCAAATCAGAAAAGTCAAAACTAATGAACGTAAGGTAATAAGCAGTACTTTGCACTCAAGAAATTTCAGATCAATATCACGTTCTGGTGATTATAAACATTTTATACAGCGAAACACAAAAATTTGTTTCTAGGCAGCAAAGTGGCAAACTTGCATCATAAACAAACTTGAAGTTATCTATACATTATATTTTTATTGTACAGAGGAGTATGTACAAAATATACACAATATATACAAGTGTTTAACTGAAAAGCTTCCATGGAAAGAATTGTTTTGGTTTCATAGGCATGAACACAAGTGTTCAAGGTCGACCCCCACTTAACCATTACTCATCTTTCCAATCACTTTCCTTTTTGAAAACGTTTTTAGATAACAAGTACAACTAACTTTTTTTTTAATTCGCATTCCCTATCCATACTAAGATAGAGAACAACTTAAAACTGAAAGTAAAAACTACTTAGAGATAAAACAAACAAGTGCACACTAGAATATTAACCCACACACTATTGCTCCCCGGCAACGGCGCCAGAAAAGGTCTTGATATCCCACAAGTATAGGGGATCGTGTGTAGCCTTTTCGATGAGTAAGAGTGTCGAACCCAACGAGCAGGTAAAGGTAGAATGAATGTTCTCTTAAGTTCTATCAACCACTGATACAACTCTACGCACACCAAATGTTTGCATTATCTAGGAAATAAAACTAGATCAATAATACGGGTATGAGAGATAGTTTTGCAAGATAATAAATACAAGAAAGTAAATGTTAGTGCTGCAGCAATAAGATATACTAAGTAACCATAAACTAACAGTACCATGAGTGTGGAAAAGTGGTGGTAATCGTTGTGTCTTTGTCCAAGATTAATTAGTGAAGATATTGGTTTCATTGTCTTCGATGCAGTTTTCTATGTGGGAGAGGCTAAATATACATGCACTCCACTACTTGGGATTACAAGTACTATATGATTGGCTTGTTAGCAAACATCCGTAAATACTAGCAATGCATTAAGGTTTCCCCAACCATAGCCTTAAGCTCAATGGTCCTCTTATTCCCATACGTGCAACTAACCGGTTTGAGTCCTCAGGTTTCTGTAACTCCGGCAGAACTACCCCTTTCCTTTGCACATACTACTAACCCTAGGGTGTTGATCCATGCGCGCAAAAATATAATGGACACAGAAGGACAGTACCATATCAACATACAACTCTAATGAACCTCATGCATTCAACAAAGCAATCAAAAGACAAATAACTACGCAAACATGTCATAGATCATAGGATAAATATTATAGCATCAAACACCATGTTCACATAGGACGTTACAGAGGTTTGTGGGAGCATGAACCACTAAATACAGGGGGGGGGGGGGGGTTGGTGATGGAGATGGCGGTGAAGACGGTGAAGGGGGCAGCGAGAAGCGCAGGGCGGCGGCGGCGGCGCGGGGAGGTGCTTCCCCGCCGCCGGCATCATGGGGGAGCGCCGCCCCTTAGCCCCCTTCCTTCATGTCTTATTGGGAGCCCTCCCCCTTGGAGATGGGATCCATGGGGGAGGCAAAAACGTGGCTTTTGGTGGCTGGAATTCGTGGGTGGAGGAGTCTCCCACGACCTAGGGTTTCCCTCTTTATATAGACTCTCGGATTTCCGTCAACCCCTCTTGTGCTCCACGAAAACGGTCATATCTGAAGCATCCGGACTCGGATTGGTCCGAATTTTTAGTCCAGGTTTATTAAAATAAAATTTGCTACAATTTCCTCTTCTGTGTCACCTTCATTTGACGTCGTCTTCAGGCCCAAACGTGACAATCTTCGAAAACAGTTTTCATACAGATTTCTGGAAAGTCCCAATTCGACTCCAACAAGGTTTCCTTTTATATTCTTGTTAATTTTTACACATCAAAGAGTAAAACAAGAACATTGTGCACTTTTACAACCATTAGTAGGTTAGTCCAAATAAATGATAAACTTAATATATAAACAAGTACTAAAATCATAAAAATGGCATGAAACAATCAAAAATTATAGATACGTTTTGGACGTATTAACATCCCCAAGCTTAATTCCTGCTCGTCCTCGAATAGGTAAATGATAACAAAATAATTTTTGATTGTAAATGCTATGATCAGGTTTTTAACAATTGCATGATATATGGATAATAAAACTTAGCAATCTTGTTCCCCAATGAAAAGTATCAACCAACCAAGAGCTCATAACATGAAATTTATAACATCAACAAGATTGGAATGATCATAATAAAGCATGCTAGAGTGGTATCTTGCTTGTCTGAATTTGTACAGCAAAACATAAATGCCTGGGCACCTCTGAGTTCAAAATAGGACTAGAAATAAAGATATCAAAGATAAAAGCATCAAAGTTATACCGCAGTTAACAGTATTCTGGGACAAGCACATTACACTAAGAATGACAACTATGCTCTCAAGAAGGTGCTCAAAGAAAGATGGTGACTCAACAATAAAGTAAAAGATAGACCCTACGCGGAGGGAAGCAGGGATTTAACATGTGCTAGAGCTTTTCATTGTTTTGAAAACAGAGCTAAAATTGTTTTTGAGTGGTGATTGTTTTGTCAACGAATGTCAATAGAGTTCTTGTTATCTTCCATACTAAGCAAGTTGAGAGCGGTTCCAAATTATTTAAAAACAAGCATTTATAATATGCATCTTTATATTTATATTCATAACTTGACACTCCTCCCAACCTTTGCTTTGACAAACCATGGCTAACCGAATCCTCGGGTGCCCACCAACAATCACATACCATGGAGGAGTGCCTATTTTTTTACTTTCTCAAATCTTTTGATATTATAGTGGTCTAACCAGCCCTTTGCAATATTAATGACGAGCAGATGAAGCATGTAAGTCGATGACTACTTAATTAGTATGGAAGATAACAAACCCAACTACTACTTCCTCATGAGCTAAAACAGTGTCACAAAATGAGAAGTGTTTTGAAGGTTTTAAAGGTAGCACATGTAAATTTACTTGAATGGTTTGAAATGCCATACATACGTATATATGGTGGACTCTTTGGGATAACTTGGTTTTCAGGGATTTGGAAGCACAAGCAGAAATACCGCTTAGTACATGCGAAGGCTAGCAATAGACTGGGAAGCGACAATTCAAGAGAGCAATAACCGTCATAATCATGCTTGCGACAAAATAAAATTAACGGAGGCATAAAAACGATACTAAGAACTGTGAGGCAAAATAAATCATCAAGCCTTAATTGACTCTTTGTTTTCAGTCATATATATGTGTGAGCATGTGCCAAGTTGATTCAATTGAATTATTCAGAGGAGGATATCACAATGTCACACTCTTCTATGAACAGAACAATGCATGTTAAGATCAAAATGACATAATATACACTATTAGCTAGTTGAAACTAACCATAAGAAAACATAAACTACTAAATAATATCATTTACACATCATTTTTAAGTTTACCAAACTTTAAACCACCTCTTCAAATAGGAGATAAATAAAAGATGTGACGATCAACTTAGTTTAACATAAACCCTCCAAATATTTAACAATGAAATAAGAGAGTATATCATATAAGAATTAACAGCTCTAAAAAAGAGATGCATGAAAAACAGGAGCTAAAAGCAAAAAGAATACTCAACGAATATAAGTGAAGAATACGAGTATTCATAAGAAAAAGCGGAGCGTGTCTCTCTCCCACAAAATAATGCTAGGATCCATTTTATTCAGAGAATGAAAATAAAAAAGCAAAAATAAATGTAATCAGACGCTTCAAGTAAAGCACATAAGATGTGGCCGAATTAAAATATAGTTTCATTAGAGATAACCTGATAAGTTGTTGATGAAAAAGGGGATGCCTTGGGCATCCCCAAGCTTTGACGCTTGAGTCTTCTTGAAATATGCTTGGGTGACCCACGGGGGCATCCCCAAGCTTAGCCTCTTTCATTCTAGGTACAGAGACCAGAGGCTAAGCAATACTTAAACATTCTAGGTACAGCAAGAAAAACTCTAAATAAAAATCAAAAGTAAAAACCAAATGAAATCAAAATAGAGAACCAAACAAAGAAACAAAACAAAAGAAACTATTTTTGTTATTTTCAATTTATAAGTGAAAGTAAAGCAATAAAAATGAAATAAAGAGCCTAATAAAACTAACAAAGATAAAACCAAGACATATAAAAGTAACTATAATATAAGTTAAGACAATACATATCATGTGGACGGGTAATATAGAGTATGAACGAGATAACCTCATGTTAGTTGATAAATAGGACGATGACTCGGGCATCCCCAAGCTTAGATGATTATATCTTCTTGAATATGTTCTTGGGATGCACCTACACATCCCCAAGCTTGAGCTCTTGCGTCTTCTTATTCATCTCATATCACCATATTGATTAGAACTTATTAGCTACATCCACATAAAACTTCGGAAAACTTATTAGTAGGGTTAGTACTCATTAAATAAAATCCACTCATGTTAAAATATTGTCAAATCTCATAATATTTATTGAACATTAGCCACTGTAATACCAAGGTTTCTTATTATTTCCGTTGTCCGTCGAAAAACTAAGAAAACTTTTGAACCCTGAGTATAATATTAAATAAACAGAATAGAAATCTGCCAAAACTGAACAGTCTGTAAAGATGACACTCAACGAGATAGTTAGGTAGCTCAAATCGAAAAACTCAAAACTAATGAAAGACAGACCATAATCTCAGGTTTATGCACAAAAAATTTCAGGTCAAAATCCTATTCTGAGATTTATCACGATTTTTTACAGTGAAGAACAGGAATCTGTCTAAACTGAAACGGTCAGTAAAGATCGAATTATTAGACCTATCTACGTACCTCAAATCAGAAAAGTCAAAACTAATGAAAATAAGGTAATAAGCAGTAATTTGCACTCAATAAATTTCAGATCAATATCACGTTCTGGTGATTTTAAACATTTTATACAGTGAAGCACAAAAATCTGTTTCTAGGCAGCAAAGTGGCAAACTTGCATCATAAACAAACTTGAAGTTATCTATACATTATATTTTTATTGTACAGAGGAGTATGTACAAAATATACACAATATATACAAGTTTTTAACTGAAAAGCTTCCATGGAAAGAATTGTTTTGGTTTCATAGGCATGAACACAAGTGTTCAAGGTCGACCCCCACTTAACCATTACTCATCTTTCCAATCACTTTCCTTTTTGAAAACGTTTTTAGATAACAAGTACAACTAACTTTTTTTTTTGTAATTCGCATTCCCTATCCATACTAAGATAGAGAACAACTTAAAACTGAAAGTAAAAACTACTTAGAGATAAAATAAACAAGTGCACACTAGAATATTCACCCACATGCTATTGCTCCCCGGCAACGGCGCCAGAAAAGGTCTTGATATCCCACAAGTATCGGGGATCGTGTGTAACCTTTTCGATGAGTAGGAGTGTCGAACCCAACGAGGAGCTAAAGGTAGGATGAATGTTCTCTTAAGTTCTATCAACCACTGATACAACTCTACGCACACCAAACGTTTGCATTATCTAGGAAATAAAACTAGAGCAATAATACGGGTATGAGAGATAGTTTTGCAAGATAATAAATACAAGAAAGTAAATGTTAGTGCTGCAGCAATAAGATATACTAAGTAACCATAAACTAACAGTACCATGAGTGTGGAAAAGTGGTGGTAATTGTGGTGGCTTTGTCCAAGATTAAGTAGTGAAGATATTGGTTTCATTGTCTTCGATGCAGTTTTCTATGTGGGAGAGGCTAAATATACATGCACTCCACTAGTTGGGATTACAAGTACTATATGATTGGCTTGTTAGCAAACATCCGTAAATACTAACAATGCATTAAGGTTTCCCCAACCATAGACTTAAGCTCAATGGTCCTCTTATTCCCATACGTGCAACTAACCGGTTTGAGTCCTCAGGTTTCTGTCACTCCGGCAAAACTACCCCCTTCCTTTGCACATACTACTAACCCTAGGGTGTTGATCCATGCGCGCAAAAATATAATGGACACCAAATTACAGTACCATATCAACATACAACTCTAATGAACCTCATGCATTCAACAAAGCAATCAAAAGACAAATAACTACGCAAACATGTCAAAGATCATAGGATAAATATTATAGCATCAAACACCATGTTCACATAGGACGGTACAGAGGTTTGTGGGAGCATGAACCACTGAATACAAGGGGGGGGGGGGGGGGTTGGTGATGGAGATGGCGGTGAATATGGTGAAGGGGGCAGCGAGAAGCGCAGGGCGGCGGCGGCGGCACGGGGAGGTGCTTCCCCGCCGCCGGCATCATGGGGGAGCGCCGCCCCTTAGCCCCCTTCCTTCATGTCTTATTGGGAGCCCTCCCCCTTGGATATGGGATCCATGGGGGAGGCAAAAACGTGGCTTTTGGTGGCTGGAATTCGTGGGTGGAGGAGTCTCCCACGACGTAGGGTTTCCCTCTTTATATAGACTCTCGGATTTCCGTCAACCCCTCTTGTGCTCCACGAAAACGGGCATATCTGGAGCATCCGTACTCGGATTGATCCGAATTTTCAGTCCAGGTTTATTCAAATACAATTTCCTACAATTTACTCTTCTGTGTCACCTTCATTTGACGTCGTCTTCAGGCCCAAACGTGACAATCTTCGAAAACAGTTTTCAGACAGATTTCTAGAAAGTCCCAATTCGACTCCAACAAGGTTTCCTTTTATATTCTTGATAATTTCTACACATCAAAGAGTAAAACAAGAACATTGTGCACTTTTGCAACCATTAGTAGGTTAGTCCAAATAAATGATAAACTTAATATATAAACAAGTACTAAAATCATAAAAATGACATGAAACAATCAAAAATTATAGATACGTTTTGGACGTATCAGGGGGACGGCGGGGGAATGGGTGGATTGTGGGGTGGGGGGGGGGAGGGGGTAGGTGGATTTGGGGGGAAATAAAATTGGAGGGTGTATATGCTCTCTTTCACTTGCAGCCAAGCGGGGTCTGGCCAAAAAATACAACGTGTTGTCGTTGCCGGCACCCCCAGCCCAGCCCAGGGACGGACAGGGTTTGCCGGACAGATTGGAGGGCGGCCCATTCTACCGACATCGTTTGGGAGGCGCTAGTGCGTGCCAATTTTTTGCCCCCAGCCCCCAAACCGGTTGGGGCCGGTTTGGGGGCTCCCGGTGGAGATGCTTTAATTATGATAAGAATTTTGGGTGAGTACCATATGTGTCAATCCGATCGTCAACCTGAAATCAAACGTCTTCACAATCACCACTCTCCGTCTCAGGTTTCGATCGCACCGTACAAGACAGTTTTAATAATAATTGTGAATTTCACGCAAATTCGCAATAGAGGCGCACCTATGTGGCGTGCGCCACTGAAATATTTCTGTGGCGCATGGTGATGGGTGCACCACAGAAATCTTGGATTTTTCTGTGGCGCACCGGCGAATTATATTTTAGTGGCGAGAATTCTGTGGCGCACCCACCATGCCCAATTGGTGCGCCACAAAAAGGTAAATTGGTGCGCCACAGATAGGCCTTTTCCAACTAGTGCAAGTATGTATTAGTCCTAGAAAGTGTAGGAGATATGCCCTAGAGGCAAATAAATAAGTAGTATTTATCGCATTATCTCATAAGTTTATAATAGGTTTTTGTATTATGCTATCAAAACATAGACAACCAGAGTCCCTAGTGAGCCTCTATATGAACTAGTCCATTGGGCAACAGTTGATCGAGATTCCCGGTCAAGGACAATGACGTCGGTTGACAATGGGGTCATCTTATTAGTAGAATAAGGTGATGGACATACGCAAAGTATTGCAACAAGATCGTATTACGATGTTTGTCATTTGCAATAGATAAGTAATATGATAGCTTATTCCTTAGACCGTGAGATCGTACTAATTGCTGCTTCGTAGGAGTACTTTGAGAGCATCAAACGTTGTGTCTTATATAGCATGACAATAACGGTGTCCATCTTGGGTATCCCGAAAGAGTATGCTAAGACGTAAGGATCAAGAGCGGGATTTGTACATTCTTGTAATGGAAAGATACTCTGGGCCCACTCGGTGAGATTGCATCTATATAGCTGCGCAGCTTATGACTAGGTCATGGAGATGTAATATCACAGACGAGTTAATAACCTATGTCGGTAACGAGATGCAACAGGACATTGGATGTTTACGATCACATCTCGGACAAGGTAGTATCGCAGAGACAAAGGGAATGAATATCATGTTTATGGTTCAACGACGATATTCGTAGAATGCACAGGGACCGTCATATGCATCCAGGTATCCCTGGCGGTCATTGGCGAGCGAAGGGTCTCGACCATGTCTGGAGTGTTCTCGAACCGTAGCGTAACAAACTTAAGGTCTTAACGACACCTGGAGAAGGTTCTGGATTTTATAGGATTTTATTGGAGAGAGAGAAATGATCCGAAAAGAGTTCTGGTGGTCCGGAAGGAGTTCCGGGGAAATCTGGAATGGTTCCGGGAATGTCCGAAAGATGTTCGGGTGGTCCGGAAAATGTTTCGGGGTCACGGGATATTAAATTATATGTAAATATATTAATTATGAATTAATAGTATTTTATATTAATTTAATTATTAAATAATAAAGGAAAAAGAGGGCAGCCCACCTAAGTGGGCCAATTGTGGCCCACTAAGGTGAGCCGCACCAAGCAAAGGAAAAGGGGGCTTGGGCCCCTAGTCCAATTCGGACTAGGAGGCCGGCCGAACCCCCCTCCCCCTTCCTCTCCTTTAGTCCCACATGGGGGGGGGGGCAAGGTGCTTGCACACCCCCTCCCCTCTTTATATAGCAAGGCATACTAATTGGATTAATAACACAGAAAATACAATTAATATTGTAGCAAGCCGGCCGAGCTGTTTCTCCGCCCGCTTTGCCTCCTCTCTCCACCAAAGCTATACCGTCAGGCACCGTTGCCCTGCGGGATTCCAGAAAAGTTCTACCCCTGCGATTTCAGCTGGATCTGAATGACCGGGGGTTGTTGTTAAGCTCCGTATGTTTGCGAGTGCTCGGAGGCGCCACATTTGAGGAGCCAGGGCGACGTCGTCTCGCCCACCCAGCAGCCCTGTCGCTGCCCTGCCGCCGGCGCCACACCCCCCCGGCTGCCGGCGCCACGCCACCTTCCGCCCAACGCCCGTCGACGCAGGTCATCGTCGACACCCCGGCGTCATCGTCTACATCATCGCGGCAAGTTCTCCGCGACCTCGAGGTCGGCTACGTACAACTTCATCAGCAACGCTTGTGCGGGAGCGTAATCCCCGCTATCGGTCTACATGGAGGTAATGTGACCCGTTCCGCCACCGTTATCACATGTACTAGATAGATAGATCCTGGCTAGTTAGGGTGTTCTTACGCTAGAAAAATTATTGTTTTCTGCCCCGGAACCCCTTCAGTGGTATCAGAGCCGATCTATGCGTAGTAATGCTGGTACGGTTAGAACTCATGTTGAATGAGGACGTCTTTCTTATATTTGCTACCCTCTAGCGTGCACTTGCGATGCCTTCGGTATTGAGTTGATGAAGCGGCCCGGACCGACTTTACGCGTACGCTTACGCGAGACTGGTTCCACTACTGACATACGGCTTGCACCGTATATGTGGCTGGCGGGTGTCTGTTTCTCTCTCTTTAGTCGGCAAAGCATTTTCAATGGAGGGCCCGAAAGGGATGCTTAAACATGCAATTATACGATCGACGTTGTGGTACAAAGTTCGTAGGTAGGGAAACGGTTCTCTTACGAATAAGCCTATATGCCACGTAAAACTTGCAGAACTAAATAAAGGTTGAGGCGTCTAACTTTGTTTTGAAGAGGCGTTATTTTATGTGACATGGTTACGGTAAGTTTGATATTACTCGTACTGTCGGAGGCAATGGAGGGCACCGTAGACTCGGAGCCATGCCGGGGCGCCCGGGGCCAGGCACATGGCGCCATGGAGGTCCAGGCGCATCGACCATGTCACATCGCACTTCATTGCATCATTATTGTGTGCTGTTGTGTGTGCATCCTGTTGATTGCTTATATGTTAGATATGCAATGGTAGCAACTTAAATAGGATGATCCCTAACAAATACCAAAAGTGTGTTCTCCCTCGTTGCGCACCACCAAGAAAGTTCTACGTTATGAGGCAGGCCGTGACGATTGGGTGTCAGACATATCGTCGTTCGCATACAGTGGGTGTAAGCCATGTTGCACGCGCAGGGTCTTCGGGGTTTGATTGGCGAGCCTAGCATATGCAGATATGGCCTCGGAACACGGGAAGATCGAAAGATCGAGCATGAGTCACATAGTTGTTGTGATCGACATTTTATGTCCACCTTTGAAGCTGTGCCGCCGGCCGTGACGATCGGGGGTGGTATAGTGGATGGGGGTCGTGTAATCGCTATTATTATTTTAGGGATAATAATTTTAGTGGAGTGTGTTTGATAATATGATTACAAAACTAAAACTCACATATGTTATAAACTTTACCTTACCTCTTTTGCGATCATATCTGTAGACGGAACTATACTTCGGTTACTTCCTTAAGAATCCAGATTCCACCCTAGAAGCCGACGGGTCCAACTTCATCAGATGGTACAATGGTTTTAGAAACATTCTCCAACACAACAACATCCTATATGTCCTCGATGAAGCGTTAGGAGAAAGACCAGATGATTCTGCTAGCGAGGAGGAGGAAGATGAATTCCGTAGGCGTCGAGACATATTCATAGAAGTGGAGATCACCATGACCGTATGCCTAGCACCTGAGTTGAAAGAGTTGTTTCAACACAAGGAGCCATATGTCATGATTGATGCGATCAAAACGCACTTCAAAGATGAATTGAGGCATGAGCAATTCAGGCAGCTTAGAAAGTTCCAGACCATTCACATGGAGGAGCATACCTGTCTGAAGACTCATTTGAAGAGATTGTATGACATCTATTTCAAGTTGACAAATGTCTACGATTACTGGATGGCGGATTCATGGGCTATTCAGACTGTGCTGATATCTCTGCCTCCAAGCTATGAGAAGCATGTGCGTGAATATGTTTTGAAGGCAGACAATATGAACTTTTACAAGTTCGTGTCCGAATTCAAATCATTGGAAGTTGATTCCATCGAAGGAGAAATCTTCGACGCTACAGGTATATATTTGATATACAGAATTGTGAGTGTATTCAACACTTGATATGTGATAAAGTATCTGATACTTGTTCTGTTTATGAAACAGGCCCTGATTATTACTTATCTGTGGCGAATAATGATGTGACCCGGCACTGAAGATGACAATCAAGGAAGTTGATGACCAGTGGTGTTCACGTCCTCAAGTTATCATAGTTATCATTAATAGTTTTGATAAGACCTTTTTTGTAATAGTGAGAAAGTGTGTTTAGTGTCTTGATTGTTACAAGACAGAGTTATTCATATATGTAATAAGACAAGTTCAGTTGTTTTATGTTATGAAACAAAGAAGTTGTTTTATATTATGAGTAATTTGTATCACATCTCAATTACATTATGCGTATGATATACATTTATAATAGCGGGAATGATAAAATTATGTGTCCAAGGAATAAAAGTTTTTGTTACTAGAACAAACACCATTGAATTTCATCATAAAGGCAATGTAAGAAGTAATAGATACTTTGATCTATTTAAGTATTACATGTGCCGAATTGATTAAAGTTTAAAATTAGTATTGAAGTGTCAATACGAAAGGGAATTAATTAAGAGTCATATCGGATGATTGTTAAATTAATTATATGGTGAATTTTCCTTGATCCGAATTCTTTTATGATTATTGGTAAATAAATGTATTTGCATAATAAATCATGAGTCTGAAATTAATTTGATAAAAGATCAAATGGGGTTTTTCAGAAGAAAGATTTGTGAATATCGTATTCGCAAGATTCGATCAAAAGGGCAATATTTTTGAATCATGGTTTCAACACAAAAGACTTGTGGAAATTTGTTTCACAAAATTATAATATCAGATATAGTGATATGTGAAATATTATAATCATACTCTATTTTAGATAAAGTGTGGTCTTTCAGAATCTGTCTTAGAATCTCTTAATATGTTCGAAACATTATAGTCGATGACCACTTTAGAAAATAGATGTTTTTCAATAGTAATTCGTGTGATCGACAATAGTGTCGTTATATAGATGATTATACGATAATTCAGAATATACACGAATAGTTCTTTGTAGATCACTCACATTGGATGAGAGTGTATTCCAAAACCCAATAGAAACAAAACTTGTATTGTTGTCTATGTAATTCCGAGGAAAATATGATTTTTCGAATTATGGTTAATGGAATAAAATTAGAATCTTGAAATAAGGTGTCAGACCTATATTCATAAAAGTAGAATATTGGAAAGTGTTCCAAAAGGATATATGTCTACAAATGAAAATTTGATGATTAAGAGTGAAGGAGACTGGAAAATTGTTTTCTGCTTGCAATCCTCTTCGTGAAGATCATAATGTTTTCATGAAAGAAGCCTCTAAATAAAGTGTTGTTATATTTAATATTGCTGTCAGGTCACAGCATAATATTAAGTGTTTCAGATCTTGTTGACAGATCAAGGTGCACTTTATGAATACAAAGAAAGTTGAGAAAATATCAGAATACGAACAAAGGCTTTTGTGCCTGAAAAATCCAATTACATTTAGAAAGGATTAAAACAGTAAATGTTGCTATAATTCTTTTTGAGAAATAAGATTTCTTGATCATCATATAAAGTGTTATATGAGAAATGTAACTATAAGAAAGACGTGAAAGCATATTTTGTCAAGAAATGTGTCTTGGACAAAATCAAATTTGTTGACTACATAAGTAGACATGCTTGAAGTCTGTGGAATTTGTATTAATGGAATACTGTAGTTCGTGTTAAGTTCGAATTGATGAGAGATCAATGATTTTGGTTTGACCAAAATGTCGAAATAAATTATGAATTTAAGTAAAAGTTAGTTCACTCGGGTAGAATATGTAAAGGACATATTTTTGAGTGGGAGCTTGGAACCTCAAATATGTAGAAGACATGTTTTGAGTGGGAGCTCGTGTTCTCAAATGAGTGGAGACATAATTTGAGTGGGAGCCGAATTCATCTTGTGTAAATGACACATTGTGAATTGTACCAGTAGAATTAATGAAGTTGTGAAACTATTTGAAAGTTAGTGTCTATTTGGAATAGAACGGGAATTTTAAATAGTTAGTCGAGTTGTTTTGGATTATATCTGAGGAGTCAGAATAGATTAAAACCAAAGGATGGTCCTTGGAAATTCAATTGTTCATTAAGAGTAATGATACGCGGTAATAGTGGTTGTATGAGATGTTAGTCTATTATGTGATATTAGACATTATACAGAACCCATATTATGTGCTCGATAAAATATGACCCATGTTCTTAAAAGAAGGACAGTTGTGAAAGTAAATTTAGAATTTACTGGAAGTAAAAGTGTATTAGTTATTAGATTGACATTGGAGTGTCAAGTCTTCAGAATAGGTGCGGAAATATATAGATATCGCGAGATTGTAAGTGTTACAAGGAGTTCTCTATGACTGAGTGTGTTTGCAAGGCAATTAACTGGTTAACAGAATCAGAGTAAGCACTGGGAAACAGAAGTCTCACTTAGTTATGGTGTTTGTATATATATGTTATTAGATAACATGTTGATATCAAACAAGTTGATATAAATGGATTGCAAAAGAATGCACAATTATGTATTGTACAGATTGTCAGAGTAACACTCTTCCACGAGTAAGCATTATCATATAACGCTTATTTGATAAGGGGTTTTTGATGAAGTAAAATGCAACTAGTTTATTTGTACTCTAGTGCAAGTGGGAGACTGTAGGAGATATGCCCTAGAGGCAAATAAATAAGTAGTATTTATCGCATTATCTCATAAGTTTATAATAGGTTTTTGTATTATGCTATAACTGTATTAATCGGAATTATTAATACACGTGTAATACATAGACAACCAGAGTCCCTAGTGAGCCTCTATATGAACTAGTCCATTGGGCAACAGTTGATCGAGATTCCCGGTCAAGGACAATGACGTCGGTTGACAATGGGGTCATCTTATTAGTAGAATAAGGTGATGGACATACGCAAAGTATTGCAACAAGATCGTATTACGATGTTTGTCATTTGCAATAGATAAGTAATATGATAGCTTATTCCTTAGACCGTGAGATCGTACTAATTGCTGCTTCGTAGGAGTACTTTGAGAGCATCAAACGTTGTGTCTTATATAGCATGACAATAACGGTGTCCATCTTGGGTATCCCGAAAGAGTATGCTAAGACGTAAGGATCAAGAGCGGGATTTGTACATTCTTGTAATGGAAAGATACTCTGGGCCCACTCGGTGAGATTGCATCTATATAGCTGCGCAGCTTATGACTAGGTCATGGAGATGTAATATCACAGACGAGTTAATAACCTATGTCGGTAACGAGATGCAACAGGACATTGGATGTTTACGATCACATCTCGGACAAGGTAGTATCGCAGAGACAAAGGGAATGAATATCATGTTTATGGTTCAACGACGATATTCGTAGAATGCACAGGGACCGTCATATGCATCCAGGTATCCCTGGCGGTCATTGGCGAGCGAAGGGTCTCGACCATGTCTGGAGTGTTCTCGAACCGTAGCGTAACAAACTTAAGGTCTTAACGACACCTGGAGAAGGTTCTGGATTTTATAGGATTTTATTGGAGAGAGAGAAATGATCCGGAAAGAGTTCCGGTGGTCCGGAAGGAGTTCCGGGGAAATCTGGAATAGTTCCGGGAATGTCCGAAAGATGTTCGGGTGGTCCGGAAAATGTTTCGGGGTCACGGGATATTAAATTATATGTAAATATATTAATTATGAATTAATAGTATTTTATATTAATTTAATTATTAAATAATAAAGGAAAAAGAGGGCAGCCCACCTAAGTGGGCCAATTGCGGCCCACTAAGGTGAGCCGCACCAAGCAAAGGAAAAGGGGGCTTGGGCCCCTAGTCCAATTCGGACTAGGAGGCCGGCCGAACCCCCCTCCCCCTTCCTCTCCTTTAGTCCCACATGGGGGGGCAAGGTGCTTGCACACCCCCTCCCCTCTTTATATAGCAAGGCATATTAATTGGATTAATAACACAGAAAATACAATTAATATTGTAGCAAGCCGGCCGAGCTGTTTCTCCGCCCGCTTTGCCTCCTCTCTCCACCAAAGCTATACCGTCAGGCACCGTTGCCCTGCGGGATTCCAGAAAAGTTCTACCCCTGCGATTTCAGCTGGATCTGAATGACCGGGGGTTGTTGTTAAGCTCCGTATGTTTGCGAGTGCTCGGAGGCGCCACATTTGAGGAGCCAGGGCGACGTCGTCTCGCCCACCCAGCAGCCCTGTCGCTGCCCTGCCGCCGGCGCCACACCCCCCCGGCTGCCGGCGCCACGCCACCTTCCGCCCAACGCCCGTCGACGCAGGTCATCGTCGACACCCCAGCGTCATCGTCTACATCATCGCGGCAAGTTCTCCGCGACCTCGAGGTCGGCTACGTACGACTTCATCAGCAACGCTTGTGCGGGAGCGTAATCCCCGCTATCGGTCTACATGGAGGTAATGTGACCCGTTCCGCCACCGTTATCACATGTACTAGATAGATAGATCCTGGCTAGTTAGGGTGTTCTTACGCTAGAAAAATTATTGTTTTCTGCCCCGGAACCCCTTCAGAAAGGACGGTGCATTAGCATTGGTTCACCCACACAACACTTATCAAAACAATGAAGATTAGTTATCTATATGAAGCGAAAGCACTAGACGAAATTCCCGTGTGTCCTCAGGAACGTTTGGTCATCATAAGTAAACCTACCGGCTTGTTCTTTGCTCTAGAAAGGATTGGGCCACTCGCTGCAATTATTATTACTGTCTTTTATTTACTCGCATTTTATTCACCTGCAATATCCAAAACCCCTATATACATGTCTGCTAGTATTTACAGTGAATTCCTAATCAAAACTGCTTGTCAGCACTTTTGCTCCTCGTTGGGTTCGACACTCTTATTTATCGAAAGTACTACGATACACCCCTATACTTGTGGGTTCATCAAGACTATTTTCTGGCGCCGTTGCCGGGGAGCTAAGCGCTACTGGTAAGTGATACGTCTCAAATGTATCTATAATTTCTTATGTTCCATGCTTATATTATACCCATTGCTACATGTTTTATATAAACTTTATATGGTTTTTATGCATTTTCTGGGACTAACCTATTAACAAGATGCCACAGTGCCAGTTCCCTGTTTGCTGCTGTTTTTGGTTTCAGAAAAGCTGTTAAGGAAATATTCTCGGAATTGCACGAAACAAAAGTCAAAGTCCCTATTTTTCCCGGAAGCATCCAAAAGACCGAAGAGGCGTCGAGGAGGGGCCACAGGGCGCCCACACCTGGTGGAGGTGCAGCCCCTCCCTCTGTCGCGCCACCATATGGTGTGGGGCCCACGGCCCTCCACCGACGTTACCCTTTCGCCTATTTATACCCCTCGACGGGAAAACCCTAAGTACCCGAACACTTTTCCAGAAAACATAACGGAGCCGCCGCCGCTGTCAACCCTAGTTCGGGAGGGTTCAGAAGCTCTTCCCGGTACCCTGCCAGAGAGGGGAATCATCACCGGAGGGCTCTACATCACCATGCCCGCCTCCGGACTGATGCGTTAGTAGTTCATCCTTGGACTACGGGTCCATAGCAGTAGCTAGATGGTTGTCTTCTCCTATTGTGCCATCATGTTTAGATCTTTTGAGCTGCCTATCATGATCAAATCATCTTTATGTAATGCTACATGTTGTGTTTGCTGGGATCCGATGAATTATTGAGTACTATGTCATTTGCTTCATTATATATTATGTGAGTGCGTTATTTATGATCTTGCATGCTCTCCGTTACTAGTAGATGCTCTGGCCAAGTAGATCCTTGTGACTCCAAGAGGTGATATTTATGCTCGATAGTGGGTTCATGTCTTCATTTAATCTGGGGGAGTGACAGCAACCTCTAAGATTGTGAATGTACTGTTGCTACTAGGGATAAAACAGTAGTTCTTTGTCTAAGGATAATTGTGCTACTTACATTACACACTTTATTTAATGCAATAATCTGTTGCTTGCAACTTAATACTGAAAGGTGTTGCAGATGCTATCCTGAAGGTGGATTATTAGTCATAGATGCAGTTGGATAACGGTCTATGTGTCATGTTGTAATGCCCAAATGAATCTCACACTAGACACCATGACTAGTATATGCATCATTATGCAGTTCTTTATTCTGTCAATTGCCCAGCTGTAATTTGTTTACCCTCATGTATGCTATTATTATTTATGGAGAGACACCACTAGTGAACTGTGGACCCTGGTCCTTTTTCTTTACATTGATAATACAACCTACTGCAATCCTGTTCTTTCATTCTCTGCAAACAAACACCATTTTCCACACCATACGTTTAACCCTTTGTTTACAGCAAGCTAGTGAGATTGACAACCTCACTATAGAGTTGGGGCAAAATAGTTTGATTGTGTTGTGTGCAGGTTCCACGTTCGTGGTTGACACCGGTAGTGCGCCCTACCAAGGTCAACCGCAGCAACCTTCAGAAGAATCTTCATCTCCTACTGGATTGATAACCTTAGTTTCATAACTGACGGAAATTTGCTGCTCCACTACTTCACACCTTCCTCTTGGGGTTTCCCAACAACACCACACCGGTGCATCAAGCTAATTTCTGTCTTGTTTGCTTATTATCAAAAATACAAAAAATTTAATTACTTGCATTAAAATTATTTATTTCGGTTTTTTATAGTTGCTAAAATGAGTACTGCTGAGAATACTAAGTTGTGTGACTTCACTAGCACAAATAATAATGATTTCATATGCACTCCTATTGCTCCACCTGCTTGTAAAGCAGAATTCTTTGAAATCAAGCCTGGTTTGTTAAACCTTGTTATGAGAGAGCAATTTTCTGGTGTTAGTACTGATGATGCTGCTGCCCATCTTAATAATTTTGTTGAACTTTGTGAAATCCAAAAGTATAAGGAGATAGATGGTGATATTATAAAACTAAAATTATTTCCTTTCTCTTTGAGAGGAAAGGCTAAAGAATGGTTGCTTTCATTGCCTAGGAATAGTATTGATTCATGGATTAAATGCAAAGATGATTTTATTGGAAAATACTATCCTCCTGCTCAGATCATTTCCTTAAGAAGTAGCATTATGAACTTTACACAATTTGATAATGAACATGTTGCTGAAGCTTGGGAAAGAATGAAATCTTTGGTTAAAAATTGCCCTACCCATGGACTGACTGCTTGGATGATCATCCAAACCTTTTATGCAGGACTGAATTTTTCCTCAAGAAACCTTCTTAATTTGGCTGCTGGAGGTACATTTATGTCCATCACTTTGGGGGCTGCAACAAAACTTCTAGATGATATGATGGTTAATTATGATGAGTGGCATAATGAAAGAGCTCCTCAAGGTAAGAAGGTAAATTCTGTTGAAGAAACCTCTTCTTTGAGTGAAAAGATTGATGTTATTATGGCTATGCTTGTGAATGGTAAATCTCATATTGATCCAAATAATGTTCCCTTAGCTTCTTTGGTTGCACAAGAAGAGCATGTTGATGTGAACTTCATTAAAAACAATAATTTTAACAATAATGCCTATAGGAACAATTATGGTAACAACAACTACAAGCCCTATCCCCCTAATAATGGCAATAGCTATGGTAATTCTTATAGTAATTCTTATAGCAATAATAGGAATACCTCCTCTGAACTTGAAACCATGCTTAAGGATTTTATCACTACACAAACTGCTTTTAATAAAACTGTTGAGGAAAAGCTTGGCAAAATTGATACTCTTGCTTCTAAAGTTGATAGTCTTGCTCTTGATGTTGATCTCTTGAAATTAAAATTTATGCCTAATGATGCTAAAGAGAATAATACCTTTGCTAAAATTAATGCCATCCAAGTTCGAATTGATGATAATGTTAGGATGATGGCTGAATTACGTGCTACATGGGAAAGAGAAGAAGAACTAGCTAAAAAGGATAATATGGCTAGAGTTTATACTATTACTACTACTGAAAATAATGTTACTTCACATGCTAGTAAACCTCCTACTATTAATGGTAACATAATTGGTGTTGGCAATGTTTCCTCTACTTCTTCCAAAAAATTAAAATTGCCTAAAACTGTTGAAACTGTTCTTGATAAAAGTGCTGAAATTTTTTGGAACATAGGAGATAATGGTTCGGTTTGCTTTGATAATAATGATTTTGATTTTGATAATTGTAATATCTCTGAAGTTATTAAGTTGTTACAAACGTTAGCTACAAGTCCTAGTGCTAGTACCATAAACATGGCATTTACTAATCATATTACAAATGCTCTCATTAAAGCTAGGGAAGAGAAATTAAAACTTGAAGCTTCTTTCCGTAGGAAGTTAGAAGATGGTTGGGATCCCATAATTAAAATAAAAGTGGATGAATTTGATTGCAATGCTTTATGTGACCTTGGTGCAAGTATCTCTGTTACGCCTAACAAGCTCTATGATATGTTTGATTTGCCACCTTTGGAACATTGCTATTTGGATGTTTTTCTTGTTGATAATGCTTTGAAGAAACCTTTGGGGAGAGTTAATGATGTCCTTATTATGGTTAACAATAACCTTGTCCCCGTTGATTTTATTGTCTTGGATATTGAATGCAACCCATCTTGTCCAATTGTGTTGGGAAGACCTTTTCTTAGAACTGTGGGTGCTATTATTGATATGAAATAAGGAACTATTAGATACCAATTCCCACTCAAGAAAGGTATGGAACACTTCCCTAGAAAAAGAATGAAGATACCTTTTGATTCTATCATTCGTACAAATTATGATATTGATGCTTCATCTCTTGGAAACACTTGAGTTACACTTTCTGTGCCTAGCTGAAAGGCGTTAAAGAAAAGCGCTTATGGGAGACAACCCACTTTTTATTCCTGTTATTTTATTTTGTTGTGTCAAGGAACATGTCTCCCTCTGTAGCAATTCCTTTGTATCTTTATTTTATCGCATTGTTGTGTCAAGTGAAGCCTCTAGTAGAGATTCGATGCTAGATTTGGATTCTTGCGCAGGAACAGTTTTCTGCTGTCCACCGTTTAATTCATAACTCTCTGCAGAAAAATTGAAACAATCTGATATTTCCTGAGCCTGATCCACAGATATGTACGCAACTTTCATTAGTTTTGAGTTTTCTGATTTGAGCAAGTTAAGTGCCTCGAAAAAATTCGTCTTTATGGACTGTTCTGTTTTTGACAGATTCTGCCATTTATTTTGCATTGCTCCTTTTGCTGTTTTTGAATGGATCTTTTTGTTCCATAAAATACCAGTGGCTGTAGCTAATGTCTAGTAGCATGTGTAATGGTTTTGTCAATGCAGAATATGAGAATTTTTGATTATGCACTAACCCTCTAAGGAAGTCTACTTTGAGTTTGGTGTGGAGGAAGTTTTCAAGGATCAAGAGAGAAGGATGATATGATGTGATCAAGAAGATGAAAGAGCCTAAGTTTGGGGATGCCCCCATGGGTCACCCAAGCATATTTCAAGAAGACTCAAGTGTCTAAGCTTGGGGATGCCCAAGGCATCCCCTTCTTCATCAACAAACTATCAGGTCATCTCTAGTGAAACGATATTTTAATTCCGTCACATCTTATGTGCTTTACTTGAAGCGTCTGTTTGTTTTTGTTTTTGTTATTTTCATTCTCTGAATAAAATGGATCCTAGCATTCTTTTGTGGGAGAGATACACGCTCCGCTTTTTCTTATGAATACTCGTATTCTTCACTTATATTTGTTGAGTATTCTTCTATGTTACTTCAATACTTTCAGCTCTTGTTTTTCATGCATCTCTTTTTTAGAGCTGTTAGTTCTTTTATGTTATACTCTCTTGTTTCATTGTTAAACACTTGGAGAGTTTATGTTTAAATAAGTTGATTGGTGTTTGGTTGGAAACAGAAAATGCTAAATGTGGTAGATGGTATAATGAAAAGATATACATGCTCTTATGGATTGTTATCTTATATGTTGTGGTGCTTGGCAATTGTTTTGAGCTCTCAAGTAGATCATGTTTAAGCTTTTACATCATGTAGTTAAAACCTATTAGTGAAGAACTACCGTAAAACTTTTTGAAATTTGGTTTGCATGTTTGGTATCTCTAAGGTCTAGATATTTTCTAGTAAAGGTGTTTGAACAACAAGGAAGACAATGTAGAGTTTTATAATACTTGCAATATGTTTTTATATACGTCTTGTTGTCATAGTTTATACTTGTGTTTGCTTCAAATAACCTTGCTAGCCAAAGCCTTGTACTGAGAGGGAATGCTTCTCGTGCATCCAAAACCTTGAGCCAAAACCGATGCCATTTGTGTCCACCTTACCTATCTACTACATGGTATTTCCTGCCATTCCAAGCAAATACTTTGTGTGCTACCTTTTATTCAAAACTTATTATCCCTTATTTGTATCAATGTTTATTAGCTCACGAGGAAGTATGTGGTGTTACGGATATCAACCTTGTCATTTGCTTTTAGACAGACTTTCACCAACCAGACTAGTGGCATATACACTGCTTATCCATTAACTTTGCAAAAAGAGCTGGCAAATGGGGTGCCCAGTCCCAATTAATTACAACTTTAACCACTGCATTCTCTTCACATTTTTGCCCTGATCTAATCAGCCAAGCAATAATACTAGTTTTTAACTACATTTGTAAACAAAAGAGAATAAGAGGGATGATCTACTCTTGGGTAGAAATAACGTCCGTCCTTCAATGGGAGCCGCTCTTAAATGTCTGGTTGACAAGGGGGGTAGAGTGCCCATTACCATTCGTTGACAACGACAAACACCACTCAAAACCTTACTTTTATGCTCTCAATATGATTTCAAAAACCTATAAAAACTAAAGAGCTCTAGCACATGTTTGTATCCCTGCTTCCCTCTGCGAAGGGCCTATCTTTTACTTTATGTTGAGTCAGTTTACCTACTTCTTTCTATCCCCGAAGCAAACACTTGTGTCCACTGTGTGCAACAATTCTTATATGCTTACTTATTGCACTTGTTATATTTCTTTGTGTTGACAACTATCTATATGATATACATGTTCAAAGTTGAAATCTAATGCTGAAACTTATATCTTCCTTTGTGTTGCTTCAATGCTCTTTTACGTAGAAACTATTGCTTTATGAGATAACTCTTATGTAAATCTTTTTTATGCTTGTTTGAAAGTACTATCCATGAAAAGTTTTTACTTATATGATGTAGTTGTTTACTCCTTATATATTTGTTAGCAAACTATAGATCATTGCCTTGAGTCACTTCATTCATAACATGAGCTTTACATTATTATATGATCAAGATTGTGTGAAAGCATGTCACTTCAGAAATTATTCTTGTTATCGTTTTACCTACTCGGGACGAGTAGAACTAAGCTTGGGGATGCTTGATACGTCTCAAACGTATCTATAGTTTCTTATGTGCCATGCTTATATTATACCCATTGCTACATGTTTTATATACACTTCATATGGTTTTTATGCATTTTCTGGAACTAACCTATTAACAAGATGCCACAGTGCTAGTTCCCTGTTTTCTGCTGTTTTTTGGTTTTAGAAAAGCTGTTAAGGAAATATTCTCGGAATTGGACAAAACAAAATCCGAAGTCCCTATTTTCCCCGGAAGCATCCAGAACACCGAAGAGGAGACGGAGGGGGCCCACGAGGCAGCCACACCACATGGCGGCGTAGCTCCCCCCTCTGCCGCGCCAGCACATGGTGTGGGCCCCTCGGGGCTCCACCGCCTTCGCCCTTTCGCCTACATATACCCCCCGACAAAATAACCCTAGGCCCCCGAGCAATTTTCCAGGAAAAAGGTCCGTAGCACCGCCGCCATCGAAGACAAGTTTCGGGGGACAGAAGTCTCTGTTCCGGCACCCTGCCGGGACGGGGAATTGCCCCCGGAGCCATCTCCATCGACTCCACCGCCATCTCCATCGCCGTTGCTGATTCCCACGATGAGGAGTGAGTAGTTCTCCCCCGGGGCTGCGGGCTCTACCGGTAGCTATGTGGTTTATCTCTCTCTCCCATGGTGTGATCTTTATGTGATCATGAGCTTTGTAATCTAGTTGAATATGTGATGTTACTCTTTATGTATTATGCACTCTGGAGGTTACTTTAATATGAACTCCGGGGTTATTCACGGTTGTGAAGGTGACAGTGTGCGCACCGTGTGTGATTCCTTTATGACGTTGTGGTTTTAGTTTACTCAGACTTTGGGGGTGCTTTTGTAGCCCTACGCAGTGAATGGTGTTTATCATCCAACAAGAGAGTGTTTGAGAGTAGTATTTATTATTCAGCTTTGATGTCATTGTTGAGAGTGTCCACTAGTGAAAGTATGATCCCTAGGCCTTGTTTCTAAGCATTGAAACACCATTTACAACCTGTTCTGCTGCATGTTTGCTTGCTGCCATTTTTATTTCAGATTGCAATTACTACTTATAATCATCCATATTACTTGTATTTCACTATCTCTTCGCCGAACTAGTGCACCTATACATCTGACAAGTGTATTGGGTGTGTTGGGGACACAAGAGACTTCTTGTATCTTAATTGCAGGGTTGCTTGAGAGGGATATCTTTGAACTCTACCTCCCTGAGTTCGATAATCCTTGGGTGATTCACTTAAGGGAAACTTGCTGTTGTTCTACAAACCTCTGCTCTTGGAGGCCCAACACTGTCTACGAGAATAGAAGCGTGCGTAGACATCATTCGGTCTTCTGGATCCTTTCGGGAAAAATAGGAGTTTTGGCTTCTGTTTCGTCCAATTCCGAGAATATTTCTAGAACAACTTTTCTGAAACCAAAAACAGCAGAAAACAGGAACTGGCACTGTGGCATCTTGTTAATAGGTTAGTCCCAGAAAATGCATAAAAATGATATAAAGTGTATGTAAAACATGTAGATACAATAGAACATGTAGTCCTAGAAAATATATTTAAAATGATATAAAGTGTACGTAAAACAGTTTTAAACACATTAGGGGATTTTGGTTTAGTTACCTTGGGAATATAGATGAACTTTTGCTCTTTTCCCACAAAAGCTTTCTCTTTCTTAGTTTTAAGAGAGGAAAAAGTTGAACTTAAAGTTTCCATAGCCTCCTCTAATTCACCAATCCTTTAATTTTGAGTATCAATGGTGTTGCTAGTCTTTAAAACAGTGATTCTTTCATTATTATCCTCTATTGATTCATTACCCTTGCTAGCTTTATCAAGAAAAAAATTCTCCATAGAACCCAACTTTTTAATAAGATATTCGAGAGTGATCTCAATTTAATATCTTTAGTAGTTGGTGGTGATCCTACCAAACTCTCAATTAAATTGCAAGCTTCTAAAGCAGGGGTACCTAGAAAGTTGTCCCCTGTAAGAGTGTCAAGAACATACTCATACCAACTAGTAATACCAACATAAAAATTCTTAAGAAGGATTAAGGTGGAATATTTTTTAGTACATCTTTGATGAGCATGATTTATCCTATACCATGCAACTTCCAAACTTTCTCCTCCTTATTGCCTAAACGAACGAACTTCAACTTCAGGATTACCCAAAAGAACTACCGCACCGAGCTGATCCACTTTGATGTCGCGCACATTGGCCTGCCGTATAACGCCATCCTCGGCTATCCCGCCCTCGCGAAGTTCATGGCCGTCACGCATCACGCCTACAATATGGTCAAGATCCACGGCAGCGCTGGCACCATCGCCATCCATGGTCACATCCTGGATGCCACGCGCGCAGTCGAGAGCGCCTACAAGGCGGCCGCCATGGCATTCCCGGCTGACGAGGACATGGAACCTCTCGAGAGGCCCAAGAAGAAGAAACAGATGTTCTCTCAAGAGCAAGCTTCCACGAAGAAGGTGTCGCTGAGCACCAGTGGCTCGGGGGCTGAAGACGCTAGCGTCACCATAGGCGCTGCCCTGCCTCCCAAATGGGAAAGCGCGCTCATCGCCTTCCTTCGGGCAAACTCTGAGATGTTCGCATGGACTCCGTCAGATATGTCCGGTGTACCAAGGGAGGTGATCGAGCACCACTTAGCCGTGTGTCCAGACGCACGCCCCGTCAAGAAGAAAGCACGGAAGCAAGCCCCCGAGAAGCAAGCATTCATTGTCAAGGAAGTAGAGAAGTTGAAAGCGGCAAATGTCGTCCGCGAAGTCGCGCACCCCACTTGGCTCTCCAACGGCGTGGTTGTCCCTAAACCCGCTGGAGGAGGCCGACTCTACATCGACTACACCGACGTCAACAAGGCCTGCCCCAAGGACCCATACCCCATGCCAAGGATCGACCAGATCGTGGACTCCACCGCCGGCTGTGACCTCCTTTGTTTTCTGGACACCTTCTCTGGTTATCACCAGATCAAAATGGCTAAGGAGGACGAGGAGAAAATAGCATTCCTCACCCCCTGTGGTGTGTATTGCTACACTTGGGGGCACAGATGGGCAGAAACGCAGAAGCCTACGTCGACGACATCGTGGTCAAGTCTCGCGAGGGAGACACTCTCTTGAAGGATCTCGAGGAAACCTTCGCCAACCTGCGCAAGGTGAACATCAAGCTGAACCCCGCCAAGTGCGTCTTCGGGGTACCTTCAGGCAAACTCCTCGGGTTCCTCGTGTCTCACCGCGGCATAGAAGCAAACCCTGACAAGATCAAGGCCATAGAAGGAATGCAGCCTCCTCGCCGGCTCAGAGACATGCAGCGTCTGGCAGGCTGCATGGCCAGCCTGGGCCGTTTCATCTCCAAGTTCGGCGAGAGAGCCCTGCCATTTTTCAAGATCATGAAGATATCAGACACATTCAAGTGGACCCCTGAAGCGGACAAGGCTTTTGAAGACTTGAAGAGGTATTTGGCCAGCCCACCAGTCATGGTGGCCCCCAGGACAGGCGAACATCTGAAGCTGTACCTATCAGCCACTCCTCAGACCGCAAGCGCCGTACTGGTGGCCGAAAGGGAAGAGCCGGTCCTCCCCAAGAAGAGCACTGCCACTCCAAGTCCAAAGCCGCCCGACAAAGATCCCGGCACAGGAGTAGCCTCCACAGACCCAGCGCCAGGCCCACAGCCTCAAGTCGAGTCTGCTCCGAACACCCTTGCCGAGACCCCTCCACAGGCGAATCTCGACAAGGGCCCTGAAGAGCCTCTACAGAGGGCTGACGCTGCGCCACCACCGACAACCCTTGTCGAGCACCCCGTCTACTTCGTCAGTACAGTACTACGGGATGCTCGGGAACGGTATCCTATGCAGCAGAAGCTTCTCGTCGCGCTCCTCATCGCCTCCAGGAAGCTGCGACACTACTTCCAGGGCCACCCCATCACTGTGGTCACTTCCTTCCCCCTGGAGCAGATACTGCGCAACCCCAACGCCACAGACCGTGTCGCGGGATGGAACATCGAGCTGCAGCCATTCAATTTGCGCTTCGACACCACAAGAGTCATCAAGGGAAGAGCGCTGGCGGACTTTGTCGCCGAATGGACTGACCCAAGCCCTCAAGAGCCTCGGGGAGAGGAGGCCGAGCCCTCTGGAGACACGACGCCCAGCCACTGGACCATGCACTTCGATGGAGCCTTCGCCTGCCGCAACGGTGGGGCAGGCGTCGTCTTGACCTCGCCCAAGGGCGACAAACTCTACTACGCTGTCCAGCTGTGCTTCACGATTGACAAGATCTCCAACAACATTGCTGAATACGAGGGCCTCCTCGCCGGCCTAAGGGCCGCCATCGCTCTAGGCGTCAAGCACTTACTCGTCAAGGGCGACTCCCAGTTGCTTGTCAACTTCTCCAACAAAAGCTACACGCCTAAAGACGACCACATGGCCGCGTACCTTGAAGAGGTCCGCAAGCTCGAGAAGCACTTCAGAGGCATGGAGCTCATGCACATCCCGAGGAAAGAGAACCAGGAGGCCGATGACATCGCCAAGCGAGCCTCGCGAAGGCAAGCCCAGCAGGCAGGCGTCTTTGAAGAAAGGCTCACCAAGGCGTCCATAAAGCAGCCTCAAGAAGCAGCAGCCGCAAGCACGGACGAAGCACTCCCACCACCTCCTGAAGCTGGGGCACCCGACTGTGGTCCTCACACAGGGGAGCGTCTGTTGCTGACAGCGGCACATCAAGAAACAGGCTGGATTGATGAGCTCAAAGACTACTTGGTGAAGGGGATCCTCCCCGAGGAAGATGCGGAAGCGGAGCGAATCGCTCGACAGGCAAAATCCTACTACATCCTCGAGGGAGACCTCTACCGCAAGCGCCCAAACGGCATCGTGCTCAAGGGCGTCCCCCCCGAAGATGGCCGAATGCTGATCAAGGACATCCATAGCGGAGAGTGCGGCCACCACTCGTGTGCGCGCACCCTCGCAGGCAAGGTCTTCAGGAGCGGGTTCTACTGGCCATCGAGATGCGGTCACCATCGTCCAAGCTTGCGACGCCTACCAGTACCACGCCAAGCAAATCCATCAGCCAGCGCTGCGACTCCAGACCATCCGCTCTCCTGGCCGTTCGCGGTCTGGGGGCTGGACATTTTGGGCCCCTTCCTGAAGTCGCAGGGGGGGCTACCGCTTCCTCTTCGTGGCCGTCGACAAGTTCACTAAGTGGGCCGAGGTTGAACCAGTGCGCACTATACCAGCCGGGGCAGCGGTGAAATTCATCAGGAGCCTGGTCTGCCGCTTCGGAGTGCCTAATCGCATCATCACCGACAATGGCTCGCAGTTTACCAGCGGCATCTTCCGAGCTTACTGCGAAAAGCTCGGCATCAAGCTCTGTTTCGCCTCGGTGGCCCAACCACGGAGCAATGGTCAAGCCGAGCGAGCAAACGCAGAAGTCCTCAAAGGCCTCAAGACCAGAAGCTTCAACATCCTCGAGGGCCACGGCAAGGGCTGGATCGACGAGCTCCCATCTATGCTCTGGTCCATGCGCACAACCTCTTCAAGGCCCACGGGTGAAACACCGTTCGCCCTTGTCTACGGAGCCGAAGCAGTCCTCCCTGCAGAAATCAAGCACGGACCCCCACGGGTCCTTGCCTTCAGCGAGGACACCCAAGAGGATCTCCACAACAACGACTTGCTGCTTCTCGAGGGACTGCGCCGCGGTGCCGCCCTCGGAGCGGCAAAGTACCAGCAAGACCTGCGACGCTACCACAGCCGCCATGTGCGCTCACGCACTCTTGAGGCGGGCGACCTCATCCTCAGGCGAATCCTCTCCAGAGAAGGCCTCCACAAGCTCTCGCCGATGTGGGAAGGCCCCTACAGGGTCTCCCACATCGCCAGGCCCGGCGCAGTATGCCTCGAGACTGAAGACGGCATCCCCGTCAAGAACCCGTGGAACATCGCACATCTACGCAAGTTCTACCCGTGATCATCGTCACGTCCGGCATTTTTTGTCTCTAGAGGGAAGCTCACGGCTTCACCTCCAAGTTTCTCAAAGCTCCTCCTGAGGGTCAGCCCTCCGAGCACTCCTGCTAAAGAGCCATCGCAGGCCGCAGAGAGTCTCAGCCACTAATGGGTGGTCCCCATGCCTCGACATGGAAGGAACGTTAGCTTGGCAAACCCAAGTGTAATGAACCATTTCGTTCCTAAGTGAACTATGCGCTAAGGCGCCATTTCGTTCCTAAGTGAACTATGCGCTAAGGCGCCGTTTCGTTCCTAAGAGAACTATGCGCTGAGGCGCTTGTCGGGGGGCCTACCCCCGGGTAGGGTAAAGGCAAGGGTAAGATACCCGTGTTTACAGTGGTAAATATCTTTGGCACAGTCTTATGACTCTTCGGGAGATAAAGGGACGCCTGTTGGAGGTACGCCGGAGGTGGCTCTTGGAAAAGGTCAAGAGGTGCCCTTTGGAGGAAGCAGGGGCCAGGCTGTCTCCCCTGGTGATACTATAAATAGACCCCCAGCCCCTCACTCTCATTCAGGCAAAGGCAGAGATTTCTCCTAAGAACCAGCTTCTCGAAGATGTCTTTGGGAGCAAGCCTAAGACATCTTTGTGTAGCTGGGCCTAGGGGCATTCTCTTGTGCGACGCCAGAAACCGGTGCTGGTGTGCAGGGTCCCGGCTAGACCAAGTTGTATGCTTGGCCGACTTAAGCTTATGTCGGAGGTAGCCGACATGTTCTAACCGACATAACCATGTCCGAGATCTTTATTTATATGTGATGTGCAGGAAGGAGGATCCGACATACATGTTCGGGCCGGGTGAGGTACGTCGGAGGTCCAGGCCCGGCATAGCCATGCCGGCGTACGGAGAGAAGCCCGGTATACTTGTGCCGGGATAGGAGGATGTGTCCGACATATCCTATGTCGGGCAGGAAGTCAAGGGCGGATACAAGGCAAAGACACTGTCCCGTCTGACACGGAGGTAAGGTCACCTCCCGTCTGACACGGGCGCGGGACAAAGGGCACAAGACAAGGGCGACGAGACTATACCACTGTACTGGCGACTGACTGACAGGAGACAAGGCATGGAGAAGGCACGTCCTGTCTCTGTCAGGGGAAGCATCATCACCTAGGCCGGCGGCGGCTACGACAAGAGGCATCATGGCCTACCTCGACCTATGTCGGATAGCCCGGCGGCTAGGTCGTGTTAGAGGTGTCGACATTACGCTTGGACGGGGGCTGTTGTCCGGGGGGGGGGGGGGGGGGGGGGCCCGGAGGATTTAGGGTTCCCGGACAACTCGGCGGGACCTCTATAAATAGCACCATAACTCCTCCTGGGAGAGACAGACGAAGGGGAGAGCCAAAACTATAGTCTCATTCACTGCTAGAGCATTTTCTCCTCCCTCACTTGTAGTTCATCCTAGTTCTTACCAAAGCAGCTCAAGGAGCATCTTGTAGATCTGGTGAGACACATATAGAAAGAAGCAAGGCAGGAGTAGGGGTGTTACCTCCTCACGAGGGCCCCGAACCTGGGTACATCGTGCGTGTTTGTGGTGCCGTGTGGGTTTGTTTGTGTTCTTGAGTTTTCCTGGTTGTTCTTGCTCGTTCTTGAACCGGGTTGAGTCGGCTCGTGTCCGTTTCTTGTTTCCTCTTGCGTGAGCTTCTTAGCTCGCTAGCCCTCCCCGGATCCACTAGCGTCCATCGGCCCCACACTTTTAGCCATCCTATGGCATCTGCCGTGATACCACCACGACATTTGGCGCCCACCGTGGGGCAGGTAGAGGCGCTGGCTGGTGTACTCATCCGGACGGGTTCCGTGCGAGTCCTCTCCGGACTCGTCGTCAAGTTCGGCGACATGGAGTTCGTCAGCGACAACGCCGGCTCCTTTCGCGGCAGGCCGTTTCCGGCCGACGGCCGCGTCATCGAGTTCGGCACCTTCGCCACCTATGTCGCCACCGAGTTCGTCTGCGAGTACCCGGCGCAGGTGCTCGTGGCCGAGGATCCCCCAGCTATCTGTGCGGCTCGCGGCCGGCGTACCACTCGCCCCGAGAGCTGCGCGGTCATGATGGCTGGGGTGACGGCTCCTCTGACAGAAGACCCTGTCTTTGAGCCCGAGGCAAGATCGACCCGGAGGGCCAAGCAGGCACTGGAGAGGCAGGGCCATGGCGGCGCCGAGACATCTCGTGTCCCGGTAAGGACTGAACCTCTTCGAGAAACGGTAGAGAGGTTGACCGTGCCGGGGGCGGTTGAGTTAGAGGCAGAGCGGCTGAGCTTGTTGGAGGAGGCAGAGAAGTTAGCAGAGGTCCGAAGGGACTTCGACCGAGTTCAGCGTGAGTATGACGCGGCTCATGGTTTCTCGCCGGTAGGAGGTCGGCCGAACCGTGAGGCCGAGGTGCGCAGAAGAGGCAAGGGCCTCAATGCCGAGATAGATAGGGATGGCAGAGCTACATCCAATGTGACTCCTAGCGTAATGTCGGCGGCTAGGCCGAATTACAGCTCTCCGGCCAAGACCCTCAGGGCTGCCGAGGCAGCAAGGGCCGAGTTATCCGGTCTAACCGGAGAGGCTCGCCGTAAGCAACAAGACCGAGTCAATGAGCTGGTGGAAGTAGCAACCCGGCAGAATGAGGCTGTCAAGAAGGCCGGGGTGGATCTCAGATTGTCCACTCAACCAGGGCTCCCAGCGGCGTGTCCAGAGGGCAGGCTTCCTCTCCGCATGTCGGTGGAAACCAGAACCGGAGTAGGAACCCCGGAGGAAATCAGCAGCTCCAGATGCTGACGTATGATCCAGCATATGCCGGAAAGCAGATCGCAGGCCAGGGCAACATTGGGCAAGCTCAGAGCAGAAGCCGACAGGCTCCGAGTAATCGGCATGACGAAAATGCCCACTCGGTCGGTCGGGGACACCCACCTCGGTATCCGATGCCTAATCAGGCCACAAGGCATCAAGTTGTTGGAGCACTGCAGACCCGGCAAATGGGCGGGCGAGACCTGAACCGGTATGACGACGGCAACTCGGCATTGGTCAAGGCCGGATACCATGTTTATGAGACTGCTCTGGGGTCTCGACTGGGAACTCGCCAGTTAGATCCAAATGATGCTCGGTACAAGCTGGATCGGTTGTATAGATCCGAGCAAATGGAGGAGCAAGGTCCACCCGGTCCTGCTTGCTTCGGGCCCCGAATCATGTCGGAACAGCCTGTCCCCCACTTTCAGTTGAACAGGGGAGCCAAGACTTATGACGGCAGCTCCAAGCCAGAGGACTGGCTGACCGACTATGTGACAGCAGTGCACATCGCCGGGGGAAATCGTCGGTGGGCGGTACGGTACATCCCGCAGATGCTTGAGGGACCGGCCCGAATCTGGCTGAACAATTTGAGGGAGGGGAGTGTCAACAGCTGGCTGGACTTCGAGGAAGCCTTTGTCAGCAACTTCTCCAGTACCTACAAGAGACCAAACCGACCTCAGCAGCTTGCGATGTGCAGGCAGAGGGACAATGAGACTGACCGGGAGTACTAGACTCGGTGGAGCACAATTCGCAATTCTTGCGAAGGAGTTGTGGAGGCCCAAGCCATTTCGTGGTTTGCGCAGGGATGCCGACATGGATCCATGCTATGGCAGAAGCTGCAGAGGGAAATGCCGGCCACCTTGGCCGAGACAATGAGAATTGCTGACAGCTATGCCCTCGGTGATCCAATGCAACCTCAGCTGGACTCGGGCGAACCGAGTAGGAGGAACTCGGGGAACAATAGATCCGGGCAGGGCAGAAATAGTGAACGGCATGATTTTGGCCAAAAAAGAAGGGAGCCCGACTTTCGCTATGCCTCGCAGCAGGTAGCGGCTGTAAACGGTGAACGAGGCAATACCGGTAGCAACCAGCGGCAGAAGACGGATGGTCAGGGTTGGGCAGAGGTCAAGAAAACTTGGGCCGAGCAGAGGAAGCCCTTGATGTATGAGGACATGCTGGACAAGCCCTGCTGCTATCACACTTTCGAGCCCAACAGACCAGCCAACCACACGACTCGGCAGTGCAGCTGGTACCAGCGCATGCGGCAAGAAGGTGCTCCAGGGGGATCTCTGGTAACTGCCCCCGAAAGACCTGCAGCGCCAAGACCTCCGGCACCTGTAAGTGGGGCCAATGCTGTCCGGGTTAACCCGCCAGTCCAGAGGAGACCACCGGCAAGGCCGGTAAACATGGTGAACGCCCGGGGTAACAACCGTGTCGGTCCTAGCAACCAGGGCAGGTACCCCCAGGGTGACTATCAGGAAGCTCATCAGAGCTATGTGGTCTTTGTGACCGAGCCCACTGACAAGAAGAGCCAGCGCCAGCGCGCTCTGGAGGTGAATGCCGTCATGCCAGCGGTACCCAAGTTCATGCACTGGTCCGAGATGGAGATCACCTGGGGTCGGAAGGATCACCCCCGGGTTATGCCTAAGCCGGGAGGCTACGCCTTGGTGGTGGACCCGACATTCATCGGGCCAAGTATCAACGTCCGGTTCAGCAGAGTTCTGGTTGACAATGGCAGTGCCATTAACATCATGTATAAGGACACAATGCTGAAGTTGGGAGTATCCCTGAACACGCTGTTGCCGACCCACACGACTTTCCATGGCATTGTGCCAGGGGTTTCTTGCTCGCCTATGGGCAAGATCTGGATAGATGTGCTGTTCGGAACCCGGGAGAACTGCCGGACCGAAAGTCTTGAGTTCGAGGTGGTGGACCTCGAGAGCCCGTATCACGCCCTGATTGGCCGACCTGCTCTGGCCAAGTTCATGATCTCCACTCACATGGGCTATCTGAAAATGAAAATGCCAGGTCCGAATGGCATAATCACCATCGCGGGGGACTACAAGCGCTCGATCGAGTGTGCTACTGCCGGCTCATGCTTGGCCGAGTCCTTGGTCATAGCCGAGGAGAAAAAGAGAATCCAGCAAGTGGTAACGCTGGCCCAAGCCTCCCAACTCGGTGTGCCCGGGATGACAAACCCGGAGCAGCATGCTTCCTTCCAGCCACCAAAAGAGACCAAGAAGGTCGTAGTGGACCCGGCTAACTCAGAGCACCGGGTGATCATCGGCACCAGCCTGGACAGCAAATAGGAAGGCGAGCTCACCGACTTCCTCCGTGAGAATCGGGATGTCTTTGCTTGGTCAAATGACGACCTTCAAGGAGTTCCGAGGGAGTTGGCTGAGCACTCATTATTCGTGAGGCCGGATGCAAAGCCGGTGAAGCAACCGACAAGACGTCTCTCGGACGAGAGAAGAGCTGCAATCATGGAGCATCTAGCCGTACTGCTTGCGGCTGGATTTGTGATGGAAGTACTGCACCCGGACTGGTTGTCTAACCCGGTCCTGGTAGAGAAGAAAAAGGATGACCCTCTCCTGGCCAAGGTGTGGCGCATGTGTATCGACTTCACCAACCTCAACAAGGCATGCCCGAAAGATCCTTTCCCGCTCCCCCGGATAGATCAAGTGATCGACTCCACTGCCGGGTGTGAGCTTTTGTCTTTTGTAGATGCGTATTCTGGTTTTCACCAGATACCTTTGAACCCGGCTGATCAATTAAAGACTGCTTTTATTACCCCGTACGGGGCTTATTGCTATCGTGTCATGACCTTCGGGTTGAGAAATGCTGGTGCCACTTACCAAAGGTGTATGCAGAAATGCTTGCATGAGCAAATAGGCCGGAATGCAGAGGTGTATGTCGACGACATAGTCATAAAAACAAAAGAAAAATCCACTCTGATCGAGGATCTAAGAGAAACATTCGCTAACTTGAAAAAGTTCCGAATGAAACTTAACCCGGATAAATGCACCTTCGGTGTGCCGGCCGGAAAATTACTCGGTTTCTTGGTGTCTAGCCGGGGTATAGAGGTTAACCCGGGCAAGATCCGAGCTATCGAGAGCATGAAATTGCCAACTCGCCTTAAGGATGTACAAAAATTCACCGGATGTCTGGCATCCCTGAGTAGATTTGTGAGTCGGTTAGGAGAGAAAGCCTTGCCTTTATATCAACTCATGAAAAAGAGTAAAACCTTCATATGGACGCCACAGGCAGATGCAGCTTTTAGTGACTTGAAAAAGACACTCTCAAGTACACCAGTGTTGGCGTCCCCGTTACCCAAGGAGCCGATGTTGCTCTATATCGCGGCTACCAACCGGGTTGTAAGTGTGGTAATGGTGGTGGAAAGAGAAGAAGGTGAAAAGGTGGTGCAGAGGCCCGTGTATTACCTGAGTGAGGTGCTCTCCCTCTCCAAGCAGAATTACCCGCACTACCAGAAGATGGCCTATGGTGTATACCTGGCGGTCACCAAGTTGAAGCACTACTTTCAAGAGCATCCGATTACAGTGGTGAGCGAGGCTCCCTTGTCCGAGGTTATAGGGTGCAAAGATGCCAGCGGCCGAGTGGCCAAATGGGCCATCCAGTTGTCTCCATACGCCCCGACTTACGAAAGAAGGGACGCCATTAAGTCGCAGGCGCTGCCGGACTTCTTGGTGGATTGGGCCGAGATGCAATATGAGCCTCCCCCGCCCGACTTCAATTTCTGGAAGATGCATTTTGACGGGTCCAAGGCAAAAATCGGATTGGGTGCCGGAGTGGTCCTTACCTCCCTGAAGCAGGATGTACTGAAATACGTGCTCCAAATCCATTTCTCGGCATCCAACAATGTGGCTGAGTATGAAGCACTCGTGCATGGCCTCAATGTTGCTAAGGAAATTGGCATACGGCGGGTAGAATGTTATGGTGACTCGGATTTGGTGGTGCAGCAGGTGTCGGGAAATTGGGACGCCTTGGATGCCAACATGGCGGCATACCGGTTCCATGTGCAGAAAATCTCCGGGTTTTTTGAAGGGTGCGAGTTCAAGCACATACCCCGGGGAGAGAATGAGGCTGCAGATGTATTGTCTAAGCTGGGGTCTTCGCGGGACGCGATCCCACCCGGCATAGCTTTGGAACACTTAAAAAAGCCGTCTATCAAGCCATCACCCGAGTCGGAATCCATATTTATCCCGAAGAACTCTGAGATAGAAGTCGTGCCCATGGAGGTTGATGTCGGGAGCATTTGGCTAAACCCGGGGACTGTACCGAGTATGTCGGCAGAGGTGATGTCAGCCGAGCCTATGGAAATAGATGCCCCAGTCTTCCCTGTGAGGCAGGTACCGGAATGGGCGCAGCCCATCATGGCATATGTTGTATATGGGACACTGCCGGAGAAGGAAGTGGAAGCTCGGCAGGTGATAAGGAGGGCCAAGGCTTACACGGTGATCAATCAAGAGCTGTATAAGAGAAGTGTCACTGAAGTGCTGCAGCGTTGCGTTGACCCGGAGGAGGGGCAAGAGATGCTGCTCGAGATACATCAAGGTGAATGCGGTCACCATGCTTCCTCAAGGGCACTGGTAGCAAAGGTCTTCCGGCACGGGTTTTATTGGCCTTCGGCTCTGCAGCAGGCAGAGGATATTGTCCGAAAATGTGGAGGTTGCCAGAGGTTTGCACACAGAATACACATGCCGGCGGCAGCACTGAAAACTATCCCCATCACATGGCCGTTTGCGGTATGGTGCTTGGATATTGTGGGTCCATTCAAGCCGGCGCGAGGTAACATGACTCATATACTAGTCATGGTGGACAAGTTCACCAAGTGGATCGAGGTAAAGCCAATTAGGAAATGTGATGGAGTTACAGCCGTCTCATTTTTGAAGGATATCATACTGAGATATGGTTACCCGCACAGCATTATCACGGACAATGGCACCAACTTTGCAGTAGGGGAGTTTGCTCGGTTCTGTGCGGAGAAGAGAATCCGGCTTGATGTGGCCTCGGTGGCACACCCAGAGGCAAATGGGCAGGTTGAGAGGGCCAACGCATTGGTATTGGCCGGCATAAAGGCCCGGTTGGTAGAACCACTCCTGCGGACTCCGGGGTGCTGGGTAGAGGAAATACCGGCGGTGCTATGGGGTCTCCGGACCACACCCAACAGATCCACCGGGTACACACCATTCTTTATGGTGTATGGTGCTGAGGCAGTGTTGCCAACCGACATACAATATGACTCGCCCAGGGTGGCGATGTTTACAGAAACCGAGGCAAGAGAAGCCCGAGAGAATGATGTCGACTTGCTTGAGGAAGCAAGAGAATTGGCCCTATCTCGGTCAGCGATATACCAGCAGAGCCTCCGACGCTATCATAGCCGGAAGGTACACCCCCGGGTGTTCAGAGAAGGAGAACTGGTACTGAGGCTGATACAGCGAACTGCCGGCATGCACAAGTTATCCCCTCCGTGGGAAGGACCTTTTGTGGTGAGCAAAGCCCTGCACAATGACTCATATTATCTTGTAGATGCGCAGGAAGCTAGAAAAGGTGTGATGGATAGAGCCGGCGAGGAAACCAAACGACCATGGAATGTAGCCTTACTTCGTCCCTTTTTTGCATAAAAGGCATAGTGTATGTATCTCAGTTCCTTCTGAATGAAATGCCGGCACCCCAGAATGAATCTCGGGGACTGCCTTATCCGTATGATGGTTCTTTTCTTATGTTTTTCGCATGTCGGCACTCCGGGGTAAACTCGGGGACTGCCAGATCTTTATCTATGTTTGTATTTCGGTTAGTCCCTCGTTACCTGCATGCCGGCGACTCGAGGTGAAACTCGGGGACTGCCGTGTTTATTTCGTACCTGTTGTCCACGTGCCGAATGAATTTTCAACCTCGTTTCAAAGTTAAGTAATGTATGCTATGTGAAATGATCTTGTGACTCGACTGACGAATGCCCAAAGTGGTAGTCAAGAGCAAAGATAGTGGAAGGTGGTAAACACGAAAACGAACTCGGGGACTCGGTCTAAAAGCAATTCGGCACGTGTTGTGTGTAAACCCCGTCTTTCAATTATTCTTCCGTTATGTCGAATGCCTTTGAACCTTAACTCGGGCATTTTCTAGTACCGTATGCTATAGTCGTGATTTTGTGACTCGACTGTCGAACGCCTGTATGGTAGACAAGAGCAAAAGTCACTAAGTATAGTAAACGAGAAAGTAAACTCCGGAACTCGGTGAAGAGTGATCCGACATAACTATGTACTTGCTCGATTCAATAAGGCAAATAGCAAAGTATTCTACTTAAAATTGTATATGTTACATATGCACCCGGCATTCCGGGGATCTAATGAATTTGCCTAAGTATTTTCGGCAGCAGGAGTAGAAATCGGTGTAGAGGCAGCAGCAGCAGTCGTGGTGTCAGGAGTGGCCGACTGGAGGCAGGCGGTGGCTTCCAGACCAGTGTCGGCGGCAGGTGATGTAGCCACGGTGGCAGTAGGCTCTTCGAGGCTGGTGGCCGCAGTCCCAGACTTAGGGGCGTGCTCGGTGGACTCGGGGACTCCCACCTCAGCGTCCGCTCCGGTGGGCTCGTCCGGGTTGGCCTCCTCCTCCTCCGGCTCCTCTTCGGCATCGCCGGCATCGGAGTCAGACTCGTCGTCATCCGGATAAACAGGGCCAGGGACAAACTCGTGCGGACGCGAGTATTGGGCCATGTAGTCGGCAGATTCTTGGCGGCGATGGATTTTGGCCGGATCTGTGGTCCACACCGAGTTTTCGCGCTGCGTCTTGACGTGGTCCAGGTCAATCTCTTCATACCAAGATAGTATGAAGGACAGGGCCTGACCCGCCCCGGCACGAGCAGCAGATGACCTCCATTCCCGGAGTCTTAACTCGGCTTTCCTCAGCTCCTCGGCCAGCTCAGGAACATTCTTGGGAGGCTCGATGCCGGGCCACAGCTGCCGGAAGACCGAGATACCAGCGTCGAGCAAGCCGACGCCGATGCTCTTCAGCGGGACAAGACGCGCGTTGAGCGCAATCAGATGATCCTCAACGTCCCACTCGGTTGAGATGGGACCGAGGTGCGCTCTCTTGCCCCGGGCCTTGCTAACAGCTTGGGCAGCGGCGTGTTGCGAGTGCGAGAAGGATTCTGAAGCAAAAAGAGCTATTGCCGAGTTAGAGAGCAAGCCGGAAATAGCGGGGTAACATTGGAAACTCAGTAAGCAAGAGGGGAGGAAACTCACTGTCCATTTGACTGTTGATTCGTCGCAACTCGGCCAGCCAGGTGTCGCATTTGGCAGTGAGGACGGATAATTTATTCTCGGCCAAACTAGCGCGAGATTGGAGATCCGCCACGAGAGTCTCCTGCGCCTCCGTCACCTCGTTCATGACCTTGGTCATCTCGGCCTGCTCGTGCTGCGACTTTGCGAGTTCTTGGTGAAGCCGGGCTACCTCGGCCTGCTCTTTCTCGAGCGCAGTCCGGTGCGCAGCCGCAACCTGGGCCTCCTTTTCAGCTGACGAGGTCGGCGTGTCGGGAGGTCAGAAGAAGAAATAAGAAAAGAGAAAGTATGACGGTAGAAGGGAAAGAGTACCTTGGGCCAACTCAAGAGTCTTGTACTTCTTCCGGAGGCCGCTGTGCTTGACGAGCAGCTTTTGGAACAGCCTGCTCCGTTCCTTGTTGCAAGCCTGAAATGAGATTAGGCGTTAACTCAGTTGTAAGAAGATTCCCGCCGAGTAATCTTCACTCGGTCGATGTTCAATTACTCCACACGAATCTCGGGGACTAGTGGGGGTGTGTAATTAAAAGACTTACTTCGGCGTCCCGGGTCATCCGGAGAACTGCGCACTGAAGAGCATGCAGAGATTGGGCAGTTTTCCCGGGCCCGGCAGGGTGTCGGGCGTTCGGGTCGGAGGAGGATACCTCGCTGGTGTCGGCAGCATTCCAGTCCATGTTGAACTGCTCCAGCGAACCTGAACAGTCATCACCCAGGATGAGCAACTCGGCAGCAGGCGGAGCTTGGGCAGCAGTGGCCTCTAGCGTCTGCAGCGCAGCTGTCTTGACGGCCACGCGAGGAGGGGGCACCACAAGGATTTTGCCCGGAGGAACCTCACCTCTTTTCTGACTCGTGGTCCCATCACGCTTGCCCGAGGCGGCCGACCCAGATGGTGTGGTGATCACCTTGGAGGTGGTAGTGTCCAAGGTCGGCGGACGCCTCTGCTGCTGAGTCCGGACAGGTGGAGGTTGCTGGCGCTGTCCTTGCGGTTGTTGTTGCTGGTGTGACTGCGGCCGTTGCTGCGTTGGTTGCTGCTGCAGAGGGCGGTGTGTCGGCGGCTGAAGGACCCCTCCCGAGTGGGGTGGGGGTGACACGGTCTGGGGTCGCCTCGCTGTGTCAGAGGTAGCGTCCCCACCGGATCCGACGTCCCTGTCGGAAGTCCCTCTATTTCTCCCGGCCGCGGCGCTGCCACTCAGCGGCGGTGTGGCAGCCCGGCTCCTGCGGGTCGGAGAGCCTTCCCCGCGAGTCGACCCGGCCTCCTCGGTATCTTTCCGACCTTGGGGCCCGGTCGGATTCAACTTCAGTGGGGCGCTGTTTCAAGGCAATGGTATGTTAACTCGGACGGTACTATCAGAGAAGTCGAAATAGTAGGGCAAGGAGTCTCGAGAAATCGGCTTACCCGGTGGAGGTCGGAGGACCTTTCTTCTTCTTGGGCGGCTTGGTTGCCGGCTTCTTACCGGTTTTGGCTCTCTTGGCGCCAGCCTCATCGTCACCGGTACCCGACATACCGGTGCCAGCTCGCTTGCGGGTCTCGGCTCGCTTGCTGGAAGTAGCGGTTGTCGAAGGCACTGGGGGCGCGAAGTTGAGAGGAGTAGCGTCAATAACATCTATGATTCGACACTCATCCTCGTCGTCATCCGACCACTCGTTGATTGGAACGGGTGCACAAGGCTTACCCGGGACAGGGGCGCGAGCCAGGGGAATGGATAGATGATCTTCGTCATCCGGGTCCTCGCTTGGTAAAATCTCCGGGATGGGAAAGTCCGGATGCCACTCCCCCGCGGCATGGATCTGGTCTTCAAGGAGCTGCCGGGCGAACCTCTGCGAGAAAACAAAAGATACATGTAAGTACAGAGATGGTTGTAACATGAGTTTGTCGGAGAATTGCATAAGTCGGTCAAGTGAACCAGCTTACTTGTGGAGGAGGACGAGAGCGCGTATGGGGCTTCATCCCCCAGGCCCAGGTGGCTGGGTCCATCTCGGCCTGGGCAATAGCCTGGACCCGCCGGTATACTTGCTCCTGGGTGAGCGTGAAGATACTAACCCGTGTCGGGTCATATCTGCCACTCATGTGGCAAATCTTGTGAACCCGGGCCTGGAGAGGGCAAACCCGGCGGCTGACGAAGGTGCATAGGAGGTCCTCGGCAGTGAGCTTGTCCTTAATCGAAAGGAGGTACTCGTGGATCTCGTTGACCTCCGAGTCCAACGTCTTCGGGTCCGAACTCCAGTGAAGCTGGGCAGTCGGGGGAGCGATATTGAACTCGGGGAGGTTGATGAGGTCGGTTCCTTCCTCCTTGTCACCTTCAACCAAGTCGGAGTTTCTGACATAGAAGAAACTCCGTTGCCATTTGCGGCAGGACTCTAGGCCCGAGATCCGGGGGAAGTCGGACTCCCTCCGAGGAACCACGATGGCAGCCCCGCAAGCCGTCATCTCCTTATCCTTGACGCCTTTGTTGGGGATGCTCTGCTTCCGTAGTTGGAAGTATTTGGCCCATAGCTTGACCACCGGCCAGAGGCCGAGATATCCCTCCGAGAAAGTCACAAAGGCGGAGAGGAGAGTGATGGCATTGGCCGGGAGATGATGGGGTTGCAGACCGTAGTAGTCGAGGAAGGAGCGGAAGAATGGGCTTGCTGGGAGGGCAAAGCCACGCTCGAAATGCGTGACGAAGACTACCCGCTCCCCGGGTTGGATTCGGGGTTCGTTCTCGACCTCGGGAAGTCGGCAGAGGACCGCCTCCGGGATGCGGTGAGTTCGGCGTAGCCAGTCGATGTCGTCCTGGCACGCGTCGGAACCTTCCCATCCTCCCCGGACTCCCTCGGTACCCATGTCGGTGTTCTCAGAAGACATGTCGGAGCTGTCCTGCAGCATAAGGAATGTGGTAAGTCGGGGGCACCAAGAGGAGACATGCAGTAAGTCGGGGCGTCCCGGCACTAAAACAGAATCTACGACCGAGATGCTAGAAGGAAGATCTACCAGTGCAGAATAAAAGGATAAGTAAATGGTTCTAATGAAGAACAACCCTAGCAATGCTACGGGAATGCGAAGGTGAAGTCTACAACCAAATCTGGCCAAGAAAGATCAAAGGTACCGCGGCCGAGACGGGTGTATCCAGCCCTAATCTATGGGTGAAATCCAGTGGGCGTGGGGTGTGGTTCATCCTCAAGAGAAACGTAAGAAAAGGGTCATCGTGGCCAAGCGTGAGATGAATCTAGCGGGATCAAGAAGAAACTTACCGGAGAAGGCGAAGGTGCGGCGCGAGAGGTTCTCGTCCCGACGGTGGCGTGGCGGTTCCCGATCGTCGGCGTCGAGCTCTCCGGCGTGCAGTGCGTGCGCGGCGTGCGTCGCGGCGGCGTTTCGCTCGAGAGCAGAAGGGAAGCAGGGAAGAAGATGATGCGGAGGAAGAAGGAAGAATAACCCCGCCGCCGTATTTAAGAGGGAAGGAGAAGAGGCGGTTGCTAATTTTTCCCGCCCGTTGGTTTCGAGCAGGTCGTGGGATCGTGCGTGCGGCGGTTGGCGCGAGTGGAGCGGTTATGGCCGCACGATCGGCCACACCGTGGGTTACAGAATAGGAACCGTCGGCTGCGGATCGGATGCGGTTGCCAGCCCAGGAATCGAGGAGGCACCTCGGGTGCTCAACCCACTCAAGTGCCTGCTAGATGTGACGGCTGGTGGGGCCGGTGCGATGTTTTCGGGGCAGCTTGTCAGACCGCGTGGCGCGTTTCTCGGAATGGTGCAGCATGTATGTGACACGTCTCGGCGAGAGATCTGAGAGAAAGATTTGGTGATGTCGAAAGTACCGGAACAATAACCCAGGATGGCTGAGAGCTCAACGACAAACCGAGATGGCTATGTCGGATGATTTTACAGTAAGTCGGGACAGGCATGCCGGAGTTTTCTCATCAGGCCGACATCGTGGTGTCGCAGGGCCTTAAGTGACCGACTTGGGCAAGTCGGAGCAATCGAGTTACCCGACATAGTTATGTCGGCTTTCGGTTCAAGGCAGTTATCGGGTTAAATCTGGTGCAGCCCTTCATCCAAGGCTGCAGGACTACACCAGCTTCGGGGACTAGTGTCGGGGGGCCTACCCCCGGGTAGGGTAAAGGCAAGGGTAAGATACCCGTGTTTACAGTGGTAAATATCTTTGGCACAGTCTTATGACTCTTCGGGAGATAAAGGGACGCCTGTTGGAGGTACGCCGGAGGTGGCTCTTGGAAAAGGTCAAGAGGTGCCCTTTGGAGGAAGCAGGGGCCAGGCTGTCTCCCCTGGTGATACTATAAATAGACCCCCAGCCCCTCACTCTCATTCAGGCAAAGGCAGAGATTTCTCCTAAGAACCAGCTTCTCGAAGATGTCTTTGGGAGCAAGCCTAAGACATCTTCGTGTAGCTGGGCCTAGGGGCATTCTCTTGTGCGACGCCAGAAACCGGTGCTGGTGTGCAGGGTCCCGGCTAGACCAAGTTGTATGCTTGGCCGACTTAAGCTTATGTCGGAGGTAGCCAACATGTTCTAACCGACATAACCATGTCCGAGATCTTTATTTATATGTGATGTGCAGGAAGGAGGATCCGACATACATGTTCGGGCCGGGTGAGGTACGTCGGAGGTCCAGGCCCGGCATAGCCATGCCGGCGTACGGAGAGAAGCCCGGTATACTTGTGCCGGGATAGGAGGATGTGTCCGACATATCCTATGTCGGGCAGGAAGTCAAGGGCGGATACAAGGCAAAGACACTGTCCCGTCTGACACGGAGGTAAGGTCACCTCCCGTCTGACACGGGCGCGGGACAAAGGGCACAAGACAAGGGCGACGAGACTATACCACTGTACTGGCGACTGACTGACAGGAGACAAGGCATGGAGAAGGCACGTCCTGTCTCTGTCAGGGGAAGCATCATCACCTAGGCCGGCGGCGGCTACGGCAAGAGGCATCATGGCCTACCTCGACCTATGTCGGATAGCCCGGCGGCTAGGTCGTGTTAGAGGTGTCGACATTACGCTTGGACGGGGGCTGTTGTCCGGGGGGGGCCCGGAGGATTTAGGGTTCCCGGACAACTCGGCGGGACCTCTATAAATAGCACCATAACTCCTCCTGGGAGAGACAGACGAAGGGGAGAGCCAAAACTATAGTCTCATTCACTGCTAGAGCATTTTCTCCTCCCTCACTTGTAGTTCATCCTAGTTCTTACCAAAGCAGCTCAAGGAGCATCTTGTAGATCTGGTGAGACACATATAGAAAGAAGCAAGGCAGGAGTAGGGGTGTTACCTCCTCACGAGGGCCCCGAACCTGGGTACATCGTGCGTGTTTGTGGTGCCGTGTGGGTTTGTTTGTGTTCTTGAGTTTTCCTGGTTGTTCTTGCTCGTTCTTGAACCGGGTTGAGTCGGCTCGTGTCCGTTTCTTGTTTCCTCTTGCGTGAGCTTCTTAGCTCGCTAGCCCTCCCCGGATCCACCAGCGTCCATCGGCCCCACACTTTTAGCCATCCTATGGCATCTGCCGTGATACCACCACGACAGCGCTGCTGTGTAATATTTCGATGGCAAGTTTACTTTCTTCACTTACTTTTCCATGTGCGCTTATATCTTTCCCATGCGCACCTCGCGAGCGGGGGCTGAGTACGGTGCCTGTCAGGCCCCAGAAACGGGCCTAGTCGCAACAACCGCCGCATGTCTATAAACATGAAGATTATAAACATGTGAGGCTAAATAAACTCTGATTCATTTCACAAGCTAGCACCAAGGAGACACTTTATTTATTGTTGAGCTTAGGTGGTACACAAGATCTGCTACACAAGTACGATTTGCATGTAGCTACTTTTATTCATATCCCTTCCCGTAGCTCTACTCCTACTGGTTACCATCAACACCAACAGTGCTCACTTCTGCAAAGACATAGATAAACAACAAGAATGAGTATGATGACATACTCAGCAAGCATACAGGAACAAGGATGCACTAGACAACACGGGATCAAAATAAAAGAGCAGATTAGCGAAAACACAAGGATATAGTAATGGTAAGATAAACCAGAAGTAAAAATGGAGTTAAAATAATTGGTATCACACGTGACAGCAAGTTTCCCGACCCGGGAATCACAGGGGTGAATATTCACGCTTTTACGCTCTGCAGAGGGGTACTCCGACATCGGCAGCCCCGACCAGCACCACACAGGACACCAGTCGGGCAAGGTCCTTTTACCCGCTAAGACCCGAACACCTCGACATACTAGTGTCAGTCGCTCCTACGGATCCATCACCGACACGTTCCAGAACGAGGGCCGTTCCTACCGGAGAACCCAGACAGTCCCATGCCCGTACTGCGACCGGTACAATATGTTTGCCGTCGTGATACCAGCATTTTCAAGGAATTTAAAAGGAGAGTTAATAGCTAGGACAACATGAAAAGAAAGCATGGTATTTCTTAAAAATCCCCAAACCTTAGGAAACCACAATCTCTAGCTATTCCACCGAATATGCTAAAGATATGCATGGCCTTTGCCATCGCCAGAAGGTATCTCAAGGACAGGCTTCTCATGCCAGAAAGAGTAAGGAAATTTAAGTAGAGATTGTGCAACAAATAAGCAGCAGCTAGTAGTGCACATGAAATTACAGCAAGAACATGGCGTGAGAGAGATGCAAGTGCTAATCATTGATCAAGATTTTACCAAGAGCTCCTCACTTAATTATGGTGCGCATCCTGCTAAGTGAGGTACAGATCCAAATAGTGGCAGTACATGCATGGACCAAATAATCAAAGGAATAATGCACCACTTAAATAAATAGCTGCCAGGGAAACATGGCCACAGGGCTACCATCGACATGGAGAGGAGCTAGTCCCGCATAGCTCACATGAATTGACAGGAGGTAGTGTGTAAGAATCAATAAGCTAGACATGGCAACAGTATGATACTGTACTAGGAGAGAGAGGGAATTTTGGAAAGAGACGCATGCTTGCCTTCGGCTCTTCTTGTCAACTCCGAAGCAGAATCTCTCTGCTGATACGCACTGCTTCACGCTCTACTCCGCCGTAGTCTACTTTAATTAGTGAAAGAGAAGGTGTGATCTGGCTGCTAGGACTCATCCTATTTATAGCTGAGCACCTACGGACCGCTTAAGCAATGCGGCAGAAATATCTAGTGAGTTATCCGCACCTCTATTTCCTTTTTCTCCTACGGGTAAACAGCTGCGCTTTTTATTGAACTGACGCGTAAGCCTCTCCTGCCCTAGTGACGCAACACGTCGATTCTGCATGCAGGTGAGTCAGCTCCGTAATGCTAAATGCACGGTACACTCCGTAATCACTCTCTTCTTCCACACCACGGTCAAATGAGACAACAGGAGAATATCTAAAGACAAGAGAACTAATTGAGGGCCCACCCTCAGTTTGACTAGGTGTATGGGCTGCTACGCTTACCCCATAAGCAACCAAAGATTTTGCTCTAGAAATAAAAATTTAAACTATTAGCATAACTCAGTTTATTATTTTAATTTTCCTATTTATGCACCTTAAATACCGGAGGTATTACATCCTCCCCTACTTAGAAAAATATTTCGTCCTCGAAATTTAGTTACCCGTAATATGAAGATGTGGAAAACATGCATGTAGGTCGTCTTCTTTTTCCCAAGTCGCCTCCTCTTCGGTGTGATTACTCCATTGTACTTTCAAAAATCTGATTGTTCGTTTTCTCATCACTCTGTCTTTATAATCCAGAATTTTTATTGGATACTCCTCATAAGATAAATCAGGACGAAGTTCTACTAAGGGCACTTTTACTGTCTCTGGCAGATTCTCGCATCTCTTTAGTGTTGATACATGAAAAACGTTATGCACTCCAGATAAATTTGGAGGTAGATCCAGACGATAAGCTACTGCCCCAACTTTGTCGGTGATGTGAAATGGCCCGACATACCTTGGGCTTAATTTTCCACGTAGGCCAAAACGTCTTGTTCCTTTCTTAGGAGAGACTTTTAAGTAGACAAAATCACCTGGCTTTAGTTCTACTTCTCTACGCTTGAGATCCGCTTGTTTCTTTTGCCGATTTTGTGCTGCTTTCAGATGCTCACGAACAATACGCAGTTTCTCCTCTGCTTGTTGAACTAATTCCGGACCAAGGTATTTTCTCTCACCAATTTCTTCCCAACATACTGGAGAGCGACATCTCCTACCATACAGAGCCTCATAGGGAGCCATTTTAATGCTTGACTGGTAACTATTATTATATGCAAACTTAACCAAAGGAAGTGCTTCATCCCATTTTTCATTAAAGTCCAGTACACTTGCTCGCAACATATCCTCTAATATCTGTATAACTCGCTCTGACTGACCGTCGGATTGAGGATGGTATGCTGTACTGAAATTTAACTTTGTTCCTAGTGCACTATGCAAACTCTTCCAAAATCTAGAAACAAACCTTGGGTCTCGATCAGATACGATGGAAAGTGGAATGCCGTAGTTAGCTACTATCTCTCTGATATATAATTTGGCTAACCTTTCAAGCGAAAATGTCTTCTTTACTGGTATAAATGCCGCCACCTTGGTCAGTCTATCTACCACCACCCATATGGCATCATAACCTGCGGAAATACGAGGTAGTCCAGTAACAAAATCCATGCTAACTCCTTCCCATTTCCAGGAGGGAATTTCCAACGGCTGTAGAAGTCCTGCCGGTTTCTGATGATCCACCTTTACCTGCTGACAGATTGGGCATTCCAGGACAAACCTTGCTATTTCCCTCTTCATATTGGGCCACCAAAAATTTCCTTTAATGTCACGGTACATTTTTGTACTGCCTGGGTGCACTGTGTATGGTGTGGAGTGAGCCTCACTCAAAATTTCTAACTTTAGCCCGGGATGGTCAGGTACACATATGCGGTCCTTCAACCACAAGGACCCATCCAATCGTACCTCAAATTCTGATGGCTTGCCGTGTCCTATTTCCTGTTGAAGCCTCGTAAGAAAAGGATCATCTCTTTGTTGTACCCGTATCCTATCCTGCAAATCAGGCTTGACTTGTAGTGCCATGATAGTGCTAGGACATCCACGTACCTTCAACTCTATGCCCAACTTCTCCAGGTCTCTCAAGATATCTCTTTGAGTGCTAATTAAGTGTGCTAGACTGCAATCACCCTTCCGACTTAGTGCATCAGCGACAGAGTTTGCTTTACCTGGATGGTAATTTATGTTGAGATCATAGTCTTTTAGCAATTCGAGCCATCTTCGCTGCCGCATATTTAATTCCTTCTGAGTGAATAGATATTTCAAACTTTTGTGATCCGTAAAGATTTCACAATGTTCACCATACAAATAATGCCTCCATATTTTCAGAGCAAAAACAACGGCTCCCAATTCTAAATCATGTGTTGGATAATTTTTCTCATGTGGCTTCAACTGTCGAGATGCGTAAGCAATTACCTTATTATTCTGCATGAGTACACAACCCAAACCAATATTTGAAGCATCACAGTAAATGGTAAATCCAATTCCATAAATTGGTACTGCTAACACTGGTGCGGTTACTAAGCGACGCTTCAGTTCTTGAAAGTTTTCTTCGCATTTCTCGGTCCAAATAAATTTTGTCCCTTTACGTGTGAGCTGTGTAAGAGGCAATGCCAACTGGGCAAATCCCTCAATAAATCTCCTATAATATCCGGCTAGGCCGAGAAAACTCCTTATCTCAGTAATAGTTGTCGGTCTCTTCCAGTTTACTACTGCCTCAATCTTTGCTGGATCAGCTGATATACCTTCTCCTGAAATAACATGACCTAAGAATGCCACCTCTTTCAACCAGAAGTCACATTTCTTCAGTTTGGCATATAATTTATGATCTCTTAAAGTTTGAAGAACTATTTCCAAGTGTTCTGCATGTTCTTCTTCTGTCTTTGAATAAATCAGTATATCATCAATAAAAACAACCACAAACTGATCCAAAAATGGCTTGAATACACGATTCATTAAATCCATGAAGGCCGCGGGAGCATTTGTTAGTCCAAATGGCATAACAACGTATTCATAATGTCCATACCTCGTACGGAAAGCTGTCTTCGGAATATCTCCTTCTTTAATTTTTAGCTGATGATATCCTGACTGTAAATCTATTTTTGAAAACACCCGGGAACCTTGTAGTTGATCGAATAAATCATCAATTCTGGGTAACGGGTATTTGTTTTTGATAGTCACCTTGTTAATCTCTCGAAAATCAGTGCATAGTCGTAATGTGTGGTCTTTCTTTTCTGCAAATAATACTGGAGCTCCCCAAGGTGACATGCTTGGGCGAATAAAATGTTTTTCTTCCAATTCCTTGAGCTGCCTTTTCAATTCCTTTAATTCTGCCGGTGCCATTCTGTATGGAGTTTTAGAAATAGGACCAGTGCCAGGGACTAAATCTATACTGAACTCAATCTCTCGGTCTGGCGGAAGTCCTGGGAGTTCATCTGGAAAAACATCTGGAAATTTCTTAACTATCGGAATCTCTTCGATATTCCTTCCCCTCACCTCTAAATTCATTACCGAAGAGCGTTCAGTTTTATGCCTTGCTTGATATACTATCTTACGCTGACCTGGTACGTGTAGTATCACTCTTTTCTTTTGACAATCAATTAACGCTTGATTTTCTGCTAACCAATCCATGCCTAAAATAATATCAAAGTCATGCATATCTAGTACTATCAGATCTGCCACAAAGCTGTGCCCTTTTATTACCAGAGAACAATCAGGGCATATGCTTCTAACTGTTACCTCTGCCAGAGGGGATTCTACACATATCCTTCTTTTAAGAGGAACACTTCTTATTCCGTGCATATGGACAAATAGTGTGGACACAAACGAATGTGTAGCACCAGTATCAAATAAAGTGAATGCATTTTTTAAGCAGACTTGAATAGTACCTGTCACCACGTTGTTGTCCTCATCTGCTTCATGCTGGGTCAAGTGATTCACCTTGGCACGTCCAGCTGCCGACTTCCTTCCGGAACCATTGTTTGGTCGTTGAGCATATCCACTTGTGCTAGGAGGTGGAGCTGGTAAATACAGCTGAGTTGGCGGTGCAGGCAGTTTTTTTAGGTGTTGCTGATTTGAGTACATTTTGTTTCTGAGAGTTGCGACACTCCCCGATCATATGTCCCTCTTTCCCACAACCAAAACATTTTCCTCGTCGATGCTCACACTGAAATGCAGTGTGGTTTCCCTGACAAATGACACAAATGTTACCTCTTGGCTGTGGTGTCGGACGGTTATTCGGCCGCCAGTTCTGGTATGGCTTCTTTTGCATACTCCCTTGACCTCGATGATCGACCTTGACCTTCTTTCGTTGCTGCTCACCTTCCTCTTGCTCTTCTACATATGCTTGCTCCACGGTCAAAGCTTTGTTAGCCACATCTCGGAAAGCCTTGAGTTCGAACACTTCTACACGTGCCTTAATAGGTTGGCGAAGTCCTTGCGTGAAACGCCGAGCCTTCGCCTCATCGTCCTGGACATACACAGAAGCATAACGGACAAGTCTGGAGAATTCTATTTCATATTCCGAGACCGACTTATTATTTTGCTTTAACTGTAAAAAGGCTAGCTCCATTTTCCTCTGGACACTTTCTGGAAAATATTTTCTATTGAACTCTCCTTTGAACGAATTCCATGTGAAAACCTGATTCTCGGGGTACTTCTTCGTATGTACTGACCACCAGTCAAAGGCCCCACCTTGCAACATGAATGTAGCTAAGGTGACCTTCTCATCATCAGGACAATGCATGGCAGTGAAAATTTTCTCTATTTCCGTCAGCCAATCCTCGGCTTCAAGCGGATTTGCACTGCCGCAGAAAATGGGAGGATTTAGTCGCAGAAATTTGCGTATGCCACCACGATGTTCTCCATCAGATTCTTCTCTCCCTTTGGTTGATTGCTGCACCAGATGTCCTAGTATTTCAGTTTGTTTTATCTGGGTTTGTTGTTGTTGATGCAGATGGTTCAGTAGCAGCTCATTAGGGGGAATAGGTGGGTCTGCTGCAGCTCCGAGAGAGTCCCTACTAACCCCAGTATGAGTTGCCGAAAAATCTCCGTTGTGACTCATCTAGGTAATGACGAAAAACAAACAAAATTAATACATGAGAACATACATTATTCCGTACTCAGTTTATTTTCTTATATAAGGGATGGCAGTAAGTACAACCAACATCACACATCCTGACAGCTAGATGTGTTCCTGCCATCGATCATGCACATGCACTACTCCCCTCACATGAACATGAACAAGTACTAGCTAGCTTTCACTACCAAAGTCTACTACTCCTATCACGTACTAGCTGGGTCACATCATCACAAGTCACGATCCACTTCTACCATTTATTTCTAGAGCTAGATACTAGCATTCATGTATGCATGGATGACTTTAGGTGGCACTGTTCGCCCCCTCCTCCGACTCCTTCTCTGCAAGTTTTAGACGAAGATTCCTGTTTTCTGCCATCAGCTCGTTGATCTGGCTCGCCTGCTGGCTAGCAATGTCCTCGAACAGGTCGCGCTCCCTTTTCAGCTTCTTGTTCTTCTCTTCCTCCAGCTCGACCCACTGATCCCTGTCTTCTATCTGCATTTCAAGATCATGCTTGATCTCATAAACACAGTCATCATGCTCCTGCTTGAGGTCCTCCAACTCCTGCTGCTTCTCCTGCTTGAGATTCTCCAACTCCTGATGCCTGCGGGCCTCATGATACTCATGGAGCTGGGTCATCTCCATGCCGTGTTGCTGCTCTTTCTGCGCCATTGCCATGAATAGACCCCAATACTCAAACGAGTGCAGGTCTACCAGAGTAAAGTTTGCAGTAAACTGAAGACATTTCAGCGCTTCACGAGCCGCGTTGCTGCATGCCTCGGCAGCCTCGGCTCCATAGCCATAGATGGTTTGATAAGAACTGTCATCATTGGGCTTGAACTGAGCATGCACAGCACCCAGGAAGCCTACACCTTCTACAAGCTGGGAAGCAGAAAACACAGGAAAATCTAGATGGAAGTGCTCGGACACCTCCTCGAGGAGTCCCACAAAATTGAGATGGAGAATATCAGGCGGATCCATCCCTGTTTTTTTTATCACATGAGTTAATACCAAATGCAACAATCAATTAGACAAAAAAAAACAAATTAGTAGTGCAAGAAATCATATTAATCAAACAAATTCGTTTCTACCTACGCTCCTACACTACCCATTAATTTAAACCCACATTATTTACACCAATTAGATTTTTTTTATCTCAGCCTGGCTCTGATACCACTAAAGTTGTCACGCCCCAGAAACGGGCCTAGTCGCAACAACCGCCGCATGTCTATAAACATGAAGATTATAAACATGTGAGGCTAAATAAACTCTGATTCATTTCACAAGCTAGCACCAAGGAGACACTTTATTTATTGTTGAGCTTAGGTGGTACACAAGATCTGCTACACAAGTACGATTTGCATGTAGCTACTTTTATTCATATCCCTTCCCGTAGCTCTACTCCTACTGGTTACCATCAACACCAACAGTGCTCACTTCTGCAAAGACATAGATAAACAACAAGAATGAGTATGATGACATACTCAGCAAGCATACAGGAACAAGGATGCACTAGACAACACGGGATCAAAATAAAAGAGCAGATTAGCGAAAACACAAGGATATAGTAATGGTAAGATAAACCAGAAGTAAAAATGGAGTTAAAATAATTGGTATCACACGTGACAGCAAGTTTCCCGACCCGGGAATCACAGGGGTGAATATTCACGCTTTTACGCTCTGCAGAGGGGTACTCCGACATCGGCAGCCCCGACCAGCACCACACAGGACACCAGTCGGGCAAGGTCCTTTTACCCGCTAAGACCCGAACACCTCGACATACTAGTGTCAGTCGCTCCTACGGATCCATCACCGACACGTTCCAGAACGAGGGCCGTTCCTACCGGAGAACCCAGACAGTCCCATGCCCGTACTGCGACCGGTACAATATGTTTGCCGTCGTGATACCAGCATTTTCAAGGAATTTAAAAGGAGAGTTAATAGCTAGGACAACATGAAAAGAAAGCATGGTATTTCTTAAAAATCCCCAAACCTTAGGAAACCACAATCTCTAGCTATTCCACCGAATATGCTAAAGATATGCATGGCCTTTGCCATCGCCAGAAGGTATCTCAAGGACAGGCTTCTCATGCCAGAAAGAGTAAGGAAATTTAAGTAGAGATTGTGCAACAAATAAGCAGCAGCTAGTAGTGCACATGAAATTACAGCAAGAACATGGCGTGAGAGAGATGCAAGTGCTAATCATTGATCAAGATTTTACCAAGAGCTCCTCACTTAATTATGGTGCGCATCCTGCTAAGTGAGGTACAGATCCAAATAGTGGCAGTACATGCATGGACCAAATAATCAAAGGAATAATGCACCACTTAAATAAATAGCTGCTAGGGAAACATGGCCACAGGGCTACCATCGACATGGAGAGGAGCTAGTCCCGCATAGCTCACATGAATTGACAGGAGGTAGTGTGTAAGAATCAATAAGCTAGACATGGCAACAGTATGATACTGTACTAGGAGAGAGAGGGAATTTTGGAAAGAGACGCATGCTTGCCTTCGGCTCTTCTTGTCAACTCCGAAGCAGAATCTCTCTGCTGATACGCACTGCTTCACGCTCTACTCCGCCGTAGTCTACTTTAATTAGTGAAAGAGAAGGTGTGATCTGGCTGCTAGGACTCATCCTATTTATAGCTGAGCACCTACGGACCGCTTAAGCAATGCGGCAGAAATATCTAGTGAGTTATCCGCACCTCTATTTCCTTTTTCTCCTACGGGTAAACAGCTGCGCTTTTTATTGAACTGACGCGTAAGCCTCTCCTGCCCTAGTGACGCAACACGTCGATTCTGCATGCAGGTGAGTCAGCTCCGTAATGCTAAATGCACGGTACACTCCGTAATCACTCTCTTCTTCCACACCACGGTCAAATGAGACAACAGGAGAATATCTAAAGACAAGAGAACTAATTGAGGGCCCACCCTCAGTTTGACTAGGTGTATGGGCTGCTACGCTTACCCCATAAGCAACCAAAGATTTTGCTCTAGAAATAAAAATTTAAACTATTAGCATAACTCAGTTTATTATTTTAATTTTCCTATTTATGCACCTTAAATACCGGAGGTATTACAGTGCCTGTGCCTCAAGAGCACCCCAGCAGCACTGCAAAACCCAAGAGATCCGAGCTCTGGCTAATGGGCATGCTCCCAAACACACGCCACCTCCCCAAAGGACCTTGGTACTTACTCTCCTCGCGAGATACCCATGAGGAAACCTATAAGCGCGCATGAGTCCTTACTACCATGCTCTAGAATTTTGGGTTCGCCTCTCTAACGTCCGCAGGGAACAAGAGTCTCTCCAAGCTTGTGGAGGAAAAACTCGGCCCCTGGAGGAAACGCATCGCCAAGGAAAGCCTACGCAGAGCAAAAGCCTCGCGAAGCTAAGTTCCCTGCTCACACCAAGAGAATCTCTCCATCTCTCTCACGAGCACTCATCGTCCCTCGAGCGTTTCTTTTCCCTCACTCTCCATGGACTGCTTGCACGTCAAAGGGGGGCCCTTGAGCAACGCGCCTCAAGGACTCTTACCTCTCAAAGCCTTAAACTCCCCCCGGCCTTGCCGAGTCATTGCTCGAGCATACCGCAGCGGCGGAGTCATAGCGCGAGGAGAAGGGACCTTGCAACGCAGAGCGAAAAAGACATGGAGTTGAAGCAAAAGGCCCTCGAGGTGCACGCACACAGACTTAGTAGCACATACTTAAAAATATAAAGTATATTACAGACTGAGGAGCAAAAGCCTTTAAGACAAACATCTCTACGGCGCTACAAGCGCATTACATTTTAGGAGGAAGTCAGGCAGAAGCCCCGTCGTTGTCCTCCCCGGACCCTTCCTCACCAGGCCCGTCCTCCTCGCCGTCGTGCTCCTCGCCGTCATCATCCTCCGCCGCGGCCCGCTTGAAGAGACATCAGCGCGGTACTCCCTCTCCCAGTCCTGGAACTGCTTCGCCACCTCCTCCTTCCGCTCGGCAAACCGCACGTTGAAGCGTTCCACATGCACCTTGTGGGCAGCCACTTCGCGTTCGTGCTTGTCGAGGGCCTCGGCCAGATTTCCTTCCCGGGCCTCGAGATCGGCGCGCTGCACCGACAGCTCCTGCTCCGCCTGCAGCAGTTGCTCATCGCGCCGGCGCACGTCGTTCTCGCGCTCGGTCAGCGTCTGTCCTCGGGCCTCCAAGGTGACGCGGGCCGCCTCCAGGGAGGACCGCACGACTTCAGAGTCGGCGAGAATCTTGGCCTCGAGCTGGACAAGCTCGCGGTGCTTGTCCGCCAGCGAGTGCTCCACGGCCTCCCGCTCTGCCCTGGCCGCGGCCAAGTCTTCCGCCGCTGCCCGGCGCTCGGCTTTCAAAGGCTGCAGGAGCTCTTCGGCCTCGCGCGCGGCACCCTCACGGACCTCCTCGACAAAGCGCCGAGCCTCCTCACGCTCCGCCTGCAGGGCCTGGTCGCTCCGCTGGCGATCCTCCACCGCTGCGTGGAAGGCGGCCCAGGCCTCCGCGAGCTCGTCCTGCTGCCGGGCGAGCTCCCCGTCCTCGAGGGCGAGGTGGGCCTCCAACCCAGCCAAGGATTCCCACACCAGGCGGAAGGCGACGTCGCGGCGCCTCTTGCTCCAGTCCCAGCAGCTGAGGACGAGGGCTTGCGATGCCCCGCGTGGCGCTGAGTTCCCTGCGCCTGTGTCCGGCTTGGGAGGGGAAGCCTCTGCGGAGAGTCCCGCAGCGTCGCGAGCCTGGGGGCGTGGCGGTGACATCTCCACTTCGACGTCCGCGCCCCGCGCGCCGGCGTCTTCCCCCCTGAGCGGTACCTCGTCGCGTGATTCGGGGGCAGGAGAGGCCTGCCCCGTAGCCATAGTCTTCTTCCCCGCCGCAGTGCTTGCCGGGGATGGAGGAAGGTCCTCCCCTTCCGTCTTGCCGGTCCTCGGCGGGCTCTGGGTTGGTGCCGAGTCTGGCACGGCCCCCTGCTGCGCTGGAGGGGTGGCCACGCGAGGCGGAGAGGGCTCCTTCTACGCCTGCTCCTTAGGGCGCTCCTCCTCCAGAGGAGGCGCTGTCGCCTCCAGTTGAGGCGCGTCCTCCTGAGGGCCTGCGGGACCCTCCTCCACAGGCCTCGCGGCCTCGTCGGCTGCGGCCTCTGGCACGGCCTCTGGCGCCGCCTTCTTCACCTTCGCGGCCTTGCGAAGCCTCCGGCGCTTCGCAGGCACCGGGTCGCTGGAAAAGAGCATGAAGATTTGTCAGAGGAGAATGGACAAGTAAAAATCGATGAAGAAATACTAAGCGAGAGAAAAACGCTTACCTAGTCTTCTTGGCGTGGGTGTCTACCCAAGCCAAACCGGACGAACGCCAAGAAGGCGTGGCCCTGGCTGCGGGTCCCTCAGGAGCCCCCTCGGCCTTTCTCTTGAGGGGAGCACCCGTAGGCTCCCCGACAGGGCCTGTCGTGGGCTGCCTTGGACTGGGGTTCCCGCCGTCCTGCCTCGGCCTCCTCGTCGTCGCTGGACGAGACCACCAGGACTTCCTCGGTGAGCAGCGCAGCCCTCGACGAGCTCGCCCCCACGGGTGTGGGGTCCGCCTCCGCCCTCGCCGCCTCGTAGCCTGTCTCGGCGTCTGATGCGTAAGGCGACTCCGCGGCTCCAGGCCCCTTCGCCACCGGCATGGCCACCTCGTCCTCCGCCTCCCCCTCCAGGCCTAGCGGGGTAAATGTGGGAATCTGCTCCAGAATCGCCAGGCGCGGGGCCAAGTTCATCTGATGGAGAGGCCTCAGCACCGCAGTGACCGCCACAGGCACGTCGGGGTTGATGAAGAGGAAGCCCATGATGGTGGAGACGACCTCGGGGCGGTGGTCGCAGCAGTGGAGCCGCATCGGGTCCATGAGCCCCGAGTACATCCACATCGGCTTCTTGTGCGCTTGAAGGGTAGCGATGCGGCGCTTCACGAAGTCCTCCGCCACCATCTGGCCCGTGAGGCCGTTCTCCCGAAGCAGCTTCATGCGGCCCACGAGGTCGGCTATCTGCGGGCCCTGGAAGATCTGCTTGCCCCAGTGAGTATTCTTCACCGGCGGCGCCTCTGGGGTGTCGAGGAAGGAGCTCTGAGACTTGACGCCGATGAGGAACAACTTCTGCCGGAAGTCATCCACCTTCTTCACCACGGCCGTGACGGGCTTCTCGCCGCTCCACGACATGGGGATGTAGACATCCCCCATGCCGTCCACGATGCGGAAGGATACGCATCCCGTCCGCTCGAGCTTCGCGGAGTTCCGGAGCGCGTAGAAGCTCCTGAAGAGGGCAACCGAAGGCTGCACCCCCAAGTAGGCCTCGCACAGGTAGGCGAAGATGGAAAGGATGAGGATGGAGTTGGGGCACAGATGAAGAAGGTGGATCTGGTATAACTCCAGAACCGCCTCCAGGAAGGGCGAGTATGGAGGCACCAATCTGGCGTAGATGGTGTGGAGGAAAATGGGAAAAAACCCCGCCGGAAGATGGCCGAGCTTCGCGGCTCGGATGGCGCTAGTGCCGTGTTCATTGGTCTTCCCGGCGACCAGGTGCCGGATCTTGTCCAACGCCATCTCATTGACGCGCTCCCCGATTAGAGCGGGGCCGAGCGCCTCTTCCCCCTGCGCATCCGAGGGGAGCGTCGCCATCGCTGCCTTGCCTTTCGCTCCGCCCATCGTCGGGAAGGGAGAAGAACGGAGGAAGATGTGGGAGGACGAGGACGAAGAAGCAGTTCGCCGGCGAGAGGAGGCTAGGAAGATGAGAGCAAAGGTCGGGAGCGCAGAAATGAGTAGTAACTGCTGATCGGACCGGCGCGCAGGCTTTATGCCCCATTAGAGCGGTTACCAAGACGTGGTGGGACCCCCCACGACGCACGTTCTGCCGGAGAAACCGAGTCGCCGCAAAACTGCCACAGATCGACGCGTGTCTCGGGCCGGCCGGACACTTTGGGCCCACGACGCTTCGACTAAGCCTGGCGGGCTTCGCCGTGCCCATCTTGGGCCCAGGGGCTACTATCAGCCCAGTGGAATCCAGGGTGTGCAGGGCCCACTCTCCACGGCCCTCGCACGCATCGGTACCAAAAATGACTAAGGACCAAGCCGAACGCTTGAAGAGACTCTCGAGGGGAAAAGCCCTCGAGAGGGCTTGAAGGGGCAGCGGAGGCCTGAAGAGATAGCGGAGGCCTGAAGAGACAGCGAAGGCCTGAAGAGGTTTCCCCCCGCTGCCGCCCCTCTACAAGGCTCTCTCCCCTGGAGAGGAGTCAACGCCAACTTCTCCACGGGGCCACTTTGGGCCTGAAGAGATACTTCGCTGAGAAGCAACTACTGCAGAGCGCACATGGCCTCTACCGCGGCCGCAGAGTGACGCGCGCGTCTGCGCGCGATGACGACGGCGCCGCAGTTGCCATTTTGGTGATTAAAGGAGTCAACAAAGCTGTGTCCCCTGCGCCGGACTACGAAGCTTTCTCCTTTGGTGATAAAGCGGGCGGCCGGCGCTACGCTCCAACGACGACGTCACCGTGGGCACCCCCACGGTCTCTGCGGCACCAGCTGGCCGTCCTGCACGGCCGGTGGTCTCCCTGCCACAATAGCAGGCTTTGCGACCATGGACCGAGTCCATGGACAGCCCGGCTGCGGTGCACCCCGCTCTCCTGTTTCGTCGCCATGTGGAAGCCCTTCCGCTGCGCAGGTCGCAAGGATGAGGCCCGGGGCGCCTATAAAGGGGGAGGGAGCACCTCCGTAGGAAAGGATCGGATCAATCCTCGGACGGAAGACGACACATTCACCATAGCCTAGCCTAGCGCGCTCGAGGAGGAAGAAGATCTCAGCCTTCCCTCTCCGAGCTCCGGACTGCCGCACGAGAGCCCTCGGCAAGCTTATTGTACTGTACCCTCCGCAGTGCAATACGGACAAGCAGGAGTAGCGGTTTTACCTCCTCCTGAGGGCCGTGAACCTGGGTACGGGCTGGTGTTCATCTCTGTCGTGGTGTCCCTCTTCAGGCTCGACGAGCACCGTCACCGTGCCGGTTGAGGGTTGTAGACCAACGTGTTCAGTCCCCTTCTCGAACTTCTCTTCAGAGCGTGATCACCCTAGTCTCGTGGGAATCACTCCTCGACAGGCCTCACGGGCCAGATGGTGGCGGAGGACTTCGTGAAGCGCCGGATCGCTCCCCTTCAAGCGCACAAGAAGCCGATGTGGATGTACTCGGGGCTCATGGACCCGATGCGGCTCCACTACTGCGACCACCGCCCCGAGGTCGTCTCCACCATCATGGGCTTCCTCTTCATCAACCCTGACGTGCCTGTGGCGGTCGTTGTGGTGCTGAGGCCTCTCCATCAGATGAACTTGGCCCCGCGCCTGGCGATTCTGGAGCAGATGCCCACATTCACCCCGCTAGGCCTGGCGGGGGAGGCGGAGGACGAGGTGGCCATGCCAGTGGCGAAGGGGCCTGGAGCCGCGGAGTCGCCTTACGCATCAGACGCCGAGACAGGCTATGAGGCGGCGAGGGAGGAGGTGGACCCCACACCCGTGGGGGCGAGCTCGTCCAGGGCTGCGCCGCTCACCGAGGAAGTCCTGGTGGTCTCGTCCAGCCACGACGAGGAGGCCGAGGCAGGGCGGCGGGAACCCCGGTCCAAGGCAGCCCACGACAGGCCTGCCGGGGAGCCTACGGGTGCTCCCCTCAAGAGAAAAGCCGAGGGGGCTCCTGAGGGACCCGTAGCCAGGGCCACGCCTTCTTGGCGTTCGTCCGGTATGGCTTGGGTAGACACCCGCGCCAAGAAGACTAGGTAAGCGTTTTTCTCTCGCTTAGTATTTCTTCATCGACTTTTACTTGTCCATCCTCCTCTGACAAATCTTCATGCTCTTTTCCAGCGACCCGGTGCCTGCGAAGCGCCGGAGGCTTCGCAAGGCCGCGGAGGTGAAGAAGGCGGCGCCAGAGGCCGTGCCAGAGGCCGCAGCCGACGAGGCCGCGAGGCCTGTGGAGGAGGGTCCCGCAGGCCCTCAGGAGGACGCGCCTCAGGTGGAGGCGACAGCGCCTCCTCTGGAGGAGGAGCGCCCTAAGGAGCAGGCGGAGAAGGAGCCCTCTCCGCCTTGCGTTGCCACCCCTCCAGCGCAGCAGGGGCCCGTGCCAGACTCGGCACCAACCCAGAGCCCGCCGAGGACCGGCGAGACGGAAGGGGAGGACCTTCCTCCGTCCCCTCCAAGCACTGCGGCGGAGAAGGAGACTACGGCTACGGGGCAGGCCTGTCCTGCCCCTGAATCTCGCGACGAGGTGCCGTTCAGGGGGGAAGACACCGGCGCGCAGGGCGCAGACGTCGAAGTAGAGATGTCACTGCCACGCCCCCAGGCTCGCGACACTGCGGGGCTCTCCGCAGATGCTTCCTCCCCCCAGCCGGACTCAGGCGCAGGGACCTCTGCGCCGCGCGGAGCGTCGCAAGCCCTCGTCCTTAGCAGCTTGGACTGGAGCAAGGGACGCCGCGACGTCGCCTTTCGCCTGGTGCGGGAGTCCTTGGTTGGGTTGGAGGCCCACCTCGCCCTCGAGGACGGGGAGCTCGCCCGGCAGCAGGACGAGCTCGCGGAGGCCTGGGCCGCTTTCCATGCAGCTATGGAGGACCGCCGGCGGAGCGACCAGGTCCTGCAGGTGGAGCGTGAGGAGGCTCGGCGCTTTGCCGAGGAGGTCCGCGAGGGCGCCGCGCTCGAGGCCGAACAGCTCCTGCAACCCTTGAAGGCCGAGCGCCGGGCAGCGGCGGAAGACTTGGCCGCGGCCAGGGCAGAGCGGGAGGCCGTGGAGCACTCGCTGGCGGACAAGCACCGCGAGCTTGTCCAGCTCGAGGCCAAGATCCTCGCCGACTCCGAAGTCGTGCGGTCCTCCCTGGAGGCAGCCCGCGTGACCTTAGAGGCCCGAGGACAGAAGCTGACCGAGCGCGAGAACGACGTGCGCCGGCGCGACGAGCAACTGCTGCAGGCAGAGCGGGAGCTGTCGGTGCAGCGCGCCGACCTCGAGGCCCGGGAAGGAAATCTGGCCGAGGCTCTCGGCAAGCATGAACGCGAGGTGGCCGCCCACAAGGTGCATGTGGAATGCTTCAACGCGCGGTTCGCCGAGCGGAAGGAGGAGGTGGCGAAGCAGTACCAGGACCGGGAGAGGGAGTACCGCGCTGCTGTCTCTCGTGATTACAACGAGAGATTCAAGAAGTAGGAGAGCCGCTTCAAGAAGAAGCGCGCGGAGGACAACGCCCGGATCCGCGAGCTGGAGAAGAAGAATGCCACCCTGAACGCCCGGGTGAGGCGCGAAGCGGATCGCCGCCGCGTTGCTGAAGAGGCTCGCGATCACGCGGCGCAGGACCTCGCCTCCCTTATGGCGGACATGGAGGAGATGAACCAGCAGGTGGGCCCTGCTGTGGAGAAGGCGGTGGAGGCTGTCGAGAACGCCCAGGCCACGCGAGTGCTATCTCAGCAGCGGGAGCGCATGTTCCAGTCCTTAGTGGCACGGGGCAACGAGCTCGCTGCGAAGCTGGGAGCGGAGGCGCCGCCCGTCCCCGTTCAGGGCAACTCCGACGCCACCGCGTACCTCGTCTACTTCGAGCAGGTCTTCGCGGTGCTCGAGGGCCCTGCCGCGGAGCTCTGCGACGTCGTCGAGGAGGAATGTCGCCAACTCCTGGCGGTAGCGGTCGACCGCATCTTCACCAAACTCCAGCAACTCCAGCCTGGCTTCGACTACTCCACGGTGACCGAGCCTCTCGAGGGGGAGAAGGGGTGGAAGATCTCCAACTCCATCCGCGACCAAGTCGACGACTTCTGCAGCCGCTTCAAGCGGGCCGCGGCGGAGGATGATGACGGCGAGGAGGACGACGACGAGGAGGACGAGCCTGGAGAGGTCGGGTCCGGGGAGGACAACGACGGGGCTTCTGCCTGACTTCCTCCTGAAATGTAACACGCTTGTAGCGCCGTAGAGATATTTGTCTTAAAGACTTTTGCTCCATGATCTGTGATATACTTTATATCTTTAAGCATGTGCTGCTAAGTTTGTGTGTGTGTGCCCCTCGAGGGCCTTTTACTTCAACTCCATGCCTTTTTTCGCTCTGCGTCGCTAGAACCCTTCTCCTCGCGCTATGACTCTGCCGCTGCGGTATGCTCGAGCAATGACTCGGCAAGGCCGGGGGGAGTTTAAGGCTTAGAGAGGTAAGAGCCCTCGAGGCGCGATGCTCAAGGGCCCCCCTTTGACGTGCAAGCAGTTCATGGAGAATGAGGGAAAAGAAACGCTCGAGGGACGAAGAGTGCTCGTGAGAGAGATGAAGAGATTCTCTTGGTGAGAGCAGGGAACTTAGCTTCGCGAGGCTTTTGCTCTGTGTAGGCTTTCCTTGGCGATGCGTTTTCCTCCAGGGGCCGAGTTTTTCCTCCACAAGCTTGGAGGGACTCTTGTTCCCTGCGGATGTTAGAGAGGCGAACCCAAATGCTAGAGCATGGTAGTAAGGACTCATGCGCGCTTATAGGTTTCCTCATGGGTATCTCACGAGGAGAGTAAGTACCAAGGTCCTTTGGGGAGGTGGCGTGTGTCTGGGAGCATGCCCATTAACCAGAGCTCGGATCTCTTGGGTTTTGCAGTGCTGTTGGGGTGCACTTGAGGCATTGGCACCGTACTCAGCCCCCGCTCGCGAGGTGCGCATGGGAAAGATATAAGCGCACATGGAAAAGTAAATGACGAAAGTAAGCTTGCCATCGAAATATTACACAGCGGCGCCTCAGCGCATAGTTCACTTAGGAACAAAACGGCGCCTTAGCGCATAGTTCGCTTAGGAACGAAATGGTTCATTACACTTGGGTTTGCCAAGCTAACGTTCCTTCCATGTCGAGGCATGGGGACCACCCATTAGTGGTTGAGACTCTCTGCGGCCTACGGTGGCTCTTGAGCAGGAGAGCTCGGAGGGCTGACCCTCAGGAGGAGCTTTGAGAAGCTTGGAGGTGAAGCCGTGAGCTTCCCTCTAGAGACAAAAAATGCCTGACGTGACGATGATCACAGGCGTGACTATGATCACGGGTAGAACTTGCGTAGATGTGCGATGTTCCACGGGTTTTTGACGGGGATGCCGTCTTCAGTCTCGAGGCGTACTGCGCCGGGCCTGGCGATGTGGGAGACCCTGTAGGGGCCTTCCCACATCGGCGAGAGCTTCTGGAGGCCTTCTCTGGAGAGGATTCGCCTGAGGACGAGGTCGCCCGCCTCAAGAGTGCGTGAGCGCACATGGCGGCTGTGGTAGCGTCGCAGGTCTTGCTGGTACTTTGCCGCTCTGAGGGCGGCACGGCGGCACAGTCCCTCGAGAAGCAGCAGGTCGTCGTTGTGGAGGTCCTCTTGGGTGTCCTCGTTGAAGGCAAAGACCCGTGGGGATCCGTGCTTGATTTCTGCGGGGAGGACTGCTTCGGCTCCATAGGCAAGGGCGAACGGTGTTTCACCCGTGGGCCTTGAAGAGGTTGTGCGCATGGACCAGAGCACAGATCCAGCCCTTGCCGTGGCCCTTGAGGATGTTAAAGCTTCTGGTCTTGAGGCCCTTGAGGACTTCCGCGTTTGCTCCCTCGGTTTGACCATTGCTCCGTGGATGGGCCACCGAGGCGAAACAGAGCTTGATGCCGAGCTTTTCGTAGTAAGACCGGAAGATGCCGCTGGTAAACTGTGAGCCATTGTCGGTGATGATGCGATTAGGCACTCCGAAGCGGCAGACCAGGCTCCTGATGAATTTCACCGCTGCCCCGGCTGGTATAGTGCGCACCGGTTCAACCTCGGCCCACTTAGCGAACTTGTCGACGGCCACGAAGAGGAAGCGGTAGCCCCCCTGCGACTTCGGGAAGGGGCCCAAAATGTCCAGCCCCCAGACCGCGAACGGCCAGGAGAGCGGGATGGTATGGAGTCCCAGCGCTGGCTGACGGATTTGCTTGGCGTGGTACTGGCAGGCGTCGCAAGCTTGGATGATGGTGACCGCATCTTGAAGCACTTGCGGCCAGTAGAACCCGCTCCTAAAGACTTTGCCTGCGAGAGTGCGCGCACACGAGTGGTGGCCGCACTCTCCACTATGGATGTCCTTGATCAGCATTCGGCCTTCTTCGTGGGGAACGCACTTGAGCGCGATGCCGTTTGGGCGCTTGCGGTAGAGGTCTTCCTCGAGGATGTAGTAGGATTCTTCCTGTCGAGCGATTCGCTCCGCTTCCGCATCTTCCTCGGGGAGGATCCCCTTCACCAAGTAATCTTTGAGCTCGTCAATCCAGCCTGTTTCTTGATGTGCCGCTGTCAGCAACAGACGCTCCCCTGTGTGAGGACCACAGTCGGGTGCCCCAGCTTCAGGAGGTGGTGGGAGTGCTTCGTCCGTGCTTGCGGTTGTAGCTTCTTGAGGCTGCTTTATGGACGCCTTGGTGAGCCTTTCTTCAAAGACGCCTGCCTGCTGGGCTTGCCTTCGCGAGGCTCGCTTGGCGATGTCGTCGGCCTCCTGGTTCTCTTTCCTCGGGATGTGCATGAGCTTCATGCCTCTGAAGTGCTTCTCGAGCTTGCGGACCTCTTCAAGGTACGCGGCCATGTGGTCGTCTTTAGGCGTGTAGCTTTTGTTGGAGAAGTTGACAAGCAACTGGGAGTCGCCCTTGACGAGTAAATGCTTGACGCCTAGAGCGATGGCGGCCCTTAGGCCGGCGAGGAGGCCCTTGTATTCAGCGATGTTGTTGGAGATCTTGTCAATCGTGACGCACAGCTGGATAGCGTAGTAGAGTTTGTCGCCCTTGGGCGAGGTCAAGACGACGCCTGCCCCACCGTTGCGGCAGGCGAAGGCTCCATCGAAGTGCATGGTCCAGTGGCTGGGCGTCGTGTCTCCAGAGGGCTCGGCCTCTTCTCCCCGAGGCTCTTCAGGGCTTGGGTCAGTCCATTCGGCGACAAAGTCCGCCAGCGCTCTTCCCTTGATGACTCTTGTGGTGTCGAAGCGCAAATTGAATGGCTGCAGCTCGATGTTCCATCCCGCGACACGATCTGTGGCGTTGGGGTTGCGCAGGATCTGCTCCAGGGGGAAGAAAGTGACCACAGTGATGGGGTGGCCCTGGAAGTAGTGTCGCAGCTTCCTGGAGGCGATGAGGAGCGCGGCGAGAAGCTTCTGCTGCATAGGATACCGTTCCCGAGCATCCCGTAGTACTGTACTGACGAAGTAGACGGGGTGCTCGACAAGGGTTGTGAGTGGTGGCGCAGCGTCAGCCCTTTGTGGAGGCTCTTCAGGGCCCTTGTCGAGATCTGCCTGTGGAGGAGTCTCGACAAGGGTGCTGGGAGCAGACTCGACTCGAGGCGGTGGGCCTGGCAGTGGTTCTGTGGAGGCTGCTCCTTCGGCGAGGTCTTTGTCGGGTGGCTTTGGACTTGGAGTGGCAGTGCTCTTCTTGGGGAGGACTGGCTCTTCCCTTTCGGCCACCAGGACGGCGCTTGCGGTCTGAGGAGTGGCTGAGAGGTACAGCTTCAGATGTTCGCCGGTCCTGGGGGCCACCATGACTGGTGGGCTGGCCAGATATTTCTTCAAGTCCTCAAAGGCCTTGTCCGCCTCAGGGGTCCACTTGAACGTGCCGGATCTCTTCATGATCTTGAAAAATGGCAGGGCTCTCTCGCCGAACTTGGAGATGAATCGGCCGAGGCTAGCCATGCAGCCCGCTAAGCGCTGCATGTCCTTGAGCCGGCGAGGAGGCTGCATTCCTTCTATGGCCTTGATCTTGTCAGGGTTTGCTTCTATGCCGCGGTGGGACACCAGGAATCCGAGGAGCTTGCCTGAAGGCACCCCGAGGACGCACTTGGCGGGGTTCAGCTTGATGTTCACCTTGCGCAGGCTGGCGAAGGTTTCCTCGAGATCCTTCAAGAGGGTGTCCCCCTCTTGAGATTTGACCACAATGTCGTCGACGTAGGCCTCTGCGTTTCTGCCCATCTGTGCCCCCAAGGCTATCCTCATGAGCCTCTGGAAAGTGGCGTCGGCGTTCTTCAGGCCGAAAGGCATGCAAGTGTAGCAATACACACCGCAAGGGGTGAGGAATGCTGTCTTCTCCTCGTCCTCTTTAGCCATCTTGATCTGGTGGTAACCAGAGAAGGCGTCCAGAAAACAGAGGAGGTCGCAGCCGGCGGTGGAGTCCACGATCTGGTCTATCCTCGGCATGGGGTATGGGTCCTTGGGGCAGGCCTTGTTGACGTCTGTGTAGTCGATGCAGAGTCGGCCTCCTCCAGCGGGTTTAGGGACAACCACGCCGTTGGAGAGCCAAGTGGGGTGTGCGACTTCGCGGACGACATTTGCCGCTTTCAACTTCTCTACTTCCTTGACAATGAATGCTTGCTTCTCGGGGGCTTGTTTCCTGGCTTTTTGCTTGACGGGGCGTGCGTCTGGACACACGGCTAAGTGGTGCTCGATCACCTCCCTTGGTACACCGGACATATCTGACGGAGTCCATGCGAACATGTCAGAGTTTGCCCGAAGGAAGGCGACGAGCGCGCTTTCCTATTTGGGAGGCAGGGCAGTGCCTATGGTGACGCTAGCGCCTTCAGCCCCCGAGCCACTGGTGCTCAGCGACACCTTCTTCGTGGAAGCTTGCTCTTGAGAGAACATCTGCTTCTTCTTTTAGGCCTCTCGAGAGGCTCCATGTCCTCGTCAGCTGGGAAGGCCATGGCGGCCGCCTTGTAGGCACTCTCGACAGCGCGCGTGGCATCCAGGATATGACCATGGATGGCGATGGTGCCAGCGCTGCCGGGGATCATGACCATGTTGTAGGCGTGATGCGTGACGGCCATGAACTTCGCGAGGGCGGGATAGCCGAGGATGGCGTTATACGGCAGGCCAATGTGCACGACGTCGAAGTCGATCAGCTCAGTGCGGTAGTTCTTCTGGGTGCCGAAGGTGACGGCCAGCCGGACCTGCCCTAGAGGCTCGATCGAACCACTGGTGACCCCTGTGAATGGCCTGGAGGGCATAAGCCACTCGTAAGGCACTTGAAGCGTCTCGAAGGTCTCGACAAAGAAGACGTTCAGGCCAGCACCCCCATCAATGAGCGTCTTGGAGACGGTGATGTTGTTGATGGTGGGGGAGCAGACCAGGGGGAGGGTTCCAACAGTCTTGGTCGACTTGGGGTGGTCCTTGGCGTCGAAGGCGATGGTGTACTGGGACCACTTGAGGGGCCTGGAGGTCTCGACGCTTGGAAGCGCGGCATTGAGCTCGCGGGCGAACTGCTTGAACTGGTTGTTCGACTTGGGCGCCTGGGCCCCGCCGAGGATGCAGGCCATAGCCCCCCTTGGGGCCTGATAGCCTCCATCTTCCTCGTCAGGGAGGTTGTTGTTCTACTCGGCGGCGTTGGCCTAAGTGCCCGGCGGCTTCTGGTAGTTGCCATTGCATCCGCCCCTGCCGTCTCTGCGGTAGCCGCGGCCTCTGCCGCGGTTCCCGTTGCCTTCTTCTCGCTCGCACTCCCTGCTCAGCCTCTTGCGGTCGAAGCAATTGTCGGTGGCGTGGCCGCGCCTGTTGTGGTAGACGCAGAATAGACGGTTGTCCGCCTCTTTGTCGCCAGGCTCGGGGGAGGCTCTACGGGCGTACTTGGCGGCCGGCTCAGCCGCTAGGACAGCGGTGGTTTTGCGCTTAGTCTCTTCCTGCTTCTTGTGGCTCTTGGACCCCTTGGCCTGGTCGTCAACCCGCTGGTTCATCTTGACGAAGAGGAGTCCCTCTTCAGCCTTGGCGCACTTGTCAGCGAGGTCGAACAGCTTCACCACAGAGGTGAGCTTGTCGTGAATGCCCAGCTTCTCGAGCATCCTGCGGTTGGTGATGCCCTCTCTGAAGGCGGCAATGACCTGCGTGTCGGGGATGTTCAGGATCTTGTTGCGCACTTGGCTGAAGCATTGGATGTACTTGCGGAGGGTCTCATCTTTCCTATGCACCACAGCGCGCAGGTCGTTGTGGGTGAGTGCGCGCTCGTACGTGCCCTTGAAGTTGGCGACGAACTGCCTGCAGAGCTCCTCCCAGCAGTCAATGGAGTCTTCAGGCAGGTTAAGGAGCCACGACAGCGCGGAGTCCCTAAGCGCGTGGGAGAACCAGTTGGCCATGACCTTGTCGTCTCCTCCTGCAGCCTGGATAGAGGTGGTGTAGAGCTGCAGGAACTCGAGAGGGTTGCTTGACCCGTCGAAGCCCTTGGGGAGGGCTTGCCTGAACTTCTGTGGCCAAACCACGCGGCGCAGAGCGCGGGTGAAGGCCATGCAGCCAGTGGCATACGTGGCGGTTCCACCCTGGAGAGCCCTGCGGTTCTGCTGCCCCGCCTGGCCGATTTCCTCGACGAGGCGGTTCTGGAGGTCCCTCCGGTGCTCCATCCCCACCCGCGCGTCAGGCGCGGTGCGCTGCATGATTTGGCAGTCGCGCGGTGAGGATGCATGAGAGGGAGCCCTCTGCGCTGCAGCTGGAGGTGGTCCCGGCGGCGGCGGAGGCGCATCCGGTGCAGCCGTTCCCGCGCGGCCGGAGTGGTGAACCATCGAGCGCGACGGAGCGGGGCGCGTCGTCGCGACGTCGACGAGGTGGTGGAGGCGGTCGAGCCACTGGTCGTGGGCCTCTGCGCTAGGCCGGTAGCGGAGAAGCTCCTGGGCCATGAGAAGCGCGGAGTGTGGCGTGGGCTCCGGGCGTCCCTGAGAAGACGCGCACTTAAGTGGTTAAATGTTTCAAAGTACCAAGGTTAAATGGGATTTCATTCTTAAGTGCAGCAAGCAAAAAATGCAAGATGATAGTTGGAGACATTACTAGTGTTATCCCTACCAAGCACACTAGTGGCAATGTAATAAGCAAAATACTTAATAGCTGGGAACTGAATGTTCCTTATCTTGCCACGTTGTGCGGAGCGGGTGTCATCATGCGTCACTTGCTGGTAGATTTGCCCCAAATCCTTCGGGTCATTTTGAATCTTTTTTTATGACCCTTCATCCGCTGTACCTATGATATCACAAAAAGCACGCAGCGGCAAGGTAACAGGCATATCATAAATCTTTAATGAAACTTCACAGCCATATGATTTGTTATTGAGAGTAAAACTCTCAGAAAAGATCTTGGTGAGCCTAGCATATTGAGGGCTCTCATCCAACATGTAAGAGGTTAGACCTACCCTTTCCACGAGAGTTTGGAAATCCCCGAGTAAACCTGCAGCATTAAGAAATTGAAAACAAGGGCGAGATGATGAGTTTGGGAAACCATCATCCCGCTCTTCTCCAATGCTTGGTGCAAGGATTTCCTCGTTGTAGGATTGCCTAACACGAGTGGAAGCTCTTGAGGGCCTTGTCCTCCTTGGTGTATCCCTCTGAAACATGTCTCCAAAGGTATGGTTATGCATTTTCCTTTTCTGAAATTTTTAACAAGCATCATAAAAATTGATTTTTAGCCAACTAAATGAGGGGAAACTGTCGAAGAGTGATTCCCACGAGAGTAGGGTGATCACGCTCTGAAGAGAAGTTCGAGAAGGGGACTGAACACGTTGGTCTACAACCCTCAACCGGCACGGCGACGGTGCTCGTCGAGCCTGAAGAGGGACACCACGACAGAGATGAACACCAGCCCGTACCCAGGTTCACGGCCCTCAGGAGGAGGTAAAACCGCTACTCCTGCTTGTCTGTATTGCACTGCGGAGGGTACAGTACAATGAGCTTGCCGAGGGCTCTCGTGCGGCAGTGCGGAGCTCAGAGAGGGAAGGTTGAGATCTTCTTCCTCCTCGAGCGCGCTAGGCTAGGCTATGGTGAATGTGTAGTCTTCCGTCCGGGGATTGATCCGATCATCCCTCCCTTTGCTACGGAGGTGCTCCCTCCCCTTTTATAGGCGCCCCGGGACTCATCCTTGCGACCTGCGCAGCGGAAGGGCTTCCACATGGCGACGAAACAGGGGAGCGGGGTGCACCGCAGCCGGGTTGTCCATGGACTCGGTCCATGGTCGCAAAGCAGGCTATTGTGGCAGGGAGACCACCGGCCGCGCAGGACGGCCAGCTGGTGCCGCAGAGACCGTGGGGGTGCCTACGGTGACGTCGTCGTTGGAGCGTAGCGCCGGCCACCCGCTTTATCACCAAAGTGGAAAGCTTCGTAGTCCGGCGCAAAGGACACAGCTTTGTTGACTCCTTTAATCACCAGAATGGCAACTGCGGCGCCGTCGTCATCGCGCGCAGACGCGCGCGTCACTCTGCGGCCGCGGCAGAGGCCATGTGCGCTCTGCAGTGGTTGCTTCTCAGCGAAGTATCTCTTCAGGCCCAAGGTGGCCCTGTGGAGAAGTTGGCGTTGACTCCTCTCCAGGGGAGAGAGCCTTGTAGAGGGGCGGCAGCGGGGGGAAACCTCTCCAGGCCTTCGCTGTCTCTTCAGGCCTCCGCCGCCCCTTCAAGCCCTCTCGAGGGCTTTTCCGCTCGAGAGTCTCTTCAAGCGTTCGGCTTGGTCCTTAGTCATTTTCGGTACTGATGCGTTCGAGGGTCGTGGAGAGTGGGCCCTGCACACCCTGGATTCCACTGGGCCGACAGAAACCACTATAGTGACTTGCTAGAGGCTTAAGCATGCATCAAATCTAGTTATACTAACTTAGAACAAGCATTTAAACTCACTAAACATGACACCTACAGCAGCAAAATACTCAACATATGATCCACTAAACAAAATTCTACTTGGATAATCGGAGGAGGCACATACCGGAGAGTGAATACCCCAAATCTCAGCAACAAAGAGGGGCTGAGGAAGGAGATCGAAATTGCAGGAGATGAGCAGCAAGAACACAAAATATTTTCAACAGGATGTGTTTGGTCGGGAGAGAGAAAGGAAGGGGAGGAAGATGACTTAGTGGAGGGGCCAGGTGGGCCCTCACCATGTCCAGGCGCGGCTGGATGCTTGCCGCGCCACCACATGATGTGGGGGCATGGTGGGTCCCCCTGGTCATCCTCTGGCACTTCCAGAACCTCCCCAGAAAAACAAAAAATTTGGTATAAAATTTTTCAAATTCTGAGATTTTTTTTTTCATTTTCTGGTATTTTGCATTAATAATATTAACATTGAGAAATTGTTTTCTAACACCAAGTTCAACTAAACTTTGCAAACTAAATGATATTACAGTAGGTAAAACAAAAATGAGAGAAAGAAAATTGTTTAGCATCTTTATGTATTTAAAATGCACTTGTTAACAAGGTTGATCAAGTCTTGCCACCAAATGAATTTTATATGACATAAAAGATTTTAAACCATATGAGACACTCATGTTACCTTGTATCGTATTGGTATGGATCCAATCATAAGAGTTTTGTATTCTTCTATATAAGGACAATCAATACTTCCCACTTTAATAGATCTCACATTGGTAATCGTATTAACTCCAGGCATTTTATCAAATTTCTTGGGGAAATAGACAGTGTATTTAAAATATGTTCAATTCTTTTAGCATGTCCCTCAGGATATAAAGGGTCTTGAGTAGATTTACCACCTCTAGTTATTACTTCACAAATATGTTTTTCTCTAGCAATAGAAGCATTCATTAACATTTCTTTTTGCACTTTAGAAAGTTGATCAATTTGAGTTTGAACCATATGAAAATGTTTAATAAGTATTTTAATATCATTGGAGGTTCTATCAACAATATCATGCAAGTTACTAATAGCTCGAGAGTTTTCCATTAAATGATTCTCAATTCTCATATTAAAATTACCTTCTTTAGCAATAAAAGTATCAAATTCATCTAAGCATTGATCAGGAGGTTTAGAGTAAGGAATATCTCTATCATCAAACATTTGGAGAGAGTGTACCTCAATTACGGGTGAAGGAGGAATTGGCTTACATAAGTCTTCTATAGGAGGTAAATTCTTCACGTCTTCAGATTTAATACCCCTCTCTTTAAGAGATTTCTTGGCTTCCTTCATCACTTCATCAGTCAATTCAATAATACCCCCCTTCTTCGGTGTTGGTGTAGGTTCAGGTATATCCCAATCATCATTATTCTTGCATATTTTAGCTAGTAATTCCTCAGTTTATTCGGGAGTCCTTTTCCTGAAAACACAACTAGCAAAACTATCCAGGTATGTCCTAGATTCAGCAGTTAATCCACTATAAAATATATCAAGAAGATCATTTTTCTCCAATTCATGATTCGGCTGGCCTCTTAATATGGAGCAAAAACGTGTCCAAGCCTTAGGCAATTTCTCACCTTCATCTTGATTAAAATTATAGATTTTTAACAAAGCATCATGTTGAGCACTAGCAGGAAAATATTTCTGAAAGAAAGTATCTAGCAAACCCTTGGGACTAGTAATGAAACCAGGAGACAAATTATTATACCAAGTTTTAGCTTCTCCTTTTAATGAGAAAGGAAATAATTTAGTAATGAAGTAAGTGCGCATTTTTATGTCTTCAGCAAACATACCACTCAAATCAGAGAGTTCATTCATGTGTTCTACAACACTTTCATTTTCAGTTCCACAAAAAGGTTCTCTTTCAACAATAGCTATGTGAGCCAAGTCAATAGAGAAATCATAATCTTTATCTTTAATGTTTTTGGGAGATGTAGCAAATTTAGCATGAGGAGATAATTTATATTTAACAGCACGTTTTTCAAAGAGACTTTTCCTAGCAGTAGCATCTTTAGTAGCATTAATCTCATCAACAAAATTATCATCAACTTCAACATAAGTTTCATCAGGATCATCAGGAAAATACTCTCTAGACTCAGGTGAACTAGCAGAAGTATTAGAATTTTCAGCATTTTTAGTTTGTTTAGATTTATCAATTATAGCATCTAGAAAAGGTCCTAAGGAACCATTTTCATCAAGCACAGTAGAAGCATCATCACAATTTTCAGAAGCATTTTCAGATTCAGCAGAAGTAATAGTATGAGTAGCATGCAGCGGTGAAATAAGCTTACTCATCACAGTTGGAGAATCAAGAGCAGCAGCAGAGCTCAGAGTTGTACCTTTTCTTGTAGTGGATGGCAGTATGGGAAACTTCTTATCACCAGGCTTTCCCATGATGAATGAATTCCAGCGAACAATATCAATCTCAGGTGAACTTATAAATAAAGCTATGCTCCCCGGCAACGGCGCCAGAAAATAGTCTTGGTGACCCACAAGTATAGGGGATCGCAACAGTCTTCGAGGGAAGTAAAACCCAAATTTATTGATTCGACACAAGGGGAGCCAAAGAATAAATATAAGCCTTAACAGATGAATTGTCAGTTCAGCTGCACCTGTGAATAGACTTGCTCGAGAGAGATTATCAGTAGCAACATTTTTATAGTAGTGACGGCAGTGAAATAACAGCAGTAGTGAAATAATGACAGCAGCGGTGGTTATAGTAAACGGCAGGATTAAAATACTGTAGGCATAGGGACGGATGTACGGGCGTTGCATGGATAAGATAATTCATGTAATATCAAGACATAGGCATTTGCAGATAAATAAGATAAAGCATCCAAGTATTTGTTAACCATAGGCATGTGTTCCAATTTAGTTGTGCGTGCTTGCAATGAGAAACTTGCACATCATCTTTTGTCCTACCAGCCCGTTTGCAGCGGGGCCTCAAGGGAATCTACTGGTAATTAAGGTACTCCTTTTAATAGAGTACCGGAGCAAAGCATTAACACTCCGTGAACACACGTGATCCTCACATCACAGCCTTTCCCCGAGGCTATCCCAATTATTGTCACTTTGGGACCTAGGGTTCCGGACAATGGCATGTGTATACAACTCATAGATACGATCCAAAACAATAATTATCATCATGATTCAATAACATGTTCAGATCTGAAATCATGGCACTCGGGCCCTAGTGTCAAGCATTAGGCATAACAAGTTGCAACAATGACGTAAAACACCGATAACGGATACTAGGCACCATGCCCTAACGATATTACAGACATTACATGGACGATCTCATCCAATCCCTACCATCCCCTCAAGCCTACAGCGGGGAATTACTCACACATGGATGGGGGGAACGATGATGGTTGATGGAGAGGCGTTGCTGATGACGATGGCGATGATCCCCTTCGATTCCCCGTCCCGGCAGGGTGCCGGAATAGAGACTTCTTGTCCCCAAATTGAGTTTCGAGGAGGCGGCGGCGCTCGGGTCTGTTCTCTGGAAAAGTGTCTAACCTCCTGTCGTTTTTAGGTCAGAGGGGGGCTATATGCGCGAGAGGAGGCCGAGGGGGTGTTGGAGTCGACCTCCTCATAGGCTGGCGCGGCAGGGGCCTGGCCGCGCCGCCACATGAGGTGGGGCCCTCCTGGCCCCCCTCCGTCAGCCCTTCTGGCTCCTGGAGTCTTCGGGCAGTTTAAGCCTTTTTGCTTTATTTCCAGGGTTTTTCCATAAAGTTGATTTTCCTGCACAAAAACGAGACACCAGGGCAATTCTGCTGAAAACAGCGTTAGTCCGTGTTAGTTGCATTCAAAACACACAAAATAGAGGCAGAACAATAGCAAAAGTGTTCGGGAAAGTCGATACATTTTGGACGTATCAGTAGCACACGAAGTATTTGCTTGCAATGACAGGAAATACCATGTAGTAGGTAGGTATGGTGGACACAAATGGCATGGGTTTTGGCTCAAGGTTTTGGATGCACGAGAAGCATTCCCTCTCAGTACAAGGCTTTGGCTAGCAAGGTTATTTGAAGCAAACACAAGTATAAACTATGACAACAAGACGTATATAAAAACATATTGCAAGTATTATAAAACTCTACATTGTCTTCCTTGTTGTTCAAACACCTTTACTAGAAAATATCTAAACCTTAGCGATACCAAACATGCAAACCAAATTTCAACAAGCTTTACGGTAGTTCTTCACTAATAGGTTTTAACTACATGATGTAAAAGCTTAAACATGATCTACTTGAGAGCTCAAAACAATTGCCAAGCACCACAACATAAAAGATAACAATCTATAAGAGCATGTATATCTTTTCATTATATCATCTACCACATTTAGCATTTTCTGTTTCCAACCAAACACCAATCAACTTATTTAAACATAAACTCTCCAATTATTTATCAATGAAACAAGAGAGTATAACATAAGAGAACTAACAGCTCTAAACAAGAGATGCATGAAAAACAAGAGCTGAAAGTATTGCAGTAACATAGAAGAATACTACACAAATATAAGTGAAGAATACGAGTATTCATAAAGAAAAAGCGGAGCGTGTCTCTCTCCCACAAAGGACTGCTAGGATCCATTTTATTCAGAGAATGAAAATAACAAAAACAAAAACAAACAGACGCTTCAAGTAAAGCACATGAGATGTGACGAAACTAAAATATAGTTTCACTAGAGATGATCTGATAGTTTGTTGATGAAGAAGGGGATGCCTTGGGCATCCCCAAGCTAAGACGCTTGAGTCTTCTTGAAATATGCTTGGGTGACCCACGGGGGCATCCCCAAGTTTAGCCTCTTTCATCTTCCTGATCACATCATATCATCCTTCTCTCTTGATCCTTGAAAACTTCCTCCACACCAAACTCAAAGTAGACTTCATTAGAGGGTTAGTGCATAATCAAAAATTCTCATATTCTGTATGGACAAAACCATTACAAATGCTACTGGACATTAGCTACAGCCACTGGTATTTTATGGAACAAAAAGATCCATTCAAAAACAGCAAAAGGAGCAATGCAAAATAAATGGCAGAATCTGTCCAAAATAGAACAGTCCGTAAAGACGAATTTTTTCGAAGCACTTATCTTGCTCAAATCAGAAAACTCAAAACTAATTAAAGTTGCGTACATATCTGAGGATCACGCTCAGCAAATATCAGATTTGTTTAATATTTCTGCAGAGAGTTATGAATTAAACGGTGGACGGCAGAAAACTGTTCCTGCGCAGGAATCCAAATGTAGCATCAACTTTCTACTAGAGGCTTAACTTGACACAAAAATGCGATAAAATAAAGATACAAAGGAAATGGATAAGCGGTGTATATGCCACTAGTCCGGTTGGTCAAAGTCTGTCTAAAAGCAAATGACATGGTTGATATCCGTAACACCACATACTTCCTCATGAGCTAATAAACATTGACACAAATAAGGGATAATAAGTTTTGAATAAAAGGTAGCACACGAAGTATTCGCTTGGAATCGCAGGAAATACCATGTAGTAGGTAGGTATGGTGGACTCAAATGGCATGGGTTTTGGCTCAAGGTTTTGGATGCACGAGAAGCATTCCCTCTCAGTACAAGGCTTTGGCTAGCAATGTTATTTGAAGCAAACACAAGTATAAACCATGACAACAAGAAGTATATAAAAACGTATTGCAAGTATTATAAAGCTCTACATTGTCTTCCTTGTTGTTCAAACACCTTTACTAGAAAATATCTAGACCTTAGAGATACCAAACATGCAAACCAAATTTCAACAAGCTTTACGGTTGTTCTTCACTAATAGGTTTTAACTACATGATGTAAAAGCTTAAACATGATGTACTTGAGAGCTCAAAACAATTGCCAAGCACCACAACATACAAGATAATAAATCTATAAGAGCATGTATATCTTTTCATTATATCATCAACCACATTTAGCATTTTCTGTTTCGAACCAAACACCAATCAACTTATTTAAACATAAACTCTCCAACTATTTATCAATGAAACAAGAGAGTATAACATAAGAGAACTAACAGCTCTAAACAAGAGATGCATGAAAAACAAGAGTTGAAAGTATTGAAGTAACATAGAAGAATACTCAACAAATATAAGTGAAGAATACGAGTATTCATAAGAAAAAGCGAAGCGTGTATCTGTACCACAAATGAATGCTAGGATCCATTTTATTCAGAGAATGAAAATAACAAAAAGAAAAACAAACAGACGCTTCAAGTAAAGCACATAAGATGTGACGGAACTAAAATATAGTTTCACTAGAGATGACCTGATAGTTTGTTGATGAAGAAGGGGATGCCTTGGGCATCCACAAGCTTAGACGCTTGAGTCTTCTTGAAATATGCTTGGGTGACCCACGGGGGAATCCCCAAGCTTAGGCTCTTTCATCTTCTTGATCACATCATATCATCCTTCTCTCTTGATCCTATAAAACTTCCTCCACGCCAAACTCAAAGTAGACTTCATTAGAGGGTTAGTGCATAATCAAAAATTCTCATATTCTGCATGGACAAAACCATTACACATGCTACTAGGCATTAGCTACAGCCACTGGTATTTTATGGAACAAAAAGATCCATTTGAAAACAGCAAAAGGAGCAATGCAAAATAAATGGCAGAATCTGTCAAAAATAGAACAGTCCGTAAAGATGAATTTTTTCGAGTCACTTAACTTGCTCAAATCAGAAAACTCAAACTAATGAAAATTGCGTACATATCTGAGGATCACGCTCAGGAAATATCAGATTTTTTTCAATTTTTCTGCAGGGAGTTATGAATTAAACGGTGGACAGCAGAAAATTGTTCCTGCGCAGGAATCCAAATCTAGCATCAACTTTCTACTAGAGGCTTAACTTGACACAACAATGCGATAAAATAAAGATACAAAGGAATTGTTACAGAGGTAGACATGTTCCTTGAGACAAAAAAATAAAATAACAAGAATAAAAAGTGGGTTGTCTCCCATAAGCGCTTTTCTTTAACGCCTTTCAGCTAGGCACAGAAAGTGTAACTTAAGTATTTCCAAGAGATGAAGCATCAACATCATAATTTGTACGAATGATAGAATCAAAATGTAGCTTCATTATTTTTCTAGGGAAGTGTTCCATACCTTTCTTGAGTGGGAATTGGTATCTAATATTTCCTTCTTTCATATCAATAATAGCACCCACAGTTCTAAGAAAAGGTCTTCCCAACACAATAGGACAAGATGGGTTGCATTTGATATCCAAGACAGTAAAATCAACGGGGACGAGGTTATTGTTAACCATGATAAGAACATTATTAACTCTCCCCCAAAGGTTTCTTCATAGCATTATCAACAAGAAAAACATCCAAATAGCAATGTTCCAAAGGTGGAAAATCAAACATATCATAGAGCTTTTTAGGCATAACAGAGATACTTGCACCAAGGTCACATAAAGCATTGCAATAAAATTCATCCACTTTTATTTTAATGATGGGCTCCCAACCATCTTCTAACTTCCTACGGATAGAAGCTTCAAGTTTTAATTTCTCTTCCCTAGATTTAATGAGAGCATTTGTAATATGAGTAGTAAATACCATGTTTATGGTACTAGCATTAGGACTCGTAGCTAACTTTTGCAAGAACTTAATAACTTCAGAGATATTACAATTATCAAAATCAAAATCATTATTATCAAAGCAAACCGAACCATTATCTCCTATGTTCTTAAAAATTTCAGCACTTTTATCAAGAACAGTTTCAGCAGTTTTAGGCAATTTTAATTTTTTGGAAGAAGTAGAGGAAACATTGCCAACACCAATTATGTTACCATTAATAGTAGGAGGTTTACTAGCATGTGAAGTAACATTATTTTCAGTAGTAGTAATAGTATAAACTCTAGCCATATTATCCTTTTTAGCTAGTTCTGCTTCTCTTTCCCATCTAGCACGTAATTCAGCCATCATCCTAACATTATCATCAATTCAAACTTGGATGGCATTAATTTTAGCAAAGTTCTTATTCTCTTTAGCATCATTAGGCATAACTTTTAATTTCAAGAGATCAACATCAAGAGCAAGACTATCAACTTTAGAAGCAAGAGTATCAATTTTACCAAGCTTTTCCTCAACAGTTTTATTAAAAGCAGTTTGTGTAGTGATAAAATCTTTAAGCATGGTTTCAAGTTCAGAGGAGGTATTCCTATTATTGCTATAAGAATTACCATAAGAATTATCATAGCTATTGCCATTATTAGGGGGATAGGGCTTGTAGTTGTTGTTACCATAATTGTTCCTATAGGCATTATTGTTAAAATTATTGTTTTTAATGAGGTTCACATCAACATGCTCTTCTTGTGCAACCAAAGAAACTAAGGGAACATTATTTGGATCAATATGAGATTTACCATTCACAAGCATAGCCATAATAACATCAATCTTTTCACTCAAAGAAGAGGTTTCTTCAACAGAATTTACCTTCTTACCTTGAGGAGCTCTTTCAGTATGCCACTCAGAATAATTAACCATCATATCATCTAGAAGTTTTCTTACAGCCCCCAAAGTGATGGACATAAATGTACCTCCAGCAGCCGAATCAAGAAGGTTTCTTGAGGAAAAATTCAGTCCTGCATAAAAGGTTTGGATGATCATCCAAGCAGTCAGTCCATGGGTAGGGCAATTTTTAACCAAAGATTTCATTCTTTCCCAAGCTTGAGCAACATGTTCATTATCATATTGTTTAAAGTTCATAATGCTACTTCTTAAGGAAATGATCTTAGCAGGAGGATAGTATTTTCCAATAAAAGCATCTTTGCATTTAATCCATGAATCAATACTTTTCCTAGGCAATGAAAGCAACCATTCTTTAGCCTTTCCTCTCAAAGAGAAAGAAAATAATTTCAGTTTTATAATATCACCATCTATATCCTTATACTTTTGCATTTGACAAAGTTCAACAAAATTATTAAGATGGGCAGCAGCATCATCAGTACTAACACCAGAAAATTGCTCTCTCATAACAAGGTGTAACAAAGCAGGTTTGATTTCAAAGAATTATGCTTTAGAAGCAGGTGGAGCAATAGGAGTGCATATGAAATCATTATTATTTGTGCTAGTGAAGTCACACAACTTAGTATTCTCAGCAGTACTCATTTTAGCAAATAAAAAACAAAACCGAAATAAATAATTTAATGCAAGTAACTAATTTTTTATATTTTTTATATTAAGCAAACAAGACAGTAATAAAAATAAACTAAGCAAGACAATAACAAAATAAAAACATTGGGTGTGAGAGACTCCCCTCGCAGAAGAGCTTAGTTTCCCCAGCAACGGCGCCAGAAAAGTTCTTGATGCTCTACAGGCACGTTGGGGAACCCCAAGAGGAAGGTGTGATGATGTAGTAGCAGTAAGCTTTCCCTCAGTTGTGAAACCAAGGTTATCGAACCAGTAGGAAACAAGAATTCTTCCGAAGGTGTCAACTGCGCCAGAAATTCTTGCTAAGCGCTGAGTTGGCGTGGAACCTGCACACAACACAACCAAGATACTTTGCCCCAATTTAACAGTGAGGTTGTCAATCTCACTGGCTTGCTGTAACAAAGGATTAAATGTATGTGTGGAAAATGATGTTTGTTTGCAGAGAATGAAAGTAACAGGATTGCAGTAGGTTGTATTATCAGTTTAAAGAAAAGGACCGGGGTCCACAGTTCACTAGTGGTGTCTCTCCATAAATAATAATAGCATACATGAGGGTAAACTAATTACAGCTGGGCAATTGACTGAATAAAGAACTGCATAATGATTCATGTACAAGTCATGGTGTCTACTGTGAGATTCATTTGGGCATTACAACATGATACATAGACCGTTATCCAACTGCATCTATGACTAATAATCCACCTTCAGGATAGCATCCGCAACACCTTTCAGTATTAAGTTGCAAGCAACAGATTATTGCATTAAGTAAAGTGTGTAATGTAAGTAGCACAATTATCCTTAGACAAGGAACTACCGTTTTATCCCTAGTAGCAATAGTACATTCACAACCTTAGAGGTTGTTGTCACTCCCCCAGATTAAATGAAGACATGAACCCACTATAGAGCATAAATACCCCCTCTTGGAGTCACAAGCATTTACTTGGCCAGAGCATCTACTAGTAACGGAGAGCATGCAAGATCATAAATAATGCACTCACATAATATATAATGAAGCAAATGACATAGTACTCAATTATTCATCGGATCCCAGCAAACACAACATGTAGCATTACATAAAGATGATCTTGATAATGATAGGCAGCTCACAACATCTAAACATGATGGCACAATAAGAGAAGACAACCATCTAGCTACTGCTATGGACCCGTAGTCCAAGGATGAACTACTCATGCATCAGTCCGGAGGCGGGCATGGTGATGTAGAGCCCTCCGGTGATGATTCCCCTCTCTGGCAGGGTGCCGGGAAGAACTTCTGAACCCTCCCAAACTAGGGTTGACGGCGGCGGCGGCTCTGGAACGTATCGTGGAAAAGTGTTCGGGTCCTTAGGGTTTTCCCGTCGGAGGGTCTTTATAGGCGAAAGGGCGAAGGAGGTGGGGCCCCGAGGGGCCCACACCACGTGGTGGCGCGGCTAGAGGAGGAGTCGCGCCTCCACCAGGTGAGGCCGCCTCGTGGCCCTCCTCCGTATCCTCTTCGGTGTTCTGGATGCTTCCGGGGAAAATAGGGATATTGGCTTTTGTTTCGTGCAATTCCGAGAATATTTCCTTAACAGCTTATCTGAAACCAAAAACAGCAGAAAACAGGGAACTGGCACTGTGGCATCTTGTTAATAGGTTAGTCCCAGAAAATGCATAAAAACCATATAAAGTGTATATAATACATGTAGCAATGGGTACAATATAAGAATGGAACATAAGAAATTATAGATACGTTTGAGACGTATCAAGCATCCCCAAGCTTAGTTCTACTCGTCCCGAGTAGGTAAAACGATAACAAGAATAATTTCTGAAGTTACATGCTTTCACACAATCTTGATCATATAATAACGTAAAGCTCATGTTATGAATGAAGTGACTCAAGGCAATGGTCTATAGTTTGCTAACAAATAGACAAGGAGTAAACAACTACATAATATAAGTAAAAAGTTTCGTGGATAGTACTTTCAAACAAGCATGAAAAAGATTTGCATAAGAGTTAACTCATAAAGCAATAGTTTCTAAGTAAACGAGCATTGAAGCAACACAAAGGAAGATATAAGTTTCAGCATTGGCTTTCAACTTTTGAACATGTATATCATATAGATAGTTGTCAACACAAAGAAATATAACAAGTGCAATAAGTAAGCATATAAGAATTGTTGCACACAGTTGACACAAGTGTTTGCTTCGGGGATAGAAAGAAGTAGGTAAAATGACTCAACATAAAGTAAAAGATAGGCCCTTCGCAGAGGGAAGCAGGGATACAAACATGTGCTAGAGCTCTTTAGTTTTTTTATAGGTTTTTGAAATCATATAGAGAGCATAAAAAGTAAGTTTTTGAGTGGTGTTTGTCGTTGTCAACGAATGGTAATGGGCACTCTACCCCCCTTGTCAACCAGACTTCCAAGAGCGGCTCCCATTGAAGGACGTTATTTCTACCAGCAAGGCAGATCATCCCTCTTATCTCTTTTGTTTAGATATGTAGTTAAAAACTAGTATTATTGCTTGGCTGATTAGATCAGGCCAAAAATGTGAAGAGAATGCAGCGATTAAAGTTGTAATTAATTGGGACTGGGCAACCCATTTGCCAGCTCTTTTTGCAAAGTTAATGGATAAGCGGTGTATATGCCACTAGTCCGGTTGGTCAAAGTCTGTCTAAAAGCAAATGCCATGGTTGATATCCGTAACACCACATACTTCCTCATGAGCTAATAAACATTGACACAAATAAGGGATAATAAGTTTTGAATAAAAGGTAGCACACGAAGTATTCGCTTGGAATCGCAGGAAATACCATGTAGTAGGTAGGTATGGTGGACTCAAATGGCATGGGTTTTGGCTCAAGGTTTTGGATGCACGAGAAGCATTCCCTCTCAGTACAAGGCTTTGGCTAGCAATGTTATTTGAAGCAAACACAAGTATAAACCATGACAACAAGAAGTATATAAAAACGTATTGCAAGTATTATAAAGCTCTACATTGTCTTCCTTGTTGTTCAAACACCTTTACTAGAAAATATCTAGACCTTAGAGATACCAAACATGCAAACCAAATTTCAACAAGCTTTACGGTTGTTCTTCACTAATAGGTTTTAACTACATGATGTAAAAGCTTAAACATGATGTACTTGAGAGCTCAAAACAATTGCCAAGCACCACAACATACAAGATAACAATCTATAAGAGCATGTATATCTTTTCATTATATCATCAACCACATTTAGCATTTTCTGTTTCCAACGAAACACCAATCAACTTATTTAAACATAAACTCTCCAACTATTTATCAATGAAACAAGAGAGTATAACATAAGAGAACTAACAGCTCTAAACAAGAGATGCATGAAAAACAAGAGCTGAAAGTATTGAAGTAACATAGAAGAATACTCAACAAATATAAGTGAAGAATACGAGTATTCATAAGAAAAAGCGAAGCGTGTATCTCTACCACAAATGAATGCTAGGATCCATTTTATTCAGAGAATGAAAATAACAAAAAGAAAAACAAACAGACGCTTCAAGTAAAGCACATAAGATGTGACGGAACTAAAATATAGTTTCACTAGAGATGACCTGATAGTTTGTTGATGAAGAAGGGGATGCCTTGGGCATCCACAAGCTTAGACGCTTGAGTCTTCTTGAAATATGCTTGGGTGACACACGGGGGAATCCCCAAGCTTACGCTCTTTCATCTTCTTGATCACATCATATCATCCTTCTCTCTTGATCCTAGAAAACTTCCTCCACACCAAACTCAAAGTAGACTTCATTAGAGGGTTAGTGCATAATCAAAAATTCTCATATTCCGCATGGACAAAACCATTACACATGCTACTAGGCATTAGCTACAGCCACTGTTATTTTATGGAACAAAAAGATCCATTTGAAAACAGCAAAAGGAGCAGTGCAAAATAAATGGCAGAATCTGTCAAAATTAGAACAGTCCGTAAAGATGAATTTTTTCGAGTCACTTAACTTGCTCAAATCAGAAAACTCAAACTAATGAAAATTGCGTACATATCTAAGGATCACGCTCAGGAAATATCAGATTTTTTCAATTTTTCTGCAGAGAGTTATGAATTAAACAGTGGACAGCAGAAAATTGTTCCTGCGCAGGAATCCAAATCTAGCATCAACTTTCTACTAGAGGCTTAACTTGACACAACAATGCGATAAAATAAAGATACAAAGGAATTGTTACAGAGGTAGACATGTTCCTTGACACAACAAAATAAAATAACAGGAATAAAAAGTGTGTTGTCTCCCATAAGCGCTTTTCTTTAACGCCTTTCAGGTAGGCACAGAAAGTGTAACTTAAGTATTTCCAAGAGATGAAGTATCAACATCATAATTTGTACGAATGATACAATCAAAAGGGAGCTTCATTCTTTTTCTAGGGAAGTGTTCCATACCTTTCTTGAGTGGGAATTGGTATCTAATATTTCCTTCTTTCATATCAATAATAGCACCCACAGTTCTAAGAAAAGGTCTTCCCAACACAATAGGACAAGATGGGTTGCATTCGATATCAAAGACAATAAAATCAACGGGTACGAGGTTATTGTTAACCATGATAAGAACATCATTTACTCTCCCCAAAGGTTTCTTCATAGCATTATCAACAAGAAAAACATCCAAATAGCAATGTTCCAAAGGTGGCAAATCAAACATATCATAGAGCTTTTTAGGCATAACAGAGACACTTGCACCAAGGTCACATAAAGCATTGCAATCAAATTCATCCACTTTTATTTTAATGATGGGCTCCCAACCATCTTCTAACTTCCTAGGGATAGAAGCTTCAAGTTTTAATTTCTCTTCCCTAGCTTTAATGAGAGCATTTGTAATATGAGTAGTAAATGCCATGATTATGGTACTAGCATTAGGACTTGTAGCTAAATTTTGCAAGAACTTAATAACTTCAGAGATATTATAATTATGAAAATCAAAATCATTATTATCAAAGCAAACCGAACCATTATCTCCTATGTTCTTAAAAATTTCAGCACTTTTATCAAGAACAGTTTCAGTAGTTTTAGGCAATTTTAATTTTTTGGAAGAAGTAGAGGAAACATTGCCAACACCAATTATGTTACCATTAATAGTAGGAGGTTTACTAGCATGTGAAGTAACATTATTTTCAGGAGTAGTAATAGTATAAACTCTAGCCATGTTATCCTTTTTAGCTAGTTCTTCTTCTCTTTCCCATCTAGCAGGTAATTCAGCCATCATCCTAACATTATCATCAATTCAAACTTGGATGGCATTAATTTTAGCAAAGGTCTTATTCTCTTTAGCATCATTAGGCATAACTTTTAATTTCAAGAGATCAACATCAAGAGCAAGACTATCAAATTTAGAAGCAAAAGTATCAATTTTACGTACCTTTTCGTCAACAGTTTTATTAAAAGCAGTTTGTGTAGTGATAAAATCCTTAAGCATGGTTTCAAGTTGAGAGGAGGTATTCCTATTATTGCTATAAGAATTACCATAAGAATTACCATAGCTATTTCCATTATTAGGGGGATAGGGCTTGTCGTTGTTGTTACCATAATTGTTCCTATAGGCATTATTGTTAAAATTATTGTTTTTAAGGAAGTTCACATCAACATGCTCTTCTTGTGCAACCAAAGAAGCTAAGGGAACATTATTTGGATCAATATGAGATTTGCCATTCACAAGCATAGCCATAATAAAATCAATCTTTTCACTCAAAGAAGAGGTTTCTTCAACAGAATTTACCTTCTTACCTTGAGGAGCTCTTTCAGTATGCCACTCAGAATAATTAACCATCATATCATCTAGAAGTTTTGTTGCAGCCCCCAAAGTGATGGACATAAATGTACCTCCAGCAGCCGAATCAAGAAGGTTTCTTGAGGAAAAATTCAGTCCTGCATAAAAGGTTTGGATGATCATCCAAGCAGTCAGTCCATGGGTAGGGCAATTTTTAACCAAAGATTTCATTCTTTCCCAAGCTTGAGCAACATGTTCATTATCAAATTGTTTAAAGTTCATAATGCTACTTCTTATGGAAATGATCTTAGCAGGAGGATAGTATTTTCCAATAAAAGCATCTTTGCATTTAATCCATGAATCAATACTATTCCTAGGCAATGAAAGCAACCATTCTTTAGCCTTTCCTCTCAAAGAGAAAGGAAATAATTTCAGTTTTATAATATCACCATCTATATCCTTATACTTTTGCATTTCAAAAAGTTCAACAAAATTATTAAGATGGGCAGCAGCATCATCAGTACTAACACCAGAAAATTGCTCTCTCATAACAAGGTTTAACAAAGCAGGTTTGATTTCAAAGAATTCTGCTTTAGAAGCAGGTGGAGCAATAGGAGTGCATATGAAATCATTATTATTTGTGCTAGTGAAGTCACACAACTTAGTATTCTCAGCAGTACTCGTTTTAGCAAATAAAAAACAAAACCGAAATAAATAATTTAATGCAAGTAACTAATTTTTTTGTATTTTTGATATTAAGCAAACAAGACAGTAATAAAAATAAACTAAGCAAGACAATAACAAAATAAAAACATTGGGAGTGAGAGACTCCCCTCGCAGAAGAGCTTAGTTTCCCTGGCAACGGCGCCAAAAAAGTCCTTGATGCTCTACAGGCACGTTGGGGAACCCCAAGAGGAAGGTGTGATGATGTAGTAGCAGCAAGCTTTCCCTCAGTTGTGAAACCAAGGTTATCGAACCAGTAGGAAACTAGAATTCTTCCGAAGGTGTCAACTGCGCCAGAAATTCTTGCTAGCGCTGAGTTGGCGTGGAACCTGCACACAACACAACCAAAATAGTCTGCCCCAACTTAACAGTGAGGTTGTCAATCTCACTGGCTTGTTGTAACAAAGGATTAAACGTATGTGTGGAAAATGATGTTTGTTTGCAGAGAATGAAAGTAACAGGATTGCAGTAGGTTGTATTATCAGTTTAAAGAAAAGGATCGGGGTCCACAGTTCACTAGTCGTGTCTCTCCATAAATAATAATAGCATACATGAGGGTAAACAAATTACAGCTGGGCAATTGACAGAATAAAGAACTGCATAATGATGCATGTACAAGTCATGGTGTCTAGTGTGAGATTCATTTGGGCATTACAACATGATACATAGACCGTTATCCAACTGCATCTATGACTAATAATCCACCTTCAGGATAGCATCCGCAACACCTTTCAGTATTAAGTTGCAAGCAACAGATTATTGCATTAAGTAAAGTGTGTAATGTAAGTAGCACAATTATCCTTAGACAAAGAACTATTGTTTTATCCCTAGTAGCAACAGTACATTCACAATCTTAGAGGTTGTTGTCACTCCCCCAGATTAAATGAAGACATGAACCCACTATCGAGCATAAATACCCCCTCTTGGAGTCACAAGCATCTACTTAGCCAGAGCATCTACTAGTAATGGAGAGCATGCAAGATCATAAATAACGCACTCACATAATATATAATGAAGCAAATGACATAGTACTCAATTATTCATCGGATCCCAGCAAACACAACATGTAGCATTACATAAAGATGATCTTGGTCATGATAGGCAGCTCACAAGATCTAAACATGATGCAACAATAGGAGAAGACAACCATCTAGCTACTGCTATGCACCCGTAGTCCAAGGATGAACTACTCACGCATCAGTCCGGAGGCGGGCATGGTGATGTAGAGCCCTCCGGTGATGATTCCCCTCTCCGACAGGGTGCCGGGAAGAGCTTCTGAACCCTCCCGAACTAGGGTTGACGGTGGCGGCGGCTCTGGAACGTATCATGGAAAAGTGTTCGGGTACTTAGGGTTTTCCCGTCGGGGGTCTTTATAGGCGAAAGGGCGAAGGAGGTGGGGCCCCGAGGGGCCCACACCACGTGGTGGCGCGGCCAGAGGAGGAGCCGCGCCTCCACCAGGTGAGGCCGCCTCGTGGCCCTCCTTTGTATCCTCTTCGGTGTTCTAGATGCTTCCAGGGAAAATAGGGATATTGGCTTTTGTTTCGTGCAATTCCGAGAATATTTCCTTAACAGTTTTTCTGAAACCAAAAACAGCAGAAAATAGGGAACTGGCACTGTGGCATCTTGTTAATAGGTTAGTCCCAGAAAATGCATAAAAACCATATAAAGTGTATATAAAACATGTAGCAATGGGTATAATATAAGCATGGAACATAAGAAATTATAGATAGGTTTAAGACGTATCAGTCTTCAGTCTCTGCGTCGATCATTGCATCTCCTGGATCGGGCGAGGTGGTCGCTGGCTGGGCTGGCTGGACGAAGATGGACTCTGAGTCTGGCGATGGTTTGATGGACGGCTTGTGTAGGTGCTCGAGGGAGATGCCGGGTGGTATTTCCTGCCGAGTGGACCCTATCTGGGCCAGGGTTTGGGAAGCTTCATTGTGGGTTCGCGGAATGTGGTGGAATTCACAGCCCTCAAGTGTTCCACATATCCGCTGGACGAAGCAGCGGTAGGCGGCCATGTTAGCATCCTTCGCGTCCCAGCTTCCTGAGACTTGTTATACCACCAGGTCTAAATCTCTGTAGCAGAGTATCCGGCGGATGTTTATTTCCTTGGCTAGCTTTAACCCGTGGACGAGTGTCTCGTACTCGGCCACATTGTTGGAGGCGGTGAGGTGGATTTGGAGCACGTACTCCAGCTTGTCCCCTTTTGGCGAAGTGAGGACGATGCCGGCTCCTAGACCGCCTAGCATCTTGGAGCCGTCGAAATGCATCACCCAGTGGGAGTTATCCAGCTTGGGTGGCAAGTACTGAGTTTTCGCCCAGTCGACGAAGAAGTCTGCCAAAAATTGTGACTTGATGGCGGTTCTGGGCTCGTAGAGGACGTGGTGGGCGGCGAGTGTGACGGCCCACTTGGCTACCTGGCCGGTGGCGTCCTTGTTGCCGATGATGTCTCCCAAAGGGGCGGTGCTCATCACCGTGATGGGGTGTTCTTGGAAGTAGTGCTTGAGCTTCTTGGCGGCCAGATGTACACCATATGCCATCTTCGAGTACTGCGGGTAGTTCTGCTTCGGGAGTGAGAGAACCTCGCTTAGGTAGTAGACGGGCCTTTGTACCGGCTGAGGTTTGCCGTCTTCACTCCTTTCCACCACCAGCACGATGCTGACGACTCGGTTGGTGGCGACGATGTACATGAGCATGGGCTCCTTGGGCGTAGGCGGCGCCAGGAACGGCCGAGTGGACAGAGCTCGCTTGAGTTCGTAGAAGGCGGCATTTGCTTCGTTTGTCCAGGTGAACTTGTTTGTCTTGCGCATGAGGGTGTAGAGTGGCAGCGCTTTCTCCCCTAGCCGGCTGACGAACTGGCTGAGGGAGGCCAAGCAGCCAGCTAACTTTTGCACGTCCTTCAGTTTTTGGGCGGCTCCATGCGTTCGATGGCGGCTATCTTGTCCAGGTTGGCCTCGATTCCTCGTGCCGAGACGAGAAAACCGAGCAGCTGGCCAGCCGGCACGCCGAAGACACATTTCTCCGGGTTGAGCTTCATTTTGAAATGCCGCAAGTTAGCGAACGTTTCCTCGAGGTCACCTAACAGGGTTCCCCGCTCCTTTGTCTTCGCGATGATGTTGTCCACGTAGGCGTGAACATTCCGGCCGATCTGCTCGTGCGGACATTTCTGCATGCATCGCTGGTAGGTGGCTCCAGCGTTCTTCAGCCCGAAGGGCATGGTGACGTAGCAGAAAGCCCCATATGGCATGATGAAGGATGTCTTGAGGTGGCCCTTCGGGTTTAACTTGATCTGGTGATAGCTGGAGTAGGCATCCAGAAAAGAGAGCAGTTCGCAGCCGGCGGTGGAATCAATGACTTGATCTATCCGTGGCAGGGCGAAGGGATCCTTGGGGCATGCCTTGTTTAGCCTCATGTAGTCGATACACATACGCCAAGTTCCATTTTTCTTCAACACCATGACGGGATTGGCCAGCCATTCCGAGTGGAATACCTCCATGATGAATCCGGCTGCCAGCAGCCGGGCAATCTCTTCTCCGATTGCTTTTCTTCTCACCTCCGCGAAGCGGCGGAGGCCTTGACGAACGGGCTTTGTACCCGGCTTGACGTGTAGTGAGTGCTCGGCGAACTCCCTCGGAACGCCCGGCATGTCTTTTGGAGACCACGCGAAGATATCCCGATTCTCGCGGAGGAAGTCGACGAGCTCGCTTTCCTATTTGCTGCTGAGGCCGGCTCCGACGACGACGCACTTGTCGGTGTTAGCCGGGTCCAGCGGGATGTGTTTGGTGTCTTCAGCCGGCTGGAAGGATCCTTCCCCAGCTGGCTTCTTGGCTTCGGGTGCCTCAGCCGGCTCGTCCGATACCTTTCGCTTGATGGTGTCGAATTCTTGCGAGATGATGAGTGCGGCAGCCATCTTTGTGCCTTTGGATGAGTAGGCTAGGGACCTTTTGTAGTCGCCGGTTATGGTGATTACACCTCTCTTGTTGGGTATCTTCATCTTGAGGTACGCGTAGTGCGACACAGCCATGAACTTGTTGAGAGCAGGCCGTCCCAAGATGGCGTGGTAGGCGCTGCTGTGGTCCACCACCTCAAACCAGAGCGGTTCACGGCGGAAGTTGCTCCGGGTGCTGAAGATGATGTCGACCTTGATTTGGCCCATGGCCGAGCAGGATTTCCTGGGCACGATGCCGTGGAAGATAGTCGGACTCGGCTCCAGCATGTACTCGTATATTCCGAGTTTCTCCGCGGCGTCGCGGTAGAGGATGTTGATGTTGCTGCCTCCGTCTATGAGCACCCGGCTGAAGGTGCATGCTTCTTGGCTGGAGATGATCGTTGGGTCTAGCACGCGGGCGTAGTTGCCTGGGTTCGGCATCACCCCCGGATGATCTTCTCGGTCCCAGGTGATTGGCTTGTCCGACCAATGCATGTATTGGGGGGTGAGGGGAACCTCGGCATTCACCTCCTGGTAGCGCGCGCTGGGCACGCTTGTCATTGCGCTCGCTGGCGTAGATCATGAAGGCAGCCGCCTGCTTGGGGAAGCCGTCGTCGCCTGCCCTGGCCGGGGAGCGTTGGCGCTCGTCCTGGTCGTCGTGGTTGCGGTTCTGGTTCCCAGCTTTGTGGTTATCCGGATTCCGGTTGGGGCGTGGCGGTAATCCTTCGCCCCGACTGAGGCGCTGCGTCCAGCTGCAGGCGAGTGTGGTATGGTTCGCCGGCTTGCCCTGCACGCTGTGATATTTGCAAGGCTGCTCGAGCATGGATTCGAGTGTGTACTTCGTCTTCTGCCAAGGACGGTTGTCCTTTGCCCGGCCATCTCCAACCGGCGCGACTCGGCCGGCTTCTGCCAGGGCCACAAAGGGTGACTCACGCCGGTTGTCAAGGTAGCGATCCTTCCTCTTGTCGTCGTCTCTCCGGCTGTTGGAGTAGCGACCGGAAGAAACTCCGTCGTCGCACAGTCGAGGCAGATCCTTCTTCTTGGGGTCATCAGGAATCATCCTTCCAGCGTCGTCCACCCGGACGCTCTTGGTCATGGCGGAGTCGGCCGTGGCATACTTGTCTGCCTTGGCCATCATATCGGCCAAGGTTTTGGGTTCGGAGCGCATGAGATTGTGCTTGAGCAGGGGACCCGGCATGCATCCGTCTGAGAAAAACTGGATGGCCTATACGTCCTGTACCCCTTCGCAGGTGAGGCAGAGCTCGGACCACCGAGTGAGGTAGTAGTGGTCGGACTCGTTCTCGCCCTGTATGTAGAGGGCTGGGTGGCGCGGGCGGCCCGGCCGCTGGTAGGTGCTGGAGAAGTTGGCGATGAAGACGGTGCTGAAGTCCAGCCACGAGTTGATGCTGTCGGCTGGCAAGTTGTTCAACCAGGCCCTGGCTGGGCCGGTTAGCATGAGGGGGACGTAGCGGACGGCGACACGCATGTTGCCGCCTGAAATGCGTACCGCAGTGGCATAGTCGGATAGCCAGTCTTCCGGCTTGGTGGAGCCGGCATACTTAGTTGTGTCCCGCAGTAGCTGAAATTTGTTAGGGAAGGGCTCGCGTCGAATGCGCGCCCCAAAGCATTTGGTGGAGCCGGCATACTTAGTTGTGTCCCGCAGTTCGTCCTCGATGGCCTTGGAGGAGAGCAGCTTGTTGATGCGGTCCCGTGCGTCGGCGCTGGTAGGTGGTCCGAGAGGTCCTAGCCGGTCATGGGCCGAAGCACGACTTGGGGCCGCCTTGGTCGCCTTGGGGTGATTTGTTCGGCTACCCTCAGTCGGCTTCTTGCCGGTGTCCTCGGCCGGCTTCCTGGTTTTGCCAGAGTTGACACTTTTTTCGCGATAAGTTTTCTTACTGCCGGAGGAGCCTCCCTTGGATTTGCTGTACCGGCTAGGATTAGGCGCGACGTCATTCATCTGGTTGGCGATGACCAGGAGCTCCCGGACGCGCTTCGCCTGCGCGACCAGCTCCTCGCCTTGGAGACCCGAGAGTTCTGCAGCAGCGACCTCCGCCGCGCGCATGTTCAGGGCAGGAGTGCTATAGACGGGAACGACGAGTTCCGGCTGAGTCTCGTTCATCCGATCGCAGAGGTCTCGGCCTTTGCGACGGATTTCCTCCAGCCGGGTCCGGCGATCGCCGGCTGGGGTGAAGCCTTGCGTGGAATTGAATTCGCGTAGGCTGGCGGTTGTCCGGCGGTGGACGGTGTTGACCTCCTCGGCCCCGCTCATTAGGCGTAGGCGGGCCTTTTCGAGCTGGGCGAGATGCATAGCCGGATCGGAAGTGAGGTCAAGGGGAGTGCGCAACTCATCTAGCACTGGGTCGAGGGGACCAAAGGTGCTGCGAGATGAGCCGGCCTTCTGGTGCGGGCCGTAAGTGAGGCCGTCTGTGTTGTCGGCGGTGGTGAAGACCTCCTCGAAGACATAGGATTCTCCGTCCGACTCTGCCTCGGATGAGGAAGAATCGGTGAAGTCGAGCACCTTTTCAGGGTACTTGCTGGGCAGGACGGTGACGTAGACGCGGTGGTCGCCGAAGTGAATGATGGAGCCTCCTTCAGGGGGAGGCGAGCCTGCGAAGCAGCCAGTGTTGTCGGTGACGCAGTCGAATGCGCCGAGCTTCAGGACAAGGTCTGACGCGATGCTCTGGCCGGAAGCGGTGAAGGGCCCCGAGCGAAAGGTGACTCCGGTCGCCGCTGTCGGCCCCACGGTGGGCGCCAACTGTCGTTGTATTTTGAACGGGGCTGCCATCTCGGAGGGACTTAGCGGGTGAGGCCTACAGGTTGCGAGCGACGGTATCCGCTGACGGGATTGGGTACGAGCAAGGGGACACCAAAACATACCCAGGTTCGGAGCCCTCGTGGTGAGGTAACACTCCTACTCCTGCACGGACTCGTATATATGAGTATAGGAGCTACAAGTTGCTCCTTGAGCTGTTCTTGAGGTGGATATTGGAGTGGATGTAAGATCTCGCGTGTGGTTAAGTTCTTTCTCTCCTCGTTTTTCTGTTCCTCTCTCCGGTGCTCTCAGCCTGCGTTATATAGAGTTCGGCAGGCTGTCTTTACAGGTGGGCCGGCTGCCCTGCGGATTCCTTGGATGGCAAGTTGGCCGGCTGCCTTGGCTGCCAAGTTGGGAGACATCCTGGCAGCGCCGAGCTAGGCGGCCGGCTTCTGGGGGGACATTGTAGCTATGCTGTAGCTAGTTAGCAGACTAATTGTCCGGTATGCCTGCTAACCCGCCGTAAATGTCCCATCGATGGACGGCGCCAGCCGGTCTCTCCTGTCTTGTCGCCGTCACAGTGTCTTGTCGATGCACTAGCCTGGCCCATAGACCCAGCGTAGGCTTTGACTAGCTGGCTTAGGCCCGTGAGGGCTAATTAGAGCCGGGTGGCCGGCTGCGGATAATCTGCCAGTCCTCAGCTGACTATTGGCCCTCTGGGAGAAGGCCAGGTCTTTTATCTTCGGTTTGGTCCCTTGTTTGTCTTCGGTGGGCCGGCTGCGGGAGCAGCCGGTCGCGCGGCTCGAGTCGGTTGGAGTATGCCTGGTGGCAATTTGCGTCTTGATTGGATGAATCTTTGGGTACTCGGGTATTATATCCCCGACACTCGGTGGTATCTATCTTTGCCATGATGTCTTCGGACCTGTCAGTCAAGACGTTGGTGGCAATTGAGAAGAACATTCGCGGTATCTTGTGGGCAGGACGCAAAGACGTCTGGGGAGGTCACTGTCTGGTGGCGTGGGAGAGGGTATGTATGCCCAAGCATCTGGAGGGCCTTGGCATCCCAAACCTGAGGCTCAAGAGCCACGCGCTCCGAGCAGGGTGGATTTGTCTTAGCAGGATGGATGGCTCAAAGCCGTGGAAGAAATTTAACATTCAAGTTCCTCGGGTGGTCCGGTAGCTGTTTGAGGCACCGACTACATCTGTTGTGGGAGATGGAACCTCCACCTTCTCCTGGACCAATAGGTGGCTGCTAGGTGGACGCGTCAATAACCTGGCACACAACGTTCTCCTCGAGGTGGCCAAAGGGGTCAGAGACTCTTGATTGGTTAGCGAGGGGGCTCGCTGGTAGATGGCTGGATCACCGAACCTCGATGCACCAGAGTTACACGAGTTGTTGTCCCTGGCTGATGACAGCGTGGCGGCCTTCACCCTCTCAGAGGGTGTCGCGAGTTCAAGTGGAACTGGGAGGCCCACCATAGGTACTTAGCCCAGTCGGCCTACAAAGCGTTTTTTGCGGGCAAGATCGGGATGGTCGGGGCGCAGCAGATTTGGCGCTCTTGGGCATCAAACAAATGCAAGTTCTTCCTCCCTCGCTTTGAAGAACAATTGTTGGACGACCGACCGCCTTGGACGCAGGGGCCTACCCCGACCGGCCTCTTGCCCGCTCTGTTATCAGCAGGAAGAGGATATCGTCCATTTGTTGCTTGGCTGTGTCGTGGCTTGGGAGGTTTTGTCCTCCTTCCCCAGGATGTGGGGGAGAGACGATTGGACTCCTAACCAGGATGACAGCCTTGTGGACTGGTTCTCCTCGAAGGAACCTAGAGGTCGGTAGGGATCTGTGGACGACGATCGCTTTGATTTGCTGGTGCCTGTGGAGACACAAAAATAATATGGTCTTCAAAGGACACATGCAATCGGTGGAGTCTGCCATCAGGATGATCCGAGACGAGGCGGGATTGTGGAGAGCAGCAAGCTTGTTTAGAGATAGTCTACCTCTAGTGAAAAGGTGGAGGGTTGGAGAGTGATCGCTTATTTTTCTTTTTTGGTGGGTGGCGTTTGTGACGCATGTGCCTAAACGTGTTGTAGTCGATCGCTTGGCATCTCAAGCAGCTCCTTGAAACGTCTGCTTAGCAACGAAAAAAATAGCGCGCTATATCGGCATTTATAGCGCGTTATAGCGTTTCTGAAGAGGCTGCACTATATTTAGCCTAAAATGCTCGCTACGGCGCTAATTGCGCTATATACGCGCTATACCGCGCTAAATAATATAGTGTATAGCGCGCTACAAAAAAACTGGAAAATGCACTGGGTCTGGAGCCCATTGGCCCAAACAAAAGTCCAGCTCCCATCGGCCCAAACAAAATGCCTCTCACACGTAACTCCTCTGCTCAAATCCAGAAAACCTAACCAAATCCTCCTCTGCTCTTCATGAGCGGCGGCGTCGGCGACTTCTGGTAGAGGTAGAGCTGCAGCGGCGGCGGCGGCGGAGGCGGCTGGCGGTAGCTCTTACTCGCCGGCAGATCGAGCTCCTTCTACAGCTCGAGTTTCTCCACATGCGGATGGTGTGCAATCTGGTTGTTCGCCTAGTGAAGAATAAGATGAGGCCAATAATTCTGATTAATGGTGTACACTGCAATCTGGTCGTTCGGTTTTAGAGTTTGTTATTTTATTTATGGATTTGTATCTCGTATTTTATGTTTGTGCCATGGATCTGGTTAAGTGGACTGGTTCTGCAAGTATTACTTATTTGGTTCAGGAGGACATATATTTCTATTGAAGAAATCCTTAATATTCACTTATTCAGACTATATATTGCAAAAAAAAATGTCAAACGCTATTTCAAAAATAGCACGCTATAATATGCTATAGCGTTTGTAGCATTTTGAAAAGGGTCACGCTATATTTTGTAGCGGGCTATTTTTTTCGTTGCTGCTTAGACGTATTCTTAAAAAATAATGGCGTAGCATGTCTGTGGCACGCTGCTGCCGAAAACACGCCAATATTAACACAAATACTGGGCACGCCAGCGTACCATTATATGCGTACCATTATATGCACGCCACTAACGTAATTTTAATGAATAATATCATTACCAAATTGACGACCTAGGACTACAAACACCCTGTAAAAAAACAGAGGGAGTAGTATTATCTGTTACTAGTATAAATGCCCGTGCGTTGCAACGGGAGAAACACAATTTATGGAGGCGCGCAAAGTAAGTTCTCATCGGGATGGCGGCGACACCTTGTTAGATCATGCTGGCCGCGATAAAAAGTTTGAATTTATCTTAGACTTGTTTGGATTTAGATATCGAATGGATAATTGAATTAGGACGAGAAAAGCAAAACGGTGTCGTATTAAATTGTCACCAATAATAAAGTTTTTTTTTAAAATTCACCAATAATAAAGTTGTTGTTAGATGGGCATATTTTTTTCTTGAACAGGGATGTGCATGGGTTTAATTGGCGAAATCTACAGGCCACATGAAATTTGAAATCAAAATACTATGAAATTGTAAATTCTGTGCCATCTCAACTGAATATTTGTATATGAAAATATGCATTGGATATATCAGAATTGTATATATCAATTTAACACGATAATAACAACAATCCATCCACGCTCTTGATAATGACATGGGATTATGATTATTTTCTTATAAAGTTTTGAAGATGCAATTATAATCCAATTTGTCAAAGTTGATTCAGTTAAAGCAAACTCAAACAGTGCAAAGGCAACAAACTCAAGTAACGCTCAAGCTCCATCAGGGAAAAGGAAAGGATGTGTGCAGTAAAAAAGAAGAAAATAAGAAATTCAGACAGACGATTGCAAGGCAAACCCATTACGGGCACGTCATGCACATCTTGCTTCGTTGCTGATATACCGGAATCCTTGCTCTCGAGCGCCAAATCGACGAACTCTGCTGCTCTTCTAGTCCCACGATTCCAAAGCCAGGAAGCAAGACCGGCCCACGGGATCGGTACACATGAAAAATCCTATATCTCAGTGCTCCTGTTGTGCTAGTCCCCAGCACGGCTCGCCGAACCATAGGCGTCGCACGGATGAGACTCTGACGGGTCGACTTTGACAAGTTCAGGGCGTCACTCCGCGAGGGGCTTCTGCAGCTGCCGCGCCAGCAACGACTTGGGGATGCCGTATTCCAGTATTCCTGTGCGAAACTCCCATCTGCAAGATGAGCAGAAGGGCCACCAAGTCGATCCGGCAGCATCGCTTGAATCAAACGAAGTTTTTCCTGAGCGTCGCTGTAGACACAATCTGCCTCAAGTCCGTTTCCGCGGTCGCTAGACACGACAGGGGATCCATAGCCATCGCCTGCTACGATGTAGTGGTTGGGCGGGTTGAGGAGGCCACGCCGGAGCAGGACGCAGGAGGCGGCGATGGAGAAGGGGACGCGAGGAGGTCAGCCACGGCCCGCGCCGGGCGCCCATGCACGAGCGAGGCCGGGCTGCGTGAGGCTAGGGCCCGGATGTGCTAGCGTTTCTCGAACGGAGGCGTCGTTGTCGGCTGCCGTAGATGTAGCTAGGGTAGATAGAGAAAAGGGGTTAGCGAGGAGGCGTCCAGGGATGCAGCTTCAGTGACTTTGAGCACAAAAGTCTAGCTGTGACTTTGCTCTCATCTCAACCATCCAAACAAGATCCAACGGTCAGAAATAGATCTATTTGACAAATTCAAAATTAAAAGTGGTCAGAAAAAATTGAAAAAAATCCAGCAATTCCTATATGTTGCGTTCTACATTCTGTGAAAGTTTTGTCAGATTTGGACAAACGGTTTATGAATAAACCTCGTTTTAAGTTTCCCACCAAATTTTAAACAAAAACTGTATTTTCGAATTTCTAAATCTGACAAAACTTTCACAGAATGTAGAACGCAACATATAGGAATTGCTGGATTTTTTTCAATTTTTTCTGACCACTTTTAATTTTGAATTTGTCAAATAGATCTATTTCTAACCGTTAGATCTTGTTTGGATGGTTGGGATGAGAGCAAAGTCACAGCTAGACTTTTGTGCTCAAAGTCACTGAAGCTGCATCCGGCGTCCAGGTCCTGCCGGAGGACGAGCGAAGCTCCGCGCGAGCCAAGCGATGAAAAACATAAAACAAAAAGTTATTTGACTTATGGGTGGCAGTGGTGGGTAATTTTCATCAAATTCAGGGGCAATTTTAATGACGTACCGCAAGAAAGCTTCCTCACTTTATTATTAGGTATAGATATAGATATACTAAAAGCAATATACGGATGCAGAATAGAGACACCACGTTAATCCACATCATCTTAATTAATTTGGATCGTTAGATCTAAAATATACGGTTAAGATTTAATAAAAGGTTAATAACAAACTTATCAGAACGAGTCTATCTGTTGTCACGTCCAGAAAAAAAAATTATTGCCACGTATTAATTATGCAAATCAGCTGTCCGGTCAGCTTAAAAAAAAATAAACCCATGACGTATAAAAACCAAACACGCACATGCTAGCAGTCCATACGAAGGAAGAAAAAAAGCAGTCCATACGAAGGAAAAAAAGCAAGGCCACGATCGATCGAGTCGGTAACTCAGCTCAATCGTGTCAATGCGTGTCTCTTTTTCTCTACGCATTCATAAAATATTGTACACCCTATTTTTAATGTGTGATAAAAGTTTACTACTCCCTCCGTTCTAAAATAAGTGTATCAACTTTTATAGAAAGTGTATGTATGTAGACATGTATAGACTAGATCTGTCGGTGTTTAGACAAATATGTGTCAATCATTTTCGATAAGAGAATCATTTTCGATAAGAGTGATTACAACATTCATATTTAGATAAATCTATGTAAACTTTTTTCAGACGAAGAGATTATATATAACTATTTGTCCATGATTGGGAAGACTACATCCTATGGACATACTTATAATACACTGTTCTTTGAAAAAAAACACCACTATTGACTCAGTGTCAATAAAAATAGCGACTCATAATCGAGAATATAGTCATTGATAATTATACATATATGATTCAAATGACAATGTTTGATTATAAAACTACAACAAAAAGACAAGACACAAGAACAAAGAACAATTGGTCCGACCACTGCCCAAAAAAAGCAGTCCATACGAAGGAAAAAAAAAAGCAAGGCCACGATCGATCGAGTCGGTAGTACTCAGCTCAATCGTGTCAATGCGTGTCTCTTTTTCTCTACGCACTCATAAAAAATTGTACACCCTGTTTTTAATGTGTGATAAAAGTTTACTACTCCCTCCGTCCTAAAATAAGTGTCTCAACTTTTATAGAAAGTGGATTTATATAGACATGTATAGCCTAGATCTATCGGTGTTTAGACAAATATGTGTCAATCATTTTCGATAAGAGGGATTACAACATTCATATTTAGATAAATCTATGTAAACTTTTTTCGGATGAAGAGATTATATATAACTATTTGTCCATGATTGGGAAGACTACATCATATGGATATACTTATAATACACTGTTCTTTGAAGAAAAAAACACCACTATTGACTCAGTGTCAATAAAAATAGCGAATCATAATCGAGAATATAGTCATTGATAATTATACATATATGACTCAAATGACAATGTTTGATTATAAAACTACAACAAAAAGACAAGACACAAGAACAAAGAACAATTGGTCCCGGCCACTGCCCAACGAGCATTATCCACTTGAAAACACTAGGATTAACAGATCCAAAGTTTCAACTGTTTTCGATCGGTGTGAGTACTACATCCATATTTGGACAAATTTGTGTTAACTATTTCCGGGCGGAGGGAGTATATAGAAATATATGTGTATGATTGAGAAGACTTCATAATAATTAGATAAATACAATATTTAGAAACATTGAGTATGACGTAGGTATGTCCGTACCATATGTGTGCACATACCTATAATACACCGTCCGTTGAAAAAGCTACCACTATTGACTCGCTATCGACAGAAATAACAATGCTTAATCGAGAATGCAATCGTCTACAGTTATACAGATATGGTTAAAAGGGTGATGTTTGAAAAGACAAGTCACGTGACCACCGTCAGATGAGCGTTGATCTATTTGGAAACACCAAGGATTAAACGGATTTAATAAGATTTTATTCTGTATGACACCATCTCAACCCGATGACATGTTCATGAAGAACACAACAACATGACATAACTAAAATATATGTGCATAATTGATAAGAAAGTACTACATCCATATTTAGACAAATTTGTGTTAACTATTTTTCAGACAGAGGGAGTGTATATAAATATACGTGCATGATTGAGAAGACTTAATAATCATAAGATAAATACAATTTTAAGAAACAATGAGTGCGATGTAGATATATTCGTGAGCACACCACGACCATATGTATGGACATACCTATACACCGTCCATTGAAAAAGCTACCATTATAGGCACGTTATCTACAGAAACAACGATACATAATCAAGAATGTAATTGTCTACAGTTATGCAAATATGGCTAAAAGGGTGATGTTAGATTATAAAAAATAGATAAAATGACAAGCTAAGAGAATAATTGGTACTGGACCATTGTCTGATGAGCGTTGATCTATTTGGAACCAACAAGGATTAGACGGATCCAATAGGATTTTATTTTGTATGACACCCATCTTAACCCCATGTTCATGAAGAACACACAACAAGATAACATAGCTAAAATATACTTAGGAGAATGGAGCTTGAAAGAAATTGAAACAATTTCTTTTAACGAAAAAGAACTTTAGAGATGAGATTCGAGGCAAAGAAAATTCTGAAGTTAAACAACAACAAAAATCTACTTTATTAGGCGTCCACATTATTTTAACTATTCATATCCCAAAATTTTGACTTTAATGAAATATGCTATATAAGCATAATATGGTAGAGAAATGGTAAAAAAAATCCAGAAAAAACTAAACATCCGATCATCATTCTAACAGCCTCTTTTTATTTGATTAAATATGATGAAAACAAACATATCCAATCAAAAGTTTTCATGGGCCTACTTCAACCTCACATGTTTTCCTATGGTGTGATTAAATACTTTAATGGCGGTCTCAATGTTTTGCGTGAAACTTTATTTCCTCTCTTATTCTTAAATGTTAAGAGGAGATATCATTGAAATTTGCTAATTAAGTTATAGAAAAAATTATGACTAATGAAGAATCCAAAACACTGTTTTTCATGACAACGTAGTGATGTTTTAGGACACGACCTATGCAAGTGAGGGTCATAGTACAACCACCAGGTTAAAGAGTGAGTTTGACAGGGGGAGAGTTACATCATGTAAATCAAATAAATGGCCAAAAGTATTGGTTATTATGAGGATATGACAGAGATTTATAATAACATGATGGTTAGAGTTTGTGGTACAATTAAAACATTACTTTTGAGACGACTTACAATAATTTGGTGAGTGGCTATGCACCATCCAGTTATCATTTTTAAATAATATAATACGTTACATGAAACTATGAGCCATTTTAGTCCATTAAGTCATTTTTACGTAAGACAAAAAACTTGGCACGAAGAGAGAATACATGGATTTTTAAAGAAAATATTAGAACACCTACTTCCATAAATTTAAAGATCACGCGTGTGATTTTCTCTTCAATAATTTCCAACAATCATTTGATGCTCTTAATTAGATTTCAGTATTTTTAACTATCTGTAACAGCTCAAATTAAACATATTCACTACGTCAAAGATGATGCCCTCGCATTTCCCTGCTAGTTGGACTTAACAGCAATATCGTATAAGAGAAGATCAATGGGATATAAACAGAACATTAATGGGATATAACATCGTCTGCAGGCTGCCATTATTGAAGTTATGAGCTTGAGTAGCAAATTATTGAGTTCAACTAACATATTACTGTTTTTTTAAATTAGGCAAAACTTTAACTAACATATTACAGACTAGCTAGAACTAAGGCAACCTAGAATTTTGTTGTCTCTTTCTGTCAAACCCTCCCAACCTGAGTTCAGCTTCCCATACAGGTTACACGTACACACGAATCATGCTTTACGCTGAACGACCCTGCAGCTACACACGACTCCTAGTCCTGAGTTGGATACAAGCCATTTATGGTCATGCCGCCATCAACCGAGATTGTTTGGCCGGTGATGTAAGACGAACCAGGCATACACAGAAACGCCACCAGCGACGATACTTCTTCCGGTTCTCCCACACGCCTCACTGGAGTTCGACGTGCAATGCTATCAACGAAATCCTCTTTCGCCAAGTCCTGCAGAACAGCACGGGAAAATGCAAAGGATTACAAAAGAACTTCCCTGTGGTTTACAGGTTTCAGTCTACAAAGTTAAGCTAGGAACAAATGATATATTACCCCATCGATGTCTGTTCACTATTTACAATATGATGCAGCGTAAAAGCAGGGGTTAGAATAACACAATTGATTCCGATTTCTTCCCAATGTAGTCAACCGGATGTTCAAGATATTTCTGAAAAAAAGACATAAAATACGACCCTTACTTCTTCCACAAGTGAAGTCTTGATGTACCATGGAGCAACAGAGTTGGTTCTTATGTTGTCTTTCGCCCACTCACATGCTAAGTTCTTGGCTAACTGGTTCATGGCACCTAGCAAGCACCAGTGGCAAAAACCAACGACGATAGATATCATCTTCACTTGGTCGTCCATTAAAAAAAACATATTGAGGAATAAGGCGCAGGAGTTACCTTTTGTCATAGCATAAATGGAACCACTAGATATGGCTACCACTCCAGAGACCGATGATATAAAAACAATGCTGGCAGACCCAGACGCTTTGAGAAGAGGGTGTGCAAGTTGGCACAGATGATATGCAGATTCAAGATTTGTGGCCATTATGAACGAGTAATCTTGTGCTGAGTATTCAGTGGTTTGTTTTCTATGGTTTGTGCCCACATTGTTCACCTGCATAACCAAATGGGGTGAGGGCAAGATATATCTGAAATGATCTACGACAGGCAGGATATGGCACTTGCGAAACCATTGAAAAAGCAATTCGGTTCTACTACTACAACATTTCGTATTAAAATCTAAGAATTATGTTCGATGAACTTTGAAGGGACACGTAAACACGACGGCATGTAACAAATGCTCAAAGTCCGAAATCGACCTAGCAATGTTCCAAGTTCATTATCTAATCATTGAACTCAAACGACCATTAAGCAGTATAAGTGGTTGCGATGAGAACTAGGCGCTGGCCTAGTGGCAAGCGTGTGTGTGCACGCTGTCCACCCGAGTTCGAGTCCCCACGGGACCGAATTAAACGGGGTGTTATCCGAACGTGTGTGTGCACGCTGCTGAAGATGTCTGATCTATCTAACAACGTATAGACCCGCGAGGGGATCATTCCCCGGGGATCAACGTTTTTTTTAGTATAAGTGGTTGCGACAAATCAACAGCAGTTTCCCAGAAGCCAAAATAAAATAACATCGTTTCAGAGACAGTATGCAGTCTCTTTCTCACATGAACTCAGATCCACAGAACACTGCAAACAGTATCTCCAAAGCAAATACTCCCTCCGAACCAGATTAATTGTCCGGAAAACACCTACGCAAGTATTACCGAACTGTGCTGGTAGCGACAGTTTTTCAGATCGGAGGAGTATGTTTTACGGAAAACGAGACAAGACATGCAAGCCTTTGTGATGAAACTCATACAAGGGGGGGATAAGCCTAAACTACAGTACTATATGACAGGGATAGCTCAGCAGTTAATAAGATATCAAAGATAGAGAATGAAGATATATAAAGTGTGGGACTGGGGACAGAACATGGGGAGCGGATTTACGAGGATGTCGAGCTTGCCGGCGAAGCGGTCGGCTACGTCGCGGAGCAGGATCTCCCGCTGGTCGCGCACCGAGACGTCGCAGACGGAGCCGGTGACACGGAATCCCTTGTCCTCCCACTCCTTCAAGCGTTCGCCGAGCTCGGCTTCCTTCCGTGAGCAGGTGTGCACGGCCGCCCCCAGCGCCGCCAGCTCCTCCACCACCGCGCGCCTGTACGTCACCGCAAATTCCCAAGCGCCGCCGAAAACAAGAAAATTACTCACCGAGGCTCTGGCGGCGACAGAAATCGACGCAATATCGGAAAAGAGGGAGGTATTGGGGCCGCGTACCCGATGCCGCGGGTGCCGCCGGTGACGAGCGCCGTCTTGCCGTGGAGTGACCACCTCCCCGCACTGGCGCCGTGGGCTGCGACCGCGGCCATCACCTGTCCTAGCGGCGAAAGCTGGAACCGCACGATCTGTCGCACTCGCTCCCTATGACATTTTTGCGCCCCACATTTTGATGTGGTTGCGCCGTGTGACACGGTCGAACGGATCCAACGGCAGGACTTCGACAGAGCGGTCGATGTTGTTTGTTTTGACGCGTGATGCCAGTGGCGGGCTGGGTGCGTCGGCCGGTTTGGTCCATAGGCCATAGCACGCTCTCCATTTCGGCAGCGGCCAAATTCGGACACCTTGAGTTGGTCAAAACCACTCGCTCGACGGTTTTTATCTTTGCCATGACGTTTTTTGACCTATCACTGAAGACTTTGGTGTCGATTGAGAAGATCATCCGTGGGTTTTTGTGGTCTGGTCGTAAGGACGTATGTGGACGACACTGCCTTGTGGCGTGGGAGAGGGTCTGTATGCCCAAGCACCCCGAACTTAAGACCGATGAATCACACGCTCAGAGCTAGATGGCTTTGGCTGAGTAGGACCGATGCCTCAAAGCCGTGGAGAGGTTCAATATCCAGGTGCCTCGCGTGGTCCGGCGGTTGTTTGAGGCGGCGACCACATTTGTCATTGGGGACGGAACCTCCACCTACTTCTGGACCGACAGTGGCTACCCGGTGGGCGTGTGAGAGACCTTGCACCAAATGTCCTCCTGAGGTGTCGAAATTCGCCAGAGATTCTCGGACCGTCGGTAAAGGGATCGTTGGTGGGTGGATGGTAGACGTTCGACCAGACCTTGACGCGCGAGAGATTGCCGAGTTGTTGTCCCTGGCTGAGAGTGTGGCGGCTTTCACCCTTACTGAGGGTGTAGCCGATGAGTTCAGGTGGAATGGGGAGGCCCACCGCAGCTACTCGGCCTACATGGCATTCTTTGAAGGTAAGATCGGAATGGCCGGAGCTCAGCAGATCTGGTGCTCCCGAGCCCCGAACAAATGCAAATTCTTCCTCTCGCTTGCCTTGAAGAATAGATGTTGGACCGCCGACCGTCTTGGGCGAAGAGGGCTACCCCAGACGCCCGACTGCCCTTTCTGTGATCAGGAGGAGGAAGATATCGATCACCTGCTGCTCGGTTGTGCCCTATCTAGAGGCGTGTGGATCCCCTTCTTAAGGTTGTGGGGTAGGGCTGATTTGATCCCTAGCAATGAAGACCGCCTCGCAGATTGGATCTCCTAAAAGGTGTCTAGAGGTAGAGCCTGTGGAGGCATATGATTGCCCTGGTCTGCTGGAGCATGTGGAGGCATATGAACAATGTGGTCTTCGAAGGGCACAGGCCGTCGGCAGACTCAACCACTAGGATGATAGGCGCCGAGGTGGACCTGTGGCGTGCGGCGGGGTTGTTTAGAGGTAGCATAGGACCCGTGGAGGGGTGGACCGTTGGCGAGTTATCATACTATTTTTCCCTTTAGTGGGTGGCATTTTCGGCGCCTGTGCTTGAACGCGTTGTAAATCAGCCGCTTGGCCTCCCCTGCTTAAAACCATCCTTAAAAAAATCGTGTATTTGTGCGTCGTTGGTACGAGTTGATTGATGATGCATTCTTATTTTAGACAGTAAATTCCCAGGTTGCTACAAGGAGAGAATATCAGGCGGAAATCAACTCTCAGTGAAAACCATACCAAAAAAATATGTTTAAATATTTTAGAATAAATATAAACAAAAGTGTAGTATATTGGAATGGATACATGTAAACTTACAAGATCAAACTAAAACTTGTACCGGAGTTATGAAAATGATAAATTCAACAATGAACTGTAGTTTCGAAGTGAATACTATTCATCGTTGAATTTTTCATATTCATAGCTCCTAACAGTATTGCCTTGCAAATTTGCTGGTGTATAACTCTACTTCCCAACGTAATTTGTTTTAATTAATAATAGTACATATTTCATGCAACCTATCCATGTCATTTTTTTCAGCCCTCAAACACTTAGCATTTTCATACGAATTAAATTTAATGTCTCGATTATTGTGATCAACTGAATTTTTACAATTAAATAATTCATGTGAAGGACACACAACAATGATAGAACATCCCCAGTAACGACATGTTTCCCAGGCGGAGTCTCGTATAACCTTCCCTCTTTACCTTCATTTACATCTTAAAGTGATATGTATATTGTGTACAATTCATTTACATGATAAATTCTTAGAAGAAATCCGCTGCAACGCATGGAGTATTCTTATTATAGACAATAAGTAATAAATGTGAATGCGACGACTGAACAATTGTTTGGCTAAATAAGTAAGTGATGCGGATAGCTCACATGTTGACATGGACTAATATTAACTACACTTACCGGAGTTTCGTTCTATAGGTAAAGATAGACCTAAAGATAGACCACTCAAATCAAGAGAATGCTCCAAATTTCATTCAATTTTAGGACATTTTACAACCAAATTTTTGATGAAACTTAAATGCTAAATCCAAGCAAAAATCTAATCTAGTTCGACGACGGGAGGGGGTTCGACGTGGTGCAGCTAGCCTTGTCGCCTGGCTTGTGCAGGTCCCCTGCTTCACGGGTTAGCCTACTCGATGTTGAAGTGTCGCCTGGTGGTGTGCCTCCTCCATCCGCAGGCAAGCGGCGTACACTGTACGCCTCGGCTCGGGCTTGCAGTGCCATAGCGGCTTGACGTTTGTGAAACACAGTATAACGTAAACGCTCATATACATGCGCATTTACTCATCCCAATAAACGCACGTAGTCACACCCTACCCTTATGAGCACCTCCAAGAGACTGAGCCGGCGGATCAGGTCTTAGATTGACGAAGTTACCACAAGCGCCTCGCTGTCGGAACGTCGCCTCCCACTGAAAAATATTTCAGCTAAACGAGAAACAATAGCGTCAAACCTAAGATTTAAACTCTGGTGGGTTGGGGATAGAACCACCCTCCTAACCATGTTGACACGGACAAGTTCTCGGCTTGACGTTTCTCTTACCTACCTCAGAACGTGTACAGCAGGGTGGCCTGCTCCTCCTGCAGACGTCTTCGTGGTTTGAAAATGGCAATGGCGACGATAGAGGAGATGGGGAGGGCGGTGGCGCTTGTCCATGTGCGGCGAGGATCGTCGTGAGCCAGCTGGTGGCGAGGTGGCAAATCAGTTTAGCGAGGGCGAGACGGGAGCACGCACGGCTGGTCTCGACGGTCAGAACCATCTTGTGTATAACTTGATTGTTCGATATACCGTGTAGGACACAAAAGAATCCTTATTTGGTTTAATTTATTCGGCCAAACATCTCAGAAATGGGTTCAGTTCCCATACATACAACATAGGGGCAGGTTGTAGCTCCTAGTCATGGGTTGGATACAAGCCATTGACGGTTAGACCACCATCAACCGAGATCGTCTGGCCGGTGATGTAAGACGAACAGGGCATACAGAGAAACGCCACCAGCGATGATACCTCCTCAGGTTCTCCCACACGCCTCATTGGAGTTCGCTGCTTGAGGAGTTCCATGAATTCCTCATTTGCCAAATCCTGCAGAACATTGCAAGGAAACGAATTTAGAGAAAATTCTACGGGTTCTTGTTTTGTTCACACATATATACTTTAAGGAACAAAATCTCCTTAATATTCCAGATATTATTCGCTACGTGCTAGCAGGAACATTGGGCATCATAAAAGAATAGGATTACTGGGGTAGGACACCTTATATGTATCAAAATTGATATCAAAATCAAAAAGATGAAAGATGTACAATCCAATTTCTCAATTCAATAGAAGCCCAAAGAGGTGCATATGGTACCCAACTAAGAATAGGATAGATAATAAGATTGATGGGGGATAGAGATTGCTATCTACACAAGAACAACACCTCTTACGTGCTTCTATCTGCACACTAACTATGTTCGAGAACTGAGATCAATGGATCTAACAACCAATTCAACCTTTCTCATCATGTAGATGAGTACCAGAAGCGATGACGAGATACTTTTCGGAGGAAAGTTAAATATGTCAGAACCCTTACTGATTCCACCATTGAAGTCGTGATGTACCATGGAGCAACAGAGTTGGCTCTTATGTGGTCTTTTGCCCACTCGCATGCTAGGTTCTTTGCCAGCTGGTTCATGGCACCTAAAACGCAACGGTAACATGTTAATTGATAAATTACTTGCCAAAAGAGAAGAAAGAAAGATGATGATTGATCGACACTCCCTGGTATCATCATGTTCATCTAAGCTGCCCGTGATAATAGCATCATATTGCGATATAAGTTGGAGGGTTTACCTTTTGTCATTCCATAAATGGAGCCACTAACTTCCGCTATCACTCCAGAGACTGATGATATGAAGACAATGCTGGCCGAACCGGACGCCTTCAGAAGAGGGTGTGCAAGTTGGCACATGTTGTATGCAGATTCAAGGTTAGTGGCCATTATGAAGGAGTACTCATCCGGTGAGTATTCAAGTGTTGGTTTATCAATATTTGTGCCGGCATTGTTAACCTGCATGACAAATTAGGGGAAAATAAATTAGATATCAACTTCAATCAAGCCAGGGAGTGGATGAAGCTGCATTGTTTCCAATTACTATGTCTCTAATTAATCGGGAATGCAATGTTATTCTTCTAATAATCCGCCAGATTTGATGTATACAAGATTGCTCGGCAATAACATCTTCATACCAAGAGCAATACAGAATAAAAAAATCAATGATGTTGTGCAGTAGGAAAGAACCAAACACCTGAAGAAGACCAAAGATTGTCAAGTCTATCACTATCTAATCCTTGATCCTCGTCCTCGTACGGTCGTACTACACATATTAAGTGTTGAAGTCGATTTCATGCCATGCCAAGAGCAAAATATTTGCTAGCACCTGACCAGTCAGTCACAGGCTCACAGCTCACAACATCACAGGCTATCTGCATTCGCCTCTTTTCAAATGGACTCGATGATAACATGATGGTGCACCACCAATCAGACTATATGCAATTGTATCCTCTGAACTCTGATTCACTGCATACTACAAGCAGCGCAGTGAATCAACAACCATCAATCCATGATCCTGTCCCCAAATTAAACACCCACATACCCACATGAACCCAACATGCAAATTTGCTAATAATAAACTCGGACGAGAATACAATGCGTCAGTTAATTAGTAGCAGGTTCTAGTCTTAAGCCTGCTAATCCGCATAAATAGATTGAGAGAAGATGAAGGAACGCGGGTGCGTTACGAGGATGTTGAGCTTGCCGGCGAAACGGTCGGCTACGTCGCGGATCAGGCGCTCGCGCTGCTCCCGCACGGAGATGTCGCAGACGGTGCCGGTGACGCTGAATCCCTTGGCCTCCCACTCCTTCAAGCGCTCGCCGAGCTCGGACTCCTTCCGGGAGCAGGTGTGCACGGCCGCCCCCAGCGCCGCCAGCTCCTCCACCACGGCGTACCTGCGCATCATCGCGCACACGAACACAAAGGTCTCTTCACGTTGACTCCACAGAGAAGCAACTAGCTCAAGCGAGGCGAGGAACCGAGAACGAGACGTACCCGATGCCGCGAGTGCCACCAGTGACGAGGGCTGTCTTGCCGTGAAGAGTCCATCTGCCCGCAGTGGTGCCGGTTGAGTCTGCGGCGGCCATCCCCTTCCAAACGCTGATTTCCCTGTTGAGTTTCGCTGCACGGCGTTCCCACTCGAAGTCACGAAGTGGATGACTGGGTCGCCGTCACTCACCATTGGTTCTCAACTTCTTCTTTTTTTGGAACAGGGGAATGGCCCCGAAGGGCCTAGAAACTGCTTTCCAGCGGTGGATACAAATTTACAGTGAGGACCCCAGAGTAAATAAAAATTACAAACTGGCACTCACACTTTTCACCTAGGACCCTATACGAAGATAGAAATTCGCAGTCAAGTCCTTCTCCACCGCACCTCGCCGGCGACTTGAAAGCACGGGCACCATGGATGCTACCGGGGACGCGACCACTTGGAGCAATCCCGGTGATGAACCCCGTGCCAAAGTCGAAGATCCTCCGCATCGGCACAAAAGCCTGGAGGAAGAAGAAGCTCGGACGCAAGCAACCGAGCGCGGAGTGGCTCCTCTCACCATAGATAACTTTGGCAACACAAGGCCTCCGTTGATCGACTCCGCAACACGCAGTTTCCAGAGCACATAGCAAGCCATGGACTCCATCTTCCCAAATAGCAACGCATCTGGCCACCTCTGAGACGCGACCTTCGTCCTCTCTCCTTCCGTCGCCACGACGGCCAGAACAGAGGAAGAGGAAGAAGCACTTCAGATCCGCCCAAATACGAAGATGCCAAAAGCCGACCTTATTAACGGAGATGCCCGCAGCAGCTTCGCACGCCGCATCCGGCCCCATCCATCGGAGCACCGCCGCGAGCAGAAGCACCACAAGCCAGTGCCGGATCCGGCCGGAAGGATCCCGCACCATGCTCCCGGCATAACGCCAAGCTACAGCATAAAGCCAAGATACGTCATAGAGCCAAAGCAACCTACAACTACAACCTAGTCTACTTCTGTACAGAGAGGGCCGGCACCCTAGATCATCTCCGCACCAACCAGCAAAGGCGCCGGCGGCGGGAGCGGCCGGATCTGGCGGCGCTCGGCGGTGGACTCTCAAGGAGCAGAAACGGAGAGCGAGAGGAAAAGGGTCTTTTCGTGAAAAGCGCCTGTTCTCAACTGATTGCTGGCTTGTAGGCACGCCGGGGTTGACTCATGCTTTGTCGTATGATCTTTCTTTTTCGAAATGGGGAACGGGGCCCAGCCTCTGCATATAGCCATGCACACGATAGCCTTGAATTATGCAAAATACAAAATTCAGCGATCGAAAAAGTTCGTCTAAAAAAAACCTGAGGCCCGATGCCTCGCGACTAAAAGAGCAGGATCCCCTTTCTTTTACTTCTCTATCTTCTCTCACACCACACAATGAACACGTCCTCTTGAAATATGATGATAAATTATTCCTCGTCCTCATCTGGCGACGATAAACTAATTATTGCAGCATTTGCCGAGAGCGAGGAGGAGGATCAGAAGACGAACACTCGACACCATGGTGGTTCCAAGCATGGACGTCGGACAATTGATCGAGAAAGAGATGCCGGATTTGTTCTTATGTGGGATGACTATTTCAAGGAGCGTCTTCATTATCCTGAGCACTTATTTCGGCGAAGTTTTGTAACTAATACGCTTCTCCATGTTTGCCTTTTTTTTTTCATCTCCCTATCCCATTTATGTTCTATGCACAAATTTAGGATGTCACATACTTTGTTCAACGGCATAGCTCAAAGTATACTTGAGCATGACTATGATGGTTATTTTACACAAAGAAAAAGTGCTTCTGAAGCTCTTGGGTTGCATCATCTACAAAACATGATCGCGACAATACGGATGTTAACATATAAAATAGCAGCTAATGGTGCCGATGAGTACGTCCGGTCCGTAGAAGCTGCATAAAGGCCAGAGGTTGGGGCGGCCGCTAGATCCGCGACCGTGGTTGTTTCCACCTCTACGGGCGCGGCCGCAATGGCCGGATCTACCAGCGCCGGAAGTGGAAGCCATAAGAGACACTAGAGAGAGAGGAGACTGTGCGGCAGCTAGGGTTGGAAGTGAGAGTGAAGGGCGTGGGATTCTTATAGGCCACGTCCGTGAGCTGTCGGGCAACTCCTTATGGCAACAGAGATTTTCCAAATGTCCGTGTGCGATGAGCATATATCGGTAACAGAGGTAAAAAATATGTTGCCAATATTTATTCCCTATTTAGCCATTGCCTTTGTTGTGGGCCTGTCTTATGGCCGAATGCAGGCACGCGAGGGTGATATGTCGAAAACGTATCCGTAATGTTTAATGTTCCATGCTTATATTATGTCGTTGATACATGTTTATATTGCATTATTATACTCCATTTGTTCCTTAATATAAGGTGTATAGATTTTTTAGGGAAAACCCATAATATAAGGCGTATTTACTATTTATGGACAATTTGACCAATCAAAAAGAGACCTAGTCTCAAAAAAGGATTTAACGGATTGTATTCATTTTGTGCCTATTAAGAACTCATCTCTCGCCCATTTTTTCAGAAAAAACTGGATTCACTATATACAAAATAGGCATGTCATAATATTTTTGCAGGAAACTATACACCTTATATTTAGAAACAGTGGGAGTGTCATTTTGTGACATTTTTATGAACTAACCGATTAACAAGATGCCCACTGCAAGTACCTCTTTTATGTTCTTTTTATATCAGAAAATCATGTTCATAAATATCGTCGAACAATTCTGCAAAAAATAAGGGAACATATTTACTTCAGAAGGAAGCCGCACACCAGAGGGAATCCAGTCGTGTGGGAGCGGGGCCAACTACCTTCTGGAAGCTCCGGCCGCGGTGCTGGAAGATTTCCTCTCGGGAAAGCCCACCCCGGGAGGATATCATCGTAACCAACCTGGGTCTCTCCGGAAGGAGCCCCGGGTCAGAACGGACATCCTGGCTACACGATGTGGACGGATAACCACGACGCGTGGAGGTGCAGGTGGCACCTCCCCCGATTGCCGTCAGGAGCACGACGACACTTGACCGGTGAGGAGTGCCCCGTGGCGACGCAAGGCATGTGTCTCATACGGCGCGCACCTCCTCATCCCTATAAAGAGGGCAAGGTGAGCACGTGAAAAGAAAGGCTGGGTGGACCGTTTCATCAAGGAAGAAGGGTGAAGAACAGTAGTTCCATTCTGAGGCGAAGAACCCAAGGAAGAAAAAGAGAGAGGGGGGGGGGAAGAAAAGAATCATTGTACTCATATACACACCATAATACAAGATCATACAAGCATGATGTAGGGTCATCCTCCTCGGATGACCTGTGTAACATCCCAGAACTTAGGGTCCAGAAATAGAGTGGACACAGGAGTGTGCATTGCATTCATGCATCAGAAAATCCGAATAATTTTCGCGCATTTAATTCTCAAAACACTAAGTGATTGGAGTTTCACTTGAGTTGGTGGAATTGAAGTAGATCATCAACTTGAGCGCTATAAACTTTGAGATGATCTTGGCTTACACCTTATTTTGGGGTAAAGAGATACATGATGAGAGGTTACATTGAAGGAAACAAAACTTGTTACATCAAAACAATATTTAGGAGTTAGGACCAAAACAACTATTCTTAGTTATTCCCTGAACATCTATTCTTATCAAATGTGCTAGACATATTTCTAGTACATGGAAACCATGACACTCTTGTAGACCAAGCTGAATTACCTAAATCTTAACCTAGATCTTCTCCCTTGATCTAGACATATTATTTTCTTATCTCCCAATCTTCTCGAAGGCATCCACAAGAGAAGCTACCTAGAAGGAGACAAAACAACCAGAAGGCTTAGAGAAGTATTCTTTAGATGGGCATAGAAGAGTGATGTCAATCTATCATGGAGAATTGAAGACTCTCATACCATCATCCACCTATATTAATGTCTCCAGAAATGGTGAGATATTCAAAGGTTAGTGTTATATAGAAGTAATTTGTTAACAAGTTTTGCAACCTTGTTAACAACTCACTTTTGTATGCATAAACAATTGGGTGTCATATGCAAATGAACAAAAGGCCTGATAATCCAGAACATCAAACCCATAGCCACTTGGATATAAAAAGTATTTAGGGACAAGCTTTGCAACCTTGTTCACTAAATATTTTCATATGCATAAGGTCATTTGATGCCATAAAATACACCTACATTCATCTATTTCCAAAATATCTATATCATACACCTATTTCTTTCAAGAAGGAGTGCTTAAACCTTTGTTCATCAGTATGAGTAGAGGAGTAAAGCAAGAACTCTATTCTCGTCATTTTATCTTCCATAAGACCTTCACTAGGCAGGACATCCTTACTTTGTGTATCCAGAAATATCTGATCATGTTTTAACATAAGTTAGTTGATAAGGACCACAAGTTAATACAATTTGGCAATACCTCATGCTTAAATGGATTTGAATTAAAGCATTGTGTATATACGTTATCAGCTTGACAATGAACCTTTACAATTATCACTGGAAAACAACTTGTTGTTGCCCAGGAATTCGTAATGCACCAGAAGACTAGTTTAAATGTTTATATCCATCTTAATCCTGGAGTCATTAGTAAGAAATATGTCAAGCAAATATTTTCACACACAAAAATACAATTTCCAATAATCATACCTATCTTTACCTTAGAGAAACCATAAAATCACCTTTACAATTTAAACCTATCAAGTCCCCACAAATAAATAAGGGCATTCCAAATGTTTACAAATAAACAAAAAGCCATGTGTGTTCATATTGTTAAAATGCATCACTAGACTCAAGAGGTGAATACAACATCCTTTTAATAAAAGAAATAAATCAAAAATGCTAAATTCATTTCTTATGAAAAATGAACTTAAAACTATACAAGATATTTAAATTACAAAGTGTAATCACTAAACCTATCTATATTCTTGAGTAACCTCAAAACATTTTACAATTTGAAGATATCAACACACCACAAATAATTAAGGGCATGGAAAAATATTCCCATATTACTTTAATGCATAATAAAAATAAATAAGTAAAAGCCACACATGTTAATTCATAGAATAAAACCAAATGTGCTCAAATTCACTTAACATGTTAAAAGTTTTTCCAAATATACAAAGTATTCAATACAAAGTTTAAATAAACATCCTAAAGCAAATATAAACTTCCCAGGACTTATCTATAAGTTTCTATTCAAAAACAGCTCCAAAAACAGTGAGTAGGGGCCTGTTTCAATTAGTTCCGCTATTTTCCGAAATTCCAGGGGGTTATCTGCAAAATTCCCTTTTCCTTTCCCTTTCCCTTTCTTCTTCCTCGGCCAGAAGGACACAGCGCCGTGGTCGTGCCTCCGAGCTCCCGTGCGACCTCAGCTCTCCTCACTCGCGGAGATAAGGCCTGGGAGACGTCCGCATCTCCCTCACTCACGCCCTCTCTCTTCTCTCTCTAATCCTCTCTCTGTTCCTCTTCCAAACCCTAGCTCCTTGGTCCGCCGCCGTGCGCCGGCGAGTGCGACCGATTTCGTCCGAGTATCGAAGCCCTTAGAAGCTCTGGAGGACCGCTGCATCGCCCTCTTCCTCCTATGCGATCCATGCGTGCGGGGCAGCTCGGGAAGCGGAGAATCGCGCCGTCTTCCTCATCTCCGGCCGGCGGATGCCGCAGACGCGCACGTCGCCGTCGAGCCACCGTTCCCTTCACCGACGAGCTCCTCTGCTTCGTGGTGAGCTCCTGCTCCTAACGGAGTACTCCGTTCGTTCCAATTCGCGCTGTAGAGAGAGTTCACCAGGAGCCATGTTCGGCCGCCGCTGGAGCTCGCCGCCGGCGAGATTCCGGTGACCATATGGTCAACCCGCCACCACCATATGGTTCGCCTCGATTCCCTCTAGCTAGATCCAGCCTCAGTTCGGATTAAATCGCATCATTTCATCGAATTCGTGCTCGGCAGGCGATGAAATCCATCGCCGATGTCATCATGACGTCAGCAGATCGATTTTAAATCATTTTCTTGATTTCCTTTTCATATATTAATTCCAGAAATTCATGTAAACTTTGTAAATTCATAAGTAATTCATATCAAATCTAAAAAATATAATTCTTATATCAAAATGATCAGAAAAATAAAATCTAAATAACTATATCATTATAATTTGTATTTGAATAAAATTTAAAAAGAATAAAATTTGAAATACAAACTACTTAACCTTTTAAAAATGAAGCTTATTTGAAATGCTATTTGGATGCATTTAAAACTTCATTTAAATTGTTTCATATACACAATTTTAAATTTCAAAAGGAAATTTTTATTACAAGATGAAATATCCTTATTTCAATAATTATTATTTAAAAAATGATGTTTTATTTAAGAAAATAATTAAAAAGTATTATTTTCATAAATTCTAAAAATAAAGTTATAAGCTTGTAAAGGTTGATCTACTACTATTTGGTACCCATTTCAAATGAATAAAAATCCATTAACATTTGAAAACTACTTAGTTCCACTTTGTAGGAATGCTCCACCAATTTCATTTATTAGGTACTTCATAATTGCTTATAATTTGGTGAAGTGAAAAACATTAATAAACACCTAAAAATTAATAACACTATGGTGGTTTGTAACTTGTTATATTCCAAACACAAATCATTCATTCATAAGAAACAATTCATAGTTAAGAAGTAAGTGCTTTCACTGAAGTAAAATCTTATTGCAATGTCTTGGGTAAAACACACATAAGAATAGTCATATACCTCTCTTAACCACTTCATCTTATACCAAAATTTGTTTACATTCTTTTTGTTCTTCAAAAGTTATTCTTTTTGGATTCATGAATAATAATAATATTGTCTCATTCTTCTAGTTAATCTTAATTAAATAAACTTTATAAATAAAAGATGAACAACACCCTAAAACAACCATTATGTGATGATATGTTGTTTTATTCTATTCCTATGCTTAATATAATACATGAACATTAATGTTAAAGAACCCATGCTTTGTATGAAGTAAACTTAAAGAGTAAACAACTCTAAATGAAATCACTCAACTCAAACCACACACCCAAACATCGAGAGTGAGTTACGGGGTTCATTGCGATGCATCTCATATTCATGCATTAAGCATGCTGCTTCTTTAAACATTAGTCCTTACCGGACCAATGATGCTATTTTCAGATTTCTCAGAGTTATATTATATCGAAGACCTTGGCTGCATAATCTTGCAGTCAAAAAGGCAAGTTCATCCTTTTATTCATGTCCTCTTGGAGTATTTGTTAAAGAAACTATTTTCAAAGTGTTATTATTGCATATCACACAAAAAGGACAGAAAACTTATTTTATAATAATATGACTATGGTTATCCACCAGTGAGGTGGTAATCTCATATGGCTGGCAGATGGGACCACGGTAAGAATGTTGTGGTGGAGGTTCCATTTGCACGGGAAAGTATCACCTAGGACTTAACAACAAATGTCGCCAGTGATTCTTGCGCCGTATATCACGCGCAACCATGAGATCTGGAATGGGACGGAGAAGTCAGCTGTATCCTTTTCCTCTCGTACACCAACGGGTGCCTAGTAAGTGGAGGCGGTGTATTCCGCAGATTGGCTTGGGGTGGTCAGATAAAACCCTCACCTTCGGGTGGATTGGCTTGGGGTGGTCAGATATAATCCTTACCTTCGGGTGGTTATTAAACCCTGCACCTTCGGGTGGTTTTGCTTCTAGGCATCTATTGAAGGTTGGCTTCAGGACCAGTTTGAGACGGGCTTCAAATGGTCAGCAGGTTGAAAGTTGGATTTCCCATCAACCTGTAAACTGAAGTAATGGGGGGTGTACGGGGATGGTGGAAAGGCGCAGTGATTGGCTTGGGTTATTGACTGGGCCCCACACCAAGGAAGTGTGGACGGGAAAGATTCGCCCGGTTAGGCAACAAAGTCTTGATCTCTTGTGGGTAAAGCAGCGCACCTCTGCAGAGTGTATGAATGTGACATGTTACTCCACGTTCCAGGACGGAACGACGAACGCAGCAGGAAAGGAGGCTCCTCAAAGCCCTAGCACCTGTGACTCCTGACGGACATAGTTCTTCCGAATAAAAGCAACCTTTTGAAAAAAATGTTTTTGAAAACTTGCATTAGCCTACGACAATCCATTGTCTGTGGCTATATTTATGCATCAAACTTCCCACCTTATATATTGAACTTGCTGGGTAACGCTGTTACTCACCCTTGCCTCTTAAACCCCTTCTTAGACATGAAGAGCTACGAGAAGGCAACACTGGAGGATAAACTCAAGATACCACGGCAGGCAACTACATCGAGTTGACGCAATCCAGAGAAGATGGAGGACAAATGAAGGCGTAGTGTAAAAGAGGACAGATTCCTAGTCACAGAACCTATCTCTGTAGGCGTTGCTTTAGCGCAACCGCAAACCAAGCATTATTAGCAGCAGGCTTAGTATAGGTTAGTTCCTCCGAGATTTTCCATTTGATCCTCTTTTATTAGGGCCTTGCCTCATTGTATCGAGGTGGTTCTAAAGATCTGTTGTTCTGGATCTTCTGTTTGTAATCTATAGTCATGCCTTGGACCTGCGATGTTTCTGTTGTACCACTCTGATGACGTAACACTAGTGGGCGGTGATCCATTGGTGCTATGTCAACGACTATAGCATACTACACCATGCAGTGGTATGCTGGGTCACCACAACCTGATTCTGGGTAAACATCGTGTGTTTGTCTGGCCTTGGTAATTCTTCGCCTGCGCCTACGGGAATCCCTCGCGCCCCTCTCATCTACCGAATAAAATAAAGGGGAAGCGACTTGGCTTACCCGGAGTCCGCGTTTCCACATGCGACAAAGGCGGCCTCCATTGTCGCCCTTGCCTGCTCCGGCAGCCGCGGCTGTGGTGGCTGCGGAATCATTCCGGCCCATGCCAGGCTCGTCACCATCTGGCAGGAGAAGCTGCAACGGTGGTAGCCGCGCATGCTCATGCACGCTCGCTCGACCTGGTCGAGCAGATCTTGCGGTGGCTGCGGAACCATGCTGCGGTGGCCTCTATCTACAAGTGGATATGGTGGCCGCCATGGTTGGAAACGAAGGGGCGGGGCTAAGGTTTGTGCTCTAGGGTTTGGCCACCGGCCTGCTTTTAAAAAGCTCCACCGTCCACAGTTAATGGGGTAGGTGGTCGTTGGAGCCAATGACACGTGAGCCAGGGGAGGACACGGGGAGGAGGCAGAGACGGTCCGCGCGGGTCCGCCTCCGACGCAAATAGGACCCAAATTTAAATCGAGAATGTGTCAAGACGGACAAAAAAACGGATCGTTGTCCATTTACGTCGCACCGTTAGATCTTAAAATTGGGTCACGCGAACAAGAATAAACGCGAACGGACTCGATGAGTCAGCCCGTTAGAGTCATCCTTGGAACTAAGGGGCGTGATCTTGGTCCCAACTACTGAGTCGTGTTTCTGAGGTGCGTTGTAAGCCGCTTGGCAAGGGACAGTGGAGTTTTGTAACCTCATGACGTTGTATCGGCTGTCCCCGGTGATACGTGAATGAATCAAGGACATGACTACACGGCGGCACCGCATTTTTCCTATTCCGTGCGGCGGCTCCTTCCCATAGATGCATGCAGTGACATCGTAGATGACATCGTTTAGATTTCTTTTATTGTTTAGATTAAAAATGTTTTATCTTTCAAATGGTTAATCCGATCGAAAATCCGTTTTCACCGTTGGCTTAGTCGTGATAAGATCTACGAAACTAGATCCCATGTTGCTATGTTTTGAAGACTTTTTTTCTTTCAGCAGTTACCAGATTATTATAACCAACTTATCACATTATAATAAATTGCCTATCAGGTTTATGTATGTCCATTCTACGTCAATATAAGGTCGATAGATACTAGTTTACGTGAAACGATATTATTTCTTGGGTCTTAAAAACACATAAACTCTTACTCACTAGCTGTACATATCGTTATAATGTGTAAAAACCTCTATGAAATTATAGGATAACCATGCAAAATTATCATGATAGCTATTCAATATAAATCTGGTAAATATAATGTTTAATCTGGTAACTGATGTGACGAGAAAATTTCGTCACACCAGATTGTAGATGTGTCACAAGTGATTCGATTACATCTAGTAACGATATATACTTATCTTGATAATTATTTATGTTAATATGATAGCCATAATACCATAATCTGGTAACTGGTATAATTTTTTTATTTTCATCTAAACATATTAACAATGGATTTAGTTTTGAAACCCTCATCAAGACGAATCTAACGGTATAAACATATGGCTAATCGGAATAATGGTTTAGAAGATAAATCATTTTAGATTTTCAAATTCAGTAATTAATATGACGATTTCACCTACACTACATGCATGTGCTGTCTTTATAGAGGAAAAGCTACTCAAATCCCCCGCCGCATGCGGAAGCTCTCGGTGGGGCGTCTTATACTAGATTTTCCCATGAATCAATCCTCCCAGTCCATGAGAATGCGATCACAATATCCCGGAACTAGTAGGTCGACCTCCCTCATCTTCTTTGGATTTTCATGTGCTAGCCCGTCCGCGTGGATCCAGCGCCGTACTGCTGTCGCCCACGTGTTCCGTTTGCAGCATGATACACAACGGAATTTGTCCTCTTAACTTGTATAGAAACCGGAGTTTATTCGAAAGAACCTACGCAATCCTCCTTCTGTTATCTACCGTTCCTAGCAGTCGAGTCATTCTTGTTATCCTGGGAATGATGCAGATGTCACTCCTCGGATGAAAAGTACCTATGGCAGAAGCCCAGAAGAAACTTTCCGATGGCTCCTCCACGCGTCCTCGGGGATTATTATTGCCGGACGTCGAAGCAAAGCTGCATCCTCCGGCGCCGAACTGCTCCTGTCACGACGGGGACTCACGAGTCACACCGACCGACTTTGATGCTGTCGACGGAAACTCATCCCCCCACGACTCGCCCGTAGTGTGCGCGCGGCTCGTTGACGCCGAGGAGTTTTTATCGCAGGATCTGGTAATAACAAAGGAAACGAGATACCGAAAAGAATATGTGTCCCACGCCGCGTCCCGTCCCGTCCCGTCCCGTCCCGTCCCGTCCGTCACAGCCTAATACCGACGGCCGAGCGCGCGGCGCCGTTGGAAATTGACGTCGGTCGAAGGACAAATACGACGCCAAGGGGGGCGTCGGAACCGCCTCCTACGACGTCGGAAATCGGAATCCCCTTGCCGGAGGAGGAGGCCGACAGGGAGCTCAAATACGCCTGCCCATACTAGTAGGAGCTAGCACAGCATCGACGTAGAGGGCTAGAGGCGCACTGCGTAACGTACCAAGCGCGCACAAACAGAAATTCCTCTTCCTCCCATCTCCGAGAAATCATTCCTCCGTCTCTCCGAGGCAGCAGCAGAGGCCCGCCCGCCCAAAAGGTGCGCCTCCCTCCCTGGCGCATTCGCCACGCGCCATCTCTCTCATAATTGCTCTCCGGCAGCACCTCGCCGTACGTTCCGCTCCACGCCGCCAGATCCCCGCGATCGAAACCGTCCCGTCCTACTAGCTAGGGGAAAGGTCGTGGTGGCGCTGATCTCGGCGCCAAGATCGGTCGGTCGATGCAGCCACTCAAATGGAAGGCCGTGGAGGGAGGCGGAGGCGACCAGCGCCGGCGCTGCGTGGCGGCGTCGCTGTCCATGCTGATCGCGGCCACCCTGGCGTTCCTCGCCTACGTCGCCTTCTTCCCGGACGACGGCGCCGGCGGGGTCTACCGCTGGTGGAGCTGCCCGGACTGCGGCGGCGGCGCGCTGGGCGAGTTCCCCGCCGACGACGCCACCGCGGCTGACGGGCCCACCGCCGGCGGCGCCGCCCGTCGCCACGTGCCGCCAACGACGCTGTCGAACATTGTGTTCGGCATCGGCGCCTCGGCGCGGACGTGGGACCAGCGCCGCGGCTACGCGGAGCTCTGGTGGCGTCCCGACGCGATGCGCGGCCACGTCTGGCTGGACGAGCAGCCCGTGAGCCCCTGGCCGGCGGCCACGTGCCCGCCGTACCGCGTCTCCGCGGACGAGTCTCGGTTCGGGAACCGGGCGTCGGCGTCGCGGATGGCCAGGATCGTGGCGGACTCGTTCCTGGCTATCGCCGCGGAGCTGGCCAACGACACCGCTGCCTCCACCCAGGCGGGGGACGAGGTGCGGTGGTTCGTGATGGGCGACGACGACACGGTGTTCTTCCCGGACAACCTGGTGGCGCTGCTGCGCAAGTACGACCACGAGGAGATGTACTACGTCGGGGCGCCGTCGGAGAGCGTGGAGCAGAACGTGATGCACTCCTACGGCATGGCCTTCGGCGGCGGCGGGTTCGCGGTCAGCTACCCGGCCGCCGCGGAGCTGGCAAGGGCCATCGACGGCTGCCTCGACAGGTACTCGCAGTTCTACGGCAGCGACCAGCGCGTGCAGGCCTGCCTCAGCGAGCTCGGCATTCCGCTCACCCGCGAGCCCGGATTCCACCAGGTGAACAAGCTTCCTTAATTACGCAGATCAATCTCGTCACTACTTCCTTCAATGCTTGGTACTGCATTAACTGAATCGAAACCCTTTTTTAATTACGAATTAGGGAAAACGTCTCCAAAAACCTGTTTTTTTAATGGACGGAACTAATTGGTAGGTGCATGCTGGTTAGCGTATGTGTACGCAAAGAGAAATGCTCCTTTTGCATGCATGCACAAACAGACAAACAAGCTGATGACATCCCGCATTAAATGTGAAAATCCAAAATTCAAAAAGTTTCGTAGAACAAACCGTCTATCCGATTGAGAATCCGTTTTCACTGTTAGACTAGTCACGACGAGATCTTCAAAACTAGATCCCATGTTGATATGTTCCGACAACTTTTTTTTTCGCCCAGAAGTTACCACCCTGTAACATATAAGTTATCCAGTCTTTCATACGTAAGTTACCCACCATATTAGTGATTAGTTTTTAGGTCGAAATAGAACCATTTTTCTTATTCTTTTAGATCTTTACGAGCTTTTAAGTTACCACATTACTTTGAGATGGTAAATTTTTCATGCATGCATAAGTATTAGGACGATAAATGTCAATTTCATAGTGAAACTACACATAAAAAGATGAACATTGTGTTTGTAACTATTATTTTGAGGACATGATAATTATATCAATTTCGGGTAACTATAACAATTTTGTGGTGGATAACTAAACATGAAAACACATGAGATAACTTTATCACTACTGGGTGATAACTATTATCGAGAGAGTAGGGTAAATATAACGATTTTGCGGTGGATAACTACACATAAAAACACATGGGTAACTTTATTACTAATGGGGTAACTTTATCAGTATTTGAGTCATAAGTATTGCCGAGAGAGTATGATAACTACATGGGTAACTTTATTAATATCGGGGTAACTTTATCAATATTAGGCGGGTAACTCCATCAGTACTGGGTGGGTAATGTTATCAGTACTAGGTTGGTAACTTTATCAGTAATAGGCGGGTAATTATTACCAATAGAGTCTTTTTTATGGTGTAATTGTCATTATGGAAAATAGAGAATTATCATTCTAATACTTATGAAGTTGAATGAGTGTTTTAGTGTATAGTTATCAACTTATGCATGATATATTTACCATCCTAACGTGATATTCATTTATAAATAACTAGGTGTGGTGACTTCAAAAATCAAAAAAATCAAAAAGAACAATAAAAATGGTTCTATTTCAATCCGAAAACTAATCTTTAATATGGTCGGTAACTTACATAGTACAACCTGGGTAACTTATATGCTACGGGTGGGTAACTTTTGGGTCCGAAAAAAAAGTTGTCGGAATATGTCAATATGGGATCTAGTTTCGAAGATCTCGTCGCGACTAACTCAGCGGTGAAAACGGATTCTAAATCGGATAAACGGTTTGACCTACAAATCATTTTGAATTTTCGAATTTGCATTTACTACGGGATGACATAAGCAATTTTGGTATTTAGTGCATGCATGTAAAAGAAGCTCATTTCTTTCTCACCCGCTTGCGTGCGGTTATGCCAAATATAAGGCGCCTGCTAATTAGATTTCCCGTTTTTTAATTCCTAAGCAATCGCAATAGACATACTCTAGTAGCAATTCTGAACTTGTGTTGCCAATGCGAAATTTAGCAACTGGCCTACTCCTGCTCATCATCATAGGAGCATATCTTTTCCAATGGGTTTCTCAGCATGGGCCTGATGAAAACTTTTAGAGTAAACTTTTCACGGGATCAAAACCCTTTTCTTAAATTACTCCATATTAGGGGAAATGGCTCCAAAAATCTGTTTACTTTTTTTATTCCTACAAGCAACAATCGGCAAATATTCCTGAAAACAGCTTGTGGCCAAAAGACGCAAGTAATTCTGAACTTCCCAATAGGTATGCCGTTGCGAAATTTAGCTGGGCTACTTCTGCCCACAGCCATAGGCAGCCGTAGGAGCATCTCCCTTTCCCAATAGGTTTGTCTGCATGACTCTGAATCACAACTTTTAGGCCAAACTTTTGACGGGATCCCACTTTTCACTGTCCCTTGGCCTGGGACTCGCCATCGTACTGCCAAAACAGAACTTGGCAGCCGAGCCCAGGACACTCTAGGTATTAAAACTTTCTGCTTTTATCATCATCAAGTTCAAACACACAAAAAAACATCAAAGCCGGTCGCCCCAAAGACGAATAACTCCCGGTGGAAGCTTATTACCGTATCGAAGCCGGTCGACCGTATGGCAGTGGCAAGTGACACAGGGATTTAAAACATAAAGATACAAAATGCCAGCCATAGCAGGTCCCCGCTGCCTACTAGGAGCTCCGCTGCTGGCCGAGGAAGCAACCAGAGAGCACCACCATCTGGAGAAACCGCCCCGCGAGGCCCTCCAAACGTTGGGTAGAAGACGACCGCCGCCGCCAGCACCGCGCGTGGGCTTTGCCCCGGCGGCTCTCGCCGGCGGCGGCGGAAGAGGAAGGGTGGTAGGGGGAGAGGAGCGGTCGGCTGGAGGTGGGCGCCCCGGCATAAAGATACAAAATGCCAGCCATAGCAGGTCCCCGCTGCCTACTAGGAGCTCCGCTGCTGGCCGAGGAAGCAACCAGAGAGCACCACCATCTGGAGAAACCGCCCCGCGAGGCCCTCCAAACGTTGGGTAGAAGACGACCGCCGCCGCCAGCACCGCGCGTGGGCTTTGCCCCGGCGGCTCTCGCCGGCGGCGGCGGAAGAGGAAGGGTGGTAGGGGGAGAGGAGCGGTCGGCTGGAGGTGGGCGCCCCGGTCACCGCGGGGGCGACGCGAGACGCGTACGAGGGAGAGAACCTTTCCGAAGACCCTCATCGACGAATAACCCCCGTGGAACCATATTACTGGATCGAAGCCGGTCGACCGTATGGCAGTGGCAGAGTGAAACAGGGGTTTGAAACATGAAGATACAAAATGCCCCGCGAATCTTCAAACGCCAACCAATGACGGATCAGTGAACGGTAGAAACCGGTAGGAAAATCCGGGCTGTAGAGACATGGACAGTACGTAGTACGAAGGTACAGGACAGGGTGGAAGTACGGGTCCACGGCAGGGTCCTTGGAGCCTGGCGCGCAGCATGTGGTGCGGGTATCTATCTAGCAGGACAAGTGGAGAGAGGAGAGAGAGGACGACTTGACCTAGCGAACCACCACCTCACTCAAAACGACAGCCACAATTGCCTTTTCCACACTCCAGCACTACACAACACACCTCCTTTTTCATCCTCCCTTGCCTCTGTCGACACGGCGGTGTAAAAGATAGAAGGCCAAGTGGGAGATGAGCCGGGGCGGTACGTGTTTGGCTACCCGTGCACCGATGCATGGTCCCATATTACGTGGATGCCTTCGATTCGTTCGCCAAAAGAGGCTGGAGACGGAGGGGACCTGAAGATCTAGACTAGGTTGCATGCAGCGACCTCGGCGCATTATGTGGGGGGCGTATCGTGGTGGTTGGAGCATCTCCATTGCCAAGCACCCCAAAGGTTGATGGAGCAATTGAAGCAATGCCGCCCGCCTCCTACACGGCAGCAGCAGATAGTCGAGGCATGGCAACACAAAATGTGTCGCGAAGAGGACACCTTGTCTAAGCATCGCGTCGGAGATGACTTTTGAGAAGGTGCAGCACCACCTACGCCTAACATTCCACCTCAATATTTCGGTGCCAGACAGTTGTCGCCTATCGAATGGGTGGGCGACGAACATCGTTAACGTTGGTGTCGCGGCTGTAACACTCCGACCCACCCCCATGCCAGGAACCGAGTCAGGATCTCACATCCTTCCCGCCTTAGAAGACTGGCGCCAACGTCGTTCAACCTCGGTTCAAGAACTTCCCCCGTTGGCACCCATCCATGCCTCTAGTGCCGGCATATGTCCACATGTGTGCGCCTTGACCCGCACACGCCCGAGTTACCGTGAGAGTCGGCTATGATATCAAATGTAACACCCCGACCAACTCATAGGCCGAGCCTGTCACGTTGACAAAGGCGGCAAGGCTAAGACTTTTCTCAAGGATGCAACTGACTGTGGTGAAATCAGAAGTCTCGTTCGAGCCATGCAGGGTCGTCAAGATCATCGCTGCGGGTGGCCGATGACACTTCCGATGACATGGGCGGTGAACCAACTGCACAGTCATCACGTCAGAGCCAAAAACGCCGCTAGATCCAAGGTTTAATTTTAGTTAATACTATCACTTGTTAAATTTCTCCCGATTTTATTATTGGCATGTTGCAATTTTGTAACAAAAATAGTCATACATTGAAGTGGGCCGGCCTTTGGGGTGCCCATTGGGAGAGCAACATAGGTGCCGAACAAAATTTACTCTTATCTTCAGCAAAGCTTAAGTGCCGTGCGCACGATCGACGGCGCTGAGTAAAGCTGAGGGCACGACCACACCATTTCTGTGTTGTGTGTGACCTGAAATGTTGGCATTGTGAAAGCCCACCGAGTTTCTCGCGGCAGGGGGTGGTGGTGCAAGCCTGTCTCGCGGCACAAGGAAAAATGTCGCCGAGCATCATGTGCCACGCGTCAGCGGATGGCAGGATAAACTTTTCTTCCGCGGCGAAGGACCACCTTTTCCTGAACCTTGTGCGGTTGCTGACAGCACTCCCAGATCTAGCCGATGGATGCTGCTTTTCTGGCGTGTCGCACCGTGGTTTGCCTTTTGTCTCCTACTACCTTTTCCACGAGCTCTCCATGGAAACAGCACCACCTGGCAACCGGAATCTAGCTCCTGTCCACCAAACAACAGATAAATAAACAAAGCTTATCAGAAGGGTTCTGTATTATCTTAACTTCTTAATTAATTAACACGATGCCTTTTTCTACCGAACTAACTTGTTTTTCCTGAGTGGCATTTTTTCAACTAACTACTAACACGATGCGCTTGTGATTTGTGCAGGTGGACATCCGGGGAGACGCGTACGGGATGCTAGCGGCCCACCCAGTGACACCCCTAATCTCCCTCCACCACCTGGACCACATCGAGCCCATCAGCCCATCCGGCCACACCCCGCTGGAGGCGGTCCAGCCGCTGGTCCGCGCGTCGCGGTTCGACCCGGCCCGGCTCCTCCAGCAGGCCTTCGGCTACCAGCACGGGCCGGGCTACACCTGGTCCGTGTCCATCGCCTGGGGCTACACGGTGCAGCTCTACCCGTGGGCCGTCGCCCCGCACGAGCTGGAGGTGCCGCTGCAGACGTTCAAGACCTGGCGCAGCTGGGCGAACGGCCCCTTCGTCTTCAACACCCGGCCACTGCTGGGCAGCCCGTGCTACCGGCCGGCATTCTTCTTCCTTAGCCACGTCCGGAACGGGACCGGCGGCGGAGGAGGCACCGTCAGTGAGTACGCGCGGCACGCCAGGAAGAAGTCGGAGAAGGAGTGCGATCAGGCCAGCTTCCGTGCTGCGTCCACGGTTCATACGGTCAAGGTGTTCGCTCCGAAGATGAGCGAGAATGCGTGGAGACGGGTAAGTACTAACTAAGGACATGCAGTCTGCCTTTTTTAAGCTCTTCGATGTGTAGACGATCGTGATAATTTACCTGCCATTTGACATATATATGCTTCTGCAGGCACCACGGCGGCATTGCTGCAAAACAAAGAGAACCAGGTTCGGCTCGGTGCTGGAGGTGAGGATACGGTATTGCAGCCGAGGAGAGCTCACCACGCCGTAAGCTCGGTCGTCTTCGCCGAGGTATCGCCACAGGACGGAGAATAGTATGCTATTGATACTAATCCTCTCCGTGACACAGAAACCAGTTTCTCTTCTCCAACCAGCAGTGACTGTCTACAGTTCGATGGCTATATATGACTTATGGGACAAAGGGACACTTATATACATGCAAAATAGAGGTCCGTAGTCTTTGGCCTCGTGTATTGTTTTTGTACAGTACCAGTTATATTCGGATTAGATGGAGCTGAGTGGTCGACTTTGACATGTAAAGGAGTGTAGGCAGTAGCAATGTATAGGATCCGGTTGTTCTCCAGGGGATGCCACTTTCCTGGTAGTCATGTGATTCGACCATAGAAAAGTATATGATGGAAAAGAATGAAATATGAGATGGGAGAAAAGCAGAACGTTTCTTCTATGTTGCTTCATTTGCCCTATTTTAGCATCAACACGGTTTTATATTACAATAACGGCGGGTGTACAACGGAAAGTATCCCAAGGGTCAAGGAACCAAACAAAGCTACAGCTATGCTATCTACTGACAAATCACCTCTTTTTTTGAAGCGAAGGCATATCTACTGACAAAGCACCTCTAACCAGACTGACTATCGAAATTCGACGCTCGGCCCTAGAGAACAAAGATTGCATCTTCAAATTCCCTCCATCAAATAATGTTTTCATGCAGGATCGAGCTATCAGCGCAGCTGCTGCGCCCATTCACTCCTTTTACCACAGCCAAGACATTTGAGGCTACGTACAATTTCTGAATATAGAGATCTTTTGTCAATGCCAAGGCAAGCCAACGCTTCTGGCTTAGCAAGATCAGTAATATAACCAAAGACTCGTGTCAATTAATGTGACCTAGTAACTGCCATCTTGATTCCGTTGCAACACTTTCAAAACAGGGTTTCGTTCCACTTTATAAATAAATTTGCTTGATCAAAACAATACAAAGTTATAAGAAAACTCTCTTAGAAAAAAGATCAAATATAAAATAAATCACAAATGTAGTCACACCCTACAAAAACAGCCGAGACTACCGACTAAGGTGTAACTACACATATTTTTGAAACCACCTCACAACGCTGCCTTGGACCCACTATTTGCAGCAGCCCCCTTGATCTGCACCTTCGCGATTCAATCATCAACATTGAGCGTCATATACTGTTCAGGAGGTGATATCAATCTTGGAAGCTGGACCACTCATGTCCTGAGTGCACCTAGCATATTTCTTTCTTACGAATGATATGTATTCCGAATTTTTGATCCTTGATTAGTGACAAAACCAAATATAGTTACGAGGCTCTAATAAATTCCGTCACTAATTTTCCAGTCCTACAAGGGAGGTTCTGGAAAGGGCATAACTAGCAGAACGCTGACCTTCTCAAAGATGTTTTATTTTCTAATATTTTTTAAGTACACACTATGAAAAAAATCATGAAGTGTAATAAATACGCAAAGGATAAAGTACAATTATATGATAAGAGCCATTGAGCCAAACACTGCGAAGTACAAGTATACTAAGCCATAGTACAAGTTTCTGCTATGAAGTGTGAGAAGTAGAAGTACTAGCAAGTACAAGTCTAGTAAAAAGAATCTAGGAACAAAAATATACGGAGCTAATTTTGAAGAGTAAGTGGAACAAATAGATATAAATGAAGGAACAAATAATTGTATCCATGTAACAAACGTGAAACATCAAGGGAACAAAAAACAATTCACAGATACATTTATTGGAGATGATTTTGAATAGTGAGACAAATCTTTATAAATAAAGTAACAAAAAATTATAAACAGGGGAACATTAAAAAGATCTTAGCACATGCAGGAACAAAAAAAATTGTTGTCGAATTAATTTTAATTTATAGGAAAATCTTTCTGAAATGAAAGAACAAAATAGTTATACAGGCGGGAACAAAAGGTATAACACGCAAAATAGAATATATAAAAACTACTTACAAAGTTAAAGAATATGAGAGAATAGAAAGAAAAACGATTGAAAAAGCATTCGAAAAGAAGAAATGAAAACTACACACTTATAGACTAGAAACGAGGTAAATGGGTCAGCCCATGGAGGAGAGCGCGCGGGTGAAATGACGCTACGGATCACTTGGGTGATACCGAGGAAACGCAAAGAAAAACAAAGGAGGACTTGCATGTACAACTATTGGGCCAATGTGCAATCGAATATTGAGCTTGCCATGAATATGAGGAGAAGGCCTGACCTAGCTAAACTAAATGAGGCAGATGGTAAGCGGTTCTGGGCCTCTATGAAGCAAACTGGCAATTATCTTGCTTGAGAAAAGAACAGGCAGTCCTCAATACAGATCGGAAAATAAAAAAAGGCAATCTGAGGAGGAAAAAAACGCTAAAAATGAACACACCAGATAGCTTTAGATTAACTAGTAAAAATACCCGTGCGTTGCACCGGGAGAAAAAGATGTGTCGTGCGAAACCTATACATCCACCTCTTTTGTATAAATGTAAGTCATCTAATTTGAAACGGAGAGAGTAATATTAATATCACTAAGACAAGTGATTGTACTATAATTTCTTTGTCAAAACATCTTTATTATGTTGATCTTGTCGGGAAGTCAATTTTTTCATTTTACAAGATGCACCATATATTTCTTTGACATGCTTTTTTCCACGGCATTCTCTTATATATTTTTGAAGATGTAATTATAGTACGTACAAATTTATCAGATTTGCCTGGTTCAATCAGTAAAGCATCCGGGCTGAATAGATACATTTATCAGATTCAATCAACAAATCATTTGCATAGGATCTGTACCAATATTTTTCAGCACACACGTATCAATGTACATGTCGTATATGCGGATGGATCGTGGACCTGGACCGCGTTCACAGGAGCATCTATTTGCTGTCCGAGGCCTCCTCCCGTTGAAATCAAGAAGGGGAGGAACTCCACGACCGCGCCAGGACGCGGTCGCCGAAGGTGAGCGAGGTCCCGCCGGTGGGCATGTTGAGCGCGAGCTGCAGCCGGCGCTTGACGGTGTGCACGCTGTCGCCGCGTGGTCCAGGTCCAGGTCCATGCCCAGCAGTCCAGCACGCACCCGGACTCCGTCTGCACGAACACCCGCCGTCTCCCCGCCGGGATTGCCACGGCCGCGGCACGTGCTGCTGCTTGGGCGTCGCCTCATCCCGCCGCCCCACCCCCGCCCCGGACCCGATGCCGAAGAGGCGCCTGAGGAGCAGCGCCGGCACCTGGCTCTTGAGCGGGCTCTCCAGGTTGGGGGACATGGCGTCGGGGGGCCTTTCTTCCTCCGCTTGGTGCGCCCGCCGCACGCCGACGCCATCAGGCATCAGGGAGAAGGGAAGACGCGCTCTCGTTGCTATCATCGGATCACGCCTGCGCGCCAACAAAAAGAAGACGATTTTACACTCCAATCTCTGCATCAACCACCTCATAATCAACCACACGCACAACCTAACCACGAACTCAGCATCAGCTGGACTGAATTGGCGCGAGCATGAAAAAACAGAGCACGAAGCCAGATGCAGCAGCGCACCAGCAACCACTAAATTAAGCTAGAATCAATAGATTATGTGAGGTACTTGCTCACCTGGAAGCCGGCGTTGCGGAGGCCAAGGTTAGCCCGTCCGCCATGCCCATGAGCTGACCGAACTGCAGGTTCCGGTCCCCCTTGTCGATGCCCAGCTCCTGCGCCCTCGCCTCCGCGAGCTGGCCGGATTCCGCTGGAGTTCCGGTCCCCCTTGCCGATGCCCAGCTCCTGTCCTGCGCCCTCGCCGCCGGGAGCTGGCCGAATTGCGCTGGACGGCTGGAAGCTGGCCGAATTGCGCTGGACGGCTGGAGTTTGTCTTGTCGACGACGGAATAGACCGAACCGTTTTTCTGAACCGTTTTTTAACTTGCGGTGGCAATCTTCATAAATCTATTATTTTGTGCGAGGGTACAATCGTAATTTCGGGACGGACGACACAAGAAGCCTTGCTTACTTTATTATTAGGTATAGATAGATATGTTTAGTAGTTAGTTGACAAAGATTCTTTGAGTAAGCCGGAGATAGAGATACCATGCACCTTCATTTCCAAGGAAGCAAAGAAAGTATCCTACTCCAAACTTTTCTTGACCATGTGTTACACATAGCGTCAGTAGCCACGTCTCTTTGTCCCTGACAAACAATCCTGAACACCGGAAGGGCAGAGGCACCTCCACCATTGACAGATGCAGGAAGGAACAACAAGCGCATTTCAATGTCTCAGTCCCTGTCATATCGCCATCCAAATGCAAGTGGGGAGCAGCGGAGAAGAAGGTCAAATACACCAACTTCTGCCCATCGCGTGGCTCACATTGCTCCTAGAATTATCCCACGCGTTCGTTGTCGTTGGGGGTGCTGACATGGACAACTTGCCCTTTGCCGGTGTATATATACGTAAAGAAAGTCATTAAGTCAACCATGGCATAGCCCAATCTTAGCCACAAGCTCTTCAGCGACGCCAGTAATCTATCCATATATATCCAGGCTGATGGACTGTAGTAGACGCTCCGAATTCAACGCCTTCTTAAGTACGGAGACGTGATGAGGCTGTGCTCTGCGTTCAGTTCTTCAGATATTTCCTCAGAACCGTGCCAGCGTCGGCTACAAATGTCAAACTATCTGAAACATGGGCTGCAAATGGAGTCTTAATTTCTACCGTTGCTGCTTGTAATTTATCGGGCAAGGTCAGATAGCACGCTGTCCCGTACGAAAATCTGGTCAAAACTTTGTTTGAGTCCATGCAAATTCAGCAACTATTTTCGTATCCGGCTCGAGTTCCTTGTGGAGTTTGCCGCCAGTTGCAGTGGTCGCGTTCACGCTGTGGGTGGTGGGAAAACTTTAAGATGCAATCAATCATTCGTCTTGTTCTGCACAAGGAACAAACTGGTTTTGTTCGCGGATAAGTTGAAATCGACACATTCATACGTCGGTTAGACAAAATTAAGGCCCGTCGGCCGTCGTAAACTGACAGCTCAAAGCTCTCTGTGCTTTGCGGCGGGGCGCCTCTGGGAAATAGTCCGCGTGCCTGCCGACGTCGGCAACGTGTTCATCAAACCCTCTCATGCTTTGGCCGGAAAGGTGTATACTTCATTTGCAATGGAAGTAACCACAGACCAGCCATTCTTTTGGCGTTTATTTTCACGGTTTGGTGAGTCCAGCGACTGTTTATTTTCATGGCAGCAGAAATTGAATCGGATCAGATTTTACAGTTACCATATCATTTTTATCCTATTTTATCAATTCGGAGTGAAGTGGATAATGACTGGTATATGTAAATTAGCAAACCATACAACCAAGTGAGTCGACGAACTCAACCGCTCACTAACTACTACTCCCTCCGTTCTAAATTAATTGACTTCTATTTGCCCACATATGTGTATGTCATGTGAGTAAATAGAAGTCAATTAATTTGGAACGGAGGGAGTAGTAATTGTGCTAGCTATTGGGTAAGAAAAACAAGAGCGACAACATCACAGGGGCCCTGGGACGATGTGGACGTAGTTGGGTGCGATTCTTACCATCCAAAATCAAACCCTTAATTAGGGAGAACCGAGTCAATGTCGAGACGTCACGTCGATGGGCGCCAATTTCTAAAGGGAAGAAGAACACCGATGGATGGGATGAGGAGGGAGGGTTTTGCATGCAATGAACTTGGGCCATTGCTTCCGACTGCGGCCACGGCGCCGGTCGCTCCCTCTGCCGTCGCTTTCGCCGATGATCGCAACGCTCCAACCGACGAGTTTGGCCATGCCATGTACGCGCGACACCAACACGAAACCTAGCTGCTGCCTATTGCCATCGACTTATCATACCAACCCTATGCGCGGTAGGGTCACGGCGGTCGACCGGTCGCTGGCCGCCTGCAGAGCCTCGCTCCCTGCTAACCTGTGCATTATGCAGATGCAGGGAAAATGTCGTGCTCGTACATATACTAAACGACCAAGAACAACTCTAGTAAATCATAGTATACGGTATGTTTTTGGTGTAATCGTTGTCATTTTCTATCCAAGTAACGGATCGAATTTAAGCTGGGAGAATTACTTATCAAAACGAGAGTGGAATGATGGGTCAGTGCATAACGTAGACTTTCTATCTCCAGTCAGGCAGTCATCTATAGCTTAAGCCAGTCTTTAAAAACGAAGAACGACAATAACAGCTGTGGCTGGGAAAACCTAATAACATCAAGGCAAACATGCACGTATGGCAGTACTACTATGTGGACTATGGGTGTCCCCGGCATGCAGTCACTATCTTGCGCGCTCATTATTTAGGCCTTATCCTCTTTGCGGAAAACGAGCTTCCTAAAACTGTTCATGATTAAATGTCACCTGGAAATTAATGCTCCATCCGTCTCGGTTTATAAGTCATCTACGTATTTTTAGCTTGTAAATTTGAGAAACATAATATGATCTATATATTATAAAAATTATATCATTAGAAAATTTAGACTTTATATTTAAAAAATATATCATTAGATGATATGGAGTATAATTTTTATATTTTAAAATTTATATTATGTTAGTTAAATTGAAGACATAGTGATACGTAGAGGATTTATAAACCGGGACGGAGGGAGTAACCAGTATATTGATGTCCTATTCATACGAAACGATATCCTTGTAATTTGCAATATTTTTTGCCTTTCGAACAAAAGGTTGCATGATGTTTCCAAATCTAGATCTTTTTTGTGATATTATTATCAATCTTAGCTACCTCAGGGTTTAATTATGGTGCCTTAACTTGACCTGTATTCATCCGCTTGGCTGCATTTGAACATTCGACCGAAAATTGCGAGAGAGAGAAAAACTACCACAGTTGTGCAAAAAGTCTAATAAGAAATAACGGATGATGTGGGAGATTACGAAAACTTACCAGTGGTTGTTTGTAACATAAAGCACTCGCGGTCGAGGTTGCGTTTGCAGGTTTTTTACTAGTGGACCCCAATATCAGCGCGACGTGGCAAGACTAAACCGGTTTAACAACACGACAACCTCTCTGCCTTGGGAGGATTGCAAGGAATAAAGGGTGTGAGGCGGAGAAGAAGTGACGATTGCGGCTCCCTTTTTTAGGTAGACGGAGGGCTCAGGTGGCGCATGATTGACGGCGGTGGCCGATGAAACGGAGTGCCGAGCTTTGCGAGTGCATGATCGGGTAAGGCGAGGACCAAGACGAAGGCACGAAAGCCATTGAGACGCGGACAAGGGAAATGTGGTGTGTGTGGCTTGGTGCGGTTTTTGTGGTTGTCAAGACAATGCATAAGGATGTCAATGGGTAGGATTGGGGCGAGTAGAGCTAGCAATACCATACTCATACCCGTATAGTCAATCGGCACAAAATTCTACCCGTACCTATACTTGCGCGTATGGAACTTTACCCATACCCATGCCCGACGGGTACCCATACCCATCGGGCAGATCAAACAGTACACATGTTATTCACAATTTACATTATTGATATCATATTTTATAAAAAACAATTATCTCGGTTCAATAACATACATATGAGTACATGTGTACATGACAACTGCCTAAACTCAATAACGGGATGCACATGTTAAAACACCACGATTAAGATCCACGTCTCTATATGCGGGTACGGTATCCGTGGCTACCTCGTAGCCGTGGGGAAAAAATTGTCCTTAACAATGCTAAGTTCGATTTGGATCTGGCGGACAAGATTCTAAGATACAGCTTTGGTTTAGAAAGATGGAGGGCATGCAAGGGAGCTGGATTAGACTAGTGGTGGATTGTTCAGCCAGCTCGGATAGATTATTTTCTTTTTTATTATTTTCTTATTGATGCATGTAAAATGCATACATGAACTTTGCATTGTATTACTTATATTTCAATCATATTTGCATCATATAACGGTTATATCATTGTTTTATAATGTTTTTGAAAATATTTCACAGTTTCCCTATTTTTCTGGAATTAATCATGCAATGTCAGAAAACCTCTTTTTCTATATTTTGATGTTTCAGGGACCCAAACGACGTCCAAATGACCTGAAACTTCGCGAACATCAGTTTTTGGAAGGAACAAAGCGTAGGAGCGAAAGATCAACAAAAGTGGAAACCCGAGGGCCAAAAGGGGTGGCCCACGCGGCTAGATTCCTTGGCCGCGTGGGGTGCCCCCTTTTCCCCCTCGAGCCTCCGATGTCGTCAATCTTAGTCCCCGTGGCTTCGTCTTGACCTAAAAACGACTATAAAAATGGTCCCCCGAGGAGTTTTGCAGCACGGCGGCGGAGAAACACGAAACCACGAAACACAGAGCCAGAAGGCTGCCGCCGGAGAAGATTGGAGGGGGGAAACGCCGCCGGAATCCCTCCGGAAGGCTTCTCCATCCCCCCTCCGGAGTCTCCATCTTCTCCAACGTCTCCACCATCGTCACCGTGATGAAGGGGGAGTAGTCCACTCCTTGGACTTTGGGTTTGTGGTGGTAACTTGATCTAATCTCTCTATGTATGATCATTGTTGAAGTCCATATGATATGTCTTGCATGATTATGGATCTATCTATGTAATTCCTATGGTGGATATTATGGTGTGAGATGATATTTGTTATCATTTACCGTTGTGTTGGATCTTTTATGGCTTGTCATACTTTGGAGATATTCTATGATGCATGTGATGGTTTCAGTTATGCATAATGCCTTGTTTATCCTTGTCATGAGGTGGTTGGCACCACCAAGTGTAGATAGATGAGAGAGATGTGGTCATGCACACGAAATATGAATCATTGCACTAGTGTTTAGAATATTGTCCATTATGAAGTATGATGCATGTGGGTACGGGATGGACGATGAGACATAAGGCATAGGTATTGAGTGACACAGTACCGCCCAACATCCTTTATCTGGGGGTATAAAGGGAGAAGTATGATGTGGGTGTGGCAGCAACCACGCTAGCCTTACGAGCGTGACCTAGCAACAAAAATGAGTATTTCTTTCAACTATGTGTTTTAGGACATATAGCCGTTATAAAAGCTACCATTAAAACATGACAATTGTGTGTACTTTATCTATAACATGATAATCACCATAGATGAGAGAGAGAGGATTGAGTGAACCCATGTCCATTGTTCCTATAAGTGAAAACCTTTGTCTTGTCCTTTTGCATTGAAGAGGATTGGGACACTTTTATATTCTTGTTTTGTTACATTAAACTTCCATCCATTAAAACAACCATCTTGTTCTTTAAACTTGTTTAGTGCATAATCAACTAAAACTTGTGACACTTTAGTTGTAAGGAATAGACAACTTTTTCTTCTTACTCCTGCGGATCGATACCCTACTTCCACATTGAGAGGTACTACAATGGTCCCCTGCTCTTGGGGGTTATCAAGTACTTTTCTGGCGCCGTTGCCGGGGAGCGTAGTGCTTAAGTTTCTATTCTTGTTTGCACTAGATATTTATTTCTGTTTTGCATATACTCTAGTTTACTTTCAGTTTTGCATTTTGTTTAATTTACTTTCAGTTATATATATATATATATATTAACGTGAATTTTATGTCCATGGTGGTAGCTGCGCACGCAGTTAGAGCCATTCGATGTGGTATCGTGATTCGTGCTACCGTTAACGGAGTTAGAAGCCGTGGCCTGTCCTTCACGTGGGTGTTCACATTATATGAGAGAGAAACTTGTCGTGGCCACCGCGCCGCCGCTTTCTACATGTTGCTTTATCCTATCTTTTGTGCGTCTTGGTTCTTTGTCGTGATCATGTTTATTTTAGGTATGCATTTTGCTGTTCTTAGTTACTAATTTTTGTATCATGATGTGATGCCCATATAATCTTGCATGATTATCATGGGGCACGAAAACTTTATTTGAATTATCTCGTAAAATACCGAGAAGCAGAGGCTGAAATTTTGGTGTTTTACTAGCAACCCAAAAAATCAGAATCATTTACGAAACAACATCCCATATTTTCTGTAAAAATTAAATTTGAATGCACATGGGAACTGGATCGGGAACACACCATGTATTAACCTGGTTTCTTTAAACGGAGAAGCAAAGCCAGATCGAAGAAAAAAAAGCAAATAATTATCGGCAGAAAAACGCGGACGCCCTCGTATGTACCAACCTGATTTCTTCAAACGGTGAAGCAAACCCAGATCGAGAAAAAGCACATGGGATCTGGATCGGGAACACATCCCATGTAATTAAAAAAAACATCAACCTGATTTCCTCTAGCGGTGAAGAAAAAAAACCAGATCGAGAAAACAAGAAGTGAATCCCAATCGAAATAAACGCGGATGGCCTCGTGCGTGTCTACGCCCCAGACTTCTCCTTGACGGCAGGGACGGGCGCGTCTTCTTCTCGTCGGGGACGACTACGCTGGGGCGTAAAACCGGCGCCGGTGCAGGCCGACCTCACCAGGACGCCACCGCGGGCTTCTCCCCAGCGCCACCCCATCTTGGTACCTCCCCAGCGCGTCACCACTCCTTCCTTCACCGAAGAAGAAGACGCGATGGGATCCTGCACCTCGCGTTGGTCACCATGGATGGTGAGCAAGGATGGGCGGCGTGGGCCGTGCCGACGAGCCGCACCGGTTTGGGCTGAGCTGCAACGGCGAGAAGGAAGGGGCTAAGCCTGGAGTCCCGCGTCGTGCGCTCCTCTGCATCTGAGAGTCGGTGCGGCTTGGTGAGTGCTGACGCGGCGCGGACGGTACGGTGGCCCGAGCGGCGCTTCGCGTGGAGGTTGAAGGCCGGGAAGAGGTGCTTGGGAGGGGGCCACGACGGTGGTCGAAGGAGGTTCGGTGGCGGGCTGGTTGTGGTGTGGTGCGGCGCGGTATACGGGGTGTGGAAGAAGGTGGGTGGAACTGTGGAAGACGGCGTTTTCGCCCGCGCGTGGAGGAGCGCGGGGCGGCGCTGGTCGATCTGCCGGCGGTGGGGATCGGCAGTGGTGCGTGATCGGTGTGGGAAAGGACCAGCGAAAGAGAAAGTGGTCAGATTGGGGGAAAAAGATTCGGCCTACAGGGTGTTTTTTTCCTAATCAGGTGGGAGAAAGGTGGACGGAACGGCGTTAAATGATCAGCGGTGCAAAATGCTCTATAGAGTAATCTAAGGGCTGGTTGTGGGTGTGCAGCTATCACCATAGGCAGCCAGCTATTTTGCATATATATATATATATATATATATATATATATATATATATATATATATATATATATATAGGGAAACCCTATTCTGCACCCAGGTGTAGGATAAATTATTTTGCACCCGAGGTTTTTTACATAGTTTTTATGAAAGAAAATATGTTTTATCATCCAAACAATTACATTTATTTTGCCCCATAACTAAAAAATCTACGTAAGAAATGCTATATATAAGTCATAACAGTGTAAAAATCGGTAAAAATGTGTATTTTACACAATATTTTTTATATGCCACATAAATAAAGTTTTACGTCATGTTAATATTTCTTTATATTCCTACTAACTTACGAAGTACAACAAAATTTACGTGACGTAAAAATTCTTTACGGTTCAAAAGATACGGGGTGGGTGTAGAATAACTATTCTACTCCCAGGGAGTCAAATAGCGCTATATATATAGGTTAAATGCTTTCTACTCCCGGGTGTAACTACACCCACGTCTCATATACCACCATACGGAAGTATGTCATACTTTATCGGTTTGAGTATGTTCATATACTATATCTAAGATACCCCAAAACAAGTTTCATGAAAAAGTTGCAACTGTCCTAATATTTTACACTATATACTCGAAATATCAATATATGTGCACATAAAAGAGAAGTATGTAGAAATTTTCTACATACTACCAAAAAAGAAGTATCTATAATACTAAAATAGCATTATATACTCCATACTACATGTTACATACCTCCCGGTATGATAGATACTCCATACATGTGTAAAACACACATGGGTGTAGTTACACCCGGGAGTAGTATGAATATGTCCTATATATATATAGTTAGGGTTTAGGGTTTAGGGTTTAGGGTTTAGGGTTTAGGGTTTAGGGTTTAGAGTTTAGGGTTTAGGGTATATGCCCAAATTGATAGTAATATCAATTTTATATTGACAGTAATTAAATATAGTAATTATTTCAAGTCCAAAATAATTTCAAGTGCTCTGATACCAACAATATAAAATAATTACTATATTTAAAATATGCACTTGAAATATTCAGATGATACGATAGATATGTGTTAATTAAAATTTTAATATTACTGTTTGAATTATTTTAATATTAATATTAATATTTTCTTCTTGCAGGATCTTTTTTAGGCTGGCGAGGCCAACGAGCTACCGGTGGGTTTGGGCTGTTGTAAAAGTCCTACTCAGTACTCACCGTTCTTTCCGCTATATTGCTTCAGGAGTAGCTAAGTTTCTTTCCCTGAATATATTTAGACAGGTTTATATGGGTGTTTTCTTATCGTCTTCCCAGGCAGTTCCACCCAGAGGGAACACTTCTCTACGGCTACCAGGTTCTCATTTCAACGCCACACGGCTTAACAGAGAACTACACGCAGAGGTTTCTCCTATAGGATCCCTAGCATAAGAACTCAACCCGTATAAACACGCTAAACAGACCGAGGAAAAAACAGAACTACTTCATTTCCACAATATAACATCCATTACGGTTTTCCCTTTCGGGAACCCCCGAAGGGTTTACACACAGAGAGGGGAGATTACCTGCCTACAGCCTTCCCTCTTACACTCCTTAATTTACACTGGAATTTTATTACACTGGAGGAAGAACTACTACTACTACTGAGCAGCGAGTAAGCTGGAACACTACGCTCTCTGCTCGGGATGGAATGCTGGTGCTGGTGTTGCTTGTGTCTTGCTTCGCTGCGGGAGGCTCTATTTATAGCCAAAGGAGCAGCCCTTCACGAGAGCTCCTCAATAATTCTCCTCTTCTTTCTTCATACTAATCATGCACCTATGTTGTAGGCTTTATAGGCTTGTAGTCTATGTAGGCTTCCTTTATAGCTTCATAGCTTCATGATCATCTTCTTTTATAGCTTCATAGCTTCATGATCATCTTCCTTTATAGCTTCATAGCTTCATGATCATATGTTGGAAGGCATTATTGATGCATCCTTCACGTTGCTTCTCTGGTGACATGCATGGCTTCATCTTATCTTCACCATAGCCATCTTGTCCTACACCATGATTGTGTCTTGGACCTTATTTCCAGAGTAGAAATATGTGGCCTTCTCTTCTCATATGTCTGGCTTCTTCATGCTTGCCTACTGCGTACCAAAGAAATGGAACCATTGGCTGCACGCATGCATATTGGTTATTGACATTTTTTGTTATATTTTTTTTTTTAATATATATGTCCTCCGCGCCCAAATTATTGATAGCAATATCAATATTATGGTATATGTCCTCCGCGCCCAAATTATTGATAGTAATATCAATTTTACTGCAGTACTATTTGTATTCAAATCATCATGGCTTATTCTGGTTTCTGCCCATGTCCTGCAATGTCCATATGATCATCATCTGAAAGATTAAAATCATATTTTGTCAAATATTCCTTCTTTATTTCTTCAAATTTTTCATCAAATTCTGCTCGCAATTCTTTTAAAATTTCTTCTTTTAGTGATTTCTTAGAGTCTTCGAACTTCTCTTCTATCTTAATGTTTACATATTCGATATCTAGTGGGTCCACACCCTTCACTAGACAATCTTTATATGTTTGATATTTTGGGGAATCTTCTTCTTTAATTCTCTTAGAGTTTGATGCTTCCCCCTTTTGAGTTGACGATGCAGGGATATTCTTATCTATTCCCTTACACTTTTGAATGTATTCCTTTGCTTTTGGTTCTATATAGTAATTTTCACCAATAATGCTCCTTGCTTGTTTCAAGGCTTCATTAATATCAATATACTTCTTCCATGTTATATCTTCTTTTTTCTTTCTTGCGACCATCTTTTCCTTTATTATTTCTTCAAAGGTCATGTATATGCCTGGGTTTGTCCCATCAAATAGGACATAAAGTGGTTTTATTTCTTGGATATCAATATTTGCTGATATTGAACCTTTCTTATTCATCATATTGAAATATTCTGCTAGGCTATTCAGAATAGACAGCATATAGCCTTTGTCTTCTCTTCTATTATTGTATTGATACCAAAAGTTATCAAGTATGCTTGATTGAACTTCGTCAAGAATGATATGATTCTTAGGCTTGAAGTTGAAAGTATTCGGTGGGAATATTTTTAAGCTATTCTCGATCCCGAAGGTGAACACTTCCGATCCATTTGGAAGCAACCCCTTCTTCATTCCTGCAAAATTGTCGAACGAGAGAATATGTCAGGTAAACAATTATCTTTTCCTTTGATATGCTCAAAGATAACTTTATATCCATTTCCTGTTATAATATCTTCAAATAAGACCCATCTTCTAGTAGAACTTTTCTTACTATTTATTTGATTATAGTATCTGCATATTGCTTCGCAATCTGTTCGTACTGTGAATTCCTTAAATCCCAAATATAGCCTAAATGCATTTATTGCATGAACTACTGCGAGAATTTCTCTATCAATATTATTCACTGTTTTCAATTTATAGCTTCCTGAGGCATATCTGCATATTTTCTCTTCTGCTTTAGCAGAGTACTTATTTGGTTTTTGTTTTAATATAGCTCCCCATCCAACTTTGGATGCATCTGTTTCAATTATAAAATAATGATCTTCTAATGGTAATTCTAAGGGTTTCAAGCTTTTAACCTTATCTTTAATAGCCTGAACTAATTTTATATCTTCAGAATTAAAATATTTTTGACCATTCTTTCTTAGTTTTGCATATAAAGGTCCAGCTAGTTTCGCTAGGTTATCTATATAATTTCTTGCATAATTTACAATTCCTAAGAATTGTTGTAAGACCTTTTTATCATTCATAGTGTCAGGAAATTGTAGTATTTTCTTAGCAATATGCTCTTGTAGATAAATTTTTCCTTCTCCAATTTCATGTCCTAGAAAATTAATTTTCTCTTTGCATATTTCCATTTTCTTTTTAGATAATATTAACCCATTCTGTTCTACCTTTCTAAAGAAAACTTCAAGGTGAGCAATGTGTTCTTTGTAAGATTTTGAAAATACTAATAAATCATCTACATAAACTAATATGAATGCTTGATTCTCATTAAATATATTTTGCATTTTCCTTTGAAATAGTGCAGGGGCATTTTTTAATCCTAATGGCATTACAAGCCATTCATAGTGACCTTGTGGACACGTAAAAGCTGTCCATGGAATTGATTCTTCTGCCATTTTTACTTGCCAAAACCCTGCTTTTAAGTCGAATTTAGAAAAGATTTTACTTCCTTGTATTCTATTGATCCACTCTTGTTTATTGGGTATATTGTATGCATCATCTACCGTATTATCATTAAGTCTTTTATAGTTAATAACCATTCTAGATTTTCCTCTTACTTCTTCGGCATGATTTCTAACTATAAATGCTGCAGATCTGTGGGGGCTTCTACTTTCTCTAATTGCTTTTAATTTTAATAACTCTTCAATATGCATTTTAAATTCTTCTATATCCTTGGGAGTAGCTTCTATCGGTCCTGACTTAATTATATAATCAGGGTTTATAATATTTATTTTGCATACTATGGAATTCTTATCCCAATGTTTCATTGGTATTTCCCCAATGATTTGTAAATCTTCTAATCTTTGTACAATCTTGTCTATATCTTTCTTAGATTTTATATCTCTATACCAGTTTGGAGAGAATGATTGTAATCCTATACATTCTATGCATGTATTCTCTATATGATATTCTTCTATGGTGTCACTTGGTTCTTCTTCTATGCAGGTTTCAGAAATTTCTGCGCGTGGCAAATATTCACTGTCTAAATTAGATATTTCTACATTTTGCAAAGATTTTCTTTGCTTTCTAATCTCAGATATGTATGGTACACTATCTTGATATGGGATGAATGTAACACCTTCTTCATGTATAATTGTTGTTTGTAACGATTGTTGTAAAAATCTTAATCCCAATATCATGTCGTCATTGATTAACGATAAATCTCTTACTGTAATTTCGTCTATTATATATTTAGTGCCATTTATATATGCTGCAATGTTATATGCCAATTGTTTATGGATTTTCTTTATTCCTGACATGTCTGTAGACACTTCAGCTTTACTATCGTCTATAGTCGTAACTATTTCAGGACATCTCATAAAATATTTATCGTGAATGATATTTTTTGTGCAACCTGTATCTAATAGTGCCAATATTTTGAACGAAATATTTGGCTTTAAAACTATTTTAACTGGGATTCTTATTCCATAAACTTCCTTAAATGGTAATTTAACTACGTATTTATTTCCAAAACTAGTAATTGCATCTTTTAATTGGATTAACCTGTCCCCTTTGTTTTCTCTTGCTGTTACCATTTGATCTTTAAGTTCAGTGTTTTGGGTGGTATTATCTCTTTGTTCTATTGTACTATTATTATCTTTTTCTACCTTATATTTTAGCTCTTCTAATTCTGCTTCTAATTTATTTATTCTATTTTCTAAATTCCTAACCCTACTTGATAATATGTTATCTTCAGGTTCATACTCTATTTCTTGTCTCCAATTCTGATTACGAGCCTTTAAACAAGAAGCACATGCTTGTCTTAAACATAAGCTACATGTAGATCTATTTTCTTGACTTGGGTAGTATATACAGAAGGCACATTTAATGTTATAATCTCCTTTTCCTCTAACCCAATCATGTTCACAATCTACTTGATTCATCATTTCAACTTTTAATCCTGCTAAATGATCTATTAAATCTATCTCATCTTCGCTTGACTCATATTCTGGGGTCTCATTTTCTACTTCATCTGTTTCTATGATTGAATATATTGACTCATCATCTTTTATTTCATCATCACAAACTAATATATTCTCATTAACACTATCAATGATTAACACCCTTTCTTGTTCTTCGTATTTACTAGAATACCTCTTTTGGTCCTTATTAGGGCAAGTTTTACTTAGATGATCGGGTGAATTACATATAAAACACCTACAAGTTTTATCATAAGATTTTCTTGGGTTATATCTTCTAACATTTCGCTTGTGTAAAAATGGGGCTCTATTATCCGACCTTCTTAGAAAATATCTTTTCTTTGTTCTATAATTCTTATTTTCTCTTCTCTGAGGCTTATAATATTTTTTGTTTCTATACCTATCTTCTCCATATGTTAATGGTATTTGTACTATGTTATTGCAGAAATTATAATCTGATTTCTTCATAGACCTTTGTGCTTGTATGCTAGTACATACCTTTCTTAAATGTTTAAACACAAATGTTATAGCTTGGGAAATATTTACTACACGCCCTACTGATTCTTTCTTGTATTCCTCATATATTATAGATCCTAGAGGGTCTGGTAATTTGTTAAAATATCTTTCCACTACTCCTACATTATATCCTTGCTTTGCAGTGGTGGCATTATATAAATAATGTTGAGAAAATTCTTTTATACCTTTCCAACTAGTTAATGTTAATTTTTCTATTTCTCTCAACCTTTCATTTTGTAAAACTGTATTTCCTAATTCTGGATCTTCAGCTATAACCATATTTGATATGACATTTGCAAAATTATTAGGATTACTTCCGGCTCTTTTCAGTTCTTCATAAAGATTAGGATAATTTTCGACCCATTCTTCCCATAAAACTTTAACAGATTCTCCTAGAAATGTCTCGAGGTATGTTAGCATATCTTCTACCTTGTTGCCTATGCTATACTGATTTTGTATATATTTCTGGACTATTAAGCCTTTCCATATGCTAAGTATATTTGGCCAATCTACAGGGTCATGAGCTGCTAAGTTTAGAATTGCGCCATCATTCCTAGTATTTTGAAATTGTACTGGTTTTTCAAAGTCTCTTCTTTTGCTACCCATGTGTCTGTATTGTCCCGAAATATATGTGGGTTGGAAATCTTCTTTTTCCGGAGGCCATTGTCCAGCTGCCCTGGTTGGTCTTTCTCTTTCTCCTTCTCTTTTTACAGAGGTTTCACCAAATACTCTTTTTCTTTTACTGCTTTCCATTTCCATGGCTTCCATTGCATTATCTAAATTTTGCAATCCTATCTCATCCAGTGAATTTAGAAAATAACTATTTTCTTCAGAGTTATCACAGGCTTCATTTTCTGACCAAAATTCTTTCATTAATTCTTCTTCTTCTTCTTCATAACTTTCTGTTAGTATTTTGTTATTTATATCCCATTGCTCTTCTTCGCATAATTCTTTATTTTTACTGCTCTGAGCAGCATCATTGTTTTTATTTTTATCAATATCTTTTGTCTCTATGTTATTATTTACCATATTTGAACTACTAGTAACTGATTTTTTCTCGTTTTTTAATTTCTTTAACCTTGCAATCTCTCTAATAAAAAACAATTGCTTTTCTCTAATCTTAGGCCAATCTTTTATCATGGAATTATTATATTCCCACTCTATATGTTTTAACTTCATTTCCCAATGATTTATATCTTCATCTAAATCAGATTTCTCCATGCATTCAGTTGTACCCTTGTTCTTGCTATCACTATATTCTGAATCCGAGGCGAATGACTCTACATCGTCTACAGTTGCAGCTTTGTAATCTGTGAACCTTATGCTACTGCTTCCTTCACAGTTTTGATAGCTTATGTAGTTATTGGGTTGTTTTAATTCTTTCTTCTCTATTAGTTCACTTATATTCCATTCCTCTCCTGCTCTTTCTTCAGAACTAATTTTAAGAGGACTCATAAATCTTATACCTTTCGATTGCATGCTTTCAATTACGTCATCTACATTTACTCTATATCTAGAGCTACTTTTGTTGGACAATCTTCCTATAAATTCTATGCTTACCAGCAAATTTGTTCCCTTAAAATCTTCATATCCCTTAGACTGGAACCCAAAGCTCATTTTCTCAATAAATTCCTTTACAGGCATCATTAGGTCTGGGGCTATGTAGGTTATAAGTCTATTTTCATTCATATCTCCTTCCATGAATCCTAATGCTGCTTTATCTATTGATCCCCATCTTTTGTCTAGTAATGTTATTAATACCTTTGCTCCTAATTTCTTTCTTGTCATTCCTTTTACTCCTATGATGTACATACCTTGGTGGATATATTTATACCCGCAATATTTGAGATCATTTTCTATGTTCTTGCTCACAATTCTTAATTCTACAGGATGTGTTAACACACTTAATTCTACTTCTCTAGATATTCTATATAGACCACTTCGGCTTTCAAACATTCCCATATGGTATACATGTTGCGGTTTTATTTTTCTTAGCGTATCTTTTTGATATCTTTCTAAATCACTTTGCAAATCTATGACTTCTTCTAAACTATCAATGTCATCTGACTTGCTGCATGACATTCTATGCATCATTGTTAGAGGTCTTGAATCTTGCCTAATTAATTGGAGGGTTTTGTCTCTTCTATTTTTAGATATGTCCATTTTTCAGAATTGATATTCCTTGGTGAAGCTAATATTCCGGACGAAGCTAAAACGATTTCCTTGTTGCTTTGCACACCTTTTAGCTTTTCTAAAATCTGAACTAATAATTGCAGGATTGTGTTATTTTGTCTTATTAATATATTGGAATCTTCTTTTGGCGAGTTGTGACTAGAAAATCCTACTGCAGGTGTTAAATATTTTTCTACTTCTTTTAATGCTTGATTATATTCGGACATAAAATTATGAGAGTATCAAGGTTTTTACCTCTTGAACCAACGCTTTGATTTCGAGTATATCTTGTCTGATTTGTGGACTTGGTAGAAGATCTTTGCTTTTATTTCTTCCGATTGATAGCACCTCTTCCTTAATGTAATCGTTATTCTTGCAAATTGTATTCTGTCTTGATTTTGCTTCCTCTAATTTATGCAAAATTAAATCGACTTTATTATTCAGCAAAGTATACTTTTCTATGTGTTTTTGATATTCTCGAAATAAACTTTCAAATTTTTGATCCAAAATGTCTTGTCTTTTCCCCCAAGATATGAAGGAGTTATATATTAAATCAACTATAATATTCAGCTGGCTATGCGTAGTATGCCAAGTATGTTCTTCAGAAGGATTTATTCTGCACCTTATATTAGTATGATCCTTGGTTTTTATTACCTTACCTTCGCTAACTTCTAAATTTAAGTACTTTAACCTTTCAATGATTAAACACCAGCTCTGATACCAACAATATAAAATAATTACTATATTTAAAATATGCACTTGAAATATTCAGATGATACGATAGATATGTGTTAATTAAAATTTTAATATTACTGTTTGAATTATTTTAATATTAATATTAATATTTTCTTCTTGCAGGATCTTTTTTAGGCTGGCGAGGCCAACGAGCTACCGGTGGGTTTGGGCTGTTGTAAAAGTCCTACTCAGTACTCACCGTTCTTTCCGCTATATTGCTTCAGGAGTAGCTAAGTTTCTTTCCCTGAATATATTTAGACAGGTTTATATGGGTGTTTTCTTATCGTCTTCCCAGGCAGTTCCACCCAGAGGGAACACTTCTCTACGGCTACCAGGTTCTCATTTCAACGCCACACGGCTTAACAGAGAACTACACGCAGAGGTTTCTCCTATAGGATCCCTAGCATAAGAACTCAACCCGTATAAACACGCTAAACAGACCGAGGGAAAAACAGAACTACTTCATTTCCACAATATAACATCCATTACGGTTTTCCCTTTCGGGAACCCCCGAAGGGTTTACACACAGAGAGGGGAGATTACCTGCCTACGGCCTTCCCTCTTACACTCCTTAATTTACACTGGAATTTTATTACACTGGAGGAAGAACTACTACTACTACTGAGCAGCGAGTAAGCTGGAACACTACGCTCTCTGCTCGGGATGGAATGCTGGTGCTGGTGTTGCTTGTGTCTTGCTTCGCTGCGGGAGGCTCTATTTATAGCCAAAGGAGCAGCCCTTCACGAGAGCTCCTCAATAATTCTCCTCTTCTTTCTTCATACTAATCATGCACCTATGTTGTAGGCTTTATAGGCTTGTAGTCTATGTAGGCTTCCTTTATAGCTTCATAGCTTCATGATCATCTTCTTTTATAGCTTCATAGCTTCATGATCATCTTCCTTTATAGCTTCATAGCTTCATGATCATATGTTGGAAGGCATTATTGATGCATCCTTCACGTTGCTTCTCTGGTGACATGCATGGCTTCATCTTATCTTCACCATAGCCATCTTGTCCTACACCATGATTGTGTCTTGGACCTTATTTCCAGAGTAGAAATATGTGGCCTTCTCTTCTCATATGTCTGGCTTCTTCATGCTTGCCTACTGCGTACCAAAGAAATGGAACCATTGGCTGCACGCATGCATATTGGTTATTGACATTTTTTGTTATATGTTTTTTTTTATTATTATTATATATGTCCTCCGCGCCCAAATTATTGATAGCAATATCAAATTATTGATAGATATGTGTTAATTAAAATTTTAATATTACTGTTTGAATTATTTTAATATTAATATTAATATTTTCTTCTTGCAGGATCTTTTTTAGGCTGGCGAGGCCAACGAGCTACCGGTGGGTTTGGGCTGTTGTAAAAGTCCTACTCAGTACTCACCGTTCTTTCCGCTATATTGCTTCAGGAGTAGCTAAGTTTCTTTCCCTGAATATATTTAGACAGGTTTATATGGGTGTTTTCTTATCGTCTTCCCAGGCAGTTCCACCCAGAGGGAACACTTCTCTACGGCTACCAGGTTCTCATTTCAACGCCACACGGCTTAACAGAGAACTACACGCAGAGGTTTCTCCTATAGGATCCCTAGCATAAGAACTCAACCCGTATAAACACGCTAAACAGACCGAGGGAAAAACAGAACTACTTCATTTCCACAATATAACATCCATTACGGTTTTCCCTTTCGGGAACCCCCGAAGGGTTTACACACAGAGAGGGGAGATTACCTGCCTACGGCCTTCCCTCTTACACTCCTTAATTTACACTGGAATTTTATTACACTGGAGGAAGAACTACTACTACTACTGAGCAGCGAGTAAGCTGGAACACTACGCTCTCTGCTCGGGATGGAATGCTGGTGCTGGTGTTGCTTGTGTCTTGCTTCGCTGCGGGAGGCTCTATTTATAGCCAAAGGAGCAGCCCTTCACGAGAGCTCCTCAATAATTCTCCTCTTCTTTCTTCATACTAATCATGCACCTATGTTGTAGGCTTTATAGGCTTGTAGTCTATGTAGGCTTCCTTTATAGCTTCATAGCTTCATGATCATCTTCTTTTATAGCTTCATAGCTTCATGATCATCTTCCTTTATAGCTTCATAGCTTCATGATCATATGTTGGAAGGCATTATTGATGCATCCTTCACGTTGCTTCTCTGGTGACATGCATGGCTTCATCTTATCTTCACCATAGCCATCTTGTCCTACACCATGATTGTGTCTTGGACCTTATTTCCAGAGTAGAAATATGTGGCCTTCTCTTCTCATATGTCTGGCTTCTTCATGCTTGCCTACTGCGTACCAAAGAAATGGAACCATTGGCTGCACGCATGCATATTGGTTATTGACATTTTTTGTTATATTTTTTTTTTAATATATATGTCCTCCGCGCCCAAATTATTGATAGCAATATCAATATTATGGTATATGTCCTCCGCGCCCAAATTATTGATAGTAATATCAATTTTACTGCAGTACTATTTGTATTCAAATCATCATGGCTTATTCTGGTTTCTGCCCATGTCCTGCAATGTCCATATGATCATCATCTGAAAGATTAAAATCATATTTTGTCAAATATTCCTTCTTTATTTCTTCAAATTTTTCATCAAATTCTGCTCGCAATTCTTTTAAAATTTCTTCTTTTAGTGATTTCTTAGAGTCTTCGAACTTCTCTTCTATCTTAATGTTTACATATTCGATATCTAGTGGGTCCACACCCTTCACTAGACAATCTTTATATGTTTGATATTTTGGGGAATCTTCTTCTTTAATTCTCTTAGAGTTTGATGCTTCCCCCTTTTGAGTTGACGATGCAGGGATATTCTTATCTATTCCCTTACACTTTTGAATGTATTCCTTTGCTTTTGGTTCTATATAGTAATTTTCACCAATAATGCTCCTTGCTTGTTTCAAGGCTTCATTAATATCAATATACTTCTTCCATGTTATATCTTCTTTTTTCTTTCTTGCGACCATCTTTTCCTTTATTATTTCTTCAAAGGTCATGTATATGCCTGGGTTTGTCCCATCAAATAGGACATAAAGTGGTTTTATTTCTTGGATATCAATATTTGCTGATATTGAACCTTTCTTATTCATCATATTGAAATATTCTGCTAGGCTATTCAGAATAGACAGCATATAGCCTTTGTCTTCTCTTCTATTATTGTATTGATACCAAAAGTTATCAAGTATGCTTGATTGAACTTCGTCAAGAATGATATGATTCTTAGGCTTGAAGTTGAAAGTATTCGGTGGGAATATTTTTAAGCTATTCTCGATCCCGAAGGTGAACACTTCCGATCCATTTGGAAGCAACCCCTTCTTCATTCCTGCAAAATTGTCGAACGAGAGAATATGTCAGGTAAACAATTATCTTTTCCTTTGATATGCTCAAAGATAACTTTATATCCATTTCCTGTTATAATATCTTCAAATAAGACCCATCTTCTAGTAGAACTTTTCTTACTATTTATTTGATTATAGTATCTGCATATTGCTTCGCAATCTGTTCGTACTGTGAATTCCTTAAATCCCAAATATAGCCTAAATGCATTTATTGCATGAACTACTGCGAGAATTTCTCTATCAATATTATTCACTGTTTTCAATTTATAGCTTCCTGAGGCATATCTGCATATTTTCTCTTCTGCTTTAGCAGAGTACTTATTTGGTTTTTGTTTTAATATAGCTCCCCATCCAACTTTGGATGCATCTGTTTCAATTATAAAATAATGATCTTCTAATGGTAATTCTAAGGGTTTCAAGCTTTTAACCTTATCTTTAATAGCCTGAACTAATTTTATATCTTCAGAATTAAAATATTTTTGACCATTCTTTCTTAGTTTTGCATATAAAGGTCCAGCTAGTTTCGCTAGGTTATCTATATAATTTCTTGCATAATTTACAATTCCTAAGAATTGTTGTAAGACCTTTTTATCATTCATAGTGTCAGGAAATTGTAGTATTTTCTTAGCAATATGCTCTTGTAGATAAATTTTTCCTTCTCCAATTTCATGTCCTAGAAAATTAATTTTCTCTTTGCATATTTCCATTTTCTTTTTAGATAATATTAACCCATTCTGTTCTACCTTTCTAAAGAAAACTTCAAGGTGAGCAATGTGTTCTTTGTAAGATTTTGAAAATACTAATAAATCATCTACATAAACTAATATGAATGCTTGATTCTCATTAAATATATTTTGCATTTTCCTTTGAAATAGTGCAGGGGCATTTTTTAATCCTAATGGCATTACAAGCCATTCATAGTGACCTTGTGGACACGTAAAAGCTGTCCATGGAATTGATTCTTCTGCCATTTTTACTTGCCAAAACCCTGCTTTTAAGTCGAATTTAGAAAAGATTTTACTTCCTTGTATTCTATTGATCCACTCTTGTTTATTGGGTATATTGTATGCATCATCTACCGTATTATCATTAAGTCTTTTATAGTTAATAACCATTCTAGATTTTCCTCTTACTTCTTCGGCATGATTTCTAACTATAAATGCTGCAGATCTGTGGGGGCTTCTACTTTCTCTAATTGCTTTTAATTTTAATAACTCTTCAATATGCATTTTAAATTCTTCTATATCCTTGGGAGTAGCTTCTATCGGTCCTGACTTAATTATATAATCAGGGTTTATAATATTTATTTTGCATACTATGGAATTCTTATCCCAATGTTTCATTGGTATTTCCCCAATGATTTGTAAATCTTCTAATCTTTGTACAATCTTGTCTATATCTTTCTTAGATTTTATATCTCTATACCAGTTTGGAGAGAATGATTGTAATCCTATACATTCTATGCATGTATTCTCTATATGATATTCTTCTATGGTGTCACTTGGTTCTTCTTCTATGCAGGTTTCAGAAATTTCTGCGCGTGGCAAATATTCACTGTCTAAATTAGATATTTCTACATTTTGCAAAGATTTTCTTTGCTTTCTAATCTCAGATATGTATGGTACACTATCTTGATATGGGATGAATGTAACACCTTCTTCATGTATAATTGTTGTTTGTAACGATTGTTGTAAAAATCTTAATCCCAATATCATGTCGTCATTGATTAACGATAAATCTCTTACTGTAATTTCGTCTATTATATATTTAGTGCCATTTATATATGCTGCAATGTTATATGCCAATTGTTTATGGATTTTCTTTATTCCTGACATGTCTGTAGACACTTCAGCTTTACTATCGTCTATAGTCGTAACTATTTCAGGACATCTCATAAAATATTTATCGTGAATGATATTTTTTGTGCAACCTGTATCTAATAGTGCCAATATTTTGAACGAAATATTTGGCTTTAAAACTATTTTAACTGGGATTCTTATTCCATAAACTTCCTTAAATGGTAATTTAACTACGTATTTATTTCCAAAACTAGTAATTGCATCTTTTAATTGGATTAACCTGTCCCCTTTGTTTTCTCTTGCTGTTACCATTTGATCTTTAAGTTCAGTGTTTTGGGTGGTATTATCTCTTTGTTCTATTGTACTATTATTATCTTTTTCTACCTTATATTTTAGCTCTTCTAATTCTGCTTCTAATTTATTTATTCTATTTTCTAAATTCCTAACCCTACTTGATAATATGTTATCTTCAGGTTCATACTCTATTTCTTGTCTCCAATTCTGATTACGAGCCTTTAAACAAGAAGCACATGCTTGTCTTAAACATAAGCTACATGTAGATCTATTTTCTTGACTTGGGTAGTATATACAGAAGGCACATTTAATGTTATAATCTCCTTTTCCTCTAACCCAATCATGTTCACAATCTACTTGATTCATCATTTCAACTTTTAATCCTGCTAAATGATCTATTAAATCTATCTCATCTTCGCTTGACTCATATTCTGGGGTCTCATTTTCTACTTCATCTGTTTCTATGATTGAATATATTGACTCATCATCTTTTATTTCATCATCACAAACTAATATATTCTCATTAACACTATCAATGATTAACACCCTTTCTTGCTCTTCGTATTTACTAGAATACCTCTTTTGGTCCTTATTAGGGCAAGTTTTACTTAGATGATCGGGTGAATTACATATAAAACACCTACAAGTTTTATCATAAGATTTTCTTGGGTTATATCTTCTAACATTTCGCTTGTGTAAAAATGGGGCTCTATTATCCGACCTTCTTAGAAAATATCTTTTCTTTGTTCTATAATTCTTATTTTCTCTTCTCTGAGGCTTATAATATTTTTTGTTTCTATACCTATCTTCTCCATATGTTAATGGTATTTGTACTATGTTATTGCAGAAATTATAATCTGATTTCTTCATAGACCTTTGTGCTTGTATGCTAGTACATACCTTTCTTAAATGTTTAAACACAAATGTTATAGCTTGGGAAATATTTACTACACGCCCTACTGATTCTTTCTTGTATTCCTCATATATTATAGATCCTAGAGGGTCTGGTAATTTGTTAAAATATCTTTCCACTACTCCTACATTATATCCTTGCTTTGCAGTGGTGGCATTATATAAATAATGTTGAGAAAATTCTTTTATACCTTTCCAACTAGTTAATGTTAATTTTTCTATTTCTCTCAACCTTTCATTTTGTAAAACTGTATTTCCTAATTCTGGATCTTCAGCTATAACCATATTTGATATGACATTTGCAAAATTATTAGGATTACTTCCGGCTCTTTTCAGTTCTTCATAAAGATTAGGATAATTTTCGACCCATTCTTCCCATAAAACTTTAACAGATTCTCCTAGAAATGTCTCGAGGTATGTTAGCATATCTTCTACCTTGTTGCCTATGCTATACTGATTTTGTATATATTTCTGGACTATTAAGCCTTTCCATATGCTAAGTATATTTGGCCAATCTACAGGGTCATGAGCTGCTAAGTTTAGAATTGCGCCATCATTCCTAGTATTTTGAAATTGTACTGGTTTTTCAAAGTCTCTTCTTTTGCTACCCATGTGTCTGTATTGTCCCGAAATATATGTGGGTTGGAAATCTTCTTTTTCCGGAGGCCATTGTCCAGCTGCCCTGGTTGGTCTTTCTCTTTCTCCTTCTCTTTTTACAGAGGTTTCACCAAATACTCTTTTTCTTTTACTGCTTTCCATTTCCATGGCTTCCATTGCATTATCTAAATTTTGCAATCCTATCTCATCCAGTGAATTTAGAAAATAACTATTTTCTTCAGAGTTATCACAGGCTTCATTTTCTGACCAAAATTCTTTCATTAATTCTTCTTCTTCTTCTTCATAACTTTCTGTTAGTATTTTGTTATTTATATCCCATTGCTCTTCTTCGCATAATTCTTTATTTTTACTGCTCTGAGCAGCATCATTGTTTTTATTTTTATCAATATCTTTTGTCTCTATGTTATTATTTACCATATTTGAACTACTAGTAACTGATTTTTTCTCGTTTTTTAATTTCTTTAACCTTGCAATCTCTCTAATAAAAAACAATTGCTTTTCTCTAATCTTAGGCCAATCTTTTATCATGGAATTATTATATTCCCACTCTATATGTTTTAACTTCATTTCCCAATGATTTATATCTTCATCTAAATCAGATTTCTCCATGCATTCAGTTGTACCCTTGTTCTTGCTATCACTATATTCTGAATCCGAGGCGAATGACTCTACATCGTCTACAGTTGCAGCTTTGTAATCTGTGAACCTTATGCTACTGCTTCCTTCACAGTTTTGATAGCTTATGTAGTTATTGGGTTGTTTTAATTCTTTCTTCTCTATTAGTTCACTTATATTCCATTCCTCTCCTGCTCTTTCTTCAGAACTAATTTTAAGAGGACTCATAAATCTTATACCTTTCGATTGCATGCTTTCAATTACGTCATCTACATTTACTCTATATCTAGAGCTACTTTTGTTGGACAATCTTCCTATAAATTCTATGCTTACCAGCAAATTTGTTCCCTTAAAATCTTCATATCCCTTAGACTGGAACCCAAAGCTCATTTTCTCAATAAATTCCTTTACAGGCATCATTAGGTCTGGGGCTATGTAGGTTATAAGTCTATTTTCATTCATATCTCCTTCCATGAATCCTAATGCTGCTTTATCTATTGATCCCCATCTTTTGTCTAGTAATGTTATTAATACCTTTGCTCCTAATTTCTTTCTTGTCATTCCTTTTACTCCTATGATGTACATACCTTGGTGGATATATTTATACCCGCAATATTTGAGATCATTTTCTATGTTCTTGCTCACAATTCTTAATTCTACAGGATGTGTTAACACACTTAATTCTACTTCTCTAGATATTCTATATAGACCACTTCGGCTTTCAAACATTCCCATATGGTATACATGTTGCGGTTTTATTTTTCTTAGCGTATCTTTTTGATATCTTTCTAAATCACTTTGCAAATCTATGACTTCTTCTAAACTATCAATGTCATCTGACTTGCTGCATGACATTCTATGCATCATTGTTAGAGGTCTTGAATCTTGCCTAATTAATTGGAGGGTTTTGTCTCTTCTATTTTTAGATATGTCCATTTTTCAGAATTGATATTCCTTGGTGAAGCTAATATTCCGGACGAAGCTAAAACGATTTCCTTGTTGCTTTGCACACCTTTTAGCTTTTCTAAAATCTGAACTAATAATTGCAGGATTGTGTTATTTTGTCTTATTAATATATTGGAATCTTCTTTTGGCGAGTTGTGACTAGAAAATCCTACTGCAGGTGTTAAATATTTTTCTACTTCTTTTAATGCTTGATTATATTCGGACATAAAATTATGAGAGTATCAAGGTTTTTACCTCTTGAACCAACGCTTTGATTTCGAGTATATCTTGTCTGATTTGTGGACTTGGTAGAAGATCTTTGCTTTTATTTCTTCCGATTGATAGCACCTCTTCCTTAATGTAATCGTTATTCTTGCAAATTGTATTCTGTCTTGATTTTGCTTCCTCTAATTTATGCAAAATTAAATCGACTTTATTATTCAGCAAAGTATACTTTTCTATGTGTTTTTGATATTCTCGAAATAAACTTTCAAATTTTTGATCCAAAATGTCTTGTCTTTTCCCCCAAGATATGAAGGAGTTATATATTAAATCAACTATAATATTCAGCTGGCTATGCGTAGTATGCCAAGTATGTTCTTCAGAAGGATTTATTCTGCACCTTATATTAGTATGATCCTTGGTTTTTATTACTTTACCTTCGCTAACTTCTAAATTTAAGTACTTTAACCTTTCAATGATTAAACACCAGCTCTGATACCAACAATATAAAATAATTACTATATTTAAAATATGCACTTGAAATATTCAGATGATACGATAGATATGTGTTAATTAAAATTTTAATATTACTGTTTGAATTATTTTAATATTAATATTAATATTTTCTTCTTGCAGGATCTTTTTTAGGCTGGCGAGGCCAACGAGCTACCGGTGGGTTTGGGCTGTTGTAAAAGTCCTACTCAGTACTCACCGTTCTTTCCGCTATATTGCTTCAGGAGTAGCTAAGTTTCTTTCCCTGAATATATTTAGACAGGTTTATATGGGTGTTTTCTTATCGTCTTCCCAGGCAGTTCCACCCAGAGGGAACACTTCTCTACGGCTACCAGGTTCTCATTTCAACGCCACACGGCTTAACAGAGAACTACACGCAGAGGTTTCTCCTATAGGATCCCTAGCATAAGAACTCAACCCGTATAAACACGCTAAACAGACCGAGGGAAAAACAGAACTACTTCATTTCCACAATATAACATCCATTACGGTTTTCCCTTTCGGGAACCCCCGAAGGGTTTACACACAGAGAGGGGAGATTACCTGCCTACGGCCTTCCCTCTTACACTCCTTAATTTACACTGGAATTTTATTACACTGGAGGAAGAACTACTACTACTACTGAGCAGCGAGTAAGCTGGAACACCACGCTCTCTGCTCGGGATGGAATGCTGGTGCTGGTGTTGCTTGTGTCTTGCTTCGCTGCGGGAGGCTCTATTTATAGCCAAAGGAGCAGCCCTTCACGAGAGCTCCTCAATAATTCTCCTCTTCTTTCTTCATACTAATCATGCACCTATGTTGTAGGCTTTATAGGCTTGTAGTCTATGTAGGCTTCCTTTATAGCTTCATAGCTTCATGATCATCTTCTTTTATAGCTTCATAGCTTCATGATCATCTTCCTTTATAGCTTCATAGCTTCATGATCATATGTTGGAAGGCATTATTGATGCATCCTTCACGTTGCTTCTCTGGTGACATGCATGGCTTCATCTTATCTTCACCATAGCCATCTTGTCCTACACCATGATTGTGTCTTGGACCTTATTTCCAGAGTAGAAATATGTGGCCTTCTCTTCTCATATGTCTGGCTTCTTCATGCTTGCCTACTGCGTACCAAAGAAATGGAACCATTGGCTGCACGCATGCATATTGGTTATTGACATTTTTTGTTATATGTTTTTTTTTTTTTAATATATATGTCCTCCGCGCCCAAATTATTGATAGCAATATCAATAATATGTCCTATATATATATATATATATATATATATATATATATATATATATAGGACATATTCATACTACTCCCGGGTGTAACTACACCCATGTGTGTTTCACGTATGTATGGAGTATCTATCATAACGGGAGGTATGTAACATGTAGTATGGAGTATATAATGCTATTTTAGTACTATAGATACTTCTTTTTAGGTAGTATGTAAAAAAAATCTACATACTTCTCTTTTATATGCATATATGACGGTATTTCGAGTATATAATGTAAAATATTAGGACCGTTGCAAATTTTTCGTGAAACTTGTTTTGGGGTATCTTAGATATAGTATATGAACATACTCAAACCAATAAAGTATGACAAATACTTCCGTAAGGTGGTATATGAGACATGGGTGTAGTTACACCCGGGAGTAGAAACCATTTAACATATATATATATATATATATATATATATATATATATATATATATATATATATATATATATATATATATATATATATATATATATATATATATATATATATATATATATATATATAATAAAAAAATTATAAAATGGAAAACAACAAAAATATTAGAGAACTTTATAATATCTATCTTGAGTTAGGACATGAAGTGTTCGAGGTGAAAATTAAAAAATATATGGAAATTTATTTGCATAATAATCATATGAGTGGTAATACTATTGGTATGAATTCTTTGAACACTTTTATTGATAATGCTACGGAAAAACTTAAGCTTGGGGAAGTTAGTTTTGATGAATATGATATTTTTAGTCCCCCGAGTTTGGAAGAGAAAACTCCTATTTATGATGATTACAATGATGAATATGATATTTTTAGTCCACATATTATTGAGGATAAAGTTTATTATGATTATGATATGCCTCTTATATATGATGATTATAATGATGGTTATGAATATTTTACTCCCACTATCACTAATAAGAAGGATTTTACTTATGTGGAGAGTATTAATACTTTTATGCTTGTAGATCAGGAAAGACATGGTCTATGTGATAGTTATATTGTTGAATTTATTCATGATTCTAATGAAAGTTATTATGAAAAGGGAAAACATGGTTCTAAATATTTCAATATTATTACATTCCCTCTCTTTAAGTTGAAAGTATTGAAATTGCTCTTGTTTTATCTTCCTATGCTACTTGCTTTGTGTTTCGATGATGTATTTTCTTAGAAGATCCCAATGCATAGGAAGTGGGTTAGACTCAAATATGTTTCATATTTTCCCCTTGATGCTCTCTTTTGCGTTTCAATTCTTATTCCTATGTGAGCACCATTAAAACTATCATGGCCGTCCAGAAAACAGATTCCTGATCTTTACTACAAAAAATGTATAAAATCACAGAAAGGGAATTTTGACTTGATATTTTACGACAGCAATGATCAGTTATTAATACACATTTCATTAGTTCAAAGTTTTCTGATTTGAGCAACGTAAGTGCCTCTGAAAATTCACTCTTTACGGGCTGTCCAGTTTTTGACAGATTCTGACTTTATTTTGTATTACTCTCATTACTTGTGTTTTGTGTGGTTCTTTTAATCAACGGACAATACACAACCATAGTAACAGTTGTTAATGTTTAGAATCAACTCATGATATGTCTTTGTTGTACCTATGTGGATTTATTTTATGGAGACACTAACCCCTCTAATCAAGTTTATGATGAGTTTTCTGTGATGAAAATTTTCAATGGGAAGAGTTGAGTGAGATGAACAAAGATCAAGAGGGACAAACACTCAAGCTTGGGGATGTTACCCCTATTCTCACCCTACATCTGTTAAGTAAGTACAAGAATTCAACCTTGGGGATGCCAAGCCACCTCACTCCAACGACCATACCAAGTAAGTAAGCCTACCTATATGGCTATAAAGAAAGCGCTTTACGGGAGACAACCCGGTTGTTTTATTTTTTATTTTCTTTGTGTCGTCTTGCTGTAACAAGAGACTTAGTTTTTAGTTTTGTTTCTGGAATTATTAAAAAAGTGCCAAGTTTTACCCATTTTGGATTGAAAAAGTTGCCTTTGGTATTCGGAGATTTTATTCCAGCACGAATCTGTGCACGGTATGATTTTTCATTTCTATTATGTAACTCCGAATGAGCTAAAATTTGAACTGTAGTTGCAAATTTTCATCCTCTGTAAGCTTGAATTGTTTCAGATTTTTTGGACATATTTAAGTGGGGTAAAAAAAATGTGTTTTGCTGCTGCTTTTTTTCTGGACTGATTCTGTCCCATTTTGTTTTATGCATTCTTAGAACTTTTAAGTTGAATCTTTTTTATCCAATTGAGTTTATGAGAAGTAATACAACATTATGCACTTTATGGACATATTTCTTATGTTTGTCTAAGGATTTCATACAGCAATCAATTCAATTATTTTGTGCCTACTAATGTCACCCCACATAAAAGAAATGGGAGAAACGGTGTTTTGAAAAAATTTCACGGGGATTAGAGGACATGCACGAAGAGCTATCCAAGTATGGTGAAGACCATAATATTGGGATGTGAAGACAACCCCACTGAATCAACACACTCTCGGTTTGCACACGTCTAACTTCAGTTTTTCGATCATTGCACTTTATCGCATAAACTTGGAGCGTTCTTTTTATTTCGGTTTGTCATTTTTGTTTGAGACCACCACTTTTCATTTATGATATGAGAGATATATTGGAAGTTTGGGTTGAATTAAGTTGTATTCTATAAAAATATTGGAAAGAGGATGTTTGAGTTGATTTAAAAAGATACATATAGTTGCATGCTTCATATGCTTTTTAATGAGTATTAATTTACAAGTGTTTTATGAAGAGCTATTTCTTATTCATGTTTTAGATTCTGAATCTTACTTTATTTTGTTTAACATGGATTGGTTAGTTCTATGGACACTTATGCATCCATTTAGATGGTCAACTTTCTCCCTCTTGCTAGCCCAAAAATTCCAACAAGTAAAAACTTGTTATCCAACACCTTCAACCAAAGTTTTTCCAGTGAGTCCACCATATCTACCTATTAGCTAATATGCTATTCCAAGTATGTTTACCATGATATATTTTTTTATCTATACTTCCAAATTAAAATGCTTATGTTTTTGGGATTGTTATGGGTAAAGTTGGTTAAAAAGCACTCACGAACTTGATGCACACATTACTTTTATTGCACTTAATAAATTAGACCCATTGTGATTAAAATTATGAAGTCATGGGCTTGACAAAGGTTTTGGGTTGGGAGTTGGTTCATATGTGCTGTCACATGGCAAGCTTTCAACGTGTTCTTTATCTTATTTAAGTTGATATCATGTGCTTTTGTCTATGGATGCCTAACATTGCGTGAAATGAAGATGAAAACTCGGTAAGTTTAGGGAGTGAGTATAAATGGCTAGAGAGACTCACCGGGCGGCTAACCCAAGCCATGCGAGAGGCATGGTAGAAATTTACTTACACAACCATGTTTGTTTGTCTTGTCATTTGACATAGGCTTGTTCTATGTCATGGGGCAAGAGGTACCCCGGGAGTAACCTCTTTATGATGCTATTATTGCTTGCAATGACTGTAACCTACACTTGCTTTGTGGCCCAAGTTGAGTAGCCAGTCGGAGAGGTTTTTGTTTTCAAGGGGCATGGGACATTCAACCTATACTTTGTCAAGCACATAACTCATATTTGCTTTCACTTTCAACTATTAATCACTCAAGATGCTATGATAGGGTAATGAGAACTTCACACCAATGGATACCACATTGCAAACATTAACTTAAGTTGAATCATTTGGAAGCTAGATGATACTCTTGCATGTTATACCTCTACTTATTTATCTATCTTTCCAAAGTGTCCACCTTTTATATTCAGATTTCTATAAGAATACTCTATGACCAATATAGGATATCTTTTTACTTTTTCATTTATGCATTCATTTGGTCCATAGAACTTTTCTTCTATGTTACACTTTGTGAATTATCATTGAACATCTTTATCTTGAATATTTGATATCACTTGATAATATATCTTGTATGTTGCTACTCCTTATTAAGAATGAATCATTTGACTCTATGTAGCAATAATAATCATCTTTGATATCCTTTGATAGTAACAAAATGTCAAGTTCATGTTTAGTTTTATCACCTTCATACTCGAGGATGAGTATAGGTTAAGCTTGGGGATGTTGATGCATGTAAAATGCATACATGAACTTTGCATTGTATTACTTATATTTCAATCATATTTGCATCATATAAGGGTTATATCATTGTTTTATAATGTTTTTGGGAATATTTCACAGTTTCCCTATTTTTCTGGAATTAACCCTGCACTGTCAGAAAACCCCTTTTTCTATATTTTGATGTTTCAGGCCAAACGACGTGCAAATGACCTGAAACTTGGCGAACATCAGTTTTTGGAAGGAACAAAGCATAGGAGCGAAGGATCAACAAAAGTGGAAACCCGAGGGCCAAAAGGGGTGGGCCCACGCGGCCAGATTCCTTGGACGCGTGGGGCGCCCCCTTTTCCCCCTCGAGCCTCCGATGTCGTCGATCTTCGTCCCCGTGGCTTCGTCTTGACCTAAAAACGACTATAAAAATAGTCCCCCGAGGAGTTTTGCAGCACGGCGGCGGAGAAACACGAAACCACGAAACAGAAAGTCAGAAGGCTGCCGCCGGAAAAGATTGGAGGGGGGAAACGCCGCCGTAATCCCTCCGGAAGGCTTCTCCATCCCCCCTCCGGAGTCTCCATCTTCTCCAACGTCTCCACCATCGTCACCGTGATGAAGGGGGAGTAGTCCACCCCTTGGACCTTGTGTTTGTGGTGGTAACTTGATCTAATCTCTCTATGTATGATCATTGTTGAAGTCCATATGATGTGCCTTGCATGATTATGGATCTATCTATGTAATTCCTATGGTGGATATTGTGGTGTGAGATGATATTTGTTATGCATTTACCGTTGTGTTGGATCTTTTATGGCTTGTCATACTTTGGAGATATTATATGATGCATGTGATGGTTTGAGTTATGCATAATGCGTTGTTTATCCTTGTCATGAGGTGATTGACACCACCAAGTGTAGATAGATGAGAGAGATGTGGTCATGCACACGAAATATGAATCATTGCACTAGTGTTTAGAATATTGTCCATTATGAAGTATTATGTATGTGGGTACGGGATGGCTGATGTGACATAAGGCATAGGTATTAAGTGACGCAGTACCGCCCAACATTTTTTATCTGGGGGTAAAAAGGGAGAAGTATGATGTGGGTGTGACAGCAACCACGCTAGCCTTACGAGGGTGACCTAGCAACACAAATGAGTATTTCTTTCAACTATGTATTTTAGGACATATAGTCGTTATAAAAGCTACCATTAAAACATGACAATTGTATGTACTTTATCTATAATATGATAATCACCGTAGATGAGAGAGAGAGGATTGAGTGAACCCATGAACCCATGTCCATTGTTCCTATAAGTGAAAACCTTTGTCTTATCCTCTTGTATTGAAGAGGATTGGGACACTTTTATATTCTTGTTTTGTTACATTAAACTTCCATCCATTAAAACAACCATCTTGTTCTTTAAACTTGTTTAGTGCATAATCAACTAAAACTTGTGACACTTTAGTTGTAAGGAATAGACAACTTTTCCTTCTTGCTCCTGCGGATCGATACCCTACTTCCACATTGAGAGGTACTACAGTGATCCCCTGCTCTTGGGGGTTATCACCTATAGGTTTCATTTAGGATATAAAATATGGGTTATCAAAATGCCAATTCTTTTCCAAGAATTTCACATAGATCAAGATATTTTCTTATGGGTTTAGGAAAGATGGTTGATGATCCACAAGTATAGGGGATGTATCGAAGGCTTTTCAATAAGTATGAGTGCCGAACCCAATGAGGAGCAGAAGGTGTTGACAAGTGGTTTTGAGCAAGGTTTTACTGCAAATACTATAAGACAAGTTTTCACACATTTTTATAATAAGAGAGCAAATAAATAATTGCAGCAAGTGGCACAATTCTTTTTAGCACCGAGGACAAAGCCTACTATACTTAACCATCAACTTGTCTTTTATACCATCAATCATGCTCCTAATTGGCTTGCCGCTAACATCTAATATCATCTTTTCGAACACTTCACAACAAGATCAGTTTTGAAAACTGTTTCAAAAGCATGCCTAGCCCATGTTTCTACTGGAATTTTCAATATCCAATTGTAGCCTGCCTCACATTCAACTTTCAGAGCATCCATTGACTTGTCAAAACCACTTTTGGTAAATGCATAGCTTGCTGAAAATATGAGCTTCTTAAGTTCATCCCCTCTAAACCCATCTCTCTGAAAGTTAGCATAAATATGCCTCAAACTTTGAGGGGATTCAGGGAACACATGGGAAATTGCTTTGAGCGAACCCTGATGCAATGGTATTTGTTAGCAACTAAAAGAGGTGACAAATGCAATTAGAAACAATCACATAAATATTTTGAGCAAACCTTTTGTCGGTCAGACATAATGGTGTAGTTTCCATGTTTCTCTGATGTGCCAGTGCAATACCTAAGCTGAGTGAGAAAGCAGAGCCAGCTAGCAGTATCTTCTTTTTCTACAACACCAAATGCAATGGGAAAAATACTGTTGTTCCCATCCCTGCTAGTTGCACCTAGTATTTGTTGTCCACTACTCAACTTAATGAAACCATCTAGCCCTACATAATTTAAACAATTAACAATAACATGTGATAAACAAATAACTACTGTGTCAAGTAATGTATGAGAACTTACCAATGAATGGCTTGCATCCATTAAGAAATCCTTTCTTTGAAGAATTCAAACAAATGAACAATCCATGAAATCTAGGATTTGGACGTGGGTGTTCCACAAGCTCCTTGGTTGTAACAATGCATCTACTACCTGGATTTGTGTCCAAAATGGCATGGAGATAATCTCTAAGCCTGGTGTACTGCTGCTTTTGATCACCAATGACCACATCAAATGCCTTTCGCATTGCCCTATAAGCCTTGGTCCTTGGCACCACCACACCAAATTTCTGCTTAGCATTATCAATCAAGGTGTCAACACAAGTATTAGGATTTACCCTCATAGCTGATACGTCTCCAACGTATCTATAATTTCTTATGTTCCATGCTTATATTATACCAATTTCTACATGTTTTATATACACTTTATATGGTTTTTATGCATTTTCTGGGACTAACCTATTAATAAGATGCCACAGTGCCAGTTCCCTGTTTTCTGCTGTTTTTGGTTTCAGAAAAGCTGTTAAGGAAATATTCTCGGAATTGCAAGAAACAAAAGCCAATACCCCTATTTTCCCCGGAAGCATCCAGAACACCGAAGAGGATACGGAGGAGGGCCACGAGGCGGCCACACCAGTTGGTGGTGCGGCTCCCTCCTTGGCCGCGCCACCACGTGGTGTGGGCCCCTCGGGGCCCCACCTCCTTCGCCCTTTCACCTATAAAGACCCCCCGACGGGAAAACCCTAAGGACCCGAACACTTTTCCACGATACGTTCCAGAGCCGCCGTCGCCGTCAACCCTAGTTCGGGGGGGGGGGGGGGGGGGGGGTCATAAGCTCTTCCCGGCACCCTGCCGGAGAGGGGAATCATCACCGGAGGGCTCTACATCACCATGCCCGCCTCCGGACTGATGCGTGAGTAGTTCATAATTGGACTACGGGTCCATAGCAGTAGCTAGATGGTTGTCTTCTCCTATTGTGCCATCATGTTTAGATCTTGTGAGCTGCCTATCATGATCAAGATCATCTTTATGTAATGCTACATGTTGTGTTTGCTGGGATCCGATGAATAATTGAGTACTATGTCATTTGCTTCATAATATATCTTGTGAGTGCGTTATTTATGATCTTGCATGCTCTCCGTTACTAGTAGATGCTCTGGCCAAGTAGATGCTTGTGACTCCAAGAGGGGGTATTTATGCTCGATAGTGGGTTCATGTCTCTATTTAATCTGGGGGAGTGACAGCAACCTCTAAGATTGTAGATGTACTGTTGCTACTAGGGATAAAACAGTAGTTCTTTATCTAAGGATATTTGTGCTATTTACATTACACACTTTACTTAATGCAATAATCTGTTGCTTGCAACTTAATACTGAATGGTGTTGCGGATGCTATCCCGAAGGTGGATTATTAGTCATAGATGCAGTTGGATGACGGTCTATGTATCATGTTGTAATGTCCAAATGAATCTCACACTAGACATCATGACTTGTATATGCATTGTTATGCAGTTCTTTATTCTGTCAATTGTCCAGCTGTAATTTGTTTACCCGCATGTATGCTATTATTATTTATGGAGAGACACCACTAGTGAACTGTGGACCCCGGTCCTTTTTCCTTAAACTGATAAAACAACCTACTGCAATCCTGTTACTTTCATTCTCTGCAAACAAACATCATTTTCCACACATACGTTTAATCTTTTGTTACAGCAAGCCAGTGAGATTGACAACCTCACTGTTAAGTTGGGGCAAAGTATCTTGGTTGTGTTGTGTGCAGGTTCCACGTCAGTGCCGGAATCCCTGGTGTTGCGTTGTGCCATATTCCGCCGCCAACAACCTTCAGAAGAATTATAGTTTCCTACTGATTCGATAAACCTTGGTTTCACAACTGAGGGAAATTGCTGCTGCACTACTTCATACCTTCCTCTTGGGGTTTCCCAACAACACCACACCGGTGCATCAATAGCTTGTTCAGATTATTTCGCCAACCAATCTGCAGTCACCCTTGTGTTCTCTCCATGTGCTGGACAAGTGTGCGAAAGCTTAAATTTTCTAATGCAAAATATTTTCTCATGTGCAATCTTGGATGCATTAATGACAAATGGAGAACTCTTCTCAATGCAGTATGCAATAATGGATAGTGGACTGTTCCTGTGAAACCTAAAATCACTAAGCTGGGCTATGTGAAAATCCCTTAGATCTACTCTAAACTGGTACACATCTTTGAAGCACAATTTTATGGAAAATTGCTGATGTCTATTAGCCATTGTCTCATCATACCAAGTCCTCTTCTTCAGCTTCTTACGCTTCCTCTTCCTCCCACTAGCAGCAAATAATCTTTTAGGAAAAAAACCATCATCGTCCTCTGATCCCAAGTCACCAGGGTTGCTATCCTCATCAGATGAGGGATGAAACAAATATTGCTCATCCTCATCTGCCTCATGGTCTGATCTGGTTGTTTGCCCTTGCCTTACTGCCACCTCCTCTTCTTCATGCACCTCCTCTTCTTCTGCTTCATCTGTTGAGCACAGCTCTTCCACATCTGTTTTCCCTTCAATGTGTTGGTGTAGATCTTCTCTAATCCTCTTGTCTCTCTCTAACTTGTCCAAGAATGAGATTTCTTCAGGATCTTCTACCTCTTCTGTCAATGTGTTGTTCTCTCTTTGCATGTTCAATTTATTGATCAATGCTAGTTCCTCTGCTACTGCTTAATTTGTCATGGTCACCAACTCTGTATTTACCAATGTAAAATACATCTTCATCATCTTCAGACCCAAGTACCTCAACATGCACCTGACAGATTCCCTTGCCCTTATCTACTATGTTACTTCTTTGTTGTGTTCCAAGATATAGCACATCTGAGTAGTCGTCAACTGCAACCGGATACACAAGCTCCTCCTCCTCACTCATGTATGTCGGTCCTTCTTTGTCCACAATAAGGACAACTGGTTCATCTATTTGTACGTGGTCTTGAAGCTCTGCATTGTTTAGTCCTGCTGGTATTGCTGCATTTTCTTAATTACAGTAAGAAAAAGCTCTTTCTCAAGGTCAAATAAATCCAACATCTGCTCCACCTTTGACATGCCAGTAATAGCTTTCATTCCTCCAATTCCTTTCCCCTTCTCTTTAACATAGTAAATTGTATCATCATATCCATAACCATGACATTAAATAAGTGTCATCAAGTTTTTCAAAGTGATGTATGATTTGCTTAAACTTCTCTCCAAGTTGTCTTCACCAGGAAAGTTAAATCTTATTTGCCAAATTTCATCATCCAAACTCCAAACAGAAAATTGTTCTTAATTCTAAATTCAGTTAAAACATGAACTCTAAATTCAGTAAGTTTAGTTATATACAGGAAATTACAGTTACAGTGAAATTCAGTAAATTACAGTGAGCCTAAAATTCACTACTTAAATTTAGTAACTTACAGTTAGCCTAAAATTCACTATTTATATTCATTAAAGTATAATTAGCCTAAAATTCAGTAAATTCAGTTATATTTAGACTACTTACACGCAGAGCAATAAGGCAAAGCCTAAAACTGCAGCAATAGACTACTTACATTCACTATATTCAGATTAATGTATTCACTAAATCACTTAGCCTAAATCTACTAAATCTGACATGCATAAAACTGAAGCAATAGACCCAATTTGTCGGAGCAAAAGGAGTACTCGAGCAAAAAAGGGAAAATTTACTAGACGCCGCCGAACATCGACGTCCACTGATGGCTCGTCTCCGCCGGTGAGGACATCACCATTCTAGCCCTTGCCACAGACGACTTCGGCGAATGTGCCCTCGAATCGCGCCCGCAGTGTGCATACACCGCAACGGACCTGGAATCTCCTACGCCTTTGCTTCTTGGGTGACTTCCGCCACCCGATTCGCCGCCGTCGCGGCAAGATTCACCGTCGGTGCCGACGAAAGGAGGCGCCGGGACTACCAGCCGCCTTTGCGAGGGACAGAGTGAGGAGAGGAGTGAGACAAGTGAGGACAGACCGCGCGAGATGTCCAAACCTTAACTCGCCTACCGCTTATAGGTGGGCCCTCCAATCTCCGTTAACGGCTTCCCCGCATACTGTCTCTAATTGCCACATCATCATACTCGGGGGATCCTCTTTCAGATTCGCTGTCAATTTATGTTAAAACTGTATTTGTGCACATTGCGAACAATCGACCGAATAGTGGTAACATTTTGTGATTGGAACGTAAAATGGTAGTTTACCAGATTAGCCCGTAATGTGGTAGTTCTGTGGAGTTAACTCGCAGAAAGCACAACCACGTGTACTTTGAAGCCCGGCCGACTTGGTTACCCTAACCGGAGATGGTTTTCAACCTGTTTTTTTTTCTGACGACGGATAAACAGTCGTATATGTTGAACTTGAACACGTCCAAATTAAAGCAGTAGTTGACCGTGGATTGGGAGGGCGACAAGCTCATCATGGATACCGTAAGGTCATTACACGCACGTGTTTCAACAGCTCCGTGTGCATCTATCTCAAAGGCTTTCGGTGCGTAGCTGTTCCGCTTCGTCCATTTGCACGACATTTTTTCAAAGCCCACCTGACCCGATCAGAAGGCCATGCTTCTCCTAACACTGCTTAACGTGCGTACACATGTCACATGTTGCCACTGCCCACTGCTAATTAACCAGGGCAGTGGCCACATTTGTAAGTGATTGAAAAGATGTGGTTACTATGTGCAATGGGAAATATCATGGCCGATTTAACATTGGTACAATCTGTCAGCAAATTTTAGAGTTTAGATGAGTTTTTACTACATTTAGGGTTCTTTTGTTGAGCCGGAAGCAAATTGTGCTAGCCAAGCTAGTTTTCATAGGAGAAATGTGGATTAGCTATAATCCATTATTACTGCACAGAACATTTTGTTGAATGATCGTAATCAATAAAGGTGCTTACTGTAGTTCACAAAAAACAGTGGGCACATATTTAGTCCGCCGCGTAGGTTTTGAATGATAGCGAAAATGGTTAAGTACGCTGTTACACGCCAAGCAAAAGAAGCGAAGCGAAATCTAGAAAGATGCATCATAAATAGCAACGCCCATAGTTCCGTTCCATACTTCCATCCACTAGCTCGCTAGCACCAAAGCGACTGACTTCTTCTGCTGCTTGCACTGCGCCCCCCGCGATAAGCTTCTGCTGTGTCTTGATTACGCCGGCGAAAATAGTAGGGCTGGCAGACTGGTGGCCGGCCGGCGCGGCGGCCGGAGCGATGGGGAGCATGGACGACCACTCGCTGCAGGGCGGCTACGCCCACGTCAGCGCGGCTCCCGCCGGGAGCAACAACGACGAGGACGACGCGTCGCCGCCGCCCTCGGCCGGCGGGGGCGGATCGTCGGGGTCGGGGCGCCGGCCGCGCGGCAGGCCGCCCGGGTCCAAGAACAAGCCGAAGCCGCCCGTCGTGGTGACGCGGGAGAGTCCCAACGCGATGCGCTCCCACGTGCTGGAGATCGCCAGCGGGGCCGACATCGTCGAGGCCATCGCGGGCTTCTCTCGCCGCAGGCAGCGCGGCGTCTCCGTCCTCAGCGGGAGCGGCGCCGTCACCAACGTCACGCTGCGGCAGCCCGCGGGTACTGGGGCGGCCGCCGTCGCCCTAAGGGGACGTTTCGAGATACTGTCCCTGTCCGGGGCCTTCCTCCCTGCGCCGGCGCCGCCGGGGGCTACGGGGCTAGCCGTGTACCTCGCCGGCGGGCAGGGGCAGGTGGTGGGCGGGAGCGTCATGGGGGAGCTGATCGCGTCCGGGCCCGTCATGGTGATCGCGGCCACGTTCGGGAACGCCACGTACGAGAGGCTGCCGCTGGACCAGGACGCCGAGGAGGGCGCCGTGCTGTCCGGGTCTGAGGGCGCCGCGCAGCAGCTGGAGCAGCAGGGCAGCGGAGGCACCGCCGTGCCCCCACCGATGTACCCCGTACCACAGACGCCGGCGCACGACATGTTCGGGCAGTGGGGGCAGGCGGCCGTGGCGCGGCCGCCGCCGCCGCCGACGTCGTTCTAGAACTGCACCGGCGAATCGCGCGCGTGATTCCTCTACCTAGCTAGTCTAGCTTTCTGCTTCTTCCCTAGTTGTTTGCCTAGCCTTGATTATCTTGTTAATTAATGTGCTATGTCATGCATGAACTTGTATGATGTTTTTCGTTTTTATTCTTCTTTTGCTTTTGGGGCTTGGGAATGTACAATTCCTACACGAATTAAGAACCCAACGAACAATGGTTGCTCGTCAATTACCTTCTTAATTTCCAATGATCAATGTTCATAGTATAAAGTGCATTTAATTAGGTAGCTTGTCCAATCCAGTTTCATACTACGAAACATGGATCCTTCTTGAGTTATGTACGGACATGCCTTCTTGTACGGATATGAAAGTTCTTGATTATATTTTTTATGAGAAATCAGGTGCTATGTGATTTTGAGATAGAGATAAAGCGATGTCCAAAAGCATTTAGAAAAGAAAGGATAAACAAGGTTGTGTGCATCATTTTGATACAGAGTCTGGCGTGACCCTTTTCTAAAAGGAAGTAAGCAACTACTCGTCATGTGACGGCCTTCCGCACAAGATCTCTCTAAGGAGGAGAACCTCGAAGGTACAGTTGAATTGCTCGAAATCCACCCCACCCCTTCCCACTCGCCCTTACGGGCTTGCCCTACTCCCCCAGCACACATGACTTAGGTAAGCATCCCGCCAAAAAAATTCTTTTCAATAATGCCAATGGGAGGCATCCTACTGAGAATTCGAACATTTCATTTGGATGGGTGGAGACCAAGATGGTCGTCGTGAACCGCTGCATGAACACACGATGCTCCATACTTTAGAGGTCTTTGTAAAGTCGATTGCATTGTCGAAAAGTTCAAAACTCCGCTCTTTTATTTATCTTCTCGGTTCTTCAACCTTCTATTTGCTTTCCAATCGTAATGAAAAGGTAGAACAACTATTATTTACCGTACAAAAAAAACTTCAAAAGTAAAACAGAAGTCTGTGTCAAAGAGCAAATTGTTGCATGGACACACGAGGTTCCATGTTTTTGGTTACTCGTTTTGATTCCTTAATTTATTACCTCGGTTTACTTACTTTCGTTCGTAATGGTCTGAAATACATTTTACAAGTTACAGCCCATGTTTCACAAAAACAAAATGACTTCTTATTATGCCTTGGCACAATTTCAGTCAATCTGGCGGCATGAACAGTGCATATTCTCAAACTTCCCTTTTTCCATTCCATATAGTATCGTATCAACAAGCATTATATACTCACTCAAAACCACAAAAAAATGTCGCTAGCATAGCCAGGAAATTGTACTGGGTAAGTTAAATTTCCCCGACACTTAAAACGTCTGGAGGTAGTATTTATATTGCGAGAAATGCTCCGGTGCTTTCCGGGAAAATATGTTGCACGGATTTTAAAGCAAATCGATGGATGTGATTATGGGTGGGGATTGTGGGTGCTAATCCCACATGGTTAGTACTCCTCTTACATCACTTTTAAATCCCACGTGAAGCTAATCATAGCCGTCGATGCGCTTTAAAATTCGTGCAACATGTTTTCCCGGAAAGCACCGGAGCACTTCTCTTATATTGCACATCTTGTTCGTTTTATATTACTATGAAATATAATTCAGAATTTTTAAAGAAGTCGTGTTGCATCCCTCATTTTTAATTCTCAAAACTTTGTAGTAGATCGAGTATAGATTGCAGGGCTATCAAAGGGTAACAATCAGACAAAAGGCTAGCTCATGCATCTCATGCACACACAAATGCCACCAGTACATAAAAGCCTCGACAGTGGACCACTGGACCTGAGCCATAAGCGGTGCGGTACTATGATCAACAAATCGACCAGAAGCACAAGTCTATTTGCCATTTTTAGTATTCTTCTGGAAGCGGGTACATTTGGGGGCATAAATCTAGTGCGCTAAAATGGGGAGAATGAAAGGAGCACTAAATCGGGAGCAGCAAACATGGCGGGTCAACAATATTCCGCTCGTCTGGAATCTAACTTTGCATCCCTGTCTGCCTCCCTCCCAAACATTTCTGCTCCATCAAGAACAAACCCCCACTACCAGAAATGCTCACTCGTCTTTTCCTTCTCCCAAATCAGCTCAGGTTGGACAGTAAAGGAACGCCCACAGTGCCACAGAGCTAGGCACTGCAGGCTAGGTGAAACTTGTCAGTGCAGATTTAAAGTAGCATGGAGACGGCCATCGACATACATGGTGTGCAACTGTGGACGGCCCTACCGAACGGCCGGAGTTGGGTAAAAGCCGAAAGAAAGGAAAGATAGAGTGAGAGGAATAGAACGTCCAGCAATGGCGTCGGATAATTGATATTGTGAGGGTCGGCATAGGTTGCCATTTATTGGGAGCGCCTCATCCCCCGGCCACTCCCGATAGACGGACCCAATAAAATTTAAACCAGATTTCCTCTCAGATAAAGACAATTTAATCTAAAATGTGCATTTCTGAATAGAAATGAAACCAACCTTCTTGACCTAGTCTCTCTTAAGATTGAAATAGTTATCACACTCCCCCACGCCCATCACTATTTTCATGAATAGCTCTTCATTCCTTCTAAACCGCCGCCAAAATTCATTTTCTCCTCATGTACTCGATCGTCGGCAAAATAGTCTTGCCACATTGTCATGTATTCAATCAGCTCCGTTAAGCAAAATCGGTGAGCAATGCGTCGGTCATGCGCCGGCTGTGCGGTGACATGGGCAGTGAGCAATGCACCGGCCATCTCCGGCTTGTCGTCGCTATCCATCTATTCAATTAGCTAGGTTAAGCAAAAAACGAAGCAACGGATTTAGAAACAAAATGAGATTTGCAATGCAACGAAAACCTTGCGGACGGGGTGGTCCTAGGAGAAGGCAGTGTAGAGGCAACCAAATACTACAACCGGAATGAGAAGAGAGAAGAGATAACGGCGAGAGCGGGGAATAGTCCCGGCTATCCTAGCGCCGGGTGGACCAGCGTCCAAAGGGGGGTGGCACCGCCGGAGATCCAGTAGGCAGGGGAGGAGTTCAGGCGGAAAGGGGCGATGGGGAAAAAAAGAAATGGTTGGGACATCGACGCGTCGGACCTGCCCGTCATTATCCGATGTGGCACATGTTGTCACGGTTGCCGGATCGCCCACTTGCCTCTATAGCAACAAGACGCAAAATGGGGTTGTCTCATACTGTATTGGGGCCATCCGGCAACGTTTGGGCTATTGGAAGGTCCGGCAAAAAACAGTTATTGTCGACGTGCCAAATAGCTAGCTCTCATGGGAGCGCTATTGGGAAAGCTGGTGGATATGCTTAGAGAACATCAATAGTGCATGGGGATAAACAAGAACCGTAAACATAGCAGACACATACTGAATATTCTAAAAGAAGACTTAGCGCTGCATTTTGTTGATCAAACATGGTTCATACAATATACAAATATAGTTTAAACTTAATATAGAGCTAGATTTTGCCGATACAAATCATAAAGCTAGCCCTAAAATAATCAAACATTTATAGGCGCCATCGCGCCGCCGCACTATTTGGAGTTGCGTTGTAGTTCACACAGGACGAGGTGTTAGCGGCGCGCCTCCTTCTCCCACCCCCACATGTGAGTTGTTCCAGGTTTACCACGTTGAACGACCATGTGGCCCAAAACCACCGCTCGGAGCGCACTGACTAAAGCTGGATGCACGCTATCAGCACTTCATCGTTAGTGGTGGTGGCCAGTGATACGTCCAAAACGTATCTACTTTCCCGAACACTTTTGCTATTGTTTTACCTCTAATTTGTGTGTTTTGAATGCAGCTAACACGGACTAACGTTGTTTTCAACATTGCCCTAGTGTCTTTTTTTTGCAGAAATTCAACTTTAGGGAAAAATACCAGAAAATATGCAAAAGTCCCTATTTTCACCGGAGACTAACGGAGACAGAAGACGAGACGGAGACGAGCCGCGCCACCACATGGTGTGGCCGCCTCGGTCACGCCCTCGCGCCCCCCTTTCTCCTACTTAATCCATCTGACCTAAAAACGTCGGGGACCTGTTCACTTTTTCCAGAGGACTTCCAGAACGCCGCCGCCATCGCGAACCCTATTTCGGGGGTCAGAAACTCCGTTCTGGCACTCCGCCGGGATGGGAAATTGGAGGAGATCGTCGCCATCGTCATCACCAACGCCTCTCCATCAACCATCCATGTTTCCCCCATCCATGTGTGAGTAATCCCCCGCTGTAGGATTGAGGGGATGGTAGGGATTGGATGAGATCGTTCATGTAATAGTCGTAATATCATTAGGGCATGGTGCCTAGTATCCGTTGTTAGTACTTTACATCATTGTTGCAACTTGTTATGCTTAATGCTTATCACTAGGGCTCGAGTGCCATGATTTCAGATCTGAACATGTTATTGTATCATGAGGATAATCATTGTTTTAGATCATATCTACAAGTTGTATGCACATATTATTGTCCGGAACCCGAGTCCCCAAAGTGAAAATAATTGGGACAACCGGAGGGGATGGCTGTGATGTGAGGATCACATGTGTTCACGGAATGTTAATGCTTTGCTCCAGTACTTTATTAAAATAAAAGGAGTACCTTAATTACCAGTAGTATCCCTTGAGACCCCGCTGCAAACGGGCTGGTAGGACAAAAGATGTTGTGCAAGTTTCTCATTGCTAGCACGCACGACTAAATAGGAACACATGCCTATGGTTACTTACTAATTGGATGTTTTATCTTATTTATCTGCAAATGCCCATGACTTGATTATTATATGAATTATCTTATCCATGCAACGCCCGTTCATCCGTCCCTATGCCTACAGTATTTTAATCCTGCTGTCTACTATAATCACTACTGCTGTCTTTATTTCACTGCTGCTATTATTTCACTACTGTCACTGCTATAAAACTGTTACTACTGATAATCTGTCTCGAGCAAATCTATTCACAGGTGCAGCTGAACTGACAATTCATCTGTTAAGGTTTATAAATATTCTTTGGCTCCCCTTGTGTCGAATCAATAAATTTGGGCTTTACTTCTCTCAAAGACTGTTTCGATTCCCTATACTTGTGGGTCATCAGCCAGCTCCTCGATATTGTCATCGATGGAGTAGGAGTCGTCCCCGTCAAAAGAGACTAAGCAGTCCAAGGTCGGCAGCACCTTCTCCGTGTCTGCATTGTGGCCGGTTGGAGGAGGCAAACCGTCGAGGCAACACTCTATATCGCGACATATAGGATTGATAAATTTCTTGACGGAGATTATCTATTTCACGACGATGCGTGGAGGATGGAATCTAGATGGGGGAGGGGGTAACTCTAACCAGCACCACCACCCCCCCCCCCCCCCACCCCCCCGGTTCATATATTTATCCGGCTGTGTCGATATGCAGTGGCTATTCAGACCGTAAAAAATTTAAAACCACACATTTGTGAAAAAAAATCGGGCGGGGTTGTCCAGTTCTTAGAGATGCTTTGATAGGTGCATGTACATCGGGCCATCTTTTCACCCACTTTGGGACACGCGTTGTGGAATTGAACGAACCTTTGGTGTCAAAACGTATTTGATGCCGTAATTTTTGCACGAGAGAGAGGAGGTGACTTCAGCCAGTTGCCCGTCAATAGCTCCTCATCGTTGGTGGTGGTGATGGTGGCGAGCTCTTCGACATCGTCATCGATGAAGTAGGAGTCGACCATCAGAAGAGACCGAGCACTCCAAGGCCGGCAACGCCTTCTCCTTGTGCCGATATGCAGTGGCTGTGGCGAGAGGGGTTCATATTTTTATTTAGGAATGGTACTGATCCGTAACCGTGGCCTCAATTGTGATATGATAGTTTTGCATAATTTACTCGAGATTCTTTGATAGGTGCGTGTACACCAT